>OX276482.1:5030000-10030000 GCA_946251955.1 Acronicta psi | reverse complement strand
TCGTCTTTAGACATTCTCGAGAGTGACTGCCTCGTTGGTCTTGTGGTCCTTAGCGTGACTGCTACGCTAGAGGTCTTGGGTTCGATCCTCGGGTCGAGCAAAGTGTTGTTGGGTTTTCTGTGCAATTACCAGTAGCAACTCGGAGTCTGGATTTGTGCCCGGTTTTTTTGCCGTCCTCTAATTATTATATGGGACCTAAACATTCCGGCGAATTGTGGGTGTGTACATTAGTACGCCTCTGCCTACCGCTTCGGGGAATATAGGCGTGATGGTATGGTATGTTAGTGATTGTTATAACCAACAAACACTGGAGGAGGTTTTCGTTGTCAATCAAGTCAAATCTTTCCACAATCGGTCCATAATCCACTCGATTTGTTCGAAGGTAAATTTTTTTGAATTTGACCTTCAGTTCGAAAACAAATGACTACAGAAAAACTCCCCATATTCGAAAACCCAAGTAATAGCGTGGTTTACCCAACAAATAGCCGACCACGCCCCCCATCAACAATACTATTGTAACTAAGATCGACCGAACATGATTAATGTTGGGTCGCCGTTCGAATCAATCAGTGACGTCAGTACCCCACATCTGCGCCCCACAACTACCCATAGGTACTCGTCATTAATTAGGACTTGTAAATATAAACTAAGTAGTAAGTATTAAGTTTAAACTAAGTTTTGTGATGTTTGCCTGGTTTAAAAGTTAGCGTTAAAGACTTGTCGAGCTTGTGAAAACGTTTTAAACAGAAACTTTAGGGATTAAAACGGGAATTTAAAATGCACAAATGTAATTAAATAATACACAAATATAATAATAATCAACCCATATACTGTCCCACTGCTGGGCACGGGTCTCCTCTCAGTATGAAAGGGATAGTCGTCAGTATGAAAGGGATAGTCCACCACGCTGGCCTAATGCGGGTTGGCAGACTTCACGTGAAGGTAGTCCATTGTTATACCAACTGTGATTGAACCTCGTTTGTCTAGTGGTCCCAAGCGCGACGGCTACGCTAGAGGGCCTGGTTTCATTTCTCGGCTTAAGCAATGTTGTTGGTTATTTTTGGTGAAATTCCAAATTTATGTGTAGTGTGGAATCGGAAATAATAATGCATTTTTGTTAAATTTAACTTTATGGTTATGGGGTAGTTCTATTGTAAATGTGCTTTTGTGTAGATTTAAGTTATAGTTCATTGTAAAAGTTAATAACAATTGTAAGACGCCTTCTGCATCTTGCACGCAGATGTCTTAAGTGTATGACCGTTGCGTGGGAACACGAAAGTGTCGAAATGAGTGGGGTTGAGGCCCAGGTAGTATTTAAGGACTCGTTGTTAGTTTTTAGAGTTAGTGTGTGTCGGGTATTAGTGTGTGTCGGGTATTAGTGTGTGTCGGGTAGTAGTCTGTGTCGGGTATTAGATTGTGTAAGATTAGTTTTAGACGAGTAATTTAAGACGAATTGACGAGTTAAATAAAGTTGCAGTTGTAATTATAATTGACCTGTGATTCCTTTTATAGAGATAAACACCATCATATCTCTATACATTATTAGCATCGACTAAATTTAGCCATTTAGTAAAACCTCGTATGCTACATTTGGGGGCTCGTCCGGGATCACAGCAATCAGTAAATTATGATTGTAACGGAAGACGTGAAGACGATTAAAGACGTAAGACGTAAAGACGTGTCAGTGCAGAGCGTCGCGTTTTGGTAAAGTTCGTCAAGTTAGTGAGGCAATGGACGGTATGATGGACCGCGTCGCGAGAGGTGTCAACGTGCTCGAGCTGGAAGACGTCCGGCTTGCAGGAATGAGGATTCCTGAGCTCAGAGAGGAGCTTAGACGAAGGCATCTTAGGGTGACGGGTCGTAAACCTGAACTGTTGGCTCGGCTAAGGGCAGCTTTACTAATTGAACGAGATCGCATGACTGACGATGAAGACGAATCATACTTTGATGACGAAGATGACGAGGAAGACGAAGACGAAGAAAACCAAGACGATACTACACCAGTGAAATACCAACGGCACAACTCATCGCAACGTGTATTATTTACATACCAAGACGTAGAGGGCTCATTAGAGAAGTTTAGTGGTGACGACCACGTTAACGTTCAACAGTGGCTGAATGATTTCGAAGAAATGGCGTTATTATGCGGGTGGAGCGATGTGCATAAGATTATTTACGCTAAAAGATTATTGTGTGGGACGGCGAAGCTATTTGTCGACTACGAGAGGTGCGCGAAGTCATGGGAAAAATTAAAGACAGCGCTAAAAGACGAGTTTGCAGAAACAGTGGATAGCCTGCAAGTCAACCGAGAGTTAAGTGATAGAAGGAGGAGGTCAAACGAAACACTCCAAGAAGAAATTAGAGACAATAAGGTATTAGCTTTAGTAGACGTAGATAGTGATTTACCTTTAATGTGTAAAGATGGACGTAAAAAGTTGAGATCAGTGCCACAACAAAGGAAGCAGATATCTTTTGAGGAATTTTGGTCCAATGTGAATGATGTAGGTTTATTTACTAATAGCACGCTAGTTGAAAATGATAAGTTTACTGTACAATTTGAAAGCATTGACTCAATTCAATCTGAAGAGTCACACATATTTAAAAACAATGTTGTTGACGAAACAAAAGACGTTAAATATGTTTTTGACGCTAGATGTATAAAACTATTGGCTAAAGCGAAGTCTAAACATTGTAGTTATGGCTTTGTAGTATTAGCTGTTATAGAATTACTAGAAATATTTAGAGTATATTTGCTAGATATTATGTTTAAGAAGATTGTGTAAGGGTTGCTGTTAGTATATTATATAAGAAAAGAGGTAGATTAAAGTCCAGGAAACATTTGAGGGCAAATGTTATTTCAGGATGGCCGAATGTGGAATCGGAAATAATAATGCATTTTTGTTAAATTTAACTTTATGGTTATGGGGTAGTTCTATTGTAAATGTGCTTTTGTGTAGATTTAAGTTATAGTTCATTGTAAAAGTTAATAACAATTGTAAGACGCCTTCTGCATCTTGCACGCAGATGTCTTAAGTGTATGACCGTTGCGTGGGAACACGAAAGTGTCGAAATGAGTGGGGTTGAGGCCCAGGTAGTATTTAAGGACTCGTTGTTAGTTTTTAGAGTTAGTGTGTGTCGGGTATTAGTGTGTGTCGGGTATTAGTGTGTGTCGGGTAGTAGTCTGTGTCGGGTATTAGATTGTGTAAGATTAGTTTTAGACGAGTAATTTAAGACGAATTGACGAGTTAAATAAAGTTGCAGTTGTAATTATAATTGACCTGTGATTCCTTTTATAGAGATAAACACCATCATATCTCTATACATTATTAGCATCGACTAAATTTAGCCATTTAGTAAAACCTCGTATGCTACAGTAGTGTATGTTCAGTGCTTATTCATCAAAAGCCATTGACTTAGGTAGCAATTTCATCACTACAGATTCTCATTACAGGCAATATCGAGTCTCCCATTGGTTTCAGTTCCCGGATGACTCTGAAATTGATTTCATTAGCCGCAGCGAAGGGCGCTTGCTTAGCGTTTCCTTGATCGCGATACAGGGCGGTAACGAATTTCAATATTGGAACTAATCAATCAGGACTAGCGTGAAAATGAGCAGCCTGTGGCTCATTTATCAAACACGCTGTAGATGAAACTTGAGGGCTTTTGGTAAGGTTTAAGTAATGAGCTTATTGTAAGGTGTATAATTAAAATTGACGTTAAAATATTATGGATAATCGTTAAGGTGATCTAAGCGATTTGTTCTTAGGAATATTCTTCAGGCTCAAAGCAAGGTTGCTCAACTTACGGCCTTTATAACACCTCTAGATTGTCGTTATCCGCAGGATAAATACAAAAATGGAACAAATTTTGAATGAAATTATCTGCTTATTAATTTATCGGGAACATATCAGTCAGCACACACACACACATACATATAGCTCGTAGCCGTTGGGGCAGAAAGGTTCTCGAGTGGAGACCACGCACCGGAAAGCGCAGTGTGGGATGGCCTCCAACGAGATGGACCGATGACCTGGAAAATGTCGCTGGAAGTCGTTGGATGCAGGTAGCATGCGTCCGGTCCCTGTGGAATTCACTGGGGGAGGCCTTTGTTCAGCAGTGGACCTCTTTTGGCTGACATGATGATGATGATGATGATATCAGTCAGCTGTCAGACTGTTGCTGATGTCCTTCGCAACGGTTACCACTTACCATCAGATGGGCCGCTTTCTCGTTTGCTACTGTAAGCAATAAAAAAATATCGGCTGTGATCAGGAGACACGACAGAGTTTGTCAGAATCAGACTTCCGCTGCCTTATAGTCCCGGCCATGGGATTTTCTACTATCCATTTTTATGACAAGAAATAATTTGTTTGGAAGGTCATATTTTACCCATGATCTACAAATAAAGATATTTGATTTGAAAAAAAAATAAACGGTATTACTCGAACTAACTCTTAGTTTATCACTTGAACCATACAAACCTCGATCACTATTATTTGTAAATATGATATTCTATTATATAGAAGAAGAACAGGAACGAACCGAACACAATAAAAGAGGAACAAATAATTTTATAAAAAATAAAAAATAAAGCACAAAATGAAAAAAAAAACACATTAAAATTTATATACATACCTACTACCATACTACAAATTAATAAATTAGTTTATAAGTGAGTACATTAATTAAGGGGAAATAAATACCCTTTTTCCCGTTGATTACGGGATTAAGACCGACGTAATTCGAGAAGGTGTAACCAACCAAATTATATATTATAACATACAATACCATCACGCTGTTGTTCTTGGAAGGTCAGGTACAGGTGAACTAATTTTAATCCATAATTCGTTGGTATGTGTAATTGTGTAGCAGTGACCGTTCTGCTATTTATAGATCACAAATCCAAAACCCGAGCTTCTAATAAAAATTCCAAAGAAAACCTCAATAACACTTTCGACCTGAGAATGGAACCCGAGATCTCACTCTTAATATTAGTGATCACAAGGCCATTGAAGCAGTTCAGTCTAGAATATCATTATAATAAAATATTTGTAAATAGCTAAAGTCAATGAGTTTAGTCTAACGTCTAGACGGTTGGTATTTCTTTGGTCTTAGGATTACCTACTCGAGACGACGTCTTACACGAATACCTTACCCATGAAAGATGTACAAAAGGTAATACTAATCGCATTTTTCCGTACAACATTCGTAAAATAGTCACAAAATATCTTCTCAAAAAAATATTAACAAAACCAAGTTATTTAAAAGGCGTTTTAAAGTTACAATAGAAAAACATTAGGTTTACAATAATAACAACAATGAGAACTTCTGAAACAAAGAAAGATGGATTTTTGGAGCTTTAATATCGATCACTCAGTCTGAAATCAACAAGACCCATTGTCAAATATATGTATCGCCTCGAGGGAACGACTCAAATCTATACAGCAAATGTTTTTCCTTCAATTTAAATGTTGACTTTCTCGAACTCAATCCGCCATTTCTCTGTAACTGCCTCCCAGGACCAATATTCGGACCTTTCCTCAAATGAAAAGATCTAATCTCACTTTTTATCCAATTCTTTACGACCTGCCCGAATTGACGTTCCTTAAAAGGCCAATCGCTTGAAATGCGAAAATAAATACTCATTGCCTTCGACTCGAACTTAAGGATATCTTGTTAACAATGTATGAACTTTAACATTAATGGTCCTATAATATTGATGGTAAGTACTTGCGATCCCGGGACGAGGGCAGTACAGCAAGCTGCAATTTAGTGTCGTGCCAAAGGCAAAGCACAGAAGGGGCACCGGTGCGTTCACCAGAGATCCCGGAGCCCCCTTCACAGAGTGCTAGAGACGGTCGTGTGTTTTTAGTCGGTAAGAGTCCGACATAACTCTCTGACTTTTCTTTCTGAAGAGTCGGAGCGTATCCATGAGGATTTTCATACGAAAAAAAAAAAAACTTGCGAAAAGTATTATACTTGGATACGTAATTTGTATTTATATTTTTAAATGCTGAATTTTATAGATTTCGTTTTACCTTGTGCAAAGTTTCGACAATCGTATTTTCGATAAATATTTTTATTGCCCAATTGTAGCTGACCTTACATTGTTTATTAATAGCTTTTTGTAGACGTTAGCTACTGAAAACGTATGACAACAATTAAAAATAAATATTTTCCGATGTAAGTACCTACTTTTATATGCATAATAATATAGTGAAAAGCCGTTCATTTGAAATTTCAAACATACACCTCAATTTTATTTATTTGTATCTAAGATGGGTTTTGAATCTCACACAAACATCAAAGTACCTAATCCGCAAGTAGGTATGTTTTCAAGTAGAAAAAACACGCGTCATTCTAAGGTACCTAATGGACCCCCATGGTTCATTTCATCACAGAGCCCCGGATGTGATCGGAAGAGGCATTAGCCGTATTCCTTTTTACACCACACTATATAGGATGATTCTGTGAAGCCAATCGAATGGGGCTCTTAACTAGGGCTGCCAAAAGTCCCATCAATGTGATCCTTACAAAAATCTTTTTTGGTATTATTAAAACAAATAGTATCTAGTAAGTGGTAATTTGTAGTTTTTGTAAACGGCGAATAAAGGCGTGAGAGTATGTATGTAAAATAGGGTTTTTGTTTCTATGCCATTTACTGGTCTATTGGGTAAGATAGATTAAATAACAGGTCACCAGACTAATCTTGTGGTGTGATGGTTTTCCACGGTGATCGATAAGTAGGTACTTTATAAGTTTCAAGGGGTTTTACAACTCATTAAGGTTATAGCGAATGCAACACAGCCTATGACCATTGGTAAGTGTGGTTTTTAGTCGTAATGAATCTGACTGCCACAGAAAGGATCAATGAGGATTTTCCACAAACAAAAAAAAATATAAGTATATTTTATTTTCCAAAATCAAACAGATGTACCCTAGTAATGACGGAGTACATTTTGTCAAAGAGTCCGGGAATGATTCGATGTTTAAATCCATTAACCTGGTGGCACAGGCGGCTCCATTTGCGCAAAATTGCTTCCAACAAACTACGGATAAAGAAAGATTTTTAATGGAACAAGATACGACATTTTATTGCGTAAAAGATAGTTGATATAGAGGCGCAATTAATTTTGAATAGAAAAAAGAAAACCGACAGGACTTATTAAGTTTGATATTGTTCTCTTAATTCATTGAATAACATAAATAATTATTTTATTTTTCGCGCCCTTTTTTAGTTCAACTCCTAATGGTTGTACCTAACGTGATGTTAAAATATTTTTTTTAATCCGTCTGGTAGATATTAGAGCGTTCAAACAAATAAACCCATCCGCTTTATTGTCTTTTTTTATTTAAATTACGGATCGATCAAAGCCTTTTGAAGTAGATACGCTCTGATTGGTCCTTTTGTACAGATAGTATAACAGTGTTCATTTAAAGCCCAAATTCATACATTACGGTTGTGTAGGCCCTAACGGGACTTAATAATAAAAGCAGTGGACTGTATAAATTAGGTATAATAATTGCGATAGGTAACAATCTACATGAAGATATGCACCAAAGAAATGCCCGTAGTCTAACGCGGCGATCAGCTGAGTAGTGAGCGGAGGCGCGGCGCACGCGCAGCCAGGCTCGGTCCCCCGCACCCTGCGCATGCCCCGATGTCGTCGGTCGTATGATGCGCCGACACGGTATAATAATATATATTTATTATTTTTAAATCAAATAATTTTAGGCACTATAACTAAGGTCTTTATAAAATAATTATGCGCAGCATATTTTTCTGTAATCTTCCCATAAATACAATATAATTCCTAATACCTTTTCTGACGACTGTGACACAGTTTATACTAGTACAGTCGTCAATGTTATCTCTTAAAAATGTGCCTATTCATTGATTTAGTCAAATTTAGATTAGGAGAAAATTGTAAAACGAAGAGCAAATAAAGAATTATTATTATTATTACCTTATTCTTTATCATTCCTCTTTAACGAGGATATATCAAGGCTATAAATCCGGCCTTCTACGACGTCACAGTGAATCATATCTGTGACTCGTGACGTCATTAATTTGGACGCGCACACACGCGTCTTTGCCCACTAAACGACTGAACTTTGACAGATTTGGGCTTTCTTTGAAAGGCGCAGCGTGAAAAATGGCCGCCAGAAAAAAGTATAAATAATTTTGTACAAGATAAAATTTGATCATTTATTATACGAGGTTCACGTCAACAAAATTAGGGTCTTCGAAGTTGGCAAACTTTTTGTGCAGAAAACTATTTTGTTGTGTTTGTGTGTACAATATCGGCGTATGCACACATACACAACTGTAACTACAATGTGTTGTATTAATGTTGCTACAAAGGAGTGTCTATGGAGTTTCTTCTTTATAAGATAGAATCTATCTTTCAGAACCGTGCAACTAGTTTTTGATTTAGTTTTTTTTTATAATCTTTTTGAAATATTTTTTTACTGTGAAACGTGATAAATATTGTTTTTAAGTCGGACGCAGTTTTTGTCTCGGGGAGTCTTAAATATTTAACCAGACTTGGTGGCGAGGCACCGAATGCATCCAGCCAATTTGTGGGGTTGGGTTGTTACCACCACACCTGTATTACCAGAGTGTCCATGGAGTTTCTTGCCCGATTCTTCTCCCTACGATCAACTTTTTGGAATCGTGCACCTACAATCATTTAACGTTTTTATAAGTGCTTGTAAAAGCTTATTTGAAATAAAAACATTTGAACTTAAACTTGTTAGGCAGAGGTACCAATGTACACCACAGTTCGTCGGTATGCTTACGTCTCATGTAATAGGGGCTGGGCATAGCCATCAACTGGGCACAAATCCAGACTCCAAGCTGCTACTGGGAATTTCACAGAATCATCATCTTCCTAGCCTTTTCCCAACCATGTTGGGGTCGGCTTCCAGTCTATTTTACACGAAGCGACTGCCATCAGACCTCCGCAACCCAATTTCTGGGCAATACCGATATTTGAAGGATAGACTGATTGTCAGTTAATACTTCAAAATAGATCGAAAATATAATATACTTCAAACAGTTGGTTCGCTGACAGTCACAAAATAAATATTACCAAGTCTAGTTTGTTTGGCAAAATATTTATTGAAGATTTTCAATATGATTTATATGGCCGACAGATATAAAGCCTCTTTGATGTAGGGAACCAATAATAAGGATCTCTCTATGACTTGACAAATCCACTCAACTTCCACTATGAATGGACTTTGTTGTCAGATTTCACATTGTGTTATGGTAACATAATATTATTGTAACTAGTGGATCGATCGTTGCATAGTCTACCTGGTGGGTTTGTGTGTTACATACAAAGATGCGGCAAAGATAAAGATTAGATATTTTATAATATTGGTAGGTATCCTATATTATTATCGTTTACTTTCCTTTTTTTTTAAGTTTCATTAATTCTACATAAGTATTTATTTATATACGCTTTATAGTACACCATACATATATTTATGTTTACATAACTTACCATCACGCCTGTATTCCCCACAGGATTAAGTATAGTGTACCAATGTACACCCACAATTTGCCGGTACCTATAGTTAGGTCCCATGTAATAGGGAGCGAGTTTATTGCCATTAACGGGCACAAATCCAGATTTCGAGCTGTTTGTTTTACAGGGAATTTCTGATAAACCCAACAACACTTTGTTCCATCCAGGAATCGAACTCAGGATCTCATAACACACTTAGCAGTCGCGCTAACTCTCTCTCTCTTATTGAATCTGTTTACTACTGTCTATTTATTTTAAATATTTACATTTAAAAATAAAAGATTGGCCTTTATTATTCACAAAATTGGCCATCACACAGGCCGTTCGAAAAATCGTCCATATTTATTAAACCTTTCACACTGACAATAGACAAGCTGTGAAAGGTCTTTTTATTGATCACACAATTCATTGTTTACTTCGGAATAGCCAAGATAAATGAGTGTCGTAAATTAATGATTCTGTCTGCCCACTGCAGGTTGCTGATAAATGTTTTGAATTTGTCGTGTCTAGTTGGGCCCTTAATAAAAGCAGAAACGTCTGGAGACGCGCCTCTGAATAACTGTACTCAATAAATATGCACCCCTTCAAATTTACTGTCGTGTTTCCTTTTGCTACAACAAATATATACATACAAAACCAGGCACGAATCGAAGGACCACGAAACCCAGTGGCATATGAACCATAAAAAATATCTCCAATAAAAAAAAACAGATAAAAATGCTTGGTATGCTTGAATGTGTAAGACAAAATAATGATCAGTACTCGACATATAAATTATTTTTAAACAAAAAACAAACCGCCTCCTAAAAACACATAGGAACTAAAAAGCAAAAAATAACATATTTACCTTATGATTTCTAACTAATTTTGAGTCGGTACCAAACAGACAATCAACGAACGTCATATTTGAATTAAATTGTAGTTTGGCACCGCCTCCAAATTAGTTATCTGTAAGTACCAGCTTTCGAATAAAAAAACAATCATCAAAATCGGTTCACCCAGACAAAAGTTCTGAAGTAACAAACATAAAAAAAAATACAGTCGAATTGAGAACCTCCTCCTTTTTATGAAGTCGGTTGAAAATATGCACACATTTACAAAAAAAACATACATACACATAACCTCAAAAGGAACTCATCTTGCAGTATCAGATTTCCTTACCCGACATTTTATATTTGCAATGGTTTGGTAGCAATCACAAGTTGAATAATAAGCCGACGGACTGTGAAAACGGAATTGCTTTCGCGCGTTAGGCAGTGTTCGACTCAAAGGAATATATTGTTGCTCTTTCTAGAACCTTCGGAACTAGTAGTACTTTTTAAATTGAAAGATGTAATCTTGCAACAAAGTAAACATGTCCTTTGTGATAGGGTCACAGTGAAACAGTTTTTTTCTGCATTTACTTAAACGACCTTCCATTGTAGTGTTTTCTCTCAAATGGATGGCCGTTTTGCTTCTAAAGCCAAAACGAGGTTAGTAACCTCGTTTTGAGAAAATTTACTTTTCTTTTTACCATTTTCAATAAGTAGGCGGGACAAGCTGTCCGTTCATAAACACAATAATTATTTCTTTGCTTGTCCCGCTTGCAATACATTTTCCAACATCACGGAGCTTGTTTTTAGGTTTTTAGTTAGAACTTTTTACGCAGTCGGGTTTTTGGAAACTGAATTACACTTCGATCGATATCGGATCAGTATCGATACTTTACTGTAATTAAATTGAGCACCATGAAAAATCAGAGCTTTCATTGCAAAATAAGATTAGAGCTTAAAGGACCAATAGCTTTAGTATTAATGGCCCGTACCGAGGTATTTTATAGTTTCGCCCGAGATTCAAACGAAGTTAAAGCACGTTTCTTAGGCAAACTTTTTTAGGGTGAAGTAAAAGTTGTTGAATGCTTTTTAATCCATTTTTATTCGTATTAAAAACCGTTTAAAGTTCAATGGAGAGGCTTTACGTTACGTTTAAGATATTTTTGTTGTTTCTGCCAATGCCATAAGAATTTCTCTAAATTCTTTTTAAACTTACCTGGCAAATTTCAATTCAGCAACCAGTGGTAGTTGGTGGGAGGAGACCCGTGCTCAGCCGTGGGACGATTAATGGGTTGATGATGATGACGATGATAAAACTAATTTATCCAAGTTTATAAGATAAATCTTACACTGTAACAAATTGTAGGGTTGCCAACATAATAACATCAAAGTACTTTATAGATTCATCGCGGCGACCCGGGATGTGCGTCGGAAATGAGATCTACATTAGGCTAGCTAGAGTGACATTTAAGGGAAGGCGCAAGATGTATTGACAGGATGTTACTAAGGAGTACAAGGCCCAATAATTTGACCTACACCGATTCAAAGGACCAAAGTTAATCGGGCAGACTTATATAGGTAACTGTTCCTTTTTATTTGCAATAAATCATTAGTTATCCTGTGCAGTATCGACATCCTAAGGATAAACTGGTTGTCAGGCTTTTCTGGCTCTTACC
The DNA here is from genome assembly GCA_946251955.1 of Acronicta psi. Taxonomy (NCBI): domain Eukaryota; kingdom Metazoa; phylum Arthropoda; class Insecta; order Lepidoptera; family Noctuidae; genus Acronicta; species Acronicta psi. Next base: position 10,017,976 of record OX276482.1, on the reverse strand, counting down.
ATCCGGTGACTCGTCTGTTTGTTTTTCGACATAAATACTAAATAAATATTATAATATTTTACATTTTATCTTAGCCGGAATTTAATTCCAACAATGGAGTTTAAACAAACAAAAGATTCAGAAGATAGTTGTGGTTTTTGTCGCATACCGAGACTTTTTTGTTTAACCCTTCGCCCGCCGAGTGCTTTCAAAAAGCCCAGCTTTTGTTGATAAACGCCCGCATGGTTCTATTTTGAATATTAAAAGTCGTAATGTAGCTGTTATCGTACTGCGGGCAATTTGATTACGTAAGTGCTAGCTGAATTATCGTTATTATTTTTTATTATTAAATTGGTTTAATAATCAAATTGTAATCTTTGGAACTGGATTAAAAAAATGCTATTGCTTTATTTTGGTTAAAGATTAAGATAAATTACTTACTTTATTAAAAATAACGATACAGATTAAGACTAAATATTAAATATGAGGATGCGGGTGGTACACTGATAAGCTCACTTTATAGAATAAAATAACAGCGTGGGTAGCAAGCGAACAGGATAAAAAAATAACAATATTGGCTCTGTTATTAAAGACTTATGCCATTTTCAACCTTTCACACTGACGTAGAGATGGGATGGTGTTTTTGGAGGTGGTTTGTTTTTTCATTAAAGCAACTACATACACAGATGTAACAGTAAAATAGAACTACTTTTTACAGTGTCCTTGGATGAGAATAAAGGGTCTGAAACGTGCGCTGGAATTAAAATAATATCAATATATAAAAATAGTTATATTTCAATGTCTATCTAATATTCGCATAGCTGTCAGAAATCAACAACTAAATAATTTAAATTATTAAACTATATTCTCTCGAAAAAAGTTAATACATATAAAAACTCAAAAGAAAATTAGGACAGGCTATGAAGAGATCTGTAAATCGTTGGTCGTTACATCTAAACGAGCGATTTACTCGCAGGAGTGGGCAATAAAATCACAAGAAAATCTCGTCAGTCTTATTAAAGAGACCCTCTTGGTCATTACTCTGTTTTGGCGGCAAATTAAATGACTTTGATATCTTTTTGTACAGCACGTTTAGAGTGGTTTTATAACAACAGCTGTATTTGATGATTAAATGACGTTTGTCGGTGTGTTCTGTGTAACTTCGTGTTGGGGTCGTTGAGCTCCCTAATAATGGTTGAGCTACACGATGACTGTTGCATGTTGCTGTTTCAGATTTTTCCCTACATTGTTTAACTCACATATCCGATATATACTACGTTTGTCTGGACTTTAAAGGAGACCATAATTCTCTGAGTTTGTTTCGGCGTTTCTTCTCAGAGGTTGGTCGGTCAAATGCCGGCAACATCTAGATGTTGCCGGCATTTGACCGACCAACCTCTTTTACAAGTCATTTCAAGTCAGTCAAGAAAATGACTTGTAAAAGTGTCCTTAAAGGTTCTACTCACAGAAATAAATAAATGAATATAATTTTATTTCATTTCACGCTCCGTTGATGGGTTAAGCGGAGATAGCCGAGTCATCATCATCATCATCAGCCTGTATTCGTCCACTGCTCGACGCAGGCCTCTCCTAGTGAACGCCACAGAGCCCGATCTTCGGCTTTCCTAATCCAGTCGCTGCCAGCTGCCTTCCGCAAGTCATCACTGCACCAGATAGCCGACATACCCGAATGATAATTGATTGTGGACATTCAAAGATCTTGAATCCGAAGGCTGGATCTCTCTCTCTGACTTTTCTTAATCATTCGTCACTCATAAAAACACTAAAAAGCGTCAACGAGGAAGTACAGAAACTTTCTGCTTTAAGCGAGTTGATTATTTAAAGCAAGACATCTTGAAAAATACTCTTCATTTAACCGTTTAAGAATAGTTCTTTTCTTGTTTATAAGCAGACTAAGGCTAGTAACTGCTTTGTTAAGATATGTACTTATTTTCTTTATCTATTCGTATGAAATACAAATAGGCAGACACCTAGACACGAATGATTCTTGTCGAAACTCTCCCTTAAATCGATATTCGACCTACATATTATAAGTCATCATACATGCCTTTGTAAGCAATACGAAACTACACAACACATCATTTCGCCAACAACAAAAACGTTGGTATAAATCACATATATATTAAGGGTAGATTCTCTTCCCCGTAAAGAAAAAAGTCGATGCGATCAACCCTGGATTCGCCCAGACATTTGACACGCGATTTTATGAGCGTATATCAATAAAACGTATTCAGAGACGATAGTGTTGTTGAATATTGCTATAAATCGTTTGGTCGATCTCGTACATGGCATATATACAGTTTAGCGACTCATTAGCATACTGGTCGTAAACGCGACTGCTACGCTATAGGTCCTAAGTTCGATTCCTAGGTCGAGGAGTGTTATTTGGTTCTTCTACGAAATTCTGACAGGCAGCTCGGGGTTAGAATTCGCAATAGGCTGGCTCCCTGTTATATGGGACCTAAACACAATGTGATTTAGTCTGGCTAATATTTCAGGGAATACAATCTTTTGAAATCAATCTAATAAAAATACCTAAGATAAAAACTTTATTTTTTACTTATCAGTCGGAATTGGATGCGTGTTTTAATCTAGATACCTATATATAGAAAAAAAAATGCAACAAGTAGAATATATTCGACGTAAAAGCTTCTGAACGTTCCAATCGTAGCGGAATTCCGTTTCCAACATCCAGCCGTATAAATTGGTTGACGCATTTTACGGGGCGTTTTCATTAATCACGCATTTCGTATTTAATTTGGTCCGTTTTCTCATTAAAATAAACACCTGTTATTGCGACTGCAGATGTAATGGTATTTTGAATATTTTTGGATATAAATTCCGAATATTTTTTGTATAAACTGTGATTCTTTATGTTCTAAAATTGTCTGAATATTTTGCAGTTTGTTCGTGTGTTATATCAATCCATTTCCTGTCCCATTGCTGGTCTCCTCTAAGATTGGACTAGTTAGTCCATGACGCTGGCCTGCGGGTTGGTAGACTTCACACGCCGTCGAGAAAATCCCTCAAGTATATTTTCGTGTCTGCTGAATTAATATCTCCCAAACTATATGGTTCCCACGTATGGCCTACATAAAAATAAAAACGGCAATGATGGTAACATTATATAGTTTTAGTTTCAGGGTCAAAAGAAACTTGAGTGAGCACTAAGACTGAATTATTTTATACTGATTTCTGACACTTACGCGAATACTAGACATTGAAATAAAACAGCTTTTTACGGATATTGGGTAGGAAGCAAAAGAAAACCGATACCTACCCAGGATGATTCGTGAGGCCATTGAAATTAAAAAACATCCAAATTTCAATAGAGAAGATGGCTGGGTCTTACCAGCTGCTTGGAACCCTATTATAGATTCAATTAAATCTAAATGCAAGACCGAATAGTTATAGGATACGGTGAGCTCGTTCTGCGTGAATCGGATTGCCAACAATTAACAAAAATTTAGGGTAGCTGTTAGTAATTGAAACGTCAAGACGCCTACCACCTTAGTCACCCGTGACCATGGATGCTGTTAAGGGTCCGAAACGTCGGGATTAAAATAATATCAATATAACGCGATAAAATCCGTAAAAAGTAGTTTTATTTCACTGAATTATTTTGTTTTATTAAATACACTGTATTGTAATCTTGTGTTTCTAGATTTATATCGAATATTAATTCCCACGTCAGAATGTTAGTTCAGTTTAATCATACAGAATCCTGTAGGTAAACGTCTAGTATCTAGGTTATGTAGATATGTCTCCTCGCTTCAAAGTGTCGGCTACTGTGAACACCTTCAAAATTGCTTTTCTAAAGTCTTAAGATATAGATTCCTAGCCTTAATCCTAGTACACTAGTGTACTAGTTTACTTATTTAATACGGTACTTATACCACCATCGTAGACTTTTTTTATTCATTATTAGCTTTCTGTCAGTGGCTACACCCGTGTGGTCCAGATATTTCTTTTATATAGCCTATGTATGCTATCGGTAAGGATGTAGCTTTTTAATGTAGAAAGAATTTTTCAAATCAGTTCAGTAGTTTCAGAGCCTATTAAACAAACAATCAAATCTTTCCTCTTTGTTATATTAGTATAGATAGTCCTACGCTTGACCGCCAGTTCACCTGATGTTAATCGACACTGCGATCTACAAAGGAGCGCTTTGTGATTTGGGACTCCACTTTTGTTGGCACCAGCTTCCAGACACGTATATATGTCAGTGTTCATAATATCATCATACGAAACGTTTGTAACCCAATTTCTGAGAGAAAAGAAGGAGCAGAGAAGGTTGACAGACTTCTGACTTATAATAACTAATAAAGTACTTATAAGTTTTGGTAGGTATGATACATGGAATCGACAGCATCTGAGGCACAGATAATGCACCGTAGTTTTTACTTAAATTGCCTAAGTTAAGCTCTAAGAGCTTGAAACTCAAGCTGGCTTAAAATTGTAAGCAAATAAAGGCTATTGTTTGTTTGGCAACCTCATGCCAATTTGCATTATTTTTCCAAAAATCTCTCACCATTTGAGCAGCCATTCTGCGAGTGCTACAATTATAATAATTTTAAGCACGGCTTAGCCATAAGTTGCAGCTTCACACAAAAGCTCAGCCCTCGCTATGTACAAATAGGGTAAGCAATTACCAAATTCCTTTACATAAAGCACTGCAGAACTGGATAGTTGGTATAAATCCCGGCCATTGCGCACTATTACTCGGCCGGACAATCATGCAAGATTAATTGTGTAAAACGCTGCGCGTCCGTAAATCACTGAATGTATGTATGAGAATGTATGTATGTGTGTGTGGCTCGTTGGTGAATGCCGTTCGACATGTTAGCTTAGGGTCATCCCACACATATGGATGCGGAATCAGCCGGAAAAAGTATTATGTTGGCAGAAGAAGGGCGTAACCGACGTCTGTCGCCTCATCTCCGACGCCTAGTAAGATGGAACGTTTGCTGACAGTAAATCATACCATTACGTATATTTCCTACATTTTCCTTCATTAAAATAACTCATATCATCATATTATAATCGATTAATCATATATAATCATCACGCCTGTTCAAATAGCTGCTCCTGGGAATTTCATACAACACTGCTCAAGCCGGGAATTAAAGCCACGATCTCTAGCGTAGCATTCGCGCTAACGACCATTAATGAGATAGACACTAAAACAGTCAACTTACGCCTTGGTGTAGGTAAAAACTTGAGACATGTTCTTTCGCTTCTTACCACGCCCTTACCTTATTGTCATACACATACGCCGATTACGGGTACTGCGCACCTGACATTTTGAAGGACCTCACAAAAAAGGTCGGTGTAAGTCTTCCTAGAGCGTCCCCTGCTGGCGCTACCACTGACATATTTTGCGTCATAGCGTAAGCCCATCCATCGTGATACGTGTGATGTGACCTTTAAATCAGGAAGTCTGCTGGAAGCTGTCAAATCATTTATCGTATGCAGTTGACTGGTGTGTGCAATGTAGATTATGACGTAGGAGTTCGGACTCATTGCTAAAATATGAGATGTCAGGTCAGAAATTAAGGATTTAGGATATAATGTGTTCATCTTTATCGTGGATTATTAGATTATTTGGCGTGTGTTTTTCATCTAGATTATGTATGTACAAGATGGCAGAGGGTAGGGAAGGCAGATATGTATTAATGTACATTTACAGTTTGCTGATATGTTTAGGTCTAACATCAAATCCAAAGCAAAATTAGGAGCCATACAAACTATTATTGAGAATTTCATAAAACAACCCAATAACACTTTGCTTGACCTAGAAATCGTATCCAAGGCCTGAATTAGGGTAACGAGGAACTGCTTTGCCTTAACTTTCTCTTGGGACTACGACAAATAAGATGAAAGACGTCTAAACAAACCTTTCAAAACCAGTTAAAATGATAAGCAAAATCCAAAGATCTGTCAAACATAATACATGTCCATTGAGCTTGGCGAACTTTCTAGATTTACCGCACCAAATTACTCTCAGTTAGAACATAAGCCACACTTATCTGGCAATGTTCGGCTGTATTAACCGCTGTGAATGGCTCCCTCGTATCGGATCGTACACTGGGAGACTGGGCTTTATGTGTCGATGCTTTTGGACGATAATTGCTGTTTTAATTAGAGTAATGTGAAGCAGTCTCTGAAATCTCAATAGCTTGAATCCTTTAATAATAATAATAAATATCTTGGGACATTTTTACACAGCACCATCTAGTCCCAAACTAAGCAGAGCTTGTACTATGGATACTAGACAATGGATAAAATACTTATCTACTTTTTTTTTTGTAAATACATACTTATAATACATAAGAAACACCCAGACAAACACAAATACTTATATACATCACATAAATATTTGTGTCCTGTGGGAATCGAACCCACGACCTCGTGATCAGCAGTCCGGTACTCGAACCACTAGACCACAGACGTCGTCAAAGCATGTCGATGGTAAAGGATAGAATTAAAATTAGTACGGTTATTGTCAAATCAAAATAAGATCAGTAGGCCGAAGGAGAAGGTCGTGGCTGCACTATATTCGCGAGTCAAGAGCGCCGCTAAGCTGTTCCGTCTCGCGAAGGGCAGACTGAAGTTCTCCGAACTGACGGCCAACGTCCAGTAATTGGAAAAGCACTTCGAAGAAGAAGGAACTAAATTCTGCTATGTCATACTGTGCTTATAGGCACTTATAAGTTTTTATATACGGTATATGGTATACGCAAAGGTTAAAAAGTAGAAATCTCAAAAAAGTTCACCTATCAGAGCATTTAGCATCAGATCCTTGCGTATAGAATCGGTATTGTCAGTCTGTATAGATCATCATCTGTTTAGACTGGAAGCCGAACCCAGCGTAGTTAAGAAAATGCTAGGAGGACCGAACCTACCCAATCACAATACAATGTCTTGTCAATCTAACTTAATATATTAAAAACATACTCCGATCGAGGACCGAAGGACAGTCACTTAGTATCACATAGCTTCTCCCTCGGGTACTTAATCACGATTTAACTGTCCCTAGTATACATCGTACAGTCAGCGACAGAGAGCATCAATATTTTACATTAGATTCAGATTAACGTGTAAGGATAGAAGTTTATTTTATAGGATCAAACTCTATCATCATCTTATCCGATAAATGAGGTCCACTGCGTAACAAAGACCTTCATAGACTTCCACAAGGATCGGTCAAATTCCGTCCAAAGTCATCCAATGACTCCTAACGACCTTTACCAGGTCGTCTTATCTCGTTGAATGGCAACCCACTCTGTGCTTCCAGTGCGTGGTCTCTATTCGAGAACCTCTCTGCCCCATTCCCCAGCAGTCATCAGTTCTACGAGCTCTATCGAGTTCTACGAGTTCTATAAGGTATAAGCCCTGCCCGTTACCGTTACAGCTTTTCGGTTTAATAACTTCTGGTTAATTAATATAGTAAAGCGTTTTGATGAATGCATCGTGTATAATGTCTTTCGTTGTTGACTGTACCATTGAGTTCCTTATAACAGATGACTATATCAATAACCTCAACTAAGCGTAATTAGTATGTCGTTGCGTCAATATTTCACCGTGGTGTTACTAGTTTAATATTATCGGGAATTAATTAAGTAAAAATAGTAGGTTTTGTGGTGGTAGAAATCTGCTGGTGAGTTTGTCTGGGTTTGCCAAATATTCATGGGTCATGGCTAAGCAATAATAGTTTTTGAATTTGAATTTGAATAACATGCTAACAATATTGTGTTCCGGTTGTTCAGTTGTCCAGTTCGCCGGTATATTTAGGTCCCATGTAATACAGGGCGAGCCTGTTGGCATCATCTGGGAACAAATCCAGACTCTGAGCTGCTACTAGTAATTTTACAAAAAAAAAAACAAAAATTAACACTTTGTTGGACCCAGTCTGGGGCGATTACCGGGTACCCAGGCTGTCTAGCGAAGTATTCGCGGTTGGGACCAATGCAACTGGTGCAATGGTGGTTGAAATTTGTATTCCTAAAAAAATGAAGCAAAATCGGAAGTGGGGCAATATTCCAAGAAAAAAAGTATTTAGTTACATATTTTTAGTTACCTGAATACACTCAACTAATTCAACAATCATTTCACGCAAATTGTTTACCAATATAATAAATTAATGTTGCCAAGCTGTTTCATTTAATTCACCGAACGACACAAAGGGGACAAACATCAAACAAATTATTTTTAGCCCACCACTCGCCATATCGAATTTAATGAAAGGTCCAATTATGAAAGTATCGATGTACGAGTAAAAGTTTGTCATTTTATACTTTACATTGTTAAATTAAAATTGTCGGTGCTGCCAGTTGCAAAATTGTTGAATTCAGGGGAAATTTAAACTAAGGGAACTGGTTGGTTACATGTAAATGTAGCGTATATTTTATGTAATATACTTTTTTACTATATTTCTCACAAATTGAAACATTTTATCTTCGTTCTTCGTGGAAAACCCGCTGTATAAAGATACCCATCCACTGTACTAGTATTCAGATTTTTATTAGAGAAATGATAAAAAAAAATCACAGTGATTTTTTCTGAGAAACGTTTCAGTGTTTTTATTTCCCTCGTGTAACGGTACTACTAAAGTCTATAGATAATTAATAAAGAGTTATATTATAACCATTTGCATTGGCTCTATTTCATTAAATGAAACACGATGAATCAATCTACTTTGACTATCCGTTGGTAAAATTAGATTTCATAAATTATATGAAGTAATTAGCAGATGCGGATTCAGTAATTAGCATCCTCACCGGGAGAATTGACCTGTAATGTAACGTTACAGATTCGATTTAGAGCATGCTACAAGTTGTATCAAAATATTACAGACATTGTAATGCTCGATTTTCCTCCCCCACTGATTGAATAGTATCATAACAGGTTTGTTATAGCAGTGATAGCCTAGAGGTATGACCACTGGACTGCCATGTCAAAGGTCTCGAGCTCGAATCTAAGGCCGCACCTCTGACTTTTCGAAATCATGTGCGTAGTTATCACTCGCTTCAACGGTGAAGGAAAACATCGTGAGGAAACCTGCATGCCTAAGAGATTTTCTCGACGGCGGCATGTGAAGTCTGCCAACCCGCATTAGGTTATCGTGGTGGACTACAGCCTAATCCCTCTCATACTGAGAGGAGACCCGTGCCCAGCAGTGGGACAGCAATGGGTTGAATAACAGGTTGCGCACTGTAATAATCGGTTCGACAAATGTTCGCCTGTGTAACATTACATTACAGGCGCTTGCTCCAAGTGAGGGAGCACCTTTATATGATTTTTCGCAGATTATAATTAATATGTTACAGTTATTTCGTAGCGTCCTACGGTACTATAATATTATTTCTTAATTTAACTTTACTGTTCCTTCTCAACTCTGCCAATGCACTCGGCGATCATAACATTTTTACTTTTGTACTCACATAAAGTTAATGGAGCATGATGATAAATATTATGTACGCTTTATGATTTTTCCTTTTACAAAGTAACGTAGTTTGAAAGTAACGTTCACATATTAAATAAGATAACTCATAAAGACCTGTAGTAATCGGGAGCTCTGGGGAGTGATAATTATAAATACCTGTTGCGTTCTTTCTATAAAAACTTTATAGCACATTTTTTTTTTCTAATAATTAGGACGTTAGTGGGATAATTCACGAATCTCATTATTTTATAATGTTGTCAAATTCAGAATGCTCAAATTAACATTACGTTCCTTATTGATTCTCTTACATGCATACTTAGTCATCATCATCAACTGTCACTTAGGTAATCCATGAGGACTTCTCCTAGTGTGAGAGGCTGTAACATGTGATGTCGTGAGATGGTAGCACCCCTTAAGTGAATCTTATAATTATACTGGTTTAGGCCACTTACGCGAATATTAGACATTGAAATATAATTACTAAATTACAATATTGCGATAAAATCCGTAAAAAGTAGTTTTATTTCAAAGTGAATCTTATACTTGTATCTTAATTCAAAGTAAAATACGAGTAAATGTTTTCTGAATTCATGTGTTTATCTTTATTGGGTACACTAATTTATGAGTTGGCCCCTAATAATGTGAATCTTAAAACAACGATATACTATGGGTACATCACTACATCTCTCCGTACCCTTTTAGGGAACAGGTTATTGTATTAAGTACTCATATTACCACACTACTACAACCTGAGAACATTGAACAAAGCTTTTATCTCAGTTCAAAAGAATCGTATACCCACTTAGCATAAAACGGGAATCGCGTGTGGACGCGTTATTACGTAAATTGTCTGCTCCAAGCACCTCGAATGCTCAGATGTTCGCATTCCGAAGAGCACATTACGGGGGAACATTTGGAGGAATTTGCGTGACTGTAATAGACTAGTTCTCATTACTGGGTAAAAGAAAGTAGATGTGGGTTTTCAACCGACTTCAAAAAAGGAGGAGGTTCTCAATTCGACTGTATTTTTTTTTATGTTTGTTACCTCAGAACTTTCGACTGGGTGAACCGATTTTGATAATTCTTTTTTTATTTGAAAGATAGTTGTGTCTGTTTGGCACCGACTCGAAAATAGTTAGAAATCATAATGTAAATATGTAACTGTTATTTTTTGCTTTTTAGTTCCCAGGTGTTTTTTGGGGGCGGTTTGTTTTTTGTTTTAAAATAATGTCAGGCAGCTCACCCGTAGTCTGGTATACAACGTTAGTTTTTGTTTACACTAAAGCCGAAACACGTCAAGTTCATTTTGATTAGAGAGGCAAGAAAAAGATACAAAATAAAAGAAATGATAAGACTTACGTGGTGACGAGCTCCGAAAGTTAGCAACCCCCCCGGTGCACCGCGGGCAGGGGGCGGTATGCGCGCGCGCGGATGGACCCAAAGTATCTAAGGGCGAGTGAGTGACTTCCCTGTTCGGTTACTGCGCCGATTTTCGTAATAAAAATGAGTATCCTAGTTGAATAAATTTTTACCATTTTTTGAGAAAAAAATATAACATAGGTTAAAAACCATTGCAATCGATTCTGTTACTGATTTTGAACAAACTACTTTCAGCTTTCGTATAAACAAAAACTAACGTTGTATAGCTGAACTGGGCCTAGAGAGTATAGAGTAAAATATTGTGTACCCACGGCTGTGTCAAAGCCATGGGTACACAATTTTTTACTCATTTTTTATCATTTGTGTTCATGGTCCATGTCGGTATCAATAAAATTTTCTTTCTTTGTTTCTTTTCTGTCTTTAAGTTTTAACTGCACGTTTGGCGTAGAGCTTAAATTAATTCGAATTAGTCTTTCGACCGACCCGACACAAATTTTTGTGTTATTTTATTCAGTTAAAAAGTGAAATGTTTATATTGTCATCATCATTCTAAACTTTCTTTAAAAAGCAAAAACATTGTGAGGAAACAGCGTGCAACCACCAACCTCCAGTTGCCCAGCGTGGTGGATATTATCGCCTATTTATACCCATCACATTCTGAGAAAAAACTGTGCGCAAAGCTGGAACAGTAATAATGTGTTGATCTTATCCTAATCTAAGCATTTTCCTAAAACATTTTGGCGACTGCTTCCAGTCTAGCAATCCAGCTTCTTGTGGTTTATTTATTGGTATTCGCGTTTGAATTTTTTTTGATCAAATTCAAATTTAAAATATTTTATTTCAAATAGACCATATAAATAGGCACTTTTGAACAGTCAAACTAGTTGCTCGGTTCCAAAAAAGTAGGACTTATGGAGAAAAGCCGGCAAGAAACTCCAAAGTCACTCTTTTAAAAAAGATAGTGGGACAGTAAGATTTTTTTTTGTTGTGAATAATATGAGTCTATTGCAATTTGATGATCTTAATAGATACACCACCATTAATAACACTAATGAATATATTTCTGCTCTTTCCAGGTAATAACACCAGCCGACTAATTGGTAGGTCCAGCAATTTATTATAGCACGCTGTAATATCATTAATTTCAGTAAAACGCTGCGACACAACTCTATTTATCTTTGACAAAGAAACATAGTACCGGAGCTCGTCTAAAAAAAGTGAAAAAAAAAACTCGTGTTAAAGCCTCCTTGTGTCGAACGAATAAACACTTTAAGAGTACTCTGAATAAATTGAATTCCGATCGGAAATACTTTGTCAAGTTGCTGCCGTATCCTACACTATTTTGTTACAATGCTAGAGTTTGCTCTTTGTAATCTCGAAAAAAGGTTTTGTGTGCTCCAAGGTTTCATATCTTGACTTTGAAAGGAATGGAATTTTATTTGGTCAGCTTTTGCAGCGACTGTGTTTTTTTAATTATAATGTATTCTCGTTGAATATTCGATGCGTCTTAATTAAAGGAAAGAATAATGTAATGTGCAAGTGCGTAAATCTTTATCCAATATAAAAATTCTGCCTGCACATGCTTGGGCTCACAAATTTAAAAAAGTAGACTCTCGATTTACATTCACATACAGAGGTGCTTACATGGATGTTACTATATTCACTGAAGATGCACTGTATCGAAGCGAAATGGTGGTTTATCTATTTCAAAATACGTTAAGGGAATATTTTCTGTAAAAAAATAAAACAATTAATACGCCAATCTTGTTAAAAATTTAACAGTTGACGGTAACGAGATCAATCTGTCAATTTAGACGTTTACATGAAAATAACAATGTTTAATTAGAGGCCAAGGGAAATATTTAATTGGAATGCAAAGCGAAGGAAACTCGCCGTACAGCCTAACAAAGTCGTAAACTTAATGTCTTGCTGTCAGCGCCTTAATTCGAATTTAGTTATCTTTTGATAAACGGACCGTAATGAGCCTTGGTGGCAGAACGTATAATACAAGTTAATATTCTTGTCTGGAGAAAGCTAGTGTTAAATAAATACCAACGATTAAAAAAAAACATTTATTATTTTCATAGCAAATGGCGCGATTCGTGTGACATATTTGACAGATGTCAACTGTACTGTCAATTATGACTGATATCGCCAAACACTCCGGGAGCGTTCAGTTTTTATTTTTCGTCAGTAATAAATATTTTGGGCCTTCTATAAATCTCGACGATTCGAACACCTTACAATGTCCATTGTCACGGATATACTGAAGTGTTGATCGTCTTAATGTTTTAATTACTAGCAGCTATGTATACTACATACATAGAGGGGCTCGTGGCCAAGTTGTAACTACGGTGATCAACCGATCTGCAAGGTTAAGCTACACTTGCCGCGGTCAGTCTGTGGATGGGTGCCCATTCTTACCATACCGAGCCCCTCCGTGCCTCGGAAAGCACGTAAAGCCGTCGGTCCCGGTTGTCATACGAACACCTATGACAATCGTTAGTGGTAGTCAGAAGCCTAAAAAGCCTGACAACCAATCTTTCCTTCGAATATCGGTATTGCCTAGAAATTGGATTGCGGAGGTCTGATGGCAGTCGCTCCGTGTAAAATACTGATATTCAGCCGCATCTGGTAAGACTGGAAGCCGACCCCAACATGTTTGGGAAAAAAGGCTAGAAAGAAGAAGCTATGTAACTACCTACATTATGTTATTATAATTTGTATTCCCATAAGGGTTAAACAGGGATGTAGGTACTAATGGCAGGTTTAGGTCCTATGTAATAGGGGTCGAGCCTAGGTATATGTTATTTAGCATGGAAAATGCTTAAAAGATACCTATATATATAGTTAATTATTTAAAAATAAAATACAGATAAAATCCGTAGAACGTACTTTAATTTCAATGTAATATTCGCATATAATGTTAGAAATGGTTAGGTAAACAGATAATGACTGATAATAATAAAATATCAAAGATTAACTGGATTTACAGCAAAAATAGTTTATTCATCATAATATAATGAATAAAGAAGGACCAAGCAATTGTGTCTCGTATATCACTTGTTAATTATTTGAGATAATGTGAGTCTTAAACCCTTTATAATTAAAACCCGACATGACATATCTATTGTTGGGTGAAGTATTCAAAGTAAGCAGTTTCTTATCAATTACTGTCAGCAAATATTAATTAGAAATACTTCAACGGTGTTAATATAAATACGCAACGTCAAGTTTATTCAAGTAATCCAATCCCAGTTTAATTTATATACCAACTGTATGTAATAATAAATTATAAAATTGAAATAATACCCAACCCATAAGGGTTGTTTAAAAAATTTAGAAATTATTGAAATTCCTACGGCATTGACAATAATAAGATCATTGTACATAATTTCACTTTTATATTATTATTCTTGTACTGAGAGGAGACCCGTGCCCAGCAGGTGGATAGTAACCTATATGGGTTGACGATTATCATGATGATTATGCAAATTATATACAGGAAAACAAATGAAATGTAGGAAAAAAAAAACATGTAAATAACTGCTAAGATTTTGCATGAAAAATGCTTAAAAAAATATAAATATAATCATTGTATTTACTATGACTAGCCTACCTATAAGCAAAAGATAGAGGAATTAGACCCCTAATTCCTCTATCTTGTGGAATTGCGATTGATTTTGGCCTGGTGTCTTCCCAGACACCAGGCCAAAATCAATCGCAATTATACCTGATAAATTACTTAAGTCTCCATAATTCTTTCTAAGTATCTGATAGAAAACATAAAAAAAAAATCTAAGTTTTTCATAGAAAACATTTTAAATGAAACAAATAAGTACATTTCATTTCTAATTTTCCAGACAAATATCAAACAAAACAACTTAAAACAGACTCCAGTGCACATTACTAAAATGAATAAAAAAAGGTCATTGTTTCGTCGCCATATTTATATTTTTATCCAAGATGGCTGACAAATGGCGGGCGCTGAGGAATAAAAAGCTTTAATAACAACATTTCGTTACATACGTTTTCAGTTTTTTAAAACTATTTTACGAATGTATAATAAACTAGCTTTCCGCCAGCGGCTTCGCCCACGTGGTCTTGATAACTTTTCCCCCCGTTTTTGCAACATTTTTCATTGCTACTCCACTCCTATTAGTCGTAATTTGATAGTATATAGCCTATAGCCTTTCCCGATAAATGGGCTATCTATAACTGAAAGAATTTTTTAAATCGGTCCAGTAGTTTCGGCACCTATTCAATACAAACAAACAATTAAACCGATTCTCTTTATAATAATATTAGTATAGTTATAGATTATGTAATTGTACAGTCGTGATCTAAAATTTATGGCAATTGATGATCTAATAGTATGGCAATTGAGTTGACAGTAGATTGTAATTTGTTTAGGCCCATAACTCGTCATGCTGATATTAATGTTTTTTCCTGTATGATCAATCAACCATATAACATGTAGGTATTAATTATTTCCACACAAAGCAGATTTCATAGGAGACGTAACCAAAATTAGCTTTATCATTTATTTCTGATTACAATTCACTTTAATTAGGGCCAGCGCAGTATATCATTTTCTGTCATACATCTGTATTAGGCGTCATCTCGTCATTCAATTCCTTTGCGGCCATCTCCTTTTACACAAAATCCATCCGTTTTTTCTTTAGTTCTTCCTATATCACTTATTTCTGATATTTGTGAATAATTGCCAAACTTTTTCTGTATGTAACTTATGTAAATTGTGTTAGATATCATAGTGAGGCTTGTATGTGGCAAATGATCGTTTTTTCTTTCTTTCCATAGAATTTTCCGTCGAATCTCCTATTATTCATGATTAACTGAAAGATCCCTTACCATTCTTCAAACTCAGAGTGCGGGGCTATCTCAATAATTAAATCAACAATTCATACCCGCCGATGCTGTAGGACTCATGAAAAATGCAACGCGGCAATTTGTGGGAGCTCTCGATAGACGATAATTTTCGACTTTTTACGATGTTCTCGCAACATGACATTATAATAGGCACTGCCGAAATGTTTGCCCATTATAATGGAGTTTGTTTAATAACTTTACTGTGTGGGCAATCAATTTGGTAGTAGAATGAATATGGTAGCTAGTTTGCGGTTAGTGGTGTTGCAGCGTTATTATGTTCTGTGATTAATATAAAATAAGGAAGCAGTGATAGCCTAGGGGTATGACCACTAGTGAGGCATTGGAGGAGTGGAGGGAGCGACTCTCGCGGCCGACGGCTGGCCTCAACATCATCGAGGCAGTCCGGCCAGTCCTCCAGGAGTGGATGACCCGGCGTCACGGCGTGCTGACCTCCCGGCTCACGCAGGTGCTGTCAGGGCACGGGTGCTTTGGCAAGTACCTGTACCGCGTGGCCGGGAGGGAGCCGGACGCCCGGTGCCATCATTGTCCGGACTGTCCCGAAGACACGGCGCAGCACACACTTGAGGTGTGTGTGGCCTGGGAGGAGCAGCGCCGTGTCCTACGCGCTGCCGTCGGAGGAGACCTCTCGCTGCCGACCATAACTAGCGCCATGGTCGGCAGCGCTGACGCCTGGGAGGCGATGGCTTCTTTCTGCGAGGACGTCATCTCGCAGAAGGAGGCCGCGGAGCGGGAACGGGAGACCGCTGCCGCAGCCCTACCAATCCGCGCCCGACGCACTGGGCGCAGGAACAGGGCAAACCGTGCCCTGTTCCAACCACCATAAAGAGGCCACGGGCGGCAGGCTTGGGGAAGTCTGTCGCCCAGCACTAGGCCCGAGTAGGTGATGCGGTCGGAGTGTGCCGCATCCCACTCAGTGGATTGGTAGGAGAGGAGGGTGCACACCTTACGCACCCTCCGAAAAGAGCCGGGGGCCGCATAGGCGGCCCGTCACCGCCGGGGTCGCGGAAGAATGTCAACACGTTCCCGCACCCCGGCTGAATGGTGATGAGCCGAACACCCGTCTGGTTTTAGTGGGTATACGTCCTTTTCAGGATGGAGTCCCACACACCGCGCCGCCTTCCCCAGGGCGGCGTGACGGTGCATAAACCATTTCCAGACGCAAAAAAAAAAAAAAAAAAAAGGGGTATGACCACTGGATTGCCAAGTCAAAGATCTTAAGTTCGAATCCAAGACACGCACCTCTGACTTTTCAAAATCATGTGCGTAAATTCAAATTCAAAATATTTTATTTCAATTAGACCATATAAATAGGTACTTTTGAAATGTTAAATTACTTGCATGGTTCCAAAAAAAAGTGGGTTTTATGGAGAAGAGCCGGCAAGAAACTCCATAGATACTCTTTTTTAAAAATATGTGTGGTAACAGTAACAATTGTTGTGAATAGTAATGAGGATGATGCAGCTTGATGTGTAGATCCAGAGATTAAAGAGTAGATAAGTATTACTATTGAAATTACTGCCATAGCAGTAAGAGCCGACCAGTCCCGCCAGTAAATGTCACTCGCTTTACGATGAAGGAAAACATCGTAAGGAAACCTGCATGCCTTCCTTCTTCCCGCATAAGGCCAGCGTGGTGGACCCATATACTGACCCACTGCTAAATACGGGTTTGCTCTGTGTGAGAGGAATTAGGCCATAGTCCACCACGCTGGGCTAATGCAGGTTGGCAGACTTCACATACCGTCGAGAAAATTAGGCTTGCAAGTTTTTCAAGATGTTTTCGTTCACCGTTAAAGCGAGTGATAATTACGCACATGATTTCAAAAAGACAGAGAACGCACCTCTGACGCCTTGTATTCGAACTCGAGACCTTTGACTTGGCAGTCCACTGGTCTTTCCCCTATGCTATCACTGCTCGCTATACATAATTATATACCTCTGCCTAACTTTTCTTGAAATACTTGCGCGATGCTTGTATCTGCGCAGTTTAAAAAGCATTCCAATGTTCAAAGTAGCGTGAAGTGACGTCACGATTACTGTGTGTAAAGAAATGTAAAATATGGACTACGTCATGAATGTTTCATGCAGAAAGGAGCCATGCGAGACCGCGATGTGCCGGTATTTATGATATAACCAATACCGAGCTATACTTAACTGCCCGGGGTACCGCGGGGTCCGCGTTATGCAAATTTTGAATTGTTGACTTGCTGAGACCCGCGCAGTAACGATTTTATCTAAGAGTACCTTTTGTCCCCGCTTTTGGCCGTGTGGAATAGTTACTTTATGCATTAATATAGATAGATAGAGTATTATTTATTGTGCACCAAAATTATAATATATGAAAAAAAAACAAGCTTAAATACGTAGGTACAATTGGCGGTCTTATCGCTAAAAGCAATTTCTTACAGACAACTATTGGATGGACATAGATCGTGCAAGAAAAATGATAAAAATAAATAAATTGTCTATGGGACTGTCTTACATTTCCTTCCAAAAAATGAAGAAAAGGTAGTAGGTATATTGTAATTGTAAAGCTTTATATTTCGAAATATTAAACAAACACGATATTTTTACTATACATAAAACAATCTATCCAATATAAAAAATACATATTTTACAGTATACAAAAAAAAACAATCTATACATTGAGTCGTTTGGCAACACACTCAGGCGCATACACACACACACACATAACGAGCACTGCTTCCACTATTGGCATCCGTGAAGCATTTTACGGGTCCCAGATGAAAACCAGCGTCAGGTAGGTGGTCCTTCTGCTTGAAATTAAGCTGATCTGGGCACCTATTTGGTCCAGCCATGACACATGCAAGCATGGATTATAATTGTTGATATTGTTGATTTGTTGCTCGTTATAATTGTGTTTCTTTTTTTTCATTATAAATGTTATTATGTTATTTATTATACTAGTAGCTTTGTAGTATGTCTTTCGTGCTGAGGCCAAATAAATATTTCTTTCTTTCTATGGACTAGTTTCGTGTTGTTCAGTTTAGGCACAGACAATCATTCTGTCACAGTCCAAAGGCATTTAAAAATTTTTCTTCCCCATAAAGTAGAACGTGGCCTAACATTTACGTCTTCTAACCACAAACGACATGGTTTACGGCGAGGTAAATCTCACCGCATCCGCTATAGAAAAACCCTAAAAATATCATTAATTAACTAAAAAGGCAGCGAAGGGTCAGATACTGACTGGGGTTTAATTAAGCCAGAGCTGGCTTTATTTTGTTAAGGCACAAACCAATTAATTATTTTCGGTCTTGAAGGAACTTTTAGGAGAATTTATTATCGTAATTTTATTTTATGAGTGTTCGAAAATGAGTTTGTCGTTTTGATAGGTGATTTTGTTGAGGGATTTAGGTAAATTAGCATTTAATTTTATCTTATTTTTAATACAATGCCTACAGCGTTAGAGCATGCTCTGTATCATGGCAGACTTTTACAAATACAACTGACACAAAGTACACATTGACTCGAAAGAAATAAAGGTGTATCATACAAATATTTTTACGAAAAAATAAATAGATGGAAAATTTCCACACACAAAACATGCTTTTATTTAAAAATAACTTATTAAAAAAATTCTAAAACATTTTATTAAAATCTCACAAATAAAAAATTAAAGAAGCTTTATTAAAAATAAAAACTTGAGCGTATTTTTATTAAGAACTTATGCCTTCAGTGAGTAGTCAATTAACTTGCATTATTGTCCGACGGTTTCCTAATGGAATTCCTTCGCGAATATTCCAGAAACTTCTCACGACGGGTATATTAAAATATTATGTTCTAGCTCATTTACTTCTTCATATTTTTCTTTTAAGTTCTTTCATAAATTTATTTTATTTATATAAAAGCAATTCATTGTTTAGAAACTCTGCTGTATTAAATACAGCAGAGTTTCTAAACAATGAATTACAGGCGAACCTGTTTACTTTTTAGTGAAAATTCAGAATAACGTTTGCCCTGGGGGGCTAGACAAGTTGCATTTTGACATTCGAATCGACAAACAAAATGTATGGAAATGACACAAGCTTTCGACAAATCGAGGGTCACTAATGTCATTTACATACATTTTGTTTGTCAATTCGAATGTCAAAATGCAACTTGGCTGGCCCCCCTGGGAATTAAACCCAGAACCCTCTGGGTTTTTAAACCATTCATTTCCAAATAAAACCGAGGCGAGGAGAAAAAGGCGAGGTCTCGGTGCACATGAATGCATATAATGCTATTTTCCATCCCATTAAGAAAATTACTCAGACCGAATGCATGTCTTTAGCAAAGAGTTTCACTGAAAGAGACGTAATGCAACCATGCAAACATCACCACAAAGACTAGAATGTGTTTCTACTTAAATAGATTACGCGGATTTTTGAGGTCTTACCTTTGAAGGGAAAATATACTTTTACCGCCTCATTTTACTCCCAAAATGGCCTTGTCTAGGAAAAACTTTGATACGAACCGTAGATTTACTTAAAAACATTTTTATGTAATTTGTCGTGTATCTTCAATATCTAAGTCCTGTCAAATATATGTGAGAATCCATTTGCTAAACCTTTCAACTACATCTGAAACTTTGGTTCATTGACGGATCCTCATAAAACTCAAGTCTCCTTAGAGTCTCATTTAATAATAAATATTATTATATTGCTGACTGCCTCGATGGTCTAGTGGTCCCAAGTGTGACTGGTACGCTAGAGGTCCTGGGTTCGATCCCAAGGTCGAGCAAAGTGTTGTTGGGTTTTCTGTGAAATTCAAAAATTAATATACCGGCGAAATGTGGATGTACATAAATACGGCTTTACCTACCCCTTCGGAGAATATAGGTTGTGATGGTATGTATGTATGTGTACGTGTAGCTTATTATATTTCAAACTTAATATAATTTGTGTCTTTCAAGACATAATATAAGCAGTTTGCTCCGTATTCAGACACTCCCCATAACTATCAAGTAATTGGCTTAGAATTAACACTGTTTAGTTGCCCTAGCCACAACTTGCATGTTTGCATCTAGTACAATTATTAGTTGCGAACTGAGATCGTGGGACTACGCCACTTGTGGGCAAAGGCACTAACTTATCAAAGGCACTAGCTTGGCGCAACTTGGCCGTTTTGCTTAGTAACGTAAACATTCAAAATACTGATGTTCAAAGTTGCATCTTATGAAATGTAAATCTATGCAATTTCATTTTGACCAGAAGGTATTGCTTTTGTGTTGCCAGGAATCCAACAAATAATAGTATAGTTCTCATCATTATTATTCACATCTTCATCCTATAGGGTTGGGTTCCAGTCTAACCAGATGCGGCTGAATCCCAGTATTTTATGTACCCAAAGTGACTTTAGTGATTGCTATCAGATCCTCGCGGTCCAATTTCTAGGCAATACCGCAATACCCCTATTATATTCACGGCTTTCAAGGCTTCCTTTAAAAAACCTTAATTTACTTCATTATAACCGACCATTTAAGTGGCTACAATAAAATTAACATCAAAGTCAGTGAAAAATAACTTACAAAACGTTGAAAAGGGTGGTTATTATGCAAATTTCAACTTACCTCCGATTAAGTTATTTGCGTGAATTATACACTTTATAACAGCGGCAATACCCTCCTTTATTAATGGGGCTTTACCGTGCTATTGGTGTTTAAACTTGAATAAACGATTGCCGTCAAAATTCCGTTATATTTTTACCCAATTATGTTGAAAGTAAGGCGGTTCACTCATTAGTATTGTTTAGCTTGTAGGTTCATTCACATTATAGATCTACACATTTTATGAAACGCCAGAATAACTTCCTACCTTAAACTTATGGAGTATAAGGTAGGTATTATATTACTCATTGCAATTTGTTTACAGGCCCAGTCTCCATCCCTTTACCTAGTCTTCGTTGTGTCTAAATCGTAAAACAGAAAATCAAGCAGACAGCTACTTTGATACTGCTACCTCAAGTATATTTTAGTGTCTCAAATTATATTGAACATCTTGGCTGCAACAGGACAGCTACAGGACTTCATAAAATTTATCAAACTCAATCTCCTAACTTAGCTCAAGCTTATAATGTAGCAAAGTGATGTAAAGGAGCTTATGCGTATGGCGCGTATGCATAATATGGTATGCGTATAAAGCGTCATGTCACAGTCAATATAATGAAACAGTCCGGAAACTGCCTACAAACGCTTAAAACGGCACACTCACACAAACAAGCGCACCGCCTAAGTGGTTCTCGCAGTGCTGTCAGTAGAGCGTGCCGCGTCAAGATGAGTGGTATCGCGTATTTAAGTTTAAGAATCAGAGATTGATTCTCCGCGATCTTTTCAAAAATGCCCCGAGCGTATTGTGTAGTATATGGCTGTTTGAACTCGGCTTCATCAAAACTGGAAATATCATATTTTAAGCTTCCTGCTGGTTTTGAAAGGTAAGTGGGAATGATTTATTGTTATTGTTATAATCGTTATCGAATTATAAGTCGATCATAATAAATTTACAAGTTGCTGTGTGTTAATATTAAACAGTTTTCCGTGTTTTATACTTTTTCTTTGGCTGAGACTAACCGACGCCATTTGATTACCTATTTATATTGTATTTGTAAGCTAGTTTTTTCAATTCTATTGATTACTACACAGCAAAAATGTTTTATTAAAAAACCAATATCAAAAATAAAAGTTACAACCCTAGGGCTTCAATGTAGCGTAGGTATTTATTTCTTCAACTAGGCTTAGTTTCACTACTTTTCCTCTTTATACTGTGGTAATGTAGTAGGAAAGTATGCAGCCCTGCTTCGTGTATGCGCTTCATATTGCTTTATTAAAAAACTAACTGCCTCGTTGATCTAGTAGTCCCCAACTGCGCCAAAGCGTGATTGCTACAATAGAGGTCCTGGGTTCCATTCGGGTCTCACAAAGTGTTTTTGGGTTTTTCTGTAAAATTCCCAATAGCAGCTCGGAGTCTGGATTTTTGAAATGTTATGTAATTACCTTACTGTAACTTAGTCAGTTCTTAAGCTCTCATGAAGTTAAATTAAATAAGCCCAAACACGAGAAAGCTACTGTAAAAGTGTAAACCGCTGAGTGTTTCCTTCATTTATCTCTCGTCTCCATCGTTAAATCAACTCTAGGTGTCCATTATGTTGTGTTGGGACATCAGAACTATGTGTGAAACATCAATCATCCCCTATTTTTCTACTATTAGGGCCGGAATTTTTAGTTTCAGTCCATAATTGACAGAGAAATCGGCTAACATACTTAAACAAAAACAAAACCGAATTGAGAACCTCCTCCGGTTTTTCGTTCGTCGGTAAAAAACGTCAGAAGCTGTCAAAGTGATGTGACACCATCAGACTTGAGCAAAGTCCCAAACGGCTCACAATGAATCGACTCAGACGGACAAAGGTTCTATTAACATTCTCGATTCAATTTATTATGCACCTACCGTCGTGAATACCAGATTTTGTGGCACATCCACCAGTTGTTCAGCCACGTCTACGGTCTAATGTACATAAAAGTGAATTTGTACTGGCGTCTGTGAATATTTTATGTGGGGAACATGTTGTGTTGTCTTTCGGAGTTTTCCAGTGTTTCTAGTCTGAAACTGTCAACCCGTACAAAATGTACTGGATTTTAGAATCGTGTGCCTGAGCTTAAATAAAAAAGTTGAATTTAAAATAAAGAATTGGCGACATCCAGCGTTCCTAAAATTTGCAATCTAACGTTTAGTTCGACTTACGAATAGAAACAAGATGTATGGGAATGATATAAGCTTTCGACAAATATGACGTTTACAAATGTCATTCTTAAACTTTTATTTTGTATTCGTTTGTGGATTCGAACTTTAGATTACAACATGGCTAGGCCCATTGATGTTTTTCGAAAATAATTTCCATGATCTTCATTCATATTTCTTAAAAAAAAAAACGAAAACAGTGAGAGTTAGACTGGTATGGAAGGTTCCTTACATTAATTTTATGGGGTACAGAGAAAAAAGGGCGTCACATAATAATATAAACAGGTTGATAGACAGACGTAGAAGTTTAACTAGGAATAAGATTTCCTTTTTGACCTTTTTAATGTGGAACCCAAAAAAGTGGCATTGACTATCTCTAGCAGTAATGTAAAGTAAAGAATGAAATAGTAGGTAGCGTAATAGTAGAATTACTTTATTTTATTTTAGCTAAACTGCTCAATTAAAGGTTTATTCATTCAAGGAATCTGGAACATCCAGGGGTTCTAAACAATTGTTTTTCTATTGTTCCATGATAAGTAAAAGTGTTTTAACATATCATCATAACACTGCAGCATTAGTCTACTGGTCGAAAGTGCCAGACCATTACACTAGAAGTCTTGGGTTTGACTCCCAGGCCGACCAATTTTCCGTAATATTCTCAGTGGCACACACCGGGACAACTAGTCTTTTAATCAAAACCTAATATAAAAAACCAATGAAATTGTTTCTAATCGAAATCAAGTGAGAACACAATTTAATGGAATAATTTAATTAAACTTATGAGTTTGTACTTGAGAAACACGTGCTTAATAAACAACCGGCAAGTGTTAAATGAAGGCAATTTTACGCATGGTTAAATCCAATTAACACGACCGTATAATTTGTGTAATAATTTGTATCATAGCAGTTTGCAGAATAATATAACAAGCCTACATTCCGTAAAGGGCAAGCAGAGATGTACTTATGTATTTGTATACGCAACAATTCGAACTGGCGCAACTCCGAGCTACTATTGAGAGTTTCATAGAATCCAATAGCACTTGCTTGACCCGGAAATTGAACCCAGAAACTCTAAGCAGCCAAGTTTGCAATAGATACCGTATAATAATGTCAGTCAATTAGTGTTTTTGACTAATTGAATGAAGATTATTATTATTACTTTCAAGGCAAACAGTAGTTATTTCTAAGCTTCAAGCCTAGAGGTAACAGCTACCATTCTCGTAAATTTAACTGTTTCAAGTAACACTTAAATAACGTTATAACGAATCATACAGCGGTTATTTGCCCCTTAACAATTCTCAAAATTTTCAGTGCATGTCAGCACTCTATGAGCACTAAAATACACTGAATTCAGTAAGCTAAACATTATTATTAACGCGTATATGTTTCAGGATCTTTGCCAATTTAAACTGATATCATACATACATAGCTTCACGCCTGTTTCCCATAGGGGTAGGCAGAGACTATAGATTTCCACTTGCTACGATCCTGGCACACCACTTTCGCTTCTTCTATGTTCGTTAACCTCCCCATGCATGCTCATCGGCTTAGGGTGCTCTTAACCTTGCCTTTTTTGAGAACGTCCGCAATATGGTTGTGATACGTTCGCCGAGGTCGACTCCTTCCGACTCTTCCACTTTTTTCAAACTGATACCCTCGATAATTTATAAAGGTAGCGTAAGACTCCGAAGGCGAAGGAAGGCACGTAGCTCGTATAACTGATTGGCCACTGGGGAAGAAAGGTTCTTGAGTGGAGACCACGCACTGGAAAGCGCAGCGTGGGACGGCTTCCAACTAGATGGACTGACGACCTAGTAAAAGTCGTTGGATGCAGATACGATGGATGGCCGTTTACGACCGGTCCGAGGCTTTTATTCAGCAGTAGACCTCTTTTGGCTGATATGATATGATAAAACTCCGATGCTGGAGTTTATCAAATAATATGCCCCTAAAGTTTGAATGGTAACTTGAATCATACCGACGAATTGCAGGTTACATATTAGTACATCTCTGTCTAACGCTTCGGGAATATTGGCGTGATGGTATGTTATATAGTTTCTTTATATAAAACTCCTATCTTTCTGCCAGCAGCTTTTCTTATATTATATAATTTTTCCCCCGTTGTTGCAACATTATTCATTGCTACTCCGCTCGGTGACGATAAATGGGCTATCTAACACTGAGAGATTTTTTCTAATCGGTAAAGTAGTTTTGGAGCCTATTCAATACAAACATTCAAATCTTTCCTCTTTATAATATAAGTATAGATTGAAACATACACAACAAACACATCATAAATTCAATCAAAATGTGCTTTAGAATCAGTTATTCTGTGATCCCCGTTTACTATTCACTGAAATTGTTATACTGGAGATAGAATCGAAAAATGTGTTTGCCATCGCCGCCGGTGCACGATAACGTAACTGAACATCGCAAATGTATGAGACGGGTTTTGTGGACACAGCTCAACTACATTTTTTGATACAATTTCTCTGGGATGAAAAGACTATTGAACATTAATTTGTATATTTCCGCCCGAATAAAAAAAAAATTCAAGTTACTGTGGCAACTTTCTTGTTTTTTACGATGCCAACGTGCACTGACAAAACCTATAAATAATATAGGATTCCGTTTTTGCAAACGGGTTTTATTTACATTCTTAATTAATTAACTAAACTAAAATATGATTAATAAAATATACCATTGACACGAAAAGAAGAAGAATTAATTAGGAATTCTACGAATTCTATTCTATTTTATATCTAAACCCTAAAAGTAGTCATTATTGCAATTAAGTATGTACAAAACATAATTAGAACTGTTGTTATTATAATGATGTATTCTTAGGAGTAAATACAAACATACATACATACACTCACGCCTCTTTCCCAGATAAGTAGGCAGAAACTACCACCTACTGACCACCACAAGCCAGGATTAAGAGTACAATGCATTTTAATTGTATAATTCCTTAACAATTTCTACTGCACATCACGCTATTCGTAGAAAATAAACAGGCATTTAAATGTTTACATAGCAAAATACACAGTTTACCTTTGAGCCAGCATTCACCGAGATTCCAACTCAAAATAACTTTACTCAACGTCAACATATTTTGGTGCACAATGCACAACTTTGCATTTTCCGAAAATACTGTTCCAAAATTGCTAGCAAAATTGTTTGTAAACAGGAATTATTGCCGTGCCTTTTTTATAAATCTCTCATATTTGCCTAAAGTCCATATTAACCCAAAGAGTAAAGAGTCACTTATAAACCCGTTACGCTTTAAATTTTTTGTTACATTTGCATTTCGAAAAACCGACGACAATCTAAACGACAATAAACGTCCCAGTTTTGCATTCATTTACAGCGGGAAGTGTTGACGTTGGCGAAACAATGGCAGGACTTGCTCGCGTTCCCATCTCTAACTACACAATACATCGACGGTTATTCACCGCGACAGAAAGCTGGAGTCTATCTGTGCGACAATGGACATTGTGATGTTCGATTCGTTCGCACTACAATTGCCGAGTGCCGCCAATCGCTTCGTTGCGTTCTAATTCAATAGCGTCCGCCGTGAAATAATAAAATACAGTTGCATGGTTGTGAAAATGCACCGATGGGATTTCGATTGTGTTCGCGTCTCTTTGGTTGAAGTCTACCTAATATTTGAGGTAAGAGAGTTGATATATATATTTTTTTACACTACCACAAATAAGATCCTGTATTTTTTTAGTATCCTGCTGAAGTTCAGATATGATAGTTCAGATTAGCAATTATAAGCAGCACGAATTTCAGCACATTACTGAATAAATTATAAGCAGTTTCGATTTAGTTTCAGGTCATAAATGTCACAGATGTCGCCTTTAGCACAATTTCAATTTCCATCTCAGTATTTAATAATAACGTTGTCGACGTTTGACGTTTACTTTCAAATTAAAACTATAAGTATTGGATATTAAACGATACGAAGGCTTATCGATATTACTGAACTTGTAGGTATGTACTAAAATAATATTTAAAACTAGGACTAGCCCGTGACTCCGCCCGCGTAAAAGTTAAAAGTTTCTGTAGTAAATCGTCCCGTAGAAACCGGCAATGGAGTTAAAAGTAGTCTACGTATCCAGGATATAAGCTATCTCCAAATTTCAGCCAAATCTGTCCAACCGTTGCAGGGTGAAGGAGTTATATCCAAACATCTAAGCAAACTTTCTTTGTCATAGGATGCCTGATAACTATCTAAACGTCTTTCTTTTGAACAATGTTACACATATAAAATGAAAATTGACCAAAGACGAACTTATAACCTCTTCCGGTTTTTCGTCAGTTAAAAATGAGACTTTATAATAATTATGACTGGATAATTAATGGTGATGAATCCATGAATTTATTGTAACAGCACAATAAACAATGGAGTAAATTCTGTTACCAATTACTGAGGTACTGAGAATCTTTAATCACTCTTATAATTGGGTTCCATTGAAATAATTGCAGTTATTCACAATTCATTTGACGTTCTTTAATAAAAACGTTTCAATACTGAAACCGAACGTATCTTTGCACTTTGTCCATTGAAATCAT
Organism: Acronicta psi; assembly: GCA_946251955.1. Classification (NCBI taxonomy): domain Eukaryota; kingdom Metazoa; phylum Arthropoda; class Insecta; order Lepidoptera; family Noctuidae; genus Acronicta; species Acronicta psi. The sequence continues at coordinate 9,989,924 of OX276482.1, read as the reverse complement.
TTTTGCATTTCCATCAACAATGCAATTTGATAATAAAAGAAATACGTAGGTACGATGTAATATTTGTTCCGTAATGCAGATGTCAGGTGCAATGTGCGGCCGCACCGATCCGCGAGATTGCCTTCCCAGTGTGTTCATATCGACATAATAGATACCACTATGTACTGCTATGCGAATATCAGAAATTGAATTTTTTTTGGGAACGTTGACATTTTTGAATCACGTTAACTGTTATAGACAGAAATACATGATTTTTTCAGAAATTGTTATTGTGTTATTGGTGTGCAATAAAGCGTATAAGTAATACATAAATATATAAATAAATATTATTAACACATACTGCCAATTGACGGCTCGGATCGTTGTCGAATCCAAGGCACGCAAAATTATGTGTGCCTTAAAACGATTTTTTACTGTAATAAAAAAAAATATAGATACCTATTCAAAGTTTTACTCCAAATAATTGCATATTTACAACAAGAAAATCTATGTTTTTGTAATACACATTTGAAATAATTTTGTAACACTATCGTGACTTACATACATATACAAACGCTATCCAATTAGCATCCCCAAACGACCTACTAGGTATCATAGGCTGTCTAGACTCAAAATAGGGTCATTCTAAGCAGTTTAATACATACAGATAACACCCATTTATACAATTATTTACGGCTATCTTCATTCTGAGGACATGATGGCGGAATCTTAATTCAACAACTTGAGACACGAGGACGAAAAGATGTCTTGATTAAAGGAGCAGCAAAGTAAATTTATTGACAGCATTTATATTCAAACAAACTTTTTTACGTTAATTAACGAAGAAAAAATACTTTTAAATTCCATACTAAGATCGTGCGAAAGTAACTCTGTTACATTTTCACGACTAAACCGTTGAACAGATTTAATTTTGCCAAGGGTGCCTTCTGAGGAAGGACATATTATATGTATAACCATAATATGAAGATCGGTATAGCAGTTTCTGAGATTAGGCCGAACATGTTTTGCAAAAGAGCGCCTCTCGCCATCAAAAGTAAAAGTTTGGCGAGTTTAGAATTTTATTAAGTAACACTTTTGTTGTACAATTTCATGAAATAAAGAACAAAGTTACGGCGGCAGAGGACTTTAATTTATAATATGTAGGTATATTATTATAGTGTAGGTATTTATAGTGATAATCATTGTAAATTTCGTATAAAACAGCAATTCAGAATATTTAAATATTGTCTCTAAAAAACATTTCACTTCTGTTTAAAATACTTCACACGAACCATAACCACTAATTACTAGAGTGTTATCACACAGTTCGGTATCAAACTTCTCTTTGTTGCAGCAACTTCGTGCCAATTTACTCTCGACGCGTTGAACTGTGCACAACAGATAATAGTGCTCTTACTTACAACGAACAGAAACCGCAATTAACACCAACACAATTTGTATTCGAGGAAATTATACCCTGAATGGGAAAACACGGATTTTCATCATCGTTATTGTTGATGTCATGGCGAGGCTTGACGTTTGAGGCGGCAAAAATTACAGATGTTTTAGAGTGCGTACATATTTGAGAGCTCGCCGAATAAGCGTTTTAATTTCGTGATATTTGACGTGTATTTCGTGTGAGGTATGCAGATAATTTGCTCGCGTGTACTTTAAATATTTAAGCACTTTCTGCGTTCGTAAATAGCAATTAGGAGAAATAGTTCTAGGTACGTAAATCTATATACCTTCACGCCTGCATTCCTTGAATGGGTAGGCGGAGGCGTACTAACGTACACTCACATTTCGCCGATATGTTTAGGTCCCATGGGGCGAGCCTATTGCCATCAACCGGGCACAAAATAATACTAAGATAATACTCTCTATACGCTAATGATTCATTACCTTAAGGGACGTATTGAAATAGCATTCATCATCAACCCATTTATAATCCAACTAATGGGCACGGTTCTTCTCTTGGAATTTGAGAGATTAGGCTATATTACGCCACGTTGGTCTAGTGCTAGTGAAAATCCAGGTTTCCTCACTATGTTTTCTTTTAATAGTTCAATAATATTATCATTTATGTGATGAACTTAGGTGTTTGTGTTTGTCTGGGTGTTTCTTATATATTATAAGTATGTATATAAGTACTATATAGTACCCATAGTACAAGCTCTGCTTAGTTTGGGACTAGATGGTGCTGTGTAAAAATGTCCCAAGATATATTTATTTATATTTAAATATATTAATACGCATTGATTCCGATCTTATTTGACATTCTTCGCGAAAAAAAGTGCGTTAAATTTACTCCACAAAATACTTGATAGGCTGGTCGGGTACGCAAACGCAAAGAGATGTATGATATGAATAATAACAAAAAGTAGTGTTCACTTTGAACCAGAGCTTTGTGATTTTAGGATTGCATAGCTCGGAAATATTTTTTCTTCGTTTTAGTTTTTAGGGTTTAGGCCTCCGGGTACCACTGAAAGTGCTTTTATCGGAGTTTTTTGTTTTACATAAAACCGTGCATACAAAGCGGTTTTTCCATAAGTCTCTGTGAATGTGAAATATGTTCGGATTTCTAGGAATACTGGTTGTTATAGTGAAAAGCTGTGTACTCTATGTACTCTGTGTTCTGACCGTCTGTGGTTCTGCGAATAAATCTTTAGGGTAATAGTACAGTCGACAAAAGATTTAAGTGTATGAACTCACGACATTGTTTCGACAAAGATAATGTAATAATATATAATAGACGATGTCTGTGGTCCAGTGGTTCGAGTACCGGACTGCTGATTACGATATCGTGGGTTCGATTCCCACAAGACACAAGCATTTATTGTGATGGAGTTAAGTGTTTGTGTTTGTCTAGGTGTTTCTTATGTAGGCAATATAGTACGTTCTATCGTTCTAGCATAAAAACAAAACATTGACGACGTCTGAGGTCTAGTGGTTCGAGTACCGGATCACGAGGTCGTGGGTTCGATTGCCACAGGACATAAATATTTATGTGACGAAAATAAATGTTTGTTTTGTATGGGTGTTTCTTACGTATTATATCCATCCAAGCTCTGCTTAGTTTGGGACTAAATAGTAATTTATTATAAATATTATAATTTCTTGAACTGTTATTAATGACCATCTTTTATATGAGGCCTTAAAAATAATCAGTTAAATAGCCTATTGGATTAATTCAATTTACTTATATATGATGCGTAACATAGACTTATTTGAATAATTTTAAAAGGAGTGGATGCCTGGACGGTCATTATTAGTTACTGCTGTTGTGACTTAGTTGTAAGAACAGTATTTTCCAACTGTCGAAGCCAGCTCGTCCCCAATTACAAATAGTTGAAGCAACAACCCCTTTCCATTAAACGTTGAATCATTATACCCCAGACGTTTCGATTACGGCTGACACATTTTCTAGGGTATAACTTTGAAGACCTGCCTTTGAAAGGGTCAGTGGTGTGAGCATAGGACCATCGACATCGATATAATATTTAAATTAATCATTTTTATCTCTCAGGGGGGCTAGACAAGTTGCATTTTGACATTCGAATCGATAAACAAAATGTATGTAAATGACATTAGTGACAGCCCGATTTGTCGAAAGCTTATGTCATTTCCATACATTTTGATTGTCGATCCGAATGTCAAAATGCAACTTGTCTAGCCCCCCAGGTCGCTTATTGACAGCTGTCAATAAAATACTTGATAGATGAAACAGTCATATCTTGAAGACAGTTTTGCATTTTTATACCGTACTTAAATCGTCGAGAATTCATACAATTGCTTACCATTGCTTTCATGAAAATTATTTTTACAAATGTTATTATAGTTTGTTTAGATGTAATTGGCGGCCGTTTCGATAAGAAAAAAAAATGCCATTCCGCTCGTTGACACTGACAGCGGACAACAGTGTCAAGTTGACATTTTTATCACTATGAAACAGATAATAATGTGCTAAAATGGCGTGATTTTCTCAAATTAAAAGCTATTTTTCTCATCTCCCAGTCAACATAAAAAAGTACGACAAGAGTTTTAACCAGCGTAATACAGGGTATTTATTCCAATAAGTGTAGTCTGCTGTACATCATTTGGGCAGATTTCGATGAGTTCCTTTATCATCTCTGTCTATCGACATTTTAACTAATTGTTACATGCACTACATGTCCGAATCCCAACCTCAATTATTACTCGAAGTCAATTTTCTATGAAGTTTCGCCAGACAAGACGGTAATGAGAATTCATGGTGACGACGCGACTTTATATCTTCAAGTTAGTCGCTTGAAGGGGTAGGCAAAGTTTTGCTGACAATAGGTGCTAGTATTGTTCATGCAACGCAAGTACATTGAAGCGTGTCACACAAAAGGCAGTGGTTGGACTTTGAAGCGGTAATTTTATAGCGCTCAACTTTCTATGTCTGGGTTAATAAGTTGTAATGCAAAATTTGGCTTGAGGCTAACAAGTATGCAGCGAAATAATTCTGTAATTAATTTCGTCATAGTTTCGGCACGAGATAAGCAGTGATAAAATTATTTCGTGGGGCGCATGTTAGGCGTGCATTTTAATGAATGTAATGAGGGAATTTTACCATAAATACAACACGATTACGTTGCATACAATTAATATTCGCAGTAAAGGACCCAATTAGACTTTTAAGATGTCCAAGGTTTAGACTTCTACGAGATCCCACCAAACCAATTGTTGTGTAGGTATATTGTGTCACCCATAATGAATCACATCAAAACAAAAGCACACGCGATAAAACTTAGCAACTACACAGCCGCCATACATCCAAATTCTTTTCTAGCTCTGACCTTCTTTTAGATTTATATACCGAGCCTAACTTTAAATTACATTAAAATTTCTCGTTTGTCACGCGAGTATTCTGCTTCTTTTTTCAAACATTTTTCGTTCGGGATTATTCGGGGCTAATCGTGGCATGTCGGCGGTAGGTTTTCTTCCGTCGCGTCTCGTTGTAAAACTTTGCATTGAAGGACGTACATAGTATTGTTATCCAACGTAAAGCGGCCGAGTTCTGTCGTCACGCTATTGTTCCTACTAGGTACGGTTCCGTGCTGTGGTATAAGAGAGGGGATGAAGAGACAGCTGTTTCAATTAAAAAAAAACTAACACATAACGCCTTTCGCTTTTTGTCAACGTGGTATACCATGTTTTACCCATTGGTGGCTGGGTTATAACCCAGCCGATGATATTAAACCCTGGACAGAGTTAGGCGATACTGTTACTCAGCATACAAGGCTAAATTAAGTGGTGGCTTCATCAAAAAATTAAATCCTTGTCTTCTTGTACAATTTGGTGAAAAATCTATGTTGTGTGTCTGAAGTAAGCCGTTTTGAGGGACTGTGCAGCTAAATTTACATATACCTAGTGATTTTGAATTTTGAAAAATATCGAAATTAGTACCTAAGTGTAATAATCACAGATGCGCAAAATGTATAACTCCAACTGAAAGACAGTTGGAGTCAATGAGTTTTTATCGTTCAATAGACCATTTCACTTTAAGCAGAAATTGTTTTGGGAATTGCATTCAAAGTCACTCTGTCCAGCGTGAAATGAAATGAAATGATGAAATGAAATGAAATTATATTTGCAAATAGATCTGTTCAGACACTTTTACAAGTCAATGCTTTGCGGTGTTGTGTTAGATGGCGTCGGCATTTCCTAACTGACGAGTTAGAATGCTGTTACCAAGTTCAATCTTTCCATGGCTACCTCATCAGGGTTTCCTTAGGCTTAGATTAATATTTACGTTTTTATATACAACCTTTTTTTATTTGGGACACACTCCGCGCCATTTTATGTAAAGAACTTAAGGAAATGAAGACTTTTTGTTAAACCAATAAAAGTGCTGTGACACTTTTATTTGTAATTTCGAAGAAATTGTAGGTCCTTTCAAGTACTTTAATGAATTTCAGGGAATTTCCCTAAAGCTCGCCCAAGCACAACGATGATAATAGCGATTTACTGATAAAATATTTTTAACTTTACTAATAACTAGCTTCCCGCCAGCGGCTTCGCCCACGTGGTCTTATAATGGTTTCCCCGTTTTTGCAATATTTTTTATTACTACTCCGCTCCTATTAGTCGTAGCGTGATGGTATATAACCTGTAGCCTTCCCCGATAAATGGGCTTTCTAACACTGAAAGATTTTTTCAAATCGGTCTAGTACAAACAAACAATCAAATCTTTCCTCTTTATAATATAGGTAATTATAGATATATATTTAGCAGCTTTTTCGCGCAGGTTCGTTTGCGCCATGTTTGAACCCCATTACACCCCTTTAATTTTAATGTTTTAATTTTTATTCTTTTATTTGGGGATGAAACAAATCCAACAAATCAAAAACCATGATAATCGGTCAAGCAGTTCTCGAGTTATGTGTTGTAACAAACCCGACTTTGTTTTAGGGTTGCCTTTATTTTGGTCAGAGAATCAGCATTGCCATACAACGTGGCAATGCAGCAAGCCTTCTGGGTACCCTTCCAGCTGATAGCGATGCGGAGTTTTTTGATGCCTTATTGTAAATAGTTATTTTATTTTTATTTTATTTTACTTATATTTAGGAATAGATTTTTAATTTAGTAGATTTATTGTCCTACTTACATTGTAATATTGTATATTGTTTATTGTAAGATTAGTTACAAAAATACTAATATTTTCTCTTAATTATATTAGTGTAGAAGTGTCAAAGCATACTCTGTGTTCCATAGAAGACTCATTAGAGCGAAACAGCTTTATTCCGTCAAGGGTATATCGAGTGTAGCTATATTTCGAATTATCTCGCTGACCCACTGAATTCTTCTTTACATAGTAATGTGAGCAACGTGACGGTGCATAGCAATTAGGTTAGCATTTGAATGTTAAATAAAATATATAAATCCATTTTATGAGATATTATTTTGGAGTACCATTTGTAGCTTTTATGCTTGTCGTATATCGGCCCTAATTGGCTCTAAAATTGCAATATATGTATGTTTCGCTTTACATGACATACCATCACGCCCTTATCCCCCGAAAGGTAAGGCAGAGGTTTCCTTATTCACACTATCATTTACAGAACTTGAATCCAAACTCAAGTGACACATTGATATTGTTAACAGAAAAAACTAACAATTTCGCCAAAGTTTTTGTTGGACGGCAACACAATTTATCATCATCATTATCACCATCAACACTTCTGGGACGTAAGAGAACCCTCACGTAGACCTTTTGTGTCACTCTGCTGGGTAAAGGCCTCCCCTAAGCCACTCCAGGATTTTCTATCCTGGGCTTCTTTATACCATGTTGGGAAAAAGCGGTCAAAATCATCTCGCTAACGTCTTCTCGGCCAGTCACGTCCACGAGTAACATATATTGCACGGTACCCCCTACCTGTAGCCTCGGTAGCTATCTTCACCCGCCTGTCTGGTTGCACGCTCCGATTTCATGTGGCTGACGTGGCCAGCCCAGCGCTACATTGGGCTTGTAGTTTGGATGCGCACATCCACTATGCCCGTTCAGTAATGCGGTCCATCCTCTTGACTCTCCAAATACAGCACTTCATTGCTCGCAAGACCCTCAGGCAAGTTAATTTATGTATGCGTGAACGCATCACGAAATGATAAAAATGATTGGCACGGAACACCTGATCGAAGAGTGTGCGCTAACGTCAAATTCATAAAAAAAAATCTGCTCGTGACATATTTACGGTAACAACCAAAAATATATCCTTATCTTCCTATCCTTTTTCTCAACCATGTTGGGGTCGGCTTCCAGTCTAACCAGATGCAGCTGAATATCAGTATTTTACACGAAGCGACTGCCATCAGACCTCCACAACCCAAATTTTGGGCAATACTGGTATTCGAAGGATAGACTAATTCGTATGACACCTGGGACCGACGGCTTTACGGAGGGGTCCGTGCCTCGGGGAGCACATAAAGCCGTCGGTCGATATTGAAAAACAAAAAGACATCTTATTCCTAAAGCAATAATAGCATTCGAAACAATAAACCTCTGGACTGCCTTGTTGGTCTAGTGGTCCCAAGCGCGACTGCTACGCTAGAGGTCCTGGGTTCGATCCCCGTTGTTTGGTTTTTCTGCTTAGCTTAGCAGCTCGGATTCTGGATTTGTACGCGGTTAGTGGGAATAGGCTTGCCCCCTATTACATGGGACCTAAACTTACTGGCAAAATGTGGGTGTACATTATTACGCTGCTGTCTACCCCTTCGGGGAATACAGCCGTGATTATGTGTGAAACAATAAACCAAGATTCCTTAACATTGTGGCTTAATAAACTCCCCGATACACGAAGCATAATGAACCGCTCAATACGCATGATGAAGCATGACAGAACCTCTTAGAACCTTTGCCAAAGACCTCATTTTTTATTCAGGCCTAATTTCCTGTGAAATAAAAACAGTCTTTTCGACCTTATCAAAAATAATCAAAAAGTTATTGGAATACAGTCTTGAAGCTTCTCAGCGGTTGTTTCTGCGAATATTATTAGATGTGAAGCCATTGGAAAATCATTGATGAAACTCTTTGATGCCGATTTTAATAACAAATGGATTTGTTGATATTGACGGTTGATATTGTGTTCTTGTGATACAACGTTATATTGAAAAGTAAATTGATATTACGTTACAAGTCTATTTTTATTGTACCGATATTTATTTTATAGAATTCGAAATAGGGCAACTTTCGACGAGCCAAAAAATTTAAAAAATGTCCATTTCTACATACGAGTAACGTTAAATCTAATAACAATCTAGGTTATAACAATGGCTTGTATACCAACATTCGGTTGACTGAAGGATAGTCATATTCTTGAGCTCAATATGTACTTATTCTGAAAATGAGTTGGTAGTTTTTAAATCATTTTTTTTTAAATCATTTTTTTTGTAATCATTTTACAAACAAAGGAGGTTATCAAAAGCCCATAAAACTCAGCCCAAATTTGTACCGGAGGTACATGATAGCTGCCAAGTTTTTTACCATGAAATCATTAAGAAACAGATAATATTGTGCCTTATTGGCGACATGGCAGGCGTTTGTGACATGTTGACATTTTACTATGAAATTATTAAGAAACAAATAACAATGTGCCAAACTGGCGTGATTTTTCTCAAATTAAACGTCATTTTTCTCATCCCCCAGTCAACATAAAAAAAAGTACGACTAGAGTTTTAACCAGCGAAATACAGGGTATTTTTTCCAATACGTGTAAGTACCTTCGGTACATCATTTGGGCCGATTTCAATGATCTTCTTTTAAATGTAAACGTTTTACAGGCAAATCCTAGTTCTGTACACCATTCTGCACTACTGATATAATAAAATTAAATATCATTCTATCAGTTTTTTAAACACAATTGGTGTTTCAACTCGGCAGTTTATCCCTTCCACACAAAGACTCAATAATGATATTATCTAAGGTAAAATCTTTCAAAACGGGACGTATATCTCGCAGGGGCGTATTATAGTCTGCAAATTGAAATCTCTAAGCCACCGAGTCCCGTAGGCCGCTCTAATCTTCTAAATAATAGCGTTTGAAACAATAAACTGAGATTTGGGATGTCATTTCGCTAAAATTACGCACACCCGCCGTGCGCTGGTAGCGTAAGGGTGATAATTGTTTTTATTTTGCATTCATCATCATCAACCCACATACTGTCCCACTGCTGGGCACGGGTTTCCTCTCAGTATGAGAGGGATAGGCTATAGTCCACCACGCTAGCCTAATGCGGGTTGACAGACTTCACAAGCCGTCGATAAAATCTCTCAAGCATGCAGGTTTCCTCCCGATGTTTTCCTTCACCGTTAAAACGAGTTCACGCACATTATTTTTTTTCCTATGAAATTCTCAGTAACAGCTCTAAGTTTTGATTCGCGCCCGAAAATAGCAATAGGGTTGCCTCCTATTACATTGGAACCTAAACATACCTACCGGCGAATTGTGTTCACCTCACCTCCCTTTTGGGAAGGTGCAGGTGTGATGGTACACGATAAAACAGAAAGAAATTTAAGTACCGAAGTACTTAAAAGATATAAAAGTAATTTTAAATTGTCCAGCAAAGGTAAGCATAACATCACAAATTCACAACATTATCACAAAATGTAAATGAGGCGCTAAACCTTTTTTACCGTTACAAAAACACGTTACACCAATGTAAATATTTGCTCAAGCGTCAACAGACATGTCAACGTGTGGACCCCTGACAAGTATTATGGCGGTTAACACTCTTCACATCCACTCCACCACAATTATGTTGACGTAGTGTTGGCAAAGTTTACGCCGGCCCCAATATGGCGAACTTACGTATTAATGCCGGATAAAGGCATTAAGCGAGAATCGATTAATTTCGAGCATCATAGTTAGTTGGCCTGGCGATTTTTGTGAATTTATCAGAATCCTCGTGCAATGCAAATAGCTTTACTATCTAGAGTGAATCTACGAAAAAAAAATTTGCAATTGATAATGAGAAGGTTTTTTTAGAATTTAGGTTTTGTCGATACTTAATTTCACACAAAAGGGCACAAAGGCACAAACAAGTAGTGCCGCTGCGTTCGACTGCATTAAGTGCAGACTGCAATTTTACCGCTACCTTGTCCACAAGATAACATACCTTCAATAATAATAATAGGTCAAAGAAAACCCCATTCTTACTATCCACATCCTACGCTACAAAAAATCTGAATTGAGAACTGATAACTCACGATCATCAATAATTATGTTATAACCATCGAGTGACCACTTATTTAGCTACGTTTTTACTGTTAGTCACCGGCCCAGAAACTAGGGTACACTATTTGTACAATTCTGACAGTGAAATGGGTTAGGCACAATGAGTACTATCTATTCTATATTATGCTTCAAACCCTATTTTGTGTCAAAGACCTCGGGATCGAGTTGTAAGAAATTATTATTTTTTGCGGTTGAGTTAAACGGTATATCATTTTTAGTTTTTTAGAATTAGATTTGAACGCTCCTATTAAAAAATCAGGATTTTGATTATTTTGTGTTTATACGTTAAAAAAAATTAGGGTTATCTTTATAACTAAACAGTCAGGCATCAATATAATTTATGTCGGAAAAAAAATGGGCAAAAAACGGTTTGATTTATTTAAAGCTCGGAGTTAAATAAAAGCTGCCTTATTTGTGCAAACACAATTACTGGGTGTAATTATGTGGGTTGCATTCCTAGGTCTAATAAGGCTATATAATAGGGTTTTCTGAATAAGGATTTATGGCAATACCTTGCATGTGACCTAGATCATACTGAAATATACCACTGTCTAACCCTTAGAGGATACAGGTATAATTGTACCTACGTTATACTGATTGGAGTTTAAAAGCAATAGCAAATAGTTAAAACTCCCGATATTCCACGCTAAAGTAATAACAAGGGCAGGTTTGCCGAACAAATATTACACTTCCATGAATTCCCAAACACGACGTTCCGGTGAAAATGCAAATATTGGATACCAAGTATCGATGCAAACTAGATTTACTTGTATTTGTCTGTTATACAATGTTTGTATGAGAAAATTTGTATGGCACACATGATGAAATAGGTGGAATTTATTGATAATCCGATAATTATGCGCTTTGAAGGGGTGGATCAGTTGAGCTATGAAATTATCGTGTTAGGTTGTTACTGAATTGGGAGTGTTAATATTCGGGTGTTATGTTTCAGTTGCCGTTAGGCATTTATTGAAATAAAGTGTTTCCATTTTACTATTCCAATAAATGTATGTATTTTCGGAAAGCTCTGTACTCCCATCAATGATACCGTTTCAAAGGCAATATGTGGTGTGATTAAATTTTCGGAAAGGGACAATATCAACTTCCACTTGCGGTTTTTTAAGAGTCAGCTTTTTGTGTAAAGAAATAAAGATAATAATTGTAACCATTTCTTCATGTATTTATGTGGTTAATAAATTATTGGCTGCAAAGCGCCGCGTAAGCAACCGCGCCGACGTACGTGGCCTTCGGAAATCATTTCATAAGCGCCAGATAGACGCACGGTTTTAAAGACCGCGGTTTTTGAGCTCGCATATTTCCACACGTGCCGCCTGCAGTTTCAGTCTGCAGCGTGGTTCGAAATTATATCTATGCTAAAACAAAACTAACAAGTTTAGTACAGTGGAAATTGTAAGCACATTTAAAACACCTAACAGCTCTTCGTGCGGGCACAGATAACAAATCGCCAACGGCCACGACCTCTCTACGTTAACACCTTTATTCCGTTCATTTCCTTAGCTTTCTTCATACACGCACGCTTTGATATTTATGTCCGAGATATAAATTATTTTACAGTGGAAATCGTTGAGTTTTTGTTTCATTCAAGTTCAAATGTTTTATTTTAATTCAAATATGCTTTCACTACACGCATTTATGAAACGTTAAATGATTCTAGATACTCGGTTCCAAAAAGTTGATCCTATGGAGAAGAATCCGACAAGAAACTCCATGGACACTCTTTTAAAATTACATTTGTTAAAATTTTTCGTCGTTTTTGGTACGAGAATACACTAATAAAAGTGCTAAAGCGATTTTCTCCTAAAGTACTAATAGAAGTTTTGTGATATTATGAACACAGTATTAACGAACCAATACTATTGTGACATTGGTGTTATGAAAAAATCGCTTAAGCACTTTTGTTGGTGTATACATGTTTTTGCTCGTGACTGTACAAAATTACGATAACAGGATGTGTGAACATTATAGGTTAATGCCTTAACGTACTCAAAGAATATTATTATAATAATATTAAAAACGGTCTCAGTATCCAAAAACTCAACTCATTAATTCTTTGATACAAAGTTACAACTACAACATGTAGAAAATTTGGTTAAAATTTAATTTTCACCTATTTTTAACCGACTTCAAAAAGAAGGAGGTTTTCGATTCGATTGGTATTTTTTTTAACTATCTCATAGCATAGATGTAAAGTACTAAGGATAGCTCTTTCTAAGGATGCGTTGCGCTGGCAGTAAGAGGAATATTCCGTCAAACTGTCGGCGCAGTGAATCCTCCACAAACCTCTAAGAGGTTTTTCGGGTCGGCAACGCGCGAGTGATACCCCTGGTGTTGCAAGCGTCCATAGGCTATGGTAACCGCTTACCATCAGGCCAGCCGTATGCTAGTTTGCCACCTTAGTGGTATAAAAAAAAAAAAATATATAAATGCATATAATATCAAGAATGCTAGTTTTGTTTTGTTGTATTTGGATTTTGCTATAAAACAACCAGGGAGCAACAAGCAGTTTATTTTAGGACCTCGCGATTACATCCAGGGTCGTAATGGGGATGTTTTATATTTACAATATTATTTATTTCATTAAGGTTATAGAACCTGTTATATTACATTTATATTACCATATTTTTTATTACGGCTATAGAAAAACTATTCATGAACAAATTATAGTTTACAGAATGTGGATAGGTAGTCTAGTTTAGGTTTTATGATCGTTTTAGTGAGCGCCGTCGAACGCGCTCACGAAAAATTTGCCAAAAAAACTTTGCCTAGGCGAAAGTGGTCCGCGATGTATTTCGACCTAAAAAATTTCGTCGATCAAAGGGTTAATAAGGTTGTGACTAAATATCACGTATGAGTCCGAAATACCCTGCCGACTTCCCAGGCGGTGAGGATCCATGAGGATTTTCCACTCATACAAAAAAGGCAGATGTGTAGGTACTTCTATACACCTACAGTTCACCGGTATGTTCAGCTCTCGTTATAAGGGTCGACCGGACACAAATCCAATCTCCGAGCTACTGGGAATTTTTACAGAAAAACCCAACAACACTTTATTCGAGAATCGAACCCAGGACCTTTAGCGGGTTTATTTCCACTAAGGCAGAGCTCACACTATACTTATGCTATACGTCTGTATGCCGTACTTCCATATCGTAATGTTGCACTTGCTGAGTCTCCAATTCCTCGCACTCTGGCCGCGTTAAATGATCTCTTGGATTCTAATCCAACAGGCGATCTGTTTGCGGATGGGTGAACGAAGATTTTATTGGTACATCAGAAGTGTTTTTTACCTTCTTTTATTTACTTTGTTTTGTAGATTTTAATAAATTTTGTTTGTTAGTTACTGTAATTGGCACCTAGACCTTAGTACTTAATTAATTAATTAAATAAATAAATACTTGCCAAGCCGAAAGGTACGCTTAAAGCTATACTGGTCTACAAGAAGGCACCTAGTGAAGCGCGTCGGTCGTGTGGTGAACTGCGATAGTTGGTACTACGTTTGTACGAGGATCACTCACTAAGCACTAAAGATTGGTTAGAACTATTGAGCGGGGTGCCCAGTACTCCCAGTAGTGTAGGCCAAGCCTAAATATTGTTACACGTTTTGCCACAATAAATCGTTAAAATAGGTCTGCCATAAAAATGTCCACGCAGCGCCGGATAAATAAACCTCGCTGTTCCGGAAGTTATAAATATTTCCACGTTTACAGATAAACTAAGTTGGACGGATTTTTTTATTTTGACATAATGTTTGATAACGATAGCCTTTTGATAAATATTAAGTTACCGTTCGTGAATTAATTTGACTTTCATTGATTTGCCGGAAAAACACGACCAAATTAATTGTTATTTTGAAGAATTGGAATACCAAAAATGATTTTTGTTATACATAAATTTAGTTCATCAGGGAACAATAATGCTATTAGCTTGTCCATGCAAGCATAAATTTGCGAACAGAAAGTTTAATTTAACATAGCATATCGTCTGTATTCCCTGAAGTGTTAGTAAACCATTCAGTTTTGACATTTTTATTTGTATGCGGCTATAATCACTGCGACGTTAATACGTCTATTGTGATCGCCGCTTAATGATATAAATTTAGAGTTGACTGCTAAACTCTGCGGGTGACCTAAACTATAGGATTTGCTTAGAGGTGACCTACTATATTATTATAATGTTTCCCTAGATGAGCACTGCGCTGTATCAGCTATCCACATTCCGCCAGAAGGTGGAGTGGTGTTTCATCAGCACAGCTTTCATTTCACAGCGCTGGCAGGTGCGCATATCACTCAACCTCGAGTAAAAAGATTTTGTGTTTTTCTGTGAAATTCCCAGTAGAAGCTCGGAGACTGGATTGGGCACAAATCCAGTCTCCAAGCTGCTACAGGGAATTTGACCCTTATAACGAGGCCTGAACATACCGGCGAAATGTAGGTGTATGTGCTTGTTAAAGTAGCAGTGTCCTGATATGGCTATTGTCACAATAGCAGGCTATTGTTGAATAAGGCTTGAGTTCCTTTTATTGTAGGCTTTAATTGGTGTTTTTTTTTTCCTTAGGCTTTAATTGATTCCATCCATTGAGACAAGCATAAATTTTACATATACTTTTAGTTAATTCTCAAATCCATTTCAACTAGAACTGAATCCATCTCTGGTTAGTAAATTCGTAGTAGGTGTAAACGTCACGCGCCAAACCCAATTTGTCTATCGCTAAATTATTGATACCGCTTCTGCATTGCCTCTCTGAATACATTGCGTCGGATCTGCCGGACAGAATACGATAAAGTTAATTATTGTTTTATTGAATTTATACTAATAAACACCGTGGAAATTATAGGTTTGGTTACAGAGGAATATAAGATATCGAGACAAACATTTGAGCCTCATCATCGACCACTCCACAAAATAAGAGATGTTAGACTACATAACAGTCAACAAAACTAGCCTAGTTGGGGCAGGCAGTATCAATCTATCGATATTTTGGTATCTTATCGCATCTATATTACGACATATTGCCTGTCATGTCGTATTTATGAGCTTATGAAAGATTAAAATAGACGTTAATTTTCTACTTAAGGAGAGAAGAAACTTATCAAGAGATCCGATACATTATTTTGTATAACTACCTACAATTTATTTTTAATGAAGGAAAAAATCGGCGGGCGGGCAGGATTTGAACCTGCGCCTTCTGGTTCGGTATACCAGACGCTCTGACCACTAAGCCACCACTCGCCCTGCTCGCCAGTCGAAATATTCTTTTTTTTTCCTTCATTAAAAATAACTTGTAATCTTAGCATGGAAAATGCTTAAAAAATACAAAAAGATACCTACAATTTGATGAGTAAAATATATTTCAAAATTACATATTTAATCAAAATAATATTATCCGCTAGTAGGATATTCATAATCTGCAAAAAAATACTCTTGAGTTATACTCTTCGATTATATCCAAAGTGTTCAAAGGGAAAGGAAAGATATTACCGTATCCAATCGCATATCAAAGAAACGAGCAACTATCCGAGGTTAAGAATGGTTTTTGATACCGTTGAAAGCTGACATTTTCACAAAAAGTATGGTGATATTACTGCGTACCGTGATACCAGACGATAGATAATATTATAATGACTTTATGGGGTAATGTAAATCGATATAATAACGATTTCGTAAAAGAAATAATCTGTCTATATCCATACTATTATTATAAAAAGGAAAGATTTGATTGATTGTTTGTTTGTATTGAATAGGCTCCGAAACTACTGGACTGATTTAAAAATTCTTTCAGTGTTAGATAGCCCATTTATCAGGGAAGGCTATAGGCTATATACCATCATGCTATGACTAATAGGAGCGGAGTAGCAGTGAACAATGTTGCAAAAACGGGGGAAAATTTATAAGACCACATGGGCGAAGCCGCTAGCGGAAAGCTAGTACCTAATAAAAATATCAGAGGTAGATAGAAAATCATATCTAAATCTTTTGACTGTAATTTTTTTGCTTGACAAACTAAAAATAGAATGGGGATTGAGTTACTTAAAGATCTTCAAAATGTAATTTTGTTCTAGTTTTAATGTCATAAAATGTCACCTTTGGGTCAATTTTACATCTCAAATCTAAATCCAATGTATCCTATTCACATTTGCCGTTGATTTCTATAGCATTCATTTAAACGTTATTGACTATCACTTCAAGGATAAAAACTATGATACAGATATTATCCAAACATATCATAAGATCAAAATGTCAATAAAATGTCAAAAATAATCCCCAATTATTCCCATGACTATCTGACACCGTAGTTAGAAACCGCCGTGATAACAATAGGTTGAGAATACATGCGGCGAAGACGGAAATTATGAGAAAGAGTATTTTTTGCATGGGTCCTAAGATATTTAATAAAATACCAACAGAACTCAAAACTTTAAATATAATGTTATTCAAAAAAAGATTAAAAAATATTCTAATTAATAAATGTTATTATAATCTAAAAGACTTTATGAATGACTCACTTTAGACTTATGACCTATGCATGATTTATTTTACTCTTGACATTTTAATTTTGTTCTTTTTTTAAGTTTTTGGTTTATAATTTTTTGTTTTTACGATTTTAATATCTTATGATTTTGTGATTTAATGATTGTATGATTCTGTGATTTTATAATTTTATGATTTTATGATTCTATGATTTTATTATTTTAATTTTCAATGGAGATTACTCATTTGTACACCTTTATAGGTATAACTTGTCGGACTATACTTGCTCTTCAACATCAAAAATACTATGTATCTGACATTGTATTATCACTCATGTTTGACACAAATAAAATTATTTGATTTGATTTGATTTGATTTGATCGATGTCACCCTGAAAACAGATATCACTGCTGAACTATGGCTTCCTAATGGGCCAATATGCAATGTAACACAAATTTGTCGTGGTTGCGGTCATATGACGTAATTAAGTAAATTGAACCATCCCCAACCCGCCAAAATGTACAAATTTACGCTACTAATTACACTGTAGGTTGCACATGTTTACGGCAGGACATATTTATAGCATGTATACATGACTACACAAGTTTACATCAAGCTTATACGACCTCATGTATACCCAGAAGAGTTAGGCAGACATGTACAGTCGCGGTCATAAGTCTTCTTCCTCCTAGCCTTTTCCCAACCATGTTGGGATTGGCTTCCAGTCTAACCAGGATGCGGCTGAATATCAGTATTTTAAACGGAGCGACTGCCATCAGACCTCCGCAACCCAATTTCTAGGCAATACCGATACTTGAAGGATAGACTGGTTGTCAGGCTTTTTAGGCTTCCGACTACCACTAACGATTGTCATGGGTGTTCGTATGAGAACCGGGACCGACGGATTTACGTGCTCTCCGAGGTACGGAGGGGTCTCGATATGTTAAGAATGGGACTACCAAACTGCTACTGGGAATTACACAAAAAATACCCAACAACAATACTCGACCCGGGAATCGAAACTTCGACCTCTAGCGTAGCATTTGGGACCACTAGACCAACGAGGCAGTAACTAAGCAGAGCTTGTACTATGACAGTACAAGCTCTTAGTTTGAGTTTAGATGAGGTAGTCATATTTTATTACTCAGTGCATGTTGCTAAATAGTAAGACTACTTTAGTAATAAGATACGTCACTGGAAAACAAGAACACAATAATTATGCGCATGACGTTTGCAAAGCAGACTACTACAAATTACAAGACATTTTCTTGCTATAACAATGTTGACGACGCATAAGTTCTAGCTAACATTGGAATTGGAGAGCCAGAACACGGTTACAGAAATACACTTATACACTCACGCCTTTTTCCCACAAGGGTAGGCAGAAACTGGAGATCGCCACTTGCTACGAGTTTTTACGAGTACTTCTTTTGTTTTCTCCACGTTCATGCATCAACTCACTTCATGCAGCATCACTCAACATGAAGGTCGGTGTAAGTCTTTCTAGGGCAAAATCCAAACCCGAACTGAAAATCCCAATACAATTTGCTAGACCTGGGATTCAAAACCAGGATGTTGAGCGTAGCACTCGCGTTAATGGTCACTATAGACTTAGACTGACAAGGCAGTTTTAGTTTTATAAATGGAATCTTAAAACTAATGGAATTTTTATAGCAATAATCTCGCCCATTTTTGTATGGGACTTAAATCGTGCCATTTTGTGTACCTAATCCAAAAATATTTGTATCGAGTCTGGATTTACTTTGTATTTGTACGTATGTAAAGTCCCCGTCGATTCGTACGACGAACTGTTAGAAACAAAATGTAAGTATAGGAATTTGTAGACGTCAGAGTTGTCGAAATATTATGTCATTCTCATATATTTTGTCTCTATTCGTTTATCGATCCGAACGTTAGATTACTTGGCTAGGCCCGCAGAGCAGTTCCTAAATGCAGACATTCCGTTTAAAAAAAACTAAACACTTCTGCCTAACCTTTCGAGGAATATAGGAGTTATATTTATGTAATATATTCCTGGCGTGTATTACACACGAAAATAAATAAAAATGGCCACAGTCTAGCTCGGGCCATTCACCCGGCAACAAAAACATAAAATCTTATTGTACTCATGTCCGTTCCACTATTAAATATTACTACGAGAGCCGTCTTCCGACTGGTAGCCGTCACCGCCATGCAGACTACACGCTATGAATAAAACATTACGGGCTAAACGAGCAGAAAACACTTGGGGTTTCAATGAACTCAGGCAAAAATCTACGTAATCTTGAATAGAAATGTCTTTATTTGCGACCTCTAGCAGCCTCTAGCAGTCGTGTTTAAGACCACTTGACCAGGCAGGCAGTCTACTAAGACAAATATCAACCATTGTATGTATTTACGAATTATATATTTCATCATCATCATTTTAGCAGCCAAAATAGGTCCACTGCTACACACAGGTCTCCTCCATAAACTTCCACAGGAAGCGGTCGTAAGCTGCCTGCATCCAACAACCCCCAGCGACCTTTACCAGGGGGGCTGGACAAGTTGCATTTTGACATTCGAATCGACAAACAAAATGTATGGAAATGACACAAGCTTTCGACAAATCGGGCGGTCACTAATGTCATTTACATACATTTTGTTTGTCGATTCGAATGTCAAAATGCAACTTGTCTAGCCTCCCAGGTCGTCGGTCTATGTCATTGGAGATTGGATTATTCTATGTCATATTTTCATGCTGCGCTTTCCGGTGCGTAATCTCAACTCGAGAACCTTTCTGCCCGAGCGGCCACCAGTTCTACGAGCTATGCGCCCCGCCCACTGCCACTTCAGCTTGCTAATCATTTCGGCTATGTCAGTCACTTTTGTTATTCTACGGATCTCCTCACTTCTATATGTATTTACAGTGTCGCAATACTCTTGCACCTTATTTTCGTAGAACAAAGTATATTGTTAGTCGACCTATCTCAAAGCTTCTCGTATTGTCCTTTTCCCGTTTGTGAGAGCAAACAACGTAATACAAAACGTATCTAGAATCACGAGTATTTCTAGATAGTGTACCTTTTATCTACCTAAACCGATGTCTAGACTAGATTGCAGTTGTCTGAGTTTCAGGTACACTCGTAAGATTTCTGACTACATAAGATCTAAAGATATTTATTTGTTAAACGCCTGATACTTTACCCATAGTTATAAGTTAAGTATTGCTAAAATGTGATGAATATAGAATGCATGTAATATGATTGTAAAAGTAAAATTTGATACTATTTTTTTAAACGATACCATTAACAAAATAGCTTTCTGTGTCAAGTACAGGCACGTCAACCAATTTCCATCAAATATATTATTGGACTATTTGAAATTAAATTTACATTGATGAACTGAATCAACTTTCCCCCAATAAAATAGTTTAACCCGATTGAACTGTTAAGGAGCTACGATTCCACGAAAAAAAAAACTGCACAAGCTTCAACTTCAACAAGTCGGACTTCAACCAATAATCCAATTTTTCTTCAGTCGGTTAAATAAAATACTACTTATCCGTCTATTCAAGACACACCTCAAACCTGTTCAAAAACATACTCCACATGGCCATATTTCAACCCCTTACCGATAATCTCTATAATATAACATTATTCACAATTCTCCATTTATAAACGTTCATACTGAAATATATTCCGGTATGAAAACGGTAGTCCGTGAAGGCGACCGTCATTATTTTGCGGGGCAATAAAAATGCCATCGGTGGAAGCTCGATATTTTTTATAATATCGTATAAAGGTCTATTCAGATGTAAGCGGTATTCTCTACCGCTGCAGGTAACGAAAAATACCGAGAGTTATTCCAACTGGTATTTTTTTTCTCGATTTAAATGCCTCGGATCGATGGGCACATTCAATATTATTATAAAATTATCCATACCATCTTAAACAAGTTAATGTAAAATGTTTGCTTTATCTGAAAAAAAGATTATCCAGTATATGGTTAAATAGAAGATACACATATATTGGAGTTATTACCCGACTGCCGAAGGAGGAGGGTTATGTGTTTGACGCGTATGTATGTATGTATGTATGTATGTATGTCCGTACCTATGTCCGGTCGTCGTAACTACTCAACGGCTCAACCGATTTAGATAAATGACACCTCATTAGATTCGTCTTGATGGCACGAATGTCACTGAGTACATGAAATTAAAAAATAACAATATGGCGGATTTTATACGCTTTAATGTGCGAATTGATTTTGAAAATGATCTTTAGTTGTACCAATTTACATTTTAAATGATCATTAAGGATCTATCTAGTGATTCTATGATGATTTATAAACTAAAAAGAAGGAAATAAAATCAATTATTAAATGAAACAAAAAACCCGACTGCGTAAAAAGTCCTAACTAAAAACATCACAGAGCTTGTTTTTAGATTTTTAGTTAGGACTTTTTACGCAGTCGGGTTTTTTTGTTTCATTTAATAATTTTAATTTAAATTATCATATTCACCATGTTATTAAGTTCCGTGTCTAAACCAAAACCAGTTGCGAAACCGGTTCTGCAGGACGTCCTCTCATCAGCGACAAATGCATAGAAATATTTGACTAGTTAGGCAAGAGTCGAAAGTTTCACTATCCATAGCGGTAGAGATAACTGCTTACCAGGTAAGTGGCGGCGCTGCGATATAATTCGGGAATGACGTCTGGGGGACCAGCTGGTTTCATAAGAAACTTTTTGGGCTTCTGACGACCACTAACTGACTGTCGTTGGTGTCAAATCCATCTATAGACTGACTGGCCTGTTTTTATTGACACGGCGGCATAGTAAATATCGTGTAGTTATATGTGAATAGGCCTTAAGGGTGGCCTTGTTTTACCTGTGTTTCGTGACCCTGTACTGAATGACACTGATGGATAGAATAATAGAAAATTTTGGTAGTTTAGTCAGGTTATTTATTTGATGGCAGACAGATAGAACTGCCTCACTGGTTCCGTAGTCGCGAGCGCGACTCCTGAGCGTGAAACCGTTGGAATGCCGAAGTCGAAGTTCGATTCTCAGGTGGTGCGACCTGGTGGTTACATAGGACCTTAAACATATTGTCGAACAATCGGTGTATATCAATACTTGTCAGCATATAACATAGTTTATACACCACTTCCGAGTTCGGATCTCTCAAAATGAGATAGGTTATTACGCTAATAGTCATTCATAGCTTCACGCCTGTTTCCCATAGGGGTAAGCAGAGACTACAGATTTGTTACAATCCTGGCACACCATTTTCGCTTCATCCAGGCTCATTAACCTCTCCATCCATGCTCGTCGATTTAGGATGCTCTTAACCTTGGTTTTTTTGAGAGTGTTTGCAATTTGATTATGGTAATAGTCTATCAGAAAGAAAAAAGAAAAGCCAGTCCGTGCCCTGATTTAGAAAAATCTGTGCCTAGGATTCGAACTCGAGACCCACGATTTGACACTGACAGTCTGGTCTGTGTAATGACAAATTTGACTTTCAAAACACCTCTAAATGAATTTCATATGCCCTCAATTTTCGTTCACAGTTCATAAACTTAATCTCGTAATTTATTTTCGTATGTAAACTCAATAGGTGTCCTATTAAAGTATTATTTCTGAGAAAAATCTGCTTTGAATTTCGATACTGACTCGTAATATATCAACTGAATAATTTGTTGAAGTACTGAGGAGGCGAAGAAGCCACTGATTTTGAATATAATCGAATTACCAATGTTTTTGGTTTTCTAATATAGAAATAAATCGCAGTTAGCGATACGGCCGCCAGTTGTATATTTAAAAAATCCTTTGTGTCCTTTTTATGTGATTTCATGTTTATTATGGGATAAAATGTAAATGTAAATAAACGTTTTGTCATATAAAAATCCTTTTTTGAAAAGGGCCGTTTCCGAGTATACCCCCTTTTTTGTGGAGGTTCGATATTTGGTTCACTGAAAAAAGGTTACACTATATCGATAATGCTTTTACCATCTATATTTAACATCCACTCTTTCTACTTTTAAATTTAAAAATTTCGTGCAAGTTGACGCTTCGCGTGACCAGAGGGGATGCCTTTTTTTTCAAC
Organism: Acronicta psi; assembly: GCA_946251955.1. Lineage (NCBI taxonomy): Eukaryota > Metazoa > Arthropoda > Insecta > Lepidoptera > Noctuidae > Acronicta > Acronicta psi. Next base: position 9,966,615 of record OX276482.1, on the reverse strand, counting down.
GTAGCAATGTTGCCAGTCTTCTGGGCTGGTTTCCAGATGACAGTGACGCCGAATAATACTTTCACGCTAAGTTGCATCCATTTTTTATGCACATACCTGTATTAATTTGACTATTGTAAATAGTGAAAACGGTCTTTTTTTTTGAAAGGTAGTTTTATTAATTCAAGCCGTTATTCTCACACCAGTAAAGTAAGATTAAGATTATTAAAACCAAATGCAACATCACCTTATGCTTCCAACATACCAAGAATTATATACTTATTCAAAATTTAACTTAAACGTATGTATCTAGTTATTACGTCATGTAAAAGTACCGCCGTAAACTTGTGCGCGGAACAATACATGCTAATTTTGTAACGTAAAACAACTTTCAACATCGCTCGTCAAAACACCCCGAAGAAATTATAAGAAGTTTATACTCCCACGTGTTATTAAATGAACAAGTTCTCAAAACATGTTGAAATTGGAGGATAATTTTAACTTTCGAACTCTTGGTCCTTTTTTACGGCTTCAATAAAGGAGGTTTTCTAATACGACTGGTTTTTTTGTGTGTGTGATTTGGACTTTCGTTTTATACGATGAAATATTAATACGTACTTCTGAAATAGTCTAATCATCGATACCCACTGATGCTCATGGATTAGTAAACTCATCAAAATTTAAATTCATCATTCAAAAAGCGCAAAAAATATCCCAATCCCGAATAAAAAAATAATGCATTGTAGTGAGAATGACACACACGATACACCAAAAACAAAATTACCTACCTATCACAAAAGGAGCCACACCTCAAAACAGATACTTTCTCGGTAGGTAACAAAAACGTGACATTACCTATCATGACTGGTAATAGCCGAGACAATGGCTAAAAAGCTCAGGTTACAAGGCACTTACTTAAAATGTTTTGTCGAATCGCCCCCTTGAGGCTTGTTAGAAAAACTGTTTTGTAAGCAGCCTTTTTCTTATTTCGTATTCACAATAATACTGGGTAGGTTTAATTTATTCAAATAATTTTAGTCTGTTTGTTCTAACGAGATTTTAAATTAAAAAATGTGGGAATTTATATGGAAATCACTTACGTGGTGAGTGATAATGGATAGAAAAAGCCAAAAAAATATACGTTCGTTAAACTATGTTAATAAGTACATGAGAAAATTTACCGATATTTAATACAAATAGTGAAACAAAAATAATACCTGCGTGTCTGCGAGTGTTTGTGTCTGTCTGTACTAATCCGGCCCTCCGGATAAGTACACCAGACATTTTCTACACTTAAGACACTAAGCTACCGAGACCCGTCGGTGATGTCGAATTATTGTCCACACTCTGTCTTAAAGTGACGTTAGCAGGGTCGAATCTAGCCAGACATCGACTTCTTCTTATTTTAAAATTTAAATCTTTAAAAATGTTTCTTTTATGTTAATTCCAAATTAGAAAACTATTTACTTATTTTTTATAACTGTTATTGCGTTTGTACTTAATAATAATTCTCATTTAATATTCCAATAAAAAAAATATTTTTATAAAGAAAAAATACATCCCGTAAAGATTTCTTCATAAAAAAGGATAAGCGTGAAGGAATTACTTGTCCGAAGGCGAGTAACTTGCAATGCTTAAATAAAATGGAAGATCAAGGTCCATCATCAAGTAAATGGCGTGAGCCAGCCACCAGTAAATCCTAGTTTAAGCCCACAGTGCGACTTTGGCTTACACGCTAAGGGTACCGTGGCAAAAGTGTAACTTTTATACCTAAACATTAACAGTAGGTATTATTAAAAAGTAGGAGGTAAAGTCATTATTATATAATTACGTAAAGTTTTATTAGTATTACTAAATAATGTGTTGTATTAGAATTTTCATTTTTAACTTCGAGAACAGTGTCTACATTTTTACCCAAATAAAAAAAACAATTATTTTATTTCTAATTTATTTCTTTTATCATCATCATAAACACACTATGTAAAATCTACAGCTTAGAATACAAATAGGCAAAAGGCATCTAAGTCGATATATTTTTCTTCACCAAAGTTTCACCATAAAGGTTTTTTTTTATTCACGCAACCCTAAAAAAACAGATGATAAGCCGGGCTCATACAAGACAAAAAAACTTCCCGGCTTCGGTGAAAATGGAAGTTACGGGCGTTACATAGGGTGTGTGTATTTTCATTTTTGAGCTTTGGTACAACCAAAGCGGATTATTTTTGCAGTTTTGGGGTGGGTCAGAAATATTCGGCTCTACAAGATATTTTGGGTAGACGAGGTCGGCCGAAGAGATTTATTGTCGAGGTAATTTTAACCGCTTTTTCCCAAAATCGTATGATGAAACCCTTTATTAATTTTAAGTGAATGTACGCTTCATAACTGTTTCAATAAAAAATGTTACTGCATACTCGTCCAACAAGCGTGAAGCGACGGCAAATTGAACGCGGGATATCCGTTTTTTGGAATCCAATTAACGATTGCAGCTTCGATGCCCAACGCGGTTATATCGATATCAATTAATTCATCGACGTATCGAAACCCGATCTTAATTAAACTACAGTCGGAAATCGGGAACACGACTTGGGATTGACAGTATTCAAGAAACAATGCAAAATTCAAACTGTCTAACCGTCAGTGTAACGGTTTGTCAAACTTTCAAACTTCGAACGGTGTCGGCTGTCACATGCAGATCTCATTCTCAATTTGAATATGAATCATTCACTGGCGAATTAGACACGTTGTACGTAGTAATTTTTACTCAACGATACGGCAAAAAGCCGAAGGAAGGGTTTTATATTAGGCAGTCTATATTCCTTTTGTTGTTTATTTCAATTGAGTAAATTGTTTATTAGAAAGGTCACATAGGAATTATGTTCTTGTTACATGATTTTCAATTGATTTCTTCCGTAGTCGGCGAGTTGTAGGTTTTTAAACTTAAATTTTTGAAATACAGTAATAATGAAAATTACTTATCTGTGAAAGTGTCCCGTCGTTCATATTGGAATGTAATTATCTCTTTTACTTTCTCCCTCTATGTATATGTTTAAAAAATTCATTCCCTAAAGTACAAGTCCCGTCTCATCTCACAAAGACAAAGACCATAAGATGTCGTTCTAAGGAGAGACATAATTGATGTCAGCTAAGTGTTAAATACTGCCCCTAATACAATATGATCTTATTATATTCGTAAACAATTTTTATCTATACTTCTATAGTTCTATACTAATATTATAAAGTGGAAAGATTTGTATTTTTGTATGTAACGAATAAACTCAAAAAGTACTGGACCGATTTGAAAAATTCTTTCCATGTTAGATAGCCCATTTATCGGGGAAGGCTATAGGCTATATATCATCATGCTACGACTAATAGGAGCGGAGTAGTAATGAAAAATGTTGCAAAAACGGGGAAAAAAATTATAAGACCACGCGGGCGAAGCCGCTGGCGGGAAGCTAGTAAGTAAATAAAACAAATAAATGATTATAATATATTTGTATTATTCTTGTATCTGTTCAGTATATAATTCTCATCTCCATACCTAGCCTTTAAAATTAATTCACAAAATAACGGCTCATAGTCGATTGATATAAATATGAATACGTCATTCGCATTTAACGGGTTAATTGAGAATCGTGTTTGATTGTACACCAAAAATTTAACGCGCCGCTGCGTATACAGTTGATCAATAGCAATTACTGTAAGCCAGGATTGTGTTTTACATAACTAGAGTACGAATAAGTACAATTAAAACTACTTAAAATTAGTTTGCCGGCCGCTTCACTTGCATCAAGCTTTCAGGGTTCACCCTGATTACAAACGAAACAAAAATATTAATAAGTAATTAATGCGGTCGATACTATTGCATCAGAAAAAAAAACTATATTCAAATTACAAAATTCGCGCCAAATCCCAACTGGGGTCAAGCACGCTTTGCAATATAAAGCAATACCTATAAAATTATTTATTTTTTTGGTGCTTATAATATTGCTATAGTAAAATGCGTCACGTTTAAGCTAGAACATGGTAAGGATCTACCAAGTGCTATTTACTCGTAATTATTTGATTTTAATTGAGTTATTTTTTAAATGAAGAAATTTCGGCTGGCGGGTAGGATTCGCTTGCGTCTTCTGGTTCTTCCTTCACATTCTAAACTAACGTCTTAAGGTGACGTGGTGAATATTTGTGATTTCACTTGGCGAGCAGGGCTCGCGGTAGCTTAGCTGTCAAAGCGTCTGGTGTACCGAACCAGAGGAAGCAGGTTCGATTTTTTCCGTCATTTAAAAATAATGTAATCTTCGAATGGAAAATGCTTAAAAAATACAAAAAGATAATTATGAGTTCTCAGAATTGTTAGGTCATTAAAACTGAATGCGATTACTTGACGGTAATATAGCTGTGTTGGTACCAACTTTTATAACATACCATCACGCCTGTTTTTCCCGTAAGTATTAGGCAGAGTTGTACTACTGCTCAATAAGGCGAGCATATACCCATTAACTGGGCACAAATCCGGTCCATCAGTACAAGTTGCTATATAAGAAAAACTTGAAAATCGTCTAATAACTCCGAACAAAGAAAGTATGAAAATAAAGTAAAATTAAACAATTCAAACAGAAACTATAAAATTCAATAACTGCAATCTTATTGCTAATAAATTCAGAATATACCATTGATATCCAAGAGTCACAGTGGAAAATGCGACTTGAATGCCATAAAAATCATTTTTAAAAGGGAACCGTTGCATTTAAAATCTTCCATTCAACATGTATTGTAAAAAATGGTAAAGTGTGTGCTGTACTTGCGCACAGAGGGCTCCACACAAGCTGATTTTGATTACGGAATGTCACCACAAAATTTGGTTATTTGATAAATATTATTTTTTGGCTGTTTTATAAAAAAAAATTGAGACACTGTGTTAAAATAAGGAATATCCATGTGAGACACAAACAATACACTATAATTGCACAGTTCACCGGTCTGTGTTCTGTCTCATTTGTAATAGTAGAAGGTAGTGCCGAGTACAAATCCAAACTTCGAGGTTCTGCTGAGAATTTTACAGAAAATAAAATAAGTACCCAGTATATTATATGACCTGAATATCGAACTAGAGACTGCTCGCTCCTGTGTATGATTAATAATAATAATAACATTTATTGATCTCCAAATACACAAAACAACACATCATTATGGTGCTACACTAAATAAATAATACAACACTTGTGGGTAGAACGAGAAAATACATCTACGTAGCAAACAGAATGGTAACGTCCGGCCACTAAAACTAAGAACTTTTTTTTAAGAACAAGTTCTAAGCTAATTATTATTTACCATGTTTAGCAAAATTATTGTTTTAAGTGTACATTATATCAATGTTATTGCTAGTATCTAAACTAGGCCGAGCCTGTATCTTAGATACTAGCCTCTTCCAGAAAACGAATGGGGTACACACTTTGTTATTTTGTGTTTAGTTTAATGTAGATGATAGATAAGAGTACCTACTATGATTGATTCTGAAATCATTCTGAAGTCTTGTATATTGGTAGTTTTTTTGGGTTCCATGTTTAAAGAGATACGGAACTCTAAAAAACTGGATAGGTACTATAATTCAAAACAAAATATCCATAGTACATTAAAATTCGCTGCGCTTTTGTTTTGTACTCGCCTGTACCTGAACACTGTGACCTAAATTCACGTAGATTTTAAATCGACTGGAAATGATAGCTTCATGCTTCAGAGCTTGTTTTAGTTCAACTGTGTGAATAGATCGTGGCTACAAACTGAGACTCTACAACTTATGTAGATGGGACTCTTTTAAAGGAATTTATACCTTATTGATCAGCGTTAGATAGGTGTTTCATGAATCCACAGTCGTAAATGTAGGTATTCTATAAGAAAAGCTGTTAACTTGAAATTACAAGACTTCAATTTTATTTATTTGTATATTTAATATTATAAATGCGAAAGTAACTCTGTCTGTCTGTGTCTCTCGCGCTTTCACGCCAAAAATAATGAACCGATGTAAATGAAATTTAGTACAGATATAGTCTAGAGCCTGAGAAAGGACATAGGCTACTTTTGAATGCGATAAAAGCGCTGTAAGGGGTTGGAATAGGGGGTGAAAGTTATAAGAAATACCCAGATCACGCGGGCGAAGCCGCTGGCGGAAAACTAGTATTTATATATGTTATGGCATACTTTTATGCCCTAAAAATGTGGCCCTGTTATTACTCAATACCTTGTAAGTTTATAAAAAAATAAAAGACGTGTGGCACTCGGAGACTGCCGCGGTAAAGCTATTGCATAGCATTTTTTATCAACTTATGCAATTATAATTATTTATTTATTTTATTAATTTTATTAATTTACACAAAAAAAAAGTTTACAAACACACACACACACACACACACACACACACACCGCTGTACCGGTCGGAGTGGGGGGTGTTAGGTTTTTTTCGTTACGGAATTTCTGGATTCGGTCCCCACGCTCAAGGCCCGCGATAAAAGCTATGCAATAGCTTAAAAATATCCTTCAATAATTATTCAAAGCAAGCCAATATCAATGGAAGCATAGTAATTGAGAACGTATTTAAAAAAATCTCTAACAACCCAACAATGGCACCCACCTCTTAATAACTGCGAGCACAGTGCGCTCTAGTTTTGTACTCACCTGTACTCGAGTACTCTGACCTGAATTCACGCAGATTTGAAATCGACTGGAAGTGACGTTTGGACTGGAAGAGAGCTTGTTGTAGTTTAAATGCGTATGTATTTAAAATCTAGACTATAAAATAATTTATAAAAAATGAAAAAAATATCCATACTAAAATTATAAAGAGGAAAGATTTGATTGTTTGTTTATTTGTTTGTTTGTATTGAATAGGCTCCGAAACTACTGAATCGATTTGAAAAATTCTTTCAGTGTTATATAGTCCATTTATCGGGGAGGGCTATAGGTTATTATATCATCACGCTACGACTAATAGGAGCAGAGTAGCAATGAAAAATGTTGCAAAAACGGGGGAAAAAGTTATCAAGATCAGGCGGGCGAAGCGTCTTCTGGTTAAATACATCAGATGGTATGACTACCATTAATAAGTATTTGACCAAAAGACGCAAGTTCGAATCCTGCCCGCCAGTCGATTTTCAACATAAGAATTCGTTGTTATTTTACTAATACGGGCAAAAAGTTCATTAATTTTATGTTATTGATTATTACACACAATATTTACATCTAGCAACACAACATCAATGCACATAATACAGTCGCGTACACAAGTGCTGACAACTCCGCAACGCTATATTATTGCATAACTTTTATGCGTTGCAAATAAAAGTCGTCACAACTTTGATGTGTTTGTTTGCGGCCGTTGCAATTGCTGTTTACGTCTGTATCTATTATTTTTGTTGTGGTAGGAGATTGGTATTGTTGTCAACTATTAAATTTTTTTTGTGAAATATTTAAAATTGATAGCAAGTTTATACTTTCTTTTTTTTTATTTTACTCATGTGCCTATCCAGTAAAAATTTTAAAAGATCTTATATAGTGTATTTGTTACTGAGTAAATGCTGTTATGCCAAAAAAAGGGTGTTTTAATATTTTTGTAACTTACTGGCAACATTTTTATAGGATAAGATTTATACAGGTCCCTTTTGTTTAGGAAGAGAATATTAATTTTTTTTTGTTAATCTTTGCTATGTATATACATATATTATAACGCCATAAAAATATCTTATCATAAATTATATTATTGTAACCAAATAGTTTCCAGATAAATGCAGTTTTTGGATTTGGAAACTATTTACGTGCGTAATATACAGTTACGTGAATTAATTAATTAAGTTATATAAATGCACTATATACAGTTGTGCCATTTTTGAAATAATTATTAGAAAAATTTTAAAAATACGAAATATAATACTAATACGAAACTAATAAATCTATCAGCATAAAACAATCTTAAAAATTAAACCAACGAGTGACCAAAGTAAATAATATTAACCCTACTTAATTTATGTAGACTATGTTATTCTAATTTTAGCTTTGACCCGATCCTTTGTGGCTCATTCAATGGGTTGACCTTCAGAACGGCTCTTGGGGTCCGTTTGGTAACAAAAGTCGCCTCAGGGACCGAAACGGGAATTTTAGTCGGGCAATTTTAAGGCAAGGAAAATAGGATCATTTGGGAACGATTAATTTAGAACCCATGTGTATAATGTAATTGGCAAAAATTCGTTCGCTTATTTGGGTTGGGTTTTTTTGGGTCTTTATTCGAGCACAAAATGTTGTAGTGTTGGCCTTTTTGAAAAAAAGGTTAATATTTTTTTTATATTTAATTAAATATTAGGTATACAGCATTATCTACTTAAATAGGATTTAAGCCAGTTATAAATCTAAGTGTGCATTTTCTTTCTTTTTTTTTCTTAACATCTAAACAGCACACGGTTCATCAGACCAAAATTACAAATATGATGTTATAGTATTTTTTTTCATCAGAAGTCTCGTAACCCCTAACTACTAAACCGAATTCCAACACTATTAAACAAATATTTGACATTACAAGTATATTATAAAGCATATAATTTTGTTGACATTTTTTGTGATCAAAAAGCATGTAAAAGAAAACAGGATTTTTACCACAATGTGTTTCAAAATTGAACCATATTTTGGACATTTATCATATTGATACAACATAAATCGAAAACAGAGTTAATGCTTCTGTATCGCATTAGGCTCAAGGCCGGGATGAAATCTGTACTAACGATAATGCGCCTATAAACCAATATATGGCTTTTAGCCTCATAAAGGGGTGAAACAGGACGTAAGGGGGGCGAAACACGACATTAATTAGTTACTTCCTATTATCAGATAGGGTAGATTTTGGATATTAGTTATTGCTATCGTATTATTAGTAGATACATTTTGATTTGAAATTGTTAATTGATATTGTGCGACGTATCGCATGTGGTAATTACTGTTAAAATAATTATATTTAATGATAACAATAAATTGAGAACACGTTAGTAATTTTATTTGTTCTAGTGCTATGATTTATGAAGAATTTGTCATTTACTATAGAAACATGTAATCTAACTGACTAACTGCCAATATGCTATAGATATATATTCGTTAAGTTGTAAAATTATCAAAAAGGTTATTATATTATGACGTAATAACTCTATTAAATTGTAAGCGTATTTAATAATTTACGAATGATAATAAGAACGCGCAAAAATGTAGAAAGTAGTGTTGTTTCACTTTGTATGCACCGGCTTGCATCGGGACTAGAGATGGGCGATCAAAACGTCAGGCACATTGCCCATCACTAATGGCTGATAAAGACAGCGACAACACAAAAAAATACCTAGTTTTCAAGATATCTTTACTCCTCTTAAAACTTCTAGTGATACAGATATGAGAAGCAGCTTGTTTTAGTTTCAAGATTTAAATGAAAACTAAGTTTCTAAAGCTTATGTACACACCGACGCGTAACAAGAAAACTTTTGACATTATAAAAGTAGGAAAAACATACCTACGTAGTTTGAAGCAAATGTTTGCGTTTCGTTTCGTTGCCTAGTAAACAGTCAGTTTAGTTACTTGTTAAAAGTTGGCAGTTTTTATAGTAAGTAAGAAAAAGCAGTGATAGCCTAGGAGCATGACCATTGAACTGCCAAGTCATAGGTCTCAAATTCGAATCCAAAGCACGCACCTCTGACTTTTCGAAATCATGTGCGTAAGTAATTATCACTCGCTTTAATGGTGAATGAAAAAATCGTGAGGAAACCTGCACGCCTGAGATATTTTCTCGACGGCATGTGAAGTTCTCCAACTCGAAGAGGAGACCCGTGTCAGAGCAGAGGGACAGTATATGAGTTGGTGATAATGATGAAGTCAGTAGATCCCTGATGATAAGTGGCAAACTATGGACGTCAGCAACAAGGGGCCTAAACAAATTGCAATTTGACATTCGAATCGACAAACGAATAAAAACAAAATGTATGGAAATGACACTTGCTTTCGACAAATCTGGCTGTCACTAATGTCATTTCCATACATTTTGTTTCTATTCGTATGTCGATTAGAATGTCAAATTGCAACTTGTCTAGGCCCCCAATACTAGCGCGTAGTCATCTTGAGAAATCTCAGTAGTCAAGTCTTATTTGCCCAGTAATTTCAATGACTCAATTGGCCAGAAAATCTGAACAGGAAAAAAACTATCACGTTAAAATGCAAGTTCAGTTTTTTTTATTATATATCTAGCCTTTGCCTGCGACTTAGTTCCCGTCGAACTCCGCTCCTATTGGTCGTAGCGTGATGATATATAGCCTATAAACTTCCTCGATAAAGGGGCGATCTAACACTGAAAGAATTTTTCAAATCGGACCAGTAGTTCCTGAGATTAGCGCGTTCAAACAAACAAACTTCTGCTTTATAATATTAGTAAAGAAGATTAAATCATTCTTAATAGCTGATAATATAATAGATGAATATGGACCTCTTTTAATTTTTGTTAAAATATAAAAATCCTGGCACGCATGATTACTCGTATAAATACCATACCCATCCAATCATTTTACACCTTTTCAGTACCAGTATCGATTCCAACTAATAACTCCATTACGATAATGGATTTAGCCAACCAATGATTTGGAAACCTAATTTATTAAGCAAATCTAATTTCCTTGATATATAAATCGGAATTGTGAAAAAGTGTGTTAGCCTTCGGCATTTGAATGGCTTTTGTTATTCAAATAATTGTATCAATCACATTAGTTTATGTAAGCCAATGTAGATTGTATGAACTTTAATTTCAAAATCATCCGATCTTTGTAGTGTTTATGCAATAATGGAATATCATTATACTAAAAGGTTTGAAAGTAAAAAAAACAAAAAATAATTATTTTTTATCCGATTATTTATCGATCTACATTTTGTCGATTATTCCCACTTTATTCTTGAACAGTTGAAACTTATCTGTATTTTTTGACGTTATTTCGGTTCGGTTCTTTCCCAAGCTCAATATAGAACGGATCCGTTGCAACCGCATTGCTAGTGCAAATTGACAAACCTCTGGCATGTCCAGTAATTTCACAGATGAACTCGAAATAGTGGCCGAGATTTGTGGTCCGCACAACACTATTTTACTATTTTTAGGATAGAAATCAGATCATCAGGGGGGCTAGACAAGTTGCATTTTGACATTCGAATCGACAAACAAAATGTTGTAAATGACATTAGTGACAGCCCGATTTGTCGAAAGCTTGTGTCATTTCCATACATTTTGTTTGAAGACTCGAATGTCAAAATGCCATAAAACTTGTCTAGCCCTACTGTCTATATAGCCTATTTTATAATCCAAATCAATAGTTTCATCATTAATTACCCTCAATTAAGTGCTGACAACTTGAGCCTTCAGTTCAATGTCCCCATTTAACATCACATACATATCTATCGATTTGAATTCAAAACTAATTAATGGATGCCTTACTGCCTCGGGGGCATCTGTTATTATTAATAGATTGATGTATAATGTACGTTGTTATATCCCACGACAGAGTAAATGAGCATCTATACGTACTTGTGTGTCTCGCGATGAAATCCGTCGCTGCCAATATCTTGAGAATGTTTTTCTAAATTCTTAGCAAACTTACAAAGTTTCGTCTAGTAAGATTAACAAGACGACAATACAATGTATGTTTAAGTTTTATAAACAAAATCAAAGGTATCAATAATGTATTTATTTTTACCCGACTGCCGAAGGAGGAGGGTTATGTGTTTGACGCGTATGTATGTATGTATGTCCGTTCCTATGTCCGGTCGTAACTACTCAACGGCTGTATTGCAGGCGGGACAAGCAAAGAAACAATTTTGTTTATGAACGAACAGCTTGTCCCGCCTGCAATACATTTTCCAACATCACAGAGCTTGTTTTTAGATTTTTAGTTAGTAGTTTTTACGCAGTCGGGTTTTTTGTTTTTTTAATAATTGTGTTAACCTAATCACTGTTACATAACTGCCACGTTGATCTAGTGGTCCCAAGTGCGACTGCTACGCTAGAGGTCCTAGGTTTGAATCCCTGGTCCAGCAGTGTTGTTAGGTTTCCGTGAAATTCCCAGTAGCAGCTCGGAGTCTCGATTTGTGCCCGGTTGATGGCAATAGGCTCGCCCCCAATTACATGGGACCTAAAAATACCGGCTCAATGTGGATGTACATTAGTATACCCACATTTCGCCGGTAGCCTCTGCCTACCCCTTCCAGGAATATAGGCATGATTGTATGTTACAGAAATCACTGTTACATAAATACGTCCCAAAAATTAATCTTTGCAACTTTGGAAACAATTGTCAACAAAACATAAATACAGATTTTATAAATTGTATCTAATCGGGGAAGTAAAAACTTCATAGTTTCGATATTTCCGAACGAAAACTTTTGTAAAATGTTCCTGTCAAAGGCTCAAAATGGGTTTTCTGTTCAAAAACGTTTTACCAACGAGCAGAAACAGGAACTGTTTGAAAATAAACAAGGTTTTTGCATTTTCCATTGCCTGGTACAGTTGAATTGTTGACTAGAATCTTTAGTTGCATCTTTAGTCTACTGGTCCTAAGCACGACTGCTACGGTCGAGGTTCTGAGTTCGATTCCCCGGTCGGGCAAATTTTATTAGATTTCCTTCGGTATTAACTGGAGTCATAGTCATTTGACGACGTCTGTGGTCTAGTGTTTTGAGTACCGGACTGCTGATCACGAGGTCGTGGGTTCGATTCCCACAAGACACAAACATTTATGTGGTGAATTTAGGTGTTTGTGTTTGTCTGGGTGTTTCTTATATATTATAAGTATGTATTTACAAAAAAAAAGTATATAAGTATTATATCCATTGTCTAGTACCCATAGTACAAGCTCTGCTTAGTTTGGGACTAGATGGTGCTGTGTAAAAAATGTCCCAAGATATTTTTATTTTATTAATCATACTTGAGAGATGGGACAAACGAATCGCAATCGCAACCGCAAACGATCCGCTAGGGATGGAAGGAGGCTATACCTTTGTCCTACAGTCAAGGAGCTGATAATAGGTGTAATATTTTGTCGCTTTAACTTGACTCATTATTGTAGTAGTTGTAAGCGCGGCGGTTGAGTTAGAGGTCCAAGGTTGATCAAAATAAGGTTTCCTATTACATTCTTAGCCGGGGGTTTAAATTTGCGCCCGATTATATAAATAATAATATGCTCTCCACCTATTCCATAACACCTAAAACAACAATGAAGAATATGCACCAATATACGAGTACTTCTGCCAACCATTCGTGGAATGCAAGCGTAATGATATAATGTTAATTTTTAGGAATTTAGATTAAATTTGTTATAAAAATTTCTTATTAATATAGCAGATAGTTAATTTGTCTGTATTTGACCACTTAAAGCCGTCTTTCTCGTTTCAATTTCACAATTCGCGAAAGAAGAGAGATAAGAGAGATTCGCTCTGTTTTTAGATTTTTTCTTCTGTAGAAGACTAGATAGCGACGTGACTGTAAAAGTTTATATAAAGTCTTATCTAGGACTCATTTTATCGGATAAAGTGGAAGCAGCTGAGTCCAAAAAGTCTGACACCTGCTCGAGATTACGTTGGCTATGTTAGGAGTACCAACTTAAAGAAAAAAGCTCCTTCACCTTTATTAACGTGCAAAGTTTAAATCAAAGGCAAAGTTTTTAATATTATAACACAGAGTAAAAAAAAGTCACGAGTCTAAGATAGCTGAAGATTTGCGCTAATAAAACTCGGCTTTGGGTGGCAAAATTTTGATTAGGAGCGACGCAATAAAAACTTTGTTCAAGTTTTATACGGCCCAATTAAAGTGTCCGTTGGGCGTCCAAATGACAAATTCATTATCCGTTTGATTCGTTAAAAATGTATTTTATTTTATCCAACAAAAGTTTGCGAAGAGATAATTTTATCATTTTGAGAGTTCGCTGGCGTGTTGAGGTGAATTATTAAGATGTTTTGTGTTTACTCTTGCGAATATTTGATTAATTTCTTTTTGAGTTCTTCTTGAAACGAAAAAATACAATAAAATTGTAGTAGATCTTGGTGGCTGAAAAGGCCATTTAGCTAAAGAAGTTTCTAAGCAATTTTCTAATATAATCTAACTTGAATATTGATTTTGAATAATCTAATTTTATCTCATCGCAGGTGACGACTAGGTACTGTTCTAAAAAGTAAATATATTTTATTTATCGTGAAACGTTATTTTTGGCGTAAAATCTACCTAACTATATTATCCTTTCCAGGCTACAACAGTACTCCGAACTTGTAATGTAATACACCTAAGCCCACTATTTTGTCTACAAATTTTGTATTCCAATAATTTCCATTCAAGAATTTCCAAGAATTCACAATGAACATTTCCCAGAGTAGAACTTCGGAAAACTAATCCAAGGAACTTAATATGTGTGTGTACTTACTCAACTAGAAATCTGCTATATGGAGGCGGGATCAATCAGTGATTGCAACCCGTACATTTCAGTTTAACGTAGAGTAAAAATACATGGAAAAGGAAAATACATCTTTTAAAACATTCAGAAAAAAAATAAACAAAGAACCAGGAAGGAAAAAGCTTACCTACAGGTCGTTGTTTTTCTGTTGAAAAATATATAATATTTTATCTGTTTTATTATATTAGCTATTTTGTTTCTGATAAAATAGTAAATAACAATTATTATTACATTAAAACGTTTATTAGTAGACAGTAGACAGAAGCTTAAAATGTTTCTTAAAAAAAAATGAAATTTATTTATTTATTTATAGTTTTATGTACACTAGTGCATAAGGCGGACTTAAACTAAAAAAAAAACAAATTAAATTCTAAATTTAAATTCTCAACGAAATGATTCCTTCGGACCCGAAGGAATCATTTCGTTGAGAATTGAGCAAAGTGTGACTCCCAATAATCCAAAACGAAGGACCAATATTTACGTAATCCGCAGAATCCTGCACCTTCCGCGTCCCTAGATCTAGATGCCAATGTCGCCAAACAGTGCGTTGTGTAGTTTCCATTTACATGACTAATTAGTTGGCAGCGTGCCGAGTGCCTGCCTGTGTGCCAAGGTGCCACAAGAAGTTCGCATGTATGTATGTATTGATTGGCTTTGCCGATCCCGTTGAGATTAATAGGTTTTAATGTTCTGTGGTTCGATAGACAATATTTGCATTGAACGATTGATTGATTCATATTTAAAAATGGAATATCAAGAATTCAAATTTTAAGCGCATTCATTTAATGATATTTTTATTAATTTATATAAATACACTGTATTTTGTTATGGTAATATTAATTTGAATTATTTAGTTTTAAATGGTTATAATAATGTTTTCTTTTATTCATTATTAATACAGTTATTATAAAAATCATAACAGAGTACAAAAATACAAAAACTTAGTACCTAAAACAGCAACTAAATGCCAAACATTTTTATTAAAAAAGTTTGTAAATTTTTGACGCTTCATTAAAATATTCAAAGGTTCGTTGTTTGGAGACCAGTAAATATTATTGTTTTTTTTTTACGAATGAGGCCATATCTTTACACGGGCCTGTTTAATCTGATAAATTATTTAGGTGGTTAACGTTGAATAACTTGAATAAAATATTACGAAATCGTGACGTATTCTATTATTGCTTAAGGTTATTTTATATGGAACTGATTGATGTTGTTTTTTAATCGAAATGGGGTTAATGATCCTTTGTTTTTTTTTATTTATTGCATTACAAAATAATAGTAGACTATAAATTCATCGCAATTCTATTCTAGAAATTCTGAAATGAGATCTATGAAATGAGTCTACAAATGTAGCTCACACTACCAGCTAAGGTTAACGGTCAAATACAATTTAAATATGTATCTCTTTTTTTCTCCTTACACTGAATTGTACTTAAGTGCTCCTGAATATTTGAGGCCATCAATAAATTCGTCCATAGAAAGCTATCCCACACATTAAGGACCAAAAGGTTATACATATTTTAATAAGAGCGTTTACGTCTGGCCTTTTTCTCCGTCGCAATGTGTTGCTGGACATTTGGGGTTCAATTACGGTCTGTACTTTGCCAGAGTCTAGATATTTTATAAAGTTTACTACTTAAAGTTGTTGATTATGTTTTCTAATAATTGCGGTCCTTTCGTACAGTTCCCCCTTGGATTGATCCCGCGGGATGAGTTTACTAATTATTATTTTCCTTTGGTCGATTGCGGTATATCTCGCAGCTGCACATGTCAGACATGTGTGTGAAAACCTGTAAATAATGTTTATTGTTTATAATTCAAAATTTTTTTTGGAAATAACCATATTGCTAGCGATTCCCGATGTATTTGTGTTAAATTTTCCTATTGCACCACCACAGTGGACTCGAGATTGATTTATTATTCATATCATAAGCAGCGGCTAGCACTCAGTGCAGTAGCATTATTCTCTAATTAAATTCAGTGTACTATCGTATTGTGTTTTTGTGTCGTAAACACAGTTTGGGCATTATTGCATTGAAACTGACTTTCATCTAAATTTCATTTATTAGACATTTAACTACATAGTACAAGTTTTTTGTTTAAATTTACAATTTACATAAATATCTACATGATACGTGAATAGTTATTTTTATAAAATATTCTAGTTTATTGACCTGAGTAAACGAAGAAGACTGGCTCGAGCAGACTTATTGGGAATTTCGCTGAGTTTTTATGCCTGGTTAGGTTAGTCACTCACTCCTGAATACATATCATCAACCCATTCATTTTTCTTATATATTATAAGTATGTATTGACAAAAAAGTATCTAAGTATTATATCTATTTTTTAGTACCCATAGTACAAGCTCTGTTTAGTTTGGGGCTAGATCGTGCTGTGTAAAATGTCCCAGTATATTTATTTTTTATTTATTTATTTATTTATTTATGTACACACTGAACCAGAAAGTAAAAAAAAATAATAATAATAATATTAGGACTATAGTACAAAGGTACTGCTTATTTCTATAGAAATCTCTTCCAGCAGACCTGCGAGAGGAGAATTAAAAAAAAAAGAAATGTAGACAACAGTGTGGGAAAAAATAACATAAGTACTAATACATACAAGCAAACACATAAACTACATATTAAAAAAAAAAAAGTACACCTATGATACAATAACAAATACATATAATAAATATATAATGCATACTATAACAAATACACAATAATTTATAATTATAACCAAAAATATATAAAAAGTTGCAAACATGATTTCAAGGTGTTGACGAAAGGTAGTGCTCTTTAACACGTTTCTTGAAAATTGATATAGTTCTGCATTCTCTGATTTCTGGAGGGAGCGAGTTCCACAGTCTAACCCCGTGCACGGAAAGGGAGTAAGAATAAAAGTCGGTTTTGTGGGGCTGGAATTTGAGGAGGGTACGGAGATGGGACCTGCAGGGCGAGTCATTAGAACGAGTATAGGAAAAACGTTCCCGCAGATAGGAAGGGGATAAAGGATTATGCAGGATGTTGAAAAGGAGACACAAAATGCGAGTATTCCTGCGAGAGCGGATTGGGAGCCACTTGAGTATCTTGCGAAATTCAGAGACATGGTCATACTTTTTAAGGTTGAAGACAAAACGAATACATAAATTTTGCAGTCTCTCAAGTTTATTTAACAGCTCCTCAGTGGCATCCAAATAGCAAGCGTCAGCGTAATCAATTATGGGTTGAATTAAACTTTGAGCAAGGGAGATTTTAGTTTTTAAAGGCAAAAAGTTCTGGAGACATTTCAGCGAATGAAAGGCGTAATGCACCTTCCTGCTGACATTAGCGACTTGAGCACCCCACGATAAGTTACCGTCCATAATCACCCCCAGGTTTTTGGCGGTAGATGCGTAAGCAATTTGAACACCGTCAAGATATAGAGGCGAGAGACTATTAAAATTAAGCTTATTGCGGATGTTTCTGCTACCAATGATTATAGCCTGGGACTTACTGGGATTAATACGCAAACCAAAGGACTTGGCCCAAATACTAACACATTCCAGGTCATGGTTCATGTTAGCGATGGCAAGTTCAATCTCAGAACTAGAAAAATGACTATAAAGCTGCAAATCGTCTGCGTAGAGATGGAAGTTAGAAGATATAACCCTGGTGACAGAGTTAATGAAAATTGAAAAAAGAAGCGGAGAAAGAACACCACCCTGGGGTACACCCGCACTGAGGTCACACCAATCAGAAAAAGATTCATCAAGGCTGACCCGCTGAGAGCGACCCCGAAGATAAGAATCAAACCACGCGATAGACGAAGAAGAAAAGTTGAGGGATTTAAGGATACTAAGGAGTACATCGAAATCTACTGAGTTGAAAGCACTACTGAAGTCTAGTAAGACAAGGATGGTAAGGGATTTACTTTCCATGGCCCAGCGAATGTCATCAGTGACTTTTAAAAGTGCAGTGACAGTGCTATGGCCAGGACGAAAGCCTGACTGAAAGGGGCTTATGAGGCTATGACTAAAAAGAAAAGAAGATAGTTGACAATGGACGATATGCTCAAGAACTTTGGAAAGGAAGGGAAGAATGGAAATAGGACGAAAATCCCCCGGCATGGAAGGGTTGGACACCTTAGGTAGAGGAATGATATAAGCTAGTTTCCAAGAGTTCGGAAAAATGCAGGAGTTTAGGGAGTAGTTAAATAAGTGAGTCAAGGTGGGAAGTAATTCAGGACAAATAGGAGTAATCATTCTCGAGCACAAGTTATCATTGCCAATAGCAGACGAAGAGATAGCAAGGATAGATTTTTTAACTGCGTCCTCACTAATAGCATGAAGTTGAAAAGTTGAACACTGCGGTAGAGGCAAACTAGCAAGTTGACTTAAAGTATTAGATTTGACGAGAGAATCCAAGAAAACAGGAGGAGAAGAGAAGTGGACGTTAAGTATATTCAAGTCAAGATCAGAAGCAGATATCGTTGGAGAATTGCCAATACCAACAGACCTGAGGAATTTCCAGACTTCAGCAGGGCTACGGTTGTCAAGTGAAGAGTGGAAGTGGCGCCGCTTAGCATCCCTACACAGACGACTGCAGCGGTTGCGGAGAACTTTAAATCTAATTAAATTACGTTCGCTGGGACTCCGCTTGTACCTCCTTTTGGCTTTATCCCTTAAAGACATAACTTCCTTTATATCCGGGGTAAGCCAAGGAGCTGGTATGTGTTTCACCTTAACTCTTCTCATAGGTGCGTGGCGATCAAATAAATCAAGGACACTGTCATTAAAATGCCGAACCTTCACGTTAATATCCGTACCGCTAATGACAGGAGTCCAATCTATAGCAGCCGCCTCACGCCGCAATGCCTCCAGATCTAAGCCCTTGTAGTTGCGAAGGAAAAGATATTTAATTTTGCGTTTGGGAGGGCGCACACGGTAGGATAAATAAATTAAATCGTGATATGAGAAAGGAGCACACAGTTGTCCGTGGAAAGAGACTTTGCTAGAGGAAGAGACAATTATAAGATCAAGAAGAGAGGGGGTACAGTTGGGAAAGTGGTGAGTGGCTGAAAGAGGTAAGATGTCGAAATTAAAGGAAGTTACTAACGATTGAAGTTTATGTGTACGAAGGTCATTTTTTAAAAGACAAGTGTTAAAGTCACCCATAATGACTACGTGCTTGTATTTAGGACAGAGATCATTCAATAGCTTATCAAGAGAGTCGAAGTAATTGATATTAAGATTAGGGCTATAGACTACACCAACGAGCAACTTAGTGTGATTTAGTGTGATCTCCAAAAATAGATGCTCTGCTGACTCCGAATAGGATGATGGCGATGCACTAACAATTTTGAAGGGAATATCAGAGCGCAAGTAAATGGCAACACCACCACCACCCTTCCCCACTCTGTCATTACGGATCAAAACGTATCCTGGAAGACAATAATGTGCAGATGGAAGAGAAGGTTTGAGAAAAGACTCAGAAATCAGCAAAGCATCTAGATGTCCGGTGCAAAAGGATGCCAGAAGGTCAGAATAGTGAGCAGGAATACTTTGGGCATTGATATGTGCTAGATTAAAGTCATTGGGAAAATCAGAGAATATTGAGGAAATGCGGTCGCTTAAAGCGTCAAGAGGGGAAGAAATGCTGTCTGCACTCATAAAACTGTCACAAGAAGAAGAACATGAAAAGAAACTGTCGTCAATATTTAAATCATCCATAGTTTGCAAAACAGATATGTATAATATATATATATATATTGTAATAATAACTAAAATATATAATAACCTACTAAGTAACAAATCTAACTAAATTTGTATAAAACTGATACTAAATCCGAGTACTAACTCATCGACTCGCTCACTAGTGGGAGAGATTTACAACAAGTAAATTAGTAATAATATACTAATTAAAACATAACAAAACAATTCGTTTTTATAAAGAATAATATAAACAGTCGAAAAAAGAAAAAGCATAGTCACAATCACAAATAAACTCTGTACAAAGTAAAATAGACGTAAGTATTTATTATTATTATTATTATTCATTGTCCCACTGCTGGGCACGGGTCCCCTCTCAGTATGAGAGGGATTAGGCCATAGTCCACCACGCTGGCCTAATGCACTTTGTCAGACTTCACATGCCGGCGAGAAAATTTCCCAGGTATGCGGGTTTCCTCACGACGTTTTCCTTCACCGTTAAAGCGAGTGATAAGTACATGGAACCTAAAAATACTGGCAACTTGTATATGTGAACGCAACCTAAACCCTTCAGGGACTTACAATCTTAACAATGGAATACAACGTAGTGTTTAATGAAAATCATTCAAAACCATGTTTATAACACGTCACAGTTTGCCCTTTTTTCCCATTCAGTTTACCGTCACGACCCTAATAACGCTTTTATAACCGGGGCAACAGGCGTCGGTCGAACCGTGGCCGAACCGGACGTTTACCGATTACCGCATGTCGAAACCACGTACCTGTAAACCCTGTATACGTGTTTACACGAAACACGCTAGTTTAGGCATGGCCTTCCACGTAAAATGCTACTTTATTTATAATGTTTTAGGGTTTGATTTGGAGCGGGTTTCAGTATCCAGGCTATTAGATGCGATCGGATACAGTTTGTTTAATAAAGTATGTTTTTTTAAATGCCATGTTGATTTTCAAGACTTAGGTATAAATAGAAGTTGTTTCTGATTTGAATTACCTTCTAAACAAAATGAGGCACATCGGTCACTTGAAAACACGTACATTTCGTTTTGAATAATGCATAAAAATCTCTGTCTATATTTTCAAAAGTAAAATTATCTTCATTAACATCACCGTCTTTACAGTCACAATCATTATCATCTCCAATGTTACAGTCTTCATCATTGATATTAAAATCATCATCATTATAATCATTGGTACCGCCATCACTATTATCATTCTGACAATTCTACTAATATTATAAATGTGAAAGTTTGTGAGGACGGATGGATGGATGGATGGATGGATGTTTGTTACTCTTTCACGCAAAAACTACTGAACGGATCTGGATGAAATTTGGCACAGAGATAGATTATAGTCTGGAATAGCACATAGGCTACTTTTTATCCCGGTAAAATGTATGGTTCCCGTGGGATAGCGGGCGAAGCCGCTGGCGGAAAGCTAGTTCTACATAAATATCCTGGGATAATTTATACATCACCATCTAGTTTCAAACTATGTGTTAATATGTGTGTCTTGTGGGAATCGAACCCACGACCTCGTGATAAGCAGTCCGGTACTCGAACCATTAGACCACAGACGTCGTTATCATCATCGTCTACACAATTTTATTGTCATCATTACATTACGATAATTATTATTGTCATCATAAATGTACGGGATCCTTCAAAAAGTACTATGTCTATTATTTATTTTTTATTTAACATAGCATACCATCACGCCTATATTCCCCGAAGGGTAGGCAGAGGCGTCCATCCATTTTACATACTTTGAAATTTCTACATTTGTAACGTTTATTATATTTTTTCTTTCCTGGTCTGATTAATTGTCTCTTGAATTTTTTACATATCGAACTGCACTATCCTCTAAACTAAATTATAACTGTTACCACTTATTTTTTTGTATTTTTTTAATCATTTTCCATGCTTTGTTACCACTTTTTTTTTAAAGAGTGACTATGGAGTTTCTTGCCGGCTCTTCTCCATAACTCCAACTTTTTGGAACCGTGCAACTAGTTTGACTTTTCGAAAGTACCTATTTATATTGTCTAATTGAAATAATATATTTGAATTTGAATTTGATTGCTCTTAATTCACGTATAGTAAAACACGTGTAAGGTAGCTACCATGTTAGTATGAAACAAAAAGGCCATTGCCAACTGCCACCCATTCTATAGAGGTAACTCGCTATATTTCAAACTTTTAATTGCTAGCTAGCAGGAAGGTTGCTGTGCGTTTGATGTGTTTCTGAAAATTTAATCATACATGCTCGCAATCCACCTTTTGTGCGGGAACGTGCCCGGTGAATGGGTTAAAAAACATATTCAACCTCAGCGCAGATGGAAAGGCGAATTCGATTTTTACTGTATGATCTACGCTTTCATATCTCGATATTCGAAATAGTTGTTTGTTTGGGTATCTACATAATATGAGATTTAACTTTAGACATCGCTTTTTACATTTGGTCCTTTTGTCCATAATTTAGTCCTTGTGAATTGCGTGACTGTCTCGTTAGCGTAGTGACCCTAAGAGCAACTGCTACGCTCGAGGTTCGATTCTCAGGTTGAGCAATTGTTATTAGGTTTTTCTACTAGCAGCTCGGAGTTTGGATTTGCCTGATGGCAATAAGCTTATCTCCTATTACATGGGACCTTAATATACCGGCAAACTGTGGGTGTACATTACTACACCACTGCTGAACCCTTCGGGAATGCAGTCGTTCTTTAATTAAGTAGGTATTCCTTTTATTCTACATTAAAATAAATTAAAAATACTAGAGTAATTCCGTTTGCCTATTATAATTTCAGGTCACTTTACAGATTAAGTACACAATCGGCCCAAATGATGTACCGAAGGTACACTTATTAGAAAAAATACCCTACATTACGCTGGTTAAAACTCTAGTCGTATATTTTTAATGTTGAGTGCGGGACAAGAACAAAATCTTTTAATTTGAGAAAAACCACGCCATTTTGGCACACTATAGAATAGAATAGAATATTCTTTATTGTACACCAACATAAATTATAACAGGACACAAATAGATTAAGAGTAGTACAATTGGCGGTCTTATCACTATTATCTGTTTCGAAATGATTTCATAGTAAAAACTTTCAGTGACAGTTTCGGAATGTCAAACGCACGCCATTACGGCAGATTATTATCAGTTTCATAGTAATTTCATGGTAAAGACCATGTAAAAACTATCAACTTGACAGCTGACATGTACCTCCGGTACAAATTTGGGCTGAGTTGTATGAGATTTTCATGCCCACCTTTAGCAAAGAGATATATTGCATCCTTAAGCTCTCCTATGCCTTCATTTTTTTATAAATACATAATATTATATTCTTATCCTATATCCTTTTTTGGGACGTGAAATTGCGGGCAACAGCTAATTAATAATATAATCAAAACAAAAAAGGCATTTTTTCATATTGAAGCACATCCATTGATCGTATACAATATCAAAAGGTTTTAGTATGGCTTTCATGTCGTGCTATATTTGACAATAAATTGGTAAGCCTCATTGTTAAAATAAGGGCAAAAAAAAACCTTTATAATTACTGAATGTGTTTTTATATAAACAAAAGACTGTCACGATCTTTACTATATTGTTCGTTCAAATCAAATCAAAATCATTTATTTGCGTCAAATGTTGTAGGTACAAGAGGAGGGGTTCGTGGCCAAGTTGTACCAATGCTGATCAACCGATCTGCATGGTTAAGTTACACTTGCTGTGGTCAGTCTGTGGATGGGTGACCATTCTTTACGTGCTCTCCGTGCTTTGGAGAGCACGTAAAGCCGTCGGTCCCGGTTGTCATACGAACACCTATGAAAATCGTTAGTGGTAGTCAGAAACCTAAAAAGCATGACAACCAGTCTTTCCATCGAATATCGGTATTACTCAGAAATTGGGTTGCGGAGGTCTGATCGCGGTCGCTCCGTGTAAAATACTGATATTCAGCCGCATCCTGGTTAGACTGGAAACCGACCCCAACATGGTTGGGAAAAAAAGGCTAGGAAGAAGTGATAGGATCAAAAGATGATATAAAATTATTGTAGTACAAAGACACATTTCGCCATGCAATGCATGGGCCATGCGACAATTGCATGCAGATATTTGGTAGTTAAACACAAGAAATTAAACATAAATATTTAGTCACAAGTCTGCAATGCATTTCTGGAATTATAGGACTTACACGAATGTTTTTTTAGAAACTAACCTTTTGATAAGAAACTATTATCTATTAACCATTTCTTCAACATCCTGCAAAACTTTCCGTAAGGCAGTTCTGTACGTCAACCATGAGTTCTATCGAATGGCTTTCGTTAGGTTTTTTACGCATCGAAACGCTGTAATCTCATAGCAGATTTTGAGTTCCTTACGTAACCGCAAGAAGCGCTGCGAGTGTCTTTCATACAAATATTTTACGGCGTCGCTAGCGAGTCTAGTGAGAAAAACTCATGGTCGATGCACAGTAATCCAATTTGGTAATGTATTATATATAAGTGGTGCCATGTCGTGGCGCAGTTGCACCTAAAAAGCTCTATCCTAGGTACAGGCTTATTTATTTTTATTTATTTTTAATAAGACTTTTGTTACTTTGTGTTTTTTAGAATTATTCTCAGTTTCAAAAAGGGAAGTGTTATTTTTTTTACACCCAGACAAACAAAAACACCTATAATCATTATCATCATATCAGCTAAAAGAGAGCCACTGCTGAAGAAAGGTCTTTCTCATTGACTTCCATAAAGACAAATATCTATTGTCATTACACCAATATTTGTGGCCTTTGGGAACGAACCCCTAACTTCGTGATCAGCTGTTAACACTCTAACCACTAGATCACAGACGTAATCAAAAGGCGGACTCCTAATATAAGCCTCCCATAATCACAGAAGCCAGAGTAATACACAGATTCTCTACCAATCAAGTTATCAAGTTCCTAGTGCTCTGGCCTCTTAACTAATAAAATAATAAATCTCATAATCTCCTAAAAAGTTAAGTACATAAAGTGAGAAAGTTAACTTAGTTCTTTAATTAAACGACACCTTTCACCTGCTCCTCAGTAATTATGTAATTACTTGAACAAACTTAAGTTCTAGATAACTTTAAAAAGGTTTTAAGCTGTTTAGTAAGAAATATTTTGTTTAAATTAATACGCTATACTTAGCGTAATAATAAATTAATTTTGACAAAATACTGTGTAGAGAGATTCAAACTCTAATGTCATTGTAAAACTTAAAACGACGAAACGACGACTTTGACGACGTCTGTGGTCTAGTGGTTCGAGT
Source organism: Acronicta psi (assembly GCA_946251955.1). NCBI lineage: Eukaryota > Metazoa > Arthropoda > Insecta > Lepidoptera > Noctuidae > Acronicta > Acronicta psi. The sequence goes on along the minus strand of OX276482.1, from coordinate 9,941,134 downwards.
ACCGGACTGCTGATCACGAGGTCGTGGGTTCGATTCCCACAGGACACAAACATTTATGTGATGAACTTAAGTGTTTGTGTTGGTCTGGGTGTTTCTTATATATTATAAGTATGTATTTACAAAAAAAAAAGTATCTAAGTATTATATCCATTGTCTAGTACCCATAGTACAAGCCCTGCTTAGTTTGGGACTAAATGGTGATGTGTAAAATGTCCCAGGATATTTATTTATTTATTTAAAACCTGTACCTAAGTGCCTCATTGGCCTAGTGACCGCAAGCCCGTCCACGCCAAAGCTCCTGAGTTCTATTCCCAGGTTGAGCAAAGTGTTAAATGGGTTTTTCTATAAAATTCTCACTAGCTCTCCGTTTTCCCAATCTCACTGGTATTCGTTATATAAGAATGTTTGAGGGGCTCATGGTTAAGAATTTGTTATAACTATGCTGTTGCCAACCTATGTATTCCACTATTATACCATTCTCAACACCTGGAACCCCTCCGTGACTCGCAGAGGTAGCGGACGTGAAGAGGCACGGCAAGCCATGACGGCTTAAAGTCGTCTCCAAGGCAATGAGACAAGTTGTATGAGTATGTGAACATATTCATGTAAAAATCTGTTATTCAGTCCCATCTAGTTATGTAGGCAACAAAGGTCAATGTAGGCATTCTTCATTAAAAAAAAACTCAATTAAAAAGTGTACAAAAATTCGCGCGTCCAAAATAGCGATAGTTACAGACCAAAAAGTTTTTATCAATTTGAATATTTCGAATACCGATACGGTGTTGCCAGCGGGTTTTCCGATTTACATCGTTGCAACTTATACTGCTCTCGTTTCGAGATTTATTCCGGTACGATTTTTATTTCCTACCCATTCGAGCGTGTAGCGGCAGATACGCGTGCGGGTATTTTGCGCTATGCCACCATCTCTGCGATATGAATAAAATGTAAAGTAACATAAAGCTTATTGAAAAAAAAATGGGATCTTAAACAGGGTTTAAACCTGCGTCCTTGCTGTTAAGTACACCGGACGCTTCAGCCGACTAAGCCACCAAGACCACTGTCTGTGATAACAAATTTCTTGCAAATTCTTACGTCTTATGTAAATATTTAGTATAATTATGTTAATGCCAAATATACCTCATTGGTGGTCCCAAGCCGAGGTCCCTAAACTACTTAATTTATGCCCGGTTGATGGCGATAGGCTCGCTCCCTATTATATGAGACCTAAAAATAGCAGCGAACTATGGGTGTATATTAGTACACCTCTGCCTATCCCTTCAGGGAATACAGGCGTGATGTTATATAAATATGTAGATAAAGTATACTCTACTTCAAACTTACTTGAAAATATACATTTTATTTTATCTTTATTCTAAAATCAAGTACTTTTTGGACTGGTTTAAACCATTCATTGATCAGTGATATGGATGAGATGTTAATCCAATTAGGGTTTTAGACTTCAGTAATTGGTTTTGGATAATTTAGGCTCTTACCGAGCTAAAGTGTGGTTTTAGTTGAATTTTGCCAAATAAACACATAATTATGTCCATACTCAAATTTATTGTAGGTCTTGTTGTATATTATACTAGCTTCCCGCCAGCGGCTTCGCCCGCGTAGTCTTAATAACTTTTCCCCCCGTTTTTGCAACATTTTTCATAACTACTCCGCTCCTATTAGTCGTAGCGTGATGTTATATAGCCTATAGCATTCCCCGATAAATGAGCTATCTAACACTGAAAGAATTTTTCAAATCGGTCCAGTAGTTTCGGAGAGTATTCAATACAAACAAACAAACAATCAAATCTTTCCTCTTTATAATATTAGTATAAATTAAAAACAGTGACCAGTGGCATACCATGAGTCTTGTAACTTGAAATAAATAAATATTATTATTATTACATAATATTGGCACATGCCACGATAAAAAAAAACACTATTTTTTGACTTAGTTTCAAATATCGCTTCAAGTTATAAACTTTATAGGTCGTCTTGCGTTCGGATTCACGGCCGAAATGATACCGTAGACACTGCCAGTTCACGTTCGGATATCGTAAAATAACAAAATATAGGATACCTTTGCGGAGTTTGTATTTCAAATAATTTTATATTAAAATTTTGATGGAAGCATTATCAAGGTTTATTGTTAATAAATTTTAACAGGAGAAGTTATGTTTTTTGGAACAATTTTTAATGATTCACCTTTATCTTTTATATAGCAAATATTAACATAGCGATAGCTCGGAACCACGAACCATGAAAATCTTTACAACTTACTATATTTAATATTTTTAAATTGTTTCAGCATAAAAATGTAAACGCTTTCTTACAAATAATTTTATCGAACACAAACTTCAATAACAATTACCGTTCGCTAACGCGACACCCCTGCGATGCGGGATCACGAACCCAATTCACATAGAAACCGTAAACAGATCGAGATAGGGCTGCCACTGCACACTTTCTATCTACGCCAGTACCAGGATTTTTCCTCGCAAATCGGCGTACAAAGTCAACAGTTGTTCTTGATTGAATTTTTCGATGTGTCGATAGCGTCTGCAAAGTATGCTTAACGGGAAATTGAGTAATAATAAATACCTACTATTAGAAAAACCTAAAGTCATACTTTTTTTGAGCTATAGCTAGTTATTTATTGGTCTAATTGAAATTAAACATTTGACTTTGAGACTATTAAATGTATGCACCTACATTGCATAGGTATTCTAATATGATTCTGAGTATTTAGGTACTCATACCTAATGCAAAAGTTACTCTGTCTGCTACGCTGAACGGATTGCGATAAAATTTGGCTAGGAGATAGATTGCATACTGGGAAAGGACATAAGCTTAAGATGCGAGTGAAATCGCAAACAACAGGTAAGTATTGTAACATAATATTATGTACAGTTTGAAATAAAACATTACTATTTCCAATTAACTTAAACCAACGTTTTATTAACATAGAAAACTTATCAAAGGCGAAAAATAAAGAATTCAATTAACGGAGCGTCGACGCAACATCGAGCAAGCTTTATTTACAGACTAATCAGTCGGAATTTAAATGAGCCGTTCAAAACACGGATCATGTAGAAAAGATTTGAGTAGCTTAATGAAAATAGCTTGGGTATGGTACACGGGCGCTTGTATTTTTTATTATAGCCTCCTTTATATCCTATTATCATCATAATAATCACATAGGTTGAATGAGGTCCACTGATAAATATAGGCCTCTCCCATATGCTCCCATAGAATGTGAAGGAGAATTTCGACCTGGCGGGTGGGACTTGCGAGGGCTCAGAGATCGTAGCATCTGACAAATAGACCAGACGCCACCGCGAGCCCCAACTGCCAGGTCAAAATTAGTCTATTGGAAACCAATAGACTTCAAAAACAACCGACACTACTTACTTTACAGTTAGTTCGATGTCGTACGATGCCACCTTACCTATTAACTATCTTTTTGTATTTTTTAGCATTTTCCATTCCAGTAGCCAGGATCTTTGCGAAACCGATACAACAATAAGGCTCTGCTTTTTGTTGGCAACCGGCACTGATTGCCTATTGATAAAAACATGGATCGCCAAGTCATGTCTGGTATTCTCAAGGTGTAATGGGTGAGTCTTCAACAACTTGGTGGAACAGTGAAAATAAAGAGTAGAAACTGCACACAACTGAATTTATTTAAAAAGCAAAAATTACAAAGGGTGACCGTGTGTATCGGCTCACGAATGGTGGCAGACTGCGGACCAATAGTGTGACAGGCACGTCACAGAGTCCGGTACTATACATAATAATAGCTAAGTATAAGTAACATTAGTTATGAGAATGTCTACGCACGGCCTAAACATGTATTTTTAAAAATTATTACTGAGCGCGTCGCTAACACAAGGCATACAACTCTTCAAGATGATTTACTAATAAATCCATTTAGGATATTCTTCAATGTGTCCCGGATATATAAGAAATTGTAAAAAGAGGACATGTTTAGAATTGTGTCTGGGGTTCCATCTCCAAAAGAAACAAATATTTGTATGGCTTGAAAGAGTTCCGGGTTCTAGCACTTGCGTTACGATTCCGAAAACATTGTACCTAAAAGTTTAAAATTAACCTCAGCAGCATTCATAAATGTTATCATTAATTATTCAGATCAATAAGTTGGAACAAGCCTGAACAGGCTAATTGGAATGCCGTGATAAATTGATTGTTATTCTTCTTGTAAAGCCGACTGATCCAATTTACTGTAAACAAACTTAAACAACTGTTATCTATCTAATCGAAGTACGAATTTTCCTTAACTATCTGATCTGTAGTTTATTATTACGAACTTCTTTTAGATTAGTTCTTAGTTAATCCAATAACAACCAATTTGTTTTTTTTGGTCAATTTGGATTCTTGAATTTAACAATTCAAAATCATTGTTCAAATGGTTTAGGAAAATATTAACATTATTGAAACCTAGGTATTTCTTATATAAAATTATGTGATATCCAAGTGGTCGCAAGCATGTCTGCTTCGCTCGAGGTCCTGGATTCGATTCCCTGGTTGAGTAGTGTTATAGGCATTTTATATGAAATTCTCAGTAGCAACTCAATGGCAGATTAAAGGCAATAGGCTTTTATAGCATTACAAATGTATAATCAAAATAGTTGGTAGCATAAAAGTATCCGTTAACAATCTGTCACCATCGTAACAAAACTGTTACCCCTTAAAAGTTAAATGACACTTTTCACTTTTGATTAAACTAAACAAAGCTTGATTGCAGACGTCGTTAATTTGAGTGTCGCCTCATCGAAATTATAATAGTCCTTTCAGTGGAGATCTTATCGCTAATACTCAGTGCTCAGTGGCCAATTCCAGTTTCGGCATAACAGTTAATCTTTGTAATAATTGTAGGAGGCTTATGGATGTTTTACTCCGGATTATAAACGATGGTAGAACTGATGGCAGACGCGTGATGGTTGTATTGATGAGTTAGTGCAAAAACATTGTTTCCACCGAAGTATGTCATAAAGTTTTTGAAGTCTATAAACTGATGATGATTATTTCTTTTCAATGTTTGGGCAAATTCCAGCAGAAGACTTATCAAACTACATAATCCAAAGGATTAGTATCTTAAGGTGCTCTCTCACTTGGAGTATTACATCAGTGAGGTAGGAGAACGAGCATTACAGTGCGCCAACTGTAATATTAGAGATTCCAGCATTACGTTGGTGAGGGACGAGAACTGAGCATCAGAGTGCGGAATGTTTGTAATATTTTGATGCCTACAACCTATAACATCACGCTCGAAATGATGTTACATTACAGGCGAATATACGTCAGGTCAGGAAGGCAAAACTGTAATAAATTGCTAAAATAGAATCTGAAACGTTACATTAAATTCGAATACTCCAAGTGAGAATAAAAATCTACTTTTTGAAGACTTAAGCTGCACACTGACTATAACATTCTGCCTTTCGCGATTTTTGATGTATCACTGTCCAACGATATATTGTCATTGTCACTGTCAATTATGTTGATTCAACTTTTGTTTCAGAACGCCTGAACGTTCTCTATGAACGCAACTGGACGCGTCTCGTTCACGAGCAGCTTCGGAAGTTTGAGTCGTCTATCGTGGCAGCGGCGCGGCAGACCCCGGAAGCACAGCCCCCGGAGCTAGCTATGGACTCCAAGTGGACGTTTTCTGGAGCCTTGATATATTGCATCACGTTAATTACCACGATAGGTGAGTCTTTTGGTTAGTAAAAATACTTTGACAAACATATTTTCACTTAGGCGAAAACTACATAACACCACTATTGCATAATTCATTTCATTGGACCACTTTGATACTCCCTTTTTTTTAAATAGACCTTTAGAAATGTACGCTTAAATGAATTCAAAGAAGGTTGCGTGAAACAAAATTTTCACTTTCATATTAAAAATAGGTGTTTTTTGTGATAGCAAATATTATAAATTTATGATTAATCAAAAGCGGTGTTTTTGCCCAAGTTTCTTAACAATTTTTAGCTTTACTGAGTGGGGCTATGAATTTGACTTGGTCATTAATAAGATTAATTGCCCACAGGGTATGGCAACGTGTCACCGCGGACAGCTGCCGGTCGAGCAGCCACAGTAGCGTACGCAGCAGCAGGGGTGCCACTCACGCTGGCATGTCTGGCGGGACTGGGGGCGTCCTTAGCAAGACTCGCGCGGTTGGCGTGGCTCAGAGTTACTAAGAGGAAAGTGCCAAATTCGTGGAGGAAAGATGGAGAAGTGAGTGTTATGATGATGATAATGATGGGACAGTTAGATGACGACAATTAAGACAATTTCAAGAATGATCACGATAATATCAATGATGTTGATGCCAAATATTTCAATAATGATGATGATTTTAATAATGACTACGTTGACAATGATTATGATTACGACAATAATGACAAGACTATGACGGACGGTTTGATCCTCTTCTTCCTAGCTTTTCCCAACCATGTTGGGGTCGGCTTCCAGTCTAACCAGGATACGGCTGAATATCAGTACTTTACACGCAGCGACTGCCATCAGACATCCGCAACCCAATTTCTGGGGAGTAACGATATTCGAAGGAAAGACTGGTCGTCGGGCTGTTTAAATTTCTGACTACCACTAACGATATTCATAGGTGTTCGTATGACAACCGGGACCAACGGCTTTACGTTACGTACTCTCTCAGACACGGAGGGGTCTCAAAATGTTTAGAATGGTCACCCATCCACAGACTGACCGCGGCAAGTGCAGCTTAACCTTGCAGATCGATTGATCAGCGTAGTTACAACTTGGCCACGAGCCCCTCAGCTCGTCGTGATTATGACGATGATAGTGACATTGACGATGATGACAGTTATGACAATGAGGGATAGTTTGACCTCAGCCCAGAAAATATAATTATATTTAGTGGCCTACTCATATTTATTTCGGTTCTAGGTGAAGATTTGTATTGTCAAATACACCCACGACACAAAAGAACCGTAGTGTTAAAAACATCAACATTTAAAATTTCGTTCTACAGTATTCTCACACAGAATACTAAAACAAAGCTAGAACACACGTCTGTAAAACACGGTAACAGCCCATTAATGTCCCGAGCAACCCCTCGTAATGAACAATGACAACTGTGTAGTTGGCTTAATCACTACGCCGGCCGTTTGTAATTATATGGCAACGCGTGAATCACAAATACTAGTGTGAGTCAACCACGGACTTGAAATGAAATATACAATTAAGTTACAGAATATACTTAATTCTTAATGGGAACTATAGTTTTGAGCTGTTTGGGGATAAACAATAAACTTAAATAAAATAAAATAATAACATACATAATATATACATAAATTTACAGGTAATTAATAATATAATTTAAATGACAATAATATAAATTAATCAATAAAAGATTAATAGTAAAGTCCCTATACCAATAAGTAATTTTTCAAACTAAAACTAAAACTAAACCCATATATCCAAAAAACCTATATACCAATAAGTAATTTTTGAGAATTGATATTTTTATTTTGATAAGTATAGCATATAATAATTATTTTTGTATAATTAGTTATCATCAAGGAGTAAGTAATTATGAAGCTAAGTAACTGTAGACACACAGTGCTTCCTCTCTCCTACATTGCTGTGCCCGAAGGGGTCCATAATGAACAAAATTATTGTACTGTTTACCTAACTATTTACATTGTGGAATGCAATAAATATTGAGTATTGAAACGCTCGGGCAGTGGGGTCCGAGTGCTCGCCCTTTATTTAAAGAACTTGCCAAAAGACTTCTCGACTCTACTCGTGACCAGAGGGCTGGATTATTTGGCCAGAGAATCAGTTGCTATTCAACGTGGCATAGCTGCCAGTCTTCTGGGCACGTTACCAAATGACAGCGATTAGGAGTACTTTGACGCCTAGGTGCGGAAATTGTGGGTTTTTGTTTTTTTATTAAATTTGTACATTATGTAAATATATTTGTATATAAGTTATATCTCTTATGAATAAATAACATTACTATTAGTTACAGAACAAATCGAATAATTACAGACAGCCAGCGAGTCAATATAGGTCTCAGTTTTATTTATATACGCAGAAAGAGTTCTTTTATAATTCACAAATGAAAAGTTAATTAAAACAGCTCATTTGAGTAATTTACTTTCTCGTACAGAGACGAGAACGACTAAAGACTGTTTGAAAATATATAAAGCTTACAATTTTTATATAGAAAAAGATCGTCATAAAGTCGTCGCCATTTTCTAGTTCATTTAAAAATTGCTTTCTATCTTGCCTGCATCTGCAAGCAAGATAGCAGCAGATTTATATAAGCATACTATCACTTTTATGTATAAATTAATACCTAGTCTAAAAACACACAACATATATGGTATGGACTTTTGATTCATTACAAATATTGTAAGGAGATAGGAATCGATATAGTGACAAAGCTTACAAATTAATGTATGTGTTTTGTGTTAATGTTTTCAGTGGGTTGGCCAACAGAACTATATTATCAAGTATATTATTCCATTTATTACGGAATACCATGAAATATCAGCTACAATTTGAATATTATAAAACATTAAAGCTGTCGGCGGTCAATGTACTGTGTTCAGTTGGTCAACGTAGGTACGGTATTCAGTGTAATATTAATATTTTATTTTAGGTTATTAATAATAATAATAATAATAAATCTTTATTTTCAGACCAAGTCCATAAAATGAGAGAACATTATAAAAAAAAATAAATAACCTAATTTACTTATAATTAAATATATAGCCAAGTAAATATTACTGAAATATTATTTACTTGGCTATATGGCGCCTAATACTACCCTTATCCAATGATTCTGGAAAGGGCAGTCATACCGTTCAGAAATTACTTTAAGAATGCTGTTGCCGCTGCTCCGGAGGCGCTGCATTAGGGAGGCTGCTTTTTTGCGAATAATTGCTTGAAACCCGTCCACATGTGCCTGATTCATTAAGGTTTTGTGTGAATTGACTGGTAATAGGACGATGATTGTTGAAACTGTCGAAATTAATCGGGGCCGAAGCCGGCTAGTTATGTTAGCCAACTATTTTTATACGCTAAAAATCTTGTGAATTAACGTAGAAAACTTTTTTTTCTCTTTTTCTAGCCGGAAAATTATCTCCAACTCCATGAGCAACAGCGTCTTCTCCCGCAGCCGGCTGAACACAACCAATACACGTCATTCCCACCCAGAACCCACAGGTCTCCTGGCACGGTGAAGGCTAGGGCTGGGGACAGGGGTCAGTATTCTCAAGTGTTCGAGAGAGCCCCTGCTAGCCCTCGCGCGGCCACGCTAGGTCGGGTGAAGCGCAGTGCCTTGGCTGATGGTAAGTTGGTCCTACAACCGTCAACAACTATAAAAATCGTCGTAAACAATTAATTAATAAGCCACAAACTTATATAGAGTTTTTATGGGCTTCTTTAATGTTTATTATGAGTTAATAAAAAATATTAAGAAAAAATTTGGTATATAAAAGGTTTCACGGTGAACAAAAATTATGAGAGAAAGAAATAATATACAATTCAAATAACAAAAATTACTACTACAGTCCTCAACAGTGTGTATTATTATTGAATTTTTTCTATAAATAAGTTGGTTTCGCATTCCAAAAAGAGTCGCATCATTACTTAATCTTCTCGCCTTTTGGTTTTGGTACATCAATTCTTGATGCCAATAAATAACATAAGGAACTGTTTCTCGAGTGATGGTAGCGACATATATCGTTTACTTTACCAACAATTTACTTTATACAACCTTGCCTTAATTAACAAAAAATAATTATCTAATTAATGTTTTTAATAAAAACTTGTTTCCTTCAGAACCACACACATCATCAGGTCTTCAAACCCAAACACTAGATCGGAAGAAGTCTATGGGTAGTACCAAGTGCCTCGCCACAGTCCACGGACCTGGCCGAGGTAGGGGCAGGTCCACCATACAGAGGCCAAGAGGTGCCGTCATCGAACAGCTCATAGCTGAGGAATGTGGAGAGCTGCAGATGAACAGGAGTCAGAATGATCTTGACGATTCAGAGGATACCGAAGAATCGTGAGTTTGATATTTCTAATATGTATCTGTTGGTGATTCTTCTTTTTGTTGAAATCATTTTTTTAACCACGGTTCGTAAAGTAGAGCTGTTTTTGAACTTTTTAGAGGAAGGAACATTAGGTCTATTATCAATTGACAATACCAAACAGCTGTAACAATTTATGCACAAAGCGTATGTTATGTTTAGAAATTCTTGCAATGCCAATGCAAAACCCATGTTAAAATGAAATTAGTTGAAAACACAAACAAATAACTAACCGTTTTATTTCAAAGTTTGCATTAAAAGCAGATGTATTTTTTACACTCGTAAATGGAACTGATCAAATATTTTTACTAAAAACATAGGAACATGTTTCCCATCAGTTTATTTCAATAAAAACTGAAAGTTTACTTTTTCTATTGACAATAAATAAATAAACAATGGAATATTTGTTCACAGGATATGTCCACATGATACACCGTCGCGAGTGCCTTTGATCTGGAACGAGGAGAACCATAAGATGAAGAGTTGTACGGTGCCCAGCAGTAGTGCTTCTACCAGTGTTCAGCACCACATCCACCATGGCATCGATCATTGTCACATTCCAGTTGGCATCGTCTTGTTCCTTCTCCTCGCGTACATCTGTGTCGGTGCTGCCATCTTCTCTGCTTGGGAGAATTGGAGCTTCCTTGACGCCGCCTACTTCTGTTTCATCGCCTTAGCCACAATAGGCTTCGGGGATTTCGTCCCCACCAGTTTCCTGACTACAAAGCAAAGCACAGAACATACCAGAAGTGAATACGTTCAGATGATTGCGTGTTGTGCTTATTTGGTTTTTGGACTAATTTTAATAGCAATGTCGTTTAGTCTCCTACAAGATGAAGTAGTTTCTCGGTGTTCGCAACTAGCTAATAGTTTAGGGCTTTCTCGTCAATGACAGTACGAGAAGAGCGAATGTAGCTCAACAGATAATCACTTAAGAATGTTATGATCGTTATTGTAAGCAATTGACATAGGGTCCACATCATTTAGTTTCCACATTGGATCCATCTCTGTACCTATTATAATCCATGTTATCATTGTACCATAAATAAACATTATTTTCTCATATCTACACGAAATTGTAATGACAATTTTAAGGAAAAAATTGAAGCAAAAAAACTTTTTACGAAATTTGTACTCGAAATGAAAGAGGTTTGTGATGTAAATAATGTATAAACTATTTATAAAAGCAAGGCTGAAATTGTAATGAAACAATAAAATTGTGTTGAACTACGATTTTGTTTTATTATTCAAATAACTTTACAAACTTTACGATGCAATTTGACATTATATTTCTCACAACACGCCGTTGACATTTCATTGCAGTCCTAACTTTTGACGTGTAATTTTCCAACCTTGCTTCAACTCGCATTAGAAATCCAATTTCTCTAATTGAAACACACACAGTGGAAACCACCGTATGGGGATCAAAACAATTCTGAACACATTACATTAGTTAACTGGACGACTAAATTCCTCGATTCTGGTCCGCGTAAAATCCTCCCTGGGGGGATTAAGTGCGGTCTGATACGGGACAACTGTTCTTGAATTACGGCAGTCCAATATTCTCATGGGTTGTAACGTTGGACGTAGCTTGAATGAAACATAATTCCTTTTTTATGGAAACGATATAATTGTACCTACTCATAACTTTGAAATTAATCATTCTCGACTGCCTCACTGGTGAAGTAGGTAAGTACGGCTTCTGGGTGAGAGCTCCTAGGTTTTATGTAGATCGCAAGTGATAAATTATTAATTTCTGATAAGCATTATGAATGATTAAAACTCGAAGTGCACACTGACATTTAACTCGGAACACGGCTGTTCACTTTCACAGTAAAAGCAAAAGTTTCCAAAATTGCCTCTAGTTTCAAGAAAGAAAATTTCTAGAAAATTTCTAGTTATAAAAATAATAGTAATAAATTTAATAGATATAATTTAATAGTAATAATTAGTAATATTTTAATAGTAATAATTAGTAATAATTTTCTGTTTTTTATAAAAAATATTTAAAAACACAAATAATGTGTATAAAGATAAATAAAGAGAATAGTAATAACATGATTTTCGATACATAACATAGTCTGGAAGCAGAATCAACATCATTGTTATGATTGCCTTTAATGTGACTTCTAAAAACATCACGTTAAAGTTCAAATTCAATTGATTCACGCGCACCCATAAAACTATTGCTCGAAGAACGATAACCATTAGCCAGGTCGTACAAGCGTTAAGCGTGTGTAGCGTATTATCGCCACGATACAACTACGTGACAATTCTTACTTTAAAACAACACTTACAAGGCATATAATGGTAATGTTTGCTACTAATTATTATCGTGTAGTGCTTTAGTAAAACGGATATAAAATTAAAATTTTTTTAGGAAAAGGGACTTTCAGCCTTTTTATATATATGTGTTCAAAACCGTTGAATATATGGGTAGGGAGTACAGCCACTAAGACTGTCCTTTGTTACATCATACAACCTTCTTTGTACTGTCGATACAGCTATACGTAAGTTTTTATTTCTTATTACGACTTCAAGTCAGTCAAATGAGGTTATCAGGAGATGTAACTACTTTTGGAAAAAGCATATAACATAGTTTTTTTTTTACCAAAGAATCTAAAGTAGTCGTTTTACTGTGTTAAACGTATTCTAGTAACTCGTCCCTCGGCGGCACTATACTTTCAAGAACTTTTCAATCCTCAACTACAGTACAATAGCTTATACCAACAAGCGTTCGCATTTCAAATGCAGACGAATAAATAAAACGGCACTCGCCCGAAGCGTCACTCCAATGGCTGTGAAGTTCGTACGAACGAACTAGTTTGAAATTCGTAAATATTACGAGCCACCCCACCTGTTTCCGCGTCGTTCTCTCAGGTAACTTAATAAAACTTTTGAATGCAACCTTTGATGACGTAAACTTCGCCGAGGCCTTGAGAGAAGATTGCAAATATTTATGAGCCAAAAATATGATAGTTTAAAATTGAATGGGATTTTTTAAGTTGCAGGTGTCACTTAGGGCCTATAACACCACCTCCAAGTAAGGACCTGTTAAATGACAAATCTATACTAATATTAAAAAGCTGAAGACTTCGTTTGTTTGGTTGGTTAAACGCGCTAATCTCAGGAACTGCTGGTTCGATTTGAAAAATTCTCCTCAGTGTTAGATAGCCTGTTTAACGAGGAACGCTATAGGTTATATATCATCACGCTACGACCAACATGAGAGGAGTATCAATTAAAAATGTTGCAAAAACGGGAGAAAACATTCAACTTATTTAAGCGGGCAAAGGCTTTGAACAATAATTGCAGAGCCAGTGATGAATACAAAGAAAGAATACATCCATAATATCTTGTGTGACTGTGATGTCCTGGGGACGAAACAAGAAGAAACAGTCATCTTGGCAACGGATACCCGAAGCTAGAAGACTGATCCTGAAGTCTTCCCGCCATCATGAACCACGTCTTTGAAGAGTAAGGAATGTACATACAGGGGACAACACTAAAGATCCCATTAGGTCGAAGTGTTGCTGCCCCCACTACAAGCTAAGAATCTATGAAGGATCTGTTAAATTACTTGGCCGTTAATTTAATACGAATTTTGTTAAATTTTTTTATTGAGTAGCGGTTATTCGGGTACAGTTCACATTGAATTGCCTCGTTAGCCTAGTTGTCGTAAGCGCAACGGTCCATCGTTCGTTTCCCAGGTCGATCAATGTTGTTGGGTTTTTCCGAGCAATTCCCTGAAGCAGGTTGGAGTATGGATTTGTGGCCAGTTTATAACTAACTTACCGTGTTTAAAATTTTCTATTTGACCCAAAGGTTGATTGGCAGAAAATGCCATAGGACATTAAGTCCGCCTTGTGTACCATTTTATGTACATAAAGTTTAAGTAAATAAATAACTTGTCGCCATTAACATGGAAGGCACCGGCTAAGATTAAAATATCTATAAATAAAACGAAGCTTATGATTAGCGTCTGAATAGCCAATGAGATATTAGTCTTAGACCGTAAATCCTCCCTTTATAAAGTAGGTATAGACTGTTTTGTGAAGAAGATTAATTAGTGGCCTGCGACGGTACTTATACAATAGATATGCTGGCTTAAGTCTGACCTAAATAGGCTTTTCAGCCTAATTATTTCTCCTTAACACCTGGGGCTTGAGACTGTATCCGTTTCTAAAAATCTGGTTTGTTTTTAACCTATATTATTAACCCCCGACGCAAACGACGGTGTGTGTGTGTGTGCGTGTGTGTCTGTCTGTGGCATCGTAGCTGCTGAACGGATGAACCGATTTTGATTTTGTATTTTTATTTGAAAGGTGAATTAGTCGGGAGTGTTCTTAGCTATGTATGATGAAAATTGGTCCAAGATGGCCGTTGCCACAAAATAGCGGATTACATTTATTTTTTTACACCTTCAATATGGGTATCAAATAAAAGAGCATAACTAGGAGAATACTATACACTATGAAAAATTTCAAGTCCAAGATGGCAGCCACCACAAAATATATCGATCCTTGTATATACAATACAACTAGGTACTATCAGAACCCAGAAATAAATAACCTCCCTACTTCATACCCTAAGATTAAACTAATTAACTACAGTTTCGTTTGAACTTAGCCACATGACCAAATAATCACTTCGAAACACTCCAAAATTCCTTTAATTAAATGCCTAAACAAACCTTAAATATAAACAAAGGGAGTGTAATTTAAATACGCGGACCTACGGATAATGATATTGGTCGCAAGAGTCGCACTAAGGTATTTAACAAAGAAGACACTAATGAGATGGTTCAACGATGATGGGTTGATGAACTTACTCAATTTTTTTTAACTCCGACGTAAAAACGACGGTGTGTTGTGTCTGTACGTGGTATCGTAGCTCTTGAAAGGATGAACCGATTTTCATTTAGTTTTTTTTGTTTGGAAGGTGAATTAGGCGGGAGTGTTCTTAGTTGTGTTTGATGAAAATCGGTCCAAGATGGCCGCCGCTACAGAATAGAGGATTACATTTTTTTTCACAACTCCCTCAATACAGGTATCAAATGATAGTACTAGACTAGTAAAATACACTAGTTTAAATTTCAAATCCAAGATGGCCGCCACCACAAATAGACGAAAAACATTTTTTACGTATTGTTTCGGGGGTTTATTAATTTTTAATTTATTAAGATATCGCACTGAAATATTAATACCTACTATATAAATATAGATAGGCAAATCCAACGGAATTCGGTAAAAAAAAAATAAGATTGTAAACTACTTACCTAACCAAATGCAAATCATAAACGTTTACTATGCTCTTTTCTCAAAATATTTAATATAAAAAATAACCAATTTAAACCAAAGTCAACTCTAGAAAAAATTCCACGTACCTAATCTAGTACGAACTTCCTAATACCTCTACACAATACATTACATCGGTCACCTAAACTGGTATACTTTCTTCGTGACTAGAATACAATATTAACGTTTACAAGGAAATTCGCAAAATATTTGCCTGTTTATATCAATTACAATGGTTATGGTCTAATAAATTCGTAGTATCGCGATCAAAATGATTTCCAAATAGATATTATTTGAATACAGAATGGGTTGGAGACTTTAGCGGGATTAGGGAACATTAATAACGTGACGTAATTGATTTAGGGTTGATAAATCTAGAAGATGATTAATTCGACGCTATAATAAATACTGAAATATTAATCTGCAACCATCGTAAATCAAATATGAAATAAAAACTTGTACGTTATTTTAATTGAAGGTTACAAACTCAATTCAGATCATCATCCGGGGTTCTTTGGGGTTAAGTCATCAATAAGGAATATAATACTTTTTTTAATTCCACATTGATCACCCAGCCTATTACCCAACGTATATTCCTAAAACTCAAAAATTGGTTCCCGAATAAAAAATAACAAATTTCAGTCATAATAGAAATACCTATTATTATCAAAAACCACCAACCCAATATGATTTACCAAATAAAATTTATACATACTGTTACACCTATTTTCCTTGCAGGGTAAGGCAGAGATGTTGTTATTATGTATGTCCTCTATTTGCCGGTATGTTAATGTTTCATACATTATCGGGGACAGCCTATTGCCGTTAACTGGGCACAAGTCCAAGATCCAAACTGCTACCGAGAAATTAAAAATGCAGCACACCTTGTGCGATTGTGACGTCCTGGTGACGAGTCCAGGTACCCGAAGCCGGAAGATTTTAGGTTCCTTCCTCTCAGTGGGTTAGCTGCTTTCGTGAACCACGTCTTCAAAGAGTAAGGAATACACGGTAATGGGGACAACACAAAATATCCCATTGGGTCGAAGTGTTGCTGGTTGTACCAGCCCCCATAGTAAGGTAAGATAAGAGAAATTAATAGAAAATAACAAATAACTCTGATTAAATAAGAATCGAATCCAAAACTCCTCTGCGTAAGTATAAGAACGGATTATAAACCCTCAATTTGAAATGATATATCAAATTGTTCACTACCAGATTAAGTAACCAGATCAATGCCCCAGGGGAAGCTTTTAGAAGCAAGTACTTATGGTAATTGCCTTCCGAAGTCAAGGATACAAACACAAGACTAATTGCCGATACAATTGGCATGGCAACCATTTAATTTTAACTGGCAATGGATTCGATTCGCTAAAGCAATGTTCTTCACTTTATAAGGCTTTGGCTCTAGTTTAGAATATTGTATTTTATTGTTCTAACAAAACTTAATCTGTTATTAAAATAAAAAATAAAATAAATGATTATTTATTTTAATTTGAACAACACTGAGAAAATAAATACTACAAAGTAACAAACATTATGGAACACCATACAAGCGTTTTGGAGTGTTAGTCAGAACCATTTTTTTTTACAAATACCAACTTATTTTGACCATTTCTTATTCTAATTAAATAATAGATAGATTAAGGGCATCCTTGATTGAAGGGCTTCGCTGATTTGGGACCTGGAAGGCTTTAGGCGAAACACGGATTTATGTATATTTTTTTTAATTACAATGTCAAATTAAGTTTCCCGAGAAGGTTAATGAAATCTGGCATTGTATTAGCTATTTCATTATTTTTATTCATCTATATAATTGATATTATAAGCTAGGTATCGATTCTCTTAATATCACTTCATTTTAAATCAATATAATATTGTATCTTCAGTACCTTATTTACCATGAAAATCACCTTGGTTTAGGGAGATCGATTGCCTACAGTTTCATTTGTCTTCCTCTGTGTACACGCCGCGCTACAAGAACTTTGATCGATGTGCTCTTGTTTTTATAAACACCTGTTTTGCCGTGTTTATTGTTTGTTATTTTCGAGCATGTTTTTCTAACATCAATCTTGGTTTGAGATCGGACGTCAAATTAGTGAACGGGAAGATTGGAGTTTTTTCGGTGAAGTATTGTTGATTTTTCGGCAAAAAAGATGGGGTGTATCTTCGTGTTTTTTGACACAGAATCATTTCTATTTTGAGGAAAGTCTTAGGCTAGTCTATTGAGTCCGTTATAATCATTATGATTGTGTCTTTAGTTAAAATGTAAACTGACATAAGTGATGAACTGCTTAAGTCGTAAAAGAGTTGAAATTGAAGTGAGTTTAATTTCATTTCGAAAAAACTTTAATAACCCTAACATTATCTATTTCCAATGGTCCCAAACTAGACTAAGCCTGTATCTTGAGGACCAAATATAAGAATAACATGAAAAACTAAATAATCCCATAAGTATTGAATTACCAGGAATGAAGTAACTTCAGAACCGAATCCCAACTTCAAAAGTCGATTAGAACAAACAAAAACAGTAACACAAACAAAACAACTAAATATATCGGCATTCCATTTATTAAATCAGACTTCATAAAAGATTTAAAGTTGTGCAGTATTCGCTAAAGTTTCGTATCTGGGTTGCACAAGGCAACGACCATTAGTATTAATAACGTGAGCGTTCGGTCTCATTAAAGTCCACGTTAACCCTCTCAACGCCGTTGCGGTCTATTCACGCCCGACTTTAAGTACAGTTATTGATATCGCTTTTTATGGACACTTTGAGCCGTTACGACTTTGACAGGTAAAGGTAGGAAAAATACTGTACTGATGGTAGAATACTTTTTATAAACTTGATTTTTGGAGGAGAATTTTTAGTGAATTATAACACTCTACCAAACCATCACCTACCAAGCATTGGAAAAGTATATTTAGTAAAAATAATATATTGTATATTTTTTGACACCATCATCTAGTCCCAAAATAGGCGGACCGTTTTTGCAAACAGGGCAGTTTTCGACATACCCTACCGCTTGCAGACGATCCGTGACGATTTTCTGTACCTAAAATACTTTTGTATACCTTTCTTACTTACGTAAATTATTTAGGTATACACATAAACATACATGTACTTTTTCTTTTCAATTGGAACGTGTAACAACTCTTCAAGTCAAGTTACTTTCATTACGAGAACGCCAATTGAATTCGAAGCAGCCCTGAAAAAAAAAACACTTCATTCGTGAAAACACGAACGACTATTTACTTTGTCCCTTCATGGTTAATTCCATACATGCGCGCCTCTATTACCACGGCCGAAGGTGCACGAAATCACAATTAACATATAGATGTGACACTCGACCCCAACTGGCCCCTTTTAGCGAAATTACAAAAGACAAGCTTTTAACAAGGTCTTGTAAAACTTTGGTCCCTACGTCGAATAACATAGATTAAAATATATCGCGCGGAAAATAAAGTCTGCTCGCAGCATGCCAATAAAGATGGTAGTGTATATTTTTTCTGTGGCACCCCGGTGGGCAAGGGTTGTCGAAATGAGAATAGAAAATGAGGCGGCGTTTGTGCTATGACAATGGAATTCATTAGCACGCCCTAGGGTGAAAGGGTGTCTCTATGACTTGGGTAAGTACTTTATATTTAAGAAGCCTACCGGGGAATTTTTGACCCCTATTTGAGAATTAAGATAAGTGCTTATTCAAATTATTATAAAGATTGTGGATTTTGTCCTGGGGTTATTGACAAAGGGTACTTATGCCTTTGCACTGTTTGAATTAAATTATATTTAAAATTAGAATTAACCTACACGGGCAAATACAAAGAAACCCACGCCATTCTTAATTTTCTAAAATAGTTATTAAGGTCGTAGTGAAATTAGAAACTAACAGCTCTGTGGGCGACACGTTTTATTTATATTTGTTTTGTATGTTTTAGTAAAAATACTAAGAATAAATAATTCTCTGTTTAATCTGTTCTGTATCTGTAAATGACACGCTGTTTAGTCTGTAAATGCTACTATTTGTCTATGATTTTGTGGCAACACTGTCTCTCTCTCTCGTTTTCTGTGACTGGTAAACTGTAATGGTGCGTATTAAAAATGAAACCATTTATCTTTTTCTAAAATCAATTATTTTATCATTTTCAATTAATCTCAACAACTTATCTAGTGTCAACAATTTAACCAAAACCAGTGCTAACGGCTACAAGCTCTATTAAAACTACTTAACTGAAAATCTCATTCAAACTTTTCTATTTTTTCTATTCTCATTCTAGTATTCATAGATATCTGGAAAAAAATGTCTTTACTGACTACATAATATTTATTGTCTTTATCATTCATTTACCATACCATATTGTAGTCACTTTTTCGTTAAAGTACCCCAAGACGTGGCTTGATCCTAGTGCAAGAGATGACGATGATAATTTAGATCATTTGAAATAAAAATTGATACACCTAATATGATTTTCAAAATCAGCCAGCCACATAAAATACGTCAATTTGATTTTTTTTGAATTTCATGTACCC
The DNA here is from genome assembly GCA_946251955.1 of Acronicta psi. NCBI lineage: Eukaryota > Metazoa > Arthropoda > Insecta > Lepidoptera > Noctuidae > Acronicta > Acronicta psi. The sequence goes on along the minus strand of OX276482.1, from coordinate 9,921,206 downwards.
ATTGACATTCGTGCCATCCAGAAGAATCTAATGAGGTATCATTTATCTAAAGCGGTGGAGCCGTTGAGTAGTTTCGTGTAGGCATAGGAACGGATATACATACACGTCAAACATAATATAACCTTCGCCAGTCGGGTAAAAAAACGGAATATTCGAAAGCACTAAAAGGGCTTAAAACTCCAGTGTGCATAAGTACCAATCTGGCACCGCATCGGTGTCGGTAGTAATGGAAACATGGACGACATGACGTCAACGTCGACTTTGCGGGGCCATTTACAGGGTTTAATGGCTAGACGGCGTTTTTCTTTTTCAAACTGGACTGCGGCGTTATTGGAAAATTTGTGGGTGCAGTGGTTTATTACTGTGCCAGTATTCACCGAATATCGAAGCCTGTAGCAAAAAAAACGTGATTAAATGAAAAGCCTAGGATTTTAGTACATCTGTGTTTGTATTTTTATTTTTATTTTTGTTACAAATAAACATTTTTCATTTTTTCATTTTCATTTATCTATTACAAGAAAGTTTCACAGAAAAATACTTTGAGACATAATTTGTAAATAATCCAGTGCCAATAATAGTTATTGTAATAAAAAATGGACACAATGTACATTGTAAGGGTTGCTACGCCTACTCGTAGCATACTACGAGTAGGCGTAGCAATGAAGCGCTACAATGTCTACGCTTTCATAGCAGTAATCCTAAGAGATTTGCCGCGTCTAGTAAAATGATAATTATAATTAGGTACTTATGAATTTTATTGTTATGTGGCTTTGGACTCAATGTCAACTTGGTTAAGTAATAATAATTAATATTTTTTTCTGAAAATAGATTTTATTTAAATAATTATTTATTATAATCTATTACTTTAATAGAAAACGTTTATAATGTATTAAAATAGGTTTCAACTGATTAATTTTTTAGTATAATATTTTTCATTTACCTATCATCACGCCTATATTCCTCATAGGGTTAGGTAGAGGTGTACTAATTCACCCACATTTCGCTGGTATATTTAAAAGGGGGCGAGCCTATCGCCATCAACCGGGCACAAATCCAGACTCCGAGCTGCTACTGGGGATTTCACAGAAAAACCTTCTGAAAAAACAAAAGAAGATTCTGTCGAATCCAGAATCTCTAGCAAGTGATTCAATAGCTATAAATTGAATATTGTAAGTTAATAAATTTTGGCACGCCTTGAGGCAGAATAATAACATAAATTCAACTTTCCGATACCGCTGCACACTACAATACCAAATGTCAAACTTGTCAAAATTACGTTTGTACACGTGTAAATGCAAATGTGTGCGTGAGAGTGCGTAGGGTTTGTTGGCAGTCCGTCCGGCAAGAACACCGGCAGAATGCGGGGGACCTGAGGTATCTGACGTTAGGGAGGGGCGGAGAGTGGCCATTCAGGGGGACTAGACAAGTTGCATTTTGACATTCGAATCGACAAACAAAATGTATGCAAATGACATTAGTGACAGCCCGATTTGCCGAAAGCTTGTGTCATTTTCATACATTTTTTTTGTCGATTCGAATGTCAAAATGCAACTTGTCTAGCCCCCCTGTTAATATTTATTCTGTGATAGTACTTGTGCTCACTAAACCAACGGGGCACTCAGTATTTTTCATGTACCTCTTTCAAAAATATTTTTTCCGTAAAGAAAGCTCTCAGTAAATGTTAGTAATACACTCATATAAAGGTATTAAGGCGGGATCCCCGGGGGATTACGGCTGACATATTTGAATCAATCTGAGGGATCCGATTAGTGAGATATTGCGGGCTATTGTGGACCCTTTCTCATACAAATAGAATTGTGTTCCGATATAGTTTTGTACCTCAATGTGAAATTATTTTTGCTTGTAGAAATTTTGTAATCATTGTTGTTATGTCAAGATTTTTGGATTATTTTTATTTATTTTTTATTCAAAAGGTACAGTAATAGACTACAGACTAATACAAACAAACTCAATAATCAAAAAAATATACAATACTTAAATCCAATTATAACAATACACAATGTCCATTAGTTACAGTTTCTGTATGTTAGAAATGTATATTGTAATTGTTATTTAAGTAATACAAGGATCATCAAGATCTGTGGTCTAGTGGTTCGAGTACCGCACTACTGATCATAATGTCGTGGTTTCGATTCCCATAGGATACAAATATTTATGTGATGAACTTTAGTGTTTGTGTTTGTTTGGGTGTTTCTTATATATTATAAGTACGTATTTAAAAAAAAAAGTATTATATCCTTTATATAAATATTATAATCCATTGTCTAATATCGATTGTCCATAGTACAAGCTCTGCTTAGTTTGGGACTAAATGGTGCTGTGTAAAAATATCCTAGATCCTAGAAGATTTATAATGTAACGTTATCTTTTATGATTATATAATTATGTTACATCACTTTGAGTAAACTGTATGTACGTAAGAAATGCAAGACATAAAGAATTGGTTCTAAATGTCAAAATATTATTTACACAATAAAAATATATCTTTCACAAAATCTATGTATTCACACACAACATGTATTTATACTTATTTGTAAGTTGAAGAATACGTATGGAATGTGACAGCGAGTCATTGACCTCTCACCTACGCACGAACTCATAAAATATTTATAATGGATAGAAACATCAATACCTAATGCCAATATTCAGCCTAGAATTGTGAGTAAAGTAACAGTAAATTGGGTATGATGAACAGGAAAATATTATATTTGAAAACAAGCTATGTAGGTATTGTATTGCGTTATCGCATGCATTGTTATGTATGTTATAGTATTTCATCTATACTTATTATAATATTATAAAGAGGAAAGATTTTATTGTTTATCTTTTTGTATCTTTTAAGCATTTTCCATGCTAAGATTACAAGTTATTTTGAATGAAAGAAAAACTAGCTAAGCTATCGCGATCCTTCGCTCGCCTGTCGAAATCTTCACATTCTAAACTTACGTCTTTAAGGTGACGTAGCCACATCTATTGTGAAATTTTATTGATTGTTTGTATTGAATAGGCTCCGAAGCTACTGGACCGATTTGAAAAAATCTTCCAGTGTTAGATAGCCCATTTATCGGGGAAGGCTATAGGCTATATACCATTACGCTATGACTAATAGGAGCAGAGTAGCAATGAAAAATGTAGCAAAAACGGGCAAAAAATTTATAAGACCACAGGCGAAGCCACTGACAGAAAGCTAGTGTATTATATTTTGTAATTTTTTTAAGTAGGTATTGTATTGTAAATGGAGCATGCTTGTGGAGTAGTCCGATCAACATAAACGTATAAGGAGTGGTCAAATAACGAAAATTCCGGCAAAGCTAAATAACGTGCGAAGCCAGGGCGGGTCGCTAGTATAATACAATTTAAAATTATGGATTTCTAAGGCCGATTTCCTGTAGCTACAATGGTTAATTAAGGTAGCGAGCCTAGGCTGCCCCATCTTAAAATGACCACTCCGCATACACAAAAACATTTAAACCAATTTTCCTACACACGTAAATCTTTTTAACGGCCAAATTTCTCGTACCATTGGGATTGATCATTAACCTTTTTATGTATTCAACGATAAATAAGGCTACCGCAGTAAGTACCTAGTTAGAGACCTCAAGGGATTTTGAAACGATTTACAGAAATAAGCGGATAGAAATAATTGGCTTTCCAGAACGTTCCATAACAGCTATTTTCAATTTATATAAATCTCGTCCGGTGTACAGATTTAGGTAAATTTATTTATAATTCTTGAAATTTTAATCTAAATAAAGACGGGAAATTTCGTAGTCAGCGGTTTGGCACAAATCATGATCTTAATATTAAAACTCAATTGAAAATGTTCAAGAATTTTCACAAGGAATTTTCCTTAGCTTTTTTTATAATTGTTTAGCTTATGCTAGGTTATTACGAATACAGGTTTCCCAAATATGGAAAGCTAAGCGTAACATTATATTCAGATTCTGTAAATAAATAGGTAAATATCTGGAATAGGAAACATGCTACCTCAATGTCTCAAGATGGTAGTAAGTAGTATGGTAGGTAATTTTTATACAACGTAGCGTGACGTAAAACCTAGCTTGTTGAAAAACAATTTAAGTACTTATTTAATAGTTTGCCTCAAGTTCTTTCATGCAGAAATGTACGTAGTTAAAGATAACACGTAAGGGCTGGAACTATTTGAAATAATAAAACACTGCCAAAGAGGTACTTCAATCACACATCATTTTTATCTGAAGCCTTTTCTTGTTTGACATGATTTCACATTTATTTAGGCGAATTCAGCTTTTGCTATTCGCAGAAAAAGTTACTGAGGTTTACTTATTTTATGATCTAGAAAAAGAATTCTGTTATATAATAATGTGTTTCAGAAAATTACGCAGTAGGTGAGTAATATTTCAAAATCAAAATAGTTTTATTTTCACATATACCTTATACAGGCACTTATGAAATGTGGAAACTAGGTGCACGGTTCCAAATTATTCGTTTCCTATGGAGAAGAACAGGCAAGAAACTCCATGGTTACTCTTTAAAATTTTTGGTTTTTTACAATGTCGTCTATTACAATATGGGATACTTACACAAGTATGAGAAAACAATCTAGAAACGTTTGCAAAATTGAATACAGGTTATATTTTCAATTTAATTTCAAACAAAATTAAGCAAATGTCATTTATAATGTAACCGTAATTTAATTGTACCTAGATATTTCTAAGCATGCTGTGATTTCCTGTAAGTGAAAAAACATAAGGCCATTGTATTTATTTTAAATGTAATGTGTATTTTTCGTTGGAAATCCTAATAAATAAATAAATAAAAGATAAAAAAAATACAGCTGGGCTTGAAATATATGTCTAAAGAGTTTTCCCATTTACAAAGCGTGAAGCTAATAAAAAAATAATATTATAAATATTTTGGATGGTGATATTAGAGTGGAGACCGCGTTTGGGCGTAGTGTGAGACACCCTGCGATACGATGGACCGACGATTTGAAGAAAGTAGCTGACAGCGGATGGATGCGAGCTGTCCAAGACGGGGATAATTAGCGCTCTTTGGGGGAGGCCTTCGTTTAGCAGTAGACGGTAATAGGTTATATCTTATATCGGTCTTAGGTCTTATATCGGGACGATCTAGACGCATACCGCGAGGATTGGTTTGAGGCGGCCCGAGATAATAAAATTGATAAAGTAAAAAAAAAACAATGAAATAATTGTAGGATTTTTAATAAATTTAACAATACATTAATAAAGAAATAAGTGAATGTCTTAAAAAAGTCTAAAGTCGTTAACTACGCAAGTACGCAAGGGTTTCTAAGAAAAAAGGCGCTAATTTTAATAGTTATCATATAAAACATAAAATAATTATCAAAATAAAATAGTCGTCGTCCATAACATTTTTCCTGACCTTGAAAAATCTAGAAATATTTGAAACTAAGTCCGATGTGACCTTGGACCGACGCAAAAAGGTTTGTGTACCCTTTGAAACCAGTTGAAGATAATTATATGGACAAAATACCAACACGTCGCCAGGTAACGCCTTAAGACATCAATCACCCATTCATTCAGCGAACTAAATAGACACGTCAGTAACTTTACCAAGATACATAACCTTATTGCACCTAAAAAACGACACTAAACAAAACTAAAACCTTGTCCCATTGACATAGGGCTCCGATTAAAGATGTTTCACTTTATCAGCAGAAAATAAAAGTTGGCAGATTTGTTTAGAAAGTTTTTCGGGTGTAGAAAGGGACTTTGAAAAATATTTCCTTAGTATATAAATGGGGAAATGGATTGTATAAACAGTATATACTTTCTTACGTTTCTTTAAGGTAACGGATGTCTCCTAGAGTAGCGGAAACTGGAAGACCAGTAAGCTTCCATCAAGTTAATTTTTCCTCAGAAAAATTATGTATAAATGAGAAAGTTTCTCTGTCTGTTATCTTTCATATCATCATGCCTTTTTAAAGTTCCGTGCTCGAAGAGTGCCAACGGGACTCTATTACTAAGCCTCCGCTATCCATCCGTCTGTCTGTCAGCGGGCTGTATCTCGTAAACCGTTAAAAGTAGAGAACTGAAATTTTCAGTTTCTGTTACCACACTGCCACTAGTACCACAAGTACAAAATTTATTGATACTAATTAAAAATGGTTGACACTTCATTTGACCCGGTTTTCCTTAATCCTTTCAAACGATAATGGGTGCAACCTATGCGAAAATGTGAAGTATGCGGCTGCATATGTGACCATTATTGCCATCCTTGTCGTTTCCCTACAATTCTTGCAAATTAGAGCAGGAAAAATAAAGTTTTATGAATTTCCATGGTTAAAAAAAATCGCCGTTTATCGGGATATGTCGTCACGGTCACCTGCAATATCAGAGGCGTTGCTGATGCGCTTAAACCGCTGAACCCTTTTCGATAAAATTTGCTAAGAAGATTGCATTCTGAGGAAGGAAATAGACGACCTTTTGTCTAAGAATAAGAGTATAACCAGTTCTCAACAATAATAACTTCTTTTTTCCGGAGAACACTTGTACCAAAATGACTTATTCTCTGTCTCTATCCCTCTTTAGCATCAACCATATCCTTGTTCCGTTTTATAATCCTGAACGGGCAGACAAGACACCCTCAAATTCAAACCGAGTTCTTGTTAAGATTGCCCTCTGAATAAAACATGTCTATAAACCCATTGAAAGATAATAACTATCAACAGTTATATTTTTCCTTTGGATGTTATACATAAAAGCTAAGAGTTATAATAATGCCTATCCCTGAATCAATTTACAGCGGACTATTTGCAAATACCTGTTTAAATAGGCTTTTAATCCACGCTCCGTGCGGGTTCTGTGTTTATATTTGACAAACAGATTTCGTACCGACTTACCTTGCGTAAATTTTCACGGCTATTATTCTATTGTAGTGGATTTAAAAAATATATTTAAGCTTATAATAAAAACCACTCCCTTCCACTTCCACCGGTCGTATGCTGCTTGCGTCCAACGGCTCCTAGCGATCTTACACAGCGATTTGACACAAGTATTTATGTGATGAAATGTTTGTGCTTGTGGTGTGTGGTGTTTCTTCTTATAAGTATGTATTTACAAAAAAGTATGTAAGTATAATATCCATTGTCTAATACCCATAGTACAAGCTTTGGGATTAGATGGTGCTATGGTAAAATGTCTCAGGATGTTTATTAAAAATCCGCACTGAGATTTTAGCAAAAATAAATTTTGACGTAACTCATCTAGTTTCCTATATTTCAATATTGCATTGTTACAGAAACAATTCTCTCGTGAATGTGTATGACACGGAATGTTGCATATCTATGCTATTGCTAACGATTATTGACACACGAACTCAAAGACAACAATGATTGTTGTTCACGCATATGCTACAAATCTTCATTATTTTGTACCGGTAACGACATCATTTTTGTAGCCAATCAAAACATCTACAAATGACGTGATAAACGCTTGCTATTGGCTCAATTATTGTTCCCTTTACCCCACTATCCTCGATCTATGTACATACTTTTTTAATTCTAATACACACGCCACATGGTTTTCAACGTTACGCATTTCTTATTTAAATAATCCCAAAAATAATATCCACCTAGTTCAGTACTGCAAGCTAAAATCGTAAAATTCAAGTACCGACTGTCATAATCCGGTACATGTGGTCCTTCTTCGCCGCATCGATATCGAGAATCAGCATCCTGTGGATCTACCACGTTGTGGAGCTCGTTGCTGCTGAGCTAGACGGAAGACGCATAAATCTGAAGCAAAACTACTGGAGGCTAAGCGCACATTGGGCCCGAAGTTGGATTGGCTGTCCACTGGAAGTTATACGCAAGCTGGTGGGTCCAACCATCCTCTTTATCCCAACCACCTCCTAGTTCTCTTTGTGATACCGGTGTTTAACCTGATTTCAGTGATTTGCTGTAACGAATCTAGAAGTAATCTGCCTATTCCCGAGGCTGGTGAGTGTGACGTTGCCCGTTGTTACTACTGCACCGTGCACGTGGATCAATTGTAAGTACTCCTGTTCTCATTTACCACCAAAATGGCTACCGAAAAACCACGCGATAAATCTCCTCTTACGCTAAATATCGATAGTGCAAATTCTATCCATAAATCAGGCAATAGGTCTCCTAATATTGGGTGTACCGATCCCATGTTATTTCGTGATTTGGTCAAGAAACGTGGAGTTATTAAAGGTAGACTTACCAAATTTTCTAACTATTTAAATTCATTAGAAGACAATGGAAATCTCATTTCTTCGTCTCGAGATCGCATAGATTTGAAATTACGAATTAAAGGTGCTACTAGTTTGTATAATGAGTTCAATGAAATTCAAAATAGAATTGAAGAGTGTGCATTGTAAAATGTAGCAAAACGTTTATGTCTTTGAAAATAGGAATAGATTTTTGTAAGCATGTACACTTATTTTGACATCTGTGGCCCAATGGTTCGCGTACCGGACTGCTGATCACAAGGTCGTGGATTCGATTCCCATAGGACACAAATATTTCTGTGATGCACTCAAGTGTATTTTTATCTGAGTGTAAGTTTATTGAGTGTATCTCATTGTATATTATGAGTATGTATATAAGACCTGAACTGCCAAGTTAAGGACTTCGAAATCATAATGCGTAATTGTCACTCGCTTTGACGGTGAAGGAAAACATTGTGAGGAAAACCTGCATGCCTGAGAGATTTTCTCAATGGCGTGTGAAGTCTGCCAACCCGCAGTAGGCCAGCGTAGTAGATTATAGCCTAATGTATCTTATTCTGAGAGAAGACCCGTGCCCAGCAGTGGGGCAGTTGGTTGATGATGAATAAAACTCTATAGCCAAAGTCAAAGTTTTTCAATTCAATTAAGCTCATTGTTTCTAGTCAGTCTTTCCGAAACTCGTTTCGATAACAACACTCATTATATAGAAATGGATTCCGAAGTAAATGAGATTCTTTTACAAGTACCCCATAAAGCGTTTCTCACACAGAAAATAAGGTACTTTCTTTACACCGTCGATTGCTTGGAATCGATGATAGGCTAATAACAGTGTATTGGGCTATTACTTTTAGAGTTCAAGGTTTTTTTTGTTGTACAAAGATGGAACTTATAGTCCATTTTTTTAATATGAGATACTAAAATGACATTACGTGGGATGCCAGTTTTTTGCATTTCTTAAATAGTGACGTGCCACTATCGAAAATGGTCGCTAGTAAATTGAAGTATCGGTTTTTTTATTTCAATAATGACAACGAAATTGACATGCCTTCTTCAACATTTTTTTTTACAACGATTGATATAGTTATCTGTTTCTTTTTTACCTTGTAGGAACACAAGACAAAATGTATTATAATTCTTTCTTAGTTTTTTTTGGTAGGTAATTTTACGTCATTTGATACTTAAAAGCAACGATAACTTACCTTTCATAGACTTTTATGTGCATTCGGATAATTATAATTAATTTGGGCTTTAATGATACGATTTGAATAGAAAACTTTTAAGCTAATCGTCTAAAAGTTACGATTCAACAAACCGTCACCGTAGGTACAACACTACACAAAAAAGCTGGTATCATTATTTGTAATTTTGACATTTGCATGTGTCAATCAGTCTCTGAGATTAAAAAACAGACTATAGTACAGTCAGTGTTAATCTGTTTAACATAATATAACATACCATGACGACTGTATTCGCTGCAGTGTTAGGCAGAGGTGTACTTTTATACCCACAGCCTGCTGGTATATTTTTTTCGAGTCTCATGCTATCAACCGTGCACAACGGATCCGAGCAACAGGGAATTTCACAGAAAAACTACAACTTGCTCGATTCGTGAATCGAACATGACCTCTATCGTAGCATTAGCGCTTACGACCACTGGACCAATTAGAATTCTTCAGTCAGTTTTTGAGAAGGTTTTTATTACACATACAGTGATATAATAATGTTATCGGGGGCGGTAAAAGTAGTAAAAAAAATATCATGACCAACCCAACTGTTCAACAGCTGATATGAATATCCTCTCCTCTCAAAATAAGTCAAAAAGCTGCAGTCAAAAAGTTTACAATAATTTAGCAATTTACGTGTACGTAAATCACGATTTCAAGAAAATCTAGAAACTTGTATAATAGGTATATGAGCAAAGCCGCAGAAAATTTATGGAAACTTTTTTTTTTCTTTTTTGTTATACTACTAAGATGGCAAACAAGCATACGGCCCGCCTGATGGTAAGCGGTTACCATAGCCTATGGACGCTTGCAACACCAGGGCTATCACTCGCGCGTTGCCGACCCGAAAAACCTTTTAGAGGTTTATGGAGGATTCACTAATTCAATACTCAATACTCAATCATTTATTGCACTCCACAAGTTAAATAGATGTTACAATAGTAGGTATAAGAAACATGTGTGGGCCTTGTCAGGCACGGCAAATGTAGGAGAGAGGAGGAACTTTGAAACTTCATAATATATTTTGTATTATTATTTACTATTTATTTATTATTATATGTAAGTATTCCATACTATTTTACTAATTTAATTGAATTTTGGGAACTATATAGGTATTATAACAATTATGCAATAATAATTTGTAAATTACTATTTAAATATTGTAATGTATTTTAAATATTATTTAATGTTATTTAAATTTTAAATTATTGTTAAAACTAAAATGTATATGATATATTATAATATGTCGGCATCGGACATGATCACGGACGTTCAATTGACTCTTTTTAGACTACAGCGCCACCCGGTGACACTATTGAGATGACAGCGCCCCTGGTGACGTCGAATGGAACCAACGACTTCACATAAAAGGCGCAGCGGCGCAGTAGCGGACGCAGTTATCATCGTGCTTCACGCGGTTGCGGTCGTGGTCGTGCTTTACGCAGTTGTTATCGTGCTTCGCGCAGTTACGGTTGTGCCTCACGCAGTTGCACATCTTCACTTTGTATTTGGTGGTAGACTCGTGTGGACGTCTGGTTTGATTGACAGACTGACTCACTTTTCTTTATAGTCTACCTACATTATTATTGCTATTGCTGAATCGTAATTCAAATGTAGCTTGGTAATCGTAAATTCGTAAACAGACAAATGTGCTTGAGGAGTTTCTTCCGCGGCTTCTTCTCCTCATAAGATAGCACTAGCGAAGCTGCGAAGGGCGGGCGTTTTGGGGGATGTCTGTATTGTAATATTGCGTACTCAGTCTAAACCAAATATAATGACTTTTGAGTACGAGTTCTGTGTTTTATTGTTTGAACCAGCATTACCCATCTGTTGCCCACAAGATAGTAATCACCATGCCATCTGACACCAATACAGGCTCGTGCCTGCTGCCCTGCCTTACCTGCCGTGCCCCATATGGCGCCGTCATATATTATATTATAAGTATATAAAGATATGTATATATATATACATATCTTTATATACTTATAATATATATTATAAGTATATAAAGATATGTATATATATACATATCTTTATATACTTATAATATATATATACATATCTTTTTTTTAAGCTTATATTTGTGGTAATGTTAGTATTTATTTTAATTAATAACTTATTTTTTATTACTTATGTTTTATATAAATTTGTCATTTAGATATTCATTTATATGGTAGTAGCATTTACTTAATAGCATTTGTTTTAGTTTTTTTAGAAAAATACTATGTTTAGTTTCGTTTTTTATGTGTGGGGGTAACTTATTATATATTTTGATGGACATAACATATGGACTAGATGAATGCATTTTAAGACGAGAGCTTGGTAAGTTTAGTCGGTTTTTATGCCTTAGTCTCTGGTTTTTGTCTTCCCTTTTTGAGTAAAAGTTTAGATTATTTCTTGTAAACTTACATACTTCTAGAATGTACAGACTAGGTAGCGTTATTTTTTGTTCTATAAAGTGGGGTTTGCAGCTATCAGTATCTTCTATATTCACAAGTATGCGTATTAATTTCTTTTGAAGAGTAAAAAGTGATGGTGCGTCTGTACTGTTGCCCCATAGGGTGATGCCATAGCTGCGCCACGCGTAGGCATAGGCGTAATAGGTGACGAGTGCTGTTTTAATGTTTGTGGATTTTTTTACTTTAAATATTCAATTTTATACAATTCAAAAATATGTACAGCAGGAACCACAGAATAAACATATCGAGCAGAAATCCACACTATCATTCTCTCCGCTCCATTTGATCCGGCCCGTTTACACCCGCCGCGCCGGTATCTTGCGGGACACGTACGATAGGAATGCGGTATGAATACGTGACGATGTACTCGAATACCGGTCACCGATTTTCGAACGAGACATTGTCAGATGCGTGACAATTTTTGGTTCGTACAATATTCGAATTTTGAACGACATTTTTAGGTAGTTTCAATTCGGTGGTAAAATGAAATGAAATGATATATATTTCGGTAAGTAGATCCTTTAAGGACACTTTTACAAGTCATTATATATTTTTTAATACTAGATGGCGCCGGCATTTCCTAACTGACGACCTCTAAGAAGAAACGCCGAAACAAACTCAGAGAGTCATGGTCACTTTTAAAGTCCAGACAATCGTAGTATATATCGGATATGCGAGTTAAACAATGTAGGGCAAGATCTGAAATGGCCTTTTGAAGAAAGAACCACAGTTTTGCGTTGATCAATCCTAACTGACGGCACGCATGCAACAGACATCGTGTAGCTCAACCATTGTTACGGAGCTTGACGATGCTATGGTTATAAATAAAAAAAATATAACAGGAATCATGCCCCGCCCCTTTTTTTTATGCAAACTTTTTGGACGGAAATGTTATGAATAAAAAAATATATTATGTCACTATTAAGGGTCTGTACCTAATTTTGACATTAATTGTCCTTTTTGTCTTTTTCTATGTAAATTTAACAATTAATTACGACAGTAACAATCGTAAAACTTTTGCTAAGAAATACTTTAAAGTTAATTTAAAAGCATATTTATTAATCTAACTTGACTCCTACGTAACAAACATCAAGTACAATCATAATACCTCTATATACTTATGATATTTTATTTGTTTTAAAAAAAAATACGCGAGTAGTGTGTTATGAATTCTAACCGCGTTTTCTGTTTCATCCTTGTATACATCAATTATGATATTACACTCATACGAACCTCTCATAAACATACACGTTTCGGGAAAATTCCATGTTTTTTTTTTATTGCGTACAGGCCACTCGTCTTAAAAGTTTATCATCTTAATTTGATCAGGTACTCTTTGTCAAAGTTCTTTGCGAGTTTCTGAGGGTAAAGTTTTTATTTATCAATAATTTTCATGAGATCACATCTCCAGGTTTCTATTTGACTATGTTGGTGGGCTTACACGGGTATCGTTATTATTTCAAGTTGGTGTCTGTCCGTAGGGTAGGGTTATATCTATGCACAACAACATTAAATATTTTTAAACATTCAAACTCTTTGATCAAAGTGACATTGAACTAAGAAATATGAGTGGCATACCACCCTATACTAATTACTTAAGAACTATTATATATATTAATAATTTAGTTATTTATATAACACATTGAGGAAGAAGGAACATGTGCCAATATTAGAGAAGTTCACAACTAGCTTAAGTACATAATCTTGATTACGTGTTGCGCGTCTCGTCTCAGTTTAATGTAGTTGCGTACTAGAAAACTTACTTATCTTCAGGATTTTGGGCCACGAAAAAGGCGGTCTATGATATATTACATAATAATTTTGAAAATGCTTCACTGTCAACTTAAAGAACGTGCTATAAATCAAAACAAAAGCATATCGTTTTTTTTTCAGATGACACAATGATAAAGAGGTTGGATGACACAAATTTTGATGACTTCAACGAATATACATTCGTAATAAACACTATTCGTAAAAAAATATTAAGAAGTTATTTTTAATTAAGGAAAAAATCGGCTGGCGGGTAGGATTCGAACCTGCGTCTTCTGATTCGGTACACCAGACGATTTTTTCCTTCATTAAAAATAACTTGTAATCTTAGCATGGAAAATGCTTAAAATATACAAAAAGAAAAATATTAAGAAATTGATCAAATTTAGAGATCAATATCAAATCTATAATATTGGTAAAACACATGTCGTGATGTTCATTAAATCTTCTGATAATAACATTTTTCAATTGTCACACTCTATTGTGTTACTAAACGTATCTACGTATTACAAAGAACTAGATAAAATTATCGTCAATAAGTCACATTAGAAATACCTACTAATTTGACAGCTCCAAATATTTTCCATAAATACAGAAATAAATAATATATAATTTAGTAATTTAAAATACTTGTAATTGTCTTGCAAGATATAAGAAACTATTACAAACTACATAGAAAGAAACTACTGCTTCATTATTATTTTGTGTCATTAAACAGTTTAAACATAAACACGATACTTAATGTCAGTCAATGTAGAATAAAATAAACTCCTGTTTTATGGCCCCAATATGCAGCACGGATCTGTGCACGAAGCAGCCAACGTTTTGCGTAATCACAGCACTGTTCAAACTAGTTACCTGTGCTTGAGTTTCACGAAACGTAACATAGATTTTGTGTATACTTTTCTTACACTATGTACATGTAAAGTAAGAATATCGTAGCAAGTGTAAATATTTTTCTTGAATCAACTTTGGAAGGCTTGAGGACGATTCACTGTGCAGGAGGTTGCTGCCAGCGCAGCGCATCCTTAGAAGGAGCTCTGGCAATCTCGCCCCTTACCTATTACATAAAATCTAAACATACGGGAGAACTGTGGGGGATAAGTACATCTCTGCCTAACTCTTCAGGGAGTACAGGCGTGATGGTTATACCCATTATCACTTCGCTCGATCTCTCTTTGATTGCCATCGAACCTAGGACCCCAAGAGAAATTGGCGCGCTTAGGGCCACTACGTTATTAAGCCAGCTTAGAGTTAAATAAATGAAATACACAGTAACTTAAATTAACATTAAATTATTTAGCTACAACTCTTCCAAAACAAGTCACATCAATTTTAATTCAAAATACTACAAAACACGAAATCTAAAATTCACGATTAATTTACTGATAGGACTATCTGAGCTTCATTCACAAAGCTTTAAATAATATTTAATTGCGAAAGCTGAATTATTTATTTATTTCGACCCTTAGGCTGAGGACACACTCGCGTGCCAAGCTGAGAGTGAGCTGTGCTGGGAGCAATTAAATGCTTGTCTACAAAAGGCCATCTTGCTTAACTTAGCTAGTTGCTTAAACACTTTTACAATAGAATTTGTATTTAAAATAAGAAAAAAAATACTGACTGTTCTATCAACTTAAAGCTCAAACTACTGAACTGAAATTTTTATTAATTGTGATATAGACAAGACATCCTCTAAGAAGAATCTCTCCCGGGACTGGTCGGCTCTTACTGCTATGGCAGTAATTTCAATTGTAATACTTACCTACTCTTTAATCTCTGCAACTACACATCAAGCTGCATCATCCTCATTACTATTCACAACAATTGTTACTGTTACCACACATATTTTTTAAAAAAGAGTATCTATGGAGTTTCTTGCCGGATCTTCTCCATAAGACCCACTTTTTTTGGAACCGTGCAACTAATTTTAACGTTTCAAAAGTACCTATTTATATGGTCTAATTTTGAATTTGAATTTGAAGGACTGTGGGAAATTCTCATGGGATTACGAAAAAAACACCGTGGGGAACAGAGAGTTACATAACATTGCTCACCCAAATTTGCTCTAATAGTATTAAGCGAGGCTCCTACAAGTGTGGCCCTACCCTTAAACTTTGAATCATAGATTTTAATATGAAGTTTTTGTTGAAGTTGATTAAAACTTCTCATTGTATTCGTAAGTAATACTGAATATATTTTTTGCAGATCTCAATACAGAAAACGACTTTCAAACTTTTATATTCAACAATTTTGGAATAGCACTAATGGCCTAATAGCTGTCAGATTCTTGTTGAAGTATTACTAGCGAATTATATATATACCTCGGTTGTTAAGTTTCATATACCCAGTAATTTCACTGGCTAAATTCAAATCAAATCATTTATTTGCTTAGTAAGTGTACAAACAGGTCTAATTACTCAATAGTGGTGCTTAGAACTTAGCGGCCTTTTGCAGATTGCAGATTAATTGCTTCAAACTGGAAGATAATAATGTTAGCACCATTGGTTTAAATACTAAACATAGGTAGGTCCGTGTTAGCCATACACAGAAACACTAACGCCATCTTTGTTAGTATCGCATGGGGTTTGTTTTTTAAGTGATCGCGGATTAGTTTACTTCTGTTTAGATAACACCATTTTGTTACCGATTTTCATCAAACATAGCTAAGAACACTCCCGACTAATTCACCTTTCAAATAAAAAAATCAAAATCAAAATCGGTTCATCCGTTAAGGAGCTACGATGCCACAGACAGACACACACACACACACACACACAGACACGTCAAACTTATAACACCCCGTCGTTTTTGCGTCGGGGGTTAATAATATATTTCAAGTGAAATAAGTTTGAAAATGTTATAGAGGTAGATTATCATCATAAATTGGTTTAGTAATTAACACGTAACTAAAAAAAAACTAAGTATCATAGTGCTTGTATTCCCTGAAAGGATAGACAGAGGTGTACTAATCTACACCGTATTTGTGTTGAGAGTTTGACGGTATATTTAGTTTAAAAACCATCTAGAGGGGTTAATACTGCAATTAAAGTAGCCATTTAATTCGTTTGGGATAAAAATATGATTTTATATAGAATTTTTACCCTTTTTCGTTTTGAGAAGCCAATACTTTAATATAAAATTTCCTGAAAGGTTAGACAGAGTTGTACCAATCTACACGTACCTAGGTATAATACTTCACCGGTAACTCTATTACATATACCGGTAAAACTGCTACTAAAAATTTCATAGAAAACCCCAATAGCCTTTGCTCGAATCACACTTACAAGATCAATTATATTTTTTTTGGTTTACTTTTTACGCAGCACCATATATCTTCTAGTCCCAAACTAAGGAGACCTTATACTATTACTACTCTGGGTACTAGACAGTAGATATAATACTTAGATACTTTTTCTTGGTTAATACATACTTAAAATTTACAAGAAATTTAAAGTAAATTTTTTAAAATAGGTCAAGGGAAATCCTAATGACTTGTAATTTCTTTACAATTTAGTAGCGGTTTAATAGTTAATGTAATTTTCTAATGGGCACCTTTAATTTTCATCGTCACAAGTCACAATTAGAATAATTAACATTGAGTTTCATAAAAGTAACTACTAATTACAAATGGATTCGTAATTATGTTTCTGCTTTTTATGATCATTTTTTTTTTAGATTACGTACGTCGCTTAAATATTACACAGTACCTACATACAGTACTTAAATAACAGATGTTAAAAATAAATAGTCGCGGCAAAACAGATCACCTTGCATAACAGTTTATAAGCGTAGTCACTTATCCACAAGCCCTTCTCTCAAATAAACACAATAATGTTAAGGGGGATAGGACTGGATTTTTCTGGGGTCGGTACTACCGCATTGCCAAATACTCTCGACAACGCGCGTTAAGCATTAATGTGCTAACATTCACGTATTCCGCTTAAGACGGCAATGTAGTCAGCGAAATGACTGAGCAAATTATTAAACAAAACAAAAACCCCGACTGTCTTAAACGTACTAACTCAAAATCTAAAAACCAGTTGTATGTAATATCGGAAATACCTAAATACTGGACAAGCAAAGAAACACTAATGTTTTTCAATTCAGTATTGTTTATAATTTTAGATTAAGCGAATAGCTTGTCCCCACCTTCGGCAGTTGGATAATAAGTCTTTAAGATGACAAAACGCCAGTGATACTACCAGTGTTTCTGGCTGCTACTGTTTGCTTACCATCAGGCGTTTTGTATGCTTATTTTTATTATTATTAAAAAAAAACTAGGTGCTTGCAAGCCAAAAATTACAAACCTCAGCAATATTAATTTAGAATATTTTCTCCTTTCAACAGTAAAAATAAGAAAACTTAATATGGAACCATGCAACATAAAACCAGTAGGACTACAAGCTAATATAAGTACGAAACTCCTTAAGAAAGTCCCTATAAAGTTTTTGCCAGACAATGACGACACAATATTGTCAACGAAATTTGTTATGAACTTACTTCGCCGAGTCACATGGCAGTTTTCTCATATGCCTTCGAGTATATTATGTAGAAGAAATAAATTGGTTTAGTAATTAACACGTAACTAAAATAAAAACTAGGTATCATAGTGCTTATATTCCCTCAAAGGTTAGACAGAGATGTCTAATGACTAATCTACACCGTATTTGTGTTGAGAGTTTGACGGTATATTTAGTTTAAAAACCATCTAGAGGGGTTAAGGCGAGGCATTGACAAACTATGAATCTGAAATCGGACCCCCGCACCGCGCCATCCGCTTACACCCCGCAAATACTTCGTGGTTTGCGATCGTAGCCTCGCGCTGTGGAACAGAGACGTCATAGAGTCGCGCTTACTATCTTTATTTTTGTTGCAAGAATATTAATTTGAACAATTATTTTGTGTAATGTTAAATGGATATTTTAAGGGGTTGTTCCCAGAGGTCAACGATTATATAATAATAATAATTAGCTCCAGGATCAGATGGACAGAACAATTTTTGGTTAAAATGGCTACGTACTTCACATGCTCGCTTGGCGTCTCAATTCCAGTCACCCTTAGAATCTGGGACGCTACCACCTTCCTATTCTCAACTATTGAAGTTACCTATCCGCTTCATAAGTATGGTAGTACTGCGGAACTAATATGAATGGAGTGCGTCTAATGTAAGGCTGGTTTATTACTAACTCAAACATGGCCGCGATAAAGAAAGCGCTCGGCGGCGGCGCGGCGTCGCGTAGGTATTCATCAGGAACCCAAGAATCACGCACCCATCACTTGTTTACCGACGGTCTATAGGCTTCTTACATATATTTTGAGAACAAAAAATATTGATTAAAATTCAATTAGTGGTGGTCAAAAGCCCAAGAAAGCCTGACAACTTCGAATATCCTTCGAATATTTGTACTGCCCAGAAATTAAGAAGCATATATGTCTGACTGCAGTCACTTCGTGTTCGTGTAAAATATTGGTATTCTGCGGCATTGGTTACATTGGAAGCCTATACCTACATAATTGAGAAAAAGCTAAGACGATGATCATTCAGTCGTTTTATGTAATCAGTTACAAAGCCAAGCTTAGGATGTACTAGGTACATCCTAAGCTTGGGTTTGTAGGTAGGTAATAATTTGATGGCAAATTGTTCACCACCTCTTACATAGGGCCTACACATACCAGCAAACTTTTAGTTACATTAGTATATCTCAGTTTATCGCCATAGCCCTTGACGAATACAGGCGCGGACGTGATATTATGTTAAGTAATATATGAAAATTGGTGTCGGTATTCGGTATTTTTTCTTCCTATGTAAACCAGAATAAGACGAAATGGTCTACCATTCCTATTAGGATCACACATTGTTATTAGAAATGTATGTTACTTAATAGGCTTAGTTGTAGTGTGTAAAAGTGTATAGAAATAGTTTTTATCAGAGTTACCAGAGCTTAAACTTATGTTATTTTTTTAATGTCTGGGAAGATGCCGTGTTATTTATGTAAATTTAATAAATGCGTGGAATTTGGGCTAACGTTTGGTCCGGTCTTAACCAACTTTCGTCCAGGCAGAGCTCGCAAGCCCAGGTACTTACTTGTACCTTCTAGTTTATATTATTATTTACTAGCTGTCCCGGCAAACGTTGTTTTGCCATATAGGGGTGGGTCACCCTTATCATTTAGGGGTATGAAAAATAGATGTTGGCCGATTCTCAGACCTACCCGATATGCACACAATATTTCATACAAATCGGTCAAGCCGTTTCGGAGGAGTATGGCAACTAAAACTGTGACACGAGAATTTTATATATTAGATTAGCGAGTAACGACCTGCCCAGCTTTGCACAGACAGCAGAGCATATAGGTATGCATTAATTTTTTTAACCGACGAAGAACCGGAGCAGGTTTTATATTCGTCTGTATATTCATAATTGTATATGTTTTTACTACCCTTGAAATGAACCCTTTCAAATTTTTACTTGAGAACCGATTTTGATGAAACTTAGAATAGAATAGAATAGAATATATAGCAATATATAGCACAGTTATGTAGTCCTAATGACCTTACAACATAATGGATATCTAAAGGTGACCTGATGATGGAGACGGAAGACAGTCTAAGAAAACCCTCAATGGTTTAAAGATAGACCACATTAAAGAATATAACCATTTTTTAAAATATTAGAATGGGTATAGTAAGCTATTTTTAAAAGATACACTTATGGTATCGGGAACTTTTTTATAGGCCTATCAAAAAGGAACAATTCTACCATACATTATTTTTTTATATCTCAAAGGGATAAGGCAGCATTTTCCATGAAAGTTCCCAGTCGCTTAATTTTTTAGATTTAATTTTGATTTTTTTTACGTTATTGTATGTTGATTTATAGACCTGGTTACCTGAAATACATTGAAAATATATTAAATGTGATAATATTTTTTTATATTCGCATAAGTCCAAAGACGACTCCATTTAGCTTTGTTCTATTTTACCGATTGTCAATTTATAAAGTCCAGTCTAATAAGCATTTACATTGTATAGGCTTCCCGTACGCTGAAAGGTCAGCTTATACTGGTCGTGGGAGCTCATCTGACACAGACCCGGCGCTGATAACAGTCCGTGGCGGACTGACAGGAGGCATTCTCCATACAAAAACAAGTGCAAACTAGCTTATAGTGGAAAGTCGTATGCGCCAAAACGGTTTTTCTCGTTTAAAATCTAATCTAAAATGTATTTTAAAAAATCCAATTACCATTTCAAAGAGTCTGTTGAAACTTATCTATAGTGAAAATTTTAAGATTTAAATCCGTTCCGTTTCTTCATAAAATGCGAATCCATGTTTTTGAAGAGCTGTCTTCAAAATTTTTTTCTCTGCAGTAAAGTTTAACCGATCGTGTTTCTGTACTACAAATTTATAGCTAAAGACATGAATAATGACATATGTAAAAATCAGATCCGTATGTTTTGTAATGGCTGAGAAATATTAAGATCCATGACCCCCAAATCTTCAATGCGTCGTCTTAATACTGCAATTAAAGTAGCCATTTAATTCGTTTGGGATTGGCTACTGCAGTCATTACGACAATGAACGGTCATTTCTCTAGACTTACATATATATTATATTTTATTAATTTCCACGTATACAAAACACTTCATACATCATTGTCTTCGAAATAAGCTCTTTATTCAAACACGAAAACAAAACTGGCAATATTAACGTCCAGTTGATAGCCCAATTGAGGTATCGGCTGAGTTCCGACAGTCCACATATTGGCCCATTTGTCCGTAGCTCCGTGGACTCACGCCCGATTGCCCTTTGATTGCCCCCTGTCTTCTTATGGAACCTCTTTTGTTTCGTTCATTGTTTCTCCAGATTAATGATCTTCGGAACTGTGGAGTGTAGCTTTCGGTTATGTATGTTTGTTGATGGAATTGTTCTAATCTGTTACAGTTGTTATTAAAACCAGGTTTAAGCTTCAGAGGTTTTATGTTTATGGATTTTTATTTAGAAGGATTCGAAGTTAGATTGTAGAAGTGGGCCACACTGAAGTAGACGGGTTTGGACTTGAATTCCAGTTACTTTTTTTATTTAAACAAGATGTTCTAGATAATGAGAGAAGTGGTTTCTCCATTTTGTACACATAATAAGTACACTTTTAAAACTGGCGTATAGGTTCGCTCCGTATTACATGGTATTCTTCTTCGTTTCATTAAACCGACAAAACAGTAGCTCAAACCATGACGACTAAGTAAGTAGGTCTCGATCGAGAATTTAAAAACATCGTATGGAAACCTGCATACTTGAAAGATTTTTCAACGGCGTGTGAAGTCTGCCAACCCGTAGGCTAGCGTGATAACCCCTCCCATTCTGAGACGAGATCCGTGCCTAGCAGTAGGACATTTAATAGATTGATGATGATATGATGATCCAATATTTTTGGTGTTTTACTTAAATACATTGTAGTCCTACCATTTACAGTTATTAGAGAGAAAAGACAACAGGAGGATTTCAGGAACAAACCTTAGTTTTGTAACCTTATAAAAAAAAATTATGTCACTGCATCACATTTTGGAAGAGATAAATCTTGGATTCTTTTCCAGCAGTACGACTTAAAAATATATGCATGGACGCTCAATCAAAATGTCGTAAAAAGTTGGCCTGTTAAAAGTACCATTTTTACAAAACCTGTTTTTACAAAAAGTTTACAGACCTGTTAAAAAAACCGTTTTTACAGATCCTTTACCAATATTTATTGCACCTTTGACAAAGGACAGGATTTTGTATAAATCCGATGCAATTATATCCAAAATTGTTTTTCCCCGTATTTCCTCTGAGGAGTGGAAACGAAGAAGTAGATAATGGGATATTACTCAAAGTCGTATTTCTCTCATCCACCGACGATTAAAGGATTATTCTATCATTCGCGTTAAGCCAGCCGGAATACGGATACTGCCGAACAAAATTAATGCTTTGTTTTGAAGTGAAGTGAAACCGACATTTTTGTAAGAGGATTTTTGGACGAAAAATAAATACAAACCTTTTTGTGTAACAAAAAATACCATTTTGAAAGGTTCTTAAAAAACAAAGCATACTTTCTACACATAGGTAGAGTTTGCCTATTATGGTTTACGTATAATCAAGGACAGAGCTAGATTCCCAATGGCACAAATCCTATGTAACCAATTTCCAATTTCACTTTGTTTAACCTGGGAATCATAACAGTGACCTTGCGTTTTGTCCAGTCGCGCTCGGAACCACTAACACAAAACATTACTTTCATAAAAAATATTTCATAAAAAAATATCGGTAAAATTTGGTTCATAAACAT
Source organism: Acronicta psi (assembly GCA_946251955.1). Lineage (NCBI taxonomy): Eukaryota > Metazoa > Arthropoda > Insecta > Lepidoptera > Noctuidae > Acronicta > Acronicta psi. Next base: position 9,898,193 of record OX276482.1, on the reverse strand, counting down.
ATGGGACACTCGCCCATAAAAAAGATACAGAGTACCTCCTCTTAATTTGAAGTCAATTATAACTCATTATATCAAACGAAACATAAAACAGTATTTTTCTTGTAAAACATGAAAGACCTAAAACAACTTTGTAAGGGACGGGTTATAACATTGAAACGCCTGGAATCGACCAAATGAAACCCTATAGATGGTTTACTTAGGTGTGTCCAAAAAGTTACAGGCAGGTTATATCCTGAAGATATATAGGTACCTAAAAGTGATAGTTTTTATAGAATTCAACTTATATTTGCAAAAATACATGAAATGAGGTGGGAGCATCATTTGGAGTTGGATTACATTTTTTAAACTTTATAACGGTTTTTTAAACCCAGACTGCTTGGGCAAGATTAAAATGTCTAAATTCCAATTTGGAGAGGCAGATGCGGAGTCTATCGATCTGGATACGAAGGTTTAGAATGTGAAGGAAAATTTCGTAGTCGTATGCGCTGGTGTATTTAACCAGAAGCCGCATTTTCGAATCAGGTCCGCCAAACGATTTTATCCTTCATTTAAATAACAATTTGTGTATTCGACAGCAATTTGTAATATGAATTTGTGGTCCACTTTCGGTACCAGAAGTCATCATAACCCAATGTTGGTCAGCATGGCGAAACAAACTTAAATTTGTGACGAGTTAATGAAATTCCGTATCGGTAAGGCAAACTGCGTTTCTCGCCCGCGGTAATCGTATCATTCCGAGCTGCCAATTACAGAGGTAACCGATTGATATTTGCGACGTGTTTCGGAGGCTTGCGTGTGTCGGGTCAATTTTGGTTCCAATTTACTTCGGACACCGTTGTTGAATTTTAGCTGGATAGTTTTGAGACACCTTGGTTCTCTGAATTTGTTTCGTTATTTTTCTTCTCATCAGTTAGGAAATGCCGGTCCTATCTAGGGTTACAACAACCTAAAATAATAATGATTTATTTTCTCACCACAAGATAAACATTTAGCATAGTATTCAAAATTACATAAAATTAATATATTGTGGGAGACTGGTGTCTAAACTAGACGTAAAGCCTGTATTTCACTAAAAACTTTGACACGTAAAAGATAAAATAATATACGTAAGTCCGCCTTGTGTACCATTTTATGTACATAAAGTTTAAATAAATAAAGAATTTTCAAAACATTTATGTACTAAGAAATATATTTTTTAATCTTTGTCATCTTATCGTCATTTTGATTTGTTTCCGATTAATGGTAAAAGGCTCGCCCCCTATTACGGCAAACTCTAATCACGCCTCTACCTAACAAAGATATACCAAAACAAAGGTAACAAAGATAAAAGAAATATATTTCTAAGTACAAATTAATCTTATAAACAGATATTTACTTTTTACCTACAAGTCAATTTATTTTGGTTATATTATAATTTATCAAATTATCACATAACATACTTACATAAATACAAAGTTTCATGTTTGTTGCCCATAGGGGTAGGGAGAGACTATAGATTTCCACTTGCTATGATCCTGGCACACCACTTTTCGTCATGCATACTGGGGAAGAGACTAGCTCCCTCCTCGTTCTTATCACATAACAGCTTTCGATTTATGACTAGCCGATTAATACAGTTATTTAAAAGCAAACCTCAACAGAAACTGTTCTATTATCCAAGTTAGAATAGGAAACGCAGACAACTAGTTGCAGTTGTACAGATAACGAACTGTATTCCTCGTTTGTTACTGCGTTTGTGGCTAGGGTTTGCAGACACTAGGAATGTAGCAAACAACACCTACTTGAATACAGTTTACTTAACAATTACCGTCACGACAGTATCCCCAGATGGTTTGACAGAAATGTACAGTCAAGAGCAAAACATGTATACACTAACAAATGTGCTAAAGAGATTTTATCATGCAATAACGATTGCAACTTTGAAATAACACCAATTTCACTATAGTATTGGTCCGTAAATACTGTGTTCGTAATATCACAAAAGTTCTATTAGTACTTTAGGAGAAAATCGTTTAAGCACTTTTGTCACACTAGGGGGCTAATTAACCACTTTTGTTGAATCTTATCATTATTTTGATTGACTTTACAACATTGCTAAGTGTGGCTTGGGGACAAAAATGGCTGTAACAATAGCAATTTTGTAATAAAATTATAATTCACTAAAAGTTGACATGAAAATTTCGACTTTGTGTAGATAAGTAAACAAAAAAGTAAAAATTAGTAAAAAGGTTGCTTTTTAAGATATTTTCAAATTAACGCAATAAAAAGTGATCTAGGATCCATTATATTTTCTTCAACAGCGTTAACTCGACGGCGGCCAAAATCTGTGAAGAAACAAGTTGGTGTCAACGCGCAGTTTTGGCTCGCTGTCCACTTCTACCAATATCTTTCAATAATATATTTATAACAATTTAACAATTATTGAAAGATATATATTTACATCAAGCACCGTACGCTATTTTACAATAACAATTTATACTTTTACGTTAATTTTTCTATAAAAGCGTGTTTTTTTTATTTAAAGTCCCATGAACAGAGGGCAAACCGATTCTTTTTAAAGGGGCATAAATCCGAACTCCGCTGTGCTATGGAATAAAACCTGGACTTCAGTGTTTTAATGCATAAGTTCTGAAAAATAATAAGATTTTGCTTTTTTTGCCGTTTTCACCTAGCTAGCTAGAGTGGTACAAATGAAAAGGTAGAAACTTTGACAGCCCTGATGCTAGTGCAACTGTTGCTCGACTTTGTTTATTAACATAGCGGCGAGTTTGTTAAAGTTTGAATTAGATACCTACTGGACAACGATGCATGGCTTTATGCACATAGCTAGAGTTTAGGGTAAGGTGAGGTCAACAACTTTATGACTTACATTAAATTATGTTTGTAAAATACGCTTAATATCTTTACGATATTTTTTTATATATCAAAATGAATTTGTATGGCTTGTTGGTTTAGTCGCCCTAAATGCGTCTGCTATTTTAGAGGGCCTGGCTTTGATTCCCGGGTCGAACAGTGTTGTCGGGTTTTTCTGTGAAATTCCCAGTAGCAGCTCGTTGATGGCAATAGGCTCGCCCCTTCTTACATCGGACTTAAACATACTGATGAATTGTGGGTGTACATTGGTACACCTCTGCCTAACCCTTTCAGGAATACAGGCGTGATGGTATGTTATGGTGGTATGAATTTATATGAAAAAATGCGTGAGATACTATCTTCTATACTTCCTCAGCGGCGTGTGTCTCGCCCCCTAATATAATATGAGACCCAAAAATACCACTAAACTGTGTACATGAGTACACCGCTGCCTCACCCCTTGGAGAATGTACGCTAGATGGTATGTTACACTAAAGTAAAGCATATCAATTTAATAATAAAGATTCCATTCCAGCCAAAACGTTAAGGCGTAAAAATTGGATTTTCGTGTAAACAAAGTTTTCCAAACACGCTAGACTCAGATTACAGTTTTTTTTATAAACTTCCGTGTTAATAACAGTATTATTTATTGTACTGTTACAATATTTTACAATGTACTAAGTTTGGTTGGTTGGCCGAGTGGAAAGATGTTGATAATGGTAATTGTTTCCGTGGGATTATTGTTAGCCAATTAATGGAATTTGACTGCTTCGTTTGTCTAGTGGCTGTTAAGCTAGAGGTCTGGGTTCGAATCGTGTTGTTGGGTTTTTCTCTGAAGTTCCTAGTAGCAACTCGTTTTAGTTATTTGCACAAGACTCTATATGACAGTTCAATATAAAAATAATAAGGTATCTTTAAGTTTCTGGTATTGTCCAGAAATTGGGTTGATACATCATCTGGTTAAATTGGAAGCCGACCCCAGCATAATTTGGAAAAGGCTAATAGAATGATGACGCTGCAAATATGAGAATAGGACGTGATAATTATATCAACACGACTGTAAGTATATAATGGTGTATGATGCCCAAATGATTAAACAGAGGCGAACAGTTCTCGCCAAACTTATTGTCCGGCTTGAAGTTGGCACGAGCTAACTTCAACCCAGCCGTAAGAGAAAAATATTGGATTAAAATCATTTAAAACGACAGCCTACGACTTGAGCTTTCGTTTTTATTTATCACAGTCTAATATTTTACTTTCTCCAATTTTTACGGCCGGCTTGAAGTTAGCTCGTGCCATCTTCAAGCCGGACAATAAGTTTGGCGAGAACTGTTCGCCTCTGTTTAATCATTTGGGCATCATACACCATGATATACATACAGGCATGTTGGTATATTATGTCCTATTCTCATATTTACAGCGTAATCAGTCTGTTAGTTTCCAAACTATGTGTAATGAACACCCACCGTTCGCCCGTATATTTATGTCCCATGTAATAGGGGGGAGCCTATTGCCACAATCTGGGCACAAATCCAAAGTCATCCAACTAACTTTGATAGAAAAAACCCAATAACTTTGCTCGACCGGGAATCTAACCTTTGACGACGTCTGTGGTCTAGTGGTTTGAGTACCGGACTGCTGATCACGAGGTCGTGGGTTCGATTACCACAGGACACAGACATTTACTGTGATGAACCTAAGTGTTTGTGTTTGTCTGGGTGTTTCTTGTGTATTATAAGTATATATTTACACAAAAAGTACATAAGTATTGTATCCATTGTCTTAGTACCCATAGTACAAGCTCTGTTTAGTTTGGGAATAGATGGTGCTATGTAAAAATGTCCCAAGATATTATTTGAAACCTATGACCACCAGCGTAACAGTTGCGCTTAGGACCACTTAATTATGAGGTAATTATAAAAATCTTATAAGCCGAATACGTAGAATAATTTGTGACAACACTTCAAAAACTCCAATTATAACAATAAAACTTCAGAGTTGTAAGCAGAAATTGAAAATGAAAAAGTCAGAAAATAATTTCAAAGATAACTTTTTCAACAAAATCGTATCGACACTCCCTTAACAATTTCACACACAGTTTATGAGTTCAAACGATATCTTAACTCATGAATTTCTCAAACTTGACTTTACGACGTTGTAATAATTGCAACTACTTAAACTATTAACTTGTATATTTTTTATATCTAAATTCTAAATACAATATAAAATCGGGGAAATTGATTGTTTATTAAATTAAACGTTGTCTCACACTATGATTATCTTCTTTAGCGTAGGGGGCATTTACAAGCTTCCACATCACAAACATAACAGAAAATTTTTATTTTAGTGTCATAATTTATTTTAGATTAAGCCAACAAACTTTCGCTTTCATAATAAAATTGTCTGAGTATAGTTTGATAGGATCTTTAGTTTTTATGTACGAGTATACTGAAAAATACAGATGTATTTCGTCAATTATTAAATCTAAAGTGAACTATGAACTTGTGCCCAGTTAATTGCAATAGTCCCCTATTACATTGGACCTAAATATACTGGCGAACTGTGGGTGTACGTTATTACACCTCTGCGTAACCCTTCGGGAACACGGGCGTGATCGTATGTATGTTTTCATTTAAAAAATACAGCAACGCAGAAACCCAATTAACAATATTTCTTTTAACTTAATCTGAATTTAAAAAGTTCCACACATTTTTATTTCAAAAACAAAATTTATCCAACTCCAAAGTTTAAGTATTTCTCGAAACCGTCATAACGGTGCCCTCGAGTCGTCCCGATTAGTCGCGCAGTCGAAGTCTTCACGGATCATTAAGTCCTTTCGGACCGCCCTATAGGACCACTTTGTACATAAGGACCAACCTATATAAATTATATATTTTTACCTTGGATGTGTAGTGACCTGAGACGAGACCCTTCCTGGAACTAATTTATGAGATACGTATGATGTAATATGGAATCCGGAGTGCTGGATAGATTGTCCTCTGTTATCTTGGATTGGTACAGTTGGTAATAAGTACCAACAGTATTAATCCAAGTGGGGGAACCTGCATGCTAGAGAGATTATCTCGATGGCGGCGGCGTGTGAAGTCTTCGAAATTCTAGTAGGCTGGCGTGTTGGATTATAGGTTCCTTTTATATGGTGTAGAATATCTTCATTTAACGGCACCCATAAAAACTGAATTTAGTTTTACTTATCATAGAGTGACGTTCAAAAGGATGAGCAAGCTGAAGCGGCAGTGGGCGAGGCACAAAGCTCAGGGCAGAAAAATTCTCGAATGGAGACCACGCACTCCAAAGCGCAGCCTGGGACGGCCTCCAACGAAGAAAGATGACCTGGTAAGGAATCCCGGGAGTTTTTGGATGTAGGTGGCATAGGACCGGTCCTTTTGGAAGACTATGGAGGAGGCCTTTATTCAGCAGTAGATCTCTTTTGGCTGATAAGATGATGATGATAGTGACGACCATGGGATTCATGACATTGCCAAGAACATGCCAGGCTGTGGTCTAGCATTTGGGCTCCAAATGAAATGTGGTTTCAAACTTAATCGATACGTTATGGAAGACAGGGAATAGGTGAATCTAATGGATAGGATATTTTTAAATAGACTCTTTATTTACGACCTCCTTTGAGTATTTTACATACCTCTTCGTAGGAATAATCTTTACGGCTTTTGATCCAGATTTGTTTTTGTTTGAATTAGTTTTCAGATGAACTCAATATTTTCCAAATCTTCCTCGAAAACTCAAATTAAAAAAGGTTTATTGTGCAGTTTCCTTGCTTAATTGATTAATTAATTCTGACTTCTCAAGCAAAATAAACTCAACGATTCTTTTTCATTTTTCCTATAAGGAAAATCGGAGATGGTCCGTAAATATAAATGAGAAAGAGCTCTGTCTGTCCGTCAGTATATCTGTCTGTCAGACTAGATGATTTTACCAAAATTTTTTTAGGGATTTAGGCGTGAAAGGTTAACCAATAGACTGAGGTTGTGTCTGACTATTTGTTAGCTTTTCAATTCTCTTTCGTCTTTGAATTTAGTCCGTCATGGAACTAGATTGTACTATGTGCAGAGACATAATTATATTCTAACTTACATAAAGCCACAGGCAACAGTTAGTGTATCGTATATACCTATATACGCTTCTATATATGTTTGAACAAGTCAAAGATTGCAACGGCTGCTTGTTAGCAAAAACGCTCGCCAAGCTAAATTACACGGTTGATTAAATTTTAATCAAAGTTTATTGGAGTTATGTCAAGTGGCGACCGAGGTTCTAAGTTTATGCATACATATCTCAACTGCAGCGACACTGAAGTTTTTATAACATATCATCACGCATAATTCCGCGAAGGGTTAGGCAGAAGTGTACTTATACTTGTACCCACAGTTCGCCAGTATATTTTTAGCTGGTAATAGGGGTAGAATCTATCGCCATTAACCAAGCAAAAAATCCGAACTCCGAGCCGAATTTCATAGAAAAATCCAATAAAATTTTCCTTGACCTGTAAATCAAACCCAAGACCTCTAGCGTGGGACCACTAGGCCAATATCGCAGTGTAATTAGATTTAAGTATGATAAAATACAGAATTAGATTGGTGCCACTTTAAAAGTCTTATCCATCTGACATCAAATATTAACTATAGTTTAGTTTTTTAGTTTAGGCTTTTAGTAGGTATACTTTAGCCTTTGGAAAAAATAAATAGAAGATTCGTCAAAAGTATCTTACGCAACACGAAAATCTAATCTTGCTAATTAATTCTACACACTTTAATTTCTGGAGTTGGTTCGAAACTTCACAGCGGCTATCAAAAGGCATCAAATGTTGCCTTTTACGCAGCTTTACTCTGTTAATTAATTTTTAATCAGAATCTATAGCCTTCGTGAACGAGAGGGTGCGGGGTGTCGGCGCGGGCGGGAGGGGGCGAGTAGATTGAGTTTGTTCCTCGGAATTTTATGAAACTTCATCTCGTTGGTAATGCCTTTATGCTCAGCATGAAAACCCTCGATCAAGTTCTTTATTGCTGCTAAATATATTTAGCTTGACTTGCTGAAATAGAATATTCATACTGGAAATTGGAAACTCATTGGTCTAGCGTTGCCAGCGCTTGATATTGAGTTTGATTCCTACATCGCATGAAAACAGAAATTTATAAAATAAATAGGACTATAGTACTAAGGATACTGTTTATTTCTAAAGAAATCTCCTCCAGCAGCCCTACGAGGGGAAAATTTAGAACAGGACATGTAGACAACAGTGTGAAAAGAAACAAATACCTACTATTAAAATATAGAAGCCAACACATACTATAAATATACATATTATAAATACAAAATACACATACATATACTATAAAATCTTCTTCCTAGCCTTTTCTCAACCATGTTGGGGTCGGCTTCTAGTCTAACCAGGATGCGGCAAAATATAATAAAATACTGATATTTAGCCGCATCCTGGTTAGACTAGAAGCCGACCCCAACATGGTTGACCCAACACGGAGCCACCGCCATCAGACCTCCGCAACCCAATTTCTGGGCAATACCGATATTTGATGGAATACCTGGTTGTCATGCTTTTTAGGTTTCTGACTATCACTAACGATTGTCATAGGTGTTCGTATGACAACCGGGACCGACGGCTTTACGTGCTCTCTGAGGCACGGAGCGGTCTGGATATGTTAAGAATGGTCACCCATCCACAGACTGGCTGCGGCAAGTGTTGCTTATCCTTGCAGATCGGTTGATCAGCGTTGGTACAACTTGGCCACGACCCCTCCATACAGATACTATAATAAACCTAAATATCGCATTGTAAGTATTATTTTTTTTGTTGGCTAATTCTTGGTAAATAGCATGAAAGAGTTTTGTTTAACAACGAATCGAGAGTTACAAAAAGGTCCTAAACAGAATAATGGGAAAGGAAATTTTCCGGTCATTGAAACTAAAGGCTTTTACGTAAACGTAGAGGACAAACAATAGAATTTAAATACTGTGACAAAAACTTATTTACCTTCTCTATAGACAAAGGTCAAAAAATTCTAACACAAAAATTTCTACGAATTAAGAAAATATAAACTTATAAAGAGAATGTTCAGACTGATTGATTAATTAACATGAAGTTATTAGGTTTCTATAACGCAAGCCATTATGGAGGCAATTATTATTGAATATTCAATTCTTGGAAGTTTTTATTAAAATCTGTCTTTTTAATATAAATAAAATTTGAGTTTGTACTCACTTTTATAGGTTAATTAAATTTATAAAAAAAAATAACCAACTTTTATGAAAAACTGCTAGGAAGATAGGTAACTTAATATTATTGAAAAGCTAAATTGCTTATGCATAATACAAAAAATTCTCCCAAAAAAAAGCTTAATATTGTTTAAGAGGTAGGGCATAGCCATTATGGCGCAAATCTGGAGCAGCCCATCTGGGGAAGTATCTACCTCCACCTTACAGAAAACTGCAGCCAAATAACACACTTTATTGTGTGTTGTGTTCCTGCACTGAGTAAGGTCGCCAGAGCTCCTTCTAAGGATGCGCTGCGCTGGCAGCAAGATGAATATTCCCTCAAACTGTCGGCGCAGTGAATCCTCCATAAACCTCTAAGAGGTTTTTCGGGTTGGCAACGCGCGATTGCAAGCGTCCATAGGCTATGGTAACCGCTTACCATTAGGCGGGCCATATGCTTGTTTGCCACCCTAGTGGTAATAAAAAAATCCGTAATAATACCAACTTCAGTAACTCAAAACCAAATAATAAATTATAATACCTACATACATACACTCACGCCTTTTTCCCACAGGGGTAAGCAAAAACTAGAGACCGCCACTTGCATTCTTACATACTTCTTTAGCTTCCTCCACGTTCACACATCTTGTCATACATACGCGCCGGTTGTGAGTATAATACCTACCTCTAATTAAAACCCATAAAATTAAAAACTAAATTTATTAACCCTTAAGACCATAAGTGCAATCTCGCAAGACCCTACAGTCCCCTAAGAACATATAAAACAGACGGTTGTCGCCCCGGGTAATGCAATTTAGCTTAATTAACTCATTAGTCCAAAAATTGCTTTCACCCTTAAAGCTGTCTATCCACTGAGACAGGAAAAAGAGCTAGAAGCTAATATATGTTTGACCAATAGAACTACGCTCCACTTCTAAAGTTCCCATATACTAGTGGCAACAGAAATCAGTACCTCAACCATGAGTTTATGAGTCGCTATCGAATTGCTTTCGATAGCGATGCCGTAAAATATTTGTATGGAAATCCAACTTCCAACGCCTCTAACGGTTACATAACACTCTCTTCCATATTTCATGACAGTGACTTCATTCTGCTTTGGAGGAGTTTCATAGATAACGATGTATTGGAGGAAAGAAGAGCATACTGGGTAAAGAGCGGAGCGAGTTGAGCAGCGTGGCAGTACACATACACAATCTGTAGGTGTACAACCATGAGTTCTGTCGAATTGCTCTCAATTATTTTTTTACATATCGAAACGCTGTAATCTCATAGTCTCTTTACGTAACTCCTAAAGGCGTCCGAGCGTTTTCCGTAGGTATAAATATTTTACGGCGTCGCTAGCGAGTTTAGGGTGAAACACTCATGGTTGACGTACTGCTCAAGTCAGACCCTGTCGATAAGTATGGAGAGATCCTCTCCACTCACTCTCTCACTCACTCCACTCTTCTTCTGTGAACAGGCTCAAGCTGCTGCGAGCTGCTTGTTTCTTTACTCTCTTTTAGTGGAGCAGCGTCCTAAACAAGGTAAGTGGGAACGTAAAGACAAAATCCTTTGTTAGTAAGGGTAATTGTGTAATTCAATGAAATATTAATCTTATGGCTATATACTTAGAGTGGAGTCGTTTTAGCATGTTCGTTTCAGTAATTAAGATTCGTTTATATGGTACTTAGATTGTATATGTGCTGTACCTATATTTTGTAGGTAAGTTACTATTTGCGGTATAGAGAAATAAAAATGTTTTTGGCAACGTATTTTTAAAAGATTGCTGCCTATAAAAAATAACAGAGCAATGCGCGTTTGCCGTTTGGAAGTAATGATAGGCAAAGGGACATGATAAAATTTTATATCAAGGACGGCCTCGTTGGTCAAGTGAGGTCCTGGGTTCGATAGCCAGGTCGAGCATTTCTGTAAATTTCCGAGGATGTATTCTGAGTTTCGATTTGTGGCCAATTTAATGCTAACTTTTTATTGTTTCTTTTTATCCCAATCGTCTTCTTAATAACAAAAGCAAATTAATAAACAAATCAACAATTAAATCAATCAATATTAACTTTCAATTTACGTTAAACAATCGTTATCAAAAAGAGGCTATTATATCTTGACCAATTTTTGAGAGTTTGTTGTTAGTTTCCAAGAACAACAAATCAACAAATAAATAAATCAACAATTAACTGTCAATTTATGTTAAACAATCGTTAGCAAAAAGAGACTAATAATATCTTGGCCATTTTTTGAGTTTGTTGTTAGTATCCAAGATAAACTGGGTATTTAATATTTAATTATTCATTACGTTAATTGACGTCTCTGATAAAGTAGATAAGATAGTAAACGTCTAAATGTTTATTAGACTTTTCGGCCTTCTTGCCTTCATAGTTCTAAAAGTAAATTAAATGGGATCCCCTTACAAAGGAGTTCCAAGATTTAATAAGGTCTAATTTAAAAATCGATAAAAGTTTTCGAAGTCATTTTCATGTTCATCCTTTTTTTCCGTGATTCAAGTCATTTGGTTTAAAGATAAGTATACACTGCGCAGTAACAATGCGTTTTAAAAATAATTAACGTCGACGCTCAATGCTCGGGGCAACCATTGTGCCGCCATATTGTTGATTTATAATTGTTACCGCGCTTCATTGTTTAAAGAAATTGCACTCACCTAGTTTGGATTTAATGACAACTCTTATGGGGATTAATGAGACGGGAAATTGCTGTGTGTTTGTGCTGTACTAAGAAAATGATGTCGTTTAAATCAACGGGTTTTATAAAAGGCCATGTTGGACACCCATTTGCAATCAAATGCATCATCATTATCATAAAAAAATGATTATTAGAATTCCGATCTAGTCCTCAGTTTTATATAAATATCAAATAGTATTCTACTAAAACTAAAATAAAAACAACGGCAACGTCAAACGCAAACATGTTATATATAAGACCATAAAATTATAATTTACCCAAAGGTTACAATTGTGAAACTGAAACTGGACCGAAATTACTATCATTACATATTATAAAACAAAATCCTTCACCGCGTCTTTCTGTGTCTGTTCTATATAAACTCAAAAATTACTTATTCGATTTTCATGATGTTTTCACCAATGATAGAGTGGTTCTCGAGAAACGTTTTCGTATATAATTTGTTAAGTTTTTGTATACATTCGCTAAAATATAAATGGCCAAGCGGGCGATGCCGCTGGCGGAGAGCTAGTAAAAAATAGACACTTTTTTAAAATACCAGCATTACCGTATTATATTTTTTTATTGCCAGTGGCAGACGAGCAGGTGACCCACCTGATGGTAAGTGGTAACCACCGCCCATCGACATCAGCAACGCCAGGGGCAAAGCTGAGCCGCCGCCTACTGTGTATCGTAGAGAGCTCTTTTTAGGCTTTGTTTGAAGAAGAACATGTTGGCACACGGTACGGGGTAGGAATGATCTTTGGAAGCGGACTGTGCTGGATGAGATCGGTTCCAGGTAATAATTACCTACTTCATGAATTAAAATATGTTTTTAATACTGACATAAAGTAAGTAGGTAATTATGATTTTGTATATTCATTTCAAAGGAAAATAAACATTTTTGCACTGCAGATAAGGTGGCATTAGCACTAGTTTATCAAGCTGCCCAATTAGTAAGGATCTGATCTAACTAGAGTTTGTGTATTTGGACTTGGTACATACTATTTTAACAAACCAAAATCCATAATTGTCTGCGCGGAACTAGTTGGCCGCGCCCTAGGTATGTGAGCGGCGGGACGGAGGATCGGGGTCGCCTGCGCGCGGTGTTACGGCGGGGCGCTTGGCTTGCTTTTGTTCACAGCAACCCGCCGCCTCACCCCCATCCCTACCTAAGGTACGGCCAACTAGTTCGATACAAGGTATCCATTCAAAAAAGTTTTCATAAATTCGTACAGCATTTTTGGTGTGGTAGTGGTGGAGGGATCGGTTTCGGGTTTGATCCCCACACGGAATCAATATTTTTATGACCTTCAGGTATACCTACAGCTGTTACGGATCTGTGCGTTTTTAAATAAGGAAAAAAACATTATTATCATCAATCCATTTACTATGCCACTGCTGGGCACGAATCTTCTCTCAGAATGAGAGGAGTAAGGCTTATAGTATTCCACTACGCAGGTCTAGATTAGGTCGAGACTTCACACGCCCCTGACGAAAATCTATCATGCATGCAGGTTTTCCCATCTATTTTTTTTTCACCGTTTACGTATGCGGATTGCGTATGATTGCAAAATTAAGAGGTACCTATCTCTGGATTGGAAATGATTTAACAACAATGGTCATAACGCATACAAAACAAAAGTAGGCAGTTACAAAGGAGTCTACACTAAGAAATCGAATGAAATAACATAGCTAAAAACAAACGCGACCATAAATTACTGAACGATTTTATCTAATTACTGGATGAGTGAACAATAGCAAGAAATAGGATATTAATCTTAATTAGCGGCGCGTCTTATTCAAAGCCGATTAATTTCCTTTCTTCATAAAAACTGAATGGAACTTGAAAGTTGAATATTTTTACGAGAACCATTTATTTTTATCTAAGAAGTAGAATATATAGCCCAGTGATATGAGTATAACCATTGAATTGCCAAGTTTTCGGGAAGAAGAAGGTTTCGAGATCAAATCCTCTTCCGAAAGCATGTGCTTAGTTATCACGGAAAACATCAAATCAAATAATTTATTTCATTGCAAACATGGATATTGTACATAGGATGTTGTCTTAGCATTTAAACTTCTCCATATTTTGCCTGCAAACTATATAATAAAACATCTAGTACTAAGTATTTTTAGTCTAAGTCTAGTACCCATAAGACAAGCTCGGCTGAGTTTGGGACTAGAGAGTGCTGTGTAAAATGTTCAAAAATATGTATTTATTAATTTATCTCAGGATAATAATATCGTTAGGCATTGCCTAGAAATCGGGTTGAAGAAATTTTAATTATTTTGTTTTTTTGTAATTCAAAATATTCTAAAACGATAGAGAGCCTATTAAGTGAATTAACTTAAGGTTAGTGACCCTATTTAGTCGACCGTAGAATCATAGGCAATATTTATTTAGGTAAGTGTGCGAAAACTTTCACGAGACCTTAAGGTCAGAATATTTTATATTTAATTGAAAAAATAATAAAAAAAAATTTTTTTTTCCTTCACCGATATCGTCTATCCCTGTTCTGATTCACAGAGTCCAAAATAGCTGAGGTATTTTTTATAACCCTGTAAAATAAATGAATTCACACAGATACTAAAAGACTAGTAAAACTAAATCGCTAATCAACATCAAAGGATCTTAATTAATCAATAAAACGCTTTTGTCAGAAATATCTTAATTAAATAACAAGTGCTTACACAAACTTATAAATCTTTTCGACGAGAAAATCTCAATCCTTATTTCATCCAAAAAGGCTTTAATCTCAAATGAGATTAATTTATTCAAGGTTGAAAGGTCCTTAATTAAATATTTGCCGCATTTTTGTATTTTTTTTGTCCAACAAGTAAAAGCTCGGGTATGCTTGCATAAATTCATTCTTGTTAACTGTCTTATTAACCCCGGCGCAAAAACAACGGGGTGTTATAAGTTTGACGGGTCTGTGTGTGTGTGTCTGTCTGTGGCATCGAAGCTCCCGAACGGATGAACCGATTTTGATTTAGTTTTTTTTATTTGAAAGGTGAATTAGTCGGGAGTGTTCTTAGCTATGTTTGATGAAAATCGGTCCAAGATGGCCGCCGCCACAAAATAGCGAATTATGTATTTTTTCACAACTCACTCAATATGGTTATGAAATGAAAGGGCTTAACTAGGAGAATACTATATATACACTATGATAAATTTCAAATTCAAGATGGCCGCTACCACAGAAAGGCAAAATACATTTCGAGTCGGAGGTTATCTAAATTTTTAATTTAGGTTAGGTTACACTACACCCCCCCCCCCCCCGCCCCAACAGAGCCGGGGGCCGCATAGGCGGCCCGTCACCGCCGGGGTCGCGGAAGAATGTCCACACGTACCCGTGACCCCGGCAGAATGGTGATGAGGCGAACACCCGTCTGGTTTTAGTGGGTAGACGTCCTTTTCAGGGCCGAGTCCCACACACCGCCCCGCCTTCCCCGGGCGGCGTGACAATGCATAAAGCATTTCCAGATGATAAAAAAAAAAAAAATATTAGACACAAGTGATGGTTAGCGCCACTGCTACGTTAGAAGTACTGGATTCGATTCCCAGGTCGAGCAAAGTTTTTTTGGAAAACTCTTAGTAGCAGCTTGGAATCTAGTTTTGTACCCTGTTACTGACTTGTACCTTATAACATTAGACCAAAATATACTGGTCAACGGTGGGTGTATATTCGGATCTGCCTAAACCCTTGGGAAATATGGGCGTGAAGGTGCATCAGTTATTGGTATCCTTCTCGTTTATTTTTTTCGTTTAGCTGAATTATTTATTAAAATCAAAACGTCAGTATAAATTCTGAATAAAAAAAATAGAGTCAAATTAATATTAAAATACGTAAAGCTGATTAGTTCCACAGTAACAAATAAGCAACCAAAAAAGAAAATACAAATTTTAAACCTTTTCGAATGTCCCGTCTTCCTGTCTATCAATTACTGCACCAAACATTTTTATTATGTATCCAATTAATATTCTTCACAAAAAAATGTTTAAAGTCAGAGTCGTACGATGCAAAGACTGTTCCGTTCTATGATTAAAATTAAAATGTCTCAATCGATACCGACGTCTTTTAAGAAAAAAATACCAAAAGAATAGAAAAAATACGTATACTTTAGAAGCTTTTCTTCTTTGAATTTATAATATTAACAATATTAATATTATAGATTGTGTTAGTATGTTATTATTATTATGTTATTATTATTTTATTATGTTTAGTTGCCATAAATAAGAACAATAATAATTATGATACTTACTCAGTAGGTATGCACTTATCCCGGATCGAGCAGTGTTGTTAAGTTTTGCTGTGAATTTCCTATAGCAGCTCGGAGTCTGGATTTGTACCCGGTTCACGGTGGCTCACCCCCTATTACATGGGACTTATACATAATATAATATTATTAAGCCATTGTTTAAATTTGTTGTTAATTTTAATTTTAAGTTTAACTAATCCTATACGCATGTTGGTTGGCCCGTAATTGGCTTATGTCTAAGACGGAGGCCAATAATGAACAATGAAATAATACAAATGTTGTACATATAAAGCTGTGGGAAAACCTTAAATAAATACCGGCGAAGTGTGGATGGAACACGGCGAAAGTTTAAAAACATCACAGTACCAAAACTATTCATTAGATTTTGACTAAGGTAAAACATATAATTGTCCTCTATTATGATAATTTGTACTGCCTTTAAGGGACAGTGAACTTTTAATATTAAAGATGTCAAAGCGTTTTGATGATTTCATAGTGTTCAGCTACTTTTGTTGCTGACTATACATAAGTACACCTCTGCCTAGCCCTTCGGGGAATACAGGCTTGATAGTATGTTGTAGTATGATGTTACTCAAAAAACTACACAGTAGGGCAAAATAGCAAAATGGGACTCATCAACAAGACATTGCTTTAATTACGAAATCAATAAAAGCACCGTTTTGCCAATTTTAGCACGGAACCATGAAAAGCAAAGTTCATTTCAATGCTTCCAATGAAAATTTGTCAAAGGCTGTCTGGCTCTAACTGCTAGTTGCAAACAAAAATAAAAATGGAATCAATATTGAAAAATTAAAGAGACAAGCTTAAAAAAACTCAATATGAAATTACTAGCGCTTGGTATCGACGTACTTATCTACAGTTCTCGCCAAACTTATTGTCCGGGTTGAAATTGGCACGAGCTATCTTTAACCCAGAAACAAAATTATAGGATTGTAATAAATAAAAACGAAAGCTAAAGTCTGTCGCTTCATATAATTTTTATCCAATATTTTCCTTTCTCCGATTTTGACAGCCGGGTTAAAGTTAGCTCGTGCCAACTTCAACCCGGACAATAAGTTTGGCGTGAACTGTAGTATACTTACTCGAAAGCATCGTAATGGACATCTCACAAAGCAACTCAAACAAAACAAAGTAACAGTAAATTGCTTTAGACTCGTATCGCACAGAAGACCAATAATTCTGGTTCTTTTTTGCAGAATATATAATATTAGACTTTAAATTTCTTATAAATTATTTTATGTTGACGACGTAGGTAATTATTGTCTGTACTCATCTTAAAACAAATCTATCCCACGGGAACCATACATTTTACACGGATAAAAATTTGGCTATATTCTATTCCAGACTATAATCTATCTCTGTGCCAAATATCATCCTGATCTATCCATCCAAACTTTAACATTTATAATATTTGTAGAATACTGCAGATATCTTTTACCGACCGTACCTTACAGAAGAAACCCCTCACATTATTCATCACAAAATACAGCGCAAAGTATTTAAATACATATAACTTACATAAAGCACAATGTCAATATGAATTACACAAGAAAATAGTAGAATAAAAACTGTACTGAAAATGGGAAACAAAGTTGCCGCGAATGCAAGCTTTGTGGTGACCGTATTCTGTACTACTGCGATATTTATATCGAGTATATTGTTAACCATTCGATATAATAATAAAGGCAAACGTTATTTGATTTGACAGTCAAGGAAATTCGGTTCAGGTTGCTAGGGTAAGTGATTGCATGTTTCAAAGGAAAAGTGTGGGCATTAAGGAATTCCTAGATACAAGACACTAGGCTAGTTAAATAATAATAATAGTATTTATTTGCTTAAAACATGGTATACAAAGGTGTTCAAAAGTCGAAGTGGTACGTACATGTTTAACAGTGAATTTGACTACTCCTAGACGATTTTTAAATCATTGTTTGATTTTTTTAAATGGAATATTAGTGTGAAATATTACAGATAGCTATTTTTTTTATACCACTAACGTGGCAAACAAGCATACGGCCCGCCTGCTGGTAGGCGGTTACCGTAGCCTATGGACGCTTGCAACACCAGTACCTCAACCATGAATTCTATCGAATGGCTTTCGATAGGTTTTTTACGCATCGAAACGCTGTAATCTCATAGCAGATTTTAGTTCCTTACGTAACCGCTAGAGGCGCTGCGAGGGTTTTCCATACAAATATTTTACGGACTCGCTAGCGAGTCTAGTGAGATAAACTCATGGTCGAGGCACTGAGGTATCACTCGCGCGTTGCCGACCCGAAAAACCTTCAACAATCAGTGGCAGGCCGGGTTAGTAATAAAATCATTGGAATTATCGAACACATTTTATCGAATGCTACCAAAATACTCTCCATGTTTAATTTTTTTTGGCTCAAACTTGTGCCGAAGTGCTCACAAAGAGAGTATTTTAGGAATGATGAATGCCCGTTGCGAGATTAGTACGAGTGTTAAAATGTCTGTCTTTTGCATTTTCCCCACATTTTTCGTAGAGGAAATCTATGGGTGTTTTTGTATTCCATTGTAGTTGGATTTATTGCGGACTGCTTTACCTTTTAGCTGACGGTGGATTTTCGGGAAAGAATGGAAAGCTTAAGGTGTATGGTGGTGAAAAGAGTAGTTTCTATTTTAGTCCATTTTTCGGAGAGGATAAAATATTTTAGGAACGTTTTTACTTTGGTTTAGAACTTTTATATTGAGAGATTATTTATTTGATATCTGGAATAGTCTACAAATAGTTAGTTAATAGCTACAAGTGGACCATATTATATGTAGGAATGCATTTATGGATATCATACTAATATTATAGAGTAGTTTTCCCCGCAGCTTTCTCGCGCCAAGTTTGAACCCCGTTTTAATTGTTATTTTGTTATTGTAGGCGGAGACAAATCCAACAAATCAAAAACCATGAAAATCGGTCCAGCATTTCTCGGTTAGTTTTGTAACAAACCCGACTTTGTTATATAATATATATTAGAGAACTTTTCTCTTCTATTCTTTCAGACAAAAACTACTGAACGAATTTTGATGAAACTTCACATTTTCCATTATAGCGACATATCAGATACACACACATACGTTATAAAAAATAAGATGCGAGTGAAGCCGTGAGTAACAGCTAGTTATATATCGCATGTCATATCCAAAATAAGTATTGTCATATCCAGAACTTAGATATCTCCACAGCGAAGACGGAGAACTTGAGACACGCTCGTATTGGTGAGTTGCAAATTGCGGTAGAACTGCGAACACCAATTAACATTGCTACCCGACACCGCTACCGATATTAATACCATCACGCCTGTATTCCCCGAAGGGTTGGGCAGAGGTTTACTAATGTACGAATATGTTAGTATGAATTTAATTGTTGTTTTAAATTGTCTTTTTGTTAAGTAAAATATCTTTGGACATTTTTACACAGCACCATCTAGTCCCAAACTAAGTAAAGCTTGCACTATGGGTATAATACTTATATACTTTGTTTTTTGTAAATACATGCTAATATATGAAACACATACATATGAAACACCCAGACAAACATAAATACTTATATTCATCCTGTAAATATTTGTGTACTTTGGGAATCGAACCCACGACCTCGTGATTGGCAGCAGAACTTTTTGTACGGGGCTTGGTATCCGTCATATCTACTTTGGGCTTTTCTGAAAATCAGCGATGCAGCAACTAAGCGGCTGTAGCATCAGCTGAGATTGGTACAGTCGCGAGCAAAACATGTATAATAATAATAATCAACCCAGATACTGTCCCACTACTGGGCACGGGTCTCCTCTTAGTACGAGAGGGATTAGGCTATAGTCCACCACGCTAGCCTAATGCGGGTTGGCAGACTTCACATGCTGTCGAGAAAATCTCTCAGGCATGCAGGTTTCCTCACGATGTTTTCCTTCACCGTTAAAGCGAGTGATAGTTACGCACATGATTTCGAAAAGTCAGAGGTGCGTGCCTTGGATTCGAACTCGAGACCTTTGACTTGGCAGTCCAGTGGTCATACCCCTAGGCTATCACTGCTTTAACATGACGTATACACTTGTCAAAATACAAAAGCGTTTTTCTCCTAAAGTAGTGATAGATTTTTTTTGGTATTACGAACCTATACTATAGTGACATTGGTGGATATCTCATAGTTGCAATCGTTTATTCATGAAAAAGTCGCTTTAGCACTTTTGTAAGTGTACGTCTTACACGCTAAGTTTTGTAGTTTTTGTTTTTATGTACTTTTTGCTATTATTTCTTTGAAATATCTTGTGATGGGTCTAAAATAATAGTTTTTCTTTCTTTATACCTGTAGTTCACCGGTCTTATGTATTCTTATCTTATCTTACTATGGGGTCCATCTATCCCATTGGGTCGAAGAGTTGCTGGTTGTACCAGCCCGGTACAACCAGCAACACTTCGACCCAATGGGATCTTTTGTGTTGTCCCCATTACCGTATATTCCTTACTCTTTGAAGACGTGGTTTACGAAGGCGGCTAACCCACTGAGAGGAAGGAACCTAAAATCTTCCGGCTTCGGGTACCCGTTGCCGAGAAGACTCATCCGGTTCGTCAGGACGTCACAATTGCACAGGATGTGCTGCTTATGTATTCAATACTCAATACATTTATTGCACTCTACAAGTTAAATATGTTATAGGGGGTGGGCTATTGAGCTATGAACCGGGCTCAAATCCAGACTCCGAGCTGTTAATAGGAATTTCACAGAAAATCCCAACAACACTGTACGACTTAGAATTCGAACCCAGAACCTCTAGCGTAGCAGTATCGTTTGGTATCACTAGACCAACGAGGCAGTCTTCCGCTATCAATATCGTTTTTAGTTAACAAACTTTCCCGATGAACGGAATCCCCTCACTAGTTGGGAGTTTGTAAAATATGAACTCTTATTGTTCTTGAAGAGTACTGGAAGAAATTATTCCTTTAGTTTTGTTATTTCAAAATCAAAATAGCTTTATTTTCACATAGACCTTATGCAGGCACTTATGAAATGTCGAAACTAGGTGCACGGTTCCAAATTAGTCGTTTCCTATGGAGAAGAACCGGCAAGAAACTCCATGGTTACTCTTTTAAATTTGGGTTTTTTATTATTTTTTAATTTTGGTTTTATTAGCTGTAATATTAAAATATTCAAATCATATACTGTCCCACTGCTGGGCACGGGTCTCCTCTCAGTATGAGAGGGATTAGGCTGTAGTCCACCACGCTAGCCTAATGCGGGTTGGCAGACTTCACATGCCGTCGAGAAAATATCTCAGGTCTGCAGGTTTCCTCACGATGTTTTCCTTCACCGCTAACGAGTGATAATAATTACTCACATGATTTCGAAAAATCAGATGTGCTTGCCTTCGATTCGAACTCGAGACCTTTGATCAGTGCCTCGACCATGACTTTTTCTCACTAGACTCGCTAGCGACGCCGTAAAATATTTGTATGGAAAACCCTCGCAGCGCCTCTAGCTGTCACGTAAGGAACTAAAATCTGCTATGAGATTACAGCGTTTCGATGCGTAATAAACCTATCGAAAACTATTCGATAGAACTCATGGTTGAGGTACTGGTAATCCAATGGTCATATCGCCTATTATATAATATAAAGTGTGACTTAAAAAAATAAGACTAGTACCTATGCTGTACAGGCAGCATTTATAATTTGTTTTTCCGTCACCAATTCGTCACTGCCTACCTTGCCAACAAAGAAACTTTTCATTTTAAATTAAAACAGAAAATTAACAAAGGGAAGTATTAATTTAATTTGCTCACTTTTTGGACAAATAATAGGACCTCTAGCATAAGAATGGCGCTTGGCATCCAAAAAATACCAATCTTAACTAATATTATAAAGTTTGTTTGTTTGGTTGGTTGAACGCACTTATCTCAGGAACTACTGGTCCCATTTGAAAAATTCTTTCATTATTAGATAGCCTGTTTAATGAGGAAGGCTATAAGCTATATATCGTCACGCTACGACCAATAGGAGCGGAGTATCAATTAAAAATGTTGCAAAAACAGGGAAAAATTCTACTTCTGCGGGACCGAAGTCACAGGCAGAAGCTAGTTATGTTATAAAGTTGCTGCGCACTAAGATATTTTTCTGTATCACGGGACTTTCCAGAAATATCCAACAACACTACTCAACTTGGGACTGTAAGCCAAAACTTCTATCGTAGTACTCGCTGTTACGTTTTTTTTTATACAACTAAGGTGGCAAGCAAGCATACGGCCCGCCTAATGGTAAGCGGTTACCGTAGCCTATGGACGCTTGCAACACCAGGGGTATCACTCGCGCGTTGCCGACCCGAAAAACCTCTTAGAGGTTTATGGAGGATTCACTGCGCCGACAGTTTGAGGGAATATACTTCTTGCTGCCAGCGCAGCGCATCCTTAGAAGGAGCTCTGGCGACCTTACTCACTGCAGTCCGAACACAACACAATAAAGTGTGTTATTTGGCTGCAGTTTCCTGTAAGGTGGAGGTACTTCCCCAGGTGGGCTGCTCCAGATTTGAGCCGTAAATGGCTGTGCCCTACCTCTCCAAATCTTTACGAGAAACAGTTACAAATTCCATTAAGGTTGCAATGTGTTCAAGTATTTGGTTTAGAATACAAAGATACGGTAGGGAGATAATGCAGTGCCTCCCTAAAGGAACCAATACACAGTTCAATTTGTTCTAGCAAATTATCACTGAATAAGTGACGGGCTTCTGTGAACGACGGGTATCCCGGGGAGTATTGGATGAATCCGAGTTCTTCGTTTGTGTATTAGGTATATCTTAGAACGAGTATATTATTATATCAGGTAAAGCTTTAAATTACTAGTGACAGGAAAGTATTGTCTGTTGAGTTATATGCACAAATAACACTGCATTGTATACCAAATACTTATTCCCCTAAGCAATAATGTGCCAATATCATTTTGTTCCGGTTTGAAGTTTAATGTGGCCAATAAACGGGCGTGTGAAATTTTACAAGTTTCCAGCCAGGCTAACATGCACGCCACGACAAAATTTTGTCTACTTTTTTGTCTCGCTCTTTCCCGTACGAAAACGAAACAAAAGCACGACATAAGCACCGACAAAATGTTCTCGCGGTGTGCATGTTAACCCGGCTGAGGTCTCAAGCATAAAAGACTTATTCATCTATCTGCCTTTCTATCCATTAAATCTATCCGTCTATCTAACTATTCATTAATCTATCTATCCATCAGTCTATCTATGTACCCATTAATCTATCTATCTATTTGTTCTTATACTTCTGATGTAGCTGACGTCTATTATGCAGTTACCAAATACCATCCAACCACTTATTACATTAACAAAATGGTAAAGAAAATGGTAAATAGTTATTTACATAGACCTATATAAAAATACATGCTCACTATATACACTATAATAATGGTAGTTACTATTTAAATAAAATAAAACTGTATTAGATAGTCTTTAATATTATAAAATTAGCTATAATAAAATTATATGTAAGAAAATATTTATATTGCTGTGCCCTAACAGGGTTCATGTTTTGAAACTAAGCCAAATGTATACCAACATGTAATCAAACATGAGTGCAATATTATGATTTATGCGAATTCAAAAATATTGTATGGTACTTTCGTATGATTTTAAGTCTATTATTATCTTATATATTAATTAAAGTCTATATAAAACTATTATCAATAAACCTATAAATATATTTTTAAATAAACAAGGTCTATTCACGACTGCGCTGCGGTTATTTTAAAGCTGTTTCTGTGGTTTGAAATGTAGGATGGCACCACAGCTATCACGATTGGATGAGCTCACACTATTTGCGGTGGATCTATGTACTGAATAGGAACGCTATTAATGAGATTATGGCTATGACCCAATAAGCAGATTATTTTTTGTTGTCACCTAAATTGAAGTGGTATTTATTGTTATTTCACATGCATACCATGACGCCTGTATGCCCCGCAGGAGTTTTCAAATGTTGTACCAATGTACAGTAAGAGGCCAAAGTCCATTATCATGTCAAGGATCGTATTTGCCTGCACGTTACTCCATAAACACCTAAAAATACGCCTTCGCGACATCGCAGCACTGAATGATCATTGTTCTCTTTCCAACTAGATAATAATTATGAAAGAGTACGATATACGAGATCGTCTATGTATGCAAAATGTTTGTTATAGAAAAAGGTCGTAACTGAAACTTGTTTCATGCGATTGACTTGTAAAATTGGTAATGAACTTATGACCGCGACCGTACATACACTTTTTGTAATAGTTTATATCGCAAAGGAGCAGACGACGCTACGCTAGAGGTCCTGAGTCGATCTCCGGGTCGAGTAAAGTGTTGTTGGGTTTTCTGTGAAAGTCCCAGTAGCAGCTCGGAGGCTGGATTTGTGCCCGGTTGGTGGCAATAGGCTCGCCCCCTATTAAATGGGACCTAAACATAACGGCGAAGTGTGGGTGTACATTAAGTACGCCTCTGCCTACTCCTACGGGGAATATAGGCGTGATGGTATGTATGTACCTACATACTTATATATGAAATACCCAGAAAAACACAAAAATCTATATTCATCACATAAATATTTGTGTCCTGTTGGAATCGAACCCGTGATTAGCAGTCGGTACTCGAACCACTAGACTAAGGCGTCTAAGTAACACATTCAACGCGACCACGACTACATTCCCTGAGCATGTTTTAATCTCAAAACGAATCCATTGTACTTAGAATATATTTCTTAGTTATCCAAAAAGATTAAATATTTCTCTCTGTTTGTTCTTGAAATATAAAATGTATAATTTTGAGTTCATTCCATCTTCACCCCAGAGACGCGGCGGTAAGTAATTCTTTGTGTTATGACTCTAATGTACCGTTTCTTGGATACCTCGATGATTTATTAATGTTAAGGTGCGATGTGAAGTGTATTTGTAGATCTTTTTAATTTCGTCTTGAGGAAAATGATTTTAAAATTTCCCCAGACATCTTTATTAACCTGAAGCACTTTAAATTATTCTGTAGGTACGGAATATTATATAGGTATTTCTATATAATATTCCGTACCTACAGAATAATTTAAAAGTATCGAAATCGATATAATATCGTAGTATTTTCAACCGACTTCAAATAAAGTAGATTCTCACTAAGGAGGACTGTATTTTTCAATCGATTAAACAATTGACAGCTTGCTAATGTCAGTTATCGTCAACATAATTGTCGTAAATCGTGAAGATTTTATACCCCTGTCGGGCATAGAACTTAAATTTTACCAACAAAATCGATTCGATTCGATTCGACGATCGACATCTATTGTGAAGATGTCGCTACGTCACCTTTAAGACGTAAATTAGAATGTGAAGGAAGATTTCGACCGGCGAACGGGGCTCGCGGTATCTTAGTAGTCAAAGCGTCTGGTGTACCGAACCAGATGACGCAGGTTCGAATCCTGTCCGCCAACCGATTTTTTCCTTCATTAAAAATAACTTGTAATCTTAGCATGAAAAATGCTTAAAAAAATACAAAAAGTGATCGTTAAATTCCGAAGTTAGATGCTGCCATTTCCGATAGAATAATCGACGGATTGTAACGATTTGGTTTCACAAAATAGATACCTACTAGGTAAATTAAATTAAATATCTTTGATTTTGAATTTAGTTTTTGGTAGAAATAATCTCTTAGCAGTATTGTTGCCCAAACAAAAAATTACAGTCGTATAACTAATTATTTTAAGAATTTACAGTTAATCTGGAGTTCGTGCCTGGGCTGCTTGTTAGTAGATTACAGGACACTCTGGAATCCACAGTAAGCCTCGAGGCATTCACTAGGACCGACGCGCGCGACGCCGCCAAATCCATGATTAGATGGAACCTCGGCCAACTGTCTTGCAAAATAAACATATCAAGCAGTGTTTTGGTTATTTTAATGAAGGAAAAAATCGGCTTGTGGGCAAGATTCGAACCACCTCGAGTCACCAGACGCTATGATCACTAAGACACCGCGAGTCCCACTCGCAAATGTTCGTTTTAAGCTGTCGTTAAAATATCTGATATTATCTTAGCATGGAAATTGCAAAAAAATCAATAAAAAGACAAGGTTTTTTTTTTTAAATTTATGTTTTAGTCTGTGACGGTGATAAGTAAAACCAATAGACGATCTATTGAACGATGTTTATAAACTCTTACGACGTCTAATTGAATGAAACTTATTGACGACGTCTGTGGTCTAGTGGTTCGAGTACCGGACTGTTGATCACGAGGTCGTGGGTTCGATTCCCACAGGACACAAACATTTATTGTGCTAAACTTAAGTATTTGTGTTTGTCTGGGTGTTTTCTATGTATTATAAGTATGTATTTACAAAAAAAAAGTATATAAGTATTATAATTATCCATTTTCTAGTACCCATAGCACAAGCTCTGCTTAGTTTGGGACTAGATGGTGCTGTGTAAAAATGTACCAGATTATAAAAAAAAAATAACAGAAAAAATATTGAACCCAACGAAACACAAAACGCCTGTTTGAAAAATGTTTTAGAAAAAATATCCATCTCAGCACTGAATAAACAGTGTAATTGCTTGAAGTATGTGATGTTTCTGTAAATTCAATTATGACTGCAAATAAATAAACATTTAACTAACTCAAACAACTTCAATTCTTTCACGAATTCATACGAATAGGTACAGTAATAATATTCGCCAAAGTTAGCACCGCTGGATCAATCGGGATCGTCTATATATCGCCCCTAACAAGTTCTACGATTCAATTTAAACTTGGTAGTGCCGCGCTTACACTATACACTAGGTGACGTACGAAATGGTATTGTTATGCAAACTAATAATTTAAACAGTTCCAAATATTTTTGTACATAATATGCTTTGTAGTGAAAAGGCTAAGGAATCTAGCAATTTATACAATTTTGATTATGGCGCGCTGTATTGTGTTTCTTAATATCCAACCAAGTATTCGCAATGTTGCCAATTTATACTTTCTGAAACCGTGAGATTATATCGAAAGTGCCGACCGACTCAACTGGACTAAAACATTGTGAGTTTTGATCAAGTTGTTGAAAGACACGTTTCTCTCAGCGAGCAGGCATTAACTTGATAGAGTTAAATGGAGTCGCTCTTACCGTTCTTTAAACAAAGTTAACTTTAGTAGAATAAGTAGGTAAGTTAGGGCGGTGAAGTACTAGATAAATACTAACTTTAGTCTATTTTCGGAGTTAACGGAAATTTATAGTCTTTACCGTTCCAACACTGTCATTATTAAAGGAGGTTATCAAAAGCCCATACAACTCAGCCCAAATTAGTACCGGAGGTACATGGCAGCTGTCAAGTTGATAGTTTTTACCATTAAATCACTATGAAACTGATATCAATCTGCCTAATTGGCAATATAATATGGCGTGCGTTTGACAGTTTTTACTAAGGTGATTCCTTTGTAAAAACTGTCAAACGTACGCCATACGAAACAGATAATAGTGTGTCAAAATGGCGCGATGTTTCCCAAATTAAAAGTTTTTTTTCACATCCCCCAGTCAACATTAAAAAAAAGTACGACTAGAGTTTTAACCAGTGTAATACAGAGTATTTTTTCCAATAAGTGTACCTTCGGTACATCGTTTGGGCCGATTTCGATGATCTCCTTTAAAAGTACTCGTATATATAGAAATAAATAAAAAATAAAAATAAAATTGAAGTGTCTTTTTGTTTTCACTAAATGCTTGGATGAAAGTATGTAAAATTTTTGTCTGTATGTCTATCTGTATGTTCTGGCTAATCTCTGACGGCGGAACCGATTTTGATGGGACTTTTACTCACAGATAGCAAATGTTATAAGGAATAGGTTCCTGAGGCTAATTTTATTTTAGAAATTTTATTTATTTTTATATCCTACTAATATTATAAATGTGAAAGTTTGTGAGGATGGATGGATGGATGTTTGTTACTCTTTAAAACTACTGAACGGATCCGAATGAAATTTGGCACAGAGATAGATTATAGTCTGGAATAGCACATAGGCTACTTTTTATCCCGGTAAAATGTATGGTTCCCGTGGGATAGCGGGCGAAGCCGCTGGCGCAAAACTAGTATAACATAAAATTGTTATAATAATACCCAAAGTGAAGCGAGGGTGGATCGCTAGTCATGTAATAATGTAATAATACATACATACATAGCTTCACGCCTGCTTCCCATAGGGGTAGGCAGAGACTATAGATTTCCACTTGCTACGATCCTGGCCCACCACTTTCACTTCGTCTATGTTCATTAACCTCTCCATGCATGTAATAATAAATTACCAATAATAATATTTATGACAGACAAATACCATTAATATTACAAAACAACAAAAAAAAAAGATTTAAAACTATTTTGAAATCATGACGTCGGCTCTCCTACCCAGCAACGGGGCTATTAAAACCCGTGAGAGAAATGAAGAGATACTCGTTTGCGGTGTGTTAATATTCATCATCATTCTTCCCCTTTATTACGCAAGCAATGGTTTATGAACAACACAATACGGTGCTCCGATGTATATTAAATGAATAGCTGTTGTTTGTAGGAGTGCCGGTAAACAGGTTTTGAGGTTTTGAGGTCACCATTTGGATTGATATTAATTACGTTGTATGTTTGAAATGACAGACAATTTTTTACGAATCATTTCCTTAATGAGTCTATCCCGACAGGTTTATGTTGTTCAAATACTTGTCATGCAGTCCATTAATCATTTTTGGTTGTTACTTGGAAAATACTCAAGATTCTTTGACTAGCTTTCCGCCAGCGGCTTTGTCCGCGTGGTCTTGTAAATTATAGCCGTTGTTACTCGGGAGAGATGTAGAATTCTAATGATGAAATTTTTGTAATCGATCCAGTAATTGTTGAGTTTACTCATACATGGTTATGTATGTTTTCAAAATTTTTAATTTAGTTTAGGTTGAACCTAAATTAAAATTTCGAAAACCCCCGACACGAAATGTAATTTGCCATTTTGTTGGGCCGCCACCACAATCAATCTTGGATTTGAAATTTATCATAGTGTATAGTATTCTCCTAAGTAAAGCCCTTTCATTTGATACCCATATTGAGGGAGTTGTGAAAAAAAAATATAATTCGTTATTTTGTGGCGGCGGGCCAACTTGGACCGATTTTCATCAAACATAGCTAAGAACACTCCTGACTAATTATTTACCTTTCCAATAAAAAAAAACAAAATCAAAATCGGTTCATCCGTTCGAGAGCTACGATGCTACAGACAGACACACACACACTGACACGTCAAACTTATAACACCCCGTCTTTGCGTCGGGGGTTAAAAACTATAAAACGTTTCTCATGATAATGTTATAGTTTTTATTATATTACATAAGATCTGACTTGTTCGGTGGTAGGACCTTCTGGCGTTTGACTGATTGGGGACCAACTTTAAGTTGGAGTCTGTCGTAAAGCTCCTTCGCGTATGTTTTGACTTTTGCGCGTAATTATAATACCCCCTCTCAATTACTTTACAGTCGGTAGGGGGTCGGTAACGCTTCTGGTTGTAGCGACATCTATCGAACTACATAAGAACTTGTACGAAGCAACAAATCCTGAATCACGCAAGTGAAGTTTACTGTGCCACTTGTATATAAACAACAGTCCGACATCAACCGTTGGGCAGTGGCCGACCAGGCATTACACTCGCCTGGTCGGAGGATCCTCCTTTTGGATGGAGGGACATCATACCTCGTTCCTCTACATGGTGTTGTACGTATCCATGGAACGATGAAGACTACTTACCCATCACGTGCCTCGTCTGTTCGTTCATCATCATCATGGAGAACCCACTCCTGTGTAGGTTCGGTATCCGCACTTAGTCCTGCAGTGGACTATTGTTATGTGCGTGTCGTCTGTTCGTTTGTCAAAATAAAAATAAATAAACCATAAAAAAACATTTTTGTTTTACACAGGTGTCTACAACGTTGCTATATTTTGTGCCCTCACGGCACTCACGTTCGCGGTTATTTGTCATTGTTAGCGTCACAGTGACGAATTTATGCAGGGGTAACAAACGTGTACCTGGAGGTGTCAGGGGTTGCCAACACTGTGTAGGTACGTAGAGGCGTTTATGTTTTTTAAACAGATACCTACTAGTTCTTAAATTAAGCAAACCTATCAAGAATGGATTCGAAGACAATTGGATATAATAAAAAAAATATTTTTTGAACCCTCTGTCAAACAATATAGTTTTGATTATGTCTTTCAATTTTAAGAGTCTTGTACACGACACATTCCATTTCGTATTAAATATACATCGCCTCGACATACATAGTGTGTACTGCTCTATTGTGGAACTGCCGGAATCTTCGGTCCTCGAGATTTACAATTTGAGAGTCTTCAAGACGAGAGTGAATCGGTTTCTTCTAGGCAAGCACACTCCATCATATACCAAATCGTTGCTTAACATCAAGCGACTTGTCTTCAAGAGCAAGCCTATCTAAGATAAAACATAATATACTAACTTATTTACACCAAGCTTAATACTAAATACATAAATAGTAAGGTACGAAAAACAGCTTTACGTACCTATCCAGTTTTGTTAAGAACAGGTCACAGACCTTTTGTGAAAAAAACATAAGCGAGATCCCGTAATTCCTTTATATTCAGGTATTTTTCATTTATTGACAAAATTATTATTTTAACAAATCGAAGTATCCATACCAAACAACCAACCGAACTAACCATTTAACACATCATTGAACATCAGACTAATCTTTAAAAAAAATGTACACATCTATGCGCACAATAATAAAATAAATTATTTAATGAATGAATGGACGATTCTTCGCATTCATCCCAAAGCCTAATAGCAACAAATAAAAGAAATTGAACATTTCATATCGAAAAGAATGAATAAAGTCTCTCTCCCAGTAAAGAATTTTCAACGCGACTTTTGAAACGTTTAAAAACTGCTAGTTTGCAATCAGACGGGATTGAGACTCGATATTAAGGGAAAATAAACCGACTCGGCCAAATTACAGGCCTTTCGAGCGAGCGACGCTGCGATCAAAAAGCATGCAACGTTACATTTTTATCAATAGTAGTGAACGGGCGTTTCGTTAACTCGTGCATTCAATTTCAAGCCAAGTCTTGCTTGGTGAAAAGCCCAACAAGTTATAAGATTGATAATGCAATTGAATTAAATAATAATAATAAAGTTGACTGCTTCGTTGGTCTAGTGGTTCCAAGCGCGACTGCTATGCTCAAGGGCCTGGGTTCGATTAGCGGGTCGAGCAAAGTATTGTTGGATTTTTTTTATATTCCTAGTGGTAGCTCGGTGTTTGGATTTGTGCCCGGTTGTTGGCCATTGGGTCGACCCTATTACGAACCTATGGCCAACAACCGGGCACAAATGAGTTGGGACGGGTTAAGTTTCTCTAGCATGACTCGATCTTTAGCCTTGTCTCGGCCAAATTACAGGCTTTTCGAGCGAGCGACGCTGCGATCAAAAAGCATTCAACGTTACATTTTTATCAATAGTAGTGAACGGGCGTTTCATTAACTCGTGCATTCAGTTTCAAGCCAAGTCTTGCTTGGTGAAAAGCCCAACAAATTATAAGATTGATAATGCAATTGAATTAAATAATAATAATTAAGTTGACTGCCTCGTTGGTCTAGTGGTTCCAAGCGCGACTAGAGATCCTGGGTTCGATTATCGGGTTGAGCAAAGTGTTGTTGGGATTTTCTGTAATATTCCCAGTGGTAGCTCGGTGTTTGGATTTGTGCCCGGTTGTTGCTATCGACCCTATTACCGGGAGCCGCGATGGTATGTTTGTGCATTGAGTTGGGATGACGACTGCTACTCTCGAAGTCCTAGTTTCAATTCCCGGGTCGAGCAGTATTGTAGGGTTTTTCTTTAAAATTCTCAGTAGCAGCTCGGCGTTTGGATTTGTGCCCGATTGATGGCAAAAGGGTCGCCCTAGTTCACTTTCACTGCACTGACTTAAGGGTAACCCATTAGCGAAATCGTCCTGCCGTAATATGAAATAGCAAACGTTTTAAGAGACACTTTAAACTTCGGCCGTTGCCCAGCAGTGGGTCACAAATGGGGCTCCATAAAAAATATCGACTAAATACAACAATTGCAATTGCAATAACAGTAAGGTACATGTTTAACTATCTTTGGATAGCTGCTTACAGCGAGATAAATAAAAAATGGAACATAATTTGTACCTAAGAAATTATCTGACAGTTAATTTAACGAGTCAGTTACCAATTAATCCTCCAATTATAATTGGTATTACTATAAAAAAAAATATAATGAAAGCATGAGCTGTTACAATAGTATTATAAATTTGGTCATCACCAATTAAAGATCCGGGGGTTCCTTATCAGTAAGCTGTGAAACAACCCTTTTATATGTGCAACTTTATTATTTTTATTCATAGTAAACATTTTCTTAAAGTGAGTGAGTAAGTGAACGGCGATGCTACGCCGTAGCTGATGTAGCAGCTACGACGCCTACGTGATCGTAGCAGATCGTAGGCTACGCGTCGTAGTAAATCTTTCAAAATGGCAAATTGCTTACAATTTATAATTTTTTTTACGAATTTGAGAGGTATTTTTAATGAACTTAAAATCTTAGCATGGAAAATACTTAAAGAAATACAAAAAGATAGACTTTGAGAGCTTTATTAAAGTAGTTATTAATTTAAGTACAGTCTTCGCCAAACTTATTGTCCGGATTGAAGTTGGCACAAGCTAACTTTAACCCGCCGTAAAAATCGGAGGAAGAAATATTGGATTAAAATTATTTAAAACGACAGCCTACGACTTCAGCTTTCATTTTTATTTATTACAACCCATTTTTTTTTCTTTCTCCGATTTTTACTGCTGGGTTAAACTTAGCTCGTGCCGACTTCAACCCGGACAATAAGTTTGGTGAGAACTGTATGTTTGCATAGTTCGTTTCTTTTTACTATACCATCACGCCTATATTCCTCGAAGGGTTAGGCAAAGGAGTACTAATGAACACCCATATTTCGCAGGTATGTTTGGGTCCCATGTAATGGGTGTGAGCCTATTGCAATCAACCAGGTACAAATCCAAACTTCGAGCTGCTACTGAGAATTTTTTACTCGGCCTGGGAATCGAACCCGGTCAGGACTCAAACGTAGAAGTTACGCTGATCACTGGGCTAGCGAAGCATTTCATTTTATTTGGTCCTACTTTGAAGCAAAATGGACTCCATCTCACCAGCAACATTACTTACAAAACATAACCATTATTCAATAATATTTAAGCTAAATATAAGAAAAGAGAAATCATGTCACAGAATACAAAAATTGATTTACATGTCACATATACACGTGCCACAGAATAAAAATATATGTTTGCAAACATGTCATTTGTGTTGCGGGACACGTTCCGCCCTGTTCCGTATTAAATTCAACGAAACAAGTTGGTGGATGTTCGTGTTGGCACGACGCACGACGTGTCGAGACACGACGTGTAGCGTACACGTTGACGGTGTTACATTATTGAATACGAAAAATGAATCGAATTTATATTATTCTTTGCGGGCCTAGTCGTTCGCTGCTATCGTTCGAATCGACAAACGAATAGAAACAAAATGTATGGGAATCACATAAGCTTTCGACAAATATAACCTTTACAAATGTCTTTTTCCATACATTTTGTTTCTATTACATATATCTTCACTGGAGGAATGACCACTGGACTGCCAAGTCAAAGGTCTCGAGTTCGAATCCAAGGCTCGCACCTATGATTTTTCGAAATCATGTGCGTAATTATCAATCACTTTAGCGGTGAAGGAAAACATCGTGAGGACTCCTGCATGCCTGAAAGACGGCATGTAAAGTCTGCCAACCCGCATTAGGCCAGTGCGGTGGACTATGGCTTAACCCTCTCGAGGAGTTCGAGAGGAGACCCGTGCCCAGCAATGGGACAATTAATGGGTTGATGATGATATCTTCACAGGGTCGGCAATGCGAGATACCCCTGGAGTTGTAACCGTCCATAGCTTGCGGTAGACACCACCAGGCGGGCCGTATACTTGTTTGCTACCTCAATGGTGTGAAAGGGGGAAGGGACATCGACGCACAAACGTCGTGAAAAGGATTCATTGAAGGTCAAAAATAAAATGACCTAGGTCATTCATGTAGAAAATGATCGGTTATTACAGTTATTGACATTTTTGAGCGCGCAGTGTATAGCTAAAAACGCGATCATAACGCTCCGCGGTGAATTTTATGTCGCGCGCGATCCGAAATAAATGAGTTAATTATTATTTTTAATTATAAATCTAATTAGGATAGATAGAAATAATGTTTTTTTTAAACGATACTTGATCGTGTAAAAAAAACTACAGACAAAATTGAAAAATTGATGAAAAAAGTTATGGAAATTTTCAACGTAAGGGGGTCCAGTATCATGTACTGAACTCATGGTATTCGGATGTGCGTCGATGTCCCTTCTACCTTGTATAAAAAATATGTATAACTAACAAACAGAAAAGTTATTGTAGTTCAACATAATACCGAATAGCACAGAATTCTACTCGAAAGCGTCCTAAACCACGTGAAATACTCATTAGGGACACGGCAATCATCATTGTTCCGCACACAATTAGTTCGGGCGGGCTAAAAACTTTGCTTGTTTGAAAATTTCCTGCTAAACTAAAAAGTTAGAAAGGGGAAATGGAATGTTTTGTTAGTAAATACGGTAAATAACGAGTCTACGTAGTTGTTTTGTGAGAATAGCGCCATCTGTGCTTTTATAGTAGAACTACGTACTTGATCTTATAGCAACTCTCAACTACCATACTAGCAAAACAAAATAACTAATCATCTCTTAATTGCCTTATTCGCGTCACTACTCGAATAAGGCAGTTAAGAGATGATTAATTAAAGACCACTGTCTTAAGCGCAAATGCTACCGAGGTCCTTGATTCAAGTCCCGGGTCAAACAGTGTTTCTCAAATTCTCAGTAGCAAGTCGGAGTTTAGATTTGTGCGCGGTTAATGGCAATAGGCTCGGCCCGTATGACATGGAACATAATCATACTGGGAAAGTATGGGTGAACATTAGTACATCTCTGCCTACCCCTCGGGGAATACAGGCGTGACGGTATATTATAAATAATAATAATAATAATTAACCCATATACTGTCCCACTGCTGGGCACGGGTCTCCTCTCAATATGAGAGGGATTAGGCTATAGTCCACCACGCTAGCCTAATGCGGGTTGGCAGACTTCACATGCCGTCGAGAAAATCTCTCAGGCATGCAGGTTTCCTCACGATATTTTCCTTCACCGTTAAAGCGAGTGATAATTTACAAACATGATTTCAAAAAGTCAGAGGTGTCGGGCGTGCCTTGGATTCGAACTCGAGACCTTTGACTTGGCAGTCCAGTGGTCATACCCCTAGCCTAACACTGCTTATACGGTATATTATGTTAATGATATTATGCAGCCTAGTTTCAATTCACTTTTCGAGTGACGTCAATTGCTTCCTTTAAAATTTTAACATCGACATGAACCCAACACAATAACAATTCCTATAGAACATAAAATTTATCTCAAATTAATTTAATCAAATGGAATTTTAACATTAATAAAACCGTAATTACGCGCGTAAGTTGGTATCTCTTTAATTCAAAGTAACTTTCAAGACTACTGAATAAATTAAATAACAAATATCGAACTTCTTAATTCGTAACCGTAATGTGTAAAGTTTTGTTCTGGAATATTCTAAGGTAACTTGTAATTTACAGGAAAGTTTTCATGACGTTGAGTCACAGAGTTACCCGTCGTGTTCTCGCGTGGTTACAAAATAAAACAGGTAATCAAGACTTCTTGGCGCTATTAAGAACTTAATATAACCATATTACGAGATTAGAATCTACAAGACTTAACGTGAAAATTAGGCTTGGAACACACTGAAACTCCGTTCCTTTCCATCCGTTTATATCCGTTAATGTTTATTTTAGCATGCAATATGACTGGATTCTAATATATATATATGACGGCGCCATATGGGGCACGGCAGGTAAGGCAGGGCAGCAGGCACGAGCCTGTATTGGTGTCTGATGGCATGGTGATTACTATCTTGTGGGCAACAGATGGGTAATGCTGGTTCAAACAATAAAACACAGAACTCCTACTCAAAAGTCATTATATTTGGTTTAGACCGAGTACGCAATATTACAATACAGACATCCCCCAAAACGCCCGCCCTTCGCAGCTTCGCTAGTGCTATCTTATGAGGAGAAGAAGCCGCGGAAGAAACTCCTCAAGCACATTTGTCTGTTTACGAATTTACGATTACCAAGCTACATTTGAATTACGATTCAGCAATAGCAATAACAATGTAGGTAGACTATAAAGAAAAGTGAGTCAGTCAGTCAATCAAACCATACGTCCGCACGAGTCTACCACCGAATACAAAGTAAGGATGCGCAACTGCGTGAGACACAACCGTAACTGCGCGAAGCACGATAACAACTGCGTAAAGTACGACCATGACGGCAACCGCGTGAAGCACGATGAGAACTGCGTCCGCTACTGCGCCGCTGCGCCTTTTATGTGAAGTCGTTGGTTCCATTCGACGTCACCAGGGGCGCTGTCATCTCAATAGTGTCACCGGGTGGCGCTGTAGTCTAAAAAGAGTCAATTGAACGTCCGTGATCATGTCCGATGCCGACACGGCCATACTGACGAGTCACACGTCCTCGTGTGTATCTGTAACATAAATCTCATTTGCAGCAAACATTTCGCTCGGCCTAACCTGACCACGAGGTTAACACGCTTTCAAGTATTGAAATATGAAGTTTCGAAAGATATCTCATAAGTAGACACAATCAAATAAAGTTCAAGTATTGTACAGTGAACATTACACAACAAATCACACCACCAATAGACCCGGCTGCTCGGCAGCGTAGTCTCATCGAGACCCAAAAGTGGCCAGAGGCCCAAACGTGGTCAGAGACCCAGCCACCATACATCTAGCCGCGCATTGCGCCCTGAACGATTCATAGAATCGCAGTTGCAACTACGACTAGACTGTACAGTTTGTTCCAAAAGTGGTCAGAGACCCAGCCACCATACATCTGGCCACGCATCGCATGACCAGACTACAGTTTGTTCTTAACGCGGTCAGAGACCCAGCCACCATACATCCAGCCGCGCACCGCACGACCAGACTGTATAGTTTGTTCCTAACGCGGTCAGAGACCCAGCCACCATACATCCAGCCGCGCACCGCACGACCAGACTGTATAGTTTGTTCCTAACGCGGTCAGAGACCCAGCCACCATACATCCAGCCGCGCATCGCACGACCAGACTGTATAGTTTGTTCCTAACGCGGTCAGAGACC
Source organism: Acronicta psi (assembly GCA_946251955.1). Lineage (NCBI taxonomy): Eukaryota > Metazoa > Arthropoda > Insecta > Lepidoptera > Noctuidae > Acronicta > Acronicta psi. Next base: position 9,860,727 of record OX276482.1, on the reverse strand, counting down.
CAGCCACCATACATCCAGCCGCGCACCGCACGACCAGACTGTACAGTTTAATCTTAGTCATATCTGAAAGAAGGCACATCAGAAAGATACCACAAGTTCGTTTAAAATTCAAATTTTGTTAACTAGTTAAAATTAATAGACCAAGCATTAACAGCAACAGACATTACTAGCAAACTTGCCGGTAAGCCCGAGATAGTAAATGGGTTAAAGTAACAGTCTTTCTTTCTGATTAGCTCCAAACATCTACAGACATTACTAACACACTTGCCAGTAAGCCCGAGATAGCAGAAAACAATTTACTCTTTGGTACGTGTACCCTAGTCCAACATTAACTGACCCCAAACATTAACAGACATTACTAGCACACCAGTAAGCCCGTGACAGCAGTAAACAAGGTACAGTACCAGGCCTTCTCTCCAGTACATGTACCTAAGTCATAAGTAGGCAGTATCAGTTCGTCTCTCTGATAAGCTCAAAAACAGTTTCACTGGTAAGCTGTAGCCATACTTCGTGCAATAAACAACAGAGTTGTAAGTAAAACAATACAGCTCACCCTTTATTTTCCTGCGCCTTATGGTAGGAATGTAAAGCAAACACAGGTGCACTTCTCGCTCTGCACTAGCCACCATACTAGTGTGTCCGCAGCTTTACACTTTACACCACTTCAGCTTTCACTTCAGCTTGTTCTAATCAGCATCCGGTCACAGCCAAGATGAGAAACATACACCATAGGCTGTTAAACTAAAACAAAAAAAATTTTACGCAGCATCACTTTCATTCGGTTACATACCTAGCTTAATTTTACTAGAGAAGAATCGAATTTTCAATTATCACTAACAAAGCCATGTACCACAGTCATTCGACTCAGAATCTTTAACTCTAAAACCTACCAATAAAACTTCTAGCGCCATGGCCCTCCAGCCGACCAGCAATCTCGTTGCAGTCACACATCTATCGAAACTTTGTACACACATCTATCGAGTGGATCACCCGTGTGTCACCCAGTTACTACACACACTAAGTAGACCCCGAATTTCGCCAGGGCCAAACGCGTACCGCACACCCACGGACTACTCGAGCTGCCTCAAGAGACCGACTTCGACCCGGCTACGACTACGTAATAACCGCTGGTACGGTTGAACACAATACGGTCACTAGAACTCCTTACTTGGCCTCAAGTCTCAACTTAAACTTGTTCATCAACAACATCCGAATGTCTTTCAAACGTTGGCGTTCTCGTCACAACACGCATACAGGTTTTACAATCGGTTTTTTGTAAGTCAGCCTTGGTACCCACAAACAACTGAGGCATCTGCATACCGCACGGCAGAGCCGTCAATATGGTGTTCACAAAAACAAAACAAATGAAAGTCATTGTTCGGTACATAATCCATCGACATATGATTAGACTAAAACGGGGTGTATAGATTGATACAAAGAAACAACCGAGATGCACACAATACTGCCAAACGACACGGCATTAATTTCACAATAAAACCAAACACCGCGGTTCGGTCATCCTAATTCAATTAGAAATCTCATAAGGTTACAATCACTACCGTACATATGTACCATGCACCATATATGGTGTCGGCAATAGACATCATCAATGATAAAGCAACTTGGTTTGATCTCACCGGTATACAGCATCATACCAGCATTCCTGCCTCACCACTTTAGTATCATCAGGACTTGACGTGACGATGACAGTTGTGAAGCAGTACTCAACAGCTCCAAGACGTCATCTCCCGATGTCCCTTGTCGTTCAGCAATGCACTCACATACGGAATCTCGGATATTGAAGGTTTCCACACACATGGATCAAAATGTACGCTTACCCGAACCACTATGTTTTGAACCAACACTGATCAATACCACTGTCAAAATGTACGCCTACTCAAACAATTTTATGTTAGAACCAACATTGATCAATACCACTATCAAAATTTACGCTTACTCAAACCGTTTCATGTTTGAACCAACATTGATCCCACTTCTGATGACGGCGCCATATGGGGCACGGCAGGTAAGGCAGGGCAGCAGGCACGAGCCTGTATTGGTGTCTGATGGCATGGTGATTACTATCTTGTGGGCAACAGATGGGTAATGCTGGTTCAAACAATAAAACACAGAACTCCTACTCAAAAGTCATTATATTTGGTTTAGACTGAGTACGCAATATTACAATACAGACATCCCCCAAAACGCCCGCCCTTCGCAGCTTCGCTAGTGCTATCTTATGAGGAGAAGAAGCCGCGGAAGAAACTCCTCAAGCACATTTGTCTGTTTACGAATTTACGATTACCAAGCTACATTTGAATTACGATTCAGCAATAGCAATAACAATGTAGGTAGACTATAAAGAAAAGTGAGTCAGTCAGTCAATCAAACCATACGTCCGCACGAGTCTACCACCGAATACAAAGTAAGGATGCGCAACTGCGTGAGACACAACCGTAACTGCGCGAAGCACGATAACAACTGCGTAAAGTACGACCATGACGGCAACCGCGTGAAGCACGATGAGAACTGCGTCCGCTACTGCGCCGCTGCGCCTTTTATGTGAAGTCGTTGGTTCCATTCGACGTCACCAGGGGCGCTGTCATCTCAATAGTGTCACCGGGTGGCGCTGTAGTCTAAAAAGAGTCAATTGAACGTCCGTGATCATGTCCGATGCCGACATATATATATATATATATACTTAATTATAATTTTAATAAATTACTACAACGAATGTAAGATCTACGCAGATCCCAAAAATATACTAAGGTAAACGCAGGTATTAACGACCCCCCTAAGGCAATTTGAAAATCAACCATATTTTTTTAGTATACTGGTTCCTCTAAAGATTAATAGTTTCATTTTATATGCTAGTGTTATGTATAAAAAATGTATTTACTGAATCAAATACATTTAAATAAAGGAGTATCTTGTAAAAAATAATTTATAATGTGACTTAGTCGATTGTTGCAATTACCGACCCATAAAAACGGCTGTGAAGCTATTAACGATTTTTATGCAGCTATCCCCGATCGTGCCTTTTTCCAGCAATGGAATGTATATAAGCTAGTGATAATGATGATCACCGATCTTAATAAAATAAAAATGCAAATATTTATTCGTATTTTTTTATTATCGTTATTTTTAATAAAACAAATTATTACTTCTTAGTAATACCTATGAACAAAATAATTATAAATTTTTAAATTAATCAACATATTACTATTAAAACACATATATATTTTATTATTTATATATTATATATATACACATATATATTTTATTATATGATGTTAGTCTGCCCGTGACCATGGACCCTGAAAAGGGTCCGAAACGGTAATAGCTTCTTATAGTTGCTATTGCCGACCCTAATGGGTCGGTAATACAGTATGTAAATATAAACGTAAATTGTATTACCGACTCATAAAAAATGGTTATTTTAATTCAATTGACCTTCGGACTATAAAATTGATTATAATTGATTAATGTCACAAATAATATGAACAAATGCACACTGTTTTAAACAAAAAAACAGTGATTTATCACTGAAACTTTTCAATATCGATCCGCGAAAAATATCATAGCTTTGGTTAAATTGACAACGCTAAAAGGTAAAAACTAGACAAAAAAGTTTAGTCGCTAATAGATTTTTATAAAGACTGATAGCTTAGATTTCAACTGGTCCATAAAAATACTTGTGTTAGTGTGATATAATAACATAAAAGAAATAAAAAACGAAAAGTTAAGTTTCTGCCATTGCCGACTTATGGGTCGTCGATAGCTGCCCCGACTAAAACTGATGAAGCTAACACCATCCCATTTTAATTTAAAGTTTTATCGTTTCAAATTACTTTTTATTGAAAAAATTTCGTAAGGAATTAAGAGTTGACACTTAAATGAATACATTTAGTAATATAAGATAAAGATTAGACGTCATTTGTTTGTATAAATGTCTTAAGTAGAAAAGTCACGTACTTACTTGAAGGAACAAGGAAACCGTACGAAACATCCTGGGTCCACGCTGCCCCGTAGTAACTGAAGTATTTTATGTCTTTTTTGCACAGCTACTCACACTAACGTAAAAGTATACGATGCTCAAGGAATAAACGCGTGTGTAACTTTACCTACCTTTAGCTAGAATAGTTCGGTCACGTAAATATTTCGAATTACTTTTATAGGTCGGTAATAACTACAGATTTTCGATGGGTCGTTGATAGCTGCGTTTACCTTAGAATAAAATATATGATATGTAGAAAATAACTAACTGTTCTCGGCAATGTCACTCGCATTCATATTTTTTTTCCCAATCCCCTGGGAATTTCCCAGAATCCGTGCTTAACGGATACTTATCTCATATCTCAGCCCACTTGTTTGAGCTGTGCATTGATTAGATCAGACGTTTTCTTTTCGTACATCTACATTTCAACGGCAAAATTATGATTATTTTAATATTTTGATCTCTCTTTATTCGTCAAAAATTTCATCAGATTGATGAATTTGATTAATACTTTTAGCTTCCACGTGCATCCTGTCAAGGTTATACGGGTTACACTGGCCCGTATATTAATGCTTTTCACCTCATTTTTATTCCGACCTTCCCATTCAGCCTAGCTTAATCTTCAGTCTCTTCATTCTCTAAGCGGCACACTGCATGACATAACACATTTTTGACCGCTCTCGCAAGCCCGTCAGCAAGGTCGTCTTTTATTAACGGTAATATAATACCACGATGTTCATTTACTAAAAATAACTTATATTTATTTTGTACTCGATATTAACGCGTGCTAACACACAAAAAACAAACATACAAAATAATGTCATTATTTATTCCTGAAAAATAATTACTTTATAGAAGAAAATATTAACGTAACACTTTCGCGATCTTCAAGTTAATTTTACTGAAATTCTGCAGGACTCGTTACTATTGTGTTAGTTTCTAAAGCTAAATACAAAGTTTTCAATTGTTTTAAAGGAGTGCGATAGCGTTATCAAGATTAAAATGTATTTATTTAAACTACCGTTATAGATGATGACGAATCCTGCGGGACCGAACTATTAAGTATGCAATATTTTTATTATGAAATTAGAAGATTTTGCTACATAAAATATAATCTTTACTAAGAGCACATTGCAGGTATTCTGCCATCCTTGTGTTCTAAGCTTAACAACACGTGAAGTAGTTCACGTAGTTATAATTTCACTCGCTCACACACGCTTTGTGGCAGATTGCACTCAATCTCGGTGCAAGTACCTTCGCCTGATACCCGCCGTCTTGTTTAATCTTGCCAGTAGCACTTCAGTTTAGTACAAGAGATAGACTGCACAGTCGAAAATTATCATCTAACCCGTCAAAGAAACAATAATTAGACTTATTAGAAAAGCAATTGTTAAAATCCTTTATAAGGGTCATAGTTTATTAAACAAGTAAACTATATAATATATTTAATGTCATTGTAAACAAGGCTTTCATTGTTTACGGGGATTAAACTAGACGATGACATTTTAATCCAATTTTATATTTTTTGAAACTTTAGCCTAGATTAAAAAGTCAACCAGTCTTTCCGTCGAATATCGGTATTGCCTAGAAATTGGGTTGCGGAGGTCTAATGGCAGTCGCTCCGTGTAAAATACTGATATTCAGCCGCATCTGGTTAGACTGGAAGCCGACCCCAACATGCTTGGGAAAAAGGCTAGGAGGAAGAAGAAGAGAGCCTAGATTAGAAAGTATTTTAATAAGACTACAGAAGTGTTTCGTTAGCCTAATAGTCGAAAACGCGACTGCTTCTCTCGAGGTCCTGGGTTTGATTCGGAAATTCTCAGTACCAGCTCTGAATTAGGATTTTTTCGGTAATGGCAGTAAGCTCGCCCGTATTACATAGGACCTAAACACGCCGTCGAAGTGTGGGTATCCATTAGCATTAAAGCCTCTGCCTCAGCTTTCAGGGAATACAGGCGTGATAGTATGACAGTAAGCACAAAAATATGGTCTTATTAAAATATTTATACCACTAGCAGTCCAATAACTTGTGAAGCTTATAAATACGAATTATGACGAGGTCTTAAAAAAACAACGTAAAATTACCTATATAGAGTTATTACAAAGTGAGCTCTCAAAGAGTTATGAAATTCTTGGGCTATTTTGGGCCCCACAAGTTTTTCCCAGGGGTCGTTTCCAGGAAAATGTAACGATTATTATGATTTTGTTTTATCATCATTTAAATAATATATTACAATGAAGATGGTGTTCAGTCAAAAGAATTTCACACAGTGGAGCAAGTTCTGGTTTCGTTCCCCGATCTAACAGTGGAATTGAGTTTTACTTTAAAATTCTAATTTCATTTTATATCGTTAGGATTTGTCTTCAAAGACTATTTTATTTAAATATTTTCTTCTTCTGTATGTGTATACTCATACAAGGTGGAAGGGACATCGACGCACATCCGAATACCATGAGTTCAGTACATGATTCTGGACGCCCCGGCGTTGAAATTTTTCGTAACTTTTTTCATCAAATTTCAATTTTTACTGCAGTTTAATTTTATTTCTGTGTACGCAAATAAAATTTATAATTAAAAAATCATTATTTCATTCATTTCGGAACGGGCGCGCGATAACATTCACCGCGGAGCGTTATAATTGCGTTTTTAGCAATACACCGCGCGCTCAAGTATGTCAATATCTGTAATGACCGATCATTTTCTACATGGATGACCTAGGTCAATTTATTTTTGACCTTGAGTGAAACCTTGTCACGACGTTTGTGCGTCGATGTCCCTTCCACCTTGTATGAAAAGAAAACTGACTGAATCATTGACTGACTGACTGATCTATCAAGGCACAGCTTAAACCACTGAACAGATTGGACTGAAATTTGACATAAAGATACTCACGTTACAGCGTAGTCATGCGCTATAGTCCGCGCGGAACTAAATGGCCGCGACTTAGGTATGTGAGCGGTGGGACGGCGGGGCGGGGTCACCTGCGCGCGGTGGGACGGAGGGGCGGGGGCGCTTGCTTTTGTTCACAGTACACCCGCCGCCTCACCCCCGTCCCTACCTAAGGCGTGGCCAACTAGTTCCGCGCGGACTATAAGAAAGAATTTTCGAGAAATTCCTACAAGATTAATAAAAACTAAATGATCGCGAGTAAAACCGTTAGAAACACTTTTCGCTTGTTTTACCACCTCTTGATAAGTTCCCGTTAAATTACTTGGCAGATACTGTCATACAAACTTTGTTCCATTTTTTAATTTATCTGGCAGATAGTGGCTGTCCGGAGGTGGTGGAACGGGCCCCTTGTATTATATAAAATACTTATAACCTGCTTAAAAGAAATGTATAACACATAATTCCCAACATTTGTGAGTTTTCGACAAATTGGATACAGGATCTTAATATGATAAGCACACACGAAAACCATTCCGCAATATTCACTACCCTCAGAAGACAATCTCATACATTTTAATACCCAAGAAAAAATGAAGTTGTAATTGAAATAATTCCTTTTATTAACCTCATCGCCCATAAAGTGGGTATAATAAAATATCCAAGACTTTTATGACTAACATAATACGATGAAAAATTCACAAAGTGGAATTGCTTTTAAGGAAATATCTTCGCACCACCACCGCGCTTTAGACAAGCGAGATATTATTATCACCAGAGCCTTGAAATACTAAAAGTGAGGATTGAGTTTTTAAGTTAAAATGTCTAATATCTAATTTAATACACATTGCCAGTCTCCTGGTAACATTACAACGATGGGGAGGAGTACTTTGACCCCTAGGTTCGCCTATTTAGGAGATTTTTTTTATTCTTTTATTTGTATTTTGTACATTGTGTAAATATTTTATAGCTTTAACATTAATTGCAAATTTCGAATTGAAAAATAGTAAGCCATAATTATTCGGTAATCGCTAATCGGTAATCGCAAAAATCGGTAATCGATAATTATTCGACTTGACGACGTCTGTGGTCTAGTAGTTCGAGTACCGGACTGCTGATCAGAAGGTCGTGGGTTTGATTCCCACAAGATACAAACATTTGTGTTTGTCTGGGTGTTTCTTATGTATTATAAGTATGTATTTACAAAAAAAAACAAAAATTATATAAGTATTATATCCATTGTCTAGTACCCATAGTACCTACAAGCTCTGCTTAGTTTGGGACTAGATAGTGCTGTGTAAAAAATGTCCCAGGATATTTATTTATTTATTTATTCACTTTGCAAAAAACGGTAATCCATAAAATTATTCACTTTGCAAAAATCGGTACTTGTAGTAGGATGGTTTTTAGTTGCTGGCGGTAATAAGTGCAACTGCTACGCTAGGGGTCTCGGGTTCGTATCCCAGGACAAGAAAAATTTATTTTAATGTTTTTTTCCTAGTACCTAGGTAGCAGTTCGAAGTTCAGATTTGTGCCCGGTTAATGACAATACGCGCGCCCTCCGTGTTTTATTTATCTAGGCTCTCAGGAATTATTTACAAATAAATAGTAACACCATTTTCTGATTCTTCAAAAAGCGAACCTGAATAAGAATACGTAACTCAAGTGTAAACAAAAAACATTACCACATCATTAGTGTGTAGGTAGATTTCACTGAATCTGCGCATTGAAGTGTTCGCGGGCGGCGTTAGAACATTGCTGCTAAAAACATAAAATAAATTGCGAAGTGACATAATTTGTTCCGTGAAGTGTGTTTGTTACAGACCTGTGTGATAAAATACGGTACTCATGTAACACTGTGTTTTAGAAACAGACTAAAATTATAAAGGTAGTTATTGCCCGCGTCTCCACTCTCCTCCTAAAAGACTTTTATATTTTAAGTATGTGTTATTCTGATGTGTAATCTATAAAACTGTAGAGTTTTATCAAAATCTGCTATAGTCCGTTTTTTAATCTCAGACACTAAAGTGACATTACGTCAATTACGTAGGATGCCAGTTTTTTGCATTTCTTAAATAGTGATGTGCCACTATCGAAAATTGTCGCAAATAAATTGAAATATCGTTTTTTTTATATTGAGTATCTTGAAAAAAAATTTAGGTCTTATTTCAAACGTAATAATCATGAGTCGCAATAGGTGGAGTTTTTAACCACCTCTGGATAACCGCTGGATAAATTAAAAAATGAACAAAATTTGTACAAAATTATCTGCCAAGTAATGGAAACTTACCGGCAGTTAGTGAAACAGCCCCTTATTTTTAGCAACTAATAGGAAAGTACACTAAAAAGCTGTTTTATAATAAAAGCGAAATTTATTGTCACCAAATTAATAACAAAATAACCATTAAAATTAAAAGTGAATGTAAAGTTAAATTGAGACATAAATAATTATTATAAATTAATATTAATATTAAAAATATATTTTTAAAACTTCAAATATATCAACAAACCTTTTGTAAGAGTCATAAGAACAATGACGTCATAGAAAAATAACAGGTTATTCAAGTCAATCGTATGTAGATCTTAGATAGCACTACAAAGACACAACCGTTTTACCTGATTTCTTTAGAGTAAAATAAAAGTATTGTCTAAGTACAGGCTGGCAAAGAGACAATAATAAAATTAAGCATGGGAAAACTAACCAAACGTAACATTTTACAAAATACGAGTGGTTAATGCACTATATTCATAGTCATAGTAAGTAACGTTACATAAATCTGATATCGAATGTAGGTAAAAAAAACTATAACTGAAATATGCAATCTATGCATAGGACCATATGTAATAGGTATAATTTTGCATACCTACACAACTGTTTTATCGTGTGTTATGTACATAATCTTAATAATTTGATAAAGGAGGTTATCAAAATCAGCCCAAATGATGTACCAGAATACAGTGTATTTTTTCCAATAAGTGTACACAACACTTATTGGAAACTATAAACAAGTGTAGTTTCACTTATTGGAAAAAATACCCTGTAGGTATTACGTTGGTTAAAACTCTAGTCGCACTTTTTTTTACGTTGACTGGGGGATGAGATCACCATTTTGGCAAACTATTATCTGTTTCGTAATGATTTCATAGTAAAAACTGTCAACTTGACAGCTATCTGCTGTCAGTGTCAGTTTCAGAATGTCAAACGCACGACATTAAGGTACATTATTATCAGTTTCATAGTGATTTCATGGTAAAAACTGTCAACATAACAGCTGTCATGTACCTCCGGTACAAATTTGGGCTTGTATAGGTTTTTTTTTTATGACGGATGTAGATTCTAGCTCAGGAGCTTTAGAATCTTAACCGGGCTTGGTGGCGAGGCACCTTTTGTGCCTCCAGCCATGGACACTTAGGTATAAACTAAGCAACAGCAGCTAAGGGCGTCCCCTAACGGGACTCGGACCTCGGCTTAGGGCGTTGCTGGGGGGACAGCTAGGGACAGCTGGATCTGGGTTGAAATTATTTAGGGACGAATTTAAAACTACTGGCTCGGCGCGGGCCGGCTCGAGCAAGGGACGGGGAGGGGTACCGTTTCGGGGTCTTCGCGACGGGCCTCGCCGGCGAGGACGGTAAATCGGATGGCGTCGAGCCTGTTTGAGTGCTTCTTGTTGTGCTACGGTAATCGGGTCGTCAGGGTAAGTGAGTGCGTGCCTTGGGCGGCGCACTCTACTTATCAGAGAGGGTTTGTAGTCTACGCTACTGACTACTAGGCGGTTTGGGTGGAGGGGGGCCTGATCGAAATAACGCTTGGAGGCGCGTTTCATGTACTGCTTGATAGTAGGCAGTTTTAGGTCGAGGTGGAGGTCCCTATTGCGCACGAACCACGGGGCGCCCGTGGCTTTGCGCATAAAACGGTTTTGGAGGGTCTGCATCCTATGGATTGCGGGACTTTCAATGTGAGCGAATACGACGCTCGCATAGGTCATGATGGGGAGGCTTGTATAGGCTTTTGATGACCTCCTTTATCATCTCAATTATTGTACAATCTTTCATTTTACATGCGTGCATGAGTTTCATTTTAAAGTAAAAAGGCTTAAATTCGAATGCTCAAACGCATATTGAAACAGCTGTACAATATAATTATATCTGAACTCATTATATACTTATTCGACGTTTTATAATACAATATGGTGTTTTTGGGTCGTCCTCATTACTATTCCTGAGAAACTGGTAATAACCAGTCAAACTCTGTAGATGTATGTAAAGAATTTTCGAAGTTTCATCAAGCAACTTTCGTCTTCTATTTGGACCTAAAATAAATGATAAAGTATATTAAAAGGTTTTCATCACTGATTATCATGATAATTAAGTTTACTGTCCGCTGTCCCACTGCTGGGCACGGTCATAGAATAAGAGGGGGTTAGGTTGTAGTCTTCCCTTATAAGAATGGCAGATTGCGCAGACTGAGTATGAATATTGAACACACTTTCAAAAATAAATGTTTTATATTTTTAGCACTAGATGAATATACGCTATTCTGAACTGCCAACTTCTAATGAATGTTGGTCTTGTAAAATCCAGGTTTACATAATAATAAGTGCCCCCCCCCCCCTCATTTTTCATATCTTTCCTGTCCATCCAATCCATCCTGTTGTCTGGTAGATATTGTTTTTAGCAATAAGACCGCCATTTGCACCCTTAGTTTAAAAAAAATATATGTTTTGTTTCTTGATATTCAATACAGATTAGTCTATTTATCTATACATATATCTTCTGTTTTAATCACATATAAGAACTAAAGTAAATAACGTATGTATATGTGCATACAGTGTCAATAAATAAATAAATATCTTAGTATGTATGTTAATGGGCATAAAGTTTCAATAAATAAATATCTTACCCTCTTCTATCCTTTTCTTTTTCTTTCTCTTTCTCTTTCTTCATCTGCTTGGTGGTTTCGTAAAGCATTGCTTTAATCTCCGGATAGCTATCTAGCAAGTCCTTCCAATTCTCTAGTTTTAGGTACACGAGGTCCACGACCTACAATTACAGGAGATAGTTGATAAAGATGTACAACAATGGTCCAACTCTAGGACTAAGTGCGGAAACAAGAAAGAAAAGAAAGTCGGTTTCCATGATTATGATGAAGATGTAAAATTTATGTAAAATGCGACTGTTACGCTAGAGATCCTGGATTCGATACTCAGGTCGATCAGTGTCGAGGTGTGTTTTTTTAAAATCATCAATCATAATATAATCGCAGTAGCATCTTGGAGTGTCGATTTGGGATCGTCGTGTCGTGTCGTGTCGTCACATGGGACGTAAATATACTGCAGGTGTTTATTTTCACCTCTATTTTACTTTTTAATTACATATTCATTGTCGTCCCATAGTACTTGCTTAGTTTGGGACTAGATGGTGCTGTATAAAAAAATGACCCAAAAAAAAAAATCGGCGCAATATACCTTTTATAGTCATACCAATATCTTACGAAGTCCTATAAGATAGCCTTTATGTCATTTCTCACAAGACAAAGTCGAGAGAGAGAGAAAAAGAACTTAAAGTTAAAACAGTATTATACAGCTTACCGTCCGTGAGTAGTATGAAAACTGGAAGCCCACGTTGACGAACAAACCAGAAAGACATCCAAAGTAACCATTCGTGTATAGCACTGATAGCATTTTACTATCACCACTGTAAACAAAGAAGTAAAAGTTGTCTCAGTTTTTGTAGCAATAGGGTATCTCCTATTGTAAGAAAAATATCTAGAATTATGTAAGTGAGATAGCTTAGCCATTCATAAAATAATAAAAATAATTTTAAAGTTTTATGTTTTTATCTATATCCGTTTTTTAATCTCAGAGACTAGATTGACACATGCAACTATCAAAATTGCAAATAATGATACCAGCTTTTTTGTGTAGGGTTGTACCTACGATACCGGTTTGTTGAATCGTAACTTTTAGACGATTAGCTTAAAATTTTTCTATTCCAAATCGTATCATTATAGCCCAAATTAATTAAAATTGTCCGAATGCACAATAAAGTATATGAAAGGTAAGTACCTACCAAAAAAAAAACTAAGAAAGGTCTTTCATAAATTTAGTGTTATGTTCCATCGAGGTAAAAAAGTATTAGAAAACTACATCAATCGCTGTAAAAAAGTTTTAGAAGATTATGTTGATTTCGCTGTCGCTATTTAGTCCTTCAAAACTCTACCTAATCCGAATCATGATTATTACGTTTTAAATAAGTCCTACTATTTTTTTCAGGATAACTCAATATAAAAAAACCGACACTTCAATTTATTAGCGATAATTTTCGATAGAGGCACATTACTATTTAAGAAATGCAAAAAACTGGTATCCCACGTAATGTCACTTTAGTCTCTGAGATTAAAAAACAGACTATACATTTTAATACGCACAAGAAACAGTAGCCGCCATCTTATTACGTCAAACTGTCATGTAAATAAACTAAAAAGTGTCAACTGATTACAGTTTGACTTCAATGAATTCGTTTGTTTACATAGCCAGGTGACGTCATGACCAAGCGTGACTACTACGCTAGAGGTCCTGAGTCCGACTGCCCGGTCGATCGGTGTTGTTGAATTTTTCTGTGAAATTCCCAGTAGCAGCTCGGAGTCTGGATTTGTGCTCGGTTCATGGCAATAGGCTTACCCCCTATTACATGGAACTTAAACATACCGGCTAACTGTGAGTGTATATTGGCACACCTCGGCTTAACCTTTCGGGAAATACAGGCATGATGGTATGAAAATGGTATGTTAGTTTAAAATGGTGCTTACTTAGCCTCGTTATACCACTTCTCTACTTCACCTTCGTGAATGAAATAAGTGATGTTGAATGTGTCACCCTCTCGCACTATGCACTTGCCTGAAAGGAACAAATGTATGTAATCATATCAGTCAAAAGAGATCCACTGCTGAACAAATACCTCCTCTATAGACTTCCACCAGTCCGGTCGTACGCCGCCTGCATTTAACGACTCCCAGCGACCTTTACCAGGACTTCGATCCATCTCATTGGAGGCCGTCCCACGCTGCGTTTTTTGGTGCGTGGACTCTACTTAAGAACCTTGCTCTACCAGCGGCCATCAGTTCTACGAGCTATGTGCCCCATCCACTGCCAGCTTACTAATCCTTTGGCCTATGTCGGTCACTTTGGTTCTTTTACAGATCTCCTCTACACTGTCTAACTACATTTAGGATCACTCTACTAATGAGGAATGAGAAAAGTTATCATCATCAACCCATTGGGCTCGGGTCTCCTTTCAGAATGAGAGGGTTAGGCTATAATCCACCACGCTGGCCTAGTGCTAATTGGCTGACTTCACAAGCCGTGCGAAAATTTCTCAGATATGCAGGTTTCCTCAGGATGTTTTCCTTCACCGAGTGATAATTAATTATGAACGCCACCATGATTACGAAAAGTCAGAGGTGTGTGCCTTGGATTTATCTACTTGGCAATCCTGTGGTCATACCCATTGTCTATGACTGCTCGGGCTAATAGAGGCTAAAATACGTACCAGGAAATATAACCATTCTCTTTAGTCTTGCAGCTAACTGCCTCTTGAAGTAATACGGCAGTGTGCGGAAGGTCGGTGGGGCTTCCAAATGATGTATGTATAGCGCAGTAAATAGGTCCTGCCTCAAACAAGGTGGTCCTTCATATGCTAAATCGGGAAGTTTGTCACCTGCAAATGTGATAATTGTACAGTCACAAACATAAATATGTATCATTTGTATTTTTCCCAACTTTAATACAGACTGATTCCAGTCTAAGTAGATGCAGCTAAATATAAGCATTTTACTTAATACGAACAGACTGCTATTAGACTTGTGCAACCCAATGTTTTTCCAGTACCGATATACAAAGAATAAACTACCAAACGGCACTAATGAGGCATTAAGTACATTGCTTTCAAATAAAACTTTCTTTCTTTATTTCTCAGTCTTCTCAACATTCCTACCTGTTTAGATATTTCAATAAAAAAATGCTTACCTTTTTGTCTTTGCCACAGTTGCAATGTATATACTAAAAGGTTATCTAATAAAGATTTACATAAGCCAGCGTTCCTCAAATATATGAGCATATTTTTGACTTCGTAATCGTATCGATATAGCTCACGATACTTTGTGTATACGGCATTGATTGCCATCGCCAATATATATATATCTATCAATTGCAAGACAAAAGTAACAAACACTTTATAGTAGACTTGACTGAGAGATACTGGGATCACCTAAAAATAAAAATAAATGTAGCATGCGAGGTTTTACTAAATATAGGTAAATTTAGTCGATGCTAATAATGTATAGAGATATGATGGTGTTTATCTCTATAAAAGGAATCACAGGTCAATTATAATTACAACTGCAACTTTATTTGATTCGTCGATTCGTCTTAAACTACTCGTCTAAAACTAATCTTACACAATCTAATACCCGACTCAGACTAATACCCGATACACACTCCTACCCGACACACACTGACTCTAAAAACTAACAACAAGTCCTTAAATGCTACCTCGGCCTCAACCCCACTCATTTCGACCCTTTCGTGTTCCCACGCAACGGTCATACACCTAAGACATCTGCGTGCAAGATGCAGAAGGCGTCTTACAATTGTTATTAACTTTTACAATGAACTATAACTTAAAACTACACAAAAGCACATTAACAATAGAACTACCCCATAACCATAAAGTTAAATTTAACAAAAAGACATTATTATTTCCGATTCCACATTCGGCCATCCTGAAATAACATTTGCCCTCAAATGTTTCCTGGACTTTAATCTACCTCTTTTCTTATATAATATACTAACAGCAACCTTTACACAATCAGTCACAATCTTCTTAAACATAATATCTAGCGAATATACTCTAAATATTTCTAGTAATTCTATAACAGCTAATACTACAAAGCCATAACTACAATGTTTAGACTTCGCTTTAGTCAATAGTTTTATACATCTAGCGTCAAAAACATATTTAACGTCTTTTGTTTCGTCAACAACATTATTTTTAAATATGTGTGACTCTTCAGATTGAATTGAGTCAATGCTTTCAAATTGTACAGTAAACTTATCATTTTCAACTAGCGTGCTATTAGTAAATAAACCTACATTATTCACCTTGGACCCAAATTTCTCAAAAGATATCTGCATAATATGCTTCCTTTGTTGTGACACTGATCTTAACTTTTCAAGTCCACCTTTACACATTAAAGGTAAATCACTATCTATGTCTACTAGCGCTAATATCTTAATGTCTCTAATTTCTATTTGTTTTTGATATTGTTCCTTTGCAGGTCGTAACACCACATACACTTCCTTGGACTTTGATTGACATTTCGTAGATACGTGTCCACATTCACCGCACTTAAAACACTTCGCGCCTTTGTCCTTTTCAGGGCACACTGCACTCACGTGATCCTTAGCACCACAGTTATAGCAATATGTGACCGGCTTAATCACCGATGTTACGTCATTGGTCTTCTTTTTTTCTTTACTCACCGCTGGACCCGTTTTGTCACCCTTTTCCTCAGCTGGCCGTACATTTAATTTTCTCGATATTTCTTGTTTCATCCTCTCATACCGGTCAAATCTTTCTTTTAATTGTTTAACATTCTTAGCGCCATACAACACTGCTTTGTTCACGGGAGTATCAGGAATGCCTTCTATGATATACTGGATTACTGTCCGCGCGTCAAAACTTGCTTGGGCACCAATCTGGAGCATTTTATAAGTGTACTCTTGGAACGTTTCGTCCGACCTCTTCCTTCGTGTACTTAGCTCTCGGTGGACTTTTAGGCAATCCACCGTTTCTCCAAACTCGTCTTTTAGCGCTGTCTTTAATTTTTCCCATGACGCCGCGCACCTCTCGTAGTCGACAAATAGCTTCGCCGTCCCACACAATAATCTTTTCGCGTAAATAATCTTATGCACATCGCTCCACCCGCATAATAATGCCATTTCTTCGAAATCATTCAGCCACTGTTGAACGTTAACGTGGCCGTCACCACTAAACTTCTCTAATGAGCCCTCTACGTCTTGGAATGTAAATAACACACGTTGTGATGAGTTGTGCCGTCGGTATTTCACTGGTGTAGTATCGTCTTGGTTTTCTTCGTCTTCGTCTTCCTCGTCATCTTCGTCATCAAAGTATGATTCGTCTTCATCGTCAGTCATGCGATCTCGTTCAATTAGTAAAGCTGCCCTTAGCCGAGCCAACAGTTCAGGTTTACGACCCGTCACCCTTAGATGCCTTCGTCTAAGCTCCTCTCTGAGCTCAGGAATCCTCATTCCTGCAAGCCGGACGTCTTCCAGCTCGAGCACGTTGACACCTCCCGCGACGCGGTCCATCATACCGTCCATTGCCTCACTAACTTGACGAACTTTACCAAAACGCGACGCTCTGCACTGACACGTCTTTACGTCTTACGTCTTTAATCGTCTTCACGTCTTCCGTTACAATCATAATTCATTGATTGCTGTGATCCCGGACGAGCCCCCAAATGTAGCATGCGAGGTTTTACTAAATATAGGTAAATTTAGTCGATGCTAATAATGTATAGAGATATGATGGTGTTTATCTCTATAAAAGGAATCACAGGTCAATTATAATTACAACTGCAACTTTATTTGATTCGTCGATTCGTCTTAAACTACTCGTCTAAAACTAATCTTACACAATCTAATACCCGACTCAGACTAATACCCGATACACACTCCTACCCGACACACACTGACTCTAAAAACTAACAACAAGTCCTTAAATGCTACCTCGGCCTCAACCCCACTCATTTCGACCCTTTCGTGTTCCCACGCAACGGTCATACACCTAAGACATCTGCGTGCAAGATGCAGAAGGCGTCTTACAATTGTTATTAACTTTTACAATGAACTATAACTTAAAACTACACAAAAGCACATTAACAATAGAACTACCCCATAACCATAAAGTTAAATTTAACCAAAAGACATTATTATTTCCGATTCCACATAAATATCTACTTAATCAATATATATTATACTTTTGTGATGTCTTGCGAATGTAACGATACAATAAACTAGTTACGCGTGCTGTGTGCGCGCTATAGAGGGCGCTCGGTGGAGAGACATGTGACATTGACATTGACAATATGACATAACGCTCAACCTCTCTCCAAAGCGACAACACATATAACAAAACTATATCAAATGTTTATTATTTAATTCCAACACTATTCCAGGATATATTGTGTTAAGCACAGGACACAACACTATTCATCATCCTTCTGCCCTAATTCACTTGGGGTTGGCGCAGTATATCTTTTTCTTCCACACAAGATCTGTGGGAATCCAAACTAAGATCCCGTGATCAGCTGTCCAAGACTCGAACCACTAGACCATGGATATCTTCGTTTCATTATTATTTATTTAAAAATTCAAAAAAATATATATTAGGTATAAATTGAATCGTTCAGAAGGTGGTATGCAACTCTTCAAACTTTTTTGTGTGTTTAGTCCAAGATTGGATCAAATGTATTTTAGTAGATAATAGGATGTTGGTCGTATATTTGATGAAGTCAAATACCTCTGTCTTAAGTGACATTAGACTGAAATTTGACGAATAGCATGATACAATAAGAAGCAACGCCAGGTATTTTCTTGAAGACTCTGACGTCATCGTGGGTTCCGTGCGGAGAAGTTTGAGGGCCTCACCAGTCTGTGACGTCACGATTGAGCTAATCACGTGATGTCAGGGAAGAGAATATCTGACGAAGCTTCTTATCATACCATGACGAATGGCAAACCAATAAAAGCCATAAATATACTGAAGTTACTTACAGTATCAAGACTAGTTTGCGTATGGATAAGTAAAATATATGTCAGCGCTATAATGTAGTCATTTGGCCAAAATTTCGGTACAACAAAACTTGGCGATAGATCTTCTGGGTCGTCTGTATCGGGGATATCTCTCGTCGTACGGGCACAGCCTGGCAATAAAATTATATACAACAGCATACCATTACGGCTCTAGTCCCCGAAGGGCTAGTCAGAGGTGTACTAATGTTCCACACACAATTACCGGCATGGAACCCGCCGACCTAAAGGCGGGGTGGGGTAAGAAGGAGGTGAGCCTATTGCTATTAACTGAGCACAAGTCCAAACTCGCCATTAACCGGAAACAAATACACACTCCGAGCTGCTACCGAGATTTTTTTTATTTTCATTTGTGTTTAGTATAATGCCTTGCCTAATGCCATAACCACTTCGAATACAAATCAACAGCTTTTATAGCTAAGCTACCGCGAGCCCCGTTTGCCAGTCGAAATCTTCCTTCATATTTTTTCTTCCACATAATTTACGTCTTAAAGGTGACGTACTGGTTCTGGTGTACCGAACCAGAAGATGCAGGTTCGAATCCTGCCCGCCAGCCGATTTTTTCCTTCATTAAAAATATATTGTAATCTTAGCATGGAAAATGCTTAAAAAAATACAAAAAAAAAGAAAGCTTTTATAGCAGTGAGCAAAAGACTTATTATAAGTAGTGACGTTCATCTTACCTCCTCCTCTGTCATTCGGGTGTACCCATTGAGTAAAGTCGATAGACGTAGTCATGTGTCGCATATCTTTTATAGGTATTGGAAATGTTGGTTCTGCAATAAAACGCTATACTTTGCCTTAAAGTACTTTATCTCTGATGAAAAACTATTTACATGCTTGCAACAAAATCTTAGTTTATCTTAGGCTAATATTCAGAGACGACGCTAAGCGTAAACTTAAACTTCCGTGTGTCAAATTGTAATACAAAGAAGCGTTACTTTAGTGTGATATAAACTATTATTATGATTTTGTTTTAAGCGAACGTGTGAAAGGTTTTATATATCGAAACTGCTGCACAGATATTCATTTACAGATATTTATTAGATCAACTTTACCAGTAAATCCTTATCAAAATTTGTTGATCGGATTAAAAGATACGATGTCCAACATACCTCTGCATGCAATATAAATCCATCCACATGTTAGGAAGTGCAACATTAGCAACAGAATTGCGAGTTTCATAAATACAGGAGTCGCTCTGCTCTGTAAGATTATTTTCACGTCATTAGTACTTTACATAATCTTTAGGTACATAGTATAAAACAAGGTCGCTCCCGCTGTTTGTGCGCTTAGGCCTTTTTAACTACGCAGCGGATTTTAAAGCAATACATAGAGTGATTTAAGAGAAAGTTTCATTAGTATAAACTTGCATATTATAGTAGAGAAGCACCCGTGCGATACCGGGGCGCGTTGCTAGTACACTTATAAAAAAGGTGACTGTAAAGGCGCAAAACGTCGATTTAAATAATACCAATATATATCGATAAAATCCGGAAAAAGTAGATTGAGATTTCAAAAGTTCACGTTAGTATAAAAAACGGTACCAGAGTAGCTAGATAAAATGTCCTGTGGATGTTGTGGATATTAAAAATGACGTGGTTCCAACCTCCCCCAGGTTTTACCTACACACGTCCCGTGACATAATAATGTCACCGTATTATCTCGTCTTAGCCAATGTTCTATTCTAGGATATAAAGATATGCTACAGCAAAATTATTTAGTGGTGCGAATGTTACACTGGCATTATGCAAGTATTTGAGGGAAGCCTATCCCTATCAGCAAGATAATTAAGGCTGTACATAACACTAACGTACCTTGAAACTCCTACAGAAATTAACCTCAAAATCCAAGAAATATTTTAGTCTAAATACTCTTGCGAACTGAAATCTTGTATCATTATTTATGAAAGAACACAGAGGAATCAGGAAAGTTAAGATGTCTAAATATACACCCCAATATTTCCATTTTTTTAATCCCAATCTTTGATATACACATTTATTTTTTACTACAACGAGTTCAATCTGTAAGTAAAAAACACATTAACAACATATTATAATATAATGATTAATTAAATAACAAACATTTTAAAATTTTTACACTAGCGGCTGACATGGGAAGTCCCCTCCCCGAACAGATATTGGCCAAAGCCAGAAAAAAACACTTTGCACGGCTAGGGTTTCGAACCTAGGACCTCAAGCGATCACTACGCTAGCGAAACATTTGGAATTTGGTTGATAATAATTGACGGCCTACCACGCGTAGTCTTTGGTAAATAATTTGCTCAGAAACTTACCGTATAAAATTCCGATATAAAGTTGATTAAATGCACAATATCCATAATTACGAGTACGATGTATATCCTCAAGAATGACTTGGAGTCCGGAGGCAGAATCACGAACAGATTGACGACGACACACGTCACAAAAGGAGCGATGAACCACGTGAAGTGGAGGAAGTAAGAGTACCAGGTACCGTGGGAGGCTTGGGTTGGATATAAGTTCCACTGAGGAATGAGAACAATCATCATTAAATTAAATCATCATTACCATAAGTACTATATCTTGCCGATCCCGGTGGTCCCGGTTGTCATACGAATACCTATGACTATCGTCAGTGGTAGTCAGAAACCCAAAAAGTCTGTCGACCAGTCTATCGAATCGAGAACAGTTTTTAGATGATACTTTTGCTTAACTTTCGGATATCTTTGTTCTAATATTCGATAGTTTTCCAATGTAGAGGTGGAAAATCTTCATAAAAGCCAAGCTTAGAGGTCTACTGTTGAACAAAGGCCGACTCTATAGAATTCCCCAAGGCCTGGTCATATAACCTGCATCCAACGACTCCCTTTACCAGGTCGTGTGTTCCTTTTGGATAATGTCCAATGCTCTTCGTTGCGTAGTCTCCACTCAAGAATCTTTCTAATGTAAACATGAACAAGCTTGTATAAAAACGTATATTTACGTTCAACTTACTGGAAATTTAATAATCTTGCGTCCTCGAAGGAGATATTGCACAGTATCATATGGATTTTCGACAAAAATATTCTTTGCCGCCATAAAGTCGTGTCTATGATGTGGATTACGCATAATTGTTCGCCTAACCTGTTAAAAAATATATAAACAGAAACCTCAACGATTGATATTTTTTATATGTAGGTATTTGGTAAAGCTAGCTCTCAAACGGATGGACTGAAGTTGATTTATTTGAAACGTGACTTAATCGATAGTGTTCTTAACAGCTATGGTTCAAGAGATTTATCTAAGAAATTGACATTTAGCATTAAAGTTCCTTAAAGGGTCTAGACATCTGCTACGAATTTTGGGAAATATTCAAGGACACATAAGGCGTCATAGTATTATATTATTATTAAATAGAAGACACTAGTTTCTGTAACACTGTGTACAGTATCGCAGAAGAGAGGAAAACTTAAGTAACGATAATAAGGCCCTGTTTTACACGTCCTAATCAGTTCGCATTCAATTAATTAGCAGATAATTTTATACAAATCTTGTTTGCAGCGGATAGCGGCTACCCAGTTTGTGAAACAGGGTCCAAAAATTATTATTATTTTAAAGCGGTAAACAAACCTCGTCTGTGATGATACTCTGAAAAGCTTTAATATCGATGTACAGTAAATCGACTTTGTCTTCGGCTGTTGCAGTGACACGCACGGGCCGTATTTTGTTGCCAACCAGTTGGCCAAATATGTCTCCCTGTAGGTAAAACTCTTGAAGGTTCAATAAGGTAGAAAGATAAAGGACATGTATTCACAACATAATATTATCGCCTTCTCATTATCAACCCATATACTGTCCCACTACTGGGTACAGGTCTCTCAGTATGAAAATAATTAGGCTATAGTCCACCACGCTAGCCTAATGTGGGTTGGTAGACCTCACATACCGTCGAGAAAATCTCTCAGGCATGCAGGTTTTCTCACGATGTTTTTCTTCACCGTTAAAACGAGTCATAATTTATTACGCACATGATTTCGAAAAATCAAAGGTGTGTGCCTTGGATTTAGTGGTCATACACCTTTTACTAAGTCAAAATTATGAACTACTAGCTTTCCGCCAGCGGCTTCACCCGCTATCCCACGGGAACCATACATTTTACCGGAATAAAAAGTAGCCTATGTACTATTCCAGACTATAACCTATCTCTGTGCCAAATTTCATCCAGATCCGTTCAGTAGTTTTTGCGTGAAAGAGTAACAAACAAACATCCATCCATCCATCCATCCATCCTCACAAACTTTCACATTTATAATATTAGTAGGAAGTAGGATTTGACAGTAGTTATATTCCAACACATAGCCTTCTTAAGAACGTATAAAATTACACGTAAAATTTCCTAATCTCACTTTACCTTAGTAAGGACGATAAGTTTTCTATTTTCCTTTGATATAGCAACTTTTCCACGGTGTACAACACATATGTAGGTGATCAAATCCATTTCTCTGAATATGTCATGTCCTTCTAAGAAGAAAGCCTGTGAGCTAACACTGGCCAACTGTCTCTCCATTGGTTCCCCACCTTTGATTATCGTGTCCAAGAGGGTAAACGTTCTAGGTAAAATGGAAGAGAACAGGTTCAACAATTAGGTTTTTTGCTTTTCAAATTTTAAAAAATAAATCGTTTATTTGCGTGTGTTATGTTATAACGTATATGTGCTATGATATAACGTGTATATTTTGTTATCCTATATTTTTTTTTATACCACTAAGGTGGCAAACAAGCTTACGGCCGGCCTGATGGTAAGCGGTTACTATATATAGCCTATGGACGCTTGCAACACCAGGGGTATCACTCGCGCGTTGCCAACCCGAAAAACCTCTTAGAGGTTTATGGAGGATTCACTGCGCCGACAGTTTGAGGGAATATTCCTCTTACTGCCAGCGCAGCGCATCCTTAGGAGCTCTGGCGACCTTACTCACTGCAGGCAACACAACACACAATAAAGTGTGTTATTTGGCTGCAGTTTCCTGTAAGGTGGAGGTACTTCCCCAGATGGGCTGCTCCAGATTTGAGCCATAAATGGCTGTGCCCTACCTCTCTTAAAAGGTTATGTTATAACGTTATATAACGTATTATATATTATTTGCGGAAACTTGACGCGAGTAAAGTTGCGGTCAAAAGCGAGTTCTAAATTAAAAGACTAAAATGTCTAATTATGGCTGTCAACACAGGTATACAGCAAATCTAATATTTTGTGAATGCGCTAAAGTTTGAACTCACTTTTTATAAAAATAATAATTCAGATCCTGACGGAATACAACACCGATGCGCTCATTTGCGAGCTGTTCAATATTGATACCTTTGGTTCTGAAAGAGAGATTAAAAGAAAATCTGTTATTAAAATAAATACTTTATACCTATTGATTGTTTTAGTTTTAATTTTGATCAACGAGGAGTTTGATTGTTGGAATGATTTAGATTCTTTTTAACCAGATTGGTCTACAGGAGGCCTTAGCTCAATTTTAGGACAAATTTTGGGTACTGTATACGCCAAAGGATTAGGCAGAGGTGTATTTATGCAAATCCACAGATGGCTAATATGTTAAGGTCTCATTGTAATACGGGGCGAGCCTATTGCCATTAACTGGGTACAGGATGGGGTGTTACTAAGGTTCTATATTTCATAGAAAATAACCAATAGCATTTTGCTCGACCTGGGAATTGAACCCAGGATCTTAAGAGCCATAACATTCTCAAAAAGACATCTGAATATAATGTGTGTGTAATGTGCGAAGCCGAGGTAGGTCGCCAACATCAGTATAAAGTGAGAATGGACAATCAAAATATAGTTACCTTAACCAGCAGTACCTATAGTGTGACAAAACTTTTTCAATAACTGGCTTCTCAACCCTCTCAGACTTGAGAAACCTCTTTAATTGGTTGACGCTGTGCTGAAACAGGGTGTCTCCTCTAGCGTTCAGCACCAAAAGGGTTAAAGCATAACATGATATGAACCTGAATATAACCATAAAATTGATGATTACTGATCATAAGTATTCAATTTAAGCGATTCAAGAAAACGAAAGACTCTCACCAAAACAAAAGTCCTAGAAAAAACATACAGATGCCAATTCCATATTCTTCACGTTCGACTACAAATCTACCGAAGTTCAAGCCCATCATACCACTTTCTGCAAGACTTAGGCTTTCAGCAAAGATCTATAATGATTAGAGTAATTTTATTGCACATCCTCACTATGAGAAATGACGTTTGTACACGCAGAAATGTGTGCGTAAACTTGTTAAGTAGACAGCAATCGCTACAGTGACAGTGCGGGAAGCCTATAGCTACGGGTTCCGACTTTAGGTGAGGGCGGAGAGTAACTATTCTGAAAGTAGTATTATTTATGTGACAGTGCGGGAAGCCTATAGCTAAGGGCCGACTTTAGGTGAGGGCGGAGAGTGACTATTCTGTAAGTAGTATTATTTATGTGACAGTGCGGGGAGCCAATAGCCACGGGTTCCGACTTTAGGTGAGGGCGGAGAGTGACTATTCTGTAAGTAGTATTATTTATGTGACAGTGCGGGAAGCCTATAGCTACGAGTTCCGACTTTAGAGGGGTGAAGAGTGACTATTCTGTAAGTAGTATTATTTATGTGACAGTGCGGGGAGCCTATTGCTACGGGTTCTGACTTTAGGTGAGGGCGGAGAGTGACTATTCTGTAAGTAGTATTATTTATGTGACAGTGCGGGAAGCCTATAGCTACGAGTTCCGACTTTAGAGGGGTGAAGAGTGACTATTCTGTAAGTAGTATTATTTATGTGACAGTGCGGGGAGCCTATAGCTACGGGTTCTGACTTTAGGTGAGGGCGGAGAGTGACTATTCTGTAAGTAGTATTATTTCTGTGCGGGAAGCCTGCTACGGCTATATAGCTACGGGTTCCGACTTAAGAGGGGTGGAGAGTGACTAGTGACTGATCCTGTACGTAGTATTATGTAGTATGCTCGCTCCTTGCGCGCGAAACATTGTACCGTCCGTAAATTGAAAGTAGCTCTTCTTTGGGATACGAATGGAATCGCGTGCAAAACGCTTTAAATAATTGTAAAGATGCTCATAATAATGAAAGTAATGTACCAAATGTAAATCATCCCAACTCAAATTATTACTGGGCAATGTCATCATATCCGGCATCCAACAGCTGTTCCGAAGGCTTACGTGGATTAGCTCCATATTCTTGGTATTGAAATCGAATTTAACGCACTTTACCATGAAATAGTGGCTAGATCCGAGTACAATGAGTATGTTCACAAGTTCCCATTTTATGATCTGAAAATTTTGTTAACATTGAGAAAACTAGTTTCTAACATAAACGAATAAGAGCGATTTCGCACTTCTTCTGATCCGAATCCGAGAAAATACGGTCCGGAGTAATCGTAGAACTATTTTGAACTAAGTTACATTGAAATAAAACTATTTTTTACGTAAAAAGTAGTAATGGCTACGGCCATGGATTCTGTTAAGCATCGAAACGTCGGAAATTAAACAATATACACGTCATAGCTACATCTTTGATCATTTCATAAAGTGATCGAATAATTCATGACTCGGTTGTGTTTCATAAAATGGCCAGTTAAAATTGACCAATACGTTTAAACTCAACAGTTTAATGATAATAACTCAGTCGATGATTGGCCATTATAATGCAAGCGGCAAAACCATATCAAAGGCAATAAACGAGTAGGTACACTGAGACGAAATAAATTAAGTCTGATCACAAAATCTGGTTTGGCTCTAAAGCATTGTTGAAACAAGAATACATACACATACCATAACATAAGTGATATTCACAGTTGGCAGGTCACTCATATATTCAAAACATGCAAACAAAATATATATATGGGCAAATTTGCACATTGTATTTATAAGGAAACAAGTATCATCGTCGATTTCTTGTGATAATGTTGCTTTTAGTACTTCAAACAAAGGCAAGGCACCAATGAGATCCAATATAAATGCTTTGGTCATGTAGTTTAGGAAGCATTTTTTCTTGTCTGTTATCAAAATACCACGATCGTCATAATACGCTAGCTGAAAAAATATTAAACATTATGCTCGAAAACAATTTTGAGATTCCGGTTTAAAAAAATCTGGTATATTTTTAAATATCTTGGGACATTTCATAGCATATACTTTTTTTAGACACAGCAAGCACTTTTTAAACAGCAAATAAATACTTATAATACATTAGATATTCAAGAAACACCCGGACAAACTCAAACACCTATGTTATGACATAAATATTTAGTGCCCTGTGGGAATCGAACCAACGACCTCGGGATCAGAAGTCCGGTACTCGAACCACTAGATCACAGACGTCGTCATAACTGTATCGTTAAATAAAGTTTAACACAGCGCCAAGCACATTAGTGTAGAGCCAAATACTTTAAGCATTAGGAAATTATAGTTATTATAAAATAAATAATTTCTTACAAATAATTTCATAATGATATCTATCCAAGCGATGGAGTCACAGAACGCGCTGACCATCGTGAATATCCAACGAGATACTGCACCCACGCCACCTTCAAACAAAATATGTTAAATGTACGTCATAGAAGAAAAAAAGGATTGAAGTTGGTCTTAGACTGATTTTAATGTCATACTTTTTTTTTTATACCACTATGGTGGCAAACAAGCATACGACCCGCCTGATGATAAGCGGTTACCATAGCCTATGGACGCTTGCAACACCAGGGGTATCACTCGCGCGTTGCCGACCCGAAAACCTCATAGAGGATTCACTGCGCCGACAATTTGAGGAAATATTCCTCTTACTGCCAGCGCAGTGCATCCTTAGAAGCTCTGGTGACCTTACTCACTGCAGGAACCCAATAAAATGTGTTATTTTCTGTTTATTTATTTGTTTAGCCACGCTAATAGGTCCATATGATGTACGATTGATGTAAAAGGCACACGGAGAGGCTACGCTCGTGCGTTAAGCTGTGCTTTGCAAGAAAATGTATGTAATAGTGTCCACTGCAACCCACGAAATGCTACGCATGAATTGACGTCAAGGGCACAGCCACGTGTGCCCTTGACGTCAATTCATGCGTAGCGTGCTCGGATATGACGCCCACGTAGCTAAAACCATGCACGGTACACGAATCCGTGTATAGCGTGTGCTGCAGTGGACACGTAAATGCAGGTTGAACCCACCGGCAAAATATATCCCATGCATACTTAGTATCACGCCTGTATCCCCCATAGGGTTAGGCAGAGGTGATATACAGCCACAGTTCGGCAGTATGTTTAGGTCCCATGTACTAGAGGGCGAGCTTATTGCCAGTAACCGGATACAAATCCAAACTCCGAGCTGCTACCTACTGAGAAATACATAGAAAAACTCAATAACACTTTGCTCGACTTAGGAATCTAATCTAAAACCTCAAAGCAGTCGCAATTAGGATCACTAGACTAATCTTGCAGTTTTTGTTTCTAAACTACACAAAAAAGGTTACTCATTAATTACTTACCTAACACTGACGCACAAGCGATAGATATATACACAACCACAGTTCGAAACATCAGCCAGTTTTGCATATATCTGTAAAGCAAGGCAACGTGGTCATAATCATCAAATTAAATAACTACTGCATGGTATAAGAAACTAGGCCATGTATTCACTTTCGTCACAGTAAGGTCTCTTGATTGGCTCAAATGACAACATCGTGGGCTCCGTGCGGTGAAGTTTAAGAGCCGTACCAGAACCCATTACATCACGATGCACCTTGATATATTATACTGAGTTTGCACGAGCAGGGAGAGTGACAGAGAATAGAAGCGTTGCGTGCGCCTTCTTTCGACAGTTATGGATGCTGGGAGATAGCTCCGCGCCAGGAAACTGCTATTTTAAAGAGAGGAAGACTCCTTACTATGTGTCATACACAGTTTGGGTGTATGACAACACGTAGTAAGTGTGTGACAATTGGTACTCTGGGACTCAGGATACAGTCGCGCTTACTATTAACTAATTCATTTCAGCCAAACAAGAAAATCCCAGTGTATGAATACACTCACTTTGATTCCGGTTCTCCCCAAAAATTTCCCTCAAACGGCAACGATCGGTTTTCTTGTATATCTGACAACACGTTTGAAGTTGTCATCATAGACATTCTTGTGCTATAAATTCTATCCCTGAGCTTATGTTGATACTGAAAAGCAAACCAAAGTATCAAAAGTAAAATGAAGAAAAATATTGTAAACAAGACTAAATTAAAAAAAAATAAAACCCCCGACACAAAATGAAAAAAAAAAAATGGACTTTGCCATTTTGTGGTGGCGGCCATCTTAGACTTATTTTCATCAAACATAACTAAGAAAACATCCGATTATAAATCACGTTTTAATTTTAAAAAAAAACAAGTCAAAATCGGTTCAACCGCTCGGGAGCTACAATGCCACAAACACACACGTCAACTTATAACACCCCGACGTTTTTGCAGGGGGGGGAGGGTTTAATGCCTACAGTGGCAGATGAGCAGGTGACCCACCTGATGGTAAGTGGTAACCACCGCCCATGGACATCAGCAACGCCAGGGGCAAAGCTGAGCCGTCGCCTACTGTGTATGGTAGACAGCTCTTTTTAGGCCTCGTTTGAAGAAGACCATGTCATAGCACACGGGAAACACCGCAGCAGGTAGCTCATTCCAGAGCTTGATAGTACGGGGTAGGAATGATCTTTGGAAGCGGACTAGCCTTTAATTATTAAAAATGAAAAATGATACAAGTAATTTGTGTATTATCCATTATTCCATTGATTTTGGGAAAATCACTTTGGAAACTCAGAGATTCTCGTAGATAAAAAAATATACTCACATCCCTGTGCTTCAACACATATTTCTTAGATATTTCGTCACACCTTGGTCCGAATTCTTCTACACAGGTTTGCAAAAAACTATATTCCCTTGAGTACCTCTTGTATATTTCATAGAATTCATTTATAGGTATGTATAAAATCTAAAACAACGCTCAATGTTAACATCTTAGGGTCCAAATTTAACCGGAACTTACTTGGAGGTAATGAAACAGGCCATTTAGGTACTAATCAAATCAAATCATTAAAATTTATTAATTCCATACATTTTAGATAAATTACGATTACAGGTGTTTAAGGTTGGTTCCGCCAAAATCTGCGTAAGAAGGCGTTGGAATTAGTTGAATACAACTTACATGGCAACATCTACATTATAAAAATAGAAGTAAATACAAAAATGTCACTTTATATAAAAAAAATATTTAAAATAAAAAAACAATACTACTGCTGTCATAATTTGTGGAGAGGTGGTAAAATTAAACAATATAAATTCATTTAAGAAATATTTTCTACGTTGTTTGCGCATTAATGTCACGGAAACGAATTAACATTTGCCAGGGCAGCATTTGTGACTTCTTAAATGTCAATTAATGCTATTTATAGTACTTATAGCTTTCGAACAAAAGCGTTAATCTTTGGACTTCAGTCAGATTAAAAAACAAACTATTTGCATTGAATAGCCCGATTCTTAAGAAATATTTTAGTATCACGCTACAATCCATAGATGACGAGCACAATGAACAAAAACAGTGAAACCTCGGGGCGGAGACTGATATTCTATCGAATAAAGGACTCAAAAGATAGTATTAGTATAAAGTATTCTTACTTCACAATCCGTGTACGCTGAATAAGCTCCTAACGAAGGTTTGCTCATGAGTACCGCAATAACAGATAGCAAACTGCCTGGCGGATGATACGTTGTAATCATTTCACCCTTTTCATCGTGATGCTCAGATTTAATGTAGCCCTAAAAGGTAATTAAATTTTAATTACATACTTGCCTGCAAAAAATCATAGGTAATTAGTTTGTAAAATAAACGACTAAAAATTCTTACCTGCACAACCCAAACAACGTTTTTGCATTGTATTCCGAACATAAAAATGCTGGTACTTTTAGGCAGTATCAAATATTTTCCAGCACAAGCCAATTCTCTGACAAGGCCGGGATCAGCATGCGCAAACGCTTTACATTCAGCGATAACTTTTTGAGCGACCTCGCCTTGAGCTGTCCAGTATACTTCTTGTGGTTCGTCTACTAACGTATTTGAAAACAACACGTCTACCCCTTTATAGTATTTCCAATGACATATAAGATATCTATCAAGTCTCTTTAAGAGATCGTGATGAATTCTATAATGTTCATAATATTTCTTGAGAGTCGAAACAAACCTTTGATATAACGTGATTTCTCTCGTTTTCAAATATAAGTAGGACACAAATCGACTTTTACTATAAATTAATATTAAATAAGCCAAGTAGGATACAGTCAAACCTACGTAAATATCAGACAGATTTTGAGCTACGAATTCTTCAAATGTCCACTCAAATGCCCATGACACAGTTACACCAGCAATAGGATTAACTTCCTCACAATTTTCTTTGATAGCTTTAGAACATATAACTTGTCCGAAAAAATAGGTCATCGTTAAATTTGGCATATAACTGGTTAATTCAAACACAACATGACTAGTTATTACTAGGAAAGTGAATTGTATCAATACAATTTTCCGGCATACTTCCACTAAGGGATCTTGTCTGATATCCCAACTAAAATAAGTTCCAAAAAAGAGGATGTATGTTTTAATAAGTCTGTTAAATTGAAAAGTGTAATAATATTCTGGATATCCCAGGAGGTTTGCCAAATTTTCGATCCAAATAGTTGATAATATATCCAGCAAGAAAGTAATGCTTTTGAAACGTTCAAACATGACAGCGGCAAAAGTATTAGTTACGGTTTCCTGTGTTTTCACAGCTGTAAAAAGGGATACGCCTATGTCTAAAGCATATATCGTGTCTGACCAATAAGAAAAAAACACGAACCACCAAGGAATTTTAGTCTTTATCAAATTCGGTGGATGCATGCACAACACTGACGTCACGGTAATGGTAACTATTTTATGCCACACAAAACCAAATGTAGATTGAGGATTTAAAATCCACGGAAAAGAGAATTTAGTGAACATAGATTTTGTTTGAAGTTGCGCCGGTGTGCATAGAACCAGTTGTCCTATATATTTTGCGCAGTGGTATACCGCTTCTTCACGTGGTAAGTCACACTTAATCTGTTCTCTAGATTTCGAAGTTTTTACAGTCAGTCGCTCAATAACTTCATATATTTCCCACCAGCGCCTTTTAATCCACGCTATCCCTTCATCTTCATTTCTATCTAAGCCCCTTATATTTTTTTTACAATTAAATAACTTTTTTGCGTGTTCTAATCGTTCCTGTGCATTACGCAAGATATTTTTGCGATCCGCTGGATATTTATGTAAAGCTTGTATTAGGTAACCCCGTCGTATATAGTATACTTCACAATAAGTAAGGCACCGAGCTGCTACCTTCCTTTTCAGGTGAGGTATGTAAAAATTTATATCTCCAAATATTGTACCACTTGTGACTGAAAGGATTGGAGTCGTCCCATCATCTGTTGACATGAGTTGAACTATGCCCGATTTCAAGTAATACAAAGTGCTGACGGAATGAGCTCCTGTGAAGAATTTTTCACCAGGCATTTTATAAGTTATATTTACAATATCACTGAGCCATCGACGTAGAGGATACGAAGTTTTTCTTAATGTAGGACTGTGGTAATATAATGGCCAAAGTAAGTCTTGTTTGATCTCAAGTCTTAAGTATCTTGGTATTTCATAATTAAAAATTGTAGGTACGTTAATGATACCTTTTCGTTTTCTCCAAAGGAGTTTATAAAAATCTGAAACTTTTTCATGAGCCCGGGGCGATGGGTTTCTCCTTGCAGTCTCTTCAATGATTTTTTTTACAAGAGGATGCTTAGTGCAAACACCACGAAGTCTCAAAATAGATTCAGCAAACATTTTTGGCATGATAATAAAATGTTTTAATAAATAACTGGCGACCAAAAACATACAGACTATTAAAAATTCTAAAATTGCGGAGGGCTTAGTTTCATCATCGAAAAAACCACTCTCAGTGAAAGAGAACACAAATGTAAAGGCATAAATGTAGGTGGTAAATCCTAAATCAGTTTCGTTGAGCTGTAAAAAAAAATATTTTCAGTTAACAACTACAAAGTACAAAACAATACCTTAACATAAAATCATTTAATTGTAACATTGTGTCAGGTCTTTTTATTCCCTAAACCATGGATTTGATGATTGAGTCAAACGGCGCCGATATACACGTCAAGCTCGTGAACGGGTGCTGTCTGTCGGAACTGGTCAGCAACTGGCAGTTTCGCCCGCGAGTTGTTATAACTTTCATCCCCTATTTCAACTCCTTACAGCCCTTTTTTCGTATTAAAAAGTACCCTATACCCTATACCAAATTTCATGTAAATCGGTTCAGTGGTTTTGGCGTGAAAGCGTGACAGACAGGCAGACAGAGTTACGTTCACATTTATAATATTAGTAAGGATTCGTTACGTTGCTTACAAGGAGTGAAGTAATTATTCTTGAAGTTTGAATGGCAATTGGCTCGGCCCCTAATACATAGGATCCGAAAGATACCGACAAACTGTGGGTGTATATCTCAGTCACACGCGAGTTTCTACGATAAATTATGTAATTACCTTATACCAAACAAAAGCTCGCCAATCGTAGTAGTTCTCTGTATCCTTACAAAGGCTGCAGAAACCTTCCTGCGTAAGCAGCAACCAGAAACAAGTAATGCAATTGAGACACATGCAGAGGACGATTGTATAACCAAACATGAGGTTCCAATAAGAATGTGTGCTGAATAAGACAAAATAGTCGGTCACTCTATAAATACTGAAAAAAAAACAGAGAGATGAGTAAATTGATTGTCTGGCGTTATTTTAGTGTATAAGTGCGACTACTACGCTAGAGTTTTTGACTTCGATTCCTCGGTCAACCAGTGTTATTGGATTTTTATATAAAATTCACAAAAGCAGCCCGGAGCTTGCGCCCTGATGACCGGTCTAGGAAATGTCTCATTGTAATCGATATACAGTTCGCGCCAAATTTATTGTGCGGGTTGAAGTTGGCACGAGCTAACTTTAACCCGGCCTTAAAAATCGGAGAAAGAAAAATATTTCTTCTTCTTCTTTTCGTGTCAATGGTAAATCAATGTGTCGAGTCAATTTCGTCAATAAATAAGATTATTTATAGAGTTCGAGCCCAGTAGGAAGCCACCTTAATTGCGGCATCCGTTGCGTTTATCAAGTCCTCGAATGTGCAGGTGCATGGACACTTCAGGCACTCGAGTAAATGAGACATGTCCTGGTCTGGAGCCCCACACTCGCACTGGATGATCGACGGATCAATAATCCCCCATTTTGCCAAATTGTGTTTACAGCGGCCTACTTGGGTGCGCAGTCGATTGAGTGCTTTCCATATAGGCCACTGCAGGTCGCGTCCGGGTGGCAGATGTTCCCGAGGTTGGACAAAGTTGGTTGGTGGTGGATACTGTGCTTCCCATAACTTTTTCCTGATATTGGTAGGTTGGTCTTGTATGGCTTTTGTGGAGAAAGAAAAAATAAAAGAGAAAAATATTGGATTAGAATGATTCAAAACGACAGACTATGACTTGAGCTTTCGAGCTTTTATTAAAATCTTAAATGTTTCTTTCTCCGATTTTTACGGTAGAGTTAAAGTTAGCACGTGCCAACTTCAACCCGGACAATAAGTTTGGCGCGAACTGTACTAAATTGTAGTGTGTTTTCTGTACTGTGGCTAAATAGATGACTATTTCTTCGTTTTTTTTATTGCCTACAGTAGTATTGTATGTATAGGTATGTAGGTACTTATTCCTATACTTACACTAGAAACTCATTGAATGCTAATATATTCGGCCACAGTTGTGCAGGCGGGCAGGGGTCCGTCTCCACCAGGCGGAAAAACGGAATCAAAGACAGTAAATCACATATCAACAACGCCGCTGATTTCGGCAAATGTTCGCGTCTCATTGCCTTGTCGGTCACTTGCCTAGAAATTAAAATAAATACTGATTTATGTTAAGAAAAAATTCAATGTTAGGTAGGACTCCGCACTGTCACCTTTCGGCTAAATACATCGGACAAGCTAGCTATCGACACTGCTGCCTGTCATGTCAATATTTTTTTCGAATGATGTGAAACAAAGATACGCTAAAAAATGAATAGTTACTATACAAGGTGGAAGGGACATCGACGCACAAACGTCGTGACATGGTTTCACTCAAGGTCAAAAATAAAATGATCTAGGTCATTCATGTAGAAAGTGAGCGGTTATTACAGATATTGATATTTTTAAGCGCACGGGGTATAGCTAAAAACGCGATTATAACGCTCTGCGGTAAATGTTATCGCGCGCGCGATCCATAATAAATGAAATAATGATGATTTAATTTTAAATCTAATTTGGGTAGATAGAAATAATGGCTTTTTACACCTTTCAGTAAAAAAAAACTGCAGAAAATTTTGAAAAAAGATACGTAAAATTTCAACGCAGGGGGGTCCAGAGTCATGTACTGAACTCATGGTATTCGGATGTGCGTCGATGTCCCTTCCACCTTTTATAATACCGAGTCGTTTTAAAATTCTTAACTTATTTTAATTTGTTCCAATGGATACAATGATAATGATAATATATGTTTTAAGAATCTTTAGTGGACTTTCCAAGTTTTAGCATCATTACAAATTAAATTACATCACTAGTCGGCACTGATGACGTACCCACCCCTCAGTGGTGTGGTCATAGAGAAAGTAATACATGGTGTGGTCCAAAGGTGTCGTTGACAATAAACAGAAAGCTTACGTATAAAATAGTATGAGACACTTCAATCTCTTCACTTACCTGTGAACGATATGAAGAAATGTGTCGATACCGTAAAATGAATCACAAAAATACCAGTAACAATATTTAATGAAAATCAAAACCGGGTGATAGTCCATTACGTCGGTGCAGTATACAATTGGATATACCGATTGTATGGGACCCTGCAAAGTAAACAATACATTAGCCATACATAGAACAGCTAGATAAATAACAACAATAAATACTGGCATTGTTTGCTATTAGATATAAATAAAATTGAACGGGGCTCCTGTCACACCTGTGACACTCCATTCAAACTTTCCGATACCGCTGCACACTACAATACCAAATGTCAAACTTATTAAAATTACGTTTGTACACGTGCAAATGCAAATGTGTGCGTGAGAGTGCATAGGGTTTGTTGGCAGTCTGGCAAGAACACCGACAGAATGCGGGGACCTGAGGTATCTGACGTTAGGGAGAGGCGAAGAGTGGCCATTCTGTTATTATTTATTCTGTGCTCCTGTTTTTGTGTTCGGTTTACAACTTTTCGACAGATTACAATCTCGCGAGATAGTTTGCGATCTAACGGTTTTTATAATTTTACGATGATATACATTATATAAGGTACATTACCTAGACACTAAATAATACACTCAATATTTATACATTATAATAAATATTGTCATTCATCTCTTCTCAGATAATACACAAGACTTGGTACAATAGTCTGTTGTAGTCTCAAACCGTAGCTAAAGCACGAGTGACTGTAGTAATACAGTAGTTAACGTAATCGTATCGAGTTAGAATTATTTTGTATGGAACACTGACAAACGCTGCGGCGCAGGTCTCGGGAACTAAAACATTGCTAGCACCAAGTTTTCGAATAGTTATACTTTAGTATTAAAGTAGTTAGATAAGGATTTTTGTACGACAAACGATAGCATTAAGTAGTTGATTTCTGACGGACAGTAAAGTTAAACGGATATAAAGTATCTTGGAACTTGAAGGCTGGTTAACGTTAACTACTCTATTACAGTGACTAGTGTTTAAGCTACTGAATTTAAAATCTTACCAACATGCATTTTATAAAAACGCTAAAGAGTACAAATATCTGAAAGACTGGATGGAAGGGCAGAAATATAAGGTTACTCCATTCTATACGATTCTCTTCTAGCGATACGGATTTTTCTGTTATTTTGTGTGGAACTGCGATTTTCTCATGTTGGTGTGTCTTTGACTGCGATCTTAGAGGATCATCGTAAGCTTCACTCCTTCTGATAGGCATAATTGGGAATTAAAGAATAACTTTCACATATTGCTTGAATGACAATACCATTGTAAATAAAGTATTGGTTAAAATAATTGACAGATATTCATAAACAGAATCTGGCATACCTACCTCTTTCATTAGAAGAAGCCTTTTTAGAAGTTTGATCAAATATAGGTTTTATGCTTTATCTATGGATTTCTTTAACCTTTTCGACGCCTATCTATATAATACGAGATGTGTCCTCCAGCGCCACGCTACAAATGTATACAAAAACGTAGGGATGGGGTTAATGTCCTATCGACAAATAATATTATAAGTTGAAATTAATGTTTATTCACCAATTTACGAAGCTAAATAAAAACTGATACCGTATTTTCATATTTTGTTTTATTTCATAAAAAAAACAATATGAAAACCTGGATATATTTACCATAATAAAAGAAAAGAATTGTAAATTTATTAGACGTGTGTTCTAGAAGGCACATCCCTATTTGTCTCCAAATGTAATCCTTCTACTTCATATCAAGTTGGTGGCGCTCGAGGCACGTCAAAATCCTTTCTGATATAAGGATGTCTAGATGTCGATGTCTGGTATTTTTCTTTTTTCTATTCACTGTGGTCGAGTTACACGTGCATAACCTCAACCGATTCATGCATAATTTATTTCGTTTACTTACAACAAATAGAACCAAATACAATCAATAGAAGCTAGAAACGTGGTTTTCTACGTGTTTTTTTTTAAATTAAAATGGAGGGAAAGTGAAAAAGGATCCAGTACCCACTGTCGTGGATGTGCATGGATGCATTGCACTACACTAAAATGCACTAAGTCACTATGACATTGAAACCCGTCCGCTTATGACGTCACAGATTTACTTCTATACAAGTTCGTGGCGTTGTGCGCACTGACAACTAGGCACTTTGTAAGGATGGGTTTTTCAAACGGTGTTTCACTATCGACAATTAATAGAAAACCTATTTATTCTTGTTTATGGTGAATAAAACGTAGTTTATAGTTTACAATATTTATAAAATATTATTTATTCACGTAATTTTCTTGCAATAATACCTAGTATTTATGATCGTTTCGACGAGATGAAATATAGCAAGGTCTTCATCGTGTCCCATCACTGGCTTACTTTATATCAAGTACTTGGCGTTGGGGGCATTAAAATATTTTCTGGCGTTTTAGTTTTCATTGAATATAAAACAAACAAGAACTTATTATGTGTGAAAAAGTTAAAAATATGACTTAATACACGGCAGTTTTCCATAAAAACAAAATAAAAGGTCTTGTAAAAGTTGTAAATT
This sequence comes from Acronicta psi, assembly GCA_946251955.1. NCBI lineage: Eukaryota > Metazoa > Arthropoda > Insecta > Lepidoptera > Noctuidae > Acronicta > Acronicta psi. The sequence goes on along the minus strand of OX276482.1, from coordinate 9,822,581 downwards.
TATTTTATACTATTATTACTTCTAATCAAGTATTGGCGCTGAGGGCACGAAAATCTCGAACTTGTATACAAGTGATTGGCGTTCAAAAGGTTAAAGGCCTTGCCTTGTGATTAGACTTACCTTGACTAAGGGCCTGATATCCGCGCGATAATCAGATTCAACAATCGAACAAATTTGTATGAAATTATCTGCCAGGTAATTTAAACGGGAACTTACTAGGAGCTGGTGAAACAAGCCCTTACCTAACACAAAAATATAATTTTGACATAAACGGTGGATTAAATAGCAATGGCGCCATAAAAAAGCGTACTCTCCATTTTGCGAGCGATAAGAGGATTGTAACAATGCGATATTCAAAGGCAAATTGCCGCAAATTGTTTTAGCTTCTTGCCTGCCACGATATTATTATTTATCCAAAGGTATTCCTTGAAGGTCATAAAGGTCTACGTTCCGACCTCGATATTAATAGGGCCATACATCCCTCCAAAACGCACTTCGCTGTGTGATGGGGCACTTCACTGTGTGTGTGTGGGATGGTGGTGTTTGATGTGATGCTATGATTCTCTACGCGACTGAATGAGGAGATCCGTAAGAGAACCAAAGTTAGAAGGACACATAGCCAAAAGGGTAAGCAAGCTGAAATCAAAATAGCCAGCAGCGACAGAGTGGAGAGTAAAGAATGATCAGCAGGTACTTCTTCCGTTCCCCACGCTCGACCAAAGGTATCTTATATGTGGTCGAATAAATTTAAAAAAAAAAAATGTATATCGTCGTAGCAATATTCAATGTCAGGTGGAAATTATGAAAAAATAATTGAAATAATTGTATCTCATAAACAATTACTGGAAATCGCAGATTATACATGGCGATAATATTCTGATGCGCCTTAGAGGTATCTAAATTTTGTCTTTGGCCGTTACTTCTCCGGACATACTATACTTAAACACTACTAACATAAAAATTACGCTCTATTGGTTAAAACATTTATTGAGTTAATAAAGTTAAGTTAATAAAGTTAAGTTAATAATAAACATACATAGTTTTAAAACATTAATACCAAGTTCGATGATTAAATAGATACTAATACTAAATATATCTAGATCATCAAACAAGTTTCAAACATCAATTATTTTAATATAAGTAATAATAATCATAACATTATCAATAAACGTAGTAAAAAATATTAGTAGTCAGGTAACAAATCTGAAATAATTATAATCTGTATTCACTCCTTACCCGATGTCAAAATAAATGCATGTTAATATTGTGTAGTATGCACGGAATATGCATGTGCATAAAAGAGATACCAGAACTTTAAATTGTAAAAATTTACATTGTTTTTTATATAATTACGTCAGTCATTTATAATTAATGTTAGAACTACCTAATAAAGCAAATTATCATAACACATAAGAATTGAGTTAATGTTATTAAAAATAAATCAAATCTGTATTCTCTCCGTACCCGATCTCTTTAATAAATGCATGTTAATAGTGTCTAGCATTAATATGCATGGAATATGCATATGCATAAAAGAGATACCTACTGAAAAATTCAATTGTTGACATTTTCATTGTTTTTTTTTATCATTACGTTATAATTAATGTTAGAATAACTAATAAAGCAAATTATCATAGCACATAAGAATTGAGTGATGTTATTAAAAGTAAATCAATATCTAACACTACAACATCAGCTCCTTTCAGCTACCGGTCACGGTCAACTTTTGTATTTCATTCTGATCTATACAGCAGACGTTTCAACACCCGCAACGCCACCACTCGTCGATTGTGTACCATACCTGTTAAATGTTATTTTATACATTATCAACTGACGATGAATCGCTCTTAGAGATAAAACCTATGTCCTTATTCAGGATACAAACTACTCTTATAATCTATGTAATATAAGAGTTTTTAAAACTAACAATACAATAGTTTGTTTATAGTGCGATTATTTTTTTAATTAGTGTTCCATCGAGATGGTGTTATAAGCTTTGGTTAAATCTAGTGGGACGGTCACACGTTGAATGCCTCCAATTGTAGTATACGTAAGCTCGAGGCATAGCAGCACAATAATTGTATAAGACCCGCAAGTTGCTAATGGGCTGGAACTTTGTCTAATTAATCTTTAAAGTGACGTCATCCGCCGTACTTGCCAGTTAACGCGTACATAGGCTAATATTCAGAGACGATGCTAAGCGTAAAGTAATGCCTCCGTATGTCAAATTTATATTAAAATTTGATATACGGAAGCTAAGTTTATGCTTAGCATTGTCTCTGAATATAAGCCTTAGAGCGGTTACGTCATGTTTACGTCACCAAGACGGACGCCGGGCACATTATCAATTTGCGTAAATAAACAATTTCAAGGCAGAATTATATAGATAGACTTTATATAAATATAGGTAATAAATATATAAATATTTTGGGTACATTTTACACAGCATCATCTTAGTCCCAAACTAATCAGAGCTTGTACTATCGAAATCGTTTTAATTGTAAAAACTTACGGATTTTTTGTCGTATCCTTTTTGTATTGTTTAGTGATGTTATGCAGGATGTTTTTCACTTCCGGATAACATTGTAACAAGTCTTTCCAATTTTCCAGTTCTAAGTACACCAAGTCGATCACCTGCATGTGACGAAAATTAATATGGTCAAAGAGCTGTTCTGATGTCTTAAGTCCCAAGGTATAGAATATCGAACCCCTTACCAATTTATTTTGGCTCTAGAGACCTAATACAATGGGTACGGCTGCTAGTTCCGTTCCGTCTTACAAAGATTGGAACTGCACTTTTGCATGACGAAAATGTGTATTATTTCCTCTGCCTACGTCTTTTCTTAGGATTCAATCTAACTCTTTATAATGTTATGGAATCCCGTTCCACGGTTCCGTTGAAAGATAGACAGTTACATTCGCATTTTAAACATTAGTAGTGGTAAAAACTATATACTACAGTTTTTATAAACTATAGTATGTAGTTAGTTAGTAGTTCGTTTTAAATGTTATAAAAACTATATACTATAGTTTTTATAACATTTAAAACATTAGTAGCATTGGTAGGGATAAAAATGATACACCACGTTTTAAATACGAAAGTAACTGTCTGTGTCTATCATAATTATTAGATTATCAGCTAAAAGATGTCCACTGCTGAATAAAAGCTTTCACAAGATCCGGCTATATTTGCTTTCATCCAAAGTTGAAATAATTACGTTAAACTATGGAAAACATAATACAGTACATAATGATTATAATATTATTTAAACAATAATGTTTATTTTTTATTTATTATCCTAGCTTTATAGAGTTTACCATGGCAATAGAAAGCTATTTCTGTATTTATAAATGTTACTTACAGTCCGTGCATAATAAGAAAATTGGAAACCGACATGAACTAACAATCCGGCAACACATCCAAAATAGCCATTTGTATACAACACCGACATCATTTGACTTTCGCCACTGAAATAAAAGTCAAGTGAGTCTATTAGAGCAACTGAAGCCAAAACAACAATTTCTAGATTTTGTGTCTGTATGTTTGTACCTACTTGCATCACCCATAACTACTGTATGGAATTGAATGCAGTTTTCACCGACGTATTGCTAGAAGTCTTACTTTAAATATAAGATCTACATTATATAATAAATAGTACACGAAGCGAAGCAAGGTCGCTAGTATTAATAGGGTTTGGTACGTTAAGTTTTCAAAAAACTAATTATAGAAGTAATACTTACGCTGAATCAACAAACCACTTCTCGACTTCACCTTGATGAATAAAATAAGTGGTGCTGAACGTGTCACCTGCTCGTACTATACATTTGCCTAAAAAGTATAATTATTATCCAAACACTATACTACATGAGTACTGTTTATTTATCTAGTCAGCAAATAAAACTACATCAGATAACGCAAACACCATAATATATGGAAAATAATTTATGTACTCAGAAAAAGAAATGGGCCTAATATAGAACCCTGAGGAACACCCATTACGACCACAGACCCCGGAGATGTAACTCCATTATTTTAAGCGTACTTTTTGCCGTCTTTCAGATAGAAACATATAAGTTCTAAACACAGTCCTCGTATACCGTAGTAGATTAATTTACGGATGAGCGTGTTGCGATCAACGCAATCGAAAGCTTTGGAAACATACCGGTGAACTGTATAGTACCTCTTCGAGAAATATAGGCTTGATGATCGTAATGTTTAGTTGCGATATCGTCAGCTTGGCATAAACGAATGTCATTGTCTACCCTCGCAACCAAAATAAAAAAAAACATAATTGTCTTAGACTCAGCATGGCGACCGCCTGCACGGAGCATGACAACCGCTAATATTTCATCCTAGCCGGCTATGAACGTTTCATGATACTCCGATTGATTAATTCAGGATAAGTAATTCTCACCAGGAAATATGATAACTCTTTGAAATCTTGCACATAACTGTCTCTTGAAGTAATCGGGTAGGTGTCGAAACGTTGGTGCAGCTTCCAAATGGTGTATATAGAGTGCAGTAAATATGTCGTGTTGCAAACAGGGTGGCGCTTGGTAGGCAATATCGGGAAGAAAATCGCCTAAGAAAATAAATTACAAACTCAATCACACTTGCACCTAAGAAGTTCTCTTCTTATATTTTATTCTCTAGAAGAGAAATTTTTAGAGCAAGTCCCAGGGCCCCCAGATATTACTTATTTTCTCGGTAAAAAAATATGGTGTACTGTTGTATGTACTTTGAGTGTATTCATACTTGCTACCAGTTTAGTACCAATAGTACTAGTAAAATTAGTACTTAAGTAATTAATTTTTCCTAAAATATAGGAAATATTGATTTTGTCCGACTAATAATCGACAAACGAATAAAACATGTAATTAAACTCAACAAATTGGCAGTTCAATAAATGTCATTTCTATAAATTTTGTTTCTATGAAGTTATAGTTAGTTTATTAATTCAACCAGACTCACGGATTTTTGTAGAGGCTATGACTTAACATTAGTAAATCCTAGAAAAAAAAACTAATAAACATAAAATATTGGCAAAATACCTTTTTGCCTCTTCCACACTTGTTTAGAGTAGTTTCGGATAACATCCTTTAGAGACTGACAAAGACCTATATAGCTAAAATATGTTATCAATTTTTCTATGCTGTAATCATAATAGTAAAGCTTGCGAAACTTGGTATACGCGTAGTTTATCGCCATAGCCGCAATCCACATGTCAAGCAAGTACAGAAAGAAAGTGATAAACACTTTATAGTATATTGCTTGGAGCGACAAAGGCATTATCTAAAAACATAAAAACATATTTGAGTTTGAACCTACTTAGTTGGAAATGAAAGGAAAGGAAATCTATGCCAGGAAAGGAAATAAGATTGGTCACTTGTGTAATACAATTATATAGTCAATAAGTTCAACTAAAATAACGCAAACGCTCGTTGAACTCGATGACCTCTAGAAAAATGGGCAAACATTTTTAACCCACACTAAATGCAAAAGTGTATAAACAATTAGATTCCAAAGAAAGGGGTCTAACTCAAAAAACTTGCTAACAGATTCATACACAGTCTCCCACAAATGAACATTGCCATCTTATAAGTTTGTAAATATTGTGTTATTGTTTAATTGAGTGTTCTTTATGGAAGAAATCTTTAAGATATGCGTAACTTGCGTACCCAATTAAAAATACTTACAGTGTCAATACTAATGTGTGTATGAATAAGTAAAATGTATGTCATTGCCACCACATAATCATGTGGCCAATGCGCTGGGACCACAAATGATGGGTTAAGTCGTCCATGCTCGTCAGGAAGGTCCCTCGTCACGCGAGCGCAGCCTGGTAACAAATATTTAATATATTATTCACTAAGTAGCGGTTTACACGAGGCCTACAGAAATCATTGTTGGCTAGTGTCTGCACAGATCACTTTACTCTTTATGTAATCTGGCCTCTCTTTTTTTTCATTGATGAATATCAAGCATACGCGGCCTGACCGTAACCGCCAACGGCAGCCATAGCCTAAAAACTCCAGCAACATCACAGTTGGCACATTATTATTTAGCGGCAGAATACTTGGCAACTGTGGGATATTAACCCAGACGCACTCCACAACATTAAACTCAGTCTAACCCCCTCAAAAACCTCTTCTTGCTTAGCCCTTTATTCATCATCATCAACCCTCTTACCATCCCACTGCTAGGAAAAGGTCTTCTCACATAAAGAGAAACATGATTAAAAATATTTACTTATAACACAACTCACCTCCTCCTGATCTATCTTCAGGATGTCTCCATTGAGTGAAGTCGATAGTTTCATTTAAATGACGGATCGATGTAATTTTTATAGGAAATGTTTCATCTATAACAAAGAAAAGGCTCAATATTATGAGTAGCATAATGCTAGACATGGAGAGGTCGCAAACAGTAATTTTTAACCTATCGAAATAGGCAGTCCCATCTAAACACCATCAATTATAGTCAAAGTCCGCACGAAACTAGTTGGCCGAGCCTTAGGTAGGTACGGGGGTGAGGCGGCGGGTTACTGTGAACAGAAGCAAGCGTCCCCGCCGGTTACATACCTAAGGCGCGGCCAACTAGTTCCGCGCAGACTATAAGACTATTTCATTCGAGTCGAAACTCGCCATCCTTTTTTTTTCATACAAAAATTAGGTATCGAAGTATATGGGTGAAAAGAAACGAAGGAAGCTACGAAATTACAAAAAATTTTAATCCCCTTTAATATCAAATTATGCAGTTAGAAGCAACAATAAATTATTTATCATGAAAATATCATTACAATACAGGACGGTTTGAAATAGAGAAATTATCGAAGTTTTACCTTTTAAAGCCTCTCCTGGAAACTTACAAAATTCGAGTCATGCTTTTTTATTGAAGACGTCGATCTACTGAAAACGGTGGCAACCTTGAGCACAGTTTGACTTGGCTTGAGCAGATAAAAAAAAAAGTTCATACTATCGCAAGCTAGGTGCAGCGGGAGAGGCTAGCTTTCGCTCCCGCCATTATGTTTTATTTTTTAACCTCAAGCCTGGAAACCATGGTATTACATAGACCGATGCACTCAACTAACTTGCTTACCTCTACATGCAAAGAAAATCCATCCGCACGTAAAGAGGTGTAGGATTAATGTAATAATACCAAATTTTAAGATACGGGGTGTTATATGACTCTGAAATTAAAGAAATAAATGAATATTTGGGACATTTTGCACAGCACCATGGACGTACCGAGGGGGGAGGCAGGGGCAGCTGTCCTGGATCTTGTAAAATAAAAAAAAACTTTTCTAAAAGCAAATCAAGCCTGCCCCCCGTAAGCTACATAACACTGACGGTAAAAAAATTTGAATCAACCAAATCATTGTACTTACCCTATTTTACTATAACCATTTAAACTGATTGATTTTTATTTTTTCTTAAAAAAATGTATTATATATAAAGCTTTTATTATAGTAACGATAACAATCAACAATGAAAATGTAACAATAATCTCTAATATCTATAATTATAAATGTTATTGAACAATACCTTGAAACTTCTACAAAAATGAAATTCATAATCCATAAAATATTTGAGTCTTAACAATCTTGCAAGTTGGAATTCCCAATAGCCAGTAATCAAAGTAAGAAGTGGCGTAAGAAGAGATAAAAATTCCACAGCGAAAAACCATTGTTTAAATTTTTTTAAACCAAGTCGGCGGTGAACACACTTCTTTCGTTCTACAACAAGTTTAATCTGAAAATATAAATATCAATATAATACCATTACGACTGTATTCTTCGAAGGGTTAGCCTCAATATAATATTATATACACCTACACTTAACCGGTTTATCTCGACGAGTCTCTTAATGCAATCATTATTTGCTCAGGAGGTACACTCACTCGAAAAATTACTAATTTATGTTTTAATAAAAAAATATCAACGCAACGCGAATAACAGTTACCTACTTGCTAACTTACTGGTACGTTCTGGCGTCTGTTAGACAAAGAGGCGTTTCTGAACAAACTTAACATTCATTATTTTTAAAATTGTCAACTATTTGCATGGGTTTTATATATTTATTTTTCTTTAAATACATGCATAAATCTACATTATCAAAAATCTACTCTAAGAATCAAATTAAAAATAATATTTAATTAATATTTAAATTGCTTACGGTATAAAATTCAGAAATCATGTTGAGTAAAGTGATAATATCGGTGAACAAAAGGACGCAGTAGAATCTGAACCATAATATGGAGTGTGCAGGCACAATGGTATTTAACACGACTATGCTGGATGAGATGTACGGGCAGACAAACCATGACAGGTAAAGCCAGCGAGCGTACCACGTGTCATGTGTAGCTTCCTTGGGAGCAGTCTGTCCCTGAGTGAATAAAACTTCTTAAAAACAGATCATACCATCATACCATCGCGCCTGTATTCCCGAAAGGGCTAATTAGGCAGAGGTGCTTCTACTAATATACACATACATTTCGCCGGTATGTTTAGGTCACATTGTAATAGGAACAAAATAAGATACTTTTAATGGATTACATATTACACAGTATAGAACGGAATATTGTTCCGCGCCCCCATCGTATGCATAAAACTTTTGTTTTAAAAAATAAGCCAAATAATAGTAAGTGTAAGTTATTTTTAGTGTATTTTGCCTTTATATTGAATTTATAAATGGTAAATATTATCTTTACAAGCAAGTAGGTAATAAACAATGGCCTAAAGATAAAAACTTAGTGAAACTTACTGGTAGCAATATAGTTTTGCGCCCACGAAGAAGGTATTGTACGGTGTCGTACGGATTCTCGCTAAAAACATTTCTGGTTGCCATAAAGTCGTTTTTAACTTGCTTGTTCTTCGCAATGGTATTCTTTACCTAAAAAAGAGTAAATGTTTAGAAACAAAGCTCAAACAAACATCCTAGGTGAAATTAAACTAAAAAAATATTAAGATGAAACAAGACGAAATCTAACATATAGAAATAAACAAAGCAAAATGAAAATAATAATTAGCAAGAAGAACAACAGAAAAGATAGATAAAGAAGAAGAAGAAGAAGAAAAATATACTAAAACTAATAATGTAAATAAAGGAAGAAAGAATAATAGCAAATGTAAGTATATAAGCATGACAGACATACATACAAACAAAACAAATACAAACCATAATGCAAGAAAAATCAAACAGACAAGAAGCAAATCAAGGCCCTAATTATGTTAGGGGAAAAGTAAGACAATAATTTAAAAAAAAAAAAGATATACATGTATGCATGTATGTCGTGTCCAGCCGTCTAGTGCTAGCGAATCGTGCTAGCAAAAAAATATTCAAGGATTTTCCCCAACAAAGGGCGTTTTGTGATCGCACGATACTGAAGGGAACAAATCGATTCTGAGCAAACCTAGCTTCGGTATGTATATAAATAGAATACCTACGAAATATATGCTGAAATTGCTACTTAATGCTCTATCTTTTTGTTTTTTTTTTTTAAGCATTTTCCATGCTAAGATTACAAGTTATTTTTAATGAAGGAAAAAATCGGCGGGCGGGCAGGATTCGAACCCGCGCCTTCTGGTTCGGTACACCAGACGCTCTGACCACTAAGCCACCGCTCGCCCTGCTCGCCAGTCGAAATCTTCCTCCACATTCTAATTTACGTCTAAAGTGACGTAGCGCCATCTATTGTGAAGAATGCCTCTCACAATAGATGGCGCTACGAATATCAGAGCGTCTGGTGTACCGAACCAGAAGGCGCGGGTTCGAATCCTGCCCGCCCGCCGATTTTTTCCTTCATTAAAAAATAACTTGTAATCTTAGCATGGAAAATGCTTAAAAAAAAATACAAAAAGATAGTTAATAGGTAAGGCGGTATCATACGACATTGAACTAGCTGTAAAGTTAGTCGTATCGGTTGTGAGGCATTCTTCACAATAGATGGCGCTACGTCACCTTAAGACGTAAATTAGAATGTGGAGGAAGATTTCGACTGACGAGCAGGGCGAGCGGTGGCTTAGTGGTCACAGCGTCTGGTGTACCGAACCAGAAGGCGCGGGTTCGAATCCTGCCCGCCCGCCGATTTTTTCCTTCATTAAAAATAACTTAATGCTCTTCCAATTTAGACCCACTGCCGTTAGTATTGTAAAGGAGGTCATCAAAAGGCAACTCAGCCCAATTTTGTACCGGAGAAGAAATATTTATTTTATTTTATTATATTTATTTACGACTGCCTCGTTGGTCTTGTGGTCCCAAATGCGACTGCTACGCTAGAGGTCCTGGGTTCGATCCCCGGGTCGACCAAAGTATTGTTGGGTTTTCTGTGAAATTAACAATAGCAGCTCTGAGTCTGGATTTGTGCCAGGTTTATGGCGATAGGCTCGCCCCCTATTACATGGGACCTAAACATACTGGCGAAATGTAGGTGTACATTAGTACGCCTCTGCCTACCCCTTCGAGGAATATGGGCGTGATGGTGTATTTTATGTTTATTTCATTTTATTTTGATGAGCTTTCTGTACCGACCTTTACCTTTTATACCCGACTAGAGTTACAACTCGAGCGTTTACAAACCGTTCGAGCGCCAACTCGAACATTTAAACGCAGACTCAAGCGTTTTTAAAACACTAGGTGCCAAACGTATATCGCACCCCCGGTGCAACACTGTCACTTATGCAAAAATGTAGTTTTTCAGGAGAAGCATTTAAAACTTTCACACCTCACAAATAAGATGAACAGCTTATACTATAACGTCAACGTGAACTTTTTTTTCGTCACGCCCTCATACGGAAACTATGCGTACTACAAAAGTAACGTTATGGCACCAAGTAAAGGGGTGCTTTAGGATCATTTTTAGATATTTAACTCATTTTTGCATTTTTTGCAAAAGTGACGTTGTCGCACCGGGGGTGCGATATGTTAGCCGCTTGCCATGGTCTCGCAACAGTCCGACACCAAAACCTTAGATATTTACCTCATCGGTAATGATATTCTGAAATGCCGTTAATTCAATACTCAGCAAATCTGCATGTTCTTCAGCTGTAGCAGTCACATGAATAGGACGCAGCTTAGTACCTTGAAGTTGACCAAATATATCACCCTGTAAAACAGTAAGTTTTATAAAAGTGCTTCCATCACGACAGAGTAAAAAATAAAGTAGGTAAGTTAAAAGTAAGTAAGTGCAATGTAGGTACGTCGTGAAACAGCCGGCTTTAATTCATATTAACACGTACCTATACAAGGTGGAAGTGTGGAAGGGACATAGACGCACAAACGTCGTGACAAGGTTTCACTCAAGGTCAAAAATAAAATGACCTAGGTCATTCGTGTAGAAAATAATCGGTTATTACAGATATTGACATTTTTGAGCGCGCAACGTATTGCTCAAAAAGCGATTATAACGTTCCGCGGTGAATATTATCGCGCGTGATCCGCTGATAAATGAATTAATCATGATTTTTTTATTATAAATCTAATTTGGGTAGATAGAAATAATGTTTTTATACACGTTAAGTAACAAAAACTTAAAAAGTTGCGGAAAATTTCAACTTAACCCCCTGCGTTTAAATTTTCCGTAACATTTTAAGTCCAGAATCTCACTGAATCAACTGAACTCATGGTATTCGGATGTGCGTCGATGTCCCTTCCTTAAATAACTAAAACTTGCAAACTAAACTTTTTATTTTCATCTACCCAGTGTCACTCTCACAGTACGAGTAAATAGAATAGTAACATACATACATACGTACGTAAGTATGTATGTATGTTACTATCAATAAATTTCTCATTTAATAACATTAAACTAGAGTGTGTTGACAACTTTAAGCTTTTAGGCCTAAGCATTGACACACATTTAAATTGGAAATCCATACAAAATACTGCCAGTAAACTTTTAAAATTCATGTGTATGCATTATACGAACTAAAAAAACTACAGACGTTAAATCCGCAAAAACCGCATATTATGCCTACGCTCATTCCTGGCTACGTTACGGTATCATTCTATGGGGTAATAGTGTAGATGCTGATAGAGTATTCAAACTCCAAAAAAAGTGCATACGCATCCTTGCAAACATAGATGGCATGGCAAGCTGTAGACCACATTTTATTAAACACCGAATCTTAACACTAACATCTCTTTACATCTTAGAATTAAGGCTCTTTGTTAGGAGAAATATGTCACTATTCTCCCTGAATAAAGATCACTACACTCAAACCCGTAACCTTAGACACCAAAATAGATTAGCCCTTCCAACTTCAAGCCTATCTCTATTTCACTCAGGTCTATACGTCATGGCTATCAAAGTATATAATAAAATACCTTAAATGATAACGTATTTAAAATTAAATTAAATAACTACCTACTACAAAAATGCTATTACAATTTAAAAGATTTTTTTGATTATAAGAAATTATAGAAATTTGATTATATGAAATTATAAGTACCTATCCTACGTAGATATAAAAACTCCGTGCAATAAAATAAATACCTATAAAAAAATCTCAAATGGCCTATAATGATTTATCTTAATATTAGTCTAATGTTTATAAATTTACTACCATGTTATAATTCTATTAGTTAGTTTTATTATGTAACTTCCTAATATAATTAAATATGTATTCTGTGCTGTGCCCTAACAGGGTTTCATGTTGAATCAAAACTATTTTATAACACCGTAATGTACACATGGAAGCAATAAATACTTTGACTTTGACTTTGACTTTGACTACGTACATACATACTCTCGAAGAACATAACCCTCCTGGCGCAGTCGGGTAAAAACATATATACTTCTCTCACCTTTGTGAGTATCATGATTTTTTTGCCTTCTTTGGAGATTTTCACTTTTCCACGATGCACTACAAACACATTGGTTGTAATGTCCATTTCCCTGAAAATGTCATGATTGGGCAGAAAGTAGATCAGGTCACTTGCACTAGCCAATTGTCTTTGTATCGGTTCTCCTGCGCCAAGTATCGAATCCAGGAGGGTGAATGTCCTATTAAAAAAAGTTAAACATTAACACTGAATACTTAATAGTACAAACAGAACTGTACTAGGGCTGTTCGCATTTATAGCAGAGTAGCGTTTGTCAATTGATGATCAAAAGCTTAGGAGTGGAGAGAAGCAGTGATAGCCTACGGGTATGATCACTAGACTGTCAAGTCAAAGGTCCCGACTTCGGCACGCACCTCTGACTTTTCGAGATCACGTGCGTAAATATGCTTTATGTGTGAAGGAAAATTTCGTGAGGAAACCTGCATGAGAAATTTTCTCGAAGGTATGTGAAGTCTGCCAACCCGCATTAGGCCAGCGTGGTGGACTAAAGCTTATCATACTGAGGAGCCCCGTTCCCGGCAGTGGGACAGTGGGTTGATGATGAATGAATGATCAGCTACCTAGCTAATGATTATCTAGCGCACACTAAGCACACATTTGTGCAAAGATATCGCGTAACATATACGCAAGAAACATAGTCCTTCAACAACAACCATCAACATCAACTCTTTTTTGAAATCAGTTAAAAAATAATTTATTACGTACTTCTTATAGAAATAGAAATTCAAATCTTGACGAAATATTATACCAACGCGGTCATTCTTGAGTTCTTGGACATTAATACCCTTTGTTCTGTAAGAAAAATGCTGTATTATATTCGTTTTTATTAAAGGAAATACTAGAAACAAGGCAGATCACAGAGGAGAGGACGGGATGGCCTGGATGTATTTAAAAGGAGAACAGTAGAGTAAATCGGGGGGAACCTTTACTCGGGAGGAAAATAATAAAGGCTAAAATATATCTAAAAAAAGGAAATCCTGGACTGAATTAAAGCTGCCTTTGCCCAGCAGTAAATAACAGACGAAGCTACGTAATCAGTATAATACTATCGGCAAAGATTTTTTCTTAGAAATATCGATTTTACTCGACTAGTGTAGGCTGTGGTTTTATCTATATCATATTAATTGTTGTCTTCGACCTTTATAATTGTTGACTCCTTTACGCCGCAACGGTCGAATGGATTAGGCTGGAATTAAGATAGCACTAGTAATCTGTATACACATAATTATACATGCTTTTACCTTGCTACTGATGTGTTTCCACTGGAAGATAACAACATCTGGATTTTAACTTAGCCAAAAAAAAACTAGTATTTAATATAGCATACCTGAGCCAGCAATATCTAAAATGCACAATGATATTTTCAATTGTGTTTTTCTCCACTCTTTCAAATAGAAGAAATTTTTGTAGTTGATTGACTCCATGCTGAAATACTGTGTTTCCACGGCTGTTCAGTACCAAAAGTGTCAAAGTGTAGCATGATATAAACCTAAAATGATATTGAGTACTTGTGTAAAATCTTAAATATTACTTATTAATACAGCGTATATAGTCCACGCGGAACTAGTTGGCCGCGCCCTAGGTAGGGACGGGGGTGAGGCGGCGGATTACTATGAACAAAAGCAAGCGCTCTTGCCCCACCGTCCCACCACGCGCAGGTGACCCCACCCCTCCGTCCCGCCGCTCACATACCTAAGGCGCGGCCAACTTAAATTCAAATATTTTTATTTCAATTAGACCATATAAATATGTACTTTTGAAACGTTAAACTATCTGCACGGTTCCAAAAAAAGTGGGTCTTATGGAGAAGATCCGGCAAGAAACCCCATAGATACTCCTTTTTAAAAATATGTGGGGTTACAGTACTTAACCATTGTTGTGAATAGTAATGAGGATGATGCAGCTTGATGTGTAGATGCAGAGATTAAAGAGTAGGTAAGTATTAGAATTGAAATTACTGCCATAGCACGAAGAGCCGACCAGTCCCGACAGACGGCACTCGTTCACGAGCATGACGTACGTAGGGAATAAAACGACCCAACACATAACGGCACCATCAGCAGGAAATTTCAGTGATAATGACAAGCTCAGACTGCGGGGCTAGGTCTATTTATGTAACAAATAAGCCTGCAGAATACTCATACTTTACAGTTCATAATGTTCATTTCTCAATAATAAAAGATTACGGTAAATATAATCTCAATTTAAAAGTTCGCAGGTAAAACATTTAATGTCACAATATAAGATATAATTAATTGGTATAATTATTGCAATGTCAAATAGTAATAATAAAATAAAAAATATGTTAGCCTAAAATGTTGTAATTATGGAGTCAATAGCCCGGTTCATTGGAACAGTTCAATTTCAAGCATTTTTGTCGTCTATCTGTATAGACGACAAAATACGTCGAATGACAAGTAACCCTGTGGTTACTTGTCATTCGACGTATATCCACCAGAAGCTGATTGGGGGCCAAAATGCAACAAATTGAACACCACCTATGTATGGCCGAAATTCAATAATATTCGAGATATTAGAATTTTAGGGAATTTTCGATATTTACCCAAAATTTGACACTAAAATCCAAATATAAAAGAAACTACACATCGAATAGGCACCATTAAAAAATGATATTCTCCGCCGACAGTTTGTGGGAATATTCCTCTAGCTGCCAGCGCAGCGCATCCTTAGAAGGAGATCTTACACACTCTGGCGACCTTACACACTACAGGAATACAACACACAATAAAGTGTGTTATTTAGCTGCAGTTTTCTGTAAGGTGAAGGTACTTCCCCAGATGGGCTGCTCCAGATTTAAGCCATAAATGGCTGTGCCCTACCACTTTTAGAATTAGTTCTGCTACCGAAAAGTTCCAGGCGCAGTTACTTAATAAATCTGGTCGAAAAGTGAAGAATTAAATATATATCTAATCTGCTTCTGGAAGCAGTTGGGCTGTTTAGAATAAACACCCAAAGTTACACGTAAAACGGTTCAATTTCGGGACTAAGTGCGGAAACCAAACCCACTCACAGAAGTGGGTTTACATGATATTGGTAGTGATTCTAAACAAAAGAAAAGGTCCTATGCCACGACCATGATATGCTGTGACCAGCGTTCACTGAAATCCTTTAAAGTTGCTTAATCTTCTGTCTGTGTCTTACAAGGTCCACGACTGTAACTAGCTTTAAAGCATACATGTAGCTACCATCTCAGTTGAGATTGTGGAATGCAAAAGAATGATAATAATATTAATATGAATAAAAAAATCTAAGTATAGGAAACTATGTCATCCGAAATCAAATTACTTACCAAAATGTAAGTCCAAGAGTAAAAAGAACAAATCCCACGCCATAATGATCATGAGTTATTATAAATCTACCGAAATTCATTCTCATCATGCCGCTTTCCGCAAAATTTAGACTTTCAGCAAAGATCTGAAACAAGATGGCGCTTTTAAAAAGAATGAATAACTAGGTAGATATTTACATGACATACACACCAAAAATAAATGAACCCTTATTATTAACTAAATGAAAAAGTATATTTATGTATTTTTAAGCATTTTCCATTCTAAGATTACCAGTTATTTAAATGAAGGAAAAAATTGACCGGCGGGCGGGATTTTTTCCTTTATTAAAATATCGGCGAAAGGTAAAAAAACCTTTTTAATTTATAAAAAGGTTTACCTTTCGCCGATATCCGCAGAAAAACTCACGCACTTCGTAAGTTTTTATTTCAATATCAAAATTGTGATCATGGTTCAGCTGGGAGTGTCACCAGCAGTGGCAATGGCAATGCTAGGTCGTCGGTTGCGCGGGCGACTATATGCCATAAGGCCAAATGTACCGGCTGTAGTGCACATGTCACAGGGCCGGCAGGTAGCCAACGCGATATCATGATTTAGGATCCTGTACTTGTACGCGACTACTCCGTGGGTGGAAGTAAGTAGACCGAGACTAAAGTAATGGATAATACTGGACCGGAGTCTTTTTATTTAATATAGGGGATTGGCGCGAATGGCGCAGACATCAAGACCAATTAATTACTTTAGTCACTCATTTGCGCGCACCAGTCGAAAAGATCTTCCCCGCCCAGCCCCAATGCGACTGTGTGTGATGCGCGAACGTTACGTGAGAAAAAAATGCTATCATAAAAGGGGGAAAAGTTAAATAACATTGTTGTAAATATTAATATCATGTTTTATAACATTCAGTCTCCACATAACTGAAACATGTTAAATAACTATGTTTTATAACATGTTTTGTTTTATAGTAGGTATGTACGCACCTCTAGGCACCAACCCGCGCCTAATATTGGGTTCCAATTTTAAGAAAGAAAGAGATAGAAAGAAAGATAAATCTCCGTACCAAATGTAATTGAGCCCTGTTTCTTAAAGTTTGAGGTAAATTGAATACTTCGGGCATCCAGCACTGGTTCCTGATGTCGACTCGAATTAATGCTTTTGATCTATTAAATTCGAAATTCACACAGTTTACCATCAAGTAGTGGCTAGCTCCCATTACAACCATAATGTTGACAAGCTGCCATTTTAATATCTAAAAAAAAAACGACTACTAAAAGTGAAGGAATATTAATTGGCAATGCGGGACTTGTACGAACCAAGATGAACTATAAAAAATAAAAATTGATGAGTAATGTCACTTTAGTGTTTGAGATTAAAAAACGGACTATAGGTGCTTGTAGGAAGCCATCTTGTATGGAAGTACTTCTCTGCCATCGATTGTGTTTGACAGCACGTCACATTCCCTTCAAGTAAGATTACGGTCGACGATAATTATGCTCAAATTATAACAAAAATCATCGATTTTAATCGTCTCCATGAAGTATTTATTAAACAAAATTAATAAATATATCGGTAATTATTGTGTCGTTTAGAGATGGTTAGAAATATGACTAGGTATAGTATTTTCGCTTTAAGATGATATGTCTAAATAGTTCATAACTGATAATTATAGTATGGTATGTAACCCAACAAAATTTAATCGATTGATTTAAAAAATCGAATCAGTTGGTAAAGAAAATGGAATCGGAATTACCGATTTTATGAAATAAATGGCTGTTCCGATTCATTATTTTTTAAATTCAGTAGTATCAATCTCTATTGACTGAAGTTTCGTTTTCGTAACAACAATAATTTACGAAGAGACATTTTTTTTAATTATTATATTTTTTATTTTTTTCCACTTTATTTTTATGATTAAAAGTAGTATGCGTGATAAGGAAAAATGAGAACTGTCAGTCATCATCATCTTACGGCCAAAATACAATAGTTTACAGTCTTTTGAGAGTTTAAATCTCGTGAGATAGACTTTAATCTAATGGTATTTATAATTTTACCAACGCATATTTCAAACCGCTATATAGATAAAGCTGAAAAATGGCACAGATAATTATTATGACCTAGGAAATAAGGCATCCCATAAGAAAGGGTTTGGGCAGATTCCCACGGGAAAGAGAAAAATGATGATTACGTGATGATTCGAGGAACACCATGGGGTGCAGCTAGTAATTTATGAAAGTATAAAATGTACGAGTATGAAAAGTACAAACCATTACAGAAGTAGTGTTCACCGTTGGAACATCCGTTATATATTCAAAGTATGCAAATAAAATGTACAGCTGCGCAAACTTGCATATCGTATGAATTAGGAAACAGACATCAATATCTAAATTACTTGTTAAGAGAAGTCTGAGAACGGCGAACCAGGGTACGGCTCCAATAAGATCCAAAACAAATCCTTTACCTAAATAGTTTTTCAAGCACTTTTTCTTGTCGGTAACTAATATACCTTTTTCGTTGTAAAATGGTATCTGTAAAATTATGTAATACAACAAAAGCAAAATTACACAAATTATTATATTATACTAATATTATAAACACACACAGCAGTGCCTTTTGTTGTTGATTTCAATTCAGTAAATTGTTTATTCGAAAGGTGACATAGGAATTATGTTCTTGTTTTTATTAAAATATTTGGAATTATAAATTAACATACACACCCACAAACTTAGCTAGCTTAAGCCTAGCTTACTTAACTAAGCAAAGTAAGTTGAATAAGAGCTTGTAAAAAGAATACAGTCGACTTGAGAACCTCCTCCTTTCTTTGAAGTCGGTTGAAAACTAAATAATGAAAACTATTTTTTTTTCTTCACTAATGTGTTATATCCCCGCTTCTGATTCATATGGCACAGTCCATATGTGCATAATAATATGGTCAAAAATAGCTTTTATAACCCTGTATAAACAGGGCTATAAAAATACCTTAGCTATTACGCAGATGAAGTCTGGAGTCAGAAGATAATAATTAATAAGTGTTTATTCTCACGCATAATTTTATGATGATGTCTATAAAAGCGATGCCGTCGAAAAATGAGCTGACCATCATAAACTCCCATAGTGATACCGCACCAACACCACCTTTAAACAACATTTTCAATTAAGTATATAAAAGGATTGTAGAAATATAATGTTATACTTTGATGTTTATTATAGGTATTTGTATTCCCAAAGAGTTAGACATACGTGTACCTACTTATGTAACTACACTCACAGTTCGCCGGTATGATTAGGTGCCATGTTAGGTTAGATTAATGATTATTTTGGAATTATTGGGAAACAACTAGCTCGTCAAATTCATTCAAGCTTAAATAATTCACTAACTACGTCTTATACCTTCCTACTAATAGAAACAGATGAAGCGGAAGTAAAAAGTTAAAAAGTTAAAATCTGAAAGTGCCCCGCGTTGGTACAATATTCCACCAAATTCTTAAAGTTTGTTAGTATGGAAGCTGCACCAGTTGTAACTCACTTTGATAATCTTTGTCTCCAGAATGGCGTTTCCCAGCTCCTCATAAGAGTCTATTATATATTATTATACTATTTTTACACCGGCTAGAACGTCTTTATTATCTCAACGTCATAATTATTGTTGTTACTTTTACAAAAAAAAATTGAAAAATATAAGGAATTAATATACCTAGTATACCTACCTAACAGTGCTGCCGACGTGATGGATAAACACACAGTCACAGTTCTAAACAACATCCACATTTGCATGAATCTGTAAAAAATAAAAATATTCCATAAATCAAGCTTCGTTTGCAAATCACTTCGAAATTGCTAATCTTGATAGGTATTCTAAAACTTTCTTGAGCTATTTTGAGGTGTATCTTGAAATCCATCAATCAGATACCAAACAATGGATCATGGCGAGGTTGGACACTAAAAATTTTAAATTATACAATATAATATACCAAATAAACACGTATTTTATGACACAATAATATAGTTTTATTAGTTATTAACATTTTTAACACGTATTTTATGACACAATAATATAGTTTTATTAGTTATTAACATTTTTAAATCGTGCTATGATTTGATTTGTTTTTGTTTTATAATAATACTCCATTGAAATCCTCATAACTCATCCGCGTTTCTCATAACATCCTTGTACGGTATCACAGGCACATGATTGGATCAAGTCATATTAATATAATCGCTCTTTTGTTATTTGTTAATTTTGTATAAATAACTTAATCTAACCTTGCCTCTGCATAATTATCTTATTAAATATATATTTTTAATAACTGTACGCAGTGTTTATCTGTAATAAATAGATTGTTACACTAAACATAGTAAGTGCTTTATGTACTTATTTTTTTGTCTGAGTGTAAACAATAATAAATAAATAAAAATAAACAAAATATTTACTTAATATACAGTGTCTTTATAAAGTGCAAATATCAAACTCAGGGGATTAATTGCTTAATTTTACCTAAAAATCTTTTTAAAATCACTTTAATAACTTAAAATGATAAATGAGATACTTGTCGTAAGCTTCCATAATTTGCAAAGATTTCAGCAGCCTATTGGATGAGAGCATGCATACTTGATATCATAAATGCTAGGATGGAAACCTATCGCCACAGGCTTTTTGAATGTTCTACTTTAGGTAAATAACCATTGTGATGAAGGTTCTTAAATATGTATTAAGTCTGCTAATAAAAAAAATAGTGTCCGTTTCGACTGCTCGGCCAGAGTGTCGTAGAAGAAAAACGACTACGTCAACATTACGAAGGAATTTGTAAAACACTAACAATGAAAGTCGCAAATTCGTAGAAGCATTATTCAGAAAGTTCTATAGGTTTAACCATGGCCGCGCGGTCGAAACACGGAGAACCGAGCGGCCACGCAGTTCTCTTAAACGGGGCTTAGTAGAGGTCCCATTGTTTTTGCTAATAACTCATACGATTTCGAAGAAAATGTAGATAGCATGAATAAAGCCCTAGTGTTTGGACTTTACGACCTACAGACCTTAAATGTCATGGCCGCGCGGTCGAAACATGGAGAACCGCGCGGCCACGCAGTTCTCTTAAACGGGGCTTAGTAGAGGTCCCATTGTTTTCGCTAATCACTAATACGATTTCGAAGAAAATGTAGATAGCATGAATAAAGCCCTAGTGTTTGATCTTTACGACCTACAGATCATATAACCCATAATAGAAGTAAGAAGAAGGGTGACCAAGATTTATGGTACGTCAAAAGACATATTAATTTTCTAAATACAGTACCTTTTAGAAGTACCTTTCATTAAACATATTTGGTTTTCGTTTTCGTCTTCTGGTTAAACACACCAGACGCCATTATGACCACTAAACTACCGCGAAGTCCACGCATGGAAAATGCTTAAAAAAATACAAAGAGAGATAATTTCTGCTGGTCATTATCAAAGCCTAAACATATTAAACTGTAAGTATTATTTTTAAATAATTTCTAACTATGTAGGTAATTTGGAGTCGGTGCGAAACAAATTTATTTTGAATTTGACTAATTTAATATAAAGCGATTGTAACGAGACTTGGCACATTTATATAGTTCTTATGTCCCTACAACATAATGGACACCTAGAGTTGATCTGGTGATGGAGACGGGAGACAAATGAAGGAAACCCTCAACAGTTTACAGCAGCTCTTTCGGGCTTATTTAATGTAACTTTATGAAAACTTAGACCTGAGTTAGTTAAAATAAGGTAGGTAACTAAATAATTTTTACTTTTTACTAGCTATTAAAAATAACAACTTTTTACAAAAAAAGTTATATCGACGAAAAAAGTTACTAAACCGCGTTACATAAACCGTTTTTAGTCTTTCGTCGAAGATCATCGTGATCGACCAAGCGACCATAATTATGAAAAAGTAATGTGCAAGCAATTATTAATTGCTTACACATTACTTTTCCTATCCTAATGATAGATACATACCAAGGGCCGGTTAAATGACAGTCTTTATTTTATTTTATTTTTTATAATGAAGGAAAAAATCGGTTGGCGGGCAGGATTCGAACCTGCGTCTTCTGGTTCGGTACACCAGACGCTTTGACCGTTAAGCTACCGCAAGCCCCGCTCGCCAGTCGAAATCTTCCTTTACATTCTAATTTACGTATTAAAGGTGACGTAGCGACATCTATTGTCATGACAGAGTCTTGTTCATAAGACATGAAACTTTAATACACTTAAAAAAAATACACGACACAGTCTTACACTTGCAATTAAGTATCGGCCATGTTCTATCTTACTTAACTAATGGCCAATCATAGACCTACAATATGACGCGGTCGGCGCCGGCCGGCTTGTGATTGGGCGGCGCAGAATGCATGGTAGGACGTTCGGATACACGTCAGCGCAGTTACCACGAAGGAGAATACATCCTTGGAGCCTTACCATGTTAAGGCCTACGCCGACGTTCGGATATAACCGCTACAGCTTCTGTTTTTGCATTCAGAACAAGGTCTTAATTCGGAATTATTGACAACGATGGTAACTTCCAGGCTTTTATTCCAAACATAATTATATGTCTAAATTGAATAGGGGATAAAAACAAAAAAATTGCATACTTTTTCATATTTGCTCCATATGGACGATAAACATACTTTACTTCGTTTAACACTATGCAATAAGTCATTATTTTAGTAAAACTTTCTGTCTATTAATTAATACACATTTTTATGTTTTAAAAATGTTGTTGTTATTGTTTTTGTTTTGTTATGTTTTTAGCTTTGAAAAAAGATAAAACACAAAATAACAAGCTATACAAGCGTTACAATATATGATTTAGTCGTTGTTTAATTTTATGTTTTGTTATTTGGTATTTTTTGGTAGCTTAGAAGTTACCTATATAAAACAAACTAAAAACGACGCTTTTGGACATGTCTGATCGACGCACCATAAATAATGGTCACCCTTCTTCTAACTTGCATTATAGGTTATATGATCTGTAGGTCTTAAAGTCCAAACACTAGCGCTTTATTCATGATGTCTACATATTCTTCGAAATCGTATTAGTAATTAGCAAAAACAATAAGACCTCTACTAAGCCCCGTTTAAGAGAACTGCGTGGCCGCGCGGTTCTATGCGTTTCGACCGCGCGGCCATAGCATTTAAGGTCTGTAGGTCGTAAACTGAAAACACTAGGGCTTTATTTATGCTGTCTACATTTTCTTCGAAATCGTATTAGTAATTAGCAAAAACAATAGGACCTGTACTATGCCCAGTTTAAGAGAACTGCGTGGCCGCGCGGTTCTCCATGTTTCGACCGCGCGGCCATGACATTTAAGGTCTGTAGGTCGTAAAGTCCAAACAATAGGACTTTATTCATGCTATCTACATTTTCTTCGAAATCGTATGAGTGATTAGCAAAAACAATGGGACCTCTACTAAGCCCCGTTTAAGAGAACTGCGTGGCCGCGCGGTTCTCCATGTTTCGACCGCGCGGCCATGGTTAAACCTATAGAACTTTCTGAATAATGCTTCTACGAATTTGCGACTTTCATTGTTAGTGTTTTACAAATTCCTTCGTAATGTTGACGTAGTCGTTTTTCTTCTACGACACCTTGGCCGAGCAGTCGATACGGACACAAAAAATAAACATAAAAAGTAAAAAGGTTTCAAATTACCTAGATTCTGGTTCGGCCCAGAACACACCCTCAGCAGGTGTGGAGCGCGTGTCCGGTATATCAGCAATCATTTTTGAACTTGAAACCATCGACATTCTTGTGCTGTAAATCCTATCTCTGAGCTTATGTTGAAACTGAAAATAATGGATTTGTAATTGTATTTAAGACATAAAAAAATCTACGGAATTTATAAAACCATAAGACTTTTTAAATTTTTTCATTTCATATTATTTCAAAGTCTTTGGCAAATAGTGTTCTACTCTGCAGCAGAGCCACCTTTTAGAAACTGATCAATTATTTCTTAAAATGATGTACGTCATAGTTATCTATAAAACTTTTCATAATACAAAACCACTATAGTAAACTGGCTTAAGACTGTAAGTTATGAAGAAATTGAGAATTAACTGAGAAGCGAGTTAAACCGTGCGCATTTATGTGTGTGTGTGGGTGTGTTAAGCAATATTTACACACCCACCCACACACACACTATCACTCTTTATTGTTACTGAATGTAACTTTTTAGAGGTACCTCTAAGTATAATGATGTACGGAAGAGCGGGGGCTCCTGGCACAGGCATATGCTTAAAAGGAGCTTCCTTCAATTTGTTTGTAAAATATATTATCTATATAATTATATTATCATCTTTTAGTAATAAAGAAATTTTGTATTTAGTTTTTGTATTATTTAAGGACTTTCGGCACTTATTTACCAATCTGAAAATTGGCCCATCGAGTGAGAGCAGTGTATACAAAGGACATAAGTAAAAATTTGCCATTTCGTATGACACCAAAAGCCCTATACCTGTCTGCAAAGAGACACTAAGTACACGGATTTTTTTGGTGATAAAAACCTGCAAGATGATGAAGTTTGTTGTTTGTTTGACAATACAAACCGCTTTCTGTAGTTTAAATGAAATTAAAAAAAAAACAAAATCAATAAAAACTACGATTAAAAATAATATGTTGATTATTTGTATTCTATTGCGCGCCTAATCAAAATGCTACAAAACATTTTGCTGACACAAAATAACTAGGCGCTTTCTACGAATATCTTAGTATAGTAATATAAATAAAACGAGTCTAATAATGAATGACATTTTTCACATTGAACACTATTCGTACAACAGTTTTCATCAATAAACAGTAGTTTTTGTTTCCTGAGTACATGTTCTGGGTGGCTCTGCTGGGGAGCATACTCTACACATTAAATGTCTATTTTATCGTTACCTATTGCATGTACAGCGATATCGGTATACGTATATTATGTACGTTTGACGTACTTCCATCATTTTAAGATATAATTGA
This sequence comes from Acronicta psi, assembly GCA_946251955.1. Classification (NCBI taxonomy): domain Eukaryota; kingdom Metazoa; phylum Arthropoda; class Insecta; order Lepidoptera; family Noctuidae; genus Acronicta; species Acronicta psi. The sequence goes on along the minus strand of OX276482.1, from coordinate 9,797,457 downwards.
TCAAGTTTCTAAAAGGTGGCTCTGCTGCAGAGTAGAACACGGCAAATAAGCTAGTAAATATTAAAAACAAAAACGAAGACGAATGGAAAATTTACGGTCTGTGACGTACTGTATATATATTTATTCCTTCGATGATATCTCAGGAATGGTCATGGTGATTCGTGGGAGAAATGAGTTCTTATTTCACTTTGAATAAACTGCAATATTGGTAGGTACTCACATCTCTGTGTTTCAAAATATGTTTCTTGAATACCTCATCACGCATACTTCCAAACTCCTTTATGCAGTTTTCTAAATACCTATATTCAATTGGATATTTCTGATAAATCTCAAACAACGTGTGCGTTTTAATATAAATAACCTAAAAACAAAAATCTAAATTGATATCGTTTCCTTTTTTACCTGAATACGAAAAAGAGGCCAACGAAGATTGTCATAGGTTGTTAAACTCATTGGCCAATAACAACAATAACAATCTATGTACCCTTAGCGTGGGTTCACCTGTGGGGTAAAATTTGGGCTGGAATTGTCGCTAACCTTATGTACTCGTCGCTAACAGAACAATTTTCAGAAAATATAGTTTTATTTTAAAATAATTCGGCCAGGCAGGATTTTAATTCGGCCTGGCAGAGCGATTTGAAAGGTTAAAGACAAATTAAATAAACTGGGTAAGAACTGAGAAACCTATGATAGACAAGTTGCCTATTATTATAGGTGTCGCAGTTTGAATCGAACATCAGACTTTTCGTGATAATGTTCACTCGCTAAATGGTGAAGAAAAACATGAGTAAACACAGCTGCGATTTTTTTCCACGGTGTCTGAAATACAGTAACCCCCATTACATAGGACTATGCGTAGATCGGTACCCAGCAATGGAATTTAGATGGGTTATGAAATTTTGGTAGATATTAAAATAAAACTTACTTCGCAATCAGTGTATGCTGTGTAAGTTCTTAGAGCGGGTTTTTTGAACAAAACTCCATCGGGGGACAACATATCTCCTGCTCCGTGGTATACCACCATCAATTCACCTTGCTCGTTGTGGTACTCAGCTTGTATGTAACCCTAAAAATCATTATATTAGTGTAACAGTTATATTGAAGCAAGTGCAAGTGGTTCCGAAAGACACAGGTATGCATTATTAATTTTTTTTTAAAGTTGGGCGGACTTCATTCGAGCATCGTCCGCTACAACCGCTCACCTGATTTCGAAAAAAATTATGGGACCAATCTGTAAGCACCAGCTTTCGAATAAAAAAGAATCATCAAAATCGGTTCACCCAGTCCAAAGTTCTGAGTAACAAACCAAAAAAAAATACAGTCGAATTGAGAACCTCCTCCTTTTTTTGAAGTCGGTTGAAAAGATAGTGTGTAAGAAGTCATAAATTGCCATACTTATTGTCCTATTTTTTCTAAAACCTTTCTGTTCAGTACAGATGATGTTATTTGTTTCTAAATAATTATGTATTGAGTTCGTCATAAATGAACTTCTCAACAATTTAATAAAAAAACGGTATTCATGAAATTGAAGTGTTATTCTATTATTTAATTGTTATTTTATTATTCGAGGCGGAGACAATTCCCACAAATCAAAACCACGAGGAGGAACCCAGGAAACTTAGGTTCATCAAGTTATATTCCGAATAAACGTATTTTTTTAAGAAAACCAGGAAACGGATTGCCCCTGTAGCTATGTTCCTCAGTTTCCTGGTGGTTCTGAACATGTTGTTGTATAAATAAGAGTAAAAATGTTTATACTCAATACTCAATATTTATTGCATTCCACAATATAAGCAATTAGGTGGTAGACAATACAATAATTTCGTTTATTATGGACCCCGTCGGGCACAGCAATGTAGGAGAGAGGAAGCACTAGTTACCATACAATTACTTCTTTTTTTTTGTATATATTTAATTCACGTTTATTAGGTAAGTTTAATAAAATATATTATATAGGCAGGATATTAATTTTGTTTTTATTAGTATTATTATGTATTTCAGGAATATAATATATTATATAGATTATTATTAAGTATGTTATTATATAATGTTTTATTGAGAATAAAGTTTCTTTAACCATAACCATTGTGGTTGTTTTTAAGTTGTCCATTATTTCTGTAATTTATTAATTAGTATGTATATTGTATTATTATGTGTTTATATGTAAGTATTTGGTTTTATTATTATTGTTATAGTTATATTTATTTATACTTTTTCTTGTTTTACTGTATTTGTACTATTTCTTTATCATGTATATATTCCTTAATAGTGTAGTAAGCTTTATTAATAAGTATTTGCTTTATTTTGTTTGTAAATATTATGTCACTAATTTCAATTTTATTGATTCTGGTAATTTATTATACACTCGCGAGCAACTAAATCGACTCAACCTACAACCGCGTAAACATTTGTGATTTTTTCAAAATGTATGTATTTTATTAACAAAAACCATATGTTTATTGAAAGCTTGATTAATTTGCTTTACATTAGTACTAATATCATTTAGTAAATATTCAGTAACCTTTTAATTACCGGACTTTAATACGCGCAGAAGAAAATTGACTTTACCGTACCTACTAATTGCGCTCTGAATTACCGCTATAAAAACTTCCACAATCGGTTTATCTACTGAAATTAAGCTCCAGCTGTAAGACAGAACTATCAAAAAGAAATCCTATACATTTTTTAGACGAATTTATGAATACTATGCCTGAAGAAGCTGCTAATATGGGACCCTGTTGCAAAAGGGACTTAGTTAGTGAACATTAGATGCCCAGCTTCACTTGAACCAGTCTGCTGTATCATTTGGTATACAGAATGTTGCAGGAGACAGGTGCCTTTAATCGGACACCAAGAACCAGCCGCCAACATTGCACGTTAGAGAAAAAATACCGGTTTACCGTCTCAGTATAGCTGCGAAATCGACACCCGAGGGGTGTTGATTTGCAGCAAGAGCTGAGACGCGTTTGAAGGGTGGCTGTCACGTAGTCAACAATTAGAAGACGCTTAAAAGAAGCTAACCTCCTTATAAAACAGCCTGCCACATGCCCGAAATTGACCATAGGTCATCGGCAAGCTCGCCTTTGATTTGTACGAGAGCGTCTTAATTGAAACATTGAGCCATAGTAGCCGATTTTGTTCATTGATAAGTGTAAAATGTGCCTACATGGGAATGATAGGATAGGTAGGGTCTAAAGGCGTCCTGGTGAGTGATTTGTGCAGTGCTGGTTTGCTAAAATAATGCATACATCAGCGGTTCACGCATGATGTATGCATTATTACATCATGCGTGATTAGATAAAAGTGCAGAAATGTATTTAAACTGAGAAGGAAAAGTGGAAACACTGTCAAATGCGGATTATGCCTGCAAAGGCTTAATTACTATGACCTACGAGGAGGATTCTAAAAAAACCTTTCGGTTAACGCGACCCCCTTGGGGGTCAGTCGCCTCGAGGGAAACTAGTACTTGCCAAGCTGGTCTAAATTGGCAATCATTGAGATGTACCACCCTCACGGGCGGTAAATTCAACCAGACCAGATAACCAGATGATGTAGTTTGGTATCTGTTTAGAGTGAAAAGCCGCGCTCGTTTTCAGGCCCGTAGGAGGCCAAGTAGGAGAGTTGAAGGCTGATCGGTACATTGACGACATTCTTCAAGACCACGCGGTTACCTACATGGTTTATTGGTGATTAGTTTTTGTTAATACACCGTAATATCCGTTGTCACACGTCGCGTTTCACTCAGAAATTCTTAAACGAGATGAATATACACCCAATGGACTGGCTTGCATTCAACCCAGCCATGAATCCCGTTAAGCACCTATAAGGACAAGCTTCAGAGAAGGGTTCGAGCTTAGAATCAAGTTCGTAAGACTTTTATCTAATTGAAGGCGGCGTTATTAGAGGAGCAGGATAGTGTTTCTCAGGAAACCGTAAAAAAAATCATAATATCAATGAAGAACCGACTGCGACCCATGATATCAGCTAGAGGAGTTAATACCAAGTATTGTTACACTAATATTTTTCATGATATTTTTACAGTTTTTAATTAATTTTTAAAATACCTAACCACAAGTCATATTTCTTAAGTCTTATTTTCGCTACATTTCCATCCAGGTACCATTATTTTATAAAGTACTGAATGGATGTTGACAATACTGGTACCAATTTAAAGCTGATTCCTTAAGCTTTTTAATCATATATGAATTTTATATACAAGTATCGTATGAAAAAAAATATTCGTATATGTATGCGTGCTTACAGGTTGAGTCGATTTGGTTGCTCGCGAGTGTATATATTTATGCACATTACGTAGGGGCTGTTGGAGTGTAGCGTTATGCGGGAAGTTGGTAGCAAGCTGTTGCTGTTGGAGTGTTGGTTTATGTCTTAGTGATCGACCAGAATGTTTATCCTCGCGCCTTGTAAAATCGCCTTGTAATGTTTATAATATGTTTGTCCCATAGGCATTCCTAATATCTACAAATATTCGTATAGATCTCGTTAGTGATGGACATTTGGACCAAGTTCCATACAGTTTTGGTCATTCTGCTTTATTGATTTTAACATTCCGTAGTGACACATGCTGGTGTTTACGATAAAATTGTATAATTTAGACTCAAATTTTAACGATTTGGTATGTGAATTTTAACGGCATAGTTTAACGCCCGTTGCAGTGTAATCCTCACCTGTATAATCCAAATTGCGTTTCTACACGGAGTTCCAAATGAATAAACAGCTGAACTTTTCGGCATTAATAAAAATCTTGCTGCAGATGCTAAATCTCTTAGTAGCTTTGGATCAGCATGAGCGAACACCTTGCATCCAGCAATTACTCTTTGGGCTACCGCACCTTGAGCTTTCCAGTAAACCTCATACGGCTGATGGTCTGCTAAGTGATTATTATATAAAACATCTGTACCCGTATAGTACTTCCAATGACATAAAAGAAATCTATCAAGTCTTTTTAATAAATCCTGGTGTATTCTATAATGCTGATAATAACTCTTAAGGGCTAATACAAAGTCTTGATATTTAATGATCTTGCTGTTAGCCAAATAGATATAGGCGATAATTCTGCCTTTACTAAATACGTATATAATATAGGCAATGAAACCAAGTACAATGCCCACGTAACTATCTATCAGCCTTAAAGGTATATTTTCAGAAAATATCCTCTCAAATGAATATGAAACAGCGACACCAACAAACTGATTAATTGGTTTACAATCGGTCTTTTGTAACTTAGTACACAATTCTTCGCCAAAAAAATATTTCATTGTTATGCTTGGATAATAGTGAAGCAATTCAAATATGACATGACCGCTTACAAATGTAAAGGCGAAATGAACTAATGCAAGTGTATGGCATACACCTATGGCAGGGTTTTTACTAATATCCCAATTTAAATATTGCCCGTAAAAGAGTATATATATTTTCAGCAATCGATTAAATTGCAGCGTATTGTAATAATTGGGAGCACCCACAAAATTAGCTATTTCTTCTATCCAAATTGTCGCTAATAAATCCACTATAAAGGGTAAACTCTTGAAACGTTCGAACATAACATCAGCAAAAGTTTTTGTAACAGTATCATGTTTTTGTACAGCAGTCAAAAGTTGTATGATTATATCTATGATGTACGCGGCTTCAACCCAATGTGTCATAAAATGAAACCACTCTGGGGGATCTTCTAGTATCAAATGTTGCGGATACAAACACAGAACAATCATCACCCACACAGTAATAATCCGATGCCATACATAACCGAAACTGGATTGTATATTCAATATCCATGGAAATTTGAAGTTTATAAACATAGATTTTGTTAGAAGTTGTGTTTGAGAACATAATACTAGTTGCCCTATATGTTTTGCACAATGGTACACCGTCTCTTCCCGTGGTAATTCACCTTTAAGGGTTTCTTTCGACTCCCCTGTTCTTTTTGTATAAACTTCGAGAAAAGTAGATATTTCCCACCATCGTCTTTTAATCCAAGCTATACCTTCATCTTCATTTCTATCCAAGCCTTTGATAAACTTTTTATTACCATACAAGATTTTTGCATGTGCTAATCTTTCATTTGCTTGTTTTAATATTACTTTTCGATCTATTGGAAATAAATGCAAGGCCTCAATTACATTTTTCCGCTCGAAATAAAATACTTCACAATATGTGACACAGCGAACTATAACTTTCCTTTTGTGGGGCACTAAAAAATTTATATCTCCGAATACTGTTCCATCAGTAAGAGAAAGGATCGGAGTGACTCCATCGTCAAGTGAAATAAGCTGAACAATTCCCGATTTCAAAAAATATAAGCTACCCTTACTATGTACACCCATAAAGAATTTTTCAGAAGGCAACTTATAAACTCTTTTTACCGACTCACTTAGCCATCGACGAAATGATAGACTTGTTTTCCTCAATGTAGGGCTGTGATAAACAAATTGCCACATTAAATCTTGTCTTATTTCAAGTCTTAAATATCTTGGTAGGGTCGCCACTGCCTTTGGTGGCTTTAATATACCACTTCGCATATTCCATAGTAGGTCATAATACTCTTGAACCATTTTGTAAGAGTCGTCCGTAGGATTTCTTCTCTTAGTATCGTCAATTATTTTTTGTGTGATTGGATACAACTTACATACTTTACGAAATCTTAGCAAAGATTCGGCAAACGCCTTTGGTAATACAACAAAGAGCCCAAATGTATAACTTGCAACCATAAATAAACACGTCATTATGAATTCCAAGATGGCAGATGGCTTAACCGCGTCAAGTTGGTTAGAAATAGCAAAAGAGTATACATAAACAGCAGAATAAACGAATGTTGCGTAGCCTTCGTCGATTTCGTCAAGCTGCAAAAATATAACATGCTATTATAATAAAATTTTATTTCTACATACATACATGTAGTATCGGAGTTTTACTAAATATTTTATTATTACATAAATCATCAACGGTCTTGTTCAGTATTTTTCTTTTTTTTTATCGTTTATTCATATTAAAATACATGCATGCCAAACTGTGCAACAGTTTGTTGGCAATAGTGGCGTTCTTTTATAATTTAGTACAAGTAGGTACACAATAAAGATAACACACACAATATACAGTATTCTAAATATTTTTTTCTTATTCGTTTTTTTAGTTCTTATTTAGTTATTTTTTAGTTCTTTTTATGACTCGTTTAAAAAAAATACTCTATGTAAGGTTAGCCTACTATATCGACACAAACATTGAAACAAGCCTCACAAATGAAGTTAGATAATACATGGCTTGTAAATCTAGTTACCTTATTCATGACGTAAGCTCTCCAATCATAGAAAACGTCTGGAAGACCACATCGCTCACAAAATCCTTCATGAGTAAGTAATAACCAAAAGCAGGCGAGGCAATTAATACACATCGCCAGCACTACAGTATAACCAATCAATATCGTTGGATATGAGTGCGATTCTTGTATTTGGAAGTAGTCCGTCACTCTATAAATACTGAAAACGTATTTTTTTTATAATATGATGACTGATGATGATACTATTGTACAAAAAAGTATAATTATATACGGGCCGCCTTATGTTAAGCTGCATGCGTACTTGCGTAGCCTACGGTTAGGGAGACCTGGAACGGATTTTTAGATTTACTCAAGCGCGTCATATTAATATTGCACCCTGCAACAAATATACCCAATTATGTATATGGTGCCGCACGCTTAGGATAGCGGATCAGAATAGTATAAAAAATGGATAATTAGAAATAAATCATAGGAAAAGTGTGCATTCCAATAATCTGACGATTTGAGTGTGATCTGGGTAAGAGAATGGGAGGGTCACAACTTGCATAAATAAAGGGATTATGAAAATTTAAAATTATGGCATGTTTTTTATTATTGATATTTGCTCGCGACTTTGTTCTCGTAGAAATTGAATTTATACTCGGCTCTTATTGGTCGTAGCCTAATGATATGGCCTATAGCTTTCCTCGTTAAACAGGCTATCTAACACTGAAAGAAATTTTCAAATCGGACCAGTGTGACCTGGGATTTAGCGTGTTCAACCAAACAAACAAACTCTTTAGCTTTATAATATTAGTTGTTGGACGTACCAGCTAGTACGCCAAAGTCCAGCGGGTTTCAATATTTCGTTAATCAAACTTCTTTTAAATCAACACAATATTTATTCACTATACACAGCAATATACAAGACGTTAGTATACACAATCGTACCACAAATAACTTTTGCACTTCTTCTCAACACGATTGATCCACTCGGTTCGACGGTCCAAGTGCAAGTGTGCTCTCCGAGAACATTCTGCTAAAAGATGACGTCGTGACGTCAATCCGGAAGTCAAAACATTATCTGTCACAATATAAATTATATCTACGGAGTTAAACAATATGGCGCCTTCATAGTTATAGATCAAATGAGTGTCCGTTACAGGCATTGTTCGGGAGAGCACGCTAACAGCTCGGCCATCTGACCATCGGTAACGTCCTCGTACCGATTCGTTAAACATAGGAACATAAAACATATATTTATATTTAAATATCTAACCAGCGAATTAATTAATTCTTAACGTAGGTGTATAACAATAAAATTAGGAGATAAATCACAATCAGAAAACAATATAATTATATCATAACACTGCATTTGTTTTAGTAATTGTAAAATAATTATAATCTAACATTGCAATAAATCCACGTAACATTACAAATTCATTCAAAACTCATAAGAAAATAAACAATAGAAATGTATATAGTAATCATATAATTATTTAATTATTGCCTAACTGGGCTAATCATTTTGCTCAATATGCACCTCCGTTGTGTCATCTATATCTCTATCATTATCCTCATCGGATGAACTGCTAGCCAAGTCAGTGCTAAGATTAAGCCAGGGTTTTAGTTTGTCTCTTGCTACTATAGATTCATATTTGTGATTATGTTTTCTAGTTATGGGAGTGTCTTCCACTAAAAACCGGTCATTGGGTAAAATTTTAACAATACGGTAAGGTCCCTGATATTTCGGCACTAATTTCTTTGACTTGCCATCGTTCTTACTAATTTCTCGTTCCACTCTTACCAAATCCCCTTCCTTGTAAATGGTGTTCCTTACTTTCCTAGACCTATTGAAACGTTGCCTATCCTTTTCTTGTTGGATCCTAATAAGTTCCCCTGATGTTTCCCTCATTTTTGCGACATCAGGTACATTATTAGTGTCTGATGTATCATTAATAATATCACTTAAAATACATTCAGAGATATTTGTAACCTTGAACCCGAAAAGTAGTTCAGAGGGACTCTTTTGGGTTGTTTTATGTATTGTGGTATTTATCCCTATTTGTATATCGGGTACGTACTCATCCCAGGCTCTATCGTCTTTACCATGAGACTTAGTTGAAAGTGCGTCTAAAATTGTTCTATTGAATCTTTCGACTTGACCATTTGCCCTTGGGGTCGCGACAGCATTGAGTATGTGCTTGATGCCGGTCTCTTTGATAAATTTGTTAAACATATTGCTTGTAAAGCACGAACCCTTGTCGGTTATTATTCGAACAGGAGCACCAAAATAACTAATATGTTCCCTAATGACTCTGATAGTTGTTGCGGCCTTAGTATTCCTAACCGGTGTTATATTTACATATTTCGTAAAACCATCAACTATGACTAACAAGTAACAGTTGCCACGCTTACTTCGGACGAAAGGTCCTAAGTGATCCGCGTGAATGGTGTGAAATGGTGTTTCCACCTTTGGTATTGGATGTAGTTCCCCTTCCCGCGGACCACCGGGTGCCTTATGATGCGCACACTCAAGACACGCTCCTACATACTTTTTGACGAATCGACGCATCTTGGGAAACCAATACAAATTCTTAATCCGCGCTAAGGTCTTGTCAAAACCAAAATGACCAATGTCATCGTGATTTTTTCTAAGGATCTGCCAACGGACAGCTTTTGGTACAACCCAACGAAGCCCATTTTCAACGACGCGATAAACACGACCATTTTTTTATTTTAAAATTGTTATAAACATCGATTATTTTCTCAATATCTGGATTAGTCAAAATATTCTTAATGGATACGATTTCGTCATCTATGGATTGCGCAGTACTTAACCAATTATCAGTTTCAATATTGAGGACATCTAAGATGTGACTTTCTGAGCTAACCGACTCGATGGGGTTCCTGCTTAGAGCGTCAACGTGCATCATTTTACTACCCGGCCTATACTCGATATCAAAGTCATACTCCTGTAGTTGGATCCACCAGCGAGCGATGCGAGGAATAAGGTCTCGTTTTGTTAAAGTTGTCCTCAGCGCACTGCAATCGGTATATATTTTGAAGTGGATCCCTAATAAATAGACCCTGAAACGACTCAGAGAAGCAACCACGGCTAAGGTTTCTAGTTCGAACGAGTGCAATTTTTGCTCATCAACAGTAGTTTTACGACTGTAAAAAGAAACCGGTCTAAGCATACCATCTTTTCCTTTTTGGAGGAGAATACCGGCCACCCCAAGCTTGGAAGCATCCGTATGAAGCTGGGTCTCGTAAGACGGGTCATACAAAGCAATAACAGGTCGTTCCACTAATGCCTTTTTGAGACTATTAAATGCCGAAGATTGCTGCTCGCCCCAAGCCCACTGCTTGTTTTTGCGTAACAGGTCTGTCAAAGGTCTAGCTATTATGGCAAAGTCCTTGATAAATCGCCTGAAAAAGCTAGCGAGCCCTATAAATTGGCGAACTTCGTGGGGGTTTTTGGGCGCTGGAAAATTCGAAACTGCTTCAATTTTCCTAGTGCCAGGGCGGATACCGTCAGACCCAATTTCGAAGCCTAAAAAATCTATATTTTTGTAAAAGAAATGACATTTACTCAATTTTAGAGTCAAACCACCCTCCCGAAGTAATTGCAAAACCTGTTGAAGTCGGGACATGCCCTCTGTAAAACTATGTGCAGGTATTAATATATCATCCATATAAATGACAGCAAATTTAACCTTCGCATCAGCTAGAATCTTGTTGATTGTTCGCTGGAAAACTGAAGGGGCATTAACCAAACCAAATGGCATTCGCAAATATTCAAATTGGCCATCAGGGGTCACAAATGCTGTTCTTGGCCTCGATTCCTCTGAAATTGGTATCTGGTAGTAGCCAGAAGCGAGGTCTAAAGATATAAAATACTCGTGACCAGCCAATAGATCAATTTGATCATCTATTCTCGGAATCGGGTAGTGGTCTTTTACCGTTTTGCGATTTAGCGCCCTATAGTCAACACAAAGACGTTTTTCGCCAGTTTTCTTTTTAACTAAAACTATAGGGCTAGCGAAAGGGGAAGACGATTCTTGGACGACGTTAGCTTCTAGCATTTCTTGAACCATTTCCCGAACGAGCGCCCTTTCGGAGTATGACATACGGTAGGGGCGATAAGCAATTGGTTCAGAATCTTTAAGTTTGATCTCCATTTCGCTTACAGTAGTAAACCCCAGGTCTTTAAGGTTTTTAGAAAAACAATCTCTATACTCATATAATAATGCTTTTAGATTATTTATATCGATGTTGGACAGTGTTTCACCATATTGTACCGAGTCATCGTCATCAATATCGGTAATTGTCAATTGAGCAACACGGCTAACATTGTCTAAGGGCAGAGCCCGAGCAACCAAAGTATCGCGTCCGAAAGTAATTGTATTGGACGTTAAGTTTTGTACTAACAACTGTCCCGTACCACTAATCAAATTATATTCCCCGGGTAAAAGGTAAAACTCTGAACCAATCCTACCCCGAACGGACCCATGTATATAAACTTGCCCAGTAAAAGCACTATCAGAATAAACTGGAATCGACTTGGTGGCATGATCGAGAATAGATAGTTCTTGCGATGTTAGCAAGAACACTTTATTTGTCCTTTGAAAAATAAGGCGAGATGGAGTTTTTGTTATCAAAATACCCGGGCGTTCGGTAAAAGAATGTCCTAAAAGTAATGGGTATTTCAGAATAAAGTCGTCTACAACAAGAATGTCAACAGTTTCCCTAATACCCTGAACCTCTACAGTTGCCCGAGCTTTACCTACCGGCCTGACTAAGTTATTACCAAGTCCCTTCATCAAGGGCAAGTTACAGTGATCAAAAGGTAAGTTAAGAGTTCTTGCTTCAGTTTGTCGCATGATCGAACATTCACTACCAAGGTCTACGTAACACGAAATTGGGTGATCATTTACCTTAGCAGTTATAATATATTTGTCGTTCGGTTCGCACGGAAGAACACTAGATTGAGAGGTAACGAATTCAGAACTATGACCACGAATATTACAGTCTACCTTTAGAACTTGTTTTTCTCTACTTACGTCGGATTTGGGATTTTCGCGGTTCTTTTGAGAAATATTGGGACAATTCGAGGTGAGGTGCCCAATTTTGTAGCAATTGTTACATTTTTCGATAGGTTTTGAGCACATAAAACTAGGGTGACCTTCAATACCACAGTTAAAACATTTTATTGGTGGTTTATTTATTGGTTTTGTAGTCTTGTCTAAACCTACTTTCTCAGATTGAGAACTTAAGACTTTTCTATCGCTTCTATTCTTAAAACTAGTCCCGGCGCTGTCTCTCGGCTGTCCTACTTTGACCGATTTCAGATATCGAAGGACTTGTTCAGGTGTCTCGAATTGTGCCGCTTGGGCTCCTAATTTAATAGCCCTATCCTCTATTCCATACAATAAACAATCGACAGCTTTCTTTCCTGTTATTTGGCACCTATGCAGTAAATTGAGCTTAGAGTAATAGTACTGTTCTAAAGTTTCACCGTATTTAACTTTTAATGCAAGCATTTCAGTTAATAACTCCGCATAATTCTCCCTACATGGAAACGATTGGAAAAGTTTAGTTTTCCACTCTGACCAACTGAACTTAACTGTGGGCTGACTTTGATACCACGACTTAGCTAGGCCCGTGAGCTTCGGAAGTGCATAGTGAATGATTTCCCTTTCGTCCCACTCATAGATATCTGCACATTCCTCGACTTTATTTACCCAATTCAAGATTGTCTGGTTTTTAGACATAGGGTCGAATTCTGGGACTACGCTACTGATATTAGCTAACTTATGATTATTTGAATTTGAAACTTGTTTAAGAGCATCAAAGAAATGTGCAAACATATTATTATAATCAAAGTTTTCATACCCTGTCGATCCCTGGTCACGTCGCCTGTATGGAGATGGGCCATGAGGACTACGACTTCTTGAGCGCCTTTCGTTCCACGGCTGATACGGCCTCTCGTGCTCGCGCCGCGTCGATCGCTGTCCGGTAGGATATTGCGGTTCCGTTTCGTGTTCACCTTCACCATTGTCCGCATTACGTAATGGTCTCATCATAAACTCTCTATTCCTAGAGCGTCGCTCAAGCTCACCGCTCATGATCTCACAAGTACGTCTGCTGGCGGACCTGGACCGTCGCTCAAGCTCACCGGAACGGGTCCTACCAGCAAACATACGGCTTGTACTTGGCCATCGTTCGGGCTCACCGTTCATGATCTCACTAGTACGTTTGCTGACGGACCCGGACCGTCGCTCAAGCTCACCGGGACGGGTCCCGCCATCAAACATACGGCTTGTACTCGGCCGTTGCTCAAGCTCACCGGCACGAGACTCACCATCAAAGTTATAGTTCCCACCTGGCCGTCGCTCAAGCTCATCGGCGTAGGGGTTAATGCTACACCTCTCACTTACAAGTGGACCATGTACGTCAGCACGTGTCGTTCGAATCAGTCTCCCGACTCTACCCGTTAATATTGGGCTTCTAGAACGACAACCATCGTCACTTCCGTTCATATCCGGTTACACTGAAACTAGTAAAACGCTGTATTATTATCATAATCATGCAATAAACGTTCAAACCAGGGGTACATAAAGCAAATTCATTGTTAGTAATTAGGAATCAATCGACTTCATTTTCAAGAAACGAAGTTTCCACTACACCATACTATAATATGTTTAGTCTTCAAATACTAGGTATGATGCAGGATCAGACAGTAAGTCCGACACTTAAAAAAAAATATGGGGTGGTAACAAACTGATAACGTTCTTTTCATCAGTAGGCTCGAATATAAATAAATACGGCAGCAAAGGAGTGAACTGCAATAATAAATAAATTGATAATTTCGTAAAAAAAAAAAAAAAAAATCACTGAAGAAAAAAAACCAATTCAATTCTAGTCAAATTTCTAATGACTTAGTTTTTTTTTTTTTTTTTGTTTTTTTTTTTAGTTTTGTGGGTAGTAAAATATTATAAATAAAAAAAATAGGGACATTTCAGATTTTAAGTAAACGTTTCAAATTGTAGGAGATATGTTTTGAAGAAAAAAAAACAAAAACCATCAGAAAGGTACGTGGATCTCCTTACACAGATAAGCGAAGCGGTACTTACGTTTGTGGGTGTAGAAGAATATATCTTGTTTATCCCACTTCTGAACTGTTGGACGTACCAGCTAGTACGCCAAAGTCCAGCGGGTTTCAATATTTCGTTAATCAAACTTCTTTTAAATCAACACAATATTTATTCACTATACACAGCAATATACAAGACGTTAGTATACACAATCGTACCACAAATAACTTTTGCACTTCTTCTCAACACGATTGATCCACTCGGTTCGACGGTCCAAGTGCAAGTGTGCTCTCCGAGAACATTCTGCTAAAAGATGACGTCGTGACGTCAATCCGGAAGTCAAAACATTATCTGTCACAATATAAATTATATCTACGGAGTTAAACAATATGGCGCCTTCATAGTTATAGATCAAATGAGTGTCCGTTACAGGCATTGTTCGGGAGAGCACGCTAACATAGTATAGATATAGGTAGTATATCGTGGTCTGATTCACCTGTTAGAAGGCTGCAGGTAAATAAATCGCCACCATGTGTGTATATACCGGCAAAATCTGATGGCATGTATTATAACCCAACCTAAATTAAAAATTTAGAAAACCCCCGACACGAAATGTAATTTGCCATTTTGTGGTGGCGGCCATCTTGGACCGATTTTCATCAAACATAGCTAAGAACACTCCCGACTAATTCACCTTTCAAATAAAAAAATCTAGATCAAAATCGGTCCATCCGTTCAGGAGCTACGATGCCACAGACAGACACACATACACACACACACACACACAGACACGTCAAACTTATAACACCCCGTCGTTATTGCGTCGGGGGTTAAAAAGTCGCCTGAACATACTCGAGCGCGAGCTTCGCCTGCGTTTTCTGGTGGTTTTAAAAAATAAAAACTTACATACATAAAATAAATCTTCTCCTGACAATTACGAACACACAAAAGAAAGATTTATTCAATTTGGTGCAGTTGTTTGGAAGTTATGCGCGTAAAAACATTTCGGCGATTAATTTTTATACATGTGTATAGATTTCTTCAAGAATAATGGAAAAAATATAATCTGACAATTTTCACAAGCTGAAGTAGCAAATTTTTGTGTTGGAGTTTAGTGCGTGCAATTTAAATGAAACAATTATATGCCCTACTCCGCGGCTCTCTTTTCCTTTCACTTTTACTATCCCTCACTCACTCGCACCGTTCCCACAGTGTTGCCGTCACCGGCGCCCGCCGCGTGCGTCGCCATGATGCCGTGACACTTGAGGATCTACTGCCTAAGCATGAATTCCGTAGTTTCGGCCTTTGACGGGCGTTTCTTACTTCGTATCTATCACCTAAAGACGGATGACCGTTAGGGGCCCGAACAAAGAACGAATGAGAATTATTCCCGGTGTATTTTTACCGAGTACGAGGCGAGTACGAATGGAAGAGTTGGAAGGGGCCGACCTCGGCGAACGTATCACAACCAGATTGCGGACGTTCTCAAAAAAGGCAAGGTTAAGAGCACCCTAAACCGACGAACATGCATGGAGAGGTTAATGAACATAGACGAAGCGAAAGTGGTGTGCCAGGATCGTAGCAAGTGGAAATCTATAGTCTCTGCCTACCCCTATGGGAAACAGTCGTGAAGCTATGTATGTATGTATGTATGTATTTTTACCCTATACCCCGATGACACACAGCTCAAGGTCACTCAACGAGCTATGGAGCAAGCTATGCTTGCTTGGTGTATCTCTACGCGATCAAATCAGAAATGAGGAGATTCGTAGAAGAATCAAAGTGACCGACATAGCCGAAAGGATTAGCAAGCTGCAGTGGCAGTGGGCGGAGCACATAGCTCGTATAGCTCGGAAAGCGCAGTGAGGGACAGCCTTCAACAACATGGACCGACGTTCTGGTAAAAGTCGCTGGCAGATGTTGGATGCAGGCAGCATACATCCTGTCCCTGTGGAAGTCAATGGGGGGAGGCCTTTGTCCAGCAGTGGCCCTCTATTGGCTGATATGATGATGATGATTTTTACGCGTCCGAAAAATTTAGGAGCTTCACACTTGTTTTAACAGATCGTTATCTTAGTTAATACGTGTCGTGATGTCGACGGAAGTACTAATTCCATACTACAACTGTTTTTTTATCCTTGAAGAAGCTCTACTGAAAGAGCGGAGGCAACGTCGTCGACATTAATTACGCCAAAACTTCCAGTTGGCGTATTTTACCGACATTAATTCCATAGGGAATTATAAGCTCACTCGGAGAATATTTGAGGACTTGCATTATTAAAGAAATTGAGATATCATAATGGAGACGCCAAAATCTTAATTTTAATAATAATGCAAGTAACAATAATGCAATGCCTGGTCAGGTTAAAATGGACTGCTCACCGTACTAACATATCTATTCTGAAAGAGCTTACCATCAGACTCGTCGATTGTATATAAGTGCTAATCCTCAAGATGTTTGGAAACATTATACGAACGAAATCTTAATGAAAAATTTAATAATGCAGGGAAAAGTAGCAGGTAACCGCTCTCGTGGCCTCATCACCCACTGGATGTACAGACAGATGTAAGAGTGTACACGAAGAGCTGCACATAGAGAAAAATGGAGAAATCTCGCAAAAACCGCAACCGGATCGAGAAAATTCATGACCACGATCAGTCTGCCAAGAGTATACGACTAAAAAGAAGATTATTATTGATCCAGAAGCTTTTAATTGCATAAAGGTACGGCAGATTTAGCTAGAGATAAATCTACCGTCAGCTAGCAACGTAGATATAGTACTTACACCAGAAATTCATTGAATGCTAGTATGTTTGGCCATAACCTAGCAGGGGGGCAGGGGTTCGTATTTGCCAACCGAAAGAATGGAATCAGCGAGAGTAAATCCAACAACAACAAGCCTGCTGACTTAGGCAAATACTCGCGTCTCATTGCTTTGTCAACGACCTGTCTGAAACAAAATAAAATAATTAGTCATCGACTCGATACTTAATTTAGCACGGCCGCTGGCTATTGATATATTATATATTTTATAATACATCATCCTCCTAGCCTTTTCCCCAACTATGTTGCGGTCGGCTTCCAGTCTAACCAGATGCGGCTGAATATCAGTTTATTACAAGAAGCGACTGCCACCAAACCTCCGCAACCCAATTTCTGGGCAATACCGATATACGGAGTATAGACTGGTTGTCAGACCACTAAAGTAAGAAACATACAAAGTAACAATAGAAACATCACATAAACCTAAATAGGTTTTCATAGGTATTCGTATAACAACCGGGACAGTCGGCTTTACGTGCTCTCCGAGGCACGGAGGGGTTTCGATGTTTTAATAATGGTTACCCATCTACGGACTGACCTCGGCAAACGTAGCTTAACCTCGCAGAACGGTTGATCAGCGTTGTTATAACTCAGCTACGAGCCCCTCGCCGAGAGAGATAATACAATAAGTGAAATAGTAAATATAGTAGTAGTACCTGTGCACTATGTGAAGAAAGGTATCGATGCCGTAAATGGAATCACAGAAGTACCAGTAGGTATATTTAATGAATATCGTAACGGGGTGGTAGTCCATTACATCGTTGCAGTATACAACTGGATATACTGATTGTATGGGGCCCTGCGAAAAAATATAAATGACAGCAACCAATGAATAAGCCGAGTAGTAGCTAGGCTAGGAGCAGGTGAACCACAGGACCACGATGGTAGTATTAAGAGGATTTTATTGGGCCTACGCCAATGTCCCACCGATCTTGTGATTGTTGAGCTCCCTATAATAATAATAATAAATATTCTGGGACATTTTACACAGCACCATCTAGTCCCAAACTTAGCAGAGCTTGTACTATGGGTACTAGACAATGTATATAATACTTATATACTTTTTTTGTTGTAAATACATACTTATAATACATACAAGAAACAACCAGACAAACACAAATACTTATATTAATCACATAAATATTTGTATCCTGTGGGAATCGAACCCACGACCTCGTGATCAGCAGTCCGGTACTCGAACCACTAGACCACAGACGTCGTCTATGGTTATGGTTATGGTTGAGCTACACAATGACCGAAGCGTGCGTGCCGTCGGCAGGGACTGGTCTCCTCAAAGCTGCAAAGGCTATTTCCTCAAAATAACGTAAATAAATAATGTTACATGTCTGGACCTTAAAAGAGATAATAATTCTCTTGAGTTTGTTTCCCAGTTTCTTCTCAGAGGAGTCGTCAGTTAGGAAGGCTCTAATTATCCTCATAATATACAGAAAGTCTATACAGTACGAAGTCAGCCTGGTTATGTGTAGTCAAAAGAAACTTACCATCACTACTTTCAAAGAAACGCTGGCGAGTACAAACATCTTAAAGACCGATTGAAACGGCAAAAAGATGAGATTGCTCCATTCCATCGGACTGTCCTCTGTTACAACATACTTCTCTTTTTCCTGTAATCTGCTAACTGCACTCATGGAAACTCCGTAAGACTGTTTCCTGAGACATTCCTCGGTTTCACTTTTCTTTATAGTGTGCATAGTTGCGATTATTGTTTCCTGTTTATTTATAAAAGGTATGCATTTACTTGGACCATGATACAATTTTATAGCAGAAAAATGACAGTTATTCAGAAAGAGAATCTGTTAAATTGTTTTGTCGTGTGGCTGCTATTTTTTGAAATATTGTTTTTTTTTATAATATATTAGATCCAAAGTAGGTTATAATTGTATTATATTTCAGGTTATTATGAGTCTCAATCCTTAACAAAAATATGCTGGTCGTGTCATGTTTGGAAGATGGACCGATCTCATGAAGACAAAGATGGAGAAAAGACAGAGGATGGAAGCTCCATGGTATTTCATCTGTGGAGAGAAGGGTCACCTCCAGAGATGAGTTGCCCGAAGCAAAGAAGAGCCAATGCATGCTTTATTTATTTATTTCAAGGCTCACCAACTAAATACATACAGAGCATTAAATCAGAAACATTCTACAATTAATTGCATGCAAAGAAAGCACGGCATTTTTAATTAGTTGTACCTAAGCTTTCTGTATTTCTTCTCCCTATAAACTTTAACTGTGCCTCATACTGCACCGTTCGCGTAATTTTCGTAAAAAGGGGTACAAAGTTTTCCTACACATAATTATCATTATAATGTATTATAAAAGAACCTTACCCTGATTTATAAAATAACCATTAAAATCAAAATATCTATAGTACCTATATTATATGTATAGTATATAATAAAAGGGTAAAAAGGGATTCTGTAACTGCTAACATAGGTTTTCACACACTTTACTAAATACATGACATCGTATAAAGTAAAATGAAACCCAGTCATAACCAACATTATAATTTCATTAGACAAAAGCAACCGCCGCTGCGGCCTTTACTGCCAACACAAAGCACATGACGAGATGGAAATAGGGTTGCTAAGAGTTATTTGCAAATGTTCCTTCAAAATAGCACACAGTAATGAGTGCTAATGCTCCATCAATTTAATTAGCGTAATGCACGCTTGCCTACCGTATAGTATGGTACGTGGATAGGGAGCGCTGTTGAATACATCATTTCGAAGCCTTTATATAAAAAGAATCAATAAACAAAAATTTTTGCTACTTAGCAAGTTGACCACTTGCTAAATATACATACATAGCTTCACGCCTGTTTCCCATAGACCTCTATAATTCTTATTAGGCAGACACTATAGATTTCCACTTTCTACAATCCTGCCCAATCAATTTCGCTTCAGCTATCTATGCTCATCAACCTCTCCATGCATGCTCGTCGGTGTAGGGTGTTATTAACCTAACTTGTTTTGAGAATTTGGTTGCGGCAATTTGGTTGCGGTACATGCGCCAAGGTCCCGACCCCTTCCAACTCTTCCATTCCTCGCTATGTATACGTCAATCTCCGTTCATCCCTCCTCTCTATTTGCCCAAACCAGCTTAACTTACCTTTCTCAATCCTCGTTACTCCATCAATTTTCATATTCGTTTCTCACTCTACCTTTCAAAGTTACACCACACATACTACTCAAAGCTCTCATTTCTACATTACATAATTAACAACCATAAAGAGTAGATGTTTTATGTAAATTATCCAAACATAACAAGTAGAAATACATTGTGTCGCGAAATTCACTATTCGACTACAGTATCCAACAAAACTTCGTGCACTTGTAAATGTTCTGGTGAATTCAATATTAGCCTCACCAACTTAGCTACATCTCTTAATCGCAATTTTGGCTCATTGTGGTCTGTCTCAGTTAAACTTTCAATGTTTCCACAGGCAATATTTGTCACTTTTATATTAGCCTTTAAATATCTAAATTCATGGCGCAAAATTTCATTGATAGACGTAATAGCTGCTTTTGTAGCTAAATAAACAGTTTCTCTCGTATCCATGGGTAACTGGTAAGAACATAAGTCGTTCATGTTAATAATATGACCTCTGGTTCTCCTTTCAATCATATGTCCGGTTACAAATCTTGTACAAGTAACTAAAGCATTAATATTTATGTCGATAATCTTCTTAAAATCTTTTGGATCTCCATTGCTAACCAAACAATCCATTTTGCAATGTGCGTTGTTAATCAGTACATCCACTCCAACATAGCTATCCTTAATTTTTTCAAAAGTAGCTTCTAGTTCAATTATGTTTGTTATATTGCATTTACACAATACAAGCTTACCGGGCATATTATTCGCAGTCGGTTTGAGTTTCTTGGAAACTTTATCTAAGACATCTTCACTTTTATTGAAACCTATCACGACCATACCAGCTTTAACTAACTGTTCCATAACAACACAGCCGACTTCATCACAATCTGTGATAACTGCTACTTTGTTAATCCAACACTGCATGTTTTATTAAAATTCTCTGTTTTGTGTCCAAACTTCAAATGTTCCTTTTAATGTTTTTCCCATCCCTTTATAAAACATAAGTCAACTCTCCAGGTTGCACATTAAGTATGTTATCAGGTAATAAACGCGCATTATACAGATCGGTTGTTTTGATAACATAATGAGAATTTAATAGGTGCGTTTGATGATCCAACTTTGTTAATCCAACACTGCATGTTTTATTAAAATTCTCTGTTTTGTGTCCAAACTTCAAATGTTCCTTTTAATGTGTTTCCCATACCTTTATAAAACATAAGTCAACTCTCCAGGTTGCACATTAAGTATGTTATCAGGTAATAAACACGCATTATACAGATCGGTTGTTTTGATAACATAACGAGAATTTAATGGTGCGTTTGATGAAAAATCCATTTAAATGACATCCTCTGAAAACATCAGTGTAATTTAACTACCCAGAATAGAATTCAGATTGCAATTCTGATAATCTTTATATAAATTTTTCAAATGTGTGCTTTAGTTGTTCGAAATATCTAGCAAAAGTAAAGTGGAAAATTTGAAAAAGATAAGATCCAGGATATTCAAAGAAACAATCTTGTTTATAAGTCAGTTTTGGTTATAATTTAAACTGAAAGAGTAGCTTGTCGCATTACAACATGTCAACATTTCATTAAACAAGTACTTCAGTTCCGATATTACATAGAGCTTTTTTAAAGTTTTAGTTGTACTTTTAACGCAGTCGGGTTTTAGTTTTTGTTTAATTTTTAATCATTTATTTTATTTTATACTTTTTATATTTTTTTGTTTGTATGTTTTAAATAATCATAGAATGATTCAATAGATCCTAAAAGATCATTTGAAATGAAAAATAATGAGACATATGGTTATATGTATTTAAGGTTTGCAAAAAGCGCATAAAATTCGCCATATTTTTTTAAGAATTTTATGTATCCAGTGACACTCGGGTCCTCAAGATGAATCTTATGACTTATTATTGATCAAAATCGGTCAAGCCGTTGAGTAGTTACAGACGGTCATGAGAACGGACAACATACATATAGGTCAAACACATAACCCTCCATAAATCATAGATTTTTAAATGACGAAAAACCGAAGGACGTTCTATGTTCGTCTGTATGTTTTTTGTATGTATATTCACCGTTTCTCCGTCGATTATTGGACCGATTTTGAAAATACTTTGTTTGTTTTGCATGCAGGTAAGAGTTGTTACCGTTATAGTCTTACCATCAGATGGCCCATATTCTTATTGTAAAGTAACATTGAATTGCAACCACAACTACGTCTGTGGTCTAGTGGTTCGTGTACCGGATACCATTAGGGTTTGATTCCCACAGGACAAAAATATTCATGTGATGAACATAAGTATTTGTGTTTGTCGGTCTGGATATTTCTTAAAGTATTTACAAAAATAAGTAGTGCCGGTCGAATACCCAGAGCCCAGAAATATCACAAAGTAATTAATTAGAATTGGTTTTTAAATATTTTTTTTGATACGATTTCACTATATAAAATAAAACTAGATCCTAAAATATTTCAGTACTTTATTAGTTTAGACACGCACACGAATTGGAAGCTTTTGGAGAGTAAGCCATTTAATAGATCTCATGTAATGCATGAAATATCACCTCATTAACTTGAATGCCACGAGGAGCAGCTAAAATCATAAGAACAACATTTGCCACATCCTTTGGTACTAAATGCGGATTCTTTTCAAAAAATTCGTCATTTAGAAAACTGACACCAGCTGTCTTGAATATTCCTGTACGGACAATTCCTGGTGAAATACTTGTCACTTTGATCTTACGATTAAGACATTTAAACTCATTCTTCAGCAGAGTGTTCAAAACAGTCATAGTTCTCTTTGACGCTATATACATATTAATTTTGGGTTCATGAAATGGAGGCATATAGTGGCCACAAATACTATTTACATTTATGATTTGTCCCGAAACATTTTTCTTTACCATGGATTCTATTGCATAACGTGTACATGTTATCAAACCGTAAATATTGGTGTCAGTGACATCCTTCAAATCTTGAATATTTCCAGTGCATATCAGACCTTCCTTACCTATAGCTGCATTGTTAATAAGTACATCAACTCCACCATAGGCTGCTACAATACCTTCAAAGGCATTCTTTACATCATCTTCTTTTGAAACGTCACATTTACAAGGTACTAGTTGTCCTTCAACACTGCCCCAGTCATTAACTTTACTTAACATTTCAGTGATTCTTTCCAGAGTAGGTTCAAAACCAACAACTACCATTCCAATGTTTACTAGATCTTCAGCTATTTGAGCACCTATGCCATGGGCAGCACCAGTTACAACAGCGACTTTATTTTTCCAAAATTCCATTCTTCTTTTGTATGAACAGTAAAATAACTGTACTAACAGTAACGTAAACTAAAGTTGTTTGTTATATAAAATTGATCAAGAACTACAAAGTTGTCTTTGCTTACTGCTTTTTATAATGGAATCAAATTATGATAGGATTTAAATTGTGAATTCGCGTGAATGTGGCCAACTTGAGATCAGAATAAAAAAACAAATAGCATAACCATAATCTTTTTTAAAATGATGTATTTTTATCTTGATGCTGATACGCGAACATAGTTGATATAATTGTATGCCTATATGGTATTTCAAGGTACTTTTGGTAAGTGAGGAAAGCCACGTTCAATTTCACTGAATAGGTACTAAAGTCTATGTATTCTAGGAAGGGCAAGTATCCGAATGGCTAAATAATGGCTAACACAAGAAACACATTTGAATTAAATAAACGAGTATGTTTTTACCTTTAATACAGCTTGAGTGTAATGGAACGAACACGAATGTATTTGCCCATCAGATAGAAGCGCGGGAAATAGCCCACTCTCTCACAGGTTATTGGATCTAATCTATTGATCCCAGCAGACTAGATACTGCCCGAGGTTTCACTCGAATCCACAATAACATTTTCAGACAAAAGGTAGTAAACAAAATATTATTATTAACTACCTCGACTTCTAGGCGGCGTATCAAAATAAAACATGACATCATTTTGAGTTATAACTCCAGCAATAAAGCTGTTAAAATTTCATCCAATTTCGTGCAGGAGTTTTTGCGCGTAGCGTGTACTGATAGACAGACCAAAACTCTATAGATAATCGTTATGGCTTTTATGTACAGACCCACCTTATAACTTTCTTAAATATCTACTACGTATAAAGAGACATTGGCCAGTTACAATTTTATTATAATAATGTAATACGTATGTATATGCAGGTAAGTACTTATAGATTCTGAATATTGTAGAAGGGTACATGGATATTTACGCAAGTGTTTCGATAAAATGAGCTTTCATGCTACACTTGCAATGTTTTAGTTGTGTTGTTTAGTTTTATAAAAAAAAAGTAAACTGTAAAAAGTTGATCTTTTCGTATTTAGGCATTTTCCATGCTATAATTACAAGTTATTTTAATGAAGGAAAAAATCGGCTGGCGGGCAGGATTCGAACCTTCGTCTCTGGTTCGGTACACCACGTCGTCTACTACTACGCTACGTCACCTTACGACGTAAGTTTAGAATGTGAAGGAAGATTTCAATTGGCAAGCTGGGCTCATGGTGGCTTAGCCTGAATCTTGCCCGCCAGCCGACTTTTTCCTTCATTAAAATAACTGGAAAAAGGTTTTTTTTCCAGTTGTGTAAAAAATATATATAGCATCAAATATTACCTACATATTATTTAACCATCAACGTCACTCCCAAAAAGCACTATTGTTCATGCTACAATACCGTTATAGCGTTCAGGGGTAAACCAGATCGACGTGACATAAAATTGATCTCAATTTATCGTCATTTTTTGCGAGCTATAGAAATTCGACCAATCAGTTCGGAGCGCCATTATGACATACGGGTAATATGGGACGAGCGTGAACGTATTACGACAGTGAATTGATGCACTTGGAGGAAATAGAGCGATCTCTCACGGTTGATTGGTTGCGAGTCGCGAGGATTTTGTGATATTTACGTGCTCAGATTTTCAGATAGCGAAGATGGAAGATGAAAGTTATTCAAGCTCCAGGATTCTGGTTAACCAGGTGATCTGCTTTAATTGGAGGCTTTGTGCCGTAGAGTGCGCTGACGATATCACTTTGTTCTTTTCGAATTAAATTCTTCGAAATAAAAACGAGATTTAAAACTACAACAGTTAAATTGAAAATAAATAAAACCCCGACAACGGTGGCCTTCTTGAACCGATTTTCATTAAACATACCTAAAAACACTCCCGACTAATTAGTCGGGATGTCGTGAGTTTATTTTGTTAAGAGCAAAGATGCCACAGAGAGACACACACACAGACACGTCAAACTTAAAAAACCTCGTCGTTTTTGCGTCGGGGGTTAAAAAAAAATCGCGCTTGCTTACCCTATTTAAGCGGTATAAAGTACATAGCCAACATAAAAGTAATAGAAGCTGTTGAATTAACCGCGAACAGTAATGAACACTGACCGTAATTTTGGCGAACCTACTTTAATTTCAAACAACAATGTTATCAAATAAACCCGCCCAGTCGTAAAGAAGTAACTTTAATTCATGTACTTAATTGGATTTCAAGAAAACTAGTATGACTTAATTTTACCGTTGTAAAATTGTCCCACTGATGGGCAGAATGTTTCTCTAACTTAGTACCTACATTATTTTTGAATCTCATATAGTAAATAAAGCCTTTAAAAAAAATACCGACTCATGAAAAGTCTCTGAAAAAATAACTCTGTTTATACATAGCATTTACGCCTACGGCATCCGTCGCTTACATTAGAATAAGCCGGTCGGGACATAAACATCGGTGTTCGATATATGCAATCATAAATCAGCACGGACCGTTGTCTGTCCTGCCGATACCCACGATACCGGTTCATTGCATAAACAGTATCTAAGTCAAAAGATACGAAATTTATTACATCTGGGTCATTTTATTGGTTTAGTCTTTGGGTTTTACGCACATACGTACACCATTATTTTGCGTGTTCATCATGTTTTTTGGATTTGTAGTTTTTTTTTCAGCCAGATAATTATGTAGACTGAATGATTGACTATTTAACCTTTTTGTTTACGTTCAACCTTTTTGTTACGATTGAACTATGCGATAATACATAATACACTACTGTTTACATATAAAATAGCTGTTCTTCGTGATGTATTCACGTTCAGCGATTTTTCCCCAATCCGTTGGTAATTTCCCAATATCTTTTCTTAGTGAACATTTACGTCATTGCAACACACTATTTGAATAACAATATTGGAACATTAGTGCAAAATTGCATGCTTCTAGACCCAGGTTTCATTTGTCCCAACACCATGGGAATTTCCCTAAGGTTTCATTAAATTCCGTTGAGTATTTAGTTTTTGCGTGGAATAGTAACAAACATATACCTACATCCTCACAAGCTTTCACCAGTTTATAATATGAGTAGGATATTGAGTCAATATGTTACGAGTAGGACTAGAATCAATCAAGTAATTGTAATAGGCTAGGACGAATCGTCCTAACCTTAACCCGATAGGTAGAGTACAACAAAACAAAGGAGTAGGTCTTTTAAAGTAAATACAATTATACACAAACAAACAAAACTGTATGAAGCACGTCGCACGACATGAAATCCATTTTCTGTTATAATTTAATAAACATTGAAAACTATTTGCACGGATAATGGAAATAATTTCGAACCGCTGACAATTCTCACGGGCAATAATATAACATTGATTTGTGCGATTAATTACATGCCAGATACGTACACCGTACATTGTATTGCTTATAACTAATTAGAATCAATTATACACAGTTAAATGGTTTGTTGTGAACGTACCTAATTGAAATTCAGTCTCATACTATTTGTATTAGATACTATTTTTGGCTGTTATAATATAACTCCTATTACTATAATCCGAATCCGAAGGCGAACTAAAGTAACCGACATCACTCGTAGAGTTGCCACTCTCAAATGGAGATGGGCGGGCCACGTATGTCGTAGAGAGGACGGAAGGTGGAGTCGTAAGATACTCGATTGGCAACCGAGGACCGGACGTAGAAATGTCGGTAGACCCCCGGCTAGATGGTGTCACGACATAGTAAAGGTAGCGGGAAAGAAATGGTCACGAGTAGCTCAGAGCAGATACGAATGGAAGATGCATGAAGAGGCCTTGGTCCAGCAGTGGACAGCATCGGGCTGATGATGATGATGATGATGACTATAATATAAGTTGATAAACTAAATAGTATATCAACTTATATCTAAGTAGTAAGAAGCCACACAAACATTTATCTGTGTAACATATTGACGACGTCTGTGGTCTAGTGGTTCGAGTACCGGACTGCTGATCACGAGGTCGTGGGTTCGATTCCCACAAGACACAAATAATTATGTGATGATGAATATAAGTATTTGTGTTTGTCTGGGTGTTTCCTATAATAAGTATGTATTTACAAAAAAAAATATATATAAGTATTATATCCATTATCTAGTACCCATAGTACAAGCTCTGCTTAGTTTGGGACTAGATAATGCTGTGTAAAAATGTCCCCAAAATATTTATTTATTTATTTATATTATCCTTGGTATACATCTATATAGGTACTTAAATAAAAAAAACAATAACCTGCATGTACGCTAGATCACTTGCGAACGATTCGGGCTATATTTATCGTAATTTTCACGACAAGATTTTGTATGCAGATTTTTATAAATTTACTGAAAAAGTACACGATACAAATAAGGCTCACATGTGCAATTCTGGCTATTTATTGCGCACAACTAAATTTTTAATGCCATTTTATAAATATATTGTATCTTATAATAATTATACCCGTATCATTGGCTTCAAAGCTAACTCTATAGTGCAATGGTCTAATATCTGAGTGGATATTTGCAGCTGCTGAGATGCCAACTTAAAGCCCGTGAATTTCCATACTACGTACCTCACCTTTAATTAGTTTTACCTAGACAAGTTTAGGTTATAGAACATAGTTCAACACTGATTATATCTGAGGCGCGAAGGGACCCACCACAAAGGACGGGTCTAAAGTTGTCTGGACTCTGGACCTGTTTAATTGCTTTTCCTTGGCCATTCCCATTACGACTGTTGTTAGTCTCGCGGACTTTGTAGTTTTAAATGACGTTTAATGATGATTGCCGACCAGCAATTTCGACTTAATTACGATTAATCCAGGTTACCTTCTGATGAGTATAGCATGAGTACGATTATATAAATTCCAGTGAGATGGAGATATTTTATTCTAAATATAAAGCTACTTGTACAGTCATCATAAACAATATTGACTTTTCACAAAGATCCAATGCAAGTATCTCGGTTACATTTTATCAACTTTCCATAAGTAGTTAAATATTAACGCTATTGCGTAGTTTACTTACATCATTAATAAGTTTTTAGTTCCACACATAAAAAACTACGGTAACTTTAAGTATTTTATGTACTTTACAGTATTTTAGAATTGAAGTTGAATTTAAATACGGTGAATAACTCTTTCCCAATATTTGTTACTTTTTGACGCCTGGACCGCTGAACAGATTTCAATAAAATTTGGCCAAGCGATATAGGTAGACTGTAGGTATCCTGGGATAGGAAACATACTACCGTTTGTTTCAGCTAGTAAGAAGTAATTAAACATGTTGACAGACAGTTTGTAGTAGGGTAGTGTAACATATCCGGCTGGGCAACAGTTTTTTTTTATACCACTAAGGTGACAAACAAGCATACGGCCCGCTTGATGGTAAGCGGTTACCATAGCCTATGGACGCTTGCAACACCAGGGGTATCACTCGCGCGTTGCCGACCTGAAATACCTCTTAGAGGTTGATACTACGTCCTAAATCGTGGACTTTGTTGAAACAGACAGGGCGGTTTAAACAAGACTACTCCACCACAAACGTAGAATGTAATGGACACCTGTTTATGGAAATAGTTAAAATTTTAAATACTCTAGGGATATTAAGACTCTGATTACCTTTGTTTTTTTTGTAATTAAGAAAGCCTAAACGGATTGCCAGAAAAGATTGCCATTGTAGGGAACTATACTATAAGTTATAGTCCTGTCATTTATCTACAGTAATTAAAATGATTAGTAACCTACTAATCTTTTTACATATTACATTAAAAAATACATTTTTAGTATTTTCCATGCTTAGATATTACGGTTATTTTAACGATAGAAAAAATCAACTGGCGGGTAGGATTTAATTAGGAGACGCAGGTTCCAGATTTCAGATCAACTTAGAATTAAAACAAAATAAAAATAACAAGGTAATTCGATAAATAAATAATGTAAAAAAAACATTCATGGAACTATGTTTGGAACCCGTAACACAAATTGCATTTGCAATGAGAAATGTTCACTATTACCTACTAAACAAAACTACATTTGCCTTCATCCATGCATTTCATTGCCTCTCAATACCAATAGTTACAATGTTTTATTTTTTTAACAAAATTTCTCTGTTGCGGTTGCACCGCTGCAGAAAAGTACACAATTTACTTTGCCTCGCAACAAACTATTCGCTTACCTCCCGTCGGATTTTTCCGGTACCTATTTCAAAAAAGCTTTATACTTTTCAGGGGCTGGCGAGCAACTTGTCTTGTTACAATGAAACTATGAGGCGAAAATGTCAGTGTATTTCTGCTGCAATTGCATAGTTCTTTAACAGAAAATTTCAGGGTAAATGAAAAAGCTTTTGCGTTAAAAATATTGTTCGCAAATTATTTTAGCAACATGCTTTTTAAATATTAACTTACTCATAGTGCTATTTGTTGCAATATTTTTCTTATCACAAAGATACGCCCCTATCCCTCGGATATCGACTCCGGTTGTTATACGAAGATCAATAATAGTTGTTAGATGTAGCCAGAAGCCTTACCCGATAACCTGTTTTGTTATAGTTTTGTATACATAACATAGAAAAAATATATTCATCCTCAGGTATACATAATATTATTTAAGCCTTCATCTATCATAACAATAATATTCCCTATTGTTTCAACATTTATTAAAATAAAAGAATATAATAATATTGCGTCGTACACCAATCGTCGAGCTTTACCTATTGTTACAAAAGATCTTTGAAACCTTAGTTAATCACTCCGAAATTAGGTACCTACCTGTAATACGCCGTGAAACGATCTTTTGAACCTTTGAATTAACTTTTAATGGTCGTTCATTTTGCTAAAATTAATATGCAATTTGCATGTTAATCGGTTGTTAAAAGGAAAATCTTAATTTTAGTCAAGATGAAGTTCTTCAGTTGTTAATGGAATTTTCTGCTCCAACAATTTGTTTCTTATGAAAAGGTTCACATTGAATAGTTGTGTAATGTTGCGTAATTGCCTACCTTTAGTTTTGGGTCTGTAAAGGAATTTTCTACGCGAAATTTTCAGGAAAAACCTTTTATAATCACAAATTTTTGATTGTCAAAAAATTATATTATGTCCTCTATCCGTAATGTTCTTTATTCTATTCATATTTTGGGATTATCTTTCATATTAAGATTTGAAATTAATAGAAAATATTCCTAAGTTTTTAGACGCGCACTCATAGGTACCTACGGGGATTTGGTAAACGAAATCGTTGCGATTAACATATACACACATATATATACCTAATTACAATCCAAGTATTTCAGTCTACAATGACGCTGTGCAACGCTTCTGCTTGTTGGCAACTTCTCAACACCACCTGCCCTACAATCTTGGGGGTATTTTTCTTAATGTCGCTCGGAAATACTTTCCTCCACTTTTTGGTGAATTTAAGCAGCATCATTATTGGATAAGCAGATTCGTAAACTGTGCTATCGAATCTTGGGTAGACGCCAAATCTCGAACTCATTACCATACACTGGTCTATCGACCGATTTTAAAATATGGATATTGCATGGCCTCGTATGAATGGAATCCATTACTCTGTTTTCTTATTGTTTTTCGGTGATTTCCAATTTGTATGGATAAAAAAACATAGGGGGAAAAATTATAATATAATAAGGATCAGGTCTCTATCGGCTTAATTACCTACGACTCCAGGTTGTTGAAAAGTCTCAAGTTGCTCAAGAGGCCATCTTTACGTAAATATATGAAGTTTTTAGTTTAAACTAATATTTTAACTAGAATAACAGGTGGCGCTCAGATTACTCTTTCTTATCTTATGCTCAAAAGCCACTATTCTAATGAAGAAGACTACACCATTATTCTACAAAATAATCTTATAATTAACCAACCATTTAGGTAATTTTATTAGTTCATTTTGTGAAAGAGATTTATGAACCCTAAGTTCTATAAATCTTATAACTTTTAAAACTTGCTAAATTGTTTTTGTTGTGACTGGATGAGTCAAATTAATCACTCGCTCTGATAAATCAGTGTACGCAAAAGTCCTACAAAACTTTT
Organism: Acronicta psi; assembly: GCA_946251955.1. Classification (NCBI taxonomy): domain Eukaryota; kingdom Metazoa; phylum Arthropoda; class Insecta; order Lepidoptera; family Noctuidae; genus Acronicta; species Acronicta psi. The sequence goes on along the minus strand of OX276482.1, from coordinate 9,765,771 downwards.
ATTTTTTAAAGTTCTGTTTTTTTTTTAGTTTTACACCCTTTATTATCTGCGTTTAAGCTCGCATTCCAGACTTGCGACACAAGGTAGACTATAGGGAGCAATCTATCTCCCTAGTTCCCTACCAATGTCATCATAATCCGTACAACGCTACTGATAAATAGTCGGTTACTGATAAATAGAGGCGTATTTATGACATTTTTAAGACCGTTTAGTACATAGTGTATGTACAATACATACCTTACACCATTGTAATTTTCTATACTAAATCACAACAGTGGTAAAATTGTTCCTTGCCCAGCGTGGTGGACCCGTGCCTAGCAGTGGGCCAATAAATGGGTTGACGATGACAATGATGAAGATTGTTCCTGATAGAACTCGGAAACTTGTAAAGAAGCTAGTAATATCGTAAATGGAGCCCTGGGATAAGCTACAAATTCATAGATGTCTATGTTTTACGATCATATTCGCACAATGGTAGTAAAGTTACCATAACTCCTCAGGTGCAAACTTTCCGTGGAATGAGATTTATTTAACAACTCTAACGTTACTATGGAGACATTGTAGATACAGTAGATTTATGAAACAAGAATTTTATATCGCTTGGATTTATTATGATAATATAGATGCAACTTATACCTCATACGTAGGTACGAATTGAACTGAGCAAATACATCAAATAAAGATTGTCGTCTCCTTAACAAACTAAGAAAAACAACCAAGTAAATAATAAACAGCATTTTATTAGTCAATTCAAAAATCACAAACATTAAAGAAGAAGGACAATAAATTTACTGGTTGAATCCATACTCTTTGCAGAGTCGTGTGACCTGGTGAGCGGCAACAGCGGCACGGCGCTGTAACGTAGCGACGTCATCTCCCGTCGCCGGACGCACGCTGAAAGCCTGCAGTCTGCACGTTCCAGGCATCATTCTACCAATAACTCTGCAAATTCCTATACTATTAGAAATATTTATGTAATGTAAAATTGTATACCTAATTATATTTTTTGTATCGCATTCTCGAAAAATACTGTAATGATTTTAATTGAAATTTACTTAAACCTACATACAGAGGTGAAAAATCGAACATGCGTATTGCGTAAATCTAGTATGCGGTTTTTTATACAACAAGGAACAAAGAGCTGGGTAGGCTAGATATTATTGTTAATATCCGCATCTATACTTTATGTAAGACCCTTTTCCAGCCACCGCGTCCCGTAATCGAAAACTAATAACTTTGAGAAACCAGAACTACGCCTAAGTATCGATATTCGTAGACAAATATAATTGAACCATCTTTAAACGAGAAAACGAGTGACCGCCGTTGTATAACGGTCATAAACAAATGCGTTCACTTTTCTCTCCGAATTAGGAATTCAGATTTCGAATTCCGAAAGCTGGCCGCAAAAATACGGTTGCCTGATTTCAAAACACAACGGCCAGATTCCAAAACAACCCATCAAGAATTATTTTCGTATGGAAAAAGCTATCTAGCGGGTTGAGTCGAGATTCCAACACCACGAGTACTCTCCAGCTGTACTCGATAAAGCTTGAACCTGTATTTAAAGATAGTCAACTCCTAACAAAGGGATAAGGGGCTAGTGACCAGCAAGACCGTCCTTTCTCGTCGATAACGGAGCTCGCCAGCGCCAGCGGCTTACGAAATGAGATAAATTTACCTTAGTTATACCTTTTCAGTTAGTAGATAAATAAATAAGCAAAAAATTACTTTAAAAAAAAAAATATTCCTTACATACATGACTCTTTATAGGTGAAATAGCTTACGATAAGGTTTTCTATAAAAAAAAAATACTTTTTACATGTTTTATTAATTTAAACCGTTATCTGTCCTGAAATTGTTCATTTAATTATCGTTAACCGATTAACAAGAGATTCATCAAATGAGAGATTGAAGCAAGAAGAAACATGATATCTCTTTTATTTGTTTATCATTCCACTAAGAGCCACGACCCGGGATTAAGGCCCAGATTACAACGAGGTCTACAAAGGACGGCGGTAACAATTCAATTACACCCTTTCCCTAAATCACACAAGTGAAAGAATGGGAACATTCCGATTGCGAATTTGTAAACAGTGTGTTGCTTTACCTGACAGTGCAAGGGAGTTTTAGTTCTGGTAGCATGAAGTCTATCTCGTAGTAGACGACCTGCATGGCTGGTCCGCTGTCGTCTCTTATTACTAAATTCTTTGCGCAAGATTCTCCAGGTCTTACACTTACACATTTGGCTAAAAAGTAATAGGTAAGTAGCATACTTTATTTGTAACCCAAATCACAATAGATGTTAACAGCAATAGTAAAATAGCCAAGTTTAGAGATACAAGAAGAAGTAGACTATTATTGGTAAACTAGCACAGTAGCACCTGTTTATTAGATATTAAATAGCATAGCATGTCATACTAACAAACTTCATGTAGCCACGAAGAATTTGGTAGAGGAAAAAGCCGTAAAAGGTACGCCACAATGGTTTCGGCCCAATGTAAAAGCGACCTTATTGGTATTAAACCGGGCACAAATTCAAACTCCAAGCTACTCCTGAGAATTTCATAAAAAGAAACCAATAACACTACTCGACCTACCAACACAGGATCGACCACTAAGGCAGTTTATAGTTTTAAACTCAATGATATCAACTATAATAATGTAACATGTAATAAATTATACTCGTATAAGTCATATTCATATTACAAAATCAATTACCTTCACTCTTTCTATCATAACTCTTTTACATAATTGCATTGACTTCTTATATCTCCAAGGTGGCCAAGCTTATCAAAAGAATAAAAAAAAACATTATCTCATCAATCAAACTCACCAACGATTTCATAAAATACAAAAACGCCGATGTCCTGCAAAGCCTTGTGCCATTTAAGCACCTTCTCCACCGGACTGGAAAACGCCCTCGGACCGCTTTTGTGAAGCGCCTGAATGCGACCGTTTATTATTATAACACATTTTGTAGATATGTACGATCATAAGCTATTTACGAGTGAAAAAGATTGTTGGGATGCGATTTTTATGTACGGATTTTTACGATCGATAAAAATAGATACAATTCTCAAAGAATAGCGTTGGGATCGTCGGATGCAGTTTTAAATATTGAGTTTTAAGATGTAAGTATTGAAATAAAAAGAAAGTTCGATATATTATGTTGATATTTTATGTAAGATAGACCAATCCAGATTATTTTTTATTTCAGTTTCAAGTTTCATATTTTTTATTAATAAAAATAAGTAATGCCATGTAGAACAACATTTGGGGCGTGTTTTACCACCAGCTTTGGGTAGCTGCTAACGATAGCTGATAGCGGATAAATTAAAAATTGGAATAGTAAAAAATTAACTGCCAGTTAATTTAACGGGAACTTCTATGAAGGGGAAGAGATTGTGAAATAGGCCCTACCTAAGTACCTATCTAGATTTTCTTATGTAACTAATGAGCAGTATTTTAGGCTCTTGATTCCTAAGCTATGTGTGCATGAGGTAATTTATTACAAATCGGTTAATATACATTTTATTAATATGATGATGATTGGGAATAAATTCCTATTAGTTACTGAAAGGCAACTTTTAATGGTTGAACCAAACAGAAAGCTACGCTTAGATCCCTACAGTAATCTGGTGGAAAAACAATGCAAAGGAAATAGCGACCCCACTTATCTCTTTGCAAAGCTGAATCGAACGGCCTAAAGGGATGTTCAAGAAATTACTTTTTTCACAGACAAAGTCACGGATATTGCATCGGCTGCGCGCACCGGCACGCTTCCCGCAATGAACTTCACTTTATTTACTTAGAACAAATCAATAGCGAGCCTTTTGATCCGTGCAATATAATTTATCATATCCACTAGTTATGAAAAATAAAAAAGACGTGGAAACAAACATATTATAGGTAGGTAGATAAGAAACACATGCGTATTTAATTGCAGTTATTTTTCTCTAAGTAATATAAATTTCGAGAATTTTAAAATGGTTTAAAAATCTATACTAATATTATAAAGAGGAAAGATTTGTTTGTTTGTTTGTTTGTTTGTAATGAATAGGCTCCGAAACTACTGGACCGATTTCAAAAATTCTTTCACCTTTGGAAAGCTACATTATCCCCGAGTAACATAGGCTATATATCATCACGCTACGACTAATAGGAGCGGAGTAGTAATGAAAAATGTAGCAAAAACGGGGAAAAAATTATAAGACCACGCGGGCGAAGCCGCTGGCGGGAAGCTAGTATATTATAAAACCATTAAGTACTTACTACTACGTACTACTTCTTTAGAATTTTGTTTAAAGCAAATTAAACCTCTTTCAGTGGCTATACAAAACTGCGCCCAAAGTTCTCATTTTATGTTGAAATGCAAGGGCACTGTCCCCACAACCCAACCCTCTAGCTAGGCTATTGCCATAGATGACAAAGGAGAAAAATGCCTGCTGTTACTTTTATTGCAAGCTATTTCTTTTAGTTTCTATTTTATGAGTCAAGTCTGTATAGTTTTTGATGACAGCCGTCTGTCAGACCAAACTTTTGATAGGGGTTTACGTTGAGAACGGTTAAAGATGTAATTAAATTAATTATGTGGAACTTGTAGAGGAATGTGCATTATAACTTTGAATATACGCTGGTTCTCATTAACGCTAAACACAACAATTTATACCGTAACGTTCAAGTAATACCCACCAAATCCATTGCAATCGTGATCTTGAAATAATTACTAAGGATCAAACTTAAAAAATAAAACTTAAAAACAATGTACAAAATGTACTTACATTATACCAACATCATTTCATTTTTAGGAGAAAAAGGGCGTAGAAATTCCTTTTAACTTTCAATTCGCAGTACGCGTGTAAACAGCATCGCATACAGCTAACTCCGATAAAATTTATGATCCAGCGTACCCGTAAGCAATTTTTTATACTTTATTGGATATCGCATTGCAATTTGATGTCCTTAGCAGACATGTGTTTATGATAAATTGACTTGAATAAGGGTGACAAAAATACATTGTGCATTTTTTCAAGTCGTCGTACCATATTACGTTGATATTATCGATATTTGTGTTTGTTACACTACGGTGTAATGGGGGGTCAAACAAAACGGACAAGAGTTTATGAGATTGATATTTGCCTTTTGATGAAATGAGGTGAAATATTAGGGTTACGGTTTACCTACGGTTATCCAACTGCGTTATGAATTGTAAATGTGAGATTAAATACCTACCGGTTTGGGTAGAATGGGTTATAATACACTTGGGATGGCACATAGTGCTCATATTTGAACGAAATTTGTTCGCGAATATTAGAACATAAATTTTTAAATTATTGTTTGACCTATTTTTGTAGATAAGATGCATTTTTTTCACTTACCATACTTAAGTAGACTTACCTTTAGCCTATCCATCCTTGTCATGGCTTGATTCTGTGGTTCCTTCTTTGTTATTTCAGTTTCTACAGACTTCTTAGATATCACTGCAAGGAAGAAGTTTAGTTGGTTCAATGCAAATAAAAAATAAATATCAATCTTTACCCTTCGGGATACAGCAATGATGGTGTATTACGATTAAATTGTTGAAATAAAAAATTAAAAAGTCTAATCAACAATAAAATAACGAGATAAAGGTATTGTAGATACTTATAGTATGATATAGAAGCATAACGATTCAAAATGGTGTATAGTCCTAAACGATATTATACCTAAATATGTACAGTCAACAAAAGAGATAAGTATACAGCCAATCTGTGTTTTAGTAAAGATGTGAAAGCGAAACACCAAAAAAATATTTTCTGCCAAAGAGTTTGGTGTATAAGCAGGTAACATTACTTGTTTTAACATATTTTGCGATAGACATTACTTGCACAATCTTTGTAAAAATACATAACAATATGTACTTACCTAATTATCTGCCTGTATACTTATTTTTTTTATTGACTGTACATACATAACGTTCTACACGTCTTAAATTAAATCTCGTGCTTACGGTGATAGGGGAGACTTTTTGAACTCAACCCATTGGGGGCGCAACTTGAAACGCGTATCCTGCCAAGTATCGTGAAGTTTCCCTTTAGAAGTTACTTCTCTCGAAAATACAGAGTAGGTAATGAGCTTGTTAGACCGAGTTACGGGGCTTTAGCACAGGTCGCCCCAGAATACTTTTACGTTTGACAGCGCACAATTTGTTGGTACCCACTTTATATGCATCCGTTTTGTTTGAATTCGAAAGTCAAGTGTTGTAGATCGAATTTGAAGAAAGACATAGTAGAATGGCACGCCAGATACCTACTTCTAATATTCGTAGATAATCTAACGTACCTACCTAGAACTTCACTAATAGGTTTTTTTTTTATTTAATTCTGCGTTAAATAAATAGTAGTAAAATAATTGTAAGTTAATACTAACAGCGTCAATGCAAAGATTAAAAACTTTAAAATTTGTAATTGCCTCACCACTAACTGGATTCGGTGGAACTTGATCTATTTGTGCAGTATTTTGCTTATTCTGATGAACAGGTGCCGATGTTCTTTGGAAGCTGTTGATATTTTTGGGAGTATCTGAGTGCAATGCTAGAAAATGAATAAATATTTCCGTAAATAGGCAAGTACCGTTTTTGAAAAACACTTTTAAAAGTTATTGTATCAGATTTTTGGTTGGTAGGTACTCTGATTATTAATCTAATCTAAAGTTATTCAAAAAAACCATTAGGTACATCCTTTACAAAAAATATAGAAAATAGTACCTAATAATAAAAAAGAAACCCATAATTAGTCACACAAAGTACTCCTTCCCATCGCCGTCATCCGGTAGCGTGCCTAGACTGGCATATGATTGGACTGGCTGACTGACTGGATTAATAAAAAGCCGAAGTGCTGGTTTTCTGGGCTAACCCAATAATATAATACCCTGCCGCCTCCCCAGGTGGCAGAGGATCCATGAGGATTTTCCGCACCCGTGAGGATTTTTCACCCATCAAAGGGTACTGAGTAAGGCCCCTCCTCACCTCTTTCCTCCCCTGTTCTTCTACCACTCACGTTCCAAAAGGACTATTTTAATTATATTTTTTTAAGATAAAACATGTGGCAAAATTAATGGGAATCTTTTTAGCAGTTTAGGAGTTTAAGTAGCATAGTTACTTTAGTGTAAATCTGATAGACGAACTACCGTAGCTCTACCGCAACTTTAAAAAAGAAAGATACTTACTAGTACTATTAATACTAGTTACTTGAGGAGTAAAACTTGCAACTTTGTTCCTATTTGCGCCTGCAAAGCTTGTATTTAGGTAATTAGTTCCGAAAGTATTGAATGGTGGCGGTACAGATTGGTGCTCTCTTTCCATCTGTTGGCCTAGAAAAAAATAGAAATAATTATTTTAAAAAGTAGACTGTATATAGACCTATACAGGTTCGATGAACACAAGAAATGTTTAAAAACATTACAGTACTAATACTATTCATTACATTTTGACTAAGGTAAAGCATAGAGTTGTCCTCTAATAAGAGAACTTGTATTACCTTTTAGGGTAAATAAATTCTGTAAATTAAAAATGTTGAAGCATTTTGAAGATTGTATAGTGTTTAGCGACTTTCATTGCTGACTGTACAAATTAAGTAGATACTTAAAACTCACCCGAAACAATAAACTGAGCGCTGTTATCAGAATAGTTGGCCAAGTACCTGGGATCAATTCCCGTCATCATATTATTTTGACTTGGAAGCATCTAAAAGTAAAAGATAAGAAAATTGGTAGGTACGTTCGTCACTTATTTTCAAAATTTTTTTTCCTACTCTGCTCTATTAATGTACTTTCTAGCTCTACTCTTACAATATCGTTAGTGTATTGCATCAATCTCTCGGTAATAATTAGGTAATAATACCTATTGTTGAATTTTTATGTATAGCAGTCGCACTAAGGTACCTAACTACACTAGGTTAACGAGGCATCAGGCACCTACATATTATATGAATAGTTAACAGATATAAATAGTCATATTACAACATACATTTCGTCCAAATACAGAAGCATTCATTGCAGTTACTTCCATGTAATTTGAATTAGGTACATTTTGCACATTAGGAAACTGATGCGATTGCGGATAGGGGGACCCACTGCTGCTGTAGTAAACATTATCTGATGACCTAAATAAATATTTAAAGATACAGTTAAAATTGTATATCGACGGTTAAAAGGAAATAGGGGATAAGCGACAAAAGATGAAATGTTCAGGAGAGCCGTTCAAAGTTTTAAATTTTAGAAAAACTGACGTATTTTTGTCATTTATTAAGATATTGTGAAAAGTGAAACAGTTATAAAATCAGATAGAAATGGAACAGTTACTGGTATCCTTAGTTTTAGTGATTTGACGTTATTTAAAGTAGTTTTTGTCGCTTATAACCACAGCTTTTAATTTTTGAATGAGGAAATATGGCATAAGATACAAATGACAAAATCAAATATTAAAGGATAAGAAGCATATGCGACATTCCAATTTATCATTTCTCAAGGTAAAAGGGTATAAGCGACTAGACCGTTCAATCAATATTATAGGAAAAGAAGGATAAGGTACTTTTCATAGTAGTTGTATAAAAGATAATAGGGTACAAGAAACAGTCGGCATTCAAAATAATACCAGGATATAAGACATTAGTAACACACAATGTCGCTACGAAGCAAAGAAATATGGATGAAAAGCCACCCCAAAAATAATGAAGTAGCGCAACCACCACAATCCTTCATCAGGAAAATATCTAAAACAGATTACAGTAATTGGGTCTCTAACTTCTAAAGTAGGGTGACATTGCTTGGGAGTAAATTTTCACAAAAACATACTAAGGATAGATCGTTAATATGTTTTAAGGCCTCTTAGTAAGATAGATCCTACTAAGAGGCCTATTACAGTATACCATGCTATAATTTTACACTAAATGGTAGATTTAAAAGATATAGCTCGTCATTTCATATTTACTAACGAGCAGATTAAATAATATGGAATTAGCGACAATCGTATTTATATTAGTAAACGGAAGTAAGGTATAACCACCAGTGTCATATTAAAATCAATTTAGGTAATAAGGCATAACCGACTTGGCTGTCATTAAGAACTAAATGGAAATAGGGGATAACCGCCAGAGTAATATAAGTATGCATTTTGTATATAGGGCACAAGCGCCACAGCTCTGTTAAATTACGAAATGGAAGTAAGCTTTAAGCAACATTTGTACTTTTCAATTGAAATGCTTAAAAGGCATAAACAACCATAAGCTTGGCACCCTTGTGAAGTAAAAAAGCATTACCGACAACAAACCCAAAATAAATCATTTTTGTAGGGGTACAATCACCTTTATAGCTAAAATGACCAGAATTTTCGTCGGTTAGCTAAAATAACACTATAAAATGTTGTTTTTTTGCTTGGGCATAAACGCCAAAAAAGTCATCGTAGAGCCATGGGAGTAAGCGCATTCGAAAGAGCAGAAAATTTCAAGTCCAATGGCATATATAACTCATTTTTGACCAAAATGTCGCTTATGCCCTATTTCCTTTTAACCGTCGATATTTATGTAACATATATTCTTGTAACATACGAGTATTATATCCCCCGCGGCGTCGTCTGTCTGCCAATCTAAATTCGATAAATTCAAAAACTACTGAATGGATTTTCATACGGTTTTTACCACGGGACAGTTTCATGAGGAAGGTTTAGGTGTAAGTATAATTTATTAAGGTTTTGTGTAAATAAGCTGAAATGTAACGGTTATAGGATATCGCCCCGTGTCGAAGCACAGGACGAACCGCTAGTTGGATTATAAAAAAAAACAAAAGATAATAATAATGATGCTAAAAGGATAATATACCTATACAAACCTTCCTTGTTCATCCCTATTCCTAATGTATTCTTACTGTATTAAAATCCGTGGGGTGCTTTAGAAGAAGTTAGACAGGGACAGAGTTAGCGACGACAGTATCACCGACTTCATGTTCTTTTATTACCTAATACTTACTTAAACCACTTATTTACAGAATGACGAATAAAAAAACCATTTAAATCCTTAGGTACCTACAATACCTACCTAATATTATTTTCTATAAAATCAACGAGTTTGTTAAAAACTTACATTATATTATTATTATTCCTTCCCGCGTTCATTGGAAATGCCGCCATCATTTGATTTCCCTGAGGATAGTCTGAAAAATATTTATTTCTTTAGACGCTTTTGTGACACGGGTAACGGAAATGTGATCAAATTTTAATCTTTACCTGCCCCAACTCTGGGTTCTCGGATTACGAATCTATCCATTTTGATATTAAAAGTTACCTAAATTAAAACAAAACAATGTAGTTATTCGTATTGAAAAGGAAAAAAGTTTTCTGTTTCCTAGAGTTGCTCGGCGCCAAAATTTAAATATCTATTCTTTTTTATTATCCTAATTCTTAAATTTGTAGATGGCCAGTAAAATACATTTTGTGTACCAAACATTTTTAAATTAGTGTATCGGTACATTTTTAATGAATTTAAAGAAATTGTATAGTCATAACATTATTATAATATATATATACCTACTGTTTAATATTTTTTTGAACCTATTCATAAATATTATTATGATTTATTTAGGTAAGTAAGTATACTGTGGCGGTCACTAAATAATTATTACGTCCACCTGTGAAAGTACAGTTCTCGCCAAACTTATTAACCCGGCCGTAAAAATCGGAGAAGGAAAATATTAGATTTTAATAAATATAAATGAAAGCTCAAATCGTAGGATGTCGTTTTAAATCATTCTAATCCAATATTTTTCTATCTCCGATTTTTACGGCCGGGTTAAAGTTAGCTCGTGCCAACTTCAACCCGGACCAACCCGGCGGTTTGGCGAGAACTGTGCCTACATTTTTTTTTGTAAATTGTTTGTCATGGCTCCTTGGCCTTTGCGCCATTACATTATTATTGTATTACTTTTGAATTGGTTGCCATTTCATTGACAAGTTGACTAAATGAATGTTACCTATTCTATTGTTATTTTAATCCGTTATTTTTTCCCTCCAGGAGACTGTAGTCCTTTTGTTAATTCCTATTATGATGTTCTGTGTTTTCTTTTTCATTGTGCCAAAAGTATAAAAATCTAAGACAATAGCAAGTAAGTACCCATATTTGTTTATATTTCAAATGTTTTTTTTTTATTTGTATTGAAGCCAACTACGTAAACAAATCAATCACAATAATTTTGACAATAACTTGATACTGTCACTTTTTGACATTCAATTTTCTTTCACTGTCGCTGTCACTTGTCAGTCCAGACATTTTCAGCTGATGTGATGAGTCGCTATCGGTTTTGATTTTGATTTTCGTATTTTTCGTTTACCTTTTTATTACCAAACTCGAATGAATCAAATTTTTACTCAAAATAACTGAAGTGTTAATATTTATTACAAAAGATGGAGCTCCAAGATACCTATTACAATAAATCAGAATACGTAGAAACTGTAACTTTTTTACTGTACAGATTGTGTGTTGAATGTTTTCCAAATAGTAAATAACATAAAATTTGATTTTTATTTTAGGCATCAGGTAACAAAGTAAGCAGACAAACTGTGTTATGTGGATCCCAAAATATTGTTCTACATGGAAAAGTGATTGTACAAAGCGATGCTATAATTAGAGGAGATTTGGCAAATGTAAAAACTGGAAGGTTTTGTATTATAAGCAAAGGCTCTGTTATACGGCCTCCCTTCAAAAAATTCAGTAAAGGGTAAATAAATATCTTCCTTTGTAAAACCTGGTTAAATATTGAAATACTGGGTACTTAATGAAATAAATACCCCACTCAGATGTATGGCATCATGCTGACATGGAACATTGTTTGCTAAATTCTTGTTGTTTAAAACACAAGCCTTATAAGCCCTGGACCACAGGGAACTTCACAACCATACAGCAGGGAACTTTGATACATAACAGACTCAAAACAACCATGAAACTCACAAATATTTGCTTTGGGTGAAAATCAAATCCACAACATGTGGTACCATGATAGTGGGTCAAGTGACCGCCTTAATTGCTGTACCAAATGTGCAGCAGTGATCTCATCATGTTAATTTTTTTTCAGGGTTGCCTTCTTCCCCTTACAAATGGGTGACCATGTGTTTGTTGGAGAAAATACAGTTGTCAATGCTGCCGTAGTTGGCTCTTATGTATACATTGGGAAGAATGTTGTCATTGTAAGTATACACAAACCATGTAAGAAAAAATATTATAAAGATTGTTGTAATTGTAGGCAGTGGTGTCCCGTTACACTTAGCTGAAGTATCAGTTAGATCAAGTTTTGAAAAAGTTGTACTAGAACATTTTTGTAATGTACAATGGTTTCTTGGAGTTAATTTATTTATTATAATCATTTTATGAACAAATTTCAAACTAATTAGGCATCCATATTTATCTAAAATCCTTCTATTTTTATTTACAGGGTCGGAGATGTGTGCTAAAGGACTGCTGTATGATTGAGGATAACTCGGTGCTGCCTGCAGAAACTGTTGTTCCATCATTCGCTAGGTACTCTGGCAGCCCAGCCCGTCTCATTACCACCTTACCCGAAGCAATGCCAGACCTCATGACAGATTTTACCAAGAGTTATTATCAGCATTTCTTACCAATTACAGCACAATAAATAAAACATTTTAACTTTCAAGGAGGATATATTTATTTTATTTGCACATTTTATAATTTATTTAAGCTAAATACTAATTTAAGGATATATTCTATTGATTATATGAATTTTGCATGATTTATGTCGTTTACATTTTTTGTAAGACCCATCTTTTCCCCTAATGTGAGGCACAGAGGCCATGCCAAGTACACTGGAGCCCAGTTTTCCTCCTACCATTCTGTACGAGATTCACCCATTCCACAGGATCCATACTAAGTCCAGTCTGTCTGTTTTATGTTTCAGGGCCACTAACTGGCCAGTTGGCTGAACAGTTTTTTTTTTAATTTCCAAGTAGGTACCATACCTTACCTAGTCAGTCAATATATTAACATGATGATTCACAAGTTACATTATGTAGAACACTTTCGACTCCTAATAAAAAAGGATAGTATTATAGTATAGATATTAGGAGAAACGTAAGTAATATCAAAATATTAAATAGATTTTTATATAATTAATAAAGTAACACCAAAAAGGGATTGGGGATTACAAACAAATTGTACATACCGTAAAACGGAATGCAACAGTTTGATGACAAGACGCGAGTACACTTTGTTTTCCAACTATCGTGCAGTGTTTGTCACTTTGACCCTTATTTACACTAACAAAAGGAAGGTTTTTATGACAACAAATGAACACGTTGTGTGACCGTGTGTGTTTGTGTCATGTTGATTACGTTAAAAATATTCTTGATTGCCGTCGTCCAACTCACGATCTATTTCGTTTTATTTTAAATTAAAATCGTTTATATCTTCGTTTTTGAGATAAAATAGTGTATATAGATGGTGTGAACCAAGATAAGTGTTTTTATTATAACATGGAATATCATTATTCCGATCTTTGTATACCGACGGATCATCTGCTAACTGGTGATTATAAGTTTTTCAACCTTTATTCATGCTCCTATTTTTCCACTATTTTTTATTATATAGGTATTATAAAAATATTGAGTCTACAAATATATCTTCATAGTATTTTGAATATGCTATTAAATTTTTGTCTGTTCACTTTGATTGTTATTGTTCTAAATTAATGTTATTTTCAACTTCAAAGGGTAGTTATTAGTAAGAAGCAAGAGTTCTATACTTCAGAGTAGTTAATATAAAAAATGTGAGAGTGAACACATCTACCTCATACAGATTTGGAATGGACTTATTATCTCAAATAATCAATCAAAGTGAATTGAAATAGTCTTTAATTAAAGCTTTGTTTAGTTTGGGCAGCAGCCAACCACATATAATAATTATTTGCCATTAAGAGTGACATTATAATTAATTTGATAATACCCTAATGATTAATGTTAGTTCTTTTATTTCATGTTTATGGTTTCCATTTGGTTTTAATATCCTCTAGTTTTATTAGTCTTCTTTAACTTTTGTTTTACAGAAGTCACCCCTTCTGTGTTACCATAGAAATGAATAGGGGATAAAAGAATTTTTATATACTTTACTAAATATTGCTCCGGAAATTTGATCACTCATCTTATTGCTAGTGACCATTGGACTAGCTTTTATTTTCAACTTGAAAAAGTTTTCTACATTATTTGCCAAAAATATAGTTACGTAAAAGTATCCAGTTTAAGTTATAGTAAATTGTTATTCTCAGGTCCATATACAGCAGACTATGCTCCACAATACTTGGTACCAAATCAATCAGCAGAGTATGAAGTGCGGGCCAGTGTGCTGGTGGACGGCGGTGACAGGTTTGGGGTGTCCGCGGTGGTGTTTGATAAGTATGAGGAACTAATTTGGATGGGGAATCAGGGAGTAAGTGGCCTTTTTACTTATAGGTATTGTTATATTGTTTGCTAGGTTTATTACTAAGGACCAGATTTCCATCTGTTTCTTGATAGTTATAATCTGGTAGTATTCTTTTTTGATTAAGTAGGGTTTCTTAGGCGAATGTGCATAATTATTGTCAACCACAATACCAAATAATATAAAGTGCATAAAAAAAAGCAGCAAAGAAAAAGACCATCAACATGAATTAAGCAAGTTTTTAAAATTAAATAACTATAACACATGATTTTTTATTCGCTGTAAACACTGTGCAAAGTGTTAAACATTAATGTTTCTAATTTATAATTATTAACCCAAAAAAAATAGTAGACTCCTAAACCAAATAGGTAAGGTCCTATACTTTCCCATATTATACACAATTATTTTAATTTTTTATCTGTAGCTGTGTATGTAGTATAGATAATATTATTTGCTTTTCTTATAAAATACCTATGATTTATTAAGTTGCTTTCTTGGAATTATTTCTAGGGCCATGTAACATCCTACTATGGTCCAGGGATGCAAAAGTATACATCATTCCAAGTACATGAAACAGAAGAAGTGAGGGACATTATAACTGTTGAACAAGGGATTTTTGCACTAACCAAAACTGCCTTGCGCCATCAAATACGCCGTGGGATACCAAAACGTACATTTAAGTAAGTTTGTGGAGCTATTGTCATAGGCGATTACATATTTGCACTTACATTTCTGTTCCTTTAAAAAAAAAACACCGCAGATTCTAATCCGCTACTCTACGACTGAAGAGAAGCCCCTCTTTTCAGCTTGTTTCCCACTGCTGTCCGATTTTTTTGTTGGTGGAAAAAACATTTTATTTTTTTATACTTCCATTTGGTGACAAATCTAACAAATCAAAGATCATAAAAATTTGTCCAGCCATTAGGAATGTTATAAATGTTGTAACTAACTTGACTTTGTTTTATAACCACAGTTTATTGTAATAAAAGAAATTACTTTTAGAGACCATTGAACACGATTTACTGTCAATTTCATCTGCCCAATGTTCACAAGTTTTTTTTTACTTCCTAGATCTGGTAACATGACGGACATGCAGTGCCTCTTTCAAGTAAGTGCCACCAAGCTGATGATGGGTGGGCATCAAGACAAACTCATAGATCTGGACCTCACCAAAATGATTGAGACTGCTATTGTAAGTTATTATAATGACTAATAATGCTTTTGCCTATCAAATTGGGGCAAATAAGGCTCAAAATACCTAATAATTATTAAAAACAAAATTTCTATTAAATTATCTGCTAAGTAATTAACGGGAACATGGCCAAACTCAGAGACATCACTTAACAGACATCAACAAACAGTTACTATATAATAGTCTTGGTCTATTTTTCCATATTTGAGTTTGTTGTCAGTGTACTAAGATATACTGGGTCTGTATTAGCTGATGATTTAGTACGCTAAGTGACGTCTCTGAGCTCAACAGTAAGTCATTCATTTTTTAAAGAAAGATAAATATGTCTTTGTTATAATTAGCCAATACAAGAAGAAGGCTGTGCAGTCCTCCGCAGCGGCGGCGGGTCGCTGGTGGCGTGTGGCAGCGCCAGCGGCTCGGTGGCGCTCCGGGACCTGCGGACCCCCGGCTCCGCTGAACACACCTTCAGGGCACATTCCGCCTGCCTCTCCGACTTGGACATGCAAGGAGATCTACTCATCACTTGTGGATTTACGCAGTCGTACGTATTTCGATAGTTTTCCAGTGACCATAGACTTATTAAATTGGGGGCTTTTAAAGTATCTAATAATCAACCCATATACTGTCTCACTGCTGGGCACGGGTATCCTCTCAGTATGAGAGGGATTAGGCTATAGTCCACCACGCTAACCCAATGCGGGTTGGCAGACTTCACATGCCGTCGAGAAAATCTCTCAGGCATGCAGGTTTCCTCACGATGTTTTCCTTCACCGTTAAAGCGAGTGATAATTACGCACATGATTTTTAAAAGTCAGAGGTGCGTGCCTTGGGTTCGAACTCGAGACCTTTGATTTGGCAGTCCAGTGGTCATACCCCTAGGCTATCACTGCTTGTTTTAAAGTACCATACAACGAAAATTCTGGGGATGCTAGTCATACTTCGTATGTATCGTACCATTCAACTCAACAATAATAAAAACAGTGCTACCAACTTTATAAAGTTATACCAACTGAGAGAGCAAAACTTTGTTCGTGGAGTTTCTTTCGGTCGATATTACCGCATTGGCAAACATTCTGCCCTACACAATAATGTACCAATAATACAGTCAAAAAATATAATTGCATGTAGCTCCTAAACAAAAAAGACTATAGAAATTTGGTACCTGTGATACAATGGTCATCATTAGAACAGGTACCAATGTTAGAAAAGGAGGTTCTTCGGTAACAAAAAATAATATTGTTATCATTAAATATGCCACTACGATGGAGTTTTGATTAACATCTCTACAGCGTGGGCATGCCAGTGGCAGAGCCCTACGTCCTGGTGTGGGATGTCCGCTGTCTCCGTGCCAGCAGTGCTCGGGGCGAGGCGGCGTGGTCGCTGCCGACGGTGTCCCCACCGCTGTTACTGCACTTCCTTCCCGCTTTCTCCGGACGAGCAGTTGCACTGTCCGGAGACGGACATGTCGCGTTGTTGCATGTAAACGCGCCTAATGCCGCTGAGCAGTCTATGTTTCAGGTGAGAATTGCATGAGATAACTTTAACACTGTTACAGAATTTAAAATTTATTCTGAACATAAATATAGACATTTTTTTTTGGATTTTATACTTTTTTTATTTAAAATTTTTATATTAATATGCTTGTCTGTGTCATTTTAATATCGAAAAGTATTGTACGAAACATGTTGAATAAAAGAAAATTTGTCGATATAGTCATTTATTTTTTTTCCAAGTCTATGAAGTTGGTATCTATTCAGTTATAAATCTTCCTTAAAAACTCTTTTCATAGTACTGTGGAGGCTCTTGTCCTCCACGGTACCCGGGTTTGGTACAAGAATACTCGTATTTATATAATAATAGACTATTATTTCGAGTACTAAATCGTTGTACATGATTGTCATGGTGTCCGTGACACAACTACCTCTTGAACATACTACTATTTCTTTATGAATGCTTGTATTAACTGCCAGCTATATATCAAATATTGGTAGCGACCTTTGTGGTCTCTACAGTACTCATATTTGCAAAAAGTTTTGATACATTGGGCACCTCTGACGATAAACTCTTTGTTTCAGGTGGACACTCGAAGTTCCTTGTGTAGTGTAATGGACGTGTCTTCCACTAGTCAAGCTTTAGTGTTCGGTGATCAGGCTGGACATTTGCACTTGTTTTCTCCACAGCACAATCATGAGCCAGTCTTCAATAACTTCTCAAGGTAAAAGAAATCATTCACATACAAAATGGAAACACTACGGTCAATAACTGACATTATGACTGACATAAATTACAACGGTGACATGTAAAGAGATTTACAGTAAGCGCGGCATAGCCGCTTGGCCGGGCTGAAGTTGGCCCCGTTTGAATGCGCAATGGCATGTTTAGGCTATAAATTGTGTACTGCGCAACTAAATGGTTTATGCCGCGCGTACTATAGTACCAATTTGAGTAACCCTGTCAAATAAGTTTGTCTCACTTTTTAAAATAAATGTCTACAGTTATCGTAAAGAGTGAAATTCTAAGTATGGTCATTGTTTTCAATAGCCGATTCTACCTACTGTCAATATTTGTTTTATTAACAAATACATTTCTCAGAGCAACAGAGTTCGCGGACCAAGTTGTAGGGTTGCCATACGTCGGCCTCAGTGACACTACGTTCCAGTTCTCCACGGTTCCACTTCCAGGCCTGGCTACTGGCAGCAAGTGGTTCAACGAACTGCCCGAAGAGTTCTTCAAAAAAATATATAGGTATGATCTTTTGACTGGCATGTATGTACATGTGACTGAAAACTCCATATTTATGGGCTAAATTATTCAACTACCGCCTTTTGATTATGTTGTGATTTATTCACTGAACTTAAAATGTTGTGCTTTAGTCTACAATGATGACGTAAGGGAATACATACTACGCTTTATAATTTTATATTGTTAACCGAGTGAATGGGTTGCATAAGTTTATGGTTTATATTGTTAAGTACACAAAGATAGGTTGAATATGTTAATTTCTGATCTCACGATACTATACACGATACGATTTGATTCTGTTTCTGAGCCTTTACATAGCTGAAATCATGACACTATTGAAAGCGGTTTTCGTTCATCTAGAAGTGTCTAACGATAAACTAAAAAGTGTTACAAAAAATCATTGGAAAATCATTGAGTACATCTTTGCAGGAAACCAAAACCGATCGACACTGAAGTATTAAGATCAATGAAAATGCAAGGTCCTATTGGATATGCTCCAAACCCAAGAACATTCAAAAGGAATCAGGTAGGTACACTTTCTGGTTATTCACTCGGAACATAACTGTTAGTTCGCAATTTTATCGCGAACGCTCACTATCATATTCTCGCAGCGTGGACACGCCTTAATAATCTACCCATATACTGTCCCACTGCTGGGCACGGGTCTCCTCTCAGTATGAGAGGGATTAGGCTATAGTCCACCACGCTAGCCTAATGCGGGTTGGCAGACTTCACATGCCGTTGAAAAAATCTCTCAGACATGCAGGTTTCCTCACGATGTTTTCCTTCACCGTTAAAGCGAGTGATAATTACGCACATGATTTCGAGAAGTCAGAGGTGCGTGCCTTGGATTCGAACTCGAGACCTTTGACTTGGCAGTCCAGTGGTCACACCTCTAGGCTATCACTGCTTCGCACGGACGCGCCTTACAACGCCGCAAATTGATAATGTGCCTGGCAGCCATCTTGGTGACGTAAAAATGACGTCACCGGTCTCAGTATGCGTTAGCACCACTAGCCGGCAAGAACGGCGGATGACGTCATACGGAGATTAATTAGAGGTTCTAGCCCATCACCAACTTGCAGGACGTATAATTCGCGACGTGTGTTCCGATGCGAATGCAGCCAGCAGCAAACGGCTTGGTTCCCTATATTAACAAGGAAGAAGCATTGAAGTAAAACTACTTTTTACTGGTGACTGGAATGGTGAGTCACCCGTGACCATGGACGCTGTAAAGGGTCCGAAACGTCGGGATTAAAATAATATAAATATAACGCGATAAAATCCGTAAAACGTAGTTTTATTTCAATGTCTAGTATTCGCGTAAGTGTCAGAAATCAGTAAGGAAGGAGCACTTTGTAACGTGTTTCATTACGTTTCAATAATTTAGGTGTACCAATCATTTGTCTAGTGATTGTGATCATTAGTGGTAGTGGTCGTAAGTGCGACTGCTAAGCTAGAGGTCCTGGATTCTATTTTAAATATTTTAAATTTTGTATGAAATTTTGGCAGCATTCTAGTAAAATCTATGCCTGGTTAATGACAGTAGGCTCGCCCACTATAACCTAGCACCTTAACATACCGGTGAACTGTAGGTGTCCATTAGTAGGTACACCTTTGCCTAAACCTTTGGGGAATTCAGATATGGTGATGGTTAAACGCCAGCTTATATTCTTAATACTTGTCATACGTTTGTAGATGCCGTACATAGAAGATAATTTCGAAGATTTGCAGGCCGCTAGACAGAACGAAAATAAATACATAGCTCAGCCCATACCCAAGCGTTATCAAAAGGTACAATATCAGTTTAAGTTTGAAATGTGGGTATTAAACAATGTGTCTTCTTGTCGTGTCATGTAAGTGATTATAATGTTATTTCCTGCTCCATTTAGTCCTTTATCTTTTAAAAAAAGCTGCGCATTTTTAGCCAGGTGTTTAATACGTAGCACAGAAAATAAATATCCAATGAACGCGTAACACAGACCAAAAACAATTTTAACGCAGAATCTTACACCAAAAGTATTGAGTCAATAAAGAATGTCTGCTGTTTGTTGGGTGCCACAGTCTAAACTCATGACCGGTCAGAACTAGTTTTGCCTGCGAAAATCAGTCAAAACGTTTTTTTTATAAAATCTTTTTAAGTGTGTACAGAGACAAATTATTTATATTACAGATAGATTTGGGGTACAATAAACATGGTCCGAACGAGGACTTAGAGAAGTGTAACAAAACAGGTCTTCCAGGATTAGAATCAACGTTACCTAATTCTTATTGCAATTCTATGCTCCAGGTAATAATTATATAGCTTTTATTCGCTTATGGTAAGATCACGCTTGATGTTAGACCGGTGCTAAACAGTTCAAAGGTCTAAAGGTCTACTATTATCTTAACGTTAACCATTGCCATAATTATTGCGTATCCTATGTTTCAAGTATCTATACTATTATAAAATATATATTTTTTTATTAATAATTGTTATTATCATATTAACTGATAATATATAAAAACAAATGGGCTAGAGATTAAAAACGCCAGAGTTTAAACCAGAATTTGACCTCGATAAAAAATGAGGTTTTGGCACAGATTAAATAATAGTTACTACATACGCGTTTTGGTTGCCTCCATGTGTGTATACAATGCTTTCTTGCTTCGAGTTCATTTGATAGCTGACCTTGTTGTAGAGACAATGAAAACAACGAAAAAGTATTGTTTCTATTAGAATTACGAGGAACATTTATTTTCAGGTTTTATATTACACATTGCCAGTAAAGGCGACACTTTTAGCACACACATGTGCCAAAGAATTTTGTCTCAGTTGTGAATTGGGTATGCATTTTTTTATTTATGACTAGTAGTGTTTTTGTACCTCTCTGAAGTTATATGCATTATATATTGCATGCATTATATATTATTGCGCAGTAGTATATTTTGCAAAAAAAGCGATAGGATTAGAGCTAGTTGTAAAAGCAAGTCGACTACGTGCATACATTCCCCTATCAACTTTCAATATATTTTTGCTCTGTTAAACCTGACTAAATGCCTAACTTCAAAGGGTACGATGACATTACTCTAACAGTAACGTATACAGCTTATCGTTGTTGTGGCTTGCAATCAACAAAAAAAGTGAAGCAATTTATTCGTCGGCCATTAATAAAAATTATACAAGTAAAACAATGTAGTTAGGTTTTATGGCGCATCTAGTTCCAAACCGAAATTACTTTTTGGAGACCTATGTTTATTTAATTATTGGCAAAAATGCCACCACCCGCCACCTATGAAGTCCTGCAAGGAATACATGGAGTTACCAGTAACCCTGTATAATAACAATGCATGTTTTCAGGTTTCCTTTTCAGAATGTTAGACACTTCAGGCGGCGCGCCGTGTCAGGCTAACAACTTCCTCCGCGCATTCCGCACGGTGCCCGAGGCGGCCGCACTCGGCCTCATACTACCCGACCGGGGCGCCGACGCAAGAGTCGATTTAGTTGCATTAGTACAGGTTAGTAGTATATTGTTTGGAAATTGGAATAGAGTTCAGTTTTGAATGTGTTTTATTTTTACTTGTGAGACTTAGTTTTAAATGTTAAAATTTAAAGTGAAAAATGGTTGAATTCAAATGAGTTGGGGGTGAATTTTACCAGTCCGGCTGGCCGTAAGCATTGGCTGCGTATTCATCTTTCTAATTGTTTGACCATTTAGAAAAAAATATGGAAGTAATTTTCTACTTTTTACTGCATGGTCATCGGTCCTTCATAAGTGTGCAAAGTTTCAAATCAATCCATCGTTTCGAAAGGGGGAACATTTTTTAAATGACGTTAAAAGATTCCGTTACGTAGATACATAGATTCATAGATACATACCAAGCTAATAAAAGTATTATAAAAATTTTTGGGCTAAAGCTTTCGAAGAATCTCATATTTCGATTCATTCAAAATTCGATTGGTTCATATTGAACTTCATATAACTCATTAATGACTTCTTCTTCTTCCTTGTCGCTACCTCATGAAGGACGTGACTATAAGGAGTAATTTTGTTTGTATACGTCCTCCATACTGCTCTGTCTTGTGCCAAGTGTAAGGCCTTTTGTAAGGCCGTTTTGACTATTCCTATGTATTTTTCAGTATTCAAAATATCCTAAAATAAGTTAAAAAAGATTTTAGTCGTAACCCACAGAGTTGGAACCGCTTCATCCTACATCAGATTCACTACGAAATATTGGAAACTCGTAAAAAAGAGAAAGCATTGCTAGTGAATAGTCCGCCGAAGCCTGCCCGTATTCCAAATTTAAACGTCAAAGTACGGCCAGTACCACCACAAGGTATGAATGGCCAGTATTCTGAAGAATACCAGTATACGGAGCTCGAGTTCCTTGGGCCAGCGACCGAGTTTGAGTGTCAAGAAGAACTTAAGGAAGATGGGTGGACCGCTCGCGAGGATGGTAATATATTATGATTTATATTTAATTCTGAATTTGTCTTGATTGCGCATACTAATGTATTTTTATTAAACCCCAGTAGCGATCTTATTTGGAACACCAGATTATGAAGGTAGGTCCTTAGAACACTTTAATGTTGCAAAACTAGCAAAGTTTATTTTGAAATTAGTACTATATGTAATGGTTATTTCAAATATTTCATTAATATCATCGTCATCATCATCATCAACCCATTAACTATCCCACTGCGGGGTTATGTTATGTTATGTTAAACAAACAACGATGACGATGATGATTTTTTATTCTACATTATAACTACCCTTAACCCAACAGGCGCTGGCGACGCCGACACGGTGCAGGTGGATAACCACGAGCTGCCGAACAACCAGCAAGCTGACCGGGAAGAGTCGGAGATATCACAGCTGTTCGCCATCGGCAGGCACCAGCTCAACAGATGTCTCAAGTGTAATAAAGAAGTACGTTATTCTCCGCGAATCGGGGCACCTAGCACCTAGCTCTCATTTGTGTACACATGGTGATTTATTTATTTTATTTATTTATTTATTTATAGTTAATTAAAACGGCAAAAGACCAATTACATTAATTAACATAAAAATTTAAAAATAGACATATACAAGTTAAAATCTAACATGGAACAGTAGACACCCTTGCGTACATTTCCTCACAGAACACTAAACATACACGCATTATTATTTTCCATTCACCCGCAAACACATCACATTTAGGATTGGCAGCGAGAAGGGCATTGAGCATCTTTAGGGTACGACACACCGGAGACTCTGCTCTGGCGACAGTTTTGGATGACGGCGGTGCGAATAAATTGTGCCGGTGGCTCTGACGATGTGCGATGTACTTGTCGGGTACATATAGTCGACAGAAGAGGCCATGAAGCTCAGGACTGTCGATACGTCCTCTAAGGGTTTTGCAGGCTACCGCGAGCTGATCAAAACCTCTCCTCACCTCTAACGAGTTATAGCCTAACATCCCTAAAAGATAGTTAGTGGGGTACATATAAGGAAAGAAATTATATAACCTTTTGAACAGAAACCTTAGGAAAGTTTTTTGTACTTTTTCGATAGTTAATGTTTGTGTCGCTGTGAAAGGGTGCCAAACGCAGGAACTGGACTCGAGTTTGCTTCGAACCAAGGTGTTATAAAGAAGTCGGATAACATTGGGGTTTTGAAAGTCGCGAGCATTTCTTAAAACAAATCCCAAACGCCTGACAAATCCCAAACGCCAGATATATTATTATACAATCATAATATAGATCTGGAGATCGCTAGCAACCACAAGCATAACTTGCATACCACATAATAACTATGTATTTACAAAAAAAGTATATTAGTACCTAACACCCCAACTCAGAGACGTCACTTAACCTTAATGAATCGTTAACAAACAGTGGCTACTATATCTTGACCTATTTTTCCATATTAGAGTTTGTTGTCAGTGTACTAAGATATACTGGGTGTCATTAGCTAATGATTCATTAGGTTAAGTGACGTTTCTGAGTGCGGCCCTAAGTATTACATCTTTGTTCAGCAGTGAACCTCTTTTGGCTGATATGATAATATAATGACCATATTCTTGTGTGTGTTCTTAGGAAGGTCGCGAGTCGGTAGTGTTGGCCTGTGCTCTCCAGTACCCCACAGCGGTGCGGGAGAGTCCGGAGCCCCGCGGAGGGTTCCTAGAGCTGGTGCGCGCATCACTAGCAGCGCGGCGGAGCACGCCCGCCTGGTGCGAACACTGTTCCAGATTCACTCCTACGGTGCAACGGGGCAGGATTGTTCGGTAGCTAACTTTAGTTTATTTAATAACTTAATATTAAAGGCCTGTTTCACCACCTCCCAGTAAGTTTCCGTTAAATTACTTGGCAGATAAATTCATATAATTTTGTTCGGTTTTTTATTGATTAGGCTGGCGGTGCGGCGGTGAAACGCCCTAAAATTTGATTTGTTCCGGAGTTTTTCTGTTTCGAATAAGCTGGCCTGTTGTTAAATAAAAAGATGCACTCAATTGGCGCCAAACAACAATAATACAATGTAATGACGATTTATATTTTTATATAAAATATTATGTGTAACAAAAAGATTACACCTATTGTTGTTGTACATCACAAAATCCACATTAACGTTTTAAAATATGATAGATTCATTTCTATCTAATTCCTAAGCACAGCATAATTTTTCTCTCTTTCTTGCATAAATTATGTTGCAGATTACCACCAATACTGGCTATTAATTGTGGTGGCGCCACTGTCCGAGAAAAGGCGTATTGGGCGAAAGGCACACAGAAAGACATGGTACGTTTCCTCTAATGTACAGTTTATAAAAGAGTAATATACAGGCAGCGAACAATATTATCACAGGGCTTAGTAAGTACACCTGCGATTTGACACTAATTGCGTGAAAATCGACTAAATCTAAATCTTCCATCGACTTATAAACATAACCGCAAAGGAGAGAGAAATGCTTGAAATTATCTTTTTTATACGCCCTAACACTCAAAAACCTCAATTAACGTTAATGAATCGTTAAAAAACAGTGGCTACTATAGCTTGGCCTATTTTTCCATATTTGAGTTTGCTGTCAGTGTACTAAGATATACGGGGTCTCTATTAGCTAATTATTCATTACGGTCAGTGACGTCTCTGAGTTCGACACAAAGTCTGAGATTCAAAGAAGAGACTTGGCATGAACTTACGCTTCCGTATGTCAAATTATTGTAATACAAATTTGACACACGGAAGCATTACTTTACGCTTAGCATCGTCTCTGAATATTAGCGTAAGTGTCGAGAGCATCCGAAATAATGGCTTGTGCATTTTTTTCTATTTTAGCCAGAGAGCAAGCGAGGTGGCGGAGGCAAGCCGTGCCGGTATGGGCTGCACTGCGCAAGACCCGGCTGTCATTTCAAACACCCGGATAGGTAAGAACTGAGAAGAATTGATACGACAAATGTACATCTAGTCGACAATTGAATGATAACGTCGGCGTAACGATGGCGTCGCGCTTTGGCCGTCGGCGCGGTATTTACGATGGTGCGCAGTCGCACTGCGCGTGCGCGTTGTAGCTCACACCAGTCACACCACAACCAAATGGGCGCGGGGAGCGAGCGAGATGCGCTAGCAAGCCGCGATTTCCGCAAAACGAAATTATTTTAGTTTGCGTATCTTCCGATTTGATTTTTTTATGTTTGTATTTGTCTTGTTTTATGTATTTTCTTTCTTTTCTAAATCTAAATTAAGGCTAATCTAAATAAAGCAGGCTGCTTTATTAATTGTATCGGCGCTATTGCGGCTGCTGAGCGTGAAGTCCTGAGACTTTAACACATAGTTACCTCTATATTTAGTCCTTTTAAGTCCCTCTGCCTCTCTGTTTCTGGGAAAGCAGGTTTAAAGGTGTGAATAATTATAATTTTCAGACCAAGTCCACAACCAGGGTCGTCAAAGAATCCAGCGCAGGAGTCGAACTGCGTACTGCCGCAACAGTTACTTATAAGACTGCAATCTGATGGCGACGTTATTATTAACGATAAGGTAAAAAAATATATTATGCAGCATGAATTTAGAATGAACCTGTTTTGGGATTATGAACGTTAATTTCACAGTACTAGACCATACTGCTTTTGTTGTGTGTATGTTACACAACTATTTTAATGTTTTGTTATCTGATATCCCCGTAGGTCCCATAAACATACAGTTGGTTTATAGTATTTGAGCATCGGTTCCGAAGATAAATAAAATTGCAAAATTAGTTCATAATGTAAATGTACATGTTATTTTTTGCTTTTTAGTTCCTAGGTGTTTTTGGAGGCGGTTTGTTTTTCGTTTAAAAATATTTGATTTTGAGAGTTTTAGTGGAATATAGATGTATTTTGTTTTGTACGTATTATATTATATGGGGAGGCCAAATAAACGCACTTCTCGGCACAAACAGCGAGGTTACTGTGAAAACCAAAATATCATATACATATATAATTTTTTAAACTTTCATTGATTTTTTTTATAACCGCTCACCGAATTTCGACAAAATGAATATGGGACCAATCTGGAAGCATTAGTTTTCGAATAAAAAAAATATCATTAAAATCGATTCAACCAGTCGAAAGTTCTGAAGTAACAAACATAAAAAAAAAACAAAAAAAAATACAGTCCAATTGAGAACATCCTCCTTTTTTTGAAATCGGTTGAAAATGCTAAACACTGGTTAAAAGTTGACATATACGTAACTCCCCAACAATAATAAATCATTATCGTTGCTGTTATATCAACAGTAGTATCTTATGTTGGACCGAAAATACTGAAAATATTCTGTAAAGAAATAGTTTCAAAAAGATATTGGCAGCGGTGGGATTCGAACCCACGCCTCCGAAGAGACTGGTGCCTTAAACCAGCGCCTTAGACCGCTCGGCCACGCTACCTTGTATCGAATGGAACGAATTTCACCACCTCGTGGATGGAGGAGGGGGATCCCTCGTGAATGGAGGGGGTGATTTTGCCTTGCAGCTACACTACAAACTGTGTGTCATTAAAAATAACTTCTATAGAAATGTTTATTAATGACAAGCTGAGACCGCCAAACTTCGTACCGCTATTAAAAGTTTTACCACATTTTAAACATTCCTTGGACTTATACATATATTTCATAACCAAAATTAGGCGAATCGGCTAAGCCATTCTGGAGTTTTTATGAGACTAAGGGCTATTTACCAGCTCTGGATAGTCACTTACAACCGGATAAATAAAAAAAAAGGAACAATATTTTTATGAATTTACGTGCCGAGTAATTTAACGGATCTTATCAGGATGTGGTGAAACAGACTCTAAACATCAATAATTCATAATTTTCGTACCTTTCGATCAAAATACGTTAGTAAAGGATAAAAAATCTTATGTAACTATGCGAATACAATATTTTATAGGTCGAATCCCCATCAGAGCCGCACACTCCAAACAATAGGGCTGACAAACACAAGAAAAAAAACGTGACGACTCAGTCAGAAGAAGAGTACACGTTGTCGGCGGCCGTGGTGTGTGTTGAAGACAACCCTAAGAATTTGGTCGCGTACATACAGACAGCGGCAAAAGACGTTGAGCCGGTCTGGTATCTGTTCAACGATTTAAGGTAAGGAAATTATAAATATGGATTCTAAAAAAAGAGGAATGTGGCTTAATTTCCTTTATCAATGACTATGTCCCCTAGTGTCACCCGCGTTCATCTAATTATTCCCAATAATACAAATACTCGTCCTTAATTATGTTATCGATCTGCTTGGGATCGAAATGAAAATGAAATTTAAGTGATTTCTGACTTACATGAAATTAGACATTTATATCAATACTTACGATATTATTTTAATCACGACATTTTGGACCCTTTACAGCGTCCACGGGTGACTGAGGTGGGAGTTTTGAATTTATAAATTACTAACAGCTACCCTACATTTAAAACAATATCAATATAACAACGTAAAATACATGAAAATTGATTTTATTTTAATGAACATTTAAATTGAAATTCCAGTTCTGCTTGATAAACATTTGCCTTTAAATCTGTTGAATCCGTAGACAATTTTTTAGACAGATTTATGTAAGCGTTCATAATTTGTATCTTTAAGTCACCTCGTATTGTTAATCGCCGCTCTTCAAGATAAGCGCAAAAATATTTAAGATTGGCCTCCTCAACTCAATTATCGTCTTGTTTCGAGTACAGTAAGGATGTAAATCCTATAAATCATTGTCTTTCCCCAGTATCGTACCAGTAAGTGTTGAGGAGGTGGTACAGTTCGGAGCGTGGTGGAAGACTCCTTGTGTGCTGTTCTACACGTCCAACAGCGCGCGACTAGCTCCCGCAGAGGACGAGCCGAGGTCATAGCCAACGCTTTTGTATGGACCTTATAGCCATGGGTGAGTAAACTTAAAACCTAGACGTACAGTCGACAGTAGGTATATATCGATGAGGTTTTCTCACTAAACTCGCTAGCGACGCCGTAAAATATTTGAATAGAAAACCCTCGCAGTGCCTCTAACGGTTACGTAATTAACTAAAATTGGCTACGAGATAACAATGTTTCGATACGTAAAAAAACCTATCAAAATCTATTCGATAGAACTCATGGTTGAGGCACAGGCAATGAATAATATCTGCGTCTTGAAGTTTACTGCGTTATAAATATTTGACAATGTCTTTCAAAGTCAGAATGGCCAATGGCTATTAAAGTGGTTACTACTGGGCTCAAATACCACCATTTACCATCGATACGAAAAGAAAGAAGAAAGTCAAAATCAAGATTACTATAGTCTGCGCGGAACTAGTTGGCCGCGCCTTAGGTATGTGACCGGTGGTATGGGGGCACTTGCTTTTTTTCACAGTAACCCGCCGCCTCACCCCCGTCCCTACCTAAGGCGTAGCCAATTTTATTAGTTCCTGCGGACCATAGTGAACGTCATTTTCAAGAAAGTTAGTCAACCCCAAAAACTCCCGCTCTCACCGCCTCCTGGTGTTTTGCTAGGAAACAATTTCTGACGCATGAGTTGTTTAATTGTGGCTTTGAAAAGGTATTCTGAGGTCAGCTTCGCAGAGCTAATATTAGGCAAGGGTTTCGCTGTGTGTATTTAGTTATAGATAATATCACTTGACATGTGCTGCGTAGAAGTCAAGAACATGTTACCAAAAAGGTATTGACCATGAATGTGGATGGATATAAGGGAAGAGGAAGACCAAAGTAAAGATGGACGGACTGTGTGAGAAAGGATATGACCACAAAGGAGTTGAATGATGATATTTATTTATTTAATTACTACGGATCCACCAATTACAGTAACTAAAAAAAACTAAATTTATTAAAATCTACAACAAAGCAAAGTAAATAAAAGAAGGTAAATACACTTTCATACCTTCCTCTCACAGTACTTCTGACATACCAATATAATCTTCATCCACTCATCCGCAAACAGATCGCCTGTTGGATTAGAATCCAAGAGATCGTTTAGAGCGGCCAGGGTGCGAGGAATTGACGACTTAGCCCGTGCAACGGTACGGCATGGGGGTACGGCAAACAGCCTGTGTTTCTTGCCCCGGCAGTAATTTTCGTAATTGATATAACGGCTAATAGGGATGTATGGAAGAAAAAGACATACTGCGCCGACCCCAGGTATATAGGGATAAGGGCAGGAGGATGATGATGATGATGATGATGATGACGAGCATAATTTCATCAATAGGATAAGTAAAATAATATTTTGATATAATTATTATAATTTCATCAC
This sequence comes from Acronicta psi, assembly GCA_946251955.1. Lineage (NCBI taxonomy): Eukaryota > Metazoa > Arthropoda > Insecta > Lepidoptera > Noctuidae > Acronicta > Acronicta psi. The sequence goes on along the minus strand of OX276482.1, from coordinate 9,735,659 downwards.
TCAGAGTGCGCAATAAAAGCAAGACGTGAACAGTGAATTTTTATTTCCAGCGCTATATTTGGTCCATACGTAATGAACGAGATGTACTACCCAGTACCGGCGCCGGCGCACTTCAGTTATGTCCAATAAAACGATTCCATTACGATAAGCTCAAGATAATGTTTGGTGGCACAAAATTGTGTGAACAAATGTGTGAACTGAGTATAGTAGGTATGTGTAAATTATTGTGATCGTGGAAATGTGCACCCTCGGTATAAAGGCGTAAGTAGGAAGTTAGACTGAAAGACTGGATTTTACTGGTCCAATCTATAGATACATCGGTATTTATAGATTGGACCAGTCACATTCAGAGTCTCACAATCAACCGCTATATTCTTTATTCATTCTACAGGCTAAGACCGGTTGGAAAAGGTTTAGGTATGTTGATTGACGGGTATAAGGGTAATATTCAGAGGCGCTGTTACCAGCGTAAGTTTACGCTTAGCGTCGACTCTGAATATTAATAGCCTGCAATACCTAATGCCGTCGACATAGTTTTTCCAGCGGATTCCGCGTTGATAATTGTTGGAAAATAAAATTATGTTTTATGTAATTGTATATATTTCTTTATACTTACGTTTATACCAATAGAGGGTGCAAAATATCTAAAATAAAATTAGTTACGAAGATAAAGATTATTTTATATTCATGCAGATTCTACTCATGTGAAAATTCAGCTGCTCCATCTCAAAACTGAACGTGGTTTTTATATAATAATATAATATATATTTCAACTCGCAGTTATTATAATATGCGACGGTATGTGCCTAAATGCTTACTACGGAATTATGTATTTCTTAAAGCCTAATAGTGTGTAATCTACCTCATAACATATTCCGTTTCCTATATACAGTACGGGCAATGCAACTGTGCTTATCTGAAGTTGTATGCAAGTGATTGCGCAATTAGTCGATTTTACATCAGCAGGGCGCATGCGCGGTCTGGGTACCGCGGCATGCTATCTCTTTCTCACTCTTACGTTCCGACAATGCATAATTATAACCTTTTTGATGAGAAAACAGTTGGGTCATAAATGTTTCGCATGAGTGATTATTTTCAAAACAACTCGATATATTTGCAAAATAAAAGTTTTGTATGCGACTGTACCGTCAATATCAAGGATAACCTATTTTTTCATAACTATCTAAAGTACTAAAGGAAACACTTTATCCGAATGTGATAAAATTCATATTAGAATGACAGTTGTCATGTGATCTTTCTGGAACATTCCACGTGTCATAGAGATATAATTTAATTTTCTTAGTTATTCTTAGTTTGGTACGTATAGATGGGTATATCTGATGCAGACATCACGTTCGGAATTGCCAACTTCAGACAGGCATCGTTACATTTCTCGATACGTAAATATCGATGCTCTTACAAAGTTTTGAGATGGAGCCAGCCGTAGAATGTATTTTTATAAATGTACTGTGAAGTTTTAGTAAACGATATCAAAGGAGAAGAGATTTCTATTGACTCAAGATTGTTCTAAATTACCTATTGATGGGTAAATGAATGAGGTTATGATCGCGAATGTACTGAATACTTTGTTTTTGTTAACTGCTTGTAACATATTTTATTAGTCCTATTTATTGCAAATTCATAAAAAAAACTTAAGACTGGGTAGCAGGCTACTAAGCTATACCGCGCTGTGTAAGTGTACACGTAGCTTCAGAGCAGGCAGAATTCAACAATAATTATGACAAAATTATGTCTCCCCAAATGTATCTTTTTAAGCATTTTCCATGCTTGTATTACGAGTTATTATTAATGTATGTATGTTTAAGTCAACACAGTGTCCTGGTTTTATCCGCTTTCATTTATTTATTCTTAATCTCAAAATATTTAAATTCATATCTCTTGAACTCTGTAAGATATCGAAATGAAAACATAAAAATCTTTCAGACATTTTGTCATCTTTACAAATGGGTACTTTGATTGATTTTGTCATATCATTATTCAGAACAGTAAAGACATAAAGAACAAAAATGCATTCATTTAAGATTGTAGGGTGTGCGTTGGAACCACTTATTATATCTCACACAGAATATGTTTTGCGTTTTTCACCATTGTAATTTATTACTCATCAAATTATATTTATGTAGATGTAAGAATTTATTTATTTTGGTTGTGATATTACCAGTAAATTAGCGATTTACTAAATTCTTTCTCTTCCATTAAATTATATGTCCAATGAATCATGTTTTACAAATAAAGATTCTTTACTAAGAAATCATATACCGTAATCAATTTTGGTAAAAATATTCAAAAAATATAGAAGAATAAAATATAGATAATATGTCTATCAACCACCAATTTTAAGTCTTCCTAAAATTAATCTTTATCTTTTCCTTATTTTTTATTTTGTTTAGGGTTGAAACTTGAGAAACTGCCTGTGGAACTAAAATTGATCTCAAACAATTCGTATTTTAAATTCTCATAAATATTTCATAAATGAATCAAAAATGTGCAAAAACGCGCACGCAGTACCTACGTTCTGAGTCTCAAAACTTAAATCCGTGAAATGTTAAGGCTGCCTTTAAATATAAAATGTATTTATGTACTTACATCACTGACAAGCATCACCTGTATCAGCATCAATGGCTACTGTCTTGGTAGGGTAGTCTAAATAAAATGTTAGTATTATCAGCCTGGATTCTGTCATATTTATTCATGGGTAGTTCAGGGAGGCTAACATTGCCGATGATGTATGATGAGATGGAAATATATTTGTCAATTAAATTGTCATAATTAAATCATCAAATTGCCATTTTAGTACTCCTCGGTAGTCAGCCTATAGTTTTCGCCAAACTTTCTGTCCGACTGAAGTTGGCGCGGGCCAACCCGGAAAAAGGTTGGAGAGGACTGTAGCTATGTTCAGGTACGGCAAAACGACGGACTGAAGTTTATTTCGTTTGAAGACTGAAATAATGCTAAATTGCAGTACTGAAAATATTGACGCATAAATGTATCAGAAAATCAAATTTAATATAATTATGTGACATGACAACTATCGATGGTAAAAACTTATTGTTGAATCACAAAGATTTTACGATGTATTGTATTCGAACCGCTTTTTGACAGTTCAGTTTAAGTAATGAATCGTGCAACCAGCTTCTCGAGAGGTATTTTTGAGTATTATTTTTTAATATTTTATTTTCACATCAAGTTTATTATTAATCATAGTAATTTTTAAGTTCGTTGGGTTATGCAGTATGAATTTTCAAAAAACGGTTCGATAGGTTTGCTTTTATTATTCATAAATCGCACATTATGTTGTCTTTATTTTTAACTATCAAGTGGGTTTATGGCGGTATTTTTGTCGTGATCAAAACTAATTGCAGTGCGTTCTATGACCTATTTTCGACCACCAAAATTCCGCTTGTACGTGGTGGCTGGTTTTTAAATAAAACTAAATGTTTAATTATTGTGTTTTAGTTTTTATTTCTCGCTTAATAAACAAGACCTTATTCTTAAAATTGTCTCTTAAATGACAAAATAATAATCTCTGGGCTATACAGAATAAAGAGATAATTTCTAGAGAGGTACGGCACAGCCATTTATGGCTCAAATCTGGAGCAGCCCATCTGGGGAAGTACCTCCACCTTACAGAAAACTGCAGCCAAATAACACACTTTATTGTGTGTTGTGTTCCTGCAGTGAGTAAGGTCGCCAGAGCTCCTTCTAAGGATGCGCTGCGCTGGCAGTAAGAGGAATATTCCCTTATACTGTTGGCGCAGTGAATCCTCCATAAACCTCTAAGAGGTTTTTCGGGTCGGCAACGCGCGAGTGATACCCCTAGTGTTGCAAGCGTCCATCGGCTACGGTAACCGCTTACCATCAGTCGGGCCGTATGCTTGTTTGCCACCTTAGTGGTATAAAAAAAAAGTCACTTAAGGATAGACTGAACTTAGATTAAAGCATGTGCAATGTAAACGTGACCATACTATCACTTTTTATGCGACTGTACTTACTCGGCTGCACACACTGTACAGGAATACAAACTACACAGGGGAACAGTTATATTGCTCAACTGAAAGTTAGCAAAGCAATCATAACTTTCAGTTCCTCCTAGAATTACGACGTAACATAATCTTCGGCTGTCTTTAATTCTGCCTTATGATGCTCATCCAAAACGCACGTCCTCTCATACCGACTAGTCGCCACCTCTTTAATATTATCGTAAACCGTAGGGTAATGCGCTATCGTGCTCTCAAAGTGTTCGCGGTCCAGTTCGAATAATTCGCAGTTAGTGACTGCTATCGCCGAAGCTGTTCTGAAATGGTGTTTCATCACTAACGCGATTTCGCCGAAGAAATCCCCGTCTTCTAAGTGACAGATCTCTTTGGCTGAACCAGAGTAGATGGCTACTGTTCCTCGGTCTATGAAATAGAGACAGTCACCTGAAAAATATATCAGCATGTACTAGGGCACTAGGCGAGCAGACAGGGGGCGATATATTAACATCAAAGAAAATAAAATGAGGTGTAGGTCGATCTAGATTCATCTTCTGGAATGGTGTATCGTTACTAAGAGTTCACATTTGGAAGCAAATTAGCAAAATTTAAATAAATTAATATCCTGCTCATCACGGGTTTAGAATCTGATATGCTTGCTAGCAAGCATAACTGGGTAGGTAGGCATTTTTATCAGTGTACCTTCAATCACCTAACGACAATGTTGATCACTAGTTAGCGACGCCGTCAAATATTTGTATGAAAAGTCCTCCAACGCCTCTAGCGGTAACATAAGGAACTAAAATCGTTTATGAGATTACAGCGTTTTGATGCGTAAAATGCAAATTGATAGCGACTAATAAACTAATGGTTGTGAGGTACTGGTACCAATCTTTATTTCTGTATTTAAAAAAGTTCTTACCAACAGTATTGATCTTGAATATGATATCACCAGCGATGTATATAACGACGCGCAGCTTAAAAGCGATCTGAACAAGTAGCGAGCTTGGCATTTGCTTCAAGAAATCCAGTTCTCTCACCAGTTGGCGACCCGTGTGCATGAGGATGTCTTCGCGAAGTTGACCAGACATACAACCCAGCATACGGGATTCCTTAGGAAAAAAAATAGATGATGTCACTCACATGGGTCGATGGGTCTTTTAAAGTTTTAAATAAGCCCAGGGACACTCGGTGAGCCATGGAGAGAGTTATGTTTATTTATTATACGTTTGAACCAAAATTCCTATTTAAGTAGGTCCTACGGAGCCTTAGCTCGTAGATCTGATGGTTGTTAAGGCAAAAACGTTCTCGAGAGACCTAGCACCGGAAAATGTTAAAGTAAGACAATTAAATAGACAGTGGACCTGGTAATGGTCGCTGGGAATCGTTGGATGCAGGCGACGTATAGTCGGTATTTTTGTTGAATTCTATAGAGTTAGGTTGTCTGTCCACCACTACCGTCACCGTCAACGAGATTATTTCGGGCCGAGATTACGTTGCCACACGGGTGTGTGGTGGACACACGGCCATAGTAAATGCATGTATCGCTAAATCGGCGCCGTCATCTCGTTGACAGCCTATGTCTTTGTTTGTTTGTGATAGCCTAGGACTAAGCAGTGATAGCTATGGGATATAGGCAGTGGACTATAAAGTCGTAGGTATCGAGTTTGAATCCAAAGCACGCACTTCTATTCGTAATTATGTACTCTTACAACGGAGAAGCAAAATATCGTGAGGAAATGCATGTCTGGGAGATCTTGACGGCATGTGAAGTCTGCACTAGACCAGCGTGGTGACTATTGCTTAACCACTTTCATTCTGAGAGGAGACCCGTACCCAGCATTGGGACGAGTAATGGGTTGATGATGATCTCTTTGTTCACCAGTTTCTTTAGATAATATGTATGGCGATGAAGATATTAATATTTATCATGAAGGTACCTAGGGAGACAGGTATTTTCGATTAAAACTTGCGTTGACCAATGGCAATATGTTACCTCGTCAGTGTAAATCAAGTTATATAATTCCAGCTTAAGCTCATTTGCATAGGCTTTTCGTACAATGCACGATCAGTTATACTGGTAGTATTAAAACAGGTAAGAAAAAGATTCTTTAACATTTCCTATGCTTACCTCGAAATATTTGGATTGAAATCTAATGGCGTAAAATTTCAGGATTTTCTTCTTAAGTCTTGGTGGGAAGTTCTTTTGTACCATGTATGTTTCCAGCTGTTTCGTCATAATGTAGTAATTTGCACGGGCAGACTCTTTTCCAAAAAGTGCTAGTATGTATTTTAGTGCGAAATGGAACACAAGGAGCTGGAAAATAAAAGTAAGTAAATTCATTGTGTGCAAAAGTATATGGGAAAATACATAAGTATCTACTAATATTTTATTCAAAAGTACTACCATTCTGTAACTTTTACGCATAGGTACCTACATATACCACTCAACAGATTTCGGTAGAAGGCAAGGAGATAGATTTCATTCTGAGACTTGCCTTCACAGGCTTCGTTTGGCACAAACATGTCCTTTGGGATCTTAGTGAAACCATGGACAACCGCTATACAATACTATTTATATTAAATAATCTAAACTTGTAGATATATATAGGTAGGTTAGAGCTGAAGATCGAGCTCTGCGGCGTTCAGCATAGGTACCTACCTAAGTATCTACATTGAATAACTACCCCTACCTACTTAATACCTTATCAAAAGTATATAGGTACCTTAGAAACAAGCCAACAAATAACCAGGAAGTTTTGAAAGCATCCTGGTTGACTAAGAAGATTCATATTTGTATTTGTTGTTAGCATACCAACTGTAACAAAATATAATTAGGTATATCATCTTACCATATCACCCTATAATCCCTGACGGGGAAGGCAGAGGCGTACTAATGTACACCCACATTTCGCCGGTAGATATGTTTCGGTCTCATGTAATAGGGGGCGAGCCTATTGCCATCAACCGGGCATAAATCCAGATTCCGAGCTCCTACTGGGAATTTCACAGAAATGCCAACAACACTGCTCGATCTGGGGATCGAACCCAGGACCTGTAGCGTAGCAGTCACGCTTGAGACCACTAGACCAACGAGGCATCATCTTACCATATTATCATTACAACCATAGTGCATATTGCTGCATCCACGACGTTGTGTATATCGTATAACGTTGTTTATGCAGCAATATCGCAGCACCATGGGTCTCCGAGTTTGTTTCCTAGCAGAGGTAGAAGAGCTAGCGCCATCTAGTATTATGAAAATGAAGCATTGACTTAATGTTTACTAGGTAGCAACAAGTTCCGCGGTTAGTCTGCGAGGAACTAGTAGGCCGTGCCAGCAGCGGGACGGAGGGGCGGGGTCGCCTGCGCGCGGTTGGGCGGAGGGCTGGGGGCCTTGTTTTTGTTCACAGTAACCCGCCTCACTCCCGTCCCTACCTATGGCGCGGCCAAGTTCCTCTTGGACTATAACAAGAACTGAATGGAAAAATAGTACCCAGTGCACTCACCAGCTCTGTCAAAAGCGTACAGGACCCTGACATACGTAGTTTGGTTCCACAACTTGCCCACGGTCAACCACGAACAGTTCCTCGGGGCCTCCGGCACGTATTTACCCGCGATTATGTATTCCACAGTAAATTGGAAGTAGATGTTCCATGCAAGGAATATAAATAAGAAGAACAGAATCTCCACGGCTGTTTTCTGGTATATCTGAGGGTAGGTACCTATTTAAAATTAGGTTAGTACCTATTGCAGCTTAGGTAGGTTCATACTAGGTGGGTAAGTATTATAGTTTTCTATTTTCCATATTTCAGTAAAAGGTAACAAGGGGCTGATGACTGACTGCAAATTTACTAGCTATAAAACCCAGTTGGCAAGAAACAGCTTTGTCTCGGAGATAAATTCATAATAACATCAGCCAAAAGAGTAACACTGAAGGGAATATTACGCCTGTATTCTCCGAAGGGGTAGGCAGAGGTGTATAGGTACTAATTACACATAGTACACATACACTCACATTTCACCGGTATGTTAGGTCCCATGTAATACAGGGCGACCCTATTGCCATCAACCGGGTACAAATCCAGACTCCGAGCTGCTACTGGGAATTTCACAGAAAAACCCAACAAAACTTTGCTTGACCCGGGATCCGAACCCAGAACCTCAAGCGTAGCAGTTGCGCTTAGGACTGCTAGACCAACAAGGCAGGGGAATAATAGCTAATATAACATAATAATAAACACTCACAGTAGCCCTCATAACGGTAAGGATATTCCGTAAATAGCCTACAATGATAGGAATGCGTAAAAGCTTCATCGACTCCAAAGTGAGTCGAGGAGTGATAGTATCTATATCGAAGAAATCCAGGAAGATGCCGATAGAAGCCAGCACATCCACCACCAGCCAAGTCCTGATATATCTCCAGCCAATCTTCTCCAATGCCAAAACCGCAACTTTATTTGAAAACCCTTCGATATAGCCGGTGAAGAAGTTGGCGATAATGTTGACGATGACGATTATATCACAGAATACTAGCGCGTACTTGTGAAAATGTGGCTGCGAGGGAACGGTTGACCCGTCAATTAACAGATTATAAACAAATACCATCACGCATGTATTCCCCGAAGAGTGAGAGTTTTGAAGGCGTAGGTACTTAGTTAATAATGTAGGTAAAGTTCTCGCCAAACTTATTGACCGGCACGGGCTATGCCAAAGGATCGGAATAGTTTTCAAGAGTAACCCTCAACCGGAGAAAAAAAATTAAAACGAAAGCTCAAGTCGTACGCTGTCGTTTATAAATCATTTTAATATAATATTTTTCTTACTCCGATTTTTACGGCCGGGTTAAGTTAGCTCATGCCAACTTCAACCTGGACAATAAGTTTGACGAGAACTGTGCACCCAAAGTTCCTTACTGTTTCTGGGAGAGTCTTTTATCATAAACTAGCTACAAATTCAAGCTGCGGCTTACGCCTAAGGATTTTATAGAAAAACTAGCGGCCCGCTCCGACTTCGCACGGGTATAAAATATATAGCCCACTATTTAATGGATGTTATTATACATATAAACCTGCCTCTTCAATTACTCTATATATTAAGAAAAACCGCATCAAAATCAGTTTTTTTTATACCACTAAGGTGGCAAACAAGCATACGGCCCGCCTGATGGTAAGCGGTTACCATAGCCTATGGACGCTTGCAACACCAGGGGTATCACTCGCGCGTTACCGACCCGAAAAACCTCTTAGAGGTTTATGGAGGATTCACTGCGCCGACAGTTTGAGGGAATATTCCTCTTACTGCCAGCGCAGCGCATCCTTAGAAGGAGCTCTGGCGACCTTACTCACTGCAGGAACACAACACACAATAAAGTGTCTTATTTGGCTGCAGTTTTCTGTAAGGTGGAGGTACTTCCCTAGATGGGCTGCTCCAGATTTGAGCCATAAATGGCTGTGCCCTTCCTCTCTACATCCGTTGCGTAGTTTTAAAGATTTAAGCATACATAGGGACAGAGAAAGCGACTTTGTTTTATACTATGTAGTGATAAAATTATTATTATCACTGGGATTTGATCCAACGACCAAGTGGACAGTCCAATCAGGATTTAAAACCTGTACTTACGCCTCTCTTAAGTGGTACTGTTTGGTCTATTGTTCGTAACTGCGACTGCTACACTAGATGCCCTGGGTTTTATTACCGGGTCGAGCAAAATGTTGTTAGGTTTTTCTGTGAAATTCCCAATATCAACTCGGAGTTTGGATTTGTGGTTGATAACCCGATTTATGGCAATAGACCTATTTACAAGGGACATGAACATTACCTACCGGTGAACTGTTGGTGTACAACAGTACACCTCTGCCTGACCCTTCAGGGAATACTGGCGTGATGGTATATTTGTACCCGAATACATAATTATTTAAGTACCTTATCTACGTACCTCTAAATCAGGGTCTCCTTCTGCATAATGTATTGCGAGGACGACTGATGAAAACGTCATCATTACAACGAACACAATTTCTAAGTACAGCCTCAACTTGCTGAACGGGTGCACAGCAAAACGGTGCAGCTGGTGGTGGCGGAACCTCTCCGCACATAACGCAGCATAGGACCTAGATGGATGTAGAATATATATGCCGTTTTTACCCGACTGCTGAAGGAGGGTTATGTGTTTGACGTGTATATAAGTCCGTTCCTATGTCCACTCGTAAGTACCTACTCAGCGGTTTTGTTAGATGATACGTCTTGATGACACGAGTGTCATTGGGTACATAATATTTATTCTTAGAAAATCAAAATAGCGAATTTTATGCACTTTAATGTGCGGGCTGAAAAAATCTTTGACAAATATCTTTAGTTTTCTCATCATTTTTCATTTCGAATTATCATTTAGGATCTATTGAAGTATTGAGTGATAGATACTTTAATCGATTTGATACTAACTAAAAATTCAAAAACAAGCCTTGAATGTTGGGAAATCTTTTGCAGGTGGGAACAAACTTTTACGCACAATTAGCATGATAAGTCTATGTATAATAAGTAGGTATTTACAAAAAAAAAGTATATAAGTAGGTATTATATCCATTGTCTAGTACCCATAGTTCAAGCTCTGCTTAGTTTGGGTTAGTGCTGTGTTGTGTAAAATGTCACAGGATATTTATTTAATTTTATTTATTAATTTTATTTTATTTGTAAAGCGACTACAAAGTGAAGAAAGATTTTCTGACCTGTACATATTTATAGCTCTTATATCATCAGCTCGGACGGTGATTAAATTGAAGATTATCTTGCTTATTCTGTGGCTTTTTATACTATACGAAGAAAGCTCTTCTTGCGGCAAATGACACTCGTGTCCATAGAAATACCCATGGGATTTTGCAGTATCATTCTCTTTTGGTAGTGCTTGATCGGCTTTCTTAGTTCGTTTTTTTCTGTTTAAGAGAGTCATAGTGACTTCAGTAATAGACTTATATTTATGAAATATTCACGACACGATATATACGACAGAAGACAAAGAAACTAAGAAAATCAATGACACTAGAGAATAAAATTACTTGACCAATGACATTCTAAGTATAGTAGACAAATAAAAAAACCTAGCTATAAATAAACCTGCATAGGACCTCTTCAGATCTCATCGTTTTGTTGCGTCGATCAATAATTACTTTATAATTACAATATTTTTACGTGTGTGCAAACGTGGCCACTTTCGCGACTTAATTTTGTTCCTTATCCTTAATCTAGTACCTACTATTATTGATCTAAATTTTGTTGTTATGAAACAATAATATTCACTTCTTTTATATAAATAAATAATTTATTAATTTTACAGTTCATTACATTATTTATTAATATGTTGGTATTTTATAGCAACGACCACGGAATTGTAGATTTGCCCCTTTTCCAGAAATCTGCACAATATTTTGAACAAAACGCAGCACTTAATAGAACGTCCTCAGTTTTGTCAATAAGAATTATTTCCCTGAAACGAACAAAATATAATAAATAAAAAAGAAACCTTAAGAATACTATACTATTAGTGATGGGCGATTATTACTAAAAACTAGAATTATTCGATAGGGCAAGTTATTCGAATGTATTCGAATAACTACTAATTTAGTAATTACTTAATTCATTCCATTGTTCGATAGTCATACGAGTGACTAGTTCTAAAGGTAATGACTAAATTCATTCGATTGCTCGATAGTTATTCGATTGTTTTATCGGAGTAACGAATAAATCGACATTCGAATACCTACATACAAATGCAATTCTCGATTCATTCGATTAATTTTTTTTGTGACAATCGCCCATCGCTATACCCTATAAATGTCGAATCTACTAAAAACTTACCCATAGCAAAATTCATAATAGACGTAATCAAATACTGGTTTCTTACAGTTCAAGTTTTCACATCTTGAAAGAGGTCCATTGCTTAAATCAGATTTAATGAAATTGGGCAAGAAATTAAAATGCTCCTTTATTACATCAGCTGGGACATGATACGCTTTTGTCGCTTTCCTACTAATACCTTCTTTAACAACTATTGATTTATAATTGTTACCATTCTCGTCAGAATTTTCTTTGTCTTCACCAACATCAATATTAATTCCGTGAAAATTCTCTTGAAGATCTATCACATTATTGTTATGCTCATTATAAAGATTTTCTCTTACATGTTCTGAATAGAAACTGTATGTTTGTGGGTTCAGTCTTTTTACGGCATTACTGACCATTTCATAGAATTTTCTTCTGCAAATCTCATAGAGACTAGGTGGAGCATACAACGAAGTATCTAGGATTGCATTGTACTGTGGTGGACTTTCAATTGTAACCTCTAACTCTTTGGAATCTTGAATTACTTTTAATTTACAAAGATGACTTTTAAAATTGTTAATGTGGTTGTCTGCAGCATTTAAACATCTGAAAAAAACAAATGTTTCAATTAGAATACAATGTATTAAACACAATCTAAGTATTTCTTTAGTTCGTCTTGTCTCATGAGCTAGATAATCCACAATTTCAAAAAATATATTATTATTGATAATGTCGTATACAATGAGATCAATGTTTCTTACACTCTTCCGTTTCGGTTTAATATCAGGATGGTGTACGCCTATAAGGATTTATCGGAAATAGTTGTAGTACCATCAAAACTTACCCAATATTGAGACATCTAGTTTGTTGATCTCTAAACATGTGATACCAGAGCGAGTAAGGCAAAGTCTTCAAGTTGGAGTTCCTCCAAAATCGAAACTCACAGTGGTGGTAGTTATATACTGGTCTCTGTGGCAGCCATTGCAATTTATTATCTGAAAGTTCAAGAACAAATTTAAAGTACCTATCATTAATGAAGCAAAAAGATAACGAAAATGTAACTATTAGAAGTTAGTTTGTAAAACGTTGTAAAAAGAACTTGCAAAGGGTTTACTACCGACACTTCGGAAAATATAAGCATTGTGTTATAGCGAAGCAAAGCTAACATTATAGTTTCAATAAAACTTGCTTTCTTTCTTTCTTCTTTCTTTCTTTCTTTCTTCTTTCTTCTTCTTCTTAATAAAATTTACCTAAGTACCTATTTAAAAAAACTATCATGCAAGTTTATAGTATTTATATTCGCATTGTGGGCATTTTGTTTTCAACTTAGTTACCATTACTAAGTCACGATAAGGTAAGAGGTTTACTAATCTACCTTTCGACGGTATGTACCATCCCATGTACCCATTACATTCTTATTGCCTCAAATCCCAACTGAGCTGCTACTGAGAATTTCATAGAAAACCCCTATATCACTTTTCTCGACCTGTGAATCGAACTCAGGGCTTCTAGCGTAACAGTCGCGGTCAGGACCACTAGACTAACCAGGCACGAGACTTACATGTAAGATTAGGTAGCAAGATACGTTTAATTTTATATAGCAAGGTGTTTCTTTTCGACAAAACATTAGGACGAGTTGCCGTCTAGGTGGTCTAACTACCTACGCTTTCCACTTCAATATATAGCTGTAGATACCTATTTGTCTGTCAAGGAGTCTACGCTAATTAATTTTACCAACTCTGTAAAGAAATTCATGCTTGTCTGTAGAATTGCGAATTCTAAAAATACATTTATTTGCTGCTTTTAATTAACAGACTTGAACAATGATCTAATAGGTCAGAAATAAACTGAGTAAGAGTCTTTAAACCAATATTGCAGATGTTATTTGGTTAAAAGTAAACCTATAGAAAGGGAACTTTAGCTACACATTGACAAGTTTCGCTCGCAACTCGCAACTTTATCTTTACTTAACAATACTATTTACTGCTACTACTTATATAAGAACATTGCTGTTCCGGGTATTTCTTATATATTATAATAAGTACGTATTTACAAAAAAAAAGTATATAAGTAGTATATCCATTGTCTAGTACCCATAGTACAAGCTCTGCTTAGTTTGGGACTGGATAGTGCTGTGTAAAATGTCCAAAGATATTTATTTATTTATTACATACGTAATCAGTCAGTCAAAAGAGATTCATTGCTGAACAAGGGCTTCCCCCATAGACAAGTCCTTTTAGGTCTTATCTAATATATAAAATTCTCGTGTCACAGTTTTAGTTGCCATACTCCTCCGAAACGGCTGGACCGATTTGTATGAAATTTTGTGTGCTTATCCGGTAACTATGAGAATCGGCCAACATCTATTTTTCATACCCCTAAATGATAAGGGTGACCCACAGACCCCTATATGGCAAAACAACGTTTGCTGGGTTAGCTAGTGTAATATAATAATTGGGCGAAATAACTGACGTAAATAGAGTACAAATTGAAACTTAAAGATGCTACGCTCTGCTAAGAAGTTCATTAGTACAAAACCCTTTAACACTTTGCCTGATTTTGAAATCTAAACCTGAACTTTGCGCTCAAGTGCCGCCTGTGTGACTACTACACCACTGAGGCTGGTCATTTTAAATTTAATTAAAAAATAATTCGTAATTCCAAAGTGACCCCACTTTGGAATGGAAGATTCTTCAGTTAAAATGGGTCAACAGAACCGGAAAGTTTGCAGTTGATTTATCGTGTATAGTATGTTATCTAAGGCGCCAAAATTACTGTCTTCGTTAACTTTACGAGGCACAGTAAAACGCAACGAGAGCGTATTAGCAATAGCAACGGTTTAACTAGAAATGGTTGGTAAATAGGTTCTGTGATGTAACTGGGTTTACGAAAACATTTGCCAATACGGAAGTTCGATATAATCTCCGTGAACTGTTTTGGGATATTATATGAATTGTTCTAAGGAGCTGAAAAAGTTTCATTGGTCTAGTGGCTGCAAGTGACGCTGTTGAACGTCAGATACATGGTTCGGGTTCCAGGTCGAACACACTTTACGTCATGGTCATTGTAAATGTTATAGATATTATAGCTATGACATGTAGGGTAACTAAAAGCAAGTGCGGGTTTACTGCCTCAAGAGTTGGCAGAGGTATTTATGAGGACTTTACAACCCCAAAAAAAGGTTTGTTACACTCTTATTGACATGAATTAAACAGGAATAAGTAAAACACAAGTTACTTAGTAGTACCTAAGACATTGAGGGAAATACTGGAAGCTATGGAAGGTAATTTTGAGACATTGCCTAGGCTTAAATAGAGTTATTATCACCAATTACAAAATAAGTGGAGATAATGAATTTTCGAGAAATTAATGTTTAAAGTTTTGAGGATTCGAAATTGTACGCGATTCTGGCTTTTAGCAGTGTTGCGAATGAACCATGCCTACGTAAAACTAACGTATTATGAGATCTTTTAACCTTGAAAAATTCAACAAGTGCCTACGCGTGGTTATACTGACTGCCAAAAGTATCTATTTATATCCAATAAACATGTTTAAGCACACATGATTTTCTTGACGTGTAATTAACGGCTAAAATAATGAGAAAAGCTCACCTACCTCCTGTTATCAACACACAATCAAAACAAACAAGACAAAGGAAATTTGACGCCACATATAATTAAAATAAAGAATCAAATTACCACAAACCGATAGATACCGTAGGCGTCTTAGCTCAGAAATCCTTAGGGGCAACTCCGTTAATTCATTCTCATCCAATATCAGGAACTTTAAACTTCTCGCTTCGCCTATCTCTTCAGGAATACGCTTCAATCTATTCCCACTAACATCCAGACACTTGAGACATCGCAACTTAGATATCTCTCTCGGCAACTCGGTTATATCATTACCGCTTACGTACAAGCTCTCTAAGTGCTCCAAAACGCCGATATTAGTTGGCAAACGAGTCAAGAGATTCTCCTTTAGATATATGTCAGTCACTTCAGCTTCTTCCCCCTTCAAGTGGTTCAGTGGAAATTCTGTAAAACCTCTGTAATTCCAATGTAGAACGGTGACAGGTGTTATTTGCGCATTATAATCCATGTTTACGGGAAATTTTGCACTTGTCAATAACTGTCTGTCTACGGTTTTTCCTAGTTCATATTTAACTACACTTCTATATGCTTCTTAAAAGTAATGCACTGAAGCAGTCAATTCTTTATATGTTTACGCTATAACGTTTGTTGAGTTAAAAGCTTCATACGTTTGTTTGAAACGTTAAAGAGCGAAGCGCGCTCCTCTGATTCCCGTCTGAAGAAGACTGCATTTCAAGTCGGGCGGACGTACGTGAATTATTTTTAAAACTATAACAAGGTCTTTGCTATAGAGATTTTCGTCAAAAATATTCTGGCGTTACATTAGATTATAAATTCCTGCAATAGCTTCTACAAGCCAAATTCATAATTAACTTGCCATAATTCCTTATCTTTGTACACAGCATAATCTAATAAAATCGGTATTACATGTTTATCAGATGTTCTGGAACAGGAAAAGAATGTATTGCTTTTTAAAACATTAATAATAAGTAATGGAAAACTAATAACTTCTCTGTCGATCAATGTTAGATAAAAAATTCTTAATGTTTTTAAAATAATTTATCAATACAATAACATAATAAAAATACTTTTCCATAATTATCATTGTAAACATGACTGAAAGGTATGGCAAGTGATAGGTTTGTTCTGGTCGGAGAGCTTGGCGCCTGGCCAATACGAATGGCGTGTGGCGTGTCGAATGTCCTCGACCTAAACACAATAACAAATAATGAGTCCAAGCCGTTGATGCAATAATATAAGCTGGAGATAAAACAGAGGGATCGACAAACTTTATGACCGCTCTGAAGCTACCTACGAGTTTAGGAAATAAGGGTAAGTAGCTTTGTAATGAATCAGAAAATAGGATTTTTCTATGACATTCTCAGTATCAGCTCGGATATTGGATTTATGTCCAGGTAACTGTAACAGTCGTCTCATATTAAGAACATTAGACCCAGAAAATACCGTCGCAAAGTAATGTATATCTCTGCCATATCTTTCGAAAAACACAAGCTTGACGGTAAGTTAAATAAATTACAGTAATTT
Source organism: Acronicta psi (assembly GCA_946251955.1). Lineage (NCBI taxonomy): Eukaryota > Metazoa > Arthropoda > Insecta > Lepidoptera > Noctuidae > Acronicta > Acronicta psi. The sequence continues at coordinate 9,718,714 of OX276482.1, read as the reverse complement.
ATTGCTGAATACTGTTTTTATTTTCATCTGTAGTGGCCTTTTGGCCCCCCTGCTCCAAGGTAAACATGTCATTAATTATAACCCTTACAAAAAAGTTTGTGGTTCCAGATTCCATAGCTAATTCTACTAAAAAAAAGCTTATTATTTTAGGCTAATAGTCAAATAAATTAACAGGAAATGTATGTTACACAAAAATCCATTATCTTTTGCTAAAACTGGCGCCTGCGTTAAAATATTTGTCCTAATTAACCGGTTGCATCGCATCGCAGAGCTATTTTGGTTGCTTCGAATATCTACCGTCTCTTTATCAATACACTAGAATTATCCCTACTTACTTATGCCAATGCCTGTATTAAGCCAGCGTGGCATAATCCCTTTCATACTGGGAGGAGACCCGTGCCCAGTAGTGGGACAATGGTTGGCGGTGATGATGACATAAATATTAGGGGCGGCTTCCAATCTAATATCATAAAATATTATTATTATTATCATCACTACATAGTATAAAACAAAGTCGCTTTCTCTGTCCCTATATCCCTATGTATGCTTAAATCTTTAAAACTACGAAGTAGTACGAAGAATCTTTAAGACTACTGATTGAAGAGGAAGGTTTATATGCATAAACCGGACACAATTCCAAACTCCGTTCAATTTCACATCAGAATTTTACTCACAGCGCCGCCGGCAGTCCACAACCAGAATTTAGGTTGGGGACTGGTTGTCTGGCTTTTTGGTTTTGACTACCACTAACGATTGTTATTATTGTGTTTGTGACAAAAGGGACCGACTCCAAAGCACGCAAAGCAACGTAGTCACACATTCAGTCTATGGTTACCCATCCATAAACTGACCGCGGCAAGTAAGCAGATAGTACAAGCTCTGCTTAGTTTGGGACTAGATGGTGCTGTGTAAAATGTCCCAGGATATTTATTTATATATTTTTTTTATTAGATTAATTGAACAGCGTTACTTAGCTTAATAGGAACTGCATCGTTAATTGAACAAAATTCGAACAAGACAGTTTTCTTAGAAAAGCTTTGAGCTTAAAAACTGCCGAAGACATATCAGTTTTCCAAGAAATTGAAGAGTTAAGACGTGACAAGGGTTTCAATTCGTACAATTTAAAATTTTATAAGAAGTTGGGTAACAATATATTATCTTATCATGATACTATATGTCTTGACAATAGCTTTATATCAATACATTACTTATATACTTGTGTGGATTACCTATGGGAATCCATACGCGTGGATTGCCTGAAGGGTTAGAGAGGTGAGCTAATGTTCACCCTACAGTGCATCGGTATATTAAGGTCCCATCTAGTGAGGGGCGTGTCTATAATCATAAACCGGGCACAAATCCAAACTACGAGCTACTACTAAAAATTTCATTGAAAAACTGGTGAAATGTGTGACGTCAGGCTTTCTATGGCGTCTTTACTAAGAAATAAAAATATTCAAAAGTATTTTTTACAACGAAGCAGAGTTTAATGTAGCTAATGTTGATGTTTAGGTGTCGAGGCTTGAGATATTTTCTTATCCTCAATTCATACAATTTGAAACAGGCAAATTGATGTACTGTATATATAGTTCTAAATCTAGGTAGTTTCTGAATGACCTGAACTAACCCGCATCCCACGCTTGCTTCTTTTTCTTTGTCTTTTTTCTATAAGTTACACGTGTTACCAACAGAAAAGGCTTTGCAAAGAAGACTTTAATAGAAATTTATCATCATCTTCCTGCTCGTGTCCAAATTTATTTGGATTCTATGAAGCATGATTTTATGCCATTCGTCATTTTTAATTGCCACCTCCCTATTCACTCCAATTTCCATCATATCGGCCTTAACACAATCCATTCATCACTTCTTTAGCCCTCCTCTACCCCTTTCTCTTCTTTTACTTCTAAATATAAATTGCAATCTGCAAATAAGACTCAAATAAAAATACTTGTAACATTTATGTATTTCAGGAAAGTCTACATTTTAGATTTAACTACATTCATATGTTTTATAATTTACAAAAGGTGCTATATAAAAAAATGTCAGGTCACATAGTGTCTATTCATTTATACACATTACACAAATATCACACATTCAGTACTAAATAGATCAGACTTCGAAGTAAAGATATAAATCACATCAGTTCAACTACATAGATATATTTTAAAACATTGTTACAGGAAGAAATTGAAATCTTGAAGAAACAAATTTTAAAGTTTTAAAATGCTCTTGACAAGACCTGTGGCCGTGTAGGTACGTTTACAATTATCTTTTTATCACATTTGTTTACAATTTACAGGTGAATGATAAATTATGTTTCAATCTTATATAATCTATTACTTTAAACAATAAATATTTACTATGATTAAGTATCTGTTACATTCTGTATCTTTCAAATTCTTCCTGTAACCATTAAAGCCTTTCTCAATACACCGTTTCCTTAAAGCTTTAAGCTCGTTGATATTTCAAACAACTGTTTTTTTATGAACAAGTTTATTATCATGACAGTTTTCGTAGGTAATTATTTGTATGGCACTTTAGTCTCATCGCGTTCTCATTGACATAATTGTTTAAGTAAAATATTTATTTGCAATTTAGGAGCGCGCGTCGTGTGACCATTTTATACATAAGGTTAAAATTGAAATGCTTAGCTGACCGCTCATAAAATGCAACAAATTTTTATACCTTTTATTTTAATATAGTAGTACTATTATCAGTAAATGGCTCCTACAAGCATCAAAAGGACCAATTATTATTGGTTTGTCCCAAAATTACCTTTATCCTACTATGTCTGGTCATCCTATTTTGATAGTTTATGAAGAAAAAGTGTAAAGTCTATCTAAGAGGTTAATATTTCTTCGATTAACAAAATAACTGATATGGATGGAGAAGTAGGTTATAATAACATTAAAACTAACACAATTACTCATGAGGAAATTATTAAAGTTCTCACTCGTTCCAAAAGACTGTCTTTTCTTACATAAGCAAGTCAGAGATTTTCTTAACGATAAATAATTTTAAAAACGAAAATCTCTGACTTGTTTAAAAACTATTATTAAAATAGTTTTGCATAATTTCTACTTTCATTTCCTAAATATAACCTTCTTTCTAAGTATACTTACGTCCCAAGTTATTTTTTTTAGCATGCACTAATCCCAGATGTCAAAAAAAAATGATTTTGTTTTGAAAGAATACATTGTAATAATTTCTTAAACATTCTTATGTATAAAAATGGAGAAAATTCCACACTCACACTATTTAACATTTATCTATTATTTGGTAATCCTGACTAGAGAATTATAAATTAGCTTTAGTTTTAAAGTGATCTAGGTACATATAAAAATTTACCTAAGTTAAAGTTTAAAATTTCGTAGTCAATTTTCATTGTTTTTGCCAAAATCTTATATCTAATATAATACGATTGTTTAATCACAATTACATTTTGGTGCAGGGAGGGGATACATCTAGGTACATTTAAAAGGTAAATATTTCTAGTAATTAATGTGACATATATGTAGACATTTTTCAACAAATTCCTAGTAACATGTCATAAAACTAATAGGATCTGCAAAAATACTACTTACTGCTACAAATATTCTTGTTGGGTCTATTTAAAAAAATAGGCTATTTCCATAATTAAGAAATATTGTCAAATAAAAACAGCCCTGTCGAGAAAACAATATCTACAAGAAACAATTAAAACCTATGTCAATATACTTTAATAAGTACAAGCGAACTACGCGTGCGCAATCATTTGAGACCCAACTTGTACTTAAATTGATGACGTCATTAAAAATGGACAGGTAAACGCAGTAAGATGCTCAATAGGCGGAAGAGAGATATTGATTCCAAATCCCATTTTATTGCACACGCGATAGAAAATTAGGCATTTAGTAAAAAGACTAGAACATGGCAAGATTATTTGCCAAACATTTAAAACCTACGTATAATTCTCACACGGCGTCCCTTTCCATCTCCTTCGTCATCACTATCGATAGAAGTCTGCCGATGCCCCAACATTAGTGCTTGAACCTCAGGGTTGAGAGGCAGCGCGGGAAACGATGAGCGACGAACCATCGGCACAGGACGAGCTCCTTAACAGAAAGAAATTGCGTCAAAAAAATAAATAAAAATTTTTGAATAACGAGTGTTTTTTTTCTTGACTAGGACTAATGGCTTTCATTTCGCACCTTCTTTCATAGATACAATTGTAAAAAATGTCATTGTATTTTGAGGGACTCATTCTGGGGCATCAGTTCTTAGAATTCCTTATAAACTGTGAAATAAGAAGCATATAAAAGCAATGTCACTTCTATTAAAAAGAAAAACACTGTATGCATTGCCGCAGGACACATTTTTTGCCAAGAAGCCTTTAAAAACGTGACGGATATTCAAGCAGTGTTATTAAGGGAAATTTGTGTAAATTTGGTAAAAAATTTCTCTTAAAAATAAATACTGGTCTTTGTAAAAATAAATACCTACATTATTATTAAAAGATTAACAGATTTTTAAGAAATCAGCAGATAAACGTTTAATTTATTTATTTCATTGGCTCAGGGAGTGAATTTTGCCTATCAGCCTGTATAGCCCACCTGTGCCTTTACTACAGGAACTTACAAATATTCACCAACCAAGAATATTAAAAAGAATAAAAAAAATAGCCTTTTATCTATAATCTGGGTAACGAATACTTACGGATTCCTTGAATAACTTGCTTGGTTTGAATAACCATCATACTAAAATTAGTTATTACTAGTACAGGCATTAAAATTATTAATACTATCATTTAGATGTCGGCACAACTGATGGGTTAAAACGTTGATAAGAAGCAAACGCAAGGTATATATAAAGTACGTTGGGACGCACGAGATATATTATTTGTCAGTTAACAAGTAATTATAAATTGGATGAAAGGGTTTCACTACTAAACTGATTTGCTACAGCTAAAAGCCAATTAGGAGCCGACTAAATCCACCACAATCCTCCGAGGTGCTATTGATTACGGATCCAGGGCAGAAAATTATTGTACCGCCACATAATAATGTGAAACCTTTGATTAACCATTTGGAAGTAATCATGTTCAATGGACTGTGAGTTCAATTGATTACATACAAACTTGCTAACTGGATGTGTATTGATGGATTTGATTATGAGCATGGATTTTATGGAGATTGTATCTATCTACGTGCTTACATGTAACACTATGGATTTATTGAACTGTTAAGAGCTTGGGCTCTTCACAATGAATCTGTAAAATTAAATTTGAAAATCATTCTGTGGAGGCTAGTAACAGATAGACAATACGCACAGACAGCATTCGTAATATTAATGAAAGATTTAATGTTCGTAGTCCAGACCAGGCATGGAACAATTACAATAATATAATTATAAGAGAGAATTTTAGCTACGACAAAACTACGAAATTAAATGAAGCTCATAAAAATCTAACTACAAGTGTGAGAACATCAATTACCTGAAAATCTTTTTCAGTCGTCAGACAGACCTTGTTATGAAACAGAGAATATAAAACAGTGATAGGAGAGATAGAACGTTAAAAACCATTAAAATTAAAAACATTTACATTCACATATTTCAACATCAAAATTTCGATCAATAAAGAGCAGACTTGCAATGAACTCATAAATTATTTCATCGACTTTATACGTTAGTACGAGAATAGAAAAGAAGTTAAAAATAGATTGCATACCAAACAGTTTGGCCACGGATTGCCTTTTGACGAGTCTTGGTTCACTAGCAGGAGTTTCGGTGATCGAAGCCGGTGCTGATCCTTCTTGAGATTTCCTATGTGGCTCGCTTAGGTACGAATTTGTGGAATCTCCTCTCTTGTAGACCTTACTTTGGCGACCATTCTTCTTTTCCTCATCAGCACTTACAAATGATTCGGCAATCTGAAACAGCTGGAGACCAAACTTGCTCGATTCTCTTCGCAATGTTTTTTTGTTAGCGAATTCAGCTAACGATTGCCTCCTTTCTCCGTCTGGGTTCAGTTTCCTTCTAGCTCGTTCTTCTTCTTTGACTTTAAGGACATCTAAAATAGCGTTAAGTAGCAGTATCAAGAGGAATATAGTCATCCCCAAAAACGTGACAGTGTTGTTATCCGTGCTCAAATCATGTTTATGTTTTCGTTTCGACACCTTTGGCTTTTCAGTAAATACTTGTAATACGCTACACGCGTCTTTTATAAATAGTGGAATGACTTTAGGTTTGAGTTCAGGTTTTAATGCTGCTGAATCTGGCAGAACTGCACGTTTTTCTTCGGGCGTAACCGCAGCAGGCACAGCAATCTTCTCGGATAATTCGTTTGCTTCAACATTTTGTTTCATAAACCACATTTGAACACTATAAATACAGTAAACGATCACGGATAGAATAAAAAATAGGATTTTACGTTCGTTCATGTTTACATCGCAAAAGCACTGGTTTGTTTTGACATAGAACCGCGCGTGCGTGTGTGTCTATTCGCGAACTGCACGATATTATTAAACAATGTACGGAGATTGTAAATAGTTTGTTAATATTCACTTTTGTTGGTTTGTAGTGTATTTTTTAGAGTGACATTACGTAGCGGTGTCCGGCGGCGTCATTTTGTTATTTGTGAGGTGGGAAGAGCGCAGTGCGCATGTGCGGGCGCGACCGGGTCGACAGGGGCGCCCTTGCTTGTATTAGCTACCGAACATCACGAGTACTTGCACACTACACCACTACAGAGACACGTCATGTTAACAATATCTCCTATACTATGTACTTGCGTTTCCCGTTTCTATACTAACTAGAACAAACAATTATTGTGATAATTTTATCTTTTATTTATTGAATTCTCGGTATCCTTTCTGAATAAACAAAAAATTCTGTCATTATCATCCTGAGTGCTTGCCAGAGATAACAAATGGAATTCAATAACTTTTATCTGAAATTACTTTGTTGATTCTGTATTTTATTAATATCGCGGCAGACAGAGACATAGCTTTGTATATTTTTTAGGTCACATCGATTGTATGAGCGGCTTGGGCGACCGAATCCACTTAGGTGTAATTGTTCAATTGTCCTAAGAATTATTTTGTCAAGAACAGATTGGTACGTAGTTGTATGTAGATGTAGATATGGCTTTTTCTTCACAAGGCCTGCATTGACACTCACATATTATCTTGATTTCAAACTTATGTCTCGACTTTGAAAGAGACTATGATTCTCTGGGTTTGTTTCGGCGTTCCTTCTCAGAGGTCGTCAGCTAGGAACTGCCGGTGCCATCTCGTTAAAAAAATGTAAAACATTGACTTTGTAAGTGTCTTTAAAAGATCTATTAACAGAAATAAATATCATTTATCACTACTAAAGTTAACTTATTTGTTCTAAGAGTTTGAGAAAAACTCGGAGAAATATTTATTATTAATATATCAAACTAACTAACCTATACCCTAATCCTGTCAGTTAGTTTGATGCCTAAGTGTTTTTTTTTTATTTTTTGGAGAATTTCCCTACCTAGTAGAACAAAATTTGGTAGTTTATATGCAAGAATTAGTACTATAAAAGTATTTTGGTTTCTGTATTTTGTAGTATTGGGTTTTCTGTTAAATTTACGACCTCCGAGATTTGGCTTTGTGTCCCGTTAATGGCATTATGCTCGAACCCTACACGGGACCTAAACATACCGTTGAACTGTGTACAGCAGTGTATCACTGCTTAGGCAGAGTTGTACATACTTCATACACCCACTGTTTGCCGGTATGTTTAGGCTCCATGTAATAGGGGGCAAGCCTCAAATCCAAACTCCGACTTACTAACACTGCTCGACCAATCAAATCCGTGTAATTAGCAGTCGCGCGGACCACGAGGTATTTATAAACATACTTTTAAAATCGCCTTTTAGTTTTCCCTGTCAATAATAAATCCTTTTTATTGTATACATACATAAATATCTCACATACAGATGTAGTATATAGTGGCTCAAGAACTCAATTTGGACGGCGCGGGCGTCTCAATAATTCAACGAGCTCGTAGGCACGGTCGCGAGCGCTTTCGTTTTCCGTGTTCCACCACTAATATCTGCACGGGAACAGAATTAACCACGTCGTACACTGCCAAGATATATAGGTAATATATTATTATTTATTGTATCCTGCTTATTCTGTTATGTAAAGTTGCAACAGTTAGACGATTAATAGGTCGATGATGACGATGTTAACTGTGCTTAAGGAATATTCTATAAAACAAATAACAAAAAACTTTAAGAAATAAATGAAAAACTAAATATCATTTAATATCAGTGTGTTTGAATATTTTCTAATTGAATACCTATTTCTCTTATCTGTCATTTCTTCTATAGATATTCCATACCAATGTAAACAGTGTATACCTTTTGGGACTTCCGAAAACAAAGATCTACGAGAAAAGAAGAAAGAAGAAAAAAAAAAAGAAAGTGTTTTATCTTACTTACGGTGTGTTTCACGCTTTACACCAACCAAATAACAGATTGATGTAATCTTTCCGAACTTATCGACAGAAAATATGTTAGTATAACTATAGAAACACTTCTCTTATAGTCTCAAACTATTTGAAATGGGTTCCGATGATTGATAAAGATAATAAATATACACATGTACCTACCGTTTGGTTGAAAATAAGACTGGAAGATTTGAGTTATTGCATTTTATTTTTTGTTTACATTTCTGTTCTTGCTCGCTTGTGCTTATTGTAAGCTTTGTACTAATAATTTATATCATGTGGAAAGCAGTCTAACCCAATATAGGTGCTTTGTAAACCTGTCGCAAAAGATAACTATAAAATTGATAGGTTTAAAAGAAAAATGGCCTAATGTTCCTGTAGTATATAGATTTCCTGACTATCGGTTTTAAAGATACAACACAATTTACTGGAGTCCTAACTAAAAGTTAATTTTTGGTTAGCGTTTCTATTGGTTCTCGCAAGCATCTGTCCGCCATTTTTGGTTTATTGGTGGGGCGTTCACTGTGCTTGAGCACTAATGGGGCTTACGTGCAATGCTTCAATAATTTCTAAGAGAATAAGTAACTAATGCAGTGCATTTTCCAGCTTAACTTACGTTTTACGAATAGTGCTCAGGACACATTTATTACTGCAGTTCAATTATATTGTACTAATGCTTATTGATCATAATTACTAAACAGCTTAGGTATCTAAGTGTTTAAAAATAATTATTACGATTTTCTGTGTAAATACCCTTCGGGAAATACAGGCATTATGGTTATGTTAAGTTATGTAATATTAAATTTCTAAAGCAAAATGATGAACAGTGATGCAGAGGAATTCTTCGACGCTTAGTGTAACGGGTTAGCGTTCTTTCTCTGTAGGTGTATATAATTTTTCTTTATGTAAATATTTTAATTATGCTATTTAAGTAGTTCCTGTTGTCTAAAATATGGCAAGTTCTTTCATAACTGAAGTTAAAAGAAGCTGTCATATTCGCAGCTAAATTCTAAGATTAATATAAAAATCCTTACACAGAATATTTTCAAAGAACTAGGCAATATCCTTGATGGCATATTTTTTCGAAAACAGTATTCCGATATTGCGCTGCAGTTAAGGCAGGCAGTTACGATCCCGAAAGATTTCCATTTCGCGCTTCGTCGCATTCGGCTGCGCATTAAAATATGCAACGGGTGCCCTATTCCGGGCTCTTTGAGTTGCATGGCACCGAGTAAGTTACGATATAGTTCTGTGCCTTGACCATGAGTTTTTCTCGCTAGACTCGCTAGCGACGGCGTAAAATATTTGTACCTATGGAAAGCCCTAGCAGCACCTCTAGCAGTTACCTACGTAAGGAACTAAAATCTGCTATGAGATTACAGTGTTTTGATGCGTCAAAAACTTATCGAAAACCATTCGATAGAATTCATGGTTCTCTTCTCTCTCTTCCGAAAACAATCTTCCGAGAGAAGAGAGAGAAGAGAATTACACTGAAATGTGTTCTTTAGAAGAGAAGAACAGGCAATCTGTATTTTGACAAATTGTGATAAATTATTATACTTAGGTATATAAAATTATTATATGCTTTAGGATCTGGTATGAGGTAGCTAACAACACCAGTGTACAGTGTTTTGACACATTTTGCATAATACATTATTTCACAATCTTTGTAAAAATATATTTATGTAATTATCCGACTGATATTTATGTAATTATACTTATATTTATTTATCTGATTAATCTGGTTAGACTGAAAGCCGACCCCAACATGGTTGGGAAAACACTAGGAAGAAGAAGAAGAAGATACTTATCTTTTAAGGTGGCTGGAGATAATAGTATTTTGTCCCCTGATAGCTAGACAAATCCCTAAGTCAAGGATTATTTACTTACCAAAAACTGATTAAAATGGCCATCGTGTCTGTACAGTCATTTATACCAGTGCGCGTACCGCTTGACATTAGCGTGTTGGGTTCAAAAGTACAACTACACACAGTGGCAAGATGCCAGCTCTCTGGCATAACAACGGCAACAACCTGCCATTGACATTGAGGAGACGTTTGTTTCCATCAGTAACTGTGCTAAATTTGGCGAAGAAACAGCTGGCTAAGAGCAGATTAATCAAAAATAATCACGGAAATAGATCATTTGAATCTCCGTCATTATTTGCCGTAGTTTTTTATTAACTAGCCGGTGTCACGGGGCCGAAAATGAATATTTATTTACCTTTTTTTTGAGACAACTACCTTGTCCAAAATAATGTGTCTCCTGTATATGTTTTTGTTATTAATAAAACTGTCAGGAAGTAACTGATATCTTGTCTGGCAATGTGGTGCCCGTTTTGTTAACACTGCTTCCTTTTAAGTTATCAATTGAAAAAAAAAAAGCTTTGTGACAAAATGAATGTACCAAATAGTTCAATCGTAAAAGGTTCTCTCCAGAGTGGCTAACAGGGCATCCTGCCTACATGAACTGTAACTTTTTTGACCAGACAATGGTCCCAGCAGTTGGCACGTGGTTTTTACAGGTGGGAATTACATTATAAAATATCAAAACTGTATTATTGCTGTGAGGTGGTTTCTGGGTATAAAACACCCAGGTGTATACCCAGAAAATACTGGGTTGTTGCTCTTTTAATATCGATAGCATAATATTATAATAAACACTTATATAGCATCTTCTGTACACAAATAGTTCTTCTGCTATCAGCGTTTCATAATAAATAGATGATTTATATGCAAGTATATCCTGCTTTCTCTCAGTGTATGTCTTAGCAATTATGTAACAATTGCACTCCTGTAGAAACACACACAAATACAATGTAGGTAATTATAGGACTGTTAACAGTTCATGTCAAATGTCACAGGTCACGCTGAGTCAATCAATTAATCACATCAGTCTTTCACATAAGACATTCATTTGGTTCAGTTAAATGGGCAATTCTGTTTAGTACGAGTATAGAACATTGAAGTACATACCCCGTGTCTTACAAACATACCATACCATCACGCCTGTATTCCCCGAAGGCTTTGACAGAGGCGCACTAATACACACTCACATTTCGCCGTTAAGTTTAGGTCCCATGTATAAGGGGGCGCGCCTATTGCCATTGCATCAACCGAGCAGATTTCCAGACTCCGAGCTGGGAATTTCACAGAAAACCCAACAACTCTGCTCAACGCGAAGATCGAACCCAGGACCTCTAGTGTAGCAGTTGCGCTTGGGACCACAAGACCAACGAGGTAGTGTCCCACATGCGATGTACTATTGTCTGAGTTCCAACCAGGCGGGTTCAAAAAGTATATTTACAACCCTTAGCAGCTAGTTTTGTTATTGTATGAATTGAATTGAATTGAATTCTTATTTGGGAATGTGAATGAATTCAGTAGCAGAGATGTACCACTTCATTCTGGGAATCAAAAGCGGCTAATTAACCGAACAGGAATAATTTTAGGAGGAAATAATTTTAGCTGAACATTACACACTTCGCCGACCGAATTGAAGGGCGGCAAACCTGATATGAATTTTGCTTTTGTAATAGGAGTAGCAGTGATAGCCTAGGGGTATGACCACTGGACTGCCATCAAATGTAACGAGTTCGAATCCAAGGCAAGCACCTCTGACTTTTCGAAATCATGTGCGTAATTATCACTCACTTTAACGGTGAAGAACAACATCGTAAGGAACCTTCATAACTGGGAGATTTACTCGACTGCATGTGAAGACCTAGTGGAATATAGCCTAATCCCTCTTATACTGAGAGGAGACCCGTGCCCAGCAGTGGGACAGTATATCGGTTGATAATGAATAGAAGATAGAATATTTGAGCAGATTTGGATACAGTTTTGCAACTCAAATATTGCAAAGCAGATTTGGTTGTACAAATTTTGCAACTTAAATATTAGCTGAACAAGTGAACATGTATACAAATATAGTTTCTATTGAATTGTTCCCAGACATCAGATAAGTAATGATGCCATTGATGTCTAAGTGGATGATTGCTAAACCCAATGAGGTGTCTGACCGACAAATGGGTGTGCTCGTTAATTCATATGTCAATCCTTGAGGATAATAATGTAACTCGGAAGTTGTACTAATATACACCCATAGTTTGCTGGTTTGTTTACGACCCATGTAGTAGGAGGCAAATCTATGGTCATCAACTGGGCACAAATGTGATGAGACAAATACGAGCAGCTAAAGGGTCTCATCATCAACCCATATACTGTCCCACTGCTGGGCACGGGTCTACTCGGCTAGGCTCCTTAGGCTATAGTCCGCCACGCGTCGAGAAAATCTCTCAGGCATGCAGGTTTTCTCACGATGTTTTCCTTCAAATGATTTTGAAAAGTCAGAGGCGCGTGCCTTGGATTCGAACTCGAGACCTTTGACTTGACAGTCCAGTGGCCATACACCTAGGCTATCACTCCTTACGCTACTACCTACAGGGTATATCACAGAAAAACAATAATCATTAGCTCGATCGGGGAATCGGAGTCAGGATCGCTAATGTATAAAAATGTAAAAGAAGATACAGTAACGCATGCACGGCCCAGCCATTAAAACTAAAATATTTACTACCACCTAACTTCTTGAAAAAAATATTATAAAGATTTTTTTTTAATTTCGTAAAATGAATAATGCAGTTACGTAACAAAGTATTCCAGAATATTCCTCCGAAACAGCCAACGTTCGCACCTGCCGCACTAATGTATGTATTGCGATACATGAAATTACACGGCCATTTTATTAAACACCACTCTCGCAGACTTTTTTACGAAATTTGTGACAAAATCTAATCACCGATCATAGGAACGTAAATTGGAATAAAAACCGGGCACTAATCTAAACTCCGAGTTGCTACGACCTGGCAATCGAACTTAGGACGTCGAACGCAGTTGCGTTTAGAACAAATAGGCTAAAGAGGCAGTATACATTTTTTTTTATACCACAAGGGTTGCAAATAACCATGCGGCCCGTTATGGTAGACGGTTACCGCAGCATAATTATGGACGTTGATAACGCCGAAGCGTCACTGAAAAACCTCTTAGAAATTTATAGAGGATTCACTGCACCGACAGTTTAAGGGAATGTTTCTCTTGCTGCCAACGCAGCGCATCCTTAGAAGGAGATCTGGCAACCTCACTCACTGCAGGAACACAACACACACAAGTGTGTTATTTGGCTGCAGATTTCTGTAAGTTAGAGGTACTTCCCCAGACAGGCTGCTCGAGTTTTGAGCCATAAATAGCTGTGCAGGTAAGGCACAGCCATTTATGGCTATGGCTCAAAACTCAGTGTCCAGTAATCAACAATGTATCCTGATACCTATCTGAGATAAGAAAGGTGTTGATGCCTAATTAGCGAGTTTTACTGGCTAATAAAGGTACATAATTATATGGGCACTATGGGCAGGTCGCGGAAGCCGGGCAATCGTGAGTTGTAAAATATGTAGCACACAGTGGATTAGCTTAATTAGACGTAGACGGGTACCTGTGTTTATTACAAGAGAATAGGCTGCTTGTTTTGCCTGAATTACTGAAACAAACTTTATAATTATATCTCCGTGAGGTCTGAGTGTATTAAAAACATAATCACCTTCTGGGGTGGTTGAACTCTTGCTGTTGGGTACCACAAGATACATAACATTACGCCTGTATTCCCCTAAGGATTAGGCAGAGCTGTACTTAATGTACACTCAGAGTTTGCTGGTATTTTGGGGGCCCATGTATTAGGGGGGGTAAGCCTAATGAGCCTTACTGTCGCATTGTCAGAAATTCTACGCTAAGCACTGCCTAAACTTATTGTATTCCTTCTAATCGATAACATACCAACACGCATTATAACCACTGGGCCAATTAGGCAGATACAATAGAAAAAGAACCCTCTGGAGGGTCTGTTATGAACTGTCTGTTATGAAGTTAATTATATTCATAAAAATCTTGACCACTTTTTAACAAAACTCTTTGTTAAGATTTAAAAAAGTACGCCGTGATAAACTTTTTTTTTTTAATAAAAGAAACCTCGTGTGTTTTACATTACAATAACGCACCAGTACGTAATGAGACGGTATTGAAATTGGTGAAATAAGAGACCCTTTACGAGCAAGTGTTATAAATTATAAAAAAGTTTATCTTACTTGATTACTTAATATAAATTCCATCACCTTAAGGCATACGCAATACGTTATAAATTGCGAAAGCTTTCCATTTTGATCGGCAATTGTTAATTCTAAGTTTGAATGTCAAAGTTGTATCGTATGCAGGAATCTGAATGTGGGTTGTCTATGATGAGTTTAGTGAAGCAATACTTACTTAGTCATTTGAATGGATGCGTCTACGATTGTACGTGTAAGAAATTATTTAAGTCACGTTTTTTGTGTCTACAAAAATTGGTCTTAAACGCAACTGCAGCGATCTTGGGATCCATTTCTAGGTTAAGCAAAGTGCTATTGATATTTTCTACGAAATTTTTATTAGCAGCTCGGAGTTAATAGGCTCACCCCTTATTACATGAGACCTAAAAGTACCACCAAACTGTGAACATACACCACTGGCCAACCCTTCAGGGAATACGGGCGCAATGGTAAAAAAAACTTCAGCGATTTTAGTTTTATTGATCCACTGCTGCAAAAGTTATAATTGAGAAATCAGACTAACTTACCTTAAGTGACGTCTGATGGTAATTTTATTAACGGCTCATCCTGAAAACAATTATTTTACATGACCACCATGTATTGATGTTTTCAGGATGAGCCGTGTAATAAAATTTAACATTTTATTTATCTATCAACTTCTTTTAATATGTGTTTGAAACATTGATCATTAAAAAGTTAAAGCGGCTTGTTGCCACTTCAATGCATACTGAGCTCAATTAGGCTACTCAGTTTACATCATAAGAGCCAATCAGTAAACGTGAAGGTATCAGCATTATCAGTAACAGGGGCGCTTTCAATAGGCAATTTTGATTCCCCTTCAAAAGATGGCAGGCGAATTTCACCCAAGCTTTCCGTACTCGTGGCTAATGAAGCTGAAAGGCATTGTCACAAGATACAGCATACATTTTTGCGTTTTTAACATCCTTTCACAGCGAAAAATATGTATTTACGACTTTATCGCCTTGGCATAGGGGCTAACTTGAGGTTAGGGGAGATTTTTATATCCTTTTTTTGTGTTTTAACGAAGTGGGAAACAGCTGTCATGTTTAAATTCGATCGATTTTAATGTTTTGTGTATTGAAATGTGGGAAGTTAAATTTTAAATGAGATAAGCTTGGGTTATGTTGGCGGTTTCATTGTTTGAATGCCTCCAAAATATACTCTTTTAGTAACTATAACCTGGTAAATCACGAAATTTCAGGTAATGTAAAAAGGCCTACAAATGTATTGTTTTAAGATGAAGGCAATTTCATCCTAAAGTATCTACTGATAGAAATTTTGTGGCATTACGAACAGTATTTACGAACTAATACTAATGTTACATTGGTGTTATTCTCAAAGTTGCAATCGTTCATTAATGAAAAAATCGGTTAAGCACTTATGTAAGTGTTAATATATTTTGGCTCGTGACTGTACACATAAAAGGAACATAATTATCTTCCTAAATCCCTTGGTAATCGCACCCAGAAACTTACAGTTCGCGCCAAACTTATTGTCCGGGTTGAAGTTGGCGCTAGCTAACTTTAACCCGGCCGTAAAAATCGGAGAAAGAAAAATATTGGATTAGAATAATTTATAACGACAGATTACGACTTGAGCTTTAGTTTTTATTTATTACAATCTAGTATTTTTGTAAGTATTTTCGTAAGCGCATTTCTCTGTTATTTATCTTATCATCGGTTTTTTTTCTATTATTATGTAAGTTTTATGTACTTGTCTCGTTGATTTGCAGCTGAATAAATAATACATTTCTTTCTTCTATCTTTCTTACAAGACACTTTATAGGTACTAAAATTCTCTGTTCCCATTTACATTTCAACTAAATCATTCCATCAGTTCCGTATTCAATAAAATTCATCGATATCTCGGCTAATCGAATACGAAAATTGTTTTGAATAGCCAATCGCCAGTCCGGCGCGTTTTCCGGCCACCCCCACTTTTTTCTATACCCCATTTGAATTTGAACGCTTTCTTAATGAGGGGAATTGGGTTTTGACGATATTACTTCAACGGCTCTCAATTTTTAGTCTTATTGAATTTCACGAATCGTTTTGAAATGTTATTGAGTTCTGTACTGATTCCGTAGGTATTAAGATTTTGAATAGATATTCTATGAGTAGGTATTTTTAATCTAATTGGGAACTCTTAATACTCTTATAATCTTAAATAATTTTGATAATAACTTACATATTTTTAAGTATTTTTTGTTTACTAACCCGTGGGCCTTTGTTGCCTAAATAAATAAATAATAATTATTATTATTATTAATACCATTTTACCTTACCATAAATGGCTTAAATGCTACCTTAAATGGCTTCATTAGATATAAGAAAAACACAAGATGCGACTGAATATCGGTGCTTTACTCGTACAAGAACCTAATGTTGTTACAAATTTACTTACTGTTACGAGATGACGGTGATGGTGTGAATAGTAATCTATACATACACGCCTGTATTCCCCGAAGGGGTAGGCAGAGGCGTACTAGTGTACACCCACATTTCGCCAGTATGTTTAAGTCCCTCGTAATAAGGGGCGCATATTACCATCAACCGGGCCGAATTCCAGACTTTGATCTGCTATTGGGAATTCCACAGAAAAAATCCAACACCACTGCTGGACCCGGGATTCGACCTGGGATTCAAGCGCTCTAGAGGTCAAAGTCCTGGTCGATGGTCTTACCAGATTCGCATCTCTCTGAACACCAAGCTTCACGAGGCACTTCACTTCGCCAAAGACAGGCACAGGTGGTGCAAGATTGTCAACCGTATGATCATTCCAAGAAATAATCACGACCCGCAGCAATGAGGAAAACAACTTGAGGAGGAGGTATACCAATATATGGTAAGAACTAGTAGTCGAATTATTTTTAATGAAGGAAGAATGCTTAAGCCGCGGTTACACTAGAACTATTTCTAAAAAAGTGAAAAGTCGTATGCAAAACTCTCCATGTGATTCTCTCTTATGGTATTTACACTATGACCAAAACTGTCACTTATACGATAATCGTAACCGTATCACTTATGCGATAATCGGATTCGAGTGTCGAAGACGAGACTCGTCCCATGCACTGTTTACACTACAAGCAAGTATTTTTAGGGCGATACACGCCGAAACTCCTATTGCAACGGGCAATTAAATAAATTCTTAGCATGGAAAATGTTTATCACTCGCTTTAACGGTAAAGGAAAACATCGTGAGGAAACCTGCATGCCTGAGAGATTTTCTCGACGGCATATGAAGTCTGCCAACCCGCATTAGACTTGCGTGGTGGACTATAGCCTAATCCCTCTCATACTAAGAGGAGACCCATGCCCAGCAGTGAGACAGTATATGGGTTGATTATTATTATATATATATTATATGGAAAATGTTTAAAAAATACAAAAAGAAAAAAAAATGCTAGTCGGATTTTTTGTGCGTCTGATCATCATAGGTAACAAAAGGTTACTACAAATATGTTATATTTATTGTAGGAATGGAGTGACATGTGTAATAGTCATAAAAATGGCACTAGAGTGTTATTGCTATTAAAATATCCTCAGGTTTTTTTCACCAAAGATCCTATTGCTAAGGCCGAAGGTTAATTCGGGGCACGATATTTATTTATTTATTCACATACAATGTTTTTACAGGCATGCACCCCATACAACATGTAGTTATTATTTTACACTAATTATTAATAATACTAATTCCTGATAAATGGTTTATAACCACTCGCTCAAATTCCGCCAATGTACAATTAAATATGTCTATGATGATGTATGGTATTAGTGGAGACAATATTGACCCTTAGTAATACAATACTGCAAATTTTGTACCTGAATTCAGAATTTGGACCTTTGTAAATTACGCCGGTGACATCAAAGAGATATGATACACAAGCAACCTTTTACGTTTGATCCTTATTTAAGAACGGTACGGGGTCCTATTTACGAGTTGCCAAAGCTCATTCAAGACATATGAACAATATAATATTATTTTGGTAATTGATAAGCTTTCTATGATATAAAATGTTATTTGATCTCATAAAGACAGTGAACGCTTTGATGTTTCATTTTTGGGTACTTGAATTAATATCGTATTTTTAGTCGAGAGAGAGAGAATACGTCATCTTCTAATATCTAATCTACTATATAAAACAGTCGGGTTTGTTACAACACTTATAACTCGAGAACTGCTGGACTGATTTTCATGATTTTTGATTTGTTGGATTTTTCTCCGCCCCGAATAACAGAATAACAAAAAAAACGGGGTTCAAACTTGACGCGGCGAAAGTGCGGAAAAATGATGGTAGTTGAATAAAACATAACATACCATCACGCCTGTATTCTTCGAAGGGCTAGGCAGAGGCGTAATACACCCACAATTCACCATCCATGTTTTAGGTCCCATGTAATAGGGGGCGACCCTATTGCCTTTAAGTGAGGCAGAATATAAAGAAGAACACATTATTAAATATTTTGTAACGGCTTTAGTATTAATGCGACCTTCTTAAGTCTATTATTATAGTGATTGCCACTTGATGAGTGAGAATTCACCGCTAAACCCTGCGGCTGTTTTAAACTGCAGGAGTTGCTTATAATCATCTTAGGAACATAATAATGATTTCAAAACAAGAAAATAATAACGAATGTTTTATGTATTTTTTTCTATTGTTTTGCCAATGTAGTTTTGTGTAGAAATATTTTGTGTTATGCACAATTTTCACACATACCTATATAGATTATAAACCATTGTAGTTAATGAATTTCTTAAATTGTCTTATTATTAAATAACGATGTTTAACTACTACTTAGGTCGAGCCTATTGCCATTAACCGGGCACAAATCCAAACTGAGGCGATGATTTCATTAAAACCCAAACAAATTACTCGACCTGAGAAGCAAACCTATAATATAGTACCTCGAGTGCCTCTTAGGAAGTGGTCTTAAGATTTAGCATAATTTTCATTAAGTTTAGTAAGTTTTAAAACTAATAAAGTAAACCTTTTCTGGTTTGACCGTTTTCAAGCTGTTCTCTAAAACGTTCCTACCATAAAATAGAGGATCATAAGTTACAGATCGCACTTGACAGGCTATTTACATTTCAAAACCGATCTCTCCAGACGAAGTGGATTTTGTATGTAATTTAACTGTACCCTTGCGGAATCTTTTTACTATATCGTATGTCGGTCACGTACTTCGTAGGTCCCTTACTTTGCCTAGACACAGTTCCATTACACAATATTATTTTTGTGGCATTTTTCGGAATTGGATAGTTATTCGTTTGAGACATTCTCGTCTCCGTTCGTTTTTGAGGTCAGTTTTTCATAGGTTCTCTTTCAATAGATCTTCAAGATAAATAAATGGAATATTAGGAATATATTTTGACGTTTTACTTCTTTACGTTTTACTCTCCTTTCTTGGGTCAGATCGGCAACCAAAGAGGTGAGAAAATAAATCTCTTACACAGGATAAGAAAAGGTGTGTTTTCAAAAAGTTTTATTACAGAAAATAATATAATTTATCATCGAAATCGATTTATTTACTGCGTAAGGACTGGGCGGACCGTATGTCACACTGACACCCTCGAACATGGTCCAAAATGGTCTTCTCTAAACCGAAGTGAACTAATCCGCGATCGGCAAAACAGCCATGCGGTACTAACAAAGATGGCGTTAGTGTTTCTGTGTAAGGCGAACGCGTCTGTCAAATGATTGGACGACCCTAATGTGCCCCACGCTCCATCATATTCCTGATCGCCTAGTACTTTTGTGAACTTGGCCTGTTTCATAGCTTACTGATAAGTTTCCGCTAAAGTAGGTAGTTGCCAGATAATTTCATACAAATTGCTTAGCGGTTATCCAAACAGGCCCTTTATCTATGGTATCTATCTAAATATCCAAATTTAAAGCATTCATGCACCAACAATCAGTGTCTAATGCCGTCTTAATCTGAATAGGAGTCTGTCACGTAGGCAGGCGTGAGTCTGAATTTACAATATAAGAGCTTTGCAAGAGTTAATTGTGGGATTGCTACTAATCTGCTTTCCCTGACGACGCTCCCAGCTCCCGTCACGAACACCACTATAAATTTAATTTTGCTAAGGCGACAAAGAAGCCTTCTAAACCGTTGGTGTATTCAAAAAGAGATAAAGGTTCTGCAAAGTGTGCTTTGCGATTAAGAAAGAAGTTTTAATTAATATTCGCTTGCTAATTGTATCATCTTCATAGCTTTATTTCGTTGAAATAATGTTAATTTCTGCAAACAGATGCACAAGTTTAAGACACTTAGGGTCTGTTTAAGCACTTTCTAGTTCATCATCAACCCATATAGTGTACCACTGGTGGGCACGGGTCTCCTCTTATTATGAGAGGGCCTTACGAAAATGAAAATTTAGATGTTTGTTACTCATTTACGCTGCAATGGCTTGACGGATTTGGCTGAAAGATAGCTACTCTTAATTAACACATTTGTGTAATACAAATTAATATACAAAACCCGATTTTTTTCCGTTGAAGCCGTTGGCGTGTTTGGTAGTGATGTCCATACTGCTGTTCACACAGTTCGTCGCTAGGTCCTATGTAATAGGGGGCGACCCAATTGCCTGCCACCGGTTACAAATCCAAACTCCCAACTGCGACTGAAAAAATAAACAACATTTTGCTCAACCCGGTAACCTAACCCAGGTCCTCTAGCGTAGCGGTCACGTTTACCATTACTAGCCCAACGAGGCAGTGAAATATGTAATCTAGACTCAAAACCTGTAGAATAAATCAACATTCGAATCTTGCAACACCTTAATATCCACTTCATCGTACAAAGTGCAATTCAGCAAATATTTATTATTTTAATACTTCAAAAAGAATGATAAATATTCTTAATACATGCCCCCGAGACACCGCGTTGGTGTCTTCATGAATTATTTCTTTAATAATCCAGTCTCTCGCAATTATTGCACATAAATTTACTTTTTGTGGCATGTAACAGGGCTTTTGAGAAACTTAGTATAGTTTTTTACTCGACTGCGGCGCGGCGGCGGGGCCCAAAATAAGTGTAATGTCTTCTGCCTTGGAAAAACAGGAAAACGTAAGGTGCAATGTTATTAGACGAATTATTGGGTTATTCTATAAAAAACACAATATTCAAATCCTGGTTTGCCTCTTATACTTGGGATCTAAAACATACCAGCCAATTGCGGGTGGTAGGCTCTGCATAACCCATCGAGGAAAACAGGCGATATAGATTGTGGTTAAAGTTCATAAGAACATTGTTTACTTACGTATTGACTGTAGATAGACATCATTGAAATAGAAAAAAGAAATAAAAAAATATACAATATATTTGGACACTTTCCAAGATACTCAACACTGACAATAAACATTATTAGTAACCAACTTTATCTAAGAGTATCATGGAAAGGTAATTAAACAGTTACAAACACATTAAAATTAATATTTTTACGACTTTTCATAATCACATTCAAGGAAAATATGTAAATTATAAATCTTGCGCAGGAATTGTAGGGACCCTCTGAAGAACCCATAAAACCACCAATAACGAAAGAAAAGTAGCAGCGGTGCTTCCAAAGCGGAAACTTTATAAATCATGGTGCACAATGGTTCCGTATAGCCATTGTTTTCCAAAGGATGTCATCGCCGTTTCCTCGCACAATACGGCGTTTTAAATCAAAATGTATTTTTTCTTAAGGCTAACTTTTTTATATGCCTGAAGCTTCTTTTGTGTGCTTAATTTTTTTTTTATTGTATTTGGAGAACGTGGCACAGTAATTTTCACGAGATATTATGACTTTCCGTAATGTACAGGGAATTTCTTATACAGAGTGGAAAGAACTGAAACCACAGCCTATTTTTATGCGATTTAACATATTATGAAATAGTAATTATAACAATAGACTGCAGATATTTAAGAAAAGCACATTGAATAAACTTGATAAGGATCCTGGAAGGATGGCTTGGGAATTAATTGATTTAAGTATTTTTATATACTTAGATCCGAGCAGGAGGCGCGAAGAACAAGAGGAAAAATAACCGAGTAAAACTCAAAATATCGACTTTTCAAAAGTATCGTTAAAAATGTATTTACCTAAAGGCTAGGCAGGCTTTGCCTGCGTGGTTTGGGTATTGCTTATAAATTATTAAAACAAATCTATCCCACGGGAACAATACAAATTTAACCGGGATAAAAATTTGTCAATGTGCTATTCCAGACTATAATCTATGTCTTTGCCAAATTTCATCTAGATCAGTTCAGCCGTTTTGGCGTGAAAGAGTAACAAACATCTATCTATCCAAACTTTCACATTTATAACATTAGTAGGGTAAATGTATTTTTACATGACACTGCAACCTTAACTTAAAAGAGCACCGTTGCAAAATCCTGACATGCTGAATATGTAGATGTGGCAACATTGTCGCAATGTTACTAATGGGACGTCGATATGACAGCCTGATCATCTTACGACTATAAAATATGAGATAGGCATCTATATTTTAAGGCCGCTTGTACAAAAACATGTATACAGTAACAAAAGTGCTAAAGCTATTTTCTCCTAAAGTACTAATTAAACTTTTGTGATATTACGAACAAAGTATTTACGAACCAATACTATATTGACATTGGTGGTATTCCCAAGTTGCAATGGTTCATTCATAAAAAAATTGCTGTAGCACTTTTGTTAGTGTTTATACAACGTTAGTTTTTGTTTATACGAAAGCTGTAAGTAGTTTGTTCAGAATCAGTAACAGTAATCGATTGCAATGGTTTTTAAACAATGTTATATTTTTATCTCAAAAAAAATGTAATTTTTTTTTCAAGTACACCTATTTTTGTTACGAAAATCGGCGTAAAAACCGAACAGGGAAGTCACTCACTCGCCCTTAGATACTTAGGGCCCACCCGCGCGCGCGCAGACCGCCCCCTGCCAGCGGTGCACCGGGGGGGTTACCAACTTTCGGAGCTCGTCACCGCGTAAGTTTTAACCATTTATTTTATTTTGTAACTTTTTCTGGCCTATCTAATCAAAATGAAGTTGACGTGTTTCGGCTTTAGTGTAAACAAAAACAAACGTTGTATATGGCTGTGCTCGTGACTGTACAACGTCGTGCCTACTCACGGCTTACATACGGTTGATTCGCCATGTGTGGGCAGGGTCGTCAGTGTTTTAAGGATCACTGTAGAATTTGGTTTACACAGACACAGGCCCCACATTAAGGCGCCTACGGTACTTCCTACAAATAACTAACATAAATGTAAATAATTTATCTTGGATGTGTTGATGACTGGATGTTTGGCCCTCCTTAGCACTGCAAAAGCTGGACAGATTCTGCTAAAGGGAATACAGATAGTTTATACCCTGGATTTAACACGTATACACGATCACCAATATTCACGGAAAGAATTATACTGCAAAAAAAATTAAAAAATAATCTTTATTGAAACTTATTTCTTATGTCATAAGGCTTTGGCTGTGTTTTTATATGTGTATTTATTGAGTAAATGAATAGTACCTAATGATCAAAAGAATATGATTTAATCCCACTTCAAGAATTACTCAGCGAACCAAACATTAAAAAAATATCAACCCTTAGGTATACTGTTCGACTGCTGGGCACGGATCTCCTCTCAGTGAGGGTTTAGGCTATAGTCCACCACGCTAGCCTAGTGCGGGTTGGCGGACTTCACATGCCCTCGAGAAATTCTCTCAGGCATGCAGGTTTGCTCACGATGTTTTCCTTCACCGTTAAAGTGAGTGATAATAATTACGCACATGATTTCAAAAAGTCAGAGGCCTTGGATTCGAACTCGAGACCTTTGACTTGGCAGTCCAGTGGTCATACCTCTAGGCTATCACTGCTTATTGTCCAAAAAATGGATGAGTTACAATCAACAAAATGCTTTTATAGGTACCTACACCTGTTTTAACAACCTTATAAAATAAAAAAATAATATCTACTGAAACTAATAAGCATTAATTATAATCAATCGATATAAAATTTTAAATGTTACTTGAATGAAGACTTTGTTTCGATCTTTTTATAGAAAACGTGTTTTTAAGTAAAATATCAGATATACTATAAAAACAAGAAGTTTTGAACTAAACTGAACGTTGGAGTGCAATAATTACCAATTAAAGTATGAATTATCATAGAAATGTGGGTTTAATGTTGCTACCCGAATAAAGATTATTGTTACGTCGTGTGTCCACCCGTCGGTCGTGGTTATATGTCAAAGAACAATTATTATAAATTATAATATATATTTTTTGTTTTATTAGTGGCTTAATAAAGTATCGAGCGTGTACCTAGTTTAAAATTTAAAGGTTTAAATAATTTATTAAAAAAAAAGACAAACATTGCCACATTCATGAAAATATTAATTTGACATATTAGAGGTCTTATTGTAATGGTCACTGAGCAGTGAGCACTCTATTATACTGTCATTGTGTTATAAATCTAGAAAATATTTTATTACTTTAATTTTATGCATACATAGTTAAGAAATCTACTTTCAATTTTTAAAATATTTCGTTTTTAAGTTACCTCAAGTTCAACTTATCATTTTTATTTATTACATATCTTTCAATAATTTTTATTTACTACTTCAAATCTACGCCTGGGTAATAAAATACCTAATAGGTAATACTAATAGCTATTATCTTTAAGGCGTAGAAACCATTTCAAATTGTTCAGATCTTACAATTTTGAGACGAAAAAAAAACTGAGTTATGAAGTTTACTAAAATGGCAAATGTAACAGAAAATATATTTTTTTTATAAAAAACAACTCCTTTTTTCTGCCACCATGATAGAAAAGCAAACCAAAAAAAACTTTATATTTTTTAAAGACATTTAAAAAAATACTCAAAACAAGCCATTCAATTAAGAAATAGTTATACATATCATGATTATTTTAATTCATGAATTAAATTAACATAGCTTTTTTTTGAATGATTACTTCTTGCATAGCACCGTTCAGATGAAAGTGTACGTTCCAAGGTGACCGGGTATTCTTAGGTCGACTAAGAGTATGTCGGGTCGCAGGTCAAGAGAATTAGTCAAGGAATGTGTGAGTCTTTTGGAAATCAGTTTGATGAGGAGGTGTGTGCGTCGCGTGTCTAGAGTGTCTAGACTGTAGGTCTTTGTAGGTCATGCGTTTATTATTGTGGATGAAGATGGGTGTTTTTACCCGATTGCCGAAAGAGGGTTATAATAAATTTCAGTAGGGTATGCTACTTACTTAAAAGAGATTTACTGCCTCGTTGGTCTAGTGGTCTCACGCGCAACTGCTACGCTAAAGATCTTGGGTTCAATTCCCGCAGTATTGTTGGGTTTTTCTATGCACCTCCGGGACTTAGAAACTTCCCCTTCAAGTAAAAGTGTCACAGGAAAATCCATTACCATAAAGGCAGTCTAAAAACTACTGTTTTTCTGGTGTTGAATATCCTAATGGGTCGTCTCATCATCTGCCACAGGTCAGCTCTTGCTGCTATGGTTATCTTTTCAATCCTAATACTTCTTAATATCTGCATCTACACATCAAGCTGCATCATCCTCTCAATACTACACAACAATTGTTACTGTTACCATATCATCTATACTAATATTATAAAGGAGGAAAGATTTGACTGTTTGCTTGTATAGAATACGCTCCGAAACTACTGGACTGATTTAAAAAAATCTTTCAGTGTTAGATAGCCCATTTATCGGGGAAGGCTATATACTATCACGCTATGACTAATAGAAGCGGAGTAGCAATGAAAAATGTCGCAAAAACGGAGGAAAAAAGATATCAAGACCACGGGGACAAAGCCGCTGGCGGAAAGCTAGTTATTTATTTATTTTATTTTACTTATTTATTTATCTGAGTGTCTATGGAGTTTCTTGCCAGCTTTTCAGCATAAGACCTACTTTTTGGAACCGTGTTACTAGTTTGACCTTTCAAAAGTTGGTCTAATTGTCTAATGGTCTAATTGAAATAAAAATATTCAAATTTGAATTTAAAGGTAGGCGGAGGGGGTATGGATAAGTTATGCCCTGCCTTGTGCCTTGTTATCATCACGACTATGCCAGGAGTCGAAGTCTAAGTTACCATGAGTCCTTCGAAGCGATGCAAGTATCTAAAAATCACTTGTAGAAGCCAAACATACAGTTTGTGTTTTCTTTGTTTGTTACATAATATACCTATACATAACGTATTATAATATTATTCATAGTCTAGTGGTCTGCCAAGTCAAAGGTCTCGAGTTCTAATCCAAGGCACGCACCTCTGACTTTTCGAAATCATTGTGTGCTTATTAATAATTAATTATTTTATGTGTGGTAAACGGTGAAGAAAAACACCTGCATACTAAGGGGTCTCCTGTCAATTTGAGAAAACCTTTCATTCTGAGAAGAGACCTATATAATAATTAATTAAAATAGAGAATAATTTAACAATTTAAATAAATTTGAAGTAAGAAAGCGCTACTGCTGCGGTAGCTTAGTACTTCGTTTAATATCTACAATAAAGTGTTGTTGGTTTTTTTGTGAAATTCCTAATTCCAGTCGTTTGTTTACCTCTGCCTAACTTTTCTCTCTTTTTGAGAATACAGCCGTAATGGTATACAGTGTTTTCTTTGACACGATTCATACACTACAGGTACTAAGACGACGAGAGGGGTGACACATAATTTTTCAGCCTTGAAGTTATCTCTGTGTCAAGTTTCATCATAATTAATTCAGTGATTTTGTCGTTAGTAACAGACAGACCAGATCTCACTTTCGTATAAAATAATTTTAAAGAATACTAATGTATATAGTGTCGAGTGTCGCCTAGTCAAACAGGTCGAAACATGTTTTTTAAATACACTAAATAAAAAATAACCTGTCATGTTTAAAAAAAATACGAATTTTATTACTGGTAGGTACTCGTAGAACAGGTGTTGTCTAAAAATAAAGGCTTTCAGCGGATAATGGTCCGATTCACATCTCGCTTTATGGCTACAATGTATTCAAACAAATTATGGATAGGTACCTATATTTTTTTAAACACATCACAAATCGGGAATCGAAATTATTATAAATCGAGTTGTATGAAAAAAAATCGTCATTTTACTCCTTACCTACATTACTTACTTACTTAATCTTAACCGGGACTGCTATGCATTTAGTAGGTATCACAGAATAAATAATAACAGAATGGCCACTCCGCCCCTCCCTAACGTCCGATACCTCAGGTCCCCCGCATTCCGCCGGTGTTCTTGCCGGACGTACTGCCAACAAACCCTACGCACTCTCACGCACACATTTGCATTTGCACGTGTACAAACGTAATTTTGACAAGTTTGACATTTGGTATTATAGTGTGCAGCAGTATCGGAAAGTTTGTATGGAGTGTCACAGGTGTGGTAGGTATGCAATAAATCTTTTGAATTTGAATTTGGTTTGATTCCCAGATCAAGTAGTCTTGTTTGGGTTTGACTCTGAAATTCCTAGTTGCAGCTCCCAGCCTGGATTTGTGCCCGGTTTATGACAATAGGCTCTCCCCTATTACATGGGACCTTATCTTAACATGCCGGCGAAGTATGGGTGTCCAATAGTAAGTACCTTTATCTCTGCCTAACCCATCAGGAAATACGGACGTGGTGTTATGTATGTTAGTAAGCAAAATTGACCTTCTGGTCACATAAGGCTTTGTTTAAACTGTCGTTTGTGTAACCAAGCTTTTGGTACGGCGCGCGGCGCAGGCGCAGTTGATTACGCAGCACCGACAATGAATATCGAAACCTTTTGCTCAACTATGACATTATTAATAGGCATAGACTGCTTAATTTTTTGCAATCGTTAAGAGGGCTTTGTAGTTTTAGAGATTACACGTTATTTAATTAACTGTCTAGTAGTTTTAAGCAAGATAACTAAGTTAGAGGTCTAGGGGGGCTAGATAAGTTGCATTTTGACATTCGAATCGACAAACAAAATGTATGAAAATGACATTAGTGTCAGCCCGATTTGTCAAAAGCTTGTGTCATTTTCATACATTTTGTTTGTCGATTCGAATGTCAAAATGCAACATGTCTAGCCCCCCTGGGTTCAATCGGTTAGATTCAATCGATTCGGTCGACCAGTGTTGTTGGGTTTTACTGTGCAATTTCCAGTATTGATCGAAGTTTTTTTTTAATTCTGCCTACTCCTGTGGTAAAAACGCGTATATGTATTATGTATGTATGCTCGAAGTTTGTGCCGGCTCCTATTAGATGGTAATAACATACATTCTGGTGGACTGTGTATGTATAGCGTAAACCTCTGCTTACCTTTCGGGGACAGTACAGTTACAGTTGTGATAGTTTGCTTAGGAGGAAAAATTTATCTACTTTTGTGAGGAGTAAGAATGTATCTACTTTTTGTTTTGTTGTTTGGTATTTTGCCTTCAGCAGTGATACTCTAGGGGTGTGACCACTGGACTGCCAAGTCAAAGGTCTCGAGTTCGAATCCAAGGCACGGACCTGGCTTTTCAAAATCATATGCGTAATTATCACTCGCTTTAACGGTGAGGGAAAACATCGTGAGGAAACCTGCATGCTTGAGGGATTTTCTCGACGGCATGTGAAGTCTGCCAACCCGCATTAGGCTAGCGTGGTGGACTATGGCCTAATCTCTCGCATACTGAGAGTATATGGATTATTTATTTTGCCTTCTGTTATAACTGTCAGAATAAACTTTCTTACTTTCTATTACGTTTTTATAGACTGCAAAGCGGCCTCGAGCGGATTTTTTTTGCAATCGTTACGATTACTTTGCGGTTTTAAATATTACAGATGTACATATAAAGATTACATATGTAATGTAAAGGTTAATTAATATTCTTCATTGTAATCTGCCCACACTCACCCACGGTAAAGTTCAAGCACCATATAATTACGCCATATTTCGACCATGACCCATTCTCAACACATTTCTATAGTCTGTGCGGAACTAGTTGGCCGCGCCTTAGGTATGTGAGCGGCGGAGGGGCAGAGTCACCTGCGCGCGGTGGGACGGAGGGGCGGGGGCTAATTGTTCACAGTTAACCCGCCGCCTCACCTCCGTCCTTACCTAAGGCGCGGCCAACTGGTTCCGCGCGGATTAAAGTGTAAGTATCTGTTTATGTACGCTTTATTTAGAGAAAGCATTAAAATATCATCACGCTTGTGCTTCCTGAAGGGTTGGGCAGAGGTGTACTAAATTACACCCACAGTTTGCCGGTATAGTCCAGTCATTATAGTAAGTTCACCAAGGAGTTCGAGATACCCAGCTGTAAAAAATACTTGTATATTGACACCCTAAAAGTTGTCTTAAAATCTACATATGCATGTTGGGTGTAAGCAACTATTAAATTTCAAGGTCATAGGTCACAAAAATCGGTTTTTTGCGCTTTTTTTGGAAATATCTCATTTCCTATGGGTTTTTTGCTATTTGTATTTATTTTCAATATTGTAGAATACAAAATTCTCTACAAATTTTGTTAAAAAATTTTTTTTATACGGTGAACCGTTTTCGAGATAGAGGGCGGAGAGCACGCGGTCACAGCATCACTTCAGGTCAACCGGTGCCTCCGGTCGAAAACGCGCCATATATAGTTGATGAACTATCGATAAATCAATGATTATAAATATTTGCAAATTTTTATTAACTATTATATTATATTTTATCATTTTTTTCCTAACTTATCCACTTTTTATTCAGTATTAATTTATTTAACAACACTTACCTGCCCATGTAATTGCAGAATTGTTAATGAAAATATAGGAATTATATTTGAATTTTAACCTAATTAATATTTATAACTTCTTACATGATGAAAAAAAAAACAAATAAATTATGAATTGATCTTTTTATTAAAAAATATCATTGAATACATTTATTTTTATTGAAAGTAAAGAAATGGAATGAAGGGTACAAAAACTACAATTTATAATTTTAATCATCTTCTTCCTCTTCATCGTCGTCTTCTGGCTGCTGGTAAATTTCAAACTGGTCTTCATTATCGTCTTCAACGACATTTGTCTCAAGTTCTTCCATGATTTCGGGGTCAAAGGTTCCATCTTAGTTAATGTCGCTCTGATATGGTAGAGCATTGAGACAAGCTTGCCCATTATATTGGCCACAAGCTAAAGAGACACATTGCAAGCCCGCTTTCCTGCATCCGCATCGCGAACCACAACCACTCTTGCAGTTGCAGAAAATTGTATTTAGCAAATCTTCTGGAGCAGGTGGTAAAATTGTCATGATAGGCTCCAGAAAATCGTTTCGCATTGCCCAACCCCATACCTGGGGTTCCAAATCATGTTCATTTTTCCGTCGTTTCGTTCGACACTTGCAGTTGAGTTTTCATACCGCGCACTACTTCAACAAGCGATTCACCTCCCGAATCTGATTTATTACATAGAAAACACAAATCAGCCATCATTCTTGAAATTGTACGTCCGGAGTTTACCAAGATACAACTCAAACTGAAGGAAAGAGAAGACGGTCGTTACTATACAATACAAGTGAACATCTGTCCCGACTGGCTATAAATAGAAAGGTCCGTAGTGTATAATAGGGGCCCGTATAATTCCCAGGTATAATTTTCGAAGTAGTGGAAGAATTTTAAAATTTACAGATTTTAAAGAGGCACTAAATTATTTTCTATTTAAAATGTCATTAGTGTAAATGGGAATATAATTATATTATGATTTAAGTTTTTCTCTTAATTATTTTTTAATTTTAGTAAACGGTTATCAGTATTATTGAATAGATATAGATTTAATGCATGAAGAAAATGATAAAATATAATATAATAGTTAATAAAAATTGACAAATATTTATAATCATTGATTTATCGATAGTTCATCAACTATATATGGCGCGTTTTCGACCGGAGGCACCGGTTGACCTGAAGTGATGCTGTGACCGCGCGCTCTCCGCCCTCTATCTCGAAAACGGTTCACCATATAAAAAATTTTTTTTAAACAAAATTTGTAGAGAATTTTGTATTCTACAATATTGATAATAAATACAAATAGCAAAAAACCCATAGGAAATGAGATATTTCCAAAAAAAGCGCAAAAAACCGATTTTTGTGACCTTTGACCTTGAAATTTAATAGTTGCTTACACCCTACCATATGTAGGTTTTGAGACAACTTTTAGGGTGTCAATATACAAGTATTTACAGACTTACAGCTGGGTATCTCGAATTCCGAGATTCTTACCTTATTTAAGCTTAAATGACTGGACTAGTATATTTAGGTCTCATGTAATAGGGGGCGAGCCTATTGCCATCTACCGGGCACAGAGCTGCTACTGGGAATTTCACAGAAAAACCCAACAATACTTTGCTCGACCCGGGAATCGAACCATGACCTCTACCTTAGCAGTCGCGCTTGGGACTACCTACTAGACGAACGAGGTAGTCATACAAAACATTTTCACGACGAAAAAAAAGGTGTGTTGTTTAAACAAGTCAACAAAATCTAACACTCTTCTTAATTTTTTTATGTTACATTATGTGTTTATTAACTTGTTATGAACGGGTGTTAATCGATCAGTAGATGAATTTATAATTATATATCTTGTTTCTAAATAGCCCGACAAATGTTGTCCTGTTTAAATTTCAATAAATCCTGCAAAATATATAATATGCACTTTTTTAAAAGATATTCTTACAAAACAGGGGCTCGTGGCTAAGTTATAGCAACGCTGATCAACCGATGTGCAAGGTTAAGCTGTGCTTGCCGAGGCCAGTCTGTGGATGGGTGATCATTCATAACACATCGAGACCCCTCCGTGCCTCGGAGAGCACGTAAAGCTATCGGTCCCGGTGGCCATACGAACACCTATGACAATCGTTAGTTGAATCCCAAAGTCTGACAACCAGTCTATCCTTCGAATATCAGTATTGCCCAGAAATTGTCGAAAAAAAAAGTCGAAACTCTAATAAACACAAACAAAGAAAAATACTTTTATAACCTATTCTATAATTGCCAAAATCAGCCGAAGAAAGTGTGGGAAGCTATTAATAATTTAGGCTTAAATAAAATCAGTGACAGTAGTGCTCCTCTAAAGCTAATGTCGAACCTGGGACTCGTAACCGACGGGAAATCGGTATGTGACTTGTTTAATAACTTTTTCTCATCAATTGGAGTATACTTAGCCAACAAAATACCTAAGGAATATCACATAAACACTGGTAACATACTAATGTACGATGGTAATTATATACATGACATAATATTAAGGGAGATAAGGCCATGCACTACAAGGGAAATATCTCTGATCATTGATAATCTTGACAGCAATACCAGCACCGGCCTGGATGGCATAAGTACAAAAGCGGTCAAATGCTTAAAAACCATAATTATTGACAAGCTCACGAACTGCATAAACAAATGTTTATCAAACGGTACTTTTCCTGATACCCTCAAAATTGCAAGGGTGAGTCCTATTTACAAAGCTGGAAATAGGACTGACCCAAGTAACTATAGGCCGGTGTCGGTTTTGCCTGTCTTGTCTAAAATATTTGAACGAGTTCTGTATGACCGCCTAAATAGTTATCTCAATCAAAAACAGTTTCTAATAGAACAGCAATATGGTTTTCGTATACAATCGAGTACTAAAACAGCCGCTATAGATTTAATCACCAAATTCAAAACGAACATCGATCAAGGGAACCTGGTTTTAGGGATTTTTATTGATCTAAAAAAAGCTTTTGACACAGTGAGTCACGAAAAGCTATTACAGAAACTGTCCAATATAGGTGTCACGGGCGAGGCCCTAAACATTTTTATATCCTTATACCTACAAAACAGAAAACAGGTGGTTAAAATAGAGGGCTTTACGAGCTCAATCAAAACCATGCCATCACATGGCTGTCCCCAAGGCTCAATAATCAGTCCACTGCTATTCTTAATCTATATAAATAACATTAATAAAATTGGCTTAGCAGGACAGCTTACATTATACGCAGATGACACATGTCTTTTTTACTATGGCAAATCAATCCACAACATTATAGCCGACGCACAAAAAGACCTTAATCTCATAAATGAGTGGTTAAAATACAATCTCCTCACAATTAACACTTTAAAAACGTCTTTCATGATATTTTCGGCAAAAAATAAAAATATACCAGACTCTCCACAACTCAGAATAAATAATGAAATAATAAAACAATCAAATAACGAAAAATATCTCGGTCTGTGGCTGGATGACAAACTAACGTGGAAAATGCACATCGATCACACTAGAAACAAACTAACGTTAACACTAGGAGCATTACGTAAGGTCACAAAGTGTATTCCACAAAAAGTACGTACAGTCATTTACAACTCTCTCATCAAACCACACCTAGAGTATTTAATTGAGGGGGTTCAGCTGCTGTTACCAGTTTAAGCCCTCTTCAGAGAATACAAAATAAATTGATTAAAATATTATTCCATTACCACTACCTTACCCCCACAAAATTATTATACAAGAAAACTAAATTATTAAATCTTAAACAATTATATATATAACACTTGCATCCTAATCAAAAAAATTACATCTAATTCTGTTTTAACTGACCTACAACTACCTACAAAAACAAGTACACATAATTTAAGAAACAAAAATAAACTACAACTAATCAAAGTTCGGACTAATTACGGGAAGAAAACGATATTATTTGAAGGAGCACAGCTGTACAATAACTTGCCTAAGGATGTCAAAGATTGTAATAACTTAAATATATTTAAAAAACAACTTTGAAAATATGTATGCACACTCTAATCTACTCTAAAAAAAATATTATATAACTGGAGGTGTAATAGATCAATTGAATAATTAGCACTTTGTATCTCATTATAAGTGAACTGCATGTAAGTTCTTATGAGAAATAAATATCTTTAAACCGAATTGGGTTGCGGAGGTCTGATGGCAGTCGCTTCGTGTAAAATACTGATATTCAGCCGCATCTGGTTAGACTGCAAGCCGACCCCAACATAGTTGGGAAAAAGGCTAAGAGGATGATGATGCTAATTCGTTCCAAGTGATGCGCTCAACAACGAGCTGAATATTTTGTTTGTTAATACAGATAACCTAAATTAAAAATTTAGATTCCCATCCAGGCCATCTTAGATTTGAAATTTATTGTATTGTGTAGTATTCTCCTAGTCAAGCCCTTTCATTTGATACCCATATTGAGAGAGTTGTGAAAAAATATATAATCCGCTATTTTGTGGCGGCGGCCATCTTGGACCGATTTTCATCAAACATAGCTATGAACACTCCCGACTAATTCACCTTTCAAATAAAAAAAAAATCAAAATCAAAATTGGTTCATCCGTTCGGCAGCTACGATGCCACACACACACACACACATACACAAACTTGTAAAAACTTTGATGACGAAATGCGATAAACACATGTATATAATTTATATTTATGTATGTATAATGTATTTATAATTTTTGTATGTATTATATGTAATGTACTTAATATATTTTTTTAGTATTTACTACTTTATTATTGTTATTACTTGTTTTTTCATTTTTTTCGTACCGCATTTCGTGATGCTCTTTTTTAACCCAAAGGTTGACTGGAAGATAATGCCTTATGGCATTTAGCCTATGTACCATCAATGTGCACTAAAGTTTAAATAAATAAATAAATATTCCAGATCTCATTGACTAAATTCAGAATAATGCCTTTTTATGTATGTATTACATGTTTTTTATATGTTTTTGTATGTTGTAGGCTTTATTATTCCAAAAACGTCTAACTTTAAAATTGTAGATGATATAAAGTACTAAAGAAGATATGCCGTTTTGCTATTTAAGTATTTTTAATTATCGTTTTAGAATAAGAAAGTTTATTGCCTAAGTTATCTTTAATCCAGATTACCAACAACTAATAATACTTAAGTATTTAATCATTGCTTGTACTTAATCCATTCGTTAAACGTACCGAGCTACTTGTTTAATAATATATTCATAGAAGATTCCACGATTATACCCAAATATGTAAATTACAATTACAAATAACCTAAAAAAATAATGCCTAAGTTGTTTTTTGCCGTAAAAATCAAAATGTCAAAGGCAGCAGATAACTTGTTAGAAAAAATACAAAAGTTGACCTTCCCTAGCGAAGCAGTTATTGGTAGGCATGGTATCATATTATTTGATGTTCCTTTGACTGTGTATATAAGACACTTGAATCTTATTCTAGCATTAGATTGAGCTAGTAGTTCGAATAAGCAACACCAAAATGGTAAGTGCGCATTGTGCATGACAGCGAATAGTGTGTAAAATTGTGAATTAGTGTTTTAAATGGTTCGGTAAAGTGTTAAATTTCCAATCTTATCTGAACAATTAAAAAAAATAAGTATGTGATGAAAGTAATGATAGAATAGAAAAAAAAAATTGCACACCTAAAACGAATGCAAAGTATAATAAAATTATACTTATGATGCTTAAGGCATTAAGGATTATTTTACAATTGAAGAGGCTTGTTTTTAAATAGATTGATTGATAGCGTAATGATGTAATCTAACTACTAACTAATGGTTGGATATAGAAAATACAGAATAGACATTACGGCAACGCTCAAAATGTCATGCACGTAATTTATTGACGTGTAATTAAATTATTATATTTACATAAACGATTGATCTTTTTATTTTATATATACGTAAAAGTTAATTGCCGCATGTATGAACGGCTCCACTGATTTGACGAATTTGTTTTTGTTGCATTCATAGGACTTGTAAGGACTTGTATGCAAATAATTTTAAATTTATTTTAATCAAATCAGTTGTACTCGTATTTGTTCTTGTGACCTTGTTTTTAAAATTTTCTTCTATAATGTGTTCTTCTTTCTTGTATAATGCAGTTAATAATTTGTGTTTATGGGTGTACCTTGTCATAACTTATTATTATAAAAGAAAATCTTTAGAAATTTTACGGGAAAACGTGATTTTATTCAAATTATATTTGTGTTTAGAAATCCTTCATCATTGCCGCTTGTCTTGTCGCGTGCGCATGGGCCGTCAGCGACAAAGATGCTCAGGTTCTGAGCAACGACTACCAGTCGAGCCCAGACGGTGGCTTCCAGTACGCGTACAAAAACGACAACGGCATCTCCGGACAAGCAGCTGGCGTGGTCAAGGTTCTTGGCAAGGTGAGTCGCAAAATTTAGGACTCAAGTTATTGTCTCATTAGTCCAGTAATAAGCACGATTGCGAAATTTGGGTAAACATCTTATTACACTTCGACCCAATGGGATCTTTTGTGTTGTCCCCATTACCGCATATTCCTTAGTCTTTGAAGACGTGGTTCATGTAGGCGGCTAACCCACTAAGAATAAGTAACCTAAAGTCTTCTGGCTTCGGGTATCCGTTGCCAATTAGACTCAACCGTTTCGTCGCCAGGACATCACAATCACATAAGATGTGATGCACGGTTAAACAATTAAAGATACTAAAGTACTACATAAACAATTGTAACGAGACTTAGGAGGGTCTGCCTTATTCATCATTATCATCCGCCCGTAATTGTCCACTGCTGGACGTAAACCTCTTTTAGTGAACGCAGAGCCCGATCTTCAGGTATTTTCATCCAGTCACCGCAAGCAGCCTTTCGCAAGTCGTCATTCATAAATTAATTTATTTTTCTGTTATAGGACGAGGTCGCCCTTGAGGTCTCCGGCTCCAATGCCTACACTTCCCCCGAAGGCCAACAAATCCAGCTTTCCTACATCGCCAACGAGAACGGATATCAACCCCAGGTCAGTACACAACACAGGCTACATCACCATCTACACTTTACTACACTTTGATCTTAGCCAAAAGGCTGAGAAGCATCTGTAACCTATATACTATCCCACTGATGGAAATGGGCCGGAGCTCAGAATGAGAGGTATTAGGCCATAGTCCACCACGCTGACTGGCCGTGCGGGTTGACAGGCCACACCATTGAGAAAATCTCTCACGGTGCGAAAACAAGTTATTATTATTATGCACATGATTTCGAAAAGTCAGAGGTGTGTGCTTTTGAACTCGATACCTTTTACTTGTTACTCCAATAGTCATACCTCATAATAGGCTGTCACTGTCTTAAGAAAAAACATTTTAACATAATTAATAGGATTATAAAATATTGACTACTGGGACATTATGGACCATAATAGCACAGCGTAACACTCTCGGATTGGTTATGTAAAAGTATACCTAGAATTCAAATTAAATATCTAGATTAATATATTTTGCTGCCTCATGACAGTGTTTGTACATGCGACTGGGTTCGATTTCCAGGTCGAACAAAGTGTTATTTTCCGTAATCTCTAACCTTGGATTTGTGCCCGCTTAATGGCAATCAACTCGCCTCTTCTTCCTCTTACCCAGGATCTCAAGAGTCGATTTTTATGAGTTAATGTTTTTTTACAGGGTGCTCACCTCCCCGTTGCCCCTGCACCTGAACCCATCCCCGATTACATCTTGCGTTCCCTCGAATACATCAAGGCTCACCCCTACGATGAGAAGAAGTTGTAAATACAACTGCTGACAACGACCAAACCTAGCCAACTTTATAAGTGACTGGAATCCAACTAGCAATAAAGCGTAAAATGGCTTTAACAACTTTATTTTTTTTGTTATCATTTTGTTTTATAGATAATAAATAATGTAAAAACGTTTACCAAATGTGTTGTTTTAATTCTTTGGTTTTAGATTATCACGCGTCAAATTGTCTACTACCAATCAAATTACATACCTACCTTAAAGGCTTCAAAAAGCTAGAAGGTGTGAGGATGGATGGATGTTCATTATATTTAATGTTTATTAGTTTGTGATTTTTTGAAACAAATCACATTATCCTCATAATCTTCCCATCATGGCATATTATTTTTGTAATCTAGGCCATACCTGGGAACCACAGTCTTGGAGATATTAAAGGTCAAAGTCAGATTATTTTATATCAGTGTGTTTTAATCTAGAAAAAAATACCTGCCAAGTATTTTAATATTGTTATATCTACAAGCGATACACTGGAAAGCGTAGCGTAGGACGGCCTCCAACGAGATCGACGGATGACCTGATAAAGATCGCTGGAAGTCGTTGCATGCAGGTGGCATATAACCGGACCTTGTGACAGTCTATGGGAGAGGCCTTTGTTCAGCAGTGGACCTCTGTAGGCTGATATGGTGATGATGATATCTACAAGATATCTCAAGCTTCACCGTTCTCGGTTGTCTAGGTACAAAATGCTTTTTTGTAGATAATGTAATACTCTACAGTAATTGTTAAGTGTAGAGTGAAGGTTAATAAGTACGCTAGACTTCACTTCAGATCTGATCTTATAAATTACTTATAACACAATGAGTGGCGAGAGTGGGCATTTTTTATAGTTAATGTTTTTGACAGCTTATCGTTGAAACTTCATTAATAAAAAAAACTGGTTTTTCGTGCTATTTTATTCAAATAAAATTAAACTTAGAACTTTCGTTGATGGTGCTGCATTTATCGTAATATCGTGGAATCGGTGAAATGGATGAAAAATAAATAGATAAATACTATACTAGATTTTTGATATCGTGTCTTCATGGATTGATGATGATTTGCCAAAATTCATGTAATCATTAACTGTCCCACTGATTAATGTTATGACTGTGTTTGTTGTTAATATAAGCATGTATTTATAAAAAAAGTATGTAAGTATTATATCCATCCATCCATTATGTCTAGTACCTATAGTACAAGCTCTGCTTAGTTCGGGACTAGATGGTGCTGTGTAAAATGTCCCAGGATATTATTATTAATGGTGCCAACACATGGCATATTGCCATTGGCATTACCACAACAATATGGTCAATGTTAACCGCGGTATGACGTAATTAGTTCACAGGTGGTTGCTGCAGTACCAAGAAGGTAATCAAAAGCTCATACAACTCAGCCCAAAATTGTACCGGAGGTACATAACAGCTGTCAAGTTGACAGTTTTTACCATGAAATCATTAAGAAATGTGCCTTAATGGCGTGAGTTTGACATTCCGAAACTGACACTGACAGCAGATAGCTGTCAAGTTGACAGTTTTTACTATGAAATCATTACGAAACAGATAATAGTGTGAAAAAATGACGTGATTTTTCTCATCCCCCAGTCAACATAAAATATTAAGTACGATTAGAGTTTAAACCAGCGCAATACAGGGTATTTTTTCCATTAAGTGTACTTTCGGTACATCATTTTGGCCGATTTCGGTGACCTCCTCTAATCAGTTTTTTTTTGCGGAACTTCGTTACTCACTTTATGTAAATACGTTCTAGGTTACATTTACACATACATTTAGGATACATTTTTGAAACTTCTTTTTTAAATTTGAATCTAATGAAGCGCGTATCTAATGTAGGTGCGTAGTACTCTCAACCGGCGCGTGTGTATGATGAGATGTATGAACGTGGACATGAATGATTCTTGCAATTCTAGCTTCTTGCTCAAGAAATATGCAAGAATTTTAGCAAGCGGTGGTCTCTAGTTTCTGTCTACCCCTGTGGAGAAGGCGTGAGTGTATGTATTTATGTATGTATGTATGAATCTAATGAGATTAATAGCACAGTGAGATTACTCTTTCTCTCTTTTCTGTATTTTTCCATATAAGTAGTAGCTATATCAGTATCCCATTAACCGTAAAATTTTCTAAAGGGATAGAAATCTCAAATTTTCATAGACAATATTATAAAATTCACACATACTTACATTTAAAAGCAGTGGCCAAAAAGGAAAATGTATATAAATAATTGACTAACGCAAGTTGCAAAAAATCGGCTAAATTAGGTTAGCAATAAAAATAAAATGTTATATATCGTCCAAAAACTTTATAGCAAGCCTTCGAATCT
Source organism: Acronicta psi (assembly GCA_946251955.1). Lineage (NCBI taxonomy): Eukaryota > Metazoa > Arthropoda > Insecta > Lepidoptera > Noctuidae > Acronicta > Acronicta psi. The sequence goes on along the minus strand of OX276482.1, from coordinate 9,678,231 downwards.
GCCGATAGATCAACTGTTATTATGTGCAAAACAACTTAAAAATGCATCGATGTGGTTTAACTTAGGACTCTTATCAACTGTAGCGTAACCAACGTAGCGCACTGCCTGTAGCGGAGACACGAACTCGACACATGAAAGAAGTATTAAAACTAAGCAAAAATAATTTTATTTATATAATAATTTTATTACTTTTTTATGTAGTCTCTTTTGTGTCCCACTGCTGGGCAAAGGCCTCCCTAATTGTCAGTTCAGGATCGTGAGCTTCTTTATGCCACGTTGCGAAAAAGTAGTCCAAATCATCTGCCTGGCTAACATGCACGCCGCGAGAACATTTTGTCGACGCTTATGTCGTGCTTTTGTCTCGTTTTCGCACGAGAAAGAGGGAGACAAAAGAGTAGAGAAAATTTTCTCGCGGCGTGCATGTTAGCCCGGCAGGTCAACGTCTCTTGATTTATCTTAATCTAGATTAAAATATTTTGCCAAAACAAACTAATATTATTTTTTCCTTGTAATCTTACCATGGAAAATGCTTAAAAGTAAAAAAGGATAACATACTAATACTTTTAGGGAAACATTTTTGTTACGATTTAACTCATAAACTACTCAATCAATAAATTAAAAATAAAATTCTTTCACTATTAGAAAGCTATATCTTTAGTACATCATATACATCCTAGTATAATATATATATATATATGCTATATTCTATATCTATAGGCTAAAATTTATAAGGAATACCCAGACTACGCTCACGAAACCATTGGCGGAAAGCTAGTTTTCTAATAAAGCCACATTCCTAGATCAGCTTATCTAATTTGATAAAAAGGTTTTCTTAATTTATTTGCCTACGTTTATAATCGCGCATGAAATTCACGTCCAGCAGCCCGGCTAACATGCGCGCCACGACAAAATTTTAGTCAACTCCTTTGTCTCGCTCTTCCTCGTACGAAAACGAGACAAAAGCACGACATAAGCGTCGACAAAAAGTTCTCGCGGCGTGCATGTTAGCCCGGCAGGGGGGCTAGACAAGTTGCATTTTGACATTCGAATGGACAAACAAAATGTATGTAAATGACACAAGCTTTCGACAAATCGGACTGCCACTAATGTCATTTACATACATTTTGTTTGTCGATTCGAATGTCAAAATGCAACTTGTCTAGTCCCCCAGTTAGTGAGCACCTTAACTTCAATAGGTATAGACAAAATAGGTTAGGTATTAAGTAATAAATTGTTGATTCCTAAGGCTCATCATTATTTAATTTATTAAAATTAAATTAATTAGTGACACATAAATGTCAAGGTTTTTACAGATAATATAGTAGTGATTTATCAAGAGATTACATAGAGAAACTTTATAATAATAATATATTAATAGTGTAGGTAAAGTTCACGCCAAACTAATTGTCCGGTTGAAGTTGGCACGACCTAACTTTAACCCGGCCGTGTATCTTAAGAATCGAATCAGATAAAAACTTAATTATACATCGGTTTGTAATCGCCGACAAATCTGAATCTTCTAAGAGGGTCCCATATTTTGGTTGGTCACTAACCATGGTTTCTGAAGATACAACACGAAATGGTTGAAGTCACATGCACACACACACACACACACACACACACACACACACACGCGCGCGCGCGCGCGCCTGCATGCAATAATTCTACTTTATTTTTATTAATATATCCATAATTGATGTAATGTAAATAATATATATTGTCAATATATTTTAACACTGAAATAATTGTTCAATTCAAATCGGACCAGTAGTTCCTGAGATTAGTGCGTTCAACCAAACAAACAAACACACTCTTCAGTTTTATAATATTAGTAAAGATTTAATTAATTTGTGCCATGCAACTATTAATTAGTCGTTATTTAAATACTAACCTATACAAACTCGTTTTTCATTTTACGACATTTTTTATAAATTGTACCTATTATAATATTTATAATGTCACTCAGTTTTAGATTTTCAAACTTAAATATCAGGAAACATCAATCCGTGTTTGTCCTAGCCCAATTCGTCCCACTGCTGCGAAAGGGGCCTACAAATCGTTTCGCTCTGTCTGTGGTTTTAGGGCCTTTAAGCACCACACACACTGGATAAATTAAAAAAAGTCAATTTTTGTATGAAATTATCTACCAGATAATTTAGCGGGAGCTTACTTAGAGGTAGTGAAACGGGCCCTCTAGATTTATTATAAAAATCCCCGAAGTGTTAGAGGAGTGTATCTGCTCTACACTGGGATAATAGGAGGCGAGACTATAGCCATTAAGGGTCAGTCTGTTCTAACATAAACTAGCCTAGCATTATCTACGGTTATAAAATATAGGTAGATAACATAAATATTCTATTGCAATAAAAATATTTGACGCTTTGTCCTTACTTTATTTTTTTATTGCAAAAATGCGGTAGTTTCAACCGCAACAAACTACAGACTACACGACGAATTCGTTACCATTTAGGTAACGAATTCCAATTCTAAGCTGCTACTTATCTAGCCCCCCTGGGGGACTAGGCAAGTTGCAATTTGACATTTGAAATGTATGGACATGAAACTAGTGACAGTCCGACTTGTCCAAAGCTTGTGTCATTTCCATACATTTTCTTTCTATTCGTTTGTCAATTCTAATGTCAAATTGCACGTTGTTTACATGTCTTGGTGGTAAGTTTTCATCGTGAATACCTGAAACACAGTAGATGTAATGTGGATATGCGTTACTGGCATACATTTTCACAAAGATCAGTTTACATACTCTATGTGTGGATCACGGGAATCGCTCTCGCAGGATCCGCGATCCCACCGCGGACATTCGTTCTTGGCTTGCTCTGCCCGACAACCAAGTGCAATAGGCGACAGACGATATTTTTAACTACCGATTTTGTTACAATAACAATTTATCAGTTAATTAAAAAACATACCTACTTAATACATGTTCACAATTTATGAATTATAATTATAATATTTATTTAGAGTCAAGGAAACACAGCAAATGAGCATTTAATTTAAATTCTGGAAATATTATAGCTTTAGGGTTGTTACATAAAAAATAGTTTCAATTATTTAAATTTTATTCATAATTTATGATCGCGCTTAATTTTATAATTTTACTTATACGTTCTTTAAGTCAAGGAAACATTCAACAAATGAGCTTTTTAATTAAAACTGTGTAAATATTATAGCGATTAGGGTTTTTAAGTATACATTATTTTTTATTTCTCTCTCTCGGTGACGGACGTTGGGTATATTAGAAAGTATCACACTATACGTTGACTGTCAGTTAGTCAGGTATATAGAAAAAAATAATCGAGCTAGTTCAAATAAGGTTAAAAAAGGCTAAACTTTTTTAATCCATAGTTAGGCATTGTGCCGTGAGTTTCGCACAAATTAAAGCATTGTGTGTTGTCACATTAATTTCCCCCGTGACTCACCAAGCTATATAGCACGTGTTATTTAAATGTAGAATTCAGGTGACCCTAACCTAATGTCGACGCTTTTAAGTATATAGTGTAAAGCATTTGCAAGAGAAAGAGCGCGAATAAACAGTTTTTTTACAATTTTTATAGAGAATTGTCGTTCAACCCTACTGTGATTTAATGACATTTCGTCGTCATTATAAATTCATCATTCGTCGCATGGCACGCTATTGTGTCGTGCGGACCACGTCGCCACAAACTCGTCACATATTGATTGTAAACTGCTTCATTACTCGACGTTTGTTACTTTTTCACGCAAAAATTACTGAACGGAACTGGATGAACTTTGGCACAAAGATAGATTATAGTCTATAATAGCACATAGGCTACTTTTTATCCCGGTAAAATGTATGGTTCCCGTGGGATAGCGGGCGAAGCCGCTGGCGGAAAGCTAGTCATGTTAGCCCGCAGAGCTGAATCGCTTAGATACTGGTAAATTAAAAAATATATTAATTAGGTATGCTACACACGCCCAGCTAGTCTACAATTCCTGCGAATGATATCATTCTCGAAATAAGATTTCTTAAGGTGACATTCCATACAGTGTCGTGAACTTGACTTCGCAGCTTTGATTATCAAAGCTCGTTACATTTGAATGATATCTAGCTCATTAATAAACATTGAATTCAGTGGAACATATCGTTATTAGTCTTGTGCTGGAATTAAATATTTAATTAATGTACATTTTGGCCAAAGTTACTACTACGTGGAGCCCTGAGACCGATCAGCGGCGACGCGGCAGACCAAAAAAGAGAAGACTTGACGACCTCGACACATTTAGAACAGACTGGACACAGCCTTTGCCCAGCAGTGGGACACACCAGGCTAATCATATCGTAAATTTTGGCTGCCTTAATGGCCCAGTAGTCGGAAGCGTGGTTGTTGAATGTGAGGTCTTGGGTTCGATTCCCAGTTTGTGTCCGGATATTTGAGTATGTATTGTATGGGATCTAAAACATACCTACAGGGAATTGGGACTTCTAGTACACCTCTGCCTTACAGTTCAGAGATATAGGGTTGATGATAAGTTCTGTTAACCTTGTATGGCACACCTCGGATACTCGACAAAATGCATAGATCTGTTTTTTTTATTCTACACATTCGTTAATGCGTAGATCGTTGAAATTAAATGAAATGATACTTATTATTATTTATTTCTGGAAATAGATCTTTCAGACACTTTTACAAGTCAACGTTTTGCGGTTTTGTGCTAGATGGCGTCGGCATTTCCTAACTAACGGCCTCTGAGAAAAACGCCGAAACAAACTCAGACAATTATGGTCTCTTTTAAAGTTCAGGCATAGTTTTTTTTTATCAAATATGTCAGTGTCTCAATTATGTAGGACTACGTTTACAACGGCCTTTTGAGGAAGGAGCCGCAGCAGCCATGATGATCTATCCTGACAGACGGCAAGCATGAATCAGTCATCGTAACGTTCGACCATATCATAGGGAGCTCAACGACCCGACGTGAGATCATTAAGATCATTAAATGAATTAAATAAGATTTAAAATTGAAACAATGGATGACCAGACCAGACCTCATTGGTCGTTAAAAAGTAGTACGCAGTGGAAATACCATCAATAGCCAAGCTCACTAAATACCTAAATGAAGCTACTTACTAAGATACAATAATTACAAAATCTTTTTACCGCCAAACATAAATCTTTATTGATATAACAGACAAGCACTATGTTAATATTTTAATGTTACTGTATTAATTAATGCTAACGACTACTATTTAATGTTCGTTCATTAAGCACTTAAACCAAAAAGCTTAAATATGTCACAGTAAAAACTTTTTACTGGTCAAAACTTATTTTGTCCAAGTCCAATAAAAATAAATTTATATTTTAAAGTTATTTTTTTTTTAAATATATTAAAATGATATATTATCAATATAACGGGATAATTGACGCATTGACGTGGAGTGGCGGAAAACAGCCCCGCTTTACCATGCCATACCATCGGTATAAAATCCGTTTTTTTGTCAAAATTTTACTGACATATTTCATCAAATTAAATCATATATCTTACACCAACGGAATAAAATCCATTCCGTTCCCACAAAATTTTACTGAAAGATCAATTAATAAAAATCAATAAATAAATAAAAATCAATTGCTTTTAGTACCTAAGGAATTTTGTGTACTATAACCAAAAGTATTTTTAGGGAAAGGTAAAGGTTGAAGATTGTTGTTACCGTACTTGCTATTAACACAAGCTAAATATTAACTAATTAGCATTTTAAAAAAAGCGCGTTATCCGTTTACGTTGGCAGTTTTTTCGTTTTGTCAGGCAAATCTAATTTTGCCTGGTTATGAGATTTGACTGTAACAGATATAAATCTCTTTTAATTAATGTGATGCTAGAAGGAAACGAAGATACGTCTATTAATAATGTAGGTAACAATAAAAAGTTAAAGGTCAAGAATAATATTGTGTGGGTTTGAGATAAATAATAAAAGTTGCAGTTTGTAGAAATTGCCTCATCAAAATCACGACGCTATATTTTGCTATATAGCTACATAGACTACAATGTAAACCTGCATATCTAAGCTTAAGTGCAACTGCTACAGAAGAGGTACGGGGTTCGATTCCCAGGTCGAGCAGTGTTAATGCGTTTTTCTATGAAATTCTCAGTAGTGGCTCGGAGTTGTTTTTACCCGACTGACCCGAGGGTTATTGCTTTGCGTTGTTGTTTTTGTGCTCGGTTAATGGCAATAGATCCATCCCCTATTACATGGGACCTCAACATATCGGTTGTAAGTGTCCCTGCTTTTCCCTTCGGGAAACAGGCGTGATGGTATGCTCTAAAAACAAGCTTTAATTTTTTTGCAAAATACGAGTCGGCTGTGAAAAGTTAAAATTATTTCGATAGTCTTCATTAATTAAATGGTCTACAAAAAGTTATAAATTGCCCACACTTATTTACTAAAACACTTCTGTTAATTGGCTTTAGAATAATAATGAGTGACTAACAACATTCAAATTTTTTAAACAATTAATAATTCAAATAAACTTTAGCTTCCGCCGAGTTTTCGACAATTCAGATTTTTTCTATTGATTTTTTTTATTGCCTCTTATCTTATTGATATTTTAAAAGGCCTTTTTAATTTTTGACATAGGTTTTGTAATCTAAATTACATTAAAAATCTAAATTTTAAAATGTTTATTTATGTAATTTTAACAAAGCATAGAGCGACATAACATTTAAAGATCACAAAATTTTGGAAATGTTTTGGTTAGATTTAATTAATATCTAGAAAAACCAACGCAAAACTTCTGTATTCGTCTTTAGCAGACAAAATCTGATCTTGATATGGGATCTGGCATAGCCAGCAACACTTCGACCCAGTAAGATCTTTTGTGTTGTCCCCATTATATTCCTTAATCTTTGAAGATGTGCTTAACCCACTTAGAGGAAGGAACCTAGTCTTCTGGTTTCGGGTACCCGTTGCGAGCAGATTCATCCGTTTCGCCGCAAGGACGTTACGTTTCCTTGTATTCACCACAGGCTCTGCCTGCAGTCATTGTTCAAGTCAGTTGTGCCATTATGATAGCGTGGGCTTTGTCCCTTCTATTGTAGCAGGCACAATAGAAATAACAATGATTTTAACCTTATAGAGTCACAATCTTATGCACATTTAATCTTTCTCTTCTTAATTTCTTACTACAATTATTGCAAATAAAAATAAATTTTATTTCAATTAGTAATTTTATAATAGTTTAAGAATATGAATAATAGCTTCGTCTGCAGCGACCATTTTCTTGTGTTGACAGGTTATATAAAATACTAGCTTTCCACCAGAGGCTTCGCCCGCCTGGTCTGGGTATTTCTTAGAAATTATAGCCTATGTCAACCAGGGGGATAGTGTCTCTTCCCAGCCGTAAAATAATTTTTAAATCTGTCCAGTAGTTTTGGAGCCTATTCAATTCAAACACACAATCAAATCTTTCCTCGTTATAGTACAGATGTTAACTTAACATGCTTACAAGCACGTTAGATCTAGTCATTCTAATTGTAGAAAGAATCAAAACAGCTGCGAACATTTATTGGTACCAAATAGCATCATAAACGAGTTCACCGGATAACGATAAGAAATAGATCCATTTTACTTTACTAGAAATGGACGTGACCTTGAATCTTACGTTCACTTACTCGCGTAGCATAAATTTATCTAAATACCACATGCTTTTTAATAATATCACTTTGGGAATGGCCAATGATTATGTAACGTTTGATGAGTCTAGAGAGTACAGTGACTTTTTTGGATCGCAAGGATTTTGCCTAACGGCTTTATTTGATCAATGTGCTCGACTTAATTCTGCGCTCTAAAGTGTATGATTTTCGCTTAGGCTTTGCTTTGCTAATGTGCTCCACTTTATTTCAATCTACAGTGTGTTCTTCCTTTTCTTGTAATTGGATTGGAATTTGTTATTTTTGATAGAATCTAGGTAGGAAGTGACCAGGCGGGGAACCCTATTATTTTCTTCTAAGTGCCTTGATAGATTACATCTCTCATATAAGCTCAATGTGGACACTATACCATATGAAGGGGATTAATTTGCTAAAGTGGCCGGTGTATCAAATCCTGGCCGCGATAAAAAATGTATTTATAAAATTACCAAACGCTTAGCAATAAGGTATACAATAAAAAATATATGATTATTATGTATATAATAATTAAAAAAATATATTTTTAAATGTAATTAATTATCAATATCAGCTCGGCGTTTGGATTTGGGTTCGGTTTATTTCATGGGACCCATATATATCGGCAAACTGTAGGTGTACATTTGTACATCCACCCATGCGTAATCCTTTGGAAGAAGAAAAAGTAACACAAAACCGATCTGAGTATAGATATCGTATTTAGTATTCATGATGAAATCACACAGATCATCCTTGATCCAATAAACTGTATTCATCTCACAATGCATCGGCCAATCTGTATCACATTGTATAGTCTTTGACCGATCTAAGCTGGAAAATTAAATAACCCGTCCTCATTTCTATTCTGGACGTTTTGCTATATAAAGACGAACTTAAAATATTTCAATCAGATTGAAGCAGTAGTTGACATCCCACTAGCAAAATGGTAAGTTAATATATAGACATAATTATAGTGTTTTATATTCAGTTAATTAGTTTTCTACAAATACACAAACATATAAAAAGAAATATGTACTTTGATAAAATTAATAACAATTTCTTGCACTGATACGATGAATTGAATAAAACTTTGAATAAAATTTTATTGTCATTGCTACATTGAATGTAGTTTTATTTGATAATATGTTTGAGTTTGAGTATGTTTTTTACAAAAGCTTTTCTAATGGCACTGTTTATTTCGATTCATAGAACCAGCTTGTGCATCAAACTATGATTTAATTATGGCAATCTAAAAACTATGCATGCGCAGTGCATGATAAATATTCACACATTTTTATTAAGTAATCTTTTTGATTGGTAATTTGTCATTCGATTGATTTCCTCTAACGACCATAATTGCTTAATTTATATTTAAAAATAAATTTTACATGAAATTACAATGATAGTTTCTCCTTCATGTTTTTTTTTCATCATCCAAAAATACTATACTAATAAATAATACTAATTAACCTATACTTAAATCAATGTATGCTAGTTATAAGTTTGTTTTAACTTCTGATGTAGGTATAAGTTATAATACTGTACAGTTTCATCAAAATCCGTTCAGTAGTTTTTGCATAAAAGATTTGTTACTCTTTTTCATCCGTCCTCTCCAATTTTCACATTTATATTATTAATAGGAAATAAAATAACTATAAAATTTAATTTTCACGAAATATTTCATCTTCTGCACCTAAATGTTCTTTCTTTCTGTCTTAAGATTTTTTTTATTAATAATTAATTTTAACCAAATGATTTTCAGAAATACTTAGTAGTCCTCGCCGCCGTAGTCGCCTGGGTCAGCGCCGATGTATCCCACGTCCTGTCCAAGGACTTCGTCGCCCCCGTGGTTAAGCAGAGTTATGACATCTCCCCCGACGGTGCCTACCAACAGTCTTATGAGACCGGCAACGGCATCTACGCCCAAGAATCTGGAGTATTAGTCAAGAGCCCGAACGCGGTGAGCTAGAGATTTTTTGTGCTTTTCATTTCACTGGATTTGACCACATTGGCTCGAAGTATCGTGATTCGACAGGCAGTATCCCACAAGAACAAAGCTAAGCTAGCTGACGTCATTTTTTTATATTTTTTGAAGCGACAAAAGACACAAATTATTAAACAAATACAAGTCACTCTTGTGCCATCCCTTACACACAGCACTGCGTACCGACATGCGATCGGCAGATATTGCATAAACAATTATTTAATCGCAAATGTCATAATTATGTGCAATTGTGCATTGACCCTCTATGCACCGAAGATAATTAAAGTGTCATTAAATTCAATAATTTATCCATCATCAATGTGATTGACCCCTAAACGAATTGCTTGATGCATTAGTTCATATTAAAACAATATTCAGAAAAGTTAAGGACGCGTCTCCGTTATTTATGATTGCCCATTAAAATGTAAGTTTAAGATTGATAATGTTGTACCTAGTGCCGTTTTCTGTATACACATTTTCAAATCTGTATTCCTCAGAGATTCACCTACCTAATGACGCTTTAAAAGTTGGAAAACTATCCTAAATAGTTAACTTTTTGATAGAATCTCCAAAAATCCATTCATTTGAATACCTATGTTATTCTTTTGTTTCGTAGCGACAGACTCATCCCCAATTGTTCGAATAATTAGATCGATTCGAATTTACTTGAGAGTCAATCAATCATAAAATATACTTACTACTTATACGCCAAACTTATTGTTCGGGTTGAAGTTGGCACGTGCTAACTTTAACCCAGTCGTAAAAATCGGAAAAAGAAAAATATTTGATTTTAATAAATAAGTACAAACGAAAGCTCAAGTCGTAGGCTGTCGTTTTAAATCAATCTAATCCAATATTTTTTTATCTCCGATTTTTACAGCCGGGTTAAAGTTAGCTCGTGTCAACTTCAACCCGGACAATAAGTTTGGCGAGAACTGTACCAACATACTTAAGTTCATTGGTTGCTTCAATATGTGATGGATTTTAACGGACGCTACTTACTGTCTAGACAAAACGATCATTTTTAGTATGTGTCAAGGTCCAAATATATGTTAAATTAATGCAAGGAATACGAAGAATAAATTTAAATTATATATTGATCGTTAAATATAAGCTTGTGAGACCTTGTCACCGGCAAACAAATTGATGAAAACAAGTTTTTCTATCACGTTGTGAACACGTGTGAATTTATTGATTTAGATGACAGAATGTTATTTTTTTAAAGATTAAACATAAATTTTATGGTGTGGTGTATAATTAATCATTGACTAGCTTCACTCGCGACTTCGTCTGTGTTGTGTAGGTATTGCAATATAGTGACATCTATTGATAAGTTTGAGAACTACAGTGTGATAGAATTTAGAGTATTTTAATGGAATAAAGAGATTTGCGACGACGTCTGTGGTCGAGTAGTTCAAGTACCGGACTGCTGATCACGAGGTCGTGGGTTCGATTCCCACAGGACACAAACATTTATTGTGATGAACTTAAGTGATTGTGTTTGTCTGGGTATTTCTTATGTATTATAAGTATGTATTTATAAAAAAAGTATATAAGTATTATATCCATTGTCTAGTACCCATAGTACAAGCTTTGCTTAGTTTAGGATTAGATGATGCTGTGTAAAAATGTCCCAGGATATTTATTTTTTAATTTATTTAGGGCTTGTTTCGTCACCTCCTAGTAAGTTCTCGTTAAATTATTTGGCAGATAATTTTATACAGATTTTGTTTCATTTTTTTATTTATCTGGCTGTTAGCGGCTATTCACAGGTCAGGTCAGGTGGTGGAACAGGTCCATAATCTTTTGGAAACCTCTCTCATTTTGTCTCATCTCATTTTTTTTTCAGGAGTACCCGTCCCTGTCTGTGTCTGGTGGTTACAAATACACAGGTGACGATGGTGTCCCCGTCGAGTTGAGCTACGTCGCCGACGAAGGAGGTTTCAAACCTGTGGTAAGTGTGTTTTCTTCACTTCTTTGAAAGAATGTCCTATAAGACAATTACAAAGTTATATAAATCTTAACCAGTTATTTTTTCAAGTCCCTTGCTCGAGCCGGCCCGCGCCGAGCCAGTAGTTTTAAATTCGTCCCAAAATAATTAAAACCCAGATCCAGCTGTCCCTAGCTGTCCCCCTAGCAACGCCTTAAGGTGAGGTCCGGGTCCCGTTAGGGGACGCCCTTAACTGCTGTTGCTTAGTTTATAAGTGTCCATGGCTGGAGGCACAAAAGGTGCCTCGCCACCAAGCCCGGTTAAGATTCAAAAGCTCCTGAGCTATAATCTACATCCGTCCTAAAAAAAAAAAAATTTTCAAAGACAATCTTACATATATATTATCTTCTTTTTCTTCTTATTCTTCGATGCTGCAATTAGTCGCCACGTACTGGGGGGCTAGACAAGTTGCATTTTGACATTCGAATCGACAAACAAAATGTATGTAAATGACATTAGTGACAGCCCGATTTGTTGAAAGCTTGTGTCATTTCCATACATTTTGTTTGTCGATTCGAATGTCAAAATGCAACTAGTCTAGCCCCCCTGGGCTCAAATTCTATAAATAGTTTTACGATTTACGATTGACACGAAAAGAAGAAGAACAAGACAGACAAGTTGCATTTTGACATTCGAATCGACAAACAAAATGTATGGAAATTACATAAGCTTTCGACAAATCGGGCTGTCACTAATGTCATTTACATACATTTTGTTTGTCGATTTGAATGTCAAAATGCAGCTTGTCTAGCCCCCCTGAGTAGGCAGAGACTATAGCGATCGCCACTTGCTACTATTTCTACATACTTCTTTAGCTTCCTTCCCGTTCGTACATCTTGATGAAAAGGGGAAAAGGTGTGAGAATATGTATGTGCATTAATGAGCTCACAACTAAGTAAATCCTGCAGTTTGTGAGAGTGGCAGGGTTTCGCGATGTAGTTTCCAAATCATCGAGTGACTATTACTATATACCAAACAAATACCTACCAGTCTTGATATGTAATAACATTATCTAATAACAAATCAAGAGTACCTCGTTGTTCTAGTGGTCCCAAATGCGACTGCTACGCTAGAGGATTTGGGTTTGAATCCCGGGGTCGAGGAAAGTATTGTTGGGTTGTTCTGTGAAATTCCCACTTCGCAGCACCGAGTCTGGATTTGTCGATTGATGGCAATAGGCTCGCATGTAACAATTACATGGGTCCTAAACATACCGGCGAAATGTGGGTGTACATTAGTACACTTTCAACGCTCCGCTGTGAATGTTATCGCGCGCGCGATCCGAAATAAATGAAATATATTTTTTTTTATTATGAATCTAATTTGGGAAGATAGAAATAATGTTTCCTTTCACGTAAAAGTAAAAATAACTGCGGAAAAAATTGAAATATTGATGAAAAAAGTTACGGAAAATTTCAACGCAGGGGGGTCCAGAATCATGTACTGAACTCATGGTATTCGAATGTGCATCGATGTCCCTTCCTCCTTGTATAAACAAGAATATACGTATTCTATAATAAGGTCATCGAATCGAATCGAAGGTTTTAATCGTTTTTGTTTTACAGGGAAGCCACATCCCCGTTCCTCCTGCAATCCCAGAAGCGATTGCCCGCAGTCTGGCTTACATCGCTGCCCACCCACCCAAACCTGAAACTTACGCCAAGGATGCCTACAAACCCATCGTCGGTTAAGAAAATCAAGCGAACAGACCCAGCTAGTACAAACTAAACTGCCATGTAGTCAATAAAATATTTTGTTTATTATCTTTTTTGTATTTTTTAAGCATTTTTCATGCTAAGATTTACAAGTTATTTAGTTTAGTTGTGAAGCATTTTTCACAATAGATGTCGCTACGTCACCTTAAAGACGTAAGTTTAGAATGTGAAGGAAGATTTTGACAGGCGAGCGGGGCTCGCGATAGCTTAGCGGTTAAAGCGTCTGGTGTACCGAACCAGAAGACGCAGGTTCGAATCCTGCTCGCCAGCCGATTTTTTCCTTCATTAAAAATAACTTATTTTGTTTATTATTTGCGTGTTTTTATTACTAGTAAGTCAATGTCTCACTGCCCACTGACAGCCCCGCATGCAGAGCTTGCCTGGGAGAGGACGAAACAACGGCTCAAGTGCTCTTGCACTGTACTGAGGTCACCACATACAGGGCTAAGTACTTCGGAAACAGAAGTACCCTCCGAGAGATCGTCAGCAACATCCAGTGCCTCGACCATGAGTTTTTCTTACTTCACTCGGTAGCGACGCCGTAAAATATTTGTTTGGAAAACCCTCGCAGCGCCTTTAGCGGTTACGTAAGGAACTAAAATCTGCTATTAGATTACAGCGTTTCGATGCGTAAAAAACCTATCGAAAGCCATTCGATAGAACTCATGGTTGAGGTACAGGAGTGTGCTGACGTTTCTTGAGGAGTTAGGGTGGTTTGAGTAAATATTAAACATCCCCACCCGTATTTAAAAAATGCGCATTGACGTGGAGTTGCGGAAAACAGCCCGCTATACCATAACATACCATGTCTGCCTCGTTGGTCCAGCGGTTTCAGAGCGACTGCTACGCTAGAGGACCTTGGTTCGATACCAGAGTCGAGCAAAGTATTGTTGGGTTTTTCTGTGAAATTCCCGGTAGCAGCTCGGAGTCTGGATTTGTGCCCGGTTGATGGTAATAGGCTCGCCCCCTATTACATGGGACCTCAACATACCGGCGGACAGTGGGTGTTCATTAAAACACCTTTGCCTAACTCTTCGGGGATTACCGGCGTGATGGTATTTTATTTTAGTCATTCTCGTCACACTGCAGGACAAAGACCTGCTTCCCCTTTTTCCATTCTGCTGAAGGCTATTGCACCAATACTTCCAGAAGCAATAATAATAGGGGCGAGTCTATTGCCATCAACCGGGCACAAATCCAGACTCCAAGTTACTATTGGGAATTTCACAGAAAACCCAACAGCACTGCTCGACCCGGGTATCGAACACAAGACCTCTAGCGTAGCAGTCGCGCTTGGGACCACTAGACACTGAAAAAACATAGATTAATTACTCTTAGCCTAAACCTAAACCTTGTTTATTAATAAGGGGGTAAGAGTCAGCACAGTATGTCTTTTTCTTCCGTACATCTCTATTAGCCGTCATTTCGACATTCAACTCCTTTCTGGTCATATCCTTGCTCACACAGTTCATCCATCTTTTCTTTGGTCATCCTCTTCCCTTATATCCATTCACATTGAAGCTCAAAACCTTTTTGGTAACATGCTCTTCACTTCTACGCATACGTTCATAATATTGGAGTACTACATTGAAAAAAAAAACCTATTATCATTGGTTTTGTAAACTATTTTAAATTTGTAATTACTTCGATGCGACGATTTCTACAAACAATAGATAACCTATTAAGTAGATTAGTTAAAGATGGAGAAGCCTAATGTCATCGTTATTCAATGTATGAGGCAATTGTATGCCGCCGCTTAATACTAATTAATGTTTGGTTTGCACTAGTCAAACTAAAAAGCTATATGTTAGGACTAGCTTTCCGCCAGTGGCTTCGCTTGCGTGATCTGGGTATTTCTTATAACTTTCATTCCCTATTTCAACCCCTTACAGCCCTTTTTCGCATTAAAAAGTAGCCTATGTCCTTTCTCAGGCTCTAGACTATCGGTGTACCAAATTTCATTTAAATCAGTTCAGTAGTTTTGGCGTGAAAGCGCGACAGATAGACAGACTGACAGATGGACAGACAGAGTTACTTTCACATTTATATTATTAGTGAGGGTTACGCAAACAAAATTTTTGTATTAGCAAATTCGTTGAACTTTAGGTTATATTATAGAAATTTTGAAATACGCTGCTAGCTGCGTCTGCGTGCAGTCGACCGCAGCGGCAGTACCTACTGGTTTGTATAATATGTTTCTATGAAATTCTATGAAATGACTTCCGAGCTTCGGGGCTGTGGCACGTAAAGTTGCCATAATATTTTTTATTTAATTTTCTATTGAAAACTTACAGCTAAATACAACAAAATAGAAATAGTTAATCCGACAGCCAATTAAAAGTCTCCACGTGAAAAAAATAATTGAATAATACAAAAAGATAGCTTACATTGTTTTAGGTTCCAATCCCAGGTCAGTGCAATTGGTTTTTTTAATATAATTGTCAGAGGGGCTCATGGGTAAGTTATAGCAACGCTGATCAACCGATCTGCAATACTCAATATTCAATACTCAATATAGAATAGAAGTCAAAAAGCCTGACAACCAGTCTATCCTTCGAATATCGGTATTGCCCAGAAACTGGGTTGCGGGAGGTCTGATGGTGGTAGTAGCTTCGTGTTAAATACTGATATTCAGCCGCATCTGGTTAGACTGGAAAGAGGCTATGAAGAAGGAAGAAGATGTCAGTGGCAGCTCGGAGTTATTAATTCTCCCTGGCTCGCCCCCTATTACATTGGACCTAAACTATATTAACTATACCGGCGAACTATCGGTTAACATTAGTACATTTCTGCCTAATCCCCCGGGGAATACGAGCGTGATGTTATGATAATAACATATTTCGTTAAAACATAAGTACCGTAATTGTAAAATACTCTGAAGAAGTTCTTGACCTAACCAATAACACACCAATCGAAAAATCAGTGAATAACGTTCCAAAAAAACAACAACAATAAAACCATTTGAACTTGAAATTCATAACTGATAATATAACTGTCGAATCATATAGAAGTCAGGGTCAAATTTCTGATTCCTACATCATACCATTGAGACCATTATAAAACATATGAATGATCTCACTATTATTATGCCATTACGGTTTTATTCATAATCTTGATATAAAGGTTAAATACAATAATAGAACATATATGTGAACATAGTCTGTTTTTAATTTTATTTTAATCGTAGTCGTATCTGCTCGTGGCACCACTAAGGTCCTACCAGAATACCAGAACTGTGGCATTAAACTTTTCTTGATGCCACAGCATTATGCTGAGGTAGGAACCATTTTTGGCTTCGCGTAGGGTTGCACAAATATTTTTTTTTTAGTATTTTTTTTTGTTAAATTAGTGTATGAATCGTGTCTAATCCAAAATAAAAAGTTTTTCCTTTTCTTCTATGTTTAAAGTGTATCTCTACCACTCAAAAAAAACTGTATACATTTTAGAGGTACTCATACAATTTTCCCACTAAAGGAAAATACACATATACATATTATATCTGAAATTCTAAGTACGAAAATATTAAGGTAATAATTATCTTATCTTGTTATGGAGGCTGTGTATAGCCAGCAACACTTCGACCCAGTGGGATCATTTGTGTTGTCCCATTACCATATATTCCTTACTCTTTGAAGATGTGGTTCATGAAGGCGGCTAACCCACTTAGAGGAAGGAACCTAAAGCCTTCTGGTTTCGGGTGCCCGTTGCCGAGTAGATTCATCCTTGTCGGGCGGCGCCAGGACGTCACAATCACACAAAATGTGCTGCACTGTTTCTGCTCTGCCGGTAGCTAAGTATAATTATGTATAAGACCCACCGCAGTATAATTGTATGCATGTGTGTGAAAAACTATCTGCGAATTTACAGTTAGTACAGTACGCGCCAAACTTATTGTCCGGATTGAAGTTGGCGCTAGCTAACTTTAACCCGGCCGTAAAAATCGGAGAAAGAAAAATATAGGATTAGAATGATTTAAAACGACAACCTACGACTTGAGCTTTTGTTTTTATTTATAACAATCTAATTTTATTCTTTTTCCGATTTTTACGGCCGGGTTAAAGTTAGCTAGCGCCAACTTCAACCCCGGACAATAAGTTTGGCGCGAACTGTAGGTATATCTCTTCTCATCCCAGAGATTACAAGTGTGATTATACTATACATTTTAGTCACGACCTTAGTGGTCAATGGTCAGTAAGAAGACGACAAGGAATGTATAGCTTGGGACGCTCACAAGCCACATTCCAAGCATTTGTTCAATATAGTTTTATTACGTCACGTTAGTTGCTCTACAAAAATCACCGCTATTGCGACGGAATACGGCGGTTTAAAAGGCAATATACGGTAAAATTCCACGTATCGTCTTGTGTACAGTCAACAAATCAAATAGGTGTATATATTATAAATAAATTCAATATTTGGTAAATTTTATTTTACAGCAATTTTACTACCTAGTCCCAACCTAAACACAGTTTGGGTACTACATAGTGGATATATATATTTTTTTTTATTTAATTCTTTATGCACATGTGTACAGAGGCGGACTTAATGCCTAAGGCATTTTCTATCAGTCGACCTTAGGGTGATGCAGAGACACTAATATAGGTAGGTGCACTGAACAAGATAAAACTAAAAGATGAAAAATTTAAGATATAGTACAGAAAATTTAAGAGACCTGGACCTGGATATATACATAAACTTTTTGTTGTAAATACTCATACATATATGTTGAACACAAACACTTATTGTTCATTTTAAATACCCACAACTTTGTGATTCGTCCAACACTCGAATCTCTAGATTAGGTACAGCGGTCATCTATATTTCTTCCAAGTGTACACTTAACTCTTCTTCTATCAATATTTCATTGCAGTCCCCAAGGCATTGGTATACTCGTGGATTCCTGGGTCGAGCACTTTTATTAGGTTTTTCGATGGTTTTTCTCAGTGGCAGCTCGGAGTATGAATTTGTACCCAGTTTATAGCAATAAGCTCACCCCTATTATATGAGACCTAAGAATGCAAACTGTGGGTAAACATTTTGAACAAACATGCGTACTCATTAACCCCCGACGCAAAAACGACGGGGTGTTATAAGTTTGACGTGTCTGTGTGTGTGTGTGTGTGTGTGTGAGTGTGTGTCTGTGGCATCGTAGCTCCCGAACGAATGAACAGATTTTGATTTTGTTTTTTTTATTTGAAAGGTGAATTAGTCGGGAGTTTTTTAGCTATGTTTGATGAAAATCGGTCCAAGATGGCCGCCGCCACAAAATAGCGAATTACATATTTTTTTCACAACTCCCTCAATATGCTTAACTAGGAGAATACTATACACTATGATAATCCAATATGGCCGCCACCACAAAATGGCAAATTACATTTCGTGTCGGGGGTTTTCTAAATTTTTAATTTAGGTTAGGTTATTATTTTTCGGATGAGAAAAATCCTCTTAGATCTCTGCCACTTAGGGAGGCAGCAGGCTATGTCGGACTAATACTGACCCAAAACCGCATTTGCTTCTTTCTTTCTTACCTTGCCTTATATATCATGGCTACGGGATCAGCTAATTTTACCGCGACCATGATGGCACGAACCTAAAAGGATTTGTCGCACACCGAAAATATGTCTTTCAATGACGTAACAGTAAGCTGCATACCTTACTGTTATGCTGACTGTACATGATATGCGTTTAGTTAACCTTGATATTGCCACTTGTAGTATAAAGCTGTATAACGACTATAAATGCTATTAACCTGAATTGTTTTAATGCTAAAAGCCTGTGTCTTCGCGATGCAATTAATCAAACATTACATTAAATTTTGTATTTAGTATACTTCATTCATACATACTTACATAACTTCACGCCTGTTTCCTATAGGGGTAGGCAGAGACTATAGACTAGGCAGACACTATACCTCATTCACTGGCTAAAAAACCTATGGGAATATCCCAAAATCCCGAATAGACCTTGTGCTTGCTTGCTTCATCAACCCATTAACTGTAAATATTAATTTTAATTTAATTAAATAATTAATTAATTTAAGAATTAATTTATGATTATTCATCAAAATTAACTATTCCAATATGCTTTATCATCTATTTAATTATTATTTAATTTGACTGTATAAGTTTCATGACAAATGTTCATAATTAACTTGTAAACCTATATGTAATTGCGGTGTGCTCCTGTAATTGACAAATCCACCCTGTTTCACTGTTTTTTAATGCTATGTGCCTATGTATTAGTGAATAAGTCGTTGCAGTACCATAACAATAAATAAATAAATAACTGTCTCACTGCTGGGCACGGGTCTCCTCTCAGTATGAGAGGGATTAGGCCATAGTCCACCATGCTGGCGGTTCTTAAATAAATATTTTGGGACATTAATTTTACAGGGCACGATCTAGTCCCAAACGAAGCATAGCTTGTACTGTAGGTATTAGACAGTGGATTTATTTATATACTTTTTTTTGAAAATACATACTTGTAATACATAAGAAACACCCAGACAAACAACAACACATAAATATTTGAATCAATTGAAAGTTACAATACGCATTGCCTTGCATGCTAGTCTTCATTAAATACTTTTAATTATTATATATTATATCCCTGTATACTTACATAAAATTATAAGAACCATAATAACCGTTTAATCAAAAGGGTTAAATAACCATTAAATATAATAACCGTTAAATTAGCTGGCACATAATTTCATATAAATTATGTTGTCTCAAAAATAAACCTATATTTTTTAATAAAAATTACTCAATTCTTACAATTCTTTAAGATGCTCTGAACACACTATTTTATGTTTGAAACTTTATCAGAGAAAAAAAGAAAGAATACGAAATTATCAATATTAATAATTTACTGACTAATTGAAACACAAAAAAGAAACAAAAGGCATATCAATGCAAATGCAAATAAATAAAAAAAAACGATAAAAATAATTCTGGTTTGCCAAATAAACCAATGCGATTAAGTCAAACATTACGCTTGATATTATCTGAAATATTTTAGATTAATTAAAATAAAATTGTATAAAAAAAATATTATTTTAAGTTTCGTAAAAAGTTCCTATTCCTATTAATATGTTCTGTTTTATAATATTTTTTGTCGTTTTATAAGTCGGTGAACAAAAACTTTACCCTAATATTCACCTTAAGATCACACATTTTCACAAATGACATGTTCTGTTCTCGAAGATCGTCTACTAATAGAAAAAAATATCAAACACGGATGTCGATCACAGAAAACCCGAATCGCGTTCACCTTGTAAACCAACAAATCATTTGGGAGACCAGAACTTCTTTGTTGCAAAATAATGCAAATGCCGCCGCTTAGAACCATATACGAAGGAAGAGGATCGGGTATAAAACCACGGCTCGTTTATTTTATAATCACAGTTACACATCGTCTGTTAACTTTGACACACAAGATGGTGAGTGAAGATAGAGTTGCATCATATAACTGGTATTTAAGCGCGGCACCCATGTGACCGCTCACATGGTATTCTTACACGTAAAATTCGTGGCTCAAAAGAACAATCGTTGATTAAAGTGATTGTGATAATGCCCGCAGTAATAGGGTTAATTAAAATAATGTGAAATTCTAATTTTAAATCACGCAGTGATTTAAACATTTTTTAAAAAACGTTGGATGCAGGCGGCATTTAACCGCCGATCCTTGTCGACCTTTGTTCAACAGTGGACCTCTTTTGACTTTTTGCTTCAGTGAAAATATTCGATGCTAGTTCTTTTTTTTGAATTTGAAAACAACATATTTATGTTCGTATTTTCAGAAATCCTTTGTAGCCCTTCTCGCCGTGGTGGCCGTTGTAGCCGCCGATGTCTCCCACTTGGCCAAAGGCCCTGAGGCTGACGCTCAAGTTTTGAGGCAGGAAGCTGACGTCTTACCTGACAGTTTCCAATACGCTTACGAGACCAGCAACGGTATCGCCGCCCAGGAAAGTGGAGCCCTTAAGAACGTCGGTCGTGTAAGTACATACCTCAGTTTATTAATCGTAACGAAAGGCTCTTTACTGTATCTCAAGGCAAAGGCATTTAGAGAAAAGTGCTCCCACTTTTCTATACAGCCAGTCTATATTAATCTAAAACCCGTCAAATAACACAGTTAATTAGCTCATTTTTTTAGTCTAAAATTTAGCTGAAGTGAAGACAATATTACAAAATTGACATTGTAGTATTTTGAAATGAGATATTATTTTCTTCATTACTAAAAGTCATGATACACATTAAAAGGATAAACTAAAATTATTTTTAGAATTTGCTTATAATGGTGCAATGAAGATAATGGTTTCACCATGAGTAATAGACAAATGTCGTACCCATAAATATTAAAAATAAAGTAAAAAATATTATCTTTGTAGATTTTTTGATTTTTGGCAGCGACTCAAAATACTAATTTTGTAATTTATGTTATTTAAATTACTAAAACATTTCTTTTTTTTCATTGATTTCAACCCGTAGTGGGTCCCTTATCAAACTTGGCGCGTGCGAAACCGCGAGAAAGAGCTAGTCAAAAATATTTAAGTTAAACTAAATTCCCCAAAAACGTGATGGTCATAAATGAGCCCAAGATGTTCAAGGTTTTTAAATGACATTTACGTAACATCAGAATTTGATGATCTTGCGTACAGAATATGTTAATATATATCAAGCCTTGGTATTTAAATAAGATCCACACGATATGCAATAGAAGAATAAATAATCAATTCTTCCATATTTACATGAAAATATAATTTTGATTACATATATTTAGTTTTTTTTATGAATATATTTCTTAAGACTTCATCTTTTGCATAAAAAATCCGATTAAACGTATTTTTATAGCATTTCTATGTTCTTTAAGTATTTACTATTGTTATCACATAATTTATGTTATTTTAATTCAGACTGCCTCGTTGGTCTAGTGCGCGACTGCTACGCTAGAAGTTGGTTCGATTTCCGGGTTGACCAAAATGTTTAATTTATTTATTTATTAATTTATATACACACTGAAGAAAACAGAAAATTATATTTAAATAGTTAGGTTAATTATAATGTTGTTGGGTTTTTCAATGAAATTCCCGGTAGCAGCTCGAAGTCTGGAATTGAACTGTGGTGTATATTAGTACACCTCTGCCTAATCCTTCGGTGATTACAGGCTTGATGGTATGATGATTCAGTCATTAATTATTCTGTTCTTTGACTTCAGGAGGATGAAGCTATCTCCGTCCAAGGATCCAACTCGTACACCGCCCCCGGCGGTGAACCAATCTCCCTCACCTACATTGCTGACGAGAACGGATACCAACCCCAGGTAAACATTCAAGCCTTTATACAGTCCAATTTCGTCTTTATAAAATCGTAACGAAGGTCACGAATCCCATGACACTGATTGAAAGGCAGGTGCGCTGCCTCCCCAGGTGGCAAGTGATCTATGAGAATTTACTGACCATACGGCTGCATAGCTGGCTAGTTTCCAGTTTATGCTGACCTCGCATTGAATGGGTTATTCGTGCATTGAGAGATCAGTTTATATAAAAATAAATGTATAAAAAAAAAACGTACGGTAAGTATTATTGAGAGTCCTCTTGGATTTTAACACACTTTAGCCATCAGCGATCCCGGTTGTCATAGAAACCTACAATAGTTAGTGTTAGTCGAAAGCCCCAAAAGCATGACAAGAAGTTTAAATACCTACTCGGTACGAACCTCCTTTGATCAAGGGGGTTAGACTTAGTCCACCACGCTGATCTAGTGCTGGTTGACAGACTTCACGTGCTGTTGAGAAATTCTCTTAGGCATGCAGGGTTCTTCAGGATCATTACTAAGTGATAATTATAATATAGGTACGCATATGATTTCGAAGAGTCAGAGACCAGACGTTCTAATATCAATATCCAATATAATACAGTCCAATAATTGGTCATATTAAAGCTATAACTGCTTTTGCGAAGTTATTACTGTTCAACGTATGTCAGTTATTATTCACTGATAACTTAAATTGAGTTATTCTAATCCAATTGTTTTGTTTACAGGGTGCTCATCTCCCCACTCCCCCACCCCCACAACCCATCCCCGAGTACATCGCTAGGGCTATCGCCTACATCGCGGCCAACCCACCCAAGCCCGAGACCGTCCAGAAGAGGTTTTAAGTTAACTTTTTAGACGTTTAATAATAAATAAGAAACATCTTTAACACTGACACTCTTGTTACCTCTAGTCCCAATAAGTATGTAAATTTTGTGAAATAAAAAAGGATTTCTGTTGTACAGTCAATTTTATAATTTTATTTTTCTTTTCCCTTCTTTGTCTGTTTCTTTTTAAACACACTTTCTAATACTTCCAAACGAGGAGGTCCTCAATTTGACTAATGGCCGAAATTAATAATCTGTTCTTAAATTGTTTTCTATAATAGAGATCAAAATTTGACATAAGCTTTATATAAGTAAACGAAAGTGATCCTGTATGGATTTCTTTTTTCTTGTAGAGGCACGGAACATAAAAATAAAAAGCGAGGGCGAGCGCTGGCTTAGTGGTCAGAGCGTCTGGTGTACCGAACCAGAAGACGCAGGTTCGAATCCTGCCCGCCCGCCGATTTTTTCCTTTATTAAAAATAACTTGTAATCTTAGCATGGAAAATGCTTAAAAAATACAAAAAGATATTAAAAATACAGTCAAATTGAGAACCTCCTCCTTTTTTTGAAGTCGGTTGAAAATGGAAATATCAGCTTAGGACAAATCGGGCGTCAATTTAATGACAAGTCAATAGCAAGGTGATCGTTCAAGCACTACGCTAACACCGTAGCTTGACCTCGACCTAAAGCATACAGCGTCAAATGACTTACTTCACTTTGTTTCACTTAGCTACTTAAATGTTATGCATGTTACACACGGCGATAACTGTGCCAAGTCACGCCATACACCCATCAAGTAAAACCGAGTAGTATTAATGTCCCCATAGTTTTATTAATTCTAATCTTCTGCGACAAGAATTATATAAAATTAATTGGTTCATTAATATTGTGTCGTAGTCGGTTTTGTTTTTTGGAATGATTAGAATGTAAACATAAAGGAGGTCATCGAAATCGGCCCAAATGATGTACCATGGTACACTTATTGGAAAAAATACCCTGTACTACGCTGGTTAAAACTCTAGTCGTAGTTTTTTTAATGTTGACTGGGGGATGAGAAAAAAAACTTTTATTTTAAGAAAAAATTACGCCATTTTGACCCACTATTATCTGTTTCGTAATGATTTCATAGTAAAAACTGTCAGTGTCGGTTTCGGAATGTCAAACGCACGCCATTACGGCAGATTATTATCAGTTTCATAGTGATTTCATGGTAAAAACTATGAACTTGACAGCTTTCATGTACCTCCGGTACAAATTTGGGCTAAGTGTTATGGGCTGATGTCCTCCTTTAAATGATTGGAAAGTAGTAAAGAAATATGCAGTTCGTTTTTATCCGTAACCTAAGGGCCAAACTGCCAACGCGAGCCTATTACTAGGCCTGCGCAGTCCATCCGTCCGTCTATCTATCCGTGGGCTGTGTCTCATGAACCGTAACACATAGAGAGTTCTTGGTCAGACAACCCCGTAGGCCCCATTCGTGTGATTTGTCCTTGTGCGAATCGCGGAAAAAATCACCTGAAAAATCTAGGTTACGGTTCATGAAATTTATTTATTTATTTGTATTTCAATTACTCTCTACACTTACAGTTAGTACCAACACGTCCAGAGAGTCAACAATAATGATAAACTAAATATATTAACTTAAAAATTTGCATGTATATAATAAAAACAATTATATATAACAAAACATTTATATAATAATGGAAATAGGATTGCAAAACTAATAAATTATAATTAAGTATGTGAATGTAAATTATACACTGTTGAACATCATCAACCAATCTATTTAAGGTAGAACAATTATATTATCAATAAACATAAAAAATAACAATTAAACAATAATTATATTCTTATTATTCGGACATCAATTTACCAAAAAAATCTCTGTAATACTGTATAAAAAATAATAATTTTGTATTAAAATACAGCCCAATGATATATATACTCATGGATGTCTTCTGTCTCAGAGAAGGAAAGGCAGAGGGTTACGTCTCATTTTTACTGACTAAAAATGACTGTGCTTTGCTTTCGGAAAGTCACAAAAAAATCAGCTTTGGTATGCTGCCATCCTCCTTCCTACGAAGACTTCGAGTTGTTCTAAATGCCCGTGTCACTAAAAGTCTTCCAGTGGTACAATACCAGGTACTCGAGCGTCTGGCCCTAGCTGGACGGGGCACCACGACGATCGCATTGCATTAAAATAAAAATATTACGTGTATAGTATCAAAATAGTGAAGTAGATATACTTGTTATACGTACCTACGTATTGTTACGTAAGATGTCAGTGCCCATACGCAACTTTTGACTCGTGAAAGTGTTTCCTTGATCGGAGGATAGAATATCTTTAAACTTAAGAAATATTTAATAGGTACTATCCTCACAAACTCAGTTATTGCAGTCAACAGATTAACATAAACATCTCATGTATTTTAAAACATACTGCGAGAAATGCGAAACTGTCTGTATGTATATCTGTTTCTGTTACCTTTTCACGTCTAAATCGCTGAATATATTACGATAATTGTTGCTCCTTACGAAGTAAGGAATCGGCCGTTAGTTTGTAATAAAAGAGAAAATACTTCTTACCTTCATTTTTCAAGAGTTTGTTTTGCTTTGTTCTACAAATTAATAATCCCCCCCATATAGGTAAATACTGTATTACTGGGGGCACGGGTCTCCTCTTAGTATGAGAGGGATTAGGCTATAGTCCACCACGCTGACCTAATGCGGGTTCGCAGACTTCACATGCCGTCGAGTAAATCCCCTAGGCAGGGTTCCTCACGATGCTTTCCTTTACAGTTAAAGCGAGTGATTATAAAGTACTTACAAATTTTCGTAAAGTACGTGCCCTTGATTCGATCTTGAGACCTTCGACTGACCTTTGACCTCTAGACATATCACTAGGCTATCTCTTTACCACTTCACAAATTATACTGTTTTCATGCTTACGTCCTTTTTTGCGTTCCGATAAATATGTCCGTACTAGTATTTAAAGAATAGTGGGCCTAGCCAAGTTGCAAATGACATTAGTGACAGCCGACAGACAGCCCGATTTGTCGAAAGCTTATGTCATTTCGATACATTTTGTTTCTATTCGTTTGTTGATCCGAACTATAGATTGCAACTTGGCCAGGCCCGTAGGTATTGTAGCGGACTCCTTGAAGCACCTGCTTGGTGCTTTATGAAGCTTTTTTTCTTGGTACTACTAGCTTTTCGCCAGCGGCTTTGCCTGCGTGGTTTAAGTATTTCTTATAAATTTCATTCCCTATTTCAACCCCTTACAGTCATTTTTCGCATTAAGAAGTATGTCCTCTAAACTATCTGTGTACCAAATTTCATTTAAATCGGTTCAGTAGTTTTGGCGTGAAAGCGCAACAGACAGACAGACAGAGTTACTTTCGCATTTATAATATTAGTAAGGAGTAAGTATTATTAAAAATGTCAATTAATAAAAATTTAAAAATAAGTCATGTCTTTTTTTAATTTTTTTATTATTTATATAATATATAATTATTATTATAAGTCATGTCAGTTTGGAGTTTTGTAAAAAAAAAATAATCAAAAAGATAAACTTTGTTTTTTGTAGCTTTGATGTTTTGTAAATGCACCTGCTTTGGCGTTTGGGTGATTATTAAAATATAATAATATATATATATGTAAACGAATTTATCTCATCTGAAGCATTGAATATGTACAAAAGGTCGGATGCGCACATTTTATAGATAAAGCTTTTATTGGGAACAATAGCAAGCCTACTAATGATGTAAGGCAGACTTAGTAATCTCGTCTTGTAAAGGTATCGTTCAATAGATTATATTTTATCAGCCGACACGTGTTTCGACATTTGATATGGTAATCTATACTGATGACATATAATCTATAGCTGTTCTTAGAATATTAAATAGACTTTATTAATATAACAAGGTTTTCTTGTGGTCTTCTCTATAGGGTGATATTGAAAACATGCTACAAACCCAAATGAGAGGATTAGTAGCCGTTTACAAACGTGGAAGCTTGTTATTAGCAATTTGTTTAAGTATTATAATTATAGTTTTTTTACCTTTGTCTGTAAGCTTTCCTAAAATAAATAAATAAATTAATTAATTAAAATTATGCATGTGAAAGTTTGGATGGATGCATGTTTGGTACTCTTTCACGCAAAAACTACTGAACGGATCTGGATGAAATTTGGCACAGTGATAGATTATAGTCTGATAGCACATAGGCTACTTATTATCCAGGTAAAAGGTATGGTTTCGGGATAGATGTTTTAAGAAGATGGGTACAGACAATTACGTCGCCAAAATAGAATAATTTATGAGAAATACTCAGATCACGCGGGCGAAGCCGCTGGCGGAAAGCTAGTGTATTTATATTCATAATATCTGAATTATCTAGTAGTCCTAAACACGACTGCTACGCTCAAGATCCTGGGTTCAATTTCCAGGTCGAGCAAAGTGTCACTGGGGTTTTCTGTGAAATGCTCAGTAGTAGCTCGGAGTTTGCAGTCGTCTGGTTAAGGGTAATAGGCTCGCCCCTATTGCATTGGACCTCAACATATCGGCTAACTGTGTGTGCACATAAGTACACCACTGCCTAACCCTTCGATGAATACAGGTGTGATTGTATGTAGAAATGTTATTCGAGAGCATTGTAGCATGTTTTGTTCAATAAATTGTTTCCACCAAGGAGTGTATGTGTTCCCATACAATTGAAATTTAGCAGTCTTCAACACTGAAGTACACCTCTCCCTAACCGTCCGGGGAATATAGGCGTAATGGTATGTTATTTTTGTAGTCATTATCATCACTACATATTATAAAACAAAGTCCTCCGTCGCGTCTGTCTGTCCCTATATATGCTTAGATCTTTAAAACTACGCAATGAATTTTTTTTATAGATAAAGTGATTCAAGAGGAAGGTTTATATGTATAATACTTGACCACGCGGGTGAAGCCGCTGAAGGAAAGCTAGTTGCAAATAAGATGATTAGCTAACTATACTAACGGAAATACTTTTACTGATACAGGTTTTGACGATTTCTTTGTAGGTACTTAAAGTATTTTTATTCAATATTTTCCTCATGATTGCGACACCACTTAAGTCTATGTCTTCGGTATAATAATTTTATGTAAACAATATTATAATTTTAGCAATTTCATACTAAGTGTTAGTACATTAGAGTGGGACATTCACGATATGTAAGTTGAACTCATCAAATGTCAATGGGTCATTCGTGGGAATTCACTGGTTGAGACTTGCGGTCAAAGACGTAAAGTAATAAACTTAATTTATATTACACCTATTTAGTCATCTTGCTTCTGAATTCGCAAGTTTTGTCGACTACACGATGACGCAGTGGCTGAGAGATAATTACTCTTACGCAGAATCGATACCCAGACGGGACAAGACCCGATTTTAATGAAACTTGGTATATAAAGATAGATCATAAGACCTTGGAGTAGTACATATGAGATAGGTACTTTTTCGTATAGGGGATGAAAGTTTTTAATCATTATCCATCATTGTCCATCGTTGTATCAAAGTCCTTCACCGAGTCTGTCTGTCTTTTCGCGATAAACTCAAAAACTACTGCACCGATTTTCATGATGTTTTCACCAATGTATAGAGTGGTTCTCGAGGAAGGTTTTAGTATATAATTAGTCAAGCTTTTGTATATATTGGCTAAAATATAAATAGACATGACGGCGAAGCCGCTGGCCGAAATCTAGTAGAAAATAAAATCCATACGGATAAAGTCACGAGCAAAAGCTAGTTGCTCTAGAAAACAATGCAATGGCAAAATATAAACAAGAATTATATTCATTCACATATCAATGTTCCTACAAAGCTTCTGTCTGCCAGACGCATGCATTACCATAATAAATATCGATACACAAACATAATAAGCGAACAAACACTCCAGATTCATAATAGCTTCACTGAAACCAGAACAAAGGCTGATCCTGGCGTTCACAGGCTATAGGGGGAGGGGGGCGTGTGAGCAAATATTGTCTCGCAACCAACAGGCTTCATTAGCAATGAGTGATGTAATTAATTTCACTGGTTAATGGATAAAGGTTCGTTGTTTGAAGCCTCCGTGGTATTGACATTTTGCCGCATTTGCGGTTACACGTTATGAATTATTTTTTGCTGTCTTGGTATTGTTTTTTCTAATACCAGTTTCTTTACCTGTTACTAACAACTACGTAACGCAACGTATTAAGTAATAACTCATAATGTAGTTAATAAACGATTGAAAGCAGTTTTTTGTGCACCATCTGAAGGAAAAATGGGAATTTGTTTGTTTAATAGATAGTTTTTTTGCAGGAAAATTGTTATTTTTCTTTTAGAGGGGAAAACCTAAACGGGTGTAACCGGACCTAAAAGTTAAAGCCACGTATTACACAGTAATAGCAGTATTTAGTACATCACTCTGAAGGGAAGATGGGATGATTTAAATTTGTTGAATTAACGGTTTTCGCAGCAAATGTGGAAGGAAGCGTCTTTGCTGATTCGTCACAGTTCACTTCTATATTGCCATTGCTCAATATAACGTTCGTTTGATTAGAAACAATTGAATATCAAAATAGGGTAAAGAACCCTATTGCTGACACCCCCCCAATTTATTGACATCCTTTTGTTATTTTTAAAATATAAGGAAACTTGGCAGCCCAAGAGTGATATTTATTAAAATTATTTTAGGTAGTTCATTTTTTTATGCCATTGTTAACACCAATCAGTCAAAAGAACTAAAATGCCGCCAAAACAGCAGATACAAACAGTGCAATCGGTGTGTCAGGGAGAGAAAGTTGGTTTTCTTAGAGTTTCGATAAGGGAAGCGTTCATTTTAATCATGTTAAAATATAAAAAAAATCGAATACCTTTCTTTGAATGTTGTGTTAAACTAATATTGAAGGTTAAAATAACAGATTTCAATGGTTATTTCTCCATTAACTGTGATCGTTGAATTTTTACAAGGTGTCGATTTTTGGTATCTCGAAAATAGTATAATTCCAATTTATTGACATCTATGTCAATAATTGGAATTTTTTAATTCGTTTTTGAGGAGGTTCATTCCACTATCAGTACGTAGTTTATGACTTAGTATAAAACTACTAATTAGATTAAAGTCAAATACACCATTATTCCAAATTCTGACATGGGTGTCAAATCAATATTACTAATTATAAACATCAGTGTTGGTAATTGGGCAAGGCTATGTCAATAATTGGAATACAATGAAGACATTCTACTAATTAGAGTATTTTGACGACGTCTGGGGTCTAGTGGTTCGAGTACCGGACTGCTGATCATGAAGTCTTGGGTTAAATAAAAAAGGTCCTTTTGTACTGATTTCTGACACTTACGCTAATACTAGACATTGAAATAAAACTATTTTTTACGGATTTTATCGCGTTATATTGATATTATTTTAAACCTGACGTTTCCCTATTATAGATTCAATTAAATCTAAATCCAAGCCTAAAACTGTAAGATCGAAGGATACAGTGAGCTCGTTCTGCGTGAATCTGATTGCCAACAATTAACAAAAATATAGGGTAGCTGTTAGTAATTGAAACGTCAAGACGCCTTACACCTTAGTCATCCGTGACCATGGACACTGTAAAGGGTCCGAAACGTCGGGATTAAAATAATATCAATGTAACGCGATAAAATCCGTAAAAAGTAGTTTTATTTCAAGGTCCTTTTGTGTTAACATCAAATGAAAAAAATAAAATTAAAGAAGAAAAGGCTGAAGGAATTAAAAAAAAGAAAAGAAGAGAGAAAGAGAAAAAGAAAGAACAGGAAAAAATAAACAAGGCTCAGAAAAATAATAATAAGCAGAAGCCAAAAAAAGAACACTGGTAAAAAAGATGATGAAGTAAAGAATTTATTGTTTAGCGATGAGTTTTATCGCATGGAAAATTTAAGAAAATCCCCACCAAGCCACAATGATAAAGAAAATAGCCAAAAAAGTGTGTCAGAAGAAGATTGTGAACTTACTACGTACAATCAATCCATTTACTGTAGAAGAAATTGAAAGATTTTTAACAGATTTAACGTAATTCTTATGAGGAAATTGATTAAGATTTTTCTATTCAAATAAATAAAATATATAAATATTCGTAAATATAGGTAATTTAATAGTAAAAAGGCAAATTACACAAATTAAGATTTGTTTTATGTAAAATACCTTATAAAGGTAACATTGTTTAATAGGTAGGTACTAAGAAAATTGCTATACTAAAAGGTGTCAATAAATTGGCACAACACCTGACGATAATAGGGAAGAATGTGTCAGTTTTTGGGTAAATCATACTAAATCAATAAAACTTGAAAAAATAACACCAAATATCATTTACATAAAAAAATTGTTTATTAGCAAGGAACTACATTAATTGCTCTATTATTTTGAAACTGAAATCTAACGGGCAATACCGTAAAATGTCAGATATCAAACCATTTTGATACGACAGCCCTTAAAGTGTCAATAATTGGGTATCTTACCCTACTTCATCTTGCTTTATTTAGGGAATTCACTCTGCAGCAGTTTCTTTAATTTTAACATCTTCCGTAAATTGATTAGCTACATTAGGGATTTTTTATCTTACTATGGGGGCTGGTACAACCAGCAAAACTTCGACCCAATGGGATCTTTTGTGTTGTCCCCATTACCGTATATTCCTTACTCTTTGAAGACGTGGTTCACGAAGGCGGCTAACCCACTGAGAGGAAGGAACCTAAAATCTTCCGTCTTCGAGTACCTGTTGCTGAGAAGACTCTTCCGTTTCGTCGCCAGGACGTCACAATCGCACAGGATGTGCTGCATAGTTTCCTTGAATTCACCACAGGCTCTGCAGTCGTTATTCAAATATCAAAAAATTCAAATCCTTAGGGATTTGATCAAATCTCTGTTTTCATAATTTTCCAGTGACTAATAATAGTGATGGATAATGTGACTGTGACTAAAAGAGTGATGAATATAAATGTAGAAGCATTGATGTTGGATGGGTATATGAGGGCAAAGAAAAGGATTGTATTAAGGTCAAAATGATGGAAAATTATGAGATGATGGCTAACAGTGATGAATGGAAGAAAAAGATATGCTGTACCGACCCTAAATAAATTGCAACGAGGACAGGAATATGATAAAATATAAAACTAACGTAAGGAACAGTAAAGTCCCACGAGAAATTGATAAGCCGATAGAGCAAATCCATAAACTCTAATGAATGCTCTATAAAATTGTTGACAATACATGAAAACTCATTTAGCCATCGCAAAACCGCCGAGCGCTGAGCGTAATTCCATTAACTGCATTTCGAGGGGCACTCAAAGCGACCGACTTATCGAATTTGGCGTTTGCGCCAAATACGTATGAAATGGGAATACACGTAGTGTGGCCGATGAAATATGCACTGATCGGTACCTAGTGTATGTTCTATCTAGTGTATGTTCGGTGTATTGTAGCGGATGGCTGCGTTATTGTTAACGTTAACATACACGCCTGTTGCTACGGAGGTTATGTCAATGATATGTAGCGTATCATTATTTACAACAGGTTATTTATTAAACTTCCCACCGATACTTTATGTTGAGTGACTGATGATTACAGATTTTTAAAACCGTTTAGTTTGTCTTGATTCTGTCCATTGTGATTTATAGATAAGACCTAAATCTGACCTGTGAATACTATAGGTAAGTACTGGAACGCTACTCAGTTTTTTACGATATGGTTTTTACGTTTTGTTTACTATAGAATTATTTATCTTTATTTACAACAGACTGTGGTCTAACTGTTGCGCGACTATCGCTCACTGTGTCCGACGTATGCCTGCCTATAAGCAACTGTGCTGTATGCTGTCGTTTCCCTATAATTACTGTGATGTAATTACTGTGATATAATTACTGTGATGTGTTTAATCAGAGCAGGAAAAATAAAGTTTTATGGCGTTCTACGGTTAAAAAAATCGCCGTAAAAAATCCAGGAGCGTGGTACTACACAGACGCGGTTTTTAACGTCGCGATATGAGCTATGATCTATTTATTATGTAATAAATAAACCATCAATCAACCAAGGAAGCAAGCTAAAGAATGAGGTAGAGGGAATCGGGCACAAATCTCTGCGTTTTTTTCTATGAAATTCCCAGTAGCAGCTCATTGTCTAGGACCCATAGTACAAGCTCTGCTTAGTTTGGGACTAGATGGTGCTTTGTAAAAATGTCCCAAGATATTTATTTTATTTATTTATTTATATACTCATGAGACCCGCAGTGCGCCGGTTTGTTATGGTCCCATAACATAAAGGCTGAACTGTGGATATTCAATGTACATGTACACCTCTGCCTAACCCTGCTACATGCGTGATGGTATGGATACTCAATTGATCATGACGATAACGAGTCTAAAATATCCTTCTTTATGTTAGTGCAGCAATATCAATTTCCTGCAAATATAAACATCTATAAAACAATAGGTTTAGCAAAACAATTTTAGTACCGGAAATTAATTTCCCTTCGCGCCGCAGACGCGGAACGTATGCAAACGAAAATTTATTTCCATCCCATCAATATATTTCCTCTTTTTCTGAAGGAAATGTAAACGTTAAAAGGATTAAGTAACGAATGTATTGGTTATGTAGCAAAATATTTGCAGTAGGTAGGTATTTTTTATTATATTTATTTAGGATCTTCAACAAAACATATACACAAGTATGACAGATAATAATAGTCAACAACGATCGCAAGTGTACCCCTTTTACCTATAGGAGACCAGCATGCACAACAAAGTTATTTTTTTAACAAAGTAACAACAGATAAGCCATTTCCACGAGGTATAACTAGTCCTACATAATTCTCAACCTCTTGTTTGGATTTCTGCACAGAAAATGTCATAAGGTTTACCACTAATTTCTTTTCTTTATATGTATGAAACAAATATCAGGCGTATGTGCAGGTGCTCCCAAGTGCAGGGGAGGCGACAGGGTATATTGTTGGACTCTTACTAAAAACAACAACTTTCTTCCCTTACCCTATAGTCACGGCGAAACGTTCACCACGACCGCAAATTGCTAATGCGCCTGGCCGCCATTTTGGTGACGTAAAAATGACGTAACCGCACTCAGTACCGTTAGTATCACTGGCCGGCGAGAACGGCGGATGTCGTCACGTTGATGTTTCCATCGTATTAGGAATTTGCGGGACCTTTATCCAAGATATCCTACCAACTTCTCCGAAGTCGGCAAACATGTTTGGATACACACTCGCGCGCCAAATGTCGCAGCATACATCACGATCAAGCAATTTCACAGTTGTCGTGTTGTGTATCTGCATCCTTATTACTGGATACACCTGGGAGCGTGTCGCGCGCGATATAGATCTGTGACGTGCGAGCTACTACTGGAAGAGGTTACTGTCAGTGAGTTTGGTGTGAGAAAATCGGGACTTCTTCTTCTTAGCGTGTCGATGGCAAATTATTATATTTCACAATAAGGGCTCACACTAATTGTTACTGGACTTTTTTATAAGGGTGGTATGTCACTGGTAAACTACCTCGTTAGTCTAGTGGACTGCTTAAGGTGAGGTTCAATTCCCGAGAACTAGATGGTGATGTGTAATGTGTGTGATGTGCTTGTTCCGCGTGGTCTGGGTTTTCTTATAACTTTCATCCCTTATTTCAACTCCTTAAAGCCCTTTTTTGCATTAATAAGTAGCCTTTGTCCTTTCTCAGGCTCTAGACTATCTGTGTACCAAATTTGATTTGAATCGGTTCAGTAGTTTTGGCGTGAAAGCGAGATAGACAGATAGAGTTACTTTCGCATTTATAATATTAATAAGAATTACTGTTATTATTATTAGCCTGGTTGGTCCAACTGCAAGACAAAGGCCTAACTACCCTCCTTCCACTCCTCATGTTTTAAGGCGTTATGAGCCCAATTTATTAAATATGAGCTGCACTCCTACTTAATAATTCCAAGAACAAATAATACTAACACAAAATATTGTTAATTAATAGTTACGTTCTACTTTATTATCCTATCCTATATTTTATGGATGATAAAAATAACTGTTAAATTATATTGCCATATTATAGTTTAATCGTCAATTAAAATTCATATTTTTTAACCTTGACAATTCTTTTGTATCAGAATAAATTATCGGAAATATAATAAGAATTCATATTATAATGACATATTAATCATAAACTATTAAATGACTTATTATAAATATTGTTTTTTTTATATGTCTGATTTCCAATATTTGTTTCGGAGTTTTTAGACAATAGGTTCACCCCTATTATATGGGATCTAAACATACGGGCGAAATGGTAATTGGTATCTGCCTCACCGCAGACCAGGCAGGTCGGCGCAGTATGTATTTTCCCATCTACACTTCATTTGGTTTTCTGTCCTCCTTTTTAAAGATACATATATAAAACCAAGCTTATTCTTAACTCTTTTTTTATAAGCTTCGTGTGTCTATAGTGTCTCCAATTCTTTTTTTTAAGTGATCTCGAAACAAATACTCCTTACACTTTAATTCGTGGTAGGGCTGCCTAATGCAATGCATGCAGTGATACGAAGCAATGTAACACGTGAAATATCTACAAACTAGAATATATTTACGTATATTAAGTTATTTGTTGGCTCCGATGAGTCGAGGAGATAGCATGCTGGGCGTTAAATTGTAATTATTATTGCCTACGTATCTGATAGTTACTTTTGAGATACTTTCCGTAGAAGAATAATTTATCTATTACTTACTAACTATCCATGTACAGATGTACTATTTTTTCGCTTACTATGGGTCTCATAAGAAAGTTTAAGGACACTCAGTGGCCTATGGAGAAAGCTATGGTATCTCTCCACGCGACCGAACCAGAAATGAGGAGATTCGTAAATAAAAGAACCAGAGTTTGCCAACATAGGATAAGCAAACTAAAGTAGTACTAAGTACTACTTTAGTTTGCTTATCCTTTAAGCTCCATTTCCATCGGATCTACGAGTACTAGTGTACTCGTAGATCCGATGGCAGCTGGGGCAGAGAGGCTCTTGAGTGAAGACCCCGCACCGGAAAGACGGTCTTCAACGAGATGGACACATGACCTGATAAAGGTTGCTGGGAGTCGCTAGAGGCAAGCGGCATATAAGCGGTCCTTGTGGAAGTCTATGGGGGAGGCCTTTGTTCAGCAGTGGACTTCGTTTGGCTGACATGATGATGATGATGTCGTTGTACTTACAAAGCAATTGCTTTCGGTTTAAATTCTGTAAGTACTTTAAAAGTAATGTTAAATATAACACGACGCCTGTATTTCCCGTAGGCTTCGGCAGAGGTGTGCTTAATGTGCTTATGCACAACTCCATTTCACCGATATGTTTAGGTTTTATGTAATAGGGGGCCCGTCTATTGCTATTATCCGCGCGAATCCAAACTCAAAGCTGCTAGGTACTGCAAAATTTCATAACAACACTGCTAGACCCATTGTTAGATATGATAGTAGTCGCGCATACTACATACAGTTGTCGCCAAACTTATTGTCCGGGTTGAAGTTGGTACGAGCTAACTTTAACCCGGCCGTAATATATTTCTGTCTCCGATGTTTACAGCTGGGTTAAAGTTAGCATGTGCCAACTTCAACCCGGACAATAAGTTGATTTAATTGATTACATCAAAAGGTGAATCCCAACTAGAACAACTTTGGATATCAAGTAGCATTTATTAAAATTCTAACCAGATTTTATTGAAATAATTAATTCTAAGCCGCTATTAATTTTGCAATAATTTACTGAATGATTCCGTTGTTGCTTCTTAGAATAGTGACAAATATATAATTTTATAACTTGACCTTTGATTAAGTGGGTATTCTTGTTTGTGGTGACCTTTAATAAATACAACCTTCAATTTGAATTCTATTCAGGAAACTGGCTCAGATATAGAGTTGGTATGTAGCGTAAAACAACAGGAAAAATATAATATAGCAGGTTTGTGTTTCGTACAACAATGCAGTAGCTGATTAATGATGAAAAGTGTGTGGCGTATCGGCACGTCCGTAAAATATTGTCGTGCTGTTTCGGTTATTGTTTGTGGCACAACCACAGACAGTGACAGAGACAAGACTGGAGTAAGTAAAAATCTATGGTTCGGAACGGGCGCTCCATCCGCCAGACCGCTCGCTTGCTCTCTTCCGCTGCCGACCTCTGATCGACTCGCACGCATGTCGCGTTGCAGAGTTCGTAACGGTATATATACATATTTTACTACCCACTGGTTATTATTTTCGCTCATCACGCGTGCTAATTACAGTGTATTCGTACCTGACTTTGTGTACCTGTGTAATATAAGTTTTTATGAAACACATCGGCGAGTATTATTTCCCGGCCCGGAGTAGGCCGTTCGATCACCTCATAAAATACTCCAAAAGTGATTGATATAATATATGTATACTTTAAAATATTTTTATGTGTAGGGTTTATATACTGAATTGTACTATATCATAATAAGAGTGTAAAAACTTACTAACAAATCAAGTTGAATAAAAGCTTGTAAAAATATCAATGAGAGTAAAAACAATGGCGGTTCTATCATATTCAAAGGTATTTTTATCTACTTATTTTGTACCTACTAAACAAATTAACGACTTTTATTTTAAAAGTGTATCCAATAAGTTTCTATACCGGATTCTTCTCTATAAATGCTAGTAAAAGCTTGAAATAAAAACACCTGCACTTGAACTTGAAGTAATAAACGGATTATGAAAATCTTCACGGATTTAGAGCAACAATATCCCTGGATGACTGTGATGTGATCATTTCAACATTAACGAACTTACGAAGAATCAAATCTGAAATTAGGCTAGAACAAATTATGAGGAGAATATCAGAATACATAGCCATAAACATAAAGGACGATTTCGCATCAAAACTTTTGAATTCCCAATGTAAATACCCACAATACGTTGTTGTAACTTGCTTGATGAAATCTAAACAATAGTTAGTGGGAAGTTAGCTAATGATGAATAACAGGCTTCTCTCAGTCAACAAGTTGCTAATAAGCATTCATAATTTATTAATTAATATTTCGTCATAACGCTTGTTAGTTAGTGCAAGGAGTCAAAGGTTAGAGGTGAGTGCAATGTAGAAAGGTAAAATCAACGTGGTCTTTGTGGCGTGCATGTATGAGAAGACGATTGTATGAATGTGTTTAGGGATGCACTAGCGGCACGATAGCAAAGAAACCAAACTGACCGTTGAACTACTTTTTATTTTGAACTTTCTTTAACTACACACTTCTTTGTTCTTCTTGTGAACTATACCTTTCTTCTTGGCTTTTGGTTTTACAATACAATACATGACACTGCCCGGGTCATTGAATGGCGGAGAATCTTAACACCGCCATTCAGAAAATGACGTCATTTGGACAGTGCCATCTATTAGTGAAAATACGTACTTATTTCAACAGAATGAACGTGGAAATTGAATGAGAGGAATTCAGCAGTGATAGTGGTTTTTTGAAACAAACACAAACACCACACATATATTATAATAGCCTTTGACCGCGACTTCGTTCCCGTAGAAGTTGAATTTTTCCCCCGTTTTTGCAACAATTTTTATTGATACTCCACTCCTATTGGTCGTAGCGTGATGGTATATAGCCCATAGCCTTCCTCGATAAACGGGCTATCTATGACTGGATGAATTTTTGAAATCGGACCAGTAGTTCCTGAGATTAGCGCGTTCAACCAAACAAACAGCTTCAGCTTTATAATATTATAGTATAGATATTTGTGTCCTGTGGGAATCGAACCTACGACCTCGTGAGCAGCAGTCCAGTACTCGAACAATTAGACCACAGACCTCATCACAGAATATTATCGAATAGGTAGATAGTAGTGAGGAGTTGTATTATCAGTTTCTGACGGAGTCCACAGGTGTGGTTTTGTTCAAATCGTTTTCGTTATCTAGTATTTTTGAAAGACGTGCCATCACGCCAGTATTCCCCGAAGAGTTAGGCCGAGGTGTACCAATGTACACCCACATTTCACCGGTATGTTTAAGTCCGATTTAATAGGGGCAAGCCTAGTGCCATCAACTCGGCACAAATCCAGACTCCAAGCTGCTACTGGGAATTTTACAGAAATACCCAAACAACACTGTTCAGACTTTAGACCTCTAGTCGCGCTTAGGAACACTAGACCA
This sequence comes from Acronicta psi, assembly GCA_946251955.1. Taxonomy (NCBI): domain Eukaryota; kingdom Metazoa; phylum Arthropoda; class Insecta; order Lepidoptera; family Noctuidae; genus Acronicta; species Acronicta psi. The sequence goes on along the minus strand of OX276482.1, from coordinate 9,638,565 downwards.
ACGAGGCAGTTTGATAGATCTAATATAATATAATAATGCTGCCAGTCTTCTGGGCACGTTGCCAGACGACGGTGATGCGAAGGAATTCTTCGACGCTTAGTGTAACGGGTTTTTTTTTTTTTTTCTGTAGGTGTTTATCATTTTTCTTTTATGTAAATATTTTTATTATGTTATTTAAGTACTATTAACCAATAAATTTAATAAATATTTAAGTTTAAAAAAAAAAATTATAATAATAATAGTCAACCCCTATACTGTCCCACTGCTGGGCACGGGTCTCCTCTCAGCATGAGAGGGATTAGACTATAGTCCACCACGCTGGCCTAATGCGGGTTGGTATACTTCACATGCCATTGAGAAAATCTCTCAGGCATGCAGGTTTCCTCACGATGTTTTCCTTCACCGTTAAAGCGAGTGATAATTACGCACATGATTTCGAAAAGTCAGAGGTGCGTGCCTTGGATTCGAACTAGAGACCTTTGACTTGGCAGTCCAGTGGTCACACCCCTAGGCTATCACTGCTTTTTCTATAGCTATATGAAGCTATATATATATGCTGATAGATCTATATATATATAATCTATATATATCTAGATAGAAGTTTGTTTTGAAAGAGATAATGGCACAGCCACTTAAGGCTCAAATCTGGAGCAGCCTGTCTAGAAAAGTATCTCCGCCTTACAGAAATCTGTAGCTAAATAACACACTTTATTGTGTGTTGTGTTCCTGCAGTGAGTAAGGTTGCCAGACCTCCTTCTAAGAAAGCATTGCGCTGGCAGCTAGAGAAATATTCTCTTAAACTGTCGGCGCAGTGACGCTTCGATGTTATAAACGTCCATAGGCTACGGTAACCGTCTACCATCAAACGGACCGCATGCTTGTTTGCCAGCCTTGTGGTAAAAAAAAAGTTTTGATAGATGACCAATATTTTCTTTTGTTAATTGCCGACGACTTTTGTGGTTCGAGTACCGGACTGCTGATCACGAGGTCGTGGGTTCGATTCCCACAGGACACAAATATTTATGTGATGAATAATAAGTATTTGTGTTTGTCTGGGTATTTCCTATGTATAATAAGTATATATTTACAAAAAAAAGTATATAAGTATCATATCCATTGTCTAGTAGCCATAGTACAAGCTCTGCTTAGTTTGGGACTAGATGGTGCTGTGTAAAAATGTCCCCAAATATTGAAATAAAACTACTTTTTACGGATTTTATCGCGTTATATTGATATTATTTTAATCCCGACGTTTCGGACCCTTTACAGCGTCCACGGTCATATAACGCGATAAAATCCGTAAAAAGTAGTTTTATTTCAATGTCTAGTATTCGCGTAAGTGTCAGAAATCAATATGTCCCCAAATATTAAAAAAATATTTAATTGCGTGTGAAAGGACTACTTCTGAAGGCCCGTAGTTTAATACATGATTCGCAATAAGCTTTTGCAAAACTAATTTCAATACCCAAATGTCGACACTAATATCAAAGGCGAATACTAATGATAAAATTGCAAAGTGATTGGCGGTAATTGTACTGATGTGTGAAGCAGATTGCGGCGTGGGTACTGAACACCAATTATTTATTAATTACAGTTGAAGTTCTGTCTACAAATGTATTCTTTATTACAGAATTATGGAGGCAGGTAAGTAGTTTGATCATAATCTTCCTAGCCTTTTCCCAAACATATTGGGGTCGGCGTCCAGTCGAACCAGATGCGGCTAAATATCAGTATTTTATACGAAGCGACTGCCATCAGACCTCCGAAACCCAATTTCTGGGCAATACCGATACTTATTTGAAGGATAGACTGGTTGTCAGGCTTTTTGACTTCTGACTACCACTAACGATTGTTATAGGTGTTCCTATGACAACCGGGACCGACGGCTTTACGTGTTCTCCAAGGCACGGAGGGGTCTAGATGTGTTAAGAATGGTCACCCATCCACAGACCGACCTCGGCAAGCAAGCGTGGTTAACAGCCTTTGATCAGCGTTTCTATAACTTAGCCACTAGCCCCTTAGCAGGTAAGTAGTTTGATAAAACTTTCTTATCCAAGTATAAATAAATAAAGACTAAGCTTTAAAACAATAAATTTATTCCGTGAGGGTTAAGTTATGTTAGATCTTGTCCTACAGTTTTCTGTCATGTTGTCTTGGAGCCCAATTCCACCGCCCAAATCCTTGGATCAACGATCAATAACTAACGAGACGGGGTGTGATTTTAGTCTATCAGTACATGACCTAATTCAGCTGATTATAGCCATTTTCAAACCCTAGGCCTTCTCTCACAATGATGTAGGTACAGTTCACGCCAAACTTATTGTCCGTGTTGAAGTTGGCATGGGCTAATTTTAACCCAGCCGTAAAAATCGGAGAAATGAAAATATTGGATAAAAACTATATGAAGCGACAGCCTACGAGTTGAGCTTTCGTTTTTATTTATTACAATCCTATAATTTTTATTCTCCGATTTTTACGGCCGTTAAGTTAGCTCGTGCCAACTTCAACCCGGACAATAAGTTTGGTGAGAACTGTACGGGATAAGAATAAAGATCGGTAAACGGAACAAATAAACATCACGATTTGAATTTCTGCTATCTGCTTATTAAATCTTATCTTTTCAAGACATCGAATATACAGTTAGCAACGCAAGTTTTGGAACATCACAACATCATAGCTTTTAATTATATAATATAGGCTAATTCACAGCTTACCGAAGTTACCGTTAAATTACTAAGCAGATAGTTTTATACAAATGTTGTTCCACATTTGAATTTATTCTGTGGTTAGCGGCTATCCAGAAGTGGTGCCTAATAAGGGTAAAGTATAAAATAACCTAACCCTTCTTATTCCAACAGGGGCACAGTAAATGGGTCGATGATAATGTCATATTATTATAAGCAGAGACCTCATATTATTAGCTTCTTGAGTCACTAACTTTGGATAGCAAAAATGTTAAAGCATTTTGAACATTGCATTGCATTCAGCGACTTTTGTTGCTGACTGTATCTACGATCAAAATTGAATCACACTTGGCAATGCAAATTGACAAAAAACTAATCAACAATGTAAACCAAAGTAGCGTCTTGCTAGTACATTGTAAATGTAAGTACCTACAGTACATAATTATTTCGTACAAAAAATTGATTGAAGTTCGTCCTTTTATGTCGATGGCGCCAAGTATTGCGTCTAACGATGTACACACGACGAGACATCGAGATACACAGTTTGACCTTTGCACCGCCCGCGCGCCCGTACTCCATCGCAATAGCGGTGATTATTGTAGTGTAACTGTAGGTATAGCTCGATATGGTGTCGTGTGTGTAGGCTACAACAGCGTCAAAGATTTATTAATGTGTGTAGGTATGACAATACATAATTATTACGTGTCAAAACGCAGGTGTTGTTCTCTTTGTCTTTCTCTCTGTTAAGGTAAAAAAATAAAGGATTATATAATTAAATTCTCGTAATTATATCGAGGGGCTCGTGACTAAGTTATAGCAAAGCTGATCAACCGATCTGTAAGGTTAAGCTACTCTTGCCGAGGTCAGTCTGAGGATGGGTGACCATTCTTAACACATCGAGACCCCTCCGTGCCTCGGAGAGCACGTAAAGCCGTCCTATCTCGGTTGTCACACGAACACCTATGACAATCGTTAGTGGTAGTCAGAAGTCAAAAAGCCTTACAACTAGTCTATCCTTCGAATATCGGTATTGCCTAGAAATTGGGTTGCGGAGGTCTGATGGCAGTCGCTTCGTGTAAAATACTGATATTCAGCCGTATCTGGTTAGACTGGAAGCCGACCCCAACATGGTTGGGAAAAGGCTAGGAAGATGATGTTCTCATAATTATGAACAATTTTAACTTCGTTTAATCAATCCGACAAAATAATGAACAACTGTTTTTTCGAGATTTAAAGGTTGGTGATAGCAAATAAATATGGTAAGTATTAGCAGATAAGAACACCGAAGATTTATAAAATTTTATTTTTTTGACGAATAAATATGCCAAGATGTATGCCTTTTTCTTCGGTTGACTGTACATACACTAAAATGTCTGCGCAAGAAAAGGTTAATCTATTGTAGTTACAACACTACATTGTGCGTCGAATGTATAGATGAGTGACATGATGACCTAGTCTACGTTAACGCAAGTGCTTGTTAGGTGTCAAAGAAAAAGTCTGACTAATTTATAAAGAAATAGTTGACACTTTAAATGCGTTCCTTTCAAATTGCTGGCTACGCTGGCGTCAGGCGTTGCGTATGAACATAATTGTACATGTCTGCGGTATTTTAAAGGTTAATCTATTGTAGTTGCATTGCTACATATCGTGTAGCTGTCTTATTAATCCCCGACGCAAAAACGACGGGTGTTATAAGTTTGACGTGTCTGTGTGTGTGTGTCTGTCTGTGGCATCGTAGCTCCCTAACGGATGAACCGATTTTGATTTTGTTTTTTTGTTTAAAAGGTGAATTAGTCGGGAGTGTTCTTAGCTATGTTTGATGAAAATCAGTCCAAGATGGCCACCGCTACAAAATAGCGGATTATATATTTTTTCACAACTCCCTCAAAATGAATATCAAATGAAAGGGCTCAACTAGGAGAATACTATACACTATGATAAATTTCAAATCTCAGATGCCCGCCACTACAAAATTGCAAATTACATTTCGTGCCGGGGGTTTTCTAAATTTTTAATTTAGGTTATTTATATCCTTATCTATTCATTCATTCAGAAAGACCTCGTATCACTGCCTTCCCTTTAAAATCCTGGGTAAGGCTTATGCCAGACTTGTACCGATAAAAACCACTTGCCTTCTGGTGTTGCAAATGTTCATGGGTAATGGTTTATTTTTTGATGAGTAATCCGTCGGAGAATACACGCGTCATGGTTAGGGTGGTTCACGCTAGTATGGCGAAAAAAAATATTTGAGGTACGGGTTACGCCACCCCGTTGTTTCGTTACACATACCTAAGGTAGGGTGGTTCACGCTAGTATGGCGAAAAAAAATATTTGAGGTACGGGTTACGCCGTTGAAGTTAGCTGATGCCAACTTCAACCCGGACAATAAGTTTGGCGAGAACTGCACTATATATAATTTATTGTATTCTATGTCAAGGTTACCTAATGACAGGAACATGCCAGTTATATGATCGACGTAGTGTAACGAGAGGCTATTGTAGAAGAGACTCAAAACTGTTATTTACATTGCATAATAATAAGTGGCCCGTCCCGGTTTCACACGGGTAGACATTACCGAAGTCTCTCGGAACGTCAACGTCAGTTCCCGCGTCACGCACAGCGCCCCACGCGGCGATAACCAGTACTATCTTTAACTTTATACACTGTGGTGCTCGATGTCAAAAATGGCGTTAAATTACGAAAAATGTATACGAATACAAATTATCTTCATATTTTTCCCCACGTTTTTACCGTCAATACGTACTTCCTGGAGATAGCAGATTAACGAAAGTTATTATGAAATGAAATGATATAGGGAAAAATTGTTTTGGGAGGCCTTTGAATACACAGATTACAGGAAGAGGGTGGCCTATATTCTATCCTTGCTATAAATTGGTGCCACCCCTAAAAGCAAAATTAAAACAAATAAACAATTAAACAAAACACCAAAGCACTTACAGAGACCAAAAAGTAACATTCAGATGTCATTAGTTAAGGGAAAATACAAAATGTCGGCAGCGACAACAGAGCGGGCCAATTGATCAAATAAAGTGTCCCTTGATTAAACAAATGAACGCTACACTTCAACCCGACCGAGGCGAGCGTAAAAAAGCGATTCAAGCGAATAAAACCAAGGTCGAGTAGGATCAGGAATGAAGGGATAAGGATCTGACAGCTGCATACCTATACCAATAATGAAATTGAACTTTGGCAGGGCTCAAAATTATAAAAAACTTATAAACTAAAACCCTAATTGCTATTTTTGCCTTTCGTGTGTTGAATCAGTCAACAAGTCAACCTCAAATGTTCTTCCTTCTTACAAGAAATTGTTTTTACCGAGTTGCTGACTGTACTTGAATTTTTTTTGAACCCGTTGGGAATTTATAGAAACATATAAAACATTATTTTTTTCATGGACCCGTTGGGAAAAGGAGAACAATAGAATCGTGAACCTCTGGGAACAACCCTCTGATATTCCATGCAATATTTTTCCTATTATTCGCAGTCAAGCCGTGTTAATTCACTCAACAACGAATGTGCAGCATTAACGACTTAAAATTTCTCATTAATGTACTAAATAAATAATTATGCATGCAGCGCGGCATCCAATAAAAATAGGAATGTGTTTTACGCGAGCTAAGCTTACAACTTAATTTGGCGGAATAAATAAGTTTGCCTAAGGTCTGAGACACAAATGATGGATTAATAAAATATTTAATAAAATTAATCACCTCAATTGCAGAGCAGTAATAACGTAGTGTTATGACTTATGACCATCAGATTGCCAAGTCGTAGATCTCAAGTTTAAATATAAGGCACGCAACTCTGACTTTTCGTAATCACGTGCGTATTAATAATTAATTTATTACTCTCGTACAAAGGTGAAGGAAAATATGAGGAAACCTGCCTGAGAGATTGCCTGCCTTTTCGATGGCGTGTAAAGTCTGTCAAGTCTTTTTAGGCTTTCTGTGGTGGATTACCCTCATTCTGGTTGAAAAAGAAATTTAAAAAATTTTTTTAGCTTACGTGAGCATGGCGTAGTACCTGATATGAATATTCAATTGTCCTTGGTTTTCTTTTCCTAATATGTGTAATGCTTTTACAAATAATTGTTCGAACTGAATTTATGGTTGTTTAAAATAATGGACCATAAAAATACTTAGCGTAATTAAATGCCCATGCCAATTGAGATTCCATGAATAAGTTTTAAGTGAGCCCATTTCGTATTTCGAAGCAAACTAATTTAGTGCATTCCCAGCCTTACATTACATTTGCATGTGAGCATGTGGGTTTAAAACACACCACGGAGTCACGCTACCGTGGCCTGATAGCTTATGTTTAGTACTCTCTATTTTTTTCCAAAAAAATAAAAAAAACTAAAAACCAACCTGCCAGTAAATCCCACCACTGTTATTTGAACTCCCGCGTCACCTTTACACAAACATTCGCAGGTGATTGCGGTGCATGTGAGGGTTGTTTGCAAGGTCTATTTATATTGGCCCACAAAGTTGGTCGTATTGTAGTTTAGCTGGTGTCACCTTTTATGACAGAAACTGTGTCGTTTGGCTCACGATACGCTTCCGCTTCACGTTTATGATATTTTTCGGGGTTCAATATTAGCGATTTGTATTCAATTGCATGTCGCTGAAGTTATATTATTCATATTAATACTCATTCGTTTTATTCTTTCAATCATTCATTACAGATAAACATCATCATTATAATACAACAGAATCCTGGGCATTAGTTCGTTTTTGTAAAAAAATATGCTTTTGAAGTTCAATAACTACACTCACTATCATTATATCCAATAAGATTTCGATTTTTTGCTCATCAAAATATTTGCACCTCATACAATTTTATTTGTTTCATGTGGAGCTAACTGGTAAGATTGTAGCCTTACCACTTGTAGTTAACCACGCTGTCCTAGTGCGGGTTGGAAGACTTCATATAGGTACCATGGAGATAACTTTACTAATTCAAAAGTATTTTTTTTTGTACATATTTTTACTTGTATTAAACCCAAAGGTTGACTGGTATAGAATGCCATATAGTATTAAGTCCGCCTTATGTGCTTGTGTACATTAAAAGTATAAATAAATAAATAAAAAAATCTTTCAGGCATGCAGGTTTCCTCACAGTATTTTCCAGTAAGTGTAACGTGCAAGTCTATGGCAATCCAAGAATTGCCAGTCCATGGTTCCTTATGTATCTTAACACAACAATTTTTTTAGTAATAAATCTAGAAAAAACAATAAACCAATGTATTTTTGTCTGCAACATTAAAGAAAAAGTCCTAATTTAATTAGTCTTACTCCGTAAGAATGTAATCTTGATAGTCTACCGCCACTAAAGGGGGATTTTTCGTGAATTTAATTAAAGTTTAGACAGTTAAGCACTTGAACATGATCGTTTTGTTAAATTATTTCACAAAAGTTTTGTGATTAGTCACCTAACATAATGCTTTTTCTTTGCTATTTATTATTCTAATGAATTTTACTATAAAATTTCGTATTATTATTGTAAAACAGATATAATTTACATTATAAGTAGTTTGATGATTGTAGTTATTTGACAAAGATGGTAGTTATAAACCTAGTATTGACGGTTTTGCTGTTACTTATGGAAATAAATAATTATAGTCTGTATAAAATAATATTAAAACAATTTCAAATAAGGCTTCTTGCAGAATCGTATTTATTTTACCAAAAAGGTTTTAATCCCCATCCTCATAAAGCCATCGAGAATGCCTTGCGCAATATAAAACTACCCCAGTACGCATGCGCCATATCCATGGCGTCGAACAAATGACAGTTTTGACAACAATCCCGTAGAAGCGACTCTGTTTTCAATTATTTTCATCAAAAATATAAATATTTGACGATATTCTTCTCAAAAAATAGTGTTTGAATTTCTTATTTTAGTTGTGACTATTGAGTGTAGCGATATAAGTTATTTTTAAGTGTGATAAGTTAGGTTAGTTTGAGTAACGTGTTTATGTTGATGGCATGCATTGTAAATAATAAATTCAAAACTTTAGTGCTGTGCTAGTGCGATCCCGTTCAAACTTTCAAGATCAATGAAATTAGTGGAGGAGTTGGAGCGATTTCCGTATCCGAGTAGGTAGAAGATTCTAAAGGTAAGTGCATTTCAGATAAATCCTTAATTCTTGTATCCTGGACGCGACGTAAACATTCGAAATGTGCTTACCAAACAATTCTATTATTTTTTTATATTTAAAACCTATGCTTAGAATATGTGGATGTTTGATCGAAATTTCTCTTGACTTATTTTTATATCATGATCCCACAGGATTGTTTTTTTTTTATTGTATCTTCCCTAGGTTACCTTCATGGATTTAGTTTTTTATAATTTCGTAATTGATTGTACTGTAACCTAAGGGTCACTATGGAGTAAGGACTTAGAAAAAAAAATGCAATAAAATTATTAATAGAAACCTTTAAAGAATCGTAATCTTACCCTATTAAAAGTATTATCTCTCTATAGGTTACCTGTAAGAGATTTTAGATGAGCTACCAGTTATTGTATATTTTTATTTGCAATTAATTATGTACTTCACCTTTTTTTTTCTGTGTCCTATAAAATATAAAGCCCAGTTTATTATAAAACATATAACCGTAGGTATAAAGTTCAAACATTTAGCATAGTATGAAACTATGAACACCTGTAATGTATAATTTCTTTTTCAGCATCAGTTGCAATCATTTTAGAATATTAGTCCACATCGATATCCCGGTTCTTAAAGTATATTATGCTAGAGGCGCCCGTTAGGTGTGCTTCCTGCTGACATGAGTTGTGGCCGGCGGTCGGGTGTCTTGGCGAGTTCACCACCCGACCAGATATTGGGCCCAGAATCAGTAGGCTGCGCGCTTGTCCATACGTGAATTTAAGGAGATAGGAAGCATGCCAGGGCATCATGGAGTCCGCCAATATTAAGACCACAGCCTGTCATGATCGTTGAACATGTCACATATGATTTGACTTTCGGTAGGTACATAAAAATATAAGGTACAATGAAGATGAAACTGTGAATTTGACAGTTTTGGAATCTAATCAATGATAAAAGAAGAAACTGATAGACTGATTCTGACTGATCGAACGCACAGCGAAACCGCTGGGAGAAGCATCAATTTTGCACAAAAGTTCCTTAGGTGACGTAAGTGTTGCCTAATAGAGTGAGAGCACAGGCCTGCCAAACAGACTTTATTTTCTAAATAAAGTAGATATGTCTGACATGCCTGGGGTCTTGGTCCATAAGGATTTTGGGAAATTCTCACGGGATTCCGAAAAATTTAATGAACGCGTGTAACACCGCGGGTAACAGCTGGTTAGTGACGCTGGTGAAGTTGGCCGTTTGAATGCGCAATTAATTGTTTCGGTTATAAATTGAGTACTGCGCAACTAAACACTGACAAACAGCTAACTTCAGTTCGGTCTTATGTCGCGGGTACTGTATTTTATAATACTGGATAGTTGGGGAATCAGTGGGTGCGACTTGCACAAGATCGGTAAAACTGCCGTAATAGAGAAGAGGCTTTTAATCAGCAGTGGGTGTTACCAGTTGAATAGATAGATAAATTGATAGTTGGAGCTAGTTTAGTACCTACTGAGACCGGTGCAAAAGAATTTTACTCCTTCCTGTCATGAGATCCAAGATCCAGCAACTTACGTAATCTGTCATACCTTTGGAATACACAAATATATATCAATGTGACGAGAGGGTGTGAAAATGCAATCTGCCCCAAATACTCAATAGGTTGCCAAAATCCATAGTTTGTAAAATTTCTATAAATAAAAATGAATCGCCGAAATGTTTGTACGCGCATAGCTTCCGAACAACTGCAGCAAATTTAATAATTCTTTAGGCCGGGCGGCCGGGCTGATTTTGATGAATTTACGTTATTGTAAAAAAACTTTATTGTTACCTAAACACACTTACTTTTAAAACTATATTGTTATTTGTTAGTCAATCGGCATCATTAACCAAAGACATTGATTGAAATAATTTTATCATTTACAGGCTCTTGTTTTTTATTAGACTTTAATTTAATTATGATTAGGTTATTCATTTTCTCGTGCTATAAAAGAAGTAGGGGCGGCAATCTTCCGTAGGTTAGGACTGCCAAGGTACCAAATCCAACCCTGTTGTCAGCCCAGGCCTTTTATATATATAGGCACCTACTGAGGTGGAAAATCCATTCTACGGTTACATTTTGAAAATAGAATTTTGAAAAGGTTTTCCTGTTATCTTATTGTTAAGAAATAATCAACAATAAAGACTCGGCATAACAATTGATTTTATTTCGGTTTTTACTGTTTTCGAGTGTGGGTATACCTACTTATACCCACGCTTTTACATACGAAATATCCGGTTTTCTTAAAAGGTCGTCTTTGAATTATTAATGACTTCTAGTTACGAAGAACTTTATTGTTTTTCGTGGGTGGTGTAGCTTGCTTTAAACGTCAATTGAAGCTGATGATTTAGATGTTCGAATCTTGTTTGGGTCCTTGTTTTCTCTTCATTACTAGCTGACAGATGTTGTACTGTCCTTATTAATAGATAACGCATTTAATGTCCCACTGTTGATCACGCGCCTCTTCTCAGAATCAGAATCTTATCTTCCACCACAAAAATCGATATTACATATTTGAATATTATTGTGAAGCTCACGACGATAGAACAAAGTACCGTACCGTTTTTTAGCCGCATGTATTGGTAGGATGAAATTGCTATTAGGAAAATAATAGGCGTTCATTTGAATAATGGGATCCCTTCCCAAAATTTTTTTGCGGGTCTTAATGGGAAGTTATTTTAGTTTTTTCGCATATTATGGGGGTTGGCAAAGGGATGAATGTGATTCGATACGTATTAAACTGTAGGCAGAAGGTATAGTGGCAAATAGGTACCTATCTACCTATTTCTATATATACTCTAATACTTACTACTTACTCTCTTCTTACTTCTCTAATACTTATGTATTAGTACTTGATAGCTTGTGTGTGTTTCGACTTTTGCGCACGAGAGCCAATTTCTCCTTTCAGTTGCTTTTGCAGTCAGTAGAGGCTTTTTAGGATCAGTAATGCATCAGCAACGCTTCAAATTTGGATGCTATCAGGTGGCTTGTTTGATCGTTAACCTATACTAATATTATAAAGAGGAAAGATTTGATTGTTTGTTTGTATTGAATAGGCTCCAAAACTACTGGATCAATTTGAAAAATACTAGTGTTAGATAGCCCATTTATCGGGGAAGGTCATGGGCTATATACCATCACGCTACGACTAATAGGAGCGGAGTAGCAATGAAACATGTTTCAAAAACGGGGATAAAAATTTCGCCACGCGGGCGATGCCGCTGGCGGAAAGCTAGTAGGGAAACTATAAAAAAAAAACTTATCAGTCAGTGGTAGCACACGTTTGGTTGGTGTTTAATTCTTTTTATTATTCCTTAAGTACCTTATGTAAATAGGTATAAGTTTCTGTACTGTTATTTTATATGAAGAATAATCTCAAGATTTATTTATCCTGTTTTGGCAACGGTTTCAAGTCAGTAAACATTTGTAAGTTTTTTTTAATGAAGGAAAAAATCGGCTGGCAATCAGGATTCGAACCTGCGTCTTCTGGTTCGGTCGATTTTTTCCTTCATTAAAAATAACTTGTAATCTTATCATGGAAAATGCTTAAAAAAAATACAAAAAGATATTTGTAAGTTTTATTTGTAAATGTTAACACTAGTATCAAAATTAAACTTTAATCGTTAGATAATGTTAAGGTAATGTCATATTAGGCTGCTCTAAGTTGTTTAGTAGATTTTTATCCGTTTTTACCAGTTGTTGGGTAACAATTTGGTAGTAAAGTTCTATAATAGTTATCAGAATTGATAATCTTGTAAATTTCTATAACGTAACACAGTAATTTTAATAAAACAACAATCTTTTACTCTTCTTACAATAAGTTACGCTGAGATAGAAAAATGTTTAAAGCTTTTGCAATTAAAAACGTAGAAGGCAATGCCAGCATCCAATTATTTCTCGTAAAATGAAAATTTCGTTCTCATTAAAATCGTTATCACGAAATCGACAACATAATGCCGGTCTTAATTAATAATTTACACCTAAACAGTATTGTGGTCGGCCCGCCAACAGGCCGATACCCACCCGTCGAAAATTTCCACCGCACTCGATATCCGAGTCTTGTTTACGCCTGAAATTTCATTTCTTGCCTCGGGTAATAAATAATACGTTGCTGGGCCTTCTCTAAAGGGTTTTTGTATGCAGGTCGGACGTGCGCTGCGGTCGATGTTTTGGCCGTCATTAATTACGTAGGTTACTATAAATTCTACTCAACGCTGAGCTTAATGCGTTCGACTAAGAAATCCTTTGCGTACTTTACTGGGGCCTAGCAAAGTTGCAATCAGACGGCTGACCCCGAGGTCGTAGGTTCCACAGGATACAAATATTTATGTGATAAATCTATATCTATACTTCTACAATACTCGTAATATTATAAAGAGGAAAGATTTAATTGTTTGTTTGTATTGAATAGGCTCCGAAATTAAAGGACCGATTTGAAAAAAAAAATTCAGCGGTAGATAGCCCATTAATCGGGGAAGGCTATATAACATCATACTACGACTAATAGGAGCGGAGTAGCAATGAAAAATGTTGCAAAACAGGGGGAAAAATTTATAAGACCACGCGGGCGAAGCCGCTAGCGGAAAGCTAGTCAAATATAAAAGTGTTTGTGTTTGTCTAATGTTTTTAAAATATCAACATAATGTAACTATTTACAAAAAAAATATGCTTAGTCTAGTAAGAGATCTGCTTAGTTTGGGATGTTGTCATCGTTGATCGGTATCTGTTTAACTTTCCTATAGAATTAATATTCAAGTGAACCTTATATAGGGATGCAGAAATGGCACAATTTCGGTTGTAATGACTTTCGGTTTATTCGGCGCCTTATTAATATTCGAAAACATTTGTCTTTCGCTTTTATTGGATATGCATTTCAATCAAGTGTTTATTTATTTAATGCCTTTCATGCAGTTTTATATTTAAAGAGGATTAAATACCTGCGTATTTTTAAATTATGGCTATGATATTTAACGCTTCTCACATTTTACGAGTCGACTTGTGACCTTTTTCAGTTTTGCTGGTTGGTCTATGATACATCATCATCATCAACCTATTAATTGTCCCACTGCTGGGCAAGGGTCTTTTCTCAGAATAGAGGGATTAGTCTATAGTCCACCACGCGCTGGCCTTGTACGGGTGGGAGACTTCACATGCCGTTGAGAAAATCTCTCAGACATGCAGGTTTCTTCACGATGTTTTCCTTCACCGTTAAACCAAGTGATAAATTACGCAGATGATTTAGAAGTCACGAGTGGCGTGCCTTGGATTCGAACTCTAGACCTACCCCGTCATAGCCCTGGGCTATCATTCTTTTCAATACTACATGTGGTTTTATCAGATTTTCTATTAGGTACTTAGAGCCGCACTCAGAGACGTCACTTAATGTAAGGAATTATTAGCTAATAGAGATCCAGTATATCTTAGTACACCTACACTGACAACAAACTCAAATATAGAAAAGCAGGCAAAGATATAGTAGCCACTGTTTGTTAACGATCCTCTAACATTAATTGACGTTTCTGGGTGCGGCCCTTTGTTATGTGTTCGGATACAAAATTACCGATTTCCAAATACAATGAAAATTGTATCACAAACCACTGTTGCAACATCAATTACATACTTATTGAACCTAGCTAGGTATATGTTTCATTTATTTCTTGGGTATTAGAATTATTCTGTTCAGCTTCAAAAAGCATGACACAAACGGACCACATCAAGCAAATTTCAGAAAAAAGTATCCATGTTACCCCTTTATTTGAATGGAAGGTAAAACGGCATTATTTATAGCGCATATGGAAATATACTCGTGTGAAATGGGACCGTAATGTTTGATCGTTTTCGAGATAAAACCAACGCGTTATACGGGATGGCCATTTCTCTCTTTATTTGCTTTTCATTTGCATAGCTGATGAATAAGTAAAACGCCGTAATAAACTGGACGCTACGTTTTGGCGATTTGTCTAGCTAGGCACTGAGTTAAGTTGATGTGTTGCGTTTTGCACGTTTTGCTTATCAAAGGCTTTTGCATGGTTCGTGAATATATTTTGTAAGTGTATATTATTTTATTTCACTTACAAACTGTTGAACTCAGATACGTCACTAAGGCTGATATTCAGAGAAGAGACTCAGCATGATGACATACGGAAGCCTTACTTTACGCTGAGCATCGTCTCTGAATGTTAGCCTAAGCGTAATGAGTCATTACCTAATATAGACCCAGGATATCTTAGTATACTGGGCAACAAACTCAAATATGGAAAAGGGCCCGATATACCAGTGGCCAGTAGCCACTGTTTGTTAATGACTCATTAACGTTAATTGACGTTTCTGAGTGCGGCCCTCAATTTTCGTTGCAATGGATAGAATTCTCATTGCCATCGCCATCTTGTAAGAGGCGAGAAAAGATCTGAATTGCTCGGTGACAGGATCTCTTGGGGATGGTTGACTGAATCGTCGGAATCTGGCAAAAGACACCTTTGTGTATGACAACTAGTTTCCCCCACGCGGTTGCTTTCCAGTTAGTTGGGGCTTTGGGTTGGCAATGCATCAGCAACGTCTTTGGTGCAGGTATCCATGGGTGGGTGGCAATGAATACTTACTATCAGGAGCATCAGGTGGCTCGTTGGCTCGGACTGCCAAGTTTTGGTCTCAAGTTCGGATCCAGGGTACGCACCTCAGTCTTTTCGCTTTTTAGTGTAGTAATGTAGTATACTATTTTGGCTTTGTGTGGGTTGGTAGACTCCTCTCAATCTAAGAGAAAACCCGTGCCCAGCAATAGAACAGTATAAAATGGGTTAAAATGATCAATTTTTTAAGCAGATCGGTATCAATTCTATTTCCATAATTAACCCCACACCCTTACAATCGTTATCCGATCGAAAACCTATTCCAACATTGTGCCTAAAATTAGACTGATCTAAATATTTTTCCGAAGGACACGAAGCTAGGCAACGTTCAGTGAAATGGAAATATTATGTGATGTCATTCCAGCAACTTGTCGATCTAGAATCGAATAGTCTTCAAATCAGAACATACTTTTTTATAAACCAGCTTTGAGATCCTAAGCTCGATTCTCGTCGAGCAAATCGTTATTGGGTTTTTCTATTTTAGGAGCGTTTTGGCGTTTGGATTTGTATCTGGTTATTGGCAATAGGGCCATATCTGCCTTCGGAGTATACCTACAGGCATACGATAATATATCATTAGTTTCATTTATTAGTTTAAATTCAAATCAATGTGATGGTATTCTATAGATACACCGTTAAACCTTTCCATTTAGACAGACCGCCGGTTTTCTCGGTCCGTCGAAAGAGACGGATATGCCAGTGGCAGTACAATTTATATGACAATGTTCACATTTAGACGGATCCGAGAAAAAAAACGGATCAGGGTTTTTACACGGACGTTTTGTCACTTCGAAGAGTCGTCTAAACGCCCGAATCGGATATAGTGTGAACGAATTTTCTGATGACCACCACAACACTGGGATGTCCTCATTGTCCATCGTGTACGAAGACTGAACGAAACTGATCGAAACCTGGTACATAGTGTGAACACTCAGTCTGGCCGCCATCTTCCGTTTAAACAGACGGTCCATCTAATTGGGGACGGGCCCTAAGTCATCCTATTAAATAAAACACCATGTAAGGTTACAAAAATATTCAATTCAACTCAAAATGCGATTGAGCGTACCGATCGCTCAATTCCGCATCTAAATTATTAAAGCTTATATAATGTTCATACCACAACGCGTCCCGCCGTAATGATACACGTTCATCCTCCGGTTGAATAAATAATATCGCCAATCGTATTATTCACGAATCCAGATAGCATTTGGGTCAGTTTCGCGATACTCGGCTAAAACATAGCATTCGAAATTGCCCCAAATTCGGCCTATTTGTAGAGTTATGTTTGGCATGCTGTTTAGATGCACTAGATATTGTATGATTCTGTTGTGTATTATTGAATTAATAACTATGTTACAGTTATGGTAAAATTGTATTGATTGGTTTAGTAATAATTTAACCCAAATTTAAATGATGGAGCAATAGGCTCGCTCCCTATTACATGGGACTTAAACTTACCAGCGAACTTCGGGTGTACATTAGAACATCTCTGCCTAATCCTTCGGTGAAAACGGGCGTGATGGTATATGATGGTATGTTTAAATATTAATTATGTTGATTCAAGCAGTGATCTATGTTCAGAGTTGAAATCGGTGAAGGAAAAAATCTTGTTAAAATCAAGGTGGTCTTTGGCGGTTTAAAGATCTTATCTTTAAACCGCCAAAGACCAGTTTGGTGGACTATAGACAACCTCATTTTGCCAGAAGACTCGTGCCCAGTGGGGCGGATGAAGTACGATGATGATAATAAGTATATTTAGTACATTTTTTAAATAGGATATTTTCTGTTAACTTTTATTTTCTTATTTTACCTTAGCGTATAGTAAAGTTTTTCCTTTTTAAAATTGCTCGGTATATTGTAATAATAAAAAAACAAATACTTTAGAATCTTAAACGCCTGTTTTCCTTTTTCGTCAGTTGAAAAGTGCTAAAGTGAAATACGTTACGGATCTGTATTTTTTTGTACAGAAACGTGATGAAAACTTTAACGCAGCACATTGTGGGCTTGATCTAATTTTAGCGCTCCTTTACGTTTATTTATAAGAAATTTCCTGAAATAAATTCACTAGAAAAGAGTACATGGTCTTGGGAGAGGCCTTTAAAAAAATGCACTACTAAAATATAACACCAGATCATTTGTACCTTTCTTCAAATGAAATAATAGAAATCAAAATGACATAAGTCCCCAATAAAAAAATCAAACATCCTCTGCTCAAATCCAGTAGGTACCTACAACGTCAAAACCAAGAACAAACGGTCGAATTATTTTAAAATATTCCATGAAAATAAAAGCAATATCGATAAAATGAAATAAGAATTCCAAAATTAGACTCCCCTAAATCTAGTGAGCGGCAATAGTGTCAACATAGGAAATGGATAAAGTTGGTAAGTGGTTTAAACCCTTCGTGTGCCTGGTGGATGCAAATCACACCGTCTGGAGGATCTAATGGACCCAATATTCGGCATATTATTTTTATACTTGGTGAGATAGAGCATCTCAGCTAAGAAGCTAGCTAGCATGTTAAGAAGTATGTATAGAATCGTAGCAAGCGGCGATATGTAGTCCTAATAAATGATTATTATAAATGTGAGGATGGATAGATGGTTTTTTACTCTGTCAAGCAAAAACTACTTAACTAATTTTGATGAAACTTTACAGTATTATATCCAATCAGAATAACACAGGATATAAAAAAGTTTTTTGCGATACGAGGCCTAGTAATACTATGATGCTAACTAACTACTACAGCATCTTCCTGTACATAAAATTCGTTTTAATTGCATTGTACACATAGCTAGGCAATTTCTAAATTATACCAATGTACTTTTCGTACTTATATTACGGCTCATTTCAGAAATAATACTTTCAGGAAGATTAAATGGTCAACAGTAGGTACCGCTGCAGATGCGGCCTTAATTGTGTTGTGATGCTTATTAATTCTTTAAGTATACGTTGGACTGTTTGCCGGTTGTGGTTGCACGTAGCGACCGTGCTTCTGTCCATATTAAACCGCAGATGCGCTTTAGGAGTACACAAGCATTCGGGGGGTTTGTATTTAGGTGCAACGAATAAATTCAAAGTTCATAATTGCATTCTCTCATACATATTTGATCGTTTGATTTCATTAATTATTTCATTTCAGCATCTCGGGCCAAAATAAACGAACCCAATTTAATTAATAAGATCACATTTACCAGAACTTGGTTATCGATTCAAAGTATGTACTACTGTCCTTTATTATTAAAGTACAAACATTTCAACACAGTATTTTAAACTTAATAACCGTTGCAAATAATTAACGAAACTCAATAAATAAACTCGGTTAAAATATATTTTAGTGTTGAATCGCTACTGCGTCCGATATGAATTTAAATTGAAATTAAATTCGTCGAAAGGGCGATTAAAAATTAAAAAGTTTTTCCCTGCCCGGCGGCCGTTTCTGTCCACTGTGCATTGGTAATGACAATGTGAGCCAATCGTAATCCTCCACGTTCTTGTTTCAGCTAATAATTGAAATTTAAAGCACATTTAATTCTGTTTATTTTTAGCTTCGTACATTTGTTTCTGTCTTTGGTAGAAGTATTTTAAGTTAAAAATGATAAGGAAGAATAGAATGAAACAGTTCGTATGATATTGAATTTAATTTTTTTTTTCGATTTCAAATGAAAAGTTATATAAAATCTTTATTTTTTATATAAAAAATCTTAAGCTCATCTCTACTTTGTTCATCTAAAACATATTATAAAACTTAACCGTATGTAGGTATTACTTATCATTATTTATTTACTGTGAAAGAAAATAAATATATTATGCATGCTTATTATTAGTTTTTGCTAACGTACGTAAAAAGGTACTGTAGACAAAACGACATTAATTCTCTTACGTCACGGTACTCCTACTTTTCACTCCCAATGACGCACTAGGTGGCAGTAAAAACCAGTAATTAAATTGTTCATGCGACACTTCTGCATTTTTGTAATTATAATCATGATGTTTTGACATCAGATTTTAGCAAAACTGAATACGAAAAAGGAAAAAGGACAGTAAAACACTTCTGTCATTTTTTAATTATATTTTTATGTAGGCGGTACTAAGTGGGGGGATATATCCAAATACAGTATTTTTTTATATTTCAAATAACACACTTTACTGTTTGTTGTGTTCCTGCAGTGAGTAAGGTCGCCAGAGCTCCTTTTAAGGCGGCGACATACGTGGATTGCGCGTTTTCGGGGTACATTAAAACGTTTTTTCTCCCTAATCTTTATCGGAAAAAATCCAAAAAAAATATATGTTAATCTACACGATACAGAGCAAGTGCGTCTCGGGCCAGAATTTTTAAAAAAACATTTGAACTATTAAAAATAAATGACTAAAGTAGCCTCCGTTTTCTTCGTTACAACCTTTTTTCTTTTAAACTATGAACTGTAGGATTTTTTTTAATCCATCAGAATATTAAATAGTACTATGCCGAGAGTACTCTCGGCTCACTTTTTTGAAAAACTTTTTTAATGATTTTATATGATTTTTTTACGTAATCGATACTCGCAAGTTCCCTGAGCAGCCCCTCTGTCGCCCAATACTTTAGTGCGGGACGAGGCGCCGTGCTGAACGGACCTGTGTCGCTTTTTTCCGCAAAATGGAGCTACATACTCGATACTTTTGTGTATTAGTAGTAGTATAAAGGGTTTATTAGTGTGTGTAAATCTTAGAATGTTTTGATAGGGTGAGCCCGTGCTAGCTACAAAACAAAATTTTAGCAGCTCGGGATACTATTTTAATTTTTAACTAAGTTCAAGTACAATGTTACCTTGCGTGTTAATATGCAATTATTTTTTAAATTATAGGTACCTATTGATTTTAACTTTATAATGTAAAATTATTTTTTAAATTAAATTCAAGATGGCGAACCTACTTATTTTTTTCATTAAATGATATGGGTATCAATTTCGAGGTTTTTTGGGGTGTTGATTACGAAATTGCCATTTGTTTTGAAATCCAAGATGGTGGACATCATTTTTTTTGTCATAATTGACATGGGTATCAATTTCGAGGTTTCTTGAGGTGTTGATTACGAAATTGACATTTATTTTGAAATCCAAGATGGCGGACATTTTTTTTCCATAACTGTGACATGGGTATCAATTTCGAGGTTTCTTGGTGTGTTGATTACGAAATTGACATTTATTTTGAAATCCAAGATGGCGGACATTATTATTTTTTCATTAATATGACATGGGTATCAATTTCGAGGTTTCTTGGGGTGTTGATTATGAAATTGCCATTTATTTTCAAATTCAAGATGGCGGACATCATAATTTTTTCATTAATATTACATGGGTATCAATTTCGAGGTTTCTTGGGGTTTTGATTATGAAATTGCCATTTATTTTGAAATTCAAGATGGCGGACATTATTATTTTTCTATTAATATGACATGGGTATCAATTTCGAGGTTTCTTGGGGTGTTGATTATGAAATTGCCATTTATTTTGAAATCCAAGATGGCGGACATTTTTTTTTCATAAATGTGACATGGGTATCAATTTCGAGGTTTCTTGGTGTGCTAATTACAAAATTGCCCTTCATTTTGAAATCCAAGATGGCGAACATTATTTTTCCATAACTGTGACATGGGTATCAATTTCGAGGTTTCTTGGCGTGTTGATTACAAAATTGCCATTTATTTTAAAATCCAAGATGGCGGATATTATTATTTTTTTTCATTAATATGACATGGGTATCAATTTCGAGGTTTCTTGGGGTGTTGATTATGAAATTGTCATTTACTTTTAAATCCAATATGGCGGTTTTTTTTTCTAACTGTGACATGGGTATCAATATCGAGTTTCTTGGGGTGTTAATTACGAAATAGTAATTTATTTTGACATCCAAGATGGCGGTTTTTTTTCATAACTGACATGGGTATCAATGTCGAATTGTCGAGGTTTCTAGGGGGCTGATTATGAAATTGATATTTATTTTGAAAAAAATTGCGCATTGTATAAAAAATATCCTTTATACATTATAATATACCTCCGCGGGGCACGCGATGCCAGGGGTACCTACGGCCTCCGGCAATATTGACAGATAGCTAGGTAAATTAGATTTACTGTAACTATAGGCAAGTGTATAAATATAAGAAGTATGGTCTACGCACACTATATGAGTTAGCCATTTGGGTTATGCCTATTGTTATCAAATCTTAAACAAATATTAAAAATATATAGATTTGAAAAGTACCCACTTACCATTTTACCCTTTGTATTGTGCTCTTGAGTCTTTAATTTCGAATTATGTTTTTTATACTTTCTTTTGTCACCCATTTTGATATTATAAATAAACATAATTATAACGCACAGAATTACTTTATTACAATTACAATAACGACTAAGTATATTTAAATAATTTATGTACACCAATACACGCTAATATTAAAAATTCTTATGTACACAGACACACAAAAATAACCCCATTATATGATTACTAAAAATCGATGAAAGTATTACGAAACTACGAGTATGTAAGTACTTCGATTTACAAAGAAAAGTGTCGCAGGTCCGTTCAGCTTAGTGTCTCGTCCTGCACTGCTGCACTGAACTGAAGTTTTTGGCAAGACTCGACGACGACGAGAGGGATAGCTCTCGCGATTTGCGAGTAAAACGTAAAAAAAATATTTTAAGGAAATAATTAAGAATGTTATTATTACAAAATCTGTTAATAGTAGGTACTTGCTTGTTTTTTGCCTTTTCATTTTGTTTTTTCTAATTAGTTAGAAAAAACAAAATCTATCTATAAGCAAAAACTTGTTATCAGCTATCAGCTGATCAAGTTACTGCTACTAAGGTTTTAATTAGCTGTAAGTTTTCCGTGCAATCAATAAATAATAAGCAAAAGGTTCCTTCAGTATCATATCTAAAATTCTTATAGAAAAAAAAAAATTCAACGAAAACATTTCTATCAGTAGAGGTATTATAAATTCAATATACCTAAGTGCTTTTTTAAAGAACTCCAAAACATTTTATGTCATGCCTTTAAACTGTCAATTGATATCATTATATTATCTGAAAGTCTAACACTGATAATAATAACAAGCAAACAAACCTTTTTATCATTCCGTATAAAAAACTATAATATTTAAAATTATTTATTTAATCGGCCGAAAAATGTAGACAACCCTAGTCTAAACGCCCAGTCAATGTGTGAGTGCAACGCGTAGTCAGTGCCAGGGGGTGCGGCAGCGCGCGCGGTACTTTTCATCGGGAACGCCCACTCGAGCAAGGTCAACGGCGTATATCGCAGTCTTAAGGATGCGCTGCGCTGGCAGTTAGAGGAATATTCCCTCAAACTGTCGGCGCAGTGAATCCTCCATACACCTCTAAGAGGTTTTCGGGTCGGCAACGCGCGAGTTATATAGTTATGGTGTCGCAAGTGTCCATAGGCTATGGTAACCGCTTACCATCAGGCGGGCCGTGTACTTGTTTGCCACCTTAGTGGTATAAAAAAAATGCCATATCCGCGGGGCTACAAAAAGTTACAAAGAGCTATGGAAATTTTATGTAAAAATTGCACCTTTTTTTTAATTATTACGTTTTTCATTTAGATACAATTAGCATTTGCCCACGGCTATGCCTGTGTAAAGCTCTGTTTTTGAAGTAATTCTTAATATTAACCTGAAGTTTATCAATGTCAACATTTCATTATCATCCTCCTGCCCTTATCCCAATTTATTTAGGGTGGGCGCAGTATATTTTTTTCCTCCATACATCTCTATTTTAGCCGTTATCTCGTCATTCAACTCTTTTTTTGTCATATCCTTCCTCACACAGTCCATCCATCTTTTCTTTGTTTTCCTCTTCCCGTATGTCTCAGTATCGATGTCAACATTTACACCATAATACCGATACTGTGCCTCGACCATGAATGAGTTTTTCTCACTAAACTTGCTAGCGACGCCGTAAAATATTTGTATGGGAAATTCTCGGAGTGCCTCTAGCGGTTACATAAGGAACTAAAACCTGCTATGAGATTACAGCTTTTCGATGCGTAAAAAACCTATCGAAAGTCATTCGATAGAACTCATGGTTGAGGGGCCGAACACATTACCATAGAATACATAATAATCTACGGTACAATTACTGATCAAAGCATTATTGCTAATGGTATTGTCAACAGACTCGTTATAATTAGTGCCAGTGTTGCAGTGCTGTTCCGTTGAATATTGATTCCGAATATTATTAGAGGAGGCCCCCAGACAGTCAGTGATCGGAAATAGCTTGTGTCGATAAGTTAGGTCCCTACATATTTTAACACTTCGAAAACCAATAGGGAAATGCTGATTTTTATTGGTGTTAATGGATGGATTTAAGTGATAATGGTATATGATATTTATTCCGGGAAATAGATATTTTAAAGACACTTTAGTTTTAAAATTTTTACCCTACGACACGGCAAAAAGCCGAAGGGTTTTATAATAGGCAGTCTATGTATCTTCCTATTTACGTATGTTCCACTACAGCGCCTAAAGTACTCTCTCTCTAAAGATTTTGATGAATGAGGTGTCAATTGATTCGTAATTATGGTCCCGGTAACAATGGCTATATTTTATATAAAAAAATCAATACGACCAATGTTACATGCAAAAAAAGAGCGATTTTTTTTTTAATTTTTGCTACCCTATCGAGTGGTATATCAAACGAAAGAGGAGAAAATTCTGAGTTTAGAAATACATATAATAATATAATGAAATATTAAAGTTTGTGAGTTTACTTATTTATGACTTTTCAAGGGTTTGAGTTGGTTTATAGGTGGGTAATCTCCGAAATTAATGATGCGATTCTGAAAATAACTGCATTAGAAGATATCTACATTATCTCCAAGTACAGGCTATAAATTATATACCTACCTATCAAGATTTAATTCTAGCTAGTTGGAATACGTGTTTTGTTACACAGCAGTTTCTTTTGTTGTTGATTTCAATTCAGTAAATTGTTTATCAGAAAGCTGACATTGGAAGTATGTTCTTGTTACATGATTTTCAGTTGATATCTTTCGTAGTCGGCGGATTGTAGTTTTTTAATCTAAATTTTATTAATAATAGTTTGCGCCGTCTTTATCGCATGACTTAAAAAAATCCTCTTATTTTTTAATAGATTGGTGTTTAAGACCTCAATACCAAATTGTTGTTATAGGTTGGTAGGTACTCCCGTCACACACACAGAGCCCATCCTGATACTAATACACGTACTTTACCTCCTTGCCCATGTATTGTCTGTATTCTTATGATCTAATATGTGCACAGTTAACATTATTTCTTAAATATTTTTGATAATACATACTTCGTTTTATTTATTTATTCTACCTTTGTTGCATAACGATGGATAAAGCTACTCGGAAGAGCAGAAACTCTTAGAACAAGCAATTCCTAGGTTCAAAGATGTTCTCCGAATATTGTACTATATTTATGTAATTAGAATAAACTCATTTTTTGCACTGCTCGCCGAGATACAGGTAGGTATTTTTATCTAGTTAGGTAGCAGAGGTATTTTTAGAGGTATTTTGATAAGTAGGGTGGGATCCTAGTGTCCTGAAACACATACTTAGGCTATTATTCAGAGACGATGCTCAGCGTAAAGTAAGGCTTCCGTATGTCATACAAATTTGACATACGGAAGCGTAAGTTCATGCTGAGTCTCTTCTCTGAATCTCAGCCTGAATGTTAGCCTTAGTGACTTAAACCTAGACTGAGACTTACGTGTAGCTTAGGCTCTGTCTCCCACAATATATAAATTATGTTTTCCCTGAATTGTGCAACACAAGTAAACTAAATATTATTGTAACATGTGTATAGGGTGGTGGGAAAATAATTATGATAAAATAAATAAATGATCAGTGATTTTTTGGACGCACAATTTTTCGTAAGCAAGAGGTTGCTTACGCAAAATTAAGGCAAGGTTCTTCCAAAGAATTTAACTCACAACTTTAGTTGATTTCCAGCACGAATATAACGTCTATAAATGGCGTATCGCTGCTAACGTCACATTAAAACTATTTCAGTCTTCTCACTGCCCCGAGCTGAGTTAAATAGAAATTGGATTAAAAATTTAAACATTGCCACTCACGAGTCTCATTTGAATCACAAATTCAACTGAACTGGATATTATTTGAGAACGATAGTTTAAATGTGGTTTTAATATGAAAATTTTTGGAATACTTACCTAGTTATTCAATTTTTATTTGAATTTGTTCTTAAAAAATGATTTGAGTAGTAGAAATATCTGATCGATTTCACATGAGATTTTTTAAGTCAATGCCTTAAATTAATGGTAATTCGTTTTGATAAGCATTTTTAAGAAACTTTGAAAAAAGTCCTCAAAGATTGTCACTTCGAGAAGTGCTGAATATTGACTGAAGACCGCATTGGCCTTCCTTGCTCCATAAGTTAAGTTATATAATACTAGCTTCCCGCCAAGTCATAGCGTGATGGTATATAGCTTATAGCCTCCCCCGATAAATGGTCTTTATAAAACTGAAAGAATTTTTCAAATCGGTCCAGTAGTTTCGGAGCCTATTCAATACAAACAAAGAAATCTTTCCTCTTTATTATATAAGTATAGATATAGACTAACAGCCCTAGAATTCGTGATATTCGCCACGACCACGGCAGGGTCTTGAAGGTCACACCCTGAAGCTAAAATGCATCAACTAGAATATTATTATTAATGACAATTTCGGTTGTATATTTATATATAACATTATTACGAATTTTCAGTTCATTCCTTTTAAAGTAGGTTACATATAAGTTGGTATATCCACTTATCTTTGAATACAACAAGAACCAACAATATCAGATTCAATAGAATAACTTCACCGATCTCTTCAGTTGTTCATACAAATATTCGGCCATCGCAAACACTGATCGTGCAATGAACGCTCTCGTTGTTTTGTGAACGGAACAAGTCAACAGATCTGGATTGACCTGTTGGCTTAATATGTCTTCTAAGATGGGTAGGGGTGGGTTCTGTCTGACTTATGAAATCTACGAAGCTGACTTGTACTCAGATTTTTAGGAATATTTTTTTCCGTACAATTTAAATAACATGTATTTTGAACTGTGTACAGTCACGGGCAAAAACATGTATACACTAACAAAAGGCCTAAAGCGATTTTTTCATGAATGAACGATTGCAAGTTTCATCATCATTTTATGTCCCACAGCTGGGCACGCGTCTCCTGGATCCGTGATTATTAAAAGAGATTTACGAACCAATACTATAGTGAAATTGGTTATCTCAATATTGCAATTCATGAAAAAATCGCTTGAGCACTTATGGCTGTGCTCGTGAGTTACACATACTTTGTATTACATCAATATTTTATAGCTATAATCTCGTAGAGTACCTAAACAATTTCCGTTATAACTATCGTACTATCATAAAGATTGGCGTTACCATTAATGAAACTAACATTAAAAAATCGATGAACTCCCCGTAGATCTAATTACCTTCGTATACTTCATCAGCTAAGGCACGCCATTGCTCCACTGACTAGGAGCGTCAAAATGAATTATGGCTCTTCATTAAGCTAAAGTGCTGTCTTAAAGTGTCTAAAAAGATTCCATTATGTTAGGCGAATAGCACCCGCCTCGTTTATTAAGCTCGCCAACAGTTTTTTATCTGATTACAACGTGAACAGATTTGTGTTTTGCAAGATTATAAAATTTGTGAGAACGAAAAACTTGGATGATTTAATTAGAGTTACAGAGATAGGTAGCATTGAAATTCTAACTAAGGTAATTCGTTTTAGATGATTCGTTTTTTTTTCTCTTTGAGATGTCTAGAGATGGGCGTAGTTAGAAAAAGGTTGATATTAATATTGCCAATAGTATTCCTGTTACAAGAAAAGGTTTTGTCTCAAATTTCAGACCAAGATTATGTAATTGATGGAGTTGATTTTAAATTAAGATCGAGGCTTTTTTAACGATTCTCATAAATTATAGCCTATATTACTCCGTGTAAAAACGTAGCTTTGTAAAGGTAAAACATTTTAAAAAATCGGTTTAGTAGTTTCGGAGCCTATTCAATACAATCAAAGAAACAATCAAAGCTTTACTCTTTACAATTAGTATAGATTTCCAACAGTGACAATATTATTCTAAGATAATTTTTGCTTTGTGAATCATAATTATGACCATAGTTACAATAATGGCTTATTCTTACAAAACCTATCAATGTCAAAATAATTATTTACATATTTTATTTATGACACAGTTTTAATTTTGTTATGGACTGATTTTATTTTATTATTATTACGCTAGTTGTTGTGTTATCGTATTATGATGCAGTAAATGCTATGTACGCCTCAATTGTCAGATGCATCAGTCCTAGTTTTTAAAAGTCTATTTAGCGCAAGTGTTGATGTATTTGATGTGGCTGTACTATTTCAATAAATAAATAAAAATAAATAAATTACTATCTGCAGTACCAGTTTGATTCGAATTACTAGGATACTAATAGTAATAGTATTTTAGTCTGTCTGTCCGTTTCGACCGCACCGCTTCCGCTGCGGTCTGCCTATGATTTAGTGATACCACTACTGACGTACGTCCAACTGACGTTGTGTGTTTATAGTCCATGCACTTTATTTAATTCAAACATCCTGATTTGAATGTGATTTACCAGTTGTCTATTTAATATTTAAAATACGTGCTTCTGTCTACCTACAGTTTCATTTGAAGGTAATTATATTGTGTAACTATTAACTTACTTTTAATAATTTAGCTTTTTAATAACCCTAGCTGTTTCATCTAGATTATTATAATTATAAAACTGTGAAAGAGCTGTGTCTATTGCTCAAGAACTTTTGCTTCATGGAACGTCTTACAAATATAATACGATGTAATGAAGTTGATTCTGCAAAATTATTGACTCTTTTTAAAAACACAATATTAATAAAATTCCATTTCAATTGGCTTTTAAACAAATGTTCAATTTCAAACTACAGCAAAATTCTATTAATGTTTAAAATTCGAGAAAAACGTAAGACTTTTGAAATAGGTACCTTCAAAATGTCACCATTTTCAGTAGGTAAGTGTACTAGTTATCTTAGTAGATATAAAAATTGGGTCTAGTTTTTACCCCTTAACAGTTTTCGTGCAGTCTCCTCAGTTTTTATAGCATCTGGCTCCGAATTTCTAACGTAACGTGGGGTACGTGACATTTCTTTACGGTGTATACTTGAGTGTAAAAGGGGAGGAAAGATTATTTCACCAGTTTGGACTGTATTGATTACCTACATGTGAAAAGGTACTTTAAACTATCTTATTCTGACCCCTGATTATCTCATATGAACAAGCTACGCAATTAGTGTTCATAATTTTATTATGTGTACCAAGTAAAAGGATTAACATATTTTAATGCTCAGCGCCTTATTTAACACATTAGCAAATAACACAGAAAACGATTGCTATCATAGAAATGTAAGGGGCTTACATAAATTTAATTTTTATAAAATACAATTCGCACTTTTTACTTGATAAAAGTCGTAATTTTCAATTTTTACGAGGAAAGCAAGTAAAATTGTAAAAAAGCACAGTCCTATGTCCTTGTTCAAGGGGCTCGTAAAATACTTACCTTAACGAGCTTCGAGATAAGAAAGCATTGATAAGGACCCCTCTTTAGAATATAAAAACGCCTATTTAAATTTTTCTTTAACGTTCTATAATTTGTTGTTTATGTTTAGGTGTTTGCCAAGGTGAAAATTGCTATGGCAGCAAAGCGGTCGGAGCAAGTAAATAAAAGTCATTTATGACTCTATTGTTAAACGAAAAAGGTTAGCTATGTCAACAAGGTCCAACATTGTTAAGGAAAATAATGAACACTAATTTATGATAAACCTGATAAGAATTTTGTGATTCTTCTTTGTGATGTTGAAATTTTTAGGACCTATGGTCAATCACCAACCAAATTTATACAGGATTATCTTAGATTTATATTGGATGCATCGATATATCGCGTAACATCATCCTCCTGCCCATTTCCCAGTTTATTAGGGGTCGGGACAGCATTACCTTTTCTTCGATTAACTCCGTCGTCTCATCATTTACCCCCTTTTCAATAATATCGGAAATAACATGAAGTATTTTTTGGTCATCCTCTAACTCTTCATTCCTTTACATTCATAATCCATCACTCTTCTAGTCACACGCGTTTACATATCTTCTCTAAAAATTTATGAAAATTTACCCTATTCAAGTGCTTGCGATGATGGAAACCTTGTTTTGTAAGCTTTACCCTGAATGTTTGGCTTTTGACCCATCACTTCTGACACATCACAGGCAAAACTTATCAATCAAGTGGACGGAACGTCAATACGGCGAGCAATTAGTGTGGTATAATTGAAGCCCACGAGTGGCCTCGATGGATTAGAGCTACGAATTTGTAATGAATCAATTAGTCGTTCGTTGACTGTCCTCTCTGCCTTTACCTTTTGTGAGGTCGTGCTCCTGAATTATGACAATTGTCAACGTGTGCTTCACAGTTTGATTTCAAGTGGAGTATTGGTCATAACTAGCCTCTGAAAATGTATCCGTAAACAGTAAAAGAGTTGATATCTTGTTTTTATCTTACCGTCAAGACAATTTTGTTGATTTTTATCGTAAATCGCACTTGCTTTCTTTAGCCCTGTAGTGGAGTATTGGTTATAACTAGACTCTAATACGTAATATCTTTCGATAAAGCAGTTGGTACTTTGTTTTTATCTTATATCGTCAAGACAATTATGTAGATTTTTGTCGTAAACCACAACTGCTTTCTTTTGTCCTATAATTCAAAATCATAATTCATCATCATCATCATTAAATCATAACTAGTAATATTCTAAATCAATTGTAAGTGAATAAATTACCTTTAACTTCGTATTCATACCACTATTAATTTAATTATAAGTTGAGCGAGTATTTACTGAGAAGTATCATTATAATCGAATATTATTCTGAAACTAAAGCTGATTTGGTCAGAATGCACATTTGATTTCCAGTCAAACATAATACCTTCTGCTTCGCTACAATAGTTTCTATCACTGACGTCTCAATCGAAACTCCAGGAGAAATTTCAGTCTATCGGTTCCAAACTTTCTCATGGATATTTTGAATGGTGAAATTCCAGCGAATTTTCGATTCGCATTCCCCTTCGAGTTGGATGAATATTAACATTGTTGTTGCTACCGTTATTGATCATTCGATACTTTTCGTTTTTAGAATATAATACTTCGATTCGATTATGACTAAAAATTCCCTTCTGGTCAAAAACATTCGACAGATATCTGTCTTTGTACCAGAATAACGCATAATAGCTGTCACCTGGGGAACTTCGTTTCATTCTCCATCACCCTCTAGTTCTCAATGATCAATGATTATTAATATTTAATATGTCTTTTTCTTCCATTTACTTATACTTTTCAGAGGACATCTCAGTATTCACTCTCTTTTTCCATCAAATCAACCTTAACACAATTAGGCTCTATATTTTATCTCCTTCTCTTTTTTCTCTTTCCTTGGTAAACGTAGAGTAGGTAACTCTACGTTTACCAAACAAAAATAATTTCATCTTCTCATAAAGTAAATTCTTCTTAAAAACTGGTCTTTACATCAAAAATGCCTTTACATCAACTCATACAATAGGAGGTGAGCATATTGCCATTAACCGGGCACAAATCCAAACTCCCGAGCTGGTGCCTTGAATTTCATGACGAGAAAAGCTCTATATCATTTAGCTCAACATCGCGTCGAGTCTTAGCAGTCGCGCGTACAACACTAAGGAGGCAGTTTTCAAATCGTGCAACTAAAATCTAGGCCATTGAAGGTACCTACAATGGCCAAGCATTCCTGAAGCTTATTATCACATAGACACCCCTTATCATGTAATTAATTTCTGCTTATTATAATGGTTGATTGAGATAGATCAGATGACAGATTCAAGTTTCAACCAATAGAGACTGTCGTGTAATTAATGATAGTAACTAATTGTGGCAAATTATATTGAAATGGTATCTACAAAGGACAGTCCTGAATGCTTCAGTATTGTATTGATGAATATTACAGACATAATATTGAGTAATACGTAGGTAGGTATTAATTCAATAATACTGACGTCATTTGCAAGAGCTATAGTTTCAGTAAATAAATAAATTAATAAAACCAATATCTTTAATTAATTGTTTAGTATAAATGTTAGCTATTTGTTTTTGTAATTGGAATTAAAAATCATGTCCTTATCCGAAAGTACGAAAGTTTGAACCCAGCCAGCATGAGGTCGTATTCTTCTTTACATACATACATAGCTTCAAGCCTGTTTCCCATAGAGGTAGTCAGAGACTATAGATTTCCACTTGCTACGATCCTGGCACACCACTTTCGTTCCATGTATGTTCATCCCATCACCCTACCCATGCATGCGGTTTAGGGTTCTCCTACCTTGCCTTTTCGAGAACGTCTGCAATTTGGTTTTGGTACGTTCGCCAAGGTCGACCCCTTCCGACTCTTCCATTCGTACTCGCCATGTATATAAATGTATAAGTAATGTAATATTATCTAAGTACGTTTATTTAATAAATTTTAATTTTGAATTGATATGTAGGTACAACATTATACTTTTATTTTTTGTTATATAATGTTATTAACGTCATACATTTTTTGAAAGCTTTCTGTCTAGAACTAAGCTCAAAGAGTAGCTAGCTAGCTTCAAGCCTCAATACGGAATAGTTCAATAGACACGGACGTGTTGGTGCTAGGCGTTGGACCAAGTTGTTCGTATTGTGCCATTGGACGGTCGGCTGTGGCTAACTTTGAGACTGGCTCGAATCGCAATGTAAAGCCCTGTTGGTTTGGACGTAGAACAAAAGTTTATGTCTGCAGTTTTTTTTTGCGTGAATGGTTTATGTTTTCTTTTATCTCTCTCTTCCCTTTGATATCAAACTAGCTTTACTCTGCAATATTTAATTGCAGTCCAATTGGAAATTTCCTTAAATAATTTCTTAGCCTACCTTACCTACGCCGTAACTCATATCTTCAATATTAGTCACTAAAGAACACTTAAGAACTTAGGTATTCCCTAAATTCTATCTAAGATTTTTTTTCTTTTCATTTTTATAACAAACTAGCGACCCATGTGCGGCTTCGCCTAGGTGTCCTTGTGGATTATATAAAAATACACATAAAACTTGGCTTTCCTGACGATAACGAACACAAGCAAGAAAGAATTATCCAATTTGGTGCAGTTTTTCGAAAGATATGCGCATACATACATTTCGGCAAACATTTTTAGGGAATTAGCTATAATCCACAATATTGATGTTGATTTTCCCAATTAGGCGAGGATATCCTTAAGCCCTTTCTTATCGGATGCCTTCACCTTATATAAAATATTTAAGTCAAACAAAAATAATTTTGTGAGATTTGTTGATTTTCTCGAGAGGTATTTCGCTTTTAATCGATTAATAATAATGTAATGTTACCTTATTCAAATCATACAGGCAGAAGGCCATAGTAACATAGATATTTCATTTTACCGCTCAATCCCTTAGA
Organism: Acronicta psi; assembly: GCA_946251955.1. Classification (NCBI taxonomy): domain Eukaryota; kingdom Metazoa; phylum Arthropoda; class Insecta; order Lepidoptera; family Noctuidae; genus Acronicta; species Acronicta psi. The sequence continues at coordinate 9,605,522 of OX276482.1, read as the reverse complement.
AACTAGACCTAATAGGCTTCAATGTGGGTATCTTCAATATGGCCCCAATATTGGGCGAACTCTGTTTTGCCTATTAGGTAGTGCCAAGTTAGAATTTAATGAAGTTATGTAATGTCCCGCCCAGCGGTGTATGAAAGCAAAACGTAGCCCTCGGGTGGGCTTAGGTGCTACAGTTCGCGGAGAAACCTATATTTTCCAAGACAAAGGAAAATTGAGAAACTTTAATAACTTTGTTAGTTTTACTTTTGTCTGTTATCTTGTATAATAAAAGTTGTTTATATTGAGTACAATGATCCCGGATATTTTGGCTAGTATATACTAATATTATAAATAGGAAATATTTGATTGTTTGTATTGAATAGGTCTCCGTATTTAGATAGCCCATTTAACGGGGAAGGCTATAGCCTATAAATCATCACTCTACGACTAATAGGAGCGGAGTAGCAATGAAAAATGTTGCAAAAACGGGGGAAGACATTTATAAGACGATAAGAAGATATATAAATTACTATGTGTAACGTGGTCTTTGTTACACAGCGTAATTTATTAATCATGATTATCGTATTAAAAGTACATAAAATTCCCACGAAAGTGAGAAATTTTGCGAATACACAGTAAATACTAATACTGAATACAATTATAGTATCAGAGTTCACTCAAATCCATTGAACAGTAAGCATTAACAATGCTATGTAATGAATGTAAGATGACGTAGCCCTTTGAATCAATCATTCATTCATACGCGCTATTGAACAAATTGACCCATTCACGCAAGTGGGAATTGCTTCTATTTGATTCACATTCACTCACTCTCTTTAACCCGCTTACTATCGGACTTCGCAGACCATAGCGTAAGTTTTAATGAATGGACTCGTAAACATAGTGTGTTTCCGTTTACCAAGTTCTAAACTATACGTTTGCCCCAAATTAATTATAACAACCATGTTATAAAACTGGCATTAAACTAGACTTTAGAATAACACTTTAAGTGCCATCCCCAGCGAAGTACCAGTGGAAATTTAAAAATTCATAATTGTATTTGCATGTCACTGAAAAAGTTTTTTTTATATTCGTCAATTTATTCCTCTTCGCATTTTCAGACTGAATAGTTTATGAGATTGAAAAATATGATACTCGCATTATTTTTATTGTTTTGAATAATGGTATTGAGTTGAATTGAAATATTTTTTGTTGCTGATAGATTTAGAGATCTTTTAGGATTTATTGTTGTGGAAATTTAACTTGATTTTGATTACTATTTTTATGAAGTTCAGTAGAAGTTTGAAGATAAAAAAATACTCACTGATTAAATAAATTGAAATAAAGCCCGCCTGTCTGGAAGTTTAACAACCTCTGGATAGCCGCTAACTGCCGGATAAATTAAAAAATGGAACGCAATTTGTATTAAGAGTTCCAATCTTTCCACTCAAGTCCAACCCATCTCCCTATTCGGCCAACGGATCCCTTGGGAACCGAAAGCCAAATACCTGGGCGTGATTCTCGATCACCGACTCTCGTTCCGAGAGCACATAAAGACGGTGCGCTCGCGCGCCGCTTTCGCTCTCGGCCGCCTGCACGGCATACTCAATGCGCGCAGTAAACTCTCCCTTAATTACAAGGTGAGAATTTACTTGATGTGTATTCGCCCCATCATGACCTATGCGAGCGTCGTATTCGCTCACATTGAAAGTCCCGCAATCCATAGGATGCAGACCCTCCAAAACCGTTTTATGCGCAAAGCCACGGGCGCCCCGTGGTTCGTGCGCAATAGGGACCTCCACCTCGACCTAAAACTGCCTACCATCAAGCAGTACATGAAACGCGCCTCCAAGCGTTATTTCGATCAGGCCCCCCTCCACCCAAACCGCCTAGTAGTCAGTAGCGTAGACTACAAACCCTCTCTGATAAGTAGAGTGCGCCGCCCAAGGCACGCACTCACTTACCCTGACGACCCGATTACCGTAGCACAAGAAGCACTCAAACAGGCTCGACGCCATCCGATTTACCGTCCTCGCCGGCGAGGCCCGTCGCGAAGACCCCGAAACGGTACCCCTCCCCGTCCCTTGCTCGAGCCGGCCCGCGCCGAGCCAGTAGTTTTAAATTCGTCCCTAAATAATTTCAACCCAGATCCAGCTGTCCCTAGCTGTCCCCCCAGCAACGCCCTAAGCCGAGGTCCGAGTCCCGTTAGGGGACGCCCTTAGCTGCGGTTGCTTAGTTTATAAGTGTCCATGGCTGGAGGCACAAAAGGTGCCTCGCCACCAAGCCCGGTTAAGATTCTAAAGCTCCTGAGCTAGAATCTACATCCGTCCTAAAAAAAAAAAAAACAATTTGTATGAAATTATCAGTCAGCTAATTTAATCGTATCTCTCGTGACTTCCATATTGTAACTATATTATGGAACACACCCTTGGAACAACATCAGTGTTGCTGGCAAAACGGGAATACTCCGGCAAAACGCATGAGAAAATGCTTCGTGCTATGAGTGGGACATGTAAATACCTATTGATGGTGCGAAATATTTAATTTTATCAAAATAAAATGTTTCAGGACAAGACAGATTTGATTATTAAAAACACAATATTGGAACTTGTTGACTGTTTTATTGTCTTTATTTACCTTAATTTAAAGATCATAAGTCCTTTAGATATGGTTTATCGGTTCATTTAATTTATTTATATCCAACATACTTACATCTACTTTAACAATTACATTGAGACAATTGTTACATTGTCATAACGTTCAGTGTGGCTTAATATTTAACTAAGGGTATAGGTTACTATTAGTATAATGTAATAATTTAATGTTATTAAATAAAGATGAATGAATCGATTGTGTGAATTTTTCCATTGTTTCATCGTTGTCTTTGAGAACGTTAAAGTAGTACGTTGTAATTCAATTCAATAATTGTAATTCAATGGAACTGTATTGAATTGTGAATTGACTGGTTTAGGTTTTCCTAATGTGTCATCATTCGTCAGCATAAGCCTGGGTCAAATAGGTCACATTTTTAGTAGTTCCACGAGACAAAAATCGTAACAAATAAAATTACGATCAGTAGCTGTTCCCTTGCAGTGCCTGTTTTCTTTTAAACCTTTGTGTGTATGTGAAGAATGCAAAGAGGACAAAAATACATTTTTATTTATAAAGAAGTCTTTCAAAACATGTGAAACAATTCATAAAATAGTAGCAGTATTAAAAAAAAACTTGTAAAACTACCTTTTTTGTCAGAAAACTGCGTTCACTCAGCAACTCGCCACAGTTATGACCCGCAAGTTGCTAATGGGCTGGAACCTTGTCTAATTAACCTCAAAGTGACGTCATCCGCCGTACTTGCTAGCTAGTGGTGCTAACGCGTACTGAGAGTGGTTACGTCATTTTTACGTCAGCAAGATGGCTGCCAAGCACATTATCTATTTGCGGGGCTTATATATCTTAATCGGATAGTTGGAATAAGAATGCATAGACAACAAACAAACAAAAAGGCACTAAACTTTTTCTAGATTCTCGGAAAATGTTAGGTAAAGTACCAGTAACTTTCATGTGTGACAATATATTACCCGCCATCATGTTGACGTGTTTGCGTATATTATACACATTTCCAACATGGCGCCCAACTTAATGTGACGTTTGACTTGATACCTTCAACCTTTTCCACCTATTATGTATGTTACTATTCCTTATGAATATTTGATATGGCTACCATGAAATGTAATCTATTTTGTCAGAAGGCTTGATATTTATGGACCGCGAAACAGGCTTACACATTCTTCAAAAAAGATTGGTATCTCGTAATGGCTGAGAAAACAACTGACTCGCACAGTGGTGGCGCGAACTGCGTCATAAGCCTAGTGTTCCTAAGCCGACTGCTACGATAAGGGTTCGATTCCCAGGTTAAGCAGTGTTGTTTGGTATTTGTAAATTATCAGTAGCAGCTCGGAGTATAGATTTGTGCCCTGTTAACGTATTGTCGAATTGTTGGTGTGTTTGTACATTTGGGTGTGTTTACCTAACTTTTTTTAAAACTGAAAATACTCAATTCAAACCACATTTGCCTTCCTTGGCCTTGGTCCCAAGACCGGTACCTTTACCTAACCTAATCCATCGGGGACTACAGGTGCGTGAAATTTATTTTAGAAATTCTTTGTGTTTAAAGGTTTTCGAGTTATTTAACTGCAGCTTCAATGTACTGTAACTTCTGTATAATGCTATTCTATGTCATAAGTATGTGATAAAGTAGGCTAGCCGCCATTTTGAGAGGTCACTCGGCTAAAGGTTACATTTGTAAGCTATTGGTCCCCCGCGGGGCAAGGTTTTTGTAACGGTGGCTAAATGACATACCTTTGCCCTAAATATTTGTTGGACAATACTACTACAAAGTGGAAGTGTGTGACTTTAATATTAAACGAAATTGTTGGGGACCATGGGGAATATTTTTTAACAAATGTTACGTTTAGGGGAGGGTGAGGAATGTGTAGGATAATTTAAAAAGTAAGTTTCGAACAGGGTAAAAAGGGCTATTACGATTAATTTAAAGGTTTTTTTTGGCTATATGGTGCCATAGACTGATCAAGTAAAACACTTGTCGGCCGCCAAATTCTACATGGTTACGCGAATCGACCTGGACGGACACCGGTGGAGACAGATTATTCACTCCAGATGCAACCCTGATGCTGACCACGATCCTCACCGACATGAGGGACCGACCCCAGAGAGATGATGCCACTACTGCGCAAAGCCCTACCTATTTGATTCCACTTTTCTTTTTGTTGGGCTACTCCTCTTCAGTCCCCAAGGAAGACATCCAGGTCGTTCCACAATGTCCCCTGTGGTTTGCCGTGTTTATGGTATGTAATATGATTAACATTCAGACTAGTTGCTACGAATCTTAAATTAATTAAATATGAATTAATTTAGACGTATTTGCAAATAGTCGACCATTTATTAGTTTTTACAAAACTAAGGGTAGTATGCCACTTGTCAAAATCTTTTTCTAATGTCACTTTGATCAGAGAAATTGAAAGAGGTTTGATGACTTCATAAAATAGGTACGCGTAGGTACGAGTAATATTCTGTTCGTAAAAGACATTTGATCAAACCTTGGATCAAGATATTGGACCAGTCATTTTCCAAGCAGAGTACCAACCTAAGTAAATAATTAAATATTTTTTGTTTATCCAAGATTGTTACCTACTCATAACATTAGACTTCCCAATTAAGACTTCTTGTAAAACAATCTTCTCGAAAATTGTCCTTTTTCGAAATACTGCACCATTGTCGACCCCATTTTTTCTGATTATGTCCATGCTAAGGTTGCCTGGAAGAGATCGCAGTCTGCGATAAGGCCGCCCATTGTATATCTTTAATGACTTATGTATCCTGTTTTATAGTGTTATATTCGGTGTACAATAAAGTATATATAAATAATAAATAAATGTTTCGAAACCTTCAGAGAGTGTTACCAAGACTAGACTAAGGTGCCACCGGAAGCCTACACTAAGCCACATAAATCTCAGCCTGCAGTTAATTAAATCATTCGCCTTGCGTATCTCACTGGCGCTTTGGCTTTACTTAGTTATGTCTGAAATAGCCCAGCGGTCGGATACGCCCACGGTTGGTCTCGTTTCTCGGCAGACTGCAGCACTGCCATTTGCAGATGCCTCTACATAAATATTTAATGTTGTTCTTTGTTTGGTGGGTAATTTTTCTAGAGAGGTAGGGCACAGCCATTTATGGCTCAAATCTGGAGTAGCCCATCTGGGGAAGTACCTCCACCTTACAGAAAACTGCAGCCAAATCTAAAGCCAACCACTTCCTACAGTGAGTAAGGTTGCCAGAGGTACTTCTAAGGATGCGCTACGCTGGCAGCAAGCGGAATATTCGCGGAAGAGCGGCGTAGCGGAAAGTGACTTTGTTTGTCTGTAAACCTTTTATACCGAAACAGTTGAATTTAATTTGATAAAATTTATCTTTTTGTATTTTTTTAAGCATTTTCCATGCTAAGATTACAAGTTATTTTTAATGAAGGAAATCGAAGTCGAAGTCGAAATCTTCACAATAGATGGCGCTACGTCACCTTAAGACGTAAATTAGAATGTGGAGGAAGATTTCAACTGGAGAGCAGGGCGAGCGGTGGCTTAGTGGTCAGAGCGTCTGGTGTACCGAACCAGAAGGCGCAGGTTCGAACCCTGCCCGCCCGCCGATTTTTTCCTTCATTAAAAATAACTTGATAAAATTTGCCAAGGATATGGGTTGCATCCCGAGGAAAGATAGGCTACCTAGGAAATAGTCTTTTCGGGACGTACTTAACTGTAGGTAAAACCTGGTGAAATATTACTCACTCACTAAAACTAAGTCTTAAAAATGTGTAATTTTTCACGTACATTACTTTTTTGTATGACCCAGGACCTCATGGTTAGTAATTCGGCAGTATCAAAACAGTATTACTGTTATAATCTGCTACTGTCATTTCCTCAGAGGTAAAGTAGAGTTGATTTTTGCTTTAAATAAATGTACACAATCCCTTTCAAATAAAAATGTGTAGAAAAATGAGTTAATTAAAACAGTTTTGTTGCAATTTACCCTTCAATTTGGAGCGCTAATTACTTTATTGCGCAAAGACTTCACAAAAACTAGTGTATTGTACACGGGTGCGCAATCTCGTGGGATTTATAGACATTAATTAACTCATTGTGCTATTTTATACGACTAATCAAACAGTTTTAAGCAAAAATGTTGCGATCCGGAACGGTTTCGGTGTGATTTTGATTAGAGCGACTTTAGTGGGACGCGACAATTTGCGGGGCGATAGTTGTGCTACAATCAGTTGACCAATGAAATCATTTTCAGTCACTTTTTAAATACAGAATATTACCGGGAATATAATATTTATTATTTTTAGGGTTAACAATCCATACTTTACGCTAAGGATAACGCTAAGGATACCATAAATATCTGGGTCAACACATTAATCTGTCTAAAAGATGAATTTGATAAGGCAATCAGCACCTACTACATTGTCTTCACTTTTGTTTATTCAATATTGTGTTTTAAAGTAGAAATCTAAATATTTATATTATTTATAAATCAGTTTTCATTTTTTTATGTCAGTAAAATCCTAAAAGTAGTCGATGGATTGATTCTATCTATGAGTGGATTTTATATACTTTTTATTCCGAAGTTCCCACGGGAACGCTTGCTTTTATTAACTTCCTTAATAATTAAATATCAGAATGAACTTAGCGAAGCGTGGCCGGGTTTTACTTGTCTATCTAAAGGGCTATATGAAATACTGAAATTTTCCGATATCTCAGAAACAATTAGGCCTAGAAACTTGAAATTTGGCAAAGCCTTCCTTTAAGATATTGGCATCCGCTATGAAATGATTTAGGCACATTCCTACGTGATTGAGAAATACCAGATTAATGTAGGTAGCACCACAAGGCACACATATAACTATATAAAGCAAACTAACTGCCGTACCTTCCGTACCATCTTCTGAAGGGTCGAACAAAAGAAGTAGCCACATTTTATGATAGTCATCTTCGTGCAAGTCAGCAAAGTAGTCCTCTTTCTCGTGCACATTAGCATGCAATTTAACCATAGAACAATAGTTTAGTCCCCAGCAAATTGCTGACAGCATTCAATTAAGTACTGTTATATCTTCTATTCTTGTACAGCCATGAGCAAAAACATGTATACACTATCAAAACTGCTAAATCGGTGATGCTAATCAATTTTCTCCTAAAGTGCTGATAGAACTTTTGTGATATTACGAACACATCATTTACGAACCAATACTATAGTGACATTGGTGTTATCTCAAAGTTGCTATTGTTCATTCATGAAGAAATCGCTTTAGCCCTTTTGTAAGTGTTTATAATAATAAAAAAATCTCTTTATTTTCAGGCTACTTTGGCCCATAGATATATACCTTACAACCTAGCATATATAATATAATATTACAATTTATGTTAGTAAATATAAAAACTTAAGCCTATGTTAGTAGGACACTTCACTGAACACTAGTCACAGTGCGTTCTAGATAGGTTTATATGGCTGTGCTCGTGACTGTACCATTGTGATTTTAAGACTACGACGACTATCGAATAATTGCAGTATAATTCGTACTAATCTTAAATTCTATTCAATTACGTCGAAAGTTCAACATTGCTAATGAAAGGTAATCGTGAGTCATGATATTTCTTTGGAGTGCTTCGTATTCGATAAAGAGAAAATTCGATTTCAATATTTGAATTTTATTGTTGACAGAAGTTTAGTTATTGTAATTGTATTGAGCAGGAAAACTGACAAGCAAACTGATTAATTTATTAATCAATATTGTTATCAAATTATTATAACAATGGTTCCAAGCTCGATAAAGAAGTTCTTATAGTTTTATTTGAAAGAAAATTCTTTGATTTTACAACAATGTCTATTTAAGGACTTATTGTGTGTAATTAATGATAATTTGTAATTATTATTCTATATGGGAGTCGTTGGATGCAAGCGGTATTATGTATAACTAATCCTTGTAGAAGTCTATGAAATGCCTGTGTTTAACAATGGACATCTCTTGGCTGATTTATGATGATGATTATGAAAGCTTCATGAAAAAAAAACTCAAAACTACACTTACTCGTATGTTGACATCTGTCAATTTAATGTGTCATCAGAGATGGGCCATTTACTATGTGAATAAAACATTTAAATACCCAATAAAATTGTACAGAAATCTCAACATCGAGCATTTTTATAAAGCCACCATACAGATACGAGTAACTTAAAATATAAAACAAGAAAAAAAAAACTGTCTCCAACTAGATTAAATGATAAAAATGTACAATTTCACCTCCCCCAGGTTTTTGCAATAAAAAGAACCTGGAATGTCCCCAATCATACATTTCAACCCTAATATTCCTTTGTTCGAAGGTTAAACGTTAGGTGCCTTAAGCTATGACCGCCAACGACCTCCAGAGAGACGCACCTAAATGTCTTTTGGTGCCAATGAGACAATTGAACCTTGATTTAGAGGGTTCCTTAGATAACCGGTAGGATACAATAATGAAAAGTTTCCGACGACAGACTAAAGAGAAATGGCGGAGAATACGATCGAGAAACGTGAAATTGTAACAATGCTCGAAGTAGGGATGAGCTTTGGAGTAAAATGAAAAGTTAGATCAAAGAGACAAAAACTGAATGAAACAAGGAAGCCCTTAATTTAAACTAAAATCTAAAACAAGGTTTCTGAAAAGTTAAATTATCTGGGACTGAGTTAAAATTTTATTCGAGTTAAACTGCAGTTTACATTTAAAACTAAGCATTACTATTGTGCGTTGTCGGCAAAATTTTGATTTAACAACAACAGTAACCTATATAATAATAGTATAAGCGCTATGACTTTATTGGATGTAACATTTAGCACAAAGTTTGATTAACAACAACAAAATGAAGCACAAACAATTGAATTATGAGCTATCCCCGCCATAACTTTGCAAACCGTGAAATTTTTAATTACTCCTTAACACAAACAAAAGTCCATAAATTGGTGGAGTGCCACTCGCAAAGTTTTCTTTGCGGACACCCCGTAATAAAATTTCACAAGCGACTCGAATTTAATACGATTGTGTTTTGAATAATTTATCTGTATTATTCATTACACTGGAACCCTTTCCCGCGCCGAATAAGCGCCAAGTTCTCCAAAAAGTTTTATTGTTTACACCCGTTCTTTGGAAACTCGGCACAATCATTTCTTTGTCTCGCTCACTCGATTGCTTTATTGCGTTCCATCTCTGTCTGACGTGTGATTGCTTAGTCGGAGGCTGCTTCCTTCCTGCCCTTTATTGGATTGATATCGGATTGTTATTTTTTTTATTCTGTTTAGAAAATTGGCGCCCGGCGTTATTTTTGCAGGCGGTTCTTCGTATCGCCCGACTTGGTTCGAACGGTATTACAATACTTTTTGTTGTGATTGGGTACTGATGGAAAATACCTGTAATTAAGGACAAAAAATATTTGTAAAGTGAGGTTTCTCCAGAGACACCCAACATTCTATTCCATTCATAAGTGTGAGTACCTTGTTAGTACACATAAGTGTGATAAACGACGTCTGTGGTGTAGTGTTTCGAGTACCGCACTGCTGATTCGATTCCCACAGGACACAAATATTTATGTGTTAAATATTAATGCTAATGTGTTTGTCTGGGTGTTTCCTATATATTATAAGTATGTATTTACAAAAAAAAGTAAGTATATATTTATTATATCCATTGTCTAGTACCCATACTACAAGCTCTGCTTAGTTTGGGACTAGATGGTGCTGTGTAATATGTACCAGGATATTTATTTTTATTTTATTTTTATATGGTCAGTGTAAAAAAACAATTTATCTACCAACAGTTATTTAGTTTTAGCTGTATTAGACTACGGTTACCCATTAAAACACACTTATTTAGGTTTGGTAGATATATTTAAGCGCCAATTTCTCACTTTACCATTAAACTTTTAAGTGTAATATGCCAAATATTCTGGCACATTTGTTTATTTATCAAAAAGTTATGAATAATGTATTAGTGAGAGCTTAAACTCCTCTATAACTCGTAAACTATTATAAATAATAAAGTTATGGATAAAATAAATAATGTGCCCACCAAACTTTTTCCAACCGTGTTTTATTAATTAGCTCTCTGGCTTTTATTTTATTTGCTTAATAAAAAAACTATTGCTTACACTAACCAGTTAGCCTACTGATTGTAAGTGTGACTGCCACGCTAGGCCAGGTCCTAAGTTCCATTAAGGGAATGGGAATGGGAAGGGGAAGTTGAGCAAATTATATTGTCCACCTGTGGGGGACAGTGAGAATTATTTTTTTAAATTGTGGCACTGTTCACCAGTGAGGTACAAATGGGTGGGGGACATCGGGAATAAATGGGGTTTTCTATTTAATTCTCAGTAGCAACTTGGAGTTTTGATTTATACCAGTATAATGGCAAGAGTTTGTGTTTATTCGGGCTAACCTCGTAAACTACTGTACGGATTTTCATACGATTTCCACTAAGTATTAGTTGGATTAATTACCTATTACGAAGTTTGAAATATTGGCGCATGGGACCACTGCTACGCCAGAGCTCTTGGGTTCGATTCCTGGGTCGAGCGAAATGTTCTTTAGTTTTTCTGGGACATTCCCAGCTCGGAATAGAACTGAGGGTGTATACTAATACACCTCTGCCCAACACTTTGTGGTATACGGGTGTGATGGTATGTATGATATGAATGCAGTTTGATTTTAAAGATTAGGTACCTAATTTATAAACCCATGCGACGCTGGGTCACGATGTTAGTACATACCTGACTAATAATTACATAACATTCATTCATTCGCTTTCAAAGTACATTGTTTATGTACTAAAATACCTACTGATAATGTTTCGAACACTCCTGTGCTAATATAAACGTATTGATTTGTAATGTAAATAATGTACCGAAAATAATGCCAACACTGTTGTATACCTACCTACCTAGAAGTACATAATATATAGCAGTAATTCTAGTAGTTAATAGATACGCCGATGGGTATAACGTTTGAACGCAAACATTTGTTGAACAAACTGCAATAGATAACAAGGTATTAGTTCAAGGCTAATGGGTAAGTACAGAAATTGCTAGGTACGGTCAGCAACGAAAGTTGTTGAACACAGCCAAAGTTTAAAAACATCATAGTACTAAAACTATTTATTAGATTTTGACTAAAGTAAAGAATATAATTGTGCTCTATTATGAGACCTTGTACTTCTTTCACGGGTCAGTAAATTCTTGTCCAGTGCTCATAATATCACTTTGGTTGCCTGGAAGAAATCGCTTTAAGCGATAAGGCCGCTCATTGTACATGTTCTTAGTTAAGTATGTTAAGTTATTGTCTATTTGTATTTCTGGTGTACAATAAAGAATAAAATAATAATAATAATAATAATAAATTCTGAATATTAAAGATGTTAAAGCATTTTTAAGATTTCATCGTGTTCAGCGACTTTCGTTGCTGACTGTACATAAATACGTGGCTCAAACGCACATTGAACTCAATAAAACGTAACATACTATCACGCCTGTATTCCCCTAAGAGTTGGGCAGAGTTGTAATATGTAAAGGTTTATGTTTCCCATTTTACAAGGATCGTCAATAAAAGTTGTTTCTTTATAATTTTCTTACACTTTAAACCTACCTATATTTAAAAACCGCATTTTTGTGAGACTAACAAAACGTCAATGGGTACATTTTTATAGATAACTAGCTTCCCACCAGCGGCTTCGCCCGCATGGTCTTGTCTTTTTTTCTCCCGTTTTTGCAAAAGTTTTCATTGCTACTCCGCTCCTATTAGTCGTAGCATGATAGTATATAGCCTATAGCCTTGACACACACTGAAAGAAATTCAAATCGCTCCAGTTGTTTCGGAGCCTATTCAATATAAACAAACAAGCAAATCTTTCCTCTTTATAATATTAGTATACATATACTGATTTCTGACACTTACGCGAATACTAGGGTCCGAAACGTCGGGATTAAAGTAATATCAATATAACGCGATAAAATCCGTAAAAAGTAGTTTTATTTCAATATTAGCATAGATAAAAATAAACAAAATCTTCTAAGACTTCTGTTCTACCCTACTTTGTGGCTTTATTCACAAACTGTTTGTGTTGGCAATCATAATTGAGTTATATTTTGCATAGTTGATGCACACTTGACGGCCTTGTGCCTTTTACAGTTCTTTGACTCTTCGCTTCAAAGGGTGCTTATTATCCCTGCGACGTGATATCTATGTAAAGTTAATAGTAGGTACCTATCTTATTGCTGTGCTTGTTATAAATATCAAGTATAAGTTATCTAATTTCACACGACTCTTGTCCATCCAATCGCCAATTGTACTCCTGTAACTTCTGTTATGTCACTTTTATTCTTTTTCCTTTGGTGTACAATAAGGTATATTCTATCTATCTATCTATCTATCAAGAATGGAGTAACTGGTTTTAATAGAAAAAGGTAGCATTTTAAAGACATGCAGCCCTTTTTACCCGACTGCTGAAGAAAGATTATGTTTAGCTAAGTAATTCTAAATAGGTCCTCCTATTTAGAAGGTTCTCTGGCCCCAGTTGGCGGCGCGCGGGAACTCAAGGCGTGTGGTGACCCACTAAAACCACCCCGCAAGCCACCATCAGCTCTTGAAGAGGGGACTGTTTCCCCTAAAAAGACCATGCCAGAACCCCCTGGCTTGCTAAGGATGTGCCTTTGGGTATATGAGTTACCTAATGATTAAAATTTACATAAATAGATAATGTTAAATATTATAAATAGTTTTAAAAGATTATAAAATTCACAGGTGAGCATATTAGTATTCTAAACACAGTTTTCATTGTTCAACTTTCAAACGAGAATTCGCTTTTAGATATTAAGCTGGCAAGCGACACGACTGCAAATATTGAAATCGTCTGACCAGCACCTAACATACCATCACGCCTGTTTTCTCCGAAGGGGTAGGCAGAGCTGTGTTTATGAACACTTGGACGCAGGATGGCGGTGATTCCGCGTAAAATACCCACATTCAGCCACGTCCTCGATTTGTATTAAATTTTGTGTGCATATCGGGTAGGTCTGAGAATCGGCCAACATCTATTTTTTATACCCCTAAAGAGTGTCCCACCGCTATATAGTAAAACAATGTTTGCCGGGTCAGCTAGTCATAGTATAATTATGTTATGTTTAAATTAAATATTTTAGATCAACGGAAACAAGCCAAAATATGCCGCAGAAAATAAATTTAATAAGTTTTATCAAATCATAACTCTGTACGAGTTATGATTTGGTAAAACTTATTAAATTTTAATTAAAAAACAGTCCACACATAAAACCCACACAAAAATTGTATCAGTTATTATATTACTCACCAGCCGCACTTCAAATACAAACGACGTTTGTATCAGAACATCAAACGTAAATATTGAAAGTAACATCAATAGATTTGAACATTACAATGGCACCAATCATGTCAATTATGTATTAAATCAAAATAAAGAACTTACTGTAACAGATAACAGTGAACGAATCTCGACTCTAAAAACAAACAGAAATAATGTAATAAAAACTACCTAAGCAAACGATGAAAAAAAAAATAAAAGATAAAAAAATGGTCGGTCCACAGACCTAAGTCAATAGAGAAGTAAGTGAGGATAAAAATAATAATGGAAGAGACGGTAATGACCCTACGGACGACTGATAAGTTATCTTGACAACGGTCGGTGCAATCGGAAGTGTGTTGTATGGCTTTAGTAGGTATCTACTTTAGTAGCTTTGTGTTCATGTTCTAACAAAACAGATATGCGTTTATGTAATGACCATTTGTGTAATGTGAATTTGTGACGTGTTGTAGGAGAATTGAATGAATGGAAAATGTGACATTTATTAATCAATCCTTGTCCAGACAATGAAAAGATTCAAGAACTTATAATACTAGTTTCCATGGCGTCATTATTTAATAACTTGTCGTATTTGAAGTTTTATGTTTATTGGGGTTTTAATCAGAATATTTCCGGAATAAAAATAACAACAAAAACACTCATTTGGCACACAAATACACTGTATAGGGACTTTGACTTCCAAACCAAGACTATTTTTTTGTGTTACATAAAATTGATTAAAATAGTAAAGCAGTGATAGCCTAGCGGTATGACCACTGGACTGCCAAGTCAAAGGTCTCGAGTTCGATTCCAAGGCACGCACCTCTGACTTTTCGAAATAATGTGCGTAATTATCACTCGCTTTAACGGTGAAGGAAAACATCATGAGAAAACCTGCACGCCTGAGAGATTTTCTCGACGGCTTGTGAAGTCTGCCAATCCGCATTAGGCCAGCGTGGTAGACTGTAGCCTAATCCCTCTCATACTGAGAGGAGACCCGTGCCCAGCAGTGGGACAGTATATGGGTTGATTATTATTATTATATTAAAATAGTATTGAAGTTTTAAAGTTAAAAAGTGACGAAAATTATGTATGAGGTTATTTCGACCCTCTAGAGGGTCCCAGAATCGGTTTAAGGGAGTGATAATTACAATAGTTATGGACTGTGCCTGAATTCAAACTCAAGACTACGATTGGCAGACTAGGGACAGTGGATATATCTTATCGCTGCCTTTTAACTACCACTTTAAACAAATGAGTATGCTAATGCAAGGAATTCCAACACAGAAATAGGTTTACTAGCGTCTAATAGTCTAACAATGTATTTATAGAAGGGTCGATGCAAGTAGAAATGTGTGTGCAACGCTTAGCGTGCTACACAAGAACCATGGTTGGAAGTTTCAATTAGTCCAAGTCCAAGAACCAACCGAAGCTACGTCTTTATTTCTAAAAACTACGAGTAAAACATTGTTTAGCGTAAAGGTATGGACACAATAGTGAACTAGGACTCAAGTTATTTTTTGTAATATTTTTTTTGTAATATTTATTGTGCATAACAATTTGAATTACTGAACAATTTATTCTTTAATATATATAATTTATTCTTTAATTTAGGCATCGTAAGTACTTAATGGATTATTTAATTTATGGTCACTTTCCGCGTCTGTCTGTATATTCGCCGAACGCCTAAACGATACAATACAACAGATATCAATGCGGTTGTCAACAGCAATTAGATACGTTATTTTGTCACGTTAAGTTTATTATAATTGTATAATTATATTTATCGACGATACGATATAAATATCATACTTGTTAACTTTGTATATCAATAATAAGCGGATTGAAGTAAGAACTTTACTTATGATAAATACATTTCTTATAACCGATATACTCAATTAAGGTTTTGTGTAAACTGACTGATGACGACGGAGGTTGAATATGTCGCTCCGTACGAAGCAAGTACCGCTAGTTTTATACAAATTATGTTCTTCATTTTTGTAAAATCCTTGTGTCATAAACGCGTCAACTCCTCAGCGTTATTTACAGATTAGAATAAAAGTTATTTGCGTACATGAGAACAGACCCTAATACTAATTTGAACAATTATTTGTGAAATAACATTGAAAAGTGAAAGAGAAGGGATTGAATTGCAGCGTTTGATGTTGTTGAGTTGATTGAAACCATTGATTTGAAATCGAAAGTAAGTAAAAGGTAGAGAATTTTGGATGTTATGGGTATCATGATAGTATTAATGTTATCGTTTTTATTGTAGTAGTGTTTATTTATAAATTCATGAAAGAACTTCTCTCTGATTTATTTATTTTATTCCTTACAAATATCCTTCGGGTAGACCCAATGCGATAATAAAAAAATTAAAACAATTATAAATAGATTAACCGTTTTAATTAAGTTAGGCATTCAAAATGTTATAGCGTTATCTATACTTCTATACTAATATTATAAAGAGGAAAGATTTGTTTGTTTGTTTGTTTGTAATGAATAGGCTCCGAAACTACTGGACCGATTTCAAAAATTATTTCACCTTTGGAAAGCTACATTATCCCCGAGTAACATAGGCTATATATCATCACGCTACGACTAATAGGAGCGGAGTAGTAATGAAAAATGTAGCAAAAACGGGGAAAAAATTATAAGACCACGCGGGCGAAGCCGCTGGCGGGAAGCTAGTATTTATTATTTATGGACATCAACCATACTTATACCATCTGTGTAAGCAATACAGCTTACTTATAATGGAAGTAGAAATATTTATTAGTAGTTAGCGTTTAATTAACAAAACAACTAGATACATGGGTCATACCTTTTATGTTTATTACATTACAATAACATACCATCATGCCTTCGTACGCTCGAAAGGTTAAAAAGAGGTGGAGAGTACACACAGTAGGTATACGTCGACCGGGCACAAACTAGGTAGGTACTGACAATTTTATTTAAAAACTAGCTTCCCGCCAGCGGCTTCGCCCGCATGGTCTTATAATTTTTTCCCCCGTTTTTGCAACATTTTTCATTACTACTCCGCTCCTATTAGTCGTAGCGTAATGATAGCCTTCCCCGATAAATGGGCTATCTAACATGGAAAGAATTTTTCAAATCGGTCCAGTACTTTTTGAGTTTATTCGTTACATACAAAAATACAAATCTTTTCTCTTTATAATATTAGTATAGATACAATAATGTTGTTTATGATCACGCGCCCGTTCTACGTATACTGTGTGTACTCAAATTCACAAATTCATAATCCAAACTGACGGTACTGACGATTTTATTTAAAAAAAAAACAATAATGTTGTTTATCCCGGGTATCGCACCGAGAAGCAGTCCGAGCAGTCGTTCTTAAAACCACTAGACCAATGAGACTGTCAGTTGAAGTCAAATAACATTATACGAATTTTTAGTTTTAGGTGTATGTGCCCGCTTGGCTCATCTAATTTAAATCTCAGTTGGTTTTTAGCAATGTATAGGGTCGGAAAGTTTCATGGCAGTAATAAGTAATCGCGAGATTAACTTTGCAATATACACAACTGTGTATAAAACCCAAAGCATAAAACACATTGTCATGCTACATCAATGCCTAGAACTGTGCCAACGGTCAAAATTGTGAATTTTGAGGACTAGTTTCAACAATGTACCTTAAGAAAGAAAACTTAAATCTTTTAACGACGAAACAACAGTGAAATCGAACGTAAATAAATAAGATAAACCACAAAACGCTGTGATAGTAACGTTTTCTTTATACAATCGTAAATGGATCGGATTTTCTCTTTGTCATATTTTTACTTTCCCAAACTAAGCAAAGCTTGTACTATGGGTACTAGACAATGGATATAATACTTATATACTTTTTTTTTGTAAATACATACTTATAATATACAAGAAACACCCAGACAAACACAAACACCTAAGTTCATCACATAAATGTTTGTGTCTTGTGGGAATCGAACCCACGACCTCGTGATCAGCAGTCCGGTACTGAAACCACAAGACCACAGACGTCATCGTGAATGAAGGTATGGGAGTCATTTTTTAAGTTAAAATAATCAAACTTTGTATTTAGGCACATACATTAACTATAATAGCACGCTGACGAAGTCACGGGCAAAAGCAAGTATTATAATGACATGACATTGACAAAATGATACATACATACATAGTTTCACACCTGTTTCCCATAGGGGTAGGCAGAGACTATAGATTTCTACTTGCTACGATCCTGGCACACCACTTTCGCTTGATGACAAAATGATGATGTTTTAAAACTATTTTATGACATTTGTATGCCCATGAGGCTGATCACAGCATTACCTTTGTATTAACAAGACCTAACTATTACATCATCATCCTCCTAGCCTTTTTCCCAATTATGTTGGGGTCGGCTTCCAGTCTAACCAGATGCGGCTGAATATATATCAGTATTTTACACGAAGCGACTGCCATCAGACCTCCGCAACCCAATTTCTGGGCAATACCGATATTCGAAGGATAGACTGGTTGTCAGGCTTTTTTGGGCTTCTGACTAAGACTAACGATTGTCATTAGTGTTCGTCTGCCAACCGGGACCTACGGCTTAACGCGATCTCCGAGGCACGGAGGGGTCTCGATGTGTTAAGAATGGTCACCCATCCACAGACTGACCTCGGCAAGCGTAGCCTAACCTTGCAGATCGGTTGATCAGCATTGCTATAACTTAGCCACGAGCCTATTATATGTGAATCACAAATAAATGATTTTGATTTTGATGATATAGCACAGTCGATACAAATAAAACGCAATACTCAGATTGTACAAGTCGTTCTCTGATAAGGGAAGTGTTCACTTGATAACGGGTCCGATGCACACGCGAGCTCACGGTTTGTACACCAAATAAATAACATCAGAAGGATTACTTAAATCCTTGATATATCTATAAGAATAAAAATGAATCATTTGTGTTGCTAAGCGCAAAACTCGAGAACGGCTGAACCAATTAGGCTGATTTCTTTTTTGTTATGTTTTATGAAGTCTGAGGAAGGTTCTTATGGAGAGAAAAAAAGTAAACAATACTAGGAAAGAAGGAAAAACAGGGAAACGCAGGCGAAGTTGCGCACGCTTTAAATTTTCAGACTTTTCCCGTGTCTTCTTCATACGTGTATAGTAATTGATCTGAGTGCATAATGTGATATCCCTTAGATATAGAGGATACTTAATTTCTAATTGATGTTGAGTGTTAAATGACTTCATAGCGTTAATTAAATATCATTTTAAGCAAATTATGCCCATAATAACAACAGGTTTATGTTGGCTATTTTAATTTACAAAATATTGACGATAAAAAATTAATGTTGGTATTTATTTTTTGGGTTCAGTATCAGTTTTATAGTTACCTCCTTCAATGTGTACGAATGCAGACCAACATTATTGTATACCATGTGCTTCTGCCTAGTCTTATGGGGAATAGAAGCTTGATGACATCTTCAGAAGTCTCAGTACCTATTTAATACCTAGATAGTGGTTTCTGACACTTACGCGAATATTATAAATTGAAATAATCGTATTTTTTTCGGATTTTATCGCGTTATATAATAATTTAAACTTCGGGATCTAATTTATAATATAACGCGATAAAATTCTTATATCCGATAAAGTAGTTTAATTTCAATAGTACCTATGTATTTTCTGCTGTGTTCATTCTCGTGAAAGTATTTGCTTGCTCGATCCCAGTACCATCGAGTGAGAAATTTTATTTTGTAGGGGAGTAATGAATTCATGGATAGAAAAAGATGTTGTAGGAATACAGGTACTTGTTAGAATTGAATTTACCAAGTAGTTATATTGTCATTATTATATTATGTGGCAATAATACGTATAAAGAATATTTGGGATTTCTTAACTGGGATTTGACTGCAACGTTGGTCTAACATTATTAATTATTAGTGGTCCCAAGTGCGACTGATACGCTAGAGGTCCTGGGTTCGATTCCCGGGTCAAGCAGTGTTGTTGGTTTTTCTGTGATATTGCCAGTAGCAGTTTGGAGTCTGGATCTGTGCTCGGTTGATGGCAATAGGCTCGCCCCCTATTACATGGGACTTATCGGCGAACTGTGGGTGTACAATTGTACATTAGTACACCTCTGCCTAACCCTTCAGGGGAATACAGGCGTGATGGTATGTATGTATATTTGGGACATATTACAGAACAGGATTATTTAGTACCAAACTTAACAGAACTTGTACTATGACCAACACAAAAACTAAAATATCTGTGTTCCGTGGAAATGAACCCGGTACCTAGTGATCAGGTTCGACACTCGAACCGCTAGACCACCAAGGTCATCAAATATGTACCTAACAAGCCCAACGATACTTTATTTGCATTAAAATGAAATAAGTGTTCTAATGACTTCTTTAATTTATTTATAGTGCCCATAATAGCTGCTAATAATAACGATGAGTAATTTTGCAAGAAATAGATAAATTTACATACTTTCTTATCATGTCTTAATTGCATTCTAAGTAATTTAATTATCTTGTGTTTAAGAATTATTGAAGCATCATTTGTTACTAACGATACTGTGCACAATTAAAATGAAGATAACTTTAATTAACTTATAGGTACCTACATTCTTGTGAAAGAAGCAATCAATTTGATTAATTAAGAAAGAAGTGTACTTAGGTACGTAATTATTCAATTGTTCTAAAATCAGCTGAAGCGTAAAAAACCAGTTACTACAACCGTAGGTTAAAGACCGTGAAGATGGGGTTAACAGACCCACAAAAAATACTTTATCTGACGGTTTTATTTAGTCAGCGACTTTTATCACAAGTTTACTAAAATGTTATCAGTAATCAATGCATATCTATCGATAACGTTCACACGGTGATGTGTTTAGTACGGTAACAACAAGCAGTCAATGCGAGTTGCCCTCAAGTTTTCCACTGTGAATTTTATCTAATGTGTTGAACGGAACGGAAGCCGTCCGATGCGCACATCTCGTTGCCGCATCCCGTTTCACTCGGCCCTCCGCCAATCGCCTCCGACCTCCGAGCAAACGGACCTCTACACCTCAATTCTCCCTCAGTCTTACTCTGGGCGGCGCGACGCACGGACGTACGCCACGGTCGCTTTAGCTCCGCTCGCGAGCTTTCGAATTTTACCTGTGGATTGTCAGTGACATGTGTCTGTATAAAAATACACATAAATAAACATTGTGGATTTTTTTTCTGGATTAACACTGCCCTGTTTCGAGTTCCGGGAAAATCACAACATATCATATTCAAGGTCGGTGTGTTATGTATGCTTTGCGAATAGTAATGCGATTGGATGCATTCGGAATGTCACCCATCCAGTCTTTATAAGTTGGCATTAAAGGATTGTCGAGGTGAAGGAATTTTTTTAAAGTTCGTGTATCGGAGTTCGTTGACGCCTTGCAGTAGACTTGTTTTTTCTTTAATTATTTTTTGTTGTTTGACCGGTGCGTGAGGCGAGGTTCTGCGCTTACTCGATCATTCTTCCATCGCTAAAAATAAAGAACAATTGGAAATTGGAGATTTCAATAGCAACATTTCCGGTTTTGCACGAAGTGAGTAACGTGCAAGTTTCCTGTTTATCTTCAAAACAATAGAGTATTTTAGTCTCGATGCCAATCTGAGAACCACTGCTGAACCAACCATTAACTTCCTAGGTAGGTACATAGGTATGTGTTTATTTTTATCTCCAGTATAAACATTTGAAGTTGAAAATCCTCATAAATATACTCGCGGAATATTTACTTTAGGAGTTGCGAATGTAAAACAGAAGTTTTGCACAAAATTAATGAATCAGCACTTGAACCATGCTGAGTTGGACTTTAATGTCAAGATGATCTCACCAATACTTGACTATTTGAATATTTTATAATTGGAATTCGTCTTTGTTTTATTAACAATAGTATTTATCCTTAACAACAGAAGATATATCTTAACTTAGAATGTGCGTTACAATATTTCCTTACGTAATTTGCAATAGAGACCAAAATATTGTCAATCGCTTTAGAATACTAATTCTATATCTTGTAGACAGTGCTAAATTTATTACTAACTTTATTGAAGTTGTCAATAAGTATCAAGAACTGACCAGACTGTTAATAGAGATACCGATTAGAAACAATTACAATGCATACTTATATGAACTGTTCGCACTTCACATTCTCTTTCAATAGAATCACACATAATGCAAATGAAATTGTAGTGATTACAGATAATGATAAAGCAATAATAACTGACTGAATCGCTACTTATCCTTCACTCGATTGCGTCTATAGTGATTACACTTGACAATAAGCACTTTTGTAGGCCCATACCATGTCAAGGAGACTTGGTAATGTTAATAGTAACCACACAATTATAAAATAATTACGTTATTGTCTAAATTCCTTGAATTATGAAGACGTTAACACTAGAGGAAATGATAATGGGCGTGCAAATCGTCATCCTGAAGTATGAGAAGTCAATGTCAGTTAAAATTGTTTACCAAAATGCCAAGCAAGTTTGTGCTAAGCAATTTTTTTTATTCGTAATTTTTTTCTGTTGCTTTTAGAGATACGATTTAAGTTATTGAAGATGTTCTACTGACAAGTGATGAATTCCCAAATCTTCAGTTACAACTCCAAATGTTTTTAAACTACTTAGATGTGGCATTATTTCAATTATACTGTATCACTGCTTATCTACATAAGTAATATTAATCTAGTCTTTGCACTTAGTTCCTACGAGACCCGTGGGAAGAAATGAGGTGGCTGTTTCTTAGCTGGAAACTTCATGAAACATAAGATATATTCTACAGTAAAATGTTCCCAAGTCCCGTATTTTCTACTCATTCATCAACTAGATTAGGAGTTGTGCTAACGTTTCTATTAACATAAACTATGCCTCGTAATTAGTCCCATAATAACTGTTTGTTATTCATTCTAAAGTAATAAATGGCGCTGAATTTAACTCACGGAACGCTACAGTCAAATTTAACTCAAGTAAAAAATATAGGAATAGCAGCCGCTGAAAAAATGTTTGCTTATTCAGACGTGATTTAGTACCTACACTTTTAAAACCGTGAAGAATTTGTTAAGTAGATTTAAAAGCTTTTTATCCATCTTGCTTATTTTTCCATCTAAATAGGTAGCTATTAGAGGTGTATCTAAAATTTAAAGGTGTTTATAGTATTTCCCCATCTTTAAAGTTATCGGTTTGTCTTATCGCAATGTACGAAGATTACTATTCCCCATTAACTTATATCAATCTAATTAAAATTCTGGATTCTTCTCAACTAAACGGCATTCCGGAGCTAAATAAAATTGACCCCTTTAAAGTTATTCAAAGTAATTTACCAAAAATACCCTAAAACTTTAAAATGTTTTAAAATAAGTGCTAGTAATCAGTTCAGAGTGAAATAATTTTAGGGACTAGAGGAGACCCCTGACGTTTAACACTGAAAGCTAATTAGTAAGGTGAGTTCGTCCACCGACGTGCTGATTTATGTCGATCGCATTCCCAACTCAACGGAAGTTATAACGTTGGGAAGTACTTGCCAAACGACTAATGCTGAGAAACAAAATGTCTTTAAATAGAATGAATGATGTTCTCCGGTGAAATGCTTGGTTAAACTGAACGGTTAACGCTGAAATACATTGTTTAGAATTTTAAAATGTTATCGTCCATATTTGTGTTGGTCCTGCTCCAAGTTGTATGATTAAGGAAACTTTTTGTGAACTCATTAGTAAGGTAATCCGTCGATGCAGATATGAGTTTGTGTTATAATTAATATTACTAGACTTCCGCAATATTTATCTAAACCGGGTTTACTTGCTATGTTTTGGAACACCAAATTAATTTTTCTATATTTTAATTTTATACGGAAATACGGTCGACGAAATTAATAGGACCACGTAACAGAATTATGAAAAAACCCCGGAAAATATGTGTATGGACCAAAATCCTAAATAAATTTTCAAATAAATGGCCATGGAAACTTTCAAAGTCAATATCGCCGTATGAATATTCAGTACTAAACCTATGATAATAAAGTTGATATTTCTATCACAGGCTTTCACTGGCCACGGCTGGGTGTTGTTTTAAAACTTTTCCTCCAATAAAACTAACGCGGTTATTGCTTAGATTTTCCCTAA
This sequence comes from Acronicta psi, assembly GCA_946251955.1. NCBI lineage: Eukaryota > Metazoa > Arthropoda > Insecta > Lepidoptera > Noctuidae > Acronicta > Acronicta psi. Next base: position 9,581,420 of record OX276482.1, on the reverse strand, counting down.
GCTTTTATACCTGGACAATGTGCTGTTCCAAAATGATTTATTTAAGAGCCAGTCAGGATACACGGCAGAATTCTGAAACGTCAACTTGGTAGGTACTCAGTAACGAGTTTTGTTCCCCCACACCATTTAGGACCAACTGCTGAGGCAATTTTAGCTGTTTCCAGACTCTCTGTGAGATTCTGCTTAAAACAATAGTCGTAAATTCAACTGGGCCCGTAAAGGTGTTTAATTTATACAAGTCTTTGAACACTCATACGGCTTGGACAAAAGACGCGTTTGTCTGACTGTTGGAGCGGGCTATTGAAATTTTAATCGTATGAGATGTAGGTCCTCAGCATATGGACGTGTCTGAAATTAATATGTATCGAACCTCCAAGTATTAAGCAGTTCACGGCAAAGCGTCGAGATTAAAATAACTATACGCGAGAGTTCGTTTTTGTTTATGATAAATTTGAAACGGGACTTCATTCATCTCACCAATTATGAAAACTTGGCTTCTGACCATGCTACGTCTATTATGATTTGTTAAGCAGAAGTCATTATTGAAGACATGAAAGTAACTCCTCGGATTTTAGATATTATAATTATTAAAGTCAGTGTTCTTCTTTCCGTCTTTCGAGAAATCAAAATGGCCCTTATTTTAAGATGAGAATAGAGTAATTAGAAGAGAATTGATGACTACACATAATGTTTCCATGTTATACCGTATCAAACTGCATTGCTATTATAAAACTATCCCTCCAGACAATAACACCTAAACGTTTACCTTTAATGTTTAACCTACATTCTAATTTATTCCTTCTTTGTATTAAAGTTACACTAAACATGTTCTAATTGTCAGTGTGATGCAACAGTGAGTTTTCTTGTGGGCGACAAAGCCTAGCTATGAGTAATTACAACAAGACTACTTCCGTGCTGCCGCAGCGTGTGGAATGGGATGGTTGTGTGAACGTCGCGGCATTGATAAATTCACTCTTGCTTTTATCTATACTAATATTATAAAGTGGTAAAGTTTGTGTGGTTGTAGGGGTAATCTCTGGATCATCTGAACTGATTTTGAAAATTCTTTCACTGTTATAAAGGTACATTATCTCTGAGTACTATACACTACTGTTTACATAAAATTATAATAAAAGTACCCGAAGCGAATATCGGATCGTTTTGAATAAATAATAAAATTTTGGGCAAAAAATCTTTTTCCAAAAATTTTTAAGAAGTAGTTTAATAATAAACGCAACAAATGAGACCCCACTGACAAGAACTGAGCTCTTCAATTAAAATAATATAAAAAGATAAGACTGCCTGCTACAGTTATTTAAAAAAAAACTACTGAAAAGCGTATAGTATACTTTAAAAAAGCAATTTTATATCTAGTGGTAAGGCCACTAGATATAAAATTGCTTTTTTAAAGTTTACAGGATATTAGCGCAAAGAGATAGGTGAGATTAGGTGCATTAAGCGGATTGAGGGAAATTCCAAAATCATTTGCAAAACAAAAGAACGTCACCGTAGGAAGGAATAGCACCGACCTTCCGATTCTCGATACAAAACAAATCCGGTTTTTCCGTAAAGAAACAAAGTGTAATATTCAAAGAATTTAAAAAAAAATTAGGTAGGTTCGTACCATCTGTGAGTCGTGTATGTTATACGCTTTGCGGTCATAGCAAATAACTTCTTCAATACATAGACCCGCCTGCGGTTTTTCCTAATATCTGTCTACGTCTGTCCCGTTTGGAGTCACCGTGACGTCATCGCGAACTCGATTTCGGTTGAGTTCGCACCATGAAGTCAATGTACTTCATGATTTATTTATAGTTTGCACGAGTAATTGTAATAAACAGTCAATAAACACTATTCAATTGAACTGGTTACGCAGTGCCTTCATTCGGGTTTCAATCATTTGTATTCTATTTCCAATAAATACATATTATCACGCCTGTTTTTCCCCAAATGGTTAGGCACAGGTGCCTTTGTACATATACAGTTCGTCAGTATGTTTAGGTCACACGTATAGGTAGGGGTCTTAAATCTGAACTCCGAGTTGCCATTAAGAATTTCTCTATCTCTTTGCCAAAGGGCATTGGGTAAAGTTACCCAAACCCCTTTTTACCCGACTGCTGAATGAGGGTTATATCAGCATCTGTTCAGCGGTTAAGACGGTGTAAAAGTAAATATAGGTATTAAAATAAAAATCAACTGCCGTATGTATGATTGATCTCTTGAGAACGGCCAAACCGATTTGTTTTTTTTTTGTTGTGAGGTCATTGTCAGGTTTGTATACAAGTTATTTTTTAAAGTTCATCGGAAGAGTACGCAGGCGAAGATGCGCATGGGTCGCTATAGTTTCTATTTATAGTGTTTTCATAAAATAAATTTGAGCAAAGCGTGGCAGGATTTAGCTTCCTATAGTAACCTCTGTTATGGTCGTGGATGTCGTGAATGTTATGGATTCCATAGCCATGACTATAGAGAAGGGGAGGCAAGTACGGTTTTAATGACCGGAATTAATTGTATAACCTATCTGTCGATACTTTTCCCATTTTCAACATTAGTTCCCATAGATTGTCCATGAAAGCAGTCGCAAATTAGTTTGGTAATTCTGGCCGTTAGTTGGTACGACTCGATATCTTTTTTTGTGTGTGCGGAAAGTCCTTATAAATCACCGCCACCTAGGAAGGCGGCACTTGCACTAAACCGCACTTGCCATCACTTGTCCTTTATAAGAATAATAATAATAAATATCCTGGGACATTTTTACACAGCACCATCTAGTCCCAAACTAAGCAGAGCTTGTAGTATGGGTACTAGACAATTGATATAATACTTATATACTTTTTTTTTGTAAATAAATACTTATAATACATATGAAATATTTGCGTTATGACCATGGGATCAGGAACATTTACCACGACCATGACGGGATCCGATATACTCTGTTTCGTTTGCCACCTTTCCAGGTGGTAAATATCCATGAGGATTATCGACACCCAAAAGAACTCTGTACAATTTCACCTTCTTCTTTTTCCGGTTAGTCCTTGACGATCAGATTTTAATCGAATGTTATCATTTAAAAGCAAAGTACTGTCGTCTGATACCAGATACAGTAGGTACTTGATAACAATATTATGCATAAATATATTATAATTAGATATATATAATTTATATGCGTCATTAGTCTGGTGGTCGTAAGTGTGATTTCTATGCTAGAGGTCCTTGGTTTGATGCCTAGGGATGGTAATTGGTTTGGAGGGTTTTGCTATGAAATTCTCAGTAGCAGCTCGGGTTTGGATGTATGCTCTGTGAATGGGAATAGGCTCGCCTTCTATTACATAGGATTCACATTTCGAAGAACTGTAGGGTGTAGGTGTACCTACAATAGTACACCGCTGCCTCTTCAGGGAATGTTATCCTATTAATTATTATAAATGTTAAAGTTTTGATGGATGGATGTTTGGATGAATAAAAACTACAGAACGGATCTGGATGAAATTGTCACAGAGATAGATGGAATACCACATAGGCTAAAATTATCCCGTAAAATATATAGTTCGTGTATGATAGATTTGTTTAATGAAGGCTCATATTCATAAAACATACTATATTATTATTATATTATTTAGATATTTACCCAGACCACGCGGACGAAGCCGCTAGCGGATATCTAGTATATGTGCGTGATTATAATTTAATCAGGGCAATGTTATTGTCCATTCACTAGGGCTTGAAATAAATTCCATATCAAAAGGCTATCAGTAATGTATGATCTAGGCGACTGTTGATATCGAGGCCAAACACATGACGTGTCGAATGTTGAGACATCGCGTGCTCGGTGAAAAGAGCAGATAATAAATTACAGCACTAATTTTTTTACAATAATTATTTTTTACTTTAACGTAGTTTATAGAAGAAACGCAGCCTCACTTTCTTACTGCTATGGACACATATCATCTTTAAACAATAATACACTCGAATAACAACATAATATTCGTTACTTTGCGAAGACCTGATAAGATATCAGAAAAGTGCTAAATTTTCATTATCGAAGTAATAAAACGGAGGAAATTGCTTCTTTATTTAAAAACAATTAAAATAAGTACTGTAATTAAGTGTGTTTTAATTAAATAGGGAAGGTTATTGCTGATATAATTTATAACCGGAAAATTTATAGATTAGTTTCGACGAATTTATCGTTGTCTCCCGGATAGTAGTTAAGCGATATCTTTATATGTATACCTAGACGTATGTACCCAACGATAGTGCGTTTCCGTTCCACCAACGATAAACGCAGAATTTTATACTTTTAAATTGCTTTGGATAAAGTATTTCGCTAAACGTATTGTTTAAAACGAACATTGAGTGTTGTAAAATTACAATACAATACGATATCGTTCCGATAGCGATGCTACATTAATTTTTTCAAGGACGCAGTCTGTGTTATACAGTACTTTTTAATATGGAAATAGATTATGGTATTTTAAAATTACGATACTATATCACCTGTTGGTCGAAAATGAGCCTTTTGAGTAATTATAATATTCACATTAGAAAATTGCTACGGTTTCTAGGGGTTCGAAATTATAATAATCATACCTAGTCGCATTGTAATATTTATTTCTGTAACTGAATAGATTTTCAACCGACCTCAAAAAAACTTTCGACTGGGTGAACCGATTTTGATTTTTCGTATGATAAAGACACTTTAATAAATCAATATAATATATTATTTTTAACTCCTAACAGCGGCGGCATTTCCTATAGTCCGCGCAGAACTAGTTGGCCGTGCCTTAGGTATGTGAGCACTGAGCAGTGAGATGGCGGGGCGGAGTTGCCTGTGCGCGGTGGGACGGAGGGGCGGGGGCGCTGTTTTCATTCACATTAACCCGCCGCCTCACCACCATCTCTACCTAAGGCGCGGCCAACTAGTTCCGCGCGGAGTATAGATGATGTGTAAAAATGTCCAAATTTTTTAAATTAATCATATGTGACAAGTGGTCTACCACCATTTAGTATAACATCATTACATTGCTACCCGTGTCTAAGTAAGAACAGCAATTAGAACCGTATAAGTAATTGCACATGCGTATAAACGCGGAAAATTGATTTAATTCATACGTAACGTGATAAAGGAGAAATATCGTAAAACTCAATTCATTTTCTATAGCATACTTATGTACTTGTTATATTTACAATTACATTACATACAGAATATACTTACAATATGACTCATGTTTGTGATTTTATTGACTGACACACTGCGTCCCATTAATGTTTGATTACTGATCAAACATGCATGGGACCGATGGGTGCATCTAGTTTCGACATTTCACAAGTGCCTGTATAAGGTCTATGTGAAAGTAAAACTATTTTGATTGATTTTTCATTTTGATAAGGGACTGGTTGTTCTCCTGTTGCAATCAAGTAGGACTAATACAAGAACTAAAGAACTCAGTCGATCGTAGTTCATCAAAAACGTGCGGCTCCAGACCTACCTCAACCATGAGTTCTATCGAATTGTTTTCGATAGGTTTTTTATGCATCGAAACGCTGTAATCTCTCAGCCGATTTTAGTTCCTTACGTAGCTTGAGGCGCTGCGAGGAATTTCCATACAAATATTTTACGGCGTCGCTAACGAGTTTAATAAGAAAAACTCATGGTCACACAGGACATGTTTCACTTACAACATTCAACATTACCAAAATGTCCATACATCTGTACATTAGAGGACTTAATGAACGCAACGGGTGCCGCAATCAGTGGCCACCTACTGGGTTCAAATTCTATAAATAGTATATTTTTGTATTTTTTAAGCATTTTCCATGCTAAGATTACAAGTTATTTTTAATGAAGGAAAAAATCGGTTGGCGGGCAGGATTCGAACCTGCGTCTTCTGGTTCGGTACACCAGATGCTTGATTAAAAATAATCTATAAATAGTTTTACGATTTACCATTGACACGAAAAGACGAAGTTCCTCGAAATTGTAAGACAAGTGGGTACACGCAGACATCACGTACGTCGAAGATAAGTTTATATATCATATCATCAACCCATATATTGTCCACTGCTGGGCACGGGTCTCCTCTCAGTATGTGAGGGATTAGGGTATAGTCCACCACGCTAGCCTAATGCGGGTTAGCGAAGATAAGTTTATTACAGCACTAGCTTCCCGCCAGCGGCTTCACCCGCGTGGTCTTATAATTTTTTCCCCGTTTTTGCTACATTTTTCATTACTACTCCGCTCCTATTAGTCGTAGCGTGATGATATATAGCCTATGTTACTCGGGGATAATGTAGCTTTCCAAAGGTGAAAAAATTTTTGAAATCGGTCCAGTAGTTTCGGAGCCTATTCATTACAAACAAACAAACAAACAAACAAACAAACAAACAAACAAACAAACAAACAAATCTTTCCTCTTTATAATATTAGTATAGATAAAGACAAATTTATTGAATATACTGACTGTTGCTCGCGGCTTATCTTGTATCCAAATAAATAATAGTTTAAAAAACTAAAGAAACACGCTTTTATAGAAAATCAAACAAAAAAATAAAAAATATTATTGTAAAAAAGTAGTTATTTTGATATATTTTAAACACATCCAATGCTTTTATATCACTACCAACAATTATACTAGCCATGTATTCTGCTGTTCGGTCATAAATTAACAATTAAACTCCATGATTATTTCCCTATTAAACATGGCAATATTTGTCTCATTTACCTCACGTTTCGATTCAAATTTCGAATTAAATTAGATTCTATAATTCATAGAACCGCGCTGCGTAGACCGTAGAGTGCGGTAAATGCCACTTTTACTGTCCCTTTGTTCGCGTTCAAACGTAATCGTAATGCATACATCCGATTTATAGTATTGTAAGTATGTTGCGTTAGGAAATTACCCTCATACTATAACTGAAAATAAGTGAAACCATAGCGAGTATGGTTTCACTTATTTTCAGTTAAAAATAACTTTTATGGTGCAGTGAAAGTTACTGCGTCGATCGTAGTCAACAATGCAAACGATCAATTTGAACACGTATGAATAAAACATGTATAATTCTTTTATAATTTTTATGCAAATAAGTATTTTGTGAGACATTTTATACGTTGTGGTAGCCATTTTAACATATTATTAAAATTGCATTTGTACCTGATGTCCCTATGGCAATAGGGATTTGAACACGTGCAAACTGTGGTTAAATAAACTATTACACCTCTGCTCACCTATTATTACCCTTTGGGGAATACAGATGTGATGGTATGTTGTTGTCAGTGTAACACAGATGTATTTGTATGCTAATTTAAGATAAAAAATACAAGAAGAAACGCATCAACTGTGTTTTGCGGATGTATGCAGTCTTACGCACATTATAACGGCGCTTGATATCTGATGGTCAAGCGAGTTGTCATTATTTTACTGCTTAGCTATATTAGTAGCTCTTAATATCAGTTTTTAAGGATTTAGGAATAAATGATGAAGGTACTAAAGAATTTAGAAACACACATCAATTTTTTTTTGCAAATTCTGCCTAATCGGGATATCAGAGGATGCAGGCCTATGGCCGGTCCTTGTGGAAGTTTATGGGGGAGGCCTTTGTTCAGTAGTAGACCTCTCTTGGCTCGGGACAGCACGCAGAAATCTCAGCCTCGATGGTAACGACAGTGTATTCCTTTTACCTAGATTTTAATTTTACATTGGGAAAGGTTTACCTAGAGTACTCTCGGATGCCGATTATGCTTTTATACAAATCCAGTATCTGACCTCGCAGTATATAGCCTTTCCGAAGAGATCAGCTTTATAAAAAAACAGAAACAAAATGTAAGAAATATCATAATGATATGAACGCCCGATTTGGAGAAAAGAGACATGATTGTGCTGGCCCCAAGTGAATTGGAATAAGGATAGTAGCATTATATGAATGCCCGACTTATCGAAAGCTTACCCTATGTAATTTTTACACATTTTTAACCGACTTCAAAAAAAGGAGGTTGTTCTCAATTCCACTGTATTTTTTGTTTCTTTTTTTTTTGTTTCTTCATATTGTATCTTCTCTATGTCCCTAGAAATATGTACAAAAATGACTTAAAGCAGCAAAATATCACTCCATTATTTTCGCGAAACTTTAATACACTACACAACAGCTCTTTTCAAGCAACTTTTAGCATTCAACTTGTCATAAAACTAGAAAGATGACTGTTAAGTTTGTAAAGGAATTCTTTCAAACTATTCTTAGTAACTTTGAATAGCAGTTGCACATAGTCTTGTTGGGAGTGGTTAAATAAGTGTTGTATTTAAACAACAATTTTGTTCTAGAGCTTCAGTTCATTAAGCAGCAGTTCTACACATTTCTATCTCCCGTTCTTTGTAGCCATAGCTATCATCTTTGACAGAAGCAGTCCACTTTTCTTTGGTGATTCTCTTTCCATATTTGTATCTACAGTCATACTTAATTCTCCACTTTTATATAACTATTGCCGCGTCCAAACTGCCTTAGTATATACCTATTTCTTACACTGTCCATTGTTATAACTCTTTATAACTAATTGTGGTGTTATATTATACTAGCTTTACGCCGCAGCGGTTTCGTCCGCGTGGTCTTACGTATAAGACTTATAGGACTTGTACACAAGTCCTATAAATTAGCCCATTAGCCTATGTTACTCGGGAAATATGTAGCTTTCTAATGGCGATAGAATTTTTGAAATCGGTTCAGTAGTTTTTGAGTTTACTCATTACAAACATATAAAAATAAAAATCTTTTCTCTTTAATTAATTTATAATTATTATTAGTATAGATTATTTAGCTATATACTGTTGCTCATCATCCTTTCTGTAACCCAACATTCAGATCTATACAAAACGACACGACCTATAATTTGACGACGTCTGTGGTCTAGTGGTTCGCGTACCGGACTGCTGATCACGAGGTCGTGGGTTCGATTCCCACAAGACAAAAACATTTATGTGATGAACTTAGGTGTTTGTGTGTGTCTGGGTGTTTCTTATATATTATAAGTATATATTTACAAAAAAAAGTATATAAGTATTATATCCATTGTCTAGTACCCATAGTACAAGCTCTGCTTAGTTTGGGACTAGATGGTGCTGTGTAAAAATGTCCCAAGATATTTATTTTAACAATTTCAGATACTAAAACAGGTATAGTGACATAATTATTTATTATTATTTATATAGGTTGGCTGGGCTGCCAACATAAGTAAGGGTTCGTATGTAAGGAATGTTAGTTAGCGTTAAGGGGCTTAAACACTGTTGTAAAAAGCATCGTAAAACGCTAAGGAAATGTCTAATCATCTTACGTAATTTCGTAAGCATTCTGTTTCAGTAACAAGGCGTATATTAGGCCTGTTTCACGTATAGATGACTTGAACACCTACAACTAATATTTAAAGGTAGTCATGATAATTATTTTAGGCTGAATGTGACTTAAAAAAATTTAAAGTTTGACCACTTTTTCAAATATTAAGCCAAGAGGACTGAAATAATTGAATTGTCCATCTTCTTCTTAAATTTAAGAGCTCAGCTCTTGTCGGTGGGGCAATCGCCACTGTTCTCGATCTTCTGCCTTTTGTTTTACCTCTTGATACGACTCGCTCCTCACTTTTTCCTTCACTTGCTCTATAAAACTTCGTCTGGGTCTTCCCCTTCCTCTTTTTCCTTCAATTTTCCCTTCTAGAATTGTCCATATATCGACATATTAATTTATATACATCACAGCTTTGCCTGTATTTCTCATATTTTGTGTTTTCAAACAATACAGGAACCCGTTGAAATATACATAGTCGTTTGGGACGAGTTAGGTGACAAACGCACCTACATAAGAATTGCATACCTATATGTATAAGATGGTGTTAGTATTAGATTAATTTAACAATACCTAGGTACTTACTCAATAATATATATACAACGGATATTTCATTTTATATAACAGAATAACAAAAAACATAGTTAATACACTGCATTGCTAATAATCATTAGCCTTATTAAACCTTATTTAGGTGAATTGAATCGAACATAAACCGTTTCTATTAAAATATGAGATATTTACGTCTTTATTTTTCATTGTCAAGCTTTTCGATACAAAATTATACTTATTTTTGGATACTATGTATGTATTTATGTTATGTCATACCAAATATAGCAGCTATATGTCCTACTGCACGACGTGTTCCCTACGATCTAGTTTCCTTACTTCAATAATCGCAGGAAAAAACAAATTAATTAGCTATGAAGCATGTGCAAAGAAAAAGCGTGAGAATAAATGTTGTATGTGAGTGGAATGCGTGGAGTATGCCTTGTCTAATTAAAGGCTTTATCACTCAACTAGGTATTACCATACCCGGGCTAACAATTAGCCCATTAAAGCTGTAACACGATGAAAGTATTTTAATCATTGTCATTTCAGAGCTAGGCTATACGATGCATTACAAATCTTAAAGCTTCTTGCAGGCAATCAAAATAAGTATATGGTTTAAAACTACATAGGATGCACTCACATTACTAGACCAAGATTGTAATCGAAGCATTAGCAGACTGTGTAAGAAATGAGTACTTTGCCAAGAGTTAAGTTTCGAACAGGTTTCAACGACCCCTTACTAAGTGTGACCACGTTCGTCGTCTGTGCACTCACTATTGGAGTTTTCACCTCCGATCGATCGTTTGGTTAACATCGATCGTGGTCGCTTGGTAGCGGCCGCGTGTAGTAATGATGTGGACTGCGGTGTCACCGGAGGCCATTCGTCGGTCAAGTGTACCTGTTTTACCGCATAAGGTTGTTTGCAATGTTAACGATTTCGCTTCTGGCCCGCTGATCAAGCATTTTCATTCGGCCATTTCCGAGATGATTCGGAACGGGTTTTAAAATATTTCTTTTCGTGTCAATGTACTTAACCGTTCATATTTTTAGACCAATCTGGCTCAATGGTGCTACTGCCTACAACATTAATTTCTCATTATCCAGTGTTGCACTTAGTTGAATTTTTTTATTATGTTTAGTGCGTTTGGCAGCACCTCCCCTGATGGTAAGTGACGATGTTGCCGAGGACGTTGCATACAAACTCAAATAATATCTATTCATTCTTGTCTTGAAGGTTCCTAAATTATACGTATCGGGAAACACAGCAGCCGGCAGAGCTCTTCCACTCCCTTGCCGTTCGCTTGATAAAAGATGAAGCAAAACGCTTCGTGCGTATAAGTGGAATAACAACGGCAAAGGGGTGGAATCTCTCCCAGCGTCTGGTTGTCCAAATTAAATTACCTAGGTAAGCAACTTGACATTTTGTGTGATCATAATAATAATAATAATAAGCCTTTTTATTTCCACATCAATAAATTACAATCCAGATGTTGGTTAGTTGTGTTAGTACCTATATAGTTTAACTTATTCATCTAGTGTTAGTAAGGTTAGGTTAACTGTTTATCTGGGATGTGGATCCCTGTTTGGGTAAAGGCCGCCTCTTTCTGTGTGATCATAAGACCAATCAAAATCGACTGATAATCACGATTCTCGATCAAACTATTTTAAAGGCCTTCCTTGTTATATTTCACGCTTACTCTTCATTACAATTCTGTGCCGACAATATAGTATCACCGAGCTATACAGCCGGCCTGCGGTCATTGAATTGAATGACATCATTATTGCAATACCAGACAATTGACACAATCATAACACTCGTTCTTTATTAATGTTAAAAGATAAGATGAATGAGTATTACATTGGAGCAATTTTTCGCCTAGCATTGTACGATGTTTTTATTTTATTGCCTATGTATTCGATTGAAGCGATTGCGCAATTGTGTATGTGTGCTGTTATTTCAGGATTCGATTATCTCAATTTATTCGAGCGTGTGTTGTGAAAACAACCATGATTATAAAAGTATTTTTGTTGGAGTATTTCGTGTTTTTAAATGTCTGTTTTATTACATTTTAAAGTGTAAGAAAACTGAGTGCAGACCATGTTTGAGGGAAATGCCAATAATTCTCAGCTAGGTCTGAGTTTGTTATTTTATTTTACGTTAATCTTAGATATAATTATGAACTATGACTTCTCTTTAATGAAGTATGAATTACACCTATTAGTGTTTAAAATTTTCGTTAATCCAGTCAGTCCATCTAAGTAACTATATCGTTAGAGTGGTTCTTCATCGTTGATGAGTCCCTCTATCCACTATGATCGACTAGAATATGTTGGTATCTCAACGCACACTTGGTCCAATCCCTACGGTTGAATTTTTTATTTATCGAAAGGTGGTCGTTTTGCACTAGAATCTAAAAATACGTGATTTAAACATGAACTGTTCTTATTATATTAATTTTCCTCTCGCATAACTAGTGTAAGAGAATTCTTTAAGAAATAAGCAGTATCTTGGTACCGTTTACTCAGTGCTCAGTTCACCAACGCAATGCTCGAATCTGTAACATTACAGTTTGCGCACTGTTAATACTCGGTTCTCCTCCCTCACTGATGTAGTGCTCGGCTCTGTAATGTTACATTACAGGCGAATGCTCCAAGTGAAGGAGCACCTTTAGGATAAAACGGCAACAACATTATTCTAAGAATAAGAAAATGTTGTTCATAAATAAAACAAAATACAACTCGAAACATTGTTATAAAACGCAAAATGCAATTTCCCAAAGAAAACTATTTGCAATAATTTCGCGTATTTCAAAACATGTTGTAAAATCGTCCGGGCGGCAGTTATCGTGCAACCAATGCGTTTTCAACAACAATAATGTTCTTATCAAACCTATTGCTAGGTAAATTTTCTATTACGCCAACGGCTGTTTTCGAGCCGGTATAAAACAATCACCAATTGTTTTTCTCTGGTGCACCACCGTGATTTTCTGAACCTGATGATACTGCATACAATTTCCTCGATGCCGACAATCGGTTCTTTAGGTTCATCGTCTTATCTATAATCTTTTAGTTTTACTATCTCTGTAATTTTCTTTGGCGATGTCGGTATCCAATTAAAGTGTTTTAGATTGTAATGCAATTTGTACAATACGCTTTTACCTTGTTCTCCCGTAACAGCCTGCTGCAGTTTTATTTAAGAACTTGATTCAATATTTGGATTTGATATAATTTTGCCTACTGCTATAGGCCTCTCTTAGTACAATGTACAATCTATTATAATTCTGTATCATTATCATCCGACACGCCCTGTGATATGAATTATACCGTCAGCTCATCTAACAATCAATATCTTTAACATAATCCCCGCAATTTGCTTTACGAAAGAATTGTAAGAATTAAAAATTTCTCATTGGTTAAAATATAAGAATATTTTGGCAAGAAGTCTGCAACCATTAAAAAGTATTTCAAGGCAAGTTACATCATCTAATGTTGGCATAACGTCCATCAAATCCACCAAAATGTTTGTAATGTTTTTATAACTAGCATATCAAACGGTTTTTATCTCATGCACCATTAGATACAAACAAAGAGCCATGTGTGTATCTAAGAGTTATTATTACGTATCTAATGTTCCAAAATTTCATAGTTGGTAGAACAATGGCCACAGTTTGGGAATGTTTGTGGGAAGCGAATTTATTGTCACGTCATATGACTGTGCGGTGTTTTGCAAACATTTGGGTGACTGTAAACATTTTAGTACCTGAGAGTAATATTGAGAACTTTGATATTAGTTGTAGTTTTGTTAGACGAGCAATAGAGGGAGATATTAAATGGTACTTAATGTTTATGGTGTCTAATGTTGAATTAAACGGTGGAAAAAAAGGAAAAAAATGCACTAACCAGTAGCTCCACCATGAGTTTTTCTCACTAAACTCGCTAGCGATGCCGTAAAATATTTGTATGGAAAACATCCCAACGCCTCTAGCGATTACGTAAGAGACTAAAATCGGCTATGAGATACAGCTTTTCGATGCGTAAGAAACCTGTCATGAGCAATTCGATAGAACTCATGGACCACTACCAAGTTTTGCAAATTGGCTTTTCATTTCATAGTACTCGGAGTGTAAAATTACATAATAATAGATATCCATACGTAAGCAAATTAGCTATACGGGCTTCATACAGTAGGAAATATACTCGGACAATGATTGTTACTAGAAGACAAAGCTATATTCGTGTTAAACGACAGATCCATACATTCTCGGGTCCTTTGTATGAGCATATTGTGACGATGACAACAAAGCTATGGAGCGGCCCGACTGGAGCTGACCACGTGAATCACAAGAGACGATATTATATGAATATCTGTAGCCAAATCTATGGGATTGCAAGTTAGGTTCGTACAGGTATTGTAAGCCTAACTGGCATTCAAGAGCCCCGTTTCAGAGGAGAGAGATTGAACAAAGTTCTTAAAATGAACACTATTTGATAGGAAGGATATGAAATATGAAACGGTAACCTTACAGCTGAATATTGTGAATTATTGTTCAGCAAGAACCCCATGCTGGATAAAGGCCAACTCCAAAGATGCCCATTTTGCCCTATCTTGTGCTATTTGGCTCCAGTTTAGGCCGGCACTTTTAATTATCTCGTGTCCATCCATGTCTGTCCATCTTTGGTCCATGTGTGTGTGTGTGTGTGTGCGTGTGTGTGTCTGTCTGTGGCATTGTAGCTCCCGAACGGATGAACCGATTTTGATTTTGTTTTTTTTGTTTGAAAGGTGAATTAGTCAGGAGTGTTCTTAGCTAAGCGAATTACAGAATATATATTTTCACAACTCCCTCAATATGAGTATCAAATGACGCCCATAATTAGGAGAATACTATACACTATAATAAATTTCAAATCCAAGATGGCCGCCACCACAAAATGGCAAAACACATTTTGTGTCGGGGGTTTTCAAAATTTTTAATTTAGGTTAGTTTATTTATTAATTTGTGAATTCTTTCATACAAACGGAACATCAAAAGTAGATAATATGTCCTAGAAATATGTTCAAATCTCTTTAATTTATATTTCTACTTTAGTGATGTGGTATCAGTTCTAAAATCTTTACTCAAAGGTGTAGACTAAAGATGCGGGCAGGTTCATAATAGAGCGTAATTGTTAAACTTCTTCACTTGATTATTGAATGAAAATGCTTTGATTTTCTATGTATTAATTACGATTAATATTTCATAACGTTTATAATTAATTAGTTTTTTTTCTAATTGCAGGTATTCTTCATTAATTATTGACATTGGAAGTTCCGATATGATCATGTGAGTAAACTAACAAGTGTTGTCCATGTAAGTTTATATGTACATGAATCTATAAATCTACTGGGAAGGTTTCTAGTAAATATTAGGATATATAAAAATTTGGAGAACCCCCGGCGGTCATCTTGTATTTGAAATTTATCATAGTGTATAGTATTCTCGTAGTTAAGCCCTTTCATTTGATACCCATATTGAGGGAGTTGTGAAAAAATATTTATTTATTTATTTATTTATTTATTCAATAACCAACTTATACTTACAGACTATTCTACACGTACAAGTTAGAAGTATTATAGATATAGAAGTAGTAATATGTAATCCACTATTTTGTAGCAGTGGCCATCTTGGACCGATTTTCATCAAACATAGCTACAAATACTCCCGACTAATTCACCTTTCAAATAAAAAAAGCAAAATCAAAACGTCGGGGGTAAATTATGATGTTGAATGTCTCATTGGTTTAGGGCTATTTAATAAGCCCGGTTACTGTGCTAGAGCTCCTAAGTTTGATTGCTGGTTCAAGTAGTGTTGTTAAGTTTTTCTGTATAATATAGAAAATGGCAATAGTAGTTTGGAGATTTGGTTGTTGGTAATAGGCTCGCCGCAGTTACCGCCTATTACATAGGACCTAAACATATTGGAGACCTATGAGTTTACAGCAGTAGAACTCTGCCTAACCCTTCGGGGAATATAGGCGTGGTGGTATGTTATGTCCTTTTTAATGTCATAATAATTGAATTTAGGAAAAAGTTTGAGCTTTTCCTTTCTATCACAAATTAACATTTTAGACACGAATAGAGGTAGACATAAGTAGCATCTGCCTAACTTTCAAATTTCCTGCCAAATTTAGTTAAACTAAGTATAGTTTGGCCGCTCAGCTCCTAGACTAAAAACCTAACTCCCCGAGTTAAGCCTAAGTTTAACTACAATTTGCTACCTAAACAACACCTATTAGAGCGGATCCCTTTTCTGAACCCTTTTGTCGTTAATGTCAGTTAAGTAATTTTAGCAACCAAGATAGTTTTATTATGCCAAATATGTAGTTACAAAATTAGTATTTTATCTATATTTAATATTATAAAGCTGAATAGTTTGTTTGTTTGGGTGGTTGAACGCGCTAATCTCAGGAACTACTGGTCCGATTTGAAAAATCTTTCAGTGTTACATAGTCCGTTTATCGAGGAAGGCTATAGACTTTATAGTAGCACGCTACGACCAATAGGAGCGGAGTAATAATTAAAAATGTTGTAAAAAACGGGGGATAAATTTTACTTTTACGGGAACGAAGTCGTTTTCTATATACAGTTTACACTTATCATTGTTTATATTACATACATACATATAAGTATTTTCTTTTAAATTACAAAAGATTGTGCAGACTGTGAAACTATTTTATAATGTAAAGAGAAAATTATACAATTTTCAATTACTGAACATACGTTTTGTAAACTCAACATACATAGTTGTAATGTTATTTAAAATTATATATGTAGGTATAGTAACTTATACTAGCTGAAATGCTAAACTATGTGGAGAGCTTAAATTTAACAGCCGAACTGGTAACAAATGGTTTAGCTCCAAATGTTACTCTGGAGTTTGGCGCGCCGAGACTTGGGACCAATTATTGAGGACGGTACTACCCAACCACCAACCGGGCCCTGAAATATTGACCTTAAAAGCCCATTAGTGTCCAGTTTGAACCCTCGATAAGCCGAATTTGACCGATTAAGGATATAGAGTTGTGATTTGGGAGCAAATTTTGGAGGGTCATGATTTGGTACGGTTGACTTGGCCATAGTAAGCCTAATTGAGTTTAAATTAATGTATAATCATGATACTAATAAAGTAAAAGTTAAGTTTCGTTGGCATGAAAACGATTTTGAAACAACTATACTTGAATCAATAATAGCAACTATAGTATGCACTAATGAGTTAACTATGTATTGTAAGAATGAAAAAGAAATATATCTCCTTGTACCACTACTAACTAAATAAAATAAAAAAAGAAACCAAAAGATTTATCAAACCAGTCATGGACAATGCACATACACAATAAAAAAAGTACGTAATGAATAAAAATAAAATTTGCTCTACTCTAGACACAAAAGTAACCTATTTATATTTATAATTATATTCCTTGATAAGTGAACAACAGTCTACAAACTTGGTAGTCACCTTGTAGTTACTTGATAATCATGTCATTTCAAATACTACTTTACGCTATCAACAAGATATCTTTATAACTGATTCATAGAATTAGCAGCGCTAATGTGTTGTGATGTAAGAATTAAAATTCCTTATCAAGATCCATATTTGCTTCATTATCATTCATCAACACGATAAGTAATTATATTACTTAGAATTATTATTGCTTATCTATTTATTTAATTGACTAAAACTACTTTGATATTAGATTATTCTAACATTATAATGTTATTATGATAGTTCAACTTCTAAGAAATGATTTTGATATTGCATTTTAGTTATGACTGTAATATTTACCTGGGTATTATTTACCTATGCATAAGAGAAAGCAAACAAAATGCTCTTTGCTATTATAATAAATTCAATTTACTGAGTCAGCTCTCAAATTGAGACGTAAATATGTGGGACTAATACATTTAATGCTGTTCATTTTGAAGTATAAAAGAATAGGTAGCTGAAATATTAATTTAACATGTAAAACTCTTTTGTATATTAATTCAGAACGTCTAGTATATCAAAGTAATATGTTCTTACGTGCACTTTTATGATCAGTTTGCACCAACAACATTAATAATTAAGATCTAATTTTAACCTAGATATAGTAATCTTTTTGAAGATAAATAATAAATAAATAATAATAAAAAGTTAAATCTCTGATTTGATTGTCCCTGACCGACTGTCACTTGCTGCATCCTTTTGTGGTACAGGGATCGCTGTCTTTCTTTCCCAATGGCATTGGAAATTTTCTTCATAAACGAAGGAGTTATTGAAAGAATTATTAACTTTTACATTAGTCATCCGCTAAAATAATTCAAATCTGCCAAAATTTTGCCTTCTAAGATTTTGTGATTAATATGTGAGGAAGCCGTTTTTACGCAGAATTCGATGAAGCGACACAATACAGCACACTCATTTAAAGAGAAATTGGCCTTGATTGTTGATTTTTCCTTTCGAGGTCACGTGACTATCAAAAATATGTATTAAAGCAATCAAAAAACTTTCATTTGTCATCGAAGCGCTTTCAAATGCCTCGACCGGTTCACGATTCAGTTCAAAGGTCACATATAACACCTCGCAATCATCTTCACTTCTGGATGGGCTATTATAATTCATTGTTTTGAGTTGTCTCGACGCACCATCTCCATTGTTCCCACACGTGTTGTCAAAGATAGTGTTTGGAAATAATGAGTCACTCCTATTCAATTCACCGCGGAACCTAATTCAGACATTGTAGTTACCAGACCTCGTTTTTTAATAATTTTCTCTTTACAACGTAGCAATTACCACTTCAATAAACATTTTGCAAATATGGGTGTTAATTGAATTGAAATATTGATATATTCCTCAACCTCCCTCCTGTAAAATCAACCTTAAATACACCCTATGTAATGTTTAGTGATGAAATTGGCCGTGGAATGGGCCAGTTGTTGTCAAACTATATGGGACAAGTGACTACAAATTTTTGTATGCCTGGATTAAATTATAACCTCATAATGCAAAAAATTCTTGAGTCCAAATTCAGCCCTAACACCAGCATAATAATACTTATAGGAAATAGGGGGAATGTAAACAAACAAAAGTTGATAGAGTTTTACACAAAATTATGTGAATTAAATGTATATAATATAGTTATGTTTTCATTCCCCTACTCTAAAAGTTTGCCACAGGAAGAAAACAATATTAGATATAAGCTTAATTTAACCTTGCATACCTTGTCAATACACAATAGCAAATTTAATTTAATTGACACTAACAACTATGTTAGCAAACATTTTTATTTGACAAAAGATAATTATTATCTTTCCAACTATTGTAAGAGACAGCTCGCTATGTCTCTAGCATATTTCTTTGATACTTTAGCCAAGAATCTGGCTAATAAATATTTTGGTTCTATTGAGCCATTACCTGACATTATACATGTTGACATATCGAATCATTTAAATTAGCGTTAAGGACAACAGAGACTACCTCTTGCATAGACCTACCTATAAGTTCATCCATAACTGATTGCAATATTCATTATAAACATTGTAATCTTATCAACCTGGTTCACCAAAATATACAAGGAATAAATAATAAAGACCTAGAAATTGAACTATTCATGAACTGCAATAATATAGATATTCTTTGTATTACAGAACATTGGTTGAAAAGCCATCAGTTCATGTTTAATTTCAGTAACCACCAGGTTGGTAGTTCCTTCAGCAGAGAGTGTGCTATCCATGGTGGCTCCTTAGTCATAGTTAGTAATCGGTTTAAATTTAAGGAACGTAGGGACATTGTGGGCCTCTCTGTTGAACGAACAATTGAAATAGCCTGTGTGGAATTGGAACGGTTTGTTGTTTTGAGTGTATATAGACCACCATCAGGGTTGTACGACAGTTTTGAGAAGGTGATGGAGGATGTACTTCATAAGATCTGTAAGTCTAACAAATCCGTCATCATCTGTGGGGACTTTAATGTTAATTTATTAGAAAATTCAAGTGCCTGTACAAAGTTAAAATGTCTTTTCCTGTCATACAATCTGACAAACTTATTTCTGGAGCCTACTAGAATTACTGCATCTACTGCTACATGTTTAGATAATATTTTTACCAACATAACACCACAACATAAGGAAGTTATTAATTTATTGGACTCTGACCACTGTGGTCAGCTGATTACTGTTTACAATCAAACTGAAATTGTGGCCAAAAAAGATATTACTGTTAATCCAAAAACTGCAAATCGCTTGGAATTATTTAAAAATAAACTTGTTAATAAATTACCTTTGTTGTCATACAATGATGATCCTAATAAACTATATGGTGCGTTTTTTAAAACTTACTGTACTGAATTTGATTCTACTTTTACCCCCAAGACGATCACAGTTAACAGTAAATCATCCTTCAGTGAATGGGCCACTGTTGGTATTCATAAAAGTAGGGAAAGACTTTATGAGCTATATAATGAGCGAACATATGTCAACTCCCCAGAATTTAATAATTATGTTAAGAATTATTCAAAATTATTTAAGAAAATTTGTTGTTTTGCAAAGTCGCGCTATTTAAGCTCAAAAATAAAAAACAGCAATAATGTTATTAAAATGACTTGGAATATTATCAACAGTGAAACAGGAAGGATTAGTAAACGAAACAGTGAATATAGCCTTAATATTGGTGATAGCCTTGTAAAATCAGATTTAGAAGTAGCCACAGCATTTGAAAAGTTTTTCTCGGAGATTCCTGTTTCAACAACTAAATTCCTAAATTCATCACCCACTGTCGCAGAATCTTTACTTAAAGAAAATGTTAAAGCTAACGATGATGAATTCAAATTTAATCATGTAAACTATAAAGATATTATTAAAGCGTTTAATATGTTAAATGTGAAAAAAACTTCAGACCTCTGGGGTAATTCTGTCGACGTTACCAAATCAATTATTGATATTGTGGCACCTACCTTAACTGTTATTTTTAATGATTGTATTGACACTGGTAGATTTCCTGATCTAATGAAAAATAGTAAGATAATACCTTTATTTAAATCAGGTAGCACAACTGACCCCACTAATTTTAGACCTATATCCGTGCTGCCTACTTTTAGTAAAATTTTTGAAAAGCTCATGTTAGAGCAAATGCAAAGGTTCTTTATTAAATATAAACTCTTACACTCTAAACAGTTCGGTTTTACAAGGGGTCGTTCAACTACCGATGCCGGTGTTGAACTTTTAGGTCATATATTTGACACATGGGAGGAATCACGCGATGCTTTGGGAATTTTTTGTGACTTATCTAAGGCCTTCGATTGTGTTGTTCATGAAACATTGATCAGGAAGTTACACCATTATGGTCTTAAAAGCACTTCTCTGAATCTTATTATCTCGTACCTGGGCAACAGGATTCAGAGGGTGGACGTCAACGGAAAGAGATCTTCCGGGTCTGTAGTTACCATGGGAGTGCCGCAGGGCTCAATTCTTGGCCCATTCTTGTTTTTAATTTATATAAATGACTTACCTTACTTAATAAGGGATAATCATGAGATAGTGCTGTTTGCAGATGATACATCACTACTATTTAAACTTAAACGTAAACAAATGATTACTGACGATGTAAACGGTGCTCTCTCAAAAGTAGTACACTGGTTTAATGCTAATAATCTACTTTTAAATGAAACGAAAACTAAATGTATTAAGTTTACAACACCTAACGTAAAACAGGTGAAAACCAGTGTACTTATAAATGGCAAAGAATTAGAGCTTGTGGACACCACTGTATTTTTAGGTATAACTTTAGACTCAAAACTTCAGTGGGGCCCACATATAGATAAGTTGTCGAAAAAGCTCAGCTCTGCAGCATACGCTGTCAAAAAGATACGTTGCTTAACTGACGTCGATACTGCGCGTCTAGTTTACTTCAGTTATTTTCATAGTGTGATGTCGTACGGTATTCTGTTGTGGGGGAATGCGGCCGACATACAAACTATTTTTGTGCTGCAGAAGAGAGCTATTCGGTCAATTTACAATTTAAGTCCCAGACATTCACTGAGGGATAAATTTAAGGAGATTAATGTTATGACTGTTCCATCACAGTACATTTATGAGAATTTACTGTATGCACATAAGAATATTAATCTCTTTAATAAACGTAGCGATATGCATAACATTAATACCAGAAATAAAAATAAATTTATTGTTCCTTCAACCAGGCTCCAGAAAATAAGTAACTCGTTCAAATGCCAATGTATACGCTTCTACAATAAAATCCCAAGCAACATTCAAAACCTAAGCCTGAATAAATTTAAGTCAATTGTCAAGCAGAAGCTGTGTCGTAAAGGTTACTACACGGTGAAAGATTATATAGATGACAAAAATGCTTGGGATTGAACTGTTCCAATGAACCAGGATAATGACAAATATTTAGTCTGACATTTAATTTATCCTATTTTATTCCTATTACCTGACATTGCATTAATTATGTTTATTGATTATTTTTACTATGATTATTTATTTGAGAAATTTTACTGTCATTTTTTTTTTATTTTTTATTGAGAAACGAACAATATTAACTGTAAAGTATGAGTATTCTGCAGGCATTGATGTTTTTTTTTTTATAGTTACCCATTGATGTATAATATAAACCAGCCTAGCCCTGCAGTTTGAGTTTGTCATGCTCACTTAAATGTTCTGCTGATGGTGGCGTTGTGTGTCGGGTCTTTTTATTCCCTATAACATGGTTGAGTCAAACGGCGCCGATACACACGTCATGCTCGTGAACGGGTGCTGTCTGTCGGGACTGGTCAGCTCTTACTGCTATGGCCATTTTCTTTTCTATTTTATTAATCCTTACACATCAAACTGCAATAGACTCATATATTATTCACAACAAAAAAATGTTACTGTATCACTATCTTTTTTTTAAAAGAGTGACTATGGAGTTTCTTGCCGGCTCTTCTCCGTAAGTCCTACTTTTTTGGAACCGAGCAACTAGTTTGACTGTTCAAAAGTGCCTATTTATATGGTCTATTTGAAATAAAATATTTTGAATTTTGAATTTTGAATTTTGAACATTAAAGTTGTGAAAACGGGACTAAATATTTTGTAATAAAAAACCCATTACACGGCGTACACGTGTTTGTAAAGAAATTGATTGTATTGTTTGTCCTAAATTTGTAATGACGTTATTTGACATAATTTGTTCGTCGAGTGCCTTAGATCCAGTATGTCATTGTTGCGTTCATTCGTATTCCTTTTATGCGTCCTCGAGTGTACTGTAAGACCCCGTTGTCGACTCATTCTTTAAGACACAATGTTCGTAAGCACATCTTATTGTGTTCGTCTGATGTCTACAATTGATAAATGGACACTCTCGCTTCCTCCTTTATTTAGATTGTGAGATTTACTCTCATTGTTAGCATCGAGTGTCGATTAAATGATAATGATATTTACAGTAACACTTCATTTTTTAGAGAATGAATCCCTGTTAATTATAAAAATGAAAGCTTTTTATTTTGTAATAAGGTTGTTTTTGGAAATAATTCCTGTTCTCCTGGTTGCAATAATAGTACAAACGATACTAAAACTAAAATTTTAATAGTCAAAGTAATAACATAATAACGTTCACTTAACTTTGTGAAATTATGGTACATTAGGTACGTGACGAAAACATATTTGACACCACAAAACAATTCAATGTTGTATTATGTTTGCAACATTTTTGACAGTTTATGAATTACGCGATTAATTTGTTCCCATGTCAACGAAACCAATCAAGCAATTAACAAGACCGAAAGGCCATTGAATGTCACCGTATACACCATTGTTTAATTTCGTCGACTCGCCAATGACTGTGTCGTTATTTAAATGTTATGACACATCACTCACGCGTGGAACATCAAAATAATCATGATCATAAAAACCTTATCTTAAACAATCAAGATAATTTCATTTGGTGTTGCTATCTTAATCTTTATTTCCGTAAAATGAAAGATAGAATAAAAAAATTTAAGCTATTAATATAACGAGTGTTTGCTTCTGGAAACAGGACTGTGGAATAAAGCAATTTACCATAAGAGCGTGTGTAGAAATAACAAAAAGAAACGTTGGACCGTTATGGCCTCGACTAAATATGTAGAATCTGCTTTGACCGCGGCTTCGCTCGCCGTACCGTTACTGCGCCTGACCATTCGTATTGTATTGTTCTTGTGTTGTGTGCTTGTGACGTATGGGACGGTGTTATAAGGTAAGCGGCCCACGAGTTTTGATTATGTTTAGTTTGAATGCTAATGCTGCTTTACTTTTAAATAATTTCACGTCCACATTCTAAATTACTGTCATAATATTTAGTTTCGTTGAGAATGTCTCTTTTTAAATAAAAAATTTTGACGTCTCAAAAATAGCAAATTTTAACATCAACAAAAACTTTTTACTGCAAATTGAATCAAATATTAATATCATTAATAACATCCGTTAATAAAATGACATAAGAGATTCTAAGTAATCATAACGTAATTTTCGACAAGATCATAAAACTTTTGTCATGGTAATCAAAACCTTAGATGGTCGAAATATGGCAAATATGGTAGGTAATATTGCTATTGGTTCTCAAAATATATTATAATGCCGTAGAATCCGCTTCCGATTCAAGATGGAATGAATTTCCAAGATCCTTTTGATTTGAACCATCCTGTATGCTCTGAATCTTATTTTCTATCATAATAGTAGTGAAATAGTTTAAACAATTTGGACACAAGAGAAAAACGTAACCATAGTGTATATGAAGCATTTTAAAATACGTCAAACGTCCTTCAGTGATACAAAACGCGCCAGATGATGAGGCCTTCGCGAAAGCTAGAACTACTGATATAGTTTTAAACGAGCACGAGGAAATACGTTAAGGTGTGCTTTTACTATGCAGAGCACGGAACGAGCATTGAATGCAAACATTTGCATATCGCGAACGTGTTTGCGAGCACGTCACAAACATGTCAATAATAGTTTTCCGTAACACTTTTATCAAATTATCCAACTATCGTTTTTTTGTGCCTTATTGAATAAACTTAAAGTAATAATTCTGGAAACGCAGTAGTATTATTACTAATTCTGTAGCTATAGTGACCTTTAAGTGTAGAAAACCTTTATATTACTATAGATGATTGCGAATAAGTTATTGATATTATCTAAAAGGTGTATGTAATAACTGCTGTGTAAATTATAGTGTCTCGCCTTTTACTTTATTCTGTAAAATTTGCAAAAAGGTATTTCTTATAAATTTTCCAGACGCGTTTGCTTAAAAAAAAAAAAAATGTATACCTAAAGTCGTTTCATTATAGTATTTTTCAAAGATTTCTAACACAAAAGGAATACAGACGTATACAGAAATTTCAACGGAAAAGCATAAGTAAGAAAAATGGGCCACTCGGGATATCCCAAAAAAATTGTACGGTGATTTGTATAATATAGCGTTAGGACCTCTTTCGTCGGCTCCAAAAAGGTCTTTTAGTTCGAATAAATACCTAAAACTTCTAAACTGGAGTATTGGTAAACAATTTTGTTCCTTGGTAAAGTCTGTTGCGGTATCTAAGTATAGTGTTATCAAGTCTTTTCGGTACTGTATAATATGTCCCGAAAGGGCATTTACTTGAATTGCGTACTTTATCTTAGACTTGGCTAATATTTAGAGACGAATCCATTCAAATTGTAATACAGATTTGAAATGGCGTGGTTTTTCTCAAATTAATAGTTATTTTTCTCATACTCCAGTCAACATTTAAAGTGCGACTAGAGTTTTAACCAGCTAAATATAGGGTATATTTTCCAATACATTTACCTTCGGTACATCATTTGGGCCGATTTCGACGACCTCCTTTAATTAGTACTTTGGCACTGATTCCTAATTAGCTAGAAATTATAATGTAAATACTTGTATGTACCTGTTATTTTGAGCTTTTAGTTCCTGTGTGTTTTTGAAAGCGGTTTATTTTTTATCTATACATATTTTTTGTCGAAAAAGATCCTGTTGAAATAGGTTTTATTGGTCTTATAAACTTCAGTATGTAAGTCGTCGAATATTTCGTTTTCTTTTTACTCGTGCAATGAAAACAAATATGTCTTTAGATTTACGAACGAAGTACAATATTGTAATAGTAAGTCTGCCTGAATTCCGAATACTGTAACATAACAAACGGTAAGGTATTACATAACTTATGTAACATAAGTGTATGGACACAGGGGACATTTTCAAATGGTTAAATTGAACAATCCCTCTGCAATCAATTCATAATAAATTATTTACTTAATTAGAAAACATATCAGCTTTTAATCATATTATTATGATTATTTTATTTTATTATTTTTATTTTTAATTTATTTATTTATGTACACACTGAAGAAAACAGAAAATTATAAATAATTAGGAATATTGTACAAAGGTACTGCTTATTTCTACAGAAATCTCTTCCAGCAGACCTGCGAGAGGAGAATTTAAAACAAGAAATGTAGACAACAGTGTGATGAGAAACATAAATACTATTACATACAAGCAAACATATACATAACATATTATAAATACAAATACACACAATTATAATATAATGTATACACAAAATAATATATATACAATATACTAAATAACAATAAAATATATACAAAGTTGCAAACGTATGAAGTTACGGTGATAAAGATAAGTAGTGCTCTTTAACACGTTTCTTAAAGATTGAGACAGTTCTACATTCTCGGATTTCAGGGGGAAGCGAGTTCCACAGCCTGACACCATGTACAGACAGAGAATAGGAATAAAAGTCGGTTTTGTGTGGATTAATTAAATAAACTCTTTACGCCCAGCTGAATACATTTCTATTATATACTCGTAAATGTTATTCTGTAGATTTCTGTAAGGACTGCCTTTACAAAATAACATGAATGTGACGAATCGTACGAGTATTACATCTGCACAAATGCCTGCCTTTATCTTGCAAGAAAATTTCCATAACTAAGTAATTCTTGTTTGGTACTTAGTATTATTAATGAAGAAACAATTGTACAAACATTTAAGGTAAAGGCTTATCCACATTGTCCACACTAACAGTATAAATACGAAAGTAGCTCTGTTTATATCATTGTTTGTTACCCTTAGGTAACGCCTAAGCTTCAATCTTTTTCTTTAACCTCTCCCACGATTAGAATGCAACCTATGCAAAAATGTGCAGTATGCGGGTGCATATAGGACTATTATTGCCATCCTTTTCGTTTCCCTACAATTTATTAGTGATCGAAGCGCCTAAGCCACATAGTTTGTTAAAATAAAACTTGGCAAAGTTATAAGGTTACAAAGTTATATATGTGGAAGGATTGCGGGCTTTCCTTTAATATATCTTTTGCCTCCAATAAATACCGTTTTTGAATCGATTCGAAGTCGAATTTCTTAATATTTGTGCACTGTTTTTAATGCTCTGTTACCTGCAATGGCTTATTATCAGTAGTTAACAAAACGTAGCCTACTTTTTAAAGGCAATTCACTGAATGTTACAATACTAATGACATTGATTGATTTATATGGATACAATATTCAGGTTTCATCGTTTACTAAGTCGTGTATAAACACATGTTTTTCAGTTATGAATGATTGTTGGAGGAGGAGTGTTTAAATGTTACTATTTTATTTATAGTAAAAATTTTTTATTAAAAGCACTCAAAATAGTAAAAAAGGTAGAAAAATATGGTATTATCAGTCACCGGTCTATTTAGAAATCAATAAACTGACTCTGAACCCACCGAGGTCTAATTCAGTTCTGGTGTAATGGGGATATCTCGACAAAACGTCTGCAAGATGCGGACTATCGACATGAAGAAGCAGAGTCACTGTAAGGACAGTGTTCTAAAGATATAATACAGAAACACAAAAAAGAACAACTCGATGAAATAGTGAAATATTTAAAAAATATATTTAAAATAGATAAACAATACTTTAAACAGATATTTTATTACAGTAAATATTTATTTAGTTTTTATTGGTGACGTCCTTAAAAGGTCAGGTTCGTAGTACTTCGCAACCGACGCGTGTGATAAGATGCAAGAATCTTACCAAGTATCATTCTGTAGATTCCACCTACCCTAATGGGTAATAGGGGGGAGTGTCTGTAGATATATATGTAAACAATTGGCGGATAAATCGGTGGATATAAAAAGGACATACAGACAAACATAGAACATCTTCCAGTTACTCGTCGGTTAAAAATAGTGACGAGTTAAAACAACTGTTTCGTCTCCTGAGCTTATAAATACACAATGCAAATACATCACTGTATCATAGTATTAATGATCATAATTATTGTATTACTTCATCTGTATGCGTTAATTATTTACACGATACACAACAAGTTACATCAACTGCAAAATACCGTGTAAACAAATAGGTACATTAATCCGTGCCAATAATTGATTGCCGATAGAGACAGCATGATTACATTCTATTGAATGGGCCTAATACTGTGCGGTAGCGAATAGCGTAATTACGTGCCTAATTTTGATATGAATGATAGCATATAATACATCAGCTAGGCCTCGAAAGTATACAATGGGAGGTAGAGTATAGGGTAACATGCATACCACGAAAAAAAGCTGTCATCTTGATTAATAGTATTTATTTTTAAAAAAAGTATCAAGTATTTTATCCATTATCTAGTACTAATAGTACAAGCTCTGCTTAGTTTGAGACTAGATGGCGCTGTGTTAAATGTCCCAAAATATTTATTTATTTAATTTATGTGTGGAATGTTATAGAAGGCACACCATAAGTACATACATAGTAGATTACTTTATGAAAGTCGTAGCGAGACTATATTACCGAAATACAAATACCACTACTATATACACAACAATACTATATTATTATAGTATGATTTAAATTTGTTTAAGATAGATAGGTATATTATAATATCTATATCTTTTAAATATAGTTGGAAGAGGATAAGAGATATTTAGGTCGGTAAAATTTGTTTGATAGCTCTAAATATTGTGTATAAAGGGATTAAATAAACTCATAAACAGTATACGTTAAAATGATTATAAACATTGTATAATCTAGTTTATTATTTACGGGAAAGTACACATACTCCACTGACCCCACACTTGGCCACTATTATGACTGCTATACCTACATTTAATTTAGTCAACTGTATTTTTGTATTATTACCATGCTATGGTATAGCGGCTGTTCTCCGCAACTCCACGTCATTGCGTGTATTTTGCGTGCGTATAATACCACACGATTTTAAGAGAGGTAGGACACAGCCATTTATGCCTCAAATCCGGGGCAGCCCATCTGGATAACTACCTCCATCTTACAGAAAACTGCAACCAAATAACACACTTTATTGTGTGTTGTGTTCCTGCAGTGAGTAAGGTCGCCAGAGCTCCATCTAAAGGATGTGCTGCGCTGGCAGCAAAAGGAATATTCCCTCAAACTGTCGGCGCAGTGAATCCTCCATAAACATCTAAGAGGTTTTTAGGGTCGGCAACGCGCGAATGATACCTCTGATGTTGCAAGCTTTCATAGGCTTCATAGGCATAGACGGGCCGTATGCTTGTTTGCCACCTTAGTGTATAAAAAAACGAAACTTAACGAATTTGTACTTGAAATTGAGGCGTGTAGAATATTACCTTATACAGGGTGTTTGGCGCATGGACCGACACAATTTTTTGGGAGATAGGGCGGGTCATTTGCTAGGTTTCAGCCCTAGAAGCTAAGTCCTAAGTGTCAGGGTCATTGGGATATGATTTTTTAAGTTTTCTTTGGTAGTCAGTTAGTCACCCAAAATTTCACCTCTAGGTCATCATAACTTTTTGTTTTTAGGTGTAGCAACACCAAAGAAGTGTTATATTACTCATAAATGTGTATTTATTCGATGTGAATCATGACTTCATAACATTGATTTCTATAAAATGACTTCCGAGCTCCCAAAGTCCATGGCATTTAGGAGTTAATTTCTTGGGCTGAAACCTAGCAAATGACCCGCCCTATCTCCCAAAAAATTGTGTCGGTCCATGCGCCAAACACCCTGTATAACGCCTTCATGTAACAACAAATCGTGTGCCTGGAGCGTTGGCCAAGGCCGCTGCCATTGACCGTTGTCTAGTCTTGTTACTCTCATTAATAAACATTTTACATTCATTGTAACAATATCCAAACCGGTTTAGAAGTTTGCCTGATGATTTCTAACACCATAAGTTTGAATATCTTTTGTATTAGCTATTTTTATTGTATTTAAGTAGTTATTTTTTCAATAGATTTTGCTGATATCACTTTAATACGTAGGTAATCATTAATAAACATTTTACATTCATTGTATTATTATTCAAACCGGTTTAGAAGTTTGCCTGATGATTTCTTACACCATAAGTTCCAATATCTTTTGTATTAGCTATTTTTATTTTATTTTAATGGTTTTTTTTAATCGATTTTGCTGACGTCACCCTAATATATATATATATTAGGGTCTCGATATCTGTGGTCTCGGAGCTTAACCCCGGACTTAGGTTCGAACTCTGCCCGAGTTCGTATTTCTTTCACTAAAATTTATATCTTCTGTGTTTACAAAACCTTATTTAAAAATTACCTATGTGTGTCGTTTAATCTGAGACAGCAAATTAATTCAAACGATTAGAATAATGATTATTATAGCTATAGTATGGTAATTGGCGGTTGATAGTTGGCAATGCCATGTGGGTCGTTATGGAATGTTGGTTTTCCCTTCTTCTTATAAACGGTGCCGTACTGTACATACCTTGTGATTTGTAGAATAATAGGAGTATTATGAGTTTTTGACCGTGAATGAAGAAAGGAAGTATATTAAGAGTTAATTTAAGAGTTAATTTAAGAATTAGTTAGAGTTAATCTATTTATTTGGTATTTAATCATGAATAAAGGATACACAGCAAGAGAAAAAGATACGATAAATCTTATGATAATTATTATTATAATGTAGACAGGTAATTAATTAAATATCAAAAAGTCTGTAAACATATCTACTCAATTGTAAATTGTCTTTTTAAAACTTTAAGGTTGATTATTCATTGAAAATTACATAACAGATCACTGGAGGCTCCGTATCCCTATCCAGACGCCATTATCAACTTTATAAATGTCAAATTAGTGTTTTTTTTCCTCTGTACATTTATTTTGTAAACTGTGTTAACGGTTACTCTTAAAATAATTTAAGTAAACATAATTAAATAGACAGTTAATTTAAGTTATCGAGATCAGTACATTAATATAAATTATGTCTAAGTAATTAATTAAGATAAATAGAGTATTAATTTTTATTTATATATAATTCAGACTCTTTCAACTTGTAGCAGAAATATTAACGGAATAACCATGAACAACAAAATCTTTACATAGAAATCAAACGAGTTCACAAAACATTCAGCCAGTTCGAGACTATAGGAGCTAATGAATCTTTTCAAGCTCACATCGAGCTCCGTATTGGGAAACCTGTTAAATATGTTACCGTTACGTGCGTCTTCAACGGAGGCATCTTGTATAATGTACGGTTTATTGGATTAGCCACCTCGGCCATTGACATATTTAGCCTCTGTGTGTATGGGTTCCGTTCTACCTTCAAATTTTACTATTATTCTTCACACTGTAACATAATTTTCATACTTTTACGCCTGTAATTCTGGAAGGGTGTAGAGGTACTATCTGCTGACATCGCTAAACACCCACTATTACATCTATACCATAGGTAAATAATAAATAAAATAAATATCCATTTTTACACAGCATCATCTAGTCCCAAACTAAGCAGAGCTTGTACTATGGGTACTAGACAATGGATACAATACTTATATACTTTTTTTTGTAAATATATACTTATAATACATAGGACAAACACAAACATTTAAATCCATCACAATAAATGTTTTTGTCCTGTGGGAATCGAACCCACGACCTCGTGATCAGCAGTCCGGTACTCGAACCACTAGACCACAGACGTCGTCGGGTAATATAGGTATACTGCTGTACACCCGTTGTTGGCCGGTAAGATAGTAACACTGCTCGCTTTGAAGGCTGAGAGGAGCTTGCCCAATATAGACAGGTAGGTATATCGTCATACTGTCCACTCTGCTGTAGACACTTAGGAGGCGTCCATAAATTCCGTGAGGTGTTTTTTTAAATTTTCTATCCCTCTCTCCCCCCCTGGTGAGATGTCGTCAGATTTTATTCAACCCCCTCCCCCATCCCCCAATCTCACGTGAGATTTTACAAAATGTGGCTTTCTTACGTAAACCCGTTGGATTGTTATTGTAAAAAGAAAAAAAATGCTTCGTGATTTTATTTACGACTAGTAATCAATATTGCTGAAAGTTTAATTATAAGTGTTTTTCTGATATTTTCTGACAAAAAAAAATAGTTTTTTTTTGTTTCAATCAGAAAAAAAAATTGCGTGATATTTGCCGAGACCCCCCCTCTCTCCAACGTAAGATTAGATGAGATTTGACTCGACCCCCTCCCCCCCTTAAACATCTCACGTATTTTATGAAGGAAAACGTCTAGAAGACCTTCTCGCGAAACGCTAAGTACGGAAGACTCGATCAAAACATTCCTATGCCTACACGTTTAGTTCTTCTGTGCCTCGACCATGAGTTTTTCTCACTAGATTCGCTAGTGACTCCGTAAAATATTTGCATGGAAAACCCTTGCAGCGCCTCAAGCGGTTACGTAAGAAACTAAAATCTGCTATGAGATTACAGCGTTTCGATGCGTAAAAAACCTATCGAAAGCCATTCGATAGAACTCATGGTTGAGCTACTGGTCAGCGGTATTGTGCGCCTTGTGATCGTGTCTTCAAGTCAAAGTTCGGCTTTGCAATTCACATCAGATCCCATCATAATGATCAACTCAACATTTAGGAGTTGCCGTCACCGGATACGGTGTGGAGGACATGAACACTGCTCGACCTGGGAATCGAACCCCCAGTGTATTATTTCTATTACCTCTAGAGTAGTGTAGTAACGATTTAAAACACATAGTTTTCCGGATCTTATCATGATAAATCGATATTATTTATAACCCAATTAAAACGCGATAACATCCTTAAAAAATGGTTTAATTTTATTGAAAAATATTTGTAAATTGTTTGTATTTGTAGTTTGTCTCTATTATCGTTACAATCAGTATATATCGAGAGATTGTTAGTGTACGTTCAATTATTTAATTCCATTTATCATTGATAAGTATTCCATTGTGTACCTACACGAAAACACGTGGTATTTTGAGAGGCCATGTAAGTTAAACTGTGGGTAGTAAACATACACTTAAATTGTGTATTCTTCAATATTGAGACAGCTGCCGAAACTACTCGTAGGTAAAATGTTTTTATTCAAATTAAATCACTTTATTACAAATATTTTATCTTGAATAACACGTTTGTATTTCACAATTTTTATTGAATTCATTATAATATTTATGACTATAACGGTACCATAAGTTGTCTATCAAGTTTTTATGCATCACATCATCTGCTTTTTTTATACTATTAAGGTAGCAAACAGGCATACGGCCCGCCTGAAGGTAAGTGGTAACCGTAGCCTATGGATGTTTGCAACACTGGGGGTATCACTCGCGCGATGCCGACCCTAAAAACCTCTTAGAGGTTTATCGAGGATTCACTGCGCCGAAAGTTTAAGGGATTATTCCTCATACTGTCAGCGCAGCGTAGGAGGGGGCTCTGGCAACCTTACTCACTGCAGGAACACAACACACAATAAAGTGCGTTATTTGGCTGCAGTTTTGTGTAAAGTGGAGGTACTTCCCCAGATAGGCAGCTCCAGATTAGAGCCATAAATGGTTGTGCCCTACCTACCTCTCTGTAAGTCATCTGACCTTGAATGCTTCTTATTGCTTCTACAAATTTCCATTCCATTCCATACTTGCTCACATGAGTTCATCATTTTATCTGTTTTTAATATGCATTTGCAGATTTAGTTTTGCAATCATATCCAATTGAGTATTCGCAACAACAGCTCTGGATGTTTTCATTGAAGTTGAATTATGATGAATGCATTCATTGCTGTGTACACTTATTATTACGCTCCAACCTTTTGTTCGGGGGAAATTATCGCGTTGCGTAATATCCATTGTAGACTTGTGGGTGGCGATTATAACTGTTTCCGATTCTTCTTATTTGGCGGTAAAATTCGATTCGATTCGATTCTAGTGCTATCAAAATCGGCTATGAATCATTGAAAAAGGAACACGTGGGATTTTTGTTATTAAATAATATGTAGACAGTTATTAGACAGTTTATGATGAATATCTTTAACGATATATTGAAAGTATAATGCATGATGAATTTGTTGATCAGAATAGTAACTGCATTAGGGAAACGAATACGATAAAACTGATATGCTTCAGCAAGTCGACAATGGTGAAAATTATGAGGGACCTTCCAAAATAATGTAACATTACCATTAAAATAAGCTACTTACTAAAATAGCATGCTACGTACGTGTGTGTGTACGTGTTAGTAAAATAGCAGACTTGAGGCCCTGCTGGTCCAATGGCTGGCTCTCTACACAACAAATTCTTAACATTGTAGAAAGTAAAGATACAAATAGATAGGTACGAAACTTTCAGTGTTTGTCATACTGTTAATCTCGTTGGAGTACGGTAAGAGTCGGCGACGTCACATCACATTAGTCACAAGCCTCCATAAATCGAAATCTAACGACATTTCCATGTTACTGCCACCTGTTACAACATTTTGTAATGGTGCTGTATAAATTATATCTGACGTACTTCCATAATTATACATTTACATTTAAGTTTATGTTGAACTATATGTTGATGATTTAGCAGTCATTCCGATATTAAAATAATATAATAAAATATAAAGTAATATCCTCAATTTTTATCATTTATATAGATACACTAGCTTTTCCCCGCAGTGTTACTTGTGTTTATATTTTTTCCCCATTCCGTAGGAATTTCCCAAAATACTTTCTTAGTGTTCGCCTAAGTCATAACATTTAGATAATTATGTGCCAAATTTCAGCCCAATCTGTTTAGTGGTTTCAGCCTTGCGTTGTACTCTTGGAAAGTATTAGCTGTTCTCGCGTTTTAGCCGCAATTTTACTAACATGGCCACCTACCACCTTCCTACTGGGCTCAAATGATAGAAATACAAATAGTTTTACTATTGATATGAAAAGAAGAAGGAATTTATCCGCCAACTTAAAAGTTAAAGGCTTTAACTAAAAACTAAAATTTAAAGATTTCTTAATTAGCCAGTGAGTGGTATACATTTTTGTAGATAATTATAGAAATACCAAATGTTAACAATGCATAATCAGTAGCGTGGGGTATCTTGCACAACGTTCAGGGCTGAAGGTTATGATGCAATCATAATTACAAATACATGCCTACATTAATTATTTAACATAGTTCATATTATTATAACAGGTAACAAATGTATCTTTTAGATAAATTAGTGGCACTGATTTATATATTTTTTAAAATAAAAGTCTAATTATTAAGTTATGAAAGATTTTAATAAGGCCTTTGTTTATGATTAAAGTTATAAAGTTTCAGAATTTTATTAAAGTCTAGACAGTTTACTTAAACGGTCTAAAAGTTATGTTAAAATTGTAATTTACTTTAGTTTCACGATCAATGTGAATTTTGCTCACAGATCTTTGTAATAATTATTATGATTAATAGAAAATCTGTATGTTTATGTAGCAGTAACATTTTAACCCGACTGCCGAAGGAGGGTTACGTGTTTGACGTGTATATGTATATGTAGGTACCTATGTATGTCCGTTGCTATGTCCACTCTATCCGAAAATTAAAAAAAAAAACAAAATAGCGGATTTTATACGTTTTAATGTGCGAGCTGATTTTGAAAATGATCTTTAGCTATGTCAATTTTGCTTTTAAATTATAATTTAGTTACAAGTTATGTTTGCTCGTCTTTCACTTTTCATTATCTCAACTTCTCTGCAAATATGTTCTTTATGTGATCCCAGTAGGGTGTCCTAGGACTATGACGAAAATTAATAAACCTTTCTGTAAAGGCTTTCACAAATTTGTGCCTAAAATAGCGTACCCCTTGCGGTCCGGTCGAAACTATTTTGTCTTGAAAAGCAGCTACGAGTATTATGCCTACTTGTTTGGTTCCCTTAGAAACGTAATTCATTTACCATAACATCACTCTTGTATTCCGCGAAGGGTAAGGCAGAGATATACTAATGTGGATAATCGGCAATCTATACTTAATA
This sequence comes from Acronicta psi, assembly GCA_946251955.1. Classification (NCBI taxonomy): domain Eukaryota; kingdom Metazoa; phylum Arthropoda; class Insecta; order Lepidoptera; family Noctuidae; genus Acronicta; species Acronicta psi. The sequence goes on along the minus strand of OX276482.1, from coordinate 9,545,261 downwards.
TTATAAAGAGGAAAGAATTGATTGTTTATGTTTGTTTGTTTGGTTGAACGCGCTAATCTTAGAAACTAATGGTCCGATTTGAAAAAACATTACAGTGTTAGATAGCCTGATTTACGAGGAAGGCTATAGGCTAAATATCATGATGCTACGATAAAAAGTAGCGAAGTATCAATTAAAAAAGTTGCAAAAACGGGGAATTTTTTTTATAAGACCACGCGGGCGAAGCCGCTGACGGAAAGCGAGTAAGATATGTATAATAGCTATATGGTAACTTAGCGATGCAATCTAATTTACTCATTTCATAGTTAGGATTAAAAATTATTGTCTTTTTATTAACTTTCAGAATTCAATACGACGTTAATTAATTGAACAGATTCAATACAAGTTATTCCTATAATTGAGTATCTTTTGTGCTTTCTTTCATTTATTTGCGAGAAGTAATGGCTTAACAATGTATAGAAAGTTCCCAAAGTGTCCGAGTACACATAAATCTCGCGCTAATCGGAACCTTTCCCCGGCCGTTCGGAAAGTGAATCCCCGCATATCGGTTGCTATCTATTAACCTTCGGCTCACTTCGTGTCCGTCCGCCGGGTTTGTCGTGCGATCATCCGCACTGATTTACTCGTGCCGTCTCTATCTGTTTATGGCTCTGCGGGTACAGGTGGACACATAAATGTTGTGATTTATTTTATTCTATTCTTTCGCAAGGCCGACGCTATTATTTTTCTTTATGTATTCGGGCATTCACACATAGAATAAGCTGTTTTCTGTTACTGCGGTCCCGAAAAGGGAAAGGAAATGGGAGGATGAAAATGGTCGGGTAAAGGATATGTATTATATGAAAACCTTCAAGGAGTATTTATTCTATTAGAGCTATAAAGTCGAACCAATGACAGGAATGGGTGGTTTAACAATGAAGGTTTTAAGTTTTTATTCAAACTATTCACAATTTTATTGGTTAAAGCTATTTGTTGGCGTAATAAAAATGCAAACGATTCTGCTTGGAACGCGACATCAAAACATTGTTGACGACACCCTTATGCTAACCGGCCTAAGCCGATTCCGCGTCAAATAGTGTGGGGACTTTTCTTCAGCTGTGTAGGTTGCACATAATATTACAATAGCCGCTTTATGTTGTAAAAATATGATTCCCATATTATGAATACCATACCCGTTTATGCTAACCTCACTACATAATATAAAACAAGGCCCTCCGCCGCGTCTGTCTGTCTGTCTATTCGCGATATAAACTCAAAAACTACTACATCAATTTTCATATTGTTTTCAGCAATGGATAGAGTGGTTCTCAAGGGAGGTTTTAGTATATAATTTGTCAAGTTTTTGTATACATTGGCAAAAATATTAATGTCAACGCGGGCGAAGCCGCTGACGGAAAGCTAGTTAATTATAAAACGATTTCTGTACAGAATATCATCTAACACTTTCGTACTCGCGTGTACTTTCCATGACATTAACCCGAGGACACAATCACGCTGCGGACCGCCTAGCGAAAGCATCGCCACTTTCACCGCTACCTGCGACCTTTGACAGCTAAAGGGGTTCGTCTGGTTTTGACGATCGATCGCCGTCGCAAAACTAACGTGTGATCAATGCTTTAGCCATTGATGCGAAGTACCATTGTACGAGACAAGGTATCGAAAATCTTTAAAAGAAAATCTGTTCTCTTGCTGGTGAATATGTGACCTCGGCTTAATGTATGTCTGTAGGTACTCATTTTTAATTAGGTAGCAAAAGTTTCGGATTTATAGATAGAAGACAACGATAAGTTGTTGATTCATTGAGTTGTGGTGCTTACCTACGCCACAATTCCTGGGACAGAAGCTCGTTGTGTAGTGTTATCGTCAATGTACTCGCAACTCGTGCATTAATCGCAAGTCTACACTATTCCTTTGCCAAGTTTATGGTTGTGTCAGCGAAACTTAAAGTTCCACCTTCTGAAAATAGTATGAGACTGGAGGTCTCATTACTCAATACTCTTTATTGCATTCCATAATGTGTACATTAGTTGATAGGTATGTTAATCATTGGATCAATTATGGACCCTGTCGGTCAGAGGTTAAATAATGTTCAAACCCTTATTGAAAAACCGCTATCAGGCACTAGAGAGTAAAATATCAAGTTTCCATCAAAATGTATAATGTTATATGTATATAACCCTAAAACATTTGATAACTATAAATTCATCATCATCATCAACTATACTGTCCTGCTGGGCACGGGTCTCCTCTCAGTTTGAGAGGAATTATTCTAATAAAGTCCACCAAGTATAGTGTCCACTAAGCCTTTCTTTCTTTTTAAGGTTGAAAGACCTCACATGCCGTCGAGAATATCTTTCAGGTATGCAGGTTTACTCACGATGTTTTCCTTCACTGTTAAAGCGAGTGATAATTTACGCACATGATTTCGAAAAGTCAGAGGTGCATGCCTTGCATTTGAACTCGAGACCTTTGACTTGGCAGTCCAATCGTCATATCACTAGGATATCACTACCTAACTATACTAAACCGTGTATATCAAATCACGCCTCTTAAGACGAAACTCTCCAAATGAAATGGGAGTGATTTAATACGGTACTTCGTAATAAACTAGGTTTATTTCACTTTCATTAAAACGTTAATTTAATTATAACGGGTAAGCAAGAATAGCTGTTTTTGCAAGAGAATTTTTAATAGAAAATAACATACCATATTTTTACCGAAGGGTTAGTAAGAGGTTAGTAATTTATCTACCTATGTCTACAGTTTACCTATGTAAAAGAGAGTAGGTCTACTGCCATTTACCAGACACAAATTTATACTAATATTATAAAGCTGAAGAGTTTGTTTGTTTGTTTGATTGAACGCGCTTTTCTCAAAAAGTACTAGTCCGATTTGAAAAAATCTCTCAGAGTAGCCTATATCATCACGCCAATATTAGCTGATAATGAACTAAAAATGTTGCAAAAACGAGGATAAAAATCAACTTCTACGGGTCGCGGCCAGATAACTCATATCCGAAGTGTTACTGAGATTTTCATAGAAGAACCCAATAACACTATGCTCGACCTGGGAATCTAATCTTGAACTTGTAGCTTAGCAGTTACGCTTATGACTTCTTATCCTTCTTAGCGGACAAAAAATATGAGCACAAAATATTTTTTTTTTTGGCATCGACACGATACTAAGAACTAAACTTTCTTTTAAACTATTCTATGGTACGTCACGTCAAAAATATCCATATTATTGGCACCATAGATAATGTAGGTAAGAGATAGAAAGTGTTGCCATTGAATAAATATTTGCTTTAATAAAATATTGAACATGCTGGGGTCATCGGCACGGTGTTATTTATAATGTTGAATGTCATACATAAATCTATACTATTATAAAATTGTAAAAAAGTCATTTCTGTACATTGAAGATATTTAAAAAAAAACAATTGGGTTAGAGTATATAAACGATCGCGAACTCAAAAATGTGATTTTTAGAATTCTTGTCTGTTTGTCTGTTTGTTAGGGGTTGGCGCTAAACCTACTGAATAGATTTGAATTCTGTATTAACTGTTGTAAAGCATAATTTCCAACTTAAAAACTGATGTAAAGCTTTTTTCAATTATTAGTATAGATCCTTAGATAGAGCTTGACCTCTCTGTTGTATGCAAGCCCATAGAAAGAAGAGATCATCATTGCTGGTTTATGATTTTTAATTTTCTATTTAAAAGTCCATCGTTCAACTAAAAAAATGAGGTATATCTCATTCCACTCGGTTGCGTAGATGCTGAGATAGAGCTTGACCTCTCTGTAGTATGTATTCCTATTGATATAAGGGATCATTATTGTTGGTTCTTTAATTAAGTTGTCATATGCGCAGAAATCGTAAATGTTGATTAGTTATAAACGTTTAAAGTCGTATAGACTTAAATTAAACAATAGTTGTAAAGTTTGGTTAGAATTACGAGTTATTACGACTAACTGAAGCTTCCGTTTTCTTTTGGACATATTTTCACAAACAGCATCACCTCAGTACCTCATAGAGTACCTCAGTACCGAGACTAATTGTCGACCGGAATCGAACCTACAATATTCATTGAGCTTAGCGCCGTTATAACTTAGTCACGAGGCCCTTTTTACAAACCTCTAAAACACTACTTCAAAATACAAGTTTTTTATCAATGGGATCAATTTCTAATCCTAATTTTGTTTCTACATCCACGTAAGCGAAGCCGCGGGCAAAAGCTAGTTATATATATATTTTTATATGATGTAAAATTATATTATTACACCTGTAATCCCCGAAGGGTTAGGCAGAGCTCTGGTAATGTATACCAAAAATTCACAGGTATGTTTACTATGTTTAGGTACAACTCCAAACTTCGAGCTGCTACTGAGAATTTCATAGAAAAAGCCTTTGCTCAACCTGGTAATCGAAGCCACGACCTCTCGAGCATAGCAGTCGCGCTAAGGATCAAGAGGCTACTAGATAATAGTTTTGTACCCATAATTAGTGAATAGTAGAAGTACAACATTTGGTCCCAGATTTTATTTTACTTAAAGATTGACATCAGGGGGAATTTACAAAACGTGACCCAGTTTACATCAAGGGTGCTCCAATTTGAGTATAGATCGATAAACGATCGCAATAGTTTCAAATCTAATGTTACAACCCTAATAGTATAAATACTTTCAAGTAGTACACAACTATCGATAAATAGGCTTTACACACTGCTGAAGTTGCCGTTTTGACTAGGGTTGTGTTGTGTATATATTATGTATAGATACATATAATATTTACAATAAGGTTACATTACTCATAGGCAACTTTCGATTCTCAATCAACATTTAATTTTATATATTCGCAATTCATATTTACCTGACATTGATCTTGACATAATTTTATACTCTGTTACCTACTGTTTAATAACCACGCCCAAGTATTTATAAATCATAGCTGAAATCCTAAATAAGTTTGATTAAAAATCAATTTAGAGAAAAAAGTTTAACTTACGTTATCTGTTGACCTAATCTGAAAGTTATGTGAGTGGGGTCATGAAACTGAAATGACTTATTACGTCATAATACCTTGTCGCAAGAATGTACACTTGTCTCAACATGTCGTATTTACTTTTAGTACAGAGAATTGACGTAAATTCACTTTATAAATAGCTAGACGCTTCACTATGGCAACTGTGCTTGTAACAACGTACGGTTTAGCAACAATAAATTGTTGAATATTATTAAAAATATGTTGAAATACTCAATGGTTCGGTATTTTACGAAGTGTCGTTTTGACTACCTATAGTTTGAATGTGTTATGTAAAATAAGTTAAACGTTGCGTGCGCAATTGGAGTCACTTTTGTTGAAATAAAAATATAATTATTGACACGCTTTGGATACGGTAGTTTCTTATATTGCGTGTTTCAATACAGTATATTTTACGGTTGAAGATACTAGTTAGGAGCTATGTTACGACTTATTTCTTTTACCAAGTAAGTTACAACTTTAAGGGTTAAACATAATACACAACAAACAAAACACAAGATTAAAACATATCTACAAAATACTGATTCATACACGAACCAATTTTTGCGTTTTTCTTTTTTTTTTTCAAGTCTCCAGATTAGTTTTTTATTATTCAGATGCATTTATTTTATTTTGATAGCCTATAAGAATGTGGACTGCCATGTCATAAGTCTAATTGAACACAAGGAACTCTAACTTTTAGAAAAGTAGATACCTAGTATCAATTATTAAATCGATTAAAAATTAAGGGACAGTTTATTGAGGAAACCTGAATGCCTGAAATTTTTTCGAGAGTGGCCGGTGTTACCACGCACTAATCTAACCGTACTCTTTTCATTTCGACTGGAGACCCATGATTAACAATAGTTTATTAGATGAGTTGAAAGAGAATGGAGTATTACAGTATATAACCAACTGTTTTATTTTCGAGGCTAGTTTTATTGTATCCAATCAAATTGCTACAGCGATGTCAAGGAAATCATGTAATTAGGTTAACAGGTTTAGGATTCGATTAAGTGGACACATTATTCGAAAACATTAATTACTAACTTATTCATACGTTGGTGCAGTTAGTGCATAATTTTCAACACTACTATGAATTTGTATCGTCCGTGATCGAACCCTTCATAGATTTTATCACCGCCTGCCCCCACCGCGCCGAAACGATAATTATTGCTTGTAAAGCATTGACTGCAAATTTCAATTTATTTACGATGCAGTTTGAGGAATTCTTTTTGCGGGGATGGTAACACCTTGGGATATATAATTTTTATTATAAGTTCTACAGGTACGATTATACTCGCATTTACTCAAAATTAGGTCTAGTTTTGAAGCGTTAAGTAATTTCTTTAAATTTCTGACGAATAATTTAAATTTTGTCAGTTTTTTACATACTGATTTCTGAAAATGTAGGGAATTTATGAATTAAGAAAAATGTAGGGTAGCTGGTTAGTAATTAAAACGTCAAGACCCCTACCACCTTAGTCACCAGTGACCATGGACGCTGTAAAGGGTCCGGAACGTCGGGATTAAAATAATATCAATATAACGCGATAAAATCCGTAAAAAGTAGTTTTATTTCAGTTTTTTACATGATGTTAATCTGTATCTGCGTCACAGAATTCACACTAGAGAAAGGCATTTAGTCTCACTAGCATATTTATTGAGGGAAGGTTCAAATAAACAGATGTTTGGATTGTATTTCAAGATGTAATCTGAACTGTCTAGTTCTATAGTTTTGCACAGAGGTCTCTCTTTGTACCATGCTTCCCGGTTCAGCGCTTCTTACGGTCATTTCTTAAGTGTCATGTTATAGCTACAATTATAACTAAAAGCAAATTAATAATTAATTTTGGATAAGGGCAGATATAGATAATAGAGATAAATTTGGGATAGATGATGATGATAATGCGTCTTTGTTGCAGACGCATTGGCAGTTTTTAGTAACGCACTTTAGTTTAACTTTATCATTAATTTTTATCGCGTGTGTATGACAAACTGGGAACATAATCCGGACGCAATAGTATGTTCATGTAATTTGTTATGTTTTCAATAGTCTTTATTACCGATTCATTAAATTTTAATCATCATTCAAAACATTAGATTTCATCATTGTTTCATCCTTTTTAATAAACATGAAAAAATAAAATGGTAGGATACCTAACAAAAATGTCTGGAACATTGAAGAGAGTAACATAAACAATCTGAGTCATGTATTGATAAGTTTAGTAATGTTTACTTACATTCTTGCGATAAATATGTAGGTTATTGATTGATCAATTAATGTATAATTTGACCCTCAATTATTACTGATATAAAAATAGACCTTGTTAACAGGTAGGTGACGTAGCTTTGAAGGTATTATGGAATTGATTGCTAGGTACGTACATTCATACGTAGCATCACGTCTCTGTTCCCTGAAGGGGCAGGGCAGGGGTGTTCTAATATACACCCACGGTATTACAATGGACTTTTACAACGTTATTATCTTACTTAATTATAGGCTTCCTCTTACACATAAAAATTATTAAGTTTTTGTAGTGAATACGTGTATTTTTAGACTGTAGGTAATGGTCAAATACTCATACGCTACTCAATTGTGCCGATGTTACAGTCACTTTAACATAAATAAGTGATAGATACAGTACGAGACCTAACGGCATTTTAAAATCATAATCATAAGACTACAATTCTCGCCAAACTTATTGTCCTTATTGTGTAAAAATCTGAGAGAAAAATATTGAATTAAAATGGTTTAAAACGATAGCCTACGACTTGAGCTTTCGTTTTTATTTACCTATTACAATCCAATATTTTTGTTTCTCCGATTTTTACGGCCGGGTTGAAGTTAGCTCGTGCCAACTACAAGCCGGACATTAAGTTTGGCGAGGACGTCTTATGGCCAAATAGTCCAAATACTTACTCAATTTTAAGATGCCGTGAACTGTACCTACTATGTAGGTGATATTCCGAACTTAGACCTAAATTTTCGCGTCATCCTTACGTTCATTTTCATCTGCACGTGTATTCACGATCTCTCTTTGTTTCAGGTGAGCACTTGCGTAATTGCACACATTACGCGACCGCCGAGACGCACCCCGACGAGGTAAAGTGACACCTACAAATTGGTACTTCTACTAACTTTATTATTCATGCTAAAAGGAAGGGGTACAATTGATGCAATTTAATGTACTACATATTTATGTACCTACAGTCAACAAAAGAGATAAGCTATAGGTAAAGGTAATCTGTGTTGAACTTTTGACAAAGATTGTGATATACCTGAACAAAATATTATCTACTGGTTTCTGACACTTACGCGGAATGTTATTATTATTTCAAAATATTATCTGCCAAAGAGATTGGTGTGTAAGCAGGTAACATACTTGCGTTTTGACTTATTTTGGGTTAGGTATTAATTATTGCACAATCTTTGACAAAACACATAGGTCATTATTATCTATTTTGTTGTATGTACATCTTTATACATTCGAGAACAATATGAACAGGTAGTTTTAATAAAAAAATATGTTCTAGTTTATTCAAGTAACTTACTAACTGTTGCACGTCGTTTCATTGGTATCGAGGGTTTCTGGTTTCTCATCCATTTTTCTTTCTCGAGGCACTAGAATTCTCGCCTCTACTGGTATAAAGGACTTTTAAGACAAAAGGTAGCCTACATCTTTCTTCAGGATGCAGTCTATTCTGGCTGGTTCAGCGGGTTAGGTATGAAAAGGGAATAGACACAATATAGACAGAGCGCAAATCTTGATTACAAGGTGTTGTTATTACATATTAAAAAGTGATAAAGTCACAATGTCTGTAGCAAAACAATTTTTTTAAATCGATACAATTTTGCTTGAAGTTGAATGTTATTCCGAAAACTGCCTTGCCTTGTATTCGAATTAAGACCTAACTCGACAGTTCATGGCAACAACACTATGTCAATGGCACCAATTTATTAATCTATACTATTATAAAATTGTAAAAAAGTCATTTCTGAACATCAGATTATATAATTTCCTCCATTGCAAATATAAGTTATTTATTGGACACTATTTAAAACATTGTGACAGTGTTATTTACAAAACTGCTTTATCATAAAAGTATTTTATGAATAGTACCTATATCATCAGTTTTTATTACCTCCGTAGTATTTAAATCATTGTTACAATTGAACAAACAGTTTTGATAGCTGTTCAAAATTAATAAAATATTATTACAAAATACAAATGCTGGCTGACGTCAGTGATAATAATTACATAAAATAAGTACATATTTTGTTGCCATAAATAACATGTCTGGTTTTAGTTTGCCAAGTAAATAAAAGTATCTATGTACTTAAGAAGTGGTTTTGCCAACAGTTATGTATCGTAACGATAACCGAAGATAGGATTGTCGACTAAGTCAAAGTCAAAGTCAGATGTTTTAATTCAGTTAGGGCAGTAAAGTAGGTGAGGAATCAGAACATAACATACCATCACGCCTGTATTCTCCGAAGGGTTAGGCAGAGGTGTACAGTTCGCGCCAAACTTATTGTCCGGGTTGAAGTTGGCTCGAGGTAACTTTAACCCGGCCGTAAAAATCGGAGAAAGAAAAATATTGGATTAGAATAATTTAAAACGATAGATTAGGACTTGAGCTTTCGTTTTTATTTATTACAATCTAATATTTTTCTTTCTTCGATTTTTACGGCCGGGATAAAGTTAGCTAGCGCCAACTTCAACCCGGACAATAAGTTTGGCGAGAACTGTACTAATGTACTGTACACTCACAGTTCGCCGGTATGTTCATGTCCCATATATTGACATGGGAATCGAACCCGGGACTTTTAGCTTCGCGCTTGGGACCACTAGACCAATGGCGCAGGTAATGAATCGTCAGAAAGAAATTCCGCGGGGACACTATGGCAATACCTACTATAAAAACATGATGACAATATTATTCTTAGTAGACTAAACAATCCTTGTCTATTGGTTGTTGGATTACGTCTATAGAACTATACAAACACTATGATTCAGCTCGGAATCGAATTTCGGAACTCACGCTCAAAACCTCGCTTGTAGAGCTACAATAAAGACTGTTCTAGCCATTCAATGATACCTGTTTAAAATCTAAAAGAGAAAGAAAATATTTCCTTTTTTTCACGTAGGTATACCGGTGTTCTCTCAGGAGTAGGCACAACCCCTCCGCCACCCGCTCTATCATATTATAATTAATAAATAATACGAATGTAAAGCCGTGAACAGTAGGCAGGCGGTGAACGCTATAAATTTTACGAAGCATCGTAAACCGAGGCATAGTATTAAAACACAACACCGCCTTTCAAAATGAAATATTATTTCAATTTCGATGATATCGTTGCTAGAATTTTCCGTTTACAATTCGTATAATTACAGCAGAGTTAGTCATTTTAGATTGGTTGAATTGATTTTGCGTAGGACGCTGAAACAATTAAGTATTCATAACCTGTAAAGGTCGAAACAATAGGAAAACTATTTGTTAGGACAGATGAAGGCTTAATATGCGTAAAATGGAAAAAAAAAGCATATAATTTTATATTATCTAATATATAAAACAAAGTCACAACACTTATAAATCGAGAACTGCTGGACCGATTTTCATGATTTTTGATAGCACTCAAGGATGCACCCTAATAACAGTGAAAGAATTTTCAAAACCGTTTCAGTAGATCCAGAGAACCTACAACCTCACAAACTCACAAATTATATATAAAAAATATATTATATAAATTATATTATCACTTATCATCAGGTGAGATTGTGGTCAAGCGCAAACCCATCAACGATAAAAAAAAAAGAATTAGTATAGATTGTCTAATAAAATAACTAAGTAAGTACTAAGCGTAAACTTTAGGAAGTAACGTCAATAGGACATGTGAAGTTAAAACTCGAATGTCAAATTTCTTTTCGGTTATTGTGTGCATAATTATTATGTAACTTAAATTCATAATTTCCACAGTAAACGGTTCGATCGTAAGCTTACCAGCCTGGAAACAGGCTAGAACGATGACGATCATGATTTTACATAGTTCCTCCACCCTCTATTTCCATACGGTGACGTTACTGCTATGCAGGATAACATTATAGCTCATTATCGAATGATCCGACGATTTGGCCGCTAGTGTTGTGACCATTACCATCAAAATCATAACAGCCGTGGTGTAAACGTTATTAATTATCTCATACATTATGACCCATGTTCCCGATTGCGATATCAACATGAATAAAATCAATTTGTAATTGTAATCAATGATGTACATACAATCGTATCCTGCGGTCGTACATACATTATTTATGCTTGCACTTTTCCCATTATCCGGAAGAATATTTTATGCTGTTGTGAATTTATGTTCAATTTGTTTCTGATAAAGCGTAAACGAATGGTTGTGATACTCTGTGATGTTTGTGCTGTGCTTCATGATAAAATGCATAGCGAGAATGCAGATAATATTAGCGGTTTATAGGCGCTGATAAGTGATAAGGAAAGGACTATTGAAAGATATCAAGCTGAACACACAAGAAAGCACAATCTTTGTTTCAGACATGATCCGTTTAGAATTTACAAAATATCAAATCTCGAAAAATCGAAACGGTTGTTAAAAACTAAGTATATTTTGATACATATACAAGCGAACTGTGTACATCAGTGAAGGTATGTTTGTCTGTTAGTACAAAACAAACACTAGATAGATATCTTATACATACTCATCATAGGGTTGACTACAATACATGTTGGCTAACATTACTTGACACTCCCACACTCGATGAGTCTTGTGAGTACATACATTCCCCAGATAGTTAATGCCCTGTAAGAGGTGCGGCTACCTATAATCGTTTCAAGGGGGTAACGATGTTTATAAGGCGTGCCCGGAAACATTCTACTTATACCACATCGTCAGCAAGTTATCCTCAGACCTACTGCGAATAAACTAAATAAAGTTTTGTAACCAAAACTGGGACATAAGAGTACAGCAGAAATAAAAAATATGGAACTAGAAAATATTGTAAGTTGTTCAGTTAAAAGTAGGTATCTAGATGAATTATTTACAGATGACTTGAAATACGCGTAATCAGAGCTGGATGTCAGCAGAATAATCTCCCGATATAATCTCAACGTCAAGTTTCTAATGAATCTTGAAAATTAATGGCATAGTTTTCGCTAGCAGCTCGAAGCGTTTTCGCCAAAACTTTTGGCGTAGTAATTTCACGCGTATGAGTTTCATATAACATGATCGTTTTTCCTTATGAGTTGCAAACTTGAACGATAACAACACTAAGTTTGCCAGCTTAACGTGAAACGATGCTGTAATGTTGTGTTGAATTTCATAACACAGGCGTGAAGATTTTGCTAAAACTGTTTCAGACTTGACCTCAATTTCTCAAACACTAAGCTCATTAGCGGCTACTTTTGATGCACGTAATACTCTTAAATGAAAAGAAACAGTCTTAAATGGTTACTAAGAAGACTAAACAAAGAATATTATGAAGAAACATAATATAAATATACAAAGAAAGGATAGTTCGTCATCGAGGTGTGATAATGAAGACGTTTAGTCATTTAGCTAATAAGTATGACATTACATCACTATGTATAAAATAATAATTCTAGTTTATTCATCAAGTCACTAAGCACTCACTGCGAATATATTCAGAAAAATATCTGCTTCATAATAATGTGGAAGCAACAACAAAAGAATTGATACAGAAATTTATCTTTTTAACACCGCTAAAGCAGAAGAAAGACGTCAAGATGACATACCAAACAATAAAGATAGGCCAATATTCAATAACGTAGGGCAAATCACTTAACCCTTTTTTATTGATGGAAGAACCTTCCACATTGCAGTTTCGAAAGCTCTCGACAAAGAAGACTGATTCTCTTTAGCCAGTAAGACAGCTATAAAATAAAACGCTGAAAGATATCGCAAAAGAAATAGGCTTTATTACATATAAACTGCGACTCACCCAGTAACAAGATCTTGTCGTTTTTTTATGATCCTCGAGACGGCAAAAGTCGTGAACGAAAGCTTTTTTACTAAAGATTAACATGACCTAAAAAGAGTTATGTTTTATAGTTACCTAATATTTTTATTTTATGGATATGTAATAAAGTTTCTATGGAAATTCTTAACCTTCATAAAAAGGAGCCAAGTTATGCGGGTCTTGCTATTAGTATAATTTTGTTGGGTAAGGTTGTACCAAGACTAGGTAGATAGTTCATTTATATTTTTGTGATGTATTTAAATTTAGCCTAAGCAACAAGGATAGTAGATACCTACATAAAACAATTTACGTATTATGTATGCTTAGCTTAGCTTGTATTAAGGGGCCTAGGTCCATGTCTGGACGAAAACGGACTGTTGACGATAATGCTTGATCATTTTAAGTTTTAATAAAAAAGATTACTTACGCACTTTTGGCAAAAGACCAATTTTTATCATGTTAGCTTACAAATTTTTTGTTCTTTACTATTACTAGCTTTTTGATTTTGTAATTATGTTTTACTGAGGATTTTTCATTTCGACACAGTTTTGTCTTAGCACCTTAATTACAAACTCAACATGACTGTATATTAACTATATTCTTAATTAAAGATGATTTTTTCAAATCTAGTATATGTAAAGGGTTCATTGCAACAGAATCCAAAAATGAATTCCACCTAAACAACGGAATTCCACCTATTCTAAGAACGTCAGTTCTCTATAAATAAAATGATTAATGTGGCACGACTTCTCCACGATATCCCATTCCAACAACTCAATAACAGGCAAAACTAATCACGTGCCTACATACAACGCTAAGTCAGTAATGTAATCACGATATCTAATACATTAATATCTCATTCAAGTACAAGGATCGTGTGCGACGGTCACGGTAGCCGGTTGAACGCCACTTGATACTTCCCTTGTTCGTTAAAGCGCTCATTGTGTTGAGGCTACCTTCTGAACTACTGTTTAGTGGGTGTTTCCACTGTGCGAGCACGTAAATGTTCTGTGTAGAAATGTCTTGCTTCACCGCCACATGGAAAATATATTTTTGGTTGATTTGTATTAAATATTCTCCTATAAATTAATGTTGAGCTATTTTCGTATAGTAATGTAGATTTTAATAAAATCTCCGGACTATTAATTAAGAAATTATTATTTTGGTAAGGGTAATGGATACCGTTCATAATTTTGTGCTTGCGGTGTGTGAAGTAATGTCATAATTATGCTTAGCATGATAATGTATTATTATTATGTTAATGTGTTACTGTAGCGGCGTGTATGTAAATTGGTCTTTCATTAAATTATACATACGTTTTAATTAAAATATTTGTACCTTGTGTAAATATGAAAGGTCACAAATATTTCTGTTATCTGTGTGGCTCTTTCTCAGTAAGTGCCGCTAAAATGTCCAATTTTTTAGTACCTTATGATAACGTTTTTTTTTCTTTTTCATGAAACTTGGTAACAGTTATTCCACTAATTGATCATTATTTTTCATGTCATTAAAACGTTTTTTTATATTTATTTGTCAGAATTTTATTCATCTTGGTGCAAGTGCTTTCTCGAATATTTTGCAACTACTTTAATTTCTATACTATAAATATATTCACATGTCAAACATACTTGGCGATATAAATCTCTCTCAATCCATCGTCAGTTCTTGAAACGGTTATGAAGCAGTATTTCTTCTTAAATAGAGATTTGAGGATTCTTAGCAAACGCCTGTCTGAAAGTAAGCATTTTAATGAAGATCATAATGAGTTTTTATAGAATTAATAGTTTTTAATAAATACAATTATTTAGTGAAACCAACCTTTTTAATGTTGATGACGGTGGTTGCTCCACAATGTTATCGCTTGTCATCTTCGATTAATGACACCTTGCGTGCATATTGTTGATTTTTTGTTTGTTTATTTTTATACCATTAGCTTTTAGATCTGTTAAAAGTTTGATAGATTGTACGCGTATGCGAGTTAGTTGAACTTTAATAGGTATGTATTGTATTGTAATAGAACTGGTTTCAAACTTTCGATTAGGATAGTATGGCATAGTTTCTGTTTTATAACGTTGTTGATTGATTTTTATTTTGACATTCGAATGAAAACTGCAATGTTTTAAGTACGATTTACTTTGAGTTTAAATTCAAAGATTCACTTTATTATTTACATGAATACTACTTGCGTACATTTGTTAGCATTTACTAATTGTTTATGCAAGACATACGAGTAGTTAAGTCTATAGCTGTACTAATTCATATTTTTCATAATTATTATTCTGATGTGTCATAAGTAAGTTATGAGTTAATTCATTTTACTCATTAAGTGTCACTAGTGTTATTCATTATTCATATTTTCTAACTTATTCCACATACGAAAGGACTTTTTGGAATATATAATATTTTCTTGAACAAGAATGACGGCTCGTTTCTATTACTAAAGAATATTATTTTTACTGTAAACAAAAATGTAACTTAACATGCACACATACTTAACCTCTTACACACACTGTATATCGATTGAAGCGCACACATACTTGCATTACCCGTTTAAGTCATTAAGGACACCTTGCAAACAATTCATATCGCTGCACATGAGTCACGATGACGTCACGCATGTAGATTTGCAAAAATCAAATACCAATGAGTACAAGTCACGCACTATGATCAGCCTGATTGATCTGCAAGGCCGTGATGTGTTGGTCTCAATGCCTTTTGCTGGCCAATCACTTTTACTTGCAGTCACGAATTTTCAAATGTTTGTAGGGCTTTAGGTCATTCTACTGGTATTTGATATATTTTGCAATTGTATGAGGACTTTGATCTTATAATGCAAGAAGCCTAGCTTCTACTGCCATGCATGCAGCCTTTTAGCCTTGACTCGAGAAAAGCTCTCATGCGTGACGGTCATGTCACGTGAATCATGAACGGTGTCTGGTATTGTTCATTAAAAATAAACACACTTAAGTGGCAGTTAACAGGTGTAGATATTATGTATGTTGATAAACAAGTAAGCTAAGGAAAAGCAGGAGCTATGGCCTACAGGCCGTTGACTTGGGGAATCAACCGTCCAATCAGATTTGGCGCGTGGAAGAAACTTAGGAAGTGAGGAGATGCCTCACGCTGAGGCCATGGAGACATATAGCGCAAGGGTAGGCAAGTGCGGTTTTTAGTCGATAGGAGCCCGACATATCCTACCGCTAGGAGAATCCACCAGGTGGGTTGCCACGAGGATTTTCCGCATCCTCAAAAAAAGTTCGTATAAAGATAAAAAAATACTCAGATATTTATAAAATTATTCACAGAAGTCTTTAAAACAAAAACATTGGAAAAGTGTATTTCAAGGTTAGAAATTTTTATTGGAATTCTCTAAGGAATTTTTGAATTGCAAAAAGCCGTTGGGTTTTGATAAATGTTTGCCAGTTTGTAAAATTGCCTTCAAAAATAGAAACAACCGAATTTGATATTGTTTCTCTCCGTTTATAATTATTTCGCCTCAAATTGCTTTCTCACAGTGGGAGGAATTGGGAATCTAATTAACTTTCAATCTGAGGCATTAAACTCGAGTTTGTTTTGGAGTGCCGTCTGTCTCTGTGTATGTGTGTGTTTTAATTGGGAACATTTGGAACGCCAATGCCGACTCGGTTTTGAATGCGATCGGGAGTAGATAATTAGAAAATAACAAGGGTTCTTGCCCTACCATAGCAGAAGATATGTCGAGGAGTTTCATATTGAATTTGTTTCCACTGATTGGTGAAATTGAAATTCTGATGGGATTCTGATTTACTGTAACCTAAATGATAATCTATATATATAAAATGCTTTGTCCTGAATGACTGACTCACTGACGGATCAACGCACAGCCGAAACCGCTGATCGAAAAAATCTGAAAGTTAGAGGGTGTGTTCTTTGTATGACGTAGGCATCCGATAAGAAAGGATTTTCCGAAATTCCACCCCTAAGGGCCTGAAAAAGGGGGGCAAAGTTTGTATGGGACAACGTGATTCCTTGGTCCAATCTACTTCAAATTTTGCATAAACATTCTATAACAGAATTGTAGGAAAACGTGTTTCGTATTTTATTGAAATTCACCCCCTAACTGGGTTAAATAGGGGTAAAAAGTTATTTTTCTTCGAAGTTGATATCAATACTCCTTAGTGTTTCTTATTTTAATTAGATTAAAATAAAAATTTTGACACATGAGTTGTCAATTCCTCAGCAGTAAACAATGTCAAGTAGTAAAGGCTCTTTACTCAATAAACAAAGATTTAATAAATTCCAGTATAATAAATACGTAGTGATATCTTTTTTAGAGTGCTCCTGCTGTAACAGGCAAGACTTTTATTAAGTTTAACATCGGCCAAAGTCAGAAGCAATCGTGATATCGCCTTAGCGGTCGCATCGTCCGGCATTGCTGCCACGCTGATGGAAGGAGGTAAAACTGCACTAATAAACTGCGTTCAAACCTAAACCCCACTCTGCAATATACCCAAACAAAGTACTATGGCCGAAGTTTGGGGTGTGAGTACTATGGCTTTTAAAGGGGATTACTGTATTGTCAGCAGGCGATTTCTGACAGACTTTACCGGTAGAGCTCAGAAGTAAAAGCGCGTGAAGCGGTCTTATTTGTGGACAGTTCTCAGACCCGTTCCTTAAAATAGGAAATGGTGGAACACATTAAAATTGAGAGTTGGTGCCCCAATTATGTTGCTGCGGAATATAAATCCACCAAAATAATGCGATGGCACCAGATTTCAAGTGAAAACATGCATCGCAATGTAATCGAGTCAACTATACTGACCAGTTGTTCTCGAGGAGAGTATGTATTTATTCCTAGGATTCCACTAACACCATCAAATTACCCCTTTGAATTCACGAGAGTGCAGTTTCCCATCAAAGTCTGCTTTATAGTAACCATAAACAAAGCTGAAGGTCAAACTCTTGATAGCGGGAGTAGATTTGAGGGAAAGCTGCTTCTCCCGCGGGCAGAGTATGTGGCATGCTCCAGAATAAGCGCACAGAGTAGCCTGTTGATTCTAGCATCCGAAGAAAAAACAAAATATATTGTTACAAAGAAATACTGTGGCAGGTGTAGTATTTCTATTTCGTTGTAAAAAGATAATAGATAATAAATAACCCCATGTAACTTACACCAGATCAAAGACCGAGCTTGATGTTCATAAAATATATAATGTACTTATCAAATTTTTATTTTGTTTTCATGCTTCTTGATCCTTAAAATCCCTACAACATAATAAAGATTGTTATATTTTATAAGTATTCAAACATTTTTACATATCAATTTTTTGTTTTATCAAAATTGTTAACGTGAGAAACCTAATAATTTTAAAATTAAAAATCCTATTAGAACCATTTTCGACTTCTACGCGGACGAAGTTGCGGGCACAAGCTAGTATTTTTTATGTCTTTCATCTGTTTTGTACAGTTACAATTTGAACACACGGGGCGTTCTAGTTGGAATTGCTTTAATTGTATAATTGCTCATTTGATTCGATGATACGAATAACGAAGAATGGAACTAAAGATTATTTTCAAAATCAGCTCACACTATAAAACGCATAAAGTTCGCCATTTTTATAATTTCATGTACCCAGTGACACATGTGCCATCAAGACGAATCTAATGATGTATCATTTATCTAAATCGGTTGAGCCGTTGAGTAGTAACGAGCGGACATAGGAACACGTCAAACACATAACCCTCGGGTACCAGTCGGGTAAAATGGCAGCTTTCTAGTGCTAAGAGTGTTTACGCTAAGCCGTCGACAGACAGACAGACGGACCGGCAGTTATAGCGAATCTATCAGAGTTCCTATTTGACTACGGTACCCTAAACCGCATAAATATTTATGATGCTATATTTTTTTCAGTTTCAACTGAAACAGATTTTTATACAGTCGTGCCTGAAAACTGTGATCGTTGGAAACAAAGGCTATAAAACCAGTAAAATTAGATTTACGGTTAGCTTTTGAGATCATTGGTAGAATATATACAAGGGCGGATTCATAGGGGATCATAAAATAGGTCATGGGGCGAGCCTATTGCCACTACATACGTAATTTCTACATTTAGACAATCCCCAAAACGTCCTTCATAATTATTTTTTCATATTAATAATAAATGAAACCGTTTAGTTGGTTATTAATTTATTGGTGAACTTTTGTTTGCAACGTTATTGTTATGTTTATTGAAAAAAGTTATTCCAATTCTCGTTCCCAATTATCAAACTAATATTCTTGGAATTAATTCTAAATCACAAAGTTTTGAGTACCTACTACCTACTAACATTATTCAATTAGCAACTGCTGTATAGTCAAAATAATCAATTCAAACGGTGGGCGTCTCTGTTTGATTGAGCTGGCGCACGTTTGTTTACTGTACCAGTTTAGAATTCACGTGTGGCTAGGTTACAAACGTCACCCTGGCTGCTGACTAACTTGGAAGCTACTCCATGATAAAGTTCGACAACCAAGAGCCTCCGAATGCAATAGTAAAAGTTTCGAATAAAAACTTTTGCAAACATTCTCCTTTGATAATAAGGTGCAGTTTCTCATAAGTTTAAGTTTTAACACATAATTATGAAGGTGTATATATTGCTTGCGGTCTCATTCGCGTTCCAAAATACTTTTGAAGACATCAGGTAGTCTAGGTATGTCCTACCTCAGGTTCCCAAACTCTGTGGCTAATTTTATCGAAATGTATTCAGCGGTTTTGCTGTGAAAAAGTAACAGAGACACATAGCTACTTGTGCAGAGTTGTGCGTTTTATTATGGATTTTGATAATCACAATCTCAGGTACATATTTAAAAAAAACACTGTATTATTACCAGACATACAGATTTGATGGTTTATAATAATATTATTTCATTTTAATTTAATGCTATTATAATATATTAAAGTCGCGAGAATACTTTCACCAAACATCATCAAATAAAACTAAAACAGAGCGTTACTTAACAAAAGTCTAGGCAACAAAACATAAAAACTTTAACTACTAGGTAATACACAAACTCATAATCGATAAAATTTTATTTTAGATGCGTATTCTAGATTTGCAAGCAGTGAAAGGATTTATGCAACTACTTGTGTTACAGCTACCAGGGGCATATGAACCGTGCGGAGATGAACGTTTACATACTTTTTGCACTTGCGATGTAACTTTCTAAACAAACATCGCATTGTGGTGATGACTCGTAATAATATAATACGTGCGTTTGAGTGTGATGGATTAGTTGCCAAGTTTGTCCCCATTTTTTGCTTCAGTATTTGGGTTTTACTTTTCAAACCACTTACCTAATTATTGAATCGCGCAAGTGTTGGGCGTGTCCTTATTACGCTCTGAAATGTTGATAGATGACATTGTAATAAAAAAGATATACATAGGTTCATAATATAACAGGTCCCTACCCATATAGCTTGAAAGGTCAGGACGTAGATGTACTACTGTACTTAAAACTTAAACACCCAAAGTTAATGGTATGATTTTATGAATAACAGGTGCACAATGCACAAAAACAATTTAACAGGTAAATTGAATCTCCAGACTGAGATCTACTGAGATTTTTCTAATTAATGAATTAATGGAATCAGGCATTACTTTGTGGAAATCCATGACAGTAAATTGCAATTAAAATATTTAGTTTTAATTCCGCTTATGCTGAGATGCAAGAGATGCAAGAGATGCTGAGATTTTTCTGTCAGAAAAACGTAGTAACACTTGTTTTACGTAGGATTTGAACGTCATCCCAAGCGACAGCTGCATTTGCAATCTCTAAACCAACGACGTAGACAATATAATGTACTTAATTGATTTTGTATCTTCTTTTTCGTTTTGTTCTTGTCTGTAAACTTTGCTCGCGTTGCGCTAAACTTTGTTTTCCTTCCAATCTGCTCCATTTGTTACAGTTATCGTGTTGCAAGACATTTTAGCTTTTATTTTCTCACCCAGTTGGATTTCATATACTGTACTTCGCCAAACTTGTTTAGTCTCAGCAAAACTATTGGGAGTAGAATTTTATACTTGCTATCTTAAAGTATATCTGGGAAAGTTTTGCTGACTTGTACAATGATAAAAATAAAAACTAAGTAATATTTCACGATAAATGAAAAGTAATTAGATGTTTTTGCGTCAAAAAAAACTTTTTCAGATTGTTTTAATAATTTACTTTTTTAAGTATGAAATTCTGTTATTAAATGTACACAGCTAATTTTATTTTCTACTCCATTGTATTTCTAAGGCCACAGGCAAAAAAAAAATTAAGAATGATGTTGTCAAAAATTCTGTGAAAACTATATTTAATGCTGATTTTTATCACTATTTTAGTTAAGTCATTGCGAAATGAATGACGGTTCTTGGGTGAATCCAGATCGTGGGTAAACTTATTAAGATAGAATCAAGTTCTCACGTTCGCATATCGCGACATCCTGCTCAAGATAGCTAACTTAGTAAAAACTAATGAATAAAAGTGAATTGCGCAGAGGAAAATGGCAAATATGCTAACAATCTCAACACGAATCAAAGAATTTAACGCTTTCACTTAAACAAACATGATACTTGAATGAAGCACACCTAATCAAAATGATAATCGATTCATGAATACCGACCGGTATCTGATTTTATTTCGCTAATGTATTTTGTTTCCGTGCAACAAACATTTTATTTATCGGAAGCTCACGATTCAGTGAACTTTATCGTAACGTCTCCTCAACAATCTTATTTCGATTCACTTCAAAACCGATCAGTCCATTTGGTTGAGAACTAACCTCTCGTAAAAATAGAAATCTATGAATAGAATATCTTCGTGCATTGTGTTTTAGCACGTTTCAGACACCATTCTCGGCATGTATGGAGCTTTGTAGATTGACTACAGAAATAGGTACATCACATTCATTTATTTTTGTTTTGCTGTTATTTGATTGTTCTACATTATAGGAAGTTGAATCTTATCTGCAGGCTGCAAGTCTGAAATGATGTCTGTGTGAATTGCTTAATTAAGTTTCTAACGTGTAAAAATAAGTTCAAAATGTTGTCCGTATTAAGCATAAAGTCAATGCATATTGCATATAATATCAATTATTATTTTCTTGTTTGAGAAGTCATTTGTTTTGAATGTTAATGAGAGATTGACTATTCGGAAGTGTAATAGAAATACAATATATCTTCAATATCTCCATCTTCCGTCTTTCTCTCAAACATACTTTTGAATTCTCGTTTTATTTGTCCTACATGTATTCGCTCTTTGATTCCTACTTCACCAGTCATAATACTTTGTCTCTCTTTGTATTACACTAACATTAATGAGTGATTAATCAGACCATCTTAACAGTATTATAAATTCATAAGATAAGGTTTATTAAAAATAGATTTTTTTAAATTTTGCTTGTCAGTATTTATCTTGTGTAATAAAATAAAAAATACTAAAATTTTCACTTTCCAGCTGTCTGTTCTTAAGTAAGATAAAGTATACTAAGCTGCTGCAGTGTGGGTCTTAAAACCTGCTGCTATGACGTTCATAAGTTACTTAGAAACACTAATTACAGTATTTACGTCATATTCGCTCTACATGGAAGTTTTCTGTCGCCACATGAGGCTTGAATACTTCGTAAGATCTATATTCTTACATAATACAGAAACATTTTAAAAATTGAAATATATATAATAATTTTACTAGTTTCATATCTCTTGACACAATGTGTACGTGTAATGATTACATCCAAAGAAATAACCCATTAATCACAGTGATCACTACGGAAACCGATATCAATCCATCTCACGATTCATTAAAATTCATAGACACTAGTGACACAAATGATATTTTTGCAACACTTGAAAGGTTATAGCTTCGTGTCATCTTTGTCTTCGTCTTTGTGGGGCAAAGGTCAAGTTATTCGGAAAGTTAAGAAGCTTGATCTTTTCTCTTTACTTACGTCACAATTACGATGCAATTCTCGTTTGAAGGCAATAGTAGCATTTGTATTCAAGAAAAGTTTTTGAAAATAATGCCTCATTGGTTGGGGAATGTGAGTGCTACTGTCCTGGGCTTCCGATCCCGAATCGAACAAAATTACTTTTAGGTTTTTCTGCCTGGAATTTAATTGTAATAAACTATTTCAAAGAAAGCATCATTAGAAATGTGAATTTAAAATGTATTGCCAATTAGATACGAAAAGTGCAGGCGTAATATTATATTATAGATGTTTTAATGAATAAAAAATATTGTTATTTCCTTGTAAATGGGTCTGCAAATTGCTGCTATAGGAAACGATCAAAGAAGAATGCGGTGTGTCATGTTTACGTGACAGCATCTAGCCTATGCATTTTGTATTTTCAATATCTATTTTCGTATGATCCACGCTCCATGCGGAATTACTGTTCCACTTGATCTCATTGGCTTACATAGAAGACATGCCACTGCTGCAAATAAATAGTTTCTATCCGTAGAACTCTGTTGCAGACGTTCGTCTGGGTACTACTCCGTTTCCAAATATTTTGCTACTAATAGCAAAACATAATATCGCTGCTATTTGTAAGGGATTGTAGTTAGTTGGATTTTTGTATTAATAGGACTTAGCATTCACCGTAAACGAATGATCCATCTTACCGCACATCATCAGCATCATCATCCTCCTGCCCTTATCCCAATTTACACCGCCCTAAGCGGCGCATTGTCTTTATCTTTCATATATCTCTATTAGCCGTCATCTCGTCATTCAACTCCTTTGTGGTCATAATTATCTTTTTTCACACAGTCCATCCATCTTTTCTTTGGATTTCCTATTCCCTTATATCCACACGATTGAAAAAAAATATTACTTCAATGCAGCCTTGCTAAACAATGTTGCCTTGTCGATTGTATCTTAGTGACCCGGATGTGAAGGTACAGTCATCTGCAGTTTCATGAATCATTGGAGACATATGCGTTGGTATTACGTTGAGAGAACGTGACGTAAGTTTACGCAATAAGTGTATTATTGTTGATTTCCCTAATAGCTGTTATTGAGTTTGACTCTAGAATCTGGTACTTAGATCTGATTTTTATTGAATTAAAAAAAAAAACATTCTAAATCAGATCCATTCTGTAACAGTCTATTATAATGTTAAAGTATTTAAAATTATCATTTTGATATTCATAACCATTCAAAATTTTAATACGTTTATTAAATTTGTATTTTTGTGAATCTATGACCGTATAATTAAGTACTTACCTTTTTTTTAACTTGAGTATGATAAATAACTATCACTAATAAAATTCTGATTCGAATAATTTTGCCAACATGAACTTGAGTAACAATTTACGAGATTTGTTCCGCTGCAGTATCGTGCACGTCTTGCTTGACGTGCATGCAATGAAATATGACCATAGCATCCGGTCCCAGTGCTTACACCCTGCGGTTTATAGGGATTATAGCTTTGCCTGGCATTAGCTTCCCATGAAACTACTACTTAAGTAAACCAGTCCAGAGATCGAAGTGGCCACAATTTCATTTAAAGGAAAAATACTCGGTTTAATACTAGTTTATTTCTGCATCGGTCCTCAATATAATTTGCGTTCTGGTTTTAGCCTGGTCTATTTTAAGAACAACGTTGTTTTTTTTTTGCTAAGTACAGTCGTGTTGTGCTTTCCATCTGTTCAGTAAGCGGATCTATCTTTAATAAGATAGTAGAAACCTCTGTGAATGATAAAATGGAAAATGATGATAATAAATTTTTAATTGGAGGGCAAAAAGTTAAAGTAATTTTGCAGATCATCAAGAACGTGCATCAATATTGACCTCAATTATGATAGAATTAATAGTGACCTAAATCAAGTGCCTACAATCTATGATGAGTAAAATAATTATACAGTTTTAATAATATCTGGGTCGCATTTAACATGCATTATGATAGCAGATGATTATGCAAATGTCATGTATTATTCAAGGCTTTAAAATACTCATCACGAAGATACTTAATTAGTTTTTAATGTCAGATCTGAGACTGTCAAGGCTAGTTAGCATGTCAATGTTAATCAAAGATCAGCATCTAAACTATCGTTAGGTCCAAACAAGCCAAACCTCTTAATTTAAAAACACGATGTTTTTATATTGAATTAAAATGTATGAATGCTTTTAATGTAAAAGGTAGTGCTCGTATATCTGTGATGTGACTGGGTAAAGGGGACCGCGGTGGGGAATAGAAGGGAGGTGGCAGCGGGGAGGTAGTAAAGGTCAGTTGCTTGCTTCACCGGTATAGCCCGATGCTACCCGATCATCGCGTACCATAAATGCGACGACCTCTATCGTATTATTAAATTGTTCTGTGTTGCGACAGGCCGTTAGTTAGTAGTAGTAGTAGTAGTAGTAGCCCCGATACCGGTAGTTGTAGCTATCAGCGATCTTTTTTGTTCAACTCCGTAATTTAACTTCGTGTAAATAACTAGTTGATCTGGTATCATTTTAAAAAGTATCGGAGTATTGAATTTGTGATGTGGTAGGACGGGACTTAAAACATCTCTAGTGGCCATTACACTAAAAAAGCGTATCGATTCCTCTACCAACAAGCCTCGGATTAAAAATACTCCTCAAATAAAGTACAAAGTAAAGTAAAACCAAGGCTGGTTTTAAAATAGTCCCACTTTACCAAGCGTCTTTTTGTTTTTTATTCGATCGAGAATACTTTGTGCTCATTAGTAAGCAGATTACCAGTTTCTCTGATTACTTGGCTATCGCACCTCCCCAGACCTTACAAAAACTGTCAGCTAAATAAATTGGCTAGTTTATATGTAGCCAGAAACATCATTGCAAAAAGAAGAGTAGAACTACATAGTAGAACAAGTTTTTTGAATAATTGTACCACTTATATGGTGGCTTCCCTAACTGTAAATATTTGCCAAGTCCTTACGGCATGCATTATAAACGAGAGGCCACAATCCAATGGAGGAATCACAAACAGTACACCTTTTAAAGAAGATTGCTAACAATGTATGAATAAGCCACCTTTGACCTGACTCGATCGGCGCTGTACCGCTCCACTCTCTGTCAAGTACCGTAAGGTTACCCTATTTGGATTCAACGTTCTTTAAACCCTTTATTGAAATTCCAATGTTGTTTGTAAAGAATTAAGGTGGGTTTTTGATGAGACGATGTTAACGATAAGTGGGCTATCACAAAATTGTTTATAAACCGATTAAGTTTATTTCAATGCTCTGTAGTTATTGTATCTAATAAATTGCTTTCTCATGGTTCTACAATTTATTTAGAAGATGCAGCATATTTTTTTTCGATAAGGGGAATATTTCTCGCAATAACAGTAAGACTAAAATTGCTAGGACGGTTATATGGATTGTCTACGTAATTAGTTTAGGAGTACGTAGTCCATGAAACAAACCTAATTTGACAGCATACAATATTACAGGGTAGAAACTCTTAAGAACTTCAACAAAGCGAATGAATTCGTATGGTAATATTTAATATTGTTTATTTTTAGGCTATGTTAATGAAGGTCCGGCGAACGATGACGGACCGTGGATTTTCATAATCATATTCATGTCAGTTTCTATGTCACATTGTTGCCTACCCAAGCGATCGCAAAAATGAGTAAAATTTTTTTTTTAAAACATTCGTTTATTTTCTGTCCACAAACAATACAGAAACCAGCTCATTATTATGTACATACGTGCAAAGGAATGTGAGACTGAAATTTTCATAATTATGCCTACAAGTTTTACATAATAAAACAGAATAAGCGTGGATATTCATAATAACGTACCCACCTTTATAAAATTTGGATGACCCCACAGTAAATTATCTTGCGCGTTTTCAGACTTTATCAACAATGAATAGGCTTTGATGTGTAAACCCATATCCTTAGTCTTTGCTTGTGTGGGATGGGACAATGGAAACTCATTCTGTATTCTGATTGCAAGCTCAACATCTTGTTAATAGCCACGCTTAGGTTGTAAGCAGTGAGCGAATGGGTGGCTTAGGTTTCGAGTGGACACGACCGGTCGTTATTGAAACCTGTGAGATTAACCGTGGATTAGATGTATTTTATATTAATGTAGATGTTTTTACGTAGTCCCATGTAATTATTTAGATAAACTTCTTCGTTAACTGCATCCATATTGGCAGGTTTTTTAAAACTAAGAAATATGCCCAGTTCTGGAATACTTTTTTCATAATCACAAATAATTACCGAACACCTTTCTCTGATCATAATTATCAAGTATTCTTTACAAATTCATCTAAAATACTTTTAACAGCAAAAAAATATATAGTGGGACCTTTAAAGATTATGACGTGACTTATAAATATGACAAGTATGTAGCATGGTGATTAATGTAAGTTTCGTATCTAATGTTTGAAGAAGAAATAATGCTTACTGTAGTAATTGCAAGAGGCTTTTGTTATACAGTGCGACAATTATTATTCGAAAAGCAAATTACTGAACATTAAAATTGCCTCTGATTACAAAATAATGTTCAAATTATGAAATAAATTTCACTATTTCACAAAAATGGACTAGATAAGAGCATCATAACAATTTCGACTTTCATTATGTTTTGGACAAACATAATTAATGTACTGCGCTTAATGAGACACCAGCGGTTAACGCTACATAAAATTTTTGCAAATGCACCTTTCACGGCGAGTTAAATATCAAGTATATGCAGAATCTGCGCTAAATTTACCTATTATCTTAATGGAAAGAGAAATTGATATGATAATGTGCAACGATAAAACTAATGTTCAACTATGTGACGTAACAGATTACAAGAATTTTATAATGTAATACATAAATATCACTTTAGCTGTCATTTTTGTTTTGAATTTGATTTAGAATCTTGGATAAAGAGAGAATAATCATCATTCATTTTTGTTCTGGAATGAAACTTCAAATAATTCTGATAGTTCCAATTTAGACCTTCATTGTAACCCGTGTACTTATAGTTCAAGTTGTACTTTTATGCAATATACGTTAACCATTTCAGAAGAGAAGTAAGTAGATGCAATATTTAATTGAATAATCAAACATACTATACCATAATAAGGTGCAAGCCAAGGGTTAAGATATTTCAATTTGCATGTTTGAATAAACATTTAAATATGTTCGCCGCGAATAAAAACACCAATGAAAGGGTAACTAATGGAATGAATGAAGTTTTTCTAAAGCCTTTCATTAAACACCTTCCTTCGACGTCCGTAAATGAGAAAAAAGTATTAGTTGCTTACTGTTCCAAGCGTTGCGGAAGAAAAAGGTTTATTTTTGCTGTAAACTTGAATCGGGCTTAAAGTTGATCGGATATTTAAAGGAAAATATTTTTACCACAACCTAGTAAACGAAAGTATTAGTTCGTCCTGGAAATCAGTGCGTTTGTGTTACCTGTTACTGTATTTGATATGACTATGTCTTGAGTTTTAGACCATATTCAATATCATCAGCAGATTCCGGCCCCATGCATTAAAAACTGACTTAAAGGATCTATGAAAAAATAAGCCGTTATCCTCAAAAATATATTTGCCAGTTAGGCCAAGTTTACTATATTTACATGAATTCAGTGAATTGCCGTCTGTAATTCTCACAAGAAACTTAGCAGCTGTTTCAATGTACACAAAGAACGTATTCAAAGCGAGTCAATAAACAGTAATAAGTAGATCATAACACCAACAAATCGACTCTGTAACGACAACAGCTATGGGAACTCTTACAAAAATGTTTAAGATTTTCCTAACTTCTAGTTTTTTACACCACAGTAACTCTCGACATAAAAAAAAGTAAGTTAGGTACACCAAAATGTATGACAGCAAGAGAGAGTTAAATTGCTTATTCTGATTAATTATTTCTTTTAATCAAGTCATTCTTTTTACACACTAGGATGACAGACAAAGTAGGTCATCGAAATCGGCCCAAATGATGTAACCGGAGGTACACTTATTGGAAAAAATACTCTGTATTACGCTGGTTACAACTCTAGTCGTACTTTTTATAATGTTGACTAGGGGATGAGAAAAAGAAACTTACTTTGAGAAAAAACACGCCATTTTGGCAGACTATTATCTGCTTCGTAATGGTTTTATAGTAAAAACTGTCAGTGTCAGTTTTGGAATATCAAACGCACGCCATTACGGCAGATTATTATCAGTTTCATAGTGATTCCATGGTAAAAACTATCAACCTGACAGCTGTCATGTACCTCCCGGTACAAATTTGGGCTGAGTTGTATGGGTTTTTGATGACCTCCTTGAATCGAACTGGAAAGTTTTGAATTTAAACGGTTTTTCGGTGTCTGCATGATCAGTGGATGCATGTGGGGCTGCTGGACGTGAGGTAATAGATTCAACGGCCAGACCGAGTAATGTGTTGTTAGGTTTTCCATTTAAAAACTTTAAAATATCAGCATGGATTTTACCATGATTGTCTTATTCAATTGCAGTAGGCTTTCCACATACCATATGGGACCTAGATACACCTAACTACCTACCTATACCTACTGACGTCCGTCCTACACTGCCTAACCTTTTAGGGATACAGTGCAGGCGTGATGTTATACGAACTGCCAAGTATATCCATCGACCTTAATTTAATAGACTGGTAGGTGACTCTGAGTCCAATCTCTAGTGTTTGTCTATACACAGGTATTAAAATTCAGATAAATAAAAGATAAAAAAACAATTGTTTAATGTGCCAGTCATACGCACGAATATGTTAAAGTTTGCACCTCTGATTAGAGCAATTACTGTCCTTAACTATATATCGCAACAATTAGACATATTTAATTGTACATTGGCGGAATTTGAGCGAGTGGTTATAAACCATTTATCAGGAATTAGTATTATTAATAATTAGTGTATAAATTAGTGTAAAACAATAACTACATGTTGTATTGGGTGCATGTCTGTAAAAATTATGTGAATAAAAATAAATAAATAAAAAAATAAAAATTGCATTTGAGCGTTTTTATCAACGATACTTAATGCCTCTCATGACAAAAAGGAATAAAGGACCCATTTTAGCTGCGTACAATGATATAATTTAATAGAATTGCTCTTTTATGTCATTATCAAATCCGTGTTTCGGCTGAATCAGCTTCTCCTCTTCAAGGGAAACGAAACAGGTTTTGTAATTTACTTCTTTCGAATAAAGAGGATTTTCCGCCGTCATATTACGTGTTTGGATAAGTACGAGTGTGGCATGTCTTTTTCATCAGAATAAGCATATTCCCAAGTGTCATTACGACGATGACTGATGATTTAGAACGCATTCGTTCCATATTTTTTTGTTCAGTATTTTTCATAGTGATTAGTATCCTATCCTATCCTACTTCCTACTAATATTATAAATGTGAAAGTTTGTGAGGATGGATGGATGTTTGTTACTCTTTCACGCAAAAACTACTGAACGGATCTGGATGAAATTTGGCACAGATTATAGTCTGGAATAGCACATAGGCTACTTTTTATCCCGGTAAAATGTATGGTTCCCGTGGGATAGCGGGTGAAGCCGCTGGCGGAAAGCTAGTCTACAGTAAATGCCTTTATTTAATACTAGCTTCCCGCCAGCGGCTTCGCCCGCGTGGTCTTATAATTTTTTCCCCCGTTTTTGCATCATTTTTCATTACTACTCCGCTCCTATTAGTCGTAGCGTGATGATATATAGCCTATGTTACTCGGGGATAATGTAGCTTTCCAAAGGTGAAAGAATTTTTGAAATCGGTCCAGTAGTTTCGGAGCCTATTCATTACAAACAAACAAACAAACAAACAAACAAATCTTTCCTCTTTTTAATATTAGTATAGACAAAATAGTAATATAAAATAGAAGAGCACCAATTATCCGAGACCCATTTCTAATCTAAATGGTGTTAATGGTCTAAATCTAAAACAATTAGTTTCATTCTACTTAATAGCTAATGTTTCAGACGATAACAATTAAGTAGGAATTTAATCATTTTAAACTCACAAAATGTTAAAACTAGGCTTTGTTAATAATGGTTATAGTAATGGCCTAAACATTTTCTGCTGAAGTAATATTGACAATAAAAGTAAAAGAGATGAAAAAGATTTTGTTAAAAGGATTGCAAATGGCAAATACTACAAAGAAAACGTACCATAAACTTTAAATGACATTAAAGTTCCAACATATAAAATAGTAAGTACGTAAAGAAAGTTTTTATCACAAATTATATCAAAGGCCTTTTGAGTTGCAGCTGCAGCGCAGTTGGAGATTGCTAGAAAATCCTTTAGGTTGTAGCCCAGTTTGATTGTGTCTCATGAAATAAAAGAAGACTGGAAAGTCGGGCAGTTTGAAAGTTCAACTGGCGAACGTTATGAAACTTCTCCCGAGTGCACCGACAGAAATCGGATGAAATTAATAAACAGAGACCCGATCCACGTTTTAAAATCGAAACTTCGGGAGTAATTTTCGAATGACTTGATCTTTGTAATTTCGAGTGTGTTATTAGATTTATAGTGCAGTGCCTCAATTTTTAATGGAGTATGATCGATGTTGAATGTATCCCGTATAGACCTAACATATCACATACGGCACGGTACCTACTACGTCTATTATATATCTGCATTCGTATAATAATAATCCGTTAGAGACCTCATGTTTATTATTTAGTTATAGAAAAACTGTATCATTTATGATTTCCAGTAACTTTCATTGTGGGTTTTATTTTATTTATAGTAAGTTTAACAATTATCAACACTTCTTCTTTTTAGTATCAATGGTAATAAATACATTATTCAATTTTAAATATTAGTTGGCATTGGCATGACAACACTTCATGAGTACGTAATTCGTATTAGGATTAATTTCATTTTTGGAATCCTTGACGAATTCTAATGGTAAAGGATTGTCAGTTATCATTCCTTTTTTGCAAAGCACAAAGATAAGAGGTCTGAGTGATTTCGCATCTCTCGGGATTTTCAATTTAGAATTGATCGCAGGAAGTATGAGGAAAAAAAAGATTGATATTTGGGATTTTTCCCTAGCCCATTCGCTTCGGAGGCCGCACAAGTGAGTGATCGCTCGAGTCTGTCCCAAGCTAATGATACCCGAGGCTTATCGGCTCGGCTGTCGCGCGTCATTTTTACGGATTCAGCCGGATTTATGTAAATTTGTTTTGTCAGCGACCCACCTTGTTACAGCCGTTGCGAATAGCGCCGATACCGTCAATATTGATACTTTTGTCGGTTTCAAGCGCTGTGATTGCTTTTTTGTTTAAACACTTTTTAGATTTCTTTCTTTATTTTATTAAGCGACTAAATGGAGTCCCATTCGACTGTATTTTTTTCTGTGTATGTTGAATTGTTGATCCGATTTCGATATTTCTTTAATCAGGCAGAATTTAAACTTCCTAGTTAGTCTCGTATCTATGAGTTTTCTAATTATACCATTAAAACTTGACGACGTCTGTCGTCTAGTGGTTCGTGTACCGGACTGCTGATCACGAGGTCGTGGGTTCGATTCCCGCAGGACACAAATATTTATGTGATGAATATAAGTATTTGTGTTTGTCTGGGTGTTTCTTATGTATTAAAGTATGTATTTACAAAAAAAAAATATAAGTATTATATCTATTGTCTAGTATCCATAGTACAAGCTCTGCTTAGTTTGGGACTAGATGGTGCTGTGTAAAAATGTCCCAAGATATTTATTTATTTATTTAAAATGATTAATTATGTCACATATTTCGCAAGTTTTTCTAATAACATAATAAATGTAGTCAAACGTTTATGCTTAAGGTTCATACATAACATTTTACCATTACACACCGGTTCGGCACGAAGCCCTATTAATATTCATCGATGTGGCTGTGTTACTGGATCGAGTTGCCGCGTACTTGTCAATGTAATTAAGGCGTTTCACACACCACGCACAATACGCAGGCAGGTTGCTCACGTTATAATTATGAAGATTTGCACTATTCAAAATTGGAACGCATGTCTGACAATGAGGGCTCTATTGAATGCGTGGCTCTGATTGGGTGTAATAGGCTGCTATGAGAATAGCTGTACGTTCACACATGAAGTATTATCACCTACACACACATAAACTGGTATAAATAATATTTAGAAGTCGAGTTCTATGACCTTCTTGGTTAACGGTTATTTATTTACTTAAAACGTGTAACGTATTTGTATGCTCGATAGTATTTTTAATGTATTCTGTGACAGCGTTGGAATTTACTAATTACGATTGGGGTTTTGAATTCTTTATTGGTTGCGTATGAACAACAAAATAACTCTCGTTAACATTCTTAACTATTATAACGTTCTTTTAGTAAAATTACTAAGAAATATATAACATACCATCACGTAACTATTTAGTAATCTGTGCCATCACGACTGTATTGGGGAATACAGGGTTAGGCAGATGTGTTATAATTTGTACACCTAAACAGTTCGCTGGTTTATTTAGGTTCCATGTCATAAGGTGTGACCCTCAATCCCTCAATCATAGGTTTAAAGAATTTATTTCTCATAAGAACATATTATTACAGTTCACTTAAAATGAGATACAAAGTTTACATATTTAAGTACAATAGAAATTGCATTGCATCTGGTGTGTTGGTGACGTCATTGGGTACATATATATTTTCTGAGTTTGGATTTAAATATCTCAATACTCTCACATCTCTTCAATTCCTCCGGTCAATCATCAACCCATTAACTGTCCCACTGCAAGGCATGGGTCTCCTCACAGTATGAGGGGTTAGGCTATAGTTCACCACTCTGGCCTAATGCGGGTTGGCAGACTTCACATGCTGTTGAGAATA
This sequence comes from Acronicta psi, assembly GCA_946251955.1. Taxonomy (NCBI): domain Eukaryota; kingdom Metazoa; phylum Arthropoda; class Insecta; order Lepidoptera; family Noctuidae; genus Acronicta; species Acronicta psi. The sequence goes on along the minus strand of OX276482.1, from coordinate 9,511,455 downwards.
TCTCTCAGGCATGCAGGTTTCCTCACGATGTTTTCCGGGCCCAATTAATACTCAAAACAGCTACTGAGTTGTTTTTAATACCAATAATATATTTGGTCAGCCTGGAAATCGATCCTAGGAGCCTCTAGCACAGCACCGGCGCTTAGGACCTCTAGACTATTGAGGCAGACTAAGAAAAATTATATATTTATATTAAAGAAATATGTACATACTAATGTAGCAATTGATTATTTTACAAGTGCCGGCCACGCTTGCCTTCATATCTGAATCTAAATTTGGCTAATATAAATATGTAACACATTTCAATTTGAAATGCAAATACGGCTGTAAAATATTCCTACACACCTTATAATAATAATATCTGAGAAAAGTAGAAAAATATTTCACAATATTTTTGTTGTGAATACCGACACACATATTATTTACATAAAATAATTTGTAATATGTACAAGGTCAAATAAAGTGTTGTTGGGTTTTTCTTTAAAACTGCTATATATAGGCTTGGCTATATACTATATAGGAATATAGGCGTAATGGTATTTGACTACGAGTAGTTCGTCTCATCACCGCAAGAAACCAAAGTTGCACATTATGCGTGAGTAGGATATGTAGGATTTATTAGTGTATATCCGAGTGTGTCAGTAAGTTATCTAAACGAAGTATTGTAGTGTAAGTAGTGAATGAATATACAAGGTGGAAGGGACATCGACCCACATCCGAATACCATGAGTTCAGTACATGATTCTGGACCCCCCTGCGTTGAAATTTTCCGTAACTTTTTTCATATTTTTTCTGCAATTTTTTTTTACTTGAGCGTGTAAACGAAACAGTATTTTTATGTACCCAAATTAGATTTATAATTAACTAGCTTCCCGCCAGCGGCTTCGCCCGCGTGGTCTTATAATTTTTTCCCCGTTTTTGCTACATTTTTCATTACTACTCCGCTCCTATTAGTCGTAGCGTGATGATATATAGCCTATGTTACTCGGGGATAATGTAGCTTTCCAAAGGTGAAAGAATTTTTGAAATCGGTCCAGTAGTTTCGGAGCCTATTCATTACAAACAAACAAACAAATCTTTCCTCTTTATAATATTAGTATAGAAAAATCATTATTTCATTTATTTCGGATCGCGCGCGCGATAACATTTACCGCGGAGCGTTGTAATCGCGTTTTTAGCAATACACTGCGCGCTCAAAAATGTAAATATCTATAATAACCGATCATTTTCTACATGAATGACCTAGGTCATTTTATTTTTGACCTTAAGTGATATCTTGTCACGACATTTGTGCGCGATGTCCCTTCCACCTTGTATAGACCAATAATATTATTATGACGTCACTGTCCATAATTTCACTCACGTTATCCTCTATCCGTTCCCTTGAGGACTAAGACATCAGATAAGTAGGAGGTATTGATTTCAGAGCGTGATTGATGTGTGCCAAGCTCAGACGGACTCGGTAATCTGATCCGATTGGGTGTGTGATACCGAACTGTCTCGATTGCACGCCACTAATCCAATTGATTGCATTATCATTCATGTACGGTACCAGGATAGCATGGGATTCATGTATGTATTCCAATTATGAATTTCGAAATACCGAAAGGTAATGTGCAGTGTGCACACACAATTCACCGGAACGTTTGAGTAAATTCCATGTAATACTAATAACTATAGGGTAAGCTTATTGCCATTGGGCCAAAATAAGTCCAAATTTGAGATGCTATTTTTTTATTAAAAAACTGATAATAAATTGACCCCTAAGAATACAGATTTGGCGTTAAGTGAGACTAACTTCTACAGAAAGAGTTAGTAAACAATAATAATAAATAAAATACGGGGCCATTATACTAATCATGATGACTGATGATGATGTAGTTCTTAAAATATTTCATAAAATTATAAAGAATCAAGTCAAAAATCGCGTAAAATAAGTAATCTGTTTCATATATTTTGAATTTATGACGATTATTCACTTTGTTACGGTAGGAGCATAAAAATAAGGTTATATGTGCATAGTTTTCAGTTAGATACAATGTACATGTAGGTTTATATTGACAGTACTCATCATAATTATATTTGTATAATTAGATCATTTCCATGTTATGACCCCAATCAAAGTAGAATGGTAAAGCATTATAATTTAATTTATTCAACAGTTTTTTTTCTCTTTACTAAACGAGCATAACGTTGAGACTGATTGTAATTCGACCGGCGCATTATCGCGACTAGTGGGCGTGAATAGATAGATAAACGTATCCAGACACGGTTTGTTAAACAAATCTGCGTTTTTGTTTGCGTTCTTGCTTTACAGCTTTAGTTTGTGATACCTTTTGTTTTTTTCTAAAAGAAAGTTAAAGGTCTTATTTGTTAAATGGTCTTAAAAGCGCGACTGCTACGCGGTTTTTGGTTTGATTCCCGGTTGGATCAGAATTATTCGTTTTTTTTTGTGAATTTCTCAGTAGCACTTTGGGGTTTGGATTTGTGCCCGATTAATGGCAATAGGGTCACCCTTATTGCGTGGGAACTAAACCCCAGCAAACCGCTAGGATACATAAGTGCCTAACCCTTGTACCGGAATATTTGTATAGTCGTAATAAAACGTTAAAATAACCCTCCTCCTTCGGCAGTCGGGTAATAAAATAGGTTTTGTGATGTCTCTTAGAATATGGAATTTTAGAAAATTAAGCGCTACTTACCTTTTCCAAGTTCTGCGATCCTAAGAAGGAAGATAGGTATACCAACCTCTGGGATGCTGTTTTACCACCTCTGGAGAACCGCTAACTGCCGAATAAATAAAAAAATAGAACAAAATTTGTATGACATTATCTGCCAGCTAATTTAATGGGAACTTGAACGGGAATGGGAACAAGCTGTGAAACGGGCCCTAAGAATTGCACCTCATACAATTATATGGTTTAATACTGCCTATTGTTACAATTGTGTTTATTTTCTTCGCAAAATACTAATAAAATGATGTTCTTTGTTTACAGGTAAATAATACTTTCATACTCATGCAGAAGGAATATCGGAGTAGATACTCGAGGTGGGTTATACTCAACAGTTATTTACATACAAACTTTGACATAAAGCCTTGAGAATTACGAAATTCACGGAACTTGGAAAGCTTCCAGAACGTACTCTACTGATTTGTAGGTAATTTAGTGCAGATATTAGATTCCCAATTTGACGAATGATTCTCGGTATCGCAGCAAATCGATTAATAAATCGTTGGTGCTTGTGGGAACACCGATTTACCGCTTTCTCTTGCACCTGTTGTTTACTAATTGCCTAAATATTTTACTAATCGATTCACAATTCATTAAATTAAACAGTTGACTAAATTGTTGATTCTATTCAATGATGATGAGTGTAAATAATATTATTAGGAATAATTATTATTACTATCAGAAGGCCAAGTTCGTTTCCTGTTTCAGCGTCCTTAATCAAAGCACATAATACCTACGAGTAATGTCACCCGGCGTAATAAAATAGATTTTGCATTGTTTCTGTAATTCTTTACTCTTTGGAAAGGAATGGTATTCTACTAAATAAAAAAAGGTAAACGACGTGATAAAATCAGGTAATTAGGTAGATCAAACATTTTGTCCACCGGATAAATTGCAAATGGAACAACATTCTTATGAAATTACTTACTTGTATCAATATAATGTTATTTAATTACGAAAGTTGACCTTCAGTTAAATTTGAATTTGTAACAATATTAGGTAGGCATACGAGATAATTTACAGAACATCAAATTTCATTGTTTCGACCTTTCCTCGTTCAAATAATTCGGCATGTTTATTCAAAATAAGCCTCCACCTTTAATTTGTGGATCAAAATCGAGTTCCCAACTTAGAAATTTCGAAATTTGGGATCTCGCTTAATTGGAACACCCAGAATTCGAATAATTGACAGTGATTTGAACTATCAATTCGCAGCGTTTGAATTCTACCTATTCGATTTGACGCGACCCACTTCTCGTCTAATTTCAATCATCTTTCAACATAGTGGAACAGAATATGGGAATATAAGTGCTTTTTAACTGCTTGTTTCATGTACAGGCACGATCGACGGATCAAGTTAAGTGATGCATGGGATGTAAGCAATGACCTCTCTCAGTGCCGTGATTGTAAACAGTAGTAAACAAAGCACAAACAACAATAGATTGTGTTACACAATTATAAAGTCTAAATTAGCGTGAAATTACAGCTAGTTCAATCGGTCCCAGCTTTTAATGATTAATAACAGCTTGTCTTGAAAATCGATTTTGATTTAAATTACCTGACTTTTTAGTAGTTTAAAACTAACTTCAAGCATTTAGTAGTGTATCTTGAGAGCTGATTAACAGACAACTTTACAGACAAATGTATTCGAGACCATCATCACTCTCTTAGCCTTTTTCCCAATCATGTTGGGGTCGGCTGCCAGTCTTACCAGATGCGGCTGAATATCAGTGTAGTCGAGACCAATTAAGAAATTTATTCTATAAGGGGTGATATACGGGCGAATAAAGTCGCATACTTATAGCTCGAGGAGCTTTGTGGCCCGTGTGTGACCGTACTTTAAAACTTGAAAACCACGCCAGTTCGCCAGTTTGAAGCCGATTTCAAAAACCGCGTACTTTATGTTCGTCATCTTAGACAGAAAAGAAACACCGAAATCTGGTGGCGCATATCGTATAAACCAGAAACTTTACAAACGTCGTCCTACACTTATGGGTTCGCGTATTCGTAGAAATGTTACTGGTATAATATACACACACATAAATACATATTGAGAACCTACTCCTTTTTTAAGTAAGGTAAAAATCAATTCGTTGTTGTTAATAAGGAATCAGTTGTGATGATTTATTGACAAACAAATTTATATGCTGCTTGACACGAACCTGAAATCCGTCGAGCGCACGTTAAAAGATTTACGAGGGAGCAAGTTTTGGGGGCCGTTCATTTTCCTGACGCCTCCGATTATCTTAACAAGTCGTGTTTCAGATAATTCTAGCCTGAGAGGTTATAAAATACCGTGTAATAAAAAACCTTATTACTTTTGGGTTTCGTGTTAAAGCTTTTGGCTATAGAAACTTATCACGTGATTGATCTTAATTGTGAATAATATTCATATTGAAGGTAACTGTAATTCCTTGTTAAAAATATCCAAGTTTCTTGTTGATTAGGCAAAGCTTTTTAGCCGACTTAAAAAAGAAGACTTTATCGATTTCGTAAACTTTGCCTGTTCCAGCAAAGTTTTCTAAACGACTTCAATAAAGAAGAGATTCTCGATTTATTTAATAGTTTATAGGAAGGTATGTTTGGGCATAAATTTGTTGTTAATGGTTAGTGAACAAGTTGCCGACAAACGAATAGAAACAAAATACATGGTAATTCAAGACAAGTTTTCAAAAATCCCGGCGTCCATAAATGTTAATTCCAATTTCTATGAGGCCTATCCGAAACTATTATTTTATTTGCTTAAAGACACTTTTACAAGTAAATATTTTACATTTTGTAAACTAGACACCTAGATGACCGAAGCGGGTGGCGAAGTATCATCCGAGAAAAGGTGATTCCTAGGGAAGGTCACGACCCTCAGCATTGAGGAATGCGACTAAAGGAGGAGGAGGAAACTAGACACCAGCATTTCCTGACTGACGACCTCTGAGAAGAATCGCCGAAACAAACTCGGAAATACCTAAAGAGACGTTTTTTTTTCTGAAAGCTATTTATTATTTGCAGTATCATTGCAAAATGTAACTTACCTACTTACAACAATATTACTATTGGTGTCTAATCTAAATCTATAGTCTCTGCCTACAGTACCTACCACAATGGCGTGAACTTATGTATTTATCTACGTCTATCGTACTAGCAAACATAATCTTCACTAAACCAAATGTCTCGAGAACGGGATTTTGAAAGCTATTGCCATTTTACCTTTCCCTCGGTCGAGCGGAACAGTCATAGGGCACTCGGCCACACTCACCCACTGCCCTAGGGTCGCCAATAACATCCAACATGTTACGAGAGACTGTTCCCAAATTGTTTGAATTCCAGTCACGAAGTAGTTACGTTTATTTCTAAAAGAGCTTTGCGTGTTACAACCTTTTATTACTGAGGTACTAAATTATGTCAAATATAGTTCCTACTAGGCAATGGTATTTTGTTACGAATATTTTTTTGATGCTTATAGATGGGATATTTATGTTACGAAAATATAGTCTCAGGTTCTTACTTGGAATTCTGTATTGACCACGTTACAACTCGGTATAAACTTTTTTTAAATAACTGTTTCAAGAATAAATGACTTTCTTTCTTTTTTGTATTTTTAGCGCTGTTTTTTTTTTGTATTTTCTTTGTCAATTTCCTTGTTTTATGTCTTTACCAACACCCTTCCTGATACAGGTTCTATAATTTATTGGTTTTCCAATTCAGTTTTTCTGTTGTTACTATATTCTATTGTCTGCTATATGTGGCTATCGGTACAAATGTTAAACTTGCTAGAGTCGGAATCAATGTACATATAGAGTATTATTAGGTACATGCAACTACAAATGCGTGCTAAAGCTAATTCAACGTCTCGAGCTACAAATTTGTAATAAGGTCAGTCAGTTTTATCGGCAACCTGTTGAATTGTATTTATAGGTTCTCAGTTATCTCTCGATCAAAGATTATTGTGTTATCCTATAGGAGCTTGTGTTCCTTAAATATTAAGTTAGAAGGCAGACGCTTTTAGGGATAATCCGGTGAAACTGCCATTAGGGACGATCCTCTCTAATATGATTTCCTTAATTTTGCGAGATTTTTTGTTTATTTAAAAAAGGGATCAAATATCGTTGTTTTATATGCATGACGAGACAATGATGAACTCAGTGATTAGAGAGGGATGCACATAACATGCTATACGCTGCTGTAAAGGTGTTAAGAGAAACTCCCAAACATTTTTTTAGCTCTATTTGTGTTCTTAGTATCAATGCCTTACCCAACTGACTCTTCTTAGTAATTTCTGCTCCGGGACACTTTAAATCCCTCCGACAAAAAGCGATCAAAATCATTCTGCTATCGTTTTTTCACCCGTCACCCCCTGACAAGTTATGTCTGGGAAATATATGACATCATAAGACAAATAAGTACAGGCGGAACTGGGAAATTTATCACGTAGATTATATCTGAAATCGTCGTCATCATAATAGGTACTTCAGGGAATCGATAAATTGGCTCAGACACAGCAATCCAGGAGTTTCCCCTAGGCGTTTGGCGGTCGACCAATACATTGCTTAACTGCTGCATACGGCATAATAATGCCATTTGGTAAGGAAAACACCATTTGGCATTATCGATATGTGCCAATTGACTAGCCAAGTGATACACATTGTAACTTTGTGTGGTAATGCATGCAATATGGGCTATAAATAATTACCTGTCGCGAACAAACACACACTCGGAATCAGCGGTTTAGAAAATAATTGTTTGTGTTCCAAGCCTTTTGTGTATGCGTTTGTAAGTCAAATATTAAACCTATTTGGGCGTGAAGAAATACGGGTGGAAATGTTATTATACTCAATTCAGAAATTCGTAGCACCGACACGAAGAAAAAGGCTGAATTGAAATTTTAACCCACTCGCTTACCCTGATTGAGAAATGTTTTGTTACGTAATAAAATTATGGATATTCTGTGTTATAAAAAAAACATAAAGTGATGTTACCGCTATTCTGAAATAAAAAAATAAAAAAATAGAATTGTTGTTTCAGTCTATTGTTAATTTGCATCTGTATATCTTATAAGTTGTCATGCAAATTAAGAAATGAAAGTGTTTTTTATAGTTATACATCAATAAACGGTTAAGCGTAGATCGTCATTCTTAAAACGAATTCTATAGTCTGACCTGATAGCTCACCTTGCATTAAATGGTAAGCCCAAGGAGCCAAAGACTAGGATCTTTTTTCAATTTCTATTTAGATCTCTAGGGAATACTTCGAACTTTATCTGTCGGCGCGGGCAGCGCACCCGTCAAGCCGTAGTGGTTTAATATTCTTCGCTATACCTAATTCTATTGAGAACATGTACTTCATGTCACAGTACAGTACCTTATTAAAGGAAGATAAATAAGCAGCAATATATATCTCATAATAACATGAATTATTTTTAGGATTTAAACCGCAAATGCATTCCGGTTTATGCTTGTTTAAAAGAATATTAATAATTTATAGCCAATTACTATCGAAGCGAATAGCGCAGTCCATTTACGACTATATAATTATATCCTTTATTTATTTCTCATTAAAACCTTATTCCATCTTTAAAAAGAAAAAATAAAACAAATGACTTGTGTCGATGCCGCCCGTACCAGTCCAACTTCCCGTTTATGAGTAGGCATTAAATAAATCCTTTCGATATTTTATGACTACCCATCATGATTCGTGCCTTATGGGGACGGGTTTAACTTTTATAGCCTGTTACGGAGATCCTGTATTGCTTCGATGACATGATTGTTAATAAAATTAGAAAATTATTATTTGATGATAGAAGTTATATTATGTGTTTATGTTCAACTTGGGGTATAGAAAAAACAATTTCTGGAGTTGTGATTCGATTTAGTTCACGTAATCAAGATTTAAGTTTATTGTCCAAAAAGGTTAGGCAGTTCATAGTAAATATCTCTACTCTAATTTATCTATAGTTTAGCAGCTTTATACCTATGACGTGACTTAACGTCAAGAGATACCCAATACATCTTAGTACAATGACAACATACTCTAATAAGAAAAAATAGGCCAAGATATAGTAGCCAATGTTTATTAACGATTAATTAACTTTAATTGGCATTTCTGAGTGCGGCCCTTATTGTTTACCGCATGTTACCCAAATAGGGATACATAAAGAAACAAAACACAAATACAACTAAATATCGCTGCGAACAATATGCAACCACGCTAATCGCTTGCCCGATGGCAAAAAGAAACATCTCCAAATTATCACTTCAATAAATCATTGGCACACACACTGACGATCATATATTATTATTATTATTGTTATTAATATCATCGGCTTTCGGAAGCCTCGCAGTACGACGGTAAAATTTGAAAGTAATTACGCCACAATGACAGATGGTACAAGTACAATTAAGAGTGATTCACGCGAGCACTATCCCACGCTTCGATAATTGTAATGATAGTTAAGTAACGCGTTCTGCGTGCTCATTTGTGGTAGTGTGTGATTGGATCTCTTTTTATTTTGACAGTCTTTTTTGTATTTCTTAAGCATTTTACATGCTAAGATTACAAAATATTTTTAATGAAGGAAAGTGAAGGAAGGTTCTGATTGGTGAGCGGGGCTCACGGTAGCTTAGCGGTCAAAGCGTCTGCTGTACCGAACCAGAAGACGCAGGTTCGAATCCTGCCCGCCAGCCGATATTTTCCTTCATTAAAAACATTTAGTTTGACAGGTTGAAATAGAACGGTTATAAGTGGAAAGAAGAAAAAAGACACCAAAATGTAATTGATGCTACAAAATGAAGAAGACAACCCCACTATTTATTTGTCAAAGGCACACTGTGTATAGAAAATTACGAAAAGCTAGTATGCATTAGGGCTGCCTTATGGTAAGCGGGAACCGCATCTACCATATACCTATGCACCAGCAATGCAATCGCTTGCGTTATGTCACGTCAGATTTGACATTTCTGGATCTTATAGAAGGCGTCTCACTTTGACAGTATTACCATGGTTTGTATTACCTTGGCCAATTGCATAGTTATGATGAATAATAAGTACGCGCTATCCGGACTATCCCTAATTATTTAATTATGTGCAATTCAATAGTACAGAATTGCACGTAATTAAATAATGTCTTATAAATTAAATTGACCCTCCTGCTGTATGGTCACATGAATAATGTGTTTGCTATCATTCGCTTTTGCGTTAATTGACTTTATTCAAACATTCTAAAAAAAATATTCACATTTGCAAAAGAATACTTTAAAACAAAACTTTGCTATATTTTTCGTAATTTGTTTTTAATTTATGCTAAGTATTATTTTGATTGTAAATATCATGTTTTATCAAAGGTATCTTGTAGTATGTGCAACTCGCCTTAACAATGCACATTAAAGTCGATGGCGCGTGGTTGCGCGCGCGCATCGCGCATCCCACGAAATAGAAGCTACAGAAGGTACAACATGGGGTTCAGTATTTGCTATTTTCCAAGAGTCGAAAGTAAAAGTAAAAATGCATAAAACGTCTCCGTAAGTACAATTTCTTATAAGCTCTATTAATGTTAGATATCAGCTGAATTTTACGATTATTTTCTCAGTAATTAGTGTAAGTTATTTCCTAAACAGTTAATTGCGCCCATATTTAATTGTAGAAAAGTGATAAACTGATTTGTTTTAAACAAAAAGTGTCTATTTTTACCGTAAAGCTGCATCAAAGAATGTATGGACGGTCGATCGGAACATCTACCTACCTTAACTCGGGACTTTATTAACTGTTTACAATTTTTTTGTATCTATTTACTCAACCAAAGTAAATTCCACACAATGTAGTAGATACAGTGTAAACATAAGCCAGTTTAGCTTTTTCTGTACACAATGGAAGATTGACTGTTAAGAGTAGACCTACTATTTCTTTGAATGTCGTGTAAATTATTGCAAGTGTTGCGCCTGCGTGTCGCGACCTCATACGAATCTTGCGCAAGCATCGATGCAACCGATTGTAATGCACTATTACGTCACTAATTAGCGTTTTTTTTTGTAGCATCAATCGATTTAGATTGGTTCTTTTCTTTATTTGTGCAGTTAAGGTGTATTCGGCATCTTTAATTGTATTCAAGATTTTTGTAATAACAAAAAGTTATTTGAATCGCCCGAATGTCTAAAGTTTCATCGATTTGTATCACCATTTGAGGGGCCCCAGCGCTCCCCATCTTGGTTTTTCTATAGTGTTTCTAATTTTGTTACTCATTATGGTTTTCGATACGTTATGTAGTAAAAATATTTTGTTAATATTATGTATGAAACGTAGATTTACATAGGTAATTAAACAATAAAATCAAAACAAACAGCTTCCCCTGACTAAGCGAAGACAATGATAATTACAGCGTACCTCAATACCAATATTTACAGCGAAAACAAAGCAGCGAATATATTTCCGCTCAACGACAGGCAAACAGAGTCGACAATAGGCACAAACACCTAAGTTTAGAAGCATATATTATGTTCAGGGCAGGTACGTCGGTATTGTCGCCTTAATGGATATGCCGCGCGCAGTGTTCAGTGTTATTGTCCAAGAATTTTGTGGGTCAAGGAGGTTAGGACGACAACGACCCATGACTTGCGTGGTGAAGCACGTCACATGCGTTATAAAAAATATTCAACACCTTTTTTGCAAGTAGACAGAAAGTACTCGTGGAATCGCTGAGTCTGAGTCATTTTAAAGCTTTTATAATAAGGATTTTCTCCGGTATCGCTATTTATATAACTATAAATACAAACTTGACATACCATCACGCTGATATTCGACGATGGGTTAGGCACAGTGTATTTATTGACTGCACATCCTGTGCGTAATATACTAATTATCACTCGCTTTAACGGTGAAGGAAAACATTGTGAGGAAACACGCATGCCTGAGAATTTTTCTTGACGGCATGTGAAGTCGGCCAACCCGCATTAGGCTAGCGTGGTAGACTATATCCTTATTCATCTCATATTGAGAAGAGACCCGTGTCCAGCAAAGTGGGACAGTATATGGGTTGATGGTGGTGAGTGTGACAAATGCGGTTATATTGCTCTCTCGCTACGGTCTGTCGTCACCTACGGAGAATACAACCTTCATATATATTTTTTAATATTAATAGTTAAGTATTGCATACATACAGACCTGTTTGTAGATGACACCATCGTTCGGTTTACATGCCAGTACGGTACGGTGGGTTGGCAAGAACACGAAGTGGCACACGTCTACTACAGTGAAATACGGTTAAGCGAGTAACTTACAGGGTTCAAAGATTGCTTCATGATGTTTTAGTATTCATAAGCGATAGTAACCGCCTATCGCTCGCGTGCACTATATTTACCCATTTCCCACAGTTGAAAGTCTCAATTATGTGTTCATGTTGATACACAAGTTGCAAGTGTGGTATACAGATCATTTATTTTGTCTTTTCCGACTAAGTTTAGAAGCAGCATTCTTCTTTTGAGGAAAATTTACTTTTATTTGCTACGCCTATCGTAGATACCGCTTCACTATCACTACATATAATACTAACCTTTACCCGCGACTTCCTTCCCGTAGAAGTTGAATTTTTTTCCCCGTTTTTGCAACATTTTCAATTGCTACTCCGCTACTATTGGTCGTAGTGATAATTATATAGCCTATAGCCTTCCTCGTTAAACAGGCTATCTAACATTGAAAGAATTTTTGAAATGGGACCAGTAGTTCCTGAGATTAGCGCGTTAAACCAACCAAACAAACAAAAAAACTCTTCAGCTTTATTATATTAAGTATAGAAAACAAAATCTTCCGCCGCGTCTGTCTTTTTGTCTTTTCGCGATAAACTAAAAAACTACTGCGCCGATTTTAAGGCTGTTTTCACCAATCGATAGAGTGGTTCTCGAGGTAGGTTTTAGTTTAAAAATTGTCAAGATTTAGTATACATTGACTAAAAATAAATGGCCACGCGGGCGAAGCCGCTGGAGGAAAGCTAGTCTGATATAGTCACTAGTAAGTGTAATTTACATATACTTATATAGTCAGCATAATATAACAAAGCAAAACCACAGAGTAAGAGGAAACGTGGTTGAAATTCACAGCTAATCCAATTTCAACTTATCAATATACCGCGTAAGTGCTAATTCGTGACGCATGGGAATAGCTCTCCGTAAGCCAACAGTTCTCATATTTGGTTACGCCATTACTTAAGTGTGACGTCATCAAGTTACGATCCAACAATGAGACCAATAACTTGGAAGGCGGGGAAATCTGTAGAGCCGATTTTACTCAGATTCTAAGCATAGCTAGTTAGAATAGCTTGATTGCTTAGGTCAATATTCAGAGACGACGCTAAGCGTAAACTTACGCTTCCGTATATCAAATTTGTATTACAATTTGACATACAGAAGTGTAAGTTTAAGCTTAGCGTTACTTTAGGCTTAGCGACGTCTCTGAATATTAGCCTAAAACTCTAAGGCTAATATTCAGAGACGACGCTAAGCGTAAAGTAACGCTTCCGTATGTCAAATTGTAATACAAATTTGATATACGGAAGCGTAAGCTTTTTAAGCCTTACTTTAATATATATATTAATAAATACCTCGTCGGTTTGATGATCATGCTACGCTAGATGACCTGGGTTCCATTGCCGGGTCGAGCAAAGCGTTGATAGGTTTCTTTGTGGAATTCCTCGTAGCAGTTTGGACTGTAGATTTGTGCCGGGTCGATGGGAATAGGCTCGCCCCCTATTATCTGCGACCATAACATACCGATGAACTGTGGGTGTAAATTAGTACACTTCTGCCTAACATTTGGAGAATACAGACGTGATGGTATGTTATTTGTGTGTTTATTCTGCTTTTTCTAGCCCTGTCTTGTTGCTAGAAATTTTCACGGAATTAGATAACAGAGGAATGTTTGTATTATGAATATTTATTATTTGGCGAAGTATACCTCTCTACCAGTACCCCGCTACATGTAATCTGTCCTAAGTATTTGTACAAAGTTTTGACACGTTGACTTTACAAACAAAGCGACGCAGATACCGCTTAGGTGGCGTATTGCCTTAGTTTTGACAAACTTTACGCTTAATAATATTTAGACAATTTATGTAATGGTTTAAGAGAAACCAAGTAACAAGTACCTGTTATTATTTATTGTTTACTTCACATTACATTTTATATTTAATTGCCTCGGTATTCTACTAATCCTAAACGTGATTACTACGTTTGAAGTCCTTGGGTCGTTTCCTGGGTCGAGTAAGGTGTTATTGTTTTTTTTTATATATAATTGACAGTAATAGGAGTTTAGATTTGTGCCCGGTTAATGGCAATAGGCTCACCGCCTATTAGTAGGTATTAGTACACCTCGGCCTTAGCCCTTCAGGGAATAAAGGTGTGATGTTATAATATTGTAATGTTTTTTGCTTATGTGTTCGATCTACAAGATGTATAACATAACACGCTCATATAACATAACTATGAGTGGCTATGTCTTAGATACATAAGTGAGAATTTTCTATAACAACAATAATATGACGAAGTCTGTGGTCTAGTGGTTCGAGTACCGGACTGTTGATAACGAGGTACGTGGGCTCGATTCCCACGGGACACAAATATTTATGTGTATATGAATATAAATTTTTGTGTTTGTCTGAGTGTTTCGTGTGTATTTACAACAAAAAAGTATATAAGTATTATATCCATTGTCTAATACCCATAGTACAAGCTATATGCTTAGATGGTGATGTGTAAAATGTCCCACGATTTTGAGTCGAGTTTGTTTGTCGAAAAAACACTGTGCTCTTTACAATATATTTCTCTTCATTACCCGATCGAGTATAATGGAATACACCAAAGGTCGGAAGGATTATTAATTACCTAATCATTCAGTGCCTCATTAGTCATGTCTGTGTGAGATATTGATTTCATATCGTTCGCCACTATACTGAATGTCATTTGGCTAATTAGGCTACTGCTATCATACCCTATTTATCAGATTCAGTAAGTTCAGTTGGTGAAATCCTAATTTTATATACTTGTGCATGTGCCAATGTAAATAATGTTCTCCAGATTTCAATTATATTTCAAAGAAATATTAAATATTATCATACCTATTTGTTATTTGATAATTTTTTTTAGTATTTTTTCCTGGATAGCAAAATTCCTTCATAACCACATAGGAATTTTAGTATCCAGGAGAAAATTCTAGTGTGAAAATTCTGCTGGCCGATGTACTATTAAAAGATATATAAGGCTAATTATGCAAAGTGCAAGCCAGACTTTTGTGCCATTACTCGGGAGAGGCTTGAAACAAAATGATTGATGATTGTTCCTAGAATTATCTAGACATTCTTGTAAATTAAAAGTTCAGTGAAAATTTCCAGTGAATATAAAAATTGAATACAATTTTCTCTTTCTTCAAATCCAAGCTATAAGTTTGTCCCAATATAATTAGGATGTACACTTTAGGAAAGTCCTTGGCATACATTTACAAGAAAACTGCAGTAATCAGTTTAAAAAATGCCATTGCTGATTATAGTAATACAATCGTGTGTTGATACGGAACTACGGAAATAACAAAAATTATTAACCTTGGCGGACACAGTTTATGAGTTTATATGCCAAGGCTACCGCTGAATACATTGTTGTATCAACTAGGGGTTGAAATAAACTACAAACTCATACTGTAGGTTCAAATATTGTGCCTTGTCACTTTTTAGGTACGTAAACTCATCATTATACTCCACTTCCAATAATAATATCCTTATTAGTTCATTTATTTAGTAAATTAAATTTTACAAAAAGGTTGAACTTTATGTCAATTTCATATAGATTTCATTTAGGTTTTCGTGAGATAATTTAATCTCTTAATCCATCGACGTGATCGTCAATACCTAAGCTTTATAATCTTAATAAATCGATAAGACATCGGTGTCTGAACTGGCAAACAACAGTGGTCCCTAATAATGTCACATTCTAAACAGAAAATTTACTTGTGTGTGTTTAAAAAAATATGCATATCCCACTGCTAGGGCTACTTCAAAATATGCCATTGGGAGCCTCTCGCATCCAGTATAAAGCTACATTTTTTTAAATAATACCCACGCATCTCCACGCTTAGTGTAGTGTAGGTATATTATGTTGAAGTATTCCCGTTGGTGCACCTGCTTTCAAAGCACCAATGCATTGGTTGCACAGTTGCTCAAACGGGAATTTTTAATTATGTTGATAACCAATACTAAGTATTAGACAATTATTGAATCGTATCAAGATTTCATATCCCAAGATAGTGAAATTTACCTAATCTTGAGTTGTAAAATCACACTTGGGACTTTTTACTTTTAAACATTTTTTTTTTAAATATCTCCTATCAAAACTCATTTCAAAACTTTATGTAACGTACACATTTAACTGTAAATATTAACATGTTCACCTCTGCCTACATCTGTACATCTCCAAGTGAAGTTTAGCAACTCATAAGTGTGAGAGACGACACAGGCGGTTCGCCTTGATGCTCGCCGATGTGGGTTAACCGTTGCGGTCTTACGATTCATTAAATTGCATGATTATTACGTATGACATTGGTTTATAACCGGTTGGATAACATGTTATAACATAATGGAATTGTTATAGCCTGTTATTAGTAAAATTTCGTGGTAAAATGTTTATTTTGTATGGTTTAATTTGTAAACAACAATTCATAACATACTGATTTCTGACACTTACGCGAATACTAGACATTGAAATAAAACTACTTTTTACGGATTTTATCGCGTTATATTGATATTATTTTATTTTAATATTTTAATTTAATAAAAATACGGTTCAAGTGTTAGAAAAAGGCCTAAATTTCGCAATAACACCTCGAAAAATACCGGTGGAAAACATAATTTGCAATGTGGAAGAGTGCCTGCGTAATAATAATGTAAATAAACAAGATTCGGAGGCGATACGTCAGGACATATCGTCGGTGTTACGTCGTAGCAAACCGCCCAAACTAAATCTGACCAAAAATCAATTACATTCGCTAAAAAACCTTCGCGACAGGCCGGAATTAACTATTCTACGTGCAGATAAAGGCAATGCCACGGTGGTAATGGATACGTCAGATTACAATGACAAAATACAAGAGCTTTTATCGGATGTAAGTACATACAAACTAGTGAAGACCGATCCGACAACAAAAACACTAAAATTAACTAGTGATTTGATCAAAAAGCACTCCGACACATTGAAACTCGACGTAAAATACCTAATTCCTAGTTGTGCAAAACCACCAAAATTGTATGGGCTACCTAAGATACACAAACCCAATGCTACGCTGCGACCAATAGTAAGCCAAATCGACTCCCCAACCTACAGATTGGCACAATGTCTAGGTAAAGTACTCTCACCACTAAGAGGAAATACAGCAGCATATGTGAAGGACTCATACCATTTTGTCAGTGAAATTAAACACCTACAACTCACTGATGATGAAACTATGGTCAGTTTTGATGTTCAGTCATTATTTACATGCTTACCTGTGGAAGACTGCATCAGAATTGTGTCTAAGAAATTATTAGAGAACAACATGCCTATTGAGTATGCTGAACTACTAAAACATTGCCTAACATCGGGCTATCTGTTGTGGAACAATCAATTCTACACGCAAGTAGATGGAGTAGCAATGGGCTCTCCTGTATCTCCCATAATTGCTGATATCTTCATGGAAGATTTTGAGGAGATGGCCCTACAATCTGCTCCTGTAACACCAAAGTTCTACAAGCGGTACGTAGATGATACTTTCACTATACTACCATCTAACAAAGTGACAGCATTCCTAGACCATCTCAACTCCTTACATTCTAAAATTCAATTTACTATGGAGTCGGAGGCAAATAACTCTTTAGCTTTCTTAGATGTTTTGGTTATTCGTAATCATAATAACACCTTGAGTCACACTGTGTATCGAAAGAAAACCCATACAGACAAATACCTAAATGGTGAATCACACCACCACCCAACACAGTTATCTACCGTCGGTAAATCATTGTTTCAGAGAGCACGTGGGATCTGTGACGAGCAACACCTGGCTGCAGAGCTTCAACATGTCAAGCAAGTACTGCACGACAACAAGCTCCGAATACCGCGCCTTCGTCACAGAAACCGCGTGAAACGTGCCACAGTCGAGCGCTTACCTGCAGTACTACCATATGTGAGAGGAGTCACTGACAAGATTGGCTACATCTTGAAGCGTGCTTCGATTAAAACTTACTTCAAGCCGCTGAAGAAGATCAGTCAGTTTTTACCACCTGTAAAGTGTCATATACCTCTACAAGATGCGGGAGTATACAAGCTTGATTGTGACTGTGGTCTCTCTTACATAGGCCAAACTAAACGAAGCATAGGGACCCGCGTAAAAGAACACATCGCTGATGTCAAACACCGCCGTTCCGGAAAGTCTGCAATTTGTGAACACACCCTTGACAAGGCCCGCCATTACATCAGATTTGATCAACCACAAGTCCTCGCAAAAGAAAACCGATTCCTACCCAGGATGATTCGTGAGGCCATTGAAATTAAAAAACATCCAAATTTCAATAGAGAAGATGGCTGGGTCTTACCACCTGCTTGGAACCCTATTATAGATTCGATTAAATCTAAATCCAAGCCTAAAAATGCAAGACCGAAGGATACGGTGAGCTCGTTCTGCGTGAATCGGATTGCCAACAATTAACAAAAATGTAGGGTAGCTGTTAGTAATTGAAACGTCAAGACGCCTACCACCTTAGTCACCCGTGACCATGGACGCTGTAAAGGGTCCGAAACGTCGGGATTAAAATAAAATAATATCAATATAACGCGATAAAATCCGTAAAAAGTAGTTTTATTTCAATTCATAACATTATGATTTGTGGTTAAGACATAATGAAGAAGAATGAAGAATACATAATGGTTTTAACATCATCTGATTGACGATATTGATTTGCCCTGTAGTGGGACCAACCTGGATAATAATAATAACCATAAAAATATAATTTACTTATCATATACGTATGTATATTAAGGCTTACATTTTGGTACTCAACAACGGTCCTAGGTAGGACGGCTTGCAACAAGATGAATAGGCGACCGGACCTTGTCCACCTCTTTGAGGGAAGGCCTTTGTTAGGCCTTTATTATATACGTATATTATAATGCAACTAAGGTCTATTTAATCAAGTTATAATTTTTAACAAGTTGTATGTTGTTAGAAACACGAAGGGTCATTATAATTTCTAGAAAAGTTTGCTCAAAGAGATGTTGAAGTTTTAACGAAGAATAACCACTTCTTCAGTATTTTTTCTATATTATTACTGCAAAATGTTACTTCATGAGTTTTTATGATTTCAAATTATTTCAATGTTTTTTTTTTGTACTATAATTCTCAATAGTTTTTATTCTCTGATAAACCGTTTTACCGTTGTTCTTGCTAATTATCTGTAATATTATCATACTCCACTCGAACCACAATAGAAATAAAAGACATAGCTCCAGCAATGGTCTCAAAAACATCAGAATTTCCCACATTACCAACCGAATAAATCGATTAAGAAACAAAACCGAATGTCCATCCGAATGGACACAGAATCGAGTTAACAAAAATAGGATTAGCAGGTACCGGGTGGGTGGCGGTCGCGACGGTAATATCGGTCGGACGGGGCCACTGCACTTCCGTAACTAAATTGTGCCGGTCGGCCGGAATTGTGACGTCAGAATTTCGGGACATTTGCCCCTAGGCGTGGTAGAACTCGCTTAAGCTGAGGACACGCAACCTTTGGACGTTACTAATGATGTCACTATTATGGATTTACGAGTTGTTAACAATGTCTATAAGGAGTTGGATGATAGAAATATTTATAGAATACTTCCGTGGTCCGTTGTAAATCTATCATTTTTTGTGTATTTAGGAGGTTTATTAAAGTACCTACAAAAATTTTCTTTTTGTTGTAAAGGGTAAGTAAGAATTATAGTCTAATGCCCATTGTTTAGTTCTTTCTTAGTCATAATACAAAGTAAAATGAAGCTAATTTACATAGCAATTGAAGCATTAAAACATATTTTTTCTATAATTATGATCATTACCGTTTATTTCTTGTAAAGACTATCATATATTATCACTTTCTCATTTCACAGACGGTGTACCTGAAACTATTCCCTGTGTAGGACTCTTCAAACTGCAATAATAACAATTCATACTAATAAGTCCTTAAACTTCGCTGGCTTCAAGATTTTCTCATGCTCTTTTTATGTTAAATTTCTGACGTAAAGTTTTTCGTCTTGATTCCAAGGCATTTTAAGAAATGCTTTTAAAGTAATCATAATGTGCATTATCAAGAAACAGAACCAAAGTTGTTATAATGTAAGGTATATAATAATATTAGGAAATGTTTAATTTTTAGTTAGCAAGTAGATAGTGATACAACGAAATAAAACATAATAACACTCGTATTACCTACTTAAATTTGATTAATAAAAAATCTGGAAAACTATTCTATGCTGTTGATGAATTCACATGTGCAAATAAGGATCAGCTTCTGAAAAAAAAAGATGAGAGAAAAGATATCATAGTAAAATAACCATATTATAAAGTTTACGACTACCGTGAAGCTGAAAACTGTTGCAATTTTAACGTCATTTTTGAATTTGTCAGACCATAATTATCATAACTTCATACCTATGCATTATAACTTTGTCGCAACAAGAAACACTGCACGTTTATACAGTAAAACAAATACACAAACACTAGAACGTATGTAGTTGCGTCTGTGTCAGGAATCTAGTCGGATTGCGAATGGGCGGTCGTAAAACGAGTGTCATCTCATCATGGACGTGCGGACCTCGCATCTCCGATACCTCCGTTATTCCGTTTAGCATAATAGTGTTGGCATTGCTGGCTCAATGTGGATACACATGAAGCCGTTCTTGACGAAATTGGAAGATATCAGAATGTATCTATAGATTCTCATTCGATGTGTGAAGATATTTGTGATATTTTCTGATGAAATGAAATTGCTGTGTCATGTTTTTTTAAGTTTATGTTTATTACTGTGGATGTGATTTTGAAATTGTGAACGGAAATTCGTATTTATAAAACGTAACGTAAACATATTATTATATTCAATCCATATTGGGCAACATAAATGAATGAATGTATATTTTTTATTAAAATTTTGTACCGTTTATTTATTTATCGTCATATATGCAGTCATCGTGTTAAATATTCACTTGAAGAAGTATCTTTAAAAGATCTATTTACAGAAAAAAATATCATTTATCATGTAAATTTTAAATGAAATAACTACACGGGAATTTATTTTTGCCCAACGATGTTATCATTGTCATCGTAATTTAGGTTTCCCTTTTTTGGCACACTCACCTACATTTACTTAGTTATCAACCAATAATGCGCGCCAAAACAGTTTTCAAAGCGTGTTGGCTCAAAAATAATTTCTGTTATTTTTTGTTTCAGGTAAAATACCAAACATCTGTACAGCGCAAGTTTTAAAACGCAATCTGCAAGAGCTGCCCAATTTCATCGATACGATCACATCACTGGTACTCGTTGTTTTTTTCATGTATGCTGATCAGGTTCCGCCCAAGTTTTTTTAACAACTTGCACCTTCATGTTTAGATATTGCCGATTTTGTATATCTTCTCAAAACGATTTACCAAACGGTTTCACTTCAATATTTGTATTCAAATTGAGGCTCAAAAAGTTCCAAATTTGCCTTTGTAATGATTTAATTTTGCAAAGATAACGATTTGACTCTGTGAGGTAATACAACTGTAATCTAAAAAGATTTAGCTATTGCTAATTTCTGAAAAGTTTGTGCATTAAAATTTAATACTGCATTGTTTTTTGGAACATATTAAAAGAGGTTAATAAAAACAGATCACAATTTTACAAAACAATAACAGTGAAGAAAATGTTTCTGTGCATAATATTATTATTGCGCTCATTGTATTGCCAACATCATCACAATTACCGCCAACATCGGTGCGTTTATTATCGCTTATTACAGGCTGTAAAGTAGCCATAATACTCATTGCATGCAATTTGTTTTCATTCATACTAATTATAGTGCAGTAATTTTCACTTGGCCGAGGAAGGAAGTTAAAAAAAGCAAACTGTTTATCGTCCCACGGAAGTTATAACTGTCAGCTCAGTTAATGCACTCCTGTAGGTTAAGCTAGTAAATTAGCACCTTCGGCTTCTAGTGCGGTAATTTTCAAACTTAATATATTAATTTCTTCTTCCTTCGTTCTTTTCTTCTTTTCGTATCAGTTGTAAATTTTATTATTGTCGATTTTAGAGCCAGTAGTTGTTAATTGTGTTTAAATGTGTTAATTTTTAGACTTGCCAAGACTCCATTTGCTGGTCGTAACATTTTTGTGCTTTGTAGTCTGACTGAGAAGTCATTGTTAAAAGATATCAGAGATTGTTGTAACCCAAACCAAATAGAATTTATGATGATTAAAACTCATGCAATTGAAGATCAGAAATTTCAGAATACTGAATAAGAAGAAAGATTGAGCAGTGGATGAATAAAGGTTGATGATAATACAGCCTCAAATAGTTACTACTTTTCTGTTTAGTTGCTACAGGGAAGGAGGAAAAATCTAACGATGAATGAACGAACAGTGATAAATTATACGCCATAGAAAACTTTCTACGGGAAATATATCGTGTCAATATCACACGTATTCGTGACGTCACTTACGTTTGCTCCTTCATTCTATTTACACTTTCCACTTACATTTTGTTGACTTTTACTACGCATGTTGTACGCGTTGAGTATGTGTAATGCGGTTGACATTTAAGGCTATACCAAAGAACATGATTTGGCGTTACTGGTATGCTCTCTTTAATATTTTCCTTATCTTTACGAGTATATTGCTAGTATTTTCTTTGACTCACAATGTTTCATATATCAGTCAAGGCCCAAGATTGTTTGACGAAATTGCTTCAGTAAATCAAATTTTATTGCAATCAACTTAAAATTTTCACTAAAAATATATTTCAATTTACTCAAAACCTTAATTCACTTTAGAAAACCATTTTGAAACTGTCTCCGATAAGTTGCGACAGATTGTAATGGCAAAATGTGATTAAAGTCATTTACTATAAAAGATGGATTGGTTTTTCTAAATATCTTTTGATACATCATGGAATAAAGTGCATTAAAGTTTAAGAGTGTGGTTCAAACTAATAATTTAGAAACACATCATTCCCGGCGCCCGAGAACAATAGTTTTTGTATGGTGTCCGTAAGTTTGTTACCTAACGGATTGAAATAATAATTTCATCTCAATTTACCAAATTGACTTCAAAAGTTAAGCTGTAATTTGAAGTATTAAAACGGGAAGTTTAACCGAAAATTAACCTACACCCAAAAGTATTTGAGAAGACTAATTTCGTGGAAGTAAGTGGGCTTACGCTAGAACAAGTTTGTCGGGGCTAAATATGACAATTATCTTCAAGCTTCATGTACGAGTTAATTTGTTGGAACCCACGGAGCTTATGTGTGTTATGTTTACAGACGAAATATGTTTGCGAAAGCAGAAACTTGAACGTTTGAATGTATCCGAATAGAGTTGGTTTCAGAGATTCATTTATTTCCTAGAAAATAGATTGTTAATTTCGCCGTTTATAAATTAAATGTTCCTTGTAGATACAGTAAATTGTTGTTGATTCATTAATTAGAGTTACCTCGACACGTTAAGATACCTACAGAATTATAATAATAACTAGCTTTCCGCCAGCGGCTTCGCCCGCGTGGTCTTAATAACCTTTTTAACCCGCTTTTCTGTTGAAATTTTTCCTGAATTTTCTTTGCTATAAACCTCACGGAGCCCGAGACCTTTCCAACGAATGCAAAACCGTGGAAATCGGTTCGTGCGTTCTGAAGTTCAGGAAGGAAAACCCGAATTATTTTTATATAGTAGATAATCAACCCATATACTGTCCCACTGCTGGGCACGGGTCTCCTCTCAGAATTATTTATTAATAATTTAATTTGAAAATATTTATTCAAATACTACAAAGCAAGCAGTCATTCTTTCAACTAGAATGTATTTATTTATTTATTTTATACTTTTGCACAAATAGTACAGACGGGGCCTATATGACAGACTTTAATATCCGAGTTGCATTGCCTTTTTTATTTTCCACTTGAAAACGTAAAGTAATTTACAAACCCTTAAATTTTACCAAGCCTTTTAAATAGTTTTAACGAAATACTGACCTCCACTGTAGGGACAAATTAAATAAATCTAGTGGTACGCAATATGGCGTTTGCTGCTAAATTTCTACGTAGAAATTCCCTGCCCTATTTTCGTTTAGCCACAAGTGAGTGCAAAATGTACCTCGCTGGCCGGGATATCGTGCCAAGAACCAGTGTTTATGGTGGCGTTTGTATTCTTCTTTTTAATTTCTGCACCCGTATTTTCAAATCTTTTATTAATTTCTTCATTTAGAAAATTATGTCTTTATTTAGTGCCAATCTATTGGGAATTTGGTGGCCTTTTTAAGTAGTAGACTTAGTAGTAGTAGCCTTAGGCTTTGTTTGTTGACGGGGTTGTGTGATGTTGATTAAAGACCGCATGGTATTAAAAAATCCTGTTACAAAATTATTAAAAAAATAACTAATATACTAGGTTAGGATTTGAATAGGGAATGATCAGAATAATAATGGTGACTAAATGGCAAACTGAATGTTCTAAAAGTATCAGAATATCTGAAAAGTACCTATATACAGATCATGAAGTACTATAAAGATCATGTAAGTATTTATTAACATTGCAACCAGGGACATACAGGTACTATATCCACGAAATTAAATATGTAGGTACCTAAACAAAGAAATATCAATTTAATTTAGAAACCGGTACTTAGCCGTTGAAATAAAATTCAAACATTATGCAAAATTTTCTATTATTTTTAAATAGCTCAACTGCAATTTAGCTTTATAGTGACAATTTAACTGATATTGTCAACTTTATTAATTTTACACGCAATACGTATTTTGACGCTGTCATCGCCATTTTCTTTAATGATTACACTCAAGATAGCTAGTATTAGTAATAAAGACAGAACTTTTAGCATTACTAAATGAAGTTCTTCACTAAGTAATATTATGTTTAATAGTATTCAATAATGATTGCATCTAATTTATTCTAATGTTTCCATAATAATATCTAAATTAAAGTAATACCACTGTTGAAAAGTCTGGAAAGTTTTAAAATTACAAAAAATAAAATACAAATTGAGAGAATTTTTGAAAACAATTCGTGTTCAACTTTTATTGGTGGCTCGGATGAATTATTGATGGTGTACGTCCAATTTTATCGTTGACTTTATTTATTGGTAATTTCTCAATACAATATTTTTAACGTTACCTTGGATGAACCGTAGGATGACTTTTAATTCATTGACAATGTTTTACAGATCACAGTATCGGTATCTGAGAATATAAAAAACTTGCTATCCGCCAGCGGCTTCGCCCGCGTGGTCTTATAATTTTTCCTCCGTTTTTGCAACACTGTTCATTAATACTCCGCTCCTTTTAGTCGTAGCGTGATGATATATAGCTTATAACCTGCCCTGATAAATGGGCTATCTAACACTGAGAGATTTTTTCAAATCGGTCCAGTAGTTTCGGAGCCTATTCAATACAAACAAATAATCAAATCTTTCCTGTTTAAAATATTAGTATAGATATGTATTTTTATGTGAGTCAGTTGATCAGTTGGATGTTTGTCGACTTCACAATCAAACATTCTTTCATTTAAACTTTTATTTATTTTATTTTTTTATCAGCTGATTCTCGGGTCAACGACCAGTGCCAGTTCAGCTGGTATCAGTTCCAGGGTTACTGAAAACTATTTTTTTTTTATTAGCATTAGAGATGTTAAAATCTTTCTAACTTTAAAGTCACCCTAATGATACGAAAATGTCCTCTTAACAAAAACGTCTCGTTACTCTCGCTGCTTGACAATCTCCCCCACCCCTCCTCCTTGTACTCATTGAAAGTCTTGTACTTAGAGGTTTACATGGGTAGTCCCTATTTTTAGTTGAACCCCTTTTATCGTGAATAGTTTGGATTGTTGCCGCTGGTCGTCTCCCGAACTGAGGGGATCAAAGTGGGCCCTTTTATACGATGGTACAAAGAAAACACGCGCCACGTCAGGATAACAGTTTCATTATGGATGAAGTTCGACAATGTAGGATAAATTTCACTTACGTGGCTACAGCGCGCATGACGTAGCCTGAATGTTGTGAAAGTTCAAAGCGCTTCTTTTCCGAAAATTGGCTTTAAGATAGATAGAACTTTGGTGATACATATAGTAAAATGGTTACGGGCCGATGTCGGTATAATAATAAATAAGAACAATAGAAGCTTAAACAATTATTTAGAAATATTTGTCTCTTTGTCAGTATGTTTGGACGCGAATTGTGTAAAAACGACTGCACTAAATTGGAAGAGATGGTGGAGGTCTGAAAATCATTTTATATAATATGACCTAGTTACCTACAGTAAGTAAATCCTATTGGGACACAAGTAAAACCACTATTATTTATATTTCAATTTTAATCAAGCTTTAATGTCAACATTTGCCATTTACACCGTTACATGTCATATTTCTACCCATTCTCATTTTTCTATCTAAAATTTTGTTTTTTGCGAAACAAAGGATTTGCTTTGCGTAATCCTTTTATCACGTAGACTTTGAAAGTAGTCTTTCGGGTCACAAGTTTATCTAGATTCTAATTCCGAGAAAAGTCACTGCAGTCATGATAATGCAACACTGTTTGTCTGCCGAAACTTGCATTTGATGTTTCTCAGAATTCAGAACATAATGTCCCTTCTAGTTTAGCTTTAAAACCTGTTCATACATTGTTTTCGCAAATTTATGCTTCTAAGTATAATGGGATTTTTACTGCTAGCTCTATTGTAGCCATTTTACATACATAAATAGTGTGAATGAATTTGTACCTTACGCTGTTGACGTAAGGCTTATACGGCTTTTGATAGATGGCAAAACGTATTACGGTTTTGTTTAGTGCAACAGTCGTAATCGTAAAACTGGCCAACGTAGCTGAGTGTACGTTGAAAACGTTTGGTAATCTCATTTTGTGGCTTTGCGATATACTGGGGGAAAACTAGAATCGTGTTTTACGTGAATTGTTTTTAGATTTTACTTATTGGATGATGTTCTAGCTTCTTTCACGAATAAAATATGACTCTGAGGCTTACCGTACCTACTTTACAGTTGAAAGAGCCAAGCTTGATGAATCAAAAGCAATTGAAATCGGAAACAAATTAAATAGGTGTAAGAAACAAACTACATTACATATTTTCATGCCTGTTTCCTATTGGGGTATGCCTAATCTACTACTTTCGCTTCATCCTTGCTCAACAACCACCGTCCACCATGCTCGTCGATTTAGGGTGCTCTCAATCTTTTTTTAGAACCGCAATTTATCGCAGAAATAAAGAACTTAATCAATGATTTTTACATTAAAATTTATTAAACCTTTATAATGCTATAAGCAATCTCATTAATTTCTCTTACTTATTAAAGTTTTAAACATAAATCTTATAATATCTCATTACCTGGCTTTCTGATTTATTTAATGTTTCGCGGCTTAAAGTCATCGTTATTCGTAACACGAAAGTAAATATTTCTTCTTTTACCTATCTAACTTTTCCAAAACTTCGAACATATTCAAGAACATAAAAATATTCTGCTATCGGAAAGTTTTGAAAAAGGTGCGTATCATGGAAAATAGGTAAGTATAAAACTTGGTCGCCTTATATTCTCAAAGGGATAATTTACGTTCAATTGACTAAAATGAAGTTTTGTGAAGATTACCTCGAGCGGGCTCAGTAATTCTGATGGAACGACGCAAATTATGGCCACATCGCTTCAAGCGCTTGCCTTTCCACTGGCGCTTTCTCAGTTACTGTTCCTGGCAGCCTACAAAGCTTACTTCGTCCTTACTTCTCTTGAATCTTATCACTGAGGAAATAACATCTAAATTAGCTTGTGTCTGTCTAATTGTATCAGACTTCGTATCTTTTGTTTCGTTTAATATTTCCAAGTACAAGACTAGGGACGTTTTTAATTAGAGCCGACTTGTCTTATCAGGATTAACGTGCTTTACAGTTATTATTGCTTGCATTTTGTTTCAATTAGTTTGTGCGATTGACATATAAACTTAGGAATACGTTTGTTTGTTGTATACTTATAATATAGAAAATAATGATTTGTTATCTCTTTATATAACCATTTATAAGATGGAAGAACTTTCCGCCAGCGGATTCACCCGCGTGGTCTGTGTATTTCTTATAACTTTCATCCCCTATTTCAACCCCTTACAGCCCTTTTTTCGCATTAAAAAAGTAGCCTACGTCCTTTCTCAGACTCTAGACTATCTGTGTAGATTTCATTTAAATCGGTTCAGTAGTTTTGGCGTGAAAGCGCGACAGACAGACAGAGTTACTTTCGCTAGGATTTGGTTTAGCTTAGTTACCTCCCAACTCGACAAATGTTTGGATCCCATTCCCATATTGATCCAATAACAAAAGTTGTTTAGGTATATAATGAGTAAGTACAGTGAAGAATACATACCGAAAGAACAATGGCCGGTTGGTTTTTAATGACATGACTGTAATTAAAAATAATGGTGTAAACTAAAGTTTATCCCCCTTATTTACAAAAGCAAA
The DNA here is from genome assembly GCA_946251955.1 of Acronicta psi. Lineage (NCBI taxonomy): Eukaryota > Metazoa > Arthropoda > Insecta > Lepidoptera > Noctuidae > Acronicta > Acronicta psi. Next base: position 9,482,989 of record OX276482.1, on the reverse strand, counting down.
TTTCTGTGTGTCACTTAATGTGAAACTAACTGAGATATTGCGTTATCTCCTAACAAAAGATTTGTCGTTTCTTATATTTTAACAACAGAATTTCACCGTCTGGTTTTTGACATTTCTGGTCTCAGATTAGGTTTGCAATAATGTCGCGTATTCTAAGAAAAGATGGTATCGTCAACACTTACTTGTAGCAACAAAGCTAAAGTTGCTGAGCTTGCCGAGTACAATCATGTCTTCCTGTAACGACCCACTAGAAAGGTATACAGAAACTAATTTTAAACAAAGTTTGCGAATTTTCGCCGTAAAGTCTGGGCGTGTATTGTCGACGGGAGGTCCTGACTCTTCGTAGATATTCAGACCGCTCGCAAAACTTTGATACATGGCTTGGCTATAAAACGCAGCGCGCCCCACCCGCATGTATTGTACACTCGCGGCCATGCTTACGGGAACACTGTTAAATGAAGCGATTAAATACAGCCTCCATACTGTTTACACGCAAATAAAACTAGCAGTCTCATGTTAAATCGAGTTGTGTTCATTCTGCAAGTTTAATTTTATTTCGCAACCTAATTTGTTGTGCAGATTCACGTGTGTCGACTGCAACAAATTTCCTTTTCAAATGCCATTATTATGATTTACGCTTCATGTTATCTCTCACCACAGGTGCACGTTTCGGTGCAAAATAACATAAGTTTAGCTCTAATGACAAAATTTAAATTACCAACATGATTTACGACCGACACGGACGTTCGGTTACCGCGAACAATGTGGGACGAGTTTACGCAATAACGTCAAATATTCGGAGGGGTGTGTTTAGATATTTGTCCGCAAGTGTATTCGACACCGTTTGCTATTGAGCATTGATGTCGGATCGGCATGGTGAATTTTATATTGCGTGCGAGCGGAAGGTACCAGCATGTTTCTCGTGCGTGCAATGTCGACTCGCCTATTCCCATTTTTTAACCCTCCGAGTGTCGGTAACGCTCCCAACCATGGTCGAATTATTTACCAATGAAGTTCGGTTGAGGGGTTGATATTTTTCCTTTGCATACGATGTGAATCATGGTGAATATCGATTGTTTATTTCTACGAGTGTCGCGACAAATTGAATTTTAATACTGGCAATACATTTCGCGTGGACATTGGAGCTCTAGTAAAACTTGATTAGTTTCGAGATGAATTAGACTTTGTCGCACTGTAACGTTTCAGTTTTATGGACACCGTTTCTTTTAAATTAAAATACACAGAGGTGATGTTTAAATTTTGTGCAAATGAAAATCTTGTTCCTCAAAAGATAGTAATTATCTTTTAAACTACACTGAAACAGTTAGAAAACACAATAATAAAAGCAATTGTAATGAACTTATTTATCATCATCACGTAAATATGAATTGCAAATGGGAATCAAACCCACAAACCCGACACTCAAAACACTAGACCACATACGTCATTCATCATCAACCTATTAATAGTCCCATTGCTGGGCACGGGTCTCCTCTCAGAATATATGTTTGGCTATGTGCATCCACCATGTTGGGCTAGTGCGGGTTTGAAGACTTCACCGGAGACGTCGAGAAAATCGCTAAGACAGAGTATTCATGTTTAAGCACCTGTTTTAGAGCTCCAATGCATTGAGCACTTAATGTACTCCTATTTAAGAGAATCTATTAAGTGCTCAATTCATTGATGCTTCAAAAAGAGGTGCATAAACGGAAATACTCCGCTGAGACATGCGGGTTTCGTCACAATGTTTTCCTTCAACGTTGTAAGTGAAGAGTAAATAGAGAGGTAGGGCACAGCTATTTATGGCTCAAAACTGGAGCAGCCCATCTTGGGAAGTACCTCCACCTTACAGAAAACTGCAGCCAAAAATAACACACTTTATTGTGTGTGGTGTTCCTGCAGTGAGTAAGGTCGCCAGAGCTCCTTCTAAGGATGCGCTGCGCTGGCTGTAAGGGGAATATTCCCTCAAACTGTCGGCGCAGTGAATTCTCCATAAACCTCTAAGAGGGTTTTCGGGTCGGCAACGCGCGAGTGATACCCCTGGTGTTGCAAGCGTCCATAGGCTATGGTTACCATAGCCTATGGGCGCAACACGCTTACCATCAGGCGGGCCGTAAGCTTGTTTGCCACCTTAGTGGTATAAAAAAAATATATATTAATACGCACATGATTACGAAAACTTAGAGGTACGAGACTTGGCAGTTTTGTGGTCATATGGTCCCTAAGCTATCACTGCTACATCATTAACATGTGCCTAATAAGTCTAATAACCTCAGTAGTAATCCTATTGACAAAGATATCAATTTTAGTAAGGTTTCCCTTTGTGAACCGTTATCTCCTTCAGTCTGTCGATATTACAAGAGGGGCTTAGTGGTGTAGGACGGGTAATCACCTTGTCTGCTTAAGTCTAGAAACGGCTTGACTGTCAAGAAATTGGTTAGTGAATAATGTAAATACTGATTGAAAATTGTTTATATTAATACTCACACTGTGCCACAATAATGTGTGTCATTATCAGAGATCGGTGAAGGTAGTACTATTCACGGGAATTAGTGACCGTTAACTTAACATGGATATGCCGTCTAAATCCCGGCATACATGTTACATACTAATTTATATCACATTGACGAGCAATTGTAAAGTAATTGTAGTTGTACACATGACGACATATCATGCCACCTGTTTCGGGTATAATCAGATCCTACCTATTGACCAGTAAGTAATATGGCAAACAGCACTGTGCGGTACCAGTTAAACCAGAAATAAGTAGTCTGATATGACGCAGTGCATATTCATGGTATCTTTAACAGTATAACTTAATTTACATCAACATTCCGAAAAATATTCCCGTGAACCCCGAAAATCCCGGGACATGTCCATATTAACATAATCATTCAGGGTCATTGACCGAAAATAGCACTGCCTACGCCGATCACTGGTCATTATATTAACTGCCTCATTATTAGCCTACTGGTCTTCAGCGCGACTGCTACGCTCGAGGTCCTGAGTTCCCAGATGAAATGAAATTCTCAGTAGCAGCTCGGAGTTTTGATTTGTGCTCGGTTAATAGTAATAGGCTCGCCCCACTAAATATGGGAACTAAACATACCAGTGAACTGTGGGTGTACATTAGCACACCTTTCCCTTCGAGGAATATAGGCGTGTTATAACTGTATTATTATAACTTAATATTTATCTAACCTGTATTGTCCAATTGCAGAATACTAGTTAAAAATATATAAAATGATGCATAAAAACGAAGTTAAAAAGGTTGGTATCAAAGCATTGCCAATCACATCACCCGAAACCTGCCACTTACTCATCGCTAATTCTACGTTTAATCATTTCCTTCCAATCCAACCTCCATAGTTAATCGGCTTGGTGCTCTTTTCTCCTCGCCCTTTGATTACAGGCCCCTTCGTCTTCGGGATATTATGTCAGTCAATTGATTTATCTACTTTATCTCTTGGTGGGTTTTGTGACGGCTCCGTCGCTGATGAAATGCCAATTTAGATAAAGGTTTGAATCGTTGAACGGTCGATTTGAGTAAAATTGAGAAGCCCCTTGTCAAGCCCGATTTGCAATTAAGTTTCGGGTGGCTTTGAGTGTCGGCGGGCGGAGTTTTTGTGGGTGAAATTCTCTTGTGTAGGTGTGACATGAAGGCGGTTCGTAATTTTGAAGAGATACGTAATTATAATAATGTATGTACCTACTGTTTTTGTTAAACTTAATGTATGTAATTAATTTTCTCGGCTTTTATTAAAAAAAGTGATTAAATTTTCATAACATTAAAATAATCTTCGCTATTAGCTTACGCAGCTTGTTTTAGTGCTGATTCTGATTTCCAACATTTTAGAAGAAGACCATATTTTATATAAGCACATTATTCCCGGTAATGTCTTGTCAAAAAGTGTTCTGAAAAAACAAAATTGAGTGTGGGCAGAAGTCGAACCTTTATAACACTCTGATATATACATAATTATCATTGCCTTTTTCTCAACCCTATTGGGGTCTACTAACAGTTTAACCCGTACTACGAATACTTAATTGTAACTAAAATAAACGACAATTGTGTACCGACCTTCGTTGTTACACTGAGCTTGTTTTGAACATTTTAATCGAGTTATGCGAGTTAGTTTGTTAATTCCCCTCTGACACCAAGTGTGGTAGTCTTGAGGACTAATTTTTGGAAATTACACTTATGAGTGTAAAGATAGACAAAGTTTGTCTTAATGAATATTATGACTATTTTAGTTCTTGTTAATAAGATTCAAAATCAAGCAGCGCGGGTCTTGGCGTTTTCGCATAAATAACGATCGTCTTTTTTTAAATTGGTCGTTAAATAATTCTGCTCCCTAATAAGTAATTTACGTCGCATTACCGGGATTTATACTCGTTACGTCGAACCAAGTTTCGCTATATCGAAGCCAGAAGATTTTAAAAAGTACATTCATGTCAAAGCAACATTTCGAATTGAATATAGGTATCAACTCCACCTTTGATGATGAATTTCCGTAGCCAAAAAATAACATTTATTTTGTACGGACGGGGGAATGAGACGGTCTTTGACCAGCAATGGATCACACCGGGCCAATCGTAATGGTAAACATTTTTATACTGTAGGTACAGCAAAATACGTACCTACTTAGTTGAGCCATTTTTGACATAATTTTTTATCGCATTTTCTCGACTTTATCCATTAATTTCAGATTTCAGTTTCGTGCTTGTTATAACTACCTACCATGTATCTTCTTCTATGAACTTCAAATATCATGTAAGTGTAATTTTAAGAATGATTTATTAACACATTAAATACAAGAACACAAAGATCGTCGATTGATGTTATACAATTAGATACAGACATTCATCAGTTTTTATTAACTTTCTTCCTAATCAATAAATAATTAGGTAATTATTAGAAATAGAAACGAGATGTGAAAATTCATACAATTACTGATTATGACTAAATGACACCAGTCAAACTTTATAATCTTTGTCGCCAAAAATTCCGACATCCATTTCCCTTCACAAATAATGAGTGTTTCTGATACGCACTCGAGTTACAAAACTCGCCCGAATTCTTGTCAAAGTCGTGAAGAATCTTGGCACTTAGCAAGTTGTTGCTTATTTTGAAATGGATACTAATTGGCTTTTGCCGCACAAATTGCAGTGAAACAGCTGGGACTTACACACTGTTGTTGTCACGCTGTCACTAGTTCTGTTATAAAGTTTACTGTGGAGTGCTATCGTTAGTTCCTGTAAGTTATTTGGGGGTTATCACATTTTAGTTTATAGAATATTAGGGTCAAGACGATCGCAAAATATGTCAATCAAAGGAAAGAAAGGAGTTGGGATTGGAATTTATCTATAGTGGATCCATGGATAATGTTTGGGCCCAACAAGTATGAGCTTATAATACCTATCTATATTTTTATTTGCTAATGACACGCTAAGAATAAGAATGGTTGGGATAAGGTAAGATAAGGGAAATTGACCTTTACAGCAAAGCAAGATATGATATATGATATGATATATAATATAAAAAATTTGCTTGCATCTATGTTCCCGCATTAAAACTAATACTGAGTATATGGGCATCGAAAGCAATACGGATAGCGTCAACAGAAGCTTGTTTTCAATTTGTTCAAGTCGGCTCGGCGCGATTTCGTTTACGCAATCCCCGTACAAAGTACCTGTCAAAAATGTCATCTACCACGAACTGCGTCGATTTGTCCCGTTTTGTGATTTATTTTGTTTCAAATTTGGGATTCGCTTGAATTTCGGGCCTATCGCCTGTCGTCAGCACTGGCGGTGCGGTGTAGGGTTGTATGATTGACAGTTTTATTTCTTTCGTTTATTCATGTAAGAATATTTTGATAGACTTGAGTAAAACAAGTATACCTAACAGAAATTCAATTAGCTATAATCAACTGTGTTTGAAATGGTATAGTAACAGAGCTACCAAAGAAGAGAGATTATATTGAGTAGAAGATGATAACAATAAGAAAGTAAGGCGTTAAGATAAAGGCTTAAAAAATGAGTGCGAGCTTAAAACATGTTGTAGGTACTAAGTTGAATTAAGATTAGGAAATGGAGTCAGCTATGTTATTAACTGTAGAGCCATATTCACAGATGCGATACTTCGATTGCAATAAAACAATATTATTAAACCAGTTGCCGGCCCTACTAAACCGCCAATAAAAACATTTTCATACCTGTCAGTGTCACATAAATACGTCTCCAGTTCCAACTCATGGCGTAGTGTAGTCACAATATTTCCTTAGTGGCAACCCTGCAAGCGATAGCTGCAGTGACATTCATAAAACGTCGCCAACACATTTGCATGTCCATACTCAGGAAGTGGTAAGTATTTACTACGCGAACAATTTGCGATCGAGTAAGCACTTGTTGAGTAAATTACACCTTAAATTGTTTGATCATTCAATTGATATCAACAAAAAAAAATTTTTTTAGCCTTTTATTTTACGACCTTCAAAATTCGCCCAATGTTCGGGGATGATACAATGGAGTGAGGAATTTTAACTCCAATAAAACGGCCTTAGGGTCGCTATCAACAGACGGATGGCACCATCCTATAAACCATTGTTTAAATAGCCACTATCACATATTTTAATCAAGAAGAGGCCAGATTGTATGTTATAGAATCATTACACCCTTTTCTGAATCATAATAAAACACGTAGTCTTAGAAAAAGTTTACCAAGTTTATGATAATAGGCTCTGTTTCTCTAAATAAAAGTTCGTTTAATAAGAAAAATCTTACAAAGAATTTTACGGCTTGTAAATGCTACTTAGGCAATCATCGTTAGTCACCTGCGTTGTTACTTCAGCGGTGTGTTGACTTAATGCCGATTTAGTGAGGTTTAACCTGTAGTTGGTGCACCTTGACCTGATCCTAACGATTTGAAGCTTGTTAAAGCTGCATTAAAATTTTGCAACAAATGTACTAAAACAATTTCCTAATTACATTTATAATGTCAGCGGATACATGAAGAATTTCACAACGAAGAGCCAACCGGTGTCACCGTTAATTGAACAAGGTATTGGTTACTATATTGAAAGAACTAATACATGCTTCTTTGCCTACTCTTCTCTCTTCTTTGACATTAAATTAAATTTCTGAGATTTCTTTCTCATTGAGATCCTAATTGTTAATATTCGAATCTTCATCGTCATTGTATTTATCCAAACACAATACTACGTGTTATCTTTAATAATAAAACTTGCTTACAACAGCAACAAGAAATAATAAATTCAACAATCTCAAGACTATCCTATCACGTTGAAACGGAGCTTCTGCACAGAAACCAGTGTCATGTAAACTGTATATTGCATTTACATCGCGCCCGTGCCAGTGCAAAGAGCATAACATATGTCCCAGCCTAAGTCTGCAAACCGTAAATTCATTTAATTTGTCACCAGACATACCGTGCGGTCAACGGAGCTCGCTTCTTGCAACACGATAATATAATATCGTTGCTGCTTCTTGCTTTCTTGGCTCGCCTTGTTTTGTTTTCATATTGTTTGTACCGAGTTCATTATCAATGGTACGTTGTCCTGGAAGCTTTGCGATTGTAGTCGAGTTGTATTTATGTCCGGAATATTTTAATTGTGTTTTTGTTAGTTTTAAGTTATAACTTGTCAGTTGTTTTAAGTTGTAATAAGTATTTTAATTATCATTTCTTTAACCTTCGGAGTTATTATTTTAATTGGAACCTATTTACTGGCCGCACAATGATCCGAGTTTGTGTTTTTTTTTCTAAATAAGCATTTCAACATTTTGAAAATAAATAAAAGCTACAAATGAAATCGTTATATTATTAACGTCGGCATCGGTGAACTTGAACATCTATTAAATATGAACGTTAGTGACAAATCGCTCCAAAGAAAATATTTTATTATTTTGTCTTCCATACCTAGCACCTAGGCTTGACTGATATTCTGTCAAATAAAATAGAGGATTTTTGGTGACATTATTTTTCATATTCTTACATACTTCTAACAAATATTTTGAACAACTAAGTAAAGTTTATTATTTAGGACACCATAGCAATATTTTTCATAGTTTTTAAACTTTACAGTATGACGCGTAAAAATCCACCTCTTTCTTCATAATCTTTATATTTGATTGAACAGATGAGGATTTATGAAGACAATGTTAAGCTTATGACACACCGCGATTACTTTTATAAAATTTGTTACTAAAGTCTTGAGTTAAGACACGAACTTAAGGGACAGTGTTAGGACGTGAGTATCTTTCGTAATCGCAATTCACACCGAAGACTCTCTCACAACATTAACCCTGAAAAGAGCGATCGGACGGAAGAGATTAACATCCACCGCAGCGTTTAGACGGTGCTTCTAGAAAACCTAGTGGAGAGAACTGGCAATGGAATTTGCGCTCTTTTGTTTAAGTGAAAAATTGCTGCAAATTTTCGCCTACATGGTACGAGCATTGGATGGCACGATTGCATTAAAAAGATTAACTGTATGGGTGCCTGCATCGTTGTCGTTGAGAGCCCGCACTTATAAAATGAACTTTTATTTTGCAGAATACTTTATTTTCGGTTGCGCAATAATATTAAAAAGCGTTAGTCTCTGCATCAAATCATATTTATTAAATACTGTAATTACATGTACCGCTTGTGCAAATAATAAAAGTTTGATGGAAATTGCTGCTTTTTTATGGAATGATAAACTTTTATGTAGCAGTATACTTAACTGCATCACGTCATAATGTGGATTTTTCATGGGTAACATTTGTAACGCATTTCGGCAGTTAACATTTTTTATCTCCTATAATACAATATGAGACATGTGATGAGACTACGGGTATACATACCTATGACCTTTATTGTCGTCGGAGCGAATATATTGACATTTTCCGACATTAGTCCAGAAGTTTATGCTGCTTCTGGGAATTTCTCGACAGCACAAACACTTAGTAGTATTAGCAAATTTATGAGTTTACAGTTATTTTGCTTAATTATTAAATGTCCCATACTCAAAAATAAATTCGTATCTACTGAGTCCTACGTCACCCAAAAAATCTTTATTAGATTTTCGGCAATGTCCTACCATAGAGTGGAACTGCATGGAAAAGATTAACTCCAGTCGCTTCTAAAGTATAAGCCTGTGGAATTTATCGAATGAAATAAAATATTACCATATTACCGTAGTATTTGATTTTGTGTGCCCCATCTGCATTTTTTGTTAGTTATATCAACAAGAAAACTACATAATATAAGGAAATGTGTTATACAAGAGTAAGAAGAAGAAAATCTATTGCGAGGTAACTACTTTTTAAAAGAAATGAACACGTACTTTTCTTATACTGCAAAATTTGGGCATTAGTTTGCCTAAGTTTAAAGCAGGCCTTATTACCTTTTACAGTATAAAAATTTAGAAATAGCCACCGTTAGGAGTCGAGCCTATTGCCAATATTTACAGCATAAAATCCGGAACCAGATCAGAATCAAACCCAGGATCCTACGGCCACGAAACTAATGAAGCAGTCAATAGGCAAGGATATTTAATTACAACTTTTCACTCCACGTTCAAAATTAATATACTTATTACAGTAATCAACTTTGAATCTGATTAATCGTTGCTCATTTAACCCAACGGCCTTATTAATTAGCAGTCCGGTAGGAAATACTTAATTATAGTCTAGAAGGGTGTTTCACATTTCTAATTATACTGCTACAAAACATGTCGCTTTTCCTTATAATTTTTGACTAAAATTGAATGTGTGATTGAAATGACTGTGTCAATTTGTGTGTGTGTGTGTGTCAAAAGTGGCTTGACTTTACTTCATCATCATTATCAGCCACAAACTTTATGATCCCACTACTATAATTGATAGTACCATTATTAATATTGATAATAGTAGAGGTTATGGGCCTCACTCAAACACTGTCATTTTTCTCTTTCCTGCGCCACTCGCATGCAGATTGGACCCGTGACTTTTATTATATCGTCGACACATCTCTCTCAAGATGTCCAACGGTTCGCTTGCATTCTCTTGGCTACCACGTGCTTTCTGCAAATCATTATGTCAAATATACATTTTATTTAATAAAATATCCACTAAGTCCTATCTTTTAGCTTAGCAGTAAGCTTTGCAGTAGCTCAACCAGGCTCACATTACGCTGTTTTTGCGGCTGGATTCTCTTGAAAATGTTGAGCAAGTTTTGCTGTTTCTACTTTATTTATGAGTTCTTCAAGAAACAGGTGTGTCGTGCTAAAAAACATGTTACTCCGTGCCTTGTGTAATAAAAGATGCAGTATTTTCTTATTCCTTCTTTGTTTCTGGGACTTAACTATTTTGAAAATAATGTTCTTTTTTACCTGTCTTTTTCGAGGTTGTAGATTTTACTCTAAATTATAATGACTTTCAAACCTATTCTCCTCAGCTTTTCATTGCAAATTTCTTTTACGAAATCATTTACTATTTGTAGTGATAAAGGAATGTTATTCCAGTATAAGATTTTCCTTAACCAGCGACAATGGTTCTTAGTTTTATCTTCACGTCGACAGCTTTAACGTTTTAAAAGTCAAATAGTATGTTTAAATCTTTAGTCCTATACTTATTGCATTAAAACTTATAGTTTATAATCTGTCTAGATTAAATAAAAAATTTATTTAGGCATGTTGCCCAAAATGTTGTATTATTTACTTCTACTACATGAGACAATGAGTAAACCATGTGTCATTATTATCTTCGTAGAGTACATTTTATATTATATACAGACGTGGCCTACTAAATAAACAAATTCCATTCGTACTTGGAAGTAATGTGACGTTATTATGAGAGATTTACACCAATACCGACCCATGCCTTTTGACGAGTCACTTCTTTGAGAGCTTAGCGCGGTGGCCGTTTTGATACACCGAGTTGTGCAAAAGGATCTCAGAATCAAAGGGAGCGTTAGTCAAAGGGAGTCGTTGGATTCGGCGAAAGAACTGTTTGTTTTCTGTAGAATGGTACTTATCATTTTTAAAGTAACAAAATAATTATTTTTAGAGATAAGGTGCTAGATATTGTCCTTATATTTTTAGCATTGTCATCGTATTGAAACGAAACAAGTGCGAAATATTGCGAAGAAAAGGGACTGTTCTTAAACAAAAACCCTATTCTATACACATTTTTTATGGGTAGGTACTGTATTAAATTGTTACGAATAATTCGTTCTATCAGAAATATAATAAATAAAGCTAGCAGAAAGCAGCTAGAACTTCTAATAAAATTATGATATCAATACCCGGGGGAAATGCGGAAATAAAACTGCTCTCTCCTCATTACGATTGAAGAATTGACTCATGATTGGTAGCGATAACTTTCATAAATTGATCCGTTAGCTAATAGGTACCTACAACCAAGACAGAAAGAAACTAAAGTCAAATTAGACAAGATGGATCTTGATCGCTTCTGCTCCAAAGAAATTATTGCCGGAATACGGGATCAAGAAGTGACTTATCAGATTAGGAATTATTACGAGATAAACTATATGAGAAAGTTGATCCTCACGAGCATCTGTTTGATCCAATAAGTTGGAAAGTTCCATCAAACTAGCAAATTGTTACGAATGTTTTCATAGACTTAATTTCTCGATTTGTATTTTGTATATGAAACAATAAAACTGTTTGTCTTGGGGATTACTTTACCTAATTTGTTATTCGTGTTTTATATTATTCTCTAATTTCCCCAGAGATTATCGGTATTAAAATTAATGTGTTCGTATTTTGTAACATGAGAAAACCTCTGGCGTAAGCTTAATCTGAAATCTAAAAGTTAGATCTGATATTTACCTACAAATAATTGGATGAAATATTTGGAATTGTAATCCGTAAAGCCAAAACCAATTATTAATTTCACAGAATTCACAGTTGATATTTTAATAGAACTTGATATAGTAATAAAAGAAAATGCCACACGCAGCGCTTTTCTAAAGTGTAATTGCAGAAATGTGCAAGTTACATTAATGTAACGTAAGACGGTGCGCCGTAGTCCATTCCTTGTCCACTTTTATTAGTGGTTGTTATTGGCTCAAAGGCCGTTTCCTAGCCGCGTGTAATAGTGCTCCGGAATTGACAAAGTTTAGTAGCTAGCTATTGAAAGTTTACGTGGTAATATTCTTAGTTTTCGTAAGAAGTGCTGAAGGAACTATTAACGATTTTCGGAGGGTGAAATTAAAGGCTCTCTGTTTTTGTTTCAGGTGGATAAATTTGGACTGTGTTGCAAAGCTTAGAGGTAAGATAAACTAATTATTAACATTTCTGTGTACATGAAAATAATATACGTTCTATAACTACGCTTGGTGTCCTGGGTTTGACACCCAGATGGAGCAATTATTGGAATTTCTATGAAATTCTTAGTAGTAGTAGTAGCTCGGAGTTTGGCTATTTGTCAGGTTGATGGCAATAGGCCTTCTACTACATGCGACCTAAATAGATCGGCAAACTGTAAGTGTAAATTAGTATCGCTTAGCCTTTTGGAGAACCCGGGTGTGATGGTATAATAATATTATGTTGTGTGTGCGTCCACTATGCGTTACTAAACCATTGCGAATACAATACTACTTTGATGTAGTATGCGCCCCGCAAACGTTTCTTAGAATTAAGATAGAAAATACGTAGGTAGCTACTGCACTGCTAGAGAGGTACTGTTCTGTAAAAGAAGTCTTGTCTTTCTACATTTTGTTCACGATGCAAATTGGTACAAAGTCATAGTTATGTACATTCAAAACTTCCAGAAGTTCTTTGACTATATTTCCTTTAAATGCTGCAGCGTTGAAATGCAGTGCAGCAGAAATTTCATGCAATATTTGCCATTTTAATGAAATTCACTTCGCTAGTAGCAGAACACTGAATTACTTGTGTGAGCCAATGTCTGGCTTAGTTGATTTTGTTGAGCTCGATTTTATATCCTATTAAGTTTTTTATGAGAAAAATTTATATCAGCTTCGACAAATCCAATAGAAGTTATTTATTTTTTAAATCCAAAAAGTTAACTCATAAAACTTTGCGTTCGTTGGTTGATATTGCTTAACTGTCATTTTTAGTATGAATGATGAAGATGCTTGAAATACATATATCATTTGCTGAAGAGATCATAATCTATTCGCACATTTGAACAATTGTATGGGTTTTTTACATATTTTCCAGCGTTGCTGTTCTGGTTCTGAATTTCATTCCCGGATCAAACAGTGTTATTGGATTTCTTAAAATATTCAATAGCACCTCGGAGTTTGTATTTATGCCCAGTGATTGCCAAATCCAATTATATAAAATCTAAAATCATATCGACAAACGAATAGAGTAGTAGTATACCTCTGCCTTACCTTTTAGGATTACAGGCGTGAATCCGTATATTTAGAGTATTTGATACATCCATTAATCCCTATCTCGCAATATGAAACCCTCAGATCGCTTAAATGACTATCTTTGAAAAGTTTTCCTTACAAACCGAGGCATTTTTGCATAGCACACAGATATGTGGACTTTAATTTCTCTCTTCCCAACATTTCTCAGTAAGTAGGGGGGACCTCCCCTCCCCCTGTTTTCATAGATTAACATTTTGTGCGATTTAAGAGCTTTCCTCCCGCCTTTCTCCAGCGTTGGAGACAAAATTTTGTAATATTGACTTCGGCTACACCATTTTATACATCATTTATAGATTTACTAACTTTCGTAAAACACCATACTATTCACTGAAAGGTTAGTTTATGGGTGTAGCTTTTTTTGTACATAAACGAGTAATCACCGCGGATTTATGCTTAAAAGTTCTATAATTGGGACGGTCCTTTATTTCCACCAATTGGTCTCAAATCAGAACTCTATACTGTTGCTGACAACTTTTTTACACAGATAACCTAATACAGGATCTCAGAATAAGCCTTTCTGATCTAAGTTACATTTTAAGACAATAATAAAAAAGTTCAAATACTTCGGCATATCTTTCCTCCTTGAATGCTACCTCATTGTGTAATATTTCGGTGACTAAAAGTCGTTCCGTGTTCTCTCTCTTTTTATGCGAGTTTCGTAATCGCTAAGGCAACAATGAAATATATAAGAAACTGTGTTTGTCGTCGAGTGTAACATGCTCGCGAATGATTTATTACCTAACGTCGTATTTATTCCCCTTTATATTGTCGTCTTGTTCCCCATGTTTCCAACTTCCTGAGTATTCCTTACGCATATTGATATAACTTTATGACTACTCACAACATTATTTGTATTACAAGATTGTCATCTATTAGATATTGTGGTTTTATTCTGGCGAAGAGCGTTTTATTGCATGAATACTGTTAGGGATAGATTGACTTTGCATGTGTAGGCACTATTACTTTTATGAAGTAAATATAAAAAAAATGATTGCTTCGGTTCTACTCGCATTTCAATGTAATACACAGTTAATTAGCAAGAATGCTATTGATCACATATATGAACCTGAAGTGAAGTTTAAGTAGGTAAGTGAGTAAAATAATAATATCTCAAATGATCATTACTATAATAATTCTGGGTGCAAAGGAGTTGTTGCCGATTATCGTATATACCTACCTAAAAGCTATGTCTGGTCGGACCATATAATTATTTTTTTTTTTTTTTACATATTTTGTAGGTTTTAGATGTATAAGATGGTTTGTATGTTTGTAGATTTCTTAAGGCCCCAGTCTAGCTGTGCATAACAAACGAATTCAGTATATTGACAGTTCGCGGGCACGAACCCCGCGAGGCACCCTCTGTATCATCCTGTGATACGTAAATTACAAAGTGTAGAGCAGTGCTACGAAATGAAAGTTGCTCTACTTTACAAAATAAAATATTTCTATTTATTTTTAATAAAGGAAAAAATCGGCTGGCGGGCAGGATTCGAACCTGCGTCTTCTGGTTCGGTACATCAGACGCTTTGACCACTAAGCTACCGCGAGCCCCAACCAACCGTAGTGTACCGTGGTGTACCGAAACAGAAGACGCAGGTTCGAAACCTGCCCGCCAGCCGATTTTTTCCTTCATTAAAAATAACTTGTAATCTTAGTATGGAAAATGCTTAAAAAATACAAAAAGATATTTCTATTTAATTATAATGAACAACACTACTGTGGCCTGTGGGATTATACCCTGAAAATCTGAAAAAAATATCTGTCGTTTGAAGTAATTTAAGTACTTTATGATTTATTGAACAGTAGATATTTTTAGTCGAGGTTTTAATTTCGTTTTAACAGACATGAAAAAGAAGGAGGTTGATTCACTATAAGGTCAAGTTTCAGGAGATGGTTTGCTTTGGAGTAGACCTTTGTGTTTTATTTCTTGATCTAAACTGGTTAGAGGTTCAAAATTCAGAGCGAGAAGTAAGAATTTGACATAGAATACACTTCCAAGACTACTATAGCCGTCTGGCTATCATTAGAGGTGTGTAAACTCAGCTTTCAATGAGCTAGATGAACCAGATCACACGGGTTTGAACCGTTGAGCTTATAGCTCAGCAACAAAATCCAGCTCTTATTGTATTTGTAAATCCCTCCACAGATTAGTCTTGTAATTCTGTTACAAATTTCTTTTAAATTAAATGGGATCATGTAAATCTATTCAGCCGTCCAAAAGCTACAGCTCATGTCCTAGTTGGGATTAGAAATGTTTAACACCAAAAAATCGATCAAAAGACTTTTCTTCTGGGCACATGAAGTGGGGTAAATGAAAAACCGCGTGCAACACACTGCTGAGTCAGGGCCTCTTCTCTATTACGCCACTGCCATATTAACCGACAATCGGGGGGTGATCTGCCCTGCAATCGTTTACATCCAGCCAGTATATCATATTTCCATCTAGCTCGTGTATGTACACCTATAGGCACCACCTCACCTTCACTTGGGGTCGGCGCATTGTTTTTTTCTTACGTACATCGTCGTCATTCTCACACTGTCTATTCATCTTTTCTTTGGTCTTCCTCTTCTACTATATCCATCCACATTTATGTTCAAAACCTGTTTTGTAACTAGGCTCTCTACTTCTACGCATTATAATATGTCCATATATCGTAGATAAGCGGTCACTGCACAACTTTTCAGTACTTTTCACACTCACTTTCAAACTAAGTCTTTCCCACAACCGAAAAAAACATCATTAAACCGCGAGAGATATTATTTGTTGCAAATTTTATAGAGACGATATTCTCTTAAATTTATTGTTTCCTATACAACAACGGTCAATGCTTTCGGAGATAGCAATCTTTGAACTGTTACCCCTTACAATCGATGATCAAGTTATGTAGTGTCTCTTTTTTATTTAATATAAAAGATAGAGATGAAGTTACTCTATCTTGTGAACTAGCCCAAACGATGGCTCTCACGACCGTACCACGAGGTCGTGAGCAGGCTTTGTTTTATTATTTACTAACATAATGCCCTGCGATGCATTGAAATTATTTTCGCAAAATTAGATTCGCGATGGTACTTTATAGGGGCTTATATGACCTTTACAGTAGTTTGGAATGAGTAAACCTTGATATACTGAGTTTATTATTTGATTTTATGTATTGAAAAACAGTTTTCGCTATAAAAAAGATACTGAGTACTTATACTGGACAAATTTAGACAGACATTTCATATATTCTTCATTATCTATTTTATGTGATACCCTAGCTTTTCCTCTTCTTTTCTTTCCTGCCAATACTTGAAATATTACCTGTTATAAATGTTGAATTTAATATACATATATACTATCAGGTATCTCTATATACTGGGCCCAACATAAAACAACACACTAAATTAAATACAATTAGGTATCCATTATACATTAATGAATACCCCCGCTAATAATCAGAAGTAATGTCCCATACATGGCACAGCGATGGCTTTTTAATTGAAACTTGGCACATTAAGCAGCCAAAACGACTAAATGACGATTTACAATAATACTGAGTCAGGGGACGGTCGTTTCAAGTTACGATATTAGTCCATTTGCTGGCTGAATGGGGTTGAGTTTGAAGATTCAACCCAACATAAGGATCTAAGAGGTATACAAGACGCGATGCAGTAAACGTGGCTACGTACCGGTATTTGTACTTAGTTTGGCCGACAGTGTAAATGGATTTATGCGGGTGGTGGCAACCCTGGTTTTGATAGCGTTTGAAATGGATATGTGCAATATTGTTACATAAAAACTGTTTTATCCCTATTGTTTCTGTGTGTTTTTGTTTGTGGTACTTAGAACTGTAGTGTAGATAAATAGTGGCGTGACCTGTCAGACGGACAATGTTGAAGAGACTTCACAGTCTGTGATATCCTTAGCTAAATTGGCTAAAGCATCCGATATACTCTAGGAGGATACAGGTTCGAATAAAATCTTTGAATCTATTTATGCTTATTCTTTGATTGTATTCTATTTATAATATTGGTCGTGTCATTTACCTTAATTTTGTCTAAAGGAAATTATATTTCCTTTGAATATAATTACAACTTTGTCATTGTATAAATTTTACCGATCGTAATCAAAACTTTCTTTTCGAAAACGATAAATTATCATTTGTAACAGCTGTCATACTTCGCAGTATTCAACAAGGACGTCGGTTGTTTTGCCAAGTTTTCGAGATAAGAAGATAGAACAGGTTGGAATGGCATGACGTCACAGTTCCCTCGACCTACAATATAAAGTTCGACAAAGTTCAAGGGTGCCAATATAAATCCGGTTGTGCGATTACGAATCCGTATCGATACTAATATCTATCTACTATAAATTCGAAAGTATGTTTGTGACTTCTTCCCCGAACCGATTTCAACTAAATTCTGCTCTATGGATAACACTAGACTTGGCGAAGATCATAACATAATTTTCATTTTGGAAAATAGATACCTTTGTAGAGAAGACTCTTAAGGTCCTAGGACTTGTTTTGATTACTCAGCCGGAAAATCGGTTTTGGATTTTTCCTTGAGGATTTTGTATGTGCCAAGTTATAGATATCTGTCTTATTGCAAACAGAAATAAGTAGCTAAGTTTTGTAGAGAAGAATCAGAAGTCTTGTTCTTTTATCGTAAAATCGTTTTTTTCGTTTTTCATTGAGGATTTTGATGTTTGTATGTAGTTAATGATAGATCTTTTTTTTATTATTATTATAAATTTGAGTGCGTTTGGCAGCACCTCATCTATTATTATTATTATTGCAAACAGTGAAGGCATAGTGTGTACCTCTATAAAACTTAACAAAAGCAATGGTTACTTGAATGACCTGTGTATTTGAAAAAGTGTCGACTAATGGCCCCGTTATCGAATTAGTTTCTTTTAATTTTGATCTGGTTATAACCTTTTTTCCTCTTCTTCAGCATTTTTCCTAACCATGTTGTGGTCAGCTTCCAGTCTAACTAGATGCGGCTGAATATCAGTGTTTTACACCATGTGACCGCCATCAGCCCTCCGCAACCCAATTTCTGGGAAACACCTATATTACTGACTTTTGAAGTTCTGACTACCTATACCACTACCGACTGTCATAGATTTTCGTTTGACAACCAGGACCGAGGGCTTTACGTGCTCTCTGAGGCAAGGAGGGTCACCTATCCACAGACTGACTTCGATAAGCGTAGCTTAACCTTGCAGATCGGTTGATCAGCGCAGTTATAACTTAGCCACGAGTCTCTCGGTCCGGTTATAACAATTAATTTGAAAATTCAAGATCCACACGGACAGAGCCGCATGTAGAATGTGGTGCCACGATATATATTGCAGTACCTACAAACGTGTGCTATGGCGGAGAAACTGGGGCAATGGTGCTGCTTTTTCCTGCGGCTAACAAGTTTTACGAGTATCGTAAGATTATTGGAATCGGATATCGGTGATAGTACGTTCAATGCCACGGACTGAATATGGACCTGCTATTAATTAAATAACAGCTAGTTGTAGCTCTTTACGGTTCTCGCCAAACTTATTGTCCGGATTGAAGTTGGCACTAGTTAACCTTAACCCGGCCGTAAAAATCGGAGAAAAAAAATTATAGATTGTAATAAATAAAAACGAAAGCACAAGTCGTAGGCTGTCGTTTTAAGTCATTTTAATCCAATATTTTTCTTTCTCCGATTTTTACGGCCGGGTTGAAGTTAGCTCATGCCAACTTCAACCCGGACAATAAGTTTGGCGAGAACTCTATTTGATTCGAATTCGTTTATTGGCAGGATATTTGGCGTAATTGCGGAGCAATCGGCTTCTGCGTTACGAATTATTGTGACTTCAATCCCGGTACGGGAGTAATATTTAGATATACGGCCTACGGGTACTTGTTTTTAATCTATGTTTGTGTATCTATATATGTGAATTAATCGTATTTGTAAACGTACCTACGATACAGGAGAATATGCTGAGCTTAATTTCTATATTATTAATTTCTTCTTTACATAGTATACAAAAAAATCGCTCCCGCTGTTTGTAGGCTTAGATCTTATTAACTACGCAAAGGATTTTAATGCAGTTTTCGGCAGAATTTGTTAAGGTTTTGTGTAAATTGGCTGAATTATGACAATGAAGGTAGAAGATGTCGCTTTATGCGAAGCCGGGGGACGGGCTGCCAGTTCTTTATAATATAAATTCTTACTTTTATAGTTCAGCCTTGTTGAACTACAAATAGATTCACAGACAATTCTGTTTCGATCAATACGTTACCAAAACAGATATTTTAAAATGTATACCGTCGAATGTGCAAAAGACATTATTCATTTGCAAAATGCAATTTCACAGGATGTCACGTTTGTTAGAAAAATGCCTCGCTACATATTCAATATGCTGTCGCACAGATTCTGAATTACACATACACTAGTGTCGGCGTTAACGTAAATTGCAGTTTGCGATAGAAATTAGGGCTACCGAATTGAAAGAATTTGGGTAGCTGGGTAATTTTTTTAATCTGAATTATTTTTTGGCTTGTAAAAAGTGTCATGGAAACATTTACTTTTGATTCAAGCCTTTTATGGTCTTTGTCATGTTGTATGCCAAATATCGTTCTAATGGAAAAAAACAACCCATAATCATTCGCTTTGCATTTTCTTTTGTGTAATGGTAAGCCTGGTTATATAATTATAAATATTTTTAGAGGTTAGGGTAGCAACAATTTAGGATTCACTTTTCTTTTGTGTAATGGATGCGATTGATAGAATGTAGGTAACAACGGATAGACTGATTCAGTATTTTGTTGTGAGAAAACTAAACCAGTCATTCAGCCATTGCGATTGCACCGAGATGGATGAAATGTGACACAAGCTCACCTTTACAAGAAATGTTGACAACCCTAATGGAAATCGATTTTTTAATAGAACACTAGCGGTTTGTCCAATAAATCTCGTTTGGAATCCGCACGGACCGATATCGTGTTACCGTTTCGACCGTAGCGACATCTGGTTCGCACTGAAAATGCCCCAGAAGCAAGCAATCGACACAAGATACGACACACGGCATAAATTATGTTAAAACGTGGCTGGACGAATATCAGAATAGGGGCCCAGAAATGGATACCTAATATCGTTTTGGTCGAACACAACATTTATGTTCTCTTTGTAAATGTCAATGACGATCAATCTAAATGATTTAAACATTGACCTATGAGATTTATTTTTATTGTGTGTTGTTTTCTGAATACTATTTTTTGAAACGAATTCAATGTTATAGTGCTATTTTAGCTCTGTCTGTTATTTTAATTCCCCAATCTCTCTCGTAACAGTCTGGGTAACAGTCTGGGCCTATTTTGACTTGAAAATTATAGCGTTGATCGTCTATTTGAAATGTTATGTTTACCACTTGTATATCTTTGGTGGCAACAGTCACATTATTCATACAATTGATGCTCTAAAGTTTAGTGAAGTTGCATGTTCTTTGTCCATTTCTTTTAAAGCTGTTCGACGCGACGTCTAGAACAACCACGCAATGTTCTGAAATTATGATGCTGCAGTTTTTTTCGTTTGTTTTAGATTTGTAGAATACGGTCTCGCGGTCTTTTGAAACAATCTTAGACACATTAACGTAACAAAATAGCTAATTACATTTTGAGATAAGATCTGTTAACTTTTTTTGTAAACCGCTAATACAACAACAGAGATCCACACTATGATTTTGGCGGAAAGAAGATTTTTTGTGAAGCCAGATGTTAGCTAATAAGAAACACGTGTTTGGCCTTCGAATTAATTAGATACTCGTCTTTATCGATATGGCTATTTTTGTATAAGTACCGGCAGTTCTCATACCTTCACTGTTAAGAAAAATCGACGATCTTAATAAATATGTAATATTGTTCAAGACATCGAGAGATATTATGAATTAAATAGGCTACCAATGTACCAATTCATTTAAATTTTATTTAGTTATCGCACATTTATTGGTTGTTTAACACGTTAAAGGTTAAACTATAGTAATTCCGCCAATAAATACACTATAAAGTAGAAATCATGTTCACAACTTGCAAGTTCTAAAATGATCGCTTAATTCGTCTTTAATAAGTCTACATTCTGTATTACTCGTACCATCAAAATAGTTAATTTTGGACTAATGACTATAGAATTTACAGTAATGTTTGAAAACATTTTTTTCTTGAAATAGATACAAATAATAGCATGTTTGTATATAATTGACCGCTGTCTCGTTATTTGACAAAGTGACCTCTTGTAACATAAATAGGTAAGTATATAATATTTCTTTCAAAGAAATGGTAGAAATAGTATTACTTACTAATACCGTAACTTGCGTGTCTAGTTGTGTTTTAAAAATATGTAATTCCTTCGTAATAAGCCGGAAATGAAACGGTCGTCGGCGTACCTAATTTTCTATGGTTAATTTTAGAAACATATATTTTTCTACATAGTAGCATTTAGATTTCAATTTGTGATTTATTTCAGGTCCTCATATAAAGCAATTTATTGTTTATAGAGTAATATTGATGGATGAATGCCCGGTGGTCTAGGCATTTATTAGGTAATTGCAAAAAAAATGACGGTATTAGAATTAAAAAACTCGAGTTATTTAATAAGTACGACATTATACACTGTTTTTAAAATACAAAAGCCGTATATAATATCATAAATTAACAAAATATCAAAAGAAACAAAACAATTATCCAAAAAACCAATCAATCATCAAAGCAATATCAAGTGAAATATCTACAGCATAAAGATAAGAGCGAAATATGAAACGAGCAGTCTCAGAAAGTCGCCTTCAAAAGACGGAAGTGCTTACTCGACGTCGTACCACTGTGATTTATTCGACCCAGACGCCATTGAATATGAAGTTTCAGCCGCTGAGGTGGCCGCGCAAATCACTGATGAAAATTCAAAGAAAAATCTCTGTTAAAATATTCTCTTTGCCATAGTAGACACGATCACACGATAGATAATGTATATTGAGTTTTCTAAACGCTTGAAAGTATTGTGAAGGGGTGAAATTGAATTTTATTACTGTTGCTTCAAGAGAGCTTTTTTAATTTCCTTAAAATGTTTTTAATTAATATAATAAACAACTAGTGGTTCTATGTGCGACTTTTTGCTACGCTTGAGGTCTTGGAATCGATTCATAGGCCGAACAAAGTGTTCTTTTGTTTGGGCTTAGGTGAACTGTGTACATCAAAATGTCTCTGCCTAACCTTACGGGTAATACAGGCTTAATGGTTTGTTATAATAGCTTGGCATAATCTGTTCACGCCCGGTTGAATAAGTAACCTAAAGGAAGCCGTTTAATAGTAACTTTGTTTTGCTTTACAGTTCTCGCCAAACTTATTGTCCGGCTTGAAGTTGGCACGAGCTGACTTCAAACCAACCGTAAAGTTCGGAAAAATAAAAATATTGGGTTAAATAAAAACGAATGCTGAAAGTCGTAGGCTGTCGTTTTAAATAATTGTAATCCAATATTTTTCTTTAGTAGTGTCAATAAATTAGCTCATGCCAACTTCAAGCCGGACAATAAATTTGGCGAGAACTGTACCATTTACAAAATGTGTAACGCGACACTGTTAATAATATTGTTAGTATTTAGTATTTTCTCAAATGAAGATTATATTATTACACAGCTTTTTGCCGCGTCCATTCTGTGAATAAACCTCCTTTTCGTCTATTTCATTATCCGAGCTACTTTAAAGAAAAATGCGTTGAAAGACCACTCATTTCTCAACACTGCTCCCGTCACCCTATCTAATATTTTCTCAAAGCGATAAATGGGTGTTGCCATTGAAGAAATTTCTCATTATGGTAATGATACAGGCTGAGATTTTTTCAGCATAAATCATATTATATTACAGTGTGAGTCAAGTGGTTTATTTTTCTTTCTTTCATATTTTTTTATTTCAATTGTTGTTCTTGAGTTTTATATTATTCTAGTAATATTTAATAAAGACTATAATATCTAAGAAACTTTGTATATGTAGACAATCAGTTTAATATTTAATCTAGATATTTGTATATGCTTGAATATTTTTCTCAAAACAACGGCTGTATTTCAGTTGTTTAATAATTCAGAGTCTCATATAGTAGGGACATTATTTACTTTTCTGTAAACGGTGAAATGTAATACTCAGCGTATTTAAATAATGTATTGTGGTAAAACCCTTTTCATGGACTTGTCCAATCAAAAGTTACCGAATGAAAGGGTACCGTCAATTGTTTTGGATTGATCTAAACAATTGGCAAAATTGCCAAAAGAGTGTCAATCAAAAAAACGATAGAGCTTGTATTTATTTAGTACAATGTAATTACTTAGTCTGATTAAGGAATTTAGACTAAAGAGATACTTATTTTATTTTGGGTCCCCGACAAAGAATACACAATTCATGTTACAAATGTGTTACAAAAATTTGCGCTTCCTTAATTACAGGAGACCAACATGCTTTAAAAACAAATCGATATATTCAAGGAATATTTAGTGTACAATAATTATTTACACTATCACTATCATACACTGTCTGACTGATTTATCAACGTAGAGCTCAAACGACTACCTAAACTGCTAAATACTGGCTAGTCTAGGCTCAAAAGAAAATAAAAATCCACGTTAACATTGTGTAATGGAAGTACTTAGACTTTCTAGCTTAGTCGTTGGTCTAAAAGTGAAAGACGTAGATGGATTAACTATTTACCTTCTCTCTCTTCAGACGTAATAATTTTAAGTGAACAAAGTCGTTATAGTACCATCATTTTCTAAAAAACTTTGCTCAAGATACCGTTTTGTTTCAAACAGAATTACGCTTACAACGTGGAAGATTATCTTTTCGTTTAATTAAATTCATTAATTTTACACCTTATCAAAACATGTCTAATGAAAATCTCGTACATGCAACAAGAAAGAATAATAAAATTTCACTCATTAAAACCAGGCAGAATATTCTTGCCCACTAGCTCCATACTTTTGGGGAATTGGAGCGCAAATGAATCTCTCTTTTATTTCAATTTAAAAATGCACCCAGTACGGACGTGTGTATCGCGGTGACCTAAATATTACGGGATGTTACGACTTACTGGAAGTAGGGGGGAAGGGGGGATAGTTCTGAGGGAAATCGACTTCAATTAATAGCGCTGTCGTGAGGTCACGTAGGTATCAGTTTGTTGAGCAGTTGTTACTGTATTCGATTTATTTTAGAAGGTATGGGTTAGATCATGTACTACGAAGTTCGTGAACTGTTTTGGCAGGACTCGGGGCAGTTATTACACATTTGGTCCCTTATCAAATTGAGAGGTCTCAATGTCAATAACGATAAAAACGGGAGGCTGGAAGTTGTTACATCGAAATTCAAAAGGGAAGGTTATTTGAGACACAAAGAACATCTTCGAATTGTAATAGGGTTAATATGTATTTTCAAGAAATTCGTGGGTTAAGACTGTCATTTTTATTGGTTTTTTATTCGAGGTTGCGATGCCAAAGACGTTTTACAATGTGCTTGACTGCTTGTAAAAATACTGTATAAAATATCCTCAAAACACTCACTGACTTACTAACATACTCGTTTTAATCACACAACACAAGTATAAGTATCATATATAGTATACCTATACAAATATTAAAATTATATTATACACTCATTTAGAAATAAGAGCCGTTAAACGGCTTATTAAGTATTCTGGAAAATTCCTACGAAACTGGAAAACGTCATCAACCACAGTATTCAGCTAATGATATTACCATTTATACCCATAAATGTCGTAAAATCATAGACGCGAAATTCGGGCCTATAAGGTTTCATCACTGCTTTACAACAGAGTCAAATTAATTCCATCACAGTAGAAATTAAATCTTTGCTAATCATCTTGTTCAACTTGACCTATAGCATTGGATATCACACGCATTTACAATTTATTTTTAATGTGTAAATCACGATTACTTCACCTTTTAGAATTGGTTATTATTCATAGTATAAGACGAATGGAGAAACTTTGACTTATTAAACATACATATTACTAAAACTTTTGCTGTTACGTGTATATTATTTTATATAATTATATTTTTTTGCCACTCAAACAATGAGTGATTTGTGTAAACTTTGTTCCAAACCCCCATTGTATAATTTATACAACTTGATATACGGGCAAATTTTGGGTGCCTAGAAGTAGATACACCTCTGCTTGAAGAAAATAGTACCCATATTAATTTTTATGTTTAAGTATTTTTAACAGAATTTATTATTCAGTTGGAATTTTTTGCAATTCACTTAATTGGAAGTTTACACAATAAACTGCTACATAAAACCGCGCCGCCCGTCATTACGAACAAATTAAAACCAGCCAATTAAAGCGTCTAATGTTTTACATTTAGTAGCTACTCCATTTGACGCTAAATCTCCAAACAAAACACAATTAAATTCCGCAAAGTTCGCTCCATTAGCTGTAACAACACAAGATGTTTCAACGTTTAATGCATTTGCAATTCAGTGTGTGTTTCTCGTCGAACCAAGAACTGAGATATAGTAGACGAACGGTGTTTTGTACTGCAATAGTTACGGTTTTAAAAATTTGTCTTACCTCTTCTCGCCCTCTTTGCAGAGACTCTAGTTTTGCCCCTTTTACATAGGGCAAAAATTTGACCTAAACGTACAGGCTAACTGTGGATAAACTTTAGTACAACTCCGTATAACCCATCGGGGAATTTAGGCGTGATATAACAACATACCATTAGGGTTGGGAAAAACGTGATCGGCACGGGTATCACTGAGAGACACTATATACTTTATACTTTACAGAGCTATACACTCAGACTGTATTGGGTAACATCACTAAATAGCCATTTCATATTGCATAGACAGGTCGATTGTCCAATGTTCGTATTAGCATGACCATCATAAACTAGCTAACATGACATGCCGACAGGTAACATGGTGCAAAGAGAGAACGTACATACGATTGAGACATAGTACGCCATACGTAGCCAAGTGACGTAACAATGTCCGTGAAGAAAATAGTTATAAAAAGAGGTAAAATTGAAAAGTTTGTAAAATAGAACTTGTCAAGCTTTGCCGTATGTATAAACAATATTTTTTGACCTTTTACTGAAAGTAATTGAACCAATAAATAGAACTTTGTTTTTGTTATAAAATTATTATATTATTCTGTCCACCTCCTTGAGTCGTTCTCCTCACTACTGAGGGTAGTGATCTCTATGCAAAAGTTTCTGGTATATACATATTATATATATATACTTTAATGTGTGTAAAACCACTGTTGGGAAAGGCTTTTGAACAAAAACTGCATTTTTGAACCCTATCAAATTTAAGATTTGGGAATCACAATCCAATCAATTCACAAGCAATCACTAATTTTAGCCTAGCTAAGGCTATGATTTCATATATTGTTGTATCAAACCTGTATATATTGTTTCATTAAAAAGGCCATGACTGTCTAACACAGGAATCCACCCTTGCAAAGCTATGGCGCTCGCGGCCTTAACAAATTGAAATAAAAATATCTTTACAAAAAAATACTTCAATGAAACGGAATCCAAATAAAAAGTAAAATTATTTTGGGACACGAAAACGAATACTCACAATTAAAATTCTCGAAAATGATGTTTTTATGTTTATCATAAAGACAGGCATACCGAGTCAACGACATCGGAACGTGGAAGCTCCCTAAATACCCACCATAGCTATGTCAAATAAATATTGTGAGAAAACCAATGACAAAGAAAATTTGTGACATATCTCAGTACCACTGAGATATGTCACAAAATTTCTTATACATATAAATGTAGACTGGATGGGATAAAATTTTGTGTAAATACTTAAGTTGAAGACTTCCTTAACCTTCTGTGGTAAGTTTCTACTTCATAATGCACTTTTGGAAAAACTTGGAACTATCTGATACTGATCATTCCGCATAAACATTTTTTTCAACCCTTACTAAACTTTAAAGACAATATTACTATCCGTTGACACCCCTATTACAGGCTATGCTTAGTTTGGGGCTAGATGGAGCTGTATAAGGAATAGTCCCAAAATATTTATTTAATATTTTATTCCGTCAAGGGTAGATATTATCCAATATAAAAAAAAATGGTTTAGACCGCTGGGTCAAAAAGAAATATGCATTTTATAATAATGCATTAGCAACATTTTGTGTAAAATACAAATAAATAATTACAGGATATAATAATAATTATAGGATACGTGCGTACAAGAAAAAAATTAATGTCAAGTCTATTTGACACATACTTGTATTTTGAGATAGACGCAATGCGGAACACCCAACGCAATACGTTCAGACACATATATTACTTTCGATGAAAAGAAGAAAAATAAGGAAAAAAAGGTAGAT
The DNA here is from genome assembly GCA_946251955.1 of Acronicta psi. NCBI lineage: Eukaryota > Metazoa > Arthropoda > Insecta > Lepidoptera > Noctuidae > Acronicta > Acronicta psi. Next base: position 9,455,211 of record OX276482.1, on the reverse strand, counting down.
AAACACAAAATCGTCACCCTACACGAGCTCTCTCACATCTCACATGGAAAAGTTATATCGACCGATTTAACGACGGCTCCTAACTCCAGGTGAATCTCGAAAGCCTTTTATTACAGTTCCGCCGACGTGTCCTCGCCGTCGCAAACTTACTCCGCTATTCAATGACTGGCGATCAATTAAAAACTAAGTGTTGAACACCCCGAGTTTGCTCGAAAGTTTCTTATATCCAAAGGTTTATTTAATGAGCGGTTTTGGTCGGGACTCTCAATCTTGTTCTTCAGTTGAATTAATTCGCTTCAAGTGTGAATTTAGAATGCTTTACGAGGGATGAGTACTTTTGTAGATGTGGCAAATGCAATTAATTGCAGGATTTATTTAAAATGTTTAATTGAAAACGAATTAACTTCACACACAATTAAACTCAAATTACTGCTCCAATTTGTGAAAGGTAAATTAATTTCAAGCACAAATCCTGCCAATCTAAAAACGAGCCCACATAATATTCATCGGTAAACATATTTCAGTCCTAAACCGTTATTAATCCAATGTTAAGTCAATTAGGCGCCGACTCCCTTATTAAGGGGCGGATATAGGCGGATACGTACGGATATAAGAGCCTCGGGGCGCGTTGGGTCGGAAACTAAAATCGTGGCGCGGTTTGCGCCCCTGGTCTAATGGGCCCCGCCATAACGAGGGACGGCGAGGACTCTTGAGACCCAGCCGATCTCCGAGTGAACTAGGTACGAATCTAAAACGAGTTGTGCACGTCAAGGGTCTTATGAGATGTTTCTTTGATTTTGTCTATGAGGAAATAGAGTTAGTAGCTGACTACCATTTTGTTTCAAATAAATAACATGCTGTATGTATAACCTACATGTTAATTATGTTAATGTAAAAACATTTGTTGGCTTGATAATTACCGTCATCGTCCTGCTCTGAGAGTCTAGACAAGTTGCAATTTGACATTCGAATAGAAACAAAGTGTATGGAAATGACATCAGTGACAGCCCGATTTGTCGATAGCTGTCATTTCCTTCCTTGTAGATTTTGTTTCTATTCGTTTGTCGATTCGAATGTCAAAATGCAACTTGTCTACAGGCCCTGGTCCCACTTTAGTTACTATGTCCTGTTCCTCTATTTTATTCCTGATAATGTTAGAGATTGACGAAAAATTACCTATAAAAAACGTTTGATATAAAATTTTGGATGTTTTCTAATAAAACTAACAAAAAATATTTCATTTGTTGACAGATTGGATTCCTTGGAGTGACTATTTAATAAAGGTGAGCTTTAGAATTAACATCATTGTTAGTATAATGAAAGCTTTAAATCGTATCATGCTCGATTAATTCGACATTTGTATCGTTCGTGCTTTCATTAATCCAACTTTTGTGAGTGAACTCAGATTGGTGCAGGATTTAATCAATTGAGCCAGTAGCAAACTTCATTTAATAGGGAGGGACCTGAAAGCTCTACAATCATTACTAGGTATATTATTGCCGGTACCTAATAGTGACCCTTCGATTGAGATTGCTGATAAAATTAATGGAACTATCCAATCATATACCGAAGATTTTCTATTACTGACCTATAGACAACATGGGAATATTGATATGTTTATCAGTAATTCATTAGCCATCAGCTATTCAAAATCCCGCTTCTGCTATTCTAGATCAATCCATTTTATATTACACACACAGTAAGTACTAGACGTTATAACAGTTACAAGGAATATTTTGAAATTTTCTATTGACTAAAAAAGTTGTACTTTGATAGATTAGAGGATGTTAGAGTTTATAATAGTAATACTGCCTCTCCAAGCTAGTGAATTAAATTAATAAAGTCTAGTCTAACAGTAATTGGTATGCGATTGATGCGTCACTATTTATAATCTTGATTGAGATAATTATGCTGATTGCGAATAAACTAAGTATGATAAGACACAATGTCTCGATAGCATTGATGTCAGTTACAGGTATTATAAATCAACTAAGTAGCTTCTGATTATCCATTATCTAACAAGTAAAGCTCTCTCGAAGTACGTACGGCAAACAAAAGAACATATTTCTAAAAATAGAAAGGTCAGAAGTGTGAAGACTTAAAAGTCTTACAACCAGTTTATTTTTGTTTTTATATCATCCAGAAATTGTATGGCGGAGGTCTGTGGGCTTTGTGTAAGATACTTTGCTACATGTTACAGTCAGAATGGTAGCCAAAAACGCTAACAGTACGATTATACATATATTCAACATTATAAATATCTTTCTACTAGGACTGACATAAACGAAACTTAAGAATAAAACAAAAGCAAAAGCCCATAATTATGTCCCATATGAGTAATTAACAAACATGCTGTCAAATATGTAAGTAATAACTAAAAGCATTTAGTCCAAATACAAATCTTTGTCTTTGATAATATCTATTGTTAATTAGCTGATTGATAAAACATTTCTACATCATTTGACTTTAACCTTAATAGACATGTCATCATAATGGATTCGTGTGACATCATCAGTTTTATACCCATGTAAATATAGCATGAACTGTAATGCTTTGAAAATGATTTGATGAGCTAAAAACAGCCCCTTAAATATTTCAGTAGTTACTGGACACTTTAACAAGACTATTAAGTATTGTTCTTAAACAATCCTGAATAGGTCTAGTTACTATAAACATAAAGTGAATTCTGAATTGAATTTTACTGCATAAAATCTGGCGTATCCAGCCAATTTACATCTTCATTTAACTGCTCTAACGTTGACAGTTATGCTTCTGACGTCAATACTACTTGAAGTCTATCGACTCCATATTGGCGAAGTGCGTGAAGATAAACATGTACTCAATCACGTGTCTGATACACGACAAGGTCATCGCCCCCTGCAGGAAGCCAGTGCTTATTCCATTACTACCGCACCGACTGTTTTATTACATTGGAATTTTGTTTCATGATTTTAGTTTTGATAAGCTAATGTATGCTTGTACACGCGTCATCTATCATCATTTATACGACGAATATTATTCGTATGAAATATTTTACGTACCCCAATAGAAATTCGTGAAATCACAGTTATTTTAGTAATGAATTATTGTTTTGAGTGTAGGTTGATATTGATGTTCATGTTTTCAACATTATGTAATAGAAAGAAAGTTAACCCCTCTTGATATTCAAATTGTAAGAATTTCTGACCACATGAAATCAAAACCGGTTCGATGTTATCAAACGGTATAATGTCGGAGCAATGTATAAAATTGCCACAAGGCCGTTCGTCGCTTCTGATGATTCTTACGTGACCAGATAACAAAAGATCTTTTAAACTTTGAAGCTTAAGAGAAAGGGAAGATCATGATAGAGTGGTGCCATGAATATTGTACATGTCGCAAGCACCGCTACTGCAGACGCGTTTAACTGCTAATCGCGTTGTGAACGCCAACCGACAGTAGTTACTGCAACGGTTCGCACTGGGACCGTTTGTGGCCAGCTTGCTCTACTGAACTGATTGCTCTGTGTAGCCGAGTCTTAAAATATAGGTACTGTTTCTGGTATAAATAGTGGACATAGATCAACAAATAAAAATAATCTAATGAATTCAGTTGTTGGACATGTTATTAAAAATGCAACCGATCTCTGTTTCCGGACAGGAACTGATAACAACAAGTGATGATAAAAAAGGGAGAATAAAACATTTATCAATGCAAACATTTTTGTAATGAATTATTTTCTCTAAGTATTAGACAGAAAAACGTCAAATCTTTAAAAAAGTATCATAATGAGAATCATTAAGTATCTTAATCGGTCTCAAAACTTAACAATACAACGAAGCCCAAATAAACCTTGATGATAGGCAAACGTGATTCGTATACTAATTTGAAATTTAAATTTATGAAAGCCAAATTTGACATCGAATCGTTTAATCACATCCGCAATGAATATAAAACCGTCAATGGATTCGGAAAAGCAATATTTATTGCTTGTTTTTATACAAAAAGCCACGGCGAAATGTCGTTTTGGTCCCAATATAGGTCCCTGGGGTACTATTCTCACTAGTGGCGGTAACTATGAACATTTAACTTGATACAGACGTTATATCGTGGTATATATCATTATTATTATGTACCCAGATACAAAGTTTTAGGTATTCCTCCAAGGATTACTTGCCGTCGTAAATCATGGCGGAGTTATTCATTGCGGGTTGATGAAAATCGTTTGTTTCCCTGTTGTGATTCTTTTGCTATAACATATTTGGAGTCGGGGGTTTTTGTATTCCTATGGATAGGAATATTTATTTTGTTGACACAATGTCTTGTTATGCTTTATAAAATAGAGCTCCTCCGTTTTTTCTTCTATCGGTAAAAAAAATTGTTGGTGTTATTCTTTAGTTAGCGACACCGACATTAACTTCTTTATCAACCGAATCTATTATGTAACTTTTAATCATTTTAAAGTAACTATCAGAAACAGAAAAGTAGCACCATTTTCTACATTATATTTATTCCTAAGGCAGTTAGAAATTGGGACCAAATTTCAAATCAGAATCAGAAATCATTTATTTGCTTTCAATGTAGGTATACAGTTATGATGTTCATACAGCATTATAATGATTATGTCCCAGTACATCGTACCTTTCGGCATGCAAATACATAAAATTTATTTTATTATACCTTCCAAATTAGCTTATAAATAAGTTTTATATAATACTATTGCAATATAGCTTAGAAGTAAATTACAATTTTATAAATTATTATCATCTAGAAAATCTTTATCATGATGTTAGTTTTACATTCTATCACTCCTGTATTCCCCGAAGGGTAAGGCAGAAGTCTAATAATGTACATCCGCAGTTTGTCATTATGTTTAGGTATTTTTTTAGAAGAATCATGTAAAAATAGATTATGAGGAAATCAAGAATACAATTCACAATTTTTAATATTCAGCTCATTTTATTTAAAAAAGCAGTTTTATAAAGTTTATTAATGGGATGTAACTAGTCTTCTGGGCAAAATTATTTTTAAGTCCAGTCTAAGATGTGCTTTAGAACAAAAACATCTAAGACTGGATTTAAAAATATTTTTAGAGCTAGATGTTCCAACGCATCTCAGACTAGAGCTATTCTAAGATGCTTTAAAACGCGGAAGTGCTATTTAGGGGCTCTTAGTGTCGGACTTTCTTGTTTAAAACTTGTTTTAAAATAATCACCAAGTACCTAGCTGACGTCGTATTATAAAACACGTGGAAAATCCTACCGTAACGTAAAGAACTCTTTCTTTTCTTTTTCAACAATTGAAATTTAGAAATACCTACCAATACAAAATTACATAGGTAGGTATTATAGAAATTAAGAAGGCTACTGACGACTTGCCACATTCTCGATTCGTCACACTTTTCTAATTCCATCCATTCATTGTAAACTCGTCACAACCATAAAAAAATATGTGTTTATTTATCATAGATACTTTCTGAATAATTTTTGTGTCCATTTAATTAACATTATGAAAAATGTTTATGAAAAATAATTTATTTGAAATACTGTTTTTTTGCGATTAGGTATAATTGGTGATTGAAGTCACTTTTTAGGCAAGTAAGTGCATGTTTTAGGAGACCGTTTTTCTATGAAAAGATATACCATAATAAATAGGTACATAACATCATAATTCACAAAATATAATTAATTTTACCTAAAAATAGGTAAGTTCAATTTAGTTAAGAAACTTCACTTCAACTTTTGATTCTCAATTATTCATACAAGTCACGCCGTCTAATCTCGTAATTATGTATGACTCATCTTATCAATTTTAAGGTAATTTACTTAATATAACCTTCACGCCTTTGATCGCAGGTAAGATAAATACTATTGTAAATTAAGCAAATGAACGCCATGTTTTTCTAGGCCAGCGCCTACTTAGTAACTTTATATTAAAAAGGTTTTGTTTTATCGAAACGGTGCTTGGGTTATATAACTAGTATCTAGTCGCGCCTCTCGCCGCTTAAAATTCAGTTTTTGGAGTAAAGCGAAGGCTAGATTATATCGTACTCAAATATTGAATGACCATTTGATTTTCCACTCTTATCTACTTCACCTGTATCCTGTGAACCTCTGGTTGGGAACAAGTCAATTTCCCCGACAACCCAATACAGTAGCAAACCTAATTAGGTATAAAATTAAGTCTGGTAGAACTAAGAACAGCAAAGCTATTTGAATCACATCAGGAATTTACCAAGGAGCTAGTAACTAAAGGTTCTAAATACGAATGTATTTAAAAGGAATAGCTAATAACTCCCCTTCTGGTGCAGTCGGGTAAAAATATAATGAATTTTGAATTGTCTTAAAAAGTTTAGATGTACGATATTAAAATGTTGTGTATTTCTAAGATTGCCTATTGAATCTATTGGACTCAGGTCACTTAATCAAATCTTAAGTAATTTATATATTTAAATAGATGTGTAGGTAGTGAAGTAATGGCCTCGTGTGCAGACGAGCCGTGACCTTGGCTGCTGAGCGGGTGCGTGCGTCACGAGCGCACCGCATCACGATCTCTGTGACGAGTGCACGGTTAGAACGTCTCTTTGAATGGTAGCAGGAAGTGTCTTAATGGCTTTGTAGCTACTATTTGTTTTTATGCATCTTACTGTACATGTATTTGTTTTGACTGTGGCATTCAGATTTATATTCAAATTAATTTACGTGCGTTAGTCTCGACAAACACAACACACACTCGAAAACAGTCTAAAATAGCTGGACCGATCGATGAAACATCAACAAATAGGCCTTGCAACTCTTGTAGGGAATTAGGCAGTTTTTTATCCAAGAAGGCAAGAAGGAAGTATTTTAATGATGGGGTTTAGATTCTTCTTATATTTAAAGAAGGTATAATTTGAGAAATATGGCTAAATGTAACGTCCAAGGATAGATCAAATTAAAATTACAGATATTAATGTTGAACTTAACTTCTTTAGAAAACAGTAGCGAGAGTAAAATGTCTTTAGCTAGGAAAGAAAGTTATGGAAGACGATTTATAAAAGTTATATTCAATGTCATATAATTCGATATCTTAAATCTATGTGATAAACCCAGATACACACATCCAATATTTATAACATTTTGCTTATCATGCTAAAGACTCATATTATCAAACGTATTGTAACATAAAATAAGCATATTCCTTTTTCTTATCGCCGTCTCCTTGTATTATTAAATCTCATCAAACGAAGCAATCTTCTTAAATCGGTTTAACCGAAAATGCTTACAAAATATTTTCTGGCTGCGTTGTAATCGAGTAAAATACCTTCTCACACCTAAAAGCTCTTTATTCAGCCTAAGGCTTGAAGGTCGATATCTTGTCACTGCAGTGTAAAATATTAAACGCATGTATATTATTTTTGTAGCCGCCATTGTAGATTTCGTTCATGCGGATTATTATCGCATTAAAATACATTCTATGTTAAACAACCGTTAACCGTTTTCACGAATAACTCTTTAATAACCATTCTGGTATAAGTATAGGATTCTCATAACGATGATCGCTCGTAAATAAAAAGGTTTATTCCATATTAATTGATGCAAGTATGTTAAGAGAACAGTGTTCGTGTGCTTTTCATATTCTTGTAAATGTAGTCATTGAATGAAACTAAATATTTTGTCAATAAGCGTTAGATAGATATTGGTACTTTAGTAAAGTTTTTTTTTTCAATTACCCAGCAAATGTTAAATTGATTGGTCACCTCCTCAAAAAAGTTTTTGACTACTTACAGCATAATTTATGTCACTGTTATGTGCTTAATGGTTCATTAAAAACAACACATAAATAAAATTCAACCACGTTTGTAACAAGCGAAGTGGATAGTTTAAATTTTATTATGTCGTTGCGTTGAAACTGTAATAAAAGGCCAGAGCTAGAAAAACGTTCTCTAAACACGTTTAATTTCCTAAAACACTGAATTTTATTTAAAACTTTTATTCTAGAACACTATTAGCAACGAAAAACCCGGTATAAAGTATCCCGGTTAAACGTTTAACTGCGCTATTTAGCGGCAACCCTGTATCGCTGGTGCAATACAGCTCAATTAAGCTTCTGCCAGCCCTGCGCTGGTGGCAATTCGTTGTGGTTAAGTTGTGGTCACATTAAACCGTCGAACCGCACAGCGTGTCATTTGCGACAAAGAATTTTGTACATTGTTGACTGATGTCCATATATAGCAGGGTGTACAATCAATTTTATTGACATAAGTGTGCTGAGTTGAATTTTAATTAGGTGATTATTTGTTAGGGAGATACACGAGGTATAAACAGTTTGTATTTGCATGGAAATTATGTGTTAAAAGAAAGAAAAATAAACGGTGTATAATCTGCTTACAATGCCGTGTTAGGTGTCAGAGTTAATTGAGGCAAATAGGTTACAATGGCGTTAATAGGCAACGAGCTACACAACTTGACAGTTTTATAATGGCATATTAGTTTAACTATTATTTTAATTGTTTGTTTAGATCAAACAAAGCGTTACTGGGTTTTTCTTATTCCAAATTCTCCGTAGAATCGTAGATCGTAGTTAAGATTTGTGCCCGGTATAATGGCCTCGGAAATTTTGCTGGCGAAGGGGCTTCAAAATAAAATTTCTCATGTAAAAAACTTATAAATTGTCGACCTGGATCCGCCCTTGGGGGCTAGACAAGTTGCATTTTGACATTCGAATCGACAAACAAAATGTATGTAAATGACATTAGTGACAGCCCGATTTGTCGAAAGCTTGTGTCATTTCTATACATTTTGTTTGTCGATTCGAATGTCAAAATGCAACCTGTCTAGCACCCCTGATAGCATACCCATCAGCATCCTGAAAACCTAATGCAGTTAGTGTATTTTTGTAATCAATGCGTTAACAATAGTAATGTTTAGAATAATATGCAGCATGTGGTTTGGAAATGTTTGCGAACTGACAAAGCACCCCAAATACCGCGCCAAACTCGGAGCTAACCGGACGGCAAACAAACTGAGATTAATGTGAAAGTTTCACCAATTTTTAGGAAACCATGCTCTAAAAATGGGAGGAAAATACGAAATCCACGAGTTCTCGACTCCTCATTAGACGATAACATTTTATTTTACACTATCTAAACCGGCCACGCCACTGTAACCTAGTTTTTCTGGGTAGTTTTACAGAAATGCAACGTTGTATCAAAATTTCAACTTTATCTATCGACTAGTTTTCAAGTTTTCCGGAAACATATGGAAACTGCATTTTTAACTAATATATATATGTACTAATATAATTATATATATGTATAGAAGATATATAGGTAACTATATTCTTTTCAATAACTTCTGGAAACACTACAAAAACCGATTTAAAAAATTCTTTCCCCAGTAGAGTTCTTTAATATTAGTAACTGAGTTAAATGCTATATTATTAAGTTATGTATAAAAATAAATAAATAAATAAATATCCTGGGACATTTTTACACAGCACCATCTAGTCCCAAACTAAGCAATGCTTGTACTATGGGTACTAGACAATGGATATAATACTTATATAGTTTTTGTAAATACCTACAAACTTATAATAAAGGAAACACCCAGATAAACACAAACACTTAAATTCATCACAATAAATGTTTGTGTCCTGTGGGAATCGAACCCACGACCTCGTGATCAGCAGTCCGGTACTCGAACCACTGGACCACAGACGTCGTCAAACAATATAACATATCGCGCAATTAGCTGACGGGGTGATTAATGATATCATGCTGATGGTGCCATATCTGTATTTAAAAGGCCTTAATTACCCGTTTTTATGTCGGTATTTCAGAAATGGAGTGTAGAGGTGTAAAACTGCTTTACCTACATCACAGTTTGCTGGCATATCTCGAGTCCCATGATAAAAGGCAGACTGTACTGCTGAGACTGAGAATTTTCTTATGAAAAAGCCCACTTGGCCCAATTGGGAATTACCAGGATTTCACGTAATTGAACAAAATAAAATAAAAAAATTGTAAACTTAAAGGCTTATTTATAATTTTTATTTATTTACCAACAACGGAACGGAGTAGGTGTATGCGTTTAGGCTGAGTGTTGTTTGGTGTTATATATAAATTTAAAATATAATATAAGTTATTACCGCCATCCTATTTCAACACATTTGTATGTCGATATCGACGAGCCTGCGATGCGCGAAACTGGCACGCGGTCCATTTTTGTACGTTCACGTTTAATAATGCCCAGGGCGTTCATTGCGACAGTGAGTCCGTTTTGCGATCCGGCCGAGGATACTATTTCAATTAATTAATGCGCCAATGAACAGGACGTGTGCTCCTCTGTCATGGAACATCGTCTTATTACTTGTGTATAATAACGCCTGTTTTCACTGAAGGTACCTAATTAACGCCCACGTAATTTTAAGTCCCATGTAATAGGGGGAGAGCCTATTGCTATGGACTAACTGCTATTGAATTTCCAGATGGCAAAATCCAATTATCCTCTATGAATCCAAACAAGGGCCTCACATTTAGCGTCCACGCTTGCAACCATTAAACCAATGACGCACTCAAAAGAGTCGTTTAAAATAAAAATATTAAAATTAATGTAGTCATAATAATTACCGTTGTTGTGTTTTGTTTAATTAAAATTACCTAGCTCTTAGAGCAAGCGTGGATGGGAACTGTTATGGTTTCATGTGTTTAATATATTTTTTTATATTACCTTTAAAAAATGTGGTTTTGTGGTGTATGGTTTCAAAACAATGTTTATTTTAGCATTTAGCTTCCACATTTCTGGATAAATCATTTCGTTTCGATTAGTTGTAAACGATTCGAAAACTGAAATCGAGTTGTAAACTGAAATGAAAGCTGTCTAATTTACCCATAGAGTACAGGAGACTGCAAAATATATCTTTGACGAATCGTAAATCCTAATAGTAAGTAAGGGTTAATTTATATCAGTGCCAGATTCGTTTTCAGCAACTTAATTTGATCACTTTGTCCAAAAATAACCTTATGTTATTCGCAAACAAATATTACTTAAACCTTCGAGCGAGAGCCTTTTCTACTTTGCTTATGTCCTCGATAGTTACACGTTCGCTTTCTCGCTGAGATTTTATTTTAGTACTAAAATATTTTATGTGGCCTCTTACAAGACTGTAAGTATTCATTACCTTTAATGTTCTGTAGCACAGAATTGACTCTGTTGCTATGTTCCCTCAGAATAGGCACGATTTAACAAAAATACCTTCAAGTCAAAGACAAAGAATAATAAATAACATCACAAAAAAACAATGTTGCCATTAAATGTACTACAAACCCCGGTTTTAATGAAACTACACTGATTTTAGCGCACAAAAAGCTTTTAAGCAAACACGAGAGATGAGAAGCAGTAAAAACTTGAGACATTACCGTGCGAAACCTAATAACAAAATCTTCTCGTAAATCATTGGAGCTAAGAAAACTAGTGGGGGAACAAAAAATAGAACAGCAACACCGCTCTATTACTTTTTGTTCAACATACATTTTCCCATCTAAATCCTGACGTACAACAAATAAAATTGCTTGAGAGAAAAGTAATTTAAGCGTTGTCAGCTACAGAGGCCGGTAGTCACCTTTGTAGAGCATGCATTAAACACGTTGAGATCAACTAGAACAGTCTAGAATACGCTCAGAATAGGGATGTCCTTTTACGAGTATTTATTCCAAACTATTTGCAGCCTGGCTAGTTTTAGTTTAGAACGAACCCAAGGTAGTGTTATCGGAGGCCTTTTATTCCTAATTTATATTAATGACCTATATTAATGACCATGAAAGAACCATGTGTACTATTTGCAGACGATATATCCCTTCTCACCTCATGCCATAATAATACTAACCTTAACGTAGCCCTCCAATCTATACTTGACGAAACAACTAAATGGATGAATGAACATAATTTAGAAATTAATTATAACAAAACCAAATTAATGGCTTATTACCCCTACCAAAAATCCCCACTCACTTTTACCTTTACCACTAACGGAACAAAAATAGAAATCGTCAACGATTTTACATTATTAGGTCTAACTATAGACACGCACATTAGCTGGAAAACCCATGTAAAAAACATCCGATCAAAAATTTCAAAATTTTCATATGCTCTTCGCGAGATTAAAAAAACCACTGATCTACAAACAGCAATCACCACTTACTATGCCTATGCTAATGCGTGGCTGAGCTACGGCATAATCATGTGGGGAAACAGCACCGACGCTCCAACACTACTAATCCTGCAAAAGAAATTAATCCGAATACTCACAAACATAGACCAAACTGATAGCTGCAAACCTTACTTCATAAAACTTAAAACACTCACCCTCCCCTGTATATACATCTTCGAAATTTGCAAATTCGTTAGAAAATACATATCATTCTTTACAAGGCGCGAGGATAAACATTCTGATCGATCACTAAGATATAAAAATATGCTAATGCTTCCAACTTCCCGCATAACGCTACACTCCAACAGCCCCTACGTAATGTGCATAAAAATATATAATAAATTACCAGAATCAATAAAAAATGAAACTAGTGAGACAATATTTACAAACAAAATAAAACAAATACTTATTATGAAAGCTTACTACACAATTAATGAATATATGAATGATAAAGAAATAGTACAAAAACAATAAAACAAGAAAAAGTATAGATAAATATTATAATATTAATAAAACCAAATACTTATATATAAATTATAAACACTAATTAATAAATTAAATAAATAATGAATAACTCAAAAACAAACGCAATACTTATCAATAATACATTTTATTAAATTATATTCCTGAACTACTTACATAACAATACTAATGAAAACAAAATTAAATATCTTACATATACATAATATATATTTTAAACTTACCTAATAAATGTAATTATATAAAAAAAGAAAATAATAATAACTTTATGATGTTAGTAACTGTAGACACACAGTGCTTCCTCTCTCCTACATTGCTGTGCCCGACGGGGTCCATAATGAACAAAATAATTGTACTTTTTACCACCTAACAACTTACATTGTGGAATGCAATAAATATTGAGTATTGAGTAATTATGTGAATTAGACTACATTTAGTTAGGTAGATAATATTTAATTGACTTGCATCGCTAAAGAACTGTATTATTGTTAAAATTAATACTAGTACAATATTATAACAAAAAGACGTTTCGAGAATGTGATACATTGAAATCGTCTGTATACAGACAACTGTCGCATGTATGAAAGATCTTTACTTGAGAACTCGACCAATTTGGAGCTTTTTTGTTATGTTCGTAAATGTAAGGACATGGTTTATATGTTTTTTTTTTGCAAATTTCTTTAAAAACACCGGTGAAACAATGTATGTATTAATCTAAGCGTGTTGACGAAAGACATGGGTAATTTTCACCACCAATAAAAATCTATTCATAATTCGTATTACTAACATAATTATCAATCATACCATAACCCTATACTGCTGCTATAGTCTCAAATCTTACTGGCCTAATGACGATAAAAAGGTATATCTGCAAAAAAATTAAGTACCCAGCCAGTTACTGTTTGAAACTTTAACACATACGCACGTTTTTCGGCCAACAATGGCCAACTTTATTCGCAGTGTTAATTTACAACACCCGGGTGGGAAAAGTTGGTAATAACGCCACCCATTCACCGTACGTGTTTATCTCATGGATTATTGTGCTATAAATATAAACGCGTCGCTAAATTATGATCTGTTCCATTTAGTACCTACCAATGTATGTTTGTTGAAACACTTAAAAATACTTGTGCCCCACGGCGTTACTCGCGTTCATAAATTTTTTCCCAATCCTGTGGTAATTTTCCAGAATTATTTCATAGATCATATCTACGTCATAATAACTACCTGTGTGCTAAATTTCATCCCAATCCATTCAGTGTTTGAGTCGTGCGTTCGTTGATAGATCGGTAGATCTTGACAGATCTACTGATCACCGCACGACTCAAATACACAACACACAGTCAACCATTCGGTGAATGAAGTCCAGTCATTGAAGTATTTCTTACAATATTTTATGTTATGTCAGGGGTAAAGTAGAATAGACACAATAAGGAACGAGTATATTAGAGGAAGTTTGAAAGTGGCACCAGTGACTTAAAAGTTGAAGGGGAATCGTTCGTCTTGGTATGGGCACGTGATGAGGATGGATGAAACGCATGTGACTAAAAGAGTGAAGACATAGAATGTTGAAGAACGAAGGGATATAGGAAGGCTAAAGAAAAGATGGATGGATTGTGTTAAGGTCGATCGGTTATGGAAAAGGGATTGAATGAGCAGGTGAAGGCTAGCAGGAATAAATGGAAGAAGAGGATAGGCTGCGCTGACCCCAAATAAATTGGGACAAGGAGAGGAAGATGATGAAGGGTGAAGTAGGAAGATCCTTGTAGCCCAAGGAGGAAATAAGCAGACGGCCAATATTTTGACCAATGTTTTGTAGAAGATTTTAGTTGCAAATAATAATGTAACTTAAACTCACATAAAGTCAGGTCATACTTTTTTTTGCTAAATGCTAATTGAAATTATCAGTTTTGTTTAGCAACACCATTAGTTAAAATCGCAAATCTATTTGTCTAGTCTAGGAAGACTCATTAAAACCTGTTTTCCGGAGTTAACAAGTTTTACTACTATCTAGCGTCTACTTATTTTAATATAATTTGCATAAACAGATGTCGTTAATTAAATATTAAGAAATGATTTAACCAGATTACCGAAAATGTTGACATTTTATTCGTATAAATTAATTAATTATCAGTATAAATGCTAAAATAGTCATATTCTATATCATGTTGACCTCTGATGTTGATTTGAACTTTATGCTGATGATGGTGTACATCATATAAGTTCTCAACAATTCAAGGGATTTTTTTGAGATAGACCGTCTCTAGTTCTGTCTGTATCATTCTGTTTTTAGGCCGCTTGTGAGGACGCATGATTCGTTCGGGGCCCGAACTAAGAATTAATGACATCACAATTTGACAGCTGTACTTACTCCCGATGTGTTTTTACCCATCCGATTTTTTTTACCTGGCACTTATTTTGGCCTGGGATTTTCGGATTGAGCGTTCGGATCGGGCCCATTTCTTCGTTGACGGAGTTAGTAATTCGTTGAGTAGACCCCTAGATCCCACATTTCATTGACATTTCTAAGCGTATACAAGCGGTCTAACGCTTAACCGATTTCGATCAAAGGAGGTTATCGAAATCGACCCAAATGATGTACCGAAAGTACACGTATTGGAGATAAATACCCTGTATTACGCTGGTTAAAACTCTAGTCGTACTTTTTTTTAATGTTGACTGGGGGATGAGATAAATAACTTTTAATTTGAGAAAAATCACGCCATTTTGGCACACTACTGTTTCTTAATGATTTCATTGTAAAAACTGTCAACTTGACAGCTATCTGCTGTCAGTGTCAGTTTCTAAATGTCACACGCCATTAAGTTACAATATTATCAGTTTCATAATGATTTCATGGTAAAAACTGTCAACTTGACAGCTGTCATGTACCTCCGGTACAAATTTCGGCTGAGTTGTATAGGTTTTTGATGACCTCCTTTTGCAAGGAGATAGATAACATCCTTTTGCCTCAAAAAATCCTTCGGAATGCAAGTGAAACTGAAAGCAACAGCTAGTATCCGTGAAAATAAAAAGAATAAAAAGAAACAAGTAACAACACTCACATGTAAGGATAAAGCAATATGAATATTTTAAGACATAGTATCTACGTATGTTGTACACTGATACTACGTGGGGTGAATATTGAAAACAGGAGTATACCATCAAAAGTTTATTTGTAAGCGAAGCCAGTGGTGATTCTGCATGCTTGTTCTTCGATATGGTTATTATGTCTTCAATAAAATCAGAGAGACGTGCCTTCGCTAGAGTTTATTGTACCACAGTTAACACTGTGAACATATAGAGAATAGGCTCCTGGTTTCCTATTACTTTGATTTTAAATTTGTTTTTATGATAGTGAACTCTTGCAAATTCGCTTGGGTCTTACAATTTCTGTACAGTTATTACTGATATACATTCAGTTTAAAATGGTATTGTAATTGTAATAAATTATAATTGCATAATCAAGAGGGAAAAGGCACTTTAGTAGAAACTACATTATTTAATATTGGTAAAATATATTACTGCCTCGTTGATCTAGTGGTCCCAAGCGCGACTGCTATGCTAGAGGTCCTGGGTTCGATCCTCGGGTTGAACAAAGTGTTGTTAGGTTTTCTGTGAAATTCTCAATAGCAGCTTGAAGTCTGGATTTGTGCCCGCTCGATGGCAATAGGTTCGCCCCCTAATACATGGGACCTAAAACATACCGGCGAAATGTGGGTGTACATTAGTACGCCTCTGCCTACCCCTTCGGAGAATACAGAATATGTTTTTAAAATATATTATGTTCCAAATAGGTATATAAAAACAGTTACGAATCACTTCTGAAACATAGACATAACATAGATAAATTTGACATTACTTCAAAACAAACACATTCCAAAACTAAAAAAGTTATAGGTCCCTAGAAAAAATAAATTCATATCACTCTAAGGCCATCTTGTCCAACACGAACGTCGTAAAGTAACACTTAAGCCAAGCAGACACTATCAAGGACTCATAATGTCAAGAAAAGTGTACATTTAGAGATAACGAAAATATACTAGAACATTGTGAACTATTTGTCCTGATAAAACGACCGAGTTGCTTTCTTTTTATACCTCTGTCTATTCCTTGAAGTACCATCTGTTAAGTACGCATGAAGTGTAAAACTTCTTGGTTAATGTTTTGTGTGGCCAAGCATTACCAAGCTGATAAAATACTCTTTGTTCTTACGAGTAATCTTGTTTAAGAAAAATGGTCTCTAGGTTTTTGGAGATAAGAGTGCTATTGCTTCGTCTATTACTATCAACAGATTTATTAACATTACTAGTTTAAGACATATTTTGTTTATTTCGTATTGAGTTCTCTGTTTCACTTATCTTGAGTAGGCTAGACCTCCGATGTTACTTAAAATCTTTATTAATTGTCCAAGACAATTTATGGATCAGAAAGATCATGCTTTAGAGGTTGTCCTTTTGAGAACTTTGTGAGGTATTTCAAAACAACAATTGAAACTTCAATAGAATCTACTACATAAATGTTATGTAATGATTATGATGTGATGATTTGGAGTATCATGGATGGATGCTTTTTAAGTTCAGTTCGCTTTGAAATTTTTATCACTTAGCTTCAGAATTACGGACTCAATCGACCAACCAACTTTCAAAAAACAATTCAATGATGCTGTCATTCTAAACTTACTTCTGTGATCATGTAATATTATTAAAATATTATGGGGCAACTGCACGTCCAAGTAGACTTACAAGATTCTCCAAAGTGATCACACTTAATTCAAGGAGACCCTTGTCTACTCAAAGGGTAATAATACGGCGGTACTAGCTTTACTTAAGAAACTAACTATAATTATTTTATCGTAATATTGCAAAATCCAAATGACACAAATAAAATTAACTTCGATTATTGGCTCTTGCAACAACAATTAATTATCAAAATGGACATTAAACCAAATTACTAAAATCGTATTCAATTGAAAATTAATCGGTTTTCAATTGGGCTCAGCATGGAACGATTGCAGTGTAATCGATGTAATCCTAATGAAGATTATGATTGTTATGGAAATACTACAGTGAACTGTATCGTCACTTAAATCAGTGAGTGAAATGCCAACCCTATGCTCCTGACCCAATGACCTGGGTTCGATTGCCGGGTCGAGAAGCGTTGTTGGTTTTTCTGCGAAATTTCCAGTAGCAGCTCGGACTCTGGATTTGTGCCCGGTCGATGGCAAAAGGCTCTTCCCCTAATACATGGAACCTTAATTCCGGTGAAATCCCTATGAGTCCATTCAGGGAATGCAGGCTATGCTATGTATGTTGTGTTTATTTTTTTAAGTCTTTCTTTTTAACTGATAAGACTCAAAGCATAGTAGGTATAATGGGTTAGCATGACTTAAGCTCAGGCACTTCTTACTCTAATATCAATAGGAAGAACACTATGCCTCGCTATAAACTTATTAACTGATCAATCATTGTACCATCAATAATAGGGAATATGAACATTTTTTTTTTAAACGATACTTTATTTCGTTATGTAGCCGTAAAAAATAATCCAGCGCCTTAAAACTAAAATTAAGTAACAAAAATTTTTTATTAAATTATGAGACAGATATTGGCATTTTAAACACCCGCGATTTTGGCGCGCTTGCCGTGACGTCAAAGTCTACGTTCTCTCAACCAAACAACCACGTACAACAGACACTGTTTTAGTAGACTTTGACGTCATATTCCATTTGACCGATAGTGTTGCGTTTCAAGGGATTTGAATTTCCAACAGTTTTTTTGGACTTTTTAATAATTATTTTCTTATCAAAAAAGAAATAATATAAAAAAATATCTTCATAGACATAATTCTAAAACGATAAAGTTCATAAAAAAAAAATTTGACCTTTTTTTAAGTCAGACGCATATTCCCTATTGTATTGTGTTAGTTTTAAAATATATTTATAGCAGTTGTCCTATTTTTTGACATTTTATATTTGTTACTCGTGCCTTTTTTGATATGGCAACTCATTTGGTATTGAACCAATAAAATTAAATAATTCATGCCAACATTACAAAAAGAAAATCTAATCAACATTTTATGTAAAGCCAAAGAGTAGGTTAAGATATTAAAATGCATTTTTCCTCAATGTAGTCGTCAGTACATGCAATATGAAGTAATAGAAAGAAAAAAAGGCACTTAATCGCAAGCCGTGATTGTATGTATAGCTTTGAAACCTCGCAAATGTCATTAGCAGGGCTCTTAGGGGAGTGGGGTAGCAGAGGATTAGTGCGGGGGGAGGTCGGTGACCCTTGACCGGTGGATCGTCTACATTGTGTGGTGTGCATGCAATCTTAGTAGGTACGTACTTACATTGATGACTTTCTTGTATAGTATTTTTCGAAAGGTATTCTTTGCTATTGGGATGTATAGAAGCACGATAAAGACTAGATTCTTGTTTTAGTTAGTATCTTATCTCATATTTATATAGGTACAAAGCCATTATTTCCAGTATCGAACATTTCAATTCTGAAGGAGTGTTTGTTTACTTCTTCTTCTTAAATTACTAAGCTGTTATCATACAAATGTGACGGAAAGCTCAGGTAAAAACAAAAACGCTTATTTTTCTTGTATCCCGGTTATTGTAATTGTTTATTTATTGTTCTGCGTTGTCCCAAACGACACCAAAATTTTATGAGGTCGTGAAGATGAAACAAATGCTGTGTACACAAAAATAACGCCAAAGTCTATCCCATAATTTTTGAGCACCACAATAAAATCTTTTCTCTCTATTGTATACCTCTGTACTTAAGATAACCGCTGAAATTATTTCTCCCCGTTCAAAAGAGCGGCGCGTTTTCAAACCATTCGAATTTCGAAAATTACATTCAACTAGAAAGGCGTCACTGCGGGTTCTATCGACTTCGATAAAAAGGAAAATGAATTCTCGAGAGGGATTGCCAAATTAGGTCATTTAATCTTCATTCTAGACGGGATCTTTGCCGATTTCGCTTCTGACGTACATTTTTAATATATCTTCCTTCCGGGATAAAGTAATTGGTTTATTATCAAGACTGATCCGTATTACGGAAATATCTATTAACACTGTTGGGCAATAAATTGTTCGTTGAAAAATAATGCTGCAAAGATTATTTGGGATCGGATTACCTTGTTATGTTTTGCGATGATTTTCTTTGATTGCTATAATGCTCGTTAAAATTGATCCTTATTCTAAAAAAAATGCTCTAATTAAAAATATATCTTAACGATCCATAGTAAATCCACTTTTCAAGCATTTTATCAAGCTATTTCTTGTATTAGTTTATGAATAAAATTCTTTGCTTTTATAAGTATTGTAGATATATGGAAGAAAAAGGCATACTGCGCCGACCTCAAGTGAATAAGGATAAGGGCAGGAGGATGAGATAACCAAATACTATAAATTAATACTAACTTGTTCGTCTTTCCCAAAATATGTGATTTTAAACTTACGTACAAATAACGATGGTGACTTTAAAATACCACCGTAAACACGGATAAGCCATAGCTTATAGGTACATAGGTACATGTACCTATACATACCAATGATACATAATTCTCTTCAAAACTACAATTACTGTAGATATTTTATCTCAAATTCAATTTCCCCAACCCGGTCACAGATTTAATGACTGCATTCACAGTACAATGTTGAATGAAGTAATGACGTAAATTAGCAGTTGCACATCGGCTCGTGACCGGCGGGCGGGAGCCACCGGAGTTTGCTTAGGTCATGGCTGCGCGCACGCAACGCCACGCGCGCTGCGAGGCCAGTAAACCGTGGCTTGGTAGAAATATTATAAATATTTATTTTATAGTATAATTATCTAATATATAAAATTCTCGTGTCACAGTTTTAGTTGCCATACTCCTCCGAAACGGCTGGACCGATTTGTATGAAATTTTGTGTGCTTATCCGGTATCTATGAGAATCGGCCAACATCTATTTTTCATCCCCCTAAAATGACCCACCCCTATATGGCAAAACAACGTTTGCCGGGACAGCTAGTAGGTTCTATAAATTTTTCATTTAATTTTGAACCATTTGAAAAATTTTAGTCCAAATAGAAAGTTAGTTAATAACAATAATTTAATAACTACGTTATTTTAACTCTTAATTTCTGCATAATTTCAATTCCAATTCAAGAAGGTATGTATATTATTTCTTAATTTTCCGAAACCTATTACTATCGCTATTATATTATATATTATAGCTTTAGATTCGTACATTCTTAACACTTGACATTTAATATTATTCAAATTTTGAACTATTTAAAACAGGTTTACATTCATTAATGCTCAAAAATTTATAAATTGTTTATTTTATTACAAAGTTGTTTAAAGAAAAAAGAAGATTTTTATAAAGAAAATCCATCGAAATTTATTTGGTCTAGCCTAGCTTACACTATCTTTTATAATAGCTGGGATTTATGTTTTGTTTAACACGTACGTTGTAGGTACATGTAACATCTATGCAGTAATATCATAACATTTTCCCGCCATATTCTACCTATACGCAACTTTGTGTTCCGCTGAAGTTGTGGCTCTAAACGTACGTAACGGGTTTGCAAACTCCGCAAAATAATGTAAATGCTTAGTTAGAACTGCGCCATTATATTGTGACATCGCTTTAACTATTTAATTAAAATTGTTCTATGCAATCCACACAACTGAGGGAAACACCGTCGACGTGTTTTACAAATTCCATTTTGCACGGAATGATAACTTGAATTAATGAATACTAGAAAGCGGGAATCAAGTTAATGCGTTTATGAAGCTTTACATGCCATTCGATTCCTTTTTTTAGTTCCTATTTAATTTTATGTTTGAATTTCTCTTTATGCTCTTAAGGAGGCTCTGGCTCTGAATACCATTTTAAGATCATTAGCTAGCAACTTGTATAGCTTCAGCAGGTTCCCTCACGATGTTTTTCTTTATTTGAGAGATTAATTCTTACTTCCTTATAACTAATATAACATAGTATATCTTGCAGCTGAAACAAAAATTCGAATTATTTTCGTACGACCAAAAATTTTCTATCCGGTTCAGAGGACCAAAATTCTAAAAAAATCTTACTTTCGGCTCGAAGGACTATTATTTTCTTTCTGACATAAGTACTAATATAAAATTATGGCTAGTCCTTAGGCTTTCGACTAGGGTAGGTGCTATATTATGCTACGAGTTTTACTCTTCTCATTCAGAGAAGCAGTCGGGATGAAAAAAACAAGATAGTCCTACTCACTAAATGAACTTATATATCAAGCGGGTTTTAAATCAACTGTACAACTTGCTGAATGTAAAATTAATAGATTGCGCAAACACATTTTTCCACTCATATTCGTAACTACCGACAACGGTTTTCCCTGCTTTTATAAAAAGGCAAAACGGTTGGTAGGACCGCACGTATTCCTTGTCAACAATCATCCTGTATTATACTTACTGTATACATCACGACTGAACATCTAATTTTGTATGTAAATCCTAAAATTGATTTAAACCTAATTATCTATCACTGAATCCATCTTTTCTTTTGTTTCGTGTGAACAGCAACTACGGATCTGCATTGCGTATGAACACGCCGCATACATGTATTTGTATGTAGCATATCCGATGCTAGTTACTGCAATCAGCACGCCGCTTACCCCCACCCAAAATGTAAAACAGACTGACTGAATAAATCACTCATGCAAATGTAAACTTTTGCTACATTTTAATCTCGTTTAGAGAACCTTTTATAAGCTGAGGTATTGTTACTCAAAATCCATAGTAATGTTGTAAATGCGAAAGCAAACTCTGTCAGTTACCTTTTTATGCTAATTCGTAAAAAGAAAATATACCTCATTTTATCGAATGTAGTTGCTGCTATTGAGATTACATTTGAAATATGTCTAAAACAATCTCATTGCATTTAATTGTTCATTGCAAATTTATTTCCATAGACGAAATAGAGTACTTTATTCAACTTAGTGCTTATTTTATCCGTATTGGAGACCCAATACGGATAAAATAGTCATCGAGTTGAATATTTTGAATTTATACCAATTCGGTTAAATGGCTATAAGCCCTCGGGAGGAGTTTCCTCAAATTTATTACAGCAGACGTCTCAGATGTTCGGATATTTCGCCATTTAGTGTTATTTACGTTGAATTTGAGACCGTAAAGATTTTATCAAATTTATTGCTCGCATTGCGACATTCCCTTTAAATATATCGACACTGACGCATCTTCTTATCTTGTAGTTAAATGTTTGTGTAATTGTTACAGATTCGAGAACGCTGGAATTTGCAAGAACATCGTAGTTACAAGGTAAAATTGCATTTTAATATTATGATGCAAAGCTCGTTGGCTTAATTAAAAAGTTCCAGATAAAAGTTGATTTAAATTTGGGTTAAGTGTGTGCAGCAATATGAAAAACCAGGTCAGATTACCTAAGGAGCCATACTTTACACTCATTTCCATTTCTTGACTTCGTGGGACCAATTGAATTTTTATTGGAATTCTTTTTCTGTTAAGAAAATAAGGATAATGGTATAAAGCTGTTTGAGTCTGCTTGTATTAAAAATATGTTTCGCTCAACTGAATTTATTTATGTACGAGTACCTACACTGAATACCCTTGTCCTTAAAATTTTTAGATTCTCTTTAACGAAAGTACAGAAATTCTAAGAAATATTAAATACAGACTGTTTTAATTAAATTTTGGTTTTAGCCTCGGGTCTTTGATAAATAGAAAATAATCATCAACTTGAATACACCTGTCTTAACCAGCAGATTAGAAATTAAATGAATCGTCAAATAAACTTCAAGCTTGGTCAAAGGCTTTGTAGAAAACATAATAAATAAAATTTTAAATAAAGGAGGCTGTAACATAGAGTGATTTCCAAGTAATTTTTAACGCTAAAAGCGACACCGGGTGTTGGCATTCTGGCCTACAAAATAGCCCACTTGAAAAATGGCACTGGCAGCTAGCCCCGATAATGTACGAAGCAGAACAATCCATCAGCCGCGTGGCGGAAACTACCTCCTCCCTCATTCCACTGGATAAGGGCACCATTGTACATCTTTAGTACCTTCTAGGGCTACGGAACTTTTACTATATTTTAGGGGTTTATTAATGTCGCACTTTGCAAGAATTATAGACTCTTCTAAGATTATAACTAGATTTCAATTTATTAGAACAAAGACTACTATTTTGCAAACGGTAATGTACAGAATACTTGCTTTATATTTCCAACTCGTGACGTTGATTGCGATTTTAATATTTTATTTATAATTTTAATTCAAGTGAAAGTGATATAAAATTACATACCAAAAAAAAGTTGTAGTCAAGGTTGATTTGATATGAATGTGTTTTTTTGTGATCCATCCACTTTAAATCTTGTAAACTATTTACAGTTATGTTTTCATAAAAGGTGGCCCTTTAGGTGATGACACAACGACAATCTAATCCCGTTTTTTTTTCTAATCATGATATCCAAGGTAGAGAGTCCCTAAAAGGGACCGTCCAACACAATTACCTTTTCAGTAGCTAGCGGCAGGGATTTGGCGAAAAATCGCCTGCCATAAATACAGCTATACTTAAAGAAGAACATCAATCAAAATTATGTGGATTTTATTTATGTAGCTTGATAGAGTGTGCGTGTTATGTTATTGATAAGCAACTATTTTGTTCCCAGGACCCGTGCCGAAGAATATGGACGATAAATCATGCTCAATGAGCGCTTGGAAATGAAACAAAGGACGAGAAAGAAAGTGTTCAAACAAAAACAAACTGAGGCGAAGTTATAGCCAAAATATTCACCAAAGTCATGTGAAGTAAATATTCATCAGTGCAACTGTCATATCTGAGAAGCATATCTTGTGACAATCGTTAAACACGAAGACATATCTCATTATTTATGCTAGTCACCCTTTTGTGATTATAGATAGTGTTAAAATTATTGCTCAAATTCTATAAAGAAGATTTTTTGATTTATTAAATCTAGATTTTAATGGAGACAAGACAAAAATATTGATGTTTCGAAAAATGTATTGAGTGAATCAAATAAAGCTAGAACTTTATCGAGTCTATATCTTAGAATAAGTGACTAGAATGAAATACTACAGCATGTTTTTCTTACGGAGGCGGACGTTGATTCTAAAGGCTGTGCTCGTACTGACAGCGATATGGTTTATGGTCGCGCTGTTGACTACTAATGGCGGTTCAAGGAACGCCATTGGTGCGCCAGCGATTGAATACGAAGATGCGGAGGCGAAACCCTTGAAAATGGCGAAGCCTACATCTACAAAAAGGAAGAGTGAATCCTACGGGAATAATCTATCTGATGGTGAGTGTTATTTATGGATTGAAACTGCATGAGCTTGCTTGGTGTAGGTGTTTAATCAAATACCAGATATATCGATAGCTTACCACCATATCGCACAATATCACCTACTGAAACTAACTTATAATGCTAACGATAATTTAGCAGTAAATAAATCTGAATCTGATGAATATAAAATAGATACGCAGGACACATTTTACTGAAACCAAATTACGGATCGCGTCCCCTGAGATCGAAAGGGAAAAATAAACCTACTCTTAGTTTCTCTTATTTCATCAGTGCCTCTGTTT
Source organism: Acronicta psi (assembly GCA_946251955.1). Classification (NCBI taxonomy): domain Eukaryota; kingdom Metazoa; phylum Arthropoda; class Insecta; order Lepidoptera; family Noctuidae; genus Acronicta; species Acronicta psi. The sequence goes on along the minus strand of OX276482.1, from coordinate 9,429,933 downwards.
GCATTTATAAATATTGCTTTCCGTGTTGTGTCTACAGTCCCCGAGAAACGTCTTCAGTTACGATTGTCTCTCTGCTAATACATGCAATACAAATGGTAATAAGGTTAGATGTAACAACACCAGAATGAATTTCTAATAGCATTTCCCCAAGAGTGTTATAGCCATGAATAGCTTTTACTTTCTTCTAGTTATTTATCCAATCCAATATAGCCAATCTCTTTAGTTTAAAAAATTTGGCTACGGGTCGGTAAGGCAATTTTATCACAATAATAATAATCATATCCAACGTAAATCTAAAGGTGGCGGGCACTGTTAGAAATTGACGTAGTTATGCCATGACAACTAATGCCATCTAGTGACATTAAAAGCGTAATATTGACTATACCAAGGTTAGCTACACAAACCAAATATTGGCTTAGCTTTACAAATAAACAATGCATAGTAATAATATAGTATTAGTCAAGGTCACTTTGTAAATTTATGTTATATTGATATACACCCCACACTTGATTTTATCGATCTGCATGTTAGAGTTTGTTGTTAGTGGCTTCCTTTATTTCGATATTTTGCATGATAATGTGCGTTTGTCCGTCACAGCACGAACGTGGGTCGATTGGATCGGTCGGCTTGCGGGGAAAGAAGGTAATTTTTAAAGGCCTTTGTTTGTTAGTACTTTATCGCAAAGTAGAAAGCAAATGGAGTTTCAATGGTGGATTAAAAGAATTTCCCCCTCAATATTGGTGACAGATGCAACGATATTTGCTGTTTTCATTAAGAAAATAGCTCTATTCGTATGCACACTAACTAATCCAGTTGCTTATTGCTCTGTGACCTATCTATACTCTTGTATATAGATTATACATAGGCCCGTCGTGTATGTAGTTATTTTCTGTTTGTAGCTCTTGCCCGTGTAATTGTGTCAAGTAGATTGTAATGTCATAAATGTATTGGTGTAGGGTAGTTAAATCTAACAGCTGTACATTAATTTACACCGCAATTACACGTATTAACAACCCATGTTATCATATTAATTACCATGATATTCCATCATGTAACTGCGTAACAAACTCATAAATTGGAACCATGAAAATTCACGCAGTGTAAACTAACGATCGATTACATTTTTACGAATCGTTCAGATCCATCAACTTTTTAACATAGCAATCATTAGCTCAATGGAATTAATGAGTGAATTATACTCTATATAACAGTGTAGTTTGAGAAGGACATTAGCTATAACAATTCACACTGTAGGGTTAGGTGTGATCGCTGCTCCCGGGTCGGACAACGCACCCGGTGAACTGGGCAAACCGGTCGTTCTACCGAAGAATATAAGCGAAGATACCAAGCAAGCAGTCTCCGAGGGATGGAAAAAGAACGCGTTCAACCAATACGTTAGCGACCTGATATCCATTAGAAGAAAACTACCGGACCCTAGGGATGAATGGTAAGGAAACGATCCCAAAATCCTTAAAGCAACTTGTATGAGGTACAAACTGAAAATATCCCAAGGGGTTTAGAGATTTCTGTACATTCTACCTCTTATCGCATTTCTCTGGAATTACTGTATTAAACTAAAAAAAAAACTGTATATTATTATTACACATGTCACGGGTTTTCCTTCGCATGAGAAAAGTTCTGAAAAATACTAGGTATATTTTGAGCCCTGGCCTTATCTGAGCCCCGCTCTATTTATAATAACATTTTCAGCGCTGAGAACCAGGAAATAATAATATGGCATAAAGATAACGAATTTATTTAATAACTTAGCGTAACAGATACTTTATTTTATTATCTCTGTGTAGATAATATCTCAATTCATTCGATTTCCCAGTTTTCTTGAGGAGTGGAAATTAAAAGAATTTTTATATCCGATTTTTTTTTATAAATCTATATACTATACGCAAGAACGGGGATATAATGTAAAATTTTATCTTAATAAAGGCTGTATTTATGTGTTAGGAATTTAAATTATTACAAAAGATTACACACCTTTCTATAAAAAAAACTTTTTCTCCCCTAAAAAATCAAGGTCCAGCGGGGCTAACATGCACGCCGCGAGAACATTTTGTCGACGCTTATGTCGCGCTTTTGTCTCATTTTTGCACGAGAAAGAGCAAGACAAAAGAGTAAACAAAATTTTGTCGTGGCGCGCATGTTAGCCTGGCAGGAAAGGTTGAAGTTGTAAATAGATGTGCCAATCGTTAATCATTAGTAGATTTCAGGGCATTTCGCAACATAGGATATTCTTAGGTGGACCAAAGCAGTTACATAATTGATGCCAAAGGATATCAAATGATCTTAAAGCATTCACTATCCCGATAATCGGATTACACAGTGAGGAGGATAGAGAAGAGGTCTCTTCCCATCAGTGGATGTTAGGCTGTATAGATAGAGATGTCTCGAATTTTCAAGCTCTATCGTCAGATAAACAATTCATAGCAATAATAAGTAATACAAAAAATATTTCACCAGGTGTAAGGTACCAGGCAGGTATTTAGTGGACCTGCCGCAGACTTCAGTAGTAATATGCTTCCACAACGAAGCGTGGTCGGTGTTACTCAGGACGGTGCATTCCGTGCTCGACAGGTCGCCAGCGCACTTGATCAAAGAGATCATTCTCGTCGACGACTTCTCCGACATGCGTAAGTTTGCGTTTACATACGGCAATAGAGTATGCAGTTAGTTAATTGAGCATGAATCAGCTTTAAATTACGCTTTTAATAATATTTCTACACCTTTTTTTTGTTATTTGAAAACATAATAAATTAGGATGTTTAAGTATATAAACGTTTTATGTTACTCGTTTATGTAACTGTGTTAATTTTATTTGATTTCCTAGCATTCGAGGAGTATTCTATAGTCCGTTTTTTAATCTTAGAGACTAGATTGACACATGCAACTGTCAAAATTACAAATAATGATACCAGCTTTTATGTGTAGTATTGTACCTACGATACCGGTTTGTTGAATCGTAACTTTTAGACGATTAGCTTAAAAGTGTTTTATCCCAAATCGTATTATTAAAGCCCAAATTAATTAAAATTGTCCGAGTGCACAATACAGTCTGTGAAAGGTAAGTCGTCGTAGAGTTTTTAAGTACCAAATGACGTAAAATTACCTAACAAAAAAAAACTAAGAAAGAACTTTAATAAATTTAGTCTTATGTTCCAACGAGGTAATAAGTATTAGAAAACTATATCAATAGCTGTAAAACAGAAGAAGATGAATGTTGTTTTCGCTATCGTTATTTAGTCCTTAAAAACTCTTAACTAATCCCACCCATGATTATTACGTTTTAAATAAGACCTACTATTTTTTTCAGGATAACTTAATATTAAAAAAACCGACACATCAATTTATTAGCGATAATTTTTGATAGATCGACATTACTATTTAAGAATTGCAAAAAACTGGTATCCCACGAAATGTCACTTTAGTCTCTGAGATTAAAAAACAGACTATACATAATTACTTACTTCCATACTTGCTCTTTTACATCCATGCTACGAGGAAATGCTTGTCGATCTTTTTACATTTCCATATTCAAACTTTTTTTTACCATAAATGTAATTATCAGATTTATAAAACAGGAAGTGTTATTTACAGCACATTTGATGCAGCAGCTAGATGATTATATGTCATCGTTACCTAAAGTAAGGATAGTAAGAGCCACTCGACGTGAGGGCCTCATCAGAGCGCGGCTGCTAGGGGCTCGATACGTTACTGCTCCCGTTCTGACGTATCTCGACAGCCACTGCGAGTGTACAGAAGGTAATATTCTTTAATTAACCAAACTCAAATCCATTTTAACGAGCAGTCGTTAACCTCAGCTATTTCATTCCAGGATGGCTCGAACCATTACTAGATAGAATTGCCCGTAACAAGACAACAGTAGTTTGCCCCGTAATTGATGTCATCGACGACAATACCCTCGAGTATCATTATAGAGATTCAACGTCCGTCAATGTTGGTGGTTTCGACTGGAATCTCCAGTTCAATTGGCACCCTGTTCCGGCTAAGGAGCGAGCGAGACATCAACATACTGCAGAGCCCGTCTGGTCCCCGACTATGGCTGGCGGTCTATTTGCTATAGACAAAGAATTTTTTGAAAAGTTAGGAACATACGACAGCGGATTTGACATTTGGGGCGGTGAAAATCTAGAACTGTCATTTAAAACATGGATGTGTGGAGGAACTCTAGAGATAGTTCCGTGTTCGCACGTCGGTCATATATTCAGGAAACGTTCACCGTACAAGTGGCGAACCGGTGTCAATGTACTAAAGAGAAACTCTGTTCGATTGGCTGAGGTAAGAATTTTTGTAACGATAATAGGTACTTATCTTGCTTGGCTTTCGGAACTAAATAGTTGATAATATCCCAATTGCTTTTAGGTATGGTTGGACGATTACGCGAAGTACTATTACCAACGAGTTGGTAACGATAAGGGTGATTACGGGGACATCGCGGGTCGGAGATCTTTGAGAGAGAAACTAGGTTGCAAATCCTTCGAGTGGTATCTGAAGAATATTTATCCGGAACTATTTATTCCCGGAGAGTCCGTTGCTCACGGCGAGGTACGTTCTTATTATTGCTCGAAATTACTATATCTAAATGACAGTTTAAAATACCTACAAATGTGTTTTTTTTTCTAAGATTTATAGCATCACAATCAGTGAGATTTATTTTTGATTGCGATATTTTTTCTGCATAAACATGAGTGCAAATTAATGAGTGTTTTTCGAAATTATTACATGTACAGATCCGAAATATCGCCTTTCAAAAGATATGTTTGGACTCTCCAACGCGCAAGTCAGATCATCATAAGCCAGTCGGACTTTACCCGTGTCACCGGCAGGGAGGAAATCAGGTCTTCTGTCGATTTTCAATTGACCGATTGCGGCAGTACCACTTTGCAGGAGTTGTTTATCAAAATTTTCAATGTTTGTTTTGGTTTCGTTCAATATCCATATTATTGCACTCTTTATGCACGTTGGACAGCACGGTTTTTTTATTGCACCCATAGTCACTTTTTTGCATTTATTTTTGTGGCCACGACTGATAGGTTCGAAACAAGCGCTTCCCAAACCACTGCCTAGATGGTGTGACGGTCGCAGAAAATGAAAAAGAAGCAAATCTGCCAAGCATCATGTTTCACAAATGTCACCACAGTGGTGGCAACCAGGTACTCCTAATCTGACAAAGGAGTTGTGTGTTTGGGTTGGACTCATTTTAGGGGTGTTAAAGGTTTTCATTGATTTCTGAACTTCATAAGGAATGATTGTGTTATTGTCAATTTTTAACAGTTATTTATGTTTTTCATCTTCATTATCACAATACTCCAACGTCATCAGTTGTTTTATTTTGCAATTTTTTGATTACTCAATATTCATTGATTCCGAATGATGACGTTGGATCAGCACGCTTGCTTTTGGCACGCCTTTTATAACTTATGGATGGCACCAGATCGCGAATCCTGTATCAGAAATGTGCCTGGACTCGGCTGCGGGCCCCGAAGATATGAAGAAACCTGTCAACGTTTGGCCATGTCACGGGGAATATGGAAATCAGGTTTGTCTAAGGCCGCCAAGTTATTCAAATCTATTGCTTTCGCTTTATCCTGTAGTTGGGTGTTGGTCCTCATCATCATTGGTAAGTTTGGTTATAGTAGCAGCTTCAGAAACAAACCAAAATAACACAATAATGCATTATAAGAAAACCACTAATCGGTAAAACATTGCGTGTCTGTGTTCGCTTTTTCATACCTCACGCAAATGGCTTACATTTTCATTCATATTTTGTGCTGTACTAATGCGTTAAGATTTGTAACACAAACAATCATGTTAATACATTTCGATATGGTAAGTAACAGAGTAGATGTCACTAGAAACTTCATTTCCTGAACTGATCCAACTGTGTTTGAACAAACCTACTTTTACTCTTTATTACCTTTGAGGGGTAAAATGGAGTTGTAGATTAGAATACCGAGTTTTACAGTAGGTATGTTTACTCTTCCAATTTTGGTACTGCCGTGAGGTAATATAACTTTAAAACTCGTCTAACACAAATTTATGTTAAAAAATAACCGAAAATGTTTTTAAAATATTAACTTATGTACATTTCTACTTGACATAACATACAATTGTGTTAAACGAATCTTTAGAAAATAAGTTTTATATCCTTTGTCTATTTTAAATGACTATTTTATTATAATGTTTAATCGACCCTGTTTATTTTCAACTTTTGTATAGTCTCTTATTTTTTGTTTTCCGTTTGTTTTATATGGTTTTGGTTTAACGGTTGGTTGGGTACCATATACAATAACCATAAATATTTAACACATTTATTAAAGATTTTAACTCCATATTAATAACGAAATATGCACAATACTGTTTATACACTTATTTTGTTTTTGTATATATAAATCTTGTATAATGTTATTGATAACTTTGTTTAATTACAAAGCTTAAGTATTGGGGTTTAAAGAACACAAAACAATACATACTTAAACCTATGACGTTCTTAAAAACAAGTATTGTCACATTTATCTATCCATAATTTGATTTTTATAGAAAATCACCGTTACACATGAACATATCAAATAACATGGTTTCTACACAATTTTCAGTACTGGATGTATTCAAAGAATGGAGAAATTCGACGTGATGAAACGTGTCTGGACTACTCAGGACATGATGTCGTGTTATACCCTTGCCACGGGGCTAAGGGTAACCAGCTGTGGCTGTATGACCCTAACGTAAGTTTGAATGCGCATTTTCCTCTATCAAATTACCCACAAAAAGCTTTGGATCTTGACGTGACACAACTTGTTCCGAAAGGAGGTCATCAAAAACAGCCCAAATTTTTACCTGAGCTGTCAAGTTGACAGTTTTTACTATAAAACAATATGGAACTGATAATAATGTGTCAAAATGGCGTGCGCTTTTTCTAAATTAAAAGCTATTTTTTCTCATCCCCTAGTAAGCTTTATGAGTTTTAACCAGCGTAATACGGGGTATTTTTTCCAATAAGTGTACCTTCGGTACATCATGGGAAACATTTTTGATGACCTCCTTTAGTCTACAGATTAATAATTCCACTTCGTTTAAGTTTAAGTTGTCACTTCTTATTAAACCTTGTTATTTTTGTACAATTGTTATTTCTTATTGATACAATTATGTGTCACAATTCAAAATATAGCACATTTCAAAATATTCTCAAGATTTTAATGAATAAGATTAATCTGAGACAAGTTGTCGAGGAAAATAATTTACTTTGCAATGTTTAGGGAAAATTAAATTGCGGAGTTAGGAAACGAACAAGCCTTTTGTAACTGCTGCTAAATATAGGAGTTAGTCAGCAAAATTATTTGAGTGTTCCAGTATAAATTATTTCCTTTCTTTATAGAATACGGGTACCGTCAGTCGAGATTTCGCTAGCACTATTTTGTTTGAAATGAAGTTTTGTGTTAAGGTTGCAAAAGTTATAGCAAGCTAGTTGAAAACAGTCAAATTTTCTCTCGCCTGTGCTTTAAATTACAAAAAATATTTTAATTTTGCCTAAAAAGCTCAAACTTGCTTTGCATGAGGTTTTAGGATGGTTGGAAAAGTTCGTATTTTTGTCAATAAAGGATTTTTTAGTTTTATGTAAATTCAAAAGTTTTTAGTTTCATTTTTATTTGGATAATGATACTGGACTCGCTAAAAACATATTACATCCAAGACCAGCTAGTGTTTCAATTTGTTTAAAAATCAATGCAGAAATGTTGATTAATAAATTATTGACTTTGCAGACAAAGTTACTGAAGCACGGCTCCAGTGAAAAATGCATGGCGATATCAAGAAATAAGGACAAAATAGTCATGGAGACTTGCAACGAGTCGGAGCCGAGGCAAATGTGGGACATGGAGAATTTCAACCCTGAGAGGTTAGCCCCAGAGCTGATAGTCGAGTAGCCGGAGGCCTACCTAGAACTGCTGTTTATATAAACGGCACAGACTTTAAAAATATAGTGTGACTGTGACTTAGTGTAATTAAAATGGTTCACTTGTTGTCTGACGCAAAGAATGCTTGTAGTTGTGTCCTGTATGTATAGTGGGATTTGAGACCTGTTTGTCTAAGGCTTCAGAATGTAAGCATGTTGTACATTTTTCTATTACATGAACCCCGTTAAAATCGGCCTATCGGTTAATGATGTGTTTGATTTTAGTTTCGCTTGAATGCCATTTGTTTAGTTCCTAGAGATTTCTATGTGAAATTGAGAAGTGAATTTGTGGACGGTGAAATTTTTGCATTAGTCAGATGTTGCAATATTGATGGTGCTTTCCTGTGTTTGTTATGTCACGAGGTATCTTTATTTAATGTTTCGAAAAATTTATAGTCTTGTTGATTTTCAGAATCAGCAATTTGAGTTTTAGCTAGTTTTCTTTCTGACGAGTGTTATCTTACAGTGTTTAATGGAGAACTTATCTAAATTATACATATCTACATAGAAACATTTTACGGATATTTTAACTAGAATGAATGTTTATTGCAGTCTTTTTATGGATTTTAAAGTATTTTATGTAAAAATTAATGTTGTAATAGTATTCTTTATCGAGTATTAACTTACCGGTTAGAGTTTAGTATACAATTAAACTGTACATATCTTTGATATCGCCGTATGCTTCAATATAATTATTTATTATGGCTACAAAATAATGTACGACCTAAGGAATAAGTCAGTGACTGATATAGAATGGCAGTTAAATGTAACCCTTAGAAAAATGCCTTTACGTCAGACGTTTTGTTACACTGAGGCTATTTAAGAACCACAGGGCTTTTCGATATTTAGTTAAAATGTGATCGGCAACAAATAATATGTATATTTCAAATATAGATAAACCCGTTGTTTTTTTTATTGCTTGTCCTCTATTTTTTAATGAGCCTTATACATATTTGAATATCGATCTAAAATTTAAGTAACTGTCACTAGTTTCACCTATTTAATATTTCTTTCAATTTGATGTCATTAAGTTATAGGGCGTCTAAGACAACGGTTGTCCTAATAATTATCATAGCTATATTTTTTTATTGGCTATGTTTGAAAAACGACCTCACAAATTATAAAATATTTGTAAAAAGCAATGTTTAAAAAGTAACAAGACCATAATGGCGTAAAGGCAATATTGGAAATCCAATGTCAAATGAAAAACATAGGGTGTTACAAAATAATGACATTAATAGTTTAACGCAAATTACATTTGTGTTTTATTATAAAATAAATATATTTCGATATAGTTAGTCGTATTGACTTGCGTCGTAGATTGTATAAATTTTTAGTGAAATTGTAAAATAATGAATGATAGATTTTTAATGGTATTAAATAAGTAAATATTTTTGTACTCATAAGTTACTGAGCGAATTTATTTTTTAGTCACATGTTCTGTATTGAATTATTTTGAAGGTGACTGTTAATTTTATTGACATTATTAACAGATTAATTGAAATTTTAGTACGCAGATGAGATGATAAGATTTTTTAGGAAAATTTGATTCGTAAAGTACATTGACATCTTAATTTGTTAAGCCTTCGTTTTACGAAAAAAAATCGTAACCGTTCAAAGAAGAACACTATACATTCCTTTAACCACTAATTAATATCTTATTTTAATGCCCCTTTTCAGATATTTCCTTTGTTGTTAAAAAAAATTACATTCCTCTTTGTGATGAAACACAAAAATAATTCTTATTAATACTTTTAATATTCCTAAAGGTCTTAATAAAAAATATTGCGTAGGAGAATTTAGAATAAAATTTCCTTCATCTCTTACCTACTATAATAAAAACTATGAGCCAGTATTTTTCATTTTCTTTTCTTTTTTTTAACATAATTACGAATATAAAATTATACAGACAAGACACGATACTGCCAATTAGTTTTCCTAGCTGTTTTGTTAAATTAGTCATTTCTTTTTCTATATTTTTTTCAAATTCTAGTAACACCTTAGAATAACGTAAATAATTGACTGAATATAATTTGTGAATATCGTTGATTGTATAAAAATAAAATTATTTCCGATACGATAGTTTAAAAATCGGAAATTATTTTATTTATTTAGCTAGCTTTTACGATTAAAATAGTTCAATGGGAAGAGAAACTAGATCATAATTATAGAGAATTGTGTTTTTAGTTTATGTTTGATCGCCTTGTATACCTATTCAATTTAAAAAATGTACCTACGTTTATACATTTAATGTAATTATCACAATTTATCACAATAAAGGGTTTTAAAGCTCTGTTACAAAATTTAAAACAAGAAAAAATATCACAATTATTGGAGGCTACAACGGTTTCACATTTTAGATTTTAATAATTTTTAAAGAAGAAATATTTTTAGTTGAAATTTTATTTCTTGGTTTTAATGTAAATATCTTTTTATAGTTTAAAGTACCTTCTAAGGTTATTTTTTTAAACAGACAGGTGTGAAGTTATTTTATTATCTGAAGTCGATATAGTCCAATAATATGTCAAGAAATAAATATATGATCGAACGCAATCGAACTTAATTCTGACTTCGTGAAATAAAAATAACTTGTAGAAATTGTATAATAGACCCTAAAAATAATAATGCCTCCACCAACTTCACACCCTGTACGTAAAATATAAATCCATATGCATTCACATTCTTTGTATAATAGTTAGTAAATTGTTAGATATTATAACTAAATAGATATACAATAAGATGTTTTAATGTGCCTTATAACTTTATATAATTATTGAATGTTGAAATTTCTGTATATAATGCGGTGTCTCCAAATGTAATTATACTAGGTATGTACTATAGCGTAACATTAGATGGCGATTACATAGTATTTGTAAAATAAAGCATTATGTTGGATTTGTATTTTCTTGTTTTATTTTTCCGTTTATTTGGAAAGTCAACAAGTAGGTACATCTATTACCTATCTACATCCCATGTAGTGGGCTAGCCAGAATAATTAATCAAACCGCGTTATCTATCTATACCTACTAATACAAAACTGTAAAACCTGTCTGTAAATTTAAGATATAAAAAAACGATTAGGTTTTAAGGAGAGTATATAAACGCGAATCCAACAAAGCTACTACTAAAGTTACTTGTTGTTGTTGTTAAATTCAAAATATTTTTTATCCAATAATAATAAATAATTTTTATTGGATAAAAATATAAAACTATTATATATTCAATAGTCGAAACTATTTTTCAATAGTCAAACTAGTTGCACGGTTCCAAAAAGTGGGACTTATGGAGAAGAGACGGCAAGAAACTCCATATTCACTCTTTAAAAAAATAGGTATATGGCAACAGGCAAATATATGGCAACAGTAACAACACAATTTTGTGGTGAATAGTATAGTGCAGTTTGATGTGTAGGAGAAAAAAAAAGATGATTGCCATTGCAATAAGAGCTGACCAGTCCCACCAGTGACAGACAGCACCTCTTCACGAGCATGACGTGTGTTTATTAGAAAGCTACATCTATACCGATAATGATAATCATCATTATCACGATCACGGCTGAAATAATAATAATAGTAACATCTATAATGCCTAGACTACAATACTACCAAGCGGACCAATAGGACCACGCGGGCGAAACCGCTGGCGCTGGCGAAAAGCTAGAGATAATATAAAATAAAAGAGCAGTAGGTACCTAAGTAGATTGATGATAAAGATGATGATGAAATCTTTTCATTTTTATTCGATCTATTAAAACTCTTCCATCCACTAACAAGCGGTCATTCCATAAGCGTCAGTAGCGTTGAATTTACAAATAGAACGTTCAGCTAAAATTTTCCAAACAACTCTAACCCCAAGCTATGTCAGGCTTACTGTAAAGCCAGGCGTTTTTTTTTCGTCGGCCATTGTGCCCAAGAGATTAGTGTTAGGCCACCAGTTTTGACACCCAACTTCAGGCAGGATTTCTCGCAATTAGCCAGAGGACGTGGCTTGCTTGTATGAATTCCTCTGTTTAATATTCAAAGGATTCATTATGAGGTATAACAGTTGCGCTTTTGTTATTTTTTATGCAGAAAGCTTTAAAGAGTAACCATGGAGTTTTTTTCCGGTTCTTCTCCATAGGAAACGACTAACTTGGAACCGTATAATAAGTGCCTGTATAAGGTCTATATGAAAATAAAACTATTTTTATTGATTGATTAGCATTTTGAATTGTATACTTACTATCACGTCTGTATTCCACGAAAGGTTAGGCATAGGTGTACTAATGTACACCTACGGTTCTCTAGTATGTTTAGGTTATATTTAATAGGGAGTCAGTTGGCCTCTGTACTCTTAAGTCATTTCGACACTACGACTAATTTTCTCAAGTTGAATAATTTTCGAAGAAGAACCCAAGTTACACTTTTGCCTTTTTTAGATGATCAATTTTACATGAGCTGGTTTGCGTTATTGTAGTAAATAATTCATAGTTTCGTAGGCTTGAATAACAGAATATTTTTGGATTTTTCTATTAAGAAGTTTACACACTAGCAGTTTGGTTCTGTCCGGTTAAATGGCAATAGGTTTGCTACCTTTTACTGATAAATATTGGTGTTGCTGTAGGTACAGCCAGCACTGTTGTGCACTTCTCTGCCTAACTCTCAAAAATAAGAGATACGGATTGGGTTTTCGCGCTATTATGCCACTAAACACCACCCCGATCTCTCCCCGATCCCGAACTCTGGCGGCGATGGGCTTCTGGCCGGTCAATTAAGGCCTGCCATGTCTGCCATGTCTGGCTGGCCTTTTTGATTTTCGGTCTTGGGTTTTTACTCCAGGTACCCAATACTGGACAACCTGGAGACAAGGCCCTGTCTAACAATCGAGATGTTTGTATTGTGTGTGTGAAGATAATTAAACAAAACAAAAGTCACACATAAACAAATGAAGTTGAAAAAAGTAAAAAGAGATTGATAATAGAAATATAGAGAGCTCATAGTATTGAAAATTGAATCATAAACTGATCTAAAAAGCGAGTATTCTCCATTAAAAAGTCATTTTTATGAAAATTGGCTGTAACAACTTCCAATATTCCACGTTCCTCGTTCTTTATGAGCGTAAGAATATGACGTAACTAGTTTTACCGGGTTAAATTGGGTTAGGGACGCTCCGTTTCGAATACTGTAGAAATAAATGCAGTCCACATATTATTTTGAAGCGTAATTTCATATAACAACCTCGTTGGTCTAGAACTCTAGACTAATAAGGTTTAGACTACCATGGTTTAGACTATCTTGGGTTTGATTCCCAGGTCGAGCAAAGTGTTAATGGGTTTTTCTATTGAATTCTCATTAGCTTGGTGTTTGGATTACTACCTGGTTAGTGACAATAGGCCCGCTTTAAATGGGACCTAAACATACCGGCGAAGTGTGGGCGTACATCATCGTGAGCAAAAACATGTATACACTTACAAAAGGGCTAAAGCGATTTTTTTCATGAATGAACAATTGCAAGTTTGTGATAAAACCAATATCACAATAGTATTGGTTCGTAAATACTGTGTTCGTAATATCACAAAGGTCCTATAAGTACTTCAGGAGAAAATCGATTTAGCACTTTTGTTTGTTTGTACATGTTTTTGCTCGTGACTGTGTGCCTCTGCCTAACCCTTCGGCGAATAGAGGCGTGATTATGATATGTTTTGTGTTTTTAAGTGCAAAGGTTCCGTGTAAATCGTTTTGAAGTAACAACATCATTAACCCCCGACGCAAAAACGACGGGGTGCTATAAGTTTGACGTCTCTGTGTGTGTGTGTGTGTGTGTGTGTGTGTGTGTCTGTCTGTGGCATCGTAGCTCCCGTATGGATGGACCGATATTGATTTTGTTTTTTTTATTTGAAAGGTGAATTAGTCGGGAGTGTTCTTAGCTATGTTTGATGGAAATCGGTCCAAGATGGCCGCCGCTACAAAATAGCGGATTACATATTTTTTCACAACTCCGTCAATATGGGTATCAAATGAAAATACTATACACTATGATAAATTTCTAAATCCAAGATGGCCGCCACCACAAAATGGCAAATTAAATTTCGTGTCGGGGGTTTTCTAAATTTTTAATTTAGGTTAGGTTATTTTACAGACGCTGATCAATCAATCTGTACCTCAACCATGAGTTCTATCAAATGGCTTTCGATAGGTTTTTTACGCATCAAAACGCTGTAATCTCATAGCACATTTTAGTTCCTTACGTAACCGCTAGAGGCGCTGCAAGGGTTTTCCATACAAATATTTTACCGCGTCGCTAGCGAGTCTAGTGAGAAAAACTCATGGTCGACGCACTGTAAGGTTACACGGTAAGACAACAATGGAACTATCCATTAACATTTTGCTCTACATAGGAATTGAACTTCAACACCCCATGCTCAGCAGAACAAAACTAGTTAAAAAAAAAAACAAAAAACGGTCACTGAACATCAGCACTCAATTACTATAATATTTTACGCTTAAAAAACTCCAATCATAAATTGTGATGTACCCAAACAAAAAGTCATAATGTTGAAACGTGTCCGCTGTTTGTTTGTTTGTTGAAGTTATAATGTGTTGCTTGGACCCTGCGGATTTGTCTGCGGGAGATGTTAGAAGGGACTCTGTTAGAAATAGCATAATTATTATAATGCCTCTGTGGGTGTTGAAATTAGTTTTTAGGGTTACGTAACTGAAGGGTCCTATTACTAAGTGTCCGCTGTCTGTCCGTCCGTGCGTCAGCGGGCTGTATTTCATGAACCGTAATGGGTAGAGTTGAAAATAATTTCTTTAATTTCTTTAATTTCTTTAACTGTATGTTTTTATCGTTTCAACTTCTTGGTCGTACCTATATTTTACACAAAAGTTTTAGTGAAGTAAATATTAGGTACATAATTATTATTATTATTATACACACACAATTATAGGTACCTACATTGCGTAGAAGACAACAATAATTATTTTGTTTCATCAATTGACTGTCTTACGTACTCGTAACACGCATATCACACACTTGATTCTGCGTTCCATTTTCAAAACAGGAGCTAATGACGTCACACTTTTATTCTTATACAGCTCTAAAAAGTATTTATTGTGAATATTTTTTCGAGCAGAGCTATTTCATACGAAGAAAAAATCTTAAGATTGCCCCGTCTCATGAATAAGTGATGGCTTTGCTGAGCATCACAAAGTCAAAAGCCAGTTATTCAGGAAGAAAAGGATACTCTTATTTTTTCCTCATACAGTCATGTGCATGATTGTACGTACGATTCCTTCATAAATATATGGTATGAGAACGATTCTATGAATTTTAAAACTTCAATTTTCTTTTTGCTGCACCTTTGAAGGTACTTTAGATGTAGGTTAAAGTATCATTCCGGATAGAAAACGATAAAACTTAGAGATTAAAAAATAATTCTGTCATAATATATCTTGTAAAAAGTTTAATTTATCTTTGGTAGATATTCGTCTATGTAAACAATACTTGCAAAACGGAGCACTCGTTCAATAATTCCTAGAGAAAATTATTGAAAAGCTCCTACCCCATCCCTTCAAAATTTTTCAGTAAATTTTGCTTACTAGATATTTTGACAAATAAATTTTACTTTCACGATATTATAACAAAACTAGCTGTTCCCCGCGGTGTTACTTGCATTCATGCAATTTTACTTTAATAAGTAAAATGTCTAAATTAAAAGTAGCCTAAGTTACTTCCTATAACATTAGATTTGTGCGAGTGAAAGTCGTTTCAGAGATTAGCCAACAAGGACCAAACACAAAATCTGTTGTCTAATCTGTTAGTAAAAAAGCAAACATTACTAACTGCTGATTAGTAATTAATATTTATTAGTTAGTAATTAGTATTTATTAGTTAGTAATTAGTATTTATTAGTTAGTAATTAGTATTTATTACAATTAGAGATGACAAGTTATATGAATTTTGACGAAACAAAAGAAGTATGTTTATGTAAAATCTGTTGTCTAATCTGTTAGTAAAAAAGCCAACTAGTAAATTACTAAGGGCTGATTAGTAATTAGTATTTATTAGTTAGTACTGATTACAATTAGAGATGGCAAGAAATAATGAAAATGAATTTGGACGAAACAAAAAAACAAAACAGCCACTCACTACGATTATATGTATAAAATCTACGATTATATAAAACGATTATGTAAAATTTTCGAGAAAAGGCGTGACTGTTTAAATCACTTATAACTCGTTGACAGATAAAAAAACACGACAAATATTTACTCACAATGAGTAAAGCGGGGGACTGTTTGGTTTATTAAAAGTAATTGTAGCTGTACTCTAATCAAATTAATTTATAGCCAGTTATGTCGTTAATAAACAATCTACACGCTTTTAAGGTAATGAAAATGTTTCCCAATGGGGTGTTTATTTGTACATTGGCTTGGCTTGGAACGTCATTAATCAAAATAGGTATTTTTTTATATTCTCCGTATCTTTTGATTAAATATTTTCAATAGAATTAAAAACAGTTCTTTGTCCTTTTCGATACACTTTTAGTTTGTATTCATAATAAAGTTTATTAACATTTGTTACTAAAACAATGTTCTACGTTTCAGTAGTAAGTAACAATTTTCAGTCGGGGTAAATGCAGACAGAAGTAATTAGTTTTTTTTTTAATCCTACTTAGCTTGGTTAATTAATAGTGCAACCATAATAGCATATTGTTTCGTGCATTACATTGTACTAAAGATATTTTTAATGGGTAAATTAACTTGATTAAATTTTGTTGTTATTAAAATCACCTACCTACACTTTAACTACCCTTGTTTTACCTATATATAAACTTGTATGCATTTGCAAGGGCCTATTTAAAAACATCTGTATAGCCGCTAAATACAGATTCAAAAATGGAACTAAGTTTGTATGAAATTATCTGCAATCTGTAATGTAACGGGAACAAATCAGTAAGTTCTGAAACAGAGCCCTATTGTCTATAATTACCCTAAAATGTAATCTTTATAAAACAAACCTAATTAATTATAAACAGCATTTGCAAGAATCTAAGACTCCTTTGGTCCTTGCAATTTCCTATTTCACTCGCTCTGGCAATAATCGGAGCAGTCCAAGTCTGAAAAACTTTTCAATAGTACCGCCTTGATTCCACTTTATTCAGTGGACCGTGACTCGAATAAAGTATCTCACGATTCAACATTTAATTTCGTTCGGTTTGACAAATCTGTTTTTTATTTTGCCAACCCTATTTTTTAGGGATTTGCTCCGTGATTTCCTGTTAAAGGGATGTGGTTTTGGATTGTTGACGAGATCTATGAAAGGTTGCCTGTATAAATATTGTTTTTTTTTATAATGAAACTCGATGCATTTCAATGAGACTTGCAGCAAGACTACGGATTTTATTTAGGCGTGCCCATAGATATTATAAAGGATCTGAAACATTGGGCTTTAATTATGTCAATATATTGCAATAACCCTTATGATCATAAAAACGGGACTCCTTAAAGTCTTGGTTTCCAATTTCCAGGTAGAGGAAAGTATCATTTGGGTTTTTACCCGACTGCCGAAGGGGGAGGTTATGTGTTTGACGCGTATGTATGTATGTATATATGTCCGTTCCTATGTCCGGCCGTAACTACTCAATGGCTCAACCGATTTAGATAAACGACACCTTATTAGATTCATCTTGATGGCACGAGTGTCACTGTGTACATGAAATTAAAAAAAAATCAATATGGCGGATTTTACACGCTTTAATGTGCGAACTGATTTTGAAAATGATCTTTTGTTGTATAAATTTACATTTTAAATTAACATTTAGGATCTATGTACTCATTCTATCATAATTTATAAACTAAAAAGAAGCAAATAAAATCAATTACTAAATGAAACAAAAAACCCGACTGCGTAAAAACTACAAAAACAATTCATTTTTCTATGTAATTCTCAGTAGCAGCTCGGAGTTTATATAACTTTGTGCTCGGTTAATGGCAATAAGGATTAAGGTCACCCCCTATTACTTGGAACCTAGACATACTGGCGATCTGTAGGTGTATAGTCGACCATAAAATTGCTTTACCACCCTTAGAGTGAATATCGTTTGCACATCTCAAAAGAACAAGGTCAATTTTTGTTTACAAGACCAAGTGACAGATTTATATTGAGTCTTAGTAAATTTAATTTTGACGGGAGTTTTTGTCAAAAGTATTAAAGCAATTTTATGGTCGACTATACATTAGTACACCTCTGCCCCTAACTCCCCTCTCCCTTCTGGGAATACAGACACGATGATAGTTATGTTTATTAAATGCATAAAAGATACTTTTATCGTCTCATTTGCGTAAGAAATCTTTAGAAATCTCTTACTGATTTCATTAGGTCTTGTAATTTCAGTAACCGTTTGATTAGCTAATGAAAATTTCGATGCGTTACATGGAACTGAAAGGTCCATAATGTTATTACCCTAATTGGTTAGCAATAGAGTGCCCTAACCTATTGACCCCAATAACATAAAACTGACCCTTAGCTGTGATTTTCATGTTCTCGATACAGTACCTTCAGATTATTTAACAATATAGCGCATTAAATAATCTGTAGGTACTGTACTTTATATGTTACTAGCTTTCTGCCAGTGACTTCGCCCGCGTGGTTTTTTAACCTTTTGCAACATTTTTCATTGGTACTCTGCTTCTATTAGTCGTAGCGTGATGCCTATAGCCTTCCCCGATAAATAGGCTATCTAACACTGAAAGAGTTTCTCAAATCGGTCAAGTAGTTTTGGAGCCTATTCAATACAAACAATCAAATCTTTCCTGAATACTTCCAAAATCTTAGAAAAAGGTGTAAAAATGATTACATATTACTAAACATTTTGTATGTCGTAAATTTTTTATCTATATTATTATTATTTTTATATTTATTAAGTATGTTTTAATCTAACAGATACATTTAAACATTATGGGCATGTTTCACAACCTCTGGATAGCTTTTATGAAATTATCTGCCAGCTAATTTAACGGGAACTTATCAGTAAGCTGTGAAAGGCCCTAAGTTGATTATCGGTTTTGAAGATAGACGATAAAACAAGCTAGAAGCGTTCGCGTTGTAAGAACTTTTCCACACATTTATTTTAGTCAGAATCAAGAAATCAGTGTGTCAAAATCAAGAAAGGGAACAGTATAAAAACATGCTTCGTGTTTATGGTTATAATATTGCTTTATTAAGAAAAAATTTCATGTGTATGGCCCCAGAAATCTATAACAAATTACCCAATATAAAAAAAAATGTGACCATCCCACTTTTTGAAAAGAAATTAACTGTTTTATTGATGAATAAATGTTATTATTCAATTTGTGAATTCTTAAATGATAAAATTCTTAATTAATTCTGACATCGGCTATCTATTCATTCATTACATTATTAATTTTAATTTGGCATTATTTTACAATATAATTATTGACGAGTATTTAACTTCATACAACTGTTTTTTGTATGCCTAATGTAAGGTAGATTGTATAAGGATCGCCATTTTTTTTTAAATAACACCTACCCCTCTGTACCATGCATTCTATGTAAATAAAAATGATTATATTCTATTCTATTTACCAAACGACACTAGCTATCGCCTAGTAAGGCTATACCTATGTATAAATCACTAGTTTCACGTTCTAAAAACCGAACTAGTTCACACTCATCATTCACACCCTATTTAACGCTAGAATATAGGTTATAGAGTTCAGGATCAATACCGAAAAATATAGTTATTAACTATTTTATACTGCTAGTTAATCTTCATACAGTGAGTCAGTGACAGACGCCTCCTGAATGTTTAACTAAGTCGGTTTCCCAACTCGTAATTTCGGTTCGATTCGAAAACTTTCGGGTTTACCAGTATTTTGGTGGTGTACGAATAGTCATTGAATACAAAAACTTTTTCATTTACGCTCTCGGACGCACACTGAATAATATATCAACGGTTGCCGTGGAGTTTACTGAAATCCTTTTGGATTTAAGGATTTTTTAGCTTTTCAACTGAATTAATGACGTCTTATTTGCAGAAAGTCATTGCAGATTATTGCGGTCGTGATTTGGACCTTTTAGCGTTGGATTAAAATTTAAATTGCTTTATCTCAAATTGCATGTAACTTAGTCTATTAATTTGTGTACTTGTGTCCTTTTTCATTTCAGTAAAAAAAATCTCAATAAAAAATCATCCGTTGGCAAAGAGTATTTTTTATAGCAAAAAAGCTTAATATTGATATATTCTGTTAAAATTCATGATTCTTGAGATTGAACATTTTCAAGAACGCATTAAAGCCGTTTTCAAGAACGCGTTTAAAAAATGTTATAAAGTAAATATTGTTCGTTTAATACTAGTTATACTTGCTGTTGCCTGTGGCTTCACTAGCATCATAAAAGGCTTTTTTAAATCATCTTCTAATGTATTATTCTGATCTATAAGTTATAATGTAAAGTTCTATCAAAATCCGATATCCGAACTGTCTAGTTTTTAGCGACAAAAATCCATCCATTCATCCTTCCTCACAAACGTTTACATTTAAAATAGTATAGGATATTCGCTAGTACGAAACTATAACAGTTTATATACCAACATAGATGTTTTCAGTAGCTTCAGAAGATGAATAACACATGAGACGAGTTCCTTTATTTGACGACTTGAAATACGAGTGAATTTCAAAATAGGGGTAAAGGCAGTCATTGCTCAGTGGTTTGGAACTTTTCGAATTATTGTTACACAATCGTTCGGGCAATAAACGGATATAGTTTTACCAAAATAGCCTATTTATTTCTTTTTTATGTAAAACTTTGATTGAAAGTCTAGAACTTTGAATTTCGTTTAGCTTACCTAATTTTTTTTTTCTATTTTTTTTTTTATAATAAATAAAATAAACTTGTTTTCATTTTAGTCTAGTGGTAAAAAGCGCACAGTCCTTGATTTGATCAGTGGTTATGAATTTTCCTATGAAATTCCCAGTTGATCCGGAGATGGATTTGTGCCCGGTAAGTGGCTTGACTGTGGGTGGACAGTAGTAAATCTCTGCCTATCCCCGTGGGGAATATAGGCGTGATGTTATATTATTTTATAAATTTAAAACACTAACCGACGGTAATTCTAACAAACCTATGCATATATTTTTTCCGTCGTTATATTCATTACTACATCATACATTACTACATTAGAGGAATTCGAAAGCATAAAAAGTTCGATTAAAAAAAAAACTTTCCCAATGAGATTACACTGCACCTGAGGTATTAAAGAACGCGAGGACTCTTTGAATTTCGAACTTCGAATGTTTCCTTTTCTTTCTCAATATTCTGTGCAATGTAACTTTTGGATTCTGACGTAGAATTTATAATTTTGTACCTGTAATATACATATTTTCATAAAAACTCATGAACAGACAACGGTGGATCCATCAGTATGAATGAAAAAAATATATTAATTAAAAAGCATGAATTTGGGTATTTGTAAACACATTAGGCCAGCGTGGTGAACGATAGCCTAATCGTGGCGTAAACCTGTGCCCAGCAGGGGGACAGTATATGGGACAATGATGATAATACCCATATTAATTACGTAGGTACGAGTACTATTATCTATTGTAATATTTTTAAGAGAAAAGATTAGGTTGTTTGTCTGCATTGAATAGGCTCCGAAACTACTGGACCGATTTGGAAAATTCTCTCATCATTAGAAAGCTACATCTTTACCGAGTAACAGGCTACAATTTATAAGAAATTACCAGACCACGCAGGCAAAGCCGCTGGCGGAAAGTATGTATGTGGGTACTATTATCTTAATATATAAAACAAAGTTGGGTTTTTTTTTTTCATGATTTTTAATTGGTTGAATTTGTCTCCGCCCCGAAAACAAAAAAAAAATGGTGTAACGAGGTTCAAACGCGAGCGAAGTTGCGGGAATCAGCTAGTTATAAATATGTAATTTCTTTCAACGTCAAAGTTATTCAATCTCATTTATAGTATAGTCTAGACAAGGTATAGTGTCATATTCCCCATCCCCGTTCCACTATCGGACAAGCAGGGCTACGGCAAGGCGCCATCGCTACATGGTGGAAGTGCCTAAATCCCGCACTTAACGTTTTGCTTCCACATATTTTACATAGTGCGAACTGCTCTACTGTGAAACTCACTGCCGGAATCCTTATTCCCAGAGACCTATAATTTGGGTGTCTTCAAGACGAGAGTGAATCGGTTTCTTCTAGGCAAGCACGCTCCATCGTAGGCCACATCGTTGCTTAACATCAGGCGAGTTGTGGTCAAGCGCAAGCCTATCTAAGATAAAAAAAGGTATAAACAATTGATTCAATCCAGTTTTTCCAATAGCATCACTAAAATTCTAGTCACAACACACGTGCAATTAAACCAAACACATCCCACCAGTCTCACGAGATACATTAGCCAATAATTTATGAAGGTTCAAACACCAGAATCTGGATAATCAATTTTATCGCTAGGTTTACTGCTTGTGGGATGCAGGAATTTATGTAGAAACAAGTCGGTGTTGTCGGCCCTCGTCCGTGACGTCAGAAGTATATTGTTTGGCAAATTAGATTGGGACGTTGAATGTTTGAAAGATTGAGCTTCAGATGTAACTTGTATTTATGGCACGAATGCCGCAGTGAATTGAAAGCAATGCCTTGCTTTGGTGACACGGGGAAGCGGGTTCTTTTTCCGCGCGGATCAAATACTTGTTGATCGGACTTTATTTGAGTCAAAACAAATTAACGATGTTTTTATAACACGTTTATTATAACCATTATGTCTCGGCAGCAGTGTAACAATATACAGTTTGTCACTATGTCTACTTCCCATGAGTGTTGAGTTTTTTTTATTTTTACCCGACTACCGAAGGAGGGTTATGTGCTATTATACTTCTAAGATGGCAAACTAGCATACGGCCCGCCTGATGGTTACCGTAGCCTATGGACGCTTGCAACATCAGAAGTATCACTCGCGCGATGCCCTAATAAAAAAAAATAGATAACAAATTCCAATTAGTGTAGTTATTCTAGTTAAGAGTATTTCAGTAGCAAACCAGTAGTTCCCGGGAATCGCAAGATCCTGTAGCAGTCGCACTTACAACACCAGTAGACCAATAAAGCAGTTATTTACCTAGTTTTTTATAAGCCTAAGCTGAAATGTTCCACAGCAGGTAAATGCCTCTCCACTCTTCCTCCATACCTGCCTACGTATTTTATATTACCAACGAAACAAATATGACACAGGAGTATGTTTGCCCTTTTATTTTAAGCACTTTCATAATTATGTCTATATGAAGTACCTGTATTTCAGAGTAGGTACACCCAGACATGCCATTATCAACATTATTTCTAATAAAGTCGGTCCCAGAATGTTTTTAGTTTCAAAATTACTCTCAGGCTTTGAGTAGGCTGTGACCTACTCCTACACATCTCTGGAGTTTAAAAATGGTATGTTAGTATAATTACTTGCAAAACGCTATAATTAGAATGACTAAATCGTTAAATTAATAAGTCGGTTTGTTTTCGAAATAAATATACCTGTATATCACTCCTGTATTTCCCGAAGGGATAGGCAAAAGTGTACTAAAATGTGCATCCATAGTAGGTAGGTAAGTTTAGGGCCCATGTGATAGAGGGCGGACTTATTGCCGTTCAACAGACACAAATCGAAACTCCGATCTGCTTTTCAGTTTTTCAAATTTCATAGAACAACCCAATAATACTTTGCTCAACCTGGGAATACAACCCAAGACCTCTAGCGTAGCTGTTTTAGCACCAACAGCACTTAAGCACTCCTTGGGGACTTAACTGCATGGTTGTGGCGAATATCACGAATCCCATACTGTAGGGTATGAGGAGGTAAGCTGGTTTTAGTCTGATGTCTCTCTAAGCGGACAGAGGATTTTACGCACCCCAAAAAAATCGTGTTCTACTAATCAGGAAAAAGGTGGATGCTTGTCTCCCTCACTACGTCGCCAACTTCACACTTCCCACGTACTCTTTAAACACAACCACCT
Source organism: Acronicta psi (assembly GCA_946251955.1). NCBI lineage: Eukaryota > Metazoa > Arthropoda > Insecta > Lepidoptera > Noctuidae > Acronicta > Acronicta psi. The sequence continues at coordinate 9,405,925 of OX276482.1, read as the reverse complement.
GACCTTTAGCAAGTCTAAAATTAATTTCTATTCCTGCCATTCATAGTTCGAAGAGAAGAAATATCCTAAATAATTCCTTTAAAATTAACGTATTGAATAAGCAAAGCCGTACTTAACGATGAAACAATCGTTAAACTTTAAATTCAAAAAGTTTTTACTTTTATTTGTGTTATAATTCCAACTGTGCTAAGAAGGCAGAGCCAACATTATTTGCAGCAAGATTGCCACTTTGTAAGTATATGTATTTTGCGGTTTTGTTTTAGTCCTAATCTTAATCTTAATCATAACTTAATCTTAATTTATTTATTCATTAAAATTACTTGTAATCTTAGCATGGAAAATGCTTAAAAAATACAAAAAGATAGTTAATCTTCTTCGTCTTAAATTAAATGTTCTAATTTTTGTTTTAATCACAATAATTTGGTAATTATTATGATGCTGAAAATTTATTACACTCGAATACGCTCACTAGTGACACTTGAAGAACCCAGATTCAATTATAAATTATTTCTCCTTGAAAACTTTAAAGTCCATTTCGAGATCGAAAAACTTGTTCACTCATTACTTGAATCCAACAAAATAAGTCGATACTCATTCCGTACTCTATTGTAACAAGGCTAACTTTGTAACAAGTCCACCGTTAATAATCTCCGCTAGGAACCTCGTTAAGGTATTACAGCACCCTTTCCAATACAATACGACTTTATAAAGTACTAATAGTCCCGGAGCTATGAGACGGAGAAACATGTTATACAACATTGTTATACCAACAGCAATTAACAGTGTGTAGTTTAAATTTGTATCAGGTTGGCAATTCCGATGTAAATATACCGGCGAAATGTGGGTACACGGTAAAACACCTCGGTCTGTTAGTGGCAGTATATATCGATATATTTACAATAAAAGTAAATAAAATTAGTAGAATGAGTATTGCTAAATGCCAAAAGCACCGTTTACAATATTGTAGACATAAAGAAGCTCTTAGGTCACACATAGACAGACAGACACACGGACAGTCAGTCTGTGACTGACATATTGTTACTATTTGAATAGAATATTCTCACACACCAAAAACCGATGTAAAGATCAATTTTATAAACTATAAATGGTACAATGAGTGGTCTTATCGCTACTGCGATCTCTTACAGACAAAGTATTTTTTTATCATTTTCACATTTAATTTATAATAAAATTATTATAATTATCAATTTATTTTTGATCAGTCTTGCATGTTAAACCACAGACAAGGTGAAAATCTGATCTCTCTTTTTGACTACGTTACTTGAAAAGTCCGTTATCTCTCTTACTACAGCCAAGACTTTCTGGCAAGCCGTAATGCCGGCTTACTTACTTTCGACCTGGCTTTCAGTCCAGTTCCGCTTTCTCAGCGCCTTTCAGTTTCAAAGCTTTGCTTACCTTGTCCAACATTTTTATTCACAAAGAGGTGAGGTTTCGACGGGTTGACTCCTAGTTTTAAAATCTGTGAAAGGAATTGGAAATGTGTTTTTTCTGGTGTATTTATATTAAATTCGGTTTGTATTTTGGTATGATAAGTTACGACTGGCCTCTGACTGGCCTCAAATAGCATCCCACACATATTATTGTTCAGCTATAGGATCACATAGGTTACTTTAAAAAAGTATGGTTACGAATCTTTTTGATTTTTATAAGCCTTCTCATTCTACGCCGACCTTATTGGTGGGGTCGTTCAAAAAGCTGCGTAGTACTCACAATCGGCGCGTGTGACAAGATATATGAACTCGGAACGCCTCGTGGTACAAGGGAAAGTTGACGGCTCAAGAGCTCGTGGTAGATCACTAATGCGCTGAACAGACCAGATTAAAGCTGCATTGAACGGTCCACTGCATGAGTGCACCAGAGAAGGTGCGGTGCGATTGTGAAGCGTGCCATCGCCCCTGATGTAACGTCCACGGCCACTCTGTCAAGAATGTAGCGACTAAGAAGAAGAACTACCATCTACCATCAAACGGACCATGCTTGTTTGCCACCCTTGTGGTACAAAAACAAACAAAATGTGCCAAACAAATAGAGCGTTGTTGTTTTGAGAGCTCAGTTATTAGTCTCATATGCCAAGTAATTCACTGACAACCACCCCAGACAAACTGCACAACTTACTAAACATAGTTCCTTCTAAAATAATTTTGTAAAGGCGCGCGCTATTTTATATTTAGGTGTACCCTACCAAATTTACGTTCAACCAACGATAGACCAATATCTTGGTAATTTTTGTTACTACCTGTATTTTTGCTGCACAAATAAACAGACTTAAATTTCTGCTGGATATTTTCTTGCCTGAATTTCGCTGCTGTGTGGCCATTGTCTTGTTGCTTGTAAGTATTATCTTAAAGAATATTTTCTTCGCTATCTTGTTTAACGTGAACAAATCTTTAGGGACTGTTATTTTTAAATACAGTAACAAGGAAGATAATACTATTTTATTAATAACTTTATATGGGCTATTAAGGGCTTTTAAAAAAATAAGTTAATTTTTAAATTACCATAGTTAACATCTCTTTTACATAATACAAAATTAAATAGAACGATAAAAAGTATTTATCGTTCTAGTAAAGGCGGGTTGCTTTACAACAATGCTAGACCTTTTTCCTATACAATGAGAAATTACGATTTCTAGAACTTGGCAATGTTTCTGTATTTCCACGAATAACATGCATCAGCGACTAACACTTTTATTGAAAAAAAAAACTGTTCGTTAAAAGTTTGTCTTAATAACATTACATTTACTTAGTACTTCTATTAAAAAGTCAGAGATGAAAGATAGAGAGAGGGTTGAAGTATAAAGTAATCTTAGTCCCGATACAACCTTACCATTTTTTAAAGAATATAAATAATTGATACAGTTCCGTTCCTAAAAGGACAAACTAACCCGTAGCCCGCTGTTGTCTATAAAACGTCTACGCGTGACAGTGACGTACGCGGATCGCGTGTCAAGGCGCGATATATAACAAGAGTGGTGGGGGGATGTCGCTTCAGTTAAGACATTAGACACACTAGCGAAGATGCCGGTCGGTTTTTACTTTAGTATTGAATTTTTGTAGAAAATGTGACACATAAAATAAAACAAACGTAACTATACCGGTACTCCAAAATGTTTAAATAAATGTGTACAAATATACACCCATATTTTGCCGGCAAAATTGTTAGATCGCATGTAAGAGTGGTTTCGTACTACGTCCGATCCGAATAGTCTGAATAGTAGGAGTAGATATAGACCTATTAGTATAGAAAAATCGGATGACGGAAATCGGATCTAGTGTGAACACCTAGTTCCATACAAATAGATCATAATTATAAATAGTTCTATGACTATTTCGGACCGCATTTTCACGGGTTCGGATCGGACGTAGTGCGGAACCGCTTGCTCTTATGAGTCTTATGCCATGAACCGGGTAGAAATCATTTCACACACACAGCAATAATTTGCTTAATTTAAATAAATATTTCAACATATCCTTACTAATATAGTATAAAACGTTACTAACAAAATGGGTCATGTTATCTGAATTGAAAAATAAATAAAGTAAAAAATAAATTTACTTGAGAGTCAAGCCCAGAACATTGTCCAGGACGCGAATAAGCAAACTTCGCCTTAAGATTAAAAGTATTCTGGAGAAACAATGGATTCCATTTCCTTAATAGGGATCGTAGGTTACACAAGAAAGCACCAGCACACTGGTAGGTACGTTTTAAAATAAGAACGCTTCAAAAATACATGTTCTTTTTACGGCCATCTTTAAATCAAATAAACATGAGTAGTACTCCGTTGTAAAATAGACGCATCTATTTTACATGCAACCTCCGGATAGGAAGGGTCATAAAAGTTACCTTGTTTACTCCCTGAGTGGGGAATCGTAAAGTTACACATTTTCCGTTATTTGTTACACTTGGATAGCGGGGGGTTGGGTTGGTTCTCAAGTAATACGTGATCGAATTGCTTGGCATACCTATATATGTATTGGCCAGAAATTGGCTGGCTTTTTTTCTTACTTATGAATTTGCTACCTTGTTGATGATCATTAAATGACAGTAAAGATTAAAAATATTCCAAGTACCATCCCATGTAATACTCGTAACATTAATTAATCAATTAATAAGAAAATGAAAACTAACTTGTATTGTGTGGACGACTTTGGATTAAATAGAAAGATAACAAACAATTTACAGGAAACCATTTCGAAAACGAATAAAATTAGAATTGTCTAATTTGAATCAAAACCAAAATACCTAATTATAAAATTGTAATTTTTCAAACAATAGCTTACGTAAATCGCCAAATTTTGAAGATATCTGCAATGCACCCTCCTTAATATTAAAAATAGAGGAATTACTCTTCAGGTACTGCTTCCATATACTATACCAGTACATCCACTATCCAATTCCTAATGTTCATTCCTACATGCTAAATAATTTATCAAGCAGCCTTCTCCCAAAATTCTTGGGCTATAAAACTGGTACACAAAAGCCAACGCTCTGAATGATGTATCCATCTTATCATCCAGCTTTACGTTCCTACGACATGGTCGCGTAAACTGGGAGAGCAGCGATATCTTGACACGAAGATCGACGAAGCAAGGACTGTGGTTTAATTAAGTTCGTATTTTATGTGGTTGTATTGTTTGGCAATTAAATGAGAAGTGCTGCTTGCAGATGAGTTGCAATCTATCGGTGAACGCGAAGAATTAAGACTATGGAAATGACAGATATAATTTTCGATAAATCGCGCGATTTGAAATGTCACTTTCGTAGATATGAATTCCATTCTTTTGTCGATCGGAATATACGATTGTGAGTACTTATTTGGACACCCAGTATAGAACCTTCAAGCCTTCAAACCTTCAATCAAACCTGTATTAATTTATGTTAATTTGCGTAACGAGTTTGATTTCTGTATGAAGCAAAATACTTGTACGACCTAAATATTATTATAGTTGTTCCGTTTTGAGTTTGAGATACATTATTTTTGTATAGTCGGTTAAATAACATATTTAACGTGTAAGTACTTCTATGGTAATTTAATCTTTCGTAATATCATAACTAAACAAAAAAAAACATTCGATATTTTGCACTTTTCCTATTCTGTAACAACACTTTTTAAAGCATTGATTAGGTAAAATAACAATTTTATGATGCAATTTTAGGGTGCACTTATTTATTTAACTGGTTCTTAGTAAAACGCAAATGTACTAAAATATTCATAGCTTAATATTGCGTATTAGTGTCTCGTAGTTTGCAGACGAGAAACGGCAGGCGTCTCGCATAATACTGCTGTAGTAAATTAATAAAACGTGACTGTATTAAAGCTACGTTAAATAAAATAATTCATTACGATAGGTATTATATTTTATTCTATAGCCCATAAAATGTGGATAAGGAATCCGAAATTAAACTTATAATTTGCGTACCACAAAAAATTAACGACACTCAGGGCCTTTTTCACCTCCTGAAAAGTCCCTGTTAAATTACTTGGCAGATAGTTTTATACAAATATTGTTCCATTTTTTCATTTATCCGGCAGTTAGCGGCTATCCAGAGGTGGGGAAAAAGGACCTTAGAAAACAAATATCCTGTGGTCTTTAATATTAAATCCATACTAATATTAAGTAACCGTCTTTTTGGTTCCTAAACCACTGAATAGATTTTGATTAAAGAACAATAATAATAATTATTATCTTTATTTTCTCGGTACAATACATATTTTTTAGGATTTTTTACAGAAAAGTCTTAGCATCTGCAGCCGAAATAGGAGGTACCTGTATTTTGGCTTACAGCGCCAACCCCCCCTCAAGTAACAACAATAATAAAGTTTCTTAAATGGTAGCATTTTACAATTTTTTTTTTTTTTTTTTTATGATTATGTAGTAGTGTACAGATCCATATACAATGAGAACAATGTTTAAAACCTATATTAATCGGAGATTCCCCACCCTTGTAGCACTTTAAAACCTATGTGTCCATACATTTCTGGACATAGTTTTTGGCACGGAGATTCCATTCTGAGGAAAGTTATACATTACCTTTAAGTATATAGCAAAACGAGTGAACACGCTGGCAACACCTAGTATTATTCTTCTATCTATCCTAATATATTCGTCCCTTTTCCATATCCAATGTTTCTTCGATCCTAACTCCTGGTATTGTTTCCAAAGTGGCGTGTACCGCGTCGCGATAAGGCGTGCCGAGCCCGTCGGGACTTCGATAAGATTCGTCAATGCGTCGAAGAGTCGTCGCACCGCAAAAACAGGGGTAGACTAACGGCTGACATTTTTTGTCGGAAAATACCGACAGGGGAAATCATTGACTCACTTTGTGTCGGTTTAGCACATTGGTTTTCTAAGAATATCAAGTTTGGTTTCGATACTAGACTATTTAAGCATAAGCCTGGGGATATGACTGCCAAGTCGTAGGTTTCGGGCTCGAATCCAAGGCACGCACCTCTGACTTTTCGTAATTATATGCGTATTAATAATTAATTATCACTCCCTTACAACGGTGAACGGCAATCAGGCATGCATTAACCTGCATATAGATTTTCTCGACGGCGTGTGAAGTCTGCCAACCCGCACTAGGCCGACGTGGTGGACTATAGCCTAACCCCTCTTACTCTGAGCGTAGACTCGTACCCGGCAGTGGGACAGTTGGTGGGTTGATGACAATTGACTAGACGATTAGATTCAATATAACCATAACCATGTGGAAATTGAACCCACGACCTCGTTATCAGCAGTCCGGCCCTCGAACCCGACCACAGACGTCGTCAAACATTGACTGAAAATTTTTAATACGCAACACCCCTGTGTACTCTACCTTCGCAAGTAGCTACCTAGAGGCTAATTAATATCTGAAATTCTCATTCACAAGGTGTTACAATCGAATGAACGACAAAGAACACAGAATAAATACGAGACCATCGCAGTATACCCGATTAAACAGTGTAAAAAACTAAAGCTTTGCAAAAAGGCGAAAACTGGCTTAGACAATACGTCCAGTTAGCCGACGGCTTCAGGCACACAAGTTTTTCTCCGCAACCATTCTCTTTTTTTCTGTTTTGTCAATTCAAAGTTACACTGCAGTGTCCGGACACCCTAGGCGAGTCGGATACTCGCAAGGTGTCAAAAAGTTGCCAACCCTAATAGCGAAAGGCGAATTTTTCCTACAAAAATGTTAGTGGTAGCTGTAATATTAGGTAAAGGGTATTTAGAGCGGGACTGCATGTAAAAGACTTTTTTTTTATGATAATCCGCAAGCCCAGCTCTAGCAGAATTAACATTTTCTACTAATGTTGTTTTTATAACACAAAGTATGTACCGTTTGTAACAAGACTGCAGAGACAAAACTGGAAAAAGCATACAATTTGTATAAACATAATAAAATTATGAGAGTTTTTTGTTAGGTACTTATTGAATAATGAATATATTTGTTAATTTACTATACAAATTACTTAAGCAGGTTGTATTTATTAGTAGGAAGAACTATTTTCGGAACCTATCTAGTATCATATTTTAGTTAAATTATTATATATTTTATTCTTTATATTAAACTAGCTTTCCGCCAGCCATTCTTGACTAATGCGCTTACCAACATTCATTTTTATTTATATACGAGTAGATTACAAGTTTGCAAGTATTAGTTCAATACAGAAAGGTTGACCATTTTGACGAATAGGACAACTGTTTTTCTATCTTATCTGCAATTTGTTCCTTGACTAGTTCAAATAGAACGCTGGAAATGTCAGATGGTAACATTTTTACTTGCAGCTCTTGCGAGCGTAGGAAACGCCTTCCTACGGGACAAAGACGACCGACATAAAAACTGTTTGAAACTAGCTAAGAATATAAAATAAGGATTATAGTAAGAAGAAGAAAATTCTCAGAAAGAATTATGTAACCCAAGCATTCAAAGAGACATGCTTCCTAGTAAGCGGTAACACACGCGGGAAATGAAAACGTCAGTGCAACTTGCATAGAGGGCGCTGTACGTCAAGAAATGGGACGACGGGCCGTGGAATACAATGGTTTGGGCTTAAACTAAGTAAATAAATTTTAATGTTATTTAAAGAGCTTTAGGGCCTAAATTTGGATAGCCTTTGGATAGCCACTAACCTAGACACCTTTGGATAGCCACTAACCTAGACACCTTTGGATAGCCACTAACCTAGACACCTTTGGATAGCCACTAACCTAGACACCATTGGATAGCCACTAACCTAGACACCTTTGGATAGCCACTAACCGCCGGATAATTTAAAAAAGGGAACAAAATTTGTATGACATTATCTGCCAAGTAATTTAACGGGAACTTGATAAAATTTTACTAAATCTTTGCGTTAGCTTAAAAAAAAAACTTTCAGTATTTTTCACTCAAAGGGTCTATGGCCCCAACTCAGAGACGTCACTTAATGCTAATGAATCGTTAACAAACAGTTGCTATTATATCTTGGCCTATTATTCCATATTTCAATTTGTTGTCAGTTTACTAAGATATACTGGGCCTCATTAGCTAATGATTCATTAGGCTAAGTGACGTCTCTGAGTGGGGCCGTATGTATGTTATGTTAATTAAGTGTTTTCTGTAATTAGTTATATAGTGCAATAAATAAATAAATGACGTCACATTAAGAATCGTAATCCTGTTATTTTAATTGTATTAGAATATCGGTCCTACCAAGAAATTTAAATGTTATGATCATGACGTTACGAATTAAATTCTAATCTACTAATTGCTTCTAATTGGAAACAAATCGTTCTAAGTGTCATAATACCAGCGTTACTAAAAGAGAAATCAAATTATGATCAAGTTTCTATAAGACAGTGTTCCAAATGTCCGCTCTAAAATCCTTTCAAGTTTGAATATCTTTCCCGTCCAATGACACTAAATGACACAAGAATTGACAGATTTGGTAGACAAAACTGTCAAAAAACAATTTCAAAATAAATTTTAAATATCAGTAGAATAGTTATAGCAGTCTTGCTTGCTACCAATAGACCAATTAGGCAGTTAAAGAAAATCGAGGATTTTTTTTTTAAAGAAACTGTATTTATAGAGCAAAGATTTGTATTCTTATAAGTTTGTAACTCTAACTAACAAAAACTCTGTCACCATGAGAAGGCTACGTTATCCCTGAGTAACATAGGCTAATAATAATAGTACATGGAGAGAAGTGACGGTGGCTAGTTTTCAATAAATACATAATTTGCACTTGATAACAATACTTTACTACAAGTTTGAGGTCCTCAGTTCCATATCCTAACCTAAATTAAAAATTTGAAAACCCCCGATTCGAAATGTTATCGGCCATTTTGTGGTGGCGGCCATCTTGGATTTGAAATTTTTATAGTGTATAGTATTCTCCTAGTTAAGCCCTTTTATTTGATACCCATATTGAGGGAGGTGTGAAAGAATATGTAATCCGCTATTTTTATTGTCTAGTACCCATAGTACAAGCTCTGCTTAGTTTGGGACTAGATGGTGCTGTGTAAAAATGTCCCTGGATATTTATTATTTATTATTTATTTGGTGGCGGCGGCCATCTTGGACCGATTTTCATCAAAGATAGCTAAGAACACTCCCGACTAATTCACATTTCCAATAAAAAAAAACAAAACAAAATCGGTGCATTTGTTCGGGAGCTGCGATGCCGCAGACACACACACACACAGAGACACGTCAAACTTATAACATCCCATCGTTTTTGCGTCGGGGGTTAAAAACAATGCTATATAATCGATTATTTAAATCGATCATGTTATCTACATCCATTCGAGTCCCACATAAAAAAATACAACATCAGCAACAAACGCGTGACTAGCAAAAATATAAATCGCAAACGTAATATATATTGTTGTGGGGCCTACACAATAGGTACAAGAAAATGGCCAGGACCCTTCTTGTGACGTAGGTACGCTCACGCTCGGCGGGTTTTTTATTATCGATGTGTCAAGTTGAGTTATGTACGCTAGTGTACTACAGGCAAATCAGAGGTACATTAAGCTTTGATAGCAAAAGATGAATGGAAGGTTTGAGAAATTACGAACATGTAGAGGGAAAATGGTTTCATTGGATTCAGGGATCGTTAACACCAATATCTTTTACGAATTGTGAAAATCTAAGTAATTTATTTATTTATTTATTAGTTAAGGTACACCAACAGCTTCTGTATACAACATTTAAAATTAAAAACAATTGGTAATGGACTTATACAGTTGCCAATAACAGGCGAACCAACATTCCCAAATACAAGTGATTATCGTAAGCTTAAAACTAAATAATATACTAAAAACTAAGTGGTAGAAAACTATATAATCAGAAATACAAGAAAAAATTAAAATTGAGACGGGCTAGTTTGTAGGGCCTGTTTCAACACTTGATAAGTTCCCATTAAAAATAATATAATAATAATAATAAATTTTATATCGACTATGTCTTTAAATCGAGTTTATAAGGACCACAACCAACCTCCTTCACTACTTTTATTTTTTGGACTAGATGCCATCGGTATTTCCTAAAGAAGTCACTTCGTTAGTCATATAGTCTACACATTTTAGTATTGAATATGATTGTCACAATGTATATGATCGCCCTTTATTACTTAGGACCTAAATATACCAGCGCACACGCGCTTTACATTTGTGTACCTCTGCATAACTTCTGGGGGGATACCAATGTAGGAGACAATGTCTTATTTAATGCTAAAATGTATTCGAAGAATGTTACAAAATAACTTATCGCCGAAGGCTCAAGTGTTACGTAAAACTGACACAAAACTTTAACGTTAAAAGATTGTAAATGTAGCTTTGATTTTTCTCGTGGAGAGATAACATACAAATTGACATCAATTTATTTTCTTCGGTAGCTATTATTTTTGTATATTTTTATACATATTTGGAAGCATGTTTTAAGTGGGTGGAGGCCCAATACAGGTACACAATTACTTCCATACATTACATAAATATTGACAATATAGGTACATTACCGAAGCTTTCAGGAAGCAATCCTATACAATATTTTCCATTTATTGCGAAAATATTTGCGTATCTTTTCCATTTTGCCCGTCATTATGGCCGAGTGTGCCCTTTTGAAACCGAATTTAATTACAGGACAAAATTCATAAAGGATAATTTACTATCATTAAAATTTTAAATGTTGTGTACATAATTATACAAATTTATTGTTTGAGTAGTAAACGTGAATAAATAAATTGGAATAATAATATGCATTTTTTATTTATCCAAATAATACTCTGTATTTGCGTATCCGTTTGTGTGCGAACGAGTAGTATTCTAAATAAATATTCTGTTGAGTATAACTTGGATATTTTTAATGCTAAGCTGGAAACGGTAAGACAAGTACTTAGTCGAGAAAATTTTGCAAAGTATGAGAGCTGAATGTAGTCTGAGTGCCAGTTACAAGAATCTATTAATCAGTATCTTATTCGTGAAGACCTATTATTACTAACGGTTACCTTAAATTACCTATGTTTACTTAAATTGTTATATGCTGTTACATGGCCTTCCTTTGCAAAAAAAAAAAATTTTTATACAGTGTGAACTATTTACCCTATTTTTAACTATCTGTAATGTCATTGACTATTACTATAAATTAACATCTACTTTTTAGAGTACACATGGATCGTTTTTCGCCTAGTGAGTCGGCCAGGTTCCTACTTGGTCTTCTTGTCATTCAAGAAGACCAGTCAGGAACCCCACCGCATTCATTCGTTTCACCCATTTCAAGACGTGCTCATGTCGAAGCAATGGCTTTATTTCCTCGCACTTCATGGTAGTGTTTGCCGAATGCCAAACATGCCTAGTACAAATTATTATTAAATTTTAATTATTATTATTATTCTGCGTATGGTAGGTATTGCAATCGGAGCTTTTCTATGGAGCGTGCAAGGTGTGATTCTGAGGCAGTTTAGTTTGAAATCAGAAATCAGATGCGGCCTAAAACATTAATTTATTAAAGGAGTCTGAATCACAAGGGACTTTCTTGGAACTTACTTAAACGACATAATTTTGTCGTAACTTTTTCTCGTCTCTAACAAATGTCTTGTAACTCAAAATATGGGAGAGACAAAGTAAAATTTGTGTTTATGTACATACCCACGATACGATATACACGATACCCCAAAAGAAAATCAATGAAGGGAAAAAATACCCAAGTATTTGAATAGTTGGAAACCAATATTACATTTGCCCGTACTGAACCTCTGCATATAATAATAAAAAAGAGTGTGAAAAGCCAACGTATTGAAAATTAAATATTCATATTTTAATCGCTCTCACACTCACAGCATTACAAAATAATAAAAATTGTGTTGCATGTGACTAAAAATATTTTACAAAGTTTTTATTCGAGGTTCGGTCAAACTTGAAAATAAAAATAATATTGATATTGTTTTTAAATTAACTACTTCTGCCTAAAAAAAATACGTGGCTGACTGTCAGTATAATCTATGTAACTTAAAAGGACATATAAACACAAGGTGTGACTTGTATTCTATTGTATTAAGGTTCAGATTCCCACTTCCTCAAGGCATACAGATATTTATGTCAATTTAAAGCACAGGATATGGAGACAAGACATCGAAACGTATCAGTTCACGGCTGAGTGAGCCTTAGTTTTTCACTGAATAGAATCCCTGTAGTGTAAGTAAGTCGATGTACGACTTGTGTGACACGGCCCGCTTTTGTTCCACTTTGTGATCCATATGTTTCGACCGTGTTTTGTGTACTATTGTGATATGTGATGCTTTTTTGCCCGACTGCGTGAAGGCAGGGTAGAGAATTTCTTGCGTTTCTATGTATATATGTCCCTGTAGTGTAAGTCGATGTACGACTTCTGTAAGAGGGCCCGCTTTTGTTCCACTTTGTGATCCATATTTTTGGCCGTGTTTTGTGTACTATTGTGGTGCTTTTTTGCCCGACTGCGTAAAGTAAATGCAGGGTAGAGCTTTTCTTGTATTTCTATGTTTCTTCATCCATCCACCGAATATTTGACTATGAAAACCAACTATTTTTTGGTCGAGTGTATTAATATTACACTTACGATTACCAGGCAAATGAGGCACTATTGATGAATAGGAAGAAGGATTATCTAGAAAGTTCTAGCTAAAACCGTATGAAAATCCATCTATTTAGTTATTTCTGAGATTCTCCCGAAAAACAAACTCAACGCGCCTAATTCGCCTATTCTGTAGTGACGTGTGCGCCATCTAGTTTAAAAAAATAATTTAAAACATGACTTGTTAAAGTGTCCTGCAGAAATAAATATATTTTCATCACTAATTCATTACATTAGTTACGCAATATGAAATTCAAAACAAGTGAAGATCGCGTGTCGATCTCGTAATTATATTTTCTGCTTACTGAACAAGTTTACAAGTTAATAATATATTTTTGCCACTCACACATACACTCTACGTGCCAAACGCGAACGCGAGTTCAGACCACGTAAAACCCAGCTCGGTTTGAAACGAGCACGAAAGCCGAACTTAGTTCACAGTCACAGATTGTTTCACTGTTCTTAGGAAATATATATCTTGTACACCGAGTAAATATTATATTATAATAACTAGCGACCCGCCCCGGCTTCGCATGGGTTTGAATTTCTTGTATTTTCTGTATTATAATACGTATGTATTATACATATAAACCTTCCTCTTCAATCACTCTATCTATTAAAAAAACCGCATCAAAATCCATTGCGTCGTTTTAAAGATTTAAGCATACATAGGGATACAGGGACAGAGAAAGCGACTTTGTTTTATACTATGTAGTGATGATGATACATATAGTATACCCGCGTTTGCCGCCCACGTGGAGTTAGGAACTTTGAACCCGTTTTCAGTCGAGATTAAAATGTAGCTTATGTCCTAATCCCAGGTATAAGCTTTTTTTTTTTTTTTTTTAGGACGGATGTAGATTCTAGCTCAGGAGCTTTAGAATCTTAACCGGGCTTGGTGGCGAGGCACCTTTTGTGCCTCCAGCCATGGACACTTATAAACTAAGCAACCGCAGCTAAGGGCGTCCCCTAACGGGACTCGGACCTCGGCTTAGGGCGTTGCTGGGGGGACAGCTAGGGACAGCTGGATCTGGGTTGAGCATCACCATTTCAACTTTCAGACACAAACATCAAAATATCTAAACTTACAAACTTTCGCCTTTACAATATTAGTAAGATTGTAACGATGTTTCTGATTTTTATTTCTTTTTTTATATATAATCTGTATTAATACCGATATAAAGAGTGTAAGGGCAGGAAGTATTTGTATTAGTTTTATTTTAACGATCACGGATCCAAATAAGTAGTCGAATCAATGGAGAAGAAATTGCAAGAAACTTTATCAATAAAAAAAAATTGTTCTGATAATGTTCCAAATAGTTTTAAACCAAAAAGGCTAAACAGGAACCTCTATTTTACTTCTAACCCAGCAGAGTATCTCGATTTGAAAATGGAAATTCTAATTGGATTGTTACCAACAGACTTGCTAGAGCATATCAAACAAAACCTATATCTCAATCAATCTAAATTGAGGGTAGATGTTTGAAAATCTATCCGATGAATGCAGTGGGAAAGAAAAATAGAAGAGCCCTATTGGTTATCTGGCTTTCATACTGATTGTTCTACGTATGAATTGTTATAGGAGCTTTCATTCAAGGAAGTGGCCTTTTTCTATTTAGTTAATCTTTTACTTGATTTTATGTTTGGATTAAAAAAAAAATTAAATCTTCTCTTACGATACAATGGCCTCTGTCAAATGGTGAGATATATTAGTCAGGATTTTTAAATCAAAGCGTATTTTTTTAAATAAGTTAAATAAACTTCTTTCTGAACAGATTTTTACATAACATAGATGTAACACGCCTGTTTTCACCGAAAGGCTAGGCAGAGGTGTACTAATGTACACACACAGTACGCTGATATGTTTAGGTCACATGAAATAGGGGGCGAGCCTATTGCCATCAACCGGGCACAAATCCAGACTCCAAGCTGCTATTGGAAATTTCATATACTCACTGGGTATGTTCGTTTTCATGTAAAATGAAAGCTCTTTTCATACCCAACGAGTTTTTTTACAACCAAAAAGGATATCCCTTAAAAAAGAATTAACAAAGATTTCGTATGCACGTCAATAAAAATTGCAGATACGCCTGTCTGTGGGGGCAAAAAATTGAAATCCCGACAGCGCTGTCGCGCTTTCGCAAATAAATTCGTCCCGTATCCTTCGACAGGAAATTAAAACTTGCGAATGTTCGATAACTTTCGTCTATGCGTATTCCTCAATATGTGCCGAAGTCTAGACAGATGAGGGTAGTCTTTATTTTTTTTCTGTACTTCTAGATTTCACAGAAAATACTGCAGTTTTAATTAGAATTTATTTTTTAGAAAAAAATTACTGCCTTGTTGGTCCAAAGCAAACTGCTGTTAGGCAAAGAGCAAAGTGTTGTGGGGTTTTTCTGTAGAATTTTCAGTAGACAGCAACTCGGAGTCAGGGTTTGTGCCCGGTTAATGGAAATAGGCTCAATTCCTTTTACATGGAACCTAAATATACCGGCGAAAGGTGGTTGTACATTTGTACGTCTCTGCCTAACCCTCCGAGGAATGTAGGCAGTGATGGTATAGGTACAATGTATGTTGTATGTAAAAATCTAAATATATAAAACTCAAAGGTGACTGACTGACTGACATAGTGATCTATCAACGCACAGCCCAAAGCACTGGAAGGATCGGGCTGAAATTTGGCATGCAAGTAGATGTTATGACGTAGGCATCCGCTAAGAAAGGATTTTGATAAATTCCACCCCCAAGGGGATAAAATAGGGGATGAAAGTTTGTATGAAACTTTGTCAATTTTAAACCGATCGGGCTGAGACTTTGCATGCATATAGCTACTATGACGTAGGCATCCTCTAAGATAGGATTTCGATGAATTCCACCCCTAAGGGGATAAAATAGGGATGAAAGTTTGTATAAATCTTCTTAGAATTTCGACTGATTGAACTGAAATTAAAGATTGGAGCTGCTATGATGAAGACGTCCGCTTAAATAGGATTTTGATAAATTCAACTCCCATAGGGATAAAATAAGGGATGATGGAGGATGTAAATGTATTAACAAACAAAATTAAAGCCGCAAAAAATATACCTAATTAATAATAATACTTCTTAACGCGAGCGAAGCCGCGGGCGATCGACCTATGTAGGTGTGAAATAGGGGATGAAAGTTCATATGGAACAAAGTAACTATTCCACGCGGACGAAGTCGCGGGCAAAAAGCTAGTATATAATATTTAAGCAGTTGCTTTGTCCAAAACAAAGCAACTGCTTTAATAATAAGTAAAAATTGGGTAAATATTATAAATACCTATTTTTTACTTACCCATATCAAAATAGGCTGTTCAAAGGTATAAGGTTTGATGTGTTTGCTAAAAAGGTACACAACATTCGATATGTCAGCATCTTAAATAAAAATAATAATATAATAACATATATAATGTGGCCCTCTTCTCATAAACCAAAGGGTTAGGCGACTCCTTATTATAGTACCTAGTATAGTATTGCGAACATAGTTACTAAATGCATAAATAATAATTGAGAACTCCTTTTTATGTCAGGTGAAAATTCAAGGCTTGTGTAAAATAACTTTTTGTTACAAACAAGTGGTATTTGCTTAATGGCTATACATGTGTTGTAAATCATATAAGTATCAAGATTGTTCCTCTTTTAATAAGACGCCCTTTGAAGATGTTAACAAAACTCATCGCGTTACGTTCTACCACGTTTACGGGCGGGAAGGTAACTTTTCAATTAACGTGTTTGTTTTGAAACGAAGACTTTGGCCGCTTTAATTTTGGCGGTTAAGTAATAATGTGTTAACATTATTGGTAGAAGTTTTTTTATGCAGCATATGGGGGGTGCGCAGTGCGCCAACAACACCAGAGGTTATCACTTGCGCATTGTCATCTGACTTGCTAAGCATTTGCCAAGACAATAATCTTAGGCTGAGATTCAGAGAAAAGACTCAGCATGAACTTACGCTTCTTACTTTACGCTGAGCATCGTCACTGAATGTTAGCCTTAGCACATTATTGTCTGCTTAGCGGCAGAATATTTAGCAATTTAGTAGAATTTACCAACTCAGACGAAATCAACAGCAGATTTACCTAACTCACATACACATCACAAAAATAATGTATCTGTAGATTGTTCTCCCTACTGGAGATAATGTGACATAAGCTTCGTAGAAGTAATTTCAAATTTCTATCTCCAGTAGGGAAAACAATCTACAGATACGGTATTAATTTCGGCCGTTACAATATCTGTTGTTATACATAAGAAAGAAATAATTTTTGTCAGTGCATTTAGTCTAGTTTACCCGACTGCCGAAGGAGGAGGGTTATGTGTTTGACGCGTATGTATGTATGTATGTATGTATGTATGTATGTCCGTTCCTATGTCCGGTCGTAACTACTCAACGGCTCAACCGAATTAGATAAATGACACCTCATTAGATTCGTCTTGATGGCACGACTGTCACTGGGTACATGAAATTTTAAAAAATCAATATGGCGTATTTTATACGCTTTAATGTGCGAACTGACTTTGAAAATGATCTTTAGTTGTATCAATTTATATTTTAAATCATCATTTAGGATCTATCTAGTGATTCTATGATGATTTATAAACTAAAAAGAAGGAAATAAAATCAATGATTAAAAGTAACAAAAAACCCGACTGCATAAAAACTACTAACTAAAAATCTAAAAACAAGCTCTGTGATGTTGGAAAATGTATTGCAGGCGGGACAAGCTGTTCGTTGATAAACAAAATTGTTTCTTTGCTTGTCCCGCCTGCAATACATTTTTACATCTTTACCGAGTAACATGAGTTATAATAATTATTTAAGAAATATCCAGACCTCGCAAGCGAAACCGCTGGTGGAAAGTTATAACATAAAAAGTCTATCTTTTTGTATTTTTTTAAGCATTTTCCATGCTAAGATTACAAGTTATTTTAGCTTAGTGGTCAAAGCGTCTGGTGTACCGAACCAGAAGACGCAGGTTCGAATCCTGGCCGCCAGCCGATTTTTTCCTTCATTAAAAATAACTAAAAATAAAAAGTCTAGCCAAATTCATAAATTCGGAGCCTCACTGTGCGTAGCTATAACAAAACCAAATTCATGTAGATAGCTAAGGTTTTCTTTTGAGTGGGTGTTGTTTCAATTTAGAATAAATTAGATCTTGATTTTTTTGCAAGCATGTGTCGTATTTTCAATTTAAGGTTATTTCTGTACTAGATTGGGTCGTTTACCTAAAGTACCTGTGTACCTACAATTCTTATTACACCAATTTCTTCGTCTGTATTCGTTTATTAACCGAGCGAGAAATCGAAAAAACTTTTATAGAACAACATGACTGTCATGTCTTTGACAAAGTATTCTAAAATCTGTTTCTAGTACTAGCAGCTCTTGTTTCTGTGATCCTAGGATGACATTGACTACACGCATCAAACTCCGCTTTTAAATATATATTTTTTCACAAAATGAAAATAATACTTAGGTACTTACTACCTATATTTTCGCAAAAACACTAAAGAAGTCAAGTACCAACGAGTTGGAATATTTAAATAACATGAAATATAACACTAGGTAAGTACAGTCACGATCATAAATATTTATTCAGTTACTAAAATTTGAAAGCGATTTTTTCCTGAACTGGGGATTCCAACTTTGTGACACTACATTATCATATTGGTTCGAAAATACCGTATCCCTTAACACCATGAAAATTCAATAAATACTTTAAGAGAAAATCTCTTGTGAATTCTTCTAAGTGTATACATATTTATGCTCATGACTGTACTACTCAGTACCTCCTCATGTTACCTATGCAATAAAAGGGCATTCTTTCCGAGCAACGCTAAAAGTTTTCGAACACAACAATAGACGGTGAAACAATAATGAGTGAAATCTTGGCGATTATTGTCGTTTCGACGCGTTTATACGTTGCGACTTTTTAGGCGAGGAGATATTTTGATATCTTTTCATGTTTATGATTATTCTAAGGATATTATGCCAGCAGCCTTATTAGTTAAGTGATCGCAAGCACAGGTGCTCAGATAGTGGTCCTGAGTTCAATTTCCAAGTCGAGCAAAGTGTTAATGGGTTTTCTACTAAATCCTAAGTAGCCTGTCGGATTCCGAATTTGTGCCCAATTTATGACAATAGTTTTAATTTAGACCCATATCTTAGAAAATCTTGAGACATAGGTAGGTACTGTAGGTCTATATGATAGTACAACGCTGCCTAAATACCTTTGTGAGTTTAGACAAGATACACAGAAATAGCAAAATAACATCATGACTTGCTTGAATTACCAAGTTGAGAAATTCAGCACTAGAAATTTCTATTTTATTATAGACTATCCCTGACCTCTCTAGTGTTTTACAAAATTCTGCACTATAACATAAAAATCACGTTAAAGCTCGACCAGAAAACAGAGAAGTGTAAATAGTATCGTTGCCATCAAAAGTTCAGTGGCTCTTAGCGCCATCGATAGGGGAGTGTAGTCGGGCACTTGAAAGCACTGTGTACGTACGTACAGTCGCGCACAGCACGTATTATTAACTAGCTTTCCGCAAGCGGCTTCACCCGCGTGGTCTTATAAATTGTTTCCTCCGTTTTTACAAACATTTTTTATTAATACCCCGCTCCTATTAGTTGTAGCGTAATGGTTAGCTTAGAGCCTTCCCGATAAATAGGCTATCTACTAGCCTATTGAAATACAAACAATCAAATCTTTCCTCTATATATTATAATATTATTAATATATTACATCATATTAATATAGATAATCCCAAATCCTCTACTTACGAAAGCAACTCTGCACTTAAAATATGTTTCTCTAGGTGAGCAATGCCAGTACCTGAATGAATTGATGATCCATATTCCAGAACAGAACAGATCATTAAAATTTTTGTTAAGATTGCTTAATTTTTTTTTTATAAAAATTTGTTTGAGTTTTATTTACGTTTTTTAAAATAAACATAATTATTATCATCATAGGAATATTTAGTTGTTAAAAAACACAATTTTAAAGATTTGAACATTAAGTAAGGTATGTAATTTTATCACTGAATATTTTGAAGTAAATATATCATACTGAATATATGAGAAAGTACAGTATTCTTTTACGCTAAAAAAACCAACCAGCAATACTTGCGCAACCGACTGTACAGACGACCGTAAACACTTTATCGTACCTACGTATACCCCTTCACACATGTACGTACAGCGTTCAATAGTTTAGAACGGACCACTATAGGGGCTTATTGGGACATTTACCGTAGCTTTAGGATATCCGCACTGTTTTATATTTTTCGCCATTAAACGCATACGCAACGTAAAAGCCTCGAAGAGGTAAGTAAAAAAGTTATGACCTACATACATAATATTTTACACTTTGGCGTAAAATTTCACTACAAAACTTGAGTATCTTGCATAATATCTCTACTGGGAATTATGTTGGCAATGTTTATCATAATTAAAATAATATTGTTTAAAAATCAAAATCAAAGAGTTTTATTTTCATACTAGTTTTCCGCCAGCGGCTTCGCCCGCTATCCCACGGGAACCATACATTTTACCGGGATAAAAAGTAGCCTATGTGTTATTCTGATGTATAAGCTATATTACTGTAAAGTTTCATCAAAATCCGTTCAGTAGTTTTTGCGTGAAAGAGTAACAAACATTCATCCATCCATCCATCCTCACAAACTCACATTTATAATATTAAGTAGGAAGGATAGGATAAACCTTATACAGGCACTTATGAAATGTTGAATTTAGGTGCACGGTTCCAAATTAGTCGTTTCCTATGGAGAAGAACCGGCAAGAAACTCCATGGTTACTCTTATAAATTTGAGAGTTTAACAATGATATCTGATACAATAATATATGGATACTTACAATATGAGAAAACAATCAAGAATCTATATGTCTAATCTTTTATCATGTCGATTAATGTTTAAGCAGCTCAGATATAAAATTATTTTTTTTATTTTTATTTATTCATTTATTTATTAACCAACTTATACTAACAGTTTACACCACACATACAAGTTATCGGTCATAATATAATACGGAAACAATGTATTTGTTTTAAATATAAAATTAAGGAACTAGGAAACTTGCTTTTCGCTCGATGGTCGAGCAATTGGTTGCTGTCCGTCCGTAGTAGGAAACTAATAAACATATCCTGGGACATTTTAAACAGCACCATCTAGTCCCAAAATAAGCAGAGCTTTTACTATGATTACTTATACATATGTATACCGTATTACGAAAGTAACTAATCTGTTACTCGCGGTCTCACTCACAACCCAAACGATTTTAAAGGCAAAAGGTACTAGGTATAACGTCTTTCCACACGATGCCATTTATCTGTTTTCCAAATTTTATTGAAATTTATTCAGCAGTTTAGACATGAAATGTATCAAACAAACTGATACACAAAGATCTGTATAGATTCTCGTTGAAATA
The DNA here is from genome assembly GCA_946251955.1 of Acronicta psi. Lineage (NCBI taxonomy): Eukaryota > Metazoa > Arthropoda > Insecta > Lepidoptera > Noctuidae > Acronicta > Acronicta psi. The sequence goes on along the minus strand of OX276482.1, from coordinate 9,384,349 downwards.
TTCTTTTTAAAGGTAATTGAGAGTTGTTTTAGTGTCTAAACAAGTTACTTTGTCTCTTTGGGTCCATTTCGATGTTTGCTGAGATATTTTTCAGATAACTTGTTACTACTATATAGTCTGAAATCTTATATTTAAATCTTCTGTAATATCTATAAAACAAACTGATTGACTGACTGATCTTTCAACACAACATAGCTCAAACCACTGAGCGGATTGGATTGAAATTTGGTAACTACCAAGATACTATGACGTACGTACCTATCCGCTAAGAATGGATTTCTGAAAACCCCAACCAACTTCAACCTCTAAATAAATAAATATCCTGGGACATTTTTACACAGCACTATCTAGTCCCAAACTAAGCAGAGCTTGTACTATGGGTACTAGACAACAGATATAATACTTATATACTATTTTTTTTGTAAATACATACGTATGATGTATAAGAAACACCCAGACAAACACAAACAGCTAAGTTCATCACATAAATGTTTGTCTTGTGGGAATCGAACCCACGACCTCGTGATCAGCAGTCCGTACTCGAACCACTAGGGCACAGACGTCGACAAATGCAGTGTAACAGGGGTTCAAACTTGGAAATAAACATGACCTTAATAAATAAGTATAGTTTGTATCTATTAGTTGAGGTTAAAAGCAGTTTACGTTACGTTTAGCCTACAATGCAAACAATCTGCTAAGTACTAATATTGTACGAGTAGCAAATTTTTTATTTGAAATAAAATTGCGTGTTTTCATAGCCGGTATTTTGTGGCACTAAGAGAGCTATCAAAAAATATTCTGTGAATAATGATCACGCCGAGTGTCAAAATATGAGCCCGAATATATTTTAAGCGTGAATTTTCTTAAAGATTTGAAAGTTTTTTACCTTAGATATACTAACAAAAGCTTTTAGCTCAGATATATTTTTCTAAGAAAAAGTCTTCAAGTGAGCATATTAGCATTACAACTATTTTTTGACACCGTGCGACTTTTTGTATGATATGTATATATTTAAATAAAAAAATCTTATATTAGTAGTATTTGCCTGTGGGTTTACCTGCGGAAAATTACCATTTTATAGTTCTCTTAGGAACAAGATCTCCTGATCAAGATTTTAAACCCAAATACATCCTACGGTAGCTGCTTAAAAGAGCACCAATCATGCAAACATTCCAACAAACTTTCACATGTTTGTATTAATAGGTAATTTTGTCAAAATAGCATTATCATAAATGTTACACAATTGCTTCATTAGCTTAGTGGTTCTAAGCGCGACTGCTACGCCCAGAATCCTGGATTTGATTTCTAGTTCGAGCAAAGGGTTATTGGGACTTCCTATGAAATTCTCAGTAGTATGCCTGGTTAATGGGAATAAGCTCGTCCCCTATTACACGGGGCCTAAACATACCGGCGATCCATTCGCCATTACATTACGAGAAACAGGTGAGATGGTAATATATTATGTATGTTATAAAAGCTCCATAGTTATCTATATCTAGATAATTTAAGAGCTGAAAGGGGTTCTTTTGTAAGCGCCAACTAGAATCGTAGAGCGAGTTCGACCGGCGCGACATTGCAATTTGTCATCGGCGCTAACGACAGATGCCGTCCTTTTGTATACGCTCCAACTCGACGTGTATACGCTCCATAGATTTATCGCTTTGACGTGGACAAATACTTACGTTTTGGAAATTGATGAATATCTTGCCAACATAGTCTGTAAACCCGCAGTAGGCCAGCGTGGTGGACTATAACCTAGCGGCTTGGCTATAGTCCCCACGCTGGCCACCATTTGGAGAGGAGACCCGTGCCCAGTAGTGGGATAAATGGTTTGATGATGATAACATACTATCAAGCCTGTATTCCTTGAAATGCCTAAGCAGAGTAGGTACTAATGTACACTATTGCTACATTAACAAGTAAGCAAAAACTCCGAGCTGTTCCTTAAAATGTTATAGAGAAAAGCAATAACACTGCACCTGGCAATCGAACCGAAAACCTTTAGCGTAGCAGTCGATTCGAACGAACGCAAGACAAATGAGGCAGATAATAAATATTATATAAAAATATAGTATAGTTTTATAAAACGTATAAGGTACTAATATTAACAAAATAAAATAATAAATAAAAACCAAAAATTCCGCACCTAGGCGTCAAAGTACTCCTCATCGCTGTCATCTGGTAACGTGCCCAGAAGACTGGCAGCATTGCCACGTTGAATGGCAATGCTGATTCTTTGGCCCAAAAATAATCCAGCCCTCTGGTCACGAGTAGCGTCGATAAGTCTTTTTGCAAGGTCTTTAAATAGGAGGCGAGCACTCGGACCCCACGGCCCGAGCGTTTCGACCCCAAACGGCTCAAAACTATAGTTCCCATTAAGGTTGCTATATTTGCGCCGCTTTAGGGTCTCCGCCGCCGCGGCCGCAGCGCCAGCACAGCCCGCCGAACTTGGAAGATGAGATGGAGCAAGGGTGTCGACGCAAGTTGCATCCCACACCAAAGGCCTACCCAACTTCCAAGGTAATAGTGACATACCGTCTGGTCTCTTCCCATCGTCACGCGCCAAGCCATTAGGTTCTAAAACAGCTGGCACGCCGACGGTGGCAAGAGCAAAATATATATAGTATAGTATAGTGTTCATTGGTGCGTTATGTTTGTAACTTTGATAATATTTTTCATTAGGACATTTTATCTATTCAAAAATTCCTAGTAGGCACAAAATTCTACATTTAAAAGTCTCAAATCGCGATAAAAGCTAACCAGCGCTGGAGCAATACATCACTCCGCGACGTGAAAGTGGGTAGTCGACTGGCGATCTCTATTGATACACTCATTAATCATACCTTGTCTCGGCGCGGCAATCTGGAATCTTCGCCAAGTTTTCATCGCTCTAGCGGGTTTTATTGAGTGAATCTGTGTTATGCAAGTGAAGCATCCATATTGATGTTTGGAGTTGAGCGACCATATTTTTTTCATTTATCGTTTCATGATGGATGATGGTGTAAGTTTTCAAAAAACATTGTAGGTATGTTAGAAGTTGGTACCTAATACTCCTATACCTAATTTATCAGTATTAGTTACAGGTATATATAATAAAACTTCCATATAATTAAAAGAAAACTTAAATTTGAAATCTTTAATCTATCTGTATCTATGCACCTACCAAACGAATGAACTTATTTTAAATACGCATTTAATTGGGGTTTAAACGTGTATTAATTACTGTTACCATTATTTCACATTTTTAACTAATGAAAACACATTTTTTAAAACAAATTAACTTTTAGTATATATTGAAATACATTTGCAATATTGTCTTATCATTGTCTAGTACCCACAGTACGAGCTATGCCCACTTTGAGACTAGATGGTGCAGTGCAAAATATCCCAATAATACTTATTTATATACCCTAATCAATAGTAAGGAAAAATCATCACGATTGTGTATTTTTCTTTGCACAAAACTCATAATAACGGTCCCGTTAGGTTATATATCTAGTAAACATATAGTAGCCTGCCTAACATAAAGGCTAAAAGCTTCAAAGGAGGGCTTGAACTAAGACCTACGATCCTTTGAAGGGCGGTCCTTTTATTAGTTCTCTGACTGTTTAATATGTCAAGTTTTCATCTCGAAGCCCGAATTGTGAGAGGTCGGACTAAAACAAATAGGTATACTTATTATTAATTTATTATGTTTTACTATTCATGTAAGCCTTCTTAGAAAATCGTGTAATTGTATGAATTTATTTGCTTTGTATTATGTTTCATAGTTTGTTTTTCAGAGTAGATAGATTATTCGTTATTGAACACCAAAGGATAAAATAAAATAAACATTTCACAGTACATGAGTTAGATAACAATTTGGCGTTCTAAACACAATGATATTTCTTACAGACATTTGAGTAAAATACTTATTTCTGGTTTTCTAGAAGAATCTAGGATAGGTCTTTCCTATCTTTTTCTTTTCGTATTGATGGTAAAACTATTTTTATTTATATAATTTGAGCCACTAAATTTTTTCCTAAATATTAAGCCCTTTGTATAGCCCGAATTTGTGAATGAAACATATTTTCGATTTTGAATTCAATGACTGCGACTAGTAAATGATGTGTTGGTTAAGATTGATTCTCATGTAATAAGGAGCGTGCAATTAAACTATGGAATAGTAAAAAAAATACACAAAGATGCGTGTAATGAAAGCTCAAACATTTCTTTGAATACATACGTGTATAATGTAAGTTAAAATAGCTACTAGTCGTAAATTCATGAACGGAATAGTTATGTGCTCGTGGCTTTTTAAAAAGATACGTCGGAGTGGGAAAAACCTCATTTAAAATACACCAGACGCGGTTAAGCACGGAAGTGGGGCAACGTCGGGTACTTTTACGCATTTTAGACCTATTTCAATTCTTCATAGACCATAAAAAAGCTTGTTGGTGTAATTGGAAATACATTTTAAGGCATTATTAGGTATGTACTTAAGGTACTGAGGGGCTCGTGGCCAAGTTGTAACTACGCTGATCAACCGATCTGCCAGGTTAAGCTACACTTGCCGCCGTCAGTCTGTGGATGGGTGACCATTCTTAACATACCGAGACCCCTCCGTGCCTCGGAGAGCACGTAAAGCCGTCGGTCCCGGTTGTCATTCGAACACCTATGACAATCGTTAGTGGTAGTCAGAAGCCTAAAAAGCCTGACAACGAGTCTTTCCTTTCAGAACATCGGTATTGCCTAGAAATTGGGTTGCGGAGGTCTGATGGCAGTCGCTACGTGTAAAATACTGATATTCAGCCGGTAACGGCAACCATACATGGTTGGGAAAAAAAGGCTAGGAAGAAGATTAGGTATGTACTTAAGAACATACATCATGCCTATATTCCCCGAAGGTGTAGGCAGAGGCGTACTTTCTTGTACACCCACATTTTGCCGATATGTTTAGGTCCCATGTAATAGGGGGCGAGCCTATTGCCATCAACCGGGCACAAATCCAGACTCAGAGCTGCTACTGGGAATTTCACAGAAAACCCATAATACTTTGCTCGACTTATGCGACTTATTACTTTTTTATGTTTTACTAACAACGAACAAACTAACGCGAATATGAATGAGTGAATGAACGTGTGTCTCCTATGTATTATAATAAGTATGTATTTACAAAAAAAGTATATAAGTATTTTATCCATTGTCAAGTACCCATAGTACAAGCTCTGTTTAGTTTGGGACTAGACGGTGCTGTGTAAAAATGTCCTCAAAATATTTATTTATTTATTTAATGTATGCAATTAAAAATAACTTTCTTATGTACTTAGTTTTTATATGTAGTTGGAATTTGTCTATTTCGTTTCTTTTCGTTATTTATATAATTCTTATTCAATTGAAGTGATAGTCTACAATATTCTCTCTAATAAAAAGTTCCGTTTAGCAACTTAATTTATGAAATTGTTTATGACTACAAAAACTAAACTACAAATAATTTAACCTAGGTTCGCATGTAGTTCTCTAACAAAAACCAATTTATACGAACAATGTCATACAAATCCGGTTATGAAAATGGGCTAGAGACGCGACGGACGTAACTTAGTTAAAACTTTGCATAAACACGATAATGTTTTGTAACTTCCCCTTAGTGTAACAAAGTGGATATTAAAATGTTAAACACGTTTATGTTATTATAAAAAATATTGTACATTTTCATTTTTGTGATTCTTAGATCTAGTAAGTACTAGTTATTTTAGTTAATAGCCTTATGTTAATTGTTAAATGTAATTTTTAAGTACCTACCTAATACCTAGTATTTTAGTCTGATGATGCATATCTGACTCATTATTATATTGTTGTGCCCTTACCGGGCTTCATGTTTATCCTAACATCTATGTAACACATGAACGCAATAAATAACTTGAACTTGAACCTTAGCTTGATGAGGTATAGGTTCGATTCGTATTCGAAAAGAACGAAAAAAGAAAATACGAGCATAAAACCATTTAGGCAAACTCCACAGAGAGAGAGAGAGATAGCGAGAGAGAGAGAGAGAGAGAGAGAGAGAGAGAGAGAGAGAGAGAGAGAGATTCAATAGAAAAACACAATAACAATGCTCAACATAAAAATCGGATGTCTATTTTGCGACTATACCGTTATGGTAGTTTGTGAGATCGTTTATAAAATTAATATCGGGGTACGGGTAAGAACTGTAGATTAATATCTCATTGTACGAGCGAACTGTATTAGAGGGTATATATTGTGGTATTGAGGATTTTGGTAAATTAATGTTGCGGTCAGTTCACCGTAGATCCAAAGGTTAATATAGGGTACTATTGTCGACAGGTTTATTACGATAACTGTAATAAATGGACCAATAACACGACCTGGTACATGATTGTGCACGCTATTGATAAAAAATAACTGTTCCACTACTGGACACGGGTCTCTTCTCAGAATGAAAGGGGTTAGGCTCTTTAGTTCACCACGCTAGCCTAGTGCTGAGAAAACTTGCATGCCTGAGAGATTTTCTCATAATTGTAAGCGATTACCTCCGCTCATGTATACCCGCATCACCAGAGGAGTCACAAGTGAGTTGCCAGCCTTTTAAGAGAGAGTACGCTATTTTCTTAAAGGTTTGAGGGTTGTATTGCTCCGGAAATATCGCACGCACAGTTTCGTAAAGTGACGAAGCAGTCGAGAAGTCAAAATATGATGTACAAATCAAGCCTGTATTCCTGTTATAAAGATGAGGTTCCGCAGTCCGTCAATATATTTTTAGGTTCTCGGGACCTTAGGACCCAAAGTTCAGCAGCATTAAACAACAAAGCTATGTCATACAAGAATGACAAAAAACTACGGTAGAAATTAGCGCATTATCCATTTTCAAGTCGACTTTCATCCAGACTATGCTTGAACAGAACTGCCGTCGGTTTGTTTGGAATAAAACAAGAGCTCATTTGGTATACAGCTCAGTAAAATAACAGCAAGGATGCCATGTGAAAAACTATGGTACCTACGGATAAAACATTAGAAAACTAACGAACGATAACGAAAAAAGCGACGATGAGTAATTTTTTTAAGCCAAAATACCAGTAGTATTTAAGTAAATATTTTTGAATATAATTTTTTAGGCTTTTCCCTTTTTCTTTCATTTACATAAATAGCTGAAATCAGAGAAGTATGCTTTTTTGACCAAGTTTTATATTTTAAAAGTGAAATAAAATTAACAAAACTTGATTAGTTAAGGCCCCAGTCTAGCAAAATTTGGCAGTTGTCAAATTATTAGCTCATTTTCGCAACGTTTTTTTAAGGAAAAGAAGGATACAGTGTCATATATTTTTATAGCGATAGAATATATGTTATATTAGCTTTATCTACGTATTTTTTTCATGTTCCTCTGGTTAGTTTATGTTGTGTTGTGTAAATCAGGCGTCAAAGATGGCGCTCTCGAGCCCAACGCCATTTAGAGTCATGTTTGTGCACGTTAATCGGGGTAATCAAGAATAAATTCAAAAATCTACTCAGCGCAAAATTAGCTTAAGATAGTCGTCTTCAAAATGCGCTGAGTAGATTTTTAATTATACCTTTAGTTTTCTTAATCCGAGTGTCATAACATCGTCAAATTTTCCTGTTTTTTGTCCCAAAACAAACGGTTTTTTTCATAATAAAAACTAAAAATATTGATGGAATCATTTGATCAGTTTAAAGTACATGTATTAAATGACACAACCAATTTAAAAAAAATGTGTACCTGCTTCACAAATATTTTTTATAGTGTTTTCAACAGGCACGGTTTATAAACGAAACGAAAGTCGGTCGTAGCGGTTGGACGTGGATTCTATGTCAAATTCAAATTTGTACCTCTCGCTCTAAATTTTGCTCTCTCTCTAACCTTGCTGGCGTACTATCGGGCATTGAAACTTGCTCTACTTCATTATTTTTATGTCAATTTATCAGAAATTATTTCCGACGCGCGTTTCCCGATCACGCGCGTTTTTATCCCACAAGCAGTTTAATCGATCGATTGTTTTAAAAAATGCGGTGTGTTTAGGCATTTATTGGACACCTAAACGCTTGGATGTCCGTCTAACTTTATGATCCCGATTCTTCTGTCCCTAGTTAACACCTGGGTACAGAAACGACTCGACGCCATTTTTTACATTAATAACAGACATAGACTGTTTTGTTAGCAGTAAAGTGCGATAGTAACAAGTCTGTTACTACGGTTCATTAACTTGTTACCACTAGGTAACAAGTTTGTTACTATGGTCCGTTAACTTTTTATCACTAGGAAACAAGTTCGTTACTATGGTCCGTTAACTTATTACCACTAGGTAACAAGTTTGTCCGACATCCAAAAATTTACCTATGACCCTCCCCGGTTTGAATCACACAAATTGAATAATTACTATCCTAATATAATTATAATTATCAGCCAAAAGAAGTCCACTGTACATGTGGAACAAAGGCCTCACCCATAGACTTCCACAAGGACTGGTTATATGCCGCCTGCCTCCAACGACTCCCAGCAACCTTCATCATCATTGAAAACCCACTCCTGTGTTCTCAATGATGATGAAGTCCTGTGTGTTTGGTTTCCGTACTTAGTCCTGCAGTGGACCATTGTCCTAGCTACCTTTATCGGGTCATTAGACCATAGTTAGAAAGTGAGAAAGACGTAGTTTGAAAGTGAGTGTGAAAAGTACTGAAAAGTTGTGCAGTGACCGCTTATCTACGATATATGGACATATTACTTATGATGCGTAGAAGTAGAGAGCCTAGTTACAAAACAGGTTTTGAACATAAATGAGGATGGATATAGTAGAAGAGGAAGACCAAAGAAAAGATGAATAGACAGTGTGAGAATGACGACGATGTACGTAAGAAAAAAACACTGCGCCGACCCCAAGTGAAGGTGAGGTGGTGCCTATAGGTGTACATACACGAGCTAGATGGACTTATGATATACTGGCTGGATGTAAACGATTGCAGGGCAGATCACCTCCCGATTGTCGGTTAATATGGCAGTGGTGTAATAGAGAAGAGGCCCTGACTCAGCAGTGGGTTTTACCGGCTGAATAGATAGATCGATAGATGAGTATATTTATAGATAATCGTTGCACGCGGTTTTTCATTTATCCCACTTCATGTGCCCAGAAGAAAAGTCTTTTGATCGATTTTTTGGTGTTAAACATTTCTAATCCCAACTAGGACATGAGCTTTTGAACGGCTGAATAGATTTACATGAAATATGGCTACCAAAAATACCATTCAATTTAAAAGAAATTTGTAACAGAATTACAAGACTAATCTGTGGAGGGATTTACAAATACAATAAGAGCTGAATTGAGCCATGGGCTAGTCATTTTGTTGATGAGCTATAAGCTCAACGGTTCAAACCCGTGTGATCTGGTTCATCTAGCTCATTGAAAGCTGAGTTTACACACCTCTGATGATAGCCAGACGGCTATAGCAGTCGTGGAAGTGTATTCTATCTCAAATTCTTACTTCTCGCTCTGAATTATGCTCATCCTCTAACCAGTTTAGATCAAGAAATAAAACACAAAGGTCTACTCCAAAGCAAACCATCTCCTGGAACTTGACCTTAAGTGAATCAACCTCCTTCTTTTTCATGTCTGTTAAAACGAAATTAAAACCTCGACTAAAAATATCTACTGTTCCATATATCATAAAGTACTTAAATTATTTCAAACGACAGATATTTTTTTCCAATCCCACAGGCCACAGTAGTGTTGTTCATTATAATTAAATAGAAATATCTTTTTGTATTTTTTTAAGCATTTTCCATACTAAGATTACAAGTTATTTTTAATGAAAGAAAAAATCGGCTGGCGGGCAGGATTCGAACCTGCGGCTTCTGGTTCGGTACACCACGGTACACTACGGTTGGTTGGGGCTCGCGATAGCTTAGTGGTCAAAGCGTCTGATGTACCGCACCAGAAGACGCAGGTTCGAATCCTGCCCGCCAGCCGATAAATAGAATATTTTATTTTGTAAAGTAGAGCAACTTTCATTACGTAGCACTGCTCTACACTTTGTAATTTACGTATCACAGGATGATACAGAGGGTGCCTCGCGGGGTTCGTGCCCGCGAACTGTCAATATACTGAATTCGTTTGTTATGCACAGCTAGACTGGGGCCTTAAGTACCTACTTATAATAACCATAAAACAAAGGAATGACTTTTCCTTTTTGCATTTAGTTACTTTCTTTACCAATAAAACCCCTTCTTTCCCCTTTCTTTGGTACCTATTTTATTATTATTAGTGCACCTACTACCAAGTTTTGTATCTGCAACACCCTGAAGTCAACTGGCAGAGAATGCCTAATGGCATTAATTCCGCCTTTTTGTGATGTGCATAAAGAATCTTACTAATATTATAAATGTGAAAGTTTGTGAGGATGGATGGATGGATGGATGTTTGTTACTCTTTCACGCGAAAACTACTGAACGGATCTGGTTGAAATTTGGCACAGAGATAGATTTTAGTCTGGAATAACACATAGGCTACTTTTTATCCCGATAAAATGTATGGTTCCCGTGGGATAGCGGGCGAAGCCGCTGGCGGAAAGCTAGTTCAATAATAATAATAAAAAATAAAATTCATTCAAGCCCTTTTTTAACTGTAATGAAAATTATAATGACTAACTTAAAAAATAACTATTCTATTTTATATTCCAAACGTTACCTGGGAATGTGTTGACGATAGCAACCCTAGATTCAGCTGGAACGCCCGCTAGTTACACTAGAAACGTTTCTTGCCACGACAGGGGTTTCCTGTCCAAGGATATATTGCAATTTTCACGTTCACCGCACCGTCTTACCTGTTCATGTGAGGGAATAAATTCAAAGTTTTACTTGTGATATGTTAATAAAAGTATCTTTATCTTGATTAATAACAATCATTTTTAAATCAATTTTGGTTTTTATGTTTTGATCGAAAAATTGCGTACTGCGCTCCAAAACCCAGATCGCTGACATAGGCCAAAAAGCTGCTAGCTTAAAGTGGAACTGGGCTGGACACGTCTGCCGCATGTCAAACGAGCTGTGGGCTAAACACATTACCGAATGGGTCCCACAACATGGAAGACGACAGCGCGGGAGCCCCAGGCGAAGATGGCGGGATGAGCTTGAGCTTGATTCCTTCTGGGAGGATTGGTCCCAAATAGCCTTAAACCGTGAGGAATGGAAAGAGGGTAGGGAGGCCTTTGCCCTGCAGTGGGACGATAATGGCTGAATAAAAATAATTAAATATAAAAAATGTTTTGATCATTGGTATTTGCCAACGCTCCTGTAACGCCTGCGATGTATACCTATTTGTAAACTTAGTGCAGATAAATTAATTTGATTGAATTTGTTTTTTATTTTTATTTTGGTATTTATTCTGTTGACAAAACCTTACACCTTAAACAAAGGACAAAAACCTTAGCAAATAGTTAAGTTAAGTATTTACTTAGCATTTTCTATTTTTATTGTAACTAGTTTATTTTTCTTGGTATCAAAATCGGGTTCTGTAAATTGAATAACATTTTATTAAGGTGTTTTTCACTATGCTCATTGGTCTCCTGAAACTGTACTTAGAATGTTCTGTGAATCATAATAATTATTTCTGCCTTTATTTTAGCACCTTAGTGGAAACATTAAATTGATAGGAGTTGGTATGGTTCAGTGAGAGAATACTGGGGGGTAAACAAATTGCAATTTGACGTTCGAATCGACAATCGAATAGAAAGAAAATGTATGGCCATCTACAGGTTCGTAATACTTGTCTACAGCTCTATCAGTTTTTATAGATAAGGCTTCGTAATTCTAACAGGAATTAAAATTAAAAACCCCAAGTTAAAAGTGCAGCTCTTCCACTTGAGCCAATTACATTAGGTCTGTTCGGACGCTACCCAGCTGTTGTGTGACATTGTCCGCGTGAGTAATATTGCTAGGAGCACGTGCTGTAACGATCGCTCGTTAGCTGCACGTCGTTACGATGCACTTTTGTAGCGAAGGAGTACGTATGCTACCGACTTGAGACTTTGTGAGGAAAATAGTGAAAAAATATTTTTATTTTTAGAATTTCGTATTATTGAATCACTATTATTAGTATTATTGATATTAAATTTATTATATTTTTGTATTTTTTAAGCATTTTCCATGCTAAGATTACAAGTTATTTTTAATGAAGGAAAAAATCACGTCACCTACGTCACCTTTAAGACGTAAATTAGAATGTGAAGGAAGATTTCGACTGGCGAGCAGGGCTCGCGGTGGCTTAGTGCTCAAAGCGTCTGGTGTACCGAACCAGAAGACGCAGGTTCGAATCCTGCCCGCCAGCCGATTTTTTCCTTCATTAAAAATAATTAAATTTATTTTTAGTGCTGGAAAGTTTTAAGGAAAATTAGTAGTTTTTTTTTTATTTAAGGTACTTTGCAAATATATTTTATTCTTAACTATACTCCAGTGCTCTTAGTGTAAAGAGAAAAAAGTATTTTGAATTATGTAATACCTTTAATAGGATGGATAGTATTGGTTTTTCATTAGATTTCCGAGCCGATGCTTTACGCGACTGGTGCGGATCAACTCAGCTTGTTTACTCTATTTGAAGAATAAAAGAGCACTCAATCCTTGTTATATACTTGATGGATTTTCTACTTTTTCTATTTCTTCTCGATCGATTTTGTTCTGTTTTCTAAGTAAAAGTGGGCTTGTTAGTGTAGAGTTGATATTAAGCAAATTTGTATATTGTTTCCGAGGGTTTTTAGTTAAATCGACAGGTGTTGAAAATTAAAACGGTGAGAAAAGGTGAGAAATTATTAAATACATGAACGTGCAGAATACGGTAAATATACTGCCCATCATTTTTATAATTTAGATGAATTTATTGTCCTCTAAAATTAGCAGACTAAAAAAACAATTTGTAAGACCCTCTGGAGAGCTCTTTAATGAATAAATTTTGTGAATTATAATAATTAATTTATTTTGCAACGCATTTAGCTTAACTTCTAATTTTATACGGTCACTCTCAAGCGCTAAAGCGCACATACTAATGTCCAAACGTGACGTGAGCTGAATTAGAAAGTGTGCCTAATCGCTTCTATCTTCGCTTGGCTCATCACACAAATAATATTTGTGTAGTTAATCGCTTTAATCTAAGCTTAACTTGTTATCAAGCAAATAATCTCTTATTATAATATACTAGTAATTTTATGGATGAAATTTAGTTTATAATCACTACTATGTTCAATTTACTTGAAGGTATTGTCATATACCCAGATAAAAGTAAGAAAGAAAAACTCGCCGTGTACCATTTTAATGCAGCCATAATGGATAACGTGTGGTGTTCCACAGGGATCTATGTCAGGGCCATTCTTGCGTACTCAGAGTATCAGATATTAGGTACATACTATGTTCAAAAAAGGAGATAAAGAAGACATAGAAAACTACAGGCCAATAAGTCTCATGTCAAATGTCTACAAAATACTCGCAAAAATCATACTGGACAGGATGAGCCCCATGTTAGACGAACAGCAACCGGTAGAACAAGCTGGATTCAGGAAAGGCTTTTCTACAATAGACCATATCCACACTGTTAAACAAATACTAGAAAAATATAACGAATACAACAAGAACATCTACATTGCTTTCATAGACTATGCCAAAGCCTTTGACAGCTTAAGCCACAACTACATATGGGACACTCTAGAACAACAAGGGATACCTGCTATCTATACTAATATTATCAAAAACATATATGCACACAGCCAGGCCAGCATACAACTAGAAACATTAGGAAAAGCTTTCCCAATAAGAAGAGGCGTCAGGCAGGGAGACCCTTTATCACCAAAACTATTCTCAGCTGTCCTAGAAAACATCTTCCGCAACTTGGAATGGGAGCGCTTTGGCCTGAACATAAACGGATCTAAACTGAACCATCTCAGATTTGCAGATGACCTAGTTCTCTTTGAAGAAAACCCAGAAACCATAGAGCTAATGATACAAAGCCTCAACAAAGAAAGTGAGAAAGTTGGATTGAAAATGAATCTTGCGAAGACCAAAATGATGACCAATGCAACAAAGGCAGACATAACCGTAAATGGAGTTAACTTAGAGTTTGTCAACGAATATACCTACCTAGGCCAGCTCATCTCCCCAAAAGACTTAACAGCAAAGGAAATAAATACTAGAATTGCCAATGGTTGGAAGAAATTCTGGTCACTCAAGGAAATCATGAAATCTCAAGACCTGGGCATGACACTGAAAAGGAAAACCTTCAACACTTGCATTCTTCCATGCCTAACCTATGGGTGTGAAACCTGGGCACTTACCAAGTCTCTAAGGGACAAACTTGCAACATGTCAAAGGGCAATGGAGCGCAGCATATTAGGGTCAAAACGTCAAGACAGAGTCAGAAATACAGACATCAGGACGAGAACTAAGCTAAAAGACATCCTTCTACATATTGACCAACAAAAGTGGAGGTGGACCGGACACATGATGCGCGATAACAAAGGAAAATGGTGTAAGGCAGTTTCCGAGTGGTACCCGAGAGATGGAAAAAGAAGCCGGGGTAGACAGTATCTGAGATGGGAGGACGACCTCAAATTGACTGCTGGCCCAAGATGGAGACGTGTAACCCAGGACAGACTACAATGGAAACTGTTAGAGGAGGCCTATGCCAAGAGGCACACTGAGACCAGAGACATCTTATAAGCCTACTTAATACTGGAATTGTTACTCTCTGATCCCAGAATAAAAGGCTTTATTATTATTATTATTATTATTATTATGTTCAAATTCAAATTCAAATATTTTATTTCAATTAGACCATATAAATAGGTACTTTCGAAAAGTCAAACTAGTTGCACGGTTCCAAAAAGTTGGACTTATGGAGAAGAGCCGGCAAGAAACTCCCAGTAAAATCCAGTATCTGATATGGCGTAAATCTTTGGGTTCACAGAAACCGATAGTTATAGCAACTGAAAATTAACATGGAGTTATGTGTGTTGGTGCAGTGGGTTGGTTTCTCATGTCTTTTAAAAGGACTACCAGCAGGACTGTACGTTGTTATAAGCGACCCTAAATTGATTTTGAATCAAAAATATTAATATTATGATGGTCAGCCTTCCATAAATTGACAGCTGTATGCGAAGCTTAACCTCAGTGTTTAAAACATAATTTGTACGAAATCTACTAAATAATTATTTACGACGTAATCCTCAATTAATGTGATTATACAGGCTATAATTTACAACTGATTTAATCAAATTTAACTTAATCACAGTTGAATATTGTGACGTAAATAATATCTAAAGGCATAATCCCTTTGTCACAAGCTGACATAACATCGATATACTATCAATTAGATCACCACTAAATGTACTTGCGACATTAGAGCGTCGTAATTGAATACAACTTAATCCAATTATCTGAACCGTTTCAATTAATAGTTAAACGAGCGATACGTTGTAAATGCATAACGCTGTAACATATTATAACGGGGTGACAAAGTCGATTATTGGATACAGTATCAACCAATTAAGTGTGCGTCTCTAAGGTTGTACGCAATAGTCAAACCATCACCCTAAAATATATACAGGTTGTTGATTAATTATCTGCACTGCTTCAACGTAGTGTAGTATTGGTAACATATAACATGTTAGACATAAATTATAATCCCGTGGTATAGTGATTATTATATAACCTAAATTTTTACGATATGGTACGTATCACCGCCATCATATCAGCCTACAGAGGTCTACTTACCGACCGATTATATGCCACCTGCATCCAACGACTTCCAGCAACCTTTATCAGGTCATCCGTCCATCTCGTTGGAAGCCGCCCTACGCTGCGCTTTCCGGTGCTTAGCTCCACTCGAGAACCTTTCTGCCCCAGCGGCTATCAGTTCTACGAGCTATGTGCCCCACCCACTGCCACTTCAGCTTGCTTATCCTTTGAGCTATGTCGGCAACTTTGGTTTTTCTACGGATCTCCTCAGTTCTGATTCGATCGCGTAGAGAAATACCAAGCATAGCTCTTTTCATAGCTCGCTGAGTGACCTTAAGCTTTCTTATGAGGCCCATAGTAAGCGACCACGTCTCTGTGCCATATGTCATCACTGGTAATATCACCGCCATACACTGACTTATTACGCTACCATGCGCTTTTTATGTATTCGCTATCTCTGGATAGATAAATTATCTAGCATAGCTACAATAAGTTTAACGTCTACACTATGTCTTTGCTTACGAAATTAAATTACGAAACTAAAAAAAAGACTTTTTTTTAATGGATAGTACATCGTAGTCTGATTCATCTGCAAGTAAGATGCAAGTAATGAAATCGCCACCCTGTATAAATAAAATTTAGGTATATTCGTTTTATGAAGAATGCTGAATCTCTTTCTTTTTTGATGTCGGTTAAAAATTAACCAAGGATACAAGTAGGTCGGTAAAGTCATCTCGTATTATAAAAGGCTGTGCTACTGACGGGCAGGCTAAAAAATGCAGAAGCTTTTTACTTCAGTAAACATCGCTTTTGTGGGACAAGATGCGGCGATGCGGGAGCGTCGCACACGTGTTTTTTTTTCTTTTAAGGCGAGTGCACAAGGATGGTCCTCGGTCGCTTTTAAAGCTGGTAGGATTCTAAGAAATATCTATTCTATGTGTGTCGGTTTAAGTCAAAGAAATCGTTTTATATTTGTAATTAGGATTAGCCTCTTGTATCCCAATGCTGGGCAAAGCCCTCCCCCTCATGCCTTCATCTGTTTCAGTCTTAGGCAAATGTGCATATACCTAATGAATAAGGCTTTTTCCGCAGCTTCGCATGCGTCATGTTTCCCCATTAGTTTTTTTATGAAATTTTCTGATTATCTTTTTGTATTTTTTAAGCATTTTCCATGCTAAGATTACAAGTTATTTTTAATGAAAGAAAAAATCAGACCAGAAGACGCAGGTTCGAATCCTGCCCGCCAGCCGATTTTTTCCTTCATTAAAAATAAATTTTCTGATGTTTTAATAGTTATCTTGTTATTCGGATTGGAGAGAAATCCAACAAATTAAAGACCATGAAAACGGGCTAGCAGTTTTCGAGTTAGTGATGTAACAAACCCGAGTTAGAGATTCCCTATCTATTTTGTCAGGTTTTGTATGGAAAGTCGTTTAATTTGTTTTAAATGGTTCTTTACATTTACATTGTATAATGGTTCCATATGTATTCTCCGCCTTGTGTACTACTATACACATGTCATTGAATCATTATATTACGGACAATTTAATTCACCAACATACGAACTTCTTTGTGAAAAGTCTATTTTCTTTACATTTTGCGGACTAACGTTAATTAGCTTTAAAAGTTTATTTTCCCAGCGAGTTCTTGAAACTCAGAATCCTGGGAGTAACTTCAGTTCCACTTGAATGACGCTCATTAAGCTCTGTTTATGGTTCAGTTAATTATTTTTATTCACAGCAATTAAGGAGGTTATGTTACGTTGATGTTTTAAATAGTCTGAGAGACTGTGTGCGACTATTTTAATTTCAGTATTTTATATATTAAATGTTTTATTATTAATCCAGATTTTTTTTAATTGGTCCAGTAGTTTTTGAGTGCAAACTGAAAAACTACTCATTACAAACATACAAGAAAAGAAATCATTTCTCTGTATAATATTAGTATAGAGACTAGATGAGCCCGACACTGCGTTGCAATGTCAATTTTCGTAACTGTGTGTAAATATATAAACAGAAAATACGAACAATATAATATATTAAACGTCAGAAAGTAATTAAAACACGCACGTATTTGAATTGAATGGTGTGCGAAAATTTCAAAGTAATCGGTGAAGATTCGAAAAATGGATAACAGACGCCATCTTGTTTTCGAGACATAAAAAAGGATACAAAAGATTTCGTTCAATTTAAGAACACGAGCTGTTAGGAGCCAGCGCACAGACTATGTAGACTATTCAATTTAGATAGTGGCACGGGCACTGCCGGAAGATGTTATTCGAGAATTTTCATTAACTGTAAAATATTCTGTTCGTTGCTTTTAAGCAAAATTTGTAAGAAAAGCTAAAATCTTTTTATCTCGTCACATATTACCGTCCCGTATACAGGTGAATTTTAGTGCAAAAATATTTATTTTTAGCGCAAATATGAATTTGTATAATGCAATGTCACTAAAGATATTGCATTACTAGTTGCATTATAAATGTACTTTTTGTCGGTAACGTAATAAAAATTATGAATTTGATTAGGAACTATTAAACTTTTAAGTCACTAAAGTCGTAATAAAATGGTAGCCTTTAATTTTTATTTTGAAATTGTGAATGAATAACAATGTAGGTAGAATAAACTTATCAAATATTTTCATTTACATAATTATTGTACTTCGTAAAACAGGCAAATAAAAGAATACTACTTGTATGCCTTTATTTCTGCTCTTTATATATGAGATCTAAAAGCAATAGTATGAAAGCAAGTGGGTCACATGCTTGTTTGCCACCCTTGTGGCATAAAAAAGTGTCAAATATTATGCTGTATTGATTTTTTTCTTATGTAACTATTGTTTCTCACAAATGGGCAAAAGACTTTTCCTAACATAGTCCAGAATATCGAACTCAAAATATTCAACAATAATATCTCCAAATACAAATTAATGTCTCAATAATTTTCACAATCAATTTTCATTACTGCGCGAACTTTGTTCGCCGCAAATAGCCATATCTAAACACAGATTCTCAAAGATAAATTTTGTTTCCACCTGACGATTTCATAGCGTGGAAGATTTTCCAAACCGGGATGCACTGGAATTCAATTTGCTGGTATTAGACCCCTGGCTTTGTCCGCAATAGTGTTGTCATGACTAATGTAGAACTGCACCGGGATTTTACAGTCGAGAACTTCGTGTTCTATTTTTTTTCCCGAATATTTTCACATTCGCTTATACTTTAATTTATGAATCGAAAATCACAAAAACATCATCAGACCATCAGATCAAAGTTATAATGCTTAAACATGATACGGGCATTATAACCTCGATATGGTAAAGTTTCTAAATAAAATGTATACCCGAATAATTCACGCAAACTGAACCTTAGGCTAACCTGCATATTCATTAAAGCATGATAGTAAAAAAAGTCTACACGAAGTAAAACTAGTTCAACCGCCGCGGTAAGCCTACAAAACGGATTGTAGGATCTAAAAATCCGGGCATCCCGGGAAAATCCCGTGATCGACCATCACTATTCTCTCAGAACAGGGTCACAGATATTTCACTTCATAAATTTCATCTGGTACGTCGTAATTATGGAATGAGGATGCCTCCGGATGATTTCTGTATTAAATTCTTCGCGGATCAAAATTAATTCGGTTAATTTCATCCTACCGATTGCCTTCCTGATTAGTTTTTTGATATTATTTTGTTGGTTAGGGTTGTTTCTTTGATTTTACTTACGTATCATTATAATTAACATTTTTTATATTATACCTTCTTTCATTATACCTCCGTGAAATTAAGACTCCTTTTTTTAATATTGATTTTAATATTTTGCGCTTTATGTAATAACTTGTTATTTCATTTACAAAAGTTTTTATACCATCACCACTGTATTCCCGGAAGGGTTAAACAGAGGTGTACTAATGTACACCCACAGTTTCGCCTGTATATTTAGGTCACATATAATAAGGGGACGAGCCTATTACTATTAACCTGTCACAAATCCAAACCAAACCAAATCTAGAGTCTCTGTCTACCCCAATGGGCAACAGACTTGAAGTTCTGTATGCATGTATAGCGGAGATACTCTTCATTAATTAGTAATTTAATATTTTATACTACACGAAATGAAAGCAATTAAGAAAGTTGATTTGCCTAGTTACTAAGTTGTATATCCAAACCCCGAGCTGATAAAGAACTTCATAGAGACACCCAATAACACTTTATTCGATCTATCTGATAATCGAACTCAAAACCTTGAGCGTAGCAGTCGCGCTTACGACTGCTATGGTACCGAGGTAGTTAAAATTTAGTGCTATAATTACTCCTATATAATATCTAAGCTTATATAGTTACCGGAAAATAACTATCATTTAATAATACCCGCCGCAATATAATGTATAAACTTGAGATTATAGCAAGTCGTAACCGTAGCAAAACTGTAATTTCAGGGGGCCTACTACAAAATTCGATCGACAGTGTCGGCTGCCACATCGGGATTGTACGTTTACTACAAAGTGTTTCGAAACCTCACGATCGTGTCGATTTAACTTATTGTCTTCTGTAAAAGCTACTTTAAAAAATGTTGTTTCACGTTTGACTATAATAATTGTATTGCACGTTCGGCTTCGCGCCATGGGTTGGAGTTTGAATCCTCGCACAGGTCAAAAACGAGTATTTGTATTACAGGTAGTTCTTACGGGTTTGAGAACTGACGGACAATGGCTCAATATGTGGCTAAGTTCTGAAAAGCCCAGCTAAATTAAACTAGTCTTAGAATTAGAGGGGTTGCCCCACGAATCACAGTGTTTAAAAAATCGTCAAAGACGTACCACGTATGATGCTTCATTTTAGTTCAAAGTTTTAACTAATTTCCGTAGTAAGCCCCCTGAACCCAAGGCGTCAGATTAAGACAGTTTCCATTAAACGTTATGCAAAGTCAACAAACAAACAAACTGTCCAACGTCACCGTCTGTTATACCGTACACTTTGAATTTCTCGACGCGGTCCGAAAACCAATTATTGTTGGGAACACTGGTGCCAACCTTTTGTTCAAAGTCTCCTGAGTTTAATAATTTCTCGTCTGCAGAATAATTGCAGGTTGGACGTTGAAATACGTGTGGTGGCTTCGCCAAATGTTGGTGGTTCGTTGGCCGAAAAGTTGTACTTAGTGGACTAGTTTAGTAGCAAGCTTTAGCATGCTAAATAATGTCAGTTAATTATATGACTCCTTTGGTTATCATATTACTTTTTTAATAATGTGAAAGTTCTCCTAAACGTCTATACGGGGTATATGTGGTAGACCATAGAGGATTGACACGTATTGATTAATATGTTTGACACGTAGATATCCTCAACACAATGAGGTTTAAGGGCTGGGATTATACGTATTGTGAAGATAAAACTCACACATTATTTTTTTTTAAATTAAAATCTTTTGTATGAAATTTTCAGGTAAACTACCCACATTATCATCACACACCAAATCTTCTTTTACCAACCCAAAAATCTTAAATGCAGAGGAGGAGATTTCATCGCACTAGTAACACTACTTAGTCTAGTCTACTAGTCTTAGAAAAAAGTAGAAAATTGGCACAAAAAAATAGATTTTTCTACTAATGCCAGTGGCTTTACCTACCCCTAGGGGTACACAGTTTAGGACCAAATAATCCGGTCGAAAACCTATTAAACGCCTCCCAAACCTTTTTGTAGCACGGTCTACAACAAATGGGATACTTTAGCAAAATATTCCGCGATTCTGACAACCGAAAATCCATTTCGCGATATCTGACAGAGGGATAATTTGATATGACGTAGAAGAATCGGCGAAAATAAACAAAAGTAAATAAAACCTACTAGCTTTCCGCCAACGGCTTCGCCCGCGTAGTCTGGATATTTCTTATAAATTAAAAAAAAATATTAGCCTATGTGCTGCTCCAGACTAAAATCTATGTCTGTGCGAAATTTCATCCAGATGCTCTTAGCCATTCCAGTGTGATTGAGTAACAAATGGTGGTGGGCTAGGTATTTCTTATAAATTATTGTATGTTGCCAACGTAATTAATTGTCTTTACTTATCTTCTTAAAACAACTCAATCCCACGGGAACCATACATTTTACCGGGATAAAAAGCTAGCTTAAGTGCTATTCCAGACTATAATGTATCATTGAGTCAAATTTCATCCAG
Organism: Acronicta psi; assembly: GCA_946251955.1. Taxonomy (NCBI): domain Eukaryota; kingdom Metazoa; phylum Arthropoda; class Insecta; order Lepidoptera; family Noctuidae; genus Acronicta; species Acronicta psi. Next base: position 9,362,453 of record OX276482.1, on the reverse strand, counting down.
ATCTGTTCAGTAGTTTTTGCGTAAAAGACTAACAAGCATCCATCCATCCAAATTTTCACATTTATAATATTACCGGGATGTTTTCTCGTCAAGCGTAATGTAAATATCGGAATTCTTACGCAATTAGGGCAATTGGCAATGTTTGGTTATCCATTGGGCATTAATTTCACGGCACATTGTGAAACGGCTTTGATTTTGTTTTGATCGAAAAATAAACATTGTACCTACCTACGCATACTAGACCTTGTTATTTTACTTGTTTCTTATTTAGGTCATCGCGAGGTTTGATATCCAGGTCGAACAATGTGTTATTGGGTGTGTCTATAAAATGTTAAGTAGTAAATAGCCTAGACTTTTGATTTGTGCCCGCTGTCAATAAAGTTGCCCCATAACATTGAATCTTAACGTGATGAACTGTGGATATACACTAGCACACTTCTGCTTATCCCTACGGTAAATACAGGCGCAATGGTATGTATCTATTAGTTTTAATATCATAATTATAATGCTGTCTAAACGATCCATGCTCATTAACCGTATTAAGTTAATCGTTTATCAGAATTCAGGACACGGCGATATGGTCCCACACTATCGTATCGACGGCACTTTGGCATGCTTTTGATGGCTAAACGTCCAAAGTCTTTGGCACAGGTTCAAATTACATAGACTTAAGGGATTTGGTAACTTTGTTCTGTTTACGATCCATATTTTGTCAGTAATATACTAAACCTGACTGCCTCGTTGGTCTAGTGGTCCCAAACGCGACTGCTACGCTAGAGGTCCTGGGTTCGATCCCCGGGTCGAGCAAAGTGTTGTTGGGTTTTCTGTGAAATTCCCAATAGCAGCTCGGAGTCTGGATTTGTGCCCGGTTTATGGCAATAGGCTCGCCCCCTATTACATGGGACCTAAACATATTGGCGAAATGTGGGTGTACATTAGTACGCCTCTGCCTACCCCTTCGGGGAATATGGGCGTGATGGTATGTTGTAATATACTAAACCTATCGGTTATATGATTATAGGTAACACTTCGCTGCGGGTATATTTTCATAACTTTATGTAAAATAATAAAATAAATACAATTATCTTTTTGTATTTTTTTAAGCATTTTCCATGCTAAGATTACAAGTTATTTTTTATGAAGGTGAAGGTGAATTACGTCACCTTTAAGACGTAAATTAGAATGTGAAGGAAGATTTCGACTGGCGAGCAGGGCGAGCGGTGGCTTAGTGGTCAGAGCGTCTGGTGTACCGAACCAGAAGGCGCAGGTTCGAATCCTGCCCGCCCGCCGATTTTTTCCTTCATTAAAAATAAATACAATTTCTAACGTAAAAATGGCATAAGTTAATTCTTATAACGCTTTCTACGAATTAAAGTCCCGTCAAAACCGGTCCAACCGCTTCAGAGATTAGCTGGAACAAATAAACAGACAGAGAGACACAAACATCTAAAAAAATTATTTGATAATTCATTGATTCTTATGCCTAGTAGAAGCTTGGAGTCTGGTTTTGTGCCCAGTTGATGGAAAGAAATAAAAGAAAGAAATAACACATTTATTTAAAACAAACACAATCCAGACAAAACAATAATAATAACAAAGTAGAATGGCATTAGGGTCTCCTCTTATAGGGGACCTAGACATACCGGCGAAATGTAGGTGTGTGTACATTATTACACCTCTGCCTAACCCCTTCGGGGAATACAGGCGTGATGGTATGTTTTACCTAAAATCTATAACGCGCTACTTCTTGACGCAAAATTAATATACTCAAAACTCTGTCGTGGACATATAACGTATATTAAGCGGCGCTCTAACATTTATCAGTCCTAAGTCCTAACTCTAGTTTCTCACAACCGAAACGTTAGTCGACCTAGACTGAATTTAGTCGTCGTATCTAGTTATATCACGTCTAATATCTCAGACTTGGTAACGGCCTTATTCTGAAGCGGCGCTATATTATGTTTTCAAAGTATTTATTGATATTTTCATCGTCTAATATTTGGTATTTAATCAATATTTTATAATCATTTTGCCCGTAACTGTACCCGCGTAAAATTCGTTTGTTTTTAGTAAAAGCGGGATAAAACACCTCAATTATTGTAAGCTATCTCTTTATTCCAAATTTCAGCCAAATTCATCCAGCCCGTAACAACATGGAGCACATCCAAACAAACTTCGACATTTATATTAATACAAGGAAGTATGATTTAATTTAGTTTAAACTACGATTCAAATTCAAATTCAAATTCAAATTCAAATATTTCATTTGTTAAACATAGGTAAAAAGTTACAAATCGGTGGAATATTAAAAGTTCTTACAAAAGTATCACTATGTTTTACCATTAAAGGCATATAAATATAGGTACATTTTTAAAAACATAAATAATTGCAGTATTAACTACAATAGTCTATACATTTTATCATCCAAATATTCTTTAACTGAATAATAAGCTTTTTTAAGTAAAAAATCTGTGAGCATTTTTTAAATTTATTTATATTAATTGTCTCTTTGATATTTTTGGGTAGCTTATTAAAAATTTTTGGGCCCATTCCCAGAAAACTTTTCGAGTACAGTGCTGTTTTATGTGGTTTAATCCGAAGGGTGTTACTATGTACGTTTGTTGTTAAGGGTTTCAAATATGTAGAAATTTTTCTTAATAAACATGGCTACTTCGAATATGTATAAACATGGTAGGGTTAGAATTTTAAGTTTGATGAAATATGGTTTGCAACTATCAGTAACCTTTAGCTGGCACACTGCTCGTAAACATTTCTTTTGCGCTTTAAAGACTAGTTCTCGATCTGGTGAGTTTCCCCAAAATATTATGCCGTAACGTAATGTTGAAGAGACGTACGCGTGGTATGCTGTTATTACTGTTTCATTATTTGCAACTTTTTTAAGATTACGATCAAATATTTGTTTTAATATATGGTCACACAAAATTGATGGAATTCATTTTCAAAAAGCTTTTACGAATTTTACCTTGAGGCCTAAACAAGTTACAATTTGATATTCGAATCGACGGACGAATAGAAAGAAAATGTATATAATGACATTAGCGACAACCCGATTTGTCGAAAGCTTTATGTTATTTCCATAGATTTTGTGTCTATTCGTTAGTCGATTCGAATGTCAAATTGCAAATTGTCTTCAGGAGGGTTAGATAAGGTGCAATTAGACATTCCAATCGACAAACGAATAGAAACAAAATGTATGGAAATGACATTAAAGACAGCCCGAGGTATCGAAAGCTTGTGTCATTTCCATACATTTTGTTTCTATTCGTTTGTCGATTCGAATGTCAAATTGAAATTTTCTACAGGCAAAACAAAAGACGACGTTCCAGAACAATATTTATAGTTTAAGTACTTAAAAAATATCGGTGACTTAAAACCAAAGTTCTTTCTCAAACTAAACCTTCATCCGCACAATATATTAAGTGCAAAGCACCGAATAGTGGCGCGGCCGCCGTCTGGGGCATGCATTACCATCTAATCCCTGGATGAGTTCAAGTGTGACACTGAATATTAAACGGGCTTTTGGTAGGTCACCCCGGATTAGATGATCCCCGAAACTTTGCCAAGAACGTACCAACTTTAATTATGGTTTAATGACGATAGTTTAGATTTGTGTTAGTGTTTTTAATATAAATGGGATGATTATACTTCCTATAACTTATATCTATAATGGCTGATTCATAAAAATGCTATTAAACAAATAAAACAAAATAAAAATGAGCTGCTAACTGCTGAAATTTTTATGAAAAACTTAACACTATGCTCAACCTGGAACTCGAACCTTGAAACTTTAACATAGCAGTCACGGTTACGACCAACAAACTTCGAAAATTTTGACCTCAAGTCGTCGAACCTACCAGGACCAATAAGTCACCGAGTCCACTGCCTCGCACTTCTTCGTCTTAAGGCAGATAGTGACATTAACTATCCAACTTTTTTGGGTCTCAATAAACCTTTATTGAAAGAACTTTTACCTAAAACAGAAACACACATTCGCCTCAAAGATGAGAGCATTGTTGAAAATAATTTGGCAAAGGAAAATTCGTTTCCTGCAACTTATTTCAGAACTATTGTTCGCCACAATACCCACTGATTCCGTGAGGCGTTCACTTGATGTAATGCCTTCACTAAACACCGAATATGTAGGAAACTTTGCCCTCTGGTTTGGGAATAGCCCCGTTATGCGCATAAAAATGTGGCGGAAAAGACTGCGGATGTGAAATATGAAGGGCTTTTATGTGACTTTAAGCTGTTTGTGACTCTTGAATTTAGGTAAATGGAAGATTTGGCCATGTCGATCTATGCTCATTATACCAATTAGCAGGATAACTAAACACACAAAACTGAAGTATAGACAATTATTAAGATAGAGATAATTATTTAAGTAGTACTAGTTAGAGATTTTTTATTTGACGTTTCACGAGCGATAGGATTGTGTCCACCTGTGGGGCTAGACAAGTTGCATTTTGACATTCGAACCGACAAACAAAATGTATGTAAATGACATTAGTGACAGCCTGATTTATCGAAAGCTTGTGTCCTTTCCATATATTTTGTGTCTCGATTCGAATGTCAAAATGCAACTTGTCTAGCCCCCCTGTGGTTTTTCTCTTGATATCGCCACTTACATTTATTATCCCATGCATTAGTTCGTCGCATGCCAGACGAACTGTGGGTAAAAGTTGCCACAAATTGGAACCCACACGGAATGAAGCGGCAGCGTGGTCGGTCCAGACGGAGGTGGCGTGACGAACTCGACTCCCTCGAGAGAGACTGGATACTTAAGTCAACAAACAGAGCGGCTTGGAAGGAGAGAAGGGAGGCCTTTGCCCAGTAGTGGGACAAAGTGGGCTAGTAAAAAAAATGGGCCTCGAAAAATTAATAATTATTGTAAATTAAAAAAAGAAAAACAATTTATTCCCTGCAAAATGATGATACTAACAAATACAAAAAGATAGTAAAAGATAAAAAATATGAACACATTCATGATAATAGTGTGTTTCACCTCCGCAAGAAAAAGGGTTGGTACTTTTTGCTGTCCCATTCTCAGTAACAAGGTTAGATTTATTTATTACTTGACGTATGTAGATGTTGATATAACAATGCTAAGAGCCTATTTCACCACATCTAAATAGCCACTAACCGCAAAATAAATTCAAAAATGGAACAGAATTTATATAAAACTAGCTTCCCGCCAGCGGCTTCGCTCGCGTGGTCTTGATAACTATTTCCCCCGTTTTTGCAACATTTTTCATTGCTACTCTGCTCTTATTAGACGTAGTATGATGGTATATAGCCTACAGCCGTCCCCGATAACTGGGCTATCTAACACTAAAAGAATTTTTCAAATCGGCCCAGTAGTTTTGGAGCCTATTCAATACAAACAAACAAATTGACAATCTTTTTCTATTTTTTTAAGTATTTTCCATGCTAAGATTACAAGTAATTTTTAATGAAGGAAAACATCCTGCCCGCCAGCCGATTTTTTCCTTCAGTAAAAAAACAAAGAGACAATCAAATCTTTCCTCTTTATAATATTAGTATAGCTTATCTGCCAAGTTATTTAACAGGAACTTATCAAGAGGCCCTAAATCTTTTGGCATTGTGACTCTGTGGGATGTCTTACAACAAACTTGAATGTTTTCGTAAACTATACAAATGTATGTACCGTATAATGTGATACAATGTTAGGTTTCCAACACAATTGTATTTAAATAACATTGTTGTTTTATGATTGTAGAAATGCTTGAATATTTTACATTAAGTAGTTCTCTTTCTAGTGCAGAACTAAATTTAATGAGGTTCAAATTATGATACTATAACAATGGTTTAATAAGAAGCTACGTATTGTCTTCCGTGACAGACTATAATATCCTAAGTTAGTGTAGTAATCTTATTATATAAAACAAAGTCGGGTTTGTTACAACACTTATAACTCGAGAACTGCTGGACCGATGTTCATGGGTTTTGATTTGTTGGATTTGTCTCCGCCGAGAATAACAGAATAAAGCTGTAAGCGAGTAAAGCTGTAAGAAAAAGCTAGTGCTATATAAATTAAATAATTACTTTTATTAATGGCAATAGACAAAGTTTCACTCAGTTTGCGTGAAGAAGAAGAAGCCTTCTAAGTCCATAATGCTTTACTGTATTCTGGCTTAATAAAAAAAATAACCTAAAAAAGCTAGAAGAAACAAACGAAAATACTATACTGTGACGTCATAATTTAGTACGCATCTGTGCTTGCCAGTAGCTTATATCGTACAATAACTTAGCAGGCAAGTGAAGACACTGCCACTGTTTTGTATGATTAATGACGCGGTCGTTAGCCGACACTGCAAATGGCAACTAAGTGTCGTCTTTATTTTCTACTAAATGCGTTCATCTTTCTTCACCATTTACGTCAAATCTGGGTGACGTCATTAGACGGTGACGTTGAGCTGTGAATGGTGGTGCTTGCTTTTGTGCGTTTAGATTTTGTAATAGGGATGACTGTCGGTAGATTTCCATTTATACTTACATTTGTTTACGGCGCTTTGAAACTGTAGACCAAGCAAACCATTTTATTCACTGTTTTAAGTAGGTAGTAAACAAAAATACCCTCTCATACAATCTATGGGACATCCTTAATAAGTGCCTTATTCTTTTATCAAAAAACAAAACCATCGAGTAAGGACAGCCCTAGCTACAAGAATTTCAAATGAAAAAGATAATGCCAAGGAGTTGCAATCTTAGTTAATCCAACTTCACTGCATAGAACTTCCTGAAATTTTACTTTCAATTAAAGAGTGCTAATGGAAAAAACTAAGAGAGCCACACAATGGTTAATCATTAGTGAGCAAAAGTTTTTTGAAACAGTACCAAAATTCACTCTTGATTCTATTAAACGGAACTTCGGTTGTAAATCACAAGGTTTTTGTTAGGCAATGTCCAGTCTAATATAGACTTGATGAATCGCAACTTTGGACCTTTTTGTTTTCGGAAAGTAATTTATAGGGGAACTGCTGATGTAAGTTTTACTAGGTATGTATGTTGGCAAAAGAGAGAGATAGCGGTAAAGACCTACATACAAAAACATTTAGAAGAAGAAAGAACAAGAAAAAAGAAAATTTATATCTGTTTAAGCTATAGTAATTTTGATGGTTGAAAATCAATATGAATTTGAGCTAGCTTTTGTTAAAATAGGACCAATGTACGACCAAAATACTGAATATTCTCGTCGTAACGCTTTGTGCAATTTCAATCGATTAAAAATCACTTTATCACAGTCTTTTAGAAATGCTACCACATGACATAAAAAGGCAATGGAAAAATAGCTAGTTACATGTACAAAATGACCTTTTAGATCGTCTTGAGTCGTAGGTAATCTTTATTTATATGGCGGATCTTTTTTGGGTAACACCTAGCTTTAGAAGCTTTCGACTTTGTTTCAGTTAACGGAACTTCGTCCATTGTCATCTGTATAAGGTATTTACGAACAACCACTTATTACCATGACAAAGCGCTTAGTAGGTCAAAGCCTCCATAAATAGGATGCATTGGTGCTCAGTGCCTATTTTGGGCAAACTTGGGGATAATTAAACATAGAGAAGTTTCATTTTAAAGAGTATCGTTACATCTAATTTCATAAACTTAAAGGAGTTTCATTTTAAAGAGTATCGTTACATCTAATTTCTTTTAAAGATTTCTTTTTTTGGTCCGAGGTACCTCGTTAACTTTAGCATTTGCCCACCTTTACCTCAATTTACTTTAACGATCCCCTTGTAAATCTAAGGAGACCAGTATTTTTTGTCGTTGACTCTTGTACTGTTGAACAAATATAAATTTGCATTTGAGATTGTTTAGTTGACAGAACTAAAAGTCTTTCTGCCATTATAATAAGGTTCAAGATTGTTTATCGTACTTGTTTTGTGATGGCATTGTGCATTATCGCAGTAATGAGTCTAATGAAGGTTTTTCAAAAGGGTAAGGTTTACCAAGCGGCATTTAATTAAGACAGGACAAGCGCTGTTGGTAAATTTTCTTTGAATACACTGAAATGCTTGTTTTCTTAGTGGACGTCGCTCATTATTACAACGGTTTTTTTTTCCAAAATGCCTTCGAGACTGTATTTCCTTTAAGGAAGCTTAACTTCCGGTTTTTTTTCCACTTACCAAAACAAAATTATGTAAGGATATTTTCGTGAATTAAAATAGGATATTGTTGATAAAAATAATACCGTTAAGTAATGTTTTTTGTAAATTCTAATATTTAAAAACAAAAATAAAATTACAAAAAAAAGTTATTTTGGTCACCAAGTTAATTAATTTAGTTCCATAATTCATCTTAACTTAGCAACACCAGAGTATATAATTTATTACTGCAACAGATAAACGTAAAATTACTGCAACAGATAAACGTGAAATACGTCGAACAAACAACAATTAATGGAAAATTCTAACAAAAGACACCGAAACTTCTGATTACTGACTTCAGTAACTATTTCATTGTGTGAAACAATCAATATTTGTATTCTTTCTGTGGGAAAGGGAAACTTCTTAGTATTTGAATATCGTCTACCGTAAACAAACTTGTTGTCCCGCTAGACCCATTTCTACAGTCACTTTCAATCCAGTAACTGGTGCAGACACCTTTACAAGACATGCTTAAAAAAGCAGCGAAAATTTTATCAGTCATTACCATTATGTGGCTAGTTTCCTTATTAACGATAGTTAAAGAATATAAAACGGATAAAAAAGTAGCTGTTGGTGAAAAAGATCAGTTATATGAACAAGCTTTAGACAGATTTAAGAGGAGATATGATAATGGAAGTTCAGAATTTCGAGGTAAGAACGAAATTATTTGGAGTAATTTATAATGTTATAGCTAGATTGATTAGGGGTACAATACAGTTTGCATCCTAAAGCTGAAATCTGATGACGTCGCGGTAGGCCCAAAAGGAGATGGCGGGACGAGCAAAACCTTTACCGGAAGGATTGGCCGCAGAAGCCCTTTACCATGATGAGAGGAAGAATTGGCTGGCGGGCAGCCGATTTTTTCCTTCATTAACCCGGCATCATGGGGGTTGGGTCTGTGCGACCCATCACGTTTTATTTCGCTTGTAGTTCGGTTACTATAAGTGTAACGTTGCCGCTCTTCTCAATAGCTGGAGCTGTTGAGTTGTTCTATGCGTCGCAAGCAACACGTTGGTCGTGTCACAGCTGCAGTGGGAGATACAGGTGCACAAAGTTGAAAAAGGTATGTGAGACCCATCCCCGCAGTCAGTGTAACAATTTTGCGCCATTTTGTATAGATATTGTTTTATTTATTATCTGTGTATTTATCATTTTTATATTTGATTTTTTGTTGTTATTTACAATTATATGTGGTTATATATAGTTCACTGTATTTTATTTGTATTTTTTGTAGGTACTTAGTAAAAAATGGACCGTGAAGAGGCAGAACGACAGCGTATTCTTGTAATTTTACAAGTCTGACTCTGATTCTGAGTTGTCAGATCAGGATGTGTGTGACGAAGAAGATCACTTGAGTGAGCGTAGTTATCCTAGTAAAACAACAAAACTATGTCAACAAAATTTTTGTCATGGAACACCTAAAACTTCGCCAAAATGTATCAGTGCTTCCACGTGAGTTGCGACAGAAAATTGGAAAATTTGTTGGTGAATCTTCAGAGGAACCTCCAGCAAAAAAGGCTAATGTTCGCAAAAGGTGCTAAGTGTGTTCAGCCAAGAAAGACCGTAAAACTAACTAAACCTGCGAGAGTTGCAACAAATATATCTGTGTAAAACATATAGTACCTTTCTGTGCTCACTGTACCAAAGATAATGATTCGAAGTGATTAATTGTTAATTTTTTTCTAACATTAATTTAGTTTCCTACAAAAAAGTGCCATTAAAATGTTAAGATTGATTGTTAATTAATAATATAATTACATTTAAGTACAAGAGAAAAATTTCGTTGACAATTTTCGTTATTTTTTTAAAGGTCTTTTAAATAGAATTAAAACATAATATAACATAATATTTGTGTTTCAATTATTTACATAAATACCCAAAAAACTAAACAAGAATAAATATAATCTTTATTATTTATAATGTATTAAAATAATTTTAACATTAACGAACGGGTCGGTGAGACCCAGCCCAACGTCCGTGTAACACTTTTCCACCCCCATGACGCCGGGTTAAAAGTACCTAAATTCCCGCTGCTAGAGCTACATAAGTAAGCCAAAATAATGAACTATAATCATTGATCTAAGTGACAAATACCGAATACTTTGAATTAATTTGTAAAAAGACATTCATAAGTGGAAAATTTATTAGCTGATATATTAATAAGCTATTTATAAATCAATCATTATTTCAGCGTGGCATATGCTACCCTTTGCAAATACAGCTTTGTCAGATGCTGAAAAAGGCAGCATCATCAAAGGCTATGAATATCCACCAGGTAATTTGTTAAATTTTATGATAGTTTATGTAATAATAATAGTGGTTTACTATAGTCCGTGCAGAACTTGTTGGCCGCGCCTTAGGAAGGGACGGGGTTGAGGCGGCGGGTTGCTTTGGATGAAAGCAAGCGCCCCCGCCCCTCCGTCCCACCGCTCACATACCTGAAGCGCGGCCAACTAGTTCCGCGCGGACTATAGCAACGAACCTCGACTAACATCTAAGGAGGCTCTCAATGGGTGACTGGATCAAGGGACTTGGGTCATCACTTGAGAAAGGCACAAACGATTTATTAGATTTATTTTTTTAATTTTTTTTTTTTTTATCTACCGGATAATGTAAATAAATTACTCTTATGTGATTTCCCACTATTAAAGGTTAAGTCGGACTACTATGCTCCAGGTCCTGGATTTGAAACCCAGATCGAGCAGAATGTTTTTGGGTTTTTCTATTAAATTCTTTATAGTTTGGGTTTGTGCTCAGTAAATTAAAATAGGCTCGCCCTTATTAAAATACCGTTTACTTACCTGAGGTCTGAACATACCGTTGAACTATGGATGTACATCCAGTACACTTTTGCCGTATTTTTTATTGCTTTTCTTTCAGGAGCTGATGGTAGGCCTGTTGTTTTACAAGATAATTTGAGGTTTTATATAAGGCAGGACATACAAAGGGGCTGGAGAGACCATGCTTTCAATAGATTCGTCAGTGACTTGATACCAACGAATCGAACATTGATGGATCCGAGAGACCCATGGTAAGATTAATTTCTTTATAGTTCCGGCTGAAAGTAGTGTATCTATACTAAAATAAATTTAACAGTCAGGGTATTTCTTATAAATTATGCCATATGTCACCCGGAAATAGTGTAGTTTCTCAACGGTGGAAGAATTTTCCAAATTGGTTCAGTAGTTTCGGAGCCTATTCAATACAAACAAAAAATCAAATATTTCCTTTTTATAATATTAGTATAGATTACAGTTAAAACCAGTTCCTTTATTATGATTCATCAAAGATTCAATATTAGCCCAATGGTCAAGTTCATGATCAATAAAGGCTAAGGCATAATAAAGAGAGCAGTCTTAACACAATTCATAGGTAAGTATCCAGATCCGAGGGTTGAAGATGGACCGACGACCTGGTAAAGGTCGCTGGGAGTCGTTGGATACATACGACTGGTCCCTGTGGAAGTCTATGTGGGAAGCCTTTGTTCAGCAGTGGACCTATTTTGGCTGTTAGGATGATGATAGTTGAAGAGTACTTTTTTATATACTTTTTATGGGTATCCATATCTAATTCCTGATCAATTACAGGTGTAAAAAAAAGAATTACTCAGAACATTTGCCTAAAGCAACCGTCATTATATGCTTCTTTGACGAAGCATGGTCTACGCTGATCAGGACAGTGACATCGGTGCTCAACAGAAGTCCACCACATCTTATAGATCAAATTATACTGGTCGACGATCATTCAACAATGGGTATTGTAGTTTTTTTTGTTTACGGTCAGGAAACGGATGCAATGTTGCTTAATAGTAGCTGCTACATACAGTTTTGAGTTAGGAATATCGTGTTTGCGAAATAGATTGTACATAACATATGCCTGTATTTACCGAAGAGAAAAGCTACAAGTAGTAAGTAGTTGAATGTGTTCTGATAATGATGACGATCTTAAAATTTTGAAGAGCGATTTCGGATCATCACTGTCATCTAGTCTATTCTTTACCATGTTATAATAAGAAGTTAGACGTCAAGTGACATCATCGTGAGCTCCGTGCGGTGAAGTTTGAGAGCCGCACTAGAGCCCGTGACATCACGATGACGTCACTTGAACCAATCATGTGAGCTAGCTTCTTATTATACCATGTTCTTTACTAGATGAATAATGTCGGTGTTGGTAAGACTGGCATGAAGAAACTTCAACAATTTTGTATATTTCCAGTTCATCTCAAAAAACGATTAGACGAATTCGTGCGTATAACACCCAAAGTAAAATTAATTCGGGCAAATCAACGCGAGGGGATCATCAGAGCAAGGATGTTGCCGCTACAATACGTACATTCACATGTTGTTATATACCTTGATAGTCATTGTGAGTGTACTGAAGGTAAGTCAGTGAAATAGTAATAATAATAGTTCAGTAGGTATCATAACCTCATAACCACCTGTCTGTATTTATATTAGACTAGAACTGAATTAGATCTAAATCTAAGTCTAAATAAAATATTATTTAACAATAATATTATTTCGATTACTATAGGCACACCCACTGATAATAATCAGAATTATATTTAACAGTGCATAATGGTTTCAGGTTGGCTAGAACCACTATTGCAGTGCATCCATGAAAATCCCAATCGAGTAGTGAGTCCAGTAATTGATTATATTCACGAAACTACTTTCCAGTACATAACACAAGAAACTAACGATCTCCGAATTGGTGGATTCAATTGGGACCTACGATTTACTTGGATTGGTATACCGAAGAATGTTATAGAGAAACGAAAAAGCCAAGCCGCTCCGATAGCCACACCAACCATTTCTGGTGGACTTTTTGCGATACACATGGATTTCTTTAAAAAAATTGGTTATTACGATGAAGGATTTGAAATTTGGGGTGCAGAAAATTTGGAATTATCTTTCAAGACGTGGATGTGTGGGGGCTCATTGGAAATTGTACCTTGTTCTCATGTGGGGCATATATTTAGAAAGAGGATACCATATGAGCAGACGAAGAAATCATTGAAGAAGAATTATGTGCGGTTGGCGGAGGTAAACAAGAATTGTAGAAATGCAATAATATAAAACCTGTCTTCAATATTGGAATTCAAGCCTTATATGGAAACATGCAGTTATTTTTCGATTTAGGGATGTGAAAGTCAAACCACTTGAGTTCTAAATAAGATTGATAATCCTATTTCAATGTAAAGATGTACTTTACTATAGTCCGCGCGGAACTAGTTGGCCACGCCTTAGGTAGGGACAGGGGTTACTGTGAACAAAAGCAAGCGCCCCCGCCCCTCCGTCCCACTGCACGCAGGTGACCCCGCCCCGCCATCCCACCGCTCACATACCTAAGGCGCGGTCAACTAGTTCCTCTCCGACTATAGATTTTGATATAATTATTATTAATTATTAGTAATAGCTCTAAGCCACGAGGAATGCAAAGAGGGTAGTGGAATGACAATGGCTTTATAATAAATGGTTTTTACAGGTATGGCTCGATGAATACGCCAAATACTATTTTGAAAGAATAGGTAACGATAAAGGTGACTACGGCAATGTATCATCAAGGATAGAACTCCGCAAGAAGTTAGATTGTAAACCATTTAAATGGTATTTACAAAATATATACCCTCAATTAGAAATGCCTGAAAAATACGTTGCTAGTGGCCAAGTAAGTTTTTTTATTAAGTACTATTAATAAGTCTTGTATGATATTAGTGTGACTGTCAACTCCTTCGAGGAATACTGCCGTGATGGGCGGTATAGGTTGACCGGACTTTGGTTGCAATATAACCTAAACTAACCAATTTGTAACCTAAACAACCCATCGCACATTCAAACGTCGAACTTTAGTCCTTCTAAAGTTTCTTTAAACAATTTACTAAAGGTAACGCTGCTGCAACCGTAGACTGCACGCGTATTACTGCTAACAGTACTTTTGAGCTAAACTGACTTTTAATTGAGTTTATCAAAATAATAATAAATCCTCTGGGATCCTCCTGGGGTTCTCTGGGATTGGGGTACTGAGAGAGTAACTCGTAGCGATTGCTTGCAGTTGACCGCAGCGGCATTAATATTGGATTGTATGTACTTACCTATTTGTAACCGACTGCACGTACCGCATGAAGTAGCTTTTCTGATCCTGAAAAAATAAAAAATCAATATATTTATACCTATTTTATTTGTATTATTGCATTAATAACTTGTTAAATAACTGTAAAAAGCTATAAACTTTTTTGTGGAAGATATATATCCTCGTCACCTAAATGACGTAATAAGAAGGTGGGAGCAATATTCGTCATATCGCGCAGTGGTCTCTGCAGCTTAGTTGGCTAAAGCATCTGGTATACTGAACCGGAGAGACGCAAGTTCGAACCCTGCCTAAGATTGATGTTTCTTCCACAAAAAAGTGTATACCTTTTCATAATATTTATGTTTTAATTTCAGATCTATAGCGCTAGAAACACTGGTCTTTGCCTAGACGCATCTGTATCTTTGGAGAACTTTCATGAGGCTGTCAAGATATTGCCTTGTCATTTTGACGGTGGGAATCAGGTAATATATTGGATATGTTTGGCTGATATAAGCGCTGATAGTCACATCTACAAACGCAGTCCGCGTTGCTGAGTTTTGGGCCAGACAAGTGTGAGCTCACAACGTCAACTATAATTATCTGCCATCGACACGCTAAGAAAAAGAAGCGCTTATTAGCGCTTACAAGCTCTGAGTAACTAATTAGACAGTTTTCGGCCAGGATATTTTTGCTGTCATTGATTTAGCAGATGACTAAAAGAGTTATGACATTGAATGTCGAGGGACAGAGGGATAGAGGAAGGCCAAAGAATAAATGGAGGGATTGTCTTAAGGTCGATCTGGTTAGACGGGAAGCCGACCCCAACATGGTTGGGAAAAGGCTAGGAGAATGATGATTGTCTTAAGGTCGATATGATGGAAAAGGGATTGAATAAGCTGGAAACGGCTAGCAGGGAAGAATGTTTAATGTTCAAATTTCAACAGTTCTTACGGGCTTCGTGAGATATCCTGAGCCCTGAGTCCGATTCCAGGTATTTTAAAGTATTATTGGATTTTTCTGTCCAATTCTCAGTAGGAGCACTTAGTTAACATTGAGGTCCGGTTAATGGCTTTACTGTAGATAAGGAGTTACCTACACTCCTGCCTAAACTATTTGTTTTTTTTTTTTCAGTTCTGGACATATACTAGCATCGGTGAAATACGCCGTGACGATCTATGTCTGGACTACTTATTTAATACCATTACTTTATTCTTATGTCGCAACACGGCTACTCAAGTGTGGTTGTACAATGATAAGGTAATCCAACGTTAACTGCCGTATACCCGATAAATCATTTTCTCAACATAAGGATTAATTAGTAGCAAGGGATACGACCAGTCCCGGAGGAAGTCTATGGGGGAGGCCAATGTTCAACAGTAGACCTCTTTCGGCTGATATGATGATGATAATGATAAAGGGTGGATCCTGGATTTATTTCTGGGGAGGTGGGTAAAGGGGGCAGGGCACAAGGCCAGGCAAGTAAGGAATATCAGATGGAGGAATTGGTATGTACAAACCCCCCGGATCCACCCTTGATTTGTTATTGATGATGATGATGATGAAATTAATATTGAACTTGTTTCTTTTGTAGTTGCATAATAAAAATATGGTAATAAAAGCGTCTGCTCTACTCTGCGGTTTGGTCTAGTGGTCCCAAGCGCGACTGCTACGTTACAGGTCGTGAGTTCGATTCCCGGATCAGTTTTTCTGTGAAATTCCCAGTAGCCGTTTGGAGTTTAGATTTGTGAACGATTGATGGCAATATACTCGCCCGTTATTAAATGGGACGTTAACATACCAGCGAAATATGGTGGTATACGTTTGCCTATCTTTTCGGGGAATACAGGTAAATTATTAATATTTTGCTTTTTTCAGACACAAGTCATAAGGCACATGGCAACTGAACAGTGTTTGAACATCGCTCAATTTCCAGAAGGTCTTAAGTTAGCTCTAACGAAGTGTGCACCTTCGGTGACACAGAGATGGATTATAGAACACTTTAGATCTGAAAGGCTTGCTCCACAGATGCAAATAGGATTGGCTGAATGGCAGAAACTGACGAATCTTTGATCATTGTAGGAGAGATTATAAAATTATTTTTTTATTCTTGAGTTAAAAGAATGATAAGGAATAAAGACTAATATTTCTTTTTTTATAAACACTGATTTCACATTTATGAAGAAAAAAAAAAAAGAAAAGAAGATGCATCACTTAAACTGGAAAAGTGGACTTATTTTCGTAAAATCCGGAGAATTTCCACTCCTCACTTCTTAATGTTTTATGAGCCCAATCTTAGCTCTATCTTAGCTCTTTAAAAAATACGCTTGAAAAACAGCACTCCTTGGAAAATTGTGTAAAAATAGTCTTTATAATCACCTTTTCCAACATCCCCAGTAGCACCAAAGAAGCTCACCACAAACATCTGTAGGTACCTGTAAGAATTTTATTACAGACCTTTTTACTGCAACCTCAACCACAAATGAGGTCCGCCACGTTTGAGTTCAGAAGCATTATTGTGGTTTGAAGGAAAAAACACCGTCCCCGTAACACAAAGGAGAATTTGCTTTGTTCCCAATGTGAATGTTAGGTTTATTTTAAAAGTAAAATAAAAATATTTGATGTAAAAAGCAGTTTTTTTTTGTAGAGGATGTTGGTAACTAATTAGTTGTTTTAGGCTTTCATTATAATGGTGTCTGAACTAGAAAAAGAATACTCGAATGATTCGTGAAATTGTAAAAAAATCAAATTCAAATTTAAATTAAAAAAATATGGGTGTAAGAGTACAGTGACAAGTCGGGAAAGACTGAAATTAAAGAAAACCTAATTATGCGCTATAAATTACGTTACACCCGCCTTTCTTTCTTACCGGTAACTTACCGCTCACTATCGCTCATACATTTACTTTCTTGCTCATATAGGAACTAATCCTTTCACTCACTCACGTAAGTTTTCTAAAGATTTCAATCGAACAATTTCCCGATCATTCTCATCATGGAAGAATGTATTCATACTTTTATTTGAAAAATCAATAAAATATCTTCCGCAAAACAACTTAAAAATTAAATTCAGTACTACAATTTGTTAAGATTAAAAACTGAGTAAGGCATAGTAAGCGGACGCATTAATTAAAAGTTATTATCTTTTAACAAACACGAATTAATTTTACTCAGTGTCGCCCTGGCTGTTTATTTTAATGATAAATACGGCAATTAACTGTCTACCTGTCACTATATACAATTATACCTTGCTTCTACGTTACACAAATAAGTAAGTTTAATTGTTTTCTTAGTTTGTTTAATTCCCTGAATTTCGACACAGGTAAAATATTATGCTGTAAAATAATGTTTTAATTGCTCTAAATAAATAACAAAGAAGTGGATACTTGTTAATTATAGAAGTTTCCTCATTTTAGATTAATATAGGATCTTCGTAATAATTATTATCGTCATACCCTTCCGACCTTGACCAGGTGGTCTATCCATCTCGTACAAGGTCGTGTTTTCCGGTGAGTGGTCTGTACTCAAAAACCTGTTTGCTCTTCATTATCATCAACCCATAAATCGTCCCACTGCTGGGCAAAGGTCTCCTCTCAGAATGCTCTAAGGCAATAGTTTACCACGCTGGCATAATACGAGCTTGGCAAACTTCACACGCCCCGTCGAGAAAATCTCTCGGTCATGCAGGTTTCCTCACTATGTTTTCCTTCACTGTTGTAAGCGGGTGATAGTTAATTATTAATATGCACAAAATTACGAAAAGTCAGAGGTGCGTGCTTGCGACTTGGCAGTCCAGTGGTCATATTGCTAAGCTATCACGCACTTAGAAATATCTAATAGAGAGTAGGCCTTGAGTCTATATTATGTAAAATTTTAATAGCAAACATTGCAATTCAACTTGATGCCTACACACCTACATTCTATGTCAGTTTCGCTTAGAGTGAAAATTGGTACACAGTTCGCTTTAAGTACCAATTAAAAATACAGAATAGAAAACGGCGGTATTCACACATTTCCAAAGCTATTAATTTTTACCCAAACAAAAAGCCTAGACTGAAAACGTGAAAATCCAACTTTCTTAATTTATAACCGCGTACCTTTTTGTATAAGTAAAAGCGTTATCTACGGATTAACTTAATTGTGGCCATAAAATAAAATATTTGGTCGAAACAACATTTTCTGGGGAGGTTTTTTGTTTCAACCTTAGTGAGGATTATGCCGGATTTTAGTTGTTGTTTTTGGCCTCCCAAAATAAATTACAAAGTACAACAGCTTCGACAAAAATGTTGAAGAGAATGTGGTCCGGTTTCGGTTCAAGAAAGGGGTTTGCTAAAACTGCACACATACGTAAAATTTATTAAATTTTTGATAATTTACTGGTTGGTGGTTCTCAATTCTTTTGTAGTATACTGTAAAATCATCATATTTTTTTAATTTATTCTTTTAATTAGTTACTACGAATCCACCAATTACAGTAACTTAAAAAAACTAAATTTATTAAAATCTGCAAGATAAAGCAAAGTAAATAAAAGACGGTAAAACACTTTCATACCTTCCTCTCATAGTACTTCTGACATACCAATAATATATAATCTTCGTAAATATTGTTATCTATACATATAAAATGCTTTGTCCTGAATGACTGACTCACTGACGGATCAACGCACAGCCTAAACCGCTAATCGTAGAGACTTGAAACTTGGAGGGTGTGTTCTTTGTATGACGTAGGCATCCGATAAGAAAGGATTTTCCGAAATTCTACCCCTAAGGGGGTGAAAAAGGGGGGCAAAGTTTGTATGGGACAACGTGATTCCTTGGTCCAATAAGTATACTTCAAATTTTGCATAAACATTCTTTAACAGAATTGATGGAAGACGTGTTTCGTATTTTATTGAAATTCATCCCCTAACTGGGTTAAAAAGGGGGTAGGAAGTTATTTTATTTCCAAGTTGATATCAATACTCCTTAGTGTTTTTTATTTAAATTAGATTAAAATAAAATTTTTGACACATGAAATGTCAATTCCTCAGCAGTAAATAATGTCAAGTAGTGAAGGCTCTTTATTCAATAAACAAAGGTTTAATAAATTCCAGTATAATAATACGTAGTGATATCTTTTTTTGAGTGCTCCTGGTGTAAGGCAGGACTTTTATTAAGTTGAACATCGGCCAAAGTCAGAAGCAATCGTGATATCGCCTTAGCGGTCGCATCGTCCGGAATTGCTTCCACGCTGATGGAAGGAGGTAAAACTGCACTGGTAAACTGCGTTCAAAGGTCTTCTCGATTTGATACAAACTGAAACCCCACTCTGCAATATACCCAAACAAAGTACTATGGCAGAAGTTTGGTATTTGAGTACTATGGCTCTTAAAGGGGATTACTGTATTGTCGGCAGGCAGTTTCCGACAGAATTTACCAGTAGAGCTCAGAAGTAAAAGCGCGTGAAGCGGTCTCATTTGTGGACAGTTCTCAGACCCGTTTCTTAAAATAGGAAATGGTGGAACATATAAAATTGAGAACACACACACACAAAATTATGCAATGGCACCAGATTTCAAGTGAAAACAAGCATCGCAATGTAATCGAGTCAACTATACTGACCAGTTGTTCTCGAGGAGAGTATGTATTTATTCCTAGGATTTGAATTCAAGAGTGCAGTTTCCCGTCAAAGTCTGCTTTACAATGACCATAAACAAAGCTGAAGGTCAAACTCTTGGTAGCGGGAGTAGATTTGAGGGAAAGCTGCTTCTCCCGCGGGCAGAGTATGTGGCATGCTCCAGACTAAGCGCACAGAGTAGCCTGTTGATTCTAGCATCCGAAGAAAAAACAAAAAAATATTGTTACAAAGAAATACTGTGGCAGTGTAGTATTTCTATTTCGTTGTAAAAAGATAATAGATAATAACCCCATGTAACTTACACCAGATCAAAGACCGAGCTTAATGTTCATAAAATATATAATGTATCAAATTTTTATTTTATTTTCATGCTTTCTTAACCTTTCAATCCCTACAACATAATAAAGATTGTTATATTTTTAACCCCCGACGCAAAAACGACGGGATGTCGTGTGAGGTGTTATAAGTTTGACGTGTCTGTGTGTGTGTGTATCTGTCTCTGTCTGTGGCATCGTAGCTCCCGAATGGATGAACCGATTTTGTTTTTTTTATTTGAAAGGTGAATTAGTCGGGAGTGTTCTTAGCTATGTTTGATGAAAATCGGGCTAAGATGGCCGCCGCCATAAAATAGCGAATTACATATTTTTTCACAACTCCCTCAATATGGGTATCAAATGAAAGGGCTTCACTAGGAGAATACTATACATGATAAATTTCAAATCCAAGATGGCTGCCACCACAAAATCGCAAATTCCATTTCATGTCGCGGGTTTTATAAATTTTAATTTAGGTTAGGTTATAAGTATTCAAACATTTTCACATTTATATTTTATCAAAATTAATAACGTAAAAAACAATTTGAAATCTTATTAGAACCATTTTCGACTTCTACGCGGACGAAGTTGCGGGCATAAGCTAGTATATCAATAAAATTATGGATACAATAAAATAAATAGTAGATGATTTTCTTTAAAAAAAATATTTCAGTAGCTGTGTTTATAGATACTCAATGTGTCAAAAAGGAAAAATAATAAATTAAAAATAGTAACCATTATTGTTAGTTCCAAAATGTCAGTGAAATTATTCGTTTACTGTAAATGTCTCATGTGGTTAGAGGGGAAGGATTTATCCCTAAGCAGGGATGGGACTTAAAATACCTAAAAGGTAGTACCTATTATATAATGTGCCAAATAACCTATTATGTAGTCGTGTATTTGATAGAATTAAATCTTCCTGCTAGCATTTTCCCAACCATGTCGGGGTCGGCTTCCAGTCTAACCAGGATGCGACTGAATATCAGTATTTTACACGGAGCGACTGCCATCAGACCACCGCAACCCAATTTCTAGGCAACACGATATTTGAAGGAAAGACTGGTTGTCAGGCTTTTTTAGGCTTCTGACTACCACTAACGATTGTCATAGGTGTTCGTATGACAACCAGGACCGACAGCTTTACGTGCTCTCCGAGGCACGAAGGGTCTCGATATGTTAAGAATGGTCACCCATCCACAGACTGACCGCGGCAAGTGTAGCTTAACCTTGCAGATCGGTTGATCAGCGTAGTTACAACGTGGCTACGAGCCCCTCTGTATTTCATAGAATTAAATACTGTCTACACTAATATTATAAAGAGGAAAGATTTGTATTTTTGTATGTAACGAATAAACTCAAAAAGTACTGGACCGATTTGAAAAATTGTTTCCATGTTAGATAGCCCATTTATCGGGGAAGGCTATAGGCTATATATCATCACACTACAACTAATAGGAGCGGAGTAGTGATGAAAAATGTTGCAAAAACGGGAGAAAAAATTATAAGACCACGCGGGCGAAGCCGCTGGCTATTTAGGACTAGCTTCCCGCTAGTCCTAAATAAAATGCTAACTTTAAGTAAATTAGTACACATCTGCCTAACCCCGCAGAAGCACTGATAGCCTAGGGATATAACTGCTAAGTTTGGTTTGATTTCGAGTTCGAATCCAAGGCACGCACGTCTGACTCTTCGTGATCATGTGCATATTAATAATAAATATCTTGGAACATTTTTTTTTACACAGCGCCATCTAGTCCCAAACTAAGCAGAGCTTGTACTATGGGTACTAGACAATGGATATAATACTTATATACTTTTTTTTATAAATACATACTTAATTATAATACATAGGAAACACCCAGACAAACACAAACACTTAAGTTCATCACAATAAATGTTTGTGTCCTGTAATTAATCATTAACTACTACTCGCTTACTTCGCTTATGAAGGATTTTCTCGATGGCATGTGAAGCCTGCCAACCGGCACTAGGCCAACGTGGTGGACTAAAGGCTAATCACTCTCATCCTGAGAGGAGACTCGTGCCCAGCAGTTTAAGGCTAATATTCAGAGACGGCGCTAAGCGTAAACTTACGCTTCCGTATGTCAAATTGCTCAAATTATATTCAGGCTGATATTCAGAAACGAGACTCAACATGAACTTCTTGGTGCTTCTGTATGTCAAATTGCAATACAAATTTGACATACGGAAGCATTACTTTACGCTTACTGTCGTCTCTGAATATAAGCCTAAGGCTGATATTCAGAAACGAGACTCAACATGAACTTATGCTTCCGTATGTCAAATTTGTATGACAATTACAATACGGAAGCCTAAGTTTATGCTTAGCATCGTCTCTGAATATTAGCCTTAGTCTATTGGCATATTGGCTTGGATTTAGTAATAATTAGCTACTATTTTTGTTACTAAGCGACTATATGTCTATTATTTTTCAGTAAAAATATTAAGCTACTACTTCTTCCGAAAATACATTTCTAATGAAAGGACATATTTATTCCCTCAATCCATTACTTTGTAACTCACCTCACTGCGTTTAATTTAACAAATGGATCTCTTTCAAAACGGCTGCATAGGTAGTAGCTGGTCGATGTTTTCCATTTAAAGTTGAACGGAGGGTCCAACTGACCGATAACCGCAAAGTGAATGACTAGTTTACAACACAGTGTATGTACACTGTGTTTGTGTTGCGGTATTTTGTGATCGGTAATTATATTAGGTCGCTGCGGTGTACCGGGAATGAAAGGAAAATCTTTGAAGTTGATAATTTTGTAGATAAGTTTGCACCTACACAAAATAGAGAAATGTAAGACTTTCAATAGTAAAGGAAATCTTGCTGTTTCTATTCATAGGAACTTCTATTTTCCAGGTAGTGTCATATTTTGAAAATAGAGTAAATCAGTATATATTTTTTATATTTAGATAAATCAGTTTTACTTTAACATAAAATGCTTTTCGTGCCGACACAAGTTTTCGGGCGTCATAATAATGCAACGAGAAAACTATGACGCAGGAAATATGACATCATTATAACTAATCTTTTGCCATCCTTAGAAGTAAAAAAGACATATGGTGTTAAAAGATTTTTTACTAGACAGACAGATAAAAGATTTTTTTTGTACTTTTATTTACAATACTATTACTTTATGTTTGGTAAATAAATCAATATCCATGTCCGCATAAAAAGGTTTACTTTAAAAGCTTAAACTGTAAGATGTAGAACCAACTAAACTAGGTACTTTAAAAGTAATTTAATTAAACGAAGAACTTTTATATCTCACATTGAATCCAAAATATATGTCCAGCCACATATATTTGCCTCACGCTGATTTGCATAATGGCCACATCGAAAGATATACGGCATATTCCGGGAGCTCCCCAACATATTGAAGGGAGGGATGAAGAAAAATTGCTTCAGCATCGCGCCCTGAAAACTAGAACCTTTAATTTATCTATTATATTTCGCTCTTAGTACCATGCAGTAAGGTAGAAAATTGATTGGCCTGCTTCCGCTTAAATGAAGAGCAGAATGAGGGTTAACAAATATGTTACGGGCGTTCAGAATTTATGAACGGACGATTTTCGCATCTATTGCTATGCTAGACACCTGGCTTTGTGATGAATTTTAGTTGTATTTTTTATAAATCTACATAATCATATTGCAGGGGAATGGGCCACGTTTTCATATAGCTACGCAAATTATGGTGAACAGCGGTATTACAAAGAAAAATTGTAACTTGGGGTTCCCTGTTGGTTACTGAAAAAAAAACATGTACACCCATAACGGATCTGTAGCAATTTTCTTATGTTTTTAGTGATCATTAAATACCTAATGTGGTGAGAATTAAATCAGAGTAATTAACATTAAATATGTGATTTAAACCTTAGTACTAGGTACTTTAAAGCAAAAATATCACGCAAATACCTACTATAATGAGACATCAAGCTTTTATAGAACAAGGTCTGAACTGAACCTGACGTCTATTCCAACATGACACAAATATTTATGTGATGAACATAAGTGTTTGTGTATTCGGGTGTTTATTATGAATCTTAAATATGTATTTACGAAAAAAAAAGTGTTATATCCATTTTCTAGTACCCATAGTACAAGCTTTGCTTATTTTAGGACACCGTGGCCCCGCCAAGACGAGTCAAGCGAAGCGTACGGGCACTACCTACCTTTTATCGAAACGTTTCGTCGTTTTTTTGAACCCCCATAGCTTGGGTTTGGATTATAGCAGATAAACAAAATTCTCGGAATATGATACCAGTAGTGGACTTATTAAACATATAGGTGCTGTACAAAATGTCTCAGAATATGTTACGTTAATACCGAGTTATAATATTATGCATATTATTACTAAGTATTCCCTACAGGTCCTCGACCTATCCACAAACTTCGCGTTAACAACTAAATACTTGTGAATATTCAGCATCAACATATTACTATGTTGCACTTAGTCTAAGTAAGATTCAGACGCTCATAAATTCAAATGATGCAAACTTAAATGTTTTGTAAGTTTTACAAATTATATTGCCGAAATTTCTTGTTTATGTCTTAGGGCGAGTATACTCGTTGCGAATAGTATTCCTTGTGGCCACCAAATCCAGATAACCCGTTTACCGCGTGGTTGCCTCGCGGAGAACGCGTGGTTGGAGATTTAAACACGGCGAAAAATTTCGTGGCGTATAAGCACAGCTAATTTTCAAACGCTTTGTTTATTTAATAAAAAGCAAATTGTAAAAAGTTGTATTTATTTAATTTTATGCTACTTTACCAACCCTACCAGGATAGGTATAAATTTTGCCCGCTTCTTATAACTTTTGTGCTCTGTTCCTTCCCTACTCATGTGGTATAGTTGAGTTATTATAGCGGGTTCACACGTTTCAATATAAGTTAATCAACTGCTCAATCGCATACGATTAGAACATTATTTAAAAGACTTCTTGCAATCTATTTCTTCTTTTTTGTTGAGCAACAAAATGTAGGTTAGCTAAAATCAAACCGTGTAAAGGCGTTATTAGGTATGTTACTTGAAAATACCATCATTTGACAGGTAAGCGTGGCTACTGAAAGTGAGAAGTAATATCATTATTTTTTCTTGGACATCCTGTCTGTACTAGTACGGAGATTGGATGTGTGCCTCATCATCATCATCATCATGTCAGCCAAAAGAGGGACACTACTGAACAAAGGCCTCCCCCAGCGACTTCCACAGGGACAGGGCGCATGCTACCTGCATCCAACCACTTCCAGCAACCTTTACCAGGTCATTGGGTCCATCTCGTTGGAGGCCGTCCCACGCTGCGCTTTCCGGTGCGTGGTCTCTACTCGAGAACCTTTCTGCCCTAGCGGCCATCAGTTCTACGAGGGTGCCCGATGTGTGCCTAGTTGAAGGCAATGTAACCTAAATCAGTCATTATCTTTAACCTTTAACTTTTTACTTTTAGCTAAAGTATCATAATACCTAATAAAGTTCACATTAAGTGTTTTTAATCCACATAAAAGTCATGAAACTAGAGCCACATTAACTGCTAGGCTATAAAAAGAGCATATAAAAAGGGTATACAATATAGCCTGTCGACCCCAAAGGGGACGCGTCAGCGCAATAATATAAAAGATATTTCTCTATACTTAACGGACCACATCTTTACGCGTTCATAAAAATACTTTTACAAATATTTTATTCGTATGGTTTTGAATGGGAATTGCCCAAACGGAAAACGCCGTGTAGACGTCATAAAATGTGAGAATGTAAATATTTGTTGATATTACCTTATATATAAACTGGGTTAGTTTTAATTAATTCCAAAAATCTTATATTAAGGTCGTACCTACGTATGTATGGTACATTATGATTGTATACTCGTCCTTGGCCAATGTCACTATGGTCAAAGAGATAAAATTAGATTAATAGATGACGTTTGATATACTTCATCAATTTTTAATATACGATCAACATTTTATCCGTAAAAGAAGTTTGATAAAATATTGGACTAAGATATTGGAATACGTTTTTCCTGTGGCATACTACCCTTAGACATTGAAATAAAGGTAGAATGATTAACAAAGCAAGAACTGAAAATTATAAAAAATGGCGACAATAATAAAATGAAACAATATTTATCACTTCGTTGAATACAGAAAATGTTAATATCATCTTCCCTACAATGTAATTTATTATATTACATAATATAAACGAGACCGAAATAAAATAAAAGGCAGTCTCAATTTTCATTTAAAACCAGATAACAATCGACACGGCCTGCCCTTAAAAAGATTATTAAATTGCGCTCACATCACTCCTACAAGCTTTTAAGGTATAATTTCTTTTTTATTATTTTTACGGAAAACCTTTTTTTTTTATTCGAATGTAAATTGCAATTATTTTATAAGTGGACAGTTTTATTACTTTAAACTGAGAGCCGAATTCTTGATGAAAAGTTTTTATTCTATTTAAAATTGGAAATCGTTTTAATTTAAAAAGAAACTGATATTTCGATTTTTTTTCCATAGGCTCTATGGCTCAGTCAACTTAAAGTCACAGCGTTATATTATACCCACTTGTACATAAGTTAAATGTACAGTTACATAGGTAGGTCTATGTTCCCTTGCACGTATTACACTAGCAAGACTACATTAAATTGTGTTTCCGATTTGTGTGGATTTACTAAATACGCATACTGATTCTTGTGTGCGAGTCTAACGAACTAGCATAGCAACGGACATATCCGATTCTGTCATCGGATCCAGATCTTTTGACTCTATTAATAGAAATGTATAGCATAAACCCCTTTCGATACTTTGATCTGACAATCCGACAACAAACGAATGAAGACCACCTATAATTATTGTAAACTGGTTGTATTTATTGTTTATTTATTAACCCACCAACTTATAATTTGAATTTTAAAAATAATAATTAAACTATGATTAGTTTAGTATAAATATAGCTAGCTGTAGTTGATAAAATAAATAAATAAAGACTAAGTAATATTTTATATGGAACAGACCAATTTCTGTTAAGGTAGTATAAAACAAAGCCTGAATATAACAAAACTAACTTCTGCTGCACAGAAGCCACTAGATGACAGTGTATTAACTTGAAACCGAAGTGAAATTGAGTTAGAAATAAAGTTAGGGTTCATCAAAGTTGGATCAACCGATACATTGCAAGGTGAGAACCGGGAATGGATAGAGTTGGATAGAAACCTTCTTGGTATATATTTTCAAACAATTCTACCTTTTTACTGAATTGAATGTGTACGTAGTTTGCGTCGTGAGTTAGTTCAAATGAATTGCAATTTATTTTGTAAATCCATACAGTTTCTCAATTTCAAAACGATATTGCAGGGTTAAAAAATCTGACAAAAACATTATTTTTAAATCATAAATTAAAGGATTCGCAAAATGATTTCGTATGAGTAAAATAATATTACCTGCATCTACTTGTATGTATAGGTATTCCTACATGGTGGAATACTTCACCTCGTTTATGCTGGTAGGACACCAATACCCTGCAACGAGACTGTAAATGAGTTGATGATGATGTATGTAGGTACATGCATTGACATTTAAAAAAAAAACAACGAGTAGTATGTAATGTAACTAAACAGGAGTACCCTTATTATATGACAACGTTAGAGTTTAACCAAAACACATTGCCAATTACATTAGTTTCGTTTAAAGTGAGAAAAAATAATTCAGAACCAAAAAAATAACCATACTTTTTCTTGTCACCGAAAACTTTTGCGTAAACGGACGAAAAGCAAACTCGACAAATTGAATCCGTGCTGTATTAACATAAAATGTCAACGGAATCAAGGGAACGCATGGAAATATAATCCTATGCAATTTGGGGTGGAAGAAGAAAACGAAAAAGTTGGCCTACCTTCTTGAAATATTCAATCTAACTTTGGTCTTACCTCAGGAAAGTTTGCACTTCTGGATACATAAAACACCTTGAACCTTCTGTAAGATAATAATTATGTCGAGATTATTTCCTTAAATTTTATCTTAGTTTTAATTTTATCAATTTATTTATTTCATTAATTACTACGGATCCACCAATTACAGTAACTAAAAAAAAAGGCAAGTGACAATCAAGATAGTCGTGATTTACCACACATTTGTGTGTGAATGTGATTTACTACATTTAATACATATATTATTATTCTGAATAATAATATATTTATTATTATAAAGAGGAAATATTTGTTTGTTTGTATTGAGTAAGCTTCGCAACTACCGACCGGACCGATTTACTTTCGTGTCTCAACAAAACTTCGCTGTTACGACCAACCGAACAATATTGGTGTTTGGTAAAAGAAAATTTAACGACACATCAATGATAACACGTTTACGACGTATAATGGAAATGAATGCCGCACCTTTTTTAGATAATTTAGTCATAGGTACTAGAAACATCGTAACTATAACCGTCATAATTATTTCATTTGAATGGACTACTAGTCTTCTCTCAGAACGGGTTAGGTTAGGCAGAGAGAGTTCGATCGCTGGCTCGGGAGGAGGCCCGGCTCCCTGACGTTTCGAGCGACGCAGGTGCTGTCGGGGCACGGTTGCTGTGGTTCCTGTCCGGCTCCCTGCCTATGCGACAGGCAGGGAGCCGGACGCTCGGTGTTATCACTGCGTCCAGAGTCGAGAGGACACGGCGCTGCACACGCTCACAAAGTGTGTCGCATGAGAGGAGCCGCGCCGTGCCCTCGTCAATGTCGTGGGACCTTTCGCTGCCGGCCGTCGTTCGATCCATGGTCGGCAGCAAAAAGTCGTGCTGTCCTTCTGCGAAACAGTCATGTCGCAGAAGGTCGGAATTCCTAATTAACAAAGTGACCAAATAAATACTTTCATTTCCAAATGTATTGTAATTAGCCTGCCCCCACGGGCATAAAAAGGCAAACAATCTGATTGTGACGCAGAAAACATCGCATTTCAAAGTACAAAAGAAATTCCTACCTATAAAGTAAAATACGCAATCATTTTTGTACTTGATACAATCAGTATTAACCCTAAAATGAGTGAGGAAATTTTGAGCAAAAATTTCTCGGTCCAAACGACCAATGTTTATTTTTCCGCACCCAATTGCTTAATTTTCTGTTTCTTCAACATTCCTAACAAAAAAAGTTATTTTTTAATTCACAGCACAGTGACCTCGCTCATTCGTAATTACGTCGGTCTAACCGGCCATTTCGGTAAAAAAGACTACAAAATAAATTACGTAGAAAGATTTTTCTTTTTAATAGACATCGCTAATTACCGTGCTTTTGAGAGGTAAATATCCTGTAATTAACATTTTGTATTTATTTAAGACATCGATGTTGTAATTAAAATTGTTGAAATGTTGCTGGAATTGCAAAGGGAAATGTTATTGAGAAAGTTGTTTTAAAAAAATATTAGAATAGTCAAAAAGGTACTACTTATTTTTTATTTTATTTTCCAGGCAGTCTTCCGTGCATATTTTATTTAAACATTTACAATTGACGTCTTCCTTAATTATGATAAGAATTCCCGAGAGATTTTCTAGTCGGGCGTGTGAAGTGTGAAGCTGGTGGTTAAAGACTACGAGAAGAATATGTTCCTGACCCGCATATTCAAGCGGTACACACGCAAGCTGCACGTCTACTTCGACTGCAGCGAAGTCGACCTCAATGAATTCCTCCACTTTATGCTGCCACAATATTTTGACTCAGCGGAGCTGCAGGATTTGGTATTCATTGGACCTGCCTACATTTATATTAATCATCTGCTGCCATTTATTAATCTGAGGAGAATAGGGACTGAGAGCTTGGTGTTTAAGCATATAAACGGCCTACAGAAGCTAGCATTTTACGGATGCGGGATGGCCAGCATACAGATAGACGAACAGTCAAATATCAACCACCGCATTGAGTTCCATTCACGAGAACTGAAGTTTCGTAGCATGAGTACAGCAGGCGACACCATCTTGTCTGATTCAAACCAAAGCTTTATGCTGAACTCCACATTGACGCAAATAATAGTGGACTATGACAACGTTATGACGCCAACACTGGAGACGCTCGCTCAATTGCCCAACTTTCGCTATCTAGTGCTGAACATCCCTTCTCAGGTCGTCCCAAGACTGGCGCCATTGAACTGGGAGAGTATCAACGACACCTACATGAACACCTTGCAAGTTACTGTTGCTATTATTGCGGTCTCATACCGGCAGTTTACCAAAATTATGGACTACGCTCTAGTCGATGGTATGCCATTGGTATCGCTGAAAGTACTCTTTTGTGAATCTCTGTACACGCCGCTGCTGTCGCTGCTCTCAATTCTACTAAGTATTAAATTTCGAAAATACATCTTTAGAGAATGGGATTAAAGTCGAAATAATGGTGAAACGCGGGTGGTGGGATTGGTCTCAATTGGATTACTGCATGAATTATACTTTATTCAGATTTTCCGTGCATTTCAATGTTATTTGATGTTTAATATCATAATGTAATGACCGTGTTTTTGCATCCAATTAAACAAAATGAATCTCACAAAGTATTGGATACCTAATCCAATTCAGATGAATCAGTTTTACGTGAAAAATACATACAACCTGTATGACGAGTTACTTTTAAAAATACTTATATAGCAATGACTAAACGATTCAATATGTTCCACAATATAGTTCCATGCTATATTTTTATTTGTAAAAGTAACTACTGACATTAGATATACGCAAATTGGCATGGGTTTTTAAGTTTTATGGTTTCTTTATTTTAAAATATTATATCCGTAGACTTAGAAAGAAAGACTTTTTGGCTAGAAAGAAAGCATAGATACGGTGGTGGATACCACCAACAAAAGCATTCCCAAGGAGGGTTGACGTCAGGCAGGCGGCCGGTCATAAAATATGTGCCGAAACTTTTAGCAGTATGACTAGCATGATTAGATATAGCGATAGGACTAGGGCGTACCCCGGAGGCGACGCGCAGGGGCAGCACCCGGCATCTGTGAGAAGTGGACAAGGGTTGTCGCACCATGACGGGCGGGTGCGACGTAAGAAGCTAGCTCAGAGAGTGAGAGAAGTTAGATTGAGGTGTGGGAGCTGGGACTTGGGTACGATGACTGGAAGAGGAAGAGAGTTAGCGCATGTGTTGAAAAGACGAAGAATAAATATAGCGTGTTTGCAAGAAACGAAGTGGAAAGGTACGAAAGCTAGAGAGATTGGTGAGGGATACAAGTTTTATTATTGTGGCAGTGATGGCAAACGAAATGGTGTAGGAATAGTCCTGGATAGTAAACTGAAAGAATGTGTGACGGATGTTAGAAGAGTGAGCGATAGAGTTATAGTTGTGAAAGTAATTGTAGAAAGTTGTATTTTAAATGTGGTCAGTGTATATGCACCCCAAGTTGGCTGTGACGATAGTGTGAAAGAAGCGTTCTGGGAGGAATTTGATACTGTGATGATGGATATTCCGGAGAGTGAAGAAATATATGTAGGTGGAGACTTCAATGGACATGTAGGAATGAATAACGATGGATACGAGAGAGTGCATGGAGGATGGGGATACGGAAACCGTAATGTTGATGGCGAAACATTGCTTCAAGTCGCCTCTGCCTTCGACCTGGCCATAACAAATACGTGGTTTAAAAAAAAGAAGACCATCTGATTACATATAAAAGTGGCCACCACATGACGCAGATAGATTATTTTCTCGTTAAGAGGAATAAATTAAACTGCGTCAAAAACTGCAAAGTGCTGCCAGGAGAAGACCTAGTCTCGCAACATAGGTTGCTGTTTATAGAGGTGAAAATTAAGGTTCGGTCCCTAAAGAACAAAGAACGCCTTCCACCTAAAACTAGGTGGCGAATGCTAGAGAATGAGGACTATGCGAAAAGATTTAGGAATAAAGTGGTTGATAAAATGATAGAAATGAAGAGTATGGAAGAGTTCTCTGTGAATGAATGTTGGAGTGAAATGGCTGAGTGTATCCGAAGTGCAGCGAAAGATGTGTTAGGAGAATCGAAAGGGAAGGGTATAATAGATCGAGATACATGGTGGTGGAATGACGAAGTGCAAAAGGTACTTAAAGAAAAGAAAATATCATTCAAGGACTGGCAAAAAGTTGAAGAGGGGAATGAAATTTTAAAAGAGAGAAAGAAGGCTGTATATAAAGAATGGAAGCGAAAAGCAAAGAAAGCGGTAGCAGTTGCCAGAGCCAAGGCGCAGCGGGAGTTATATAATTCACTTGACTGCCCCAGAGGCCAGAAGGCACTGTACCGAATAACAAAAGCTAGAGAAAACCGAGCAAGAGATATAATAAATATAAAGTGTATAAAAGATGATGAAGGAAAGATTTTATCGGAAGAGAATAAAATAAGACAGCGATGGAAGATATACTCTGAAAAATTAATGAACGAAGAAAATGTATGGACTGGCGTTTTGGAGAATGTCAAAGTAAACATAGGATTAGTGAATGAAATTTGTATCGATGAGGTAAGAAAGGCGGTGAGTAGTATGAAGAATGGAAAAGCTTTAGGACCCGATTGTATACCAGTAGAAGTATGGAAGATATTGGGAGAAGATGGATATTATTGGCTGTCTTTATTCTTCAATAAGTTGTTGCAGGAAGAGGCGATCCCACAAGAATGGTGCACTAGTTCACTAGTGCCGATCTTTAAAAATAAGGGTGATGTACAGGACTGCAATAACTATAGAGGAATAAAGCTCATGTCACATACTATGAAAGTGTGGGAGAAAGTAATTGAAAAACGATTGCGAGAGGAGAGTGAGGTCACCCAAAACCAACTAGGATTTATGCCTGGCCGCGGGACAACGGATGCCATATTTGCACTTCGCCAGTTGTGCGAAAAGTATAAAAGTGTGCATAAGAACTTGCACATGGTGTTCATTGACCTAGAGAAGGCATACGACAGGGTACCTAGGGATGTTTTGTGGTGGGCAATGAAAAAGAAAAGTGTACCTGTAAAGTATGTGGAGTTGATCCGTGCTATGTACGGTGGATCTAAGACTCATGTGCGGTCGGCTGCTGGGACCACCGACGAGTTCAATGTGGCGGTAGGGTTGCACCAAGGGTCGGCGTTAAGTCCATACCTCTTTCTGTTAATAATGGATGCACTGACATCGGAGATACAGGAAGAGGCACCCTGGTGCATGCTGTTTGCCGATGACATTGTACTCGTCGGTGAAGAGGGGATTGAGGTGCAGAGCAGATTGGTAAAATGGCAGCAAAACCTGGAAAGTGTTGGTCTTAAAATCAGCAGAACCAAGACCGAATACATGTTCTGCGATTTCGGCGGTCTATCCGATTATGTGGCCATGGCGCTGGATGGCGTACCACTGCCAGTCTGCTCTGATTTTCGATACCTTGGTTCAGTGGTACAAAACAATGGGGAAATAGATCGAACTGTTAAGCACAGAATTAACGCAGGGTGGATGAAATGGCGGCAGGTTACGGGAACTGTGTGCGACCCCCGAATTCCCCTTAAACTAAAGGGGAAAATATACAAAAGCATGATAAGACCTGCCGTCTTGTATGGGTCTGAATGTTGGGCTACAAAAGGGATGCATGAAAGGCAATTGCATGCAGCTGAGATGAGAATGCTACGAGGAATGTGTGGAGTTACAAGAATGGACAGGGTCAGGAATGAGTATATAAGAGGTAGTTTGAAAGTAGCACCGGTTACTGAAAAGTTGTGCAGTAACCGCTTAGCGTGGTATGGACATGTGATGCGTAGAAGTGAAGAGCATGTTACCAAAAAGGTTTTAAGCATGAATGTGGATGGATATAAGGGAAGAGGAAGACCTAAGAAAAGATGGATGGACTGTGTGAGAAAGGATATGACCACAAAGGAAGTGAATGATGAGATGACGGCTAATAGAGATGTATGGAAGAAAAAGACATACTGCGCCGACCCCAAGTGAATAGGGATAAGGGCAGGAGGATGATGATGCGTGTGAAGTGTGACAACCAACACTAGGTCACCGTGATGGACTTAGGACAACCGTATCTAGCAGTATACAACGGTGCCAGTAGCAGCAGGGATGAATCTTTGAAATCAAAATGAAAGAAAACCAAAAGTGTATAATGTAGAATTATAAGGTAATTGTAAGGTAATTAAGATCACAAATATGTGAAAAATGGCGAACTGTGCTGTGTTGTAAAGTGTAATTCTGACTAATCCACGGGGAATACAACGTTATGGTGATTGTATATAGGTCACAAATAGCATACTTAATTAATTTCCCTCTTGTATTGTCATTAAGCAACATCTGTCAACCAATGACATGCCCTTTGAACCGTCCTCATCTTAACTAGCTGTCATGTATCTCTTAACTTTTTCTGAAGTTCCGGGAAACTCATAACCTTACGATCTTCCAAATGACGTTTTACTGAATAACATTTAAAGGATTGGGTCAAGGAATAAATTAGTAGACACGGTAGAAAAACGATTGTTATGACAACCTGATTAAAAACAATATTGTCATACACACATTTTCAGTGGGCCAAAAATACATTCAATTACTATTTCCTCTAAAATCAACTTGATTGGAAATTCTTTAATTTGAAATATACTATGCCTATATTATTATTTTTAGTTTTTTCCATGCTCAGTTTGCCAGTTATTTGAATGAAGGAAATCGAATGGTGGGCAGAATCCTATGCTTCATCAATTAAAAATGTAGAAAACCCCCGACACGTAATGAAATTTGCCATTTTGTGTTGGCGGCCATCTTGGATTTGAAATTTATTATAGTGTATAGTATTCTCCTAATCAAGTCCTTTCATTTGATACCCATTTTGTGGGAGTTGTGAAAAAATATGTAATTCGCTATTTTGTGGCGGCGGCCATCTTAGACCGCTAAGAACACTCCCGACTAATTCACCTTTCAAATAAAAATACACACACACACAAACACGTCAAACTTATAACACCCCATCGTTTTTGCGTCGGGGGTTAAAAACTGACTGTATTAACATTTTAACATTCATAAAACAAGATAGTTTAAAGTGTAGGCTGTTAGTTCCTCCAATTTCCAAACGCCACAGTTACGCCACTCCTTCTTCGTCCAATTCGGTTCGTTACCAACTTGGATGCTTCCAAATAAAACACAAAAACTCTTCGGTCGGTTTCTATTTCAATACAATGTTAGCTTTCGTTGCGACTGTACCGAGCTTCATTTCCGAAGGTAATATCTAGACTGGTAGAAGTTGCTTCGACTTTTTAGCAAGCGTTGCGAGGAAAAGTTTCTATGTTTATTTGGATTGCATCCTGAAACGTATTACGTTTTCTTTCGACTTTTTTTCTGTGGGGATTATCGCTGTGTATTGAGAATGAGTTCGTGTTTTTAGTCTTGTGAATTCAATTTGCTTATTCTTTGAAACTTGTTAATTTTGTTTTTCATACCTCAACTATCTTTCATTTATTTTTCCTCTATGCAGTTTATCATTTGTTTTTAAATAGCATTTTTGCATTACACTACCTTTTTCAGCCAGGGTCGATGCCCGAAAAATTTCTATCTTCCGAAATTTAAAAAATGGAAAACAGCGACATGGCTTTCCCCGGCCATATGTCACGTGAACGCGCCGTTTTTCAATAGTATCGAAGCAAGAGCCGATCGGTCCATTGACAAGATTAATTTATCGTGTAACAACTGCTGCACACAGTGTTGTTTTAAAATGACCAGGAAATTTCGGGTGGGCGCGCATTTTGGTTGTGTTTTTTAACCTACCTATTAAGCGGACATATGAAGTGGTTGGATGTTGGCTTAATGAAAATTTAATAATTTTAAGAAGACTTTGTATGAAGGAATTAATTATTTCAAGAACTAAATATTTCCATCCTATCCGGTCGTCTAATAATACAGGTTTTTAATTTAGTACTCGGCACACGTAAAAGCGACGTACGTGGACAAAAAAAAATACAAACCCTGATTTTATTTTAAGATCTAAACCAAGAATGGTTTACCCTTAACCTACGCACCGTACTAGTTATTTGATGTAGTCGTAGAAATTCAGTAACTATGGCAATGCTAAAATACCCTTAAAAGAACATCTATTATACATGTAAGCATATAGATATATCCTAAGATACTTCTATTCCAAGAAAAAAGAACTGGAAAAATCAGGGATGAAAAGAAAAATACGTTTATTTCACAAAATGGATGGCTTCGTTACCGTGATTTACAATATCTGTTTCGCTTGGAATATATTTTGCCAGAATACATAATATTTGTTCGAGAGGTATCATCTGTAATATGTCTGATGATTTTTATGATTTTGTGTAAGCTATAGATATTGTTCAAGTTTCATAGATTATAAAAACAAAAAACAAACTGCCTTTTTTGCCGCCGCGTTAGGCACCGCCTCCAAATAAGTTAGAAATCATAATGTAAATAAATGTAATTTTTTGCTTTTTAGTTCCTATGTGATTTTTGGAGGCGGTTTGTTTTTTGTTTAAAAATAATTTATTTTCAAAGTTTTAGTGGAATATATATTATATTATATGAAGGGGGGGGGGGGGGAGCAACTAAACTCACTGACCGGCACAAACAGCGAGGTTTCGGGGTAAACCATAATATCATCTATGTATACATTTTTTTAAATTTTCGTTGATATTTTTACAACCGCTCACCGGATTTCGAAAAAAAAATATTTTTATGGGACCAATTTGTAAGCACCAGCTTTCGAATAAAAAAGAATCATCAAAATCGGTTCACCCAGTCCAAAGTTCTGAGGAAACAAACATAAAAAAAAACATAGGAAAGGTTAGGAATGATTAATCTAATTTAAGAAATAATATTCCTTCCGGTGAATTGAGGCCTAATTACATATTGTGTTTTGTTGACCCAATAAAACCAATAACTTGATTTCCCATTGGTCACAGGAAAGAAAGAAAGATACTCCAAGGAACTGCGAGCTCCATCCTAGACCCAACTAACTGTAACAACCTCATGACCTAGTTAGTGTATATCTCAGTAGGAGCTTGATGGCAATAGGCTTATTTCCTATTACATGGGACCTGGAAATACCGACTAACTGTGGGTATTCATTAGTAAACCTCTGCTCAACCCTATATTATAGCAAGTTATATTT
Organism: Acronicta psi; assembly: GCA_946251955.1. Taxonomy (NCBI): domain Eukaryota; kingdom Metazoa; phylum Arthropoda; class Insecta; order Lepidoptera; family Noctuidae; genus Acronicta; species Acronicta psi. The sequence continues at coordinate 9,325,150 of OX276482.1, read as the reverse complement.
ATCAATGCTAAAATTTGATGCACCTTAAATAAACCAGGTTTCTCGAAAATGTTCTGCTGTTCCGATATTGACGAGACATAGAATAGAGTAATGAGATTATGAGGGAATTCCAAATTATGGAAAAGCTATATATGATGACTGCAGATGATGCAGTTGTCAAAAGAATCAACTAAAAGCTGACATGAATGACTCTTTGCATAAGTTATTCCAGACGTTCCTTTACTCACACAGTTTTCGCAATACTGTCGCTCCTCAAAATTAAGCTAACGGGGGATTATACTGAATTATTTAAAGCAGAATATATTAGACAAACTTATTAGTTTCTTTAATTTTTTTTTAGTAAAACACTTTCCATAGTGATAGTGCATAACAGTGCATGAAAACGCTGCATGACTGAAAACTATATTTTCTAAACGAAATACCTCGTAAATATAAAATCATACTTAAATGAAACCCTATTGCATGCTGTTAAGGTCGAAATCGTAAAACAAGAAAGACCAAAGAAAAATACTCCTGCTGCATAATATAGAACACATTTCAAATACATTGTACGTGCATTAGAAACTGCGAAGTAAAATACGTCTAGTTGCGTGTCAGCAAAGTTGAATATTGTTTGGAAGCTATTGAAATACAAATAAGGCTTGGTGCAAGTAAGCCGGCTCGTCACGTGCGTCCAGGAGTTTCGTGCTTGACATGAGCCTCGCCAGACGATAAATCATGGACCCCGGTCCCACGTGGGCACAAATTGAATTTTTGACCGTCACTACAGTCTGTACCTTGTGATTTTTTAATAAAACATTGTACAGACATTGTCCGAGTAGAGTTAGGTTTATTGAATAACTAGCTTTCCGCCAGCGGCTTCGCCCGCGTGGTCTGTGTATTGCTTATAACTTTCATCCCCTATTTCAACACCTTACAGCTCTTTTTCGCGTTAAAAAGTCTATATCCTTTCTCAGGCTATAGACTCTGTTTCTGTTTACCAAATTTCATTTAAATCGGTTTAGTAGTTTTAGCTTGAAAGAGCGATAAACAGACAGAGTTACTTTCGCATTTATAATATTACCAAGGAGTAAGGATGTAATGCTTCTTTTCATCTGTACATTGCCAATCCATTTTTCTTGCTTCTTAACATTACTAAAATAACAGTCGCCGGAGCCGTCCGAACATTTGACAGAAGCGTAGGTACGCCATATGCAGAAACATTTGTCGGTAGGTATCGCATGGCCTTTGTTTTTTGGCCGATTCGAGATTCTTCATTTCTATTCGATTCGATTCGATCACTTCGATTGGGAGAAAAATTGGGACCAAGTTAGGGGGTATCATTGTGACATGCGGTCCGCCCAGTTCTTAAGCAGAAATATAAAGTCAATGCTGCTTTAAAGCAGTATCTGCAATTTTATCTGGAAAGAAAATACTAGCGCATTTGCTGGATTTAGCAATGCATCTACGTCATTTTATTTCACCTGTCACTGTTGTCATCAAAAAAGGCCGCAAATCAACAGCTTACACATGAAAGTCTCACAAAAGAGACTCAACAGGATTCGCTCGCTACATTACCTATGATATAATATATGTAATAGTTGAACTGGCCTTTATTAGAATTATTATCATTCGATCAATGCCATCCAAGTATTCGACGAAGTCTGTGGTCTAGTGGTTCGAGTACCAGACTGCTGATCACGAGGTCGTGGATTCGATTCCCACAGGACACAAACATTTATTGTGATGAACTTAAGTGTTTGTGTTTGTCTGGGTGTTTCCTGTGTATTATAAGTATGTATTTACAAAAAAGTATATAAGTATTATATCCATTGTCTAGTACCCATAGTACAAGCTCTGCTTAGTTTGGGACTAGATGGTGCTGTGTAAATGTCCCAGAATATTCTCCTAAGTTCTATTCATTGCTCATCAGTGCCGGCTTATCATTTGTAAGCAGTGAGTATTAATATTTCCATTATCTTATGCAAATTGAATTAATTCGCTTGTCAATATTTGGCTAGCTACAAGAGGTCAACATCAATTTGTACGCGGTTTGTTATTCAAATCTCCGTATATAGTAGGTATGACGTTATATATTACAAGAGTTGGGTAAATTACGGCTCTGGAGTTGCGGGAGTCCAACTGTCCATGGGCAATAATAAATAATAATAAATATCTTGGGACATTTTTACACAGCACCATCTAGTCCCAAACTAAGCAGAGCTCGTATTATGGGTAGGTACTAGACAATGGATATAATACTTATATACTTTTTTTTTGTAAATATAATATATACTTATATTATATAAGAAACACCCAGACAAACACAAACACCTATGTTCATCACATAAATGTTTGTGTCTTGCGGGAATCGAACCCACGACCTCGTGATCAGCAGTCCGGTACTCGAACCACTAGACCACAGACGTCGGCAATGATGACTAAGTACTTACTGTCATACTCGTCCTTCATCATCCTCCTAGCCTTTTTTCCCAACCATGTTGGGGTCGACTTCCAGTCTAACCAGATGCGGCTGAATATCAGTATTTTACACGGAGCGGCTGCCATCAGACCTCCGCAACCCAATTTCTGAGCAATACTCAAAGGATAATATTCGAAGGATAGACTGGTTGTCAGGCTTTTTGGGCTTCTGACTACCACTAACGATTGTCATAGGTGTTTGATAATCGGGACCGACGGCTTAACGTGCTCTCCGAGGCACGGAGGGATCTCGATGTGTTAAGAATGGTCACCCATCCACAGACTGACCTCGGAAAGCGTAGTTTAACCTTGCAGATCGGTTGATTAGCGTTGCTATAACTTAGCCACGAGCCTCTCGTACCCGTACTTTAGTATGCAGGCTTACCCATAAAATACTGTCAAACCCAAGCTTTCCACGCAAATCCAGCTTCGCATCTTTTGAACCTTAATCCTCATTCACTCGCTTTGATACAAAATGAAGGATCGAATTAAGAAAAAACTTTTGGACCAATATCGCGGTCGAAAGTTAAAGTTGGCCAATTGATCCTATCCACACAAATTCGAACTACCCTAGATACGAATCCCTTAGTTACTCCTATTCTTATGCAGGAGCACCTTTGGAATCCTCGAGAGTTTGTAAATCTCTGGTACCATGGATGTATTAAGTTCTGGGAGGCGATTTTGGATATGCCATATTCGTACATTAGTTGAAAGCTTTAGTCGTTATTTTATACAAGACTTGGCTGTGTATCTGTAATGATCGATATAAAATAATGATATAAAATAACGACTAAAGTAAGTATTAACGGTTTCCCTAATTCCCAGCACCTTAGTTTAGAAGAACCGGCTTAGAAATAACGCACACAAAATATGAAATTTTGGTTTTTGTAAATCTTTAATGTCTCTGTCAAGTTTATTGGCAGACACCTTACGTTTTAGCGCTTAGAGTCACCCGTGCTCATACATAGACACTCTATGTATACACTGTGTATAGTGTTGCAAACTTTGAACCGTGCAACTAATTTGACTTTTTAAAAGTACCTATTGATAATGGTTTAATTCAATTGAAATAAAACATCTGACTTTAAAAAAGTTACATTACAATGTAAAAATGGTTGCGGTATAAAAGGGTCGCTGAAGAAGTATTTGCATGACCTGTCTATAAGGCGGTCCAAAATTAATTGTACTTATTGGATCCTTCCTAAATTCGTAACTCGTTCACTAGAGATGATAAATGATGTGATTTCCCTGATCCTTCCCGGTACAACGGAACCGGTATCATTTGTTATAATAAATTGTAACACCGCACTCGACTGAATCCAATGTATTGTTATAAATGTTATTTTGAGTGACTGTTGCGGTCAGATAAAATCGACCATAATATGACGACTGAATTCCCCGAAGGGTACGGCAGAGGTGTACTAATATACATCAACAGATCACTGCTATGTTTTTACGTCTTATGTGATAGGTTTTCTTACCATTAACCGGGCACAGTTAAACGCCGAGCTGCTACTGAGAATTTCATAAAACATAATATTTTGCTCGACTTAGGAATCAAACCCATGACCAATAGCGTTCGTCGCGCATCCCACCACTAGGCTAAGAAGGCAGCTTCAATAAATTATGTAGTTATAGCATTTTTTTCTTAATACGAAATCATATTACTACGCTGAGTATTAGTAATAATACTACCAAGTATCTACAATGTAACAAACTAGAGGTCAATCATTTTTCGAGGACTCTTCAGGGCAAAGATTGGATTCTGTAACTTCATCTAGAAAATGTATGGACGTAATATCACCGACTGGCCTTTATTACTTATATTTCAGTTGCTTGAGTTGAGAATATCGACTGTTTGATATTCGATTTCGTTAACTGAATAAATTTAAGTAAAATTGCCAGCGATTTTTTAGTTATTTATATCATCATCATTAACAATCGCCCCACTGCTGGGCATGGGTCTCCTTTCAGAATGAAAAGGGTTAGGCTGTAGTCTGTAGTAGTACCACACTGGCATAGTGTGAGTTGGCAGACCTCACATGCCATCGAAAAAATCTCTCAGGCATGCAGGTTTCCTCACGATGTTTTCCTTCACCGTTGTAAGCGAAGTAGTAATTAATTATATTAACGCACAGATTATGGAAAGTCAGAGGTGCGTGCCTTGGTTTCAAGCTCGAGACCTACGATTTGGCAGTCCTGAGATCACACTTCTAGGGTACTACTGCTATTTTTTATATCATACCTACTAGCTTTCCTTCAGTGGCTTTGCTCGCATCGTCTGGGTATTTCTTATAACTTATATCCCCTATTTCAACCCCTTACCCCCCTTTTTCGCATTAAAAAGTAGTCCTTGTCCTTTCTCAGGCTCTAGGCTATCTGTGTACCAAATTTTATTTAAATCGGTTCAGTATAGTAGCCTGAAACACAGGTCCAACCTAGTTCAGGCATATACATGAAACTGTGCTCTTTTTAAAGTGTAAGATAATTAATGTATGTGAACTTTTTCTAAATAAATAATTTATTTATTTATTTATTATAGTAGTTTTAACGTAAAAGCGAAATCGACAGACAGACAGACATAGTACTTTCACTCTCTCATTTATAATATTAGTAAAGATCTAACAAAATATCTAGGTAAATAGGTATAAATACGTGTCAACACATACTTCCATACTAATATTGTAAATGCGTAACTAATAGTTAATTGTCCGTATGTTAAATTTTCACGCCTAAGCCGTTGAAAGGATATCAAAAAAATTAGGAAAAGAGCAATATAATACAAACCTCCTTGACAGACTTTATAGTAAGAATAGTTATTCTAAAAAAATCGAGGCGTCTAAAACCGCGGGCAACGGCTTGTTACTAGATATACGTAATACTTTGCTTGACTTTTTGTTGAAATATTTTGAGACCGCCTTTCCCTTAAAAGCCTCACCAGAGATTTCCTACTCAACAAAACAAAAAGGGCAATTACAGAAGAATTTTTAACCCGTATTAAAATTTCAATATTTTACTTGAAAATCTTTTGGGCCGACGCCGTCGGGACCAAAAATTTCAAATTACTTACCCAAATCGGCTTGCTTTATGTAGTTAATCTAAGTTTGTTACGTTTTGTTAACTTTTAGCGTTCCCCTCCTGGAATTTTTGATAAGTGTCATTTTCGGCGCAGGAGTTAAAGAATTTTTGTACAAGCAAGCTTTCGGCCAGCGACTTCGCCCGTGTCGTTAAAGTCTATGTGTTACTCGGTAAAGATGTTTCTAAAGGCTTTCTAAAGGTGAAATAATTTTTCGAATCGGTTCAGTAGTTTTCGAGCCGAATAATGCAAACAAACAAACAATCAGATCTGTATATTTATAATATTATATGTCAGTTATATATATTATAACAAAGGAACCCTTTGATTAGGTTTTGCTTGCTTGCACCACACGCTGAGTTACTACGCTTGCAAACAATAGACTACAAATAATATACAGTTTTAGCTAAACAAAATCATAATTAGTAAGAAAACAGCGTCAATGCTCGTCACAATTTACCAACCAACACATAAGTAGTTTTAATGAAATGTTTTTCTTTTGTTTTAAATACTCACTGAACATTATAACATTCTACATTTTCATACTACCACATAAAAGGCCCAAAAATGCGTCCACAGGGATGCTTGTCAGTCAAAAATTGCTCCCGAGTGAAGTCAGGTAGGGTCAGCATAAGTAGATATAATCAGGACGTCACGGGCCAAGTTAAATGGAAAAGTTTTTGTGGGCCTGCTTTATGCATGCCCTTTGGGCTAGCCTGACCTTAATAAGCGCTGCCTTTAGAAGTTGTCCGCTCGTAAAAAAGTTGCGAACGTGAGCGGCGGAGGGTTAATAGAGGTGAACTTTATTTAAAATATCAACAGTGGCGGTGGCTACGGCTTCACTAAGAACTGGGTTTTCCGGTTCTGTTGCTTTAGTTTTTAACTTTATTTCATTTCACAGTTAAAATATTTTTTATTTGTATTATATATATATATTTTATTTTATTGTTTGGAAGGTATTGAAGTACAAATAAGGCTTGGTGCAAGTAAGCCGGCTCGTCACGTGCGTCCAGGAGTTTCGTGCTTGACATGAGCCTCGCCAGACGATAAATCATGGACCCCGGTCCCACGTGGGCACAAATTGAATTTTTGACCGTCACTACAGTCTGTACCTTGTGATTTTTTAATAAAACATTGTACAGACATTGTCCGAGTAGAGTTTGGTTTATTGAATAACTAGCTTTCCGCCAGCGGCTTCCCCCGCGTGGTCTGTGTATTGCTTATAACTTTCATCCCCTATTTCAACCCCTTACAGCTCTTTTTCGCGTTAAAATCCTTTCCCAGGCTATAAGACTATCTGTTTACCAAATTTCATTTAAATCGGTTAAGTAGTTTTGGTAAAGCGCGACAAACAGATAGAGTTACTGATTTCTGACACTTACGCGAATACTAGACATTGAAATAAAACTACTTTTTACGGATTTTATCGCGTTATATTGATATATTTACTAACGAAATGTAGGGTAGCTGTTAGTAATTGAAATGTCAAACTCAAGACGCCTACCACCTTAGTCAACCGTGACCATGGACGCTGTAAAGGGTTCGAAACGTCGGGATTAAAATAATATCAATATAACGCGATAAAATCCGTAAAAAGTAGTTTTATTTCAAGACAGAGTTACTTTCGCATTGATAATATTAGTAAGTTGTAAGGATGTAATGCTTCGTTTTCTCTATACACTGCCAATCCATTCTTCTTGCTTCTCAACATTACTAAATACTAAAGTTAGGGCCGTCCGAATATTTGACAGAAGCGTACGCCATACACAGAAACATTAACGCCATCTTTGTTAGTAGGTATCGCATGGCGTTTGTTTTTTGGCCGATCACAGACTAGTTCACTTCGATTTGGAGAAGACCAAATTGGGACCAAGTTAGTGGGTGTCATTGTGACATGCGGTCCACCCAGGGGGACTAGACAAGTTACATTTTGACATTCGAATCGACTAACGAAATGTATGTAAATGACATTAGTGACAGCCCGATTTGTCGAAAGCTTGTGTCATTTCCATACATTTTGTTAGTCGATTCGAATGTCAAAATGCAACTTGTCTAGCCCCCTAGTTCTTACGCAGAAATATAAAGACAATGCTTCTTTAAAGCAGTATCTGCAACTTTATCTGGAAAGAAAATACTAGCGCATTTACTGGATTTAGCAATGCATCTACGTCATTTTATTTCACCTGTCACTGTTGTCACCAAAAAAAGCCGCAAATCAACAGCTTACACGTAAAAGTCTCACAAAAGCACCTATGATATAATATATGTAACAGTTGAACTGGCCCTTATTGGAATTACTATCATTCGATCAATGCCATCCAAGTATTCGACGACGTCTGTGGTCTAGTGGTTGGAGTACCAGACTGCTGATCACGAGGTCGTTGATTCGATTCCCACAGGACACAAACACTTAAGTTCAACACTTAAGTGTTTGTGTTTTTCTGGGTGTTTCCTATGTATTATAAGTATTTATTAACAAAAAAATAGAAGTGTATAAGTATTATATCCATTGTCTAGTACCCATAGTACAAGCTCTGCTTAGTTTGGGACTAGATGGTGCTGTGTGAATGTCCCAGGATATTCTCCTAAACTCTATTCATTCCTTATCAGTGCTGGCTTATCATTTGTAAGCAGTGAGTATTAATATTTCCATTAACTTATGCAAATTGAATTAATTCGCTTGTCAATATTTGGCTAGCTACAAGAGGTCAACATCAATTTGTACGCGGTTTGTTATTCAAATCACCGTATATAGTAGGTATCACGTTGTATATTACAAGAGTTGGGTAAATTACGGCTCTGGAGTTGCGGGAGTCCAACTGTCCATGGGCAATGATGACTACTTACTGTCATACTCGTCCTTCATCATCCTCCTAGCCTTTTTTCCCAACCATGTTGGGGTCGACTTCCAGTCTAACCAGATGCGGTTGAATATCAGTATTTTACACGGAGCGACTGCCATCAGACCTCCGCAACCCAATTTCTGGACAATACCGATATTCGAAGGAAAGACTGGTTGAAAGGCTTTTTGGGCTTCTGACTACCACTAACGATTGTCATAGGTATTTGACAATCGGGACCGACGGCTTAACGTGCTCACCGAGGCACGGAGGGATCTCGATGTGTTAAGAATGGTCACCCATCCACAGACTGACCTCGGAAAGCGTAGTTTAACCTTGCAGATCGGTTGATCAGTGTTGCTATAACTTAGCCACACGAGCCTCTCGTACTCGTACTTACTTAAATATTATAAAAAAGTGTATAATTCAACAGTGTATAATTTACATACACATACGTAATTATAAATTACTAGTTTTGCAATCCTATTTCCATTATTATATAAATGTTATTATAAAATTTTTAAGTTAATATATGAATATTAATTTATCATTATTGTTGACTCTCAGGACGTGTTGGTACTAACTGTAAGTGTAGAGAGTAATTGAAATATAAATAAATAAAGAAAAATGTTAGTATGCAGGCTTACCCATAATACACTGTCAAACCAAAGTTTCCACGTAAATCCAGCTTTGCATCTTTTGAACCTCAATCCTCATACGCTCGCTTTGATAAAAATGAAGGATCGAATTAAGAAAAAACTTTTGGACCAATATCCCGGTCGAAAGTTAAAGTTGGCCAATTGATCCTATCCACACAAATTCGAACTACCCTAGATACGAATCCCTTAGTTACTCCTATTCTTGTGCAGGAGCACCTTTGGAATCCTCGAGAGTTTGTAAATCTCTGGTACCATGGATGTATTAAGTTCTGGAGTGGCGATTTTGGATATGCCATATTCGTACATTAGTTGAAAGCTTTAGTCGTTATTTTATACAAGACTTGGCTGTGTATCTGTAATGATCGATATAAAATAATGATATAAAATAACGACTAAAGTAAATATTAACGGTTTCCCCAATTCCCGGCACCTTAGCTTAGAAGAACCGGCTTAGAAATAACGCACACAAAATATGAAATTTTGGTTTTTGTAAATCTTTAATGTCTCTGTCAAGTTTATTGGCAGACACCTTACGTTTTAGCGCTTAGAGTCATCCATGCTCATACATAGACACTCTATGTGTACACTGTGTATAGTGTTGCAAACTTTTAGCCGTGCAACTAGTTTGACTTTTTAAAAGTACCTATTGATAATTGTTTAATTTAATTGAAATAAAACATCTGACTTTAAAAAAGTTACATTACAATGTAAAAATGGTTGCGATATGAAAGGGTCGCTGAAGAAGTATTTGCATGACCTGTCTATAAGGCGGTCCAAAATTAATTGTACTTATTGGATCCTTCCTAAATTCGTAACTTCACTAGAGATGATAAATGATGTGATTTCGCTGATCCTTCCCGGTACAACGGAACCGGTATCATTTGTTATAATAAATTGTAACACCGCACTCGACTGAATCCAATGTATTGTTATAAATGTTATTTTGAGTGACTGTTGCGGTCAGATAAAATCGACCATAATATGACGACTGAATTCCCCGAAGGGTATGGCAAAGGTGTACTAATATACACCAACAGATCACTGCTATGTTTTTACGTCTTATGTGATAGGTTTTCTCACCACTAACCGGGCACAACAGTAACTAAGCTCCCGAGCTGCAACTGAGAATTTCATAAAAAAACTCAAATGATATTTTGCTCGACTTAGGAATCAAACCCATGACCAATAGCGTAGCAGTCGCGCATCCCACCACTAGGCTAAGAAGGCAGCTTCAATAAATTATGTAGTTATAGCATTTTTTTTTTTAATACGAAATGATATTACTACGCTGAGTATTAGTAATAATACTACCAAGTATCTACAATGTAACAAACTAGAGGTCAATCATTTTTCGAGGACTCTTCAGGGCAAAGATTGGATTCAACTTCATCTAGAAACTGTATGGACGTAATATCACCGACTGGCCTTTATTACTTATATTTCAGTTGCTTGAGTTGAGAATATCGACTGTTTGATATTCGATTTCGTTATCGAATAAATTTAAGTAAAATTACCAGCGATTTTTTAGTTATTTATATCATCATCATTAACAATCGCCCCACTGCTGGGCATGGGTCTCCTTTCAGAATGAGAAGGGTTAGGCTGTAGTCTACCACACTGGCATAGTGTGAGTTGGCAGACCTCACATGCCATCGAAAAAATCTCTCAGGCATGCAGGTTTCCTCACGATGTTTTCCTTCACCGTTGTAAGCGAAGTAGTAATTAATTATATTAACGCACAGATTATGGAAAGTCAGAGGTGCGTGCCTTGGTTTCAAGCTCGAGACCTACGATTTGGCAGTCCTGAGATCACACTTCTAGGGTACTACTGCTATTTTTTATATCATACCTACTAGCTTTCCTTCAGTGGCTTTGCTCGCATCGTCTGGGTATTTCTTATAACTTATATCCCCTATTTCAACCCCTTACCCCCCTTTTTCGCAAAAAAAAGTAGTCCTTGTCCTTTCTCAGGCTCTAGGCTATCTGTGTACCAAATTTCATTTAAATCGGTTCAGTATAGTAGCCTCAAACACAGGTCCAACCTAGTTCAGGCATATACATGAAACTGTGCTCTTTTTAAAGTGTAAGATAATTAATGTATGTGAACTTTTTCTAAATAAACAATTTATTTATTTATTTATTATAGTAGTTTTAACGTAAAAGCGAAATCGACAGACAGACAGACATAGTTACTTTCACTCTCTCATTTATAATATTAGTAAAGATCTAACAAAATATCTAGGTAAATAGGTATAAATACGTGTCAACACATACTTCCATACTAATATTGTAAATGCGTAACTAATAGTTAATTGTCCGTATGTTTCATTTTCACTCTTAACCCGCTGAACGGGTTTCGATAAAATTTGGCAAAGAGGTCTACATACCAACCTCCTTGACAGACTTTATAGTAAGAATAGTTATTCTAAAAAAATCGAGGCGTCTAAAACCGCGGGCAACGGCTTGTTATTAGCTATATTTAATACTTTGCTTGACTTTTTGTTGAAATATTTTGAGACCGCCTTTCCCTTAAAAGCCTCACCAGAGATTTCCTACTCAACAAAACAAAAAGGGCAATTACAGAAGAATTTTTAACCCGTATTAAAATTTCAATATTTTACTTGAAAATCTTTTGGGCCGGCGCCGCCGGGACCAAAAATTTCAAATTACTTAGCCAAATCGTCTTGCTTTATGTAGTTAATCTAAGTTTGTTACGTTTTGTTAACTTTTAGCGTTCCCCTCCTGGAATTTTTGATAAGTGTCATTTTCGGCGCAGGAGTTAAAGAATTTTTGTACAAGCAAGCTTTCGGCCAGCGACTTCGCCCGTGTCGTTAAAGTCTATGTGTTACTCGGTAAAGATGTTTCTAAAGGCTTTCTAAAGGTGAAATAATTTTTCGAATCGGTTCAGTAGTTTTCGAGCCGAATAATGCAAACAAACAAACAATCAGATCTGTATATTTATAATATTATATGTCAATTGAATATATTTTAACAAAGGAACCCTTTGATTAGCTTTTGCTTGCTTGCACCACACGCTGAGTTACTACGCTTGCAAACAATAGACTACAAATAATATACAGTTTTAGCTAAACAAAATCATAATTAGTAAGAAAACAGCGTCAATGCTCGTCACAATTTACCAACCAACACATAAGTAGTTTTAATGAAATGTTTTTCTTTTGTTTTAAATACTCACTGAACATTATAACATTCTACATTTTCATACTACCACATAAAAGGCCCAAAAATGCGTCCACAGGGGTGCTTGTCAGTCAAAAATTGCTCCCGAGTGAAGTCAGGTAGGGTCAGCATAAGTAGATATAATCAGGACGTCACGGGCCAAGTTAAATGGAAAAGTTTTTGTGGGCCTGCTTTATGCATGCCCTTTGGGCTAGCCTGACCTTAATAAGCGCTGCCTTTAGAAGTTGTCCGCTCGTAAAAAAGTTGCGAACGTGAGCGGTGGAGGGTTAATAGAGGTGAACTTTATTTAAAATATCAACAGTGGCGGTGGCTACGGCTTCACTAAGAACTGGGTTTTCCGGTTCTGTTGCTTTAGTTTTTAACTTTATTTCATTTTACAGTAAAATTATTCAATTTATTTATTTAATTATTATTTTATTTGTATACACGTATTTAGTTACATTTTTAAGTAGGTATTTTACATATAATTTTAAAAATAACTTTTTTGTGTCCGCGGTCGTTTATATACTCTTGTTTATATCCACTTGTATCCTTATATCCACTTGTTTTTTTAAATATTTTCAATGTACAGACGCAGCTGTTTTACGGTTTTAAAGTATAGATTAGAAATAAAAATTGAAGAAAAGTAATCCATGGGTACCGGGAGCAGGATCCTAAGTACCGGAAGCGGTCAAAGCCCCAGAGAAAGGCAGGAACCGTTCTCCCAATATGGCGGTCCAAAAGTACTGCTTTAAATTTATAATTTACAATTTAATAGCAACAGGCAATAATTTACAGTTAATTTCAATAGCGTTTAATTTATAATAAACAACTTATTTTGAAAATATTATTTTAACATTACATAATAATAATTGATTATAAATATGAAACCCGTAATACAAAATTTATCGCGAAATACAAAGGTATGTAACATTTGTATTTCGCGAAATTAAATATTACCTATATTGGACACACAGATAATTACAGATGCGAATATGTAATATTTATTTACCTCAATAAATTACAAGTTATATGAAAGGATGCAATAATTTATAGCCGTTTCTCTTTGTTTTTAAATAGTCGATAAAATATTTCGATTATATAGGTAAAACATGTTAAATAAAACGTTAAAAGTAAATAATAGTATCGGTTTATAGAAGCATAATGATTTTTTATTTAAATTTTATACATCGATAATTATTAAATAAGTCCCAAACTAAGCAGAGCTTGTACTATGGGTACTAGACAATGGATATAATACTTGTGTAAAAATGTCCTAAGATATTTATTTATTTATTTTTTATTATAATTAGCTTGTCCCCTTTACAAGGAACCTAATAAAATCCTGGGAATTACTGTAGGTGTACATTATTATACCTCAAATGCTCCATGTCACCTTTCGTCGATGAAGGTACGTTAGCAATAGGAATGCTGTACTTTCGATATATGGTGCGTCAAAATAATTTGTACCATCTAAAGTACATAATTCAATTAAGATAGTTTGCATACCGCATTCGTAAATATTAAAAATAAGCAAGTATTGATGGTTTTTGTAATAGCAATGTTTTACCAGCAAAATTGGGTCAGATCACATATCGATATAGTCCAATGAAACTCATTTAGAGACGTCCTGCTGTGAAGGGAATGGTTTCAAAGTAGTACAACTGAGACTGCGAACTTAAATTTCAGGACCGAGTTAAGCATTTTCTTCACTATAGAAGTAGTAACTTTAACTTTATTTCAATGATCTAGACAGTAGTTGTGTAGTTTATTAAGATTTAAAGCTTTGTATTAAGATGCTTTAAAAAATCTCGCAAAAGCCGAAATTAATTAATTAAATTAAAAACTTTTTACCATCCATAAAATATTGAACTGCCAATGTCGGACTTCGAAATTAAATGAATTATTCATAATAATCACTTGGTAAAACCCGCACGCCTGAATGATTTTCTCAATGGCGTGTAAAGTCCACAAACCATCATTACGCCAGTGTGGTGGACAATTAAATAGCCACATCCCTCTCATTCTAAGAGGAGATTGTACCTAGCAGTGGGACAGTATGATGATGAATAAGTAGCATATTGAAAAAATATACAAAAATTTATCTATGAAATGAGGATGGCTGCAATTCTATGTTCCTTATTCGCATTGTAAGTAGTCACATACTGTTACATCGTAATTCCGTTCACGTATCGTTCCACGACTGACCGAAATGGTTCGGTGACAGTGAAAAATCTTGTAGTCTAACCTTTACAACATTTAACAAATCATTCACTCGCCCATTTCTTTTTCGGGGCAGTAATGGGATCAATCAACGCCCACACACTAGACGTTATTGGACTTCTAAATGGGTCATGATTCAATAAGGATTTTTTCCAGCTTGTAGGTCGGTAGGTAGGTACATCTATATAGAAAACACATTTAGTAAAAACCGTAGAAAACAGGAGAGGAAAGATGAAATTTAATGAAGAAGTATATTACTTACCTACCTAAACTCAAACTCATTTCTTTCTTTCTTACCTTTACTTAGTTATTGATTAAAAAACATCTCGGGTAGGCACTCGCCAAATAATTGAATAGTAATCACCTTTGCTCCTTAGTAGCCTAGATAATTTCAATCCTAGCTTCAAAAATCCATTTTAACTAAGACAATAAGATCATGTTCTAGAAGTATGTTATTACCTAGATGGTTAGTACCAATGAACAAATATACAGGATAACACCCGACAACGCATAACTCAATTCATCTGAAGGGATTGCGCTGAAATCTAGCTCATAGATGTCTGACTGCCTTCGTCGTAATAATCCGCTAAGATTCGATTAATTTGATTTTTTGTAATTAGGTAAGGGATATAACGGGGGTTCAAACGTGGTACGAGCGAAGCGGCGGCCAAAAAATAGTTTGGTATAATACCTTAAAATCCCCCAAAAACATAAACGGTACAATCAGCGATGTAACCAAGCTGATTAAACAGAAAGCTGGCTCTCTCGACCGCATCGCAATTTGCGTTTTACCAGCGCTCGACGCAAATGCATCAAATCATCCTTTACGTCAATCGTTTAAAGCCCATTTAGCGCGCAATGGGCGCGAACGAATGACGATTATACATACAGTTTTATGGATTAAGTGGTGACTAGCTATTGCATACAGCCATTCGAATTTTGTTTGCAATTTCATTCGAGTAATGAGTTTTTTAAATTTATTTTGATAAAGCAGTGCCATTAAACTGACTTGCATACAATAACAACAACTAGAACTAAAACAAAATTACTATAATTATTATAATACTACAGGTTAAAACAAATAATATTTCTTGAGTTCCGTAGAGGTTCAACATGACGGGATTTTGGGAAATTCCCACGATAGGGGGAACAACGAGATCTTCAGAGGTCACTGCGGCATACATAATAGTTTTTTTACAGTAGTTGGGTAATATGATCATTGAACTGCTAAGTCAAAGGTTTCAAGTCCAAGGAATCCAAGGCATGCATCTCTGGTTTTCGTTATCATAATTAATGCGTGTTAATAAAATTAATCATCCCTTGCTTACAAGTGAAGGAAAACATCGTGAGGGAACCTGCATACCTTAGAAATTTTCTCGATGGCGTGTAAATTATGCCAACCCACACTAGGTCAGCGTGATGGACAGCCTTAACCCTCTCGTTGTGAGAGGAGACCTGTGCCCACTAGTGGGGTTTTATAATAAAACTGTTTCTTGAATTTTTTTGTACTTTGTAGTAAAATACATACGTGCATGACGTCGCGGAATGGGCAAAAAGTTTACACACTTTCGTTACATCAAAAAAATTGTCTTATTTATTTCAGGTGACATCAAACAATTTAATTCGCCTTCGAATAACAGAGACTTCCTACACGTGTGACGAGGAGTGTCGGCAAGTAAACAAGTGTAGGATCACAATTCACGTCACGACCCGACCGTACTGTTGGGGAAACAATTTTGTATCCGTCTGTACTGCGCTACTGACGGAGAGGTAATTGAGTGACGCTTACACCGTTCTAAAACTTACCTTATCAGTACAAAGTCTTGCAGCTGCGAATTGTATCTTACTACATCAATAATTAGTGTTATTTTATATTTTTTAACATACATATAACATCTGGGAGGAGGAAGGGAGGCCTTTGCCCAGCAGTGGGACAAAGTGGGCTAGTAAAAAAAAATAATATAACATTTACAACATATATAACATAATATAACCTACTTAAAATTACATGACACACCATCATGCCTGTATTCCCTGTGATGACATGTGGCACAGAGACGTGGTCGCTCTGTATGGGCCTCATAAGAAAGCTCAAGGTCACTCAGCGAGCTATGGAAAGAGCTATGCTTGCTATTTCTCTACGCGATCGAATTAGACATTTGCAAAGTTGCCGACATAGCTCAAAGGATAAGCAAACTGAAGTGGCAGAGGCAGGCGAGGCGTAGAACTGATGGCCGCTGGGGCAGAAAGGTTCTCGGGTGGAGACCATGCACCGGAAAGCCCAGCGTAGGACGGCCTCCAACGAGCTGGACGGATGACCTGATAAGGGTCGCTAGAAGTAGTTGGAGGAGTTGGCATATAACCTGGTCCTGGTCCTTGTGGAAGTCTATGGGGGAGGCATTTGTTCAGCAGTCGATCTCTGATGATGATGATATAATGTCTGTACTCCCTGAAGCTAGGCAGAGATATACTAATATATACTCACAGTTTGCCTGTATGTTTAGGTCCCATGTAATAGGGGCAACTGTCATTAACATTAACATAAATTAAAACATCGACCTCCTTGCTGAGAGTTTTACAGAAAAACTCAACAACTTTCCATTCGCTTGGAGCTCAAGAACAGTCACGCTTGAAACCAACCAACGAGGCAGGCAGGCAAACTTATTATAAATTATAAAAAAAAAACATAAAGAATTAACGACGGTTTATTTAAAAAAAAAATCTTACTTTTCATTTTTTTTTAGTAAAAATGATAACGAACTTTAAGAATTTAGTGGTTTATTTTAGTGGACTTCAGTAGAGTATGGTACTACCCCGTTACCGTTTTACAATAGATTCTGAAAGAAAAATGTTTTTCCTTAGCTATATTTCTTTGTAACGGGCGATACATCTCTATTTATTTATAGGCGCCTAAAAAACGAAATAAACATAAATTAAGTTTTTGTCCACACATCTCACGTAGGCGGTACTTTCGCTATACATCAGTTATCTGAAGTTTCTGTGACGCAGTATGTAATACTGTTTAAAAAGAAGTAATTTTGTTAAATTTTCTGAAAAAGAAGATCTAGGTCGAATTTACTTCTCTTAATTAAAAAATATATTATTTTTTCTCCTGCATCAATTACTATTTTTGAAGACAAAATCTTATTATACAGCGAGTTTCTTTTTCTGCCTACAATCATTTAATTTTACGTCACAAAAACATTTATTAGCATATTTATATCCCCAAACACCTCTATAATTGAATAGCTAACAGTAACTCGGCCAAGTCTCGCGCCGAAATCTCGTAAACTTGGGCGAATCTCGTCAAAACTTCGCGCGGGCAAATCAAAGTTCCGTCGATTCGTTTAACTTAAAACCGGTGGGAACCGGTAGAAACCTGATTTGTCTGGCAGATTTCTTTGTTATACAATATTTTTAAGAAGTAATCAGGTTTGTTATGGGCGAACAAATCGGCTTGGACGCAAAAACAAAATTGTTTTAGCAAAAAGCTGTTCAAAAATTCAGAAGAGGAAACTTTTAGGCGATGGGCCTTCGCTTGTTGTGATTTTAAATACTACTGAATATTTAAGAGATTTAGAAGGCTGACTTGTAGTTTATTTATGAAACCTGGTTTATTACCTGCTTAGATACTTGTTAACATTAAAATGTTTCAGATTATCTTGTACCTTTTACTTGTTATTGAAAATTCATACATAATACAATAGACACACTGGTAATAAAATAGGTTACAAAAACATGTTAACAAAAGCATGCTGCAACATTTTGCTATGATACGGTTCACTCGTCGATTCAAACATTAGATTATCTGGGCTCCCGAAAATGTAGTCCCCTGCGTAAAGGCAGAAACCTCGGTACCAGAAATCAAATCAGCGGCTGTAAACAAGCTGCGATCTACCAAAAACATGCGATAGAAACAAAATGTATGGAGTTATTTCCATACATTTTGCGACGAGACGGTTTGCTCGTCAATTCAAACATTAGATTATCTATCGGGGTTCTCGAAAATGTATTGTTGCGTTCGAATTTGTCGTTAACCATAATTTATGGATTTAAAAGAATGAAGACAGATCTTTAGAGGTTTTCTGTTATGTCTTCACCTAGTTTTTTAGCTTAAAATACTAAGGGCCTGTTACATCACTTCCTAGTAAATTATAAAAACGTTGTTCCAATTTTAAACTTATCCGGTGGTTAGGCCTAGCTATCCAAAAGTGGAATCTATCTATCCTAAAAGAATCGCCATTTCATTAAATAATTTAGAATTTCAGGCACGATTCAGTAAAATTACCACTACAAATATAATAAGGAAATATTTTTATCACAGAGCTGTAAATTTTTAGTATGATCTGCAACATATTTTATTACGTATATGATTTTCTTGCAACGTAAAGCCTTATTCAACCGTTCGTCTTATGAGTGTGCGTGTCTTGGATAACGTACGCTTATAGAATAGGAAATAACTTACTGTAATTGGGGTTGTCATGTTATAAAAAAGCTGTATTTAAATAGTATATCTTTTGAAATTGTTATTGTATAGATTGTTAGCGAAAAAATTGATAAAAAGTTATTTATAATAACAAATACCTAATAAAGAATATAAGAAAAAGAACATAACAAGATCAAAGACCAATTCAAATGGTAAGTAACCGTTTATTTAACGAATTTATATATTTATGCAATCACTGATGTTTAATTAATCACTACATAATATAAAACAAAGTCGCCTCCCGCTGTCTGTCGGTCCGTATGTATGCTTAGATCTTTAGAACAACGCAACGGATTTTGATGAGGTTTTTTTAGAAGATAGAGTGATTCAAGAGGAAGCTTTATTTGTATAATACATGCCTAATATAGTAGAGAAATATCCAACCATGCGGGCGAAGCCACTGGCGGAAAGCTAGTAATATTATACTTTTTTTTTGTTTTTTATATCAATAAACGCCATTTCTTTTCTCTCTAAGATCACATTAACAACAAAAATACATCTATGCCAGAGCATAGATAAATAAAAATGTTTCTGTTACACGAAAAATCTATTTAATACTTCGAAGCGTGGCAACACTGAACACATTTGTCACGTCTATGTTATCTTCTGTCTGTCTGTCACGTGGTTGATAGGGTAATGGCGGGAGCGGCGCGGAATTTTAACGAACACCTCTGCCTTATTACTCAGAAATAAAAAAAAACTGGGCCGCCATGAGTTTCAATTTCCATGAAGATACGTACTGTAAGTACCTAAATGTTTATTTTATTATAATGAATTATTTATTAGCCTTTGTTTTTCATTTGTTTTTGGGAAATGTACTTATGTTTTCCTATTATAATGGTTTTATTGTTTATCTTTCAAATTCAGAATACCATCTTTATTTCATTAAAGAGATCGTGACCCTCCAAAGGGTCATAACAATTGTTTTTCTATTTTTTTTGTTTCTATTTCTGTGTGTTCTGTTTCTCTTAGGCTGATATTCAGGCTAACATTCAGAGACGATGCTCAGCGTAAAGTAAGGCTTCCGTATTTCAAATTTGTATTACAATTCGACATACGGAAGCGTAAGTTCATGCTGAGTCTCTTCTCTGAATCTCAGCCTTAGTATAATTAGCCTAGTGGTGCTAAATGCGACTGCTACACTCGAGGTCCTGGGTTTGATTCCCAGGTCGATCAGTGTTTGGCTGTTCAGTGATTGAATCAGCTCGGAGTTTGTATTTGTATATAGGTTTGCCACCTATTACATGTGATCTAAACATAATATATATTAGATAGATGCATATATATTGGCGAAAAGTGTACATTAGCACATCTCTGACTAGCCCTTTGGGAAATACAAGCGTGATAATGTATATTATTATTGGCACGATGGTTAAGCGATTAGTTTCTGTGCCACAATTCCCCACAAGAAAACAGCCCAAATCTTTCTTCTTTACGTAACTCAATTTTAAAATTCAAGTGTTGGCGTAAAATGGAATTGGTTAAATATATAATTTTAACTAAGTAAGCTTTAACTGTGACCACCGCAGCGCGGACGCTCACTCTAGTACTTGTTAATTTCAAGTTTAATTAAAAATAATTTCTCTTCCCTACTGGACACCAACGATGTATGAAGGAAAGACCGGATTGGATGAAGTAAATTATAATAAGTGTAATATTAAAAGTCTACTGTTGGGATCATTTAGAGTTGTATGACCGCATTGCTAAATTTTAATCTGCTGCTAAGTAAAAATTTAATTCAATTAAAATAGTTTTATTTTGATATCAAAAAATACGTACGCCTTTATTTTTCCAAACACATTTGAAGAAGAAACAAACATTTTAAACTTATCGTAGTTTCATCATAAAATGCAAGGTGGAAGGCACATCGACGCACATCTGATTACCATGAGTTCAGTACATGATTCTGGACCCCCTGCGTTGAAACTTTTCGTAACTTTTTTCATCCATTTTTCAAATTTTTCTGCAGTTTTTTTACTTGAACGTGTAAAAAAATATTAGTTCTATCTACCCAAATTAGATGTATACTTAAAAAAATATTATTTCATTTATTTCGGATAGTGCGCGCGATTACATTCACTGCGGAGCGTTATAATCGCGTTTTTAAAAAAGCACAATAACCTGTTTAACAATCCTTATTGTTTACAGTTTTAATTTTAAACCTATTTTTTTTGAATAAACAGGAAAAACCGTTATTTTTGCAATGCGCTCCTCGAAGCACATACAAGGTGGAAGGGACATCGACGCACATCCGAATACCATGAGTTCAGTACATGATTCGCGTTTTAGCAATACACTGCGCTCTCAAAAATGACAATATCTGTAATAAACGATCATTTTCTACATATAGACCGACGTCATTTTATTTTTGACCTTGAGTTTCACTCAAGGTCAAAGTCTGGCCTGGTCAAGGTCTGGCCACGACGTTAATTGTGTGTCGATGTCCCTTCCACCTTGTATATATAGGCGGTGTGCCTTCAGTTACCAAAGTAACGTCGCAACTGAATGAATGGTAAGATTTACCCGTCTGAGTATACGGAAAAACAAAAAAAAAAATATATTACATAAATAGAGCATCAGATAATTTATTAATATGACATTTTTTTTATATAGGCTCATACATTCTTATCCATTTAATTTCGCGTTCCCTGTACGAAGTAATTAATGTTTCGTGGTAACAAAGTATCCATTTAAACGTAACTGGTGGTTTTATTTTCAGTTAAAATGTTTCAGTGTCTTACGTTTTTGGGACAAGTGCCGTAAAGACTGATTAGCGTGTAGGTACTGGTATTTATTGTTTGCGGTTAAATTTAGGATTGTAAATACTGATTAAAAAATTAGATAGACCACGACTTTCTTTCTATCTGACATTGAATTGTTTTGTTTCTATATTAAAGTTCTTTGATGACGTCTGAGAGCTAGTGGCTCGTGATCAACAGTCCGGTACTGTTGATCACGAGGTCGTGAGTTCGATTCCCACAGGACACAAATATTTATGTGATGAATATAAGTATTTGTGTTTGTCTGGGTTCTGGTTTCTTATGTATTATAAGTATGTATTTACAAAAAAAGTATATAAGTATTATATCATAAATCATAAATTTATTGCACTCATGTTTGTTTACAATGTCGGTATACATTTGGCTTAGTTTCAAAACATGAACCCTGTTAGGGCACAGCAATATGAGTATAAGTATTTGCTTACATCTAATTATAGCTAATTTTATAAATTTTATAATATTAAAGTCTAATACAGTATTATAGTGTTTATAGTGTAGTGTATCTACTAAGCATGTATTTTATATGTATAGGTCTATTATCTAGTACCCATAGTACAAGCTAAGCTTAGTTTGGGACTAGATGGTGCAGCGTAAAAATGTCCCAAGATATTCTTTTATAGCGACATACATAACTACAATTTTAATCTGGTTTCTGGGATTTTGGGTTACATTTTGGAAACTGTTCTGAACTATTCGTTTCCATAATAAAATGAAATTTGTTTCAACAAAAGAGAGGTTTCATTTCATCTTTATTATCTTTATAGAGAAACTGATAGAACCGACGAGAAATGTTATTTACTGTTTAAGGCTGGACTCACACATAATTTTCATAATCCGAATTCAGATTTTTTATTAAGAAAGCCCAGAATTCCATACAAAGTAATGATCGATCTGTGATTTCCATAATCTGAAAAAATCTGAATGTGTGTGGTAAACAATTACTCTGTATGGAATTCTGGACTTTCTTAATTAATAATCTGAATTCAGATTTTAAGTCTACGATTGACTGAGCGTAGCGCTACGGCGTAGCAGCACAGTGGTTACACAAATCAACTATGTAGTTAACTACTAGTTATGCTTTAACGTGAATACCAAAAAAATCTGTAACCCGAATCTCACGATGTAGATTTATCGTATGCATGTGTAGAGGTCTTCGACTGACTGTTCGTAGCGCTACGACGTAGCAGCACGTGTGCTACGTAGCAGCTTAGATGCTTCACGTAGCAACCTATGACGTAGCTACTGCTGTAGCTTTTGTATCAAAGATAATTATATCTTATAAATTCCATGCCCACTTAATTTATACATATATTTTATAAAGAGAATACTATACACAAATATATTTACATAATGTACAAATTCAATAAAAAAACTCAAAATTTCTGCACTCAAACAGGCGTTAAAGTACTTCCTCATCGCCGTCATCAGCCGGGCTAACATGCACGCCGCGAGAACATTTTATCGACGCTTATGTAGTGCATTTGTTTCGTTTTCGCACGAGAAAGAGCGAGACAAAAGAGTAGACAAAATTTTGTCGTGGCGCGCATGTTAGCCTGGCTGGTAACGTGCCCAGAAGACTGGCAGCTTTGCCACGTTAAATGGCAATGCTGATGACCACTTTTCACACCAAAGGTTTTGCTATTTCATAAAACAGATGTATTCCCGTGAGTAATAAAATATATTCGTCACACTGAAATTGCAAAATAAGTTTCAACGCGGGCAATATTACGGAAATAATGACTAGAGACAGTGTCAGCCTTCAAATGTCGGTGTACGAAAAAAATTAATAAATCACGGAATTATAACTGTGGCAGTAGGTTTATGTAAACCTCAAACTGAATAAATATGTTGTTTTTTTATGGTTTACTAGCTTTTCGCTAGTGGCTTCACTCGCGTGGTTTAGGTATTTATTATAAATTATTCTATGTTTACGACGTAATTTTCTATACTTAAAACTTATTAACTATCCTTCTTAAAACAAATCTATTCAAAGTCAAAGTCAAAGTATTTATTGCTTCCATGTGTACATTACGGTGTTATAAAATAGTTTTGATTCAACATGAAACCCTGTTAGGGCACAGCACAGAATACATAATTATATTAAGAAGTTACATAATAAAGTACTTACTAATAGAATTATAACATAGTAGTAAATTTTTAAACATTAGACTAATATTGAACTTTACATTTTACTGGGATAAAACACATACCATCACGCCTATATTCCCTGAAGGGGTAGGCAGAAGCGAATATACACCCAAATTTCGCCGGTATGTTTAGGTCCCATGTAATAGGGGGCGAGCCTATTGCCATCAACCGGGCACAAATCTTTACTCCGAGTTGCTGCTGGGAATGTTTTTTTCTTAACCAATGTTGTATATTCCTGATTCTGATTCACAAGGTCAAAAATAGCTTAGGTATTTTTTATAACCCTGTATAAATAGATTTTTAAGGCAGTCTTAATAGAACCTTTAATTATATTGAAGAGGAACATAATTAGTGGAATAATATACTTGAATGCCGGGTCTGTTGGTAATTAGGAGCGAAAAAATCCCAAACTTTCAGGCAATTTGCGCTTCTAATGAGTATTCCTTTTCCTGCGCATAAATTGTGGTGTAGGCAGAAGTTAATTGTGTGTGCTTTGCTTAATTGCAAAATAGAAGTATAAAAAAACTACCTCGCTGGTAGAGATTCTGGGTTCGATTCCCGGGTCAAGCAGTGTTGCTGGGTTTTTCTGTGAAATTCCCAGTAGTAGCTGGATCTGGATTTGTGCCCGGTTGATGACAATATGCTCGCCCCCTATTATATAGGCCCTAAACATACCGGTGAAATGTCGGTGTTTTGAGTACGGAGAATACAGGTGTGTGAAGTATGAAAAAACCGGTCAAGTGCAAGTCGGACGTGCACATAAAGGGTCCACGGTGGCACCCTTCGGGTACAGAACCCAAAAAAAAAATCCATTTAAAACGCTGATTTATGCGCTGAGATATTGAGGGGCTCGTGGCCAAGTTGTAACCCTGTTTCTGAATTTCGTGTAAAACTCAAGTGGCTTCCAATCCGCCTTCGCCGGAATGCTCATATTCTGTATTTACTATATAATGTTCTCTTTTCACCTTCTTATCCTTCTTATCTCAAAAAACGCTTTGAGTTTCTTGGGGACACTCACACGCGATTTCTACGGTCATCCGATAATCTGAGACTCAAAATGCCAATGCATTCCACAACATTTTTTGATAAATCTTTCGCAGTTCAAGCAGCTCGCTTATGGAATGCATTGCCAGTAACAATCAGGGGTGCGCAAACACTGTCATCATTTAAAAGGCTTGTGAAGGAACATTATTTGTGTTTGAGTAATAATTCATAGTCATTATTTGTGTTATGGTTCGTTACTCTAATACTATCATAATTATGTATGTTGTAATATTTATTGGTTTATATTTATGTGTATGTTTTTAATATTTATATATGTTTTATATCCAATGATTTATATGTATTTGGATTGTAATGTATCATTATACTTATCGGCGCAATTACTTAGTAGTTGTCTAAATAATAATAAAGAACGTCTAAAATGATGTCATCATTATTGTTTTTAACGTTTAGTTCAATTTATGAAATAAAATAAGGAATTACTTTGTTTAACAAAGATTGTAAACAACACGTGCGCGCAGTGTATTGAGTCACATGTTGGCTAGTATAAATGGAGGCGACGGAAAGAGTTATGATTCATTATTACTCGAGCCGTCATACTGTGCGGACCTCTAAGTATTATCAAATAAATCAGTTTAACGCTATTTAGAGTTTCACTGTCACTATGGACAAGCAACCCCAAATGAATAGCCAGTTTGAGGAGGAATGTGACGTCAGCGCTGCTGACGTCACCATTTCTAAAAACACTGCTGCTCGGGACTCTTCGATATCAGAAGTGGGATCAATGTTGGTTCAAACATGAAACTGTTTGAGTAAGCGTAAATTTTGACAGTGGTATTGATCAGTGTTGGTTCAAAACATAGTGGTTCGGGTAAGCGTACATTTTGATCCATGTGTGTGGAAAACTTCAATATCCAGTGAGTATTGTCAAATTCACAAGTTCTAGTACCGAGTACTCATTATTAAAGTTTGGTTGTTTAAGTGCCGTGGTAAACATTTCATAATGTTGGTTAGTTATTGTAAAATAAAGTGCAGATTTTATGTGAGACAGGATTAATGAGTACTCATTGGTAGAAAAGTTGTTGCTTTTCATTGTTGTTGAATTTGAAATGAAGATTCTATTCCTATTTGGTATAGTGATAAAAATTATGTTCCACTGTATAATTTAGAGAATGAGGGTAGTCGCACATATCGCGGGAACATGGTCAAGTGTCCACCTATTGCTGGCCCAGATTTTAGTGGGAAACTATGAATGTGTAGTGATTAAAGAGTATCGTCGCACCTACCCCGATGTTATTTGAAGTACTGAATGTTACCTTTTCTTTTCTAAGGTGTTAAATTATTCGAAATTTAGAAACTTACAAGTACGCTCATGATAGACAATGTCAGACCGTCTTTTGCTTTCGGATGCTGGATTGATGTCCATATCATTATCAGACGGACAACTGTACTAGCAGTTGTGTTAACTGCGATTTGGTCATCCGTTTACATGTTGTCCAACACATGTTAACGCCCAAATGAGGTTGTCCATGAGTTGTGTGTAAATTAACTGTTTCAATTATTAAAAACTATTTCTAGTTGGTAAATAAAAGAAGTCAAATCGTAGATACGGGAATCCTTATAGTCACATAAGTGTCCATGTAATAGTGGTTTGTGTTTACATAGCATTCATAGTGACCACAGATTAGTTTGTCCATTTTGAAGAAAAGCAAGTCCATTTTCGTGTATCGAATAGTATGATTTCTCACTAGTTTTTATTACTTGTAATCTTTTACTGTTTCGTGAAATTGCTTACATGTGCGGAATCAAAGGGATTCCTAAATATATTCCTAGATAAATGACGTTTTATGTTACACTTGCGATATTATTGCATTTTAGATATTTTAACATTGTGATTTCTTGTAACAAAACCCTGGCAATGTAAAAACTTCCGCCATTGGCGGATCACTAATCAAAACCGTGAGATTAAGTTGCAGATTTCTAAGTGATTCCGTATGTGAGTGCATTGCTGAACGACAAGGGACATCGGAGATGACGTCTTGGAGCTGTTAAGTACTGCTTCACAACTGTCATCGTCACGTCAAGTCCTGATGATACTAAAGTGGTGAGGCAGGAATGCTGGTATGATGCTGTATTTCGGTGAGATCAATCCAATTTATTTTGTTTTATCAAACACTGTATATGGTGTAAACTCGTACAGTGATCGTAACCATACGATGACACGAACGACATTTGCTTTTTATTGTGGAATTGTCCATGTAAATTGACCATGTCGTTTGCCCCGTCAGACGTCACTGGTCTGTGTGTATAACAGGCACAGTTTTATTGTTTCCATGCATTGACTAGAGTCGATGGATTATGTACCAAACAATGATTTTCATTTGTTTTTGTGAACACCATATCGTATGCTCTGCCGTGCGGTATGCAGACGCCTCAGTTGTGTTTGTGGGTGACCTAGGGTGACTCGCAAAAGACCGATTGTAAAACCTGTATGCGTGTTGTGATGAGAACACATACGCTTGATAGGTATTCGGGTGAGAGGGACCTAGGGTAAACCCTACTTGTTGTTGAAGTGACGAGTGAGTGTAAACTGTGACGGTCGGGAGACTGTTTTGACAATGTTGTTGTTCGGTACATACTCTACTTACTGTGATTTTAATTGTGAAAGAGTTTTAATTGTATGCTCATGATCGCATAGGAAGGATGCCACAAGATCAGGTTCCGATTGAATTAGACGTACTATGCGAAGAGTTAGACATAGAGGATGCGGGTGAAGGCCGATCCACCGGTACAGACTAGTGGATTATTGCACAAAGTATGGCTATAGCTTATCAGTGAGAAGGACTGGTAATGTCTATTCTGTTTTTGGGGCTTATTAGAGAGACGTACTGATACTGCCTACTTATGACTTAGGTACATGTACTGGAGAGAAGGCCTGGTACTGTACCTTGTTTACTGCCGTCACGGGCTTACTGGCAAGTGTGCTAGTAATGTCAGTTGATGTTTGGAGCTTATCAGAAAGAAAGACTGTTACTTTAACCCATCTACTATCTCGGGCTTACCGGCAAGTTTGCTAGTAATGTCTGTTGCTGTTATTGCTTGGTCTATTAATTTTAACTAATTAACAAAATTTGAATTTTATTCGAACTTGTGTTATCTTTATGATGTGCCTTCTTTCTGATATGACTAAGATCGAACTATACTGTCTGGCCGTAGTTGTAACTGCGATTCTAAGAATCGTTCAGGGCGCAATGCGCGGCTAGATGTACGGTGGCTGGGTCTCTGACCACGTTTGGGCCTCTGGCCACTTTTGGGTCTCGATGAGACTACGCTGCCGAGCAGTCGGGTCTATTCGTGATGTGATTTGTTGTGTAATATTCACTGTACAATACTCGAACTTATTTGATTGTCTACTTATGAGATATCTTTCGAAACTTTTCATCTGTCAAGACTTGAAACCGTGTTAACCTCGTGGTCAGGTTAGGCCGAGCGAAATGTTTGCTGCAAATGAGATATATGTTACAGATACACACGAGGGCGTGTGACTCGTCAGTATCCGTGTCGTGCCGTGTCGGCATCGGACATGATCACGGACGTTCAATTGACTCTTTTGAGACTACAGCGCCACCCGGTGACACTATTGAGATGACAGCGCACCTGGTGACGTCGAATGGAACCAATGACCTCACATAAAATGCGCAGCGGCGCAGTAGCGGACGCAGTTACCATCGTGCTTCACGCGGTTGTGGTCGTGGTCGTGCTTCACGCAGTTGTTATCGTGCTTCGCGCAGTTACGGTTGTGCCTCACGCAGTTGCACTTCCTCACTTTGTATTCGGTGGTAGACTCGTGCGAACGTCTGGCTTGATTGACTGACTGACTCACTTTTCTTTATAGTCTACCTACATTGTTATCGCTATTGCTGAATCGTAATTCAAATGTAGCTTGGTAATCGTAAATTCGTAAACAGACAAATGTGCTTGCGGAGTTTCTTCCGCGGCTTCTTTTCATAAAATAGCACTAGCGAAGCTGCGAAGGGCGGGCGTTTTGGGGAATGTCTGTATTGTAATATTGCGTACTCAGTCTAAACCAAATATAATGACTTTTGAGTACGAGTTCTGTGAACCAGCATTACCCATCTGTTGCCCACAAGATAGTAATTCCTATGCCATCTGACACCAATACAGGCTCGTGCCTGCTGCCCTGCCTTACCTGCCGCGCCCCATATGGCGAGTTGTTGGTAGAGGACGACCACGAAAGGTTGCTCATGACATACTTCGTCGCGCACCACAACCTGGCAATCCGGTGACCGTATCGGCGGAAATCTAACAACCTCCACCATCTGAGACGACCAGAGAACCTTTACCAAGTACATCACGCGCCGAACCATGCCAACAACAAGCACAAGATCAAAACGAAGAAAATCAACCAGCTGGCTAAAACCAACAATACGTTTAACCCTTCCTACTTTAGAGCCCCTGTGCACAGCACAGCATCGACCTTTCCCTACTTTCCTTAGAGCCTCTGTGTACCACGGTGAACAAGACCACCCAGAGCACAGCATCACACCTTCCATTACTAGTCTTCGAGAATCTTCGAGAATCATAAAATCTTCGAGAATCATAAAATCTTCGAGAATCTTCGAGAATCTTCGAGAATCTTCGAGAATCTTCGAGAAACATAAAATCTTCGAGAATCTACGTTTAACCCTTCCTACTTTAGAGCCCCTGTGCACAGCACAGCATCGACCTTTCCCTACTTTCCTTAGAGCCTCTGTGTACCACGGTGAACAAGACCACCCAGAGCACAGCATCACACCTTCCATTACTAGTCTTCGAGAATCTTCGAGAATCATAAAATCTTCGAGAATCTTCGAGAATCTTCGAGAAACATAAAATCTTCGAGAATCTTCGAGAATCTACGTTTAACCCTTCCTACTTTAGAGCCCCTGTGCATAGCACAGCATCGACCTTTCCCTACTTTCCTTAGAGCCTCTGTGTACCACGGTGAACAAGACCACCCAGAGCACAGCATCACACCTTCCATTACTAGTCTTCGAGAATTATAAAATCCTCGAGAATCATAAAATCTTCGAGAATCTTCGAGAATCATAAAATCTTCGAGAATCATAAAATCTTCGAGAATCATAAAAATCTTCGAGAATCATAAAAATCTTCGAGAATCATAAAAATCTTCGAGAATCATAAAAATCTTCGAGTATCATAAAATCTTCGAGAATCATAAAAATCTTCGAGAATCATAAAAATCTTCGAGAATCATAAAAATCTTCGAGAATCATAAAAATCTTCGGGAAACATAAAAATCTTCGAGAACCAAGAATTATCATGAATTTAAAATGTATTGGCAAAAATATAAACCCGAAAAGCAACACAGTTGCATACGGGTATCAAACTCAGAATAATATGTTTAAATTGCTTCAGGTAAACTACAAATGTCATCGACGCGATTCGAATAAACGTACCCTATGTAGGAAGGATCTTTGGGAAACGGATTGGTGCAGAGCGCGCACCACCCGTCAGAATGGCCGTATCGGCGCAATTACTTAGTAGTTGTCTAAATAATAATAAAGAACGTCTAAAATGATGTCATCATTATTGTTTTTAACGTTTAGTTCAATTTATGAAATAAAATAAAGAATTACTTTGTTTAACAAAGATTGTAAACAACACGTGCGCGCAGTGTATTGAGTCACATGTTGGCTAGTATAAATGGAGGCGACGGAACGAGTTATGATTCATTATTACTCGAGCCGTCATACTGTGCGGACCTCTAAGTATTATCAAATAAATCAGTTTAACGCTATTTAGAGTTTCACTGTCACTATGGACAAGCAACCCCAAATGAATAGCCAGTTTGAGGAGGAATGTGACGTCAGCGCTGCTGACGTCACCATTTCTAAAAACACTGCTGCTCGGGACTCTTCGATATACTTATAACATTTATATTACTTTTTTACACCGTGAACAACCCTAGTTCTTGTCCAGTGCATTTGTGTCCATCCAAAGGTTGCCTGGAAGAAATCGCAGCCAGCGATAAGGCCGCCCATTGTATGTCTTTTAGTACATAAGTTTTGTACCTATTTAATGTATCACTTGGTGTACAATAAAGTATATATAAATAAATAAATAAATAAATAACTCTGCTGATCAACCGATCTGCAAGGTCAAGCTACACTTGCCGCGGTCAGTCTGTGGATGGGTGACCATTCTTAATATATCGAGACCCCTCCGTGCCTCGGGAGCACGTAAAGCCGTCGGTCCCGGTTTTCATACGAACACCTATGACAATTGTCAGTGGTAGTCAGAAGCCTAAAAAGCTTGACAACCAGTCTCTCCTTCGAATATCCGTATTGCCTAGAAATTGGGTTGCGGAGGTCTGATGGCAGTCGCTCCGTGTAAAATACTGATATTCAGCCGCATCTGGTTAGACTGGAAGCCGGCCCCAATATGCTTGAGAAAAAGGCTAGGAGGAAGAAGATTTATCAAAATCAGGATTCCCTTTGATAGGATAATTCTATATCGATGAATCATTGTTAGAACCCATTAAAATAAAACACAAAGCCACTAAGATTATATCCATTGTCTAGTACCCATAGTAACAAGCTCTGCTTAGTTTGGGACTAGATGGTGTTGTGGAAATGTCTAAAAATATTTGTAAAAAAATTAGAGGAGCCTCTGTGTGGAGGTCATAATTATGCTACGCTAGAGGTCTCGCGTTCAATTTCCAAGTGGAGCAGAGTTATTAAGTTTTTGCGTTTAATTTAGAGCCTGGTTCTCATTTATTTACAAGACCTAAAGATACCATTGAACTGTAAGTGTATCAAACAAACTTTCCAAGTTTTTATTTGACTAACTTCGAAATTATGTTAACTAAATAACTTTCTGTAAAGTAAGGTCTTCTCTTTCACATTCCTAATAAAGTCGGGGAGTCGAGAACTTTATAGTTGTTTCGTAGAAAGCACGAGAGCTGTGTGTAAAATAAAATTATAACAAGTCGAAGTTTATTGCAAACAACAAGAAGTTTTACAAATACAAAAACAAGTTGGTGAAGATTTTTTGAGACTTCACACTTTTTGAAAAGGAGTTCAGTAACAGTTTGTCAACACTTTTATATTACGATGTTTGTTTGTTACAAATAGGTAGGCAGGGAGGTAGCCGTATTATTCTTAGATTTTTCATTTTTTTTTATTGAATGGCGTTTTCGCAATGGATAAGTCAAGAGAACCTGAAGAGGTTTTAGGTAAAATGTAAGATTTGTTATCATCATCAACCCACTTACTGGTGGAGTGGTGGGCACAGGTGTCCTCTCAGAATGAGTGTGATCAGATTTTAGTCCACCGCGCTATCCTAGTGCAGGTTGATTATAGTCAAGAAAGTCTTTCAGGCATGTAGATTTCCTCACGATGTTTTTTCTTAATCGGATAGACTAATATTTACTTCAGAACGAAGCTCCGTTGTGTTTAAAGACAGCTTATAATAGCTATAATGACTCCCAAGGCTTTTAGGTTTGAATAAGCTGACAAAACTGAACAATTGTGAAGCTGAATGGGGTAAGTGCATTGTGCGGACACCGCAGTAGATAATACTCATAGGGAACGGAATGCTTTTCAATGCGCTCGTAATTTTCAAATAGCTTTTATTAAAGGAGATTTTAATGACTTAGGGGGGTTTCATTGCATTTTTATATAAATTATCAAGCGTGGGTTTTTTGGATTTTCGTTTAAAATATTACTTACCTATCGATGAATAACTAACTATTACTAGAACTCAATAATAATATTTTTCTAATAATATTACAAATATATTTACATAATGTACAAATTCAATAAGAAAAATACCCAAAATTTCCACACCTAGGCGTCAAAGTACTCCTCATCGCTCTGCACTCATAATTTATTATTATTTTTATATGAGTATAAGTTTTAATACCTATTTTGATTTTTGATAGGTTTCTTATACTTTACTTATACGTTACACAAAGGAAATTTTCACAGAATTGGAAAAAAATAGTCAACAATAAAATTGATAAAAACTACATTTGAATTTAATCTACAGATAATAATACATGTCATAATAATTAATGTAGTATTTACAGTGGGCCATTTAATTCTATGGTCTATAAACCGATAAATAAAAACAAAAATGAAAATCGTTTTAGAAATAACGAAGTCACAAGCATTACAAGTTTAAACGAGATAGTTGTGACGTCAAAAGTCTCATATGCAATACAAATATAATAATACTCGTTTTGCGGGAAAAGGACAGAAAATCTCAAAACTTTCGTAGTTGATTTAAATTATACTAATTAAAAATAATTATATTTTCCCCGAAGCCTGTTACTTCGAATAAATCACACACCTCGCTGCTGTATGTATTACGTATAAGTAAGCACATTGTAGTTATTTCAGATAGAGATTTAACCATGTTCAATCTAGGAATATTCCTAGAATGAACATCTCGGTTGAATCTAGTTCAACGTGATAGTATTCAGCTCCACTTTGGTGCATAAAATTCAGACGTTCATAAATTCAAAGGCGTCAACTCGTGTATGCTTCGCAGCGTATTTCCTTAGTAAGCCGCTCTATCTTGACTCCGCTTGCGAACATAATGTTTTGGATGTATGATATGACCGTATTCGTATGTTTTGGCCGCTGTAATAGTTGGAAGTATGTTGCAGTCAAAGTCAGAAAAAACTATTTAGGTAATGGTTTTCTAAATGTCCGTATTCTCCGAAAGGGCTAGTTATAGGTATACTAATGTATACCTCGCCTATCTTTGATAAAAAACTGTCAAAATAGTTTTAGTATCACAAGCACTTTTGAAATGTCAAGCTCTGGTGCACGAATCCAAATTAATCGTTACCATAGAGAAGAATAGGCAGTAAAATCCATGGTAACTCTTTTTTAAAACCCAAACTACTAAACAAACTGTGGGTGTACTAATGTACGGTATCTTTAGGTCCCATGTAATAGGGGCAAATCGAGAGAGCAGTGGCACACTGGGCACACTGGGCACACTGGGTATACTGGGCACATTGGGCATACTGGACACACTGGGCACATTGGGCATACTGGGCACAGTCTCAGAGATGCTACTGGAAATCTAAAGACCTCTACGCTTGCTCAGCAGTCGCGGTTATAAGTGATAACCGAAGATCGTCGAGCGTTAATCAGCATAGTTACTACGTACATCAAAATAATCACCACAGCCATACTCACTGAATAATTACGCTTTGTCCAGAATTTCTATTTACCAGCCACATAGAGCTAGCACATGTTATGCTGCAGCAGCGCGGCAGCAGGACAATAGATGTCGGCATAGGTCTGAATGTACGCCATTATCTGGCGTATAATTTCTGTGCCCCGCCCCGCTCGCGGTTTGCTGTCTCTCAGTAATTAAGCCCGGTACGCTGCACTCGTGGTCGCATCCCTGATTTTATTTTGCTATTCAAATTTAAATATAGAAGGACACAATGTGTTTTGTTTTTTTGTGAGCTGATGATTTTTGAAATAAGAAATAATGCTATATAAACTTTTTCTCCCACATCCAAAGATTGACTGGTGTCCCCCTCTTTAATATCTTTGTATGTGCATTGAGGTCTTTACAAGGTGGAAGGGACATCGACGCACATCCGAATACCATGAGTTGTGTACATGATTTTGGACCCCCCTGCGTTGAAATTTTCCGTAACTTTCTTTATCAATTTTTCAATTTTTTTTCTGCAATTTATTTTACTTGAATGTTTAAAAAAACATTATTTCTATCTACCCAAATTAGATGTATAATTAAAAAATCATTATTTCATTTACATCGGATCGGGCGCGCGATAACATTCACCGCGGAGTGTTATAATAGCGTTTTTAGCAATACACTGCGCGCTCAAAAATGTCAATATCTGTAATAACCGATCATTTTCTACATGAATGACCTAGGTCATTTTATTTTTGACGTTGAGTGAAACCTTGTCACGACGTTTGTGCGTCGATGTCCCTTCCACCTTGTATAAATAAATGAATAAAAGCTTGTAATAAATTAACTCTGAGACTAAATTAAAATTGCCTCAGTACTGATCATAAGCGCGGCTCGGATATCTGAATTCAATTCTAGGGTCTACCAACATTGTACAGGGTTTTTCTGTGATATTCCCCGTAGCTGCTCGTAGTTAGAATTTGTGTACAATTGATGATGATAGACTTGCCCTCAATTATATGGAACATAAACATACCGGTGAACTGTGGGTGCATAAGTGTTAAAGGTTGTATAACAAAATAAATAGCGCCATCTAGTGGCCCAATGTATTTGCTTAGGTTGTCAGGTATTTTGAATTTTTGAAATATAGAACTGTCTGGTTGCAACAGTCATCGTGTTTTATTAATAAGAATGCTCCCTATGCACCCAAGCCTAACCTTTCGGGGAATACAGGCATGAAGAAAATTATGTTTATGTTAATTATTAAACATTTTTAAAATATAGTAACAACAACTAGGCTTCTAAGCGTAAGAATGTAAAACTAAAACTGCAATTTAATTAAATGTGCATATTATAAAAAAATTGTACTTCAGGCGTGAGTATGTATTTATACAACAGCTGGATATAATCCTTTTTTTACTCTAAGCTTTATGAATTATAGACCTGCACATACCATTGAAGCTTTTTACAAATACAAACACAAATTTTTAATCCGCTTTCACAATGAATATTTAAAAAAATTGACGTCCATTTTAGGCATTTTTTTCTATTAATTTTTCAGTAACGAATAAGAAAAGCCTTTCATTCTGACCATTAGCTAGCGGGCTAGCAAAAAGGCCGAATCTCAAAGAAAAAACTAATCTAGATTTTCTCTTGAATAATGTCCGTACCTAATTGAGAAGACCGTGATGTCTGTATAGAGACCAATGTAATTAATCTCAGTTTGGTCGGTAATCCATCTTTTAGTGGGATTCGATAGAAGGGGGCGGAACTATTCATCTAATACGACCCTAAATTTATCTTGACGTTACCTGAATCGGATTACATCTTCCCATTATAACGTGGCGGTAGCGCAAATTATCTTTAATTTGGGAAACGTAATGAGAACATGTTGCAAGGTACGGTACGTGACGTCACAGATAAGGGGGTTTAGTTAGGAACTAAAGATAACCGAATAATGGTTGTAAATGGATGTAAAATTACTGCTAACATTACCAGTCACGGTGCGAAGGATCGACACGTGTTTTGATATTAAGTTGATGAACACACTACACTTTATTTAAGGCCCCAGTCTAGCAAAATTTTGCAATTGTCAAATTATTGGCACATTTTCGCAACATTTTTTGAGCAAAGTAAGGATATTGTGTCAAATATTTTTATTGCGATAAAATATGTTATATAATAAGCTTTATCTATACGTACCTATTTTTTTACGTTCCTCTGGCTAGTTTATGTTAGATAAATAAGGCGTCAAAGATAGTGCTCTCGCGTCCGACGTCGTTTGTAATTTACGTATCACAGAATGATACAGAGGGTGCTTCGCGGGGTTCGTGGCCACGAACTGTCAATATTATTTACTATACTGAATTCGATTGTAATGCACAGCTAGACTGGGGCCTTAAACATTGAACGTGCAAATAAAAACTTAAAACATTACCTACGTACATGACGACGTAATGTATGCAATATAAATGTAACCTACCACAATACTATTATACCCAAAACGGTAACGTCTCGTCCACAATCATGAATTAATATAGAAACGCGTAATATCTTAAGGCCATTCATTACAGGCGCTTCCGACTGCGTGCCGCTATATGGGTAGCTTATCAAGTGATTGATTGCACAGATACTGAGAGCCAGGATCTACGTACTACGTTAGTGCTAAGTAACTATGCAGTTCAAGGCTTTATTAGGAATTATACTCATACAAAAAGAAGTGTTCAAGAAGAAAATGGACTGCTATGCTTTTGGCCCTGTTTTCGATTTCCAGAGTGCTATGAAATTCGCTATTAAATGCTATTAAATGGCTATTAAATTAGCTATTAAATGGCTATTAAATAGAATTAGATTGTCTATTAAATGCACATTAAATGGACATTAAATGGCTATTAAATTGTCTATTAAATGGATATTAAATGGCTATTTAATGGGACCTAAACATACCGGTGAACTATGGGTGTACATAAGTAGACCTCTGCCTAATCCTTCAAAGAATACTGGCGTAATGGTATGTGAAGAAGAAACCGAAGACAAAAAGAAGATAGCTGATATTAATTTCTGACGCTTACGCGAATTAGACATTGAAATATACTATAAGTACCTATAACATACCTTGCTCTAGTATATTTAGGTCCCATGTAATAGGGGACGAGCCTATTGCCATTAACTATGTTATAAAAACTATCGACTTGAGAACGTCCCCCTTTTTCGTAGATTGAAAATGAATTTAGATGACAATAAAGGAAAATTAAAGCTTAATGAAAGTCTAGAAGCAATTACGATGACAAAGTAGAAAATATGTTTTTGTGAGTTTATTTTATAGAAGGAAATTGTATTGATGTAGAAACTTCATGGAACGAAACAAGTATGTCAACAATAAAAACATTAGACAAATAACAATAAATAAAATAACAAATCCTACATGTTGAATGTTTTTATTGTTTCGATGTTAGGATGTTTGAAATCAGAAAAGAAGAGATCCGTAGAAGAACCAACGTTGCCGATATAGCCAAAAGGATTAGTAAACTGAAGTGGCAGTGGGCGGGGCACATAGCTTATAGAACTGATGGCCGCTGAGAGAGAAAGGTTCTCGAGTGAAGACCACACAGCGTGGAATGGCCTCCAACGAGATGGATAGAAGACCGTAAAGATAGCTGGAAATTTATGGGAGTGGACATTGTTCAATAGTAGACCTCTTTTGAATGATATGATGATAATGTTTACATGCTTCGATGTTAGGATGTTTGGATCAACTTCATGATAAATCGGCTGGACGGATTTACCTAACTTATACCCTGAATTAGCACATAGGAAACTTTTATACAATCGAGGGTTCCCACAATAATATATATATAACCTACTACAAAACTAAATATTACGCGGGTGGGGCTGCGGGGAAATGATAGTCTAGGATAAGATACAAAAGATTTCGGCCGAAGACAATTTAGACATCCGTTCATAAGTAAGGAATATCGTAAAAATGAGAAATAATGCCGAGGGCTTTGCTTAGTAACAAAACTTTGTCGATATTTATTAAGGTTTTCTTAGAAGACATTTTCTAAGAAACGATGAGTTAATTAGAAGTAATTACAGAAACACTATAATATTATATTTAATTGCAGAAATTATTGAAAATCCATTTTGTTTTTGGAAAGTCTGTTCAAGTGAGAGCTTATTAAAAAAACGATTTCAATAATTCTTCTAGGAACTTGGTCCATTTTGAAGAATGTTGGGATCGGCTTACAGTCTTACTTAATAGAGCTGAATTTTACATGCTGCAACTTGAATTTTGGGGTTTACATCCTAACGTCAACCTTAAAATTGTTCATCATCCTTAATATATTTGCCTTTTCCACTGATTAATTAAGGTAATAGGTAAGTACTACTTGGTCCCTAACTACGTTTATTGAATGGGCAGAATACGGAATTGGAATCTATACGACAATATTGTGATAAAACACCGAATAACCAAGCTAAAAATATCTAGGAAACTCTTTGAACTGGTGATATAAAAGTAGGGAATATATTTAATAAATACGGGTCTCGTTTACAAGGCAAACAACTCATCAGCCAGTCCAAACAAGGTACGCTTCTCGGTGGGTGTTTTTTATGCAACATTGTGGAACTCTGAATTTTGTGACGTGAGTTAGAAGCGTGTGACGTCATGCTAGCAGCATTTTCTGTCACAAATATCTTCGTTTTGCAAGAACGTACTGTTTAAAAATGTAATACCAAGGATGTTATTTGTTTGTCTCCTCCCGCTTTTCCAAATCAGCAGTTTCTGGGCTATTTTCAAGCAACTATCACTATACATAATAAGTTTATAAGATTAATTTATTATAACATTCACATTAGTTTCAATGACAACATTCTACCTACTTAGTTTAATTTTACTTATAAATTTTAATATGTTCTCTTAAAAAAATACAGTCGAATTAAGAACCTCCTCCTTTTTTGAAGTCGGTTGAAAATAAATATTAATAACAATTTTTCCTTCCAGCTTATTACATGATAACGCTCACCAATGAAGTAAATTTATTGGTGAATAAACAATAAGTAAAAATAAAATAAATAACAGGATATAATAACTACATACTCATAACAATAATTATAGATCATCGTCTTAAAACAACATTAATCTACCCACATTTGATTGCAGCAGGAAGGAAAATAAATATAACGGGCCATATCTAGGAAAGTATGTCTTTATCGATTCACATTTAAAAACAAAAGGCTCTTGATCAATCAAGCCTGAAATGGGGTCACGTTACATCAACGTGAGACATTGAAGCACCCGTATCGGAACGGATTGAGAAGGCTTAGATCGCTCACTTCTATCACCCATCCATAATTAGTCAAATATACTATTACGCACCTTTTCAGGCATTTGAATAAAAGACCCCAAAGGCCTGCCTGCAAGAGTTAGGCAAAAGTGCACTGATTACACCGTAAAGGTACAGGTCGTTGGTAAGTTTAGTCCCCATGCAATAGACATTACTGGCATTGGGCATTAGCCAGAAGCCCAAAAATCGCCCGGTTTTTGGGCGATTATATATTAAGTATTGTCAAGAAATTGGGTCGCTGAGGTCTGATGTCGCTATATGTAAAATACCGATATTCAGCCATATCTGGTTAGACTGGAAACCGACTCCAACATGGTTGGGAAAAGAAAAAAAAGCTAGGAAGAAGAAGACATTAGTATCTTTTTCCCATGGGAGAAGGCAGAAACTACAAAACGCCACTTACTTCGTTAAATAATGTAAACAATGTTACATAATGTAAACACCATTAGATTATAATCTGTATAGCGAGATAGTAAACTATTGATACATTATTAACTGCACCATTCTTACATACACTGATCATCTTGGTAGCGGTTCAGTTAGGTTAGAACCGTGGCCAAAAATCACCAGAACCGAAAAATAATGCGTTATTTTGAAATAAAACTACTTTTTACGGGTTCTATGGACGCTGTTATGTTCCGAAACGTCGGGATTTAAATTATATTAAAACACGATAGAATCCGTAAAAAATAGTTTTATTTCAAAATTTCTAATATTCGCACAAGTGTCAGAAAATAATTTTCCAGTTCACAATTTATCGATAATTTACAAATAGTTGGGTTTCTGCAACTATCTATCTTGCATTCCCGGGAACTTACCGAGAGAAGGGATTTCATATATCTGCAGCCAAGTTCTCTTCTTATGATAATAGACTTTTGGAGTGCACTCAGTTGGAAATGGTTTTTAGAAAATGTTGGCATTCTCTTCAGGGTTTAAGTTCAAAGTTTGGGATTAAGTATTAATTTAGAGCTTAAAATACAATTGCGGTCTTTTAATTACAAAATCATTAAAAGCAAAGCAAACAAACGAAGGAGTTTCACATTATTTTGTTTGACAATGTGCAACTCAATGCAAGAAGTATTACATCACATAGATAGACGGACGGACGGACTACGGAGGCTTAGTATTAGGGTCCCGTTGGCACCCTTCGGATACCGAACCCTAAAAATTATGGCAATGATTATGTATTTTTCGAGATTATGAGATTATGTAGTTTAGTTTTCGTTGGGTCAAAAGACACCCAATATTTTTTCGTTAACAGCAAAAATTATATCAGGAAAGCCCATCATTTACCAAACAATGTACGTACAGTCACGAGAAAAACCATGTATACACTAACAAAAGCGCTAAAGCGATTTTTTCATGAATGAACGATTACAACTTTGAGATAACACCAATGTCACTATAGTATTGGTTCGTAAATACTGTGTTCGTAATATCACAAAAGTTCTATTAGTACTTTGGGAG
Organism: Acronicta psi; assembly: GCA_946251955.1. Classification (NCBI taxonomy): domain Eukaryota; kingdom Metazoa; phylum Arthropoda; class Insecta; order Lepidoptera; family Noctuidae; genus Acronicta; species Acronicta psi. The sequence goes on along the minus strand of OX276482.1, from coordinate 9,284,277 downwards.
AAAATCGCTTTAGCACTTTTGTAACTGTTTAAACAAGGTGGAATGGACATCGACGCACAAACATCGTGACAAGGTTTCACTCAAGGTCAAAAATAAAATGACCTAGGTCATTCATGTAGAAAATGATCGGTTATTACAGATATTGACATTTTTGAGCGCGCAGTGTATTGCTAAAAACGCGACTATAACGCTCCGCGGTGAATGTTATCGCGCGCGCGTTCCGAAATAAATGAAATAATGATTTTTTAATTATAAATCTAATTTGTGTAGATAGAAATAATGTTGTTTTACACGTTCAAGTAAAAAAACTGCAGAAAAAATTGAAAAATTTCTGAAAAAAGTTACGGAATTCTTTTCAGAAATTTCAGAATCATGTACTGAACTCATGGTATTCGGATGTGCGTCGATGTTCCTTCCACCTTGTATATCTTTGCTCGTGACTGTACGTCTGCTAAACGTACATACATCAACGTCGGTCCTGTCTCCTCGCTCCATTACACTACTAATCGTATGAGATTCCACGCTGATGCTTCTAATTAATAGCTCACATACAGCCGTCCCTTCAAGATTGTCTTAAATGGTACCGAGAATTAAATTCAGCTGCTACCCCGCTATGTGAACGTTAATTAAACAGCTAAATTAAGTTTTATAGTATGTACTTTAGCATAGTTTTGCTGGGATTAATTTGGTTTTATGTATTTAATTTGAGTTGAGTTTTAAGTTGTGAGATTAGTTTTAGATAACTGCTAACCTAATTAACTTATAAACATACCTAATTAAATAAAAAATACTATAGACTTATTTAAAGGTTTGTTTTTTGCTCTGAAAGGGCACCCCAAAGGCTGGTTGCTTTGTATCAAAACAATCAACCATCTGGGTATACTTTTTTAATTATCTATAAAATTCAAAATTCAAAATATTTTATTTCAATTAGACCATATAAATAGGTACTTTTGAAACGTTAAATTAGTTGCACTAGTTGCACGGTTCCAAAAAAAGTGGGTCTTATGGAGAAGAGCCGGCAAGAAACTCCATAGATACTCTTTTTAAAAAATATGTGTGGTAACAGTAACAATTGTTGTAAATAGTAATGAGGATGATGCAGCTTGATGTGTAGTTGCAGAGATTAAAGAGTAGGTAAGTATTACAATTGAAATTAGTGCCATAGCAGTAAGAGCCGACCAGTCCCGACAGACAGCACCCGTTCACGAGCATGACGTGTGTATCGGCGCCGTTTGACTCAACCATGTTATAGGGAATAAAACGACCCGACACACAGCGCCACCATAGGTACTAATATTATAAAGCTGAAGAGTTGTTGTGTGTTTGTTTGGTTTGTTGAACTCGTTAATCTCAGTAACTACTGGTTCTATTTGAAAAATTGTTTCAGTGCTAGAACAGCCTTTTTAATGTGTTTAACGAGGAAGGCTATAGGCTACAAACATTACTCACTATGCTACGACCAATTGGAGCCGAGTATAAATGATTAAAAAAAAAAACGGGGGAAAAAATTCAACTTCTACGGGAACGAAATCGCGGGCAAAGGCCAGTTTATTTATATTAAGTACACCAACAGGAGAACACTATCAGGATCTGATGAGTATGTCAATTATAGATATACTCAACATTCAAAGTTGGTACACTTTGAATAGCAATCCTGTATTTTTGAAAGGCTTTTTACAATTTATTTTGTTTTATTTTACTAGAATAGGATTATTACCATGCCTTGTTATACATCGTTTGTATTTTTAAAGATTCAATAAAAACTTCTAAAACTTACATACAGCGTCATCTGGTGGGTTTACCTGGAACATAAAAGGTCTGGCTTGATGACATAGTATGAGTTAGTCACGTGAGATTCCGCCCGCCCAATATACCTCACCGAGTACGTCTCACTTCATACCGAAAGTAAGTGCGGTGAAAGTGTAAGCGATCTTCGCTTACTAGTTCTTTGGAAGAGAAACAGATGTCTCTTTAGTAAGTATCTTTATCGTAATGTACTACCAGCATTCATGATAATAATTAAGTGATGATAATTACTATCATCATGTCACAAAAAATGTCTGAATCATTAAACTATGCTAGAGGTCCTGGGTTTGATTTCTGGGTCAAGCAGTGTTATTGGATTTTTCTATGTAATACTCAGCAACATTTCGGAGTTTGGATTTAGTTGGGACTTAAATATGCCTCTGCCTAACCTTTCGGGGAACACAGGCGTGATGATAATAAGTTGTTTATGTTTATGTTAGCCCTACTGTTTTCCAAAAATGCGTCATACATTTCTTATATTAATTTAATGCTAAATCTCTATAAACTTTTTAGTGTAATGTTTGTTAAAATTATTCTTACTTGTTTAATGTTAAATAATAAAAAGGACAATAGCGATAAAAAGATAAGTTAAGATAAGACTACACACATAGGTAGACATACATAATATCGAGCAATACAATTTTAATTCCAATCTAGAAAGCTTCAATTCTGCACATGAACCTTGATTGAGGTTCATTTTCCCATTTTTGCAACTGAATTGAAGCTTTCACTAACTCGGTATATAACCCCGATTCATTCATGAATTTCACCTTCACCCATTGAACAACGACCTTCTGTCGCGATAGCGTCATATTGATATCGTCCAGGAGCATGCGCACTAGATTCCGCGCAGGCGTACTATCAGCTCAAAGTATTGTGTATACTGTATATTTTCACGTACCAAAATCTGTCAAGCTGCAATAATAAGTCTGCATTACATTAAAATGGTTTTCTAAACGTGTTTTAAATACATTTAGTAGTGGTTTTTAGTTCAGTAGATTCTTCTTTCTACAATTTAGTGGGTTTGGATGATATAGTGATATTTATCTTGGACTTACGAATGCAGTGTAATTTTTAAAGCATTTTCCATTCAGTGTTGATTTGCGATACATTAATAATTCAAAGAACTGTTTCATTGAAGTGTATAAGGTGATACATCAACAGGTAGGTTTTGTTTGCTCATAGTTATCTGATGACAAACGTTATAGATGTACGATGGTTGTGGGCGTTACTCCAGACGAACTGCGTGGGTGGAACATCTGGCTTGTCGTAGTCTGATCGAGGGTAAATAAATTCAACTCACGAACGCTTCAAATACGATGTTTGTGGTACATAAATGTAAATGACTTTGATGTTCATACTGATTCGGTATTGTAACATGACGAATAAGTACGTTTCCTTCTGCACACATTGTGTGACCTTCGTTTGAATAACCAAAAGTATAGTTTTATGAAGCCAATATAAGATTTGCAAAATGTGATTAGTAAGTGAAGAAACCTGTAGAAACACTTTTTAGCACAAATTCTTAAGAGAAGTTAACATTTCTAATTCGTTAATTGGTCTAAACTAGTTTACACCAGTTTTTATTGAACTTCGTATTTGCTGCCGAAGCATTAAATGACAAGCAAGGTCTGTAGAAGTAGGTAGATAAATAATTTAGTATTCATACATCATGTCATTTTTTTTAAATATAAGATCGACAAGACAACCTCTTTAGATTAAATAACAGTAACAAACAACCTGAAAAGTTGTTCAACCATCAGAGAATGCTACTTCTTTTCTCAATACACGGCAGTTTGCAACCTTTTGAGAGCTTGTTAATTGGTGTCAATTCTCGCAAAATCAATATTGATTATTGGGTACGTTGCCAACCCTTACGGGTCGGTGCCCCGTGTCCCACATACTGAGTCACGCTAACGATATTGTACAAGAATTAACTACCTATGTTACACCCCGTCCACTTTGATAATTACTTATTGCGTTGCAAAATAAATTAACATAACATAATTATCATCACGCCTGTACTCCCCGAAGGATTAGGCAGAGGTATACTAATAAGCAGTGATAGCCTAGTAAAGTGACCATTGCACTGCCAAGTCAAAGGTCTTGAGTTCAAATCCAAAGCGCCTCTGACATTTCGAAATCATGTGCGTATTTATCACTGGCTTTTACGGTGAAGGAAAACATCAAGAAGGAACCTGCATGATTGACAGATTTTCTCGACGGTGTGTGAAGTCTGCCAACCTGCATTAGGCCAGCGTTTTGGGCTATACCCTAATCCCTGTCATACTGAGAGGAGACCGGTGCCCAGCAGTGGGACAGTGTGCGTTGATGATGACATGGTATTAACGTATGTATGTAATGTATACCCACAGTACACCAGTATGTTTTGATACCATATAATATGAGGCGAGTCTCATCATCTTCCTAGCCTTTTTCCCAACCATGTTGGGGTCGGCTTCCAGTCTAACCAGATGCGACTGAATATAAGTATTTTACACGAAGCGGCTGCCATCAGACCTCCGCAACCCAATTTCTGGGCAATACCGATATTCGAAGGATAGACTGGTTGTTAGGCTTTTTTTTGGGCTCCTGACTACCACTAACGATTGTCATAGGTGTTCGTATGACAACGGGGACCGACGGCTTTACGTGCTCTTCGAGGCACGGAATTGTCTCGATGACTAAGAATGGTCACCCATCCACAGACTGACCTCGGCAAGCGTTGCTTAACCTTGTGTATCGGTTGATCAGCGTTGCTATAACTTAGCTAAGAGCCCCTCGCAATATGAGGCAAGCCTATTGCCATTAATCAGGCCTAAGTCCAAACTCTAATAACACTGCTCGACCTCAGAATCAAACCCAGAATCTCGAGTGTAGCAGTCACTCTTACAACAACTTGGCCAACAAAGCAAATGGGGGGTACCTAGGACAAATATACTCGGGATAATTAAGTAACGTAATGACGGGTACCAAAATTAATAATTATATTTCTCCCTAAAAGTATTGCAAAGTAGGTGGAATGATGGATAGAACCCAACGTTCAACTGATTAAGAACTTCGTTGTCTCTACAACCGATTTACAATACCTTTCGTACAAAATGAGTAATAGGAACGCATACATCAATTTACACTGAAAAGTTCTGTGATCGATGACTCGTTCGTTCGGAAATGGAACCATTAATTTGATTTTTCAGTCTAAAATGTCACATATGTCTGAGGTAGGCGGCGTAAAATTCTGTATAAGAAAAAGAATCCGGGACAGACTGACTAATCTCTACCAACCCAAACAAGTAAGTCTAGAAAGCTGGGAACATAAGTTTATTTTATATCGTAAGCATCCCAAAATTGCTGAAGGGAATTTCCCACAAGATTGAATTATCCATATGAACGCAAGTTATACCTTTTCGCAAAGCTATAGTCTGCGCGGAACTTTTTTTTTAGGACGGATACAGATTCTAGCTCAGGAGCTTTAGAATCTTAACCGGGCTTGGTGGCGTGGCACCTTTTGTGCCTCCAGCCAGGGACACTTATAAACGCACGCAACTAAGAGCGTCCCCTAACGGGACTCGGACCTCGGCTTAGGGCGTTGCTGGGGGGACAGCTAGGGACAGCTGGATCTGGGTCTGCGCGGAACTAGTTGGCCGCGCCTTATGTATGTGAGCGGTGGGACGGAGGGGTGGGGTCACCTGCACGCGGTGGGATGGAAGGGCGGAGGCGCTTGTTTTTGTTCACAGTAACCTGCCGCCTTACACCCGTCCCTATATAAGGCGCGGCCAACTAGTTCCACGCGGGCTATAGTTATAATATAAGCTCTAAGCAGAGTCGCAAAGAGTCGAAAGTAAGTTCCAATCCAACTAACAAACCTAGTTTAAATACAAAAACAGTGTGAAAACATCTTGTTAACAAAATCTTTTTGATTGCTGCTATGCAAATATTCATTTACATTTAAAACGTTTCCTACACTGTAAAATTAAATTACTGTTTGTTCTGCACAAACATTTCTAGGAAATGAATTCTGTTCCGAGGAAAACTAACAGAAAGCGCATTTGATCTACATTTAGAGAAACTCAATCTCATTCCAATTTATTTATGTTGTTGACTCTAAAAGGCAAAAATTCTACTTGAAGTCATGTTTAAGCAGAGCCATAGATAAGCCAGTTTGTTCTGTATTCTAAACTATATAAGAAATGTTGACTCTAAAAGGCAAAAACTACTTGAAGTATTATGTTTTAGAAGAGCCATATCTGCCAGTATGTTCTATCCTAAATTATGTATAAATTTACAAATTAAAATTCAATCACAAATTAATTATTACTAATTATTATTATTATTAATTATTACAAATTAATCTTATACTGATACTAATGCTACAGCCACGATTGTATTCAAACGTATAATATCTCAAGGTATCTAAAAAGTCTACTGAAAGTCTCAAACAATGGGGGCTATCTCCCACGTTGAGAACCAATGTCCTCATAATATTTATTGTCCTCCTATTTCATCAAAAAAAGAGATTTATGAAATGCAAAACCACCGCAAAACCAATACATTCAATACCACAAAGATCATGATCCTCTGAAAATAGTCTTAATGCATTTATTAGGTAATAGCATTAGAGTCAGATATTCTTGCGATGATTTTCAGAGATATAATAAACCGCATATCAAAATTTGTATTAGAAAAAAAAAATTGATGTACGGTCCCGGTCATAAGTCCATTACCATTTTTACAAGTCTTTCGCATGAAACATTTTTCATATATAGACAATCTCGTATATCGTACTCTTTCCTAATTCATTCAATTCATCTAGTCGGAAAGAGAGCGATGTAATGATCATTCAGAGCTGTATGTGTATTCAGTTCAGTGCAATATCGCGACGGCGTATTAAGATAGTGGTATTCAATTTCAAATCAATAAATATATGTTTATGTATACGCGCAGTAACGTGCAGGCAAATATGATCCTTAACATGATAATGGACTTATGACCTCTTACTGTACAACATTTCATTTCGCGATAACTATTTTGCTATGCAATCATTATTTTTGATGTGCGTTTAAATACTACCAATTTTCAAATACCCACAAGGCCAAATAAAATGAAAGGTTCATAATGAAAGCGAAATCTTTTCCAATCAAAACCGAATATTTCTGAACAAAACGTTCCAAGAATTCCGCACTTTATTAAAGAATTTACAGAGCAGAAATACAGTAGTAAAGCTATTTCTTTGTAATCAAGCAAAGAAAAGTCAAAGAAATGAACTTCAAAGATGCGGGGCACGACATTCCATTTTCTTTGAAGAAATTTCCGTTACTACTTCCTTCGGTAAATGAACAGTAACTGTTGTTAGGTGCTTTTTCTTTGTGTACGCTACTAAGTTAGACTTATTACACAACCTAAATCTGTATACACAAAAGGAAAAAGTGACATACTGAATGACGCTCAAACCACGGAACGGTTTAGCCTGAAAGAAGGTCATGAAAAGCCCATAGAACTCAGCCCAAATTTGTACCTGAGGTACATATATACCAAATTGTAGAGAAAAATATGAAGAATAAGAAAAGACGAAAAAGAAAAGCTATTTATACAAAACTACAAACATAGATGAAACAAAGTTTTAATAACCCGCAGTACAATTAAATCACGTATCATCAACATTGAGTGTGCAATTGCGTTTAGTTTCATTTATGAAATGTTTAATTTTCAATTATTTAATAAAAAATAATTATAATATTAAACAACATAACGTTATGATAAATTGAGATTATAAAAACAAAACGAAACGAAAATATAAAATAAGATAAGCCTAAACAACACTATGGTTCTTCAAATCTAATATGAAACTCTACTAATCAAATGTATGTGTATCAAAACGCAAAAGGCAAGGTTTGTTGATAAATGTCATTCCGCTTGTTGACACTGACAGCATACAGCTGTCAAGTTGACAGTTTTTACTATGAGATCACTATAAAACAGATAATAATGTGCCAAAATGGCGTGATTTTTCTCATCCCCCAGTCAATATTCCAATATGTGTACCCTCCGTACATCATTTGGGCAGATTTATATGACCTCCTTAGACTCACAGATAGTTATGCAGCATCCCCCAAGAAAGGATTTTAAGAAATCTAACGTGACTGGGACTAGGTGAACACGTCATACAGCTAGTATTGGCACAAAATACTTTTTATCGCGTTATATTGATATTAATAGGGAATATGCACTTTTTTATATTTTTAAACGATACGTTATGTAGCCGTAAAAAAAATTCCAGCGCCTTAAAACTAAAATTAAGTAAAAAAAAAATTTATTAAATTATGAGACAGATATTGGCATTTTAAACACCCGCGATTTTGGCGCCCTTGCCGTGACGTCAAAGTCTACGTTCTCTCAACCAAACAACCACGTACAACAGACACTGTTTTAGTAGACTTTGACGTCATATTCCATTTGACCGATAGTGTTGCGTTTCAAGTGATTTGAATTTCCAACAGTTGTTTTGGACTTTTTAATAATTATTTTCTCATCAAAAAAGAAATAATATAAAAAAATATCTACATAGACATAATTCTAAAACGATAAAGTTCATAAAAAAATATATATGACCTTTTTTTAAGTCAGATGCATATTCCCTATTTAATCGCGACGTTTGCGTGACTATGGTATTGTGATAAAATCTGTACATAACAAAATAGTTTTATTTTAATCCAACTAATATTATAATTAATATGAAAGTTTGTATGGATGTATGGATGGATGTTTGTTCATCTTTCACGCAAAAACTACAAAACGGATGTAGATGAAATTTGGCACAGAGATAGATTAAAGCCTGGAATATCACATATATGCTACTTTTAATCCCGGTAAAGTGCATGGTTCCCGCGGGATAGATTTGTTTTAATAATTTACAAGAAATACCCAGACCACGTAGGCGAAACCGCTGGCGGAAAGCTAGTCTACACTAATATTATAAATACAATAATGCGTTTAGGGTGGTGTTGAGACTCCCGCGTTTCTGTAGTGCCTCTGGCATGTTCGCAGACGTGCGCACGGACTGCTTTTACGCGACCATGCGAAAGCGTGCCATGTCACTGGTACGCAGAGTGCGGGCGAGCGCTAACACCATCCTAAAGATGATTGCGAGCAGGCATTGCTGTGACAAACATACAATGGTGCAACTGTCGCAGCGAAAGTTTTAATTTGAAATTAAACGCCAAAGTAGTAGTAGTAAAAAAAAAAAATTTTAGCTGTTTATGTTCTTCAGACCTTATTTTAAAAATTTTCTGTATAATTTTCTGTCTTTTTTATGTATCTGTTAATAATTTGTGTATATAGGTTTACTTTGCGTGAATTAAATTTTATTATTATTATTATAAAGAGGAAAGATTTGTATTTTTGTATGTAACGAATAAACTCAAAAGTAATGGACCGATTTGAAAAATTCTTTCCATGTTAGATAGCCCATTTATCGGGGAAGGCTATAGGCTATATATCATCACGCTACGACTAATAGGAGTGGAGTAGTAGTGAAAAATGTTGCAAAAACGGGGGAAAAAATTATAAGACCACGTGGGCGAAGCCACTGGCGGAAAGCTAGTATCTCATATTCGCGTAAGTGTAAAAACCAGTACAACGTTGATATTTTTTTAACATTCTATTAAAACGTAAGTAGGTAATATTAATATACAGTGGTCAAGCGTTCCCCAAAGGGTACGGCCGGGGGTGTGTGCACACGTGCCTTCGGTCTCATGTAATAAGAGTGCGAGCCTATTGTTTGGGCATAAATCCAAACCCCGAGCTGCTACTGAGAATATCATTGAAAAATTACGGAGTTTTCGTGATTACGGCCACTAGAGTAATACGGCAATTTGGTTATCGCACGGAACAAGTGTACCATCATCACGCTATATTCACCGAAGGGGTAGGCAAAGATGTACTAATGTACACCCACATTTCGCCGGTATGTTTAGGTCCCATGTAATAAGGGACGAACCTATTGCCATCAACCGGGCACAAATTCAGACCCCGAGCTGCTACTGGGAATTTCATGACAACAACACTTTGCTCGACGATTTGAACCCAGGACCTCCAGCGTAGCAGTCGCGCTTGGGAACCCTAGACTAACAGTCAAATGTTGTTTCTTTATATGGCCTTACAGACTGATAGTTGTTGCAGCCTGGGTGGTATGCATAATTATGTTCGTATTTGTTAAAGCTACGATGCTGCAGAAATTCTGGTGCGGGTCAAGGAAATTTAACTTAACAAAATTTTCTAGACAGGAATGTAAATGACATTAGTGACAACCCGATTTGTTGAAAGCTTGTGTCATTTCTATACATTTTGTTTGTCGATTCGAATGTCAAAATGCAAATTGTCTAGCCCCCCTGGGCGTCGATTGTAACTTATTTAGCCAAAAGCTACGAAGTGAGAGCTTACATCATACATTGGATAGCAAACCCATGTCTGAGACAATAAGGCAAGAGAAGTAAAGTACAGTTCTCGCCAAACTTATTGTCCGGATGAAGTTGGCACGTGCGAATTTTAACACAGCCGTAAAAATCGAAGAAAAAAATATTAGATTTTAATAATTATAAACAAAAGCTCAATTCGCAGGCTGTCGTTTTAAATAATTGTAATCCAATATTTTTCTATCTCCAATTTTTACGGCCGGGTTAAAGTTCGCAAGTGCCAACTTCAACCCGGACAATAAGTTTGGCGTGAACTGTACGGTTGGATTGGTACGGGACCGATATATTCCGCTACCCTCCCAAACGATTCAAGATGTTTTTCTGCACTAGAAAAATTTGCTATGATTTTGAATCATTTCCTTCGATCAATATCATTTCAGACAAATGCAAAGTTTAGTAGGTTTACCGTCAATGTTCTAAATGCAAATTAAGTCTTAACTTTTTTTTTCAGTATTATAACTTTTTGAATTTAAATGTGAGTTTTCTAAACAAAGAGTGTCTAAACTTTGTCCTTTTAAATCTTTTCCAGCTGAGCAAATAATTCGGAATTATGATAATTTTATTTGTGCTTAGGGTAAACTTTGTACTTCTACATTCTAGAAGGTTCAATTCTAGCTCACCGTACTCTGGATGACTAATTCTCATTTTTTTCTTAAATTGATGATCAATAATTGATGGACAATCTAGTAAATGCAAATACTGTCCAATAACTCCTTGGTCGGTTAGTCTAGTAAAGTGTTGTTAGATTTTTCTGTGTCCCAGTAGCAGCTCAGAGTCTGGATTTGTGCCCGGTTGATGACAATAGACTCGCTTCCTATTACATAGGACCTAAATATACCAGCCAACTGTGGGTGTACATTAGTACACCTCTGCCTAACCCTTCGGGGAATACAGGCCTGATGGTATGTTTATGTCTAATAAATGTAAAAGAACAATATTATAAACATAATTCTCAATATTCTATAACAAAACTCATCAAATATTTTTTACTTGGACCACAAACCTTTTATTCCGCGTGAAAGCTCGCGTCACTTCCATTTCCTATTTTCCGTCAGTCGCCGTTCATACGCCGCGCGCACCGGCCGTTGCCACGGAACCTACCAAAAAAAGTATTTAATTAATTTTTGTATCTACACTACAACGTTTATCATTTCAAAATGGATATCACTATCACCAGACACTTCAGTTTGGATGAAGTAAGTATTACAGAAAGAAAAGGTTTTGATTTTTTCAATAGTTCAGTATTTGCTTTTGTTTCATTTTTATTTTTTTGCTTTGTTTTAGTTTGCAGCGTTATTTTATTTTTTTATTTGTCTAGGTATAAACACAAACAAACGTTTCTGTACCATAATCGCCCTTGATGTTTTTAAATTAATAATGATCCTAAAGACAACTTTATTATTGATGTATATTAATGTCTGTTGATTTAGGAGTTACATAATCGCATGAGTAATAAGATTTCTGACATTTGATGCCTTTATTTATTTATTTAATTTCTGGAAAACTTACAGCTAATTTAACACAGCAATGATCATTTTAGTAACCAGATAGCTAATTATCAAATTATCATAGACGAGGTATTCCCCGCGGTGCTACTTGCGTTCATCTAACTTTTCCCAATCCCGTGGGAATTTCCCAAAATCCTTTAATATCGGATATCTACGTCATAATAACTATCTGTGTGGCAAATTCCAGCCCATTCCATTCAGTGATTGATCTGTGCGTTGATAGATTAGTCAGTCAATCAGTCACCTTAGCTTTGCATATATACATGATCAGTCTTCATCCAAGTATGTACTTCAAAGGCTTTTAGCGACCCTTCCACATACCTATGAGTAAGATCAAACACTTACTGATCTATATCTCGAATTTCTCTTATAAGACGATGGGCAAGATCGTTCAAGCATTGTCGAGACTTGTTACAAACCCAATGAATTGATTTTCAAGTTGATAGGGTCTTTTACTCTACAAAATACTTTAGATTTATTTTTAGAAACCAATTTCAATTTTTAATTAAGCTATCGGATATTGGTTTTAAAGTTCACTTGTTCCAAGTGAATCTAAGAATAAGTTCTTGAAATAATGCTGAGAATAAATTATTTAACAAAAGTTATGCACTAAAGTGATACAATTAAATTTAATGTACAGCCTTCTAAATGTCAAAAGCATGTTTTAATGACAGTCGAATGGGTATTTAAATGCATTTTTTTTTCTATAGGTACTAATATTATAAAGAGGAAAGATTTGATTGTTTGTTTGTATTGAATAGGCTCCGAAACTACTAGACCGATTTGAAAAATTATTTCAGTGTTAGCCCATTTATCGGGGAAGGCCTATATAGCATCATGCTACGACTAGTAGGAGGGAGCAGCAATGAAAAATGTTGCAAAAACGGGGGAAAAGTTATTAAGACCACACAAGTGAAGCCGCTGGCGGGAAGCTAGTTATTAATATTTACAGTATTTAGTATATTAGTACAGCTTTGCCTAACCCTTTGAGGAATACAAGCGTGATGGTATGAATACACTGTGTCTGTTATTTGTTACTTGACACATTAAGGTCTAATCTCCTTACATTATCTTTATATTAGTTACTAGCTTCTGCCCACAATTTCGTCTGTGTGGCAATGATAAAAAGTACCCCATTTCACTGTCATCCGATTTTAACGAAAACCTAAATGTTTCTCCAATTACAGTAAAACGCAAAAAAGTCGTTCAATATTTTAGGTTGTACATACAGAAATTAAAAGTTTCTAAAACGCTTTTTGTGTTCTGCTACTGTATAAATCACCCACGTTAATATTAAATCTTCTTCTTATTTCGTTTACACAAATCATGTTCTTTCTATCTGGTCTGTTGTCACGCTTCACAGTTTTGCCCATATTTCATCAGTATGCGCTGTGATGATGTCATCAAACGAACTTGGATGTTGTGAAGTTCGATCTTTGTTATATAAAGTGCTTCGGTCGACCTTACAGTACCTATAATAGCCATTTCTTTTAGCTTTTTGGATACTTTTTTTAGTTTTCTGTCGTATTCATATCTGCTTGATACCAAGCTGGCAATACTAAAAAAAATGTTGTTAGCTCAGCTCTTGTTGCAATGCTTGTTGGAGCAATCGCACTGTTCCTGATCTTCTGCTTTTCGTTTGACTTTTTGTAACTTGTTCTATCAACATTTTTAATTTTTCTACACATGAGTTTTTCTACACACCTTTCTTTATTAATAAATGGTAAGGTAAAAATTTTAAGTATTTACTTACTCGTCATAATTTCTTTTCAATTTAGATGTCGTCGAAATTATAAAAAAAAATATTTTAATTAAGTACATTATATTCAGAATTTAATAGTAAGTATAAAAGTTGTCATATAAACGTTACTATGGACATTGTAATAACTTGCTCGTAATATCCAAAAGCTATATAATTTAAGTACCAATAAACTTCACGAAGGAAATGTGAGGCGGGAAGTAATTCTCCATCTTGTGAATCACATGATTGTTACCTCTCGTGTTTGCAATTTATCAAATCTTGAGCATTATTTATGTCACCTTACGTACGCGGAACGTGACTTTTACAAGGTATTGCTGTCTATTTTTATATTACCTTTGAAATATTCATACTGGTTGTTCGGATTCTAGTTGTTCAAAATTTTATCGCTCTGAGAATTAAGAATAATAGCATGAAATCCAATGTTTATACACTCTGGCTTATCTGTAATTTCGTATTTTTCTCTATCTTCGTGCAGCTTCTTGTCATCTCCATTAATCGATTTTTTTTGCATTCAGGCTCAATTATTATGCCAGCTACTACTTCTACTACGCTACAAATTTTCAGATGTTCCGATTTTCTTTCTCTGAGCTATTTGACATTTGCAAATGCAAAAGGTTTTATTTTATTTATACTCTTACCAATTTCCGGGGATTTAGATTTATAAAAAATTACCTACAAAAACCAAGATAGACTCATTTAAAAAAGAACAACATTATTAGTTCAGCTGCCTATTATTTCATAGTTATATTCTGATTGAACGGGTTTTGGTAACTTGAGTCTGATTGCCTGCTAGGGTACTAACTAATCCCAGCTTTTGTTTCTTTTAAATATTTCCAGTTAAATGCTAATTAATCTGACGCCGACGTTAATCTCCTCCCGCCGTAGGTACTTAGTTTCCTCCATCAAGTGGCCCGTTTTGATCTACGTTTGATAGGTTAATCCGGAAATCTCCGCTAATTACTAAATATCCTGACTTCCACTTTGGCTCTTTGAAAGCTTTTAATTGAACTCGTTTAGGATTACATCCTCCAACAATTCTCAAAGGATTTATGATCAGTTTCAAAATGTTTTATTGCAATTAACGTTTAACTTGATAAATAAAATACAAGCTTTATCCTGTTTTGCTACCCACGATCTCGTTTCTCAAACAATGGGAAATCCCAGAAGTTTTCTTACTTAACAAAACTTACTAGAAAATTTTAATTTTGGCAGGTTTTATAGTTTCTGAGATTTCATGATTAGTCTGTGTAGTTGTAGTATAAAGGTGCACATTTTTAATAGGTCTTGATACACAAATCCTGGTATTATTCCCAAAAATAGTCATAAAAATATTCATGAATAGACGACATTTATTCTTAAAATCATTCAACACTTTCACAACTGAGGAAGAACTTTTATTTGATTATCAATAAAAAAAACAAATCATCGTCAGATTAAAGTAAAAGTAATTGTATTTTACGTCATTACATAACGCCTCATTTTAAATCAACAGTTAGTAGGTTAAATATTAATACTCGTCGATTTAGTTCGTTAATTAAATATCACATTTCTCCTTACAATAATGTACAGGCAATTCCAGCACTTATCGTTATTAAGATAATCGTGAAGATTATGGCAAAATCCTTTCAAAGCCGTTCAATATAGAGGTCTAATAGTAAAGCTTATATTTAGCCTTCTACTACTAATTCCTCGTAATGAATATCTTTACTTTGCCTCAATTATTTAGCACACTCGCCAAATATTTACTTTTGAAATAAGAAATCTTAAAAAGGTACGTCATGGTTGGATTAAAATCACGTTTTCTATCAGAAAACTTCCAACTGTGAATGAAAGACAAGAAAGAATAAAGTCCTCTGCCTAAACCTTGGGGAAGTACAGGCAGGATTTGTTTGCTTGAATCGATCCATGCAATTTTTTCTAATTATAATCTTTGATGGACTAAGACATGTTATAATTCGTACATTATTCCTACTTTTTCCAAAAGTTTGTCTAGTTCTCTCCTTCCTCGCTTTCAATTAAATTTAAACTAAAAGTCTGTAATTTCAATTTTTTCTTTGTCAAGTCGTCAATGCGAAGCGGGGCGCTAGCGGCAATGGAGGCCGAGCCCGACCTCAGCACCTTTGAGAACAAGTCAGGGCTGGCTGAGGACATGAAGTTCCTCGCCTCCATGCCGGAGCTGTGTGACGTCACATTCCTGGTTGGCGACACCAGGGAGCCAGTGTGTGCTGTTAAAGCTGTGTTGGCTGCAAGGAGCAGGTTTGTACATCCCTTCATGTTGTAGAAATTAATAATATGTTGAAGCAAAAGTGGTGTGCCAAGACGTAGCAAGTGGAATCTATACCCCAATGGGAGACAGGCATTAAAATATGAATGTATCTTTACATACTCCACACCTTTTTCCACAGAGGAAGGCAGAAACTTGATATCGCTATTTCTTCTCGCTATTCTTCAAATTCTCTGATTCTTTCATACCTACTTATTCCACGAATGGTTGTTTTTATTTAGCTACATAGTAATGTAATAAATACTGATGGATACTAAGTTGACCAATAAAGAATTTCTGTTAGCCATCTATCCACATAAAAATATTAATATAAACTGCAAACGGTCTTTATTAAAATCCCGTTGAAGGAAAAAATGGGAGCAATGTTGGTCGGGAATGCTTCAAAAATAAGTTCCACGCGTAGCTGTCGTTGTTGTTAAGTAAGTATTCCTTTGTCACCCACGTTACTCTTTGGATACTTTGCATATCTGGGGAAACATTGGTAAAGTTTTCATACTCCTAAAATATGATGTGGCAGACCAACCGATTCTTCACATGACAAGTTAATGTTGGGTTTTAAATAACAAGTTATGTACGAGTACCTACTATAATAAAGTTATTATCTGACTGAATAGTACAATTGTACAGTAGTACAATTGTACAGTAGTACAGTAATAGTAAAATTTGATGTGATCTTGTCTCAATTTATAATTATTGAATAATTTGTTACCACGTGTTGATTTCATTAAAATCTAAATCCTTAAAATATTTCTTCTTATATACCTACAATTTTATTTATTACATAGCCAGTATACAAAACAAAGTGCGTCATTTCCACAGATTTTCAAATCAATAATAGGAATGCCACAGGGAGACATTTTAGGCCCCTTTCTGTGCATTATCATTCACGTAAATATATATTTTTATAGAAACCCGGTAGACTTTAATAGATATCTTTTGTCATAGAGTATTTCAAAAGATGCTCTATCAAGCTCCAAGCCCTCAACGCAAGAAGGAACCAGCACCCAGGGAGAACAAGCTACGGTTGTTCCTAAAAAGATCTTCTGAGCCCCTTCTCAATCTTCAAAACGCCGCACAGCAGGTAAAATTGATTGTCTTAAACATTTATTGTCAACGTGTTGGACTGCAAGAGAATGTTAAATGTTGGCCCTCCTTTATTGGCTACCTATAACATAAAATCATCATCGTCAATGGCCTTCAGTTCCCAAGTTGTTATACAATCCCTTACATTCGATGTTGAGTTCAAAGAGTTGCATATTTTTATGTTTTCTAAGCTTTAACATTTTAAATTTAATCTTAAATATAAAGATAATGCAAACAGCAAATAAATGCAACTTATTGTACTATTCTATAAGCCCGAATATTTTTATGTTGATTTATAAACTCTACAGTAGCTTCAAAGCTTCCTCTCTCATTAAAATACGTTCTATTGCAAATACGACTTCCCAACATGCACAAAGAAACCCTGCAGCCGTAATATTAGTTTATTCTCCAACCCATATCTCTATACCTACTTTATGAACCACATAATTATTTCTATTCCATTCAAAAGGATTCGCTCTCATTACTCGAGCCAGACTAACTTCATTCATGATATACATTTATAATGAATGCACGAATGCGGAAAACTTTTGTCAAAGGATAAAATCCTTTGCAATACGCGACACAAAAATACAGGGGAATATTTTTCTTCAAATTAAAAAGTTATGCAGTGGATACATTTGATTGTTAACGTTTACTTTTTACTGTGTTCGCTACAGAGATCGACTTTCGCGCAGCAATTGGCACCAATACAAGAGGTAAAAACAAAATTAACGGTGTTTTAGGGGACTCACTTTAATTAATCGGTTTGAGTACTCGGTGTTCATATTGTAAATTCTCACTTTTCAACACAATGTAGATAGGTCTGGATTCGTTTGATCCAATTGAAATATTTTTCAATTAAAATTTTATTACACTAGGTTATTGCGTCACAATTGTTGTGTTGCATGGTATTGTTAAATTTTTCTCGTTAAATTTAACAAGGTGAGTGATTCGATGTTGTTTCTTTTTTACTTTTAATACCAACTGTTATTACTTGTTCCAAATTTAATGTAGTGTGTAAAGCATGTTTGATGTATTCATTTTTCTATCCACAACATCAAGTTTGTATATTTTTTGATGTCGTATTATTTTATTCTTATTGATCTTTATGAATAGCATTACTTCAGGTGGAAGTTCGTTCTCAATTTCCACTGGAATCACAAGATTGAAAGGAAAAATATTTTATTGAAAATTCAACGCGTATTCAATTATGCAAAACACGATCTCTTGTGCCTTTTAAATTGCTTTCAGTTGAGTTCATGAATGATTTTATAAGGCACTCAATTTTAAGTTGTGAATAAGAGCACTGTATAGTCAATGTAAATAACTAAATCAGCGTAAAATTCACGATAAAATGTTGTGCATTAGACAATGTTCCGTACTGAATTAGTTATATATTTACGATACTTAGGAACTGTTTTACCGTGGCTGTCGTTAAAAAATGGAGTAAAATTTATATAAAATTGTGAAGTATTTTTTTGCGAACTTAAAATGAGGTGGTGAAACGTTATGAGGAAATAAATCAGCAAACTGTCGAAATAAAAATGAATTTAATTATGATATCTTATTCATAATTTAGAACGGAACATTGGTAACTCCGTTATATCTGTTTAAAAAGTAATTTTCATAATATTTTGTGACAGCCATCTTCGCAACAGCATCAGACACTGATCATAGAAGAATTTGAACCTGATGTCTTTCGACAACTGATTGAATACATACACACAGGATGCGTGACTCTGCAACCCAGAACATTACTCGGTAAGTGTTTGAACTATACCACCCTATAGAGAAATTCAAATTTGTTTAAGCTGTTGGCAAATATTAGGAGAGGGAAAGTGTAGTAAAATATTTGTACAGTGATCAAAGGCTGTTAAGGAGAAGAGATTTTATATCTCTTCAACGACGATCGATACTATTTCTAAAAGGAATGACTATATTTTGAATTTCCGGATCGTCAATAATTAAATAAGGTTTTCATAGGATGAAAATGATTGCTGAACGTGTTTCATTTGATACTAGCGACCAAAAAACTATTACTATCAAACAATTAAAATATTCAAAGAGATTAATTTACTTGTTTGTTATTTATTGACTATCTATACTAATATTATAAAGAGGAAAGATTTGTTTGTTTGTTTGTTTGTTTGTAATGAATAGGCTCCGAAACTACTGGACCGATTTCAAAAATTCTTTCACCTTTGGAAAGCTACATTATCCCCGAGTAACATAGGCTATATATCATCACGCTACGACTAATAGGAGCGGAGTAGTAATGAAAAATGTAGCGAAAACGGGGAAAAGTTATGACCACGCGGGCGAAGCCGCTGGCGGGAAGCTAGTGTGTTATAAATTCATACTTTATAAAATTATTCAAATTCCTTTCAGTAAACCAAATAATACAAACTAATTACCAAAGTTAATTTAAGTACTAGAAATGTTATTTTCATCCTAGGTCTAAAAGAAAATTCGTCCATTCGTTTCACTAGAAACAAAAATAGAGACCTCGATTCAATTTCCGATTTTACTACAATGAGTGAATTTATTATGAATTATAGCCGAGTGGGATTTATTACGAATCGAAAAATCGATACCTATATTAAAGCTTGGCTGAAAAGAAATCAAGTTTACTGTCGCGGTAAATTGAATTTTTATTAGTTTTTTTTTTAATGAAGGAAAAAATCGGCGGGCGGGCAGGATTTTCTTTTTTCTTTCATTAAAAATAACTTGTAATCTTAGCATGGAAAATGCTTAAAAAATACAAAAAGATAGTTTTATTAGTTTTCCAATGCAGAATACCAATTTCTACTAGAGTTCTATTGAATTCTGTAGAATCAATACACCCTATTTAATTCACAAGTGGATTTAGAGAAGTATTATCACTGTACGTATTTGTTACCAATCGCTATATTCTAGTGTGATCCTCTCAAATCAGACGATGAGATATGAAGATATATTTTTTCTACGAGTTGATTTTCCAAAAACACATCGTTTATATTTTAGGTAGACCATCTGTTTATTTGCTAACATACATGGATTTCTTCAATTCCACTTCAGATTTCTCATACAACTGTTTTTAATCTCATAAGACGTCGCAGCTGGTGTATTTCTCAAGATTATTTTCTATTGAGTCTCTTTCATACTATTTCATTTCATTGCGGCTTTAAGATCTAGGATTGGTTCAAAGCGAGCTTCAAAACAATTATTTCTTAGTTATTATTATTAAACTGGATATGCGGCCTCGTGGCGGATATGCGGTCTAGTGGTCCCAAGCGCAACTGCTACGCTAAAGGTCCTGGGCTCGAATCCCGGGGTCAAGCTAAATGTTGTTGAGTTTTTCTTTGAAATTCCCAGTAGCACCTCGGAGTCTGGATTAGTGCCCGGTTGATGGCAATATGATCCTATTAGTACACCTCTGCCTTCCCCTTCGGGGAATACAGGCGTGATGGTAAGTTATTAATATTAACCTTGATATGCTAAACTTAAATGATCTTCAGCCTCCACTCTACTAACCTAAACGTTTACATCGATCGAAATCCAATTTAACTGCGTGATTGGTCCATCATTATGTTGAGGACAAGAGTGCCCATGTACCTATATCTATTAAAAACTTTCTGCCCCTTGTCAAAGTGTTAATTAAACTCCTTATATTTGAGCATGAATATTGATAGGTCTCTTACGATAGCTTTTAAAGCTTGGTCAAACAACAGGTGTCAAAATATTGACAATTTGTTATTAAACTTTTGGTTTGGTTTGGAGAAGTTTAAATTTATTTGCAACTGATTTGATAAAATCATACACCCGAACTTTTTGGTTATATTATTATGAAAATGGGTCCATTAATATTGACCACAAATGTTGATGTCAACCGACAAAGATAGAAAGCAAAACGGGATCGAAAGTTTTTGTATGAAAATATTCCTAATGTTTGCTATAGGCTTTTAGATTTCTTTGGCTTCTTAAAATTTGGAGGTTTAAGGGAGAATACTGTGTCCCTTTCGCAAAATGAGTGTTAGTATTTGAATGGTAAATGCCGATTTGACATCACGGCGTGTTTTCTCTTACTAGAAAATTAAAATGCTTATAATTTTCCAATTTTAGAACATATTTTCTTTTTCTTGTTAGGCATGTTTGGCCATTAGAAAGCTATATTGTACTTATATGGTAATGATATCTATGGCGGGCATAGCGGCACCCTTATCAATGTAAATTCATTCCCTACTACCGCAACCGATGATAAATTCTATTATAGCATACATTTCCCAGAAACTCGATTCATTATAAGACGTAACGCAATCGGTATATATACAAACTATGTTAGAAATTCTATTATAGATGCATTTGCGTACAGACTAAGTAAATTAAAAGCTGATAGTGTGCGTTAAAAGGTGCAATGATGGCGGTCTATATAAACAACTAGCTTTCCGCCAGCGGCTTTGCCCGTGTGGTCCTGGGTATTTCTTATAAATTATAGTATATAATTATGTTACTCGGTAAAGACATCGCTTTACAATGGTGAAAAATTTTTTTCAGTCAGTCCTGTAGTTTCGCAGTCTTTTCAATACACAACCATCTTTACTCTTTATAATATTAGTGTACCTGGATGTTTAAAACAGTACAGTTCCCGACAAATTTATTGTCCGGGTTAAAGTTGGCACGAGCTAACTTTAACCCGGCCGGTAAAAATCGGAGAAAGAAAAATATTGGCTATAAATGATATGAAGTGACAGCTTACGATATGAGCTTTCATTTTTATTACAATCCTATAATTTTGTTTCTCTGATTTTTACGGCCGGGTTAAAGTTAGCTCGTGCCAACTTCAACCCGGACAATAAGTTTGGTTAGAACTGTATTTTAGTAAACAAAGTAATGAATAACGGACTACGATTAATTTTTTAACGAAATTCTAAAAAAAGACGCCATTTTTTTTCAACTATGATGACTTGCAGTCTAATCAGATGTGGATGAATATTAGTATTTTATACCAAAGACTATCCTCAGACCTCCATAATTTCTAGGTAATTTTTATCCATTTTCGAATAATATGAGGCCACATCAACAGCACTAGGCGTGGCTGTATAAAAATCGTCCTTCGTGCAGGAGTTTAGGCATAATAGACAGACCAGAAAGTGTGACATAGATTGCTCTGGATCGCCACAGCAAGACTAATATCTTCGAAACCCCATTTGCAAATTATAGCAAGTTACATGGAGGGATCGACATTCCAAGTTCCATAACCAAATTTGAGCGATACCAATATTGAGTTGGAATGGCAATATAGTCCTTCCGTTTCGTCATATTTTACCTATATCGAATCTTCCAGAAGTAATGAATAACGTGACCGAATGTTAACAACTTCTATGTCAATATGCTCCCAAATTTTAATGGTCATATTATGCAGATGAACAAATGATACCCGCTCATTTGAATACCTATAATAGTAACTGCTTTACGTCGATAACTGGTTGAATAGGAATGGAATGGAAATTTCAGAGATTGTAATTATTTGCAATGTTGTAAAGGTACAATTAGATCTCATTCCAGTAAAACAGCATAACAAAGCATCAAGTCTGTATTCCCCAAGGGGTTAGGCAGAGAGGTTTATTGCCATCCCATCCCATAGTCTATTGCCATCTACCGATAGCCTATTGCTAGTAATTTTTATTAGTTTACTATGTTTAGTTAATTAGGTTAGCAGTTACTTATACTTTATTTTAGTTTCGTAAGTCTAATGGTTCAAGAGTAGTAGTAGTTAAATTCTGACCGGTGACCTGATAATCAAATCCAAGACCTGGTTGATTTTGATTATCAGGTCAAGCACAGTGTTATTGGTATTTATCTTATTATATTTTTATCTGTGAAATTGTCAGTAGCAGCTCGGAGTCTGGATTTGTTCCCGGTTAAGTGTTGTAGACTTGCATACTACATATTACATGAAACTTAAACATACCGGAAAAAAATTGGGTGTACTTTAGTACCACTTCTGCCTAACCGATCGGAGGAAACAGTAGGCATGATGGTATGAAGAAGTGGCTAGAAAATAACTAGTTATAACGTTAGAAAGAAGAGCAAAAAATAATGACCAATGTAATTGATGATAAAACAAATTGTTAACAAAAATTGGGTTGTTTGTCCATGAAAAAAGTTATCCAGTCCGTGCGTGTGTGTCGTAATAAGCTACAGAAGTATTACGTAACATTGTGTTTTTGACATCCGACTGGCTAATGGCCAATTTGTAATCAGAATACAGTAAATTACTTGATGAACTGCTAATTAACAAACCCATATACTTATTAATTATGTAGACCAGCTTTGGGTTATCACAAAATATAGTATAATTTAAACCAAGTCTAAGTTAAACCCAGACTAATAAATAACAAGCCAATCTTTTGTAATCGAAAGAATATTTTGAGGTAGGGCACAGCCATTTATGGCTCAAAACTGGAGCAGCCCGTCTGGTGACCTCCACCTTACAGAAAACTGCACCCAAATAACACTATTGTGTGTTGTGTTCCTGCAGTGAGTAAGGTTGCCAGAGCTCCTCAGGATGCACTGCGCTAACAGCAAAAGAAATATTCCCATAAACTGTCGGCGTAGTGACTCTTCCATAAACCTCTAAGAGGTTTTTGCAGGGTCGGCATCCCGCCTGAATTGCTCGAAGGGTAAGGCAGAGGTGTACTAATGTATATATTATATATACCTACACTCATAGTACCGTATGTTAAGGTTCCAATATAGGGGAGCCAATATTGGGCCGGGCAAAATTCCGAACGCTGAGCTGCTACTAAAAATTTATTGAAAAATCCCATGCCCGACCTGGGAATCCGATCCAGGACCTCAAGCGTAGCAGCTGCGCTTAGAGCCACAAGGCAGTTCCGAGTCAGTAAAAATATGTTTTATCTTTTTGTACTTTTTATCATTTTCCATGCTAAGATAAAATAACTCAATAGTAAGTTTTCCTTAATTCAAGTCTATGTATGAAGTCATATAAATGATTCTATAATATTATTTTCAGTTTAATTAAGGTTTTTATTTCATTATAATATTATTAACATTTTGCCCACGCGTATTGTCGCCTGGAAGCCAAGGTTGTAACCATGGTAACGTCGTAAATAACAAGTATTCGTATGAAATCACTGAAAGCAATCATGGCCACGTTATCAGCTGTTGTTCCGATATTATCTATTTATTAACTTGGAAAGGTCAGCACTTGATACTCAAATTAATCCCCGTATGAATATTATACCGTGGATTATAAAGGATAATGATTGTTCAAAGGTTTAGTTTGGAAAGCTTATACGTATTAGCTAGTATACATTCATGATGTCCCATAAATAATAAAAATAAATGATACCTCACTGTTCTCCCTTCAACTAAGTATTTCATTGGAGTGTAGCAGCCAAAAACCATACACTCGAATTGAGAACTCTTATTGACGAATAATGGCACTTCGATGTACTTATGTCAGAGATTTATATTATAAATAATTATGTAACCACCTTTGAACCTTATTGTTCCCTCGTAATATTATAATAACATAACGTAAATTAAAAATTTTGAAAACCCCCGACATGAAATGTAATTTGCCATTTTGTGGTGGCGGCCATCTTGGATTTGAATTTTTTCATAGTGTATAGTGTTCTCCTAGTTAAGCCCTTTCATTTGTTATCCATATTGAGGATGTTGTGAAAAAATATGTTATTGGCTATTTTGTGGCGGCGGCCATCTTGGACCGATTTTCATCAAACATAGCTAAGAATACTTCCGACTAATTCACCTTTCAAATAAAAAAAGCAAAATCAAAATCGGTTCATCCGTTCGGGAGCTACGATGCCACAGATAGACAAACACACACACACGTCAAACTTATAACACCCCGTCGTTTTTGCGGGGGTTAAAAATAATGTGTACTTAATTAATATTTATTTTAAAAAGTGTACATTATTTACTCGTAAACATACCATCGCGCCTGTATTCCGTGAAGGGTTAAGCAAAGGTGTAATGATGTAATTGTAAGTGCGTTAATGTAATACAGATCTATTTACAGAAATCAATAACATTTACCTATTTACCCGACTGCCGAAGGAGGGTTATATTTTTGACGTGTATGTATGTATGTGGGTTCCTATATCCGGTCTTAACTACTCATCGGCTCAACCGATTTAGATAAATGATACTTCATTAGATTTGTCTTGATGGCACGAGTGTCATAGGGTACATGAAATTCTAAAAATGGCGGATTTTATACGCTTTAATGTTCGAGCTAATTTGGAAAATGAGCTTTATTTTTCTAACAGCTAATATCGGATCAATATCTTTCAACTTTCCAAGCAAACATAAAATTAAAAAGGTTCAAATTACTTTAAGCGTTAATAAACTCGTTTGAAGATGAGAAATATTTTTCAACAGATATTGTAACAATTTTCAGCGCGAATTCTCTTAACTTGAACGCGAAGATCTTTGTTTAATTATCAAAGTTTCCAACTTAATTTACAATACGACGAGTGCTTAAAACTTATTTACATGGAAATGTTTCATAAATACGTGCTTTAAATTAAATTAATGTATAATTTAATTAAGTTATAGAATATATCAGGATAAGTTGCCAAGTATATACGTGGGATAATTCGATGAGTATTATGGAGGCTCTTGACCTCCACAATACTCGGGAAAAAACAAGAATTATATAGTTGTATAGACTTTTATTATTGGGAGCACTCAAACAAGATAATATGTCATGGTGCCCGTGGCACAACTACTTCTAGAACAATCTACGTCATTATCTTATTTTTATATGAATGTCACACCCATAGGCAGTGATAGCCTATGGGTGTGACCACTGGACTGCCAAGTCAAAGGTCTCGAGTTCGAATGGCACGCACCTCTGACTTTTCAAAATCATGTGCGTATTTATCACTCGCTTTAACGGTGAAGGAAAACATCGTGAGGAAACCTGCATGCACGAGAGATTTTCTCGACGGTATGTGAAGTCTGCCAACCCGCATTAGGCTAGCGTGGTGGACTATAGCCTAATCCCTCTCATGCAGGAGACCCGTGCCCAGCAGTGGGACAGTATATGGGTTGTTTATTATATGAATGCTTGCTAACCAGCCAATTGTATACCAAATATTGGGAGCGACCTTTGTGGTCTCTACAGTATCTTGGGTATTAAGGACTGCTATTAACTAGGAATAATAAAGGATGCTTAAGCATTATCAACCTATTTACTGTCCTAACTAGGCTCGGGTTTCCTTTTGGAATGATAGCGGTCAAAGTTTTAAAGACGTGTCTAGTTCACTTAGCGTAATGAATCATTATCTAATGGAGACCCAGTATATCTTAGTACACCGACTAAAAATTTATAGGTAGTTTTCGGTCTCACGTAATAGAGGGTGAGCCTATTGCCATCAACCGGGCACAAATCCGGACTCTGAGCTGCTACTGGGAATTTCACAGAAAACTCAACAACACTGGTCGACCCGGATATCGAACCCAGGACCTAGCGTAGCAGTCACGCTTAGTACCATAAGAACAACAAATTAAAATAGCCATAGCGACCCTTTATGACAGCTGAATTGGTACATTTCAGGTGTAATGAACGCTGCCGACTACTACGGGCTGGACGAGCTTCGCCGCGCATGCGCCGGTTTCGTGCAATGCTGCATCACCGTGGACACTGTGTGTGCCCTCCTTGCGTCCGCTGAGAGATACATCCAGTATAAGTGCACGAAGTCGCTGGTACAGAAGGTGGGTAGTTTTTAAACGTATTTATGAAATACTAACTTCCCGCCAGTGGCTTCGCCCGCGTGGTCTTGATAACTTTTTTCCCCCGTATTTGCAACATTTTGCATTGATACTCCGCTCCTATTAGTCGTAGCGTGATGGTATATAGGCTATCTAACACTGAAAGAATTTTTCAAATCGGTCCAGTAGTTTCGGAACCTATTCAATACAAACAAAGAAACAATTAAATGTTTCCTTTTTATAATATTAGTATAGAAGTATAGATTACAAGGGATATTTTGTTTCACTAGCCAACCTGGCAACGCTTCACTGTGTTTCCCATAGGGGTAGACAGTAATAATAATTCTTTATTGAAATAATATTTCGACGTTACAATTAGAATTCCCCGACTCCTACGCTAGTAAAAACTGTGTTGCAGGAGCCAGTGCCCTCCCCCTTTTTTAGAGTCACATTTTTTTTGTAGAAAGCTATAGTCACACAGTGACTATAGCTTTCCACTTACTACGACCCTGGCACACACACCACTTTCGCCTTATCTATGTTCATCAACATCCATAAGGAGGTTTGCTCATCGGTTTAAGGTGTTGTGATTCTAATTAAGTAAATGTACAGATAAAACGTAAAAATAGGAATAAAATATATAATTTTTACTGAACCATCGTACAGTGGGTCACAAATTTAATCAACATGACTATAGCAGTACCTGCCGTTTATTTTTTTACTTTACTTACTGTTATTACCATAAAAGCGAACTTTTGGTAAGCATCCATAATTTTTTTTTTAGTAAGCACAGATTACTTTTATATATGGTGGTAAGCTCCTAGTAGTTATTCCTATTCTTTTTATTAGATTTTAGCTTTTGACTTCTCATAAAGTGACATGGCTGCAGGCGCATTCGATTTCAAAGTTGTGCAGAGTATCGGTTTTCTATGAAATTATTCTCAATAACAACTCGGAGTTTGGAATTCCGCCTGGTTAATGGCAATAAATTTATTACAAGCGACCGAAAGCATATCGACAAACTATAGAGTAACTTTGGTATAGGTACTTCATTCAATACTGTGGTGATAGATTCCCTCAGGGGCAGAACTAGAAACCGCCACCTGCTATGATTCTTGCCATACTTCTTTATCTACCTCCTTGCACCAGCTATGAGTACTACGCACCTAACCTTTTTGAAAGACCTCATCAATAAGGTTGGGGTAACTCTTTCCAGAGCATCCCCTGCGCATCCACAGATATTCGCCCTAAAAAATCCTTTTCATCCATTCTCCCAGACGCCGTTCATCCATTCTCTCGACACCCAAAAGATAATAAAACAATAATTCCATTCGCAGGTCTTGGAGTTCGTGGATGAACATGGAAATGAAGTGCTGAACCTTGGCTCGTTCACGCTGCTCCCCCAGCATGTCGTCAGGCTAATACTAGCGAGAGACGAGCTAAGAGCCGACGAGTTCACTAAGTTCCAGGTTAAATTATATCAGCCTTTTGCCACAAACTACTAGCAACCAAATAAACTTATTTAAGTAATATAAGAAAATTTATTCATTATTGCTTTTCGATTCTCACAGGGGACAAATATTTATGTGATGAATATAAATGTTTGTGTTTATCTGTATTATAAGTTTTTATGTATCTACTCATTTACAGAAAAACGTATCTATATCTATACTATATTCATTGTAAGTTCTGCTTACTTTGGGACTAGATAATGTTGTGTAAAATGTCCTCAAATATTTATTTATTAAATTTAATAGTGAACATTTAAGTATTACATTTACAAAATAAATTAAAATTTCATCTTGAATATTTGCAGGCTGCATTGATGTGGAGCAAAAAGTACTGTGATACCAACCAGAATATGAACCTGAAGGAGGTGATTGGCAACTTCTTGGAGTACATTCAGTTCCACAAGATCCCGGCCAACGTACTGATGAGGGAGGTCCACCCGCTCGGGCTCGTGCCCTACTCCATCATAATGAACGCCCTCGCGTACCAGGTGCTGTTCCGAAGTCTTTTTAATTATATCTTCAAAATTGGCCAGCTGTGTCTACCTTGCCACGGAATAGACAGAGGATATTATGAGAGAGTCTAAGCACGTTCGTAAAATCCTATGTTTTGCTTAATCGTTCCATTTATTTCATTAAACTCCAAAATGATTGTTTGTATCGCTGTGGCTTCTTGTTAAGTTTAGCTAATTGGAGGTAACATATAATAATATAACAATAATATCACAGTCAACTCATAACCGGTCAAAACTAGATTTGACTGGTAAAATTAGTAGAAACATAATTATTATATTGCCTAGGCATTGCAAAGTCAACAAAAGAGATAAGTAGGTAAGGCAATCTGTGTTTTTGGCTACCAAACAGTTTGGAATGTAGGCAGCTGCGACAACACCTGAATTTTGATACATTTTGCCAGTTTGACCACTTTTTTACTGTAACTTCTATTTTTCTTTCTTCTATGTTCTTTTGTAATTAGTAGTACTGCACTGAGTAGAGCGCTGAAACCGCTGTTGTTGCAGGCAGACCCGGCCAGCGTAGACCCAGGCAAGCTCTCCCCGGCGCGAGTCCGACGTGCCGGTCGCTCTATGTCCGTGCAGTCTTCACTTGACCCCTACGGATCCAACACCACCCTCTCCTCTACCGGCTCGAGCGATGTTCCGTCGTCAGACTCTCGGCACAACTAACGCGAGGGGAACCTCCCCCGTCCTCCACCCGAACCCACCCCTGGCCCTTCCTCAGCTCCTGTTGCACCTATTCCCGCCCCCCCAACGGACAAGCCGCCGGAGAAACTCGGTCTGTTCTCCTCTATCAAACGTGCTGCTAGTAAAAAGTTCGGCGATCGACGTTCTCCAACACCAAAAACGAGGGAGCCCCGATCAAAGTCGGATTCTATTAAGCACGCAGCTCTAACAAGACAGATCTCCGAGACGGTGGCAGCGTCAGGAGACCCAACGTTCGAGCGATGTAGACCGAGGAAACGTGACAGTGAAACTGAGTTTCCAGTCCGAAAGTCAGCTTCAGAGATATCTGAGAGTTTCCCATTTGTTCGGCGTGCGCTAGCTGAGATAGAAAATGGATTAAATTATTTTAGGAGGTCTATTGCATCAGACACGACTGAAGTCAAGCCTCCATTACAGAGAACTGAGCCAGTGGTTGTAGTTGCGGCAGCTGAGGATGATGAGGTGCCTATGTCACCGCCACCGCTTATGGGTTTGAAGGAGCGCCGAGGATCACGTGGGTCGCCGTGTGCCAATCTTCCACCATTGATGTTGCCACCAGTTACTCCAGAGCCATCACCCGGCCGCTTGACTCCAAATAGACTGTCTCCACAGAGACCAAAGGAGCCAACATCAGCTCCAGTGCTTCATAATCCACCACAACCTCGACGTACAAGGACTCGATCTGAGATGCCCCCGGAGCCACCTCCACGTTCACCTCAGACTCCTCGCCCAGCATCCGTGTCTCCAAAACACACTTTTGCATTCAAAATAGTACTGAAAAAAGTAGAGAGTACGCCGAATACGTCATTTGATAAGCCGGACCAATGAGAGTACCTCCTCTAAGCGCGGCCGTTGTTATACGGTGGGGTACTCGAGGTTAATGACGCGCTTTTCTCCGTTTTCTAGAAACAGCTAGCATAGATTAGTTAGCGGCGATTGACGAAGACTCGCCAGGGAATTGTATTACAATCAATGACGCTACGGAAACTTCTTCGTATTCTTATGAATTTAGGGGCTGGTCCTCTGGCTGGTATGAATCGACATTATGTGTCGGACTTCTGACTGTATGTATGATTAAAAATAAGTTTATATGGTTCTTATACTTGTTGTTACTACACGATAAGATTTATTGATGTGTGTCCGATGATTATGTGTGTCTTCGTGTGATGGAAATATTTTGTGTGATATAATATATGTATATTCATAGGACTTTTTCGATAAATTCCAACCACGATGATGTTCACAAGTCTCCTTTTTCCACGAATGTGTAAATAATGACTGTCTTCTATAACTTTTATCTCACGAATGATGAATTCTAAAGTTACATTAATGCTATTATGTACTTTTATACGATCACATGTAAAATGGACAGTTTACATAAATGTATTTTCGATGTTATACAAATCGTCTGACGTGAAAGTATTTTTATAATAATGTATATAGATGGAGATGTTCGTTGTTACTTCGATAACAGATAAAAAATTGTTTATGATTTTTAAATCTTCAGGAACAATACATATCTAATTTGATTTAGATATTTATAGTTTTAAATCAAAAAGTTGGGATTATATTTTTCTAGTCTTGATTTTCCAATAGTAAAAAAATACTGGTTTTCTTCTTTTGTTTATCTCAATAACACAGGTAAGTATATATATGTACAATAGAAAATCAAAGTTATTAATAATTACGTTCACATTAACTAAACCTGAAAGTACAATATTATGTTCAAACATTTAAAAAGCACAATGGTTGTTGTGTGTGAATTTAATTGTATTAATAAATTGCCTTTTATTATAACTTCAATATTGCTTTTATGAAATAATAAAAATACGTATTGTTATTTTTGACTGATTTTATTGGTTAGTAATAAAAGTATTTCTTCAGCTTTCGATGCATGGAAGTTTTATTAAATCACATTTTTGTAAAAGAATTAAATATAAATAATCAAATAATATTGTTAATTGTGAAACCACATCAACAATCTTAAATATTAATGTGTTATTATAATTATTACCAGTGTGTTACTTTACCTTTATCAAAATAAATGTATAGGATAGGTAATTAACAAATCTTTTAAACAATTCTGAATCAATGTTCTGTATTATATAAGGCATATTTTATTCTGTGGCAAATAGTGTCTGACCGAAATCGATTCAATTTAAAAAAAAACCTTATAAACATAATATGCGGTTATGGTTTGTTTACTACAACAATAGGAGTTTAAGTAACGCGGCAGTTAAGCTGCAAGCAAACTTATTTTTACGGAAAAGTATTTACTAACATAATAAAGTTATTCCTGAGAAAAATCAACTTTCAGTATTGAGGAACTCCGCCGCATTTGTCTATTTAGCTCGTCACGTTTGAATTGCTAACTTATCCAGTTTATAAAGCTAGCTCACCGAGTGAACATAGCTAGGCGTACGTTCGTCTCAAGGTAGTACAGTTCACAGCAAACTTATTGTCCGGGTTGAAGTTGGCACTAGCTAACTTTAACCCGGCCGTAAAAATCGGAGAAAAAAATATATTGGATTGTAATAAATAAAAACGAAAACTCAAGTCGTAGGATGTCGTTTTAAATAATTTTAAACCTATATGTTTCCTTCTCCGATTTTTGCGGCTTAGTTAAAGTTAACTCGTACTAACTTCAACCCGGACAATAAGTTTGGCGAGAACTGTACATATTTGTTAATATTATAGCGTTGTTATTCTCGGAAAACATTTGGTCAGACACTATAAAAAGCTACGTTATACCATATCGATGTCGACTGGACTTGTACCAAGCTGTTTGTTGTACGAAATGTTGTGGTTTTTTCTAAATAATATTATGTAAATAATAAAAAATGTGGTCAAGAAAAAGATACATCAGTGTTCTTGCTATAACCGAGTGTTTTATTATTTTTACTATCTAGCTCCTTATCTTGGATAGATTATCGTGCAAATTCAAGTCAAGTAAAAGTTACATAAAGATGATGTCAAGTTCCAGGCAAGTTCAAGTTAACCCTAAGGTTACAACTCGACAAAATAAGGATCAAAGTAAGGATTCACATCAAACCAATTGTTCCCAATCATGGGGAAGGAAAATGCAGTTTTATGTCGATATTAGTCCGACAAACCACCGCTTATCTTGGTGACAGTAAAAATTGACATCCGTAAACTTGTCCCAAAATGGTCTTCTCTAAACCGAAGTGAACTAGTCCGTAATCGGTTAAAAACAAACGCCATGCGATAGGTATGTAGGTACTAACAAAGATGGCATTTGTGTTTCTCTGCGAACGCGTCTGTCAAATGTTAGGACAACTGTGTAATTTGACTAATGGTCGTAAGTACGATTGCTATGCTAGAGGTCCTGCGATCGATTCCCGGGTCAAGCAGTGTAGTTGGGTTTTTCTGAAATTCTCAATAGCAGCCCGGAGCCTGGATTTGTGCCTGGTTGATGGTAATAGGCTCGCCCCTTGTTACATGGAACCTAAACATACCGACAAACTGTGGGTGGACATTAGTACACGTCTGGATAACACTTCGAGGAATACAGGCGTGATGGTATGTATGTATGTATGTACGTATCATTGCTTAGCGGCAGAATATTGCAGTGGTATCTTTAAAAAACTACCATCACCTTTTCGGTTAAAAATGTAGCATTTTATACTGATTTCCGACACTTACGCGAATACTAGACATTGAAATAAAACTACTTTTTACGGATTTTATCGCGTTATATTGATATTATTTTAATCCCGACGTTTCGGATCCTTTACAGCGTCCATGGTCACGGGTGACTAAGGTGGTAGGAGTCTTGACGTTTCAAATACTAACAGCTACCCTACATTTTTGTTAATTGTTGGCAATCCGATTCACGCAGAACGAGCTGACCGTATCCTTCGTCGGGATTAAAATAATATCAATATAACGCGATAAAATCCGTAAAAAGTAGTTTTATTTCAAAATGTAGCATTTTGTTTAACAATACTTAATAACATCGGTACAGCGCTGACAGTTAAAAAAAACAAGTTTCCAGTTACGGGAAAAATATGTGGACGATTTATTCCGAATAGTGCGGTAGTAAATCCTGTAGAGCGCAATATTTCAGTTCTTTTTGTTATTTATAGCTTGCTGATAGTGTTTCAGGGAAATTCATTGGAAAATTTTGGCGCAAATCGTTTTTTTTTGCTCATAAAATATGTACAGTAGCGATTATTAGCCTAATGGCATTAAGACTGCCTTTGTACCAACAGTGCATAAAGTTTAATAAATAAAAAATATTATATTAGTTCCGATTGAGTTTTTATAAATTCTCAGTAGTTGCTCGGAGTAAGTTTCTGCCCGTTTAATAGTAATAGGCTCGGCTCGCTTGAATACCTATGACCTAAACATTGGTGATAAGGGAGCGTTGTGGCATGAAAGATGATATAGTAACTCGGATTGAGAAAGGTATGTTAAGATGGTTTGGGCATATAGAGAGGATGGATGAACGGAGGCTGACTAAACAAGTATATATGGCGAGTACGAATGGAAGAGTTGGAAGGGGCCGACCTCGGCGAACGTATCACAACCAGATTGCGGACGTCCTCAAAAAAGGCAAGGTTAAGAGCACCCTAAACCGACGAGCATGCATGGAGAGGTTAATGAACATAGACGAAGCGAAAGTGGTGTGCCAGGATCGTAGCAAGTGGAAATCTATAGTCTCTGCCTACCCCTACGGGAAACAGGCGTGAAGCTATGTATGTATGTTTGTAAACATTGGTTCAGGTCACACGCAATAAGGGGAGAGCCTAGTGGGTGTAAATTAATACACCACTCCCTCTGACGTCTGCACGACGTCTGTGGTCTAGTGGTTCGAGTAACGGACTGCTGATCACTGTTCGGTTCGATTCCCACAAGACACAAATATTTATGTGATGATGAATGTAAGTATTTGTGTTTGTCTGGGTGTATTCTATGTATAATAAGTATATATTTATAAAAAAAAAGTGTATAAGTATTATATCCATTGTCTAGTACCCATAGTACAAGCTCTGCTTAGTTTGGGACTAGATAGTGCTATGTAAAAATGTCCCCAAAAAATATATGAAAAAAAAAACTCCCTCACCCTTCGGGAAATACAGTTCAGTTTAATACGGTTCAAGTACAAACATACCTATTATAAGAAGTAGTTGACACAAAATTAGGAAACATGGTAATGCTAGAAATCAGGACGTCTAAAGCGCCTTATTCACGGTCCATCGCGGCTGTACGTCCCGCCAAGGCCACGGTGCTGGACAAAGCTTGACGTACGTCGAAACTATTTAGGGTAGATTTTCGTCTTTCATCGTGCGTGACCTTGGCGGGACGTACAGCAAGATGGACAATGCATAAGACGCCTTAAAAACATAATAGGTAATCTATTTTCAAATTAGCCCTTCTCAGTTATCGCTCTTTATACTGTATTGTGTATATCCTCACAACACGAAACTCTTTAGCTACCTTCTACACTTTATAAGGCTTTAAAAAAATATTGTATTATAACCGTAAAGTGGATACATAACACCGCCTTTATTTGCACCGGAGTAAGCGTTTTTCAACTTAATTGTCACTTAAGCTAAGTTAAGACCTGTTTTGCTGTTAAGAATGATTTTTTAGCCACGTTTCTATAGTATAAATAACCGTTAATATGTTCGTAAAAATTATATGAAACTGCTATTATCTGCTGCTTTAATAATGGCTAATGGGAAGAAGCTCGCCTCCTATTTACATGGAACCTAAGCATACCAGCAAACTAGGGATGCACCATACTACAAATACAAAAACAAATTGTTTATTGCCAGAAAAAATAACAACAGCGGACTCTAGTAAAACACTACCTTAACCTATAGGCGTCTTTTTTCCTAGCCTTTTCCCAACCATGTTGGGGTCGGCTTCCAGTCTAACCAGGATGCGGCTGAATATCAGTATTTTACACGGAGCGACTGCCATCAGACCTCCGCAACGCAATTTCTGGGCAATACCGATATTCGAAGGATAAACTGGTTGTCAGGATTTTTAGGTTTCTGACTACCACTTACGATTGTCATAGGTGTTCGAATGACAACCGGTTGTCACCGACGGCTTTACGTGCTCTCCGAGGCACGGAGGGGTCTCGATATGTTAAGAATGGTCACCCATCCACAGACTGACCGCGGCAAGTGTAGCTTAACTTTGCAGATCGGTTGGTCAGCGTAACAACTTGGCCACGAGCCCCTCCCCTTAACCTATAGGCGCGATGGTATTAATATGTTATGCAAGAAATACATATTTTTCATTATAAACACACTTAAAACCTACAATTAATTAAATGTACAGATAATAAACAGATTCACAATGTAGCAACGATGACACAAAGCGCTTGAAATTCACGTCAACAACATTTAACCACACTGCATGATTCAAACAAAATGAACCGTTATTTACAATATTTTTACCGCATACTCCACTGAATATTTACTTTGAGTAAATATAATACCCATATCAATAGTCAATACTATGTGTTAACCAATAACTACGAAAAATAAAGGTTTTTTTAAAAATAATATTAACATTTATTTAGATTTAAAGTCTAATACATTTTTGGGGTCCCAATTCTATGACAGTTGGCTGCTTAAAACTAAATGAACTTCTGATCTGGGGACTACTGGTTTGACTTTTGGATTTGGATACTGAACACGAGGGTTGGATTCCCACAGGACATAAATATTATTGTGTGTTTCCTTTGCTAAATATATGTATTTACAAAAATAAAGAAAATAAGATAATAAGATTACGTAATGTTAATTGTTACAAAAACTTAATAAAAACCCATACACCCAAAACAAACAATAACAACTGTGCTTAGTTTAAGACATAAATAATGCAGTGTATATAATATATACTATGCCACAAACGACAACTCCATAAAATGAAACTGGCTTTGAACAATGACTGCAGAGCCTATGGTGAATTCAAGGAAACGATGCAGCACATCTTGTGATTGTGACGTCATGGCGACGAAACTGAAAACGCTACAAAAAATTAAAATTACGAAACAGACCGGACGGTTTGTTTAAAACTCAATATTTGCATTTACCGAGTGTCTCTCGCAACGAGCTGGTACTACATACATAGCTTATGACGGGTTTAATTAATTAAAACGCGCAACACTACACGCTTACATACTTTGTTTAATTACTGAAAATTGTCCCACTACAATTACGCGGACGGAAAATTGAACAGAACACCTCATAGAGTACAACAGTTGACGTTTGCGTCATTGAGTTTTAAAGTCTTATTTATTTTTCACCTGACTTGCAACAAAGTAAAACGCACATACAATAAGGCTAATATACAGAGATGAGGCTAAGCGTAAAGTAACGCTTCTGTATGTCAAGTTTGTATTACAATTTGACATAAGGAAGCGTAATTTTACTCTTAGCATCGCCTTTGAATATTAGCCTTAGGGTAACTAGCCAATTTTTTTTTTAATATCTTTCATAAGGACCGTATTGCCATTATAAACTCATAAATTTTATATATTTTTGGTATTTTTTAACCATTTTCCAGGTTAAGATTAGGTACCAGTTTTTTTTTTAACTTAAGGATTTTTTGGTATAATTATTAAGGAAAAAATCGACTAACGTCACATTGAGACGTAAATTTAGAATGTGAAGGAAAATTTTGACTTGGCGAGTACGACTCGCGGTGGCCTTAAGGTTATAGCGTCTGGTGTATTTAACCAGAAGACGCAGGTTCAAGACCTGGCCGCCAGTCGACTTTTTCCTTCATTAAAATAACTCATAAATTTTAAGTAACCGCAATCTTCCATCACAAATGTTTCTTAACTACGAGTTACGGGTTTGATGACCGCTCAGAAAAAATATATGTCTCGCCCATAGGTACGTTTATAAAGTCTATTGTGGGGCAATGCTTTTTAAAAATAAAATAGCTGTCAAGAAACCGTTGGTATAAAGCAATCAGATAGCCCGCCCATTTTTTTTATGCCCAACCAGTAGGTACCTACTCAAAAATACCACCTACAAGAAACTTGTAGGTATTAAGTTAAAGAATCCACATAATATTATCATGAACTTTAAAGTGGTTCCGTTTATTTTTACCCTGAATTCACCCGAAATTTTTCAACAACCGTTTTTATCATACCCCACTAATAAAGACTGACCAGAAACGTCATTCCATTTAAAAAACAAAATACAGACAAGTTCTTTGTGTTGCGAATCAGTTTTAAAATAGAGACAAAGTTCTTGTGACGTTGAATAAGAGAGGTTTTTCATTTGTGTGAAACCTCGTTAGTACTTGAGTGTACTTCAGCAAACCCTGGCTCGCGAACAAAGTGACCTAAAAATTTGAATGCATATTTTTTGTATGATTTGGTTGCAGATGCTTGATTTGAATTCATATTTTTGAAGGATTCGAAACGTTTTTCCTTGTCTACGTAATTTAGATGTATTTATGTTTTGTTTATCATCATCATATCATCAAAAAAACCTTTCACTACTGATAAAACGCCTCATCATAGATTTCTGCGAGGACTGGTTACATGCCACTTGCATCCAAAGAACTATCCATCTCGTTGGAGGACGTCTAAGGTACGCTGTGTTTTGCCACAGCGGCAATCAGTTTTACGAGGTATGTGCTCCGCCCAATGCCATTCAAACTTACTAAAGACCTGTTTCACCATCTCTGGTAACCCCTAATCGGCGGATAAAAAAATGGAACAATGTATAAAATTATGCCAAGTAATTTATATAGAACTTATCAGAAGGTGATGGAAGAGGCCATAAATCTCTCAGCTATATTGTAAATTTTGGTTCTTCTACCGATTTCCTTATATCTAATTAGGTCGCGTATAGATATTCCAAGAACTCGCTGAGTAACCAACCTTGAGCTTTTCTATGGGTCTCAAGAAAGTTGTGCGATTCATTAAAATTATATATCATTGTCTAAACCATAATTTAAGAGTATGTATTAAAATACATATAAAGATTCTCATAGAGCAAACACAACTCCATGCCATTATGATATGTCATCTCTGGTATTATTAAATTACTATTGGTAAAATTCGTATATAAGGTGTTAAAAAATTAACTCTTAAAAATTTACAGAGTTGTTTATAATGATAATTAAAAAGTAACCATAAAGAAAAAAATAATAAAATAATATCCGTTACACAGATATGCAATAATTTTCATTACACCCAAATTATTGAGTATGCACACAGTACCGTAACATAAGTCAATGACCGTAACTCACGCGGCTCGCGCGGCATCACGAGACGCCGGCGCCGCCGCGCTGTTACGCCAGCGCAGCCCCATGTACAGTGCGCATTAAAATCATTTTACTAGATATTATTTTTAACAAAATATGGAAATCGCTCGCAAAAAAAAAATTGGAATATTTTATTTTTAATGAAGGAAAAAATCGGCGGGCGGGCAGGCAGGGCGAGCGGTGGCTTAGTGGTCAGAGCGTCTGGTGTACCGAACCAGAAGGCCCAGGTTCGAATCCTGCCCGCCCGCCGATTTTTTCCTTCATTAAAATAAAATTTCAAATCCGATTTGTCCCTGGCTTTCCTATCACATTAAAAATTCAGGTCAGTCTTTGGTGAAATAGGGTACACAGGATTTGTCCGTAAAATGTAGGCTTATTTTTTCTGCGTCCGATCTGATACAATGAATGATGTTAGGAAAGATAATCTCTTAATCAAAATTTAGGACACGTTTGTGGCCCAAATGTGTGGGTTTAATGGTTATTTTTTGGACATATTATTTACAAACAATTATTCCTTCAATAAAATAAATAACTTGTAATCTTAGCATGGAAAATGCTTAAAAACTACAAAAAGATAATTTGGAATATGTTAGTTTTTCGATACTGACACACCACATGAAATTCTAAGAGTTAATTTTGTAACACCTTATATAAGGCATAGAAATAACTTTCGATACGTAATTAAATATTAATTTTAAAAGACACATCCCTTTTTATGTAAAGTTGATTTTTATTTTGTCCTCCAAAGAGACTCCGAAAATATTTACCTAAACATTAATCCTCCATTGGGAATTGGCTAAATGTTCATTTGGCAACCCAAACATATCATTTGCTTGAGCCTTCAAACCCTTTTCTTTTTCCCGACTTTTTTACCCCCTCCGGTAAGATAGCAACTGATACACTTCAAATAAACATTAAATGTATAATTTATCTATGCTAAGTAATACTTCACCCATGAAAGGTTTTTCGGGTCTTTTGTATTCGAATTCAAATGTTTTTTTTTATTTCATGTAAGCTTTTACAAACAGAAACGTTGAGTCTTCATATTTGCACGGTTGATTCTATCCTCTCAGCCAGCGACCATCATCGTCTGGCGATCGTCCCAATTCTGGTATTTTGTTGAAAGAGTTTTTCAAATCGGTCCAGTAGTTTTGGAGCCTATTATTTAATGCAAACAAACAGTCAAATCTTCCCTCTTTGTGATATTATTATAAACAATATTCATTAACAGATTAAAGACACATTTTAATTCAACGAACTTGTTAATAGTTCACGGACGCATTGGTCTTGTGAGGCTTTAGTTCCTGGGTTCGATTCCCAAGTCGAAGAAATGTTAGGCTTAGAGATTGGATTTGTCCCTGGCTTTCCTATCACATGAAAAATTCAGGTCAGTCTTTGGTGAAATAGGGTACATAGGATTTGTCCGTAAAATGTAGGCTTATTTTTTCTGCGTCCGACCTGATACAATGAATGATGTTAGGGAAGGTAATCTCTTAATAAAAATTTAGGATACGTTTGTGGCCCAAATGTGTGGGTTTAATGTTTATTTTGTGGTCATATTATTTACAAACAAATGGAATACAAAATAAATTTATCAGTGAGATTATAATTAAGCTCTCGTTCTGTTATTTAAATTTAACTTAGTAAAAAAGCTCTTATTTTTCATTTTTGTATTTAGATTCCAAAAAAACTAAATATTTCTTTATTTTCCATTATACAACGCTTCTTAGAAAAACAAAACCTTCCAGACGCTTTAAGGATCACATAGACAAGCTCCAAATAGTTTAACTGTGTTCAATCGTGTATTTATAAGAGTCAGAACCCGAAAGGTCATTTATTTGAATTGCATGCTCCACACCACCTCTATTGGGCAAAACTAGGGTCAAACACATCCAAGTCAGCATTAAAAAATATATGATCAATGCATAAAAACTATTCAATTATTTATTCAAAAGAGGCGGCAAGATTATAGCCAATAAAATGGCTGTAAACGGCTTCCAATTTCATTCACAGTCCGCGTGTTTATAGTGGGCATTATTGGGTACCATATGTGGCCACTAAAAGTTATGACTTGCGCCATTTAATTAGGCTATAATAGATTTTTATAGTGTATGCGCTGGAAGCTGCTGGGAAATTCGCAGTCAACATCGTAAAGTAAGATCAGAAATTAGTTTTTATTTATTAGTTACGATTCATGGTAGATATAGTGAAAGGGTTTATGTAAATATAACAAACTGTTCGCTGAAATACGTTTGCGTATAACTATTTGCTTTGCCTCTTTGATTAATTAAATTTGCAGAGGCGACTGCCGATAAACCGATGCTTGACTAAACTTGGTAACATGTCTGTGACACAAACAATATTATATTATGTATAAACTTGTTACTTATAAGGTACCTCGATTATTTAAATTGAATAGTAATTCAACATCCAAAAGGCTATAATAGAAAGTGTTTTGCTGTTCTTCGCTGGACTAACTAGCTATGCTAAATTTTCACTTAGAACAGATGCGAGAATACAAAAAAATATTGTGTATAAAATTAGAGAATAACGTGATCCCAAGCATAAAGATCAGTACACATAGCGCAATCTCCATACAGGACCGCATACTGTATGGTTTCTGTAGAAGTCGTTCTCTATCTAGGATATAAGGGTCAGTTCCTTCCTTGTATTTGAGCTCGAGATCCTAATGATTTGATAATCCATGTTAATTTTACTTGG
This sequence comes from Acronicta psi, assembly GCA_946251955.1. Taxonomy (NCBI): domain Eukaryota; kingdom Metazoa; phylum Arthropoda; class Insecta; order Lepidoptera; family Noctuidae; genus Acronicta; species Acronicta psi. The sequence continues at coordinate 9,242,900 of OX276482.1, read as the reverse complement.
ATTAAAAGATAGGTAGTAGTTAAAATATTTACCTGTCAGAAAAAAGAACTTACCAAAGATACCTTACCGTTCCAACTGATAGCGATGTGGAGGAGTTTTTTGGTGCCCTTTTGGAAGTTGTTTTAAATAGTTATTTTTGATAATTTCTTTAGTTTACCAGTTACATTTTACATATTGTAGATTTTTAATTTAATAGTTTTACAGCAACAGTCGATTTTGTAGCAACATAATATTTATATTCATTCTCAGAATAAATTTACTAAATTCTCTTACACTTTGAAGTTTTCAAAAGTGTAGCTTTTAACAACGTAATTACGAATTTACGAGTCACCTTTGTCCAAACAAATGCACGCTCAAAAATTCCATTTCAAAAACTGAACATCACATTTCAGGGTGGCGAAAACAGAAAAATAGCATAAAAAACCATATTCCCATTAAAAGTGGAGAAACTTTTAAACTTTTTATTGCGACAAGATGGCTAACAAAGTGAGATATGAGTTTGGTTTGCATTTGTATGAATACGTCGCCATAGCTTGTAAAACTCTGAATATATATTTTGTATTTTTTAAGAACTTTCCAAGCTTCCAAGCAGTTGCTAAGATTACTAGTTATTTTAATAATGGAAAAAATCGACTCGTGGATATGACTCGAACTGCGTCTTCTAGTTCAATACAATAGACGCTATGACGAGGTAAGCCACCGCAATTCCTAAACGCCAAGTCGAAATCTCTCTTCACGTGTCATGGTGACGTATATATAGGGCCAGTTCCACCATCCTAGTAAATTCCCCTTAAATTACTGGACAGATGATGTCATACAAAACACACAGACGCCGTCCGATATACCGTCCCCGGCGAGGCCCGTCGAGAAGACCCCTTAATGGTAACCCTCCCCGTCCCTTGCTCGAGCCGGCCCGTGCCGTGCCAGTAGCTTTAAATTCGTCCCTAAATAATTTAAATTCGGATCCAGCTGTCCCTAACTGCCTCAGCAACGCCCTAGGCCGAGGTCCGAGTCCCGTTAGGACGCCCTTAGCTGCTGTTGCTTAGTTTATAAGTGTCCCTGGCTGGAGGCACACGATGACTCGCCACCAAGCCCGGTTAAGTTTCTAAGGCTTCTGAGATAGAAACTACATCCGAAAAAAAATTTTTCATACAGTTAATTTTTATTTATTCGGAAGCTAGCGGCTATCCAGAAGTGTTGAAATAGGCCCTTAATAAACTGAATTTACGGTTTAGTCAAATGTTCATCATCAACCCATTTTTAACTTTTCCGCTACTGGACACGGGTGTCCTCTCAGAATGAGTGGGGTTAAACTAGTCTACAACGTTGGCTAAATGCAGGTTGGTTGACTTTACAAGCCGTCGAGAGAATTTCTCAGCACATGATTTTGGACATTTGAATAATTCCAGTCTCATGGTTTTCTCTGGCAATCTCTTTAGGCTACTGAACTAACGATTGTCTATTGCTTTGGTTATAAAATTGTCTTACACGTTCAAATCAAAACTCACTAGTATCATTAAGAATTCAATTTAACTTTTTAATGTTATGCATAGAAATCTGAACGTTATTAAATTTCTACATTGAATACATTAGTAGGTACATCAACCAAATTTAATTCAGTTTTGCCTGCACTAAAATTGAGTTCAAGAACTTCAGTTTTAAAGAGAAATGTTTTTGCTGGTGCATAGATATAATGTTTGCAAATATATTCACGTTATAAAACCATGTTTTGACGAGGTCGTACATTTACATAATGCTGCTACTTCGTTTGAAACAGTTTTTCTTAGGGTACAAAACTCTACGTCATGGAGAATGCTGAGTGAATCCCAGCGAATCACGTATAGTTAAGGGCTATGACAAACAAGCTACTTTTAGCATCGACGATCGGCGATTTTGCGACTGCATTGAATCTCTGCGTTCGACCGTAGTATCAAAATCGCGCGTTTTCGATGCTGCATCGAGCTTTGGTGACTCTCTGGGTATCAGTATCAGTATCGGAATCGTTGCGTTTTAGCGACTCAATCGTCGCGTATCTGGCGTTTTTAAGTGTGCGGTGTGAAATGTTGGTCGCTGCATTTTACTTTTGAAAAGCATAAATCGCCGATCGCCGATGCTAACAGCCTGTCCAGATGAGGCGTATTACGCGTGAGTCCACTCGCGCGTAATACGCCTCAAATGAGGAAACGCGCGTAGGCATCTGGACGGGATATATGTAGCTCTAGTATCTCGAATACGCGCGAGTGTCAACGCGCGAGTGGTCTCGCGCGTAAAACGCGTCATCTGGACTCTTAAACTAGCATGTCTGCTATAGCTCTAAGGGAACATTGTTTATAACGGTAAGTATCTATCATAAATTGGACCTAAAATACCGAACTACCCTGGCGTTGAATGGCACAAGAATAAGTTCATGGCATTTGGATGGTGATTAAGAATATTACATACCTACAACAAACTTGGGTCCCAAAAATACAAAAAACAAAAAAGCATTTTTAATAAAAAAATATACATTCTTATCATATTACTGCATTTCTACAACATTAAATAAATACTTTTACGAACACAATACAATGACGCAGCGTCTTGCAAAAGCCAAGAAAAACATCAACGAAGAAAAACGAGCTCATTGTGGAAGTAAATTAAATCCTTCGAGCTGTGGGAAGGACAGGGCTCCCGTAAATCTGTGGAGAACGCGGCGGTAAGAACATAGTGTTGAGCGTCGCGGATACAGTTCTCGCCAATCTTATTGTACGGCTTGAAGTTGGCACGAACTAACTTCAACCCGGCCTTAAAAATCGGAGAAAGAAAAATATTGGACTAGGTATAATAAATAAAACCAAAACTCAAGTCATATGCTGTCGTTTTAAATAATTTTAATTCATAATTTTTCTCTCCCCGATTTTTATGACCGGGTTGAAGTTAGCTCTTGCCAACTTGAGTGAGAACTTTACACAGTTTAAGCTGTCTGACTATCGTACCATGCCATTAGATTCCTTAAAAACTCGATAATCCTAGTGTCCATAGAAATTTTTAACCGACGAAAAAACGGAGGAGTTCTCAAGTCAACGTGTATTTTTTTTATTTTTACATATTTCGTGAGGGCTTTTTTTGCCTTTAAGAAATAATACTCACGCCGTTTCCCCAAACAGGTATGTACACCGAAACTGTAAAACTACAGAACGCCACTTGTTACTATCTTGTTTTGCACAACTTATCAAAAATCAAAATTAAATCGAGATACTGTTTCCCGCTTTCTAAGTTCTTTAAAGCTGTAGTCTTATGTCAATGCAAGAGTACATGAGCCGTCCTTTCTACATCCAAAATTACTTGTCTCTTACACATACAGAAAATTACTTATCCGAAGCCTCATTGCCCTGTTGGCAATTATTGTCATAGGATTTTTGGTTAAAAATTTACTTTACTATTATTTAAGGCCGGTTTAATCAACTTGTAGTAAGTTCCCGTTAAATTATTTTGCAGATAATTTGCAGTATTCCCGTTTGAGCAACAGATTTTTTTTATTTCAATTTGAGAATATTAATTAATTATCTGCTCACATTTATGGGTTCATAAAACCTTTTTTGTGACAACTTCGATATTTTCGTTGATTTATTTTGCTTACATTTAGGAATAGCCATACTATCACGGTTGTATTCCCCGAAGAGGTAGGCAGAGGCGTCCTAATGTGCACCCACATAGGAGGCGAGCTAGGAATAGATTTAGTATATAAATAGTATTATTATTAAATTAAGTATGCAGATAGTATATATTTTAATGTTTGACAAATATTTTTTTCTGATAAAATTAGTGTAATACTTTGAGAATAAATATTAAGTACTCAATGTGTAATGTGTATTGGGTGCTCTAAAAACAGGTACTCAAACCGGAATACTCCGATAATTTTATACAAATATATTTTTATTTTTATATAGCTTTTTCTATGTACCACAGGTGGTTATAGGGCTATTCTAACTTAGTTCCTAGAAGTTTCCAGGAGTTTCTGACCTGGGTTTCTGTACACAAAGTTCGAAAAACTTTGGAGGAGATATATCGCATCCTGAAGAAGGCCATAAGCTACTTTTTGATTTAGTTACCTTATAATGATGACGTCTGTGGTTTAGTGTTTCGAGTACCTGACTGCTGATCACGAGGTCGTGGTTTGAATTCCCACAGAGCACGAATATTTATGTGATGAATATAAGTAGGTATTTGAGTTTGTCTTGATGTTTCTTTATATGTATAATAGGTACCTATGTATTGACAAAAAAAAAGTATGTAGGTAAGTATTATATCCAGAGCCTAGTATCATAATACAAGCTCTGCTTAGTTTGGGAATAGATGGTGATGGGTAAAAAATATCCCAGGATATATATTTATTTATTGTCTCAAAAATAATAAAATTACCATATGAGCAAGTGAAACCGGCGGGCAATATACAGGTGTATGAAATAAATGAACAACCACCACATATGGAATCAAAATGGAAGATACCTACGCCATTATTATGTTTCAATATTCAGCTTACATACAATCGTTACATTTAAAAGAAATTTAAAATAATATTATCCCGAAAATGTTTTTTTTTTTGTGAAATTTATATCCAGTAGGTAACGAGCACCGGCTCTAATGAAAGCTCGTTTTTATGTAAATGTTATTAACGTCTACATAATAACATTGCCGAAAAACAAATACCTATTGAGAAAAATGTCAACGTAAAAATAATGATTAGACATTTAAGGAAAAGACTGACAACTGAGTTTAAGGAACCTTCTTCGTTTACAAATCTTCATAATCGATGTTATAAAATTAATTTACATTAGTTATAGCCTCAAATTAAATGTATATGTATGCTTTTATTTAATTTTAAATATTGAATTAATTTTTTTGATTTCATAAGAATTATTTAGATTACTAAATCATCTCATTAAATATCGCAAATCTCTGGAATATAGCAGGTTTATTATATTCTATACTCTCATATATATTATATACGCCCATACTCTCCGCATACCATTTTAGCAATAGTTAAATTTTGATTTATCGCAAAATTATCTTCCTAGGGCCTGTAGACAAGTTGCAATTTGACATTCGAATCGACAAACGAATGTATAGAAATGACACAATTTTTCGACAAATCGGGCTGTCACTAATGTCATTTCCATACATTTTCTTTCTATTCGTTTGTCGATTCGAATGTCAAATTGCAACTTGTCTAGCCACTCTGTTCTTATTCTATTTCTATGTTGGGGTATGAAAATAGGTGACAAAAAATGACTGCATTCAGATTTCCGAAATCCTGCAGCTTATAGGTAATACCGATATCATATAAATATAGATAGACATGACATAGACAGGTCACATATCTAGCATTAAAAAAAAATGACTTGTTAAAGTGTCTTTAAAGGATCTACTTACAGAAATAAATATCATTTCATTTCATTTCATTTCATGATTAACGATTGTCATCACATTTGTTTGTCGACACACGATTGTCGTCACACAAGTTTAATCTTACACTGGGTACCAGAGTTCATAGTAACCACTTTTGTTGTTGTTGTAATGATGCAGTATCCGAAAAGAGTTTATATGTACCTACAACTTTTGTGTAATAAAGAATTATTATTTATTTATTGACTGCCTCGTTGGTTTAGTGGTCCCAAGCGCGACTGCTACACTAGAGGTCCTGGGTTCGATTCCCGGGTCGAGCAAAGTGTTGGGTTTTCTGTAAAATTACCAATAACAGCTTGGAGTCTGGATTTGTGCCCAGTTGATGGCAATAGGCTCTCCCCCTATTACATGGGACCTAAAACATACCGGCGAAATGTGGGTGTACATTAGTACGCCTCTGCCTACCCCTTCGGGGAATACAGGCGTGATGGTATGTATTTTATTTATTTATTCATAACTATACGTATGACAACTGGGATCAACGGGTCGTGTAAAATAAGAAATAACAAATTACCAACATAAACCAAAAGTAAGTGTATAAGACAAACCTTTTATTTCGCAAAAATATTCCCTTCCCGTCCCCTTTATAATAGAAACCAATTTAATTAATTTCTTAATGAAAAGCATACAACCCACTTGTGAATTTTATTATTTTTATACGTATATAACGAAGGCTTATTAGAACGCTTTTTGATGAGTAAGTATTCTAATTTGGCCAAGTAAGAGATCATTGTTCAAATGTTTCTTTAAGATCAGTGCGTATTAGTATTTTACATCTCTCATATTTTTTATCGGAAAATTTTCTGATATCCGGAAGTGAAATAACTAAACTTTTTTGGAACGTAGTACCGATCTAGTCTGTGTCGGTAAAGTCAATTAAGAGTCAAATTTCAATGATTATATTATTGATTTTTTTTACTGATTACGTCATTTACATTAATTCACCCAAAAGTCTCACTTAAGACACTGAAACTATATTGATACCGTATATATATAGTATATTAACCTTAATTAGCCATCTTAGCCAATGAACTCAAAATACCGTCCAAGGTTAAACAGTAAAAATGCATCATTTACAAACGCTTTAACCCTGTGACCTTGGCACAATTAAATCCAGTAAATGCTAACAATGTAAAGTGTCCCTTCAGCCTACATTCCTCTTGGCTCACTGCCAAGTAGGGAGCTGTGAAGAGCCACGTTCATGCTTGCCGTATATTCTCGAGACACTCGTTATGAGAGCGAGTTTACATTATGGAAACTTCTAATATCGGTGTTATGAGAAAGGATTTTGTTCTTTACAATTTGAAAAAGAGTAGATAGATAGATAGATAGAATAATGTTTATTGTACCTATGCCAAACAAAAATTATGTTACATATAAACTATTAGTAGGTTGTACGAATTGGCGGTCTTATAGCTAATAGCAATTTCTTACAGACAAACCTATGGTTAAATTTGAAGGACATGAATCGTGTAGCAAATAAAGATGATTTTAAAATCAGTTCGCACGTTGAAGCGTATAAAATCCGCCATGTTGATTTTTGTAAATTTCATGTACCCAGTGACACTCGTGCCATCAAGACGAATCTAATGAGGTATCAGGGTTATCTAAATCAGTTGAGCCGTTGAATACTTACGAGCTGACATAGGAACGGGCATACATATATACACGTCAAATACATAACCCTCCTTCGGTAGTCGGGTAAAAATAGAAGGACAGACAGACAGTTGACAGAGTCAGACAGTTGACAGAGTCAGACAGTTGACAGTTGACAGAGTAATTGACAAACACAGATATATTAAACATAGACATCTAGTGGTCGCAAGCGCAGCTTTTCAGTATTTACAAGTGCATTAGAATTAGACTTTATTGTACACCAAGAAACAAAACACAGCGGAAATAAATAAATACTACAAGAGTAAATTATTAGCGGTCTTATTGCTAAGAGCAATTTCAGACATTTGTCATAATTAAGTTTTTTTTTAATAAAAAAAATCAGTAGCAGCTTAAATTTAGAACTCATATTACCATGGAACCTAAACAAATAATGAAGAACTGTGAACAGCTTACAGTCCCTGAACGTTTGTTTTTGTGTCAAGTGGGCAAGGACCCACCAACCGAACGAATAATGGTGACCGCCCACTGTACTGTACCGCGATCGTTACCGAACATTGTATGAATTAATATTGAACAAACGACCACGCCCGTCACGCACAACAAGGATATACTTTGAGCGCAATACGGATATTAATATATTATGGTAGTTACATGTTACACCTATGACAATCGTCTTATAGTCAGTGCCTCGACCATGAGTTTTTCTCACTAGACTCGCTAAAGACGCCGTAAATATATATTATGTTATAAATATTACGTTTATTGATAAGATCTGAAACGAGGTGTGTCGAGACCAGTCATAGTTGCATTGTACATCGGTATCTCAGTGAAATAAATGCATAGCAGGGATGTTAAGAAGCTCCGTAACTATAACCGAAATTACCAGATATCTTATATATAAAAATGAATCGCAAAATGTGTTGGTAAGCGCATAACTCAACAACGCCTGGACCGATTTGGCCAATTCTTTTTTTAAAATGTTCGTTGAAGTCCAACGATGGTTCTTACGGCGAGAAAAAATCGAATAGTTGCCGGGAAAACCCTAAAAACAGCCCTTTTCTTTTTCACATACAAACGTTTTCTAACTAAAACGTAGAATCAATTTGAGCTTTATTACTATTGTATAAAGTTCATATCAAATTACAAGCACTCACTGTTATCTAAGAAATGTAGGTGTGTTCCTAACGTCAAAAAGGAAATTTGCACTTTCTTACCGCTATACAAAGTTCAAATTCAATCATATCTATCAAAACAGTGTGCGTGTGTGCGTTGGAGCACAGAATACGTCGTTGTCGCGTTCCGAAACTAAAAAAAAGTGATCGCGGACCCGACCAAATTGAATAGTCTCAAAATATAAAATATCGTTTATCACAAAGCACTACAATGAAAATAGAACTGATTTTTTTGTTGTTAATAATTATGATTTACATGATTAAAATTACTTACTTTTAAATGCTTAAAGTGTTTTATTTAATTATTTTTAATTCAAACCGAATTATTACCAGGGTGACGGTTCTGTTCAGGATAATTTTTTGCAAAGAATATAAAAAAGGTAGGAACAAAACACTGCCACATTACAAATTTTTTTGACAGGACGAGGTCTATCGGGTCAGCTAGTTCGAAATAAACATCTAGGTAAGTCAAAGTCAAAACATTTATTGCAAACTAAGTGCATCTATATTAAGATATTATTCTACAGGTGCTTAGGACTTAGGCTAATATTCAGAGATGATGCTAAGCGTAAAGTAATTTAATTTAGTAATTTGACATACGGAAGCCTAAGTTTATGCTTAGCATCGTCTCTGAATATTATTAGCCTTAGTGCCTTTGTCAGACATTGCTATATTTAGGGCTAGTGACATTTAATTCAATTTAAGTCTTGGATAGAATAGTTGGATAGTTTCAGGCGAAGATACCACATTATTTATATAACAATTTTAAATAGAAATGAAGGTTTCAATTTAAGAACCTCTTCCTTTTTTCGTTGGTTAAAATACCCCAAACTATCGATTTTGCATTCCTTCACATACATACAACTAACAACACGCCTGAATTCCCCGAAGAGTTAAGCAGAGGTAAACTAATGTACACCAACAGTAATTGTAGTTGTATTTTTAACCCCCGACGCAAAAACGACGGGGTGTTATAAGTTTGACGTGTCTGTGTATGTGTGTGTGTGTGTGTGTGTATGTGTATGTGTGTATGTGTGTGTGTGTGTGTGTGTGTCTGTCTGTGGCATCGTAGCTCTCGAACGGATGGACCGATTTTGATTTTTTTTTTTTTATTTGAAAGGTGAATTAGTCGGGAGTGTTCTTAGCTATGTTTGATGAAAATCGGTCCAAGACGGCCGCCGCTACAAAATAGTGGAGTACATATTTTTTCACAACTCCCTCAATATGGGTATCAAATGAAAGGGCTTAACTAGAAGAATACTATACACTATGATAAATTGATAAATGATAAAATGAATGAAATTCAAGATGGCCGCCACCACAAAATGGCAAATTACATTTCGCGTCGGGGGTTTTCTAAATTTTTAATTTATTAGCTTCCATATTTTAATTGGTGCATGTGGTGTAAACGAGGCAACCCCCAGCTTCTACTGAGAATTACATATAAAAAAACCAATACTATACTCGCCCTGGAAAAAGAAACCTTAATCGTTAGCATTACGGTCATCATAAGCATAAGATCGTGGATTCTGTCCACTAGAGTCATGACTAGACTAATGTAGCAACTTTCACAAAATACGAATTATCTACATTATGTATTATTGCACACAAAGACAGGATATTATTTACAATTTATTACATCAATTTACGCAGGTACAGCTAATGGCCTTTTAATAAACTGAATTTAAGCGAACCCACTGGCCAGTCAGGCATAAATATTTAGAAACGCCCCTATGCATATAAAGAGATGGCATTATTAAAACGCGTTCCCTTTTTGTGATTGGCTGCCAACGAACTAAATGCAAAGAGAGGCTAATGAAAACGGTGCGGTGTTGCGTACATATTTAAATAGCAAGGCAATTTACTAGCGCAGATATCTAAATAGTATTTTTATTTGCTGTGTTTTTATATCCATTTACATATTATGAATAACTTAACTTTTGAAAAAATAATTCTACTTATAATTATAAAACATCTGTATTATAGCTACAAGAGACTAGAATATTTCGTTTCCTATGTCATATCCCGTATGGTCTAGTGGCTAGGATACCTGGCTTTCACCCTGGAGGCTCCGGTTCGATTCCCGGTACGGGAATATCATTTTTTTTATGACAATCATGAGTCAAATAATTGTAGTTTATTTTTGCTTTTTTACATTAATGTCGTGTCCAACAATTCGTGAATAGATCCCAATTTAGGAAGAAAATGAATCCCAAATTACGAAAGCAAAGTTCGAGTATTGGTACCGAAAAGAATGCATTAAAACTGAGCCTCCATGGTTGATGACATTATACAATCGACTAACCCTGATACATCAACTTGCTCGCTAGCTAATCATCTTACCACTACACGATAGAAGAAGGATAGAAGGAAAGAAGATATGTAACACATTTGTCTTTCTGTAGGGCACATTATCTCGTCTCCAGCCATAGTTTTAGCGCGAAATAATCGACGACGAATTGTTTCGTGTTGCACATTTACGGTAAGTTGGTTAGGCTCGTAGGACACAGTGCGTATCCTCGCGACCCGTTCCAAAATCACTCTTGCCCATCGACCGTGAAATTGAGAACATTCGTAGGCCCCGAAACAATTTCATCCATAGACAACATCCTACAAAAGAACCTCCAAAAATGAAGTAGCAAAATATAACAAGCACACTGTGTAACGAACTGAAATAAAACGTTTGTAGGTGTGTAACCGATATTTGCGTACCAAAGCACCCGTAGGGAGATAAAAGAAAACTTTCGATGAGTTCGAAAAACGAACGGTATCTTTTACATTTGTTCGAAATAAGTGAAAATCATTTTCGATTTTAATAAAACATAACATAACATCATGCCATGCTTAATTACTTTGCTTTGTTTTGTAGATTTTAACAAATTTAGTTTTTTTAGCTACTGTAATTGGTGGATTCGTAGTAATTAATTAAATAAATAAATAAAAGCCTGTATTACCCGTAATTTTTATTGTACAAAAATAATAAATATAATATAAGAGCTACATTAATAAGACCTGCTGGTGGAAGGTCATGGTGTTCGTAAAATGCCTCAAAGGGCCACGAATTGTTTTTTTTTATCCTTACAATATATTTATGGTTTTTGTTTTAAGTTTTTGTAAGATTTTAATACTTTTATATATAAATGATAAGGTAAAACTCAGAATGAGACAAGAAAACATTCTCGTATGAAACTCATGATTGTATTCTAAAAATAAAGTAATAATTTGTCACAGAACCTCTTTCATAATACGTAGTAATTACTGCAAGTCATTTTTGTAGTTTATTAAGATTTAAGAAGTATGATTGGTATAACTTTGAAAGATAGAGTAAGGAATAACATGATAAGGCACCGCTGTGGAATGTGCTTATTAAAATTGATTTGTTCCTGTTTTGCCCCAGGTTTTCGTCTCACATTCCTAAAAATTCCTGTTTTGCCTCACGTTATTTTTTATTCCTGTTTCGGGTCACTTTTTAAAATGCTATTTTAGTAGAGTCAGAAAAAAAGTAAATTCCAGCAATCTTATAAATACATAACGATAGCTCAGCCGAGGTTAAAAAATGGAATGAAAGGAGTTCATAAACCTTGAAATTGCGGTACAGCTATCTCAGGCTGTCTCAAAAATAGAACGATAAAACTGTCCTTGGGAAACATACCATAAACGGACTACTTAGTAAAATTATCTTGAATATACGTTCATACATCAAGCTAAAGGTGGAGGAAGCGGCAGGTAAATATTGGAATTGGATGTAAAAATAAAATTGTACAACCATTAGATAATAAAGAGTCTTTATTGCTAAATCTTAATCAGAATTACAGATCAGTTACATTAATTATAATGGTTAAAATATAAAACCAGGACCACTTTCTGTAAAGGACAGATCTTTTTTTTTTTTTTTGTGTATTCATATCCATCGTATAAGAGGATAGGTTCGTCACTTTTGTGTGTAATGTTATCTGATTCTTCCATAGTATATAGAACGCGCTACCCTGAAAGTAATAAATAATGCTCTATTAGGAGAGACATTTTAAAAGTAATGTTTGTAACTAACAAACTGGTAATGACATTTTACTTTAGTTAAAATCTCTCCAAAAATCGTATAATGTATTACTTGATTTATCCACTCACAATCACAAAACACTTTGCGATCTCTTACTTAAGACGTCATACTTCCACAAACACTTATTTTATGTGGTAATTGCTGGTCACCATATTATTACTGTAAATGATAATGCAATGACATGATTGGTCAGAAAATCCTATTCTTTTATTTCAGGTTTATGACTTTACCTGCTGGTCTACCAGGCACACACTGATGTTTTTTTTAAGATAATATTGAGTTGAGTTTTAAAACCAATAATATTACAAGTTGTGTAGTCATAATTAGTTTTTATAATAAATATGACCAAAGCTATAGATAGTTGGTGTTGGTATACTGGGTATAACTTACTAGTTATACCCAGTATACCAACACCAACTATCTATAGTCTAACAACAATAGTATGCAAAAATAATATAAACGTTATGCTAAAGTAGTAGGGTAAAAATAGGCTCCCGTTGCCTTTAAGTTTCTAGTATAACGAAACATGTTAAGTTCATAAAACATTGATAAAAATAAGATTAGTTAATATAATGTGTAATGATTTCTATGCTGTCTGTACAAAACATGTTATGAAGTACATGAATTACTACTCGAGGCAAATCAAGAACAAAAAGTGGGACAAAACGAGCATAAAATTATATTTTATTCAAAAATATTATTTTCGAGACGAAACAGGAATAAAACCTAGGTCAAAATAGGAATTTTTGAGTGGGACGAAAGTCTGTGGGGCAAAACAGGAACAAATCTTAAAATTGCATTCTCATCGGTCCATGATAATTGTGCAGTTTGAAATCAATCCGTCGTTTTCAAATGCGTAAAAATCACGTTCAAAGCTTCCGTTATATAGTTACTTAACAAGCTAAAAAAGCGTAAATTAAAAATTTAGACAACCCCCGACATGAAATGGAATTTGCCATTTTGTGGTGGCGGCCATCTTGGAATTGAAATTTATCATAATGTATAGTATTCTCCTAGTGAAGCCCTTTCATTTGATACCCATATTGAGGGAGTTGTGAAAAAATATGTAATTCGCTACTTTGTGGCAGCTGCCATCTTGGACTGATTTTCATCAAACATAGCTAAGAACACTCCAGACTAATTCACCGTTCAAATAAAAAAAACAAAATTAAAATCGTTCATCCGTTCGGGAGCTACGATACCACAGACACACACACACACAGAGACACGTCAAACATATAACACACCGTTGGTTTTGCGTCGGGGGTTAAAAAGGGCTTCGTTGTATGGAAAATGGTTAACTATCCCTAGGCTGACCATCTTCAGCTTTTATCATACCCATGCAAATGTAAACTAACGTTACACAAAAAGGTTTTTATCCAATTCTTTAGAGCTGTCGTCCTTTTTATATGAAAACGCTTGGGACCTGTCAGATATCAGAAGCCACCTACTGTCCCCATTTCCACTGAAGTTATCTGATTGTTTTGACGAAACCCGACCGTCATACCACTGTTCCATGTCATTGTGCCAAGGTCTGATAACAATGTCTTATTCAAAGATAATATTAGTTATGTCGCGTGTAAAACTTTTGTAAGTGGCTTGTGAAAGGAATAAAGGCTATTTTGGCGCGTACCGATAGAATAACCCCGTTTATATCTATCAGATTGAAGGAGTATTGATAGATGAGATAATAGTAGCATTTTATTTTTACGGCAGAATAGTAGGCAGCAATTGTTTTATTTATATAATATAATAATAATAATGATAATGTTTTATTCACAAAAAGTTTTTTACAAATAATCCTATGAAGTCCCGGACTTCTGAGCTAGGTAATACCTGTGTTACAGAAGTCAGTGCCCTCTCCCAATATTATTTTGTACAAGGGTTGTGAATAAAAATAAAATAATAATAATATTAAAGCAGATAAGCTAAAGATTATAATGTGTGTATGTTCAGCGTTATGTGTTTGTTGTGTATTCTGCATGTTTGGTTTGTGTTATGCGTGTATGACTATATGGTGTGTGTTATGCATGTTTTGTGTGTGTTATGGATGAATGTGAGAGTGATAGGTTGAACAGGGAAATTATTTTGAGTGTAATAAGTTTTCTGAATCGTCGTAACTTAGTTGGAGTAACCAATTTTTAATTTTAATTTTTGCTTCACGAAGCGGAAGAGGATGTATGTTTAGAATTTTATTTATTTTATTATACAGATAGCATGACCTATAACTTTGTTGCCGTCGAGCTGAAACTGTGCAATATTTAGCATTGTGCAATTTTGTTCAATAGAGAATATTACATACCATCACGGCTGCATTCCCCGAAGGGTTAGGCAGACGTGTATTAATGTACTGTATACCCACACTTTGCCAGTATATTTAGGTCTCATTTAATAGGGGGCGACCCTATTGCCATCAACCGGGCATAAAAATCTATATTCCGAGCTGCTGCTGCTACTATACAAAAATCTAACAACACTGCACGACCCGGGAATCGAATCCATTGAATAAAGAAGCGCCTTTTTATTTCAGAGATATTCTACAACATCGAGAATATACATCCATTGTTGATATCAATTGTTTAATTTAATAACCGGGCCGTGGCAACTTGTAAGTAAAACAACACTCGCCACTTATCTGCAAAACATGTTTTAAAACTTAAAAGTATTAGTGTATGTAAATTGCTCAAAATAAATAAATAAATATATAAACCGCCCGTGACGTCACTTATTCATAAAATAGAAGAAAAATACACGTGAAAAGACTACACATTTGCTTGTTCCACAATTCGTACCAACATAAATAAAACATTTCAAATTGCTATCCCCTTGGGAACGTCGGCCGACAATAATTCAAACATAGAGTAAAATCAGGTAATTTACAATGGCCGCATTATATTAAATTATTCATTGTCCGGTCAGGTAGTGTTTGTCGAGTGCTGACTTGATTGTTATGAATAGGGCTGCTATCGGCAACATAATTCAACTTCAACGATGTCGTGATTGAAATCTGCAAATTTTTCATGTAACAAAAAAAAAAAATTTTGACCTAATCTCAACAATAAATTTCACAAAAAGTATTCCATCGCATTATAATATCACAAAGCATTAATACAGTGTAGGTTTCGGTCCCAAAATTTGTATTTATGACGTCTAAAATCAATAAGGAAAATAAATTTTACGGAGTAGAAAACAAAAAAAAATCTTTTATTTTATTGTAAAATTAAAAACTCTATAATTATCTTTTTGTATTTTTTTAAGCATTTTCCATGCTAAGAATACAAGTTATTTTTAATAAAGGAAAAAATCAGCTGGCGGGCGGGATTCGAACCTGCGTCTTCTGGTTCGGTACACCAGACGCTCTGCCAACTAATCCCGCCAGACGATTTTTTTCTTTATTAAAAATAACTTCTATCATTAGCTTAACTTGACTCGATACAGTTAAATTGCAATTTTCAATTAAGTTTTAAGTTAAGTTTTAAATTAAGTTTTGTCTACATATTCCCTAATAGGTAAATACACCAGGGTATTATGGATTATTTTATTGTAAAAGGATAATTTTATTGTGAGAATAAAATATCGCGAATTAGAATTGCGCGTGGGCCGGCCATACAGCGATAAGATACGAACCATTCGCCTTAATTTATTTAAAAAACATGAGTGTGGATCTGAAATATTTTTTGACATTTACGCGAATACTAGACATTGAAATAAAACCACTTTTTAATCAAAAACTAAATCAAATCAATTTATCGCTATAAAATCCGTTAAAAGTAAATACCTTTAACCGTTTTTTTTTATTATCTTTTTGTATTTTTTTAAGCATTTTCCATGCTAAGATTACAAGTTATTTTTAATGAAGGAAAAAACCAGAAGACGCAGGTTCGAATCCTGCCCGCCAGCCGATTTTTTCCTTCGTTAAAAATGACATTTTTTTTTTATTATTTCAACATTTTTTTTAAAATAATTTAAGCCTTGCTTCTATAAGCACGGCTGCCTGAGCAGTGATATTTTTAATAAAATTCTTAGCAGCAGCTTGAGAGTTTCGATTTGAGGCAGGTTATGGTAATATGCAAGCCTCCTACGGAACCTAACATTATATAATAAAATAAATTATTAAATATCTTGGGACATTTTTACACAGCACCATCTAGTCCCAAACTAAGCAGAGCTTGTACTATGAGTACTAGACAATGGATATAATACTTATATACTTTTTTTTGTAAATATGTACTTACTAATAATATATAAGAAACACCCAGACAAACGCAAATAGCTAAGTTTATCACAGAAATGTTTGTGTCTTGTGAGAATCGAACCTACGACCTCGTGATCAGCAATCCGGTACTCGAACCACAGAAGTCGTCAAATCGGCGTATATCGGCAAACTGTAGACCGTGTCGATACACGTAATTATTCGTGGAAAACATGGATGGTGTAACAAATGTGGGTGTACTGCAATACGCCCCTGGCTAACACTACGTGGAATACTAAATTGATATGTCATGTTTTTAATTTCCAGAATTGGAATTCCTTATCCATAAAATACTATAACTGCCAACCTTAGCTAGGTGGAGAGGCATTATGAGATAGAGAGATTGAAAGATACGAGTATTATACTAACACGATACATAGCCACGCAAATTGATAATATCCCTCGCGGCCATCTTGGTGACGTAAAAATGACGTAACCGCTCTCAGTACGCGTTAGCACCACTAGCAAGCAGGCAAGTGCGGCGGATGACGTACACTTTGAGGTTAATAAGACAAGGTTCCCATTAGCAACTTGCGGGACCTATAACAATATTGAACAAATCTGGAAAAACTATCAGATGGCAGCCCTATAGTTATGAATTATGGAGTAACGTCTGACGGTGTGACAAGGATGGTACCTGTCACCATGCCTTATCACGTTGAAGTTTTATTTATAGTTTAAGTGGATGCAGTAACCGCTTATTGTGGTATGGACACGTGATGCGTAGAAGTGAAGAGCATGTTACCAAAAAGGTTTTGAACATGAATGTGGATGGATATAAGGGATGAGGAAGACCAAAGAAAAGATGGATGGACAGTGTGAGAAAGGATTTGACCACCAAGAAGTTAAATAACTAATTAACTGATTTTATTTTATTGTTATTTCGCTAGTTGTTGTGTTATCGTATTATGATGCAGTAAATGCTATGTACGCCTCAATTGTCAGATGCATCAGTCCTAGTTTTTAAGAGTCTATTTAGAATAAGTGTTTATGTATATGATGTGGCTGTACTATTTCAATAAATAAATAAATAAGTAAATAAATGACGATATGACGGCTTGAAATAAAACTACTTTTTACGGATTTTATCGCGTTATATTGATATTATTTTAATCCCGACGTTTCGTAAAAAGTAGTTTTATTTCAATGTCTAGTATTCGCGTAAGTGTCAGAAATCGATATGACGGCTTATAATGATGATGATGATTAAGTGGTTTCAGGCATAGTTGTGCTTTTTAATATTTTACTACTACAACACGTTTTGGTCATTATAGATTTTTATTGGTTTTTCACGTTGCTCGACCCGGAAATCGAATCCAAGACCTCTTACTCAGTAGGCACGCTTACAACTATAAGAATATTAAGGCAGTTTGAAGATATTTTATTTTTGAACACAATTTAATTTATTACTCATCCATGACTAAGTTCGGTTTTTAAGTAAAATTCCAAACAATTATTTGTCGTAGGAATTGAATACATGATCTTGGTCTAATGATAGTAGCAGGGTGACCACCTTAATAATGCTCGACCAAAATAGTTCAATGCAGAATAAATACTAGAAATGTAGGTACCTACTGATGAGTCCTGAATGAAGATTTAAATTGGAATTTATCCCTATACCTCGATTAATTTGATTATTATAGTAGTAGTATTGATAACAACATCGGAGCCTACTCACAGTGGTGCATTCAATTAATTCAGTTTTCAAACTTTAATGTCAACAACAAAGCTATCATAACAGTGAGCTAGCTCATTATGCGCTTAGCTCACTCAAAAATGTTTTTCAGTCAACAAAGACTAAGTATAACATCTCAAAAAGAATAACAGAGTCAGTCTCATTACCTCTTTTTGGCTTAAGTTTCAAAAGAAAGGAGAAAGTATGCATCTTTCATTTTTGAAGAGTGCAACACTTTAAAGGCAAGCTAGAATAATTCTGTAACTGATAAACATACATACATTTTACCATCACGTCTGTATAAAAAATAATAAGCTGCCATATATGTACACTGAACCCAACAAAATGTATGAATAGTTTATATTCCTTTTCAGATTTCAGGGGGGCTAGACAAATTGCAATTAGATAGGTATTCGAATCGACAAACGTATAGAAACAAAATGCATGGAAATGACATTAGTGACAGCCTGATTTATCGAAAGCTAATGTCATTTCCATACATTTTATTTCTATTCCATTGTCCATTCGAATATCAAATTGCAAGTTGTTTGGGCCAGTGTTGGCTCCATAGTAAAAGTAGTTTATAATCATAATAAAAGTACAGTTCGCGCCAACATTATTGTCCGGGTTGAAGTTGGCGTTAGCTAACTTTAATCCCGAGTCACGATGAATAAGGTAAGACAGTCCTGTGTGTTCGCCAACATATTCCAGTTCCTGCATGTAAGGTCATACAAGTCTCAGTATAATGTCACAATAAATTCCGTTGAAATCTAGTTGTTAGAATTGCTTGCAATGATTATAATTAGCAAATACAAGAGCTGTTTACAGTTTGCTTGTGCTTAGTACAGAAGCTCATGCTTGTGACATAATACAAAATGGATATTTCTTATTGTATTTAGCATTAACAAAAAACTTATTTATGTAACAAAGTAGATTAAAAAAAAATGGCCTGAGCCACCGGCGTCAAGTCGCATGCATGTCAGTTTTTAGCCGACTTAAAAAAAGGAGGAGGTTCTCAATTAGACTGTATGTTTTTTTTTCTACAGGCTGTTTCACGGGGAATGCGCACAAGACCTCCATGAACTTATTCCACCATCAAGAAAATGATGGTATCTTAGTTGGATAAAGCGCCAGGTATAGTGAACCAGAAGGGACGAAAGTTCAATCCCCCAAAATTCATTCAAGAAAGTGTGACCTCCGAAGGTCGTAATCTAATTGTTTTACTATTTAGTCTTGCAGAGGTATAACCTCTTGTGATTTTACCACAATATTCCAAACATAGTTCCTAATACTTAGTACACACATGTATTTACTCACCAGTTTGCTTGTTAGTTCTGCGTTTGAACTTTGGGAGTGACTGACTCACCCCTATATTCAACAACTTTGTTACAACTGTAAGTACTTACCTATGGCACGAGGTATGTTCTATATTATAGTTACATCATATTTACTTACTATCGATACTAAATTGATGTGTAAGAACATACTTCAAACATAGAAACTGCCTAATTAGTGTAGTGGTCGAAAAGGCGACTGCCACGCCTGAGACCCTGGGTTAGAATTTCAGATCGAGCAACAGATTTTTCTATGAAATTTTTTGGTAGCAGCTCGGTGTTTGGAATCGTGCTTGATGGCAATGGTCTTGCCTCTATAACATGGGACCTAAACATGTGTGATGGGACGTGAACTGTGAGTGAACTGCCTCTGCCCATTCATTCAGGGAATACAGGCGTGATGGTATGTTGTAACCACGGCAAGTTTACCAAACAGTGATGCAAGAAGAAAATAATTTTCTTCTTGCATCACTGTTTGGTAAACTGTGATGCAAGAAGAAAATTATTTTAGTGTGCATTATTTGAAATTTTGAATAGGTATTTGTAGTTTTGAATATTCAATTTTATTCTAAAAACCTAAACAATGCCTAACTGCGAGGCTTGCGGCTCAATAATAACAGATTACTTTATGGAATGCTCTAAAGGAAAGTGTAAGAAACGTTATGATATAACATGTCTTGAACTAAATGTAAACACATATAAGTCATATACGGAGGAAGACAAAATAAACTGGGTATGCCCAGAGTGTGTCTGTTCAATGCCTAAAAGGGGGAACATGGAAACCCCGCTCACTGTTAAGACACCTGTCTCTAAGACTGCCATCACCAGTACGCCTATGAATAATATAAATATGCAGCGCGGTAGTCAGGCTAGATTTTCACCAACTATAGATTCTGACTCAATACTGCTAGACGAATTACGGGATTTTAGAGCAGAAATGACGGCTCGTATGGACAGCCAGGCTAAGGCGATTTCGCTATTGTTGAATCAGTTCGCGCAAACAAGAACTGATTTGGATAATTTATCCAAAGTGATGAAAGTATTAGAAGAAAAAGTATATGCTAGACAAGCCCAAGACATTATAGTCGACAATCCTCCTTCTACATTTGCAAAAGTTGTTAGTCAACAGAGCCATTCTAATAATTATAAAACACAGAAAACATCTCAAAACGACATCGCCACCACCAAAACACAAAAAGTAAACAAAGGTGGGGCCATGAAGTCCGCCGTATTACCGGTAGCAGAAACGGCTCATATCACTACGCCGCCGCCGCCGCCGACAAGCACACCTTGTGAAAAAACTGATATGCAGGAAGGCGACACTGGAATGGGCTGGACAACAGTAATGAAGAAAAAAAATAACAGACCACCTAAAAATGTAGCAATAGGAACAAATAAGGAGCTGAAGGCTATTCAAGGAGCAGAACGTAAAAAACACTTGCATGTGTGGCGATTGCATCGTGAAACTACCATTGATGCAATAACTGATCATGTGAGAAGCATATGTGGCCCAAATGTCCAAATAAAAATTGATAAAATCAAACATAAAACCGAACGAGACTACTCGTCGTTTATAATAGGAGTTCCCGAAAACTGGTACCAAAAATTGCATCAGCCAGAAATTTGGCCCATGAATGCTGAATATAATGAATGGATTTGGTTTCGAAACTCCACCAAAAACGGATCAAATTAATACTATTGATTTATATTACCAAAACGTTAGAGGTCTTCGAACAAAGTTGAACGAGTTTAGAAATAGCATAGAGATATTAGATTCAGATTTATACGCAATCACGGAATCGGGTTGCAATCCATCCATACATGACGCGGAATTAATTCCGCCGGGATATCAAATACTTCGATGTGACCGAGCGGACGGTCGGAAACAGGGAGGAGCGTTCTTAGTGGCCACACACCGGTTGGAGCTGAGGCAAGTACACGTGAGTGACGTAGCTATAGACACCTGCGTGTTTGAAATAGTCAATGCAACGGTTTATTTAAATAAAAGATTTTTATTTTTGTGCTCTGTGATTTACATTCCGCCTGGTAGTACCGAGAATGACTATATGGTTTTGTTTAGAATAATAGAGAAATTGTGTACCAATTATAAAGAAATCATTGTGTTAGGTGATTTTAATCTTTTTTCGTGTCCCATAAATGTAACAAATTATTATGAATATTTTTTGGCCTATTGCGGATTCACTCAAAACAATAATGTACCTAATTGTTTAAATAGGCAACTAGATTTAATATTTAGTTCAGGTTTTCGAGAGGTGTCAGTTGTAGCGGCGGACGAGCCACTCGTGCCCGTGGATGCGCATCACCCGCCACTTGTGGCGAGCGTGCGGCTCGCGAGCGCTCCGCGCCCCGTGCCCGCTGGCGCCCCCTCTGTTGTCAACACACACACTACTACTAGACCGCGTTGGAATTTTTATAAAGCGGATTATGAATTGCTCTATTCTATGTTAACATTAGCGGATTGGACAGATATGTACGAGATGAACGATATGGATGATATCTTGAATTTCTTCTATGACAAACTGAATAACATTTTAGATGCAAGTGTTCCTAGGAAAAAGTTTACAATTAAACAACAATATTCTTACCCGAAATGGTACACGAGCGATATAATAAAAAACATAAAAATTAAAGCAAGATTACATAAAATTTATAAAAAAACAAAATTAAATATAGATTATGTAGAATATTCGAAATACAGAGCAATTACTAAAAAATTAATAGAAATCGCGCTCAAGCAGCATGAAAATAATGTTCAATGTCAGTTTGCGAAGGACCCTAAGTCATTTTGGCAATACATACGATCACAGAAGAGTGCAACTAGTAGACAGGACATTTTAAAGGACGGTCAGTATTTGTCAGATGAGGAGTGTGCAGAGCAGTTCGCGACGTATTTCGAGTCAGTATACAGTAGTGAGCCGCCACGATTAGACTCAAAAGCGGCATCTGCGGAGGCGGCGAATGCTATTAATGCGTGTGTGCAAATTAATCATCTAAGCATTAAGGACGTTAGAAATGCACTCGAGCGCCTTAAGCCTCAGCGTTCTGCCGGCCCGGATGGTATACCAGCGTTTCTTTTTAAAGATTGTGGAAGGATACTCGTGGAGCCATTGCATTATATATTTAATGCCTGTCTGCATTCTGCAAAGTTCCCAGCTCGGTGGAAGATTACCCGAGTCATCCCAGTGCCCAAAGGCAAGGCGGGACCTGACATCAGTGGGTATAGGCCAGTTGCGGTGCTGTCGACGCCGGCAAAGGTGTTCGAATCTGCCATTCAGCGCTGTATGCAAGAGCAAGTGCGCGGACATTTATCTGATGCGCAGCATGGATTCCGGCCGGGGCGCAGCACTGCTACCAATCTCTTAAGCTTCATGGGACATGTGGTGCCGGCGGTAGATGCTGGGGTGCAAGTGGATACAGCTTATTTTGACTTCAAAAAAGCTTTTGACACCGTTGACAATGACATCTTACTGCGTAAGCTAGCAGAGGTCGGGTGTACCCCACATCTATTGCAGTTTTTCGCCAGTTACATGCAAAACAGACAACAGTATGTAGACTACAACGGATGTGAATCCGAGTTGTATTACACTTGGTCTGGTGTAAGTCAGGGCAGCAACTTGGGGCCTCTAGAATTCTTAATAATGATAAACAGTTTACCGGAGGTCGTAAGACATGGTTCTTGTTTATTGTTTGCAGATGACCTCAAGTTGCTGTTTAAGATTAAGTCCGAGTCTGACTGCAAGCGCCTACAGGAAGATATAGATCGAGTAGTACAATGGAGTCATGAGAACAAACTATACTTCAACATATCCAAATGTTCGTTGATGAGTTACACGCGTGCTCGTGCACCTCTGCTCTATGAGTACGTAGTGGACGCGGCACCATTGCAACGAGTCACGGAGGTGAGGGACTTGGGTGTTCTCATGGCTCCCGATCTATCATTCCGTGTGCATGTAACTAAGATCTGCAAGAAAGCGTTCAGAAATTTAGGATTTGTACTGCGACAGACACGAAATTTCACAAACATCACAGCAATTAGGGTCCTATATGACGCACTAGTCAGGAGTCATCTGGAACATAGTGCAGTTATATGGAACCCACATGAGGCTAAGTACTCTGTAATGTTAGAACGCGTCCAGAACAAATTCACGCGCCATTTGTACAAGAAGTTATATGGGGTATATCCGTTTTACCCACTGATGTATCCCACTCTGTTTGTCTTGGGCATGGTTGGCTACAGTCAACTGCACATCCGAAGGGAGTTTACGCTGGTTGCCTACTTAGTGAGAGTGCTCCGTGGAGTGGAGAGTAATCCGGGAGTATTACAGCGCTTAAGCTTGTGTGTGCCGGACCGCTACGTGTGGAGGCGGCGTCGCCCGCCGCTGCTACTGGTGCCTACTGCGAGGACTAACCTGCTCGCCAAGGCGCCCCTTACCAGAGCTATCCATACCATAAATGAACTTCAAACTAAAATTGATGTGTTTACAGTTAATTGGAGTGAATTCGCAAGGGTATTACTATTTATATTATGCTACAAGCAAAATAATTCTTAAATTATAATAATACCTATATATTTATAAGTAATAACATTATGATAGATGAGTTAGGTATGTTATATTGTGTTAGTAATTTAATTTTATTGTTTTTTATTCGTAGGTCCCCATTTTATTATTGTAAATACATAGTTTTAAATTTAGTTTCAAGTTTTAGGTCTTAGCTGTCGCATTAGGGTAAAACCTGTCATGATAGTGTTTAAGTTGTTGCAATAAATAAATAAATAAATAAATAAATAAATTTTGGGAGTTCCTTTGTTGAAACAGCTCTAATTTCCAATCCAGCTCTGTGACAATAATTGTCAAATTCCTCAGGGAAAAGGATATTCGGACCCCGATGACCGAATATCTTTAAGCGGGATTTCGGGGTAACACCAAGAACTTGAGGGGTAAAATTATCTCATGAAATGGTAAAACTTTAGTACCTATTGTTACGCCGAATAACTATTAGAAGCACGTAGGTGGTTCACGAAGATTCGAGAATAATAAAAAATATTAGAAATTTTATGAATTGTATCTGGAACAACCTTCCTTCTTGGAGAGGGGCGTTGATACCACAGTTTTAATACTATTGTTGTTATCTTCGTTTCAACTAATTGTTTGTTTATGTTTCTGGTTCTACAATAAACTATTATTAATATTTTGAAATAATGTTTTAACATGTTATTGCTTAGCGGTAGAATATTGGCAATGTAAGTAATACCACTATAACAAGGTCAGGTACCTAAGTCCTACGACCCCAACAAAAACTACAGTAAAAGTTACAAGTAACACCCGAATACTATAACACTGATCGATCGGTAACACTAATTAGGTAACCTTGGAAGCAGCTGGGGATTATTATTATGAATTATTTAGTAACAACGCCACTTTAATTGAACCAACTGTTTTTGAACGATACACGGAAGGGAACGTTAACCCCTGTTTCAAACTTCTTAATAATTTGGTTTGTTTGTTCTAACGTGAGTAACTTTATGTAATGTATACTTTGATAATGTAAAATTCTGATACTTAAGAGTTAGAAAATATCTGATAGGTACTAATGCTTGTTTGCATGACATCTGTGGTCTAGTGGTTCGAGTACCGGACTGCTGATTGTGTCTTTTGGGGGTTCGATTCCCACAGGACATAAATATTTATGTGATGAAAGTTTGTTTTTTTGTGAATGTACTTACAAAAAAATATTTATAGTATTATATCCATTGTCTAAGTATATAATGATTGTCATGTAGGTATACGATAAAATATGGTTGAGGGTCAAAGTCGTTCAAACACAAAATACTTACGCGACGCTTGTCTGGTACGCTCTATCGCCCTGACGCGCGCTAAAAACGCATTCTATTTGACGAGGCCAAGATACATAAACTGCTTTAGATATATTTCACACATATTAGGATATCACGCCTACTTTCTTTTTGGGCATTTACTATATCAAATATCTGAATGACGCACTTTTAAGAATATGAAGCGTACATAAATAGGTTTTACTTTGTAAATATTAAATAAGCATAAAAGCAGAAATCTTAATATGAATCGTTTCAATGTAATGTTCGGGTAAAATTCACCTAATCCTATACATTTTAAATGTACCGTGGGATGTGTAAGAATATTCTGGAATGTAATCATTTAAGTAACGTCTTACGCATATTTATTGAGTTCGACGAGTATTCCAGCTCATAATAAAAGCTTTAGAATATGAATATAATAGATTTTTTTTCAAGTCGGCGTTTATGTATTATATATTATAAGTGTTGCCTGCCTTTTAAAAGAATAATGTTAACTGCCTCGTTACAGTTAGAGATTCACTTTTCACATCCATAATTTTGCGGAAAACCCAAACCATTTTGCTTAACCTGGGAATCGAACCTAAGAACTCGTAGATCCATTAGGCTAACGAGGTAATTAAAGGTTACGTATAGTAGATTAGTAGAACATCTACACCTAACATTTAATTAACACGTTTTACGAATCCGTTAAATTTTTAAACAGGAAAATCATCAAAATTCTTCAAATTCATCAAATTTAACGAACTTCGTGAGATAACGTCTGTAACTTATTATTATAAGTTACAGACGTTATCTGTCTGTCTGTGATAACGTCTGTAACTTATTATTATAATATGTCTGTAACTTATTATTATAAGTTACAGACGTTATCTCACGAAGTTCGTTAAATTTTAAAATTCGAACTTTATGTCAATTCCATAGATGTCATCACACGTGTTTTCGTAAGATATAATGACTATACAACATTATTTAGTCGTTCACAGGAAAATCATTAAAATTCTGTGCTTTCTAGCTCAGTAACTCTTCTACAGTTCACACGCGTAGATGTAATTATAAGTTACAGGCGTTATCTCACGAAGTTCGTTAAATTTTAAAATTCGAACTTTATGTCAATGCCATAGATGTCATCATGTGTCTTCGTAAGATATAATGACTATACAACATTATTTAATCGTTCACAGGAAAATCATCAAAATTCTGTGCTTTTTAGCTCAGTAAATCCTCTATAGTTCACACGCGTAGATGTTATTATAAGTTACAGACGTTATCTCACGAAGTTCGTTAAATTTTAAAATTTGAACTTTATGTCAATTCCATAGATGTCATCACACGTGTCTTCGTAAGATATAATGACTATACAACATTATTTAGTCGTTCACAGGAAAATCATCAAAATTCTGTGCTTTTTAGCTCAGTAAATCTTCTATAGTTAACACGCGTAGATTTGTAATTATAAGTTACAGAGGTTATCTCACGAAGTTCGTTAAATTTTAAAATTCGAACTTTATGTCAATGCCATAGAGGTCATCACACGTGCCTTCGTAAGATATAATGACTATATAACATTATTTTTGTCGTTCACAGTAAATTCATCAAAATTCCGTGCTTCCTAGCTCCGTAAATCTTCTATAGTTCACACGCGTCGTCCGACCGGATCGTGTCGTCTACATTGTTAGACCAGGGACATAAAACACTGTGTCAGTACATGAATAATTCAAATTACAAGCTCCTGGTCTACACGAGAGACGTGGTTCAAATAAAGCTGTGTGTACACTACGCCAATAGCACGACGACAATTTTCAGGAAATCAACTCGGGGTGAGCGAGTCAAAGGAAATGTTGTTTTCAAATGTTTAACTTGTCAAGGAACTATGAACATACAATCACGCCTATATTCCCTGAAGGGGTAGGCAGAGGCGTACACCCACATTTCGCTGGTATGTTTAGGTCCCATGTAATAGGGGTGAGCCTATTGCTACCAACCCGGCACAAATCCAGACTCGGAGCTGCTACTGGCAATATCACAGAAAACCCACCAACACTTTGCTCAACCCCGGGGATCGAACCCAGGGCCTCTAGCGCAGCAGTCGCGCTTAGGACCACTAGACCAACGGCGCAAACGGGAACTATTAGCACATAAAAAAATAATTGTTTCGACCCTTTACAGGAACCCGATTCTTTAATTGACTTCACACATTGGCCTTGAATATTTTACATATTTATAGCCTAACCTAACCTAAATTAAAAATTTAGAAAACCTCCGACACGAAATATAATTTGCCATGTGGTGGCGGCCATCTTGAATTTTAAATTTTTCATAGTGTATAGTATTCTCCTAGTTAAACCCTTTCATTTGATACCTATATTGTGGGAGGTGTGAAAAAATATGTAATCCGCTATTTTGTGGCGGCGGTCATCTTGGACCGATTTTCATTAAACATAGCTAAGAACACTCCACACCATTCAAATAAAAAAAAACAAAATCAAAATCGGTTCATCTGTTCGGGATCTACGTTGCCACAGACATACACACACACACAGACACGTCAAACTTATAACAGCCGTCGTTTTTGCGTCGGGGGTTAAAAATAGTTTAGGTATTAACTGAAGGCTCTCAGTGTAAACATAGCCCAATAGTAAACGCATGAGAAAATGTGTACCGCTTAATTTTGAATGACGTCACTAAACAGATGCTACAAACCGCTTTCTCATATAGGTTAATTAGATTTATTTTATTTTATATTTACAGGCCCATGATAGTTAGTAGTAGATAGTTTTTGTTGCTATTATTATTTATTTATTTCTTTGACAAGGCACTTCTTATATAGGGTGAATTTGTCAGCTATAGAAGTGCACAGCACTTGCATACATTTTACTAGACTGACACTGTGCACCTGTATCAATTAGCAAGAAAACGGAACACCCGTGATCTTTACTTATTTAGGGTGTAAAGGGTAAAAATTATACGAGATAAATAATAATAATAATAATATCTATATAATAATTATCTATGTAATTGTGTTATATTTTTTTTGTAAAAATGATAAATAAATCTATACTATTTATATTTTATATTTATTTAAATATTGTAAAGCTGAAGAGTTTGTTTGTTTGGTTGAACGCGCTAATCTCAAGAACTATTAATCCGATTTGAAAAACCCTCCAATGTTAGATAGCCTGTTTAACGAAGAAGGCTATATATCATCAAGCTACGGCTAATAGGAGCTGAGTATAAATTAAAAATGTTGCAATTAGAAAACCCCCAACACGAAATGTAATTTGCCATTTTGTGGGGGCGGCCATCTTGGATTTCAAATTTATCATAGTGGTATTCTACTAGTTAAGCCCTTTCATTTGATACCCATATTGTGGGAGGTGTGAAAAAATATGTAATCCGCTATTTTGTGGCGGCGGCCATCTTGGACCGATTTTCATTAAACATAGCTAAGAACACTCCATTCCTTCAAATAAAAATAACAAAATCAAAATCGGTTCATCCGTTCGGGAGCTACGATGCCACAGATATACACACGCACACACAGACACGTCAAACTTATAACAGCCGTCGTTTTTGAATTAATGTAGGTTTTTATTGGTACCATTGCATTGTTTTGATGACTAGGAGCCTGTTTTATCACCTCCCAGTTTTACCAGTAAGTTCCCGTTAAACTATTTGGTAGATAATATTTCATAGGTACTTTTTTCCCATTATTGTTGCATCTAGACACGGTAAAACAGGCCCTAGTCTTACTTACTGTTAATAATTAAACTCCAAGGTGAAATTTATTTTGATGTGTGAAAGGAAAACCAAATTAATTAATGTTGCATACTGCACAATAGCAATGACTTCCTAGTAGAAATTGTACCTAAAATCAAAAGATATTTTTACACCTGAAAACCTATGTACGATCTAGTTTTTTTCTATAAATCCTGTGTAAAGTTTCAGATTCTACAAAATCTTAAACTTTTTAATTAAATTCCTTCCTACCTTCGTACATGTGTACATGTGTAGCTGTCGTAAACACGGTATGCATTCGGTTGAAGTTCTAACATGACCTTTAAAACTACATAATATGTGTGACACATTTGGTACACAGCTCTAATATTAATTTGCATACAAAGTTGTATCACTGGGTAGTCCGTGTTATTTAATTAAATACTAGCTTGTGTCGGTTTTTTGCCGAAAATATGCGACGTAATATTTTAACTTATTGGCGTTGCTGATGTCCATGGGCGGTGGTTACCACTTACCATCAGGTGGGCCACCTGCACGTCTGCCACTGTAAATATAAAATACAATCTGGCAATAAAAAAAAAAAAAAAAAATTGGTTTTTTTTTTTGCTTCATTAAAAATAACTTGTATTCTTAGCATGAAAAATGTTTAAAAAAATACAAAAAAATACTTAGTTATTTATTTTAATTTATATAAGGCCTGTTCAGCTTTTGATAGCCGCTAACTGCCGGATAAATAAATAAATGGAACAAATTTATCTGGCAAATAATTTATCGGAAACATAATTTTTAACGGAAACTTACTTTTAACGGGAAGTTTTTTTTTGTTATCGCCTACAGGGGCAGACGAGGCGGCCGTCTGTTCAGGCGGTCCGTTAATAGTTTCCGTTAGTTACGTAGGGCTCCTAATAAGGCCGTAAATACCTATTATATATATATATATATACGACGACGTTTGTGGTCTAGTGGTTCGAGTACCGGACTGCTGATCACGAGGTCGTGGGTTCGATTCCCACGTTTTTCGTTTGTCTGGGTGTTTCCTATGTATTATATGTATGTATTTACAAAAAAAAGTATATAAGTATTATGTCCATTGTCTAGTACCCATAGTACAAGCTCCGCTTATTTTGGGACTAGATGGTGCTGTGTAAAATGTCCCAGGATATTTATTTATTTATTTATTTTATTTATTTATATGTATTTTAACTGACGAAAATCGTACTTTACAAATATTTGGCCGCGAGTGTAGAAAGGAGAGGGTTTCTCTATGAAATCCTCAGTAGCAGTTCGGAGTTTGAATTTAATTTCAATTAATGGCAATGGGCAAGCCCACTATTACATATTATGACCGAAAGCATACCAGCGAACCAGGGGGCCTAGACAAGTTGCGAATAGAAACAAAATGTGTGGAAATGACACAACCTTTCGACAAATCGGGCTGTCACTCATGTCATTTCCGTACATCTTGTTTCTATTCGTTTGTCGATTGGAATGTCAAATTGCAACTTGTCTAGGCCCCCAGTACATCTCTGTCTAACCCTTCAGGAAATCAGACTTGATGGTATGGCGTGGAAAAATATTAATTACTCACACACTTAGCAAAAACGCTTCCACTCAAATTAGTCACAATTTCTAATAGACAAACATTACTAAATGAAGAAATTAATATAAAACACAAATAATTGGTACGAAACTCCCAGCGAATTCATTATCCAACGCATAAATACATTTTACCGTGCGTATTAATGATTTTTGAGTCCCCCAGGCGATAAGCTCATCATAAATGGTAACATCATTGTTTTTACAGTTTTTGACTGTTTAAGCTTTGAAGGTTTTAACGTGAACATTTTAATACCATACGAGACCTACATGACATGATAACTGAATATTACCATCACGATGTACTCCCACTCGGGTTAAGCAGAGGTGTACGCCCAAGTTGGGAGCGAACTTGCTTACCCTACGCGCCTTTAAGTATTAATAATATTTTTTTTATTTAGGTTAGGGAAACAAACAGCTTATTTAGTATCTTAACAATAGGTTAAAAAATATAAATACAAAGAAAACTCTAGCGATCAAAAAGATGTTTTGTTAGTTAAAAATAATTATATGTCCGTGACACACAATTATTGAGAATCATTCGATATAGGTATGTCGTTACTTATTCGCGACATGACGTATGATTCTTGACATTTTTAAAATATGTCAATATGGCGTTATTTAACAGGTTATTATTAGATAAAAAAAAGGTTTTTTAACAATGTCAATTTTATTAGATATATGAGAAACAAATGAGTTTGTAAATGATTTAAAGGGAATGGGGGGCTACCCCGAAAACCTATATACGAACTTCCGACTGAGAGATCGAACGTTTTCATACCACGAAAGTGTGTGAAACTAACAGAAGGCAGCAGGTGTATACTTCTGTTGACCGTACTCACTAATATTAGAGTACAATCGTAAAACATGGCGAGTATGAATGGAAGAGTAGGAAGTGGCCGACCTCGGTGGACGTACCACAATCAGATTGCAAACATTCTCAAATAAAGCCACGTTAGCAACAACCTAAATCGACGATCATAAAGGAGGGATCAATGTAGAAGAAGGGAAACTTGCGTGCCAGGGTCGTAGTGGAAAGGAGTGATAGGCGTAAAAATATGTTTATCCAGTGTCCATAATAATATTATAAAGAAGAAAGATTTATTTGTTTGCATTGAATAGGCTCCGAATCTACTGGACACTTCTTTTACCATTAGAAAACTACATATATAACTAATTTATAAGAAAAATACCCAGACCACGAGGCGGAACCCTAATCACACCTGTGACACTCCATACAAACTTTCCGATACCGCTGCACGCTACAATACCAAATGTCAAACTTTTCAAAATTACGTTTGTACACGTGCAAATGTGTGCGTGAAGGTGCGTAGGGTTTGTTGGCAGTCCAGCAAGAACACCGGCAGGATGCGGGGGACCTGATGTATCTGACATTAGGGAGGGGCGGAGAGTGGCCATTCTGTTATTATTTATTATGTCCCTTAATAATGTATTTTCGTAGTAGACCCCCAGATTTTACCGACAGATTCAAACGGGTGGAATAGATTCTTGGATACCAGGAACGTGTTATAACAGCGAGCAACTCGTGACGGGAATTGAATAGGAATGCAGATGTAGATGTTGATAGACTGGATCTGATATGACATTTAAATCTGTGAAGCTGTTAGACGTTTCCGCAATCAAACAAATCTATGGTTGTATGAAAGCAATTGTTTTTATACGATAAGTTCTTCAGGTATTGGAATAATTTCTAGTATATAAACTAAATTAAAAAAAATTAAAACCCCTGGCACGAAATGTAATTTGCCATTTTGTGGTGGCGGCCATCTTGGATTTGAAATGTTTCGTAGTGTATAGTATCCTCCTAGTTAAGCCCTTTCATTTGATACCCATACTGAGGGAGGTCTGAAAAAATATGTAATCCGCTATTTTGTGGCGGCGGCTATCTTGAACCGATTTTAATCAAACCTTTCAAATAAAAAAAGCAACAACACACACACACACAGACAAACAGACACGTCAAACTTGTAACACCCCGTCGTGTTTGCGTCGGGGGTTAAAAAATATATATTATTTGCATTTAATTTTTACATTTAAGAGGTACACCTCTACCTCTACGTTTTTCATCCAGATTTACCAGCCAGGAATCAAAGTCAGTGCCTTAATTTTGTTGGGAAGTTTGTTGCGCATTTTCTCCTTCTCAGCAAGAAACATATCAAGGCATTGAAGGACTAGGCTTTTTGGAGGCTGTCCTAAATGCAAAAATGTTCAAAAAGTATCTACCTTGAATAAAATGATTTTGACTTACTCATTATTAAAATAAAATGCTCGAATTATTGAGCACTTTCCAGTAATCCAGTTCTATGTAAAATTGTGACTTGTGTCTGTTTCAAGCTATGTAGCTTCAGCATAAAGCGACGAAGCCAGCCAAGTTGCAGTGCCAAGTTATGAGAGCTTTTTGCCCTAACGTGCCATAGTACTGAGCGGTATTCATTACATCGCAAACTTTCCGGGTATCGGGAAGGGTTTGAATAATACACGAAGTTGGCGCATTGTCATCACGGAATAGTTCAGTGAGGGTAAGGTGTCAAGTTTGTTCAGATAGGATTACTACCTACTTAGTATTTACTTTGTTATTCTTTGGTAACTATTGTAAAAAATAAGGGCATTTTTGACGATGGACGCACTGTCGCCCAAGATACTATGCATTGACGATCAATAAGATCTATCGGCTACTTACAGATTTACTCGATTCACGGTCAAGAGGTGAGTGATGTTTGTTGATTTTGTTACACGTCATTATAATTACTCGAATATATATGCGTATGAAATGTTGGTAGGACATAATCTATTAAATATTCATTCTCTCACATCCTTTGAGGTTCTTTGGAGTCATCACCTGACTATATCGGATTCACTAGAGGTCAATATGTAAACCAAATTCAGGGATAAAATGACCCCTTTAAAAACCTTTTAATAAACACCCGAAGCTTGCACTGTCCTCAGTTTATTTGCTCCAGTGGACTTAAACCCAAGCAATATAGTGTCATATCTCACCAACGTTAAAGCCTTTAAAGACCTTAATCCAAGCAAGAAGATTACATTCTTAAAGAAGTTTGTATACTGTGCAAATGATACTTGAATAGCAAAGCTACATACAATGCTTAGGACTTCAGTTCACAATAGCGACTAATGATGTGTCTTGCCTTTGATACAACGAAATCAATATTGAGAGCTAATGGAGATTGTATGTAGACGCACTAATTTGTTCGACGGCCTGTTAAGTGACTTTAGGAGGCTTTGATGGAGGGATGACACTGTAAGCTTTTGAGAAGTACACTAGAGACTTAGACGCATAATATCAAGCTGACTAAAACATTAGTTAGATCACTATGGGAATACGATGATTTAGATATTCATTAAATCCAGGAGCTGACGGGATTTTTCTACACAGAAACATATTTTTCGTTTTCCTGCGACTTTGTCTAGTACAGAATTTTAGTCAATTTTGTCACACAATTTTAATCAAATCCGTCTAGCCGTTAAAGCATGACCGTGTAAGAAACATCCAAATATACAAAATAAATATAAAATTAGTAGGATTTTTGGAGTAATCTGCAACTGGACTAGTTGACCTTTGTTTTTGAGTGAAAATCCATATGGAAGCCTCCTGAGTAATATTGTTAACACATTGAACTGTTGCACATCCATTTCCCATAGAGCATTTAAAATTATAGCAATAATAATATGCACACGGCTACACTCAAAAAGGAATAGTTAAACACACATTACAAATTAATCAGTTTTAAAATGAGATCAAAAGTGTTGGCTATTAAATTTTTCCAGTAAGCTGAACTCACATTGTATAAGACTTTCGTACGACGAGAGGTAAGCTTATACTGAGGATATATAGCTTGGATATATCGCTACATTTCCAAGCTGGCGTACCAATAAATAGACCTGATTGCTTTCCTTCGTTAATCCCTCACCGCTCGGTGTGACCTAATTTAATTTTCTAAGAAATTTCTCAATAAAACTGCATCAGTGATAGAGCTCAGTAATTGAATCATGTTCAAAGAACCCACTAATATTATTTAGAGCCAGAGGGAGAGGGAGCCCGTACTGCACACTGCGGATTGAAAATATGGGATATAACTTAGTTTTGTTCGTGTTATCTATACTTCTATACTAATATCTATACTAATATTATAAAGAGGAAAGATTTGTTTGTTTGTTTGTAATGAATAGGCTCCGAAACTGCTGGACCGATTTCAAAAATTCTTTCACCTTTGGAAAGCTACATTATCCCCGAGTAACATAGGCTATATATCATCACGCTATGACTAATAGGAGCGGAGTAGTAATGAAAAATGTAGCAAAAACGGGGAAAAAATTATAAGACCACGCGGGCGAAGCCGCTGGCGGGAAGCTAGTTTTTAATAACTTTATAGTGTAGATTCACAAAGCGATCGAAACACGGATTCTCGTAGACCCACGCAGTACTCGCTCTCTACGTGATATGATGATTTTTTTATTATCATCATCATCATCATATGTTGAAATTAGAAGGCACAAGCAGGGTAGACCACCAGCCCGATTGTCGGACGGTATTGTGAGCAGTGGGGAATCGGTAGGTGCCACTTGCACAAGATCGGCAACAGTGGCGTAATAGAGATGAGGCATTTACTCAGCAGTGGGTGTTACCGGCTGCATATTTAGATGTGTCATCATATCAGCTAAAAGAGATCCAGGATCAGAGAAAGAATCTGCGAAGTTTTAGACTTATACCGACTAAAAACCAAACTTGGAGGCTAAACTTGTCCCGTAGTCAGCAGCACGGGAAAGTAGAAGGGCGAAATCTAGGGGAGATTTCGCCCTTTCTACTAAAATGTATTGTTCTGCCTCGTTGGTATAATGGTCTGAAGCGTGACTGCTATGCCAAAGGTCCTGGTTTCGATCCCCGGGTCGAGAAAAGTGTTGTTAGATTTTCTGTCAAATTTCCAGTAGCAGCTCGGAGTCTGGATTTGTGCTCGGTTGATGGCAATTGGCTCGCCCACCTACACCTACCTAATATACCGGCCGAAACGTGAGTGTACATAAGTACGCCTCTGCCTTCCCCTTCGGGGAATGGGGGCGTGATGGTATGTACTAAAATATATATAAATACTCTCTCATGCGAAAACTAGAAAGGGATTGGTGAGAATAGTGGGTACCTACGCTCGAATAGTTTAGATGGCTACAAATTTCTAAGACGCTGGGCTTATGCTAATATTATTGTGCAAAACATAGTTTATACAAATCTTTAAGCGCGTCTGATACTTTGAAACTGATGTTTTCAGATAGTTTTTATAGGTACGAGTACACTCCATAGCTGTTCAAGTTAATTAAAACGTAACTGAATAGTAACATTACTTGAATATCTACGATAAAAAATCCTTAATTTCCTAACTCTTAATTCCTACAAGCTTTTGCCAAAAAATCTGCACTTTTTCAGCTAACTAATTCTCGGAAACATTAATGAACTAGTTTGTTCAAAATGAATTGTTCGACTAAAAATTTTATTTTGTAGAATGTCCAGCATTTTGAAGAATTTTCAAGTACCTATGTGTATACAGTTTTAA
This sequence comes from Acronicta psi, assembly GCA_946251955.1. NCBI lineage: Eukaryota > Metazoa > Arthropoda > Insecta > Lepidoptera > Noctuidae > Acronicta > Acronicta psi. The sequence continues at coordinate 9,206,578 of OX276482.1, read as the reverse complement.
ATTTTAATCATAGGGTCAAATAGCGTTTACTAATAGTGTTTAATAAATCAATACCAGCTAAATACTCTTGACTTCGACTGTACTGTTATCTATCTCTACAATAACTACGAGTGTTCCTATAACAAACACAAGACATATTGTGGACTAACCTAACCATTAAACTAAAGTAAACTACAGTTCACACAAGTCGGTTTATTATAGACAACGTTTAATTACCTAAACTAGAACAACCGTAAAATATCATGCTGATTACTAGTGCCGCCAAATATGTATGGTTTAGTAGAGTAACAATATATTCGGAAGGAATTTAAAATATTCTGGTATGAAGTAAGGTTAAGCTGCGTTCTTCGCGGTCAGCCTATTGATGGGTGACCATTTTAAAACACGTTAACTTTTGCAGACACGGTAATTCATTCCTAATCATTAGGGTCAGCATCTTAGGATACCTAGGAAGTCGATATTATCTATACTAATAATATAAAGATTTGATTGTGTGTTTGTTTCTATTGAATATGCTCCCTACTGGGGGGCTAGACAAGTTGCATTTTGAAATTCGAATCGACAAACGAATAGAAAGAAAATGTATGGAAATGACACCAGCTTTCGACAAATCGGGCTGTCATTAATGTTATTTACATACATTTTGTTTAGACGTTTGTCGATTCAAATGTCAAATTACAACATGTCTAGGTCCTTTGGACTGATTTGAAAAACTCTTACATATACATTCTTCACAGACAGTTACATTATATCTTTACCGAGTTACATAAAGGCTATAATTAACAAGACATGCGCAGACCACGTAGGTGAATCCGTTGGCGGAACTACCTATACCTAGTTATAAACGACGTCTGTGGTCTAGTGGTTCGAGTACCGGACTGCTGATCACGAGGTCGTGGGTTCGATTCCCACAGGACACAAACATTTATTGTGATGAACTTGTGTTTGTATTTGTCTGGGTGTTTTCTATGTATCATAAGTACCTATGTATTTACAAAAAAAAAAGTATATAAGTATTATATCCATTGTCTAGTACCCATAGTACAAGCTCTGCTTAGTTTGGAACTAGATGGTGCTGTGTAAAAATGTCCCAGGATATTTATTCATTTATTTATTATAAATAAAATATTAACTTTGAAATATCACACATAACATGTTCCCATAAAGGCATTCATTCTAATATTATAACATTCGTTCTAAATTTGACGATTCCATGTTTGTTAAGCGAAAAAAAAATCAGCAGGAAATGTCAAAGGAAGTTGTTTGCGTAAAATATGTACCAATTTACGAAAAATATGATTTCCCATCGGAAACTGAAATGACTCAAAATCAGAAATGTGTTTGCATGCTTTACGTGTTCATTTGGTTCTTTGATTCTAATTTATGTATTTTGAGGTAGTTTAGTTCTAATAGTTAAAAGTGCAGCTGCTGAGCGTGATGTCCTGGGATTGATTCTCAGTTAGAGCAAAGTGTTATTAGTTATTCTGTAATTTTTTTTAGTAGAAACTTGCGTGTAAGTGAAATCAGTTTTATTATGTGACTTAGATATCCAAAGTATTGTGGTGTTTAGGTGTAGTTAATTTGTCCATTGTGACAGTTGTCAAGCTGTGAAGAAACAGTTGAATATAAGATTTTATTGAGCAAATATATTATTTCATTTTATCGCCCGTAATTCAGTACCTACATTATTTAATTTAATTTTATGCTCTTTCCATCAGTTTAATTCAGTTCACGCTTGACCGCGGTCGCGTGCGTACGTAGGTCAACTGCCGTGCGTTACGATACGAGTATGTTGTCGTCCAAGAGATTAAAATGTGCAAACTGCAACATCGTAATTTGTGAAGTGTTGGCATTTATCCAGAATAAGCTTGATGTTATGGATGAAGAAAGTCTCATTCGTATATGCGAAAGTGCATTCAGTGTTGAAGATATCGAAGAAGCAAAGTCGTTGTTATTTGAATCCTTGCAAAAAACGGCAAAAACTAGGAAGCGTCAAGGGAAAACTCAACGCAACCTAGACGATATTATTGTGTTATTTAAAGGAACTGATCCAGAAAAAATACCAATGTTTGTGGCTAAGGACTTAGAAAAACTACCTCCTGTGACATTTGATCACATTGACGTTACGCCAATGCTTAAGAAAATCCTTATGTTACAAAGAAATATTGAAGATATTCAACAAAATTATGTCACAAAATTAGAATTACAGCAGAATTATTGCCACAAACTTCCATCTTATGACGAAAAGCAAAATATAAATACAAAATGTGGGAGTAATTTGCAAAACATAAATATGATAAATAGTAGACCCATGAGCATGACGCTGCCTATGTTCGAAGAGACAATTTCGGGTAGTAATACAGTAACACCGATGAAGGAGGTACCTTACACTAATAGCAAAAACGGCGAATGCTCTGCCTCAAACAAACCTGCATCGTCATCGTCGCCTACATCGCATACGAGCACTATAGATTATATCGGCGTAAAAGACAAAGCGGTATGCAAACAAACATGCAATGCAACTGTTCAAAATGCTAAGGAATCGAGTGCGAGCGAGATAGCAGATGCATGCATCGGTTTACAGACTGAACCCGAACAGATAACGTCGAATGAATCGCGTAGCAATGTTGATAACATTCATCGATCGGAGACGCGAAAGTTATCATTTGTAGAAGCATTTAAAAATGGAAATGACAGAAAGAAAGATACTCAGGATAATATTCAGAATGATAATTGGATTTTAGTTCAGAAAAGACGGTTGAGGAACAGATTCATTTCTAATAGAGGAAAAGCAGTCTCGGAGCCTGGAGAAAACCACATATTCAAGGCAGCTGACACAAAGGTTGCCTTATTTATCTCGAATGTGCATAAAGATGTATCAGAGCATGATATTATTAATTATGTATCGAAAAAGACGGGCGAGGCAGTATCATTAGTGAAAATAAAAATGAGGAAAGAAAAGGACTACAATGCATACAAAGTTTTTGTCACAAAATACAAAATAGATGTATTCTTGGATGATAAGTTATGGCCACCTGGAATTTCATTTAGGAGGTTTGTAAATTTAAGAGAAAAGGAATCCCTATGTGACCCTGGGCTTGAGGCTAATGATTACATACGCAATGGATAGAAACGACAGTAAATTAATTAGTTATAACTGTAAATCGATCAAGAGGTCAATAGAAGGTGTCAGGGATTTATGTCGACTTGCTGACATAGTTGCCCTGCAGGAGACGTGGCTGTTGCCACATGAGATGCCACTGCTGACCACAATTGATGATGACTTTGGCGCCACGGGCACGTCTGGAGTCGATACGTCGGCGGGATTACTGACGGGAAGACCGTTCGGTGGTGTTGCGTTGTTGTGGAGAAAAAGTGCATTTCAAACAGTGACTGTGATAAACTGTGATAACGTTAGGACTGCAGCGATAAAAGTAACTGTAAGTAATAGATCTATAGTGTTTTTTAGTGTTTATATGCCAACAAATTCTGTTGAAAACATTCCTTTGTTTACTGAGTGTCTTAGTACAATACAATCCATTATTGAAATAGAACAAAATTGCGGTGTTGAAGCTTTTTATATACTTGGGGACTTTAACGCCCACCCTAACGAAATATTTTATAAAGAATTAACAGATTTTTGTAGTGATCAGTCTTGGTGTTGTGTCGATATACAATTGTTAGGTCTTCATTCCAACACTTACACCTTCCGTAGCGACGCACACGGCTGTGAAAGATGGTTAGATCACTGCATAGTGACTCAGTCGGCGTTGACAACTATTAACAATGTATACGTGCAGCATGATGTTTATTGGTCTGATCACTATCCACTAGTAATAAATTGTAACTTAAATAAATTAAATGAAAAAGTTGAGCAGAATGTTAGACAGAATGTTTTAAAGAATCGTATCATTTGGGGAGACAGACGAGGAGAACAAATTAATAAATATCATGCTATTTGCCATCGTAAGCTCCGGGAAATTGATTTTCCATTAGAGTTAGGGCAATGCTGTGATTCTTTTTGTCGTAATCGAGACCATTATATAATATTGGACAATATGTATAATAATGTCATCAATACCTTGTCTGAAGCAGCTGTACAGACATATACACACATAAAATGTCACCGAAAGCAGGGATATGTAACCGGTTGGAATAAACACGTTGCCAGCGCTCACGCTGACGCCAGGCTTAAATTCAAAACATGGGTCTTAGCGGGAAAACCAAGTACCGGTAACATATTTCAAGAAATGTCTGAATCAAGAAAAACATTTAAGACAAAATTGAAATGGTGTCAAGACAGACACGAACAGCTGAAAATGGATTTACTTGCTTCTAATCATTCTAATAAGAAATTTAAAGCCTTTTGGAAAGACACCAATAACTTAAATGTGAGGCCAGGTATTCCCGTGAGCGTTGATGGCGTTCAGGATCATAAACTGATCGCTGCTCTTTTTAAGGAACATTTCGCAGTTCAGTCACCTTTGGGTCCGTTGTCTTCAGAGGTGGACGATGCTGGGGTTATATTGACCGAGCGAATGGTGCATTTTACTGCCAAAAGAGTCTCAAAAATCATTCACAGTATGCAAAGAGGTAAATCACCCGGTCACGACGGCCTCAGCATCGAGCACTTTAAATATGCTGGGGTTCATTTGCCGAGGATACTTGCCATGCTGTTTAATCTGTCACTATGTCACTCTTACTTGCCGGAGCCACTGATGCGTACTATTGTAATACCTATTGTAAAAAATAAGACGGGTGATACATCCGACAAGGCTAACTATCGACCCATCTCACTGGCGACGACAGCAGCCAAACTACTGGACAGCCTCTTAAATAACAATCTCGCATCGCATGTAAGTTTACATGACGCTCAATTCGGATTTAGGGCTGGCCTATCCACTGAGAGTGCCATACTAAGCCTAAAACATACGGTCATGTACTACACAAAGAGGAGGACGCCGGTATACGCGTGCTTCCTTGATTTGTCAAAAGCTTTTGACCTCGTAGTTTATGATAAACTGTGGGGCAAATTGGGTTGCGCGGGTGTGCCGGCGGAGTCCATCGCCCTCTTCAAGTACTGGTACTCTAACCAGAAGAATCAGGTGAGATGGGCCGGTACCCTGTCGGATGAATATAAACTGCAATGCGGCGTAAGACAAGGAGGATTAACCTCGCCGCTATTTTTTAACATATACGTCAATCAGCTGATTGAGGAGCTCAGTAGCACCCATGTTGGCTGCTTTATTGATGGAATTTCGATAAATAATATAAGCTACGCCGACGACATGGTGCTGCTGAGCCCCTCAATAAATGGGTTAAGGATTTTATTGTCTATGTGTGAGACATATGCAGAGGCGCATGGGTTAATGTACAACTCTAAAAAGAGTGAACTTCTTGTTTTTAAATCAGGCAAATATCAACCTACTCATGTGCCTCCTGTGATCCTTGAAGGTGTTGCCTTAAAGTGGGTTGACAGATTTAAATATTTAGGCCACATGGTGACGAGCGACCTAAAAGATGACGAGGACATAGAGAGGGAGCGCAGGGCGCTGGCAGTAAGGGGCAATATGCTCACCCGCAGGTTCACTCGTTGCACGAGGCATGTAAAGATTATTCTTTTTAAGGCTTTCTGCCAATCTTTTTACTCGAGTGGCCTGTGGGTGAAATATACGCAGCAAGCCTACAGAACCCTGCGCACCCAGTATAATAATGCCTTCAGAATGCTGTTGGGGTTGCCGTGGTGCTGCAGTGCTTCAGGCATGTTTGCAGAGGCACATGTGGACGGGTTTCAAGCAATTATTCGCAAAAAAGCAGCCTCCCTAATGCAGCGCCTCCGGAGCAGCGGCAACAGCATTCTTAAAGTAATTTCTGAACGGTATGACTGCCCTTTCCAGAATCATTGGATAAGGGTAGTATTAGGCGCCATATAGCCAAGTAAATAATATTTCAGTAATATTTACTTGGCTATATATTTAATTATAAGTAAATTAGGTTATTTTTTTTTTTTATAATGTTCTCTCATTTTATGGACTTGGTCTGAAAATAAAGATTTATTATTATTATTATTATTATTATAATCAGTTAAAGTTAGAATCAACGCATTCAGGTCAAATAAATATTTTATATTTGTACGTGGACGAGGATTACAAAACATTTTCAAAGATACCTGCATGATTTATACCTAATATGAAAGAAAAAATCGACGACATAGTCAATAATGCCGATAGCTAGTGACTAAAGCGTACCTAACCGGAGGAAGCAGGTTCGAATCCTGCCACGAAGTCAACATTTTCTTTACTTCCTTTTTTTTTTACTTAAATAGGTAAAACTAGTTTTTCGCCAGCGGCTTCGGCCGTGTGGTCTGAATGTTTCTTACAAATTATGGCCTATATCACTCAGTAAAGACGTAGCTTTCTAATGGTGAGATATTTATTGTAATCGGTCAAGTAGTCTTTGAGTTAAATCGTAACAAACGAACAAATCCTTCCTCTTTTTAATATTAGATGTGATTTATTGTCACTCGTTTTTATTAGATATTGTTTTGTACAATACAAAATATGTAGTATGCGAGGTTTTACTAAACATGTATCGATGCTAATAATGTATAGAGATAGGATGGTGTTTATCTCTATAAAGGAATCACAGTTCAAATATAATTACAACTGCAACTTTATTTAATTCGTCAATTCGTCTTAAATTACTCGTCTAATACTAAAACTTACACAATCTAATACCCGACACAGACTAATACCCGACACACACTAACACAAAAAACTAACAACGAGTCCTTAAATGCTACCTGGGCCTCAACCCCACTCAGTTCGACCCTTTCGTGTTCCCACGCAACGGTCATACACCAAAGACATGTGTGCAAGATGCAGAAGGCGTTATACAATTGTTTTTAACTTTTACAATGAACTATAACTTAAATCTACGCAAAAGCACTCTAACAATAGAACTACCCCATAGCCATAAACTTAAATTTAACAAAAAGACAATTGGGTGAATTTCAACAAGAGATTTTTATGTGTCATTTCGGTGGGATTTTTTTATTTCAATGTTATCTACATATTTTTAGTGACAAATAAAACTTTAGCCTATTTTGTAACATTCTGCGTGAGTGGACATTAAATATCATCAAAACTTACATAAATATTTAAGGATGAGATTTTTAAGAGTCCACTGAAATGAAAAGTGTCTACCGTAATGATAAAAATTACCACCGAAATGATAGACTGTGCACCGGAATGAAATAAATCCACCGAAATGATACAGTTAAGAACAACCGTGCCGGGCAGCCAGGGTTCCGTACTTTGTTAGGTTTGATTTTCACAAATTTTAGATAAACACTGAGACAGTTATTTTAATATCATAATTTAATATACAGAATTACAGTTATATTACATATACCATTCTTTGAGGTTTTACTTAATAACCTCAAAGAATGATATTATGTAATGTTTATTATGATATGAATGAATTGTTTCTTTACTTATATAATCTTTGGTAATTCAGTACTCATAATAAATTATATAAAAATAAAGGTAAGGCACTTATAATGAAGGTACACCCTCGAAGTAATTATTTTGTTGACAATTAGTATCTAGAAATAATAATCTACACTGTGGTGACTTACACACGCATCACATCATCGTTGAGCCGAACAAATGTGTATCTAAAATATATAAATGTACTAACTAGATAGATATATGTATATATTTTATATATTTAAGTACAAATACACCCGAATAATCTAATCTACACTCTAGGTAAAAGTACCTACATTACAAAACTATGACTTTGTATCTGACATAAGTATCTCTAAAACTTTATATATATCAGCCACCGAAATGAAACTATTTTTGTCCCCTTATTACTGAAATGATAAAATTACTTTTTTGGCGGGAAACGGCAAGACGTTGGGACCGGTGCGTTTGCGCCGAGAGCTTGAGCCGGATTGATCCGAAGTGAGGAAAGGTGAGAGGGGCGTAACAACGCAATGTTGACGTGGCTATTCTACTAAAACTTACTGTCCTCTGAAATGATAACTTTTTTCCAGACAAAAGTTAACTGCCTGTCAAATCCATGAGAAAGAAGATAAAGAAACAAAAATAGTTTTATTTGATCGAATATGTAATAATTTAATGATATCAAAATCGATTTAAATCCATATTACGAATGTATTTACAGGGGAAGGTATTTTATGAACGGAATTGGGTTCAGGACAGGCCACCGTGATGATAAAATAACACTTTATAATTTTTTTTTTTGGTATATTAAAGGGTAGAAATCAATGATTTTTTTTGTCAAGGTAGAGGAGTACTTAAACTATTGAGGAAAAATTTATAAAATTAAAAATCAGCACATTGCACTCCCGTTCTCAGGTTTGCCGTGTATTTTTTTTGCTGGCGCAATTCACCCAATTATTATTTCCGATTCCACAAATATTATATCTGTCTATCCATATCGCTGAAAGTCTTTCAAGTCATACCACAGTTAAGAAACAAATTGAAAAGGTCCATGGTTAATATTGTGTGCAAATGACCCAAACCGGTCATAACTGACGGACAAATAAAAGAACACAACAGAGATACGGCGGCAGGAAACCGGATGACCGTAAAACTCCAGTGTGTACGGCCCATTTTTCGAAGCGCTTCGGTTTCGATTTAATTGCTTTATCTAAAGTCGGGTAGATGTTGGGTTATATTTTTGTGTTTTTATGACCATTATTATTTTTTACTGGACGATCAAGTTGTGCGGTAAAAAGTTCGTAAAGGTTATCAGAAGTAATTTGATTTCTTTTAGCGTAGTAATAAAATATGATAGCTTAGGCCCTCAGTTTATTTTTAACAGTCTTACACATACCATCACCTGTATTTTCTGAAGGGTTAGGCAAATATGTAGGTAGGTACAAAGGTGTACCTACTGTTTTATACCTACAGTTCGCCTTTAGCACTTTACTCGAGGCAGAACTTACCATTTGACTAATGAGGCTAGTACCGTCTAAGAAATTAACGATGTACATAAAAAAAAAACTGGCTAGTCAACCATTCAAACTAAGAATTATCCTTATTAAGTGTCTGTTTAGCCTGTTTGAATAATATCAATAAAAATCAAAATCAATCAATATAGTCCACGAATCGCAATTGACCAAAAAAGACAAAAATATTGATTATTGCCATTCGTGGAATACGTCAATTGCTCTTCGGATCATGGCTATTCCTGGAATACATCCTTTTTCGAGCATTCAGAAAATCAGAAAAACTCTAATAATAGGACAATCTGTGGAAACGTAAGTTGTAACGTGACCATTAATTAGATTCTAGTTTTCTCTCTGATTCAACTTTTGTTGTGCTAAGAATGGTCACCCATCAAAAGACTGACCGCGAAATACGTACTTAAACTTGCAAATAAATAACTAAGTCACAAATTAGCTTTAAATAATGAGATCTAATATTTTTCGTATAAAATAAATATTTAAAGAATAGACAAAGGGGTTGAAAAATATTTAAAGGATCAGGGTTATAATAGATTCAAAAAAGGAACAATTCCTTTTTTTAAATATTTAATGTGGCTTCGGAACGGAGCCTTTTCAACGTCGGATTAATCAACGAGTAATTATAGTCCGATATTTACAAAAGTAGGTAGGCTAAGGGTAATTACGGAATTTTATATTAACAATGCTTTTTTGCCATGACTGCCTCGTTGGTCTAGTGGTTCCAAGCGCGACTGCTCTGCTAGAGGTCCTTGGTTTTATTCCCGGGTCGACCAGAGTTATTGGGATTTTCTATGATTTTTTTTTATAAGAAATAAATTCTCGAATCCGAATTCTCAGTAGCAGCTCGGAGTCTGGATTTTTGCCCAGTTGACGTACAGTTGACGTGCTAAATATATACTGGCAAATAATTGTGTGTACACTAGGTAGATAGAAAGTCTTTTAATCGTCTTCATTGTTATAACATCTACGCTAGCTCTGGCTAAAAAAGTTGTTGAAAGTTAGTGCAAAATATTTTCAACCGCAATGCAGTAAACTTTGTTCCTAACACTGATTACATCGTTTGTGAGAATTTCGTGACAAAACTAATAAATCAAGGCCCTCTTATTTCTGACTTATATTACTTAAACGCGGTATTATGGGTCTATAAAAGCAGTTTATAGACTTATAGACTAGTTAAATATTTATTAAACATGTTTTGGGAGTTAATACATACATACCATTGCGCCCATATTCCCCGAAGGGGTAGGCAGAGGCGTACTAATGTACACCCACGTTTCGCCAGTATGTTTAGGTCCCATGTAAACCGGGCACAAATCCACACTCCGAGCTGCTATTGGGAATTTCAACCCAACAACACTTTGCTCGACCCAGGGATCGAACCCTCTAGCGTAGCAGTCGCTTATGGAACCACTAGACCAACGAGGCAGTCAAGTTAATACAGGGTGGCGATTTAATTATAGTCTGCGCGGAACTAGTTGGCCGCGCCATAGGTATGTGAGCACCGGGATGGCGAGGCGGGGGCGCCTGCGCGCGGTGGGACGGAGGGGTGGGGGCGCTTGTTTTTGTTCACAGTAACCCGCCGCATCACCCCCGTCCCTACCTAAGGCGCGGCCAACTAGTTCCGCGTGGACTATACTTGCATCCTTCTAACAGGTGAATCAATAAAAATACAAAATAATATACAATTGTTAAAATGTTATGCCTCTGCTAAATCCTTTGAGGAATACAGGCGTGATGAATCAAAATCAAAATAGATTTCGACTGGCGAGCAGGGCGAGCGGTGGCTTAGTGGTCAGAGCGTCTGGTGTACCGAACCAGAAGGCGCAGGTTCGAATCCTGCCCGCCCGCCGATTTTTTCCTTCATTAAAAATAACTTGTAATCTTAGCATGGAAAATGCTTAAAAAATACAAAAAGATAGTTAATAGGTAAGGCGGTATCATACGACATCGAACTAGCTGTAAAGTTAGTCGTGTCGGTTGTGAAGCATTCTTCACAATAGATGTCGCTACGTCACCTTAAGACGTAAATTAGAATGTGGAGGAAGATTTCGACTGGCGAGCAGGGCGAGCGGTGGCTTAGTGGTCAGAGCGTCTGGTGTACCGAACCAGAAGGCGCAGGTTCGAATCCTGCCCGCCCGCCGATTTTTTCCTTCATTAAAAATAAAAATAAAATCAAAATAGTTTTATTTTCACATAGACCTTATGCAGGCACTTATGAAATGTCGAAACTAGGTGCACGGTTCCAAATTAGTCGTTTCCAGTGGAGAAGAACCGGCAAGAAACTCCATGGTTACTCTTTTAAATTTTGTTTTTTTACAGTTAATCTGATACAATAGTTTTCTAATACTTACACAAGTATGAGAAAACAATCTAGAAACATTTGCAAAATCGAATACAAAATAATTTTTTAAGGAAATAAAATACATCTAGGCTTGAAATATATGTCTAAAGAGTTTTCCCATTTACAAAGCGTGAAGCTAAAAAAAAAGGTGGTATATATATATATTTTTTTTTTGCATTACAATTTATTTATTTATTTAAGGTTCATTCACAGCACATATATGGACATAGATACATTGAGTCTTATGGTAATATTCTAATATATATGCCAATTACGGGCAAACACAACATTGACAAAAAAACACCAGATTATTTATACACTACTACAAAGAGACACGGTATAAAAACAATAGCACACAATACATCCAATACATAAAATAAAACGGAAAACATAACAGTAGTAAACCAGGAAATACAGATACAAACAAAGTTACCTTTTTGGACAACTGACTTGATTAGGAGACTTGATAGCACGTAGGGAAGATATATATATGTCAATGATATGATATATCAATGTGTTTTTATCATAATTGTCCTTCTGACTAGAACATTCACGGCGTATCAGGGAAGGGGCGTAGGGAAGATATATATATATATATCAATGATATGATATATCAATGTGTTTTTATCATAATTGTCCTTCTGACTAGAACATTCACGGCGTATCAGGGAAGGGGCGTAGGGAAGATATATATATATATGAATGATATGATATATCAATGTGTTTTTATCATAATTGTCCTTCTGACAAGAACATTCACGGCGTATCAGGGAAGGGGCGTAGGGAAGATATATATATGAATGATATGATATATCAATGTGTTTTTATCATAATTGTCCTTCTGAATAGAACATTCACGGCGTATCAATACCTACTTTCTAGTTGTTAAACAAACAAAGACTCAGCGTGGCGCCTGTCACTCCGTTCAACTTGTAGGGGTAAACGCGAGTAAATGGGTCAGCGTGTCACAACTTACAGTTACGCACGTCACTGTTACTACGATGCGATACGTCGATATTCTATACGTTTAAAATGGATGGATGAACGGATGGAGATTGACTAAACAAGTATATATATATATGGCGAGTACAAATGGTAGAGTCGAAATTACTAACTAGCTTCCCGTCAGCGGCTTCACTCGCGTGGTCTTGATAACTTTTTCGCCCGTTTTTGCAACATTTTTCATTGCTGCTCCGCTCCTATTAGTCTTAACGTGATGGTATATAGCCTATTATTATAGCCTTCCCCGGTAAATGGGCTATCTAATACAAACAAACAATTTAATCTTTCCTCTTCATAATATTAGTATAGATTATCACTCGCTTGCCGAGAGATTTTTCGCCGGCCAATGAAGACTGCAAATCTGCACCAAATGACGTCATGTAATTGGGATAATTATTGCACTATTCTATCCCTTACCTTATAGCAGCGGCTCTCGAAATCCCACGATTGGTGAACTGCCTGATGAGGTGAGCACAGTATATAGTTGAAAAAATATCCACTTATCACTGCCTAGCAAAGATATCACACGATCAACAAAACACTTAAACAGTAGTCCACTCACTATCTGATGATAAAGTCAAAGCACAGAACACGGTTCTCAAAAATATTCGAAATAAATGCTACATGATACCTAACTGATAGCCAGCGTATTTCTATTTAGGATAACACCACACACAAAGAATAACCAAAACCGATTAACTGTCTAACCCACAATGTAGTTATAAAATTAACCTCATAACAGTTATCACCATGATAATTGTAATAAAAAAAAGTTTAATAAAAAACGACCGACTATTTCTTAGTTCAATTTTAACACGACACAAGATCGATTACCTACTTCAACTTCAATACAACAAAAGATCAATTCTTATAAACTATTAACGCGACAGTAAAAACCTTCACTGTACCTAATAACTGACTACACTGAGAACCACTCAAAGAAAATGATAGGAAACACTATTCATTTCTACACGCTTTTAATAATAACTGACACTATAGAGAAACACTCAAAAAAGTGACCTAAATGTTTCATTTCTACCCGCAAATAAAACGATATTGCGATTTTTTTCTTGACAGTATCAGGGATAACAGTTAAAAGAATCTCAATTCATCTGTTTTTTTTAAATGACAGACAAAATTGTTTACAATAATTGTAAACATAAAAATTAGGCTCATGCAATTTTTAGATAAATACTTTAAAGATTAAAATATTACAAGTTTATTATAACAGTACTGGAGAGAGATTAAAAATAATCCAACAACTTTAAGTGTGAAAAACTGTTGAAATAAAAATGTTGGTTGAATAAAATTCAGCTACCATTTAGGTAAAAATATATTGCACAAAGATAAAATATTAATGGAGCAGGTTGGCAGCGCTGCTTCATTTATATTGAAAATTACTTTTAACAGTCTCGTTTGGAAAAAGCCAAATGGAGCGAATTAAGTTTATTACACATACAAAATATAAACTTTGTTATGAAAATAAGTTCATTTGCAATACGAATGGATTTTAAGTAGCTTATTTCAAAACTATTGCAATGATATAGGGTTTGTAGAGCTACGATGCGTAATTTGTGAGTTATCGTAGTTTTAGTGAACGTGGAGAAATCACGGAATTTTCGCCAGTGCGTAGTTACAGGTCCGCCTACTGCGCAGTTTGCGCAGTAACCGACGAGAGGATAATTGCATTTTACAAAATATGAAATATTTTGAGAGATTACCATGAGATTAGAGCGTGTTACACCGCGGGGAATAGCTAGTAACGAATAAGACTCGACGGATTTAGAACTATTTAGAGAAGACAAGAATTTTTTTTCTTATATTTATCGAAATAAAATGAAAGGCAGAATTGACAGGAAACAAGTAAAGAAAACGAATGATAAGATTTTAAAATTTTATTTCATCGTGATAGTAAATAGACGTAAGGATGTAAATAGTAATTGTACAATTACATAATAGACCTTTTATAATGTACATTAAAATTATGAGCATTTATAATTATAACAATCGTGATCATTCAGAGATATGTACAACTTCAATTAGTAAAACATCTAATATACGGTATGCATTCTATTATCATGTAAAAGCTACGCTACTATTTTAAGTTACAGAATAATTTTAGTTGTGTACCATCTAAACCTTTAGCTTTATATCTTATGATTTTATAATATCGTCGAAATAAAAATATCTAAAATAAATCCGTTTAAATTTGGGCCTGATTACAAAACGTTATAGACAATAATATATTTAATATCCGATAATTTATTTCTCTGAAATTAGATATCATGTTATTGTATTCTAAAGCCAAATGGCGTTCGTGGAAAATTCAGTATTTTCCACGAACGCCATTTGGCTTTAGAATATTCAGCCGCATGTGGTTAGACTGGAAGCCGACCCCAACATGTTTGGGAAAAAGGCTAGGAGGAGGATGATTATATTCTGAAGCCAGGCTCAAAATTAATTAACAAATTTAAATATATACAAGGTGGATAAGACATTACAGACAAAAAAACCATACAGTTAAAAACTGTTTTTCATTTTGTTATGATAACAAAATATCATTTTAAAATTTCCTATGCCTATTGAATTGCGTCTTTTTATTATAGACTGTTGCAATATCAAATCTACCTCGTATATAAATGGTAGGTAAAGTAGTTACGTTATAAGCAAATAAAAAAAACATAACAGATGAAATAAAAAGAAACACAAAACTAACATTGATAAAATATTGGCACAAGACAACTTCGATCATACACCGATTATAACAAAAACGTCAGAAGATATATTCAGTTTCGACGTAACAAATATCGACAACAGAATTATAGGGAAAACAAATTTTCCTTACAAGGTTCAAAAATACATAGTTTCTTTTAAACATCTACACGCTCCAAGAACCTTTCGCGATATGATAATATTTTCGATCCCAGAATACCTATAATAATAATCTTTAAATATTATTGTTATTTCCTATTAAAATTTGCTTATTCATAAACTAAGAAATCTGTTTTTAGCTTATTTTTTCGTACTTCTATTAAACTATACTTTTGCAAATATGCTATTGCTAAAATATTATGCTCTATCTTAAAGTATCTTTGAGAAACTGATAAAAATAAGCTTTATACAATATCCTACACTACAGTAACTATCATTCAAAAACTTTTATTCATCTCATTTGAGATCTACATTTTGGATTAAAATTGACTACCTACATGAAATTTTTATCGAAATATGATTAGCGTAATATTAGAAGGTTGGTTGTTTATTTGAAAATCGAAGGGCCTTTTTCACTACCCCTGATAAGTTCCCGTTAAATTACTTGGCAGATAATTTCATTCAAATTTTGTTCGTTTTTTGAATTTATCCGGCAGTTAGCAGCTATCTTGAAGTGGTGAAATAGGCCCTTATTCTTTTACAAACGGAGACGTGCTATTTGCATCATTCTGTGATTCCTCATTTAAAAATTTTAAGTTGAATAGCCGATTTGAAATAAATAACGCATCTGTGTCTCATCTGTATTCGGGGTGAAAAATTTGAAATGTAAGCAAGTACAATATTATCAATCCTTTAGTTACCTATATAATCCTTTAGTTATTTAATTACGAAATAAAATAAAGGAAGAAATGTACCGACGACTTTAAATCGGCAGTTAAAAAAATAGACGCAGTAAATAAGTTCCTACTTTTCTATTACTCTGTAATAAAAATACAGCTGTACCTGGGTGGCCATTTTTTTTTCATCTTTAAATATTTTCTTACCTCGAATACAATTAATTACACTAAATTATAATCTTTATTACATCATGACAACATGTAATTTACTTTTATACTGATTTCTATTTGCTGAATCAGTAACCTAAATATGTTTTGTTTCATCTAAGTATTATAACTTAAAGAAATCATAATTATTTTCTAAGGTATGTGCAACACACTACTATTTAAAAATTGGTGAAGGATAAAATCTATAATAGTGGAGGGAATAATATAGTCTTAGCTTTGAAATAGGTATTAATATTTCAAAATTTTAAATAGGATTTGGAAAAACTCCGAGATTTGGATTTAAGGCCTACATTGACATGTCCTGTCCATCTGGTCCCCAATCACCAGTACAGATTCATACATTTAGAAAACAAATGATTAAGTATTACAGTATAGACTAGATTTATCGATTCTTTAATTAGTGCCTTCAGTATTCCTAATTATTTACAAAAGTAATCATTATTGTAAACAGGGTAGGTACTCTGTGACAAGTAATTGACATTTCAAAAATACATGTTGCTTGATATGGATCCAAAAATAATATTTTATAGGTAGTGGTGTTCAGAAAATAACAGGTTTAGATTTGAGGATATATCTTACGCTATTTTTAGGAAAAAATAATTATTTTTGGAGTTGATCGGCTAATCTATACAAGGGTTAAAATACATGATATACTTTACACACATTTATATTAAATATTATACAGAACTCTGCTATAGTAACTTCCCATCACACAGAATCCCTATACATTTTTACACTCTAACACATCATGTGCAGGTAATACATTTCATTGGACCAAAGTTCAACCTTCAAATCATTTCAGATTTTACCACTACTATAAATACTAGATACATGCAAAATGTTTTCGTACCTACATGCGATAAAAATGTTATGCATTATAATTACACTCACAGTGAACTAGCAACTAAAGTAAATGAAAAAGTCTAAGACACTGCAGATTATTATTTTATACATCATAATTTAGACGAGACTTATATCGAAATTGCTTATAGTAAAGTTATAGACACTTCCAATAAAGTTAAAAGTGGCACTGTTAATATTATTATTAGTAAAGTTACTGTGCAGTCCTTACCCTATCAAAGTGAATTATTAAAAGTCTAATCGCAATTTATTAACACACAATAGACACGGGAGGTAAGTTACAAAAATATCAATGTTAGGATCAATAAAAACACACCACGCAAAACAATGGTCCCTCGTCAAGATACACATCAAGAACTTCAGCGGAAAGTCTTTGAAATTCGTTGTGACGCCGAAGAGTCTGAACCAATCATTCAAAAACACACTCTATCACAATAGGGTAAAGTTTATAATAGTCCAGTGCAGTGCGATGCTAGTCTAGTCATCAGCGTAGGGACTTTGTGCGGGGCTTGGCCATGGAGGCCTCACTTTTTCCAGCACGTATTTCAGCTGGAAACTGGTGTGGAAATGCTACAGATACTCATCTATCTGATCATAGTCTTCGTCTGGGGGTGATGGGCCAGATACAGAGAGGATCGGTAAGCCAAAATGTTTGACAGTCTCGACACTGCCACTGTCATCAGACTTACTGGCTTCTTCATTAATCGTGTCCTCTCTTGGATGTTTGCCTTTGCAGAGTCGCTCTGAAGAGTCGCTCATTGCTGTTAGTGGTATGTTATCAGCCGACCTGTAAATGCACATTGGGATGAATAAAACGGTTTTTTTTTTATTGATTATCTTTTTTCGTTCCATTATTGGTTTACGTTCAAATCAGTTTTTATTGCCTACGTATTTGTAGTGTTTTTTTTGGTAAGTTACACTTCATAGCTTTAAACTCTCCTGAAATTGCATGAACTGACGTTATCCAACAGTAAAACATATTTAGTATTGATAAATAAGAAAATAAATAAATTTAATTTCTAATCCCATTTTGAGATACCTGGCTTTACGACACAGTTTTGACTGAGACCCATGTCGTCGTAGAAACTCGCCAGCGTCAAAGCCAGGAAAACCACCGGCAGGCTCGGCTGACACGAAGATTGCCGAGTTGACCCGAGGACGGCTGCAACGAGCCAATAAATGCTCCTCGCACTCCAAGCTCTGCGTATGCGTGTGCGACCAACGCATGTGCTGTAATAGAAAGAATAAATTTTGAGAACCTTTTCAAAAACAAATTTCAATCTATTCAAAAAACAAATTCTGTGAAGTGATCTATAACTAGAGAAAGAAGCTTCAATAAGGAAAAGGTGAAAAATTGAGAAAGATAAAAGATTATACATAATAAAGAAAAATAATATTTAAAAGCATTCCATTGTAAGTAGAAAATAATAAATACGAGTAATAAATAAAAGTATTTCTCATTTTAACTTGGTATTGAGAATTGGTGACAAATTGTCGTGAATGAAACATCAAATACATTTTCATTCGATTCAACACAGCAATGTTGCAAAATATTTGAAATGGTTAAAATACACTACTACATTGAAAAGTTTCAATGAACATGAATGTTACTTATCAGTGTAAAGTATGTAAATGCTTTGAATAAGAAACTACAGAACAAGATAGAAATTATCTATAAGATATAATAGATAATGATAATTGAAAATTGAAATAAGTGAGCGAGTGTCGAAGTAGAAAATGAAATTGAAAATGGAAGTGAAATACCAAAAGAAGGTTGTACAAGTGTTAAAAGAGTTACTGATTTGTATGTCGAGTTTGGAGCCTTAAATCGTTCAATTTAGCATTCAAGAGGAAAGTTTCAAGTACGCACTAGTTATCGACATATTATATTCAAGACGAGCAACTTTATTCTCAGAGAAGAAGTAGAAGATATCAGTATACCTACATCTAGATGTAAGATAGAATAATAAACAGACAGACAAGTTGTAGACAAGTTTTAATATAACGTAGTTTAAGTATCACGTTCAAATCAACGAACGAATAGAAACAAAATGTTTGGAAATGACATTGATCGATAGTCATATCGAAAACATAAGTACCTACTTTCCAAACATTTTGTATGATCTTTTGATTCCATTCGAGCCGATTGAATTTCAACTTCATTAGTTCCATTATTATCTATGGAATTTCCCTTTGTCATACTAGTCACAAAATACACCAAAACATCCTAATCAATAACCTAACCTAAATAAAAAATTTAGAAAACCTCCGACATGAAATGTAATTTGCCATTTTGTGGTGGCGGCGATCTTGGACCGATTTTAATCAAACAGCATAGCTAAGAACACTCCCGACTAATTCACCTTTCAAATAAAAAAAAAATCAAAATCGGTTCATCCGTTCGGAAGCTACGATGCCACAGACAGACACACACACACACACAGATATATCAAACTTATAACACCCGTCGTTTTTGCGTCGGGAGTTAAAAATAAGTCCTTCCTGAATATTTATAAAAAGCTACGACAAAGTAAACAAGTACAACTGAACGCCATTCTTTGCATGTCAGTAAAACGTCACCGTGACAAATATGCGATACTTGTGACATCAACAAAGCCACGACTCCCAAGTGAATAACACTCCAATAGTTCAACACACAAATTTAATTAACCTTATCTTAAAGACTAAAGGTTCAATATTGCACAAACATTTCATTATCCCTCAAGTCTGTTATCGTAAGGCACGCGATTTGCAAGTATTCGGCTACATAAATGTTGTCGGTATAAAATTAGTTTTCATCAAATATGTATGAAATATTTTTCACATACATATTGATATTTTAGAGTTCGTTATTTATCATCGACGCGACGGCGTGAATTCTCAAAAGCTAGAATCCACCGGCTTCCTTTTTAAACATAGCGTATATATTAGCCTTATGTAAGTACTTTTTGTTGCAGCTACTTATAGCCTTTTCTTATTGCCTACAGTGGCAGACGAGCGGGTGACCCACCTGATGGTAATAGCTAAGTAGCCTCTTATCAATTTTGATCCTACGCCTCCAATTTTATTTATTTATGAATGGAAAGTCGATTTTATTTTCCTTTAGGTGAGAATAAAATTGTGACAGTAATTTATTGAAACCATTTAATTATTTACTGTTTTCATTGATAACCTGTATATAACATACTATTAAAAAATCTACATCAACCCTTCACGTGTCCTTCCTAAACAATGTTTTAAACTTTTATTATTTGCCTACAAACGTGTCGCGTGCAGCCTACATAGTTGAAATGTGGGGCATCGTTTTGTTTAAATTTTTTATTGGAACTAAGCTGTTCACCTGGCGCTATTTACATCGAAGGATGACTGAACTAGGCTTTTATACTTGTTATTTTTGTCCTAGATAAACCTCACCTTTTCGTTCTTTAAATAAAAAATGAATAAAGTATTTATTCAGTCCTATAAATGTTTATTCAGGCTATGCGTGTATTGTTGGCAGAAATTTATGTGAATCAATAAAATTATAAGGTAACTTACTGTTAAAATATGAATACTTAAATTCACGTTGAAGTGTATTAGGTTTTTTTTAACTAAAAGATGTTTGAATTAATCTATACGAATATTATATGTATGTATTCCTATGTATAATAAGTATTTATTTACAAAAAAAAAGTATATAAGTATTATATCCATTGTCTAGTACCCATAGTACAAGGTCTGCTTAGTTTGGGACTAGGTGGTGCTGTGTTAAAAATGTCCCCAAAACATTTATTTATTTATTTTTTATAAAGAGGTGTGTATATGAGTTTGTTTGTAGGAGGTAATCTTTCAAACTACTCAACCAACTTTGAAAATTATTTAACCAGTAGAACTGTAGTCACATGGTATATATTTGATCGGGGTTGAGAAAAATTTGTTTGTTAGAAATAAATCTTTTTATATGAGAAGTATATCCTTAGTTGGGTTGCAGAGGTCTGATGGGAGTCGCTGCATATAAAATACAAATATTCAGCCGCATCTCGACTTGCAAACATGTGAGGTCAACATTATCCTCATCAACCTACTTGGACTTCCTCATTGGTCAAGCTGGTCGTAAGGGCGACTGCTACGCTAGAAGTCATGGGTTGGATTCCCATGTCGACCTAAGTGTTGGTTGGGTTTTTCTGCGAAATTCCCAGTAGCGGGTCCAGAGTCAAGGGCTCGCCTATTACATGAGACCTAAATACATGCATGTCTGCCTAACCCTTTGGGGATACTGGCGCGATGGTAGGTTATGTTTTGTTTTTATAAAATTATTATTTCATATGTGGCCTTCTTTTGCTTTTAATGTAATTAATACCGAAACGACTAACAACCTATACAATACATTAAACTAAGTTTATGTTTTTTTTATAACCGCCATACCAACCAATTATTTCTAATAACTCATAATTTACCCCACTTATGTAATGCCAACCAATTGTGCGTTCATTTAAACAAAGGGCTTAAGAATCACGGAATGAATTCTAAATTATAATTAAAATTTTACGCATGTTATAAAGTGCGTTTGTAAAAGTCATTAAAGTTATATTTCAGTAAATAAATTATTCAACAAATTGCATGAAACCAAGAGTTTTGGGAAAATTGTGCGCTTTTATAAGTGTATTTAAGTATATAGTCTTTATTGCAGCTGTTAAGATGTCCCTTTATATTATTTTACAGTGCAACTCTGTTGATTGGAAAGTTACAAATTAATTAATGGCAACATTCGTTTTTATTCATTGACAGTTATGGCTTGAAATTAAATGTTTCTTGCCCGGTTTTCACTGTGAGCGAAAAGACTTCATTCGAAACGGAAATTTTATTAAGTGTGTCGTTGATATTTATTTTTAAAAGACCCTTGAGAAGTTAAGTAAAGATTTGTATCTATAATATTTAGGTTGAAAACCCATATTACTGTTAGGAACAAATCACATTGCTGCATTGTTGAAAATAAATATAATAGGCCTACGCAGATTTACATGTGCAATTATTATCATCACTATATTTGCCTTCACCATTGGAACAAGAAATTTAAACTGTAATAATAAATATTCTGGCACATTTTTACACAGCACCATCTAGGCCCAAACTAAGCAGAACTTCTACTATGGGTACTAGACAATGGGTAATATACTTATATACTTTTTTTTGGTAAATACATACTTATTACATAAGAAAAACCCAGACAAACACAAACACGTAAGTTTAGCACAATAAATGTTTGTGTCCTGTGGGAATCGAATCCACGTGATCAGCTGTCCGGTACTCGAACCACTAGACTAGACCACAGACATCGTCAAATATTATTAAACTGACGAAGGCTTGACAAAACATTCTTTAAGTATACACAAAACTCAAACATTCTAATCCGAATTAGATTCCATCTTGTTCATAATTTCATACACGGCATACGGCCCTGCAAACAAAACTTTGTTGAATGAATTCTGTATACTTAATACTACATTGTTTGGAGTTTACGGGAAATTCAATTAGTAACTTTGGAGGGTAGGGTATGCCTTTGGCAGATGTGTAATCTGTAGATACCTATGAAGACCTGCAACTGACGTGTTAATTGCAAGCCACTCAGGTCTGCCAGCATTATACATATAATTTAGCGGGTGGGTATTTGTTAAATTTTATATTAATGCATAGTTGCTGACAGACTATTAAATTCTTGCGTGCTTTAAAGAATCTGAACATGTTTTTCTATCATGTATTTCTAAATAAATAGACTTTAATTTGTAAGATAAGATAAGAACATCGAGCCCGAGAAGAATAGATTTTTCTGTTGTAAATACATTTTGTATTTTTTTCTCAAAGATTTGGGAAAAAACAAATGATAATGTTAAATTGCAATACCATTTTTAACCCCCGACGCAAAAACGACGGGGTGTTATAAGTTTGACGTGTCTGTGTGTGTGTGTGTGTGTGTGTGTGTGTCTGTCTGTGGCATCGTAGCTCCCGAACAGATGGACCGATTTTAATTTTGTTTTTTTTATTTGAAAGGTGAATTAGTCGGGAGTGTTCTTAGCTATGTTTGATGAAAATCGGTCCAAGATGGCCGCCGGTACAAAATAGCGAATAACATATTTTTTCACAACTCTCTCAATATGGGTATCAAATGAAAGGGCTTAACTAGGAGAATACTATACACTATGATAAATTTCAAATCCAAGATGGCCGCCACCACAAAATGGCAAATTACATTTCGTGTCGGGGGTTTTCTAAATTTTTAATTTAGGTTAGGTTAGGTTAGGTTATTGTATATAAAATTTAAAAAACAAACGTGAACTTAATTAAAGTTGAATTTTGAAGAGTAATTTTCTTTGCTTATTAATATATTCATCGTATGTTTAAGTTTTGCAATTACCTAAGTTACAACATAATGATATTACCTATCAAGAAAAAAATCTCTATTCATTGATCTTGGATTTGCTTGGCGAATGCTGGGTGTTAGATACTGGGTTTGATTTCTAAGCAGTGAAAATGAATGAGTGATAATATTCATTAGCAGCTTAAAGTTACCCCATTAATTATAATAGCAATAGGCTCATTTCGACATACCGGGGAAATGAACATTTATACATAGACCTTAGACGTACAAGCACAAGCAAAAACATGTATTCACTAACAAAAGTGCTATAAGCGATTTTCTCCTAAAATACTAATAGAATTTTTGTGATATTACGAACACAGTATTTTGGTGTTATCTCAAAGTCGCAATCATTCATTCATGAAAAAATTGCTTTTGCACTTTTTTACTGTATACATGTTTTTGCTCGTGACTGTACAGGGTTAACGGTACAATGGTAACCTTATATGATTGTTAATGTACACAACAGCCTTTTAAACCAAAACAGACGCTGGCAAAACGCCAGAAAAACTTGTACGAAAACAAAGAAAGATTCCAGCAACTTAACAAAACATCTTTTTATCCATCAGTCATTGCCGTCAACACAAAACGGTTCGCAATTTTGCCTCCCCATAATGGACTTAGTGAGCTTCAAACTAGATTTACGAACAAATTATTACGGCCACGAACATCGATCACGGACCCTTGAAAATTTATCGCGGGAAATGAGGCAGCCCTGTTACGTTGTTAATATTTCCTATGTCAGGCAAATAGCGTCAGTGGAAACAACTGAGTTTAGAGCGGTTGCTATTTAGTTAGGCAGCTAGTAATTGCTATTGCTGTTTTGTTGATGTGTTTTTGGTTAGTTTACTGGAGTTCGGGGTTCATTTGTTTGATGTTTAACCCTTTTACCGGCCATGTGGTGTCGTTATTAAGGTATAGCTAATAGAAATATATATAGAAACCCATTCGAACATCTGTAACTGCACGATTTTTCTGTTATATCATTCAAGAAATTAAGATGCTAAATTACTATTATAGTATGTACTTATTCTTCAACCTATGAAATTAAGTATTGAGAGAATATATATATGTTGCCTTATGTTTCTCAAATTTATTGGCACCGACTCAATTAACGGAATAGATTCTTACTTGGGTTGTTTATCCAGGCTGACTCAAACCAAAGAAATACCTTCGCTTGTTGCTAAAAGTGGTTATTGTGTCTGTAAAATTGTAAATCTTGAGTGGTGGGAGATTAAACACAAGCTTAAATGGTCATCAATATTTCACACGAAAAACGTCTTAATGTGCAAAAATAAAAAACCTTTCCCAATTTTTGCAATGATATTTTTGTGATACATACACTTTTAGCGTGCTCATTCGGGGATCAGTGAACAAACGTGTTTGAAAACCCAAAACACAACTAGTGCGATTGTGAATTGTATCATAATATTATTTGTTCCTTCTTGAACTAATATTATTCTGAGCCAAGTGATAATAAAGGGTTGAAGCACTGGATAGGTCGATCAAAGTGACTTTAACATGTTTTTATACCTTTGAAGCTTAATTCATATTATTATATATACATTTCTCGCTTTGAGCGAACAAACACCAATGTGACCCCGTGTCAACCCTTATAAGTGACGTGTCACTTGATATGAGCTTGATGTTTGGAATCAGGGGTCATCAAACCTTTGCCGAGTAGCTCTCGATAGCAAATAGGGGCACCACGTATGAGTCACTGGATGCTGAAGCAGGTCCCTGAGGAATTATATCAGAGGGTAGCGAAGCAGCATCATCCTGCGGATTAACAACATCAAACTGTGAAAAAACCCTGTCTGTGGTGTTGGAGGTGTACGCCAAACAGGCGTTTGAAGTGAATCATAACACGTGAACCGGTGCAAGTGTCGACTCCGTGTGAGTAGCGTGCGTAGCAGAAATACGTGTAAACTCAACGCGACTTTGTAACACACTAGTAAGCGTGCTACTGCTTACTTGGTGGTCGCAACCGGCACATCGGCATTGGCAGTGGGAGCATGCCCGCGATTTACCGCGGGCAGGGCTCCGCTAGCTACCCTGGGTTTGCTCGTCTGGGGCCGCATGCAGCAATGCAAATTGACAGCCGCAGTCGCGGGCGCTCCGCCGCGGGTATTGGAAGCAACGGTCCAGGAGACAGCATACGTCCTGCGCACGACACGGTTTAAGCAACACGCACACAAAGCAACTATACTTGCGCGACTACAGTTGGGGACGGAATACACTTTCGGGTGGGTTGTAATGTCATTACCATCTGTGAGTGCTATACATTTTATTGAACCAAAATAGGGTTGGCTTGTCACTTAAAAACAGCACGTTAAAAAATATTTTTCAAGTGGAAATACTAATATTGGTAATCAGCTACTAAACTATCAATCTACAACTTATTTGCTTATTGTGAATAAGTTGTAGTATCTATCATCAGAATTGACGAAAACGTCAAAACAAAATGTGGGGGCTAGACACGTTGCCATTCGACATTCGAATCGAATAACGAATAGAAAGAAAATGTATGGAAATGAAATTAGTGTCAACCCGATTTTTCGAAAGCTTGTCTATTCGTTTCAGGTTCCTATTCGTTTGTCGATTCGAATGTCAAATTGCAAATAGCCTAGTGAGGCCCAGCTGAAAAATCAAGCGTTTATAAATGTCATTTCCATCCATTTTATTTCAATTCATTCGTCGTTTCGAAAGTTAGAATACAACTTATTCCAGCCCTCTGAAACGGTCCATGTACTACATTTAAGGAAGTAGAATACAAAATGTAAAGAAAATACTACCCAATTTACATTCCATTGATTACGTTTCGTTTAATTGGTACGTTATAATGGACTCATTTGAAAAATGGGTAACATCATTTACATTTCGTTTCTTGCTTTCCAGAAAAATATATTTAGGTATTCTAGAATTTTCATAATACTTATATTTTCTAGAATCATTTAGGTTCCAAACACTGTCCCTTTTTAGGGATTAATTCGTTTGTGGGCCTCTTAATTTTACAAGAGAGTACAAGTAGTAAGTACTTAGAAACATTATTATAATATTACCATCCTAATGTGTACCTGTTAATTTTTCCAAATTAAGTTATAAAGGCTACTTAGCCTTGTAAATAAATAAAGATTAAAAAAACTATTTCGTTTTTGTATATGTATAATAAAGAATTTATCGATTTTTTTATATCACTTATGGAAAAATAGTCTACGATATTCTCTTTGTTAATTAAGGACGTAATTGAGATAAATTATCTAGGTTCCTGATTCACAGAATTGTTTAATAGGAATCGATTTGACTCGATTGATTAGTTCACGGAACAGATTTGAATTCTAAATAACAAAAACACAGCTAAATACTTAGAAATACTTGCAAAACAAATACATTATTTATATAAACTTCAAAGTGTAGCTACTCGTATTGTGTAGCATTTTTTTTAAGGTTGTGGAAAAATTTTATTCGGTCGTCTGCCTCCAGGGGAAGCGGCAGGGTATATCGGCCTCGTACCCATTAAAAACAATACTTTCTTTCCATTCCTTGTCGTATAGTCCAAGCCATGAAATTAGAGATCATACTGACCCCGACCCTGTTTTAAAAAATAACACACGAAATATCACAGCATATTTTTGTCACGCACATAAATAAAATAAATAAATCATAATCATATTTTTGGACATTTTACACAACCATATTGTCCCCTTGTGATATTCATCACATAAATATTTGTGTCTTGTGGGACTTGAACCTACGACCTCGTCATCAGCAGTCCGGTGCTCTAACCACTAGACCACAGACGTCGATACGAATAAATATGACGTAAGACAAAATAATTATGACGTATTTTAAACGAATAATTGAAAAAAAAATAGTTTATGTTTATTAGATATTCAGACATCTAAAAGCGGTCTGTAAATACTAAAATAAATACTAAATACTGTGTAAATACTATGTCTATCTCTAAAAACTTGGCATTAAAATAAGCAATTTGACATTAAGAAATTGCGATGTAAAAAGCCTTATTCCATTCTACGTGACACGCTAATCTTTTCGTAATCCTACTAACCAAGCCGTAGTGTGAAATCTTTGTTTTTGTAGGTTGGTATTTGGTTTTGTTTTTATATCAATAAAGATTATGCTCATCCCTATACTGATATTTAAAATTAATAATAATTTTTGAAATTACCCTTCCATACTTTATTTTATTCAAAAAAACAATTTTAAAAAGATTGATCTAGGTTACTTTGTCTACACGTCTTAACCAGTTTCGGGAGGTAATCTTAGAAATTAGATAGTTCGCCCGACCTGGGAATCGAGCCCCAGACTTCATTCAACAGCCACACTAGCAACCAATAAACCATCATTGGTTAAACTCATAGAAAAATTATCGAAGCTTAAAACAATACTTAGCTTGACCTTAGAATCGAAGTCACTGGAGTTCACTATACTCATTAATAATTATTACAAAAAAGCTTTTACTTAAATGCAACATATTTAACTGAACTTTTAAATATAGCTCTATCAATAGAGATAACAGATCGAAGCATGAATAATGAAATATAATCATAGATGTAAAAATTGATAAACACTATGATAATGAAGGGTTAGCGTGTGTTGAATGCACACAGTCTAATTATAAATGAAAATTAAAACATTGTTTGTCTATCGCTTTGCAAGTAATTGACGGTACACTCGAAATGTAAATAAGTTTTAATAATTGTAATAATCATACAAAATCGTGTATTTATTGCATAAGTTCTGTGTAGGTACAAATTTCGGTTCTTACAGTATGTCAGAAGTGTGTACTAATAAGGTGTACACCCACAGTATACTAAGTTCATTTAAGTATATTTAAGTTCCATGTTTTATGGGACAAGCCTATTGCCCAGGGCACAGCAAGCTCCGAGCTCGGGAAAAAATGAATCAATCAACCCATTTTCTGTCCCACTGTTGGGCACGGGTTGGGCTGTTTTTATTCGAATTAAAGGGGTTTGGACTATAGCTTCAAGGTAGCTTACAATGGGTTAGCAGACTTCACTTCACTGTTTCAAGCGAGCTATAATTAATATCGTTAATGATGTAACAACATTTTCAACCGCAAAATGCTATCCCGTCAGATATGTAACATGAACTTTAATAGAAAACTAATTAGTAACGTAAAGATTATTTAACAATAATATAAAACTTTTTATTATTGATTCCTGTTTTTATATAATAAACATTTTATTTATAAAATGTCTGTTTAAAATAATAAACAGCGGAAAAATGGCGTACATTTGAGTGTTAAAAATATAATGTTACAGCACGTGAAGATTGTTGATTGATGTTTCAATACTGGCTTAAAAACAAAAATATAATAATAAATAATAACAAAAAAAATAAAGCAATTATTAAAAGAAACAAAAAACCCGACTGCGTAAAAACTACTAACTAAAAATCTAAAAACAAGCTCTGTGATGTTGGAAAATGTATTGCAGGCGGGACAAGCAAAGAACAATTTTGTTTATGAACGAACAGCTTGTCCCGCCTGCAATACATTTTCCAACATCACAGAGCTTGTTTTTAGATTTTTAGTTAGTAGTTTTTACGCAGTCGGGTTTTTTGTTTCTTTTAATAATTAATTTTATTTCCTTCTTTTTAGTTTATAAATCATCATAGAATCACCAGATAGATCCTAAATGATGATTTAAAATATAAATTGATACAACTAAAGATCGATTTCAAAATCAGTTCGCACATTAACGCGTATAAAATCCGCCACATTGATTTTTTTTAAATTTCATGTACCCAGTGACAGTCGTGCCATCAAGACGAATCTAATGAGGTATCATTTATCTAATTCGGTTGAGCCGTTGAGTAGTTACGACCGGACATAGGAACGGACATACATACATACATACATACATACGCGTCAAACACATAACCCTCCTCCTTCGGCAGTCGGGTAAAAAATTGAAACCGATGAAAATCTTCAAATATTTCTTGCAAAAGAATTCTTTGTTGAAACATTTATACGTAAAAGGTGAAAGGGCGCTACCCCCTACTTTGTTTTAATGAAAAATTGCCCGCTTCGTGCGATATGTCACTTTAATGAAAGCTTTATAAGGCTCTAGACAAATTAAGTTTATTAAGGCGCTCACGTGTTTATATCAGTAATTGGTATAAAGTGTAATTTACGCTGGTAAAACATTATATTGGCTAACCACGTAATGCGAGGCGCCATAGATTGTAATTAACAAAGCTTTTTATTATTATGTATTCATTATTAAATGAGAATTTTAAACTAAATTAGCTTTATGATATTTACTAAAACTATACAATGCATCTAAGTACTAAATTAAAAATCTATTCCTAAATATAACTAAAATAAAATAATAATAAAATAACTATTTACAAGAAGGCATCAATAAACTCCTTTTAAAACTCCTTTTTATTATTACGTTTCTTTTTTATGTTTAACGCCTTTGAGACGCTTCCCGGGATCCAAAGGCTGGCCTTTATTTTGGTCAGAGAATCAGCATTGTCATACAATGCAGCCAGCCTTCTGGGTACCCTTCCAGCTAATAGCGATGCGGAGTTTTTTGACACCTTATTGTAAATAGTTATTTTATTATTCTTTTATTTTACTTATATTTATGAATAGATTTTTAATTTAGTACTTAGATACATTGTAATATATAGTTTTATTTAGTGAATATCAGAAATAAATTGAACGATTAAGTATATTAATTATGCTTTTGCGAAATATAATTTATTATATTCTCATCTAAAGTTTTATCTTCACTCACTCACTCATATCTCACTCATCAGCATCAGCCTTTTCCCAACTATATTGAGATCGGTTTAGTCTGACCAGATGCGGCTTAATATCAGTTTCTTTATATAAACTTAGTTAACATTTCTACATCATAGCGATACAATTATATAGGTAGGTTATATACGATAGGTGTTTGTATGGAATATTAAATTTGTTTGAAAATGGTCATTGGCCATTTTCAACTCGTACACACAGTACACCTACAATATACAGTATCTAAACAGAATCTCTAACAAATTGTTGGTTCGCGAACATTTTACACATTCCTCTTACAACTCCTGCCACAGATCTACAAACACGTAGTGGATTCTATCAAAGAATGGAAATTTCTTCAGGGGTTTATTCTCAAATCGAAACCGCCTTTGCTGCATCGCCTTACATTCTTACCAACCTAGTTTAGTTTTCCGCATTTATTTCTACAACTTATCCCTAACCCATCTTGATAGCTGTTGAGAATAGAATGCCTCTCCGCAAATTGTACTATCTAAGGAATGTTTCTGTGAGATCAGAAAACAAAATCGGCCCACTCTAGTATTCAAAACGTGAAGGAGCACAGGCTCTGATAAAATCGTCGTAAAAATAATTGTGAAAAAAAATTACACGTTTTCGTGTTTCATTGTGGCAATGTTTTTAAATACCTATTTTATATTTTCTATTAATAATATTTTTGCTTTTTTAGCTGTTGTTGTTTAGCTGTGTCTCCTGTTAGTGAAAAAGTAATCTTAGTTGTTGGAGTTGGAGATCATAAATAAATAAAGACGTATTATAAGTAGCATCAGGTCGTTTCTGCCTATCCATAAAATAAAGGCATGAGTGTGTGTATATTTGTATATATGTAATACGGCAATAGGCTCGCCCCTATCACATAGAACCTAAACATACCTACTGGCGAACTGTGGGTGTACATTGGTACACCTCTGCCTAATCTTTCGGGGTATAGAGGCGTAATGGTATGGTACGGACATTTATGCTTGAACATTCAATACCAAGAAAATTGCTCTTAAAATAACCACTGTTCATTCATAAACAAAATACTGCATATTTCCCATTCAAATAAGATAAATGAAGATACATCAACAAAAGTCTCACTATCTCTTGCACTTAAAAAGCAATAACTCTTCCCGCGTTTAGTTCTATTACTGTCCGAACATAATCGTAATGTTTAACCGTTTGAAATAAAAGGAGACACTCACCGGTTACTGTAGGGTTATTACTCTTAAATCTGGTTCGGTTTGGATGTGTTCCAATGTTTGTTGGATTTCACTGGAATCAATGTTGTGTTTTATGAAAGACTAGCTTTCCGCTAGCGGCTTTGCCCGCTATCACACGAGAACCATACATTGAACTGAGATAAAAAGTTGCCTATGTACTGTTCCAGACTATGATCTATCTCTGTGCCAAAGAGTAACAAACATCCATCCATCCATACATCCAAACGAATTTTGTTTGTCTGTCAGTCGTAAAATGGTTGTAAGTCGTTGTATGTTGTGAAATGATTGATGGGTATCGGGATTTTTATTAAGTGTCTAGCGTCTGCTCTCGACTTCGTCTGCGTAAACTTCAGAATTGCGTCCTACGAAATGAGTAACGTGTTAATTCAGGGTATATGTTATGGAGATAGATGGGAATGGAGATTCCTAATTTTAGCCAAATCCGTCCAGTTGTTCAAAAAAACAAAAACAAAACAAACTTTCTCATCTAAATTATGTGTAGGATTACGAGTGCTATTTTTTTTAAACTTCAATATACTCGTATCAGTTTTTGTGAAGTTTTCTGCAGTAGCAGGCAACACTAAGGTATTAAAATTCAATGACGTAGCAATACTAGAATAAGTTGGAACATTTCAGTATATTAAAACACACTGACTTTACAACCTGTATTTCCATTCTGTAATTGGAATATTTGCACACACCTATGTTTGCACAAATACATCTAAGATTGAACGCTTTTTTAATATGGTAAACTGTTTAAGGCCGAGCGAACAAATAAAACAAAACTTTTGTCCAAATAAAAGAAAGGATTTAAAAACGACTTCTCTTGCGGACAAATTAAGTGCCTCGACCATGAGTTTTTCTCACTAGACTCGCTAGCGACGCCGTAAAATATTTGTATGGAAAACCCTCGCAGCGCCTCTAGCGGTTACGTAAGGAACTAAAATTTGCTATGAGACAACAGCGTTTCGATGCGTAAAATACCTATCGAAACCCTTTGGCGAATACAAGCGTGATGGTGTGTTAATTCAAGATAAAAATTTGATGGGTACTTCGTTATGTTCGAAACCTCTCGGTAAAAACGTGCAATACGACAAAAACTACGTAGTTCGATTCAAATAGTAGACCCCCGGTTAAAAATTTTGAGAATTCAAATCGTTCAAAACAGTAAAGTGGGTCCTGTTGCATTTTTAACTACGTATCAACCTGTATAAATTAATGACACGATACAAAGTGCATATGACACGCGAAAAATGTTCTTTGTGAAAAATAATAAAAGAAATTGCTAGCAACACTAAGAGACACGTATCATAATAAACAACACAATTTTGAAAATTGCTTTCGGGTTCAAAGACCGCAAATAATAGGATGGCGACTCAATCTCATTAAGATGTCAGAAAATAAATTCAATAAAAAGTTTCTATTTTAGGTTGGGTTGTCGGGTTTAGAAGCATGATATTTTGCACAAATGTTCCTTAGGACTTCGTGACGTAGTAGAGTGAAAGCCCAGGCCCCCCAGACATACTTTATTTTCTAAAGGACGAAATGTGGTGCTTCGGGTATTCCTCATAGGTACCTTAAATGCCAACATACCTGCTTAGTTGGCAGAGTGACCAATTAACAGGTACGAGGTGAGATATTTTGGTTTACTCCGAAACGCTGAATGTTTTCCGTGTCTGGTAGGATATTTGGTCATTGCAATTTGTCTGGCTGAATAAATATATATTTAAAATATCCCTCTGAATAAATTGACGTAAAAATCACCCTTTAGAAAATAAAAGTTAGCCCTATTTTTAATTTAGCTTTCTGGTACCTGTTAATGGTCACTGTACCGACTTAGCAGGTATGCTGGCATTTAAGGTACCTATGAGGAGAACCCGAAGCCCCACATTTCATCCTTTAGAAAGTAAAGTATGGCCTGGGCCCTTGGTCCATAGGTGACATAGGTGTGCACTAAGAAAGGATTTTGGAGAATTGCCACGGGTTCGGGAAAAAGCTGGACGATAGCGAGTAACACGGGGAGAACAGCTAGTCCCATACAAAAAAACTAACCTTTGCCCGCGACAACATTTTTAATTGATACTCCGCTCTTATTGGTCGTAGCGTGAATGATATATAGCCAATAGCCTTCCTCGATAAACGGGCTATCTAACACTGAAATAATTTTTCAAATCTGACTAGTAGTTCCTGAGATGAGCGCGTGCAACCAAAAAAAACAATCTCTTCGGCTTTATAATATTAATATAGATTATCATAGTGTACTAAACATTACTTCGTGGCGTCATGACGTCTGTGGTATAGTGGTTCGAGTACCGGACTGCTGATCACGAGGTCGTGGGTTCGATTCCCACAAGACACAAACATTTATGTGATGAACTTAGGTGTTTGTGTTTGTCTGGGTGTTTCTTATATTATAAGTATGTATTTACAAAAAAAAAGTATATAAGTATTATAACCATTGTCTAGTACCCATAGTACAAGCTCTGCTTAGTTTGGGACTAGATGGTGCTGTGTAAAAATGTCCCAAGATATTTATTTATTTATTATTTACATATTAATAAAAAATGCATGTAAACAACAAGGCAATATTGTAGACTAAGAACTAAGTGTAAAGTAATTTATGTAGGTCGAAGAACGGCAATGTATCATCAATTAGGGTTTCTGCTCGAGAATTCTCGAGTCAGGAATTCTCGAGAAATTTGTCTTTAGTCGAGACGGGAAAAAAATCTCAACGCTTCGGGAATTCCCGAGTCGTTGGCAGGAAAATGTTTTGTTTAAATAACCGACTAAAAATCGGATGTTATCATTTCGAAGGTTTATCTAGAGGCATTGGCAGCAAAAGGTTTAGTTTATTTAACCGACGAAAAATCGGAGGTTATCATTTCGGAGGTTTTTATATAGTTTTTTACGTGTTTATGTTCCCCGATATTTCCGTCAAATGTGGACCGATTTCAAAAATTATACCAAAAAATTCCAAAGTGATGGTCCCATTTATCATATTTATCTCTGATGGTAGAAAAACAGGGTATGATTGATTTTTATCTATTGAATTTTCACATGTTAATCGATTGTACTGAAACTTGGCTTATCCCTATATATACAGCGTGGGCAGAAAATCGTGAATCAAACGAGACAGGGCGATAGTTGGGGTTATTTGCAGTAAAAAATATCTCTGGGCAGAGCTCTAACTTGATTTCCTTAAAAGTTATGACTGTTAGTGTTTTCTGAAGAAAACACCAAAATTAGTAGTAAATAGGCAATTAGTCTAAAATGGGTACCTATTTTAAATCAATAAATGATGTCTAGTTGCTTCTAGGTAATGTGTGAGTGATGATATCATTACAAAAGTGCTTTTATGATAGTAGGTGCCAAGATTTATGAGTATTGGAACTGTTTTCAATAGGTAGGTAGTACCTTTTAAGTTTCACGAAAAATTATTTGTAAATTTAGAACGTTACTGTAAAAAAAATATGTACTACCAAAAAATGACCCTGTAGTAGAAAAACTTGCTTATTTAATGAGGATTAAAATGAGGTATAACACAGCTGTTGGTTGCAAAATTATTATTTTATGTTAATTTTTTCATAGCAAGGTCTAAATAAAGTAAATTGGAGAATAATCAAACATCAGTTAAATCCGACTGTAGCATTTATTTCATGAGTCCTTTATTTTACGAAATAGTTAGTTCGGACCCTTGGCTATGTTTGGCAGTATTTGTAAATCGGAGGTTAGTCAAAAACAGCTGTTACATACTACCATACCATCACACCTGTATTCCTCAAATTTTCCACAGTTCGCCGGTATGATTAGGTCCCATCTAATAGGGAGCGAGCCTATTACAGTAACCAAAAAATTACCATTTCATTTAATTGATCTCATCTATCAGTCTAATTTGTATTAAAGTAAATATTTTAAAATAATACCATGTTTTATAAAAAAAAACAAAATTTCTCGAGAGACTCGAGAAACTCGGGAAATCCTTGTCGAGAATTCTCGTGCCTCGGGAAATGAAAAAGGTCGAGAAACCAGAAACCCTAATCATCAATACAAAATGACGGTGACGTCACCTTCCGATAGACGATTTGGAAGTAAAATTCGACACCATGGGCAGATACTTCAGTAGTTTACTTGGCTTAAACGTCTTTTGTATCAAACCGGAGGACGTTTGAGGGCTTGTTTCAGCATGTCTGGATAGCCACTATCCGCCAGATTAATTAAAATTAGAACACAATTTGAATGAAATGTTATTTAACAAGAACTTGCAGGACGTGGTGAAACTTTTTGCTCTAAATCTTTTTCTATAATAATGTTTAAATTTCTCATAGATCGTGGGGAGGTACCGAGGTGTCAGACTCATACCAATGGAAACCACACATGTCTTCCCTAGTCCTATGATCCGGAGGGGCTCGTGGCTAAGTTATAACTGCGTTGATCAACCGATCTGCAAGGTTGAGCTACGCTTGCTGAGGTCAGTCTGAGTGACCATTCTTAACACATCCGACACCCCTCCGTGCCTCGGAGAGCACGTAAAGCAGTCGGTCCCGGTTGTCATCCGAACATCTATGACAATCGTTAGTGGTAGTCAGAAGCCCAAAAAGACTGACAACCAGTCTATCCTTCGAATATCGGTATTGCCCAGAAATTGGGTTGCGGAGGTCTGATAGCAGTCGCTTTGTGTAAAATACTGATATTCAGCCGCATCTGGTTAGACTGGAAGCCGACCCCAACATAGGGAAAAGGCTAGCTGGATGAGTTCTATGATCTGGAATCATAGGACTAGTGTGATGATGATGCTGAACATTCACCGCGTAGTTTCGAGTACTTTCTACCACGGTTGAACTTTTCTTTCATAAAAAAGGGTGGCTAGATGAGTTGCATTTTGACATTCGATTCGACAAACAAAATGTATGTAAATGACATTAGCGACAGCTCGATTTGTCGAAAGCTTATGTCATTTCCATACATTTTGTGTGTCGATTCGAATGTCAAAATGCAACTTGTCTAGGTAATATGATGTCCTGATCATAATTATTATAGTAGGGACTGACAAATTTAAGCGATAACCTGCTATTTTTAAGTAAGAAATTTAACGGAATTTATCGTTGTAAAGTTTTATCATAAAAGACACTCTTGTTGAGCTGAAAATTACTTATCTCAGCTGTTTGTAAGGGTGGCGGGAATACGGAGCACGATAAAGGAAAACTTGTCGTCAAAGAAAACCACAATTGCGGTGTTCTCTTCAAAAGATTGTTGTTGTTTAAGGGTTTTGTTGCTGAAGGAGGGTTTTTTATTTTGATTTCAGAACCAAACTATTCGGTACAATGTGAACAGTGCCTCGACCATGAGTTTTTCTCACTAGACTCGCTAGCGACGCCGTGAAATATTTGTACGGAAAACCCTCACAGCGCCTCTAGCGGTTACGTAAGGAACTAAAATCTGCTATGAGATTACAGCGTTTCGATGCGTAAAAAACCTATCGAAAGTCATTCGATAGAACTCATGGTTGAGGGGCTGATTTCAATATGCTCATGCGCCTTTAAAACATATTCCAGAGCATCTGAAGCAATGCACCATAGAGCTGTAAAAATATATAGCTGGTAACTATCAGGGGGGCTAGACAAGTTGCATTTTGACATTCGAATCCACAAACAAAATGTATGTAAATGACATTAGTGACAGCCCGATTTGCCAAAAGCTTGTGTCATTTCCATATATTTTGTTTGTCGATTCGAATGTCAAAATGCAACTTGTCTAGCCCCTCAGGCATTCCAAAACTTACTTACTTCGTTACAAAATGCATTGTATATACCAAAGTCATTGTTGGAAAGAGAATCAAAACCTTATTACTGCTATACTAAAGTCATTTTGGTCTGACGTGTATGTGATGTGGTGTAGTAATACCTATACTTTTTCCTAACCCTTCGAAGATAAAGGCCTGATATTATCTATTACTAGCTTTGGTCCGCAGCTTCGCCCGTGTGGAGTTAGGAACTTTGAATATTTCGGGATTAAAATGTAGCCTATATCCTAATCCATGGTATAAGCCATCATCATTACAACTTTCAGCCAAATAAATAAA
This sequence comes from Acronicta psi, assembly GCA_946251955.1. Taxonomy (NCBI): domain Eukaryota; kingdom Metazoa; phylum Arthropoda; class Insecta; order Lepidoptera; family Noctuidae; genus Acronicta; species Acronicta psi. The sequence goes on along the minus strand of OX276482.1, from coordinate 9,169,093 downwards.
AATAAAAATAAAAATAAAATAAAAATAAAATTCTTTATTTCATTCAAGTGTTAGTACGATACGAATATACACATTTACGATTTTTAGTCTCAGACACTAGGTAATCAAAAAGAAAATCAATATATCTCTGGCCCCCACACTAGGAAAACCTGTGTCGTGGGGTACCAGTCCCTTCCGTTCGTTGACATTTATTTTATAGTATTTATTTACTCAATGTGTGTATCACAAATTTTGTATCCTATATAGGCATTAAGTACTGAATAAAATGTATAATTACTAAACTAATAAAAGACAGTTGAGCGCTATATGTGAATGTGTGTGTGTGTGTGTGTGTGAGTGTGAGTATGTGTGTGTGTGTGTGAGTGTGTGTGTGTATGTGTAAGTTCGCGTGTATATGATATTAATAACGATAACCAAGTGGTAACGACGTCTGTGGTCTAGTGGTTCGAGTACCGGACTGCTGATCACGAGGTCGTAGGTTTGATTCCCACAAGACACAAATATTTATGTGATGATGAATATAAGTATTTGTTTTTGTCTAGGTGTTTCCTATGTATAATAAGTATGTATTTACAGCAAAAAAAGTATGTAAGTTTTATATCCATTTTCTATTACCCATAGTACAAGCTCTGCTTAGTTTGGGACTAGATGGTGCTGTGTAAAAAGTCCCCAAATATTTATCTTTCTATCTACTCAGCCTGTAATACCCACTGCTGAGTAAAGGCCTCTTTTCTATTACGCCACTGTTGCCGATCTTGTGCAAGTCGCACCCACAGATTCCCTACTGCCCTCACAATATCATCCGACCATCGGGCTGGTGGTCTGCCCTGCGATCGTTTTGCATCTCTTGGCCACCATTCAGTAACTGTTTTGGTCCACCTAAGATCGTCTCGTCTTCCCAAATATTTATATAATATTTATATTTAAATCGGTTCAGCCGTTTTGCTGTGCAAGAGCAACAAACATCCAAACATGCAAACTTACAAACTGTAGTCTATAAAATACTAGCTTTCCGCCACCGGCTTCGCTCGCGTGGTCTAGGTATATAAATTATTCTATACTGACGATGTAATTGTCAATACTCATCTTCTTAAAACAAATATATCCCACGGGAACCATTATTTTACCGGGTAATAAATAATGTATGTGCTATTTCATACTATAATCTATCTCTGCGCCAAATTCCATTTAGATCCGTTCAGAAGGTTTTGCATGAAACAGTAACAACCATTCACCCATCTATACGCGCTACACTACGCTACGTCACCTTAAAGATGTAAGTTTAGAATGTGAAGGAAGATTTTGACAGGCGAGCGGGGCTCGCGATAGCTTAGAGGTTAAAGTGTCTGGTGTACCGAACCAGAAGACGCTGGTTCGAATCCTGATCGCCAGACGATTTTTTCTTCATTAAAAATAACTTGTAATCTTAGCATGGAAAATGCTTAAAAAAATACAAAAAGATAATTAGTAGGATTAATAAGCTAAATCTATGTAAATCTGTAGCTACCAAGTGGTAATATAATCAAAGAGTACAAAGAAAATCCTAAGCCAATTACTTTCTTTGTGCAGTGTGCCGGCTTAGAACCAAGGTTCACTTGCGTTGCGAGGACGCCGGGTATTACCTATCATGAACATACCTAACCCCAGCGGTCTTATAAGAAAATGTTGAATTTAATCTTATTGGAGCAAGAAAATTGGTATAAGAAGATTATCTTCGTTCGTATTACTTAGTATAGATTTCCAAGTCAATTGTTATTACTAAAATAAAAAATAAAAAATAGAGGGGCTCGTGGCCAAGTTGTAACTACGCTGATCAACCGATCTGCAAGGTTAAGCTACACTTGCCGCGGTCAGTCTGTGGATGGGTGACCATTCTTAACATGTGCCTCGGAGAGCACGTAAAGCCGTCGGTCCCGGTTGTCATACGAACACCTATGACAATCGTTAGTGGTAGTCAGAAGCCTAAAAAAAAGCCTGACAACCAGTCTTTCCTTCGAATATCGGTATTGCCTAGAAATTGGGTTACGGAGGTCTGATGGCAGTCGCTCCGTGTAAAATACTGATATTCAGCTGCATCCTGGCTAGACTGGAAGCCGACCCCAACATGGTTGGGAAAAAGGCTAGGAGTAGGACTGTTATTACTAAAATAAGAAAAACGAAAATGTTACATAAATTAAAATAGAAACGAAGCAAAATCTGACCATTTTTTTAACAATAATTATTGTTACATGTAGTGTAACCGATACCTGATACCAAAAGTCCTTTTACTGTATATTTTGTCTGTCTGTCAACACCAATGTGTTGAAATTTTTAGCTTAATATTTACAGGTTTATTATTTTCCCTAAATACATAAAACAATTTTTGTTCTAAATGCCATAGAACCTTTTGGAAACCAGATAAAATTACATTTAAATTATAAAAAACTCCGTATATCACCAACATGCAACAAAACAGAATTCATGAAGATTTACCACAGTGAACATTTGTCCATAGATAATGTATGCACCGCGTCAAAGAGATTACAATTTATGGTAACTTTTACAAAGGGTTGCCAGTGTTCTTGATTTGAATAAACAACGCAGTAAAAAATATTAAATTATTATGATTTTGCCTTTACATTTAACTTGACAACGAACAAAAATCAGTTTTTTTTGTTACAACTGGCAAACAGGATTCATTATTTCAGTAAGAATAATTATCATAGGCTTATTTATAGAAGGCGTGTAACACACTATCTGTGCTATACCTATCGGGGTACGAGGGGTAAAATTACTAGGTAGGTACTTCAACTAATATTCAGATGCGTGGGTGAATTCGTAGCGTACTTGTTTCCGTAAACCCGTACCTACACACATTTTCAAACTTCTAACAATTAGTATCTGAATCCCGACGTAATATCCGCCTCAATACTGACGTCACTGATGGAAAAATTGTGTCACCGAAATAGTACAATCTTTGACCTCAGGGCAAAGGGTCAAGAGGGTACATCCACGACAAATTAATTGTGGCACGATGAATCACGTGATCCAAGCAAATAAAAGTTAGCCGAGTTAATAGCTGTCTTGAGAGGGATCCAGCGGACCGTATCCGATGAGCAAAACGAGGTCAATAAAATTGTAGCACGCTTTGGGGAACAGATATGTGCGAATGGAATTGAACCTAATAAGTGAAGCAAGAAAGTTCTTATTTACTTATAACTTTTCTCCGTGGTGTTAGGTACTCGCGATCATCCAAATTTTAAAATAAATAAAATTTCTTAAATAAAAGTACCCTAAGTTACTCCTCATAACATTAGCTATCTGCGAATGAAAGGCCCGTCAAAATTGGTCCAGCCGTTTCAGAGATTAGCTGGAACAAACAAACAGACAGACAGATAAAAATAAGGTTTTTTGTAAGTACTGGACCTATATACTTTCTTAAGCATTTAGTGAAAAGCTGTTTACTAAATGACAATTCAATTTTATTTATTTGTATTGAATATAGATAAATACGAAAGTATCTCCATTTATCATCCTGTTTGTCTGTTTTTTAGCTAAGCCGCTGAAGAAATGTCAATAATATTTGGCAGGGAAGATAAATTGGTTCCTGAAGAAGGCCATAAGCTACCTTAAGTCTCAACATAACATACCATAATGCCTGTATGCCTGAAAGGGTTAGGTAGAGGTTTAGTAATGTTCATCTCATCTAATATTGGGTGAGCCTATTGCCATAAACCGGGCACAAACCCAAACTCCGAGCTGTTACTGAGAATTTCATAGAAAATCCTAATAATACAGCTCAACCTCTAGCGTAGCGCTTGCCTTACTGTACTTGTAGCCTAAATCATAATATATCTTATTTACCTATAATGTAACATTTATTTATTTATTTATTTATATATTATACTTTATTCTATACCAATTAAAAATACACATAAAGAACACAAATGATTTAAAAACATACAATTGGCGGCTTTATCGCAATTCAACAATGGTAAATATCGAAAGGTTTTACTCATACCTGTGACAAAAAACCTTTATTTCCCCTAATTCCCATACTCCTGTTGTGTTTTGTCGACGTTTGTCAGGTGACCTACTTAAACGTTCGTATTGGGTTCGAGGAACAATTTCGATAAATTAGACTTAATTTGATTTGTCCTAGTCACGCAAATTTAACATAACAGCAAAGTTTTGGACTATAGAAATCTTGAAAAAATTACAACATTATGTTAAAAATAGCTATGGAACTAATAAGTATAATATATCTGCATGTATCTGTAGCTTAAACGACTTAAGGCTTGTTTCACCACCTCTGGAAAACGGCTAACGGCCGAATAAAAAAAATGTTACGAAAGGAGGTCATCAAATTAAAGCCCATACAACTCAGCCCAAATTTGTACTACAGGTAGGTACATGACAGCTGTCAATTTGACAGTTTTTACCATGAAATCACTATGACACTGATTTAATATGTGATAATGGCGTACGTTTGACAGTCCGAAACTGACACTGACAGCAAATAGCTGTCAAGTTGACAGTTTTTACTTTAAAAATCACTATGCAATTGATAATAATGTGTCAGATTGTATAATTAATGTTTAACTATCCGTAGCGATATTTTACAAAGTACAGCAATTTATTACTTGTAATATTATTTAAATGTACCTATCCACTTTGACATTGGCAGAATTGTCGACATCGGCACCAATTGCCATAAATAGGTAAATAAGAAGAAGATAATAATGTGTCAAAATGGCGTGTTTTTTTTTAAATTACAAGTATTTTTTCTCATCAACTAGTAAGCATAAAAAGTACGACTAGAGTTTTAACCAGCGTACTGCAGGGTATTTTTTCCAATAAGTGTACCTTCGGTACATCATTTCGGCAGGGTTTGATGACCTCCTTTGTATGAAATTGTACGAAATTATCTGCTAAATAATTTAACGACAACTTATCAGGAGGTGGTGAAACAGTGCCTAAGTAAATAACGGAACACCCTAATACATTACTATGAAAACAGAAGACAGGTACGAAGATATTTTGCATACATAATAATAATATATCTTAAACGTTATCATTTTAATATAATAATATCAGGTCAATCCCTACTCCAATTGTATTCCTTGAATAGTCTTCTAAAGTCTCGGTTCACCGTCATAAAATTTACATTCACAGAGTCATGTTGCTAAAAGTATCGATAAATCAAAAGATATCGACATCCAATCCTTTTATTAAGATAATCGTATTGATACATATCGATGTGAGCTTCTACGACCAAATCTTTCATTGCGAATACTTTAGTACGATATTTGAATTCGGAATGAGATTGACTTTTTTGATAGTGTGAAAACCCTATTCTAACATCCTATTTCAGATGTCGTTGAAGTATTACTTCATTTTTAAGGGTGACCAGTTTTATGGGTTGAGATATTTCTCCAATTTTGAACTTGGAATACGAGGAGTTTTTCGTTGATTCGAATCTGTGATCTGAATTGCGTGTAGGCGAGATTGGCCGCTTAGATTGAAGGCCCGTAGCGAGAAGTATAAAATTTGACGAATAAAATAAATGGTCTATCAGGGTAAATGTAGTTGATAAAATGAAAAAGGTTGGGTCTCTGCAATTTTCTTTATTAAGAGTTTATTTGTGTAACCATTTTAATGAATTAAAGGTTAATACACTAAATATATTTTTTATCGTTACCTAATATGTCATTCTAATAATATAATTATAATATCTATTCCCATCTACCTAATCTCACTTCATTTGTATTCTAAATAAATAGCTAAACATAGAGAAACCTCAAAATTAACAATCAATTCATATCCAAATCATTCACCGAAGTTCTAAAGTTCTCGCAGAATAAACACATTTGACGACCCACAAACAATTGCTCAGTTGTGCAAATAGAGACGGGCCATGGGCAGATACTTGACGGATACCGGATAGTGTGCCTCTTACAGATATCTCGAGGGAGCTCCTCTAGTATTTAGTAAGACAATCGAACCGTGAGTGACGTGGGGTTAATATATTTAGGCTACTATTCTCTTAGGACCGATAGTTAATATACGGTTGTTGAGTCTTCTCTACCCCAATTCGAGACAGACGTGATAAATGATACTTCTGTAAATAGATTTTGTGGCCTATGATCTTTTACGGCTTTATTAATAAATAATGTTTAGGCTGGGAGTACATAATCTGTTTTGTAACTGTCAGATGATTTGAAAGTGACCAAAATAGGAAAGAGACAAAAAATAGTTTAACTACACCTGCCGGGCTAACATGCACGCCGCGAGAACATTTTGTCGACGCTTATGTCGTGCTTTTGTTTCGTTTTCGCACGAGAAAGAGCGAGACAAAAGAGTAGACAAAATTTTGTCGTGGCGCACATGTTAGCCTGACTGGTCTACGCGTGAGTGATTAGTCTACTCATATAAATATAAATTAGGAATCTATAATATGGGTATAATCTATGAGAGCAGAAACTGACAGATTCACTTACTGTTTTGTTTATACCACTAAGGTGGCAAACAAGCATACGGCCCGCCTGATGGTAAGCGGTTACCATAGCCTATGGGCGCTTGCAACACCAGGGGTCATTCGCGCTTTACCGACCATAACAACCTCTCAGAGGTTTATGGAGGATTCACTGCGCCTAAGGTTTGAGGGAATATTATCTTGCTGCCAGCGCAGCGCTTCCTTAGAAGAACTTCTGTCTGATCAACGCACAGCTGAAATTGCCAGGTCTAGAAACATGAAATTTTGCCCAAATGTTTTTTAGGTGACATAGGTGTACGCTAAGGAGGGATTTTGGGAAATTTTCACGGGATTGGGAAAATTTGGATGAACGCGAGTAATACCGCGAAGGACAGCTAGTAATACATATAACAATCGCTTCCTACACCTAATAAATTTCAATAGAATCCACAACACTTACAAGAACAAACTCCATGCTTCTCAAAAGTCGATTACATTGCAGAATTCTGTGAAACTAATGATTATTTGATATTAAAGTTCTCAGAGACATTAAATTATTCAATCAAGCGAACTAAACCCATTACGATCAATCAGCTTAGATTGACGCGGTAATTAGGATGCTAGAGACAGACAATGACGTCACAGAATACTAATGATATCTCATTAGTCTAATCTAAAGGCGTTTTGTAACAGATTTGTTAGATAAAAATCGTCTTGAATGTAAACATTATCAAATCAAAAACGTGCAAAGCGTATGCAAATTATACCCCACACTATGTTCTCCCTTCGTGCATAATAATAGCCATAAGACTGCGGAACGAATAGTGACGTTGACATTGATTGCGACTTATGATTGTAAAAAGCGCGCTCTGTAGATAGGACCATTCATCTTCCAAAAATGCTTTAGCCAATTTTTTTACATAAAGGTACCATACCATCACGGCTGTATTCTACGAAGGGTTAGAAAGGAGTGCACTAATGTATAACCACTGTTAGAAAGAAAGAATATAATTTAAATGCATTGACAAGACACACAGCAATAGTGTTCGCCGATATATTTGTATATATATATATATATATAAGTCCCGTATAATCGTACTCAAATCCAAACACGAGTACTCCTGAGAACAGGACCATCTCCGGAATACTCCTAACCCTAATTTTGTCGGTATCTGCGGTGTCTGCTTATCAACGGAGACACACCAAACAAAACGCTTGAAGTTACTATAAATTATTCGCCTATATTACATGCACTTTAAATATAGCGGCGAAATGTGGGTATACCCACAGTGCAATACACTTATAAAGATCAAAAACAAAAGTCACATTTATTTTCTTTGCTTAAAAAAACAAAACACAAAATAAAATTTTATTACACCACAGTTTCTCGTGTGTAGGTTATTTTCACCGGGAATGTGCATCGTACAAAACAATTCTACAGACTAATGTTCTCAATTAAATCTGAACATTTCCGTACAACGAGTTTCTCAGCCGCAGTTTGTAGAACTGTATCGCCAATTAACCTTTACAGTATATGCGGTAAATGTTCAGAAAAAAACCTCTCTTAACAAAGACATCGCTCACACAGGAATAAGAAAAATGATGTCCAGTATGTAACCACTTATCGGATGGACGTGTGATAGATTGACTGGCGACGTCTGTGGTCTAGTGGTTCGAGTACCGGACTGCTAATCACGGGGTCGTGGGTTTGATTCCCACAAGACACAAACATTTTATGTGATGAACTTAGGTGTTTGTGTTTGTCTGGGTGTTTCTTATATATTATAAGTATGCATTTACAAAAAAAAGTACATAAGTATTATATCCATTGTCTAGTACTCATAGTACAAGCTCTGCTTAGTTTGGGACTAGCTGGTGCTGTGTAAAAAAAATGTCCCAAGATAAAACTGAAGAGCGATATTAAAAAGGTTTTGAGTACAATTGTGGATGAATATAAGTGATAAGGTAGACCAAAGAAATGCTAGATTACATTAAAGAACAAAGTTAATTAAAATGCAGTACTATAATAATAAGCTTATCCTCTAGTAATCTCTAACCTATAAAACAAAGTCCGGTTTGTTACAACACTTATAACTCGAGAACTGCTGGACCGATTTTCATGGTATTTGATTTGTTTGATTTGTCTCCGTCTTGAATAACAGAATAACAATTGAAACGGGGTTCAAACTTAAGTCGAGCGAAGCTGCGTGTAAAAGCTAGTTATTAATATAAGTACATGAAGAAAATAATAAGATTTGGAAGAAAAGGACCGAAACCACATAGATTTGGACAAGGACAGTAGAATGATGACTAGTTATTTCCTAAGCGCAGTCACAATTCCGACCCAAGTCATACAATAAGAAGAATACGTAACATTTAAAAAAATATCTTGAATGCACTTTTTTTTTACGCTTTTACGGCTCTTTCACCACTTCTGGATAGCCGCTAACTGCCGGATAAACTCAAAAACGGAACAAAATTTGTGTGAAATTATCTGCCAGTTAATTTAACGGGGACTTTCTAGGAGGTGGTGAAACAGGCCCGTAAACTACTTTCTGGCCTTAGAAACTCGTTTCCTTCGATTCAGTTAATGTGCGCCCCGACTTTTTAGTTCACAATTACCTAAGGTAAATTAAAAGTGTGCAGAACGAAACTTCAACTTCAATCTAAAGGATTTTATTAAAGTAGTTGAGGTTAAAAGAAGAATTAATGCCAGCGTAATTACGTACGAGGGTATCGCTCTATCTTGGAATTTGTAAAATGTGTTCGTGCTCAGCATAAAACTTAAATAAATTGTTTTATTACAGCTGAGATTACTTATGAAAAAGAAAACATAAAGTTATACGGTTACAAATTGCCTAACTGTGCTTCGATTGCGACGATTAAAAAAAAACATTAATTGTGCTTAGAGTAGATGCTTTTATGTCGTCGATTAGCGATTTTGAAGCTGCATCAATTGCTAAATTGCTTTTCAGCTACTCTACGCGAAATTCAATGCAAGTTTTATGCAGGTTTTGTTCATTTCTTTCTTTTTGGTTGTTCATTAGCTAATCTGAAGGTGGATATTTCGTCCCATTTAAAAAAAAATCTCTTAAATTCTTAATATGCCATCGTCATCGTAAAAGTTTATGGATCATCCGTTTTTTTTTAAACCAAGAAAAGAGGCCTGATTTCGGAAGCTTCCGTTTGGATGGGTCGCGGCACATTCAACTTTGGGAAACAATGGTTACTAGTCAATAAAATACTTTCTCGAACCCGATGCTCGCTGAAACCGCACAACAAAAATAAAGGCAAATAAAGTTCATTAATATATTATGCGACAAAATTAATCCAAATGTTAGACCTTTTTACCAAAACCCCAATAAACAAAAGTTGCTACTTTCAACTAATAATTATATCATGTGATCCCGAACAACCGTAACAAGAGAAGTTCGACAAAGTTCTAATTGATGGTATCATTTGCTAGTGACGGAACTTTGATGTAGGTTCAGATAACTTTTTACTTAATTATGGATTTCGTTACGACGAGAGTAAAATACTTATTGTGTTTTTCGGCTTGAATTTTTAGTACGTCACTGTATTTTGCTTAAATCTGGTAGTGAAGGCCCTGTATTAAAATCTGAAGGTAAAACGGGAAAAAACTTGAGCAACATTTTAATAAATGTACAGACTCTTCTAGGTTAAACTACAACTATAATAAGATATATAAAATGGGATCGGAAGAGGCCACAATATTAATAAACGGATAGACATATTGCAAAACCTTAGTAGCTGGATATAGCTTGGAGTTTGGATTTATTGCTGTTGGAATATGAACGCAACCTTGGTGTTTAGTCTGTGGCAGTGAATTTTTTTAACCTATGTTATCTACTTCCGTTTCTTGCTCTCTGTAACTTTGACAATACAATAAAAGGTTGTAATTCACGCTCCGTCTTGTCTATTTATTTCTATCAGTATCACTATCATCTCATTCTCATTATAAGTTATCTTCAATTGCCCTCCATTACATCTACATCTAGGGGTAAGGCTGAGGTGTACGTTAGAAAATACAGACGTGATGGTATGCTAAGTTTATATTTTTTGTAATGCTTTTAATACCATAAAGATTATATGAATCATACAGCAAAAGACGATAAATTTAAAAATAAACCTTATTTCAATGTTCCAACAACTCTATTTTCAACGCGATAAAAATCTGCTCTCCTATTCGAGCCGGTCTATGTGAACGGACACTAACACTCTAATCAAACGATCTAAATCCGCTATCAACACAGATTTTACTGCCCAGAAATAAAATAGAAACTGCAAATCACATCAGACTGAAGTAATGAAAAAAGACACATCTGCTACCCTTGTTTTATTTGAAACGAGAAGCTTGGTGCAATATAATGCCATATAAAATACGTTTTACAACTGAGTTTATCGCAAACGTAAGGGCTCGTGCAAATGGTGGCAATTTCCCGTTCTGATACTTTTTTCATTTTTAGACAATTTATACAAAACCAAGTCCCAAACTAAGCATAGCTTGTACTACGGGTACTAGAATATGGTTATAATATTTTTTTTATAAATATTTATATACTTATGATAGGTATATATGAAACACCCAGACAAACACAAATAAATTTTTGTGCCCTGTGGGAATCGAAATTACGACTTCGTGACCATCAGTCCGGTACTCGAACCACTAGACCACAAATATGGTCAAACACTGATTAAACTGATTATAAACAATTTCTTTTTCTTCATAAGATCTTCTATTATTATGCTTAATACCCGAAACAACTATGTTAATTTATCCCGAAAAACCACGATTTTTCAACTGCACACATCACCACTGACATTGCCGTTATTATTACTATTCAAGGCTTCGTGGGATGAATGCAATTTATTCCTAAAAAAGAACTATCATATTCTAGAAATTTAGTAAAAAATGTATATTTGGGGGTTTCTTTATTTTTCAATTTTTCTTTATTAGTTTTTTTTTCTGTACAGTGTGTAAATATTTTAGCTTTAGTATTAATTTAGACTAGATTACCTAGTTATTTTTCATCACTGTGAAAATTTTAATATTGCACAAAATCCCTGATTTTATCTTATTGTCTCACACCTAAGCCATTGCTCTTTCAAAAGTTCTAACAAAAAATTGCGACAGTGTGCACGAGTCCTTAAGTGATAAAGATGGTTCACGCAGCGTGATTGTGAGAACCTATCATGGTTTGCTTACGACCACTAAAAGTACTAAAACGGACTTCCGCCTCCGCTAAGGGAAATTGTAATAAGAAGAATATTTTATTCCCCATTTTATGTAATTACGTAACAGATGGAAACGTAAGATTCTACAGACCATAATTGATTCGACGAATTCTGTCGTAACCATTTTTGTATCTTCTTCATATACACCGACGAATGGTGAATTAACATGACAGTGATATATTGCCTAATACACTTAACCCAACATTTCCATCTTCACCAAAATCTGCTTTAAAGTTTGTCACAGATATTTCCTCTGACATTATTGTTGATATACTAAGATATACTCCCAAAAATGTATACATTATGTTCGGACCAATGCAAAAATTACACTCAACTTGCACTTAGATTGAAGCGTTGATGAATCCATGGAAACCGTAGGTGTAGGTGCTAAACTTTCTACGTTGTTATAGTATGTATTATGTATAGCTGTATAATTAAGCTTCACCTATAAGTGAGTACCGTTGAATTATTATAGGTAGGTCAGTAGTTGCCGTTAACACAACTTGAACTGGTTTCAATATTGGTATTAGTTACACCTATTGTACGTAGATGTGTAAAAGCAATATAGTTTTGCTAAAGTCTTAATGAGTCTAAAACTTTCCATTGATATAATGTATGTCAGGTCATGTTATTGAGTTGTGACCTAGGGAAACCATTTGCACATTTCCTGTCGAAGTTTATAAAGATATTGGGGCTCGAAACAGCCGTAAAGGAGGTGAAAGCTGTAAAATTGGTTCGACTTTTCGGCCGTCGCCTTCACTCAAGAAAATAAACAAAACCACTTTGATGAAAGTTTCTGAAAGCGAAGTATTTTGACGTAGTGTACCACAAACGTATTGGATTTGAGTGTAACCTGATGACGTTTCGAACTTTGCTTTAATATTAAATTTAGTGATTTTATTATGCAAAGGTTGACATAAAACAAAATATAATAGGTGTTGACAAAAAAGGTGCCTCGCCACCAAGCCCGGTAAGATTCAAAAGCTCCTGAGGTAGAATCTACATCCGTAAAAAAAAAGGTGTTGACAATATTTATTTACCTTAATTCTCAGCAGACAAAAGTCAGCCTAAAATAATAAAGATGAATATACCTAGCGTCAATATCGGGAAGACTTTTAGGCAATACAGAACAGAGGACAAAATCTTTCAACAAAAATTAAAAATTTAGAAATCCCCCGACACGAAATGTAATTTGCCATTTTGTGGTGGCGGCCATCTTGGATTTGAAATTTATCATAGTATATATAGTATTCACCTAGTTAAGCCCTTTCATTTGATACCCATATTGAGGGAGTTGTGAAAAAATATGTAATGCGCTATTTTGTAGCGGCGGCCATCTTGGACCGATTTTCATCAAACATAGCTAAGAACACTCCCGACTAATTCACCTTTCAAATAAAAAAAACAAAATCGAAATCGGTTCATCCGTTTGGGAGCTACGATGCCACAGACAGACACACACACACACACAGACACGTCAAACTTATAACACCCCGTCGTTTTTGCGTCGGGGGTTAAAAACACTTAAAGCTACTTACTAAATTACTACCCACTAAAACGAATTACAAACAGCTTCCCAAATACTGTTCAAACATTTCTTATTTCGAGAACAAAACGGAAACGTGACCTGAACCTATAAAGCTTCATTGATCTACAATAAAAGCTGGGAGAAACTCAAACACATCCTACTCGTACCATGTAAAGGGCAGGGTTTTATAAAAGCACGTTTGATCGTTTAGCTTTAGAACTACCATCCGTTCTCTTTTAACCAATAACTTCATTTATAAACGAGATCTGTAGAATATATTTGCATTAACTGGGGAAATCATTATTTACTAATGTATCTATAGTTTAGCTAGCTAGATAAATAATAATAATAATAAATATCTTGGGACATTTTAACACAGCACCATCTAGCCCCAAACTAAGCAGAGCTTGTACTATGGGTACTAGACAATGGAAATAATATTTATATACTTTTTGTTTTTGTTTTTGTAAATACATACTTATAATATATACACATATAACATAAAAAACACCCAGACAAACACAAACACTAAGTTCATCACAATAAATGTTTGTGTCCTGTGGGAATCGAACCCACGACCTCGTGATCAGCAGTCCGGTACTCGAACCAGTAGACCACAGACTTCGTAATCTCTTGGTCGAATTAAAGTGTATTTGGAAGTTTTAACACTACTTAACTTACAGACAATAGTGAATGCTAGTTACTGGGAGAAATTGTAATAAAGGTAATATACTATATCTGATCACATTATAATATCTTTACTTTATGTTGTTTATAACTTTGACGACGTCTGTGGTCTAGTGGTTCGAGTACCGGACTGCTGATCACGAGGTCGTGGGTTCGATTCCCACAAGACACAAATATTTATGTAATGATGAATATAAGTATTTGTTTGTCGGGGTGTTTCCAATGTATAATAAGTATGTATTTACAAAAAAAAGTATATAAGTATTATATCCATTGTCTAGTACCCATAGTACAAGCTCTGCTTAGTTTGGGACTAGATGGTGCTGTGTTAAAAATGTCCCAAAAAATATTTATAAAAAAAAAACTGTGACTGTGTTATTTTGAATTTATTAATTTATGACTGCTTCACTAGTCTAGTGGTCACAAGCGCGACTACTACGCTAGAGGTAGGTACACCAAGTGACAATGGGTCTTTCTCCGTCGTAGCTCAGACTTTGAAATTGTGCCCGGGCAAAAGGCTCTCCCCTATTAACTGCATCGTCCTCATTACTATTCACAACAATTGTTACTGTTACCACACACATGTTCTAAAAAGAGTATCTATGGAGTTTCTTGCCGGCTCTTCACCATAAGACCCACTTTTTTTGGAAACGTGCAACTAGTTTAATGTTTTAATAAGTATTATACGGTCTAATTGAAATAAAAATATTTGAATTTGAATTTGAACATACTGGCAATGTATCAATAAGAACAGCTGTGCCTAAATCTTCGAGGAACAAAGGCGTGTTGGAATGCGGCACTTACGCGTTTTTAGTAGTGTTATCGTTAGTTTTGACAGGTCAACAGCTCAAAGCGTCTAGAAATTCTATCTTAAAATTTCTTCAAATATTTTTAATGGAGCAATAACCTAACATTTCTCGTTATTTTTTTTTTATCAAGTCCATTACTGTTTCATATGTTACTTTTTCATTGGTTTAGGTAAATATGTAATATTTGCTACGTTGCATTGACCCAACAACGTAGTCCCTTTGCATCCGGGACTCATATTAATAGTGTTTTTCTGTAAAATGTCCTAAGCGTTGCTAACCAAAGTTTGACAAATTAACTCTAAAAAAGTCTAAAACTTATCGATAAAATCTAAGGTCACGCAACGTTTAAAACAATAAACCCTATGCTTCTATATATAGCTTTAAGCTGCAGGATTTGCCATGACCTTCAGTCTAAGTAATGCTGCATTGCGGTTAGGAATCACGCTACTTCGTTTTACTGCAACCCAAGTAATTCACTAACCTTGGCAGTCAATGATACAGTTGAGATAGTAAGCATACCTATCTGATTAACTTATTTAAATTTTATTTTTCCGCAGTATTAGGTACCGTGTGAGTAATTAGATATTGTTTAATGGATGTTGTATTGTAAAAATACCTGACAGAAAAGCCGAATTTACATTACAAAACTAGTGGCATGAAAGTTGTTGCGTGACACTAATTTCATCAACAATTTCACGTGTAAACTTCAATTTTTACATGCATGCATCGATTTAACGACACAAACAGTTTCATGTCGTGCGCGAATTTTGGATGAAACTAGTGTCATGCAAATGACTAATGTCAATGCCGATGACTAATGAGAATGACATCGTATAAACGCGACGTAAAACGTAAAAAATATTTGTTGATAGATAAATAATTATTTCTGGTTAAGGTACTTAAAAATCATTTGATTGAATACCATTTTCTCTACAGTTCTGCTGACATTTTTGCATAATAAGTATTACGATGGCTTACCCAATGTATGTGTTCATTATTGTTTTGGTTAACGTTAAGATATGTGGAGACGAAATATAACTTGGAATAGCTTGCAGTCGAAAGTTATAAGACATTCAGTGTAAATAATATTATACAATTAAGTTTCATTATAGGGATAAATAATTAATTATAAGATTAGATAAAAAGGGATTTAGGTTTAGTATCAATTATTAAAGAAGACTTTGTATAAACAATTCTGCAGTAAAAATCTTGGACATGAAAGATTAACATGTAACAAAAAACATTAGAATCTAAGAGATATCGCGTATTTGTAGAACATATTTTTACTGCAAAAAAGTCAACACATTTATAATTGCAGGTATATGAAAAAAATGAAATTACATTTACCGAACACGCCGATGGCGCGGAATGGGCCCCACATGTACCTCCTGCCGCGGCAGCTGCTAATGCACTGCTACCAGGAACCTGCCAAACGAAAATGAGCTTAGCTTTATAAACTTAGAGTGGTTTTTGGAACAGACAAGTTGACAAGAAAATTGGCTGTGTCTTTAAGCGACCTAAAATTACATTTACTTAAAAAGTCTGTAAGAAATCTCTTAAATTCCATACAATTTTCATATGCTTTCATAATCCTTGAAGACCTTTATAGCTCGATAGAAAGCAATATTTAAATGAATTCTGAAAAAATTACAGTCATTAAGTTTACAAATGTTATGTTGACAAGTGAACTAAGAAATATTATGGTCAACAATGTAAAATTTTACAAGCATGGAAGAGAATTAGTTTACCATGTCCTTCAAGCAAAGCTGTATGGTCAAATTCAGGCTAGAGTACCTATCTATTGTAACGGTTACATGGTCATGGCCTAATGGAAACAGGAGAAGAGAACGCAAAAGCAAATGAACATATAAAATTAGATATTGTAGAAATTAGAAATGGGGATACAGTTAAACTTGACGACTCTTTAGCTGGGTACTCACTTAGCAGTGTAGCATGTAATATATCAGATACGGTATCAAGTGAGTACGTAGGCACGAGCCCGCTGCGAGCCGCTCGCGCGTGGAGCGCTGTAAGCTCGCAGTGACCCGCCGAGTGGCGGTATCACTGCGAACACAAAGGCGTCTCCGGCAGCTCGTAGCTAGATACCCAGTGGACCGTGGACGAGCCGTACCCACTTGCAGGTTGATACAGTATCTGATACGTTACATGCAACACTGCTAAGTGAGTACCCAGCTTTTCTAAATACTTCTGATTACTAAAGTACAGGAATCTAAATTTACTGTGGTGTAATTTTGAGGGCTATAAACAAACCATATTGAATTCCTATAGCGACGTTGGTAAATGAGAAGTACACTGTTCCACCTGTTGAAATTACATTTGCTTATACGATTTTTGTATACATTTAGCACTAAATAGCTTCTAAGAAACATAAAAAAAACGAATAATCGGAATGTTAATTTTTAACTGGACTGTTGTATATTAATTAATCCATCATTATTACAGAAACCTAATCAAATCTTATGAAAGAATCTTCTATGATATACTTTAATATTTTAATTTAATCACTAACTCTTCAAATCTCTAACAGTGAATATAATAATAATTATCAATCTAAAGTTTTCATTAATTGAAAACTTTCTATCTCGATTCAAGCAAAGCTAAACATTTTAATTTGTTTAAATTGAAAACCACCTTTTTATTTACCCCTATTAAAACTATTTCATCGTTTCTACTAAGATTAGTAATAAAATCAAGTTTTATTTTATCATCTATAACAGAATTAGCATAAGTTTTACCTTCAACTGTTCCTGTTTGTAGTCTGGCTGGTATGGCAGCAACATTCTGATCTTCCCCCATCTGTTGAAGAACAGTGCTATTGCGCCAATCCACACGATCAGCACCAGAACTACTATTCCGATCTCCACTCCTCGTATCTGTGGTTAAAACATTTATATTAATATTCTCTTGGCATACAACATTATTATAACCACACGGACGACATCGACTGATGGTGTTAATCTACGTCGATGATAGAAATTGATATGTCGTATGATCGCGATCAACGTTCATCAAGCATCGATGCGGTGTTTATTATGTCTGGATCAGTAAGGGTGTTCCCCTTACTGACCCAGATATAATTTTGCCTAAGAGTCCATTTCATTTATTTTTAATTGACTTCATGTTGCACTCAGTTTGACTTGCGGGGAGACATGACTAACGGGTCAGTAAAAAAATAGATTCTATACATTGTGTCTGCATTTTGGTTGGTTCACTAGATGGGAAATTATATTTAATAAAAAATCTTGTGCATTGTTTTGTCCAAAATTAAATCAACTTTACGAACCTTAATGTACAAAATAATGTATTTCATAATGGCGAACAATATTAAGTTTTCGAAACAATGGATTTGGGGCCGACCTTTTTTGGGAAATTGCAAATTATTATGATTGCGCCCATCAATAGACGGACTCCTGACAAACCCGAACCGGAGATTGAATTTCTCAATTTCCGTAAATATGAGTGTTCTTCATTTTTAAAAGAGGTCGAACCTTGACATTATGTTGGTCACCTTTCATGAAATGTAATCAACGACCTACCACGAGCGAGAAAACTGATTTACAATGATTTCTTTACAATTATTGAACCTTAACGTATTTACCGTCAAAAATATAACTAAAACTTAAAACGTACAATAATTTTATTTACTTATTTGGGACTAACAAACAGTTACACATAATATCTTAAATACTAACTTAAAAACCAAATAGTTATCCATAGCATAATATATAAAAAGAGAAAAAAAGCAATTTTGAGCAAGGAGAGTAGAGAGCAAAAACGAATATTAATAAACAATAATGGCTAACTTAAACATATTTATAAGCTCTTGATGTTTTTAATGACACAATTACGAAACCTACGAGTACTAGCTGCCATTGCAAATATGTCTAACTCTATGAACAGTTTATTATATTTTTTTGTGATACGACGCAGGGGTGCGCAGACTCCAGCATCCAGCATAATTACACAATATATGACCAAAAAACTAAAAACACAAAAAAATATTAAAAATAATCGCATTAATCAACACTCCCAAAATACATCCATATTAAACTAATAAAAAAAAGTGCTGAACAAAACCACGGAATAAAACATCTTAATTTAAAGATAAATAAGGCTTGATTGCGTTGACGACACTTGAACAAAATCTGGTAAAATTTGACAAAGCGAATCATCCGCAGTCCGTTCAAATATTATATCTGAATTGCTAATTTCAGTCATGAATACAGTTGGATTTGCAGCTATTGTCAAGCTTAACTAAGTCAGTTGGCGTTTACTGACGGATTTAAGGCTTAGTTCACAAAAGCAGTCTAAGTGAAATACTATTATAATGATTTAATAGTCGTGTATTCTACTAGGTATATATATAGTATACGCGCCTAACGAGAGATTTAACCTTTTAATCGACAAACGAATAGAATCAAAATGTATGGAAATGACATACGTTTTCAATAAAAAGTGTTTATCTGACTATTATTATAAGATCTTTAAAAATATGTCTATATAAGGTGGAAGGAACATCGACGCACAAACGTCGTGACAAGGTTTTAGTCAAGGTCAAAAATAAAATGACCTAGGTAATTAATGTAGAAAATGGTCGGTTATTACAGATATTGACACTTTTGAGCGCGCAGTGTATTGCTAAAAAGGCCATTATAACGCTCCGCGGTGAATGTTAACGCGCGTGCGATCTGAAATAATGATTTTTTTAATTACAAAATATCTAATTTGGGTAGATAGAAATAATGTTTTTTTACAGTTCCAAGCCGTCTGGACAGCAATAGGCTGATATGATGATGATGACAAAAGGAGCTCCAGTGATATAAGGTATGACCTATGACAGTTTTGATGTGACAACTATCAAGTATACCTAGGTGGTTTGAACTAGTGCCCTGTAATATGACCCATAATTAGTTTATTTAGTTAATTGGACATAAATACAGGTCGAAAATGTCAAATAAGTCACGTACAGAACTAAATTAACTACTTTCGTTTATTAAAAAAATACTTTAGGTACTAGAAGGGTTGGCACATTAATTCATTCTAAATAGGCATATTACAAATACGCGTGTAGGTAGGTATTTCACATTACTTGTTGGTGCTAAAGAAGCTAAAGTGCAGAAAGTAAAATAATGTAATGGTATCAGTTTATTTTGACATATTTTATTTAGTAAGTATAATTATTTATTTATTAATATTATTTATATGCACCATCAACCCCATTATTTGTTCAGTTCAGTTGAGTCCATCCTAAGGTTGCCTGGAAGAGATTGCAAATTGCGATAAGGCCGCCCATTGTACCTACTATTATTAAGAAATGTTGTATTGTTTTTTTTATTTTTTGTGAAAATTGGTGTACAATAAAGAATATATTATTATTATTTTGAAGTTAGTTTACATACAAAGCAGTCTTTCTTAATATTCAACTTACTCAATACTCTAGTATTAGTATTTAAGTTATTATAGGTCAGAATGGTTACTTTTGATTAATCATAGAAATCTGAATATAGGTAATTCATATTTGAAATCATAAAACATTCACATTGCCACATTGTTAACGATTTGAACGTCGTTTTCTTTTATAATTATAAACCTTAACTTATGTAAACATACATAAACAAATTTCTACTAAACTGTATAGAAAATATTACATAGCGTGATGAATCTGTGATACACATAGGTAATTCTACAATATAATAAACTGACTTATCATAGACTTTTCATATATATATATATATATTTTTTTTATTAGCCATTACTGTCCCACTGCTGGGCAAAGGCCTCCCCCAGGTCTTTCCATACACTCTTATCTCGGGCCGCCTCAAACCAATCCTATAATAAATAATAATAAATATCCTGGGACATTTTACACAGCACCATCTAGTCCCAAACTAAGTAGAGCTTGTACTATGGGTTCTAGACAATGGATATAATACTTATATACTTTTTTTTGTAAATATATACTTAAAATATATAATATGAAACACCCAGACAAAAACAAACACTTAAGTTCATCACAATAAATGTTTGTGTTCTGTGGGAATCGAACCCACGACTTCGTGATCAGTAGTCTGGTACTCGAACCACTTGACCACGGATGTCGTCAAATAATATAATAAGAGGTCAGTTTATATTGGATAATAATTCAGATTAAAATATATCAATTCACCAGAAGTGGCAATTTTTTGCCCCATATTACCTCATTGTTGTACCTACAAATATTTGTGTATTTCAATTTCAAAGTCCTTACCAATGCACATTACATTACCGTTGGAAAAGTGGGCGAAGGCTCGGGCGGCGAGATGGAAGAGCGGGGCGTGGCTCTGACCAGCCCGCCGTCCTGCTGGGGCGAAGTCCGCGGGGGCTCTGCACAAACACAATACCAGCATTAGTCTGTACTATTGTTAGTAGGATTAAACTAAGGAGTGTTATGGTCGTGATTACTTTACATACTCTATTGTAAATGCTTTAAAGGGATCAGGAATTAATTCAAACACAGAGGCTAGAGTAGAAATAAGTACTTTAAATCAGATTATATATTGATATCTATTTTTGATATGCTATAAAAATTTAATATAAAAAAACTAAATTGGCGCACTTATAAAAGCGTCGAAGTACCTACTCCTCCACAGCGCTAGCATAATTTGGTTTAGATTCAATGTTGTGTATAGGTACTTTCTAGTTGGTCCTAGAACATTGGATTTTCGGTTTTGCAGATATACTAAAAAAATCATCCTAATTGTTTGAAGGCATGCCTATATTTGTTTTTATGCACATAAAATTAACCAAAAAACGCATCGTCTTAGTATACACAATCAGTTCAGAAGTTCCGTGTGCAAGTTTTTTGTATTGTTCTGAATTATTTCCCTTTGGCTTCGCCGTAGTCAGGTAAAAATGATTACTTTCGCCCTTAGCACTGGTACGTACAAAAGAAAATATTACAATGAAAACCACACAGTATTCAGAGCAGCCTTTAATTCAATTGTGAAAGGATCAAAGTAGAGGAAAATCAGGAATTAATAACATTTTTACATCTATATTGTTAAGTAAGTTAAAAATTGAGAATTCCCGCCAGTAATAGCTCATCCCATCTCTTAGCATTACAATATATATCAGGATAAAGAAACAAAATTAAGTGTAGCTCAAAAAATATTACGACTGAGATATAAGGCATTTAACTTTATATACTACAACAATACATCTAAAAAAGATGAGATACTCAACATTTTAACGTTTCGAATTCGATCACCGTACGCAACAGTACTCCAGTAAGACCTAGTAAACTAAATGTCGAATCCAATTTTAGAAATCGGTCAGAGCACTCTCGTGTGTACTTTGTACCCGACGGCAGTATTCTGGCTGCACGTTGCACACGCTATAGAAGAAATTAACTTTGACAACCTCTGTTAGAGCAATGTTCTTTACGAGTACAAATTGCTTTTTTGATACGTACCTAGCATCATTCCTGTATATCACAAAGGGTTAGGCATGAGGTGTACTAAAGTAGATCCACAGTTTGCCGGTATGTTTAGGTCCCAGCCATTAGTCGGCCAAAAATCCAAACTCGAAACTTCTACTTTTCATTTCACAGAAAAACTCAAAAATGTGCACAAATCCGGATCCTGAGCTGCTACTGTAAAATTCTATAGAAAAACTCTTTTTCCGACATTGGTATCGAACCCAGTACGTACGTACTTGCGACAGTTAGACAAATGGTGTTAAAAAAACAAAATCAATAGATACCTATCTAAACTTGAATAAGATTTATTTATCGGTCCCACATCAACTGAAGTGCTAAAATGTTTTCAAACTGGCGATAAGCGTAAAATTTGAATAAAACGCAGAGTAATCCCAAATCGGAGTTTAATCGTCAGATTAAAACCCTTTGGAACGTTTAAAAGGTTTTTAACGTAAACTATTGAAATCCGTGGTGGTTTGCGGTATTTAAATTCAATAAGGACCAGCTTAAAACACAGGATGTGGAGTTGAGCGCTCGGGTCTCGATTTTGTGTTTAAAATATACAACACACATTACGATGCGTTTATTTTGTATCTTACTAGCTGCTCCCGGCGGTGTTACTCGCGTTATACAGTGGGAATTTCCCAAAAAAAATGTTGTAGTTATAAATTATACACCAGAATAACATAAATATTCTGGTGTAAAGTTTCATCAAAATCCGTTCAGTAGTTTTTGCGTGAAAGAGTAACAAACATCCATCCATCCATACATCCACACAAGTAGGATTCTTTTTCCGCATGAAGTCTCGTGGAGAGGCGGGGTTATTCCCGTCTTATGTCTAATAAAAAAATCGCACGGACATTCCTAGCACTTTGATGCGAATCTCCGAGATCCTCAAATACATCGCACCGGTACTGGTGGTCCTTTTTGTTTAACTACCTTGATAAATATATTGAGAAGTAAAGAGGTTGAAAACCTAAGTATATTCTGTCTTTCATAAAATCATAACATATAAAATGTCATCAGAATAACACGCCGTTGTATAGAGATACGCGATAGAGCGTACTGCCGTGCATCCGGAAGATCGGCTGTTGGGTAAATGAACCAGCTGGATCCGTGCCAAAACGCACTGATCTAGTACAAAGAACGACCATGCTCGGATATGCAAAGCTTCGCATAAGCTCGTCGTGTTAGTTTTGTACAATAAATCTTAAATTAGTAATATTAAGGTCGAATATGGTAATATAAATTAAAATGAAGTTTCAATAAATTTTATTGTTTTTTTTACTATACTTAATACAGGTGTGCAAATTTTTAACACCTATACATTATACAGGGTTTTTAAATGTAGGGTGACCATTTTTTATGTTTTCGTGCTATTCGTAATTCGATGTAAACTTTTTGTGAAGATAATGCTTAAAGCATTATTATATAGTGCAATGCCACATGGATGCTAACCTAGCGTCTAGACAAGGAGGTCTTGTTTTGATTTATAGCCTAGAATTAAAGCTTTTTGTGTTACTTAAACAAAGTACGTGTACTCAACTCTAATGTCTTATAAATTACCGTGTAATGTGCTGGAAAATTTCGGTAAAAGGGTTTTACACCTTATTTACTGACAGATCATTTACTAATGCTTAGTTTATTTACTTTCGGCAAATGCTCTACGTTCTACGAATGAGTAGTAATAATATTTTATAAATCCAACCAATTTAATAAACATAAAGTTTTTACATTAATATTTATAAAAAAAAATGCGTATCTTTTTGATAAAGGGAAAAAGTGTGTGTGTGTGTGTGTTTCAAAGTAAAGGAATTATGACTCCCAACCAAACCAAATTATGACTGTTTTCATCTCCAAATTGCAAACCCTCTCACTGTTTTAGAACTTTTAATCAATAATATATGAGTATAAATGCCTAGATGTAAATAAAAATGTCGAAAAATTTATTTTTTCATCCAGCGAACATTCCTCCTCCTAATCTTGGACAACCACTTTCCTTAATTTATTATAAAAAGTGAACAATGTGTTTAAATTTTTCAAGAAAAAGTTTGCAATAATCGTCCATATTTTAATTATGTGCTTAGATCTTCGCAATTCCCTTCACTTCAAAGTAAACCTCCTCAAAGGTTATTGAACTTACTCGTATAACAATATTTCATTGCCCGGTCAAAGAACTATTTGAAATGGCTTGTACCTCCTTGCATGAAGGATTACAGCATGACTATGGATTAATATAGTGGAGTGTTTCGTTACTATACGTTTCTATTATAATGCCTACCTACCTACACAATTATTGTGACTATATAGTAGTGACTATCTTTTTGGTCTAGTGGTCGTAAACGCGACTGCTGTGCTAGAGGCCCTAGGTTCGATTCCCAGATTGAGCAGTTGTTAGGTTTTTCTGTGTAAGCTCCACTAGCAGATCGGCGTTCGGATTTGTCCATAAATGTAATACCTAGAGGCTTGGTCCCTAACGTGAGATCTAATAAAAAGCACTAACAAAAAATCAGTCGGGTTTTTTTTGCTTAATTTAATCATTGATTTTATTTACTACTTTTTAGTTTATAAATCACCATAGAATCACTAGATAGATCCTAAATGATAATTAAAAATGCAAATTGATACACCTAAAGATTATTATCAAAATCAGTTCGCACATTAAAGCGTATAGAATCCGCCATTTTGATTTTGTTTTAATTTCATGTACTCAGTGACACTCGTGCCATCAAGACGAATCTAATGAGGTGTCATTTATCTAAATTGGTTACGACCGGACATAGGAACGGACATACATACATACGCGTCAAACACATAACCCTCCTTCGGCAGTTGGGTAAAAATACGCCTAGTAAAGGTCCAGATCACAGTAATACACTTCTGACTAACCCATCGCGAAAACAGGCGTGATGGTATGTTATGATTAGGTAAGTAAGTACATGTCTAAATAACAAAACTACCATCCCTTTACAATAATCCTCAGGGAGTTTACACACGCACTCAGCACACGCAACAGGTTATTACTATTTACATCAACTACTACTATGGCTTTTGGCAAATACAGTTTTTTTTGTCACACCGTTCGCTGGTTTTGTCCGCTTGACTTACGAACTTTGTGGATACTGCGTATTTTTTTGTTTGACAAAAGTATCTGAACTTAAGTCCTTTTTAGAAGAAACTTTTGTACTTTCAAAAAGGCTTAAATGAAACTTTGCGACTGCGAAAAGTTATTTTTATAGGTTCAAAATATGTTTTTACATTTCGATGTCATTTAACATTTTAGCATTTACATACATATTATATTAATTAATGGTATATTTAGTAGTACTTTTCTGAAGTACTTTTATTAGTCCTCTATAACTTGGGACTAAAACATCGACGAACTGTGGATTTTTTGTACTCCTCTGCCTAACCTTTCTGGGAATACTGGCGTGATGGTATATAAAAAAAATAAAAACTGCCAAGAGCCCTGTATACGTCGGTGATTCCAAAAATCCACGGTCCACAAACACAACAGGGCACTTATTTACAAAAATTCTACCATTGTTAAATGTTGATACTGGGTCTGTTTTTCCGTTTAATCCAGCTCTGTGTACGTTGGCATTACGAACGTGCCCTCACTTGTAGCTGAGGGATTGATAGTAAATCTTAAATTAAATATAGATCTAGAATTGTTCGGCTCAATGTATTATAAAACATTGGTAAAGATGACAAGGGTGTCTTCAAGACGAGAGTGAATCGGTTTCTTCTAGGCAAGCGCGCTCAATTGTAGACCACATCGTTGCCTAACAGCAGGCGAGTTTTGATCAAGCGCAAGCCTCTCTAAGATAAAAAAGGTCAATAATCATTGATTTATGATTGTTGCTAATGATAATTTCTCTTGGCACATACCTGCAATACTTTTATTTTAATTTAGTGAGCTGCCTCAGCGTCGCGCTTTTAGAAATTGTAGCCGATGACCTTCTTAGATTATCCGAGTTTCTATTGGTGAAATGAAAATTATGAGGATGTGTAGAGTAATTTCTGAAATAAGCTCGATCAAACAAAAACTAAACGCGGTGGGAAACTTTAAATTTATAATGTTTATTAGTACACACTGGAATAAAATTAAATGAGTGAAATATTTTATTGTGTTTGGTGTCAACTAACTCAGTTTATCGAAGAATTATAAAATTGTTGTGTATAACAAGCTTTATTAGAGGGACTTCCATACCTATATCTACAATTTGTACGAAGGGAAAGTTTTGAAATTAGATTAGAAAAAGCAGTTCAACTTCTAAATTAACTACCTATCTATGCGAAGTCATATTATTGGGAATATTGTAATGTATTAATAGAACCAAAAATAAATTATTAGGTTTAGAAACTTTCAATGTAGGAACTGAGTAGGCAGTGACATTTAAATACCACAGTTCAAGTAATTCCATCAAAAGTTGTTAGTGAAAAAAGGATATTAGGTACGTCTCACACAGGTTGATGTAATTTAACATAATGGCGAAGTCAGTGACCCATTATGAGTGTATATTTGGGACTGGCACACGCGACTACATCACGCAACAGGTGCACTCACCAGACTGAGTTGGTCAATGACATTAGAAGTACCGAAAATTGGTACATTGACACTAATTTTTATATGAAACTAGCTTTTCGCCAGCAGCTTCGCCTACGTGGTCTGGGTATTTTTTATAACTTTCATCCCCTGTTTCAACCCTTACAGCCCTTTTTCGCATTTTATCCACACTAAGTTCCAATCTCTCTGTTTTTTTTCTTTTACTCGAATTGGTTCAGCCATTCTCTAGTTTAGTGCATTGTAGCAACACATTTACTTTTATTTACTTAATTATATTATTTTCTTAAAGTATATTTACTAGAAATTCTTAGATGTTGAGATGTTTGAGCTTTTCATCAGACAAGAATAGGATTAAACTAATTAATTCAGGTCAACATTAATTTAAAATAACATAATTCGGGTTAGGTACAAACTACAAACAAGATAATCAAAAATAGAAATCATAGGTATTAGATACGTAACAAGAGTCCAACCCTATCCTGCTAATGCCCAACTTGCATGTTTCACCTACCATATTAATAGTTGACACGCGAAACATCGGCCGCAAGAGGGTTAGCCTCACTATACATACATTTGTTGACATATCCACATCCACAGACATATCCACATGTTGATAATTTTTATTAAAAAATATTTAGATAAAGGTTTTTTTAGTATTCAAGGTTGGAATTTAATGCATGTGAGGTATGGTCGTGAACAGAGGGCTTGCCAGTACGATGTCGACCTAAGAGTTTTCCAGTTAACTTAGTTTAACACACAACACGCAGTCGCACACACTATTTTAAATCCTATCAAATCTAAAGAAATAAATTCGAGAAACTGTAGCTACGTATAAACGACTTTTTAACCGACTTCAAAAAAGGAGCAGGTTTTCAATTCAACTGTTTTTTTTACACACGGTATAAAGTAACACGTCTAACATTAAACTGATTGTAATAAATTCGGCTTTAATTAATTAAAACTCGCATAGAAATGAATCAATTTGACAAATATTTGTAGCAATATTAAGAAAAATACACTAGTTAAACAAAATAGCAATTTTATCCACACAAAATACTCAAATTGCGAGTAGGTCTATACACTTTTAAACAAAAATGTTCATTAAATAATTTAACATCGTGAAATTGCTCTTAGATTTGTGACACGGGGAAAAATTTTGCTCGACTGTAAAGTTTCCAATTTGTTTCATTGTTAAAAACATAATTAATGAACATTTATTGTGTTTGATGTAACGTTGTTTCTTTTTAACTAACTCCATTAAAAAATCCAATTTCGAAAAACCCTTTTTCAATTTATAATCTGATCGACGCGCAGCGGGTTGATATTATGACGTAATAAAAGACATGTTGAAATTCTATTAATATTCGTAGTCAGATTAGGAAAGCCAAATTAGTTTTTTTTACTAAATTTAATCTAGAATTTGTTCTAATATAGCTTTAATATACGATTTTTTTCGGCCAAATTAGATTTAGATCAATCAAACTGAATCAAACAATCAGTCTGATAATGCGAACGTCATGTTGAAAGTTTTCAAATAGTTAAGAAACTTTTCTTATATTGATCGTGCATAAAAAATTGGATGATTAATTTACAGTTACAGATAATTAATTCTGCGCTAACGTCTTTATTCAACTTTGTTTTTGTCTAGAAAACGGTTTGATGGGTGTTAGACAAATTAAAATATCGTTAGGTTAACGAAACTTTGATTGACCAATCAATATCTCTTTACAGTTTAATTTAAAACGTGCGGTTGCCTTAATTATTCATAAAAAAAATACAAAATTTGATGATACAGTGCTTATAATTTACGTAATTTCGTGCTTTGGCACCACGTACGTTAGGTTCTTTTAGACATAGCAGATTCAGTGTGGTTTTTATATTAGTAATTGTAGCGACATCTATCAGGGTACATAATGATGGATGAGGTGTGTTTGATGGAGGGGAAACACACCTCTAATTATTCTTCTTCCAAGCCTTTTCCCAACCATCTTGTGAATATCAGTATTTTACACGTTCCGAAGAAGCGACTGCCATCAGACCTCCGCAACCTAATTTCTGGGCAATACCGATACTCGAAGGATAGACTGGTCGTCAGACTTTTCGACTTCTGTCTATCACTAACTATTGTCATAGGTGTTCGTATGACAACCGGGACCGACGGCTTTACGTGCTCTCCGAGGCACGGAGGGGTCTCGATGTGTTAAGAATGGTCACCCATTCACAGACTGACCTCTGCAAGCGTAGCTTAACCTTGCAGATCGGTTGATCAGCGTTGCCTATAGCTTAGCCACGAGCCCCTCTACAGAGCCCGATAATGATTAAATTTGTTTCAACCACTAAAAACATTATGAATACATATCATATTGAGTATTGATTAGTATGTACGATACCTTCACTATATATTATGTAAAACTTACCCAGTGTGCGGAAGACAATAGGCCTACTCCTGTATTTATGACCGCCCCACAGTGCGGCGACGGTCACTTGGTACTGCGTGTCCGCTTCTAGCCCGCTCAGTATGACCGCATCTGAATTACCCGCCACCTCTAGCACGACTCTGTAACTAATGGACCATGAGTCAATTTCGTCGTATTCTGGTGGCAAAGTGCAAAATGGTGAGGCCACATACATGGTTGTTAAAAGATTTTAGAATCTTAGTATGTTTGTAAAAGAAAGAAATTTTATTATTTTATTAGTACGTTAGGGATCTACTTAGAAACAATTTAATTTAGTATCTACATCATATGTTTTTTAAATAATTGTGATTATTAAACTAATGCAAGTTGATTAATTTACGATGTCTAGAGCAAAACGCGTATCACAATAAAGCAACGCTTTTAACAAAAATAAATTTTAGTGAAGATTAAATTGGATTTTATTTTATTTTCTAGTATTTTTATAACAATAAAAATGTATTGTCAAAATAAATTAAAAAGCATCACATCAACCAACACATTTTTTATTAACTTAAAAAACGTAGACCCTACAGAATATCTTAGCAGTAATTGTTTCATGGTCTATGGTTACTGGGGGGCTAGACAAGTTGCATTTTGACATTCAAATCGACAAACAAAATGTATGGAAATGACATAAGCTTTCGACAATTCGGGCTGTCACTAATGTCATTTGCATACATTTTGTTTGTCGTTTCGAATGTCAAAATGCAACTTGTCTAGCCCCCCTGGATAGTTAGAGTAAATATAATTTAAAATGTAACTATTACCGATTTAAAAATAGCTTTCAAAGATGTACACAAACCCGTTATAACTCGTTCAATATCAAACAGATGACCCATCGTTTTTTATTAATAAGACATCTCTCTTCCTTCCTTGAGTGTTAACTCAGCTCAAAGCTGACTGATCGAGGCCAGAGAATTAAGTTCAACGCTCCAATGCTAACGATTCAGATGGACTTTGGTGTTTTGAACCAAATGTATAAAATGAGGATCGGTATTTTACTAGTCATATATTTGATACTAATGGACATATTTTTTCTTGTAAGAAAATAAAATAATATAATAATAATAATTATGTAAAACATGTAATAATTTGATCAAAATTTCAAATATTTTAGCACTCTTTTGTTGTGATTATCCATATTACAACAAACTTTGTAACGGTTGCAAAAAATTACTTACAAATAATTTTAATTTAAAACATGTTATGTGGCCTCACCTTTAGGTAGAAAGAAGTAAGAAAAATATTGAAAATTGTATTACTTAAAATTGTACTAAACAAGCGCTAATATAACTAATACTAAAAATGAAATAACTAGTCTAAGGAGACGATTTATGCATTTTTCCTTTGTTTTAAGTACTTTATAATAAAGTAGATACCTTAAATAAGTAGGTATCTATATTCTAGACTTTGTCAATGAAATCAGACAACATAGATAATAAATATTTATAGTGTTTATGATTATATAAAATGAAACCTGTTGAGTGTATTAGAATAGGGAGGTAATAAAATAGCGGTTATTTATTTTTCTTCGTCATCGTGGAAATTAGATGCTGTAATATTTATTAGGGTGTAGTAATTCTAGAAAGGTTGAATATGTTTTGAAAAGTTCAAAAATATTCTTTTTAGATTTTTTTTAAGTTTTTTTCTTATTCTAAATTGAAAAATTACAGGAAATACGAAGGACAACGTCAGCAGGGTTAGCTGTATGTGAACTTATTCATTCATAGTTTGGTAGTCGTTGATTTTCCTAAATAAAAAAGCCTCTGAATAAGTAGATATTCCACATATCACACTGTTCCCATTAACGTTACCTCTTTTTTTGCGAAAAAGAATCCTAAAGAGACTGTACCGATATTTCTGTATACAATGTGGACCCAACAATGTAACTTGACTATTTTTCCTTTGTGTATTGTCTTCATTCCTCCGTAAATTTACCAAATAAAATATGTAAGAAAAGGATGATATATTTTCCAAGAAATGTCGATAGATTCCTCGACTGTCTCGAAAACTTAAGTGTGTGATAAATTGATCGAATTCCGAATACTGTTTAATGATATCGTAGGGATCTACATGAAGGATTGTGGCTAAGCAATAGCTACGCTGATCAATCGACCTTTAGGTTAAAGTGCGTATACCACGGTCAATCTGTGGATGGGTGACCATTCTTAATACATCGACAGTTCTACACACACCGTGCCTTGGAAAGCACACGTGAACCCTTTTGTCTTCTGGTTGCATATGCCTTACCCTATGACAACAATGAATGGTAGTTATAGTTATAGCCAGAAGAATAATTATAGGCGTACCCTTTCTCTAATAAGTATTTTTTAACTTTATGTTCTGCAAAAGAAAGAGCCGTTATTCGAGAGAAGACACAATCATTATAACTTTTTTTTTTATATACCACTAAGGTGGCAAACAAGCATACGGCCCACCTGATGATAAGCGGTTACCATAGCCTATGGACGCTTGCAACACCAGGGGTATCACTCGCGCGTTGCCGACCCGAAAAACCTCTTATTGGTTTATGGAGGATTCACGCCGGCAGTATGAGGGAATATTCCTCTTACTGCAAGCGCAGCGCATCCTTAGAAGGAGCTTTGGCGACTTTACTCACTGCAGGAACACAACACACAATAAAGTGTGTTATTTGGCTGCAGTTTTCTGTAAGGTGGAGGTACTTCCCCAGATGGGCTGCTCCAGATTTGATCCATAAATGGCTGTGCCCTACCTCTCTTAAACTATCCGTCCTAACAAAAGATGTTTCTTTAATTTCATTATTACTATCCATTATCTTCTAACAGATACATACAATGAAAAGATACTATTGTGTGAAACTCTATCGAAACAAAATTAGGGTTACCCGAACAAGGCGGCCGCATTTTCGCCAGGAAATTTATCGGTAATACGACTTCCGCCCGCCAACCCTACCTATTCCGTTAACAATTCTTAGCGGTTCTATGGTTTTTTATATTCTTTTGTGCTATTTTCATAATGAAAAAGAAGAATTTAATATCTTTCGAATAGGTAGTATTACTGTATACCTATAATTATTCTAAGTAAAATTATTACTAACGTTGAAAGTCAGCTATCATTAATGTATTCAATTAAATTTTAAATAAACGTGCTGAGAACAACGACGAACTTAATATTAATTATGTAGACTACGTAAGCAAATTAATTAATACATGTTAAGAATATTTAAATATCAAGTATTCGTAGTATACGTACCGGCGAACAATGTTTTATAAGTTTTAATAAAGTTTAGTTTTAGTTTTTGAAGTTCTAATTTCAAATGATTGGTATTAAAAGCTCAATAACTTGAAATAATTAGGTTAGTTTTGGACGAAGGAAGTTTTTAGTGGCTGCAAGCCCCAGTACCAATCCCCGACCAAAAAAAAATTGGCTAACGTAGTGTCCGAAAAACCACATAACTTTTTTTTTATACAACTAAGGTGGCAAACAAGCATACGGTGATACGGCCTGCCTGATGGTAAGCGGTTACCTGCGCCGAGGATTTACTGCGCCGACAGTTTGAGGGAATATTTCTCTTACTGCCAGCGCAGCGCATCCTTAGAAGGAGCTCTGGCGACCTTACTCACTGCAGGAACACAACACACAATAAAGTGTGTTATTTGGCTGCAGTTTTCTGTAAGGTGGAGGTACTTCCCCAGATGAGCTGCTCCAGATTTGAGCCATAAGTGACTGTGACCTACCTCTCTTAAATTGTATCAATTTAAGAGAGAGAGCTTTAGCGTATATTGTATCAATATCAAATTAAATAGTTATTTTTGTTAGATATAACATTTAGCTTAATTGCAACATCTTATTGTTTTAGAAATCTAGCAACGGAAATACGTGCAGTCGATCTTTGCGAAAAAGTTTTTTAATACGAATGTGCAGTTTTATATTGAAAAATCTCTACCTACACTAAAACCTTCCTCTACATGCAAAACATTCCCGCGCAGTTCAGCTTGTGTATTATTTATGTCGAAACGAAGTAAATTTTTATTCACTTGTTCAAAAATATCCGCTTTGTCTCAGAGATTTTCCTGGGGGACTTACAAGATTTCAGCAAATCCTTTTCCACCTGTTTCTACAACAAATTCACTCCGCTTTCATCATTGATTTTCATACTAGAAACTGTTTGTTTTTCTTTGTGGTAAAATTTTCGCCAATACTTAGTAATTGTTTTTCTTAGGAATTTAGGATTCTTAACCGTCAATATTTCAGTATCTTTTTGTATTTTTTTAAGCATTTTCCACGGTAAAGTTACCAGTTATTTTAATAACAGAAAAAAGGAACAGAAGACCTTCCAAAGTTTTCTTTTTTTTATACCACTAAGGTGGCAAACAAGCATACAGCCCGATTGATGGTAAGCGGTTACCATAACCTATGGACGCTTGCAGCACTATCACTTGCGCGTTGCCGACCCGAAAAACCTCTTAGAGGTTTATGGAGGATTCACTGCACCGACAGTTTGAGGGAATATTCCTCTTACTGCCAGCGCAGCGCATCCTTAGAGGGAGCTCTGGCGACCTTACTCACTGCAGGAACACAACACACAATAAACTGTGTGATGTTATTGTTTTTTTCCTTCATTGAAATATCTAATATTTCAGTAGTTAGTAGAAATTTTCATTATTGGTAAGTATACGCCAAAATACTACGGATTTTAAGGACTTTACACTGCTGCGGATTCAAATGGAAAATGTTTATTTGACTTGGAAACTGTTTGAACAGAGTTGGACCTTAGTCTTACTTTACTTTAGATGTTAATTACTGCCTACCCCTTGCGAGTTAAAATATAATACCTAGCCACCAATATTTATGACCTGGATATGCATGTCTAAAAAAATTCGTTTTTGCACCTATCCACGATACAGAAAAAACCTAGAATGGTAATAATAATAATTTATTTATTTCACAATAATAGATAATTATAGTTATTTTTAGTTTAACTAGTTGGTAGAATTAAACAATAATAATACTGCGTAAATCTGTATGCATTAATGGTGAACCCTGCCCCTTAAACCAGGGTAACCTGTCCCTATATTAAGAGGCAGATAATTTCAAATAAATAAATAATAAATGCCGACCTCTGTTAAGTCCTAAGATCGCTATCAACAAACGAAACTCCTAAGTGAACAAGATTACCCTGCCAATAGCACCCCTATCCTAGTAGTTCTAGGATAGGGGTGTATCTTGTCCATGAATTCTACACAAACTCTGATCTTGAAAGTTTTGAAGCACATTTGAGCAAAGCTTTTGTCATATCCACAGAGGTATAATAACAGAGGTGATAACGTTATAACTTCACTGAATGAATTCGTAATCGTCACTTATAAGTTGCCGAGACATGACGTAGACAGCAATACTGTATATTGTATTAGGTGAGGTGTATTAGAGATGCTTTTTTTTATGGTCGATACTATCAGATGGATGGTAAATAATGTAAATAACTATGTCTAAACATCTTGTTATCGCAATATTGTGACATACTATCACGCCTTTATTCCCCGAAGGGGTAGGCAGAATCGTACTAATGTACACCCACAATTAATGTATATTTCATCATCATGGAAAACCCACTCCTGTATGGGTTCGGTTTCCGCACTTAGTCCTGCAGTGGACCATTGTACGTGAGCCGAGGGGCTCTTATTCTAGCTAGCCCAACTCCCTCCAGAAGGAGATTAGTCTTCCCGGTCTCCTCAGTATGTTCGCTACAGATCTTGGTGATCCTAGGGTTTTTTTCCGTATCTGGGTGACGCCTGTGCATTCAAGCAGCACGTATGATACCGTTTCCTCGGCCATCATGCACGCCCTGCACAATGGACTATCTGTAATGCCTATAGTATGAAAATGTTTGTTAAGTGAGCAGTGTCCGGTCATAGTCCCCACCACCAGGCGCAGGCAGGCCCTATTATGCTTAGATTCCATGTAAGCGCGCGACCCTATTACCATCAACCGGGCACAAATCCAGACTCCGAGCTGCTAGTGGGAATTTCACAGAAAACCCAACAACACTTTGCTCGACCCAGAAATCGAACCCAGACCAACCCTCTAGCATAGCAGTCGCCCTTGTGACTCCTAGACCATTTCTTTTCCTGAGTACCTAACTCTTTTCCTGCAGAGCAAATGAACAATATAGATTTTGCATCGGCAATGTTTTAATGTAAACGCGAATAATATACGAATATTGCAGGTTCTCTGCGATCAGAAGCAATCAAGTGTCAATTACTTGTTGGAAATGCCAAAAGTTTGTAAACTGAATATTTAGGTCGACACGTTCAAGTCAAACTGTTTTCGGACTACTCAAACATTAATAGACCCACAGATAGCTGACTGAGCTCAAAGTAAAGGCTTTAGTACTAAAAGTTATATGAACTCTGGAAACGTATATGTCTACGTTCAACATACCATCATTGGGCACGGGTCCCCTCTCAGTATGAGCGGGGTTAGGACATAGTCCACCATGCTGGCCTAATGCGAGTTGACTTCACATGTCGTCAAGAAAATCTCTCAGGCATGCAGGTTTCCTTCCTCACGATGTTTTCCTTCAACGTTAAAGCGAGTGATCATTACGCACATTATTTCGAAAAGTCAGGAGTTTGGATTGGACCTTAGATTCGAACTCGAGACCTTTGACTTGGCAGTCCAGTGGTCATTCCTCTAGGCTATCACTGCTTTTCCAACAACAACATACCATCACGCCTGGATTCCCCGAAGGGTTAACAAGATTGTTGAAGTGGAAGCTTAGCTATTGCCACTAACCGATCTGGTGCTGAGAATTTAATGGAAGAACCACTATCAGTTAGCTCAACTTAGGAATCGAACCCAGGATCTCTGGCTCAGTAGCTGCGATCACTAGAGTAGTTACGCAGTTTGAGATACGTATAGATTATTAAATAATTATTATTATTATTACAAAAAAGATATAGGTGTATAGTAAGCTTTTAGCATTGCCACGTTGAATAGTATTATCATTGCTATTCCATCAATGCTTCCAGTCTTCTGAGAACCAGATGACAGCAATGTGTCTATTTCGGGGATTTCATATTTTTATTTTGCAATAATAATTACACAAAATATAAATAAAAAAAATATTTAATCCTTTATTACGTAAATTGGGTTTCTTAAGGCCCCAGTCTAGCAAAATTTGGCATTTGTCAAATTATTAGCTCATTTTCGCAACGTTTTTTTAAGGAAAGGAAGGATACAGTGTCATATATTTTTATCGCGATAGAATATATGTTATATTAGCTTTATCTACGTATTTTTTTCATGTTCCTCTGGTTAGTTTATGTTATATAAATCAGGCGTCAAAGATGGCGCTCTCGCGCCCATCGCCATTTAGAGTCATGTTTGTGCACGTTAATCGGGGTAATCAAGAATAAATTCAAAAATCTACTCAGCCCAAAATTAGCTTAAGATAGTCGTCTTCAAAATGCGCTGAGTAGATTTTTAATTATACCTTTAGTTTTCTTAATCCGAGTGTCATAACATCGTCAAATTTTCCTGTTTTTTGTCCCAAAACAAACGGTTTTTTTCATAATAAAAACAAAAATATTGATGAAATCATTTGATCAGTTTAAAGTACGTGTATTAAATGACACAACCAATTTAAAAAAAATGTGTACGTGCTTCACAAGTATTTTTTATAGTGTTTTCAACAGGCACGGTTTATAAACGAAAATCTCAAGCCAATTTCTTCAGAGGCGGCCAGTCGGTCGTAGCGGTTGGACGTGGATTCTATGTCAAATTCAAATTTGTACCTCTCGCTCTAAATTTTGCTCTCTCTCTAACCTTGCTGGCGTACTATCGGGCATTGAAACTTGCTCTACTTCATTATTTTTATGTCAATTTATCAGAAATTATTTCCGACGCGCGTTTCCCGATCACGCGCGGTTTTATTCCACAAGCAGTTTAATCGATCGATTGTTTTAAAAAATGCGGTGTGTTTAGGCATTTATTGGACACCTAAACGCTTGATGTCCGTCTAACTTTATGGTCCCGATTCTTCTGTCCCTAGTTAACACCTGGGTACAGAAACAACTCGACGCCATTTTTTACATTAATAAAAGACATAGACTGTTTTGTTAGCAGTAAAGTGCGATAGTAACAAGTCTGTTACTATGGTTCATTAACTTGTTACCACTAGGTAACAAGTTTGTTACTATGGTCCGTTAACTTTTTATCACTAGGGTTTTACCGGCTGAATAGATAGATAGATAGATGAGTATATTTATAGATAACCGTTGCACGCGGTTTTTCATTTACCCCACTTCATGTGCCCAGAAGAAAAGTCTTTTGATCGATTTTTTGGTGTTAAACATTTCTAATCCCAACTAGGACATGAGCTGTAGCTTTTGAACGGCTGAATAGATTTACATGAAATATGGCTAACAAAAATCCCATTCAATTTAAAAGAAATTTGTAACAGAATTACAAGACTAATCTGTGGAGGGATTTACAAATACAATAAGAGCTGAATTGAGCCATGGGCTAGTCATTTTGTTGATGAGCTATAAGCTCAACGGTTCAAACCCGTGTGATCTGGTTCATCTAGCTCATTGAAAGCTGAGTTTACACACCTCTGATGATAGCCAGACGGCTATAGCAGTCGTGGAAGTGTATTCTATGTCAAATTCTTACTTCTCGCTCTGAATTTTGCTCTTCCTCTAACCAGTTTAGATAGAAGAAATAAAACACAAAGGTCTACTCCAAAGCAAACCATCTCCTGAAACTTGACCTTATAGTGAATCAACCTCCTTCTTTTTCATGTCTGTTAAAACGAAATTAAAACCTCGACTAAAAATATCTACTGTTCCATAAATCATAAAGTACTTAAATTATTTCAAACGACAGATATTTTTTTCCAATCCCACAGGCCACAGTAGTGTTGTTCATTATAATTAAATAGAAATATCTTTTTGTATTTTTTTAAGCATTTTCCATACTAAGATTACAAGTTATTTTTAATGAAAGAAAAAATCGGCTGGCGGGCAGGATTCGAACCTGCGGCTTCTGGTTCGGTACACCACGGTACACTACGGTTGGTTGGGGCTCGCGGTAGCTTAGTGGTCAAAGCGTCTGATGTACCGCACCAGAAGACGCAGGTTCGAATCCTGCCCGCCAGCCGATAAATAGAAATATTTTATTTTGTAAAGTAGAGCAACTTTCATTTCGTAGCACTGCTCTACACTTTGTAATTTACGTATCACAGGATGATACAGAGGGTGCCTCGCGGGGTTCGTGCCCGCGAACTGTCAATATACTGAATTCGTTTGTTATGCACAGCTAGACTGGGGCCTTAACATAATGCATACAGTAAAATTTTCTTGTACCTAAGTAACAATAGACAAACATTAAAATTGTTTAACGGTGACCCCCAAACTAGACTTGTGGGCCTGTCTTTAACTTAGGGGCCATAGGTGCGACATTCTCATTATAATTCTCGTAAGCTGTGTAAATGGACTTAATAAGCTTAATTATGTAGATATGTATATTATTACATAGCTTATTATTTGTTAGGTATAGGATACGTTTAATTTAATCTTACCGCACCTTCCAATCTTGTTATTCCAAAATCGAATCGGCGGCTATGGCGTGTATACATCTGCTATTCGCATATGATCGATTGTAATCACAGTTCAACGTTAATTCCATTATGGTGGTGTTTAATCAATACTCACTACCCGTTTCATACAAGTGACGTATACAAGGTGGAAGGGACATCGACGCACAAACGTCAACGACAAGATTTCACTCAAGGTCAAAAATAAAATGACCTGGGTCATTCATGTAGAAAATGATCGGTTATTACAAATATTGTCAATTTTGACCGCGCAGTGTATTGCTAAAAATGCGATTATAACGCTCCCCGGTGAATATTATCGTGCGATCCGAAATAAATGAAATAATGATTTTTAGTTATAAATCTAATTTGGGTAGATAGAAATTATGATTTTGTACATGTTCAAAAAAAAAACTGCATAAAAAATTGATGAAAAAGGTTACGGAAAATTTTAAAGCAGGGGGTCCAGAATCATGTACTGATCTCATGGTATTCGGATGTGCGTCGGTGGCCCTTCCACCTTGTATGTATACCTGCCTCCATCCGAGATTGCATGTCACGTTACTTACGGAAATTATTGTAGAGGACGATATTAAATGTGATTTGAAACGGAATTATGTCACACATTATTTATAAGCCCTTTCCATGTGGCTACATAATCGTATGTCGTTATTTTTGTTTAAGCTTCGTAACTCACGTATGAAAATAAATTTTCATCATTGTCATCATTTCACTTTTCCTGACGTTGATGGGATCGGCTTCCTATTTTTATTTCAGTGTGACTGAATATCGACGACGTCTGTGGTCTAGTTAGTGGTTCGAGTACCGGACTGCTGATCACGAGGTCGTGGGTTCGATTCCCACAGGACACAAATATTTATGTGATGAATATAAGTATTTGTGTTTGTCTGGGTGTTTCCTATGTATCATAAGTATGTATTTACAAAAAAAAAGTATATTAGTATTATATCCAGAACAAGCTCTACTTAGTTTGGGACTAGACGGTGGTGTGTAAAATGTCCAAAGATATTTATTTATTTATCTGTAACTCGTTATTGCCTAATAATTGTTTGACCACATCAAAGTAGACTCTACAATAAGCTATCTGGTGCACCCTGGGCTATTTAAATATGTAGTTTTTTTTTAAGTCGACCGCTGTCAGACCTGTGCAATCCATTTTTTACTCCAGAAAATCGAAATATTCGATTTATGGACTTTGTATTACTAGGTAAGTACTAACGATAATTATCATTAGAAAAATTACTTTTATGTGAAAAATATACGAAAGCAACAGAATTTACGTAATTAATTTAATTTTTATTAGAGAATTTGTTAATTTTATTGCGTTACGAACCATTTCTTTTAGTACAATGGCGCAGCATTAATGGCGAAACCATATTTCATCCAATAACTGCTACAAAGGGAATTTAAAATTGCTATCATACACAAATTCAATTTGCTCGCTGTGTTCGGCAAAATGAAAAAGTATGTTCAAAGGTAAAAATCAATTTTCTACACAAAAACCATAGGTCTATGACAATATTATAGAGCAGTAATCTATAACTATACTAATACTAGCTGTCCCGGCATACCTTGTTCTGCCCCGTTAGAATTATCTTTGTATGGTATGCCTTCAAATTGATTAGAGGTTGCATATCATTTCTATTTCTTTCTAACGTTGTTTTGTTTTGATTGAAGTCAAATGTTTGACAGCCAAAGTGGTTTGTATGGGAAAAGTTTGTTGTTTTTACTTTTTTCCTCGTATTTTTTAGGTTTTTTCTCCATAAGAACCTTCCTCAGGCTTCATCAAATACAACAAAATAGAAATCAGACAAATCGGTTCAGCCGTTCTCGAGTTTTGGCGTTAGCAACACATTTAGCAATTCATTTTTATTTATATAGATAGATAGATAGATTATTATAAAGAGGAAAGATTTGATTGTTTGTTTGTATTGAATAGGCTCCGAAACCGATGGACAGATTTGAAAAATTCTTTCAGTGTCAGATATCCCATTTATCGGGGAAGGCTATAGGCTATATATCATCACGCTACAACTAATAGGAGCGGAGTAGTAATGAAAAATGTTTCAAAAGCGCGAGAAAAAATTATAAGGCCACGCGGGCGAAGCCGCTGGCGGGAAGCTAGTCACCTAATAATAACAAAATCTTTAGCCTGAAACAACCTGCGATTTTAATTAAATATTCAATTTCCATTTACCTACTAGATACTGAAGTTATCCAACCAAGTTTGTTATAATATAATATCATTCTCTTTTTGTGGATTCTAAATTCTACCACAGTTGTACATAATTGAGTAAGTTTCTAACTATAATAGCTTCCAGTAATAGTTTAGTAGGAGACTCCTTGGAGTAATAAACGTATGTATATTTATTGATACGTCAAGATGTAAAGGTCTTATTAGGGTATTAAGTTTGCGACAGATGGTTTGGAGAACTGGGTTCCGTTGATAATTTGAGCCAAAGTTTGTAAACATACCTATACAATCTATGGCTTAATTGCTTTTAAGATTAGGGTGTTCTGCAAATTGATTGTAAGCTAAGCGGCATATTTATCGTATTGTACGTGAGTAACATACTTCTACTAGAGTTCGAATCCAAAGCACGCACCTCTGGATTTTCGAAATCATGCGCGTAATTTTATTATCACTCGCTTTAACGGTAAAGGAAAACTTCGTGAGGAAATCTTACCCACCAGCCACCAGCTACCCATGCCTGGGAGATTATCTTGACGACATGTGAAGTCGGCCAATCTTCATTAGGCTAGCGAGGTGGAATATAGCCTAATCCCTCTCATGCTGAGGGGAGACCCGTGTGCCCTGCAGTGGGTAAGTATATGGGTTTATGTTGATGATGATACTTCTTTTAAGTTTATGGTAAGCTTAGAAACAAATTCATGTAAGCACATATTTTATATCATTGTTGCAGCAACATGTTACTGTGTTATTGAAACATCACTACATATTATAAAACAAAGTCCTTCGTCGCGTCTGTCTGTCCCTATGTATGCTTAGATCTTTAAAACTACGCAACGGATTTTGATGCGGTTTTTTTTAATAGATAGATAGTGATTCTTAAGGAAGGTTTATATGTATAATAACATACCACGCGGGCGAAGCCGCTGGCGGGAAGCTAGTGTAATATAACTTGTTGCAATAAGTTAATGATAATATTGTTTTCACAATTGCAGTAATGGGTGCTGGTGGAAAAATTATACGTCGCTTTATTAAAAAAAAAACAATCTTAGTAAACCTGGCGAATTTAGAAAGTCGAAATAACCACTCCACATATTCTCGCCCGTTGCGAACTTGCTGTTCTCGCGAAAGCGGCGCGCGGTAGCCCGCTATCACTAAGAATACTCATAAAATTAATACAAGAAATGTATCTTATTTAACAGTAGTAACAAAATAAAGATAAAAGCTTGGAAATAAATTTACTGATCTGAGAAGAACACTATGTCTACACAATTTCAGCTATCTAAAACAAAACATCATACATCAAACAGTGCGCTTCATAACGCTGTAAACCGCTTTATTTAAGCAAGACAAATCTGTCAACACCCCTAATAAGTCAACAGCGAAAAAAGTATAACCCAAGAGTGAACCACTTAACCGCTTAAATCCGTACAATGATGTCAAGATTCGATTCAGCGCAGTCAGGAAACTGGGCTAGTTTCCATTCATTATCATATTTCCCC
The DNA here is from genome assembly GCA_946251955.1 of Acronicta psi. NCBI lineage: Eukaryota > Metazoa > Arthropoda > Insecta > Lepidoptera > Noctuidae > Acronicta > Acronicta psi. The sequence goes on along the minus strand of OX276482.1, from coordinate 9,126,562 downwards.
CTTTCTACAGGCTGTGAACTTTCCACTTTTAGCTCTGCACTATCGACTGCCAACCGCTGAATATTTAACAGTTTGCGGCGTTCAGATTTGAATATTGAATTTTTAATTCATTTCGCAGACACTGTGTCTGTAAATATAATAAATATCTTGCTTAGGAAACTCGACTGCTACGCTTGAGGTCCTGACTTTGTTTCCCAGGTCGGGCAATGTATCTTAAATGCATATTAAGTATTTCTATAAAATTTACAGTACCTAGCACTGAGTTTGGATTTGTAGCAATATGCTAACCCCCTATTATTTACATGGGACCTAAACTTATCGGCGAATTTTTTTTATTTTATTTTTTTAATAAATAAATATCTTGGGTCATACTAATTTCTGACACTTAGGCGAATACTAGACATTGAAATAAAACTACTTTTTGCGGATTTTATCGCGTTATATTGATATTATTTTAATCCCGACGTTTCGGACCCTTTACAGCGTCCATGGTCACGGGTGACTAAGGTGGTAGGCGTCTTGACGTTTTTACACAGCACCATCTAGTGCCAAACTAAGCATCTCTATAGGTACTAGACGATGGATATAATACTTATATACTTTTTTTTTGTAAATACATACTTATAATACATAAGAAACACCCAGACAAACACAAACACTTAATAAGTTCATCACAATAAATGTTTGTGCCCTGTGGGAATCGAACCCACGACCTCGTGATCAGCAGTCCGGTACTCGAACCACTAGACCACAGACGTTGTCAAAATTATGGGTGTACTTTACTACACCTCTACCTAACCCTTCTCAGTAGCAGTTCGGGAGTTCTGATTTGTGCCCGGTGGTAATGGCAATAGGGTCGCCCCTTATTAAATGGGACCTGCTAAACATATCGGCGAACTATGGGTGTACTTTATTACACCACTGCCTGTCCCTTCGGGAAATACAGTCGTGATGGTAGTGACGTCAGTCCTATAAAATTATTCATTACATTTACACAGATGTGCCCAAACGTTATGTTTGAATAGGCTCACAAAGAGCTAATACACCTGTTTCAAGTCACTATAAAAATAAATTATGTAAAAGCTTGAACTTCCTACCCACATTATCCTCATAATTTCGAATGGTCATTGTTCAAATAGAGTGAAACAATTTTATTATGAATAGAAACTTTTGTAATAGGATAATGATAGTAGCATAATAATATTTTATGTACTTAGATTTACCTACCTACTCTATACTATTCGAATGGACGAAATATTTGAGAGAAACCAGTAGAAAAGTTGGATGAAGAAAACTCTCATCGATCGTCTGCGTTAATGGTAGGTAATTGGCTCGCCTCCTATGACATGAGACCAACTGTGTGTGGAATTGTACATTAGTCCATTTTGTCTAACCCTGAGCCTCCTTCTAAGGATTCGCTGCGCTGGCAGCAAGAGGAATACTCCCTCAAACTGTCGGCGCAGTGAATCCTCCATAAACCTTTATGTGGTTTTTAGGGTCGGCAACGCGCGAGTGATACCTCTGGTGTTGCAAATGTCAATAGGCTACAATAACCGCTTACCATCAGGCGGGCCGTATGTTTATGTGCCATCTTAATGGTATTAGTGGTATAAAAAAAACCTTCAGCGAATAAAGGCCAGTACCTCGAGTTTTTCTCACATAAACTTGCTAGCGACGCAGTTTCATATTTGTATTTTCTAACGTCTCTAGCGGTAAGGATCTAAACCGTACAGCGTTTTAATGCGTAAATCAATTCAATCATTATCGAAAGCAATTCAATAGCGACTCATAAACTTAAGATTGAGGTACTGATGATGTTATCCTAACAAAACAAAACGTTTTCCAGGTGTGTCTAAATCAGGGACCAAAAAAATTAAAAATTAAGATACCGGTATCAAGGAATTTTGGTTACCTTATCGACTATGGGTTACCAAGAAGAAGAAACATTTTACCTCTATTTAGGTTGCCGTTTTAATACCGGTTACCTAAAAATGACGTTAAGTTTGTTGGCATTAGAAAAATCTTGGGGTCGTGATTGGTCGGCGTTGGTCGTCACGCGATACGCGCCGTTTGACTAATGCCAACGGCACGTGTAAGATGGAAGTAATGTTTATTTCGGTTACCGGTATTACTAATTGCATTCTACCATTGGGGTAACCTTTAAAAGTACCTGTAAATATTGTTACCAGAAAAATACCGGTATTGGTCCCTAGTCTAAATATAATTTAGATTAATTTATAACCATTGCCTTTATCCTCACGCCACGCTTAAAAGCCGAAATGTTACAGGGAAATTACAATTTAAATCTTTGTAAAAGCTTGTACGTGTTGTTGAGTGCAGTAATTAATTTGACTAAGACGAAGGGTTAAGCCGTCACTTGTCTTGTTAAAATGCGTTGAGGCGTCTGTTCTTTATTTTGTGTGATTAAAATAGAAGATATCTTCTTATAAACAATTTATAAATAACCCGAAAACATACTTAAATATTGCAAACAACATCATAAATAAATTAAATAAATTAAGTGTGACAGTTTTGAAAATTAAAGACAAATGGAATACCATTTTTAATGATAAAATTGACTTCTCAAAGTTGCAAAACGGACGAGAATATTCTTCAAGAACAATTAACTTAAAAGAACAAACTATCGGAAAAGGTGAATAAAGCTTAAAGTAAACTTCATCAAGTATTCTTTTATCGATAAACTTGGGTATGAGCGAAGTTGGCGAGAAAAACGTTTTGCGGTCAATGGCCTCAATAAATGATTCAATAGTTCATTAACCAATCTTTATCCAACTTCTAGTAATAGTACATTAAAAGTATAGTTTATTTAGTAATAGAATTAGTATTATTAGTAATAATTATGAATCGATTGACACCTCATTCATCAAAATCAGATGAGTACTTTAGGCGCTGTAGTGGAACATACGTAAATAGGAAGATACATAGACTCCCTAATATAAAACCCTTCCTTCGGCTTTTGGCCGTGTCGTCGGGTAAAAACTGTGTAGGTAGGATAGTTTCAACGAAATGAAAAAGCTTTTGTTTTACAATTTACTTCATCAGTTTGTGTGGGAAGACGAAGCTTATAATTGCAGGTTTAGTTAAGACCCAATTGCCATCAACAAATCCAGACACCGAGCCGCTACTGGAAATTTCACAAAAAAAAAACAACAACACTTTCTCTCGAACCCAGGACTTCTGGCGTAGCAGTCGCACTTACGACCACTAGACTACTAAAGCAGTTGGAGATATTATTTAAGTTTTATAATTTTCTAAGATATTAAAAACAACATAATATGGCCGCCATATTAAGCTTAACTATCCTCACTGAAACACTCGTACTCTCCACTTGAGCACATCTCATAACATTTCCATTTTATCTGCAATTCCAGTAAAGATCACGTCTAAAATATATTTAGCATACACAGCTATGAGTTATGAGATCTCTCGTCTAGTGAATTTAGGGCATACATTAAATAAGCAGCAATTCAGATTTATTTCCGTCTCATAGCATATTTTTCAACCCGATGCCAATTTTTAATGTACGACGGTATTTATTTGAAAATAGAACAAGTTTATTATATTTTTGTTTGAAATGTCAGCTGATAATGTGTTTTGTAATTTGACAGAAAGATTAAAGATTTTAAATGTTGATGTTCATTTGTCAAGTTCATAAATAAAGTTCGATGGTACCGAAAACGGTTTGTGAGGTTTGAGGAATTTAATACAGTACAGCTATATCAATTTATTATTTGATTAAATATTGAAATAGTTCGGTTTTGAATTCAACGTTAGTTGAAATAAACTGTGTTTTCGTCTTCTTCTCATTCCTAGCCTTTTTCCCAAGCATGTTAGGTTCGGCTTTCAGTCCAACCAGATATGGATACAAATGTGTGTAATAAAACTTTTATGGCTATATCAAAAACTAATCTTTACCTATCTTTATCTTTACCTATCTACTTACTAATAATACCTTCGAGGAATTGTAGTGTCCTGAAAGCGATAGTTATTTCTATATTTATTCTGATGTTGTAATAAAGGAGGACATCGATATCGGCCCAAATGATGTACCGAAGGTACACGTATTGGAAAAAATACCCTGAATTACGCTGGTTAAGACTCTAGTCGTATTTTTTTAATGTTGACTGGGGGATGAGAAAAATTACATTTGAAAAAAAACACGCCATTGTGGCACATTATTATCTGTTTCTTAATGATTTTATAGTAAAAACTATCAATTTGACAGCTATCTGCTGCCAGTATTAGTTACTAAATGTCAAATGAACGCCATTATGGCACAATATTATCAGTTTCATGGTAAATACTATCAACTTGACAGCTGATACAACTCAGCCCAAATTTGTACCGGAGGTACATGGGTACCTCCGGTACAAATTTGGGCTTTTTGATGACCTCCTTTATGGATTTAAGTTACAGATTTTAATTTACCACATTTTACCTACTGTGTCGTCAATGTCTTTACTGTACTGTACTTTTAACCCCTGACGCAAAAACGACGGGGTGTTAAAAGTTTGACGTGTCTGTGTGTGTGTGTGTGTGTGTGTGTGTGTGTGTGTGTGTGTGTGTGTGTGTGTGTGTGTGTGTGTGTGTGTGTGTGTGTGTGTGTGTGTGTGTGTGTGTGTGTGTGTGTGTGTGTGTGTGCGTGTGTGTGTGTGTGTGTGTGGCATCGTAGCACCCCAACGGATGAACCGATTTTGATTTGTTTTTTTTATTTGAAAGGTGAATTACTCGGGAGTGTTCTTAGCTATGTTTGATGAAAATCGGTCCAAGATGGCCGCCGCTACAAAATAGCGGATCCAAGATGGCCGCGGGGTTTTCTAAATTTTTAATTTAGGTTAGGTTAGGTTATTTATTTCCCAAGTTTATTATTTTCTTTATACTCATGCCACCTCATCTCAGTTTCATTCCAAGAACTCGTGTGAGAGCTCCGTTTAACTTCATTTTCTAGATACATCGTTAGCGTCTTTCCTTTTATGAAACGTTACGGTAACAGTTTTCAAGTTGGTGCCTTGATACCGCTTCAACTGTCGTACATTTTAAATATTGCTCTAAATGTATGAAATTTTATAGAACATTTGTTATATTATAGGGTTTTTGTACGGTATGGTGCCAACGGGACTCTATGACTAATGTAATGCCCCAATGGTCCGACTCGCACCTGATCGGTTTTGTTTTTACTAACGCGTCAAGGTACATATAGATTACCCAACTCCCATTAACGTAACTAGATTAAAACACAATTTTCATTTTCATACTTAAAACAGCTAGGATGTACAAAAAAAATTACCGAGTATGACTTGCTTTATATAATTAAAATAAATACCTAATGATAATATTAAGTATACGTTTCATAATGAGATTCGTTGGTCTATTTGATGAAAGAGCAGCTGATGAGTGTGAGGTCTAGCTGGTTAATTCAATTTAAGGATTACATGCTGCTCATCACAAACACCATTCGTCACTTACGCAGTACTTGTGATCGGCGCAGTATGTCCCTATATTCCATACATCTCTAATAGCCGTCATCTCGACATTCAACTCCTTTGTAGTCACATCTTTTCTCACACAGTCCATTCATCTTTTCTTTGGTCTTCCTCTTCCCTTAAATCCATTCACATTCATGTTCAAAACCTTTTTGGTAACATGCTCTTCACTTCTACGTATCACTTGTCCATACCATGATAAACGGTTACTGCACAACTTTTCAGTAACCGGTGCCACTTTTAAACTACCTCATATATTATACTCATTCCTGGCTTCCTGTCAGTATAAGAACAAAATAAATGTAACAAATTTAGTCATCAGAAATATAAACTGCCACGCGGAAATCTAATTTCCTTGTTTCAGAGTGTAAATGTTTAATAATTTAATATAGAGGCGTGTGTTTGCCCTGTACGGTTGTACGGTTCAAGGCGTACAATTCTAACTTATGTAATTGTATATTTACTTTACAGTGAATGAACTAATAAAACTTTATAATGGAATAAGCAATTGTTCGGGGCAATTGTAGGGGGCAGTGATAGCCTAGGGGTATGACCACTGGACTGCCAAGTCAAAGGTTTCGAGTTCGAATCCTAGGCACGCAGCTCTGACTTTTCGAAATCATGTGCGTAATTATCACTCGCTTTAACGGTGAAGGAAAACATTGTGAGGAAACCTTCATGCCTGAGAGATTTTCTCGACGGCGTGTGAAGTCTGCCAACCCGCATTAGGCTAGCGTGGTGGACTATAACCTAATCCCTCTCATACTAAGAGGAGACCCTTGCCCAGCAGTGGGACAGTATATAGGTTGATTAGTTGAAGCAATTGTTCAAAATTGAGATTCAGTATTTATGAGAATAAGGGCCGTTTAAACTACCTCTGGATAGTCGCTAACCACAGGATAAATTCAAAAATTGAACAAAATTTTTATAAAATTATCTGCCAATTAATTTAAACGAGCACTTATCATGTGGTAAAACAGGCCGTATTTCTTATCTCAATCTATCCTGACTTTTTCTAACTTTGTTGGTTCTACTTTCAGTCTTGACAGATGCGACTATCAGTACCTATATTACACCAAGAGCCGTTACCCAATTTTTGAGAATTGATTGATTACCCATGGACAAATTTAAGTTCGTACTTTTTTGACTGCTGGCTACTACACTAACAAATTTATTTTCATAAGTGTTCGTATGAAGAGCAGGACCGACCTATGATTCCCTCCGAATGGTCTCAATGTGTTAATGGTCACTCATCTCTAGATTAACCGCGGCAATTGCATAGTTATTACTTAGCCACGGGCCCCTTAGTTTTAATTAAGCTAAGCTACACATCAATAAACAATATTAACTACAAAATAATAAATTATAGAAGAAATCACAGACAGACAAGAAAGAATACAACAGAGAACATTTATATTGGAGAAGTTTCGCAGACCAAAGTAACCACTAATAGCATCGCGTGTATCGTTGTGGAAACAGCAGCATTGATTAATGTCTATTTAGTAACAGAGAAGCAAAACCTATGGTAAATTTCGGAACTGGGCTGCGCTGTGACACGTCATCGCAGGCTGTATTATTTTTTATTTTATTTTACAATTATTAATTTATTTAGCACTATTTAATGTTTTATGTATGTACTTTTTATTATACTTTAACGAGAGTATTATTGTTAAAAAATATTTATTAGAATATTTGTCGTTCGAGCGTACGGCACCCGTGGGATGCAGCTGAAAATCAGCGTCACGTGGTAGTCCCTATCACTGCTGACAATAGATAGATAGATAGAATATTATTTATTGTACACCAACCTAAATTATAATAGGACATATATAAACTAATAGTAGTACAATTGGCGGTCTTATCGCTAATAGCAATTTCTTACAGACAACCTTTGGATGGACATGAATCATGTAAGAAAAAAATAAAAGTGTACATAATTATATGGTACATAAGAATGCATAAATATATTAAACCACAATAGTGATTACAATACACAATAGTGACAATATGCTGAGCTGTGGCCCTTTTGGCACAATGACTAGGTATCTGGGTAATTATATTGTTAGTTTTATTAAATTTATGTTATTTTAAGTGACCTTTTCGTTTTTGTGCCAATAAATACATTTTCTTTCTTTCTTTCTAAACAATGATTGTAAGATATGATGACTTTCACTCTTATACACCTTTACTTTTTATACACCGTAAAAATTTAAGGTGCCATTGTACTCAACCCTGAAATTTCGAAAAAATATCAGCTGTTCTTTATATTTATGAGCACTAAACTCGACATTTATGGAACAGCCTGCTGTTTTTTTTCTACGATATACAAAAATAAGTCTGTACAAAATTGTATCAATCAATCGCGGGTAAAAGTAGTATTTAAACTACTACAAACTAGTATTGTAGCTATAAGGTTATGCCGCCATTTTCTATAAGCTATAAACCAACAAAAGATTGGCACACGAATACGACACACATTCAATCAAGCTCTACGAATTTGGTCTGCGAAACTTTTCTGGCAATTGCAAGCACATCTCTTACCTCGCGTCAGAAGGTTTGTAGGTGACGTCATACTTTTCCACGAGGTCCGCCGTGGTGGACCAGGACACCCTCACCGTCGTTGGGTTGAGGAATGTCACGGTAATATTCTCGGGTACTCCGGGGCCCATTGATCCTGGAAAAGATTTCTCTTTTAAATCCATTTTTACCCGACGACACGGCAAAAAGCCGAAGGACGGGTTTTATATTAGGCAGTCTATGTATCTTCCTATTTACGTATGTTCCACTACAGCGCCTAAAGTACTCATCTGATTTTGATGAATAAGGTATCAATCGATTCGGTATTATGGTCCCGGTAACAATGGCTACATTTTATGTAAACAAAATGAATACGAGGAATGTTACAAGCTAAAAAAGAGCGCATTTAAAAAAAAAAATTGCTATCCTATCGAGTATTATACAGGGTTACAGGTTAAGTCGACCTAGATCCGTTAAGGGCGTGTAGTACCCATCTTTTCCGACATATTTCACTATAGAACACCCTACCCCAAACCTAAGCGTTTTCAAGAAAATCGACATTTAAATTTAATTTTTTACTAACTTTTTTAACTTTCAATCGTTCAGAACAAAGTATTTAGTTAACCTACGTAGGATTATGGTTATTAAATTCATAGAGCATCTTAATTCGCATGTAAAAAATCAATAATAATAATTATAAGATGCACTAACTTCAAAATATTGTAATTAATGGCAAAAAATCGGCAATTTTTATAAAAAAAATTAAATGTCGATTTTCTTGAAAACGTTTAGGTTTGGGGTAGGGTGTTCTATAGTGAAATATGTCAGAAAAGATGGGTACTACACGCCCTTAACGGATCTAGGTCGACTTAACCTGTAACCCTGTATATGTATAAAACGAGAGAGTGATGGTATGGGACACCTTATATTAGCATGTCAAGTACAGGTCAACAAGTACACCCCTAAGGTCTGTAAAGTGCTTTTAATTACGTAATAGTTGAACAGGGTTGTGTTTGGAAATGTTGACTGTATAATTAATTATAAGGTAAGTTGTTACATCATGTTCGCACTGTTTTATGGGTAGAAAATTGCTTTGGGAAATGAGATAATTATAGAAGGATGACATACTGTTAAAAAGAGGTTGCTATATTTCAAAATTAAAACATACTAGCTTCCGCCAACGGCTCCGCCCGCGTGGTCTTGATTTTGTTCCCGTTTTTGCAACATTTTTCATTGCTACTCCGCTCCTATTAGTCGTAGCGTGATGGTATATAGCCTATAACCTTCCCGGATAAATGGGGTATGTAATACTAAAAAAAATTTCAAATCGGTCCAGTAGTTTCGGAGCCTAGTCAATACAAACAAACAAATCTTTCCTCTTTATAATTTTATTAGTATAGATATCACCTCTATCCCGAAGGGTTAAGCCGAGGTGTACCTTATTTCAAATTTTCACTCAAAATAATATATTTATCTCACTTAGGGCCTGTTCCACCACCTCTGGATAGTCGCTAACTGCCGGATATATTAAAAAATAAAACAAAATTTGTATGATAATATTATTATATTTTAATAACAAAATGCACAACTAGTAACGCCATCTATGTATTACCTTTATACTTTGCTTATATCATTAAAAAAAAACTAGTCGGTAACCGAAAGTGTACGTCTGTCTGTCTTTCAAGTAATTTAACGGGAATTTAGTGAGAGGTGGTGAGACAGGCACTTAGCCTCTGTTATAAAGAGGAGTACTCACCGGCGTTCACGAGACGCAACAGCAACGAGAGCGCGAGTGCGACGGCGGCGGGTTGCGCGGGCGGCGCGCGCCGCATGTCGCGCCCACCCCACCGCTCATGCCATGCCGCTTCTGTAACAACACAACATAACATGTTTATATTAAAAAGTTAGCTATTCCCCGCGAAATTACTCGCGTTCATACAATTTTTTAAAATAAATAAACGTAGCCTAAGTTACTCTTTATGCATTAGCTATCTGGGAGTGAAAGTCCTGTCAAAATCAGTCCAGTCGTTTTAGAGATTAGCCGGAACAATAAGACAAAAAATAATAATAAAAAAATTGGTTATTTGGTATAGGTAAGTATCATAACATAATTGTACTTTCATATGCATTTAGTGACGCTGCAATGGATGGACGGATTTGACTCTGGATTAACACATACGAGTAGGGGTTTTGCCCATCGTGCCCATCCCTCCATATTCCCTCTATTTTCTTAGCTTAAAACAATAATCAAAAAGCGACTTTACTGCACGATAAATAAGTTAAACTTTGACTTATAATAATGGTAAAAATCCGAAATGAATCTTTTATAATTTTACTAAAACTGACCAATTGATTATGCAAATAATCCTGATTTAATTTCCCTTATAAACATCATTAGCTAATTAATTTATCGCTCGAATCACTTCTCTAATCCTTACAATTAAACTGGTCTCAACTTGTTGCTGATTGGCTGAGTGATAATTCTCGGCTTAAAGTGACTGCGCTAATTAATTCGATTGCCCTGTCTATTCGCTTGTGTGAACTCTGCTTTGGATCTTTGAGTACATATTGTGAAAATTTATTCCGTTCGTTAGGATTAACAGTGTTTTACATACATATCTATACTTCTATATCGATATCTATACTATATAATATTATAAAGAGGAAAGATTTGTGTTTTTGTATGTAAATGTAACGAATAAACTCAAAAAGTACTGGACCGATTTGAAAAATTATTTCCATGTTAGATAGCCCATTTATCGGGGAAGGCTATAGGCTATATATCATCACGCTACGACTAATATGAGCGGAGAAGTAATGAAAAATGTTGCAAAAACGGGGGAAAAAAATATAAGACCACGCGGGCGAAGCCGCTGGCGGGAAGCTAGTCTATAATAATATTATAAGGCTGAAGAGTTTGTTTTTTTTGTTTGGTTGGTTGAACGCGCTAATCTCAGGAACCACTAGTCCGATATGAAAAATTCTTTCAGTGTTAGATAGCCTGTTTAACGAGGAAGGCTATAGGCTATAATATCATTACGCTACAACCAAAAGGAGCTGAGTATAAATAAAAAATGTGGCAAAAACGGGGAAAAAAAAACAACTTCTACGGGAACGAATTCGCGGTTAAAAGCTATTATTATATAACATTACTGTATTCCCCAAATGGTTAGGCAGAGGTGTACTTACGTACACCCATAGTTCAATGATATATTAGGTCCCATGTAATAGGGGTCGAGCTTACCATTGACCGCGCATAAATGCAAACTCCGAGCTGCTACTGGGACTTTCACAGAAAAAGCTAACAAAATTGCTTGACCTGGGAATCGAATATCTACAGGTTCTGTAGGCGTAGCAGTCGCTACGTATATTTAATCGATGTGGTTTAAAATGCATTATTAGCTACTTTGCTGGACCTGGAAATAGAACCCAGAACCTCAAACAGCAGTTGCGGTTACGACCGCTATTTTAATAATCCAAACTTAATTATAAAGAGGAAAGATTTGATTTTTTGTTTATTTCTTTGTTACGATTTAACACAAAAACTACTAGACAGATTTTAAATAATCTTTTACCATTAGAAAGCTACATCTTTGTCGAGTTACATAGGCTATTTATTATACATTATAATTGTTGACGACGTCTGTGGTCTAGTGGTTCGAGTACCGGACTGCTGATCACGAGGTCGTGGGTTCGATTCCCACAAGACACAAACATTTATATGATGAACTTAGGTGTTTGTGTTTGTCTGGGTGTTTCTTATATATTATAAGCATGTATTTACGAAAAAAAAGTATATACGTATTAAATCCATTGTCTAGTACCCATAGTACAAGCTCTGCTTAGTTTGGGACTAGATGGTGCTGTTGAAAAAAAATATCCCAAGATATTTATAATTTATAAAAAACACCCAGACTAGAAAGCTATGTGTATATGTCTCTCGTTTTGGCATGTGTCTAGCTTTTTTCCGCGTTCCGTTTCACGTGTAAATATATGCTTATAATAAAACATAGCATATAGAGCGCTTGGGGATAATGTAGCTACCTACTTATATGTCAGTGAAAAAGTTTTAGAATCGCATTATTACTTTCACAACTAACAAATTAGATTAGATAATTAGATAAATTTATTCATTCCTTCGTTACATTGGGTTTCTCTATATACTATAACCTAAATACCTCTTTATAAATTTTCTCTAAATACCTCTTTATATACTATTAAATAAGGTTAGGTTAATAAATCTTTGTTTCTCAAAGATTACATGAATCACTTATAAGAAATACATAGTTATTATATAAAGCAACATAGTTCTGTTCTGGTAGAACAAGGAAAATAAATTCAAAATAGTTAAAATGTAGTGAGGGTAAACTGAGAAATTGTTAGTTCGCAGCATAACTAGCCGAGCGACTTACTACGTCACGGTCGTCAAACGTTATATAGTGTGGCGTTTACACTGTACATTTGAGTTACAATAATAGCATTTAAATTATATATATATATATAACTAGCTTCCCGCCAGCGGCTTCGCCCGCGTGGTCTTATAATTTTTCCCCCGTTTTTGCAACATTTTTCATTACTACTCCGCTCCTATTAGTCGTAGCGTGATGATATATAGCCTTCCCCTATAAATGGGCTATCTAACATGGAAAGAATTTTTCAAATCGGTCCAGTACTTTTTGAGTTTATTCGTTACATACAAAAATACAAATCTTTCCTCTTTATAATATTAGTGTAGATAAGCAGATTTAAGCTAATTATTTCGATTGCGCTGTCTATTCGTTTGTGTGAACTCTGCTTTGGCTACCTGATTATTTATTATATTAGGTAGGTATACGAATTTACTGTCTCTACGTACTGAGACAACAACAACAACTCCCAATTTCGTAATTGGCAGTCTGTTTCATAAAACCAATATTTAAATGCACTAAAGTTTTCTGAATATTAGTAGATTTCTTTTAACAGTATTGGCGACCAAAAACTAAACAGAATACCTACCCTAATATTCAAGTTTTCAAACTGTATAAAAGAAAATATTCCATCACTCAGAACTGCGTGACCAAACATTATTAGCGACGCGCTGTTAGGGCCGGGTGCGATTGTGAGCGGGTAGCAATTACTTTGACATTTCAATAACTATGCACTGGATAATTGAAACCACTGGCTTCGGCGATAGATCAATGCAACATACGAGTAGAAATAGTGAAGACGTATTGGACATGTCTTGATTGTAGATAGGTATATTTGATCGTAACATAACCTATTCGGTTTAGAGAATTTATCTATACATATAAAATGCTTTGTCCTGAATGACTCACTGACTGACTGACTGACTGACTGACGGATCAACGCACAGCCTAAACCGCTGATCGTAGAGACCTGAAACTTAGAGGGGGTGTTCTTTGTATGACGTAGGCATCCGATAAGAAAGGATTTTCCGAAATTCTACCCCTAAGGGCGTGAAAAAGGGGGGCCAAGATTGTATGGGACAACGTGATTCCTTGGTCCAATCTACTTCAAATTTTGCATAAAAATTCTTTTACAGAATTGATGGAAGACGTGTTTCGTATTTTATTGAAATTCATCCCCCAACGGGGTTAAAAAGGGGTAGAAAGTCTTTTTTATTTTAATAACATTTTATTTTGACATATGAGTTGTCAATTCCTTAGCAGCAAATGTCAAGTAGTGAAGGCTCTTTAATCAAAGATTTATTGAACAAAGAATGAACAAAGATTTATTATATTCCAGTTTAATAAATTTATGTAGACGTGTAGGTGATACCATTTTTTATGCTCCTGGTGGAACAGGCAAGAAGTAATTGGCTAAAGTGAGAAGTAATCGTGATATCAGCTTAGCGGTCGCATCGCCTGTAATTGCTGATGGAAGGAGGTAAAACTGCACACTCCAGGCTCAAAGTTCTTCTAGATTTTATATAAATCGGCAATATACCCAAACAAAGTGAAAAGTTAAAATGTCGCCAGAATATATTTTAAAAAAAGTACAATGGCAGAAGTATTCCGCAAAACGAAATTAATTGTTTGGGATGTGAGTACATAAATAGGGTAAAGCTCATAAAGAGGGTTACTGTATTGTCATGAGGCGATTTACGACAGACTTTACCAGTAGAGCTCAGCGGAACGCGAGCGGACAAAGCGGTCTCATTTGTGGCCTTCAGTAACAAAACTGAGCCTTACCAAAAATATGAGAATCCATCTGAGGGGAGGTGTTACTATCGGACAGTTCTCAGACCTGTTCCTTAAAATAGGAAATAGTGGAACACATATTAAAATTGAGAGTTGGCGCGCCAATTATGTTACTGCGGAATATAAATCCACTAAAATTATGCAATGGCACCAGATTTCAAGTGAAAACATGCATCGCAATGTAATTTTGGCAGGAGGAGAGTGTATTTATTCCTAGGATTCCCCTAACACCATCAAATTACCCATTTGAATTCAAGAGAGTTCAGTTTCCCACCAAAGTTGGCTTCACAATGACTATAAGCAAAACTCAAGTTCGAACTCTTAAGGTAGCGGGAGTAGACTTGAGGGAGAGATGCTTCTCCCGCGGGCAGAGTATGTGGCATGCTCCAGACTAAGCGCACAGAGTAAAAAGATATTACCCCCATGAAACTTACACCAGATCAAGGCCGAGTTCCGTGCTCATAAAATGTATATTATGTAATAAAATTTTATTGAATTTTCATGCTTATTTAACCTTTAAATCCCTACAATATAATAAGTATAGTCTATAGTCTGTAGTCTCTGACTCTCTCTATGGCAAATTTTATAAGTATTCAAACATTTGAAAATAATAAGTAGGTAAATAATTTATATGTTATAACAAAATTGATAACTTAAAAAAAACCTACTAGAAACATTTTCTTCACAACAACTTCTACGCGGACGAAGTCGCGGGCATATAATCTAGTCTACTATATAAAAATAAGTCGGGTTTTCTTTCCTGATGCTATAACTCCACAACGCACGAACCGATTTCCACGGTTTTGCATTCGTTGGAAAGGTCTCGGGTTTCGTGAGGTTTATAGCAAAGAAAATTCAGGAAAAATTTCAACAGAAAAGCGGGTTAAAAAGGTAATCAAGACCGAAAGGGCGAAGCCGCTGGCCGAAAGCTAGTTTCTTATAAAAACTTTATGTTCATTTACAATAAGAAATAGTGATTACATTACATAATAAAAATTTAATTTGTCTCTGACACAATATGCTACGAAGTTATATTATATTATATAGGTATTTTTTATTTTATTTTAGAAACATAAAACAAACTTAAATCTTATTCGACAAAATTCACTATAATAACATTTTTATTATTCCCATATACAGAAGTTAAAGAAGAAACCCCATTTCTTCTTTAACTTCTGTATATGGGAATAATAATAATAAATAATGTTTTATGTAAGTTTGTTTAGCCTTTGCTCATGGGACAATACAGGCTAAATAAAAAAAAGTAAGTATCTACAGAAATATAAGTGACATTGCAATTGACAAACAAATAAAGACAAGGAAAAGGGGGTTAATTTATTTATACGCGTATATCAAGTGTTTGTGTAGGTTTAGCGTTAAGTGGTTGTAAGCGAGACTGCATATAGACATTAGGGCTTCGATCCCACGTTGACCCGGGAAGTGTTATGGGGACTTTTTATGAAATTCAACGTAGCAGCTCGGAGTTTGGATTTAAGATGGTTAATGGCAATAGGCTCGCCCTCTATTACATGGGACTTCAATATTTACTATCCAATAATACCGGCAAACTGAGACTTGCGAGTGTGTAGTCGACCAATGCTTTACAACTTTTGATAAAAAAATCCGTCAACATTAAATTTACTAAGGCTCATTATCAATCTGTCGCTTAGTCTTGTAAGCAAAAATAGACCTTGTTGTTTTGCGATGTGCAAACGACATTCACTCTAAGGGTGGTAAAGCAATTTTGTGGTCAACTATACAGAAGTATGCCTCTGCCTAACCCTTCGGAGAATACTTATTATATGGTACGCTATTTATGTAAGTACAGTCGACAAAACCATTAGGTATACAGGCAGCGAACGAAAATAGTTATTTTATCAGCTACGATACTGTAGCTGCTACGAGTTATGTGGGCTACGGCGTAGCAGCTACGCTGTTACTATTACTAATACGAGTTAACAATAGTAGCGTAATCGGTAATAGAGCCATTAATATCGTGTACGTTTTCTTTTGGTCGCGCACTTATTTATATTTTTACATCATCACCAACCCATCAGCACGATGGAAATATCGTGTGGAAATCTGCATGTCTGACCTGACCGACGGCGTATGAAGTCAGGCCAGCGGCGTAGTGGACTATAGCCTAACCCCTCTCATTCTAGGAGGAGACTCGTGCCCAGGCAGTGGGACAGTTAATGGGATGACGATGAACTCATTAACTGTGCGTGGAAACATTTCTCTTTTTAGCTGCTGCCCTTTAACACTGCTTCACTTCAAAATCGAATCCAACAACTCAATTTTCAAATGTCTAACCGCTCTTTAACATCTGATGATGTTGTCGTTGACACGTCACCCGCTGTAAAACAACTAATGACCGAACTTTGATTAGCAAAGTTGCCGATAAGACCCGCCGAAAATGTTGTGGGTGCGGGTGATTAATTATGGGAGTTTCACGGCGTAATAGTGAGGAAATTCGATATCGTTGATCGATTCCATTCAATCAGAACAGGAAACTATTTCGATACATCACGGGTTGTAAACAGGAATGTCATTGTTTTGAGACATATTACGTACAAGTTTATATACCTATAAGGTCCTGGGTTGAATACCCGAGTAAAGTGTTGTTGGGGTTTTGTATTAAATTCTCAGTAGGAGCTCAGGAGTCTGCGTTTGTGTTAGGCTGGTGGTAACAGGCTGGATCTATAATACCAATGAACTGTGAGTGTACAACTGTATATCCCTACCTAACCCTTCGAGTATAGAGGCGTGATGGTATAGTTACTTAAAACAAACGTTTCCCCCTTTAATAAACGCAAATTCGTATATATACACACTCCCAAAGAGATAGAAGCAATAAAATATTTTCATTCATCCATTCATTAATCATGAACTCATTAGGCGTCCCACTGCTGGGCACGGGTCTCCTCTCAAGACAAGAGGCGTTAAGCTATAGGCCACCACGATGGCCTAGTGAGGGTTAGCAATCTCTCAGGTATGCAGATTTACTCACGATGTTTTTCTTCACCAGTGATAAATTAATTACAAATGACACATGATTACGAAAAGTCGGACGTAAGTGCCTTGGATTCGAACTCTAGATCTACGAAATGGCTGCCCTTATCAAAATTCACTTGAGATCGGGGCAGTATGTCTTTTTCTTCCATAAATCTCGGTATGTCTTTTTCTTCCATAAATCTCGTCATTCAACTAATACGTGGTCATAATATCCTTTCTTACACATTCTATCCATCTTTTCTTTGGTCTTCCTCTTCCCTTATATCCATCCACATTCATGATCAAACGCGTCATCTGTGACAGATTTATTAATTCTAAAGAATAACAAAGTGATTTTTTCAATTTTCTTCCACAGATACTTTACGGCCTGTTAAAGCTAAGCAAGAACAAAACTTCAACAAAGTTTGACACTCTATCCACTAGGGAAATTAGCCTGATGGCACTTAATATTTTTCCGGCGACAACACTAGGCTTTGTTTACCCATTAGAGATACAAGCGTGATGGACGGCCTCGATTACGTCGCAGTATTCAGTTTACTAAAACAGCAATACGAATTCACAGAAGGTTTACTCAAAACAATATACCTACGTCACCACAGAGAAGTTAGTACTTTAGAGAAGTTTTTATTAATATGATTTTGGAACGATTCGGACTAAAATATTAAATATATACCCTCCTTACGAAGTAACACATCAAGCGTAAATAAGTTGGTAGCAATTATTTGAAAGCAACCAGCTGTAAATCTTTTAAATTTGCTTTTATACCTTATTCTTTTTAAACAATGTATCTATCACGTCACTGTATCGGTCGCCAATGAGGCTTTTATTCACTAGAAACGGACGCGCTTCGACGAGCCAAGGCAGCGATACCGGCATAAAAGACTATACAGGTTGTACCGAAACACAACGGACAAATATCCAGGTTTATACCAGTTCTAGCGAACAGCAGTAAAAAGAAGTACAACACTGTCTTCTAGCTTTTTTCCAACCATGTTGGGGTCGGCTTCCAGTCTAACCAGATGCGGCTGAATATCAGTATTTTACACGAAGCGACTGCCATCAGACCTCCGCAACCCAATTTCTGGGCAATACCGATATTTGGTTGTCTGTTACTGGTTGTCAGGCTTTTTAGGTTTCTGACTACCACTAACGATTGTCATAGGTTTTCGTATGACAACCGGGACCGACGGCTTTACGTGCTCTCTGAGACACGGAGGGGTCTAGATATGTTAAGAATGGTCACCCATCCACAAACTGACCGCGGCAAGTGTAGCTTAACTTTGCAGGTGGCTTGATATTTGTGAAGCAAATTAACACGAACGAGGAACTAGAAAGCTACAAAAAGCAAAAATAAAGAAAAAACTGTTTTTCTCGGTGGATAAGGTTGGAAAAAAAGGTTTGTTTTGTTTTTTCTATCTAAAATATTATTGCTTACTTTTGAATTTTTAATAACAATTAGGCGCAATTTGGGGTATCTAATATTTAAGAGGGCGAGTCGATACACTCAGACAATTAGGGGCGCGAGCCGAGGGGCAAGCGGGGCCTACACCAACCTTTCATTGTGATAAGGATTAATCAAAGGAGGTCATAAAAAGCCCACACAACTCAGCCCAAATTGTACCGGCACTACATGTCAGCTGTAAAGTTGATAGTTTTTACCATGAAATCTCTATGAAACTGATAATAAGCTGCCGTAATGGCGTGCGTTTGACATTCCGAAACTGACACTGACAGTTTTTACTATGAAATCATTAGGAAAAAGATAATAGTGCGCCAAAATGGCATGATTTTTCTCAATTTTTTTTCCCATCCCCCAGTCAACATAAAAAAAGAACGACTAGAGTTTTAACCAGCGTAATGCAGAGTATTTTTTCTAATAGGTGTACCTTCGGTACCTCATTTGGGCCTATTTCGATGACCTCCTTTTTCGAGTTAGGTTAGAGTTTCGAGTCGAGTAAAGTTGAGTTTTGAACAACCTGTATACACTTCATGTAGCTGATATGGACATTGATTTTCTTTATTTAGCTTTATTGGCTGTGGTTTTAACGCTTTAATTAAAAATAAAGTGACGGCCACTGCAATTTATGGTCGTTTCACACCATAGTGGCCACATTGCATCAGTGTTGAGACTTTGCGACAAGTTTATCGGTAACATAACATACCACCATACCTGTAATCCCCGAAGAGTTTGAGCAGAGGTGTAAATTTTGTGACTTTTTAAAAAAACTTCTTGTTAAGGTCGGGGTCGGGGGGATGAACTGACAAATATACAGGGCATATAATAAAACACCTGAAGCTTATCCACTGAACTTTACTGAACTGCACTAAGGATTAACTATAGATAACAAGATATCAAAGTCCTTTGCAAACCTCACTTATTACAAAATGTATGGAGCGGGGTCATTAAATGTCGGAGAATCTTAACACCGCGATCTAGAAATAGTTAAAAAATGAACAACGTCATCTATCGATCTATCACTAAACTAAATTGACTAAGGAACTATGAACTTCAACACTTCTAGTTATGAAAAAAAAACATTTGCGAATGTTTGAATATTAATCTTGAAATGCCTTAAGCGACCGTCAGCTTAAGTCATCGGTATTTTCAATCATATATATAATTTTATGTTACATGCGCATAAGAGAATTCGTATTTTTCCAAACACATAAGTCATGGCTATACATTTTTAAAATTTGCAGTGAGTCCATTATACCAAAACGTTTGTGGAACCTATATTTAAATCTATTTTAGTTTCGGAATTCGATCTTCAAGAGACACGTGTAAGCTTACACGAGTCACCATTTGATTGCATTGTGAAAGCAAATATTATGCACAAAAAGGACACAGTGTTTACTGTGGATTTTGGTTCATTATTGGTTTATTAATCCATTATAATGAATAGATAACGACCCTATTGAAACACGCTACAGATGATTTCAATGATAAACCAACATACATTATATTTTACCGAAGGGTTTGGCAGTACAATAATTTTAAATACTTTCCAAAAAAAGAAACGCTCCTCTTTTCTTCTCTTTACTACTAAGTTACTTTGCTATGCCCGACAGAGTCTATAATTAACACTTACTGTAACTTACCAACACCTGTGTACATTATGGAATGCAATAAAGATTTGAATTGAATTGAATTGTACAAATTGTAGA
This sequence comes from Acronicta psi, assembly GCA_946251955.1. Taxonomy (NCBI): domain Eukaryota; kingdom Metazoa; phylum Arthropoda; class Insecta; order Lepidoptera; family Noctuidae; genus Acronicta; species Acronicta psi. The sequence continues at coordinate 9,106,161 of OX276482.1, read as the reverse complement.
GGTGTGTAACTCAGCTCTGAGTCAGCTCAATGAATCAGATCGCACGGGTTTGAGCCGTTGAGCTACAGCTCAGCAACAAAATGACTAGCTCGCGGCTCAATTCAGCTCCTGTCGTACTTGTGAATCCCTCCAATCCAATTCTCCTAGAACGAATTATTATTCTGTTCTAATGCATTTAAATAATAATTTATTGATATGTATCCAATAAATCAATTTGTATAGAAATAATATAAAATGTCTAGCTCGCAGAGTTAAACGAACTGTTGCAGCTCAACAGCTCATTCGGCTCGATTCGGCGCGCGGCTCTGTCTAGCTCGCAGAGTTAAACGAACTGTTGCAGCTCTGCAGCTCATTCGGCTCGATTCGGCGCGCGGCTCGCATTGGCTCGCGAGAGTCGTAAAGTAAACCGGTTCAAATTGAGCTGATCTGCGAGCTGATTCATTGAATCAGCTCACTCACCTGAGTCACGAGCTGATCTGTAGCTCGCGTATTTTTGATGAGTTACCCACCTCTAACAAATTGTATCTAATTTCATTGAAATCGTAAAATACGTTTCTGAGAACAGAAGATGAAAAATTTATAAAGCAATACTTATATTGTTAGGATATTACTGGATAAACAAAAATACCGAATTATGCAACCTTCGTTGACAATAATTCGATCGAAAATAACAATTCAGCCCATTGGTCTCACAAAAGACAAGCTTGTAATCTCAAGTCACTTAAGGAAATATTACTTATGTAGGTACTTAAAGATGTTCGCCATAACTTTTCCATTACTGAGTAAGACAAGATTCTTGCGGTTGCTTTACGATGGGTGGATGTGTGGTTGCACCCTTTGAAACCACACAAAGCAATTCCACAATGATTCTAAAGACCACAACACTGCCTACACAAGGTAACCGAGTAACTTCACATAGTATTATACTTAGTAGATCTACATTCATGTATGTATGTGCTTTTTTCATATTTTTGGCAACTTTTACAACATCAAAACCATTGCGGCTTTTATGTAATTAAGTAATTAGTAGATAGTTAAAGTAAAAATTTAAAATTTAGAAAACCCCCGACACGGAATGTAATTTGCCATTTTGTGGTGGCGGCCATCTTGGTTCTGAAATTTATTATAGTGTATAGTATTCTCCTAGTTAAGCTCTTTCATTTGATACCCATATTAAGGGAGTTGTGAAAAAATATGTAATTCGCTATTTTGTGGCGGCGGCCATCTTGAACCGATTTTCATCAAACATAGCTAAGAACACTCCCGACTAATTCACCTTTCAAATAAAAAAAAACAAAATCAAAATCGGTTCATCCGTTCGGGAGCTACGATGCCACAGACAGACACACACACTTACACACACACACACACACAGACACGTCAAACTTATAACACGCCGTCAATTTTTCGTCGGGGGTTAAAAATATAAATAATGAAGTATAGTCCTTTCACATAACTTAGGTACAAAAATATTTTTTTAGACCTCAAGACCCTATAAAGCCTTTGCTCAATTTTGGGACAGTTCGGGCTAAAATAATAATTTGACCTATAGTACTTATATTACAGTATAAAATGCACGCCCGGAGGGCTTTTATTCAAATCAAATGGTTTATTCGTGATACATGGGTTACATTATACTGTATACATATTACTTAATGATGTTTGTATACCATGATCAGCCACTTGGGCACACCAATTATTAATTAATACATTGACAGTATGATTATAAAATTATATAGATATAAATTCCATTGAAGATTAACTATGAATTCTAATATTACTAGTCATGCAGGGCAAACATTAAACGTTTAAAAAGTTCTAGTCGATAAAAAATCTTCAACAGAGTAACAACAGTTTTCTATAAGAAGTTCGAGAGTTTACTACCAGTGTTGTGAAAAAGTTTCGTAATTTGAGACTAAAAGATTTCAACTACTATCTACACTCAAGTAGTAGCAATATTCACAGCCACTTCTCAACCAGCTAAGGTAAACTCCGCATAGTGATTAATTACCTCGATTAAGACCCGCCTTCAAGTCAGCTTCATACTTTCGCACACATAATCTTTCGAAAGTACGGCAACGCGGCGTGAGGAATTAATTTTAAGATTTGGCCAACATCATTATGTAAGAACCCTGCAGGATATACCAGGGATTCATGAAATATTAATATCATCTTAAGACGCCCGAAGTTTATTAAGAGAATTAGTTTCGTAACTTCATACGGGATAAGTCTGGATAAGGTTCCGGGAAGTCAAGTCTGTATGGTTAAGAAGTTCTTACTCATAAAGATATTATGAATAAAAAGTTTGAATAATTATTTAATTAATATATTGGCGACGTCTGTAGTCTAGTGGTTCAAGTAACGGACTGCTGATCACGAGGTCGTGGGTTCGATTCCCATATAACAAATATTTGTGAAGAAAATAAGTGTTTGTGTTTGTCTGGGTGTTTCTTACGTATTATAAGTATGTATTAACAAATAATAAGTATTATATCCACTGTCTAGTATCCATAGTACAAGCTCTGCTTAGTTTGGGATTAGATGGTGCTGTGTAAAATGTCTCAGGATATTAGATTAATATAATAGATTGTACTATGGTTACTAGACAATGGATAAAGCACTTACATACTTTTTGTTTTGTAAATATATACTTATAATACTTATGACACACCCAGAAAAGCACAAACACTTAGGTTCGTCACATAAATATTCGTGTCCTGTGGGAATCGAACCCACGATCCCGTGTTCAGTAACCGGTACTAAAACCACTACACCACAGATGTCGTCAAACTTCATAGGGGCTAGCCTATAAACAACATTTAAATTTTTTCTATCTTTTACTCTGTCTTTTTACTATTGTAAAAATACGCATATATATATACATACATATATAGAACAACCGTCATGAATATTTTTTCTTTTAAATTAAGTTTAGTTAGGAAAGCTATGTAGTGTATTACTATTGAGATCTGACAAAAGATTGCCTCAGGCCAAAGCAGAAGGATTTTCGAAACACCGAACTTCACTAGCAGTTTTAAAAGAACAAATCTTTTGCTTTTCAATAGAACATCGAAACATAATAGAGGCTTCTATTGGAAATAAGAAACTTTGTTCCAAATTTTGAATAAAACGATGTTTAAAGTTGAGTAATTACTTTGTTTAAAATGGACTACTCAGTTTGTAAACTTCAATGAAATTTGCCGGACTGAATAACATAAAATTTGCTTTAATTAATTTGAAAAAATAATTAATTTGCTTTATTAGTGTCACGGTAGCGCACAGCTACTGAACACGAGGTTCTGCGATCAATTCTCAGGTCGAAATAGAAGTAATAACTGAAGTTTACCACCAGAAAACATACCAGAAAACATACCAGATCTCTGCTTATCTTTTCGTGTATACAACCGTGATAGTACCTAGGCATATAAGCTTCAAATAACGAATCAGTTACCGACAGAATGGATGTGGTTTACGTTTTGACAGCGCATGACTGATACGGGTACATATTTGACTTTGAGATTATTAGAATAGAGACCTGAAGTCTAGACTTTGATTGACAATAGAATTACTGGTTATATAGACTCAGGGAATTTTAATGCTAGAAATAAATCAGTTTGGACGATTTACTGACTGGAATAGAAAGTATTTGATGAGATGATTTGACTATAGACAAGCGACTGCTACGCTAGAGGTCCTGGGTTTGATTTTCGGATCGAGCAAAGTGTTTTAGGTTTTTCTGAGAAATTCCCAGTAGCAGCTCGGAAAGACCCTTCTCCGTGTTGTAAACGAATGTCCACTTCGCTGTTTCCTCGGCGGAATATCGGATGTCCACAAGTACCTACACACCCGCCGCCGCAAACTGGCTAAAAAACCTAGACAGAGGTTTGATCTACCCAGGATGAATGCCATACGCAATGATGAGGAGCTCGGAAAGATTCCGATAACCATGGGACCAAAATATACCGTCGAATGGTCGTATACATTAATAATAATAATAAATATCTTGGGACATTTTTACACAGCACCATCTAGTCCCAAACTAAGAAGAGCTTGTACTATGGGTACCAGACAATGGATAGAATACTTATGTACTTTTTTTTGTAAATACATACTTATAATATATAAGAAACACCCAGACAAACACAAACACCTAAGTTCATCACATAAATGTTTGTGTCTTGTGGGAATCAAACGACCTCATGATCAACAGTCCGGTACTCGAACCACTAAACCACAGACGTCGTCAACATCAACATCTCAAATGTAAATAATACCTACATTGACGAATAAATATTTATATGTATAATATTTTATACTTATATAATCATCAACCCATATACTGTCCCTCTGCTGGGCTGTATGGCCACAGTATGAGAGGGATTAGGCTATAGTCCACCACGCTAGCCTAATGCGGGTTGGCAGACTTCACATGCCGTCGAGAAAATCTCTCAGGCATGCAGGTTTCCTCACGATGTTTTCCTTCACCGTTAAAGCGAGTAATAATTACGCACATGATTTCGAAAAGTCAGAGGTTGTGCCTTGGATTCGAACTCGAGACCTTTGACTTGGCAGTCCAGTGGTCATAGGTACCCCTAGGCTATCACTGCTTTTTGATGGCTCGCCCCTGATTGATGGCTCGCCCCCTATTACAATAATGGACCTAAATATACCGTCGAATTGTTAGTGTACATTAGTCCAGTTCTGCCCAACTCTTCGATAAATACAGTGTGATTAAGAATAAAGTTAGTAAATACAAATCAATTTCACGTTTACACAGCTAGAATTCAATACCTAATTCTGCACGAAGTTGCCATTAAAATTTAAATTACTTATGGCAACACACCTTAAGTACTTATGCTTAGACATTGATTTTCCATTAGTATGGCTTCCTAATTCCCGCGAAGCGCGCTTACATCATAATTCCGGTGCTAATCACCTGTTTTGTAATGTTTGTTCATTAAGTGGTGTGAAACCGTGCAACTGTTCAATAACATTTCTAGTTTTGATTTAAAATTATTACGCCTGTATTCGTCGAAGGGTTAGGCAGGAGCGTACTAATGTACACCCGGTATGTTTCGGTCGCAAGTAATAACGGGTAAGCTCATTACTTTAGGGCACAAATGCTAATTACTGAGATTTTTTTGCTCAACATAGGAATCGAACCAAGGCTCTCGAGCGTACCAGTCGCGCTTAGGACCACTAGGCTAACTAAACAGGTTAAAAATCTATTAATTAAGATCATTATTACAAAATATTTTAATCTAAATAGCTGACATTTTTTATCCTTCTCACAGATAGAAGGAACGCCGAAATATTTCAACGTAAAGTAATCTATAAATTCCATATATCAAGGTATATAACCTAAATTAAAAATTTAGAAAACCCCCGACACGGAATGTAATTTTCCATGTTGTGGCGGCGGCCATCTTGGATTTGAAATTTATCATAGTGTATAAATATGTAATCCGCTATCCGCCGCTTTTGTAGCGGCGGCCATCTTGGACCGATTTTCATCAAACATAGCTAAGAACACTCCCGACTAATTCACCTTTCAAATAAATAAATCAAAATCAAAATCGGTCCATCCGTTCGGGAGCTACGATGCCAACAATGTAAGGCAATGTCTGAAATGGCTTTTCGTAGCAACAGCTATAAGAATTATATAGTGGCTTTCCGTATCAGTTTATTACAATACTTTTATAGTCAAACCAGTAGTTGAAGGTAATAGGTTGTGTTCAAACACACGTCTAGACTCGTAAACAGCACCGGCTGTAATAAAAGTAATATAAAACAAAAACCGTGTTTTATGAAGCGGCGGCAGTAGGTTAGAAACTGACGTGTTGGATTACCCTTTAGCTTCGTAAAAAATATCTAATCCAGATCAATGTTGTTGTTATTATTCTAAATTTAAACATTGCCCCACATTTATAGATTTGTTTGATAGATTGTAAATGTGAAAGTTAATTAATTTAATTGGAAGCACCGGGATGACGCCTACCGACCTTATTGGTGAGGTCGTTCAAAAAGTTCAGGTGCGTAATATTCACAACTGGCCGGTGTCTATGACAAAATGTAAGAAAGTGGAGGAAGCTAAAGAAGTATGCAAATTTGAAAATTATGTGCGTAATTATCACTCACTTCAACGGTGAAGGAAAACGTCTTGAGGAAACCTGCATGCCTAAGAGATTTTTGCAACGGCATGTGAAGTCTGCCAACCCCGTTAAGTGCGTGGTGGACTATGGCCTTATCCTTCTCGTACTGAGAGAAGACCCGTGCCCACCAGTGGGGCGATGGTGATGATGATTAGTCTACACCAGCTAATATTAATGTGTCGCTATGCGAATAACTCGAGCACAGTTTAACAAACTGGCTTATCTTTTATATTAATTCAAAGATCTAAGTCCGATGTAGTATATGAAGAGGAAAATTGATACTGTTAAATAAAAAAAAAAGATAGGGGCGGGGGTGGGGTTCCAAATTGTAACGAGTGACGCTACGGGCACAGCTAGTTTATAATAATATACTTTCGTTTCAGACCTACATCCATATTTGTTTAGTAAAGAATTCAACTATGTTAATACTGTAATGTAAAAATAAATACTGCTAAGTTGAAATTTCGCATTGAATTGCTTATACATAGTGTAGTCATCCGCTATGAAAGAATTGTGAAAATTTGCTCGAGATTGGCAAAACGAGAGAGATCCACTCTAGTAGCGCCCCAAGACACAGTTATTTATCTATAAAAGCAAATCCATAAAAGATTGAATTATCAAAATCTTTTTTCACAAAATAACTTTATTTTCCGCACTAATAAAATCGCAAGAAGAATTTTATAGCAAATTCGATCTAATAAAATTTATATTGGAGATCCATTCGGGTGCATTGCGCTATAAATAACTCTCTTTATAGAGTAATACACTCTTATACCCTGTAGTTTTGGGGAAAGGTCAAGTTATTGGTGTCTGGGGAAAAATTCCACTCACTCTTAAAGAAACCCTAAAAACATTGTCGTATTTGTGAAATTCCGGGTTCATAAGATTGCGATGTTCTTATATTACTATGGTAACAGGAATATCCTTGTCCGTATATACAAAAGTAACGTAGACACATGAGTAATATATAGTTATTTGGTAAGGGGATAATAATCAAAATAAATAGATAGATTAAGAGAATCAGTATCAATATAATCAAAACAATTGAGCATTATTTTCCAACTAAACAATTTTTGTTTTGGACATAGATTGATCTAAGTTGAAAATAATTGGGTAAGTAGCGAATAACGTCAAAATACGTACGATAAATAAAAAGTAAAAAAACCTTCGTCATTATATCTTCAATACTTAATAAATCTAAATTATTCCATTGCAAAAAGCCAGAATAGCTTAGGGTTGGTACGTTTATTTCAGTCGAACAGTTCATAATAATTTCTAATCTGGTAAATTATTTGTATTTGTTCCACGTGATTATCTTAACTGGAACCATTTTTAAATCATTATGATGTGAATCAGAAATGGATTAAAAACGGCAAAGGAAGACAACGTTAGGAAATTTGGACAACTAAGGGGACTTCATAAAATAATTAAAGAAAAGGTGTGAATTCTACCAACTTGTACTAAGCTGGTTTTATGGACTATGCTCCTTAAGGGGACATTTTGTTGTAGGATCTCTTGGGGTCTGACGGTCTGGCAACCCTTAAGTTGGAGTCTGTCGCAAAGCACATTTGCGTGTGTTCCGACTTTTGCGCGGGATCAGGTGTCTATAGGCGGTGATGACTTGTTACCATTAGGTGCCTCATCTGCTCATCTGCTAGTCTAAACCATAAAAAAACATACCCCCGACGCGAAATGTAATTTGCCATATTGTGGTAGCGGTCATCTTGGATTTGAAATTTATCATAGTGTATAGTATTCTCCTAGTTTCCCTTTCATTTGATACCCACACTGAGGGAGTTGTGAAAAAATATGTAATTCGCTATTTTGTGGTGGCGGCTATCTTGGACCGATTTTCATCAAACATAGCTAAGAACACTCCCGACTAATTCACCTTTAAAATAAAAAAAAAACAAAATCAAAATCGGTTCATCCGTTCGAGAGCTAGCTGCCACAGACAGACACACGCACACACACACAGGCACGTCAAACCGTCGTTTTTGCGTCGGGGGTTAAAAAAGTGTCTTGACAAAAGCATTGCTTTATTTTAAAAAGTTAGGTGATCGCACTGAATCTTGATGTAATTGGCGTTTCATCGTTTTAATTAACTAAAAATAAATAATCTAAAAGGAAGTCCATTCCCCATCCTAGTTCAGTATTAATTAAACTAATTCAAGTGGATAGCTGTTCTTTTAACCGTCAATATTTATACCCTATAAACTGCGCCCTCGGTTTATTGTTAATGCTATAGTATAAAACACAGTTACAAAACCAGTTCATTTATTTATGAGCGATGCTCTACGAAAAAAAGCTTATTAAAAATTTAGCCAGTTTGACAACCCTTACGTTCTGAGCGTGACAAACGATTCAGAGGTGTACTTAATGTAATAAACTTCACAGATGAATATTTTCTCTTTTTTTGTCAAGTCTTGGAGAATTTAGTATGATTTTATGGAACGTGCTTTGAATTGCTATAACGTGTTTCGCGCTTTTTATGACAGCGCTCAGTAATAATATTTCAAGACTTTTAGAAGTGTTTCTAAACGATATGTGACGATATATTTATGACGTACGTGTTAAAAGAAGATGATATATTTCATATGTTGTCCTGACAGGTGTTATTTGGTGAATGATCGATTGTATTTTGTCTAACTTTGCTGGTCATCGTAACTAATTTGAAAAGAATTTTTTTTCAGGTCTACAGAGTATTATTTCTGTTTTTAGATAGATTGTACCATTACGCCTACATTTTCCACCATTACGTCCCGTTGTAATAGTAACTTATAATTTTTCTTTTTAATTTTTTGTCATCGTTTTTTTTTTATAAATAAAAAAAATAAAATAGGTCAGGAGATTTTTTAGATATATTATTATGAAAATCTCCTAACCTACACTCTAAATTAAGTTTCAACCTGTAATTACAACATGTAACCTCACTAAAAATATAATGTAGCGTTCATTTAATAAAGTGATCATAAGTCAACACAGGAAATGCTTGTCGACTAAGACACTAAATAATTTTATTCTGCGCTGTTTATAATTCCAAATATTTGGATAAAGAATTTGTGTGTTATTAATAAAGCAGTTGACAGCAAAAATGCGGTCACATAAACCGGAAACAATGTATTTAAGGATAATCTTTCTTTCACAAAGTTGTTCCACAAAAATGTGTTGACATTCCAATGTGCCATTATTTGTAGTAGGGAAAGACTTTCTTACTTATAAAATTTTATACAGGTTGTACGCCAAAATAAGTAAATAATATAAAAAAAGTACCAATAGACCCAATTAACTTCAAAAGTCAAACGTATAAGAAAGTAATTCAGAAAGTCATAGAAAAAACTCATAATTAAATTACCTAATACTTTTTATTGAACTGGTACTTACAGTCGTTCTGAATGGTCGAGAGAATAATTAAATCTTCTAAAAAAACATCTTTACAAGGAATCTTGACGTACTTTTTGTTCCGATTTTTGCGATAGGCCAATTTATTATTCATGAAACCGCTTGAACATTTAGTCAAGCGTGATCCAACCACTTGAAGGGCCGTCCTTAACTTTATTACGTTGCTAGCAAAAAACCAGTGACTCCGCTTGCGTAAAAAGTGCTTTCACCGTTTTTAGGAAACCTAATTATAGCCTTATACGTTTTTTACAGAGTAGTAGTTTTAGTAACAGAGGGGGCAAATGAGCATGCTGGTCACCTGATGCTAAGGCTAACATTCAGAGACGATGCTCAGCGTAAAGTAAGGCTTCCGCATGTCAAATTTGTATTACAATTTGACATACGGAAGCGTAAGTTCATGCTGAGTCTCTTCTCTGAATCTCAGCCTAAGTGACTACCATCACCCATGGACATCAGCGACATTGTAGTTGTCACCAATTTTAAATGTGTGTACGCTCTTTTCAACCGACTTCAAAAAAAGGAGGAGGTTCTCAATTCGACTGTTATTTTTTTTTAATTTTTGTTACCTCAAAAAAACTTTCGACTGGGTGAACCGATTTTGCTGATTTTTATTTGATAGCTAGTGCTTCCATATTAGTCCCATATAAATTTTTCGTTTTTTTTTTAAATCTACGAAAATTTAAAAAATTGTATACGTAAATGTTATTTTGGTTTTCTCAGAAACGTCGCTGTTTGTACCGGGCAGTGCGTTTAGTTGGCCTCCCCATGTAATATAATAGGAACAAAACAAAATACATCTATATTCCACTAAAACTCTCAAAATAAATTATTTTTAAACAAAAACAAACCGCCTATAAAAAACACCTAGAACCTAAAAAGCAAAAATAACAGGTACATATTTACATTATGATTTCTGTTTGGCACCGACTCCAAATTAGTTAGAAATCATAATGTAAATATGCACCTGTTATTTTTGCTTTTTAGTTCCTAGGTGTTTTTTGGAGGTGGTTTGTTTTTTGTTCAAAAATAATCTTGAAGGCCCCATACCGCCGCAGGGACGTTATTAATACCATGATACATAACCATAATGCCTGCATTTCCTACAGTTTAAATAGAGTGTAGACCCATAGTTTTCCGGTACGTCTAGGTCCCATGTAAAAGAGGCTAATCCTATTGTAATAAACTGGGCACAAAGCTTAACTCCAAACTGCTACTGCAAATTGCATAGTAAAACTCAATAACACTACTGTACTTACGACTGCTTAGTGCTAACGACCACGAAACTAAGAAGTACTTACAGATTAATCTTCTATATAAATAATAAACATTTAGAAAACCCCTGACATGAAATGTAATTTAACTGGTTGCGAAAGCTTCCAGTTGGAACTGCAGAACCGATTCGCCGTACTGGAAACCACAGAGGACATAAACGATGCCACTGATGGTCTGGTACGTGTCATCCGCGAGGTGGGATATAAACACTTTCGACCCAAGAGTAATGGACATAAGTCGGCACTCACTAGCGGGACTCTGGAATTGATGAAGAAACGACGAGAACTGACAGATGCCATACCGTCTGAGCGTCAGGTACTTAACAGGGAGGTCAAAAAGCTGATAAGACGCGACAATCGGCGCGCGAATACCCAGGCCATTGAGCAGGCCATAGCGCAAAACAAAGGCTCGAAGGTATTCGCCAAGCCGCATACCTCCCGTTGTCACCTGACGAAACTCAGAACGTCACAGGGCACCACCGTCACATCGAAACCAGAGATACTCGCTGAAGTCGAAAAGTTCTATGGAGACTTATACTCTCAGAAAACATGCCCACCTCAGGCCCACAGCGCGGATGATCCACGGGCCAGACTCACACGCCACCTCACAGATGAGCTTCCCGACATTGACGCGGGCGAGATTAGAATAGCTCTCGGACAGCTGCATAACAACAAAGCTCCCGGGGATGACGGGATAACCACGGAGCTGCTCAAGGCAGGAGGAACACCTGTCTTGACAGAGCTTGTTAAGCTCTTCAATTCCGTTATCCACACTGGCATGACACCGGAGGCATGGAGCAGGAGTGTGGTGGTATTATTTTACAAAAAGGGCGATAACACGCTCCTTAAAAACTACCGACCCATATCACTCCTGAGCCATGTTTACAAGCTGTTTTCGAGAGTTATTTCGAATCGTCTTGCCCAAAAATTTGATGACTTTCAGCCACCGGAGCAGGCTGGGTTTCGGAAAGGCTATAGCACCGTGGACCACATACACACCCTCAGGCAAATCATTCAAAAGACCGAGGAATATAATCAGCCTCTCTGCCTAGCGTATGTGGACTACGAGAAAGCCTTCGATACCGTCGAGACCTGGGCTGTGCTGGAGTCCATGCAGAGATGCCTTGTCGACTGCCGATACGTCGAGGTGCTGAAATGTCTGTATAAGGCCGCAACAATGACCATCCAAGTACAAGAACACAGTACAAAACCAATCCAACTGCGTCGAGGGGTAAGACAGGGAGACGTCATCTCTCCGAAACTGTTTACCAACGCGTTGGAGGACGTTTTTAAGACGCTTAACTGGAAAGGACGAGGCATAAATATTAACGGTCAGTACATTTCGCACCTCCGATTCGCGGATGACATTGTCATCATGGCAGAGTCTCTGCAGGAGCTGGAAGTGATGCTGAACAGCCTTGGCGATTCTTCAATGCGGGTGGGTCTCGGGATGAACCTGGATAAAACCAAAGTCATGTACAATGATCATGTCACCCCGGGACCTGTTTGCGTAAATGGCGCTGCCCTCGAGGTTGTGCAAGAATACATATATCTTGGCCAAACTATACAACTGGGGCGGCACAACTTCGAGAAGGAGGCGAACAGAAGAATACGCTTGGGCTGGGCGGCATTCGGGAAGCTACGAAATATCTTTGAATCGTCGATTCCACAATCCCTAAAGACAAGAGTCTTTAACCAGTGCGTCCTACCCGTGATGACTTACGGAGCCGAAACGTGGACACTCACCATGGGACTGGTCCATAAACTCAAGGTTGCTCAGCGTGCAATGGAGAGAGCAATGCTTGGAGTTTCTTTGGTGGATAGGATTCGAAACGAGGTTATTCGCCAAAGAACTAAAGTCACCGACATTGCGCGAAGAATAAGCACGCTGAAGTGGAAGTGGGCCGGCCATGTCTGCAGACGGACAGACGGTCGATGGAGCAGACAAGTGCTAGAGTGGAGACCACGTTTAGGCAAGCGTAGTGTAGGACGCCCTGCGACACGATGGACCGACGATTTAAAGAAGGTGGCTGGCAGCGGATGGATGCGAGCTGCCCAAGACCGGGATGGTTGGCGCTCTTTGGGGGAGGCCTACGTTCAGCAGTGGACGGCAATAGGCTGATATGATGTATTTATAATACGTTATGTATATGTTTGCTTGTATGTAATAGTATTTATGTTTCTCATCACACTGTTGTCTACATTTCTTGTTTTAAATTCTCCTCTCGCAGGTCTGCTGGAAGAGATTTCTGTAGAAATAAGCAGTACCTTTGCACAATATTCCTAACTATACTATAATTTTCTGTTTTCTTCAGTGTGTACATAAATAAATAAACAAGATAAACATAAAGCACCATCAAATTTAATATGATATAAAATGAATCGCCAAAATGTTTGTACGCGCATAACTTTCGAAAACTGCACCAAATTGTTTTTTTTTTTTGTTGTGGTCAGTATTGTCAGGGTAAGGTTTGTTTTTTTTTAATCCACCTGGATACGCAGGCGAGGCTGCGCAAGGGCCGCTAGTATTTAGGATAAATAAACTAATAAATAAAAATGTTGTGAAAGTTTGTGAGGATGTATATATAGATGGATGTTTTGAATGTTGCGCCATAAATCTTACTGTTTATAAAATGGTTATTGTATGTATTTATAGAGTTCCTAAAAGTGATAATTTAAATATATTTTTTTGTAAATTAGAGAAATTATTAACATTACTATGTAAAATGAATTTAACCAATATAGTCTTAGCGGGAGATCTCAATATCGATATGCTGAAGACTAATAATGTAACTAGCAATCTGGAATGCTTGTTGTTAAATTTTAACTTACAATTAGCACTGAAGGTACCTACAAGATTAAAGTGTCAAACATGTATCGATAATTTTGCACACAACTTTCGACAGAACTGTAAGACGGAAGTGCTAGAATTCGCTTTGTCAGACCATACAGCGCAAATTCTAAAGTGTCCTATCAAAACAAAATGTACTATTAATATTTGGCGCACAAAACGTCGTGATTATAGTACAGAAAACATGGAAAAATTCAAAACCTATGTGGCTAGCCTTTCATTTTCGGATATATACGAAACTAATGACCCCAACGTTGCTTTTAAATCATTTATGGTAAACTTCAAATTGCTGTATGACCTGTGCTTTCCTTTCCGTCTTATTACGATAAAAGTTACTCGAAAACCGAAATGGCTATCTAAGGGTATTAAAACCTGTAGCAAGAAAAAAAGAAAGATGTTAGAAACCTTTCGGAAAAGACCAACAAATACAAATAAAACAAATTACCTAAAATATTCAAAGTTATTACGCAAAATAATAAGATTGACACCACGAGCACAAAATAACTATAAGATAAAAACATCACAGAACAAAAGTAAAACAACTTGGCAAATAATAAATAGCTCAAGGCTAAATATACCTACTAACACTATAGACAAAATAAAATTAAACAATATAACAATAACGGATCCTTTACAAATAGCAAATTCATTTAATAACTACTTTGTTGACAAAATTATTCCTTCCAGACACAGCGGCAGAAATGTTACATCATTAATAAGTAAAAATACAGTCTCAATATTTATGAACCCAAGTATACCAGGTGATATCCACAAAATAATAAAAGAATTAAGAAATAACAATAGTGCTGGATATGATGAAATTATTACTAAAGTTGTCAAACATGTAAATGATCACATCTGCCACCTTCTAAGTCACATTATTAACCTTTGCATTAGCGCAGGAACTTTTCCCGACGATTTAAAAATAGCGTTAGTAAAGCCTTTATTTAAAAAAGAAAATCGAGAGCTGATGGAATATTATCGTCCAATAGCTTTGTTACCTATTTTCGCTAAGATCTTTGAAAAGTTCATTTATGCTGAAATTAATCGGTTTTTTGAAAAAAGAAATCTACTTAGTGTAGAACAAAAAGGCTTTAGGCAAAAGAAAAGCATTAACTTAGCCATACATGATTTTTTTAAAAATATTATGCAAAACGTAGACAAAACGAATCCGATTTGTGCAATTTTTTGCGACCTTACACAAGCGTTTGACTATGTTGACCACAGTATTTTACTTGCCAAACTTGAAGCTTACGAAATTAGGGGTAACATCTTAGACCTTTTAAAATCATATTTATCCAATCGCAGACAAATTACCGTTATATCAAGAATAAATGTAAAAACCAAGAGAGAAGAATATTTTAAATCGGATGAGCGTATACCTAGCTTTGGTGTGCCCCAGGGTAGTGTCCTTGGTCCATTATTATTTATTATTTATATAAATGACTTGCCAAAAGCGACCAAATACCCAATGTCTCTCTTTGCAGATGATAGCACAGTCGCTATCGCATGTAAGGATAAAGAACATTATAAGACTGACATAAATGACACCCTAAATTCAATTATTAAATGGCTTGACCTAAATAATCTAAAAATTAATCTAAATAAGACTAATATTATCCATTTTTCGCAACGACCTAGTATTTTTTCTGACATTAATATATTTTATGATAATGAATTAATAACTAACACACACGACGTAAAATTTTTAGGATTAACAATTGACCAAAAACTTAACTGGAAACCGCATATTCATAACCTGTCCAAAAGAATAAGCATCTCTGCATATGCACTCTATAGACTTGCATCTGTTCTCAATACTGATTCTATCATTATGGCATATCACGGGATGGTGGAATCATTGTTGAGATATGGAATCATATTTTGGGCAAACTCACCTGACTTCCAACAAGTTTTTATAGCGCAGAAAAGATGCATAAGGTCAATGTTCGGACTTTATGCAACAGACAGCTGCAAACCATATTTTCAAAAACATAGAATCCTTACACTTCCGTCAATATATATACTAGAGATCGCACTATTTGTTAAAAATAATCCCCAATTATTCCCAAGACTATCTGACACAGTAGTTAGAAACCGCCGTGATAACAATAGGTTGAGAATACATGCGGCGAAGACGGAAATTATGAGAAAGAGTATTTTTTGCATGGGTCCTAAGATATTTAATAAAATACCAACAGAACTCAAAACTTTAAATATAATGTTGTTCAAAAAAAGATTAAAAAATATTCTAATTAATAAATGTTATTATAATCTAAAAGACTTTATAAATGACTCACTTTAGACTTATTATTTATTATTATTATTATTATTATGACCTATGCATGATTTATCTTATTCTTGACATTTTAATTTTGTTCTTTATTTTAAGTTTTTGGTTTATAATTTTTTGTTTTTACGATTTTACTATCTTATGATTTTGTGATTTAATGATTCTATGATTCTGTGATTTTATAATTTTATTATTTTATGATTTTAATTTTCAATGGAGATTACTCATTTGTACACCTTTATAGGTATAACATGTCGGACTATACTTGCTCTTCAACATCAAAAATACTATGTATCTGACATTGTATTATCACTCATGTTTGATACAAATAAAATTATTTGATTTGATTTGATTTGATTTGATTTGACCCTTTCACGCAAAAAGTACCAAACGGATTTTAATAGAACTTTACAGTAGTATTGTTTATACATCACATGTATGAACAAACACTTATATTATTATAAAGAGGAAAGATTTGATTGTTTGTTTGAATTAAATAAGCAGTGATAGGCTAGAGGTGTGACCACTGGACTGCCAAGACAAAGGTCTCGAGTTCGAATCCAAGGCACGCACTTCTGACTTTTCGAAATCATGTGCGTAATTTTAACGGTTTTTGCTTTAACGGTGAAGGAAAACATCGTGAGGAAACCTGCATGCCTGAGAGATTTTCTCCACAGCATGTGAAGTTTGCCAACCCGCATTAGGCTAGCGTGGTGGACTATAGCCTAATCCCTCTTATACTGAGAAAAGACCCGTGCCCACGAGTGGGACAGTATGTGGGTTGATTACAAATAGGCTCCGAAACTCAATACTCAATACTCAATACATTTATTGCACTCCACAAGTTAAATAGATGATAACAATAATATAAGAAGAAACATGTGTTAAACAATATACTCGACTATTTAAAAAAAATCTTTCACCATTAGAAAGCTTTACCGAGAAACAGGCTATAATTTTTAGGACCACGTGGGCGAAGCCACTGGCGGAAAGCTAGTGATAAATAAAGATAAAAAAATATAATTTGGATTCTCTACCCTTTATAATACTTACTTAATATACTGACTGCCTCGTTGGTCTACTTGTCCCAAGCGCAATTGCTACGATAGAGGTCCTGGGTTCGATTCCCGGCTCGAGCAAAGTGTGGTGTGGGTTTTCTGTGAAATTCTCAATAACAGCCCGGAGTCTGGATTTGTGCCCGGTTGATGGCAATAGGCTCGCCCCCTATTACTTCTTCTTCCTAGCCTTTTCCCAACCATGTTGGGGTCGGCTTCCAGTCTAACCAGATGCGGCTGAATATCAGTATTTTACACGGAGCGACTGCCATCAGACCTCCGCAACCCAATTCTGGGCAATACCGATATTCGAAGGAAAGACTGGTTATCAGGCTTTTTGACTTCTGAATACCACTAACGATTGTCATAGGTGTTCGTATGACAACCCCTATTACATGGGACCTAAAACATACCGGCGAAATGTTGGTGTAAATTAGTACGCCTCTGCCTACCCCTTCGGGGAATACAGGCGTGATGGTATAAATGTACTTAAGTATAATTCCACGACAAATATTTTTTACTCGTTTATTTCGACTCTTTCGAGCGATATTTCTTTTAGCGACAACGTGTTATGACATTATATCATGTATACTTGTATACATTTCTTCGTAAATAAATGAACGATGATACATTGGAAACGAATTCAGCCGCCTTTTCTCCCTTAACACATCTGAAAAAGTATGAAAGGTAAAAATAAGATGAAATAAATGATACGCTTGAATTCAAAGAGAAATAAGATAGGGTTTCGTCGCTGTTGTGAGAATGTTTCTTTTAATCCCACACAATCCCATACTTTAAGCCTCTACTCAGCTTTGTATAACATAACATAATATCACGCCTTTATTCCTGGAGGTTAGGCAGAGGTACAGCTATACATCCACAACTCGCAGCGTATTGCCATTATCCGGGTACAAAGCCACATAACTCCAAGCTGTTACTGAGAAATTAGTAGAAAAACCCAATGACACTGCTCGGTAATCGATCCCAAGACCTCGAGCGTAGCAGTCGTATATACAGGGATAGCAAGGCAAGACTATGAAAGTTTTCTTTCCCCAAAGTTACGGTTATGGAATTTGTGACATTTGCCAAGACTATGAGATTCTTTTCTTCTCTACCAGTTGAGACCAGTCGTAGCCAAGAAA
Organism: Acronicta psi; assembly: GCA_946251955.1. Taxonomy (NCBI): domain Eukaryota; kingdom Metazoa; phylum Arthropoda; class Insecta; order Lepidoptera; family Noctuidae; genus Acronicta; species Acronicta psi. The sequence goes on along the minus strand of OX276482.1, from coordinate 9,087,995 downwards.
AGAGCTTTCAAATTAAATTTGGATAATGGGGACTCACGGTTATGTGATTAGTGACATTCGCCACGATTATAAAATTATCATTGACAGAGACCTAAAAAGCCTGACAACCAGTCTTTCCTTCGAATATCGGTATTGCCTAGAAATTGGGTTGCGGAGGTCTGATGGCAGTCACTCCGTGTAAAATACTGATATTCAGCCGCATACTGGTTAGACTGGAAGCCGACCCCAGCATGGTTGAGAAAAGGCTAGGAAGAAGAGAAGAGAGAGAGACCTCTCATCTTATAGAGAAGAAAACAAGACCTTCCAAATTGTCCCAGTAGAGGTTGGGGCCATTTCCTGCCTTTCCTGGTCTGGTCTCTAGTGGACTTCTCAAGCTAGTTACCTTCAGGCTATATGTCTTATGAAGGTTGACTCTATGGCGCCATAGAGCGTCCAATCCATAAAAAGTCTTTTAACGGATTTTATCTCATTTATATCGAGGACGGAACTACGTCAAGCATTGAATGAATGAATTTTATTTTAAAAATGAATAAAGATTTCCTCGATATCTTTTATTCATTGGATTCATTAAAGAAATATGGCAAATAGCAAAAAATTGCATATATTTTACTGTTTAACATTTCTATATTACGATTCGTGTTCAAACAGTAAATAAGTAATGAGCAACTGCAATCAGCTAATCTATGTCTATACAAATAAATAAAATTGTAGTGCCTTTCTGTTTGTAACTTCAAATTAAAAGCTTTTCACTAAATACATAATAATATGGAAGCTACGGTATTTACACAAAAAAAAAACAATTTTTAAATTTTTGTCTGTCCGTCCAGTCTGAAACGGCGGGACTGATTTTGACGGGACTTGCACTCGCAGATAGCTAATCTTATAAGGTGTAACTTAGGATAGGTACTTTTATTTTAGAACTTTTATATATATAAAAAAAAAGTGGAATATCAACATCGCACATAAATTCTAAGCCTAAGTAAACGGAGATTATAGCAACATAAGCTACCGAACTATCACTACTTAATATATATCATGTAAACACTCTCTGAAAGGAACAAACAGTGACCCTTTCATTTCCATCGAATGGAACCGACCCAAAAACCCGGGTCTTTCTTGGACCAAAGGATAATAGTTGCCGGCTTTTCAATATCCCGTGTTTGGGCCTAAAGGGCAAATTGAGTTGTTAGTCGTCGACGCGACAATTGGAATACTTATTGCTCAATCAGGACGTTCATCGACCTCCATCGCAATCAGTTGGAATTGAGCCATGTTAAACGTGAATACCTTGTTGGGCTAGTGCTATTTCTGTAGGTAGAGAATTTCTGTAGGACTTTCTGTAGATAGTAAATTTGCTAATTTGCTTAAAGAATTCTTCTTAAAAAGCCTTTAACAGTACACCTACTTTATATTACCTACCTACCAGCATACTTTCTGTTCTTCTTCTTAGTCGCTACACTCTTGACAGAGTGGTCGTGGTCGTCATATCAGGGGCGGTGGCACGCTTCACAATTCGTCGCCATTCCTCTCGTACCGCAGCTTTTCTGGTGCACTCATGCAGTGGACCATTCAATGCAGCTTTAATCTGGTCTATCCAGCGCATTGGTGATCTGCTACGGGCTCTTGTGCCATCAACTTTCCCTTGTACCACAAGGCGTTCCACAGAAGCGTTTTCCCGGCGAGAAACATGTCCGAAGAAAGTGAGAATGCGACCTTGGACGATGGACGAAAGACGCTGTTGGACGCGGAGTTCGCTTAGTATGGAAATGTGTGATGTATTTTCTGTTACATACTGTTATATACTTTCTGTTACACTATTAAAGAATTTAGGGAAGATAAGTTTTTGTCGTAATAGTTATAAAAACTTATAGATAAAGTCTTATGTATCCTGTTTTAAATATTTAAGAATAATTATATATGTATTTAGTATTTACTAATTTATGTATAAACTTAACAGTGCAAACCAAAGATGTATAAATACTGTTATGGAATGCTTTGCAACACCCTTACAGGGTCTTAGTATGTATGTTTAAGTTAACTTAACTAGTTAACTAGTTAACTAAACTAGATAGTGCAATAAATAAATAAATAAATACATTGTTGTTACCATTGCAGAAATTGTGTTATTGTAGAATTACTACAAAGTTTTTTTTATGTTTAGTCTAAATAAGTTTTTATATTTAATGCGTCAGTTGTTTTTTGTACCCACAGACAAACCGTGAAGACGGTTTTGTGGGGCTTTGCTTATCTATGTCATTTTGAAAGTTTTAATAAAGATACATACAAAAAAAAACTTGATATTGTGCGTAAATATCACTTTATGATAATAAGGGCCTGTTTCAACAACGCTGCTCTGCTAGTAAATTAAAAAAAATGGACCACAATTTGGAAATAGAACTTGTAAGGAGGTCATTGCCTCGTTGGTCTCGTAGTTCCAAACGTGACTGCTACGCTATTCTTGGGTTGGGTCATTTTCATACATTTTATTTCTATTCGTTCAAAAGTCAAATAACAACTCGTCTTCAAAAAATCCCAAACACTTTCTCTTCCATAAAATCTCTATCTACTGAAAAGACTAGTTATAATATTCAAACTTTCTCGTGCAAGTCATCTCTTAGAGCCGTTCTTAAGCGTTCATAAAGACGCTTCGTAAAAGGGTGAAAAATCCTTTCACTTGCTACAGGTATGCAAAATGAAAAACGAAAATTCTAATATTATGCAAGAGAAAGGTAAACTTTGAAACTTTGACATTCACAGCGCAGATGAGAATAATTTTTAGAACTAAGTAGCTGTCCCCGCGACCCGCAACTTCGTCCACGTGTATTATTTTATAAAATAGAATTTCTACAATAAAAGTAGCATAAGTTACTCCTTATAACAATAGCTATCTTTGAGTGAAAGTTTCATTAAAATCGGCTAGTCCTAGCTAAGCTAGGACGTTTCAGAGATCAGCTGAAACAAACAGACAGATAGACAGACAAAAAATAAAATAATAAATGTATCGTATGTGTAGGTACCGTATATACCTACTTTCAGCATTTAGTGAAAAGTTGTTAATTTAAAATTACAAATGTCAGTCACATTTATTTATTTGTATAGATACAGATAGAGCTTCAGAAAGTTAATCTTTTCTACATGGTGATTCTAAATTCAACATGGTTAGGTTAGGTTAGATTTTAAATAAAATCGTTAGTCCTTGAAAAAGAAAAAAAACTGTTTTTTTTTACATATTAAACCTTATTACAATCGCGTTTGATCAATTTTAGACTTAATTATTTAAACAGTTCAAGGAAGGAAAGGAGATTGAAAAGGATCAACTGCTAAGGTTTACAATTATACTTAAGACTTTTATTTTGATGAACATTTTCGGCTCATAAATTCTCGATTTTATGAGTCCACCCAAATTAAATTAAATCAATGTTGTTTTTGTCATCACAGGTAACTGAATAAAGTGTACTTACTGCTACCTACACAACTATCTAATCGGCCTAGTTGTAGGCCTGGGTTCAATTCACGGCTCGAGCAAAGTGTTATTGGAATGTTTGTTGAAATTCCCAAAAAAATCTATATATAGATTTAGCGGTCCTCGTGGTAACAAACACTAAGATTAGCGGTCACCGTGGTAACAAACCCTAAGATTAGCGGTCACCGTGGTAACAAAACCTAAGATGGCACCTATTAAAATTAACAACCAAAAAAATCTATTTATAGATTTAGCGGTCCTCGTGATAACAAAAACTAAGATGGCGCCGATTAAAATTAACAACACTAAATCTACATATAAGAACCAGCTTATTACTTCTATGGTTGACATAAAAGACGCTTACATACTCGAGACATCGCTTAGTCGAGACGTACCTATAAATAATATAGCGAGAGTGTAACGGAACGGAATAGGCTTTACAAATTCTAAAGCGCGCGCAATTTGTTTCCTTTGGACTGCGACTGTAGCAGGATTGAAAAAGGAACAGCGACAGTATGAGGTGCTACCGTGATTTTTGATTTGTTAGAAAGAGATGGTGTTATATAGAATTTGCTATGCGACATCCCTTACTCACGTTCTTAAAATGATTGCGTTAATAAGCTACGGTACAGTTTTAGGAGAGAATCTGCTAGTTCTTAAAAATATTATCAATTATAAATTCCCTAAAAGGTAATTTAGTACACTGGAATACACCTTAAATTCTTTATGTCGCCAGATATTATAACTACCTACTTACTAACCTATTCGACTTCATTACCGTAGAAGTTGATTGTTTTCCCCCGTTTTTGCAACATTTTTAATTGATACTCCGCTCCTATTGGTAGTAGCGTGATGATATATAGCCTATTAGCCTTCCTCGATAAACGGGCTATCTATCACTGCACGAATTTTTCAAATCAGACTAATAGTTCCTGAGATTAGCGCATTCAACCAAACTAACAAACTCTTACGCTTTATAATATTAAGTATAGATTATAAGGAGAATCATAATTAACCCATACTGTCCCACTGCTGGGTACGGATTAGGCTATAGTCCACCACACTAGCCTAATGCGGGTTGGCAAACTTCACATACCGCCGAGAAAATCTCTCAGGCAAGCAGGTTTCCTCACGATGTTTTCCTTCACCGTTAAAGCGAAGTGTTACGCACATGACTTCGAAAAGTCAGAGGTGCGTGCTTTGGATTCGAACTCGTGACCTTTGACTTGGCACTCCAGTGGTCAGCCCCTAGCCTATCACTGCTATCAGGAGGATAAAGTATAATAAAGATTAAATAAAATAATGTAATTTTTTTATTTATTGCCTGTCTCCCATTGTCTCCAATTTGCAGTTTTTAATTTAATTTCACACAAGAATGCTTCTGGTACACTCGGCCGCTCTAGCGTGAATTGGAAATTACAAAAAGTGCTAACACAAACGCACTAGTAATAGCAAATTGTTCCTTCTGCTCTATAAAACCTTACTAATGAATTTCACTTCTCCGTGATATTCTGGTTTCAATAAAAATAAAGCTGGGATATTTTACAGAATACCATCTAGTCTGAAACTAAACAGAGCTTGATGGATATAATACTAATATCCTTTTTTTTTGTTAATACATCGATTCTATCTTTTTGTATTTTTGTTAAGCATTTTCCATGCTAAGATTACAAGTTATTTTTAATGAAGGACAAAATCGGCTGACGGGCAGGATTTGAACCTGCGTCTTCTGGTTTGGTACACCAGACGCTTTGACCACTAAGCCACCGCGAGCCCCGCTCGCCAGTCGAAATCTTCCTTCACATTCTAATTTACGTCTTAAAGGTGACGTAGCGACATCTAATTGTGAATGCTTCAAAACCGACACGACTAACTTTACAGCTAGTTCGATGTCGTATGATACCACCTTACCTCTTAACTATCTTTTTGATTACAAGTTATTTTTAATGAGGAAATACATCGATTCTCCAAGTCAAGCAGTTACATTGATTTTAGTAGCAAATTCTCAGTTCATTTACACTTTAACCATTTGATCAAACCCTTGAAGTATACATGCTTCATAGTGTTTTATCTTCAGTATATGTATATAATATACTAGCTTCCCGCCAGCGGCTTCGCCCGCGTGGTCTTATCATTTTTTCCCCGTTTTTGCTACATTTTTCATTACTACTCCGCTCCTATTAGTCGTAGCGTGATGATATATAGCCTATGTTACTCGGGGATAATGTAGCTTTCCAAAGGTGAAAGAATTTTTGAAATCGGTCCAGTAGTTTCGGAGCCTATTCATTACAAACAAACAAACAAACAAACAAACAAATCTTTCCTCTTTATAATATTAGTATAGACTAGCTTTCCGCCACTGGCTTCGCCCGCGTGTTCCGGGTATATCTTATAAATATATGTTACTCGAAGAACTCGAGAAGAAGTAAGTATGGAAAGAAGTATTCTGAAGATCAAGAAGTTCAATAAAATCCGCCATACTACCATAAGACAGAAAACTAAAGTGATCGACGCTCACAGTTACTCACAGAAGCTAAAATGGCGTTGGGCTTGACATATAGCCAGACTGACAGATAATCGCTGGACAACAAATACTACATCATGGGTAGGACCATCGGGCCATAGAAAAAGGGGCAGACCAAACGCGCGATGGGCGGACGAGGTCATAAAGATAGCAGGTCACTGGATGCAAGTAGCAAAGGATAGAGAACATTGGTCATCTCTGGAGGAGGCCTTTACCTTCCGTTGAGAGGGGTTCTTACATAATATAATATAAAAAAAAAAAAAGATCATAATAGATTAAGTTCGCATGCACACTGTTTTTTTATCCAATTTTATCATAACTGTTTTAGCAAGAAATAAAAGGCTTTTTTATTTTTATTTTTTATTTTATTTATTTTATTTATATGTTACTCGATGTAACACTGAAAGAATTTTTCAAATCTGTCCAGTAGTTTCGGAGCCTATTCAATTCAAATGATCAATAATTAAATAAATATAAATATTCTGGGACATTTTACACAGCACCATCTAGTCCCAAACTAAGCCAGACTTGTACTATTGGTACTAGACAATGGATACAATAATTATATTCTTTTTTTGTTGTAAATACATACTTATAATTTATAAGAAACACCCAGACAAACAAAAACACTTACGTTCATCACAGAAATATTTGTGTCTTGTGGGAATCGAACCCACGACCTCGTGATCTGCAGTCCGGTACTCGAACCACTAGACCACAAAACACAAAGTCCGTAAAAAGTAGTTTTATTTCAATTTCAATGTACCAAGATATTTATTTTTTTATTTATACTGAGTAAGCTAGAAATAATAATATATAGTTTCTGAATATAATACTCTTAGTAATGCTTATTTGACCTCATAATTATGTTTCTACTGAATTCCCTGCCATTTCCAGCTAATTTCTGAGCACCAAAGCGTCCAGATGCAGCCATTCCATTTAAAACTTTATGCTTTGTTCCACTTGTTCAGTTTTTCAATTAATTTCTGCCAACAAGCCGAAGTTTACTGCTGCATAGTTACCGCAGATGTTCGGGTCAGGGGGTCTACTCTCTATCTCCTTCAACGAAGTAACGGGCCCGTCCGAAAGTAGCCCAGACATAACGATCCATTAAAATAAGTGTCAGGTTAAATTTATCGGACGGGTAATCATACATCGGGAGGGTATAACTTGACGACGTCTGTGGTCTAGTTGTTCGAGTACCGGACTGCTGATCACGAGGTCGTGGCTTCGATTCCCACAGGACACAAACATTTATGTGATGAACTTAGGTGTTTGTGTTTGTCTGGGTGTTTCTTATATATTATAAGTATATATTTACAACAAAAAAGTATATAAGTATTATATCCCTTGTCTAGTACCCATAGTACAAGCTCTGCTTAGTTTGGGACTAGATGGTGCTGTGTAAAAATGTCCCAAGATATTTGTTTATTTATTTATAACTGTCAAATAGTATTGTCATTCATTTGTTCGGGCCTCCGAACGAATCATGCGTCCGTAGGTGATCCGTAGTAAGAAACGCCCGTATCAAAGGCCGAAACTACGGACTTCGTGTTTAGGGAGTAGAGCCCCGGCTCTTTATGTATTTACCTATTCGTTTGATGTAGACAATTCATTACTGACCGACTGGCTAACTAGAACTGTGAACTTTTTGGTAATAAATTGGTACGACGAATAAAGTTTTGGAAAACATTACAGCTGGCGTATATTTTGACTGCCCCGTTGGTCTAGTGGTCCCAAGCACGACTGCTACGCTAAAAGTATTGGTTTCGATTCCCGGGCCGAGCTAAGTGTCGCTAGGTTTTTCCGTGAAATTCTCATTAGCAGCTCGGAGTATGGATTTGTGCCCGGTCGATGGCAATAGGCTCGCGTGTAAAAACTTGGGACCTAAACATACCGGTAAACTGTGGGTGTACATTAATACACCTCTACCTAATCCTTCGGGGAATACAGGCGTGATGGTATGTATTTTTGTAATCGATGTCTCTGAAAATCAGGCCGAATACCTAAGTATTCTTGTATCGAAACGAATAGGCATATAAATGATAATAATGAGGATTAATCGAGTATTTTAGGCATCATTGCATAATCGATTATCAAAATAATCGATTCAGCACATCACTAGTTAATTATTATCTAATACTGAGAACTAGTTCAGCTGTTCGTCGTTTTAATGCATGACAGCTATAATTTACACGTTAACAGGAAAACTCCATGAGTCATTGTGTTTCTTCCGCTATAACTATTGTAGCTAGCTGCTAAATATAGCCAGCTAGACGAGACCTAAGACCTAGTACTTACATATAGACTACGCATATTGCGTGCCGCACGCAAGCATTTATTTAAAACACTTTCTAGACTATAGCATAACATAAAAACATCACGGAAATTTTCCCCGAAGGATTAAGCAAAAGGGTTTTTGAAAGAATTTTTCAAATCGGTCCAGTAGTTTCATACAATATGAAATCGACAAACAAAATGTATGGAAATGACACAAGCTAACGACAAATCGGGCTGTCACTAATGTCATTTCCATACGTTTTGTTTGTCGATTCGAATGTCAAAATGCAACTTGTCTGGCCCCCCAGTCGTTTCATATCCTATTCAATACAAACAAACAAACAATAAAATCTTTCCTCTTTATAATAATAATATAGACCTCACCTCTAGGTAGCCTCTAACCGTCGGATAAGATTAAAATAAATGAAAAATAAAAAACCCAACTGCGTAAAAAGTACTATTACTACTAAACAAGCTCTGTGATGTTGGAAAATGTAGGCAGTCGGGTTTTTATTTCATTTAATAATTGATTTTATTTCCTACTTTATATTGAAATAAAACTACTTTTTACGGATTTTATCGCGTTATATTGAAAAAAAAGTAGTCCGTAAAAAAACCGTAAAAAGTAGTTTTATTTCAATGTCCAGTATTCGCGTAAGTGTCAGAAATCAATATCCTACTTTATAGTTCATTTAAAATGAAAATTGACACAACTAAAGATCATTTTCAAAATCAATTCACACATAAAAAGCGTATAAAATCCGCCATTTTGATTTTTTTTAATTCCATTTATCCAGTGACACTCGTGCTATCAAGACGAATCTAATGTGGTGTCATTTATCTAAATCGGTTGAGCCGTTGAGTAGTTACGACCGGACATACATAAATACATACGCGTCAAACACATAACCCTTCTCCGGCAGTCGGGTAAAAATGAACATTTGATTGAAACTATTTATTATTTCAGGCTGGCTAACACTCGGCTCTCGTTTAAATATAATCTACGAAGACACCTCCAAGGTAGCTTCTCGGCAGATTCATTGTCTCGACATTGACCTATCTACTTTCTCCTAATATTTATGTATATATTTATACAAGTATGTATTGTATATACATATATTATATTGTGTATAGTATGTATGTATTAGTCCCTAATTTTTTTGGCTTTTTTTCTTAACTATTTTTCTAGTGCATCTTCTACTGTGTTTTATTACCTATCTCTACATCACCCTAAGGTTGTCTTGCAGAAAATGCCTAATGGCATTAAGACCGCCTTTGTACCATCCGTGCATAAAGTTTAATTTAAAAAAAAATAACGGAAACTTGACAGAAGGTAAGTTAAACAGGTCCTAAAAACAAACTATATAATATCTAGCTTTTCTTTTAATAACTTGTTTGATTTAAAGGCTAATTACGTGTATACCTACGTACAAATCTCCATTACATAAGTACATTGCATGATTAAAGTTATTAAAACGGTACTCAACATTTTTACTTTAAAAATAAATGTGCTCTATGCTTTATATGTAATGTGATTAACGCTTTTGTATTAAAGAGATCGGCGTTAATAAGGCTGAGATTCAGAGAAGAGACTCAGCATGAACTTACGCTCCCGTGTGTCAATTTGCCATACAAATTTGACATACGGAAGCATAAGTTCATGTTGAGTCTCGTTTCTGAATATCAGCCTAAGAGTTCTAGAGTAAGACTAGAGAACTTTGTTTAATTTTTTTAGGGCGAAGAATTGGTACATAATCTTTCCAGACAACCTCTTGTCAAAGTTTTATAATACCTACTTACAACTTATTAAAAAAATCTGCCTACCCCTTCGGGGAATATAGACGTGATGGTATGGTATGTTATGGTATAAGCGTCTGCTAAGTATGAAGTCCTAAGTTCTATTTTTATCTTCATGCAAACTCAAGCAAAATTTTATTTGAATGAAAGAAAGAAAGAAAGTATTTATTTGAGACACTAGAATACATATTATAAGTTAAATAATAACTAAGTAGTTACATTTAAAAACAAAATTGAGGTACATATTCTAGTGGCCCTTACAAAACTTTGCATTTTGCCGATTCAAGGGTCCTTAAATATTCCATCTAAATTATCCTACGCTGCTGCCTAACCCTTTGGGGAGTACGGGCATGATGATATGTTATGTTACAAAAATAAGTATATTATATGTACACAACGCACAACGCTTGTGTTAAAAAATAACTGACTTTACTAAACACGAACTACCCTTGGGTTGTATTCAATAAAATATTCAAACAGGCCTCACTACAAATAGCAGACAGACTGTACTTACTCGGCAATTTGTGTACTGTGCTATCATTATAAACTATTTCCATAAACCAGGCATGAAGAAATCCAGAAAAATAGACTTTAATGTTTTACGATAGATTCGAAAGTTGATTGAAGATATTGTGTGCTCGAAGGAAAAGTTGTTTTAGAAGAAGAACAAAATTGTTTGTTATAAAATTATTACAGCCAGGTGTAGTGATAAAGTCAATAACAAAACTAACCCTTGTTGTTGCATTTATACCATATTGAAAAAATAAACACTTAAGAACTTGTACGAAGCAAAAATCCTGAATCGCGCAAGTAAAGTTTTTTTTTTTTTTTTTTTAGGACGGATGTAGATTCTAGCTCAGGAGCTTTAGAATCTTAACCGGGCTTGGTGGCGAGGCACCTTTTGTGCCTCCAGCCATGGACACTTATAAACTAAGCAACCGCAGCTAAGGGCGTCCCCTAACGGGACTCGGACCTCGGCTTAGGGCGTTGCTGGGGGGACAGCTAGGGACAGCTGGATCTGGGTTGAAATTATTTAGGGACGAATTTAAAACTACTGGCTCGGCGCGGGCCGGCTCGAGCAAGGGACGGGGAGGGGTACCGTTTCGGGGTCTTCGCGACGGGCCTCGCCGGCGAGGACGGTAAATCGGATGGCGTCGAGCCTGTTTGAGTGCTTCTTGTGCTACGGTAATCGGGTCGTCAGGGTAAGTGAGTGCGTGCCTTGGGCGGCGCACTCTACTTATCAGAGAGGGTTTGTAGTCTACGCTACTGACTACTAGGCGGTTTGGGTGGAGGGGGGCCTGATCGAAATAACGCTTGGAGGCGCGTTTCATGTACTGCTTGATGGTAGGCAGTTTTAGGTCGAGGTGGAGGTCCCTATTGCGCACGAACCACGGGGCGCCCGTGGCTTTGCGCATAAAACGGTTTTGGAGGGTCTGCATCCTATGGATTGCGGGACTTTCAATGTGAGCGAATACGACGCTCGCATAGGTCATGATAGGGCGAATACACATCAAGTAAATTCTCACCTTGTAATTAAGGGAGAGTTTACTGCGCGCATTGAGTATGCCGTGCAGGCGGCCGAGAGCGAAAGCGGCGCGCGAGCGCACCGTCTTTATGTGCTCACGGAACGAAAGTCGGTGATCGAGAATCACGCCCAGGTATTTGGCTTTCGGTTCCCAAGGGATCCGTTGGCCGAATAGGGAGATGGGTTGGACTTGAGTGGAAAGATTGGAACTCTTGTGGAAGAGAACCGCTGCACTCTTGGAGGGATTCACCTCAATTCTCCATTTCCTGAACCACTTTCCGAGGGCAGTGACCGAGGCTTGGAGGACTTGGTGATATTTGTTAGGCTAATGCCGGAATAATAGATGGCCGTATCGTCAGCGAATAGGGCCAGCTGTGACTTTGAGCTCTTGGGAATATCGCTGGTGTACAGCGTGAAAAGGAGCGGAGTAAGTAAAGTTTACCGTGCAACTTGCATAAATACAACCGCCCGACATCAACCGTCGGGCAGTGGCCCGCCAGGCATAACACCCGCGCGGGTCGGAGGATCCTCCCTTTGGTGCGAGGGACAACACTCCCCGTCCCTCCACAAGCTACTTAGATATTTTTGTTCAGGTGAACACACCTACCTACTTTAGTAATTTTATTTGAATTACCTTTGAACAAAGTTATTTATTTTAGCTCAAATATTAGTAGACAAACTGTATAATATACAGTATTCTAAAAGTATAAGTAGTTATCATGTTTGAATATTTTACTAGTTCACAAGTTATGCCAATAAATTATTATGCTCATAAGTTGCCAGCTTTGAAAAATATATCAACTGTTTTATTAATGGCAAACTTCAAACCAACTCAGTTATTCCAAGTTAAAAGTTATATCATATAAGTAGAATATAGGGGCTTCTATTTCTACACATTGATTTAGGTTTTTCAAGTCCCTATAAAATAGCTATTTAGAGGTTATATCTGGCTAAAATAAATCTGTTTTACTAAAGGCATACCACTCACTCACTGATCATGAAATCTCAGAAAATAAGGCCTAACCTAACAGACTATCACGCTTGTATCACTTGAAGAGTTAGGCAGAGGTGTATTGCTGTGCGCCCATAGACAGTCTGCTACTGAGAATGTTATAGAAAGACCAAACAACACTTTGCCCAACCAAGGAATCAAACCCAGGACCTCTATCTATAGTAGCAATCGCGCTTACAACCACTAGAATTGCGCTTTCTATTCTTGAATATTGTTATTACATCCATTGTCTAGTACAGTATAAGCTCTGTATAAATTTGGGACTCAATGATGTTATCCAAAATATCCCAAATAAATTTTATTCATAGACGAAGTTTCAGTAAATACATAATAGTGTTACAATGTTTCTTCAAAATGTATGAAAAAAATATTGTAAATTATTGCTGATATACGCCTACCTCTACATGTCTATCACAATAAGAAAACATAAGGAACAACTCTGCGTAAAGGTTCGAGACCGCAACTTTTGAAGGACGTCAGGGCTGACAGTCTCTGAAGCCACGGTAACGCTCATTAGTATCACATAATACGTCGCTGTAGCTGTAAGGTGACAACCCCTCCGTGAGCCCGCTGACTGGTGTAGTCATAAATATTAAATGCACACACAAAACAATTTCTGTGACTGTTTACAGGTCTTCACTTTTTAACCCCCGACGGAAAAACCACGGGTGTTATAAGTTTGACGTGTCTGTGTCTGTCTGTGGCATCGTAGCTCCCAAAACGGATTAACCGATTTTGATTTAATTTTTTTTATTTGAAAGGTGAATTAGTCGGGAGTGTTCTTAGCTATGTTTGATGAAAATCGGTCCAAGATAGCCGCCGCTACAAAATAGCGAATAACAATTTTTTTCACAACTCTCTCAATATGGGTATCAAATGAAAGGGCTTGACTAGGAGAATACTATACACTATGATAAATTTCAAATCCAAGATGGCCACTACCACAAAATGGTAAATTACATTTCGTGTCGGTTACGTTTCGGTTCGGTTTTCTAAATTTTTAATTTAGGCTAGGTTATTTACTGACTAAAAAAGAAGGTTATTCGACCCATATATCTTCTAAACACGTGCCTATGGCAAATTTATGGTATAACTATCCCATGAAATTCTTTTAATTATTGAAATTTGAACTATATTTCGATGACGTTAAGGTCAGACAGGTTTTCGTGAGATATAGATAAAGACTAGAAAGACGTTTCAAAACTATGTATGTCTCAGTGTTTCTTGACATAGTGCTTGTTCTTGTCGTTTAATAGTTTTAGTATGAGTTACATATTTGAATTTTTGAGCATACTTAAGTATTTATGAGCAGGCAGTGTCTCGAGTTGTCGACCTACACTTAAAATAATATTTGACCTCTTTTTTATGTTGAAGGTTACTTTTTTAATTATGTAAACGAAAATTTCGGTAACTGTGTTATAGGAACTGTATTGGTGTGTTATATTTATAAAATAAAAATAACTATTTTCAACGAACTATTATGTACAGTAAGTCATTTGGTTGCTTCGTGTATAATACTGATAATAGTAGCATTTTTTTAGTCTGGAATCAGTGTAAAAGGTTAGGTTGATGAGTTAGCATGTTATGTAACCTATGAACAGTAATACTCATAATAAAAAGATGAAAGATTTGATTGTTTGTTTGTCTGAATCCTCCGAAACTAATGAACCGATTTAAAAATCCTTTCACCACTAGAAAGCTACATCTTTACTGAGTACCATGGGCTATAATTTATAATAATTACCCAGACCAGGAGAAGTCGCTATAATATAGAGAATTCTTTATACCAATTTTGCTGCCCTCTTTTCGCAAATGACAACAAATGTCCCCGAGAAACAGGACAGGCGCCACTCTGAGAATAGCTGGCTATTTTAAAACCTAGTATCTACTCCACTTCCTACTGCAGCCCGCGTTTGATATGTCCCCAACAAGACAATTCAATTTAGGTTATATGTTCCGAGTGCTCGCGATATTTTGGGATATATTTTATAAGTCTATGGGTATTATTTTGTTTATTTGTACAAAGGTTTAAAGTAAGTAGAATCACATGTATCCAAGGACTTGCCGACTATAATTTTGAGACATTTTGCCATAATATAATAACCTATTAATTCACAATTTTTGCGTACAAACAATTATTAACAGTGTTGTCCTGAAAATAACTCATTACTCTAACAAATTAGGTTATAACTAAAAAATAACAGAAAAAATGTATCTCATTCGAGATATAATAATTATGTATAACTAAGCAGAAAATTATTTTGTTCAAATCAACCTTAACCCAAAAATGGTTCACTAACAAAATAATCCATTAAAAACATTAACCGTCAAACAAAAATAAAAACACACCTTAAAATAGATCCAATTACTCAAATAAGGCCGGCGACACATTTAATCATAAGTTAAAACCAACAAAATTAGGTCAGTGTATCCGTAGGTGAGTATTTTCGAACAAATCAATAAACTCGACCCATTGCACTAAATACGGCGTGACTTTTACAAGGCGACCTAAAAATAATAAAACATTTGGAGTCTCCGGTAAGGTTTATGCATCAAAGATGCATAACCCATGATCACGCGACCCGCTAAACGAAGGATACATACGGACGGAAAAATGTGTAAGCATTTTTCCTCGAAATATAGACTTTTATCGATAACACAGTGTAATTATCGACGTATTATGTATGAATATCTGATGAGGATCACGCTTTTGTTTCTTTAGAAATGGGGTTTATATGGAATTTCGGTTAATAACAATTTTTGTTTGTAGTGTAGTTGTGAAGCTTACATTTATGAGTAGTTTAGTATGAATAGTAGATTGTGTGTAATTTTACACTTTTATATATTTAAATAACCGAAAAGTTTAAAACTTATTCAAGTAAGAAGAACACGTATATTTGCATGAAATATGGAACATAACGTTAATTAAAAGTAACGCATGTTAGGTATTATTTATTTCTAAAGATGTCAATTGTATGAAAGAAAACTTTTACCTCAGGCAGAAGTCGAACCTGCATGTTCCTGTTTGGTAGATCGAAAGCTTTGTTCAATAATATGTGGCTTATAAAATTATCCTTGAAGGCAAAATAAATTTACCTTATTTTTTATTTGACTCCCTGATTGTGATTAAACTTCATAAAAGTCCACTCGATTTAGATAAGTACCTGAAAATAAAACAAAAAATATGTTATACACTGATACTTTAAATATGAATTTAGCAATCTCCCTAGCATCTGCTAAGAATCATCAAGCATCAGCTGCTTTGTATTTGTGCCCGGTAAATGAAAGGCCCCTATATACCCGCAAATTGTGGGTACTTTCACCTCTGTCTGACGTTAACATAAAGTTATTTGCCAACTAAAAAAACACTGTGT
Source organism: Acronicta psi (assembly GCA_946251955.1). NCBI lineage: Eukaryota > Metazoa > Arthropoda > Insecta > Lepidoptera > Noctuidae > Acronicta > Acronicta psi. Next base: position 9,072,020 of record OX276482.1, on the reverse strand, counting down.
CACTCAACAATAAACTTAAGTCCTTGTCGTCACAGTGTCATAAAACATAGGCCCAAGAGACCTTAGAAGTAGGTAATGTTAACCGTTGATTAAACTAGCCTTACATGCCGTGCCACCCGGCCTGACGGTCGCGCTATGCAAATACACGACGCATGTCCGATGCCACGATAACGGGAAGGTTATGCTGTTTAATTACATTGAAACGATGTTCACGGTATTTGCTATAAATATGTGACGTCACTGTTATGGTTCCATAAGGGGCAGTTATTTTTAGTGTCAGCATTGAAAGTATAAGTGGAATGTTTTCAAATCATCGTTTTCAGTTTTTTTTTTAACTTTTGTTGTAGAAAATATACGTTAGTACATTAATGGCCTGTTTCACATCTTACTGATAAGTTCCCATGAAATCAGCTAGAAGATAAATTCATGTTTGTTCCATTTTTTAATTTAGATATTCGGCAGTTAGCGGCTATCCAGAGGTGGTGAAACAGGCCCAAAATATGTTAAAAGTCAAAGTAAGAGTAAGTTTTATTTCATTTTAAATATTAGGCACAGGATTTTACATTTTGAACTGTCAAAAACTAAAGTAGTTTTCTCAATAGTGGGCCTTACGTAGAAAAGTCGTCCAAAAATCTGGGTGTAATAGATACTTCTTTCAATATAATTCAACAGACAAAAACTGAGTCAACTTACACAAAGTTTTAAATAAAGCTATAAAGCTCAATCTCGTTTAACCTAATCGAGCTCACAGTGTTTGCACATTTCGATATTACATAATAATCCCTATACATATTTTATGCTGAGAAAGTATTTTAAGTTTGCAGTGAAAAGCGAGCTTTATTGACTTATACAATTCGAATGCTGAGAGATTAAAGATGTAATAACTCTTGTTTGTAGTAAGTAAAGCGTTTAAGCAGGATGGCCGGTGAAATGACGGTCAAAGAATTTTTTTTGATATATCAAGGGGCATCAGAATCTGTGAATTTTGTGACTAAAATGTTTGAGCAGATTTTTTTAACATTAATCTCATCTCATGTTCTATAGAACTTATAACGCATAAGTATCATATTTTTATGGGATATATCAGTATGATATTACATAAAAAATATTTCAAATCATTCAGTTGCTACTCATTAAGTACTATTATTCTATGAGAAACAATAGAAAACCACTGTCAGGTGAAAATTATAAAAATCATTGAAATCATTTTATCTTCTAAAATACTGAAAATCGCGGATCATACATTGGGTTGGAGTTCTGATAGATTGGAGGTATCCAAATTTCATCGTTGGATGTCACTTCTCCGACCACGCTGTATATAAAACTATTCATATGTCGTTAAAGTATTTCAGGAACCGATTTGGCAAGACAAGGAATACAAAAATAGCTGTCATGAAATAAATTAACCTGTTCTCAGTTCTGTTCCAAATAACATCGTGAAATATTGATAGTGACAATGATTGTATTCTATTAGGTAAACAATTTGTTCTAGTTAGGTATAGTTTTTATGAATGTGTTATGTGAATGTGATGTGTGAAGTGATTTATTGTAAAACTTGGCAAGCGATTAATATTAGTAAGCGGAGGGCATTTGTTTGAATATAATTTATTTTGTATTTATTTAACAGTGGCATTTTATCAGATATCGGACTGCGTCATGTTATTGGTCTTGTGGTAGTAAATGCGACGGCTATGCTAGAGATTCTGGGTTCGATTGCCGGGTCGAGGATTTTTGGGTTTTTTGAGTAGCAATTCGGAGGATGGATTAGCGCCCTGTTGATCGCATAAGGCTCCAATCGAACTTGCGCATAACAGTTGCGAGGATGTTTCGTTGGGACCAGTCATGAAAAATTTCGTCATGATCGTGGTAAATGTACCTGATCCCCTGGCCATGACGCAAAGGGCTAGTGATGGCATGTGCGGTTTTTAGTCGGTATGAGTCCTACACGTTATACAACCACCAGGTGGGGATCCATGAGGATTTTCCGACCACAAAAAAAGGTTTTTTTTTTATACCACTAAGGTGGCAAACAAGCATACGGCCCGCCTGATGGTAAGCAGTTACCATAGCCTATGGACGCTTGCAACACCAGGGGTATCACTCGCGCGTTGCCGACCCGAAAAACCTCTTAGAAGTTTATGGAGGATTCACTGCGCCGACAGTTTGAGGGAATATTCCTCTTACTGCCAGCGCAGCGCATCCTTAGAAGGAGCTCTGGCGACCTTACTCACTGCAGGAACACAACACACAATAAAGTGTGTTATTTGGATGCAGTTTCCTGTAAGGTGGAGGTACTTCCCCAGATGGGCTGCTCCAGATTTGAGCCATAAATGGCTGATGAACACTCACTGCTACTTTATCTAAATACTTATTGAATAGCTTTCGTACCTACACTACATGTATCTAATTAGGACTAATATAGACTTGAGATTACACCTTAATGAGAATTTATTCAAGTTACGAAGAAAAAATAAAGAAAATACGTTTATTTGACCCGACGCCTAATGCCACCTTACTTTCTTCAGCAAGCTTAAGTTTAAGGATTACATTTTTATTTGAACGCTTGTTACGATAAAGTGTAGACTTACGTCAATTTGGAAATAAAATCATAAAACTACCCTACGATTTTATATCCCTCGCTGCTGGGATTTTTTTTCATTGATTAATGATCATTTGAACGCATGTACATACCTGTGTATATCTATTTCTTGTCGTACGACCAAGGGGGTAATATGGGGGTGATCTTTTGTATTACCCCCATTATCCCCCAGCCTAAAATAATCATTAATTTCAGCATTTCTTAATAATCAATATGTTGAAATGCATTAATCATGTTATTAATAATAAATGTTAGTAAATATTGGTATTTGTTTGTTTTATTTTTTGTTTTTTGTATGTTTTGGGTTTTATTTGTAAAACAACAGGACAAACCCCATTCCTGTTTACATTATTAATCAAATAGAAACGCGTTAAAAATGCTGAATGACGCGTGCATTAATAAATCATAACTTTACTCAGCTGTATCTAATAATAGTGTGTGGCGGCTATGTTTCATCGATTTAAAAAGGTTAGAACAACTGTCATCAATGACACAGCATAATAATTTACTTTTGTAATTATGAAAGGTATCTTGACTCATGCTGCAAGGGTTGGATACAAAAAGCTCTCAAACTTTCCAAAATGGAAGGTGGAAAGGAAGGCTGGGCCAGAGGGATGATCACGGCAAAAAAAATGAATGCAGGAGGGCTATAAAATGTACTGTTAATGAATCATAATAGGAACTGAGTACATGTTACCTACTCGCGTCCATCTAATGGAAATTATTTCTTAAAGGATGCCTACATCATAATATCTACCGGTGTGCCAAATTCCAGCCTTATCCTTACAGTGGCTTGATCTGTGCGTTGATAGATCAATCAATATTTTCTTAATAATTATGTATACAGACAGATGCTATTGTAATTCACCAAAAGTGTCAATTTACTCCCCTATGTCTCTTCTAGTGGATGCCACAGAATCCAACCAAAGGTTCTCCTCATCTAGTAATACCAGTTAAGTAGGTACTCCATATGGCAAGCAAGCGTCCTCATCAGCAGAAAATCGCCATCTCCTTCGAAGAACGTGCTCTCTTCGTTGCAGATAGTGGAAACCGCCTACTTTCAGAAGTGGACTGACGGTGAACAAAATATTTTCTTCGTGATTTGAACTAGTTTGATCACCGCGATCGGGGTCGTTGGATGCGGCATACAACCCGTCCTTTTAGAAGTCTATGGGGGAGGCTTTTGTTCATCAGTAGAACTCTTTTGGCTGATATGATGACCACCGGGATAAACCGACCGTCCATTCATTCGTTACCTAACCGTCCGTCGATTGCTATTCTATTGCTAACCTAGATGATATTAAATAAAACCTTTTTTTGTGCGGAAAATTCTCAATGATCCCCGCCGCCTAGGGAGTATGTTGGACTTATACCGATTAAAAACCACACTTTCCCTTTACGTCAAGGCTAGCAGGAACATTCACCGCAACGATGGACGTGACGAGATATAAAATAGAACCTCCTTTTATTAGGTTGGCTAAAACAAACCACGCTGTCTCTGGACCTATAATATTCATCAGTACAGTTCTCCACGACACGGACTAAGCAGTTCTAACATCGGTTTGACAAAAAATTTCATTCAAAAATTCTCGGTCGTATTAAATTATACAGATTCCATATCTTTTTGAATTTTCTAAGCGTCTCGCTTTGAAACTAGACATAATTACGTTTATACATCTGGCTTTTATTATAAGTTACTTTCGTTTTAAGACTTAAGAACACTCGCAGTTGAGCACCAGCCTAATTAACTTTGTTTACAAGGTTTAAGCAAGTTAAGCTTACGCAGCGGTTTGAGTACCTATTCGTTGCTATAAATATAAGTAAATATTTTATGATGAAGTTCGGAAAATTAAATATGTTTAGTTATTTGATCATACATAACATACCATGGTATGTGACGCCTATATTACCGAACGGGTAGAGTAGACATGTGGATCTACTGCACAGTATTACATTCCAGTATATTGTGGCACGCCGGAATGTTTATGTTCCATTTAATAGGGGACGAACCTATTGCCGTTAACCAGGTACTAATCCAAGCTCCGAGCGGCCGCTGAGAATTTCATAGAAAAACCTTATACCTAACAGTTTGCTCGACCTGGAAATCGAACCCAGAACTTTGAACGTAGCAGTCGCTGAAGCTACGTTCCTTTCTATATCCACTAGACTAACGGGGCAGTTGATCATACACACTGACAAATAAAGGAGCTGAAATTTTGTGAAACATCTTTCATTATTAGTCCAGACGATTAGTGAATCAAATTAAGTCCGCAAGAGTAACGATGATAAATTCATCGAACCTTCGGTAGAAACGCTACCCAACAGCTAATTAACTGATCTGACTATAATATATGTAGCTTACAGGGGGCCTAGACAAGTTGCAATTTAACATTCGAATCGACAAACAAATAGAAACCAAATCTATCGAAATGACACAAGTTTTCAACAAATCTGGTTGTCAATGTCATTTCCGTAAAATTTGTCTCTATTCGTTTGTCGATTCGAATGTCAAATTGCAACTTGTCTTGGCCCCCAGGTTCCTGATCAGTAAAAAGTAGTTAATTTTAAACTATAATGAAGTTCTTACTAATGAAGGAAGTAGGCCATATTCTTGTCGTCAACTGTGTCCTTGTCACCACCGCCGCGCCGCTTGTGCAGCATTATTAATGAATGCTCCATTTATGTTCAAAACTTTTACAAAACTATTGCGATTTAACGAATTAACTTTACCGTGAACCAGTTTAGTAGGTACTAAACAGATTACCGAATTTTTGTACCGAAATCACCTGATGAGTTTCATCCGGAAAAGTATTTACATTGAATAACTTACTCTTTAAAACGGGCTGCGCTCTAAAACGGGTACAATAGACGCGGGCAAAAGTCAGCCAAGGTCAAGTGGGATTGGGCTGGTCACGTCAGCCGCATTCACATTGCACAGCGCCTACTTGGCAAGATGGCAAGAGTCTCCACACAATCGGTGCCTGCAGATAGTAAGTGCCGCCGAGGCTGGCCCAGAAAGAGGTGGCGGGAGTCGGGACGATCTAGATGCATACCGCGAAGGAAAAAGTACATGGAAGGACCTGGGGAGGCCTATGCCCAGCAGTGGAACAGCAACGGCAAAAGAAAAAAAAAGATGTTACACAAACAATAGGTACTAACACAATATTTACATTAAATATCTATATTTCCTCTACACGTGACCCAAAAGTTTACACAATATCTTTCTTCCGCATTAATATTACGCAGGTCGCAGATACTTGGAAACAAGCCAAGTTTCACAGAAAAAGAAATGTCAAAGGAAAAGATATACGCTCTTCAAAATCCGCATTATTTTAGGGAGGACCCGACACGGCTATATTTCGCAAAGCAAAAGTCTTTTTTATTCTCTTTATAGATTTTAATTAACACTAACTTTCGCCCGGAGCTTGGCACTGAAATCCATGATGGCGGTCCCTCGGGCCAGAATTCCATACACGAATAAAAAACCTAACTACATGTCGGACTGTTGATCCAATTCCGGAATTAATGCTTCGCCGACAACACAACGCAAACGTTTTTAGTCATAGGTTAAAAAAACTGTGTTTTCATTAAGTTTTATAAGTAATCTGTACATGGTTCTAGTACTTTAAACTTAACAAATCGTCTAAAAGCAAGTTCAGAGATTTTTTTACGACCAACACCTAAACGGCATTGATAAACAAAAACAATTCTGATGATATTAATTCATCCTTTAAATTGTGTAACATAAAACACTTAATTCTATTTACATACGTGACACAAAATACGGTATCAAAACAGCTGAAATGCACGTCGTAAACACATTCTGAACATTCTTTTAAGTTCGTAATTTGCTTAAAAACAAATCGTTTGAATATATGGCCAACGTAAATACCATCAAGATAGCAATCGCATTGCAAACACGTTCTTATGAAAGTGGAATGGTATGAACGATTTGTTCTTGTTTACACTGCTGAAGGAATCACAACCTTACGATTTATAAGTAAAGGTCAGCTCGCCATTTTGTGACTGCCATTTGTAGGTAATAGTGTTAATAGCATGCATTACTTTTGATGTCCTTCGTAAAAAAATAGAAGGAAGACAGAAATAAATATTCAGGTACATAAGTGAGACGATGTGTGTTTCATGGAGTAGTCATGTTATACCGCATATACAGTTCTCGCCAAACTTATTGTCCGGGTTGAAGTTGGTACGAGCTAACTTCAACCCGGCCGTAAAAATCGGAAAAAGAAAAATATTGGATTAGAATGATTTAAAAGGACAGCCTACGACTTCAACTTTCCTTTTTATTTATACAAGCTAATATTTTTCTCTCTCCGATTTTTACGGCCGGGTTCAAGTTGGCTCGTGCCAACTTCAACCCGGACAATAAGTTTGAGAAATGTACTCCTCTCCCGCCGCGGCTCCGTAAACCTTCAGCCGCAGTGTCGCTCTGCACAACACTGCGGCCCTCCTCAGTTGCGGTGCCTCCTATACCCATACGACACCGCAAACTACAATGGCTGTTCGAATGCGGGTTTTATGGCCAAGCCCGTAGGAGCAGCCCCTCTCTGGGTTCTTCGCTTCACCGTAGATTACGGTAATTCCACGATTACTAAGCCAGACAAAACGAGAAACCGTTTGGGACCTTGCATTATTTAAAATGCACATGTATAGTATATGTGCATTTCATTTGTGCTGTGGCGATTGCTCCACCGACCAGAGCTAAGCTTTTAAGCTAAAGAAGAATTATAACTAAACAAAAATAAAATTTCCTCGCCTAATTAGTGGTGTCGCATTGAAAAATACTGCAAAGTCAACTATGCAGATGTGGAATGTCATTTGCCTTTTATTGTTTTTAAATTACGAGTAAAACTGCTTGTATTCAGGAACAATTTCCTAGTTTATAGATCCAAGAGTTGAGCTGTTCATTAATAAGCTTTTCTAGATGTATTAATAGCAGATGACACAACTCTTTAGTGTAAAAAAATGTAAGCAATCGTGACGAAGAACGCTACGCATAAAACCGAGCCGTCAACTGCAGTAAACAAACCATTAATCGATACTGAATCTGCTAACACTCAATTCTCCGACGATTGTAAACAAAGAATGACGTCGAGTACATAACTACGTAGTGATGACGCATTTTTAATTCTGAAAACACTTGAGGCAGAAAATCAATGCACGTAGATTATATTACGATACGTTATATAAAAGCTGCCCCGGAAAAGCAAAGTAGTAAAAATATTCGTCATTTTGACAATAAAGTTCGCGTAAACTTCATTGATGGCAGAAAAACCAATTTTTAGGCAGTACAGTCCGAAACAGGTACTCTGCCGCCTCCCCAGGCGGTTCTATGAAGATTTCCCGTACACAACACAAAGGCTTTTCAATATCGACTTATACAATCACCAAATGTTCTCAGTTGCAATAATAGTCGACGCAACAATGAAGCCTATATCGCATTACTGGCGGCATGAATATTAATGCATCGCAATGTAATGTGTAACAGAGCCGTATCCATATAAGTACATACATACTATAGGTATATAGTACATAGCAATTGCTCTTCGTCTGAGTGAGTGGTTATTGAATTTGCAAGCTAACGTCATTGCTATAGATACGTTTACTGATACTCTGATACTAAATGAATGTCTGCGCATTAGAAACTGTACTTATTGTTCTCGTTTTGCTTTTACGGTCTCATGGAGGGACGATCTCTACACGACCATCTTTAACGCCATTGCGGTAGCCCTACCCGTACTCAAAAATAATAATGCCATCGTCATCATCATCAGCAACCCATTAACTGTCCCACTGCTGCTTACGGCGACTCGCGACTGTTTTTGGATTTGTGCTATGTACACTAGTACACCTCTGCTTTATCCTTCGGGGAATACAGGCATGATGATCTTGACCGTGTTTATATCGTTCCAAAATATAAATAACCTAACCTAAATTAAAAATTTAGAAAATCCCCGATACGAAATGTAATTTTACATTTTGTGGTGGCGGCCATCTTTGATTTGAAATTTATCATAGTCTATAGTATTCTCCTAATTAAGCCCTTTCATTTGATACCCATATTGAGGGATTTGTGAAAAAACATGTTATTCGCTATTTTGTGGCGGCGGCCATCTTGGATCGATTTTCATCAAACACAGCTAAGAACACTCCCGACTAATTCACCTTTCAAATAAAAAAATCAAAATCAAAATCGGTTCATCCGTTCGGGAGCTACGATGCCACAGACAGACACACACACACACACACACAGACACGCCGCCGTCGGGAGTTAAAAAACCTTGGTCGTCTTTAATACAAGCAACCTGATTCAACTCGCATTTCTTATTTCGATTCTTCCATTCTGCGCAGAGCAGTATTTTCCATCTGCTCAACGGAGCAACAAGTAAACTGGAATAAAAATAATCCCCAGTTCAAACAGTCTTGTTTTTAACTGCTAATTATTATTGCAGTCTTTTAAACGACTGGCTAATTGTTCTGTCTGTTGAGCTTTTGTTCCGTATTTTTTTTCTATCATTTACAGATTGTCGCATTTATAAGGAAAAGGAGAGATGTTGCTTTGTAGGTAATTGTCTTCGAAATGTTTTCTTCGGTTAATTTTGTAGCTTAATGATAACTGTATTGTAGGTAAGCGTTTTTAAAGGTCTTGTGTGTTTTATTCGTCTGTTCTAAATGAATATCTCTACAAATGAAAAATAACAAACTATCACGCCTGTATTCCATAAAGTGTTAGGCAGAGGTGTACTAATGTACACCTACAATAATTATTAATTATTTGATCGTATTTAAAAGATCTATACTATTACTAGCTTTCCGCTGCTATCCCACGGGAACCATACATTTTACCGGGATAAAAAGTAGCTTACGTTCTATTCCAGACTATAATCTTTCTCTGTACTAAATTTCATCCAGATCCGTTCAGTCGTTTTTGCGTGAAAGAGTAACAAACATCAATCCATCCGTACATCCAAACTTTCACATTTAAAATGTTAGTAGGATTATCAATGCAGAAGATAAGGATTCTTCTCATTCATCATGAACATAGGCACACCTGTGGCACTCCATACAAACTTTCCGATACCGCTGCACACTACAATACCAAATGTCAAACTTGTCAAAATTACGTTTGTACACGTGCAAATGTGTGCGTGACGGTGCGTAGGGTTTGTTGGCAGTCCGGCAAGAACACCGGCAGAATGCGGGGGACCTGAGGTATCTGACGTTAGGGAGGGGCGGAGAGTGGCCATTCTGTTATTATTTATTTATTCTGTGACATAGGCTTCCTTTTGAATCATAAAAAATCCCTTGGCATGCGAGTGACTCTGCCAGCAACAGCTAGTATTGATTTATTTGTTCAACAAGCTGTATTTTTTTAAAAGCTTTTATCAACAAGCTAATTACTCAGACACTGCAACGTAATAGTGCATTGGCGTCGTATGTGTACCTTTTCATATGGCTTTAATTGAAACTAACCATATTGCGGCCACAGCACTCTAAAGGTTAATCCACCCATCAAACAAAATTGTCAAATACGATGACTAATATAGGTTCGTATACCTACACAATATGCTGTTCTCTCTATTTACTTACAGTGCCTCGACCATGAGTTTTTCTCACTAGTCTCGCTAGCGACGCCGTAAAATATTTGTATGGAAAACTATCGCAGCGCCTCTAGCGGTTACGTAAGGAACTAAAACCTGCTATGAAATTACGTTTCGATGCGTAAAAAACCTATCGAAAGTGATTCGATAGAACTCATGGTTGGGGGGCAGTAAACCATAACACAATAACCAGTTGTATCCAGGTATTCTTTATTTTTATTTTAGAAAATTTATGTCATTGTTTGTTAGGTACCCTCGAATTTATATTGTTAGGCCAATATTGCATGAACCGCAAAGAACAGTTTTCTCACCGAAAAAGGAGAAAGATATAAGAGAAAAATATTGGATCAAAATGATTAAAAACATTCGTTTTTATTTATTATAGTCCAATAATTTTCTTTCTCCGATTTTTACGTCCGGGTTTAAGTTAGCTCGTGCCAACTTCAAGTCGGACAATAAGTTTGGCGAGAACTGTACATAGTCCTTTTACTTAAATAATTTTGAAGAGTCATGCGCATAGCAAACAAAGTTGTTCAATGTGACTGTAATTATTTGCTAACTACAACTCAAAACACTACATTGTAAATATTTTGAGTGTAATATTAATAAATTATCTTGCAGAACTTTTACCGGTAATTTCAATCACAAAAATAAACTCTGATTTAATTCTAAAACTCAAAACAAACTGGAAATTAAATTGGTTCAGATAATGCTCTTAGGAAAATTGAAATGGGTATTCTTAAAATATAATTGAAAAGCCCCCATAAAAGTTTGTTTTAATTTTACGAAATTACATTAGGAGCTCGGGATTTTGGGAATTAAGACGACGCATTGAAGATTTGGGGGTCATGGATCTTAATATTTCTCAGCCATTACAAAACATACGGATCTGATTTTTACATATGTCATTATTCATTTCTTTAGCTATAAATTTGTAGTACAGAAACACGATCGGTTAAACTTTACTGCAGAGAAAAAAATGTTGAAGACAGGTCTTCAAAAACATGGATTCGCATTTTATGAAGAAACGGAACGGATTTAAATCTTCAAATTTTCACTATAGATAAGTTTCAACAGACTCTTTGAAATGGTAATTGGATTTTTTAAAATACTTTTTAGATTAGATTTTAAACGAGAAAAACCGTTTTGGCACATACGACTTTCCACTATAAGCTAGTTTGCACTTGTTTTTGTATGGAGAATGCCTCCTGTCAGTCCGCCACGGACTGTTATCAGCGCCGGGTCTGTGTCAGATGAGCTCCCACGACCAGTATAAGCTGACCTTTCAGTGTACGGGAAGCCTATACAATGTAAATGCTTATTAGACTGGACTTTATAAATTGACAATCGGTAAAATAGAACAAAGCTAAATGGAGTCGTCTTTGGACTTATGCGAATATAAAAAAATATTATCACATTTAATATATTTTCAATATATTTCAGGTAACCCGGTCTATAAATCAACATACAATAACCTAAATAAAATCAAAATTAAATCTAAAAAATTAAGCGACTGGGAACTTTCATGGAAAATGCTGCCTTATCCCTTTGAGATATAAAAAAATTATGTATGGTAGAATTGTTCCTTTTTGATAGGCCTATAAAAAAGTTCCCGATACCATAAGTGTATCTTTTAAAAATAGCTTACTATACCCATTCTAATATTTTTTTAAATGGTTACATTATTTAATGTGGTCTATCTTTAAACCATTGAGGGTTTTCTTCGACTGTCTTCCGTCTCCATCATCAGGTCACCTTTAGATGTCCATTATGTTGTAAGGTCATTAGGACTACATAACTGTGCTAAGTTTCATCACAATCGGTTCTCAAGTAAAAATTTGAAAGGGTTCATTTCAAGGGTAGTAAAAACATATACAATTATGAATATACAGACGAATATAAAACCTGCTCCGGTTTTTCGTCGGTTAAAAAAATTAATGCATACCTATATGCTCTGCTGTCTGTGCAAAGCTGGGCAGGTCGTTACTGGCTAATAAATAATAATATAAACTAGAAGGTACAAGTAAGTACCTGGGCTTGCGAGCTCTGCCTGGACGAAAGTTGGTTAAGACCGGACCAAACGTTAGCCCGAATTCCACGCATTTATTAAATTTACATAAATAACACGGCATCTTCCCAGACATTAAAAAAATAACATAAGTTTAAGCTCTGGTAACTCTGATAAAAACTATTTCTATACACTTTTACACACTACAACTAAGCCTATTAAGTAATATAAATTTCTAATAACAATGTGTGATCCTAATAGGAACGGTAGACTATTTTGTCTTATTCTGGTTTACATAGGAAGAAAAAATACCGAATACCGACACCAATTTTAATATATTACTTAACATAATATCACGTCCGCGCCTGTATTCGTCAAGGGCTATGGCGATAAACTGAGATATACTAATGTAACTAAAAGTTTGCTGGTATGTGTAGGCCCCATGTAAGAGGTGGTGAACCATTTGCCATCAAATTATTACCTACCTATAAACCCAACCTTAGGATGTACCTAGTACATCCTAAGCTTGGCTTTGTGACTGATTACATAAAACGACTGAATGATCATCGTCTTAGCTTTTTCTCAATTATGTAGGGATAGGCTTCCAATGTAACCAATGCCGCAGAATACCAATCTTTTACACGAACACGAAGTGACTGCAGTCAGACATATATGCTTCTAAATTTCTGGGCAGTACCAATATTCGAAGGATATTCGAAGTTGTCAGGCTTTCTTGGGCTTTTGACCACCACTAACGATTGTCATAGTTGTCTGTATTCGTTCGTTCGTTAGGGCACATTTTATACAGCACCATCAGTCCCAAAATTAGTAGAGCTCTAGACAATAGAAATAATACTTAAATAGTTTTTTTTTATATATTTATAAATACTTAAGAAATACCCAGACCAACACAAACCATTATTTTCATCACACATATTTGTGTCTTGTAGGAATCTAGCCCTTGACAACAGGGAAAGAGCGCTTTACGACGTGCTCACCGAGGCACGGAGGGGTCTCGGTATGTTAAAAATGGTCACCAGTATAATTATACACGCACATCATCACACAAAACGGCTCATAACTCAGTTATGAGCTCCAGAAACGACTGTATGTGTTGCCATATTTAGAATTTTATATTTTTTGTTTAAGAATCTTTTGTAGATAGCAGCAGTATGACAACCATGAAAATTGTAAACCATTTTATATTATCGACTTATAAATTTATTAGCATGCTATTTTGACATGTTACCTTTAATTAGAAATCTTAAAATATACATTTAATATTAGGTACATAATAATTTAATTATGTAATTTTTAATTCCTAGCGGTCCGTCCCGACTTCACACGGGTAGACATTACCGGGACTAGCATACAACTACTACCGTACTATAGTAGCTCCTTAGTACCACGTTCCTACATCCATTTTTAAAACGCAGACATACTTAATTGAATTTTTATCAATATTTTTTGTTCTCAAAATATATGTAAGAAGCCTATAGACCGTCGGTAAACAAGTGAATGGGTGCGTGATTCTTGGGTTCCGCGACGCCGCGCCGCCGCCCGCCGAGCGCTTTCTTTATCGCGGCCATGTTTGAGTTAGTAATAAACCAGCCTTACATTAGACGCACTCCATTCATATTAGTTCCGCAGTACTACCATACTTATGGAGCGGATGGGTAACTTCAATAGTTAAGAATAGGAAGGTGGTAGCGTCCCAGATTCTAAGGGTGACTGGAATTGAGACGCCAAGCGAGCATGTGAAGTACGTAGCCATTTTAACCAAAAATTGTTCTGTCCATCTGGTCCTGGAGCTAATTATTATTATTATATAATCATTGACCTCTGGGAACAACCCCTTAAAATATCCATTTAACATTACACAAAATAATTGTTCAAATTAATATTCTTGCAACAAAAATAAAGATAGTAAGCGCGACTCTATGACGTCTCTGTTCCACAGCGCGAGCCTACGATCGCAAACCACGAAGTATTTGCGGGGTGTAAGCGGATGGCGCGGTGCGGGGGTCCGATTTCAGATTCATAGTTTGTCAATGCCTCGCCTTAAAGCAAATAATTAATTGTGAAACTGATTGCCTCGTTGGCAAAGTGGTCCAAAGCGCGACTGCTACGATATAGGTCCTGGGTTCGACTCTGGGGTCCAGCAAAGTGTGGTTGCGTTTTCCGTTTAATTACCATGAGTCTGGATTTGTGGCAATAGGCTCGCCCTCTATTACTTGGGACCTAAAAATGTTTTGGTACACCTCTGCCTATCCCATTGGGGAATACAAACGTGACGGGATGTGAATGTGAGATTGTTAATGTTGGAACGCAACCCTAGTACTACAGACTATATATGATTAGATAGAGCTCAAAAGACAAACCTTATTGAATCTATATTAAACTTAGACAAAAAGTTGGAAGTGTCATTAGTCACTATAGATAGAGATATCTCACTAGAAATTTCTGAGCGGTTAGAAAATAATAACTACGACAGCTAAGGGCTGTTTCACAGCTTACGGATAAGTTCCCATTAAACTACTTGGCAGATAATTTCATACAAAATTTATTCCATTTTTTAATTAATCCATCGCTTAGCGCTTTCACCTCCTCGGGATAACCCAGAGGTGGTGAGAGGCTTATTATACAAGGTGGAAGGGACATCGACGCACATCCGAATACCATGAGTTCAGTACATGATTCTGGACCCCCCTGCGTTGAAATTTTTCGTTACTTTTTTCATCATATTTTCAATGTTTTCTGCAGTTTTTTTCAGAGGCCTGAGACTTATTATTAACCTTCTAAGTTCTAACCTAATTATCAGAGTCGAATTGATAAATAAAAATACACATATAAATACATTATGCATACAAAAAAAAATTCCGAGGTCGCTATGGAGTTTCGTTTACTAAAACTAGCTATACTACTGCAACCGTATGCTAAATATCTGTACGTTCGTTGCATATTGGCCGTGTCGCGGTAATGACCGACATGCGGCTCTAATTGAAACCGGGTGGTTTGGCCTCAGCGGACCTTTTTAGTCGTACTACTGGCGAGGAATTGTTTGTTTGTTGTTTGTTTGAACTTTTATGGCATTTTTTTATCTCTTTTTTGAGTACCAAATTTTATTGTTGGTTTGGGATTTGAATAAAGTAGGTTTCAAGTCCTTTTTTTTTGTTCAATAAAATGGTTGTTACCTTAATAATATTATAAATGAAAGAAAAGTAACTCTGTCAGTCTGCCTGTGGCGCTTTTAAGCGAAAACTAGTGAACCGATTTAACTGAAATTTAGTACACAGATAGTCTGAAAAAGGACATAGGCTACTTTTAATTCAAACAAAAGGGGGTAGGGGGTTGAAATGTTAATTTAAAAAATACCCAGACAAAGCGGGCGAAGCCGATGGCGGAAAGATAGTTACTTATAAAATTGATAAATTCCTTAAAGATAACTCAGTGTGCGACCAATTCTAATGCTAACTTGAATCTTGATGATCACATTTCAGAAAGAGACAGGTAATTTAAAAACAATTTAGGTAGACAAAATGTTAATCTCATAAATATGAAATTGTAATCTCAAACAACTTAGACAGACTCTTCGAATTTGAATAAAAATTATATTACTTCTAACAATTTACGATCAAATTTTATTTTACACAATTTCATGTTGAACGCATCGATAGCTCTTGACGGTTCGAAAATTAAATGCTGAAAAATTGAAAATATCAGTTTAATTTACATACCTTTGTTTTACAGAATTGAAAACGTTGGCGCTGCGTAAAAACGAACCATCAGCTGTCCAAAAAGCCTGACAACAAGTTGATCCTTCGGATATTAAAAAACAAGAACCTTGTAAAAATGTGTCTGAAGATTTACCAGTGGCCAAGCTTGTGAAATACTGAATTGAAATTTGATTATTGGTTGAAAACTTTGGGATTACGAATCTCTGTGAATTGGGAGGTACTTGCCATGAGACAATATATTGAATTGAAAAAAAACATTCTCAACTGATTTACAATTCTGAGTTTCTGACTTAGAGAGCATCGTAAAAAGGGAACACCGGGTCATACGCAAAATCCGCCTCTGGTTACACTGAAAACTGACTCTAGAAAAGTCTAGAATGATAAATGTTAAAGTTCAAGTTCAAATGTTTTTAATTCAAATAAGCTGTTGCAAAGCACTTATGAACCGCTAAATGATTCTAGATGCACATCATAAAGATGCATGTAAATTGCTTATTTACATACTAAATAATAAACTTGAAACATATATGATAAACCAACCGCCTAACATGAATACAATGGATATTAATCCGAAAATCTAAATGCTCTGCAAATGGATTTGTGAGCTATGCATAACTTTGTTTGGTCCATTAGCACAGAAAGCATGAGTTAAATGAATTATTTAATCTCTCTATTAAGGTACGGCCTGAGTGCACGCTAAAATTGAGCGTACAGCGGTTGTAAGGCAGTGGTCAAAACACAAATTTACAATATGGATATTTTTATTCAAACATTCGCATTTAAAGTAGTCTTATACAATACACGATGGAATCAATCCTCAATGGTCTAACGTAATGTCTAATCGTCAATGCTATACCTACATTTGACGACGTCTGTGGTCTAGTGGTTCGAGTACCGGACTGCTGATCACGAGGTCGTGGGTTCGATTCCCACAGGACACAAATATTTATGTGATGAATTAAGTATTTGTGTCTGTCTGGGTGTTTCGTATGTATTATAAGTATGTATTTACAAAAAAGTATATAAGTATTATATCCATTGCCTAGTACCCATAGTACAATAGTACAAGCTCTGCTTCGTTTGGGACTAGATGGTGCGGTGTAAAAATGTCCAAAAAATATTTATTTATTTATTAACATTAACGATTCCTAGTTATGTAGATAGTTGATGTATAGGTATGTTATGATGTGACCACCACGACTGCATTTCGCGAGGGTTTAGATATAGGAGTAATAATGTGTCACTTACTATAAGCCTCATAAAAAACCTCAAGGTCACTCAGCGAGCTATGGCACTCCATAGCTCGCTGAGTGACCTTTAGTAGTGAGCTATATATACTTGGTGTTTCTCTACGCGACCAAATCAGGAATGAGGAGATCCTTAGAAGTACCAAAGTGATCGTCATAGCCAACCGGATTAGCAAGCTAAAGTGGCAGTGGGCAGGGCACATAGCTCGTAGAACTAATGGCCGCTAGGGCAGAAGGCGCAGTGTGGCACGGCCTCCAACGAGATGGATCGACGACCTGGTAAGGGTTGCTAGGAGTCTTTGAATGCGGGTGGCGTGCGACCCGTCCCGGTGGAAGTTTATAGGCCTTTGTTCAGCAGTAGACATCTTTTGGCTGCTATAATGATGATGGTGTAATAATGTACATCCTCATTTCGCCAGTATGTTTAGGTCCCATGTAATATGGGGCGGGCCTATTGCCATCAACCGGGCACAAATTCAGATTCCGAGCTGCTACTGGGATTTCACAGAAAAACCCAACAACACTTTACTCGACTAGGAAATCGAACCCAGAATCTTTAGCGTATCAGTCGCACTTGAGGACCAACGAGGCAGTCAGCTTGGCTTTGAGACTGGGACTGCGGTTTGTATTCATCAACGACATACACTACTGAATAAAAGTCTCTCCCACACATTTCCTCGAGAAAGTTTTATTCAACTTATAACTAAATCATCAACATCAGCCCATGTTTATTTCCAACTAATGAACTAATAGCTAAGAGCCGTAATTCTTGTCAAGCACCATGTTTGTTTTGTGAAAACCACTCGGCGTGGTGTGATTAGGGGCTTAAATCCGATTAACTTTCGGACTGGGGACGCTGAAGTAATTTGCTGGGCTGTGGCGCTGGCGTTGACATTCTAAATTTGAAGTGAATAAGCCGCCAAATATTTAACTAACGTCCACTGAGTTGTGATTGGACTGGAGGCCTAGAGAAGTTGTAATTTGACATAGAAACAAAATCTATGGTAATGATACAATATTTCAAGATATTGGGCTGTCACTAATGTCATTTCCATACATTTTCTTTCTATTCATTTGTCGATTCTAATGTCAAAATGCAACTGGTCTAGGCCTCTGTATTAGTTAGCGGTACGATATAAACCTATGGAGGTAAGTAATTAATTACTGCCTTGTTGATCTAGTAGTCCCAAGCGCAACTGTTATGCTGGTCCTGGGTCCGATTCCCGGGTCCAGCAAAGTGTTGTTGGGTGTTTCTGTGAAATTCCTAGTAGCAACTCGGGAGTCTTGCGAATCTTGCAGAAATGATTAGCAAGCTAAAGTGGCAGTGGGCCTGGCACATAGACGTAGACGTGATGGCCGCTGGGGCCAAAAAGCTTCTCGAGTGGAGACCACGTACCAGAAAGCGCAGTGTAGGACGGCCTCCAACGAGATGGACCGACGTCCTGATAAAAGTCGCTGGGAGTCGTTGGAAGCAGGCGGTATACAACCAGTTCCAATGGAAGTCAATGGAGGAGGCCTTTGCTCAGCAGTTGCCCTCTTTTGGCTGATATGGTGATGATGATGATAAACTCGGAGTCTGGATGTGTGCCCGGTTGATGGCAATAAGCTCGCCCCCTATTACATGGGACCTAAACATCCCGGTGGACTGTGGGTGGACATTAGTACACCTCTGCCTAACCCTTCGGGAAATACACACGTAATGGTATATAATTTAACGTATGGGATTTATTTGTGAAGTATTCACTAAAACTATATATTACAACTAGCTGTCCCGGCAAACGTTGTTTTGCCATATAGGGGTGGGTCATTTTAGGGGGATGAAAAATAGATGTTGACCGATTCTCAGACCTACCCGATATGCACACAAAATTTCATACAAATCGGTCCAGCCGTTTCGGAGGAGTATGGCAACTAAAACTGTGACACGAGAATTTTATATATTAGATGTATCTAAGTAGTAAATTAAAAATCTATTCCTAAATATAACTAAAATGAAATAATAATAAAATAACTATTTACAATAAGGCATCAAAAAACTCCTCCGCATCGCCATCAGCTGGAAGGTTACCCAAGGGTACAAGGCTGGCTGCATTGCCACGTTGTATGGCAATGCTGATTCTCTGACCAAAATAAAGGCCAGCCTTTGGATCCCGGGAAGCGTCGAAAAGGCGTTTGGCAATGCCAAATGCAATGGTATTTTTAAAATATCCGTGATGCCACACAAACTAGTCATTTTCCATGTTCTCATATTTCACACAAACTAGTCAGATTCAGTGTTATGCACTCATTTAAATATCACATACATAACAGACATGGAAAAATTTTAATAATATTACTCGTACATTGCAAATGTATAGTTTATTATACGATCGTAATGTTTTATTTGCTATTTTGGCATACCATCAAAGTAAATAAAAATGGGAATAGTTTATGTGCTACATACTTTGTATTTACTTGGAAGATTTATTTATTAAATCTGTGAAAACTGTGAAAACACAAACTCCAGTTGAAGTTGATCTCGCATTGTATAGTCTTTTCTTATAATTATAGGTCAGCTTATATTGGAGATTATAGCTTGATGTGTAGCCATGTATATACATAATTTTCAATGACTTTTTATCGATATGATCTTAATATAAACTCCATCAGTAAAAGCTAAGTGGAATAAAGTCGAATTAGACTTTTTGTGTCCCATTGAGCACCAAGTCAAAATATCGTTTGGTACTCAAATGGTGCTCTAAAAATAGGTGCGTAAAACGGGAATGGGTTCTCAAAAATTATATGAAGAAGGATTATTTATTAAACAGTTCTGTTATTTTTTTAATCAATCATTTATAAGGGTCAAAGCTAATGCAACAAGAAATAAACTAATATTTAAAAGCACTCTTGCACTCAACCGAAACCGTACCACAAAGTGTAGACGCGATAATTTTCAGACTGTGAGAAAGGGACGCCCGCTCTATGGGTAACATAGCACTATCACTCTCTTTCCTATTACCACAAATATTTATATAAAACGATTTAAAGTAAAATACTTTCCATTTAAATATGCGGCTGCAAAATCTGCAGGGTTGGTTAAAGGAAGGGAAATGTAATAATAAAGTTTAAGATTTCGAGTTGAAGGAGTTCGATGCCCTCTCCTAATGTGTTTAAATTAGCTTTATTTTAAAAAATAACTAGCTGTTCCCCGCGGAGTTACTCGCGTTCATCCAATTAAAAAAAAACAAATTTCTAAAAACAAAATCAATGGAAATGACACAAGCTTTCAACAAATCCAGCTGTCACTAATGTCATTTCCATAGACTTTCTTTCTATTTCGATTCGAATGTCAAATTGCAACTCTAGGCCCCTAGGTATACAAACTGAAATAGTAACTTACGTTGCTGCTCATAAAGATGGTTTTAGACAAATTTTATATTGCGATGCGTCGTGGGATTCGCCTAATGCGTATCTAACCATACTAAGCTCTATAATATTCTTGTGGCACGTCACGGCACGCCAAGACACGCTATACGTTTTACATTTACGTGGGTAGTAACTATACAAATCTATGCCTTAACTTTACTATATCAAACACGCAAACACGGATATCTAATTTACAGTCCAAAATTTGACTCAGTTGTGTACCTCGAGCCAAATGCGTAATGGATTTATTGAGCAGGTATAAAAATAACCAGCTAACGGGTCGGGTATCAGCCAATTGTAATTGGGTTGAGAGTGGGTCTAATCTGGGCTTCAATGGGGCTCAAGATACCTATATTATTCATATTACGATGTTTTCAATTATTGTTTGAATATGCTGCTTTTCTCAACAATACCCCAAAACTTTCTAAAAGTATTCGGAATTAGAAAAACTCGGAATAAATATTGAGGCATGCGTAGAGAGCTTATACTTAGATCCTGTTTCACCGCCTCTTAGTAGGTTCTCGTTAGATTATTTACAAATTTTTGTTGCAGTTTTTATTTTATTTGGCGTTTAGCGGCTATCAAGGGCAGTGAAACAGGACCACCGTAGATAATAATGTTTATAATAATGTTAAAGGTGGCCCAATCTCAATAGTGGTCGAAGAAAAACAACTCCGCTTAAATTTAAGACGATTTCATTCAGTCATTCACCATACTTAACTATATAATGTTAGAAAACGACTGGCAGGCAATCGTCAAATTATGAATATACTTTTAAATTTGGAACAAAATATGGTACCAGAATACTGCAGGAGCTTTTAGTTAGATAATAAAAACCAAACCTCGTTACAGAGTGCACTACTGAAGTTTGCAGAACAAACTTTGTTCATACACTATTCTCTGAGCAACAATTTTTCCTGGGACGCTCTTAAAATTAGATTTGAAACTGAGATTAGCGGATTTGTCCATAATATTTAAACCTTAGCTACAGATTTTATGAAGAAACTTGAATAAAATGATTATGTCTATCGAACATAAAACATCAACTTTTATTAAATGCATTATAAACCTTATACGATACATAGAGCAGAAAAAATATTGTCTAGCTTTCTATGTCTTCCAGGTAAACTCCGAAACGGCTAGACTAATTTTGACGAAACTTCATTCACTAAGCTACTTTAATTTATTAAAAGAATTAGTTTTCCGCGCAACAAATATATAATAATATAAATTCTATTGGGAAGCGAGAGAATACGCAGGCTCGTTTTATATTTATTCTGAGTAGTTTCAGGGAAATTAACGCCTTAATAGTGAAATGTGTGTATAATACGTTTAGCGTGACATTACGCTAGCAGGCCGCTCATTACGTCAGCATACATTGCTGACGTCACTATCGCCGTAATAAAAATAAATACATATATTTAGATTAATTAAACAATTCCGATTTACGATGCTTACGTCAGAGGTAACTTGGGTAAAAGGTTAAACATCTTACAAGACTGTTGCGGTAGGATTACATAGTCGAGATGGAGGTCAAATACAAAGCTGATTAATTTAAAATACGACGTGCTTTAGAGGGCGTACCCTAAAACCCTTGAATAATATAATAATTCCGGTACATAGGCTGAAGGTACATAGGTTGAGGGCATTATGCCATGGCACGGTGAAGGAAAACATCGTGATGAAACCTGCATGCCCAAAAGGTTTTCTCCACGGCATGTGAAGTCTGCCAACTCGGCCAGCGTGGTGGACTATAGCCTAATCCCTCTCATGCTGAGAGCAGACCCGTGCTCAGCAGTGGGACAGTTAATGGGTTGATGATGATGCCATAGCATGCTTGCTTTCAACGAAGCGGCAAGAGTTTTATGGAGTCTGTACAAAAGTTTAGTCATGACATTTGGTTTTATACTTATATGCCTTAACCGTTAAAGCTAATTGTGACCAATTTCTAAGCCGTTAAATTCCATGCCACTCCAGGTGGCAGGCGATCCATAAGAATTTTCCTCACCTAACAAAAATAAATAATATACGATATAGGCTACTAGAGCTTCTAAGCTATACTCTGACCTAATTACCAATATCGTAAATCTGAATATTAAATAACCTTTTTGCTTGTTGAAATAAAAATAAAACAAATTTTCAACCGCCGTAGTCGGTCTCCAATTATGACCCGTTATTGGATACTCAATTTGTCCGAAGCTTTGTTCATACGAGCTTTGCTAAACTGGGAAAGAATAATAATGGATTTAAAAAAACGGGTAAAGGTTTTTTGTGGACGGAATTGCCGTGACTTTTCAGATATTACGTAAGGTATATAGGGTAGAAATAACAATCAATGAACTGTAATGAACTTTCATATAAATGAAAAAAGCTGACAAAATTGTACAGGATGTGGTACTATTTTCTGTCCTATTGTAAAATTTATATTTCCTAAAGTTAACATTTCTCTTAATAATCTGAAACTAAAGCTAAAAAGTAAATTAATATAGTCGGTACTTAATTAAAGCTTACCTTCTTCATAATACTTAACAAACTGCTAATGTCAATGATTTTCACTGAATACAGAAATTAGTATTCAAACGCGTCTTTCCCTACCAGGAATTTATGGGTGTAGGCCCCGCTCGCCCCTTGGCTCTTGCCCCTAATTATTGCCTAAGTGTATTAACTCGCCCCCTTGAATTATTGTACTTATTTTTATTATTACTTCATATTGTCGGCATAATGTCTATTGTAAGAAACCAATTTGTCATAAGAATTATACTATACAGACCGTATAAGAATGACTGTTTGAGGCCAAAATAAAAAAAATATTAAAAATGCATCTTTCAATAAGGTCCGTTATGTTGGTTTTGTTTTATTGTGTTGTCATCGCCACTTTATACAGTACTTTTTATTCTTGAATAATCTAGAAGCAAGGCAAACGACAATGCATATCTATGAAAACAACGAAATCACGTTAATAACTTACCTCTTAATTTTATTTGATTTATTATATTATTACGTAACGATTTTCAAAACCGTTTAATTAATCCCTCTTCTAACTTTACGTTAGAATTTTAATGAATCCGGGCTTGCGTCTGCGAGAAAATTATTTGGAGTGGTTGATTTTACGAGATCGAAATATCGAATTATCGGATTATTTAGTGTGCGAAATATCGTTATGGGACGATCTAAATAAAAGGACAACTTTAGAATCTAAAATAGTCAACTACGTCTACTGCACGTGGTTGCCGTGCGTAATATTTTCGACCGCAGCTGGGGGCCAAGAGACGTTGCAATATGACGTTCGTATCGAATGGATAGAATATTATGGATATGATATATTAAAGATTGTTATTTTTTTCGGTTCATGCATCAATTGGAGCGGTAGATTTCAACTTATCTAGACCTCCGGTTTGTTACCTCACGGCCGGCGTTTGACTAGCATTGGGGCCTAGAAAAGTTGCAATTCGAGATTCGAACGAATAGAAAGAATATGTTTAGAAATGTCAGTAATGACAGCCCGATTTGTCGAAAGCTTGTATATTTTTTTATTCGTGCTTGTTTAGGCCCTTGGTGTTGCAATTGACACTAATTGGCAGCTAGCACTGTCCCTATGAAGTGCGATTGCCGCGCGAGATAATTTAAAGATCGAAAGTTTTCCACACGCAGTATTAGTTTTTTATTCATAAGTATAATCTAAGTAATAAATCAAAATTAACGTAACAAAAGTGACATAAGAAGACGTTAAAATTATAGTCCCATCTTTTAAATTGAGCAATTTTTTTCAAGATCTTAGATTATAATTTCTCAGAGATTATAAATTCACATCTCGAAAAACCTTTTGAAAGTTATGCAAACATAATATAGGCATTCATTAAAAATCAAGGGATGTTCTCGAGACGTCGCCCAAAGTACCCTCCAAGCATCAATGTCAAGAGGCCGAATAGCCTGGGGAAAATATTCAACAATGGGATGAGAAAAATATGAGTGTGCGTTGAAGCGTATCTTAGGAAATCCATATTCAGTTCAATGACCAAACATAAAACGTAGATATAGCATGAAATATAACATTATGAGCGAATTCACGAGTGTGATTTGATGTTATATTTTGATGGGGTCAATAGAAATGATGTCATTCATAGCCGTTGTGAGAAATTGGGATGGGTTTGGTCATTCTTATATTTTTATCATCATGATTAATACCTATATATAGGTTTACATAATGTTTTCCGTGTAATACCATCAAGGTTCCATCTCGCAAAAATAAACTTTATTCATCCAATATATCCAATTGACCTTTTTCCCATTTTTGGCCCTATTTATTTATAAATAATTTATTCAATTACTTATTAGTATCGTTGGGTTTTCTGTGAAATTCCCAGTAGCAGCTCGGAGTCTGGAATTGTGCCCTGAACATGGGACCTGAACATACATTAGTACGCCTCTGCCTACCCCTTCGGAGAATATAGGCGTGATGGTAAGGTGTGTTCGAGTCTGTGTATGTATAAAATATGTTAGATATTTTGTTTGCCAACTCACCCGCAATACCGTTTACCTAAGAGTAAAAATGCAATGCAATGTTTTTTAAATCACACAGAAACATAATATTATTTTTTTAGAAATATAAACTACATTTATTTGATATAACTATATACACAGAAATATTGAACAAAATTAGAACTAATTCTGTAAATCCTTACGTACGCCGTATTTAATATACACTCCAAATCCAAAGCTTGCACTCATGAATTCAGAACTTAAATACGCCCCAAGCTTTCGCAATGTGCCTGCCAAACATGTTTGTATTCATACGTGCTTCGAACATAACGTTTTTAAAATAAATTGAAACAAAATATGCGAAACAAAACAATAATATTACATGAAAATTAACAAAATACAATGTTTTTGACAATGTTTTGCTTCGGTCGAATGCTTTGCTAAGGCTTAATGAAAATGTTGTTTCCTAATAATGGAGATGTGTTTGTAATTCTGCTATGCTATTAGCATTTGAATTAGTTCACCGCCAGCGAGTGGAAACAAGGATAATGACCGTTAATATTATAGTAGTAGAGGTCAGAACTGCCTAAAGTTAGGATACATAGAGAGAGATTAGTAAAATACTCAGCTACAGGATTGCTGCCGCGAAACACGGATCTTCCAGCAGATCCAACGTCGCAAATGGAACTGGATTGGCCATACTCTCCGAATGGTTCCAGAGCACATACCTAAGCAGGCAATGTATTGGAATCCCCAAGGAAAGCGGAAACGTGGTCGTCCCAAACAAACCTGGCGACGCACGGTGCTAGAATAAGCGAAGAAGATAGGAAAGTCATGGAGCGAAATAAAACGCGAAGCTCAAGACCGATCAAGATGGAGAGTCACTGTGGACGCCCTCTGTGCCATCTAGGGGACGTAGGATCTTAAGTCAGTAAGTCAAAATACTCTACTGGTTTCTCTATTGGCCTGTGTATTTTTTTAAATCAATATACTTAATACAAAAAAAAAACATCTAATAATTTGATACCTATAAGAGATAATATGTCCAATATGTAACAATATTACCTACTTAATTACCTAGTTAATGATTTGATTAATGTTGATAGTAACTGTGAAAAAAAAACGGAGCCACTTCTCACATTTGACCAGCACGAACTGGAGTCACGTTTTGTATTCTACACCTCCGCATTGCTCTATAGAGCTTATGGCTGAGGGCTGTGACAAACCTATGTGCCGAGATGATTAATGAACTCCGTGAGCGTTGTGGTCATCGCTTTGAATAGGCAGCCCTATTGTGTGGAATGAACGGTGCAAGCAGACGGGCGAAAAGCGCTTTTCTTGTTGTTTCAACCGTGAATTTCCTGACAAAGACACAACGGTTACAGCTTATAAATATAGCACACTATCATGCCTTCATCCTCAAAGGGATCGGCAGAGATTTGGTGTATCTTAACTTTGCTGGTATATAATTCGGCCCGATCTTAGCGAATAAACGGGCACAAATGCAAACTCAGAGTGCCGAGAAGTTCATAGAAAAGCCTGGAATTTGTCGAATCGAATCCAAGAATTCTTCTTCAGCAGTCACACTTACGAGCACCAGATTTTTAACCCCCGACGAAATTTTAAAAACGACGGGGTGTTATAAGTTTGACGTGTCTGTGTGTGTGTGTGTGCACGCGTGTGTGTCTGTCTGTGGCATCGTAGCTCCCGAACGGATGAACTGATTTTGATTTTATTTTTTTATTTGAAAGGTGAATTAGTCGGGAGTGTTCTTAGCTATGTTTGATGAAAATCGGCGGATTACATATTTTCTCACAACTCCCTCAATAGGTATCAAATGAAAGGGCTTAACTAGGAGAATACTATACACTATGATAAATTTCAAATCCAAGATGGCCGCTACCACAAAATGGCAAATTACATTTTAAGTTATGAATTATATTTAAAAATAACTAGAACAATATAATTTCAAAGCATGTGAACGTTAAAAATTGTAAATCGTGTAGTTCGATAAATACCTGTCGATACACAGACACTATTATAAAAAAACGTCCACACACATAGTTCAATGTCTTCATAATTTACTTACACGCAACCAACGGTCTAAATATTATCGATTTTATGTGACTGACCCGTCCCTGAGCGTCCGATAGTCGCAATAGGATTGTATTTAGACGTATAAACAAGTCACCTCCAACGATCAATAGTAATCTGTTAGAGTCACACGATGTGGGCACCGAATCGAGTTTAGTATCGATACCGAATATACCTGTATGGGTATGGGGTATTATTGGTTCGCTAGTGAGGCAATTATTCGAATAGGTTGAGAAGAAAGAGTAATAATTTTCATGTCAAAATCGACACTAAGACATTAACTGCCTAGTGGCTCTAAGCGCGACTGCTACGCTAGAGAGGTCCTGGGTTTGATCCCCGGGTCGAGAAAAGTGTTGTTAGGTTTTGTGTGAAATTCTCAGTAGCAGCTAGGAGTCTGGATCTACCCTCTACCTCGCCCTCTACTACATGGGACCTTAAAACATACCGGCAAAATGTGGGTGTACATTAGTACGCTTCTGCCTACCCCTTCGGGGAATATAGGCGTGATGGTATGTTTAAAATCGACACGTTTGGCGAAGTGGCTTCTGTACCATATGTCGCGGATTCAAACTACACACAGAACAAAAATTTGTATGACATAAAGGAAGGTCTGGGTATGTGACAATTTGCGCTTGTAAGAATCCACTTGAAAATCCTCGATAGTTCAACATTTTATCAACCAAGTGGTTTCTTCTGAGAGAACAATTTCAGTATAATTATTTCTATATCTTTATTAAGAAAAATCATTCACTCTCATAGTTAGGTACTGATTTCTGAAACGCGAGTCTACTTTTTATGAATTTTATACCGCGATCATAAACGCTGTACAGAGTCCGAAGGGTCGAACTAAAATAATATCAATATACTTAACGCGATAAAATTCGTAAGAAGTAGCATTATTTCTTTTTGTATCTTTTTTAAGCATTTCCATGCTAAAATCTTTCCCTTCATTAAAATATTCACTCTTCGCATCCATAGGTACTAATATTATAAAGCTGAAGAGATTGTTTGTTCGTTTGGTGGAACGCGCTAATCTGAGGAACTACGGGTCCGATTTGAAAAAAAAATTCAGTGTTAGATAGCCCGTTTATCGAGGAAGGCTACAGGCTATGTATCATCATGCTACTACCAATAGGAGCGGAGTATCAATCAGGGGTAAACTTCAACTTATACGGGAACGAAGTCGCAGGCAAAAATAAGGCAACGGTATTTCATAAAAAATGAAAGATACCTCCTAAACTTATCATATTATACTTAAAGAGAAGTTTGTATCTACCTACGTATTCTACGAAGAATTTCTAAATAATACTTACATTATTCAGTAGTTCTTCGTATTAAATTACTAAATTACTAAGTATAGCGATTCTCCTAGGAAGACCTATTATTGACTTGCCACTTAAATATAAAGTTCCAAAGAAAGAAGTACCGTAACTAAAACTGGCACAAAGTCATTCTTGGTACTTTGTTATTAATTATGTTACCATCTGTTTTATCTATATCGTTGGCCTGTGGGCTGCTGGCTTGAACTGTCCACCTTCTGATCAGATAGTGGCCCCAGAAAAGGAAAAGAGGAGGGATATCGCCCTGATGGTAGTCCGATGGTTGCACCGGACCACACCATGTCATGTTCGTAGTGAATATTTTGAACCCATGGCCATGAGTATTGGGCAAGGGAAGGTAACTGCGGTTCTTAGTCGATACGAGTTCGATACCCTGCCGAATACATCTTGTTTGTCGATTCGAATGTCAAAATACAACTTGTCTAGCCCCGCAGTAGACTTTAATTTCATTGCATATTTACTGAACGCGAAATATCACACGATTTCGGCCTAGTGTACAGGTTCGGAAACGCACAAATAAGGCTTACTAGACACAGCAACAATATTTATTAGTTAATATGAATAAATAAAAATATCCTAACATTTTATACAACACCATTTAGTCTCAAGTTAAGCAGAGCTTGTGCTATGGGCACTAGACAATGGATAGAATACTAACATACTTCCTTTTTTTTGTAATATATACTTAAAATATACAACTCCTGACACTTTTAGGGAACGAAAATGTGAGTAGAAGTAAAACTAAGTTTTCATCACGATTAATAAATAATACCAATATATTATGTACGTACCTACATACATAGTTAATATGTATATGTATGTAGGTAAACATACGAACTATAAAGGCTGTTATTCAAACAAATGGTAGAGATACAAATTAAAGTAGATTCAATCGATGCCAGTAATTATTTATTCAGCGAATCGATTTCGTTAAATAGTACTGTCTACTTTTTTTGGTAGCTTAGGAATGATCGATTGAAAACAATTTTGGTAGTCGAAAATGTTAAGCCAAAGATTCAGGTAGAATATTAGAAACACATATTTTATTATGTATGTGTTGTATCGTATCTATAACTACGATGGTCAACCGATCACGGGGGCTAGACAAGTTGCATTTTGACATTCGAATCGACAAACAAAATTTATGGAAATGACACAAGCTTTCGACAAATCGGGCTGTCACTAATGTCATTTGCATATAATTATTTTGTTTGTCGATTCGAATGTCAAAATGCAACTTGTCTAGCCCCCCTGCAAGATAAAACTGCGCTTGCCGTGGTCTGTATGTGGATAGGTGACCATAACAGATTCAGTTCAAGTTCAAGTTCAAATGTTTTTATTTCAAACTTTCATTTGAATGTAATAATATTATTATTATACTAAAAAGGTTAAATTTATTACAACCGTATCATATCGATGCCCCGCGACATTAATATAGTTTTTCCCAATACCTTGAGACATAACATACCATCACGGCTGTAGTCCCCAAAGGGTTAGGCAGAGGTGTAGTGCTACACATCCACAGTTTGCCGGTATGTTTAGTTTATAGGTACTACGTAATAGAGCGAGCCTATTGCCATTAACCGGGCAAAAATCCTAACTCCAAGCTGCTATTGAGAATTTCATAACACTTTGTTCATAAACCTAATGACACTTTCCTATACCCGGAAGTCGTACCCCGTGGGAAGTTCCCAAAATCCTTTCTTATCAATATAGGATCCTTAGGGATATTATAAAATACCGAAACCTATGTTCCAAATTGGAATTTGCCATTCCACTTAAGTGCAATGAACTTATTCAATGAAGAAGACATAGAAGTGAGTGTATTACTATTTATTAATTATATATTTAATTGACTTTTCAATGCAGCAAAGTGATTAATTAATAAAAGTTGTACAGCCTAAACAGTGATTAGACGATTTCAGTATTAAAGGGTATTTATATTATTACATTCATTTTTAAAAAAAGCGTCTAGCGTCAAAATAAACCAATAAAAAAATACACAGCAATTTTGTTTCAAACGTAGTGCCATTAAAATGCATTAAAATTTTACATTTACAATTTTTGAGGGAAACTCTGGACGCCATGTTTCTGTGTGGTCATGACGTCATTGAAGTCAAACGTTGATCAATTGAGACTTTTTAGTTTACATACAAGTATGACGTAATAATATGGCGGCAACTATTTCGCTTATTTAAAATAAAGATTTAAAAAGTGAAAACTTAAAAATGATATTTATTTTATGAACTAATAACACCTGTGACACTCCATACAAACTTTCCGATACCGCTGCACACTACAATACCAAATGTCAAACTTGTCAAAATTACGTTTGTACACGTGCAAATGTGTGCGTGACGGTGTGTTGGCAGTCCGGCAAGAACACCGGCAGAATGCGGGGGACCTGAGGTATCTGAGGTTAGGGAGGGGCGGAGAGTGGCCATTTTGGTGGTGGTGTTATTATTTATTCTGTAATAATACTAACATTCTCCGACTGCATATTGCCTTTAGCTATCTCAGTTGTATAATTTTAGACGTTTTCTTATAAAGAGCGAAATACCCCATTGCTTTAATTTTGCATCGTGTAATTTGAGCTTTTAGAATTAAAATGTTTCTCTCGTGTGACTTATCTATCTCAAACTATGTTGAAGTTATGTCGGTACATCGGACAGCAATCGACAAAATTGCGTTACAAACATAAATTGCACCACTCCAGACCACTCACCTACATTTACATGAAGTACCTACTACAAACTATTCAATTCACTTACGAAGCAGAAGTACTGGGTATGGCAATTTATTTATCATCAAGTGTATTTTTATATATATCAATTGACATCAAACTAACGGTGGCCCCCTAAACTTGCCTACAAAACTACTGTAGGTCTCGGTGTATGAAAAAAATTTGTTCGAATGCGAATACCCTCTAGAACTCAAGATCGATGTTTTTATTATAAGCATTTATTAAAGAAAGCTGTGGTAAACGATACTAATTATATCAATACATATTAAGCCGAGCAGAGTGGTAACAAACAAACTTACACATTAACGTATTATAGGTAGTCATGATGATGTAGCCTGTTACCGAGTGCGCATGCGCGTCGCCTGATAGTCGGCAATCATTTTAGCCATTACACCGAAAGTCACCGATACGTTTCATAATGTTACTACATATTTTTGGACCATGAACTTCCAAAGCTAGCAATATAACATCCGTATTCCCTGAAGGGCTAAGCAGAGATGCTACTGCGTCCGAGATGGAACTGAGAATTGCATAGGTAAGTATAATAACACTTTGCTCAACCTAGAAATCGAACCTAACACCGCAGAAGATCGCAGTCGCAGTAACCACTAGGCTAAAGAGGCTTATATCGAATCCAAAAAATCTGTGGATTTTTTAAACCGATGTAAAAGCGCTTCTACGAATGAAAAACAGAATATTATCTCTACGGGACACGAAACGCATTGTGCAAATAATAATATGCATTGGAGTTAGGGTTGCCAGGTAGAGGGTTAAGGTTTATGGGCAGAAAAATATATTATCTTGTTATTATCTTTATATTTTATATTTATTGTGTAGGTCAAGTGTACAATAAAGTGTTAAATAAATAAATAAAAATAACACCGCAACAGATAGGCAAGAAATATTTTACACATAGTATGTCATCATCATCATGGCCTCCAAGACTTTCACAAGAATCAGTTATATGCCACAGGCCTCCAAGACTTTCACAAGGATCAGTTATATGCCACCTGCCTCCGACAACTCCCAGCAACCTTTAAGCTACCAGATCATTATTTTGTCCAGCTCGCTGGAGGCTGATAAACATGATGATGGACATTCATCAAAATGAAGGTATCCAGGTCGTAATAAAGTAATTTTCATCCCACCATCTCGGAAAGAGTATTTTTACTCTTCGATAACTGAGTGCGAAAGTCGTTTTTATCCTCTAGAGAGACAAAGTAAATTGAATTTAGAACATCGTGCTTTTACCCCCCTGGCGCCGAATTTATCATACAACTTTTTTTTAATTTGTTAAAAACTCAGACTTGGAACCTTCCCTAGGTTCCGAGGCTAAACCCAATAAAGTATCGATATATGTCGAATCGATATTTTTTGAAAATATCAGTATCGATACTGATATTTTAATTTAAAAATATCGATATATGGGCGATATATCTTAAAAACCAAATTATAAAACAACAAATCAAGTCGACCAAAAACAAAAAATACTTTAAATATAATTTGTTAAAAAGATGTTAGTAAAAAAAATGTATTCCTTTTAGGGATTTTATAATCTTAAAAATTATAAATGTTTATTGGTCTGTAAAAAATATAGATTTTTATACCTTTTCGATACTTTGAATTTTATATCGATGCAACGATATAATTATCGAAATATTAAATATCGCTCAAAAATATCGATACATTAAAAAAAATATATCGATATATCGATGTATCGATATTTTTTCAACAAGCCTACCGGAACTTTCTTGGTAAACTTTTTTAAGTCACTAAAACCAACATTACAATACCTAACAAAAATATTACACTCAAGTAATTGTAGCAGCGTTACTTTCAATTTCTCTTAATTATAATAATAATAATAATAATATTATATACCTAGTATTATAGTATACCTACCTAGTATTATTACCTATATATTATACCTAGTATTATTTGTTATAATTTAAAGAATAGGTATTCTGTAAAACTTACCTATCATATAGTGTTTAATACCTAAACTGAAATAAAAGTATCTTGTGGTTGTAAATGTTTTTTTTAGTTATTTCCTCGCTGAGGTGGGATGAAAAGTTACGTGTTGCACTCGAGTGCAAAGATTTTTCACCTTGTGCTCTTTTAATTCCCTCGCTGACGCTCAGGATTCTAATTTTTGAATCACTCGCTCCGCTCGTGATTCAATTTTAGAATCCTTCGCTTGCTCGGTCATCAAAATTGAGCACGCGGTTAAAGAGCAACTTTGCACTCTTGTATAACAAATAACTATTTATTCATAAAGCCGTAATATTACAGAATTAAAAAAAATCACAAATACAACCACTCACTAGAGATAGAATTTTGACATTATTTGTATGGACGGTATGTCAAAATCCTATCTAATAATCAAATCTATCCACAAATTGGACATAGGAACCGACCGTAAGTAGATACAATAAGGATAGATATTTGTTTGAAGCAGAAAATTCTGCAAAAGTCGCAATAATCCACCCGCCAACCCTACCTACATCGCACGAATGTACTTACCTGCCTATTGAGTAAATCCAGTAGATATTCGTATCAGAGAAAGGGGAACGATGTGAAACGTATTGTTATTTTGCATTCGGATATTGTTACATTCAACGAAACATTAAAAATGAAAATCGAACTCATTCTATTTCTAAGTGCACTGTGCAGTGCACATTTTGCCTTGAAGTAAAACAAAATTAATAATTGCTATTCCTATCTCCACTATTAAAAGAAACTTTTGCAAGATACCTGATCATGCTTTTACCTACTTATATAATAAACAAGAGAGGAATTATTTAAAAAAGGTTAATTATTTACATATTTTTCGTTATCCCAAACGCGGGGATTCCCCCGCGTGGTCTTATAAATTACTAGCTGACCCAGCAAACGTTATTTTACCATATAGGGGTGGGTCATTTTAGGGGGATGAAAAATAGATGTTGGCCGATTCTCATAGATACCGGATAAGCACACAAAATTTCATACAAATCGGTCCAGCCGTTTCGGAGGAGTATGGCAACTAAAACTGTGACACGAGAATTTTATATATTAGATAACCTATTCCTCGAGAAAGATGTGGGTTTCTAATGGTGAATGGTAAAGAATTTTTGGAATCGGTTCGACAGTTTTTGAGTTTACTCATTACAACCATAAAAAAAAGTATATATATGATGTTGAGATGAATGAGTTTACCGCTATTCTGGAGGCAGTAAAAATTCTATCTCGGACAAAACTAAAGATTATTCAAGTGTATAATGAAATTGAATGTCATGGGTAGGCACAATGGCAGGTGATCATCCCCGGATGACACTCAGGGGACCGGACACGAGTTGACTTAAGTGAATGGACATTAGACTTGTTCCTGTCATATAAAATGTAATGGGTGTAGGTCACCTTTTAACACAAAATGATATAGATGATTTTCTTTAACTGCTTTTATCGAATATAATATATTTAACTATCGATATTATCGATAGCTACACTTGGTGGTCCCTAAATTAAACAAAAAATAGATGTTTATTGGTGAAATAGTTGTTGGTGAAACTACACTATCAAGCGATTGTGGACAAGCGCAAACCCATCAACTATAAAAAAATATATTTTTATTTAAATATTTTTTTATAATTTCTTATTAATTATTAAAATATGTATCTATAATTTTTTATAATCTAGATAACGATAGATTTTAATAAAACTATAAATAGGTAAAAAACAATATTATCTATTATTCTCTTTATTTATTTTCATACACATTATTTGTATTTTTAAATATTTTTATAAAAACAGAAAATATAAATACATTTAAAAATATAAAAAATAGTTGCCCACCGGCATGCATCGGGAACAGAGTTCAAGCTACCGGTGGTCAGGGCTCCTATTATTATTATTATTATTATTATTTATCAAATAAGTACACACGGTTAATAAGTTTTAGTTGAAACACACAAATTTCATCTTCACAACCCTTATAGTCCCACTGGGCATATACTGAGTTTTCTTTTCATATAACTAAGGGTAGGGATACACATGCATGTGGGAATTCTCGAAATGCCTACCGGCCAAGCCATCGGCGAGGGAGCTGTAGGAAAAATTGTAACATCGTGCAATCATGTTTGTGATTCGGGGGTAAATTCTTACCGTGCCTGGGTGTGATGAGTAAATCGTGTACACCGTCTTTATGTTATAACATTTAGATGATAGCATGTTCAAATAGTAATATTAGATCTCAAGATAGTGTCTATTTTTCCTTTTTTTTAATATGCTTATTTTTTTCTAGAAACGTAAATGCGTGATATCTTCGACATTGTAATGTTTCTGTTTTTTAAACAGTAGATATGTTTTTTTATTATACATGCATCATTTCCATAATTTCGAAAAAAATATATAATGAAGCTACATTAAAACGAAAAAATCAAGTACCTAGGTACTTCTCAAGTTGATAAACTCTACATACAGTTCACGCCAAACTTATTGTCTAAGCTAACTTTAACCCAGCCGTAAAAATCGGAGAATGAAAAATATTGCATAAAAATGATATGAAGCGACAGCCTACGACTTGAGCTTTCGTTTTTATTTATTACAATCCTATAATTTTCGTTCTACGATTTTTAAGACCGGGTGGGTTAAAGTTAAGTCGTGCCAACTTCAACCCGGACACCCGGACAATAAGTTTGTGTAAGTAACTGTACTCTATAGATACATTATTTTACGGTTCTTATTGCTTTGAAAAAATATTTTATTTTGGAGTAATTCAATTTATTAGAAACGCTCCACAAATTCACCAACCCCCTGTTTGACTATAAATAAATATCTCAAATTAGACAACATAACACCGTTGTCTGAATCAGTTTGAAAAAAGAATAAATTACATATTCGTAGCTGGTGTATTACGATGTCACTGTAGGTACTTCTTTTATTTAAGAGATGGGAAACGAACGAAGAGCCTTTTAGATTTATCTTTCCTGATTGTCGAAGAGAACAAAATAGGTTTAACAAAAAAGTATTGCTTTTATAAGTCCTGCAAGTTGCTAATTGGCTGGCACCTTGTTTAATTAACCTCAAAGTGACGTCATCCGCCGTATTTGTCGGCTAGTGGTGCTAACGCTACACTTTTATTTATTTATATCTATATATTTACAAAAATAAAGTATGTTAAAAAGTGCTATGTAAAATGTCTCAAAATATTTAATTAATTACATTCACTTCTTGTGTTTCCAATAACATCACCCTAGGGGCCTAGAGAATATAATATCTATTATCTACTCCATACAAAATGTTTTATGTTATTTCTAAACGAAAGGAGCGGATCATTCCCCTAACGACCTCACAGTTGACCATCCCTCAAAATTGTATTACGAGCTATCCCTAGTGGTTTAACACAAGTCTATCTAGACCGAGGCTTTGGAAAGGGGCTTAAATTTCAACCGTAGTTCTACATATTTTGAATACTTAAAATAATAGCGCTCTGTGTATCCTATACTGATTGAAGTTTTCTATAATATCTCTAGGTCCAAACTACTCGTACGTCCGAACTCCACTAAAATAGGACAGTATTGCAATTTCAAACATTATTAAAGTACAGTAGATTACCTATTTATATAATTACGAAAAATCATGTGCGTAATTTAACGGCAAAGAAAAACATCGTGAGAAAACCTGCCTGAGAAATTTTCTCGGCAGCAAAAAAGCCTAAATTATAAGATCGGAATAGAAATTTTAACCGAAAATTTAGTTACGCTAACAAGACATAAACTTGTTAGAAGCTACGTACCTATTACGTGCTCATTATATTTTCTTACCCCACTAATTTCTCTTTAATAGCCTTCCAACCCAAGTATCTTCCTCTATATTTTACCTAAGACCCCGTTCTTAGGTAGTAAATTATAGAGTGATTGGGGGCAGAACTTGGGTCAAGTTTAGCGAGCTACCTAATTCCGTCGCGATCGATTTTACGACCGAATTTTAAAAACATGTACGATAAAGAATCCTAGCAATAGCATAATAATTATGATAATTGTACAGAATGGAGACAACAATACCTACGAGTTTAAATGAAAATGCATCTTGTACTTCTGAAGAGCAACTATTAATAAAATCTGTCTCTGATGTACAAAATTATCTCCACAGTGTACGTAAATAAGACAAAACACACACAGAACACAATCTACCAATTTCAGTTATTTTATTTTTAGCCCAAAATGTGCCAAAATTGTACCATTTCCATGCCAGTCGGTTACACACGACTGTAGACCATTCTGGTTGAAAACTGGAAACGTATTCAAATGATCTCGTCACTGACAAGTTGTGACGTTACTTCGGTGAAATAGCTTTGACATTTTTTCCTTAGATCTGTTTATTTACTTAATAAAAAGCGAGTAAGCCAGGTTACGTGATTGTTTATTTTTAGAAAGAAGTGTTCACGTACGGTATCCATAACTTGCCGATATGGTTAGGTCCCAAGGTTTAAGAGTACTCAATAACTAGGAGTCGGATCTTTGGTTTCAAAAAAGGTCTAATAATCTGTCAGCCGTTACCATGGACCATCTGATACAACTTAGATTTGGGCCCCAGCAATTTACTGGCACATTTACATTTACTTGTCCAACCAGTTACGAAATCTTTCAGAACCTTTCTTTGTAAAAAAATATCACATTATTCATGTAAGCATGTAGGAAATTCTGAGAGGATTCTACGATAAGCCGCCGTATCTTGTTGAAACAATAAAAGAACGCCTAAAAGAAAATGTTTGGAATTTTGTAAAACTACCGCACCGAATAATTTTGAGAACCGCTCTGCAGTGAATTTATCTACTTATACTGTATTATTCATGTTTTATTAAGATAAAAATGTATTATGCGAAATTCTCAGTATTTGTAGTTTGATTGTAGTTTGAATTCAAAGATTAGAGAAGGAGGGACTTAAAAATCTAGCCACGAACTATGGATATATATATATATATATGGGTATATATTGGCATACAGATAGGCGTGAAGACCCATTCCTATTGCAAAAGCTCATGTTTGTTAGTAGGTACCGAGGACATAACATGAAACGCGTGATGAAATATTATATCAGTTTATATGTAGTGAACATTTCGTTTATATGTAAGAATTATGTAAAAGCGAGAATGTTTTTACACGCTGATACCTCTCGCGGCGTCGGCAACACGCGACACGCGGCTTAGAAAATCACCGAATTGCACGCTCCGCTTCAGAAATTTACCTTCTTCATTTAAAATAACTTCACTTAGATAATAAGTAAAAAGTTTATAGTTTACTACTTACATTATTTTGTCTTAGTTTATTGCTTTTCCCATACTCTTAATACTTATAAGAGTAAGTGAAAAGCTTTTTGATTTTTTCCGGCGCCGGAATTTCCATGAGTAATTTTCCACACTAAAAAGGCCGTCACCTCATATTAGATATATAATATAATTCATTATATACTAACTTTTCCTCGCAGCTTCGCTCGCGTCACGTTTGAACCCCGTTACACCCCATTTTCTGATGTTTTAATGGTTATTCTGTTATTCGGGGCGGAGACAAATCCAACAAATCAAAAACGATGAAAATGAGTCCAGTAGTTCTCGAGTTATAAGTGTTGTAACAAACCCGACTTTGTTTTATATAATAAGATACTATACATTACTATATCAAAGTATCGTTGCATTTTATGAAGTCCTTTGAAGTTACCCAAGATATAATATAAGGTTAACGCCAAAATGTTTATTTTTTCCGCTCGCGGCCGCCTATTTTACGCTCTAGGGAAATTCAACCAAGATTGAGATAATGCCCCTACATCGCACATGCTATACAATACAATTTATTTACGCAGAACTTAACACAATCATGTTGACGTAACAGTATTTTCAACTTACGAAAAAAATCGGAGGATTTTCTCAATCGGGTTGTTTTTTAAATGAACGTTACTTCAAAACTTCGAAGTGATATAACCGATATTGATTTTTTGTTATGTAAAATCTTCCTTATATGATTTCATCCATGTACTAGTGGCTTATCTGTAGGTATATAGTGGTGGGAGATACTAGTTATCTGTCTTAGCTTTTAGGCCAACCTATAATTATTGAAAACCAAACT
Source organism: Acronicta psi (assembly GCA_946251955.1). NCBI lineage: Eukaryota > Metazoa > Arthropoda > Insecta > Lepidoptera > Noctuidae > Acronicta > Acronicta psi. The sequence goes on along the minus strand of OX276482.1, from coordinate 9,032,644 downwards.
ATATTGCGTAGCACTCAATTTATAGACACCTACACCTACGTTTAAAAAGACGAGAAAATTTACATAATAAAACTCAAGCAAATTTGCTTTAAGTAAGTAATTTTTATTTTTTTACTTTTTTATAGATTTTTAGTTTAATTGAATTCTTTTTAGTTATTATCTAAGTGTGCGATATTTGAAGAAGGGAAATTTCTGAAGCGGAGCGTGCATCTTTTATATTTTATATTCATCTATATTTATCTCAAGAACGGCTGGGCCGATTTTTATGATTTTTGGTTTATTGGATTTTTCTGCGCCCTGAATAGCAGAATAAAAACTTAATGCGAACGATGCAGTGGGTGGAAACTAGTTACCTACTTATTAAACTACAATTATTATGACGTCATTAACTTATTCTACTCGTACGTCCACTTATGTACGGCAGAAAGATAATATCTTAAAACTATTGTGTTTATACATAGGTCATAATTAGTGCGTACGGGTCATTAGACATAATTAGATTATTATATTGCTCACGCTCAAGTGTACAGTAGGTATATAAGTTATTTTTAATAAGCGACATGTAAAAAATTATGTTGGTCACGCGAGTAAATCACGCAACTATATTAAATATAACAGTAATTATTTATATTCATGTTTTTTATGTCAAATGTTTTTAACTGTCTAACAAAAAAACAACTTATTTAATACCTAGTGTGATAAGAAAATGTATAACATTAATTATTCCCCCATCCGGATTAATGTATTTATTTATTTATTATTTATTTTATAGTTGATCTACAATAGCGTACAAAGGCGGTGTTAATGCCATAGTTAGGCATTTTCTACCAGATTACATTTGGGTGGTGGAGAGACTATAACGATAGATGATGCACTAAAATAATAGAGTGAGAGGCATAAGGCGAAGACTAAGGCCGGCCACACATCCGGAATTTTTATAATTTTCATAATCTGAATTCAGATTATTAATTAAGAAAGTCTAGAATTCCATACAAATTAAAGATCGATCTAAGATTTTCATAATCTGAAAAAATCAGAATGTGTGTGGTAAACAATTACTTTGTATGGAATTCTGGGCTTTCGTATTTAATAATCCGAGTTCAGATTATGAAAATTCCGGATGTGTGAGGTCGGCCTAATACCGAAACTAAAAGTATAAACTTACATATTTATACAATATACAAATACATATAAACAATACCTACATACGAACAATTAATTATTTTCATTGATATTTTTCATTAAAATGAAATAACAGTAATAATCATTAACGGTACAATACGTGTACCGTATAAATAATGTATCTAATCTTCCGCAAGGCACGCGATTCGGCCCTGACTTTTACATCGTCATTACGTCACAAAATGTCAATGTTCGGTAAATTTTCTGTAATCTTTTTTTTCTTTTTACTATTAATTTGTCGATTAAGAATCGGAAGTTTATTTTGGACATTTTTAATTACCTGATTGGCATTCTTTTGCTAAAACGAATAGAAATAAAATGCCTAGAAATTACACAAGCTTTCGACAAATCGCGCTGTCATTTCCATACATTTTCTTTCTATTCGCTTGTCGATTCGAATGTTGAATTGCAACTTGTCTAAACCCGGTAGTAAGTACTCGTATGACGCTTGGACATACCAAACCGTAGCGCATCGCAAAACTTCGTAAAAATAACTTGGCCCGATTCCGTAATGCAGCCCGATTGTAAGCGCCCAGTTCATACAAAATGTACGAAATTGTGTCACCGTAAAAGTGTAAAAACCGTTGAAACTCTATCCCGCGAGATTACAAACTGTCGAAATTTAGAGTAGTACATACTGTAACATACTGCCAACAATTTTACGAATTATTCGGTTACATTTTTTACACCGCAAAGGTGGCAAACAAGCATATGGTCGGCCCGATGGTAAGCGGTTACCATAGCCTATGGACGCATGCAACACCAGAGGTATCACTCGCGCGTTGCCGATCCTAAAAACCTCTTAAGAGGTTTATGAAGGATTCATTGCGCCGACAGTTTAAGGGAATATTCCTCTTGCTGCCAGCGCAGCGCATCCTTAGAAGGAGCTCTAGCAACCTTACTCACTGCAGGCACACAACACACGATAAAGTGTGTTATTTGGCTGCAGTTTTCTGTAAGACGCGAGGTACTTCCCCAAATTGGGATGGGCTGCTCCAGATTCGAGCCATAAATGGCTGTGCCCTACCTCTCTTAAAAGTATGTGAGCCTTTACTGTACTTAATATATTGCTGCTACATTTTAGAGCTCTTTTAGGCTTGAAAAATGAAATGATTTATACACAATAACAAACAATTTCAAACAATTGACTTTCACGACTCGCGCACAATACCGGGCCGTTACCCAACATTTTTATAAATTCCACCATCGTTATGAAACAATGGGAATCATCAAGGAAATGTTGCAAAACACACCCAAATGAAAATATACGGTGCTTAAAGGATCAACACGGGAAATATGGCGCAACATTTTCAATAGTTGATCGCTATTCGTGTGGGTAATTTGTGTGTTTTTTTCTCAGTAATTGGACACTTAACAAATTGCCTCCTAAATAACAGGGAATAGCCACAAATACGTAAGGGGTAGTACAGATTGGTACCCGCCTGCAAACGAATAAAAAAAACCTAGTACACAGTTTCTCAGAACTTTCTTTAGGGATTTCTGACGTGTAGACTATTAAACTAGACACAAAAATTTATCGCTCATTCCCATTATATGCCTTGGGGAAATGTCTCCTCTCCAAAACAATTTTTATTATTATGTAACTTTTACAACTAAATAATTGATTATCAATCCACTTCATTACAAGACACGTATAAAAAATATCACGTATCAAACTGTCATTATGTATCAATACTGGATCACAGTACAGAGATGGACTGTGACTGGGTGCTATCCGTTATTAATTTAATAAAAAGACCGAGACCCTCCAAAGAGTCTATTATGATTTCTAATTGATCCTGGCCGGTATGTTTTTACATCCTTATAAAGTTCGAAACAATAGGAAATCTATTATTATGAAAGTGATAAATAAATGATATTTATATCTATTCCCGGTTCGTGCAGTGTTATTGGTTTCTATAGGAAATTCTCAATAACGCATTTTGGATTTGTCGCCGGTTAATGACAATAGATTCGCCCTCTATGATATGGGACCTAAACATACCAATGTACATTAGTAGGTAGGTACCCCATTGCCACACCCTTCAGGGAACACAATGCGTGATAATAGGTTGTATTATATATGTGTTTACTTAGCCGGTCTTAACGGATAACTCCAGACACGCATTTTAACGCTGTATGAATTACTTTACAGCTAGCACTAAACTTATCCTCGCGGTGTTGTTCACTTTCATAATATATTTCCCCAATTCCGTGGAAATTTCCCAAAATCCTTTCCTAGCGGATGCCTTTGAGATAATAAAATGTGTGCTAGATTTAGTCACTCTAGTCATCTTTTCCTTTTTTACAGATTCGCTAATCTGTACGCGCCCTAACAGCAATCATCGGAATTAAAACATACAAATGCGAAAATATGTTGTTAGTGGAAATTATTACGTTAGTGTTTGTTAGGTTGTTAGAAATTAATTCAATTGCTGATATTAATATTAGAAAGCTTTTTAATAATTCAAATGAGGTTTGTATTGTTTTTTTGCGTGGTGAAATCAAACCTACTTTAAGCTATTTATTACTGGCAATGTGTTTATTACGTTTAAAAATGGAACGGTTCGATTATATAGACATTGGTAGGTAGTGTGGAGGCTTACCAGTCCTCCGCAGGAGCGTTACCTGAAAGCTAAAACAAAAGGAAACACACGATTATTGGAACACAGCTGATGCTGCGGTTTATTCAATCTGAAGGCTAATACTAGAATGACATGCGAAATTTTCTTCAAGTCTTCTAAACAATTCAGCTACGTTTTAAATTCAAAACATATTTTTTATTCTACGATGACAGCTCTTGATGCCAACCAGGGCTTTTACGAAGCAGCCTCTGTAGAAACCTCCTTCGGTCTCTACAGTAGTACCTAAATTCTAAATACAATTATCAGAGACCCGTTTGGTACGAAACCATATTTCCTGTTCAATACCACAATACACGGTTATTAAACAACTCAAATAGGACGAAGCGAACAATCAAACTTGGGCAAAATGTTCGGAATAACAACAGAGTTCCACTAGCTTTCAGCACTGGCTTCCAGGAACTTTGAATGCATTGTGGATATTTAATTAGTTCATCGTCGTTAGTTTATCAACACTACTCTGATTATTTGATTAATAAAAACCACATAGGTACCTTCAGGCTAGCATTGTGTTCAACCATTCGTAGGTATGTTAAGGTCCCATGAAACAGGGGACAAGCATATTGCCTTTAACCAGCACTAATCAAAACTCCGACCGGCTGAGAATTTCATAGAAAAACTAAATAAGACTATGTTTACTTGGCAATCGAACCCAGAACTCTCTAGCTCAGCAGTGATGCCCTGGGAAGCAGAATGAGAAGGACGCTGCTTTTCTTCTTCTTGCGTTAGCGGGTCAAGCAGGAATGAAAGCGTCTGAACGCAGCATTAATTTTCAATTCAAAGTAACTCAGTGTGTTTCCCATAGATTCAATTACAACATTTCCTAGAAAACCAACTTTAGAATCGCAATTTATAGCTATTAAACATTGATTAAAAAAATAAATGTTTAATAGCTTTTGCCTAGGTATATATATATATGTATGTCAGTATGACAATTTGACATACGGAAGCCTAAGTGGTCTAATAGAGCTCTGAAATTATGAGCTGGCTCATAGTGCTGTTTATTATTTTATTACAAATTCAAGAATTTTAAGCTGTGCTTTCAGAACTTTTGGTTGGACAAAACAATATTATAATATACAGGAAATCTATACTAATAAGGAGAGACCGTAAGAGTAAGTAGATATGATCTATCAGATAAAAAATATGTCAAAATTTCTATAATTTGACTTGGGCCATTGAACTTGAATTCTTCTTCTCTCTTCTTGACATTGAATTCACCTAATTAAATATGACACAGTTTAATGTACTAGCTTTCTGCCTTGATATCTTTTTTCACCCGTTTTTGCAACATTTTTCATTACTACTCCGCTCCTATTAGTCGTAGCGAGATGGTATATGGCCCATAGCCTTCCCCGATATATGGGCTATCTAAAACTGAAATAATTTCTAAAATCGGTCCAGTAGTTTTGGAGCCTATTCAATACAAAGAAACAAACAATCAAATCTTTCCTCTTTATAATATTAGTATAGATATAGATTAGTCTATGCTTCTAAGGCACGATCATACAGCGACGTCCGCTTTTGTTATAATAACAGAGATTAACAATAACACCAGTAGAATTATTGTGTTACTCATTAAAAAATTAGGACAGGTCATTGTAGCAGAGGGCATAAACATCCCCGGATATAATTTCAACCGGGCATACATAATTCAAACGTAACCCAACCCTTTTGCAGAGTTAATTCTTTTAAAATTAGATTTAGAATATTCGCTTAAACATCTCGAGGCAAGCGGATCCGGGCTTACGCGACACGAAACAGAATTAATTACTCGAAGGTAGAGCGTAAGCTAATTATGTGGAAGGTAGTAAACAATGGTTTCAGTGTGCGAGAGATGTAAGTGGAGTGCTGTTGCTAATTGCATTTATCCACGTTAAAACTTATTATAGTACTTACTAGCTTTCGCTAGGTACCAGGGGCCTAGCCAAGTTGTAATCTGACATCCGGATCGACGTACGAATAGAAATGACATAAGCTTTCGACAAATCGCGCTGTCGCTAATGTCATTTTCATAACATTTTCTACTACACTATTCGTTTGTCGATTCCAATGTCGAAGTGCAACTTGTTCAACGTTCGGATCGATGAATGAATAGAAACAAAATGTATGGAAATGACATAAGCTTTTGATAAATTATCTGACGTTTACAAATGCCATTCCTTTACTTTTTATTAGCTATTCGTTTGTCGATTCGAATGTCAAATTGCAATTGCAACTTCTCTAGGCCCCTTAGCCAAGTTGCAATCTGACAAACTAACTGAAAACTTAAAACCCAAATCGACGACTTAGCGTACTCTCTTAGGCTGAGATTCAAAGAAGAGACTCAGCATGAACTTACGCTTCCGTATGTCAAATTGTAATACAAATTTGACATACGGAAGCCTTACTTTACGCTGAGCATCATCTCTGAATGTTAGCACTAGACACAGAGGGGTCTCGGTGTGAAAAAGAATGGTTGCCATGCATGGGCTGATCGCAGTAAGCACACCGTAACTTTGTAGATAAATGTATCAGCGGTAACTATTGCTTAACCACGAGATGACGAGACCTTAAAGATATTATAGTCTTGTACGTTCATAATAACAGAATATAAACACAAGCCTCAAAATGTATTGGAAATTGCGGTAACATCACGAATAAACGCTAATAGCCGAGCACTTTATTGCCATCCTTAACTAAAGCCGTTAGTGCCTAACCGGCGAAGCGTGTACTACGCTCGAGCGGTTTACATCTCACTGATATTCCGAAGACGAAACCGTTTTAAGCGCCCGTTACACTGGGAGAGTATCGTTTGCGTGTGTCGCGCTACAAATACTTGCCTGTACTGTAACCAGTGCATGAGGCGAGTCTCGCCTTCGACACTCGAATCCGATTATCGCTTAAGTGATACGGTGACGATTATCGCATAAGTGACAGTTTTGGTCATACTGTAAATACCATAGGAGAGAATCGCATGGAGAGTTTCGCATACGATAATCGTATACGATTTTTCGCCGCTCGCATTCGAGAAATAGTCGTACTGTAAAGGCGGCTTTAGACTAGCTGTTCCAAACGATGTTACTCGTGTTCATCTAATTTCAACCAATCCCCATCCGCAATCCGTCCATGATGAGGCATCTGATTCATTCACTAGAGCCGCGACAAATGAAATTAATGACGAGATGATTAAAGGTTCTCCCTCACTTAGAGCATTCGCCTGTAATGTAACGACAGAGTCGAGCATTACATCAGTGAGGAACGAGAACCTAGCATTACAGTGCGCAAACTGTAATGTTGGTTACAGTTTGCGCACTGTAATGTTCGGTTCTCGTAACTCACTGTTGTAATGTTCTCGTCTCTCACTGTTGTAATGCTGGACTCTGTCGTTCGACTTCGTTCAACTGAGCATCACAGTGCGGAATGTTTGTAATATTTATGATTGAAGTAATGTAATGCTCAAAATGGAATCGTTAATGAAACGTTACATTACAGGCGAATGGTCCAAGTGAGGGAGCACCCTAATGGCTGATTTATAAAGGAAGAATAATAAATATTGCAGCAACGAGTTGAAGTCGAGACCTATGACTTGGCTTAGCGTTACTCATTTAGACACATTTTCATGTGCTATAAAGATAGAACTGCCTCGTTGGTCTAGTGGTCTCAAGCGCGACTGCTACGCTAGAGGTCCTGGGTTCGATTCCAAGTGTTGTTGAGTTTTTCTGTATAAATCCCAGTAGCAGCTCGGAGTCTGGGTTTGTGTCCGGTTTATGCCACTTTAGGGGGAAACTGTGGGAGAACTGTGGGAGTACAGTAGCACACCTCTGCATAACCCTTCTGGGAATACAGGCGTAATGGTATGATATAAAGGTAGATAGCATTCCGAATTCCCTGTTAACTAAACCCTTCTGTCAGCTGTCAGAGACACTTACACGTTTCTACGTCTATAAGCATTTATATCGACTACACAAGAGGAAAATACCAGTGATTTGTCCATAAACACCTACGTTTATTACCTTTTAAATGCTTTTTGATATATGCCATATTTTCGTTTTTATGTTTAGTATGTGAGAGGGAATGATAGACGGTTGATTATGGCCAAAAGCTTGTCGGATTATTGACAAGTAATACAAGATGAACTTGGATCATGAGAAGATGGATCGTAGAACTATCAAATTCAAATTATTTATTTGTAGAATACACAGAATGTTACAATTTACAAGTTACAATGAATACGACCAATTTAAATTGGTAAAACAATTTATGTTGTGAAGGATAATACTACTAACGAATCGAATTAATTAGGTTAGCCTCAAATGATCTTGTAACTTTCCACGAGCTATTAGGAAGAAATGTTTCCCATTTTTTTCTTCTCGATCGAAACTGTTACCGAGTCTTAAAATTATTTTTTGTGCGTAGTTGGCTTTGTAGCAGACTTAAAAATAGAAGACGATGTAGTGACTCGTATTGAGAAGATTATAATGTTGAGGTGGTTTAGGCATGTCGAGTGAATGAAAGGGATTTATAAAGTTAATGTCAGTAGAAGTGCCGGGAGGGGACACCCTAGAAAGACATAGATCGCCCTTAATGGTGTAGTTCTTCAAAAAGGTGAGATGAGTCGGTCGAGATCGGCGCGTGTGTGAGATAAGTTGTATGAATTTGGACGAAGAAAAAGATGTAAGTACCTATGCAAGAAAGCAAATGGCGTTTTGTAGTTTTTGCCTACCCATATGAGAAAAAGGTGAGTGGGTGTGTATATTAAAAAAAGGATATCTTCAATTTGAGTTCGTTTCTATTTTATGTAACGCGATGTCTACTGCGTTTGCAAACATATTTAGGCTTTTTTAAATCAATAATAATTATAGTTCCGATCTCATCCATTTTTATAACTTTTGTTGGGTTCAGGTTTCTGACCATCAGCTCGACCACAAAATGCTTGAAGCCAGTTTTATAATTAAATACCTATCGTGAAGTTAAGTTCTTTAATGGCTGTTTGCTATGGAAAAAGCTGTGTGTAGTTAAAGTTGATAAATTCACGTCACAATTCATCATAATCATTATTAATAGTACGTCATGTGGGTGTGTATTTATGCTTACAATAAACAGGGTTTAAAATACATGAATACGATGAAAAGCGATTTGGTGAAATACAGATCCGAAACGGATATTGTTGGAAACGTATCAACAATGTATTTTGAATTTATAATGCGTTGAAATTAGCTTAAAGATTCCGTATAATTTATGGCTGCATTACGTATTTAAAGATTTTTGTTTATTTTAATGAAACACGTTATGTTTATAAAATCACTAGCTTTCGGCCAGCGGCTTCGCCTGAGCTGTTTGGGCTATCTTCCTATAAATTATAGCCCATGTTACTCAGTAATCTGACGACGACGATTTGACGACGTCTGTGGTCTAGTGGTTCGAGTACCGGACTGCTGATCACGAGGTCGTGGGTTCGATTCAAACAGGACACAAACATTTCTTGTGCTAAACTTAAGTGTTTGTGTTTGTCTGGGTGTTTCTTATGTGTTATAAGTATGTATTTCCAAAAAAAAAGTATATAAGTATTATATCCATTGTCTAGTACCCATAGTACAAGCTTTGCTTAGTTTGGGACTAGATGGTGCTGTGTAAAAATGTCCCAGCATATTTATAAAAAAAAACTGTCCAGTATAGTTTCGGAACCTATTCAATGCAAACAAACAAAAAATCAAATCTTTCTTCTTTATACTATTAGTATAGATTACTTCAGTTTCATAACGGCTTTGGGCGTATTCTGATATATCTTTTAGGATACTGACGAATTTGTATTTATAATATGAAAATGAAATGAAAATGTTTTTATTTTTCTCAGACATTGCATATTATACAAATATAAAATTGAGTCAGCCCCAGTAAGTTACAAATAACGATTACGACAACTTCAACTACAAATTACTTCTTCCCTTACGAATTAAAAATATCATAATATTGAGACCATTTTATAAAATAAATACACAATAAAAAATAAAAAACGATAGGAAATAGAAAAATAAATCAAAATAATAATAAAATAAAATTAAAACGTTGTATTATTAATCGATTGTTATTGAATTTTTGACGCATTTTGTACGAAGCAGTAGTAAACTGCTTTCAGATTTATTCAAATTTGAACATCAAGAACACTTTTCTACTCGACTACCTATTCAAATCACAAAATTTGTCAACGACAAAATTCGACAAAATTCAGTTGCCCAATTCAAATATATGCATATGCATTTAATCGGGGAGAAGGACAATCTTAGTGGGACCGGTTTACCTTAAGTATGTAGGTACGAAATTTAAAAAAAATACAAATCACAAGGAGTGCACAAAATCTTAATCGTCTGCCACCTGGGCCTATAGACAAGTTGCAATTTGACATTTGAATCGACAAACAAATAAAAACAAAATGTATGGAAATGACACAAGCTTTCGACAAATCGAGCTGTCACTAATATCATCTCCATACATTTTGTTTGTCGATTCGAATGTCAAATTGCAACTCGTCCAGCCCCCTGAAAGCGTGGGAGTATGTCGGACTCGACTCGAATGACTAAAAACCGCACTCGCCTCCCCTTGCCTTAAAGTCACACACACACATGGGAGTCGGAATATTCACAACGACCATGTCTGGTTTACGGCCCCATACATATCAACTATGTTCTAAGCCACTTCCCAACTAAGTTTATTCTATATACATATATTTTTTTGTGGAATCCTTAACAAAATACTTGCTCGTATACCTACATTAACATTAAAAATTTATAACAAAATGTACAGTATCGAACAAATACTTGAATTAATGGGAACAGACAGCTGCCTTGAAATGTATACTGTCCGTTTATCTTTTTAATTATTTTGTATTGTCCCATACGTCCTATCAATTATCAAGAATAGTTAGGACTTATTACTAGTTATTTTTTTATTCATTATGACCTTGATACATTTATAGGTGGTGAAAAAAATAAGGCGTGTATTAACATACATTTAACATCACATACTATCAAAGTGTTAGGCAGGGGTGTATTTTTAGGTACCTTTATATATATATATATATACACATATATAGAATTGAATTGAATCCAATCCTCTAGTGTGTAAGTCAAGCTATAATAATAAAAAAGATAAAACAAAATACTTTATTTGCTAAAAAAAAATTACAGTAAGGTTTACGAATATACTTTTCACTGAAATACTTCGGATACAAGTTATTAAAGCACACAATTGTTTAGTGAAAAAAGAAAAATTAAATCACTAAACATCCTGTTTCAACAGCAATTTCTGGAAAAAAACAAAACCACAAGTTCCAAAGACAAAAATAACATTTGTCAATAATTTATTCTGAGAAAGAAACCCAACAAAACACAAACAAAATTATACACTTACCTCTCGAAATAATTTTCAGGACGACCGCTCGAACGTTGCTACACGCGTTCACTTCAAAAAAAACTTATTTAACACTACCAAAAAACCTTAACAAATGTTCACATTTGAATTTATCATCCATTTGTTTACCACATCACTACACGACTGTACTAAAAGCGAATCAAATTCGAAATTCAAAATAAGTTTAAAGAACGCCTTCGGTTTTTGGTCGGGTATTAAAAATTTACGTTGTGCGCGCGAGACGCGGGAACACAGACGTCCGGTAGGGTGGGAGTCTCCGGCTGAACTGAAATTCTGAAATAGTTGGTACTGGAACGACGCGTTGTAAGGGCGGTTTCAAACGTACGGCTTACTATCTTTACTTACAGTGCAAACATTTCCTTACTACTGAATGAAAATTGTGATGGGTATTGTGTTCCATTCTTTGAAGGAGAGTTTTATCTCGGTTACAGAATTAGCAGTAAAGTCCGCTGAAATAATGAATGGTTTTGCTAAACAAATGTAAAAAGGGGTTTTACAAATTCATTTTATTTTTATTTCAATTAGACCATATAAATAGGTCGTTTTTAAAGGTGACACTAGTTACAAGGTTCCGAAAAAGTGGGACTTATGGAGAAAAGAGAGTTTAACCTAACCAGGCATAAACCCGAACTCAGAATTGCAACTGAGAACTAATGTGAGGCTAACATTCAGAGACGATGCTCAGCGTAAAGTAAGGCGTAAGTTCATGCTGAGTCTCTTCTCTGAATCTCAGCCTTAATCTCTCGAGAACTGCTGGATCGATTTTCATAGTATTCGATTTGTTGGATTTGTCTCCGCCCCGAATAACAGAATAACGAATAAAAAACAGGGTTCAAACTTGACGCGAGCGAAGCTGCAGGAAAAAGCTAGCAGCTTTTAATCTTCAGGCTGAATTATGAATTTTGTCTCTCCACCGACAAGTATCGGATTGTAATATTATTCAATCATGAAGATAGCGTGTAGGTACTGTACTTATAATTATTATATTAATATAAGTAACATTTACGCCTAAGTCGTCATCTAGTGTATCTACTATCATAGTACTTACTTTCGTCAGATAATCAAGAACCGATGTATGTTCAACGTCATTCATGCGATATTTGATGCTAATTAAATCGATATCCATCCACCTATAGGTACCTACCCATTGCAATGTGTAGTTTAAACTCTACTCAGAGTAGAGTTTCCCAGGACCAGTGATTGCTTCAACATTAACCATTTAATGTTGAAGCAATCACTGGTCCTGGGACTTAGCTGATGTAGTCTGGTACCTCATATAATTGTTATTATGATTAACTGTAAAACCGCCGCACTCAGAGACGTCACTTAACCTTAATGAATCATTAGCTAATGACACCCAGTATATCTTAGTACACTGACAACAAACGCGAATATGGAAAAATAGGTCAAGATATAGTAGCCACTGTTTGTTAATGATTCATTAAGGTTAAGTGACGTCTCTGAGTTGGGGTGTAAGTAATCCATCCCTGGATTGTGTAAGATTTTCATTTAGTTGTCATTTAATTTAGATAAGGACAAATAAAATTAATAGTACTTATGTATTGAATTACTGATTGCAAGCGAGAGGGTGTATGTATGTATGTATTTAGTAACTGTATGGCCGGCTTGGACAGAATACCAGCGGTTGACACGATACGTGATGTTGACCACCATGCTGAGTCCAAGACCTTTTTGTCTTTTTTTTTAGATTTAGCTCTAAGCCACTATTGTTAATTTTATAACTATTATTAGTGATAGGTACATAGTTATCAATTTTGGCTAAGCCTGTACACCAAAGGCAAATAAAATTCATTTTCTTTATTTCTTTCATGTAGCCAATTTTCTTGGTAAAACTTCTAGAGCATTGAGGGTATGTGAGCTCACTATTGACGATATTTTAAGAAAGAGCGAATTAATTATCACACGCTTATACGATGAGTAGAAACATCAATATTGACCTCTAAGGTACAGGTGAACACCTAGTTTAGAGGTTTCAGGGTTTAAATAACAATGCATAATATGCCTGCAAAACTACATTGTATGATATAGTTACATTTTAACTGTGTACCTTTGTACTAAACATATAATATGTACTAGGATTATTTCCTTTACCTGAATAAATAATTTATTATATTCTTTTATTGTGAGGAAACTTTTAGAATAGTAATACTAATAGATTGAAAGGAAATTTTTAGATGTGCAAACATCTAAGATATTTTCTGAACAGCGTGTGAAGGGTTCATCTTCTTCCAATGCTTTGTTAAGTCTGAGAAACGTGATTTGAACCGACGATAAGTTTTATCTACGTTGATGACTACGTTGACGGCGTCTGTGGTCTAGTGGTTTGAGTACCGGACTGTTCATCACGAGGTCGTGGGTTCGATTCCCACAGTATACAATATCTATGTGATGAACTTAATGTGTGTGTTTGTCTGTGTGTTTATTATGTATTATAAGTGAAGGTATTTGAGGCATTTTTTTAGACAGCACCATCTAGTACCAAACTAAGCATATATGAGTAGGTACAGACAATGGTTATAATACCTGTAGACTTTTTTTGTTAATATATATCTACATAATTATAATACATAAGAAACACCCAGGCAAACAGAAACACTTACGGTCATCACATATAAGTAATATTTGTGTCCTGTGGGAATCGAATCCACGACTTCGTGATCAGCAGCTCGTTACACGAACCACTAGATCACAGACGTCATAAAAAAATATTTGTGTGCAAACTAGCTATGTGCCTTAAATGTAAAGGCTCTACTTGTCGCTTTCATTTATAAAAGGTCCTTTTTAAACTAAATTTTATGCAAATTTGCGGTATCTTATAAACTTTATTCAACCCGAGTTGAGCCGAGGCACAAAGCCCGCGTCGAAAACGCGGTCGCGCCCAGTATAGTCAATTAATAATTCCACCACACCCATATTTGATAGTGTTAGCGCCTAGATAGCCGCGAAATGACCACACTTCGACTTTTGGAGACTGATGAGAATACAATGCTTCATTGCCATAATTGCCATTCGTACAGTATTTCGTTGGCCAACAACCCCCGTCACAAAATGTCGTTTGCCATTTTGTGGTGGCGGCCATCTTGGATTTTAAATTTATCATAGTGTATAGTATAGTATTCTACTAGTCAAGCCCTTTCATTTGATATCCATATTGACGGAGCTGTAAAAAAGTATGTACTTAATCCGCTATTTTCTGGACCAATTTTCATCAAACATAGCTAAGAACACTCCCGACTAATTCACCTTTAAAAAAAAAACACAAAATCAAAATTGGTTCATCCGCTCGCGCACCCGAGCACACACACACACACACACACAGCCACGTCATGCTTATAACACCCCGTTGGACATTTTGAGGTCTGACTGGCGGGCGACAACTTCGTCCGTAGCCAAAAATGTGTTCTGAATGAGTAAAATAAGTAATTCAGGAACAGTTCCTGTACCTCATTAAAAACAATAGAAATATAGTTCCAACCATGTTCTAATCTACTTAGTTTTTATCACTCAGGCCAATATTTGATCTCAAAAGTCAATTTCGGAGAAACGGCGCAAAAGTACTTATTTAAGGCTACATTCCATCACGATAGCCTAGTGTGGAAAGCACGATAATTATTATTATTGTTGTATGGTTAACCACTATCGGTGGTTTAAGTGCTAGCAATGCATAAATTAAACGTTGATGTTCAATCAGCTACGCAAAATGGAAATTGTACTTTAAACTACGTATGTAAATTATCATCTCGATAAACTGGCTATGTTCCCTATTATAATTTTATTGTAAAACTAAAATTTCTTCCTAATATACCTACCTACTAGTAAACGAACTCAAATTAATTGCAATCGTCATTCTGATAACATTTGGTATGCACCACATGCTTTTAACACACCGTCACGTCTGTATTACAGAAGGGTTTGGCAAGGAAAATTGTGGGTATACCTTTGGGTAGATTTCAAGATTAGGTATAAAAGTGTATCTACAATATACTTAGAACGAAATAAAGAAAAAATACTTAAAATACTACACGTATTATTAACACCAACGTAACATAAAACGTTTTCAAATCTCTTTGTTGACTGTTTTTCCAAAGGCACAAGCTTTATTATACATATATGTATATCATCACAGGAATAACAATGTGCATTGTGCTATGGACCAATAACCACTCCATCAGACAATAATTAATATCATTATTCTAGACAGCAAACTGTAAAAATGTACTGATGCCGCACAAAGTAATGAAGAGTAATAAGTTAGCTGACTAAGAACTTCAGTGGAGCTGTGTGCCAAATAAAATTTAATACAGTTGTATTTCTTCTTCAGCTAGACTACTGTAGACAATGCCTACCTCTTTATAATATTAGTGTAGGTACCTACCTACACTAATATTATAAAGAGAAAAGATTTGTATTTTTGTATGTTTGTATTTTGGGTTTGTAATGAGTAAATTCGAAACGACTTTGACGACGTCTGTGGTCTAGTGGTTCAAGTACCGGACTGCTGATCACGAGGTCGTGGGTTCGATTCCCACAGGACACATATTTATGTGATGAATATAAATAATTGTGTTTGTCTGGGTGTTTCTTATGTAGGTATCATAAGTATGTAGTTACAAAAAAAAAGTATATAAGTATTATATCCATTGTCTAGTACCCATAGTACAAGCTCTGCTTAGTTTAGGACTAGATGGTTCTGTGTAAAAATGTTCCAAGATATTTTTTTTTAAATATCTTTTTCTTTACCATTCAAAAGCTACATCTTTCCTGTAACGTACGTAGGCTATAATTTAAAAGACAACGCGGGCGAAGCCGGTGGCGGAAAGCTAGTATTTTATATTTTTATTTAGCAATCACTTCAAAATGACACACACATTCGCCGAACGGATATGCCTTCACACTAAAATTCACCGGATTGTTTTAGGTCCCGTGTAGACGACCCTAAACTTACTACACTAACAAGTCAAACTTACACTTACAAGATTAACTAAAAAAACTATAAATGCTTTAAACGAGAATGTTGACATTTTGAACTTTACTGCAGTCAGAAACAAGGTTAAAAACCTTCCCATGCCACAAATAAAACTTTGATACATCAAGTCGATATAAATTACACCAGCTTGAAGAATTGGAATCAATAACAGTAATTAATTCGTTCTAAGAAAAGGCCTGGGTACTTTGGGGGAGTGGATCAAGGCTGAGTAGAAAGGTTCTACGTGGGACCAATTGTGTTAAAAGGAAAAGAAATTGTTGTTAGGGGTATTGTTGAAACTAGCGGAAAGTAAGACGAACATCGACCTTAAATGTAGGTATACAAGCAAAAACATTTATACACTAACAAAACTACTAAATTGATTTTGTCCCAAAGTACTAATAGAACTTTTGTGATATTACGAACACAGTATTTACGCACTAATAACTAACTAACTAAACTAAGTGACATTTGCGTTATCACAAAGTTGCAATCGTTCATTCATGAAAAAATCGCTTTAGCCAATTTGTAAGTGTTTATGGCTGTGCTCTTGTCTCTGTTATATTTATTCTACACTTAAAGCTGTTACCTAGCCTACGACCACTGGATGGATTGATGACCACTGGACCTCAACGTAGGTCCCGAGTTCGAATTCAAGACAGACACTTCTTTTTCGTAATCATGTGCGTATTTACAATTAATTTATCACTCGCTAACAATGGTGAAAGAAAACATTGTGAGGAAACCGGTGCTTGAGATTGTTTGGTGGTTGACTAACGCCTAACCCCTCTCATGAGAGGAAACCCGTACCCAGTGAGACAGTTAATGGGTTTATGATGATGAACTGTTGCTTGCGGTTTCACGCATCCCAAGGGACTTTTTGGGACAAAAATGTCCTTCCTCAGGATGAAAGTAATTTCAGCGGTTTATGTTTGAAAAAGCAACAAACAAACAGAGTTACTTTAACATTTCTATTAGTAGAAGTATTTTGGCGGGTGGCCGCTGTTCGCTTATATATTTTCAATAATTAACTTATTCTCCTAAGTTTTAATTAATTAACTTAAATCCTTCAAACTTCCTTCATGAACATTTTAGGAAAATATAAGGACTTCAAGCATTCTGTGATATCTCTAAAAAACCGAAAGACATTTACCATTGGGACCATCTCGACTTTCAATTTTTATCAAAGAAAAGTCGGTCAGTTTATAATCGGCAAGATGTCGATACACATGAATAAAATATAGTAGGTACTAGTATTTACAAAATAAAGGATAACTATAACTAGTAGATATTAAATCCATTGTCTAGTACCCATAGTACAAACCCTGAAAGAAGTTTGGAACGAGTTGGTGCTGTGTATAATGTCCCAGAATATTAATTTATTTATTATTTATTTATAAGGTGAATGCAACACGACGACGTCTGTGGTTTAGTGGTTCGAGTACCGGACCGTTGATCACGAGGTCGTGGGTTCGATTCCCACAAGACACAAACATTTATGTGATGAACTTAGGTGTTTGTCTGGGTGTGTCTTATATATTATATGTATGTATTTACAAAAAAAAAGTATATAAGTATTATATCCATTGTACAAGCTTTGCTTAGTTTGGGACTAGATGGTGCTGTGTCCGATGTGTGTGGTGATGTGAAAAATGTCCCAAGATTTATTTATTTATTTTTATTTAACATTGGGAGAGGTAGCTCTGGAAGGACATACCTACGCTGATCTTATCGGTGAGGTCCTGCAAAAAACAACCAGCGGGTTTGTATCTGGAAGAAGCAAAAGAAGTTTGCAAGTACCTGTCATATTTAGTGGCGGTCTCTACTCTCTGCCTACCCAGGTGGGGTGTAATGAATGCAGTCTATTCCCAATAACCTATGTAGGCTATGCGACTAATTATTTTTTATGGCCTCATGAAAAAGTTGACCATAAATAGAGCTCATTATCAAAAACAAAATTTAAATTGGTTAAAAAATAACGAAGTTAATAGCATTTTAATTTTATACTAGACAGAGAGCGCACAATACTTACAAATGACGTAAAAAGTAGCGTGCGCGATACTAATTCTATACTAACACTCGTTTTGTGGGAAAGTGACAGAGCACCCTCTCAATCCCCACCAAAAACTTTTAACGCATTTATCTCAGAAATTTCTTGGTCGATTTAACATTTATTTTCAATATACGAAGTATGCTAATGATATTTTTCAATAAGCGTGTGATTATTAAGAAATTCAACACCAGTCCTCTCCCCTATTTGAATCATGTCGTACACGCCTCGGCCGTCTCGCTAACGATCGTTCGTTTTACAACTTGTCCGCGCAACCATTCCCCGCAAGTGTACTAATGTCCGGGATATTTTGTACAAACTTGTTTATAGGAAGTTTGTTGCATGTAGCAACTGAACAAGTTGCGCAACTGCTATAATAAGTTTTTGTTAAAAGAAGTTTATTTTCCTCTGTGGATATTTTATGGGTTAAGATTTGAACTTCTTGTAAACTTTCAAAAGGACAACGTCCAAGAAAAATAATTATTGACAAAAATATTTTGTTTTCCATTTAAAAGAACCAACAATCTCGTAGGTACATCACTTGCACTAGTAATAGGTAAGTACCTACATTCTACTATATTTAACACTTGATTTTACCTGCTTAATCTTTCATCAAAATGCTTTGTTCCACATTTTATTACTCATTAATAAAGGTGCAGGTAGTTACGTGTATGCTTGCAATTATTTTATAATGAAGAAAGTGGAGAGGAGAACACAATACCGTAGGTATGTAAGGGACATGGATGTGGGTAGAAATTAATAAAATAATAAGTACATAGAGTGAAAACAAGTGCAACCTTATTTTTATCACTTAGCCTTTTTTGGGATGCGGAAAAGCCTAATGGATACTTGCCACCGGGGGAGGTGGCAGGGTACATAGGACTCTTATCAACCAAACACCGCACTTGCCTTCCTTGGCTTGATCTAAAACATTCACCACGATCCTTTTTTTAGGGTGCGGAAAATCGTTATGGATCTTCTGCCACGTGAGAAGCTGTAGGGTATATCGGACACGTACTGAATTGACTAAAAGCACTTTCTTTGCCTAATAGTCACCACGATTGTGACAGGCCGTGATCCAGTACATGTACAACTATCACACCTTATCAAAGGACGTTCGCATACCTATTTAATTAAGTATTTATTACTACATTGTGATTTCTTCTCAGATATTAAAGTCAGTAAAAAAATGCCGATGCCAAAATTTTCAATAAATGTTTTACATAAAACATGAAAATACATAAGAATAACATTTTAAAGTCACACGAAGCCGCGACATGCATTTATTGTTATTCTTTCGTCAAATTTATGAAAAACTTACCCTCAAACTGCTCAGCAAAAGACATAAACACATATTGTAAAGTACATAGTAGATATCACACTATTACACCACAGAGGACACAATATATGTAACGGTAAAGCACGACAACTTTACAAAACGATAAGTTTATTATAACCGTACCGCACGGGCGGTGGTCACGGATAGACTGGCGGTAGCGGCGACGAAGTGTCACTTTCGGAAAGCGAGAAATTTTAGTTCTACCCTCACTTCTGCCTCAATTAAAATTGCATTTCGGTCTTTATTCATAGTAATAAGGGCGTCAAGTTTGTCATGTCTATTTTAATTTTTGGGTAACTTATGCGAACATAATTATTAAAAAAGTCCCTCTATCTATTATCTTTCAGTATAAAACTTATAAAATAGTAGGTACCTACTTAGTACCTGTAGAACAATATTGCATAAAAAAATATGTATGTCCTTGGCTCTGTTTTTTCTGTTCGGTGTTACACGGTCCGAAACTACATTATAAATACAAAGTTTTTCATTCAGGGTATATACTAATCAACATAATATTTTTAATATTAGTCCCAGTAGTGAACTGTAGGTAGGTACCCCTTCGGGGAATACTGGCGTGAGGTTATGTACTTTTTATAATTAACAGTTAAAAAATATTGGTTACACCGCAGCTACCAGTTTATTCATACCTAGCCACCAGCTAGCATTTTTCATGACATATTTTTGGCATAAAATATTTACTTTGGTTACCCTACACAACAGCTCAGCAAACTGTCAGTATGTTTGTGATAATAACCGATTTATAACCAACCAAAGGTTTTGTTTATACGGCTAATGCAGTCTTCGTAGGTGGCGATTGATTTCTGAACGATTTATTAGGTAAACAGACTATTGTACATAGGACCAGTATAGGCTGACCTGGAATCATATAGGCTTGCCGAGCATTTAGGGGTCAACTTATACTGAATTTAATGTATATATAGCAATGCGTACCCTTTCGGTGGTTTGTTCTATAAATACTGAATTCAAACGCGGTTTAGATATTTTTGGACTACTTGTAACGATAGTGCATAGCTTCTGTCGGATGTTGCATCTCTACCACAGATGTATGTCGTGCCCATCACAATATATATTATTCGAATGATAAATAAATAAATAATATGGTACATTTTACTCAGAATCATCTAGTTCCAAACCAAGCAGTTTGTACCGTGGTCAGTACATAAAAAACACGAACACTCACCTATGTACCTACAATTTATTTATGATGATTCATATTATGTCAAAATGCTTCCTCTAGGAAGCAATTACTGATTTATTACAAGTACCTGGCCGGACTGAAGTTTGGCAGTTTGGTTACGCAGTGTACAATTTTTTTACGATTACTATGTACGATTTTGCAGTAGGTACGTACTGTATGTATAGCGGCTGTAAGGAAAATTGTATGTATGCACCTAATCAATAGCGTTAAATTTTTAATGTAAATAATAATTTAATAAGAAGAAATTACCATTCAACCACACAAAAACAAATATTTTTTTAGAATAGGAATTAAAATACAGCGATATTTTTATCATTTCTTTGGTTTTTATTGAACTCAGTCGAAAAAAGATCACAGATAACGACGTTATATACTTAGTTATAACGACGTAGAATTAATAATTTTGATTCTTCATATTCTGATGTCAAATCGTTTTGTTGATTACCGATAAAATCATCATTTAGAGCTCCAGAAGAAAGATCATTACAGTCTCGACTGAAACAAAAAGAAAAATAAAGTATTTAGTCTATGAAAAAACATTCATTATACTTATAGATTGTAACATAATTATGAAATATATAAAGAAACTGTCAATAAATATTATAATTTATTTTTGGCGGTAGTATTTACGCTTTTGTTTAATTTATCAAGAAAATACCAATGATGTATTAGGTTTTTTACTCTAAAATATCATTGGTAACTAACTTGTTTTGTCATTGACAAAGAAATAAATGCAAATAGCATTTATTGTTTTAATTACAATTTACTATTAATAAAATTAAATGATATTTTGTATCGTCTCCAGCCTGTGTATTTAGTTAAGTAGAAGTCTCATGTCCGCCCCGGGGGGCTAGACAAGTTGCATTTTGACATTCGACAAACAAAATGTATGTAAATGATATTAGTGACAGCCCGATTTGTCGAAAGCTTGTGTCATTCCCATACATTTTGTTTGTCGATTCGAATGTCAAAATGCAACTTGTCTAGCCCCCCTGTATATTTAGTTAAGTAGAAGTCTCTTCTCCATGACGTATATTTAATTAAGTAGAAGCCTCTATGTGTACTCACTTCACTTCCAACGTGGATGGCCAAGAACATGTCGTAGTCGTTAGCTCCAACGTAGATGTTGGCGCGTCCGTCATTGCCAACAGTGATGCTCTTGCCAGTGCAGCTGTTGCCGCTCTTCTCACCAGAGATCACGTCACAGTATGTACCGGCGGGGAGGCAGGTCTGCGAATAGTGATAAATGGAAAACATTTTTAATTGGACTTTGCAAATTAATAATGCTTTTTAATCAGGGACTGTAGCTTAACACCTCGCGCTTTGAAAAGAGACAAGTGCACAGCAGTTGGACAGAATGGGTTGATGATGTTTGAATCATTAGTCTCCTGATAAAAAAAAAGTAACGAAAATGTATTTGATAACTTGTCATAACGCAACGTCATCAGAATAAGTTATGCTATTTCAACAAATTTATCGCTAAACTCCAAATATACAAATTCTGTCGTTTGCGATACATTAATCCAATTTACACAATTTGGTTTCTATGTTCTCACAAAAAAACGGTCTCTGAAATTTTTGACGTAAAAGAAAATAAAAATATTGATCGTTAGATTCTGAAGTGAGATGCTGTATTTACGATAAAATTATCGACTTATGGCCATTTCGTTCAAAATGAAAATTTTGACGCACAAAGAAACAACAAACAACAAGAAAATTACCTGCAGATTCTGGTTCAGGTCCCAGTAGTCGTTGTTGAAGGCGACGAAGCCTTGTCCTCCTCTGCAGAAGGCGATCTGGTTGCTGCTGTTGTCCCACCAGTCGTTGACGCCGGTGCTGCCAGCCACGTTCCTGAACGCGACCATGCTGTAGATCTGGCGCCAGCGGTGCTCACAGATCCAGCCGTTGCCGCAACTATTGTCCTAGAAAGACGAGACGAGAGATGTGATAATAATAAAATAAAAACTGTTCAAGGGAACGAAATCAAAACGGTTACAGCTAATTGGACCACAACTTAACTCATAAGACTTCTTAAAATCGAAATAAATCTTTGTTAATATAATAAAGTGGGACACTTCGTTTTCATTTGAGCAGTCTTCCCCCTAAGCCCTGTGTTTTAATACAATACTAGCTTCCCGCCAGCGGCTTCGCCCGCGTCTTGATGAATTTTTCCCCCGTTTTTGCAACATTTTTCATTGTAACTCCGCTCCTATTAATCGTAGCGTGATAGTATATAGCCTATAGCGTTCCCCGATAAATGGGCAATCTAACACTGAAATATTTTTTCTAATTGGTCAAGTTCAAGTATTTTCGGAGCCTATTCGTCAAAGAAACAATCAAATCTTTCCTCTTTATATTATTAGTATAGAGTATAGATAAATACAATCTTTCAAAACACAGCTTTTGATGACTCTAAATCTTAAGCCTTGTATCAAAAATACTTACAGAGTTGATAGAAGGAGAAATGATATTGCCACTGTTATCCATGGGAGGACCGGCCTCAGTATCGTGGAAGTCAAAACTGCTCATCAGCTGCGGCACACCGTACGGGTGAGCCAACATGAACCCGATGGCTCCCTTATACTGCCTCGCCTGCTTGTAAGTCAGAATGTTTCCACCAGCGCCGTGACCTCTTTGGTTGTCATGGTTATCGATGAAGGTCAAAGCATCTTCAGAAGAAAGGAGGCCCCAGTTCGGTCCCCAGTTGACCAGCCATCTGAGTTGGTTGCCGCCGTTAAAAGCTCGGCTGAGTTCCAATCCGAATTTGAACTCGGTGACTGCAGCGAGAGAGGTGTATTCGTCTCGGGTAATCGCCTCTCCTCCGAGGTCGATGACTTCTTGGTAGATGTAGGGGCGGGCGCCGGAGGGGAAGCCGTGGTCGGTGTTCAGGTTGTTAAGACGGTCGTAAATGATACGCAAGTCTCCTGGCCACATGTGTTTTGCGGCGTCGATTCTGTTGGAGAATAGCTTTTTAAAATATGCACCTATTCATATCTCTCAGGGCAAAATTATTAACCTAACTGTTAAGTGACGTCATTCGATTTCTTGCTGACAAAGTTCTAAAGGATCATAAATCGCAGGTACCTATTTGATTAGGTTCAGCTGATTTGGCTAGAAATGAAAATAATCTAGGCAGACGGACTATACTGAAATCTTACCTGAATCCAGCAACACCCAAGTTGATGAGATGGTTCATGTAGTTCGTGATCATTTGACGCACGTATTCAGTGCCCTGGTTCAAATCTTTAAGACCGGACAGCTCACAGTTACGTACCTGCCGAGACCAAGACCAAGATTATAAATTATAATACAAATATTTTCCAATAACGTTGAATTAAAGTGATTATTAGTGTAATATGGGTAAACATCGTTATCCTATTTGGTTTCATTTATAGAATTTTAATCAACCTTTTTTTGAAAATCCTCTTTTCACCACAAAATCACATCACTATGCGCGAGGGCAACAAAGCGGGACACTACACCACGGGACAGACGCCCAGACGGTTTGTTAAAATAATCACGAGTGACTCTGGTGCGTTGTCTATGAATTTGGTGGCTGATTAAAACCAGTTAATTATCGCTAACCTTTTAAAATTACGGTGTCTGCTTGAAACCTTCTGTGTCATTTAATTTCTATAAATAAGTTTCACGGTTTGAGTGATAACTTTGTTTACCCTTACACCCAGTAAAATAAAATAAAATAAAAATCTTGATTGAAAATATAAGTACTAAAACATTTTAGTAGCAAATTATTGTCCCAAACAATTCAATAAAATTTTACGTCGTAAAACCACTCACCCTATCAGGGCAGCATCCGTAATCGTTGCCAGAGATGACACACTGGGGCCAGTTAAAGTCGTTCCTGCCATAGGGGACTGAAGGGTAGCCCCAGTTTCCGAAGTCAGCGGTACTGCCTCCGGTACCCACATTCTCGTTCCATGTACCGGTCATGTGGTTGATGATGGCGTCGACGTAGATCCTGTGGAGACACACGCATTTGAATTTATCATCTAAGAAGATTTTAATCTACCTCTTCACCATTGTATTCCAGGCAGAGCAGAGGCCAGAATTACAAGAAGAAAAAAAGAATTGCCAGAGATATCTCTTTTTATGGCAATTCTTTTCTTTCTTATGCCACTGAGATTTTTTTAAGCTGTAGGAACGTTCGCTGGGAGTCCTTGGATGCAGGCGGCATTGGCATCTGCAGTTAACCTCTTTTGCTTGATATGATATGTTTTTTAATATGATAGAGTGACAATGCCGTCGATGATGGAACAATCTGCCTAGAAGTCACTCGTGAATGGACGACTCCCAGGATGTATGTATCTGGGAACACAGACTCCAGCAGAATTCCACTCTCTAACATTTCAGATTCTTAGAAATGGACACCCTAAAAAGAATTTCTAACGTACCTGACACCGGCGTTGTTGCATCTTCGCACCATGTCCGAGAACTGTTGTTCATTGCCGGAGCGAGTGACCAGGCGGTATGAAATGGGCTGGTAGCGCTCCCACCATGGTCGGTTGGCAGACCAGATCACTAAGTTCTCGTTGGGAGGAGAGATCTAGAAAAACATTGAAAATATTTTAGAATACAGTGAGATATTTATGGAAATATCGAATTATACATTTTCAGTATAAGATAACCTCGAAAAAAGCTTATACAATAACTGTCAGAACTTTACTTTGGGTACGTGGTACAGTTCGCGCCAAACTTATTGTCCGGGTTGAAGTTGGCGTAAATAAAAACGAAAGTTCAAGTCGTAATCTGTCGTTATAAATTATTATAATCCAATATTTTTCTTTCTCCGATTTTTACGGCCGGGTTAAAGTTAGCTAACGCCAACTTCAACCCGGACAATAAGTTTGGCGCGAACTGTACCAAAAATCATTTTTTTTTATCATGTTTAAATTCGTTGATCATTCATCAACGAATTTAAACATTACTACTATTATATACTACAACTATTATTAATAAGAAGGTTTAGAATCAGAAAATAAGTTGTTGTAATTATTAAATAACAAGAAGCGTGCCATTGCGCACATCGATTTAAACTCATCGATCAATGTAATTATTGTACCCACCTACAAACTACCCAATGGTATAGATTACATATTGTGATACCAATCGAATCTTATTTATCGCATTAATGACATAGGTACCTACCTATTTAGTTAGATATAAATTATTTTTGTTTTAATCACAATATTTTTTAAGATATACAGGTACAAATAATAACACGTACAGGATATTACTGATTAAATCCAAGATATTATTATCTGCTCATTCCAAAACGCGTATAAGCGAAGAGCCAACTAAATTAGTTAAACCTGTCATGACATCAAGATACTATTAGATAATAGTAATTTTACATGGGTAAATGTATATATGACATGTACACTTAGCACATCGAGACCCCTTCGTGCTTCCTACACTAAGCTATATCGACCCCGGTTGTTTTATCTAAGACTAGCTTTCTGCCAACGGCTTCGCCCGCGTAGTCTTATAAATTAAAGGCTTTGCTACTTAGGAAAGATGTTGCTTTTAGATGGTGCAAGATTTTTTGAAAACGATCCATTCGTTCTTGAGTTTACTCATTACAAACAGGTACAAATCTTTCCTATTTATAATTAAGTATAGATAGAGAAAACCTACAACAATCATTAATGGTAGAAAGAAGCCCCTAAGTCTGATAACTAGTTTATATTTTAATTAGGGTTATTTTTCAGGGTTTCGGTTGTCTAAATAGCATTATCTTTGCGTAAAATACTGATCGCTTTCGATTTAGCCGCATCTAGTTAGACCTAAGAAAGATCGACCAACCTAAATATATTTGGGAAAGGCAAAGATTTTGATAATAATTACAATTATTATTAATTACGTGCGGCATAAACTGGCCGGACTGAAGATAGCTGTTTGAGTGCGCAATGGATTGTTTGGGTTAAAATTTGTATACTGCGCAGCTAAACGGACAACTTCAGTCCAGTCAGGTTATGTCACGCGTAATGTAGATATTAGAGACTCTTTGTTACAAATGTTACACCGTTCTCTTACCTGAATACCGCCAAAGCCTCTAGGCCCGAGGAACCTCTCGCACTCGGCAGCAATATCGTCCCACTTCCACTCGAACAGGTGGACCATGGTCGAACGGCCAGATGCATAGTAAGGGTTTTTGTAGGCCAGTGCCAAAGTCACGGCCGTTAAGCAAAGGATGAGCCGGAACATCCTAAATGGAACAAACAAGTTTAGTTAGTGTGATTATCTTCAGGATAAGTCGCTTCTATAAATTGTGGCCTGCGGACGGCTACCTTGGGTAGTCTGCCTCTGCCTCTCGACTAGACAACGGCGTTATGGTATCTGGTTGTAGGTAACTACTGGACCACAGCCAATCACGGTCTAGGTCAATGTGTCAATTTCGAAGCATGGTGGATGATAAGGAAAGGTAAATGTTGTTTATAATAGGTATGAGTCAGACATACCGATATGTATTTACAGTAAAAAAATATTATCAATATGACAAACAACGTTACAAATTATTATTTTTAAACAAAAAACAAACCGCCGCAAAACACATAGGAACTAAAAAGCAAAACACATAGGAACCGAACAGACAATCAACGAAAGTCATAATTAAATTAAATTAGTAGTTTGGCACCGCCTCGAAATTAGTTAGAAATCATAATGTAAATATGTTATTTTTTGCTTTTTAGTTCCTATGTGTTTTTTTTGAGGCGGTTGTTTTAAAATAATTAATTTTAAGTTTTAGTGGAATATAAATATTATATTATATTGGCAACTAAACGCACTGACCGACAGTCAGCGAGGTTTCGGAGTAAATATTAGGTAGGTACGTTACGTACTTACCTACTGAGCAGTCACTTTTTTTCTACTAGGTACAGATAGCTAGGTACTATTGTACTTACTGTTATGAAATTTATATTGTAAAATTTTAATTTGTATTATCTAATATTAAATTAATTTTGACAAATGTAACGTCTAGTTCAGTTTTATTTTTCACACTATGGCCTTACGTTTGACCACTACTTTGCCTAATTTTAAATTTTGTAGTTTTTAGTACCTAAGTCACTTTGTTTTTAGACTTTTTTGTAAGAAGTTAGGTACTAAGGTACTAATAGAAGTGTTTGCTCAGAGTTACGAAGGCACTCACCTACTTTAATTCGGCAGTCTGGTAAAAAGGAATACTTAGTGAGAAAAATGAGATCAACCTAAGTAGGTAGGTACTAGTTTCTTTACTTTTCGTAATAAATAAATAAGTAGGTAAGCACTTTCTTCGACTAAACTACCCGTCCATAATTGCTCCTACTTATATATTGTTAAGTAAACATCTGTTTTAGTATTCTAGAACGCATCTGCCAAGTACCAACCTATTGCGTATTGAGTCTTATAGCTGACGACTTTTGACCTATTTATAAGAATAGATACTGAATGGTACCTATGTCAACCACAAACTACGTCACTTAGGTACTGTAGAGACCACAAAGGTCGCTACCAATATTTGATATATAAAAATGAAATAATGACGTAGACTGTTCTAGAAGTAGTTGTGTCACGGACACCATGACATATAATATTGATTTCAGTGCTCCCAATAAACAAAGTTAACGATAAATAATCTTTTTAGTTATCAATACCTAATCCCGGGTACCGTGGAGGACAAGAGCCTCCACAGTACCTACTTTCTATGCACAATACAATTGACACATTACTTATCAAGTTGTTAAATTGTACTTGTTATGACCAACAAACATCATCTACACAGTTATTCAGAATAGCATAGATACCGTTGTTTATGAAGCGAAATTATTCACATAAAACAAAATGGTTAGCACTGCATAAAGTACCTAGTGCATGCTAACTAAGTATAGCTAATTAATATTCGTTGGGTACTTAATTTAAATTAAATATACAAGTGCACAAAGGAATAATTATCATTGAACCATTTCTATTCTTATCGTTCGATAGTCGAGTTTCTCTATTAAAAATAGACGAGATTTTTCACCACTATGCAAGGTGATTAAACGGAATATAATCATACGGTACGCCTGAAAATGTACGTAGTGTATAGACACTAGTAACTAACTAAAATCAACGCTAGGTAATTTAATGCCAAATATTCGGTATGCCATATCGATATGCCACTTCAACGAAGTCGGCCAGGGGGCCTACCATGAATTCGTATAACAGGTCAATCTTAGACCAAAAGTAAACTGCCTGGCTATTTCGTACCACGAACACGTCAAATAACCGGCAAACCAGCGGTCAAGTGACTATTACCGGCCAGTGATCACATGACAACATGTCAGCTGACCTGACCTGCAACAAGCGCTACCACTAACACATTCTGTTTCACCATCTCCGTCTAGTCTGTTCCCGTAAAAACACTTGGCAGATAGTGTCATACGAATATTGTTTCATTTTTTTATTAGTCCGGTAGTTACAGGTCCTTAAAATTTGATCACATGTAGGTAGGTACTTATAATTAAGTAGATGTCGGCATAACCATTCAAAAAACAGCTTGATAATCACAAATAAAATTAAAAACCTATCAAAAATAATAATCTTTAAAAACTGACCTTATTTCAATATTTGACCCCCTGTAGCACTTGCACTAAAAATCGGCGCAATCTGGATAAGCCCTCCCACTGTGACAATACTTATATACGAAAAGATAAAACCTTAGTCAATGTGTAATTATCATTATAATTAGTATAATCACAGATAAAGGGTCTAAAAACAATGATAACTTTCAAAGATCTCATTAAATGATAATTGATGTTAGTACTAAAATATTTACCTACGTAAATATTACATAAGTTTGAAGTAGAAAGTTCTTAAGCTCAATTTTGTGAGATTATTTTTTTTTATCAAGGTTCAATATCGTTGAAATCCGTATGATTTGTTACTGAAATGCACTTATATCTTAGATACTTACATGCATTAACGCTGCATTAACGCTGAACTTAAAAAGATAAAAAAGTGGGTACCTATTTGCGTACCTACCAACTTGATAGGAATTTGTACCACTGAAATTAAAACTATTTTTGTTTTGTAATGATTAAGACTAACATATTTAAAGAATGTTTTAATCAAAATACAAAATGGCTGCTGAGCGTTCCTGGGTTCGATTCCCAGGTCGGGCCAAGTGTTATTTAGTATTTCTATGACATTTTTAGTAGCAGCTTCAGGTTTAGATTAATGGCAATAATACATTACGTCCCAGAATAAGGCCCGGCAAGAGGCCTTTTAGAAAAAAAAATGGTAACAGAAATAGGAGCTAGGAGCACAAGAGCCTATTTTTGTTACTTTTTTTTTCTTTAAAAACACGAAACAGGTATCAGCATCGATGATTCAGTACTTAGTGTCACGTCTTTTTACGAGATTACGTCTCCAGTTGGTTGGTTGGTTTCCAGGCTCATTAACATGACATCTATAGCAGTGACTGAAAATAAAAACGTTTACATTGTTATTTAAGTATATAAAATTCCAGCACAAGTCAATAATAAGTAATAAGAGGATATATTCTATAAAATATTCGTCACTGTCAGAATTTCAGAAGATTAATAGTACTTGTTTTCCACCAGCGGCTTCGCCTGCGTGGTCTTATAATTTTTTCGCCTGTTTTGGCAACATTTTTCATTACTACTCCGCTCCTATTAGTCGTAGCGTGATGATATATAGCCTCTAGCCTTCCCCAATAAATGAGCTATCTAACACTGAAAGAATTTTTAAAATCAGTCCAGTAGTTTCGGAGCCTATTCAATACAAACAAACAATCAAATCTTTCGTCTTTATGACATTAGTATAGATAATTTATTAAAGCAAACGGGATACCGGTAAAATACCGGGATAGAAAGCCTAGCACATAGTAGCCTATGTGCTATTCCAGACTATAATCTATCTCTGTACCAAATTATCCAGATCCGTTCAACTGAACCCATCTTTCACATTTATACTACAAGGTGGAAGTGACATCGACGCACATCCGAATACCATGAGTTCAGTACATGATTCTGCACCTGCATTCTGATTCATTAAAAAATCATTATTTCATTTATTTCGGATCGCGCACCCGATAACATTCACCGCGGAGCGTTATAATCGCGTTTTCAGCAATACACTGCGCGCTCAAAAATGTCAATATCAGAAATAACTGATCATTTTCTACATGAGTGACCTAGGTCATTTTATTTTTTCATCTTGAGTGAAACCTTGTCACGACGTTTGTGCGTCGATGTACCTTCCACCTTGCATTAGTAGGATGTTCTCTGCACTTTGCTGCATAGTTACAAGAAAGTTGGCACCAAACAACCAATACGTACAAGTTGAGTACCTTCTGCTATCTAATCTAAATAAATATAAAAAAATATTGTTCATACGGCATCACAATGATTTAATACCGATATAGGTTGTTATGCTATTCAGGAATCTTATCTGTTGTGTTGTCTGTTAGACCAATGACATTTTACTATTTATTTAATTCATTCAATTGATTTTTCACAGATAATAATCTCAATAACACATTAGGTACTAGATGAAAGCTATATGTAACATTAGGAATGGAAAATATTTTAGAAGGTAGAAATAATTGGAAAGATGCATTTTACGTAAAAAAATATGCATTTTACTTTTTTAAGGTTTAATGCAAAAGCAGACATTATTTATTTACCTATATTTAGGTATATTAATTTGGAAAAGGTATATAATGGATTTAAATTTTCTTGTTTGCTTGAAAACAAATAGTTTTAGCTCCTAAAATATCTTCCGTTAATAAAATTAGGTCTCAGGCAAGTTTATTTTTTATTTGACTGCCTCGTTAACCTAGTGTTCCTAAATGGGACTGCTACGCTCGAAGTCCTGTGTTCAATTCCCAGATCGAGCAAAGTGCAATTGGGTTTTTATAAGAAATTCTGAGTAACACAGCTCGGAGTTTAGATTTGGCAATGAGATTCTCCACTATTACATGGGCGTAAACTGTGGGTGTAAAAACATGTATACACTAACAAAAGTGCTAAAGCGATTTTCTATTAAAGTAATAATAGAACTTTCGTGATATTACGAACCAATACTATAGTGGCATTGGCATTCATAAAAAAATTGCTTTAGCACTTTTGTTAGTGTTTACATGGTTGTGTTCGTGACTGTACACCACTGCCCTACGGGAAATACAGGCGTTAGGATACCTATTGTATTGTAAATGAATAACAGTAATTAATTTTCTAATTAGCTTTACATACCTCTGCACCAACATGTATTGCTAGGTATATTTCCTTTCCAATGCCAGAAAGTTTGATTCGTGCGTGGCCTGTAGATTTGACAGTCACTGTTTTACCAGTGCATGTACTTCTTCGTTTATGCCCAGATATAATGTCACAATATTTGCCGAGTGGTAGTCCAGTCTATAATGTATAATATATTTAATGATTAAACGAACTTACCAAGTGACGTTCTATCATAATTATGCGAAGCGCTTCGTTCGAAGAGATTAGTACCTGAAATAAATAATCTACACCATGTAGTGACGCGTAAGTTACACCACTTCGGCACTTTTGTTGAGGGTAGGAAGATTTTTTGTTTCTTACCTCGCTCGTGTCACACTATCTGTCGTCAGTTAGTTTAGAGATACATACCCATATATGACATCAGCATTGACGTATTTCCCTGACTTTCCTTTTGTTGGGAGTGTGCAGCGTGGGTCGGGTGGGAACATGTACTAATCTCTTCGAACGAAGCGCTTCGCATAATTATGATAGAACGTCACTTGGTAAGTTCGTTTAATCATTAATTATGCTTTGCGCTTCGTTCTCGAGATTAGTACCTGAAATAAATAATCTACACCATGTAGACTTTGAGAGTTACAAGGGGAATATCGTCAATGATACAGTACAAGTATTTTATAATTTTAGTAATTTTATTTATTCGTGAGTTTTTTACACACATTTATTATTAATGTATAAACGTGGTAAGTGTACACTGTACCTTAACATAACTATAATAATTATGGTAGCATAACTAAAAAATAAGCTTCTTTGATGTAATAAATTCACATGTTGCTATTATATGTATATGCAATCATCGTGTTGGAAAGAGATATTAATTTATGGTAAGTATAAGAAATCAGTGGACATTAATCATTATTAATAACAGCTCTAGCCAATGCCTCGTCGTTGTGATTCATAATAGTTCTGTTGTAGAACTTGGCGAAAGTATTAGAGTTGCCACTCCAGCCAGCAGTACTGCGTATGGTATCAATACTAACGGCGAGGGAGTGCGCGCGAGACGTGGCCGCATGCCTAGTGCTGTGCGCCGAGAATAAACTGTTGTCAATACCACTACGATTTAGAGTTCGCTTTATCCAACGGCTGAGGCTTTGAGTGCCAACACATTTGTGTGGCTTTTTTAAACCAATAAATAAATTATTGCCCTTACGCAGACTGCTTGTTGTGTTTAAGTATGCGCATAAAGTTTTGGCCGGGCATATTAAGGGTTTTTCATAAAAGAAAGGTATTACCAGCATTGGTTGTTTTGTACCTAACCGCGAAGTCTTAATAATATCTGGAATTTTTATGACAATGCGTTCGTTAGAAATTTCAATATTTTGGACTTGGATTTTGGATAATGTTTGGATTCTGTGGGCGGTTGTCAAAGCTAGCAAGGTAACGGATTTCATTGACAGACGCTCCAGAGACAATTCTTCATTAGGGTACCAAGACGATAAGAGGTCTAATACGCGGTTGGTGTCCCATGTGAAATTATATTTTGGTTGTGGAGGACGAATGCGAAACACGCCCTTAAAAAACCTTTGTATCCTGTCATCTCCTGAACACTGCGGACCTAGTACCAGTGAAAGTGCAGCTCTGCATGAATTAAGAGTTCCGTATTGACAACCATCGTTAAACAATTTGGTTAGGAAATATATCACGCACGGGACGGATGCACTAAATACATCAATGGAGTTGGACTGGCAAAATGTCCACCATTTTCTTAGACAAACGTTGTACTGTTTTAAGGAATTTTGGGATAACGATGCTAACATTATGTCTAGAGAAGAGGGAGGTATGCTTCTTCTTGATAGCGCGCTCCGGATAAGATTCCTGCCACCAGGGTAAGCGAGGAGTGTATTCGCCGAGAGCTGCAATGAGAAATAATAGGATTGTTTTCGGGTAAGAAAGTTTTCGTTTTCGATATGAGAAGGGCGGTATATATAGGGTACCAAGGCTGTGTAGGCCAAAGGGGCACTACCATGATTCCACAGACTTTATCTGAAATGATTTTTCTAAGCGTTTTTAAAATCATTGAAAATGGGGGGAAAGCGTAGAAAAAATCGTGACTCCAGGAAACGGTGAAGGCATTTATCGCACATGCGTCTGGATCTTTTTGCCAAGAAATGTATCGCTGGCATTTTTTATTAATACGGCTTGCGAACAAGTCAATATCAGGCTGACCAAACGATTTAGTAAGAGTAAGAAAAACCCAATCTGCCAATTCCCATTCGATATCTGGGTGAACTTTCCGGGATTGAGCATCCGCAATGGAATTGTCGCGTGACCTTATATAGGAGGCAAAGATGAAAATCTTGCGAGCCTCGCACCACTGCCAAATATCTCTTGCGATTTTCGTAAGGTGTGGAAATTGTATTCCGCCCATGCGATTGATGTATGATAATGCAGTCGAATTGTCGATGCGCATGAGTATTTGACAGTCTTGCAAATCCCTCGCAAAAGTTTTGAGGGCGATAAACGCTGCTAATAATTCTAGATAGTTGATATGCCGCAACTTTTCTTCGTTTGACCACTGGCCACTAGCAGTTTCCCCGTTACACGCTGCTCCCCACCCCGTGGTTGAGGCGTCAGAAAATATTTCAACACTATATATGTCGTCTCGGATATGGCGAACTGAATTATCAATATTGTCGAGCCACCAATTTAAGTCCGGGTATAAGGATTTCGGGATGTCTATGTACAAATCATAATTATTGTGGTCTTTAAGGTGAATATATTTCCATCGCTCTAAATTTTTGGTGTACAGCCAACCGTAATCAACTCCTACGCATGCTGAGATCAAGAGGCCTATTAATTGGGCTAAACTTCTGATTTTACATCGTCTTATTTTAATAAACTTTTGTAATTCTGTTCTGATACGTGTCTTTTTATCATCAGGTAAGTGAACATAAAAATGATGCGAATTTATAATAACACCTAAAAATTTACAATGGTTACTGGGGCGAAGCACGCTCTTTTCATCGTTTATTAAAAAACCTAGAGATATCAAAATATTTTTTGTTGTAATAACGTTATTTAAACATTCCTGGAATGACTTGCCAAACAAACACCAATCATCTAAGTATAACGTGGATACGTAACCAGCAGTGCGTAGTAGTTTGGTTACGGGTTTCATCAATTTGGTGAAAACAAACGGTGCTGTATTGAGGCCAAATGGTAGCACGTTAAATTCGTACAGCTTGTCATCGAAAATGAATCTTAAATATTTCCTAAAATTCACATTGATTTTTACCAGAAGATACGCATCTTTTAAATCGACGGTAGCCATAAAACAATTTTTTGTAACTAGTTTTAACGCTGTACGGAGATCTTCTAATTTAAAGTGTTGAGTATCAATGTATTTATTTAAACTTTTAAGGTTTAATATGAATCTCATTTTTCCATTAGCTTTTGGTGTCAAAAATACAGTAGAAATAAATTGACCTTGACAGGGTTGACATTCAGACACCGCACCTATACTAATAAGGTTTGAAATGGCTTCATAAAATTGGGATTTTTCTACATTTGAGTGCATGGATTGCTTAGGTGGAACCATTTGTTCGGGGATACAACGAAAAGGTATTTCATAACCTCTTATCCATGAGAGGATAGTTTGATCATTCGTAATTCGCTCCCACTGGTTATAAAAGTATGATAATCGACCTGCGTACTTAACTGTTATTAGCGGCGTCCCCGGGTATGCGTCGCCTCCGGCGCTCGAGGAGGTGGCGGATGTCGCGACCAGTTCCGCGATGAGTGCACGGGCGGCGGTGGGGCATGCGGAGTCCGAGGTCCCGGGGCAGGCTCGTAGCTCCTCGTCGTTTGGGCCGGCGGCCGGCGCGCCGGGGGAGCCTTGCGGTTTAAAGCTTTTGGTGCATTGCTGGATCTCTTAAGATTAGGATTAGCTTTCTTCGAGGAATCGGCTTTCAGTTCCGAGCCTGATTTTGAAACTGCTTTTGCTGACTTGAGAGTGTCAGCAAGCTGTTCCCCAAATAATTGGCTATCAATTTTCGTATTGGCTAGGTGTTCTTTTAACTCTTTCTTAATCGTGAATAGTATGAAATTTCTACGGGTTACAGAGTCAGCATGCTGCAAATCGCACAGTATGCGGGTAGTGTCCATCAATTTTTGAAGCATATCCTTGTTTTTATCCTTGGAGTTGATTTGAGTATTGATCAATTCACTCAGACAGGATATGGCACTAGCCATTTGTTTCTGCTTACTCTCGATGCCTTTATCACGACTAGCAACTGTTGGTGGGATTGCTGCTTTTATTTCTGGGTTTATTGAAGGTGACCCAATGAGAAGGCAATTAGATGGTAAGGGATATTTGGCCAATAGTTCCTTTCGTTGTTCCTTGGTGAGGCCTACTGTAGCGGTATGTTGTAATCGGGATGCTAGTTCCTCTCTCAAGTCTGGTCCATACTTGTGTGGAGCTGATGGATCGTCTCCTAAGATGTCCAGCACATCGGTATCCAGCACGTGTGGTTCGGCTGATGTAACTAGTTCATCTGTGCAGGTAGGTGGGAGCTCGCTGCTTGGGACCGCAGGTTCATCGGGTTTGGTAGCGATTTGTACAGCGTTCGGGCTGCTGCTGGGGGCCATGAGCTCAGCGCTTTCGATGTAGGCCTCATAGTCAGGTTCTTCGACAGGATATTCCGGTACGTCCGGGTCTTGCAACCAGTCGTCTGGGCCAAGAGCAGGAGTGGGCGTGGCTGTAACGAGCATCGATATGCATGTTTTAGCCTATGTACTCATGATGAGTAGGTGTACCGATGCCTTTAGATGCATATTTTTGGTGAGTGGAAATGTCCCAGTGACATTCCTGTTAAGAACCAGGTATGCAATGTCTAGTTAGTATGTTTTGAGATAGTCCCAATGACGTCTCAGATTTACATACACTAGAATGTACAGTAAAGTACTGTAAATATTACTTATGAGCGAAGCGGCCCCAACGACCGTTCTGATACATAAGTATTTATTTTATATTGAGAAACATATTTTATAAATGCACAAGAAATTAAATTTAAATACATAGGGTACACCGACAATCATTTAACAGAGTAATAATTTTAAAATACCTGAGAACTGTGGCACGACGGGCTCGGGCTCTTGTAGGGACGAACTACCGGCGGCGGCGGCGGAACAATCACTATTTTTCAATCGGTTAATTTTACGTTCTAACTTTTTAATTTTACGAACAATACTGTTTAAATCGTCCTCAGAGTGCCGCTTGGGCATTTTGGGATACTGTATGTACACGGATAAAGAAGCGACCGAGTGGTTGTAGCACAAAAATGCGACTGACGACAGATAGTGTGACACGAGCGAGGTAAGAAACAAAAAATCTTCCTACCCTCAACAAAAGTGCCGAAGTGGTGTAACTTACGCGTCACTACATGGTGTAGATTATTTATTTCAGGTACTAATCTCGAGAACGAAGCGCAAAGCATAATATATAGTATCATTTATTTTGTTATTTTTTTATGTTATGTTATTTCCGTGTACCGTGTGCGTTTTCATTTATGTGCAAAATAATTTTTATTTTTTCTTTCTTTATGTCACTGTAAGATTGTGAACACCGTTAGATTTTAATCACACTAATCGTCAATTAACTCCAACAACTCCATACCTGTTGACACTTACAGAAGAACATTTTTAAAGGTGGTTGAACTCTTCTGCTTAGCTTATCTGGGTTGGTACCGCATTGCCAAATATTCTACCGCTAACCAACTATGTTCTAACATGAATTATGTATTAAAAGTTTGTTATTACAAAAATAAGTATATATAAATACCTATTACATCATTGCCACCGATAGTACGAGCTCTGCTTAGTTTGGGGACATCCTGTGATAAAATATCCCAGATTTTTTTTTCTTTTAAATGTGTTCCGGTCTGTTGTAAGGTCGCTGTCAGGCGCGTGTTAAAATTCATTATCAATAAAAAAAATACCTGTAACTCCACGTCCATTGCACTCCCCTCTTTATTAAAGGCAATGAATCCTCTATTGCTTCTACTAAAGGCTATTTGATTGTTGCCATTGTCCCACCAGTTTTTCACTGTAGTGTTGTGCACTTCATTCCTAAAGCCGACGATTCTGTAGATAGAGCTCCAACGATGTTCGCATACCCAGCCACCTCCGCATGAACCATCCTGTAGTTATAATATGTATGTTAAGTTGGTGGGCAAAGGTCTTCATCTTCGTGTCGATGGTACGATTTAATTTTTTAAATTAGATTTGGTGTGCCCAAAATTTCGCCACTTCTACAGCATCGTCAGTGGCAGCGCAGAGGGTTCTTAGATTGCAGGTTGCGGGGCACAAAGGACAGGATAGGAGGTGTACCATTGTTTGTGGGCAAAGGTAAAGTTTGTGGGCACTAATGCAAAACTCTGGAGAATTTATTTTCAGACATAAATGTAACAATTCTACTTGGCGTGGCTATGGAACCCCGGATCTCACTATCATAAACTCATTAACTGTTCCACTGCTGGGCACGGGTCTCCTCTCAGTATGAGGGATAAGGTCATAGTCCACCACGCTGGCATAATGCGTGTTGGCAGACTTCACATGAAATTAATCTTTCAGGCATGCAGGTTTCCTTACGATCTCCTTCGCCGTTAAAGCGAGTGATTTCAGAAAGTCAGAAGTGCGTGCCTTGGATTCAACCTCAAGACCCTTGATTTGGCAGTCCAGTGTTCATTCTCCTAGGCTATCACTGCTTCACTATATCCACAAAGTATTTATTTATTTTTAATGATCATAAAATGGTAAGGTGGACTTAATGCTTTATGGTGTTCTTGCCAGTAAAGTTTTTTGGTAGTTTTATCGGGAGTACCATCACGCCCATATTCCCCGAAGGGGTGGGCAGAGGCGTACTAAAGTACACCCACATTTCGCCAGTATGTTTAGGTCTCATGTAATAGGGGGCGAACCTATTGCCATAAACCGGGCACAAATCCAGACTCCGAGCTGCTATTGGGAATTGCTCAGAAAACCCAACAACACTTTGCTCGACCCGGGGATCGAACCCAGGACCTCTAACGTAGCAATCGCTTTTGGGACCACTAGACCAACGGGGTAGTCGGCAGTATCGGGAATAAAATTATTTATATCCAGTACACCAATACTTTCTTACCTCATTAATAATAGGAGACCGAATATTTTCATTGTCGTCATTCGGTGGACCTTGATCCTTATGGGTAAAGTAATAACTGCTTATGATGCGGGGCTGTCCATATGGATACGCCAGAAGGAATGCTATAGCTGCCTGGTAAATAAATATCGGCAAAGATTAAAATAGGATTTAGTGATTTTTTTTTTAAGATTAAAGTGGGGCATTTCCCTCATCTTCCATTTTTGTTAAGACGTAGGTTACTAAAAGAAGTAGGTACTTTAAACTTCCCCTACTACTAATACCACCAAGAAAAAAATCTTTACAGCCCGGTTTGTTTTTATACCGATAAATTCTATTGAGGTAGCAAAGGAATACGAGATAAGTGCGCTTTTATTTTTTCAAATAAGATAACAAACCTTTGTGGTGGCCAGACACAAAGCCGAAGCATAAGGGAATACAAAAATTCAAAAATAGAATTTGGGCAGATTTATAAAAAAATTCGTGACTTGTAAATTTGTTTGTTTTGAGGAGTTTCCGACCTTTTGATTGCATGCACACTCTTTAGTAATATGTAAGTAAGTACTAATAAAGTTTTACTTCACCTTATAAAGTGTGCCATTTTTGTAAGTTAATACAAAATCTTGCTTTCGCTGTGTGTCATGATTGTCAACAAAAACTAAAGCATTTTCATTCGGTATCATACCCCTTGATGAAGATCCCCACGAGGCTAAAGATTTCAAAGGTTTCTGACCAGTGAAAACTTTTGATAGTTCAGACCCTACCTGAAAAAAAAAACTGGTCGTGGGCAGGTTCCAGATGGGAGGAATGTTTAAAATTTAAGTTTTAATAAGGAATCGTATAAAACCAACCAACCAGTTCGAACATTGCCTTCCAGAATCCAATCCCACACAAGGATTCTGCAATGAGGTTCTTATCCAACTAACTAACCTCGTTACTGTGACAATAGCAACTAAAATAATTATTTTCTCGTTAACAAAGGACAAATTGACATTTTCTACGACAAAATTCACTCATCCAAAACTTTATGCAAAGTCACGTCTTCTTAGTTAATAAAAACTAATTTGCCGGTGATTTCAGAACATAATATTTTATATTAGTGCAAAGTCACTTCGCCGAAATTCATTTCTTTACAACCGTGGCTTAGTTCTAAACGATTTACTAACTACATCTTGGCATGTTGAAAAGTTCGAAAAGTATGTTTTACAGCGAAAATATTTTTAAGCCTAGATGAAGACATTAAGCGCCTAATGGGTTAAGCTGATTCAGCAAAAAATTCACAATGTTTGAATTATGAAGCCAAAGCAATATTAGTTTATTATCATGTTTATGGTCCGTAGTCTATATGTCTAACGATAGATTGTGACGAAATTAGGTTTTAAAATTTTCTATGTTGTACACAAACCTACTTTAGCAACGGCTAAAAGAATTAACAACAATTACGTGATATGGGTATACCTCCCATTTAAAAGAATCCCTAAATCATTGATGAATAATTTATCTAAGGCTGCCCTACACTAGTAAGTTTTATTGACGAAGGTAACTATTGACGAGGACGTTTCTCAAATAAATACCATCGCTCTTGGTTTTGATTTTGTGAACAATACATAATTATGTTTACTTACAGTAAATTCGGTGACATCTCCCATATCGGTGTATTCAGAGGCCGTTACCACACCGCCAAGTGATACTTCTTGATAAATGTAAGGTCTCGAATTCGGTCTGAATCCATGTTCTGTGTTTAAGTTGTTCAGTGATTCGTATATTTCTTTTAAGTCTTCTGGCCACATATGTTTTGCTGCATCCACTCTGGTATAAAAAAAATATTTTTAAGGCACCGGTGCTCAACAATTTAATAAAGAGAGAGGTAAAAGAGACAAGTTTCATGGGTACAATGACTTGCACAATGCTTGTCTTCTATCACTTAACTGGCACGCAGCCATATCCGGGTCGCGGTCAAAAAAGCGGCGTCTGGCGTGAAGCCCAATCCGGGACGATTCTCAACCGTTATGTACCAGACGCACTCTTACTTGTGTCTGCGCGCTTCAGCAAATGGACAGAATAGGGGTCTCGAGCCATATATTGAGGCCAATTTAAACTCCTCCAATAAACATGTCACATCGCTTCAGTTATGTGGCTCGATCTTAGCCTGAGCCCTGCCTTAGTGAGCGGCAAAAAGCGATTAACCGGACATAAACCCTAAACTTCGAGGTGCTACTGAAAAATTCATAGAAAATCTAATAAAAAAAATATTGGATTTTTCTACGGCTC
This sequence comes from Acronicta psi, assembly GCA_946251955.1. Lineage (NCBI taxonomy): Eukaryota > Metazoa > Arthropoda > Insecta > Lepidoptera > Noctuidae > Acronicta > Acronicta psi. The sequence continues at coordinate 8,991,130 of OX276482.1, read as the reverse complement.
GACCTGGGAATCCAGCGTAGCTTCGAGATCACGATTACTTAGCTATAGGCAGTTTACATACAATATAAAGATATACTCATACATATTTTAAGTTAAAGTAGATTAGAAAGTAGATTTAGAAGTTAGAGTATTACCTAAAGCCAGCAACGCCAAGATTAATAAGCTTGTTGAGATAATCGGCAATCTTCTGGCGAACGTACGGCATTGTTTGGTTCAAATCCTTGAGTCCAACCAATTGGCAAACCCGAACCTAATTCATAAAAATGATGAAATATTTATATTCATATCGGTAACTCCAGTGGTAGCCTAGTGATATGAACACTGGACTGCCAAGTCAAGGGTATCGAGTTCAAATTTAGAGAAATTTTGCACATTCATTAATTAATAATTAATTATCACGGTGAAATAAAATATTGAGAAGAAACACCATGTCGAGAGGTTTTCTTGACAGTATGTGAAGTCTACCAACTCGTACTAGACCAGCGTGGTGGATAGTTATAAATAAAGAAAGGTCACCGGGAATTTCTGGCCGATATCTTTATCAACCTATTTACTATTTGTACTACCTAACACTGTTTAAAATCATCAACATAGATCACACCAACCACGCGCGGATACAATATCGTCACAATTTTAAAATTTTGTTGCCTAGGAAATAAGGGTTTCGTAAATAACTTCCGCCTTATCACTTAACATTTTAATGTGTAGAAATTTTTATTTCTTGAATCTAGTAGTCTGTCTTTACCAACCCATTAATTTTCCCACTGCTGGGCACGGATCTCCTCTTAGTATGAGAGGGATTAGGCCACAGTCCACCACGCTGGCCTAATGCGGGTTGGCAGACTTCACATGCCCTCGAGAATATCTCTCAGGCATGCAGGTTTCCTCACGATGTTTTCCTTCACCGTTAAAGCGAGTGATATTTTTTTGTTATTATATCCTGGGACATTTTACACAGCACTATCTAGTCCCAAACTAAGCAGAGCTTGTACTATGGGTACTAGACAATAGATGTAATACTTATATACTTTTTTTTTGTAAATACATACTTATAATATATAAGAAACACCCAGACAAACACTTAAGTTCATCACATAAATATTTGTGTCTTGTGGGAATCGAACCCACGACCTCGTGATCAGCAGTCCGGTACTCGAACCACTAGACCACAGACGTCGTCAAAAATTTACGCACATGATTTCGAAAAGTCAGAGGTGCGTGCCTTGGATTCGAACTTGAGACCTTTGACTTGGCAGTCCAGTGGTCATATCCCTATCACTGCTTTTACAGGTAGTCTGGGCCAACCAAATTAGGGAAAAAGCAAGGTAACGACTTCTACCTTATGAAGCGCGTTAAATTATTTAAATTTGAACTTTATACCAATGAGATAAAGGTTACACAGTTCTTTGAGATACAAGTACCTACTATGATGAATATGACAAAGACAAAACAACAAACCTCAGTAGCATTGTTGTAGTTGTTTACATCACACTCAGGATGATGGAAATTCTCTGAAGTGTACGGCACCGCTGGATAGGAAGGCTCTGCGAAGTTTGCTGTATTGCCGGCTGTGCCTTTGGCGTTCGCATCAGCACCTCCCGTCATATGGTTGAACACCACATCAACGTAAATTCTACCAAATAAACACGAACATCTTACTAATATGTGCGAAAATTTGCAAGTTCCTCATTCACGGCAAAACGGCTGGACCGATTTGACTGAATGTTGTAATGATGATTTCGGCTTATATCTTGGATTAGAACGTAGGCTTCATACATTTTAATTCCGAAAAATTCCTAACTCTACGCGGGAGAATCCGAAGGCAAAAGCTAGTATACCTACGTAGTACTAAAAATAAGTTTATTGCATAGCTTTATCAATCAACTAGTTTTTCGCCAGCGGCTTCGCCGGCTATCCCACGAGAACCATACATTTTACCGGGATAAAAAGTAGCCTATGTGCTATTCCAGACTATAATCTATCTCTGTGGCAAATTTCATCCAGATCCGTTCAGTAGTTTTTTCGTGAAAGAGAAACATCCATCCATCCTAACACCCAAACTTTCACATTTATAATATTCTTCGGTCTCCTCTTACAGTGAAAGGGCTATAGTCCACGAGGCTAGCTTAGGTAGGACTTCACACGGCATCGAGAAAATCTCTCAGGCATGAAGGCTCCCTCACGATGTTTTCCTTCATCATTTAACGCGAGGGATATTAATATGATTGTGAAAAGTCAGAGGTGCGGCTTTGGATTCGAAATCGAGACTTGGCAGTCCGATGGGCATATATCACCTCGTCATGGAAGAGGACTTTTGGCGCGGACAAGTGCCACAGGACAGCACAATGACAATAAGTGCAAAGTGAAGTGTTACTAACATAGTCTTAAGCCTTAAGCCTACTAACACTACTTTGTATAAATATTTTATATATGTTAGCTTGTAAGGTATATGGGCCATCAGATGCCTGAAATAAATGATTTATTATTATTTATTATTATATGTCATTGTAGGTGGTACCTATACTGCAATTTAATCTTATCATTCACTGAGTCAGAAAATATCAGAGTAATTAAATGCACATGCAGAATTTAATCTGTGACATGACGATCATTACAATAATTACCTATAAATTTATTATTATTATTATAAGTAGGGACGTAGGTTTTATAAAATGCCGTTTTCTTACCTTTATGATATTCTATATTTTATATAGGTAGGTATTATTATTTAATATTTCATTTTCTCCGGAACCTCCGTCCCAATGAAGCAGTGCATTTAATTGGGCTTCCCATCAGTATAAACAAAGTATAGATACTTTGTTTATACTATACTTTTCTGAGATGATGAGTTGCATAATATGTTGCATTGCGCGATCAGTTAGTCCATTCTCTGAAGAACTGTTGGCTTACATCGGCCCACCTCTGTCTTTCGAGGAATTCATGCGTGATTGTATGTAGGTATAGTATGTACAGTTCGCGCCAAACTTATTGTCCGGGTTGAAGTTGGCGTTAGCTAACATTAACCCGGCCGTAAAAATCGGAGAAAGAAAAATATTGGATTGTAATAAATAAAAACGAAAGATCAAGTCGTAATCTGTCGTTATAAATTATTCTAATCCAATATTTTTCTTTCTCCGATTTTTACGGCCGGGTTAAAGTTAGCTAACGCCAACTTCAACCCGGACAATAAGTTTGGAGCTCACTGTATTTACCTCACACCAGCTCTGTTGCACCGCGTCGTCATATCTAAGAAAGCAGCTTCGTCTCCCGAACGGGTAGTCAATATGTACGACATCACTTGGTACCGCTCATACCAGGGTCTTGAACCGTCTTGAAGGTGCAAGATTAAATTCTCGGAGGCAGGAGAAGTCTGTTATTGAACAAATAAATTGATATAAACAGAGTAAAAAAATGCTAAGCAATAATGTGTTACTTAACATTGTTGAGTGATAAGATAAGCATTGATAGCCTAGGGGAATGACCACTGGACTGCCAAGTCAAAGGTCTCGAGTTTGAGTCCAAGGCAAGCATCTCTGACTTTTCTAAATCATGTGCGTAATTATCACGAAAACATCGTGAGGAAACCTGCATGTTTGAGAGATTTTCTCGACGGCATGTGAAGTCTGCCAATCCGCATTAGGCCAGCGTGGTGGACTATGGCCTAATCCCTCGCAACCAAGACCCTCGTAACCATGAAATTACATGACAATGGGCAAGTAAGACTTGAGCATTGAGCTCTCAAGATGACTACGCGCGAGTGACTGGCTTAACCTTGCATCGGTTGATCAGCGTAGTTACAACTTGACCACGAGCCCTGCGACCAAGCGATAGATGGTAACTGTACCCTACCCATCTAAATAATTATGTAATAGTGGAATAGGCTTAGATATGGCAGAAAGACCAAGTTTATAAATGTACCTGAACACCTCCATAACGTTTAGGTCCAAGGAACCTCTCACATTCATCTGCAATGTCCGACCACTTCCATTCAAAAAGTTGGACGATAACTGATCGGTTTGGCCATTGGTTAGTCTTCATGTAAGCATCGCTGGTGACAACTCCAAATATCGAACAAAACAAAACTGACGTCAAAAATGCCATCGTCTGAAAAAAAGATAATAGAAATAAAACCGTATTTGCTTATCTTTAGGCTCCAATATCTTTCGTCTAAAATCCGAATTTCATTAAAGTAAAATTATCCAGGTAGCATGCTATTAGGAATTATAGGTATTTTTTATTAAATTTACCTTTTTCGTAGATAATCACTAATTCAACGGGGAAGGTTAGTTTCTTTTCTCACACTATAAAACAACCACAACTATAATCACAGAATATTTAAATAACACTTCAATTTACACGTCGCAAAACGAATACCGCCTCTAGAAAAATTTATTTCGAAACGTAAAAAATATTTATTTATTTTATATAAACTCTTTTAGGGCTCACTGTTGGGAACAGCTCCTTAATTTTTTACAAAACATTGACAAAAACAATCAAAATGATCCCTCCAACGTCTCACAACATTATATATATGAAATACCTAATCTATAATACAAGGTACTTACATAATTAGCATATGCAAATAAATGCTTCATAAATAAAAGCAGCTCAACAGCATGCGACACAACACAATACACGTCAGTCTCTTAAGTAATTGTTTACCCACTAGGAACATTAATTTCTGCGTTGAATAATAAGCAAAAAGGTTCCGGTCGTGATCTCTATTTAAATTTATTTAAATGTGAAAAGATCTCTCAATTGTAATACATAATATTATGTATGATAAGCCAACTAAAAACCTGATTGAAAATTAATAGGTAATAAATAGGCACATACACAATAATTTAAAGTAGTGGGTGTATGTATTAAAAAGCCCAGAGTAGAAAATAGACGTAGTTAGGGAGACCTTTGCCCAGCATTGGGATACATAAGAGGCTAAATAAAAAAGAATAATATAAAATAAATAAGGTCATGTCTTCAAATGAAGGTGTTGTAATTATACCAAAATGTGTGTTCTGCTAATAAATATGTACCTATACCAGCCATAAAAACATTGCAATATAAATAGGAATTTCCTATTGCGCGTATCACCTACATAGTTAAAATGACGACACTGTTTCACCGCCTCTGGATAACAGACAGACAGAATAGCTCCATTAGATAATAGCGGCATTTAAATACGAAAAAAGTAAACGGAAAGATTATACACAATTACTACTAGGGTACCTACAACTCATAGGTATAAATTATAACGCCAATATTACTACGTACTTATCTAGGGGCCACTTCTGTCAAATGATTAGAATTGTTTGGAGACGAGTAGTCTGCGTTATCGTAATACGTAGAAAATAGTGATATCATAATACTGACAATTCATTTGTTTTGACCTCACACCGTTTGACCTACAATAGCATAAGGAAAACCAAGTTGTGTTTCTGTTACAAATCAAATTAATGTAACATCTCATGATACAACACTATTCAATATTAAACTTTATAGATCCAGTAATAAGCATGTATATTATAATAGCTAACCCGACAGCCTTTGTCCTGTCCACATTATAAAAAAACATACAAAAATCTCAGTAAAATCTCTTTGGTTTTCTAAAATTTTCCAGGGATTTACATCTTATTCGGACATCGTTTTAATTCGGTAGTAAGTTTCTACTTGGTTTATATCAGGATTCTTTTATTTTGTCGTTTTTTAGTATAATATCTGTGTAGTCTGTGGGTCTAGCTGTCACCTCCTTTTTTCTCAGATAATTTATTTGTTATTATAATGATTTCAACTTGATACGTCTACGTATCAAGTTGAAATCATTATAATAACGTAAGGGCAGTCTTACGTTAGAGCTTAGAGCTATAAAAAAATTAAGTTAATGCAGTCAGGCTCGTACCTGTCCGGTTTATTATTATTAAAAAAATCGAATACATAATAATAGAGGTTAAAATTAAACAATGAATATGTTTTTATTATATTTATTGAGAAAAAAACAAGTATTACAATATTTCATTAAATCAATTATATTCTTAGCTGCTATGACTGAAATTTTAAACTTGTGACATTGCACTGGCTCCCATTGATGAAACGTTTTATGCGACAATTGTAGTAACACATTCTGTAATTTATGTGTTACTCATAAACATTGTATAAGCTGTATATAGTACTAACAACATCATATCAATCTCTTTTACAGTTCACCATCTAGATCACCTGCCCGTATTTAGTCGCAATAACGGCAATTTTTGTATAGCAACTATACCTTGACATGTTGGCGTTCTCTCAACAACGTTCTTACAAGACCAATGAGGGAATTTATTTTTTTACACAGCATATACAATTTTATAGGATGTTTGTTAAAAAAATGTTTAAGTAAATAAGTACATTTTTATGGATGTCAAGGGCTCCAACACTTTACTACTGCCAAAACATTGGCATGCATACTCAATACCTTGAAAATCTCTTCAAAGCATGCCGTATTTTAAGCAAGTGTTGGTATAGAAGTAACTCTTCACACAAAACGCATAAAAGAAATTGTTCTCTACAAGTTTCAACATTTGATAATAAAACTAAATAAACTAAGGTAAGTCTCAATATTCTTAGTTATAGGTATTATTATTACTCTTACCGAGCTATAGTATGCAAAAATAGCTTAATATCATATCTTTCTTGTAAACATTTCCAAAATAATTACGGAAATATTATGCTAAAACTACATTATGCACCCAACGCTATCTGTTGATATATTAATGTTTATGTCTAATTTTATATAATTGTAGGTAAATTTTATAAAATAGCCTATTTAGTTTCAGCAGTTACGTATAATACATGGCAAAACTATGTTAAAAATATTTGCGTTATTGCTTGGGAAAAATTATACACCCTTAAAAAAATTAAAGGGCTCATGTGGTTATCATTACGAACAACTTTTACAATGAGGCCAACCCGGAAAACAGGAAGATCAGATGAGAAAAAATCGTGTTGAGAAGTCGACGAAAATGCATGGCTGACGAAAATAGCTGCTTTCGGCAGTTTATTCAGTACAAGACCAGGCGTGCACTGAAAGATCCTTGCGATTTTTTAAATGAAATCACATACGATTCCTTTTTGCAGCGCACAGACTAGTTTATTAATGGTATTGTTCACAGTTAAGCGATTATTATCCGCAACGATTATACTTCGTAGTGCGCACTTAGCCTTAGCTGGGTTGATGAATACATTGACCCGTTCATTTCATTACGGTTATTATAACATACGGTTGTTCAATCAACGACGACATAAAATATTGTGCTTCTAGTTTTCTATTTATTACTTTATGCTAATAATTATGTTTAATACTAATAGTTAAATAAAAGTGATTCTTGTTCTACGGTTTATATTAGGTTTTTTATCTTTAAGACACTGGAATATGATTAAGGCAACACATTTTGTATTCTCTGGGAAAGGTTATAACATTGTTTGTTATATTGTATGTTTATTTACAGTTTTTCTAACGGTATTTATGAGAGTTTTGAATTATATAATAATTATTATTAAACACTATTTCATGTTAGTTAAGCTATTAACTACATCTACATTGCTTGACTTTAGAAACGTTGTGATTACCTTTCATACACCAATTTTAGTTTACTTATTACTTACATTGAATATGGATTATAAAAAATAGTATTTTTATTTATCCTTACCCCTATCCGGAAAAGGTGTGAGTGTATATGTATATGTACGTTGTGTTTTTATTGACTACTGGTACCAAATCAAATTAGTTATTTTGAGTAAAAATAAAATAGTTGTGTAGTTTTTAGCTGCAAATAAATAAAATATATACAAATAGTATACATAAACACAGAATTCATCCATAAAAAGAAAACAAAATATGGAGAGAAATCAACCATCCCATTGCTGTTTACATTTTTCAATGAGCAATTTTGTTACAATAGATAGAATATGGCGAAAAAATTATCACAAAATAAATTTAAATGCTTAAAGTACATATGAAACATTTTTTTATATATAATTTAGTCAGTCTTATTTAGAGAAATGTTATTTAAAGCCAAATAAAAACAGATCCCGTTTTCTTTTACATCAGTTTTTTTAGAAAACCGCTACGGCTATGACTTTTTAATAAAGGTGGAATAATATGAAGAACCCGAAATAGCGTGAATGTTTTTTTTTTCCGAATTATAAAAGTGCGACAAGCTTTATCCCCAATATCTATTACAGAAACAAATGTCACTTTAAACGCCGCCATTTTGACTGTAATTTTACTTCACTTCGGTACAGTTACTTATTTCCGTTTTATGCTATTTAAGTATTTATAACTCAGTCCAGTCAAAATATAAACTTACTTTTTGTTATTTGGTAATTTTAAATTTAAAATCCTTCATAGTATTTTTTCTAATGGCAACAATTGAATACAGAAAAAATATATGAAACAAAACAGTTTTTAATGTTTTGTTGTTTCTTTAGTAAAACATTTGTAACGGATTTTACTAAAGTTTTTACTCTTATAAACTTCTCTAATAATTTAATAATATTTTTTATTGTTTATATCAGTGCTTTTTGTTCTTCTTGTGACGTAAGTAATACTAACAAAAATTTAAAAGCGTCATCATACAAAAATTTTAGAATTCTAAACGTCTTTCATATGCGGCATAATGCGTTGAGTCTTATTTTATATATTATTATTATTATGAAGAAATAAAAATGGAGTAATAGTGCGTGGTTAATATAAGTAGCCGTATGAGTCCAGCCAACGATGAACATAGAATCATAGACTTCTTGACCCTCAATCCTTCAGAATCCCACCAGAAGACTTATTTATTTATTTATTTAAACTTCTATGCACAAAAATGGTACATAAGGCAGACTTAATGCCATATGGCATTTTCTACAAGTCAACCTTTGGGTCAAAAAGAGAGTCATGTAACAAAAACAAGGTAGGTTTCATTATCATTATTGACTTGAGGCCACCGTTAATTAGGTAAAAACTACTGAAATGTTCTACTGTATTATAAAACCCCTAGCTAATCAAATAGACTGGAAATATATAACGCTTCTAAATAACAACAACTTTAAATTGTATAACTATTTTGAACTCTATTTGAATAACATAGGGACGCTATTTTATTGCAAGTGGCAAAATGCTTAAACAGTTTCAAGCTAACACTCCATTTTTATTTCTTCGTGTTTTATAATATTTTTCAATTCTACTCTAAACTAGGCGCCAAGAACAGTGGGTTTGGAGCAGTGTTCAGGTTGGCGGATTGGAAAGAACGCTTTATGCTTACGTGGGGGTACTGCTCCCGCCATTCTAATACCTGAAATAAGAACAAGGCACAGTTACTATATATATGTTAAATAGTCACTTCTAATGCTGAAATGTTATGATGGTATACTATAAGTAATACTTTAAATTTTAGAATAGATATAAGTTTAGCTTATAATATCGCATTGGGATATCCTGTAAAGATATTGTAAGTGGTTTAAAATAAATGTAATTGTAATAAAAACGTAATTTTCCGTAGTTTCTAAGGTATACGTGTACGTCTAAAGGGAAGAACCTAGCCTTTCTCCTATGTTCGGCTAGGATGCCAGTCTAACCAGAATACGGCCGAATATCCATGGAGTATATAAGAGTAACCATGTATTTTCTTGTCGGTTCTTCTCCATAGGAAACGACTAATTTGGAACCGTGCACCTAGTTTCGACATTTCATAAGTGCCTGCATAAGGTATATGTGAAAGTAAGGCTGACATTCAGAAACGAGACTCAGCATGAACTTATGCTTCCGTATGTCAAAATCGAGTGCTTACGTTCAAATTTGTATTCAGAGATGTTCGGAACACTGCTTAAACTTCGCGTAAACTATGCTAAGCCTAAGTAGTCAATATCGGTTACTTTAGCTGTCTAAGCAGTGGATCTAGCGCCACCCGGCGGACAAAGCTGTAGTTATTTTTGGTAGTTTGATATATTTTTATTTACTTAGATTTATTAAATAGCTGTTGTCGATGTAAGTAAATATTGTTTGTCAATAAAAACTTTTTATCTTACCATATAACTTTACATTAAATGTGTATGTGGTGCTTTTATTGTGAAACCAAATCTACTTAAAAATATTATCATTATTATCAAAAAGATATTTCTTGGCGAAAATAATAGATGTTAGCGCTGTTTACTGTGACAATGTTGCAACAAAAACAATTTCTATCTCAGATATTGTTGTTTCGCTCACTCTTATGACATTACATATATTGCTATCCTTTATTTATAACAGAGCGTAGGCTAAGTTAAGACGGACGAAGTTTGAGACGTAATATGTTTCTGAATACCACTTTTTAAGATGCGGTAAGCCGATTCTTGTCTTAGACTGATCTAAGCCCGTCTTACATGAATATCTCTGAATGTCAGCCTAAAACTATTTTGATTTTGATTTATCATTTAATATTTGTACGAGACGACATGCTATGAGCTTACCGCGATTTTTAAACCGACGAAAACTCATAATTCATAGTTGACTATCACTAAAGTCGAGAGTTTTGCAAGAGATGAATTCAGTAGTTCTTTAAAAAATTGGTATTAAGTATTCTAATCAGAATATGGTTTAAAATTGTCATACCTGAGACTCCTGAATTTGATCGCAGAAACTGACGTCCAAAAGCCGTAGATCTCTGCATTCGGCTAAAATTCTGAAAAGCAAAATAGCAAGATATAAAGCTAAGATACAGATTACTGTTGTGGTGGTCAAGCCATCTGCATAGCTTTACTGGGTCTATACAAATACCTCCTATGAAATGGTAAATGTCTTTGAATACTTTAGGTAAGTTAATTTTAATCTAATCTAATCATACTTACGCATCACAAATATCCGGTGTAACCGCTCTGACTCCTAACAAGTCTAACTGCGCCAGTTTTGGTGCTCTGGGCAGAAGAGCCCGTAGATCTCGATCACATACCCCTCTGAGAGCTCCTAGGAACAGCTTGCGAAGCTCTCCACCCGTTAACCATGCAAGCCACTCGCCTGAACCACCCGCTTGTAAGCTGTAAAAGAATATTTACAAGTGCAAGCCCGAGATGGTAAAGTGTAGTGGATAAACTGTTAAGAAGAGGTGTTTATGGCGGTAGGACTTTGCTGCTAAGTCTAATGCAAAGCAATAGTATAATATTTTTACTGTGTTCCTACTTGAAGGGTATGTCGCCATTGAAATTACTTTGCATATACAACAACAACATCAGGCGAGTTGGCGACCCGTATAGATTTGTCAACTTATTATTATAAAAAAGAAGCTTAACCATAGACTCAAGAACAAAGGCACTTATAGGATAGGTGTAGGTCCAAATTTTATCTGAGTCGCTTACTTGATAACTCCAACCAAGTACAGTACGATTCAAACTTAATAGCAGAACGGAACATGAGGGTAATCGCTGCGCAGTAACGAATTTATGTGACAGCGGGGGTTAGAGGTGGGGTACTGCGCAGCGAGTAGCTAACTTCCGAGCGGCCATTAAGTTTGAATCGTACTGTACCGAAGAAAAAAAGAAAGTTAATACTCCAATGCACTTACCACCAGCCAACATCTAGCTCCTGCAGTTTCTTGCAGTTGCCGAGTGCTCTGATGCCGCTCGGAGTCAAGGAGTACGATTTCCAGAAATCCACGGACACGAGGTTCGGGCAGGTGGCGCCCAGAGCTATCGCCACTTCATCCATTGACGAGATCATTTTACACGAACCTGGAGATATTAAAATACACCTAGTTATTGAACAATAGAGCGTAGTATTCTGGGAGTTAAATTGACCGACCGGATCCGAAACTTTACCTATACTACGGTCCAAAACTAAGATTACCGACGTCGCCCAGAATGCTGCCAAACTTAAGTAGGACTGAGCAGGCCATGTTAGGCGAATACCAAAACAAGACTATGTTGGGATTTAAACTAAGTGGTATCCCACTTCGAGGCAACGACGAGGACGTCCAAGTCATCAGTGGCGGGAGGAGTTGGATTATTTCCAACCAGACTGGTCAACAGTCTCGTGCAACCGACTGGCACGGAAAAAGAGGGGGGAGGCCTTTGCTCAATTTTGAGACAGCGGGCTAAAATGTTAAATAATAATTTAATAACAAAAAATATGTTTAGTATGAGGGTTCAATTCACAGGTCGAATTTATTTGGTTTTTCTATTACGAAATTCTCAGTAGGAGTTAGTAGAGCTCGGAGTTAAGGTTTGTGGCCTGGTTAGTGACATTTGGTTCCGCCTTCTTACATGTGACCAATAAACATAAGAACTGTGAGTATAGAAGTACACCTCTGCCTTCGGGAACACAAGTGCGCAGTACACAATTTGTGTGAAGTAGTGTTAGTTGGTTGCACAGTACACAATTTATGTGTGTAGTAGTGTTAGTAGGTTGCGCTGTACACAATTGATGTGTTTAGTAGTGTTAGTTGGTTGCGCTGTACACAATTTATAACCTTAACTTTCCATTGTGTATTCAAACGGCCAACTTCACCCCGGCTATGCCGTGCGTACTGAATATAGTATAATAACATTCAACGCGTACCAACATTCAGGTGACGAAGTCCAGGGTTGGATCTGATGATGGCGACAGCAGCTGATGTGGTGATGTCAGTCCTGTATAGATCCAAACGCTTCAACCTCTTGAGTGAAGAGAGGCAGGCCCAGTCCGAACATCCAACTACCGAACGGAGACATAACTCTGGAATTACAGTAGGTATTTTAACAATACAATAGAATATTGGTATTGTCAAATAGTTGGGGTTTAAACTAACTACCCTTGACTAACAAGAATTTATGAACGTAGATTTGCAGTTAGTACTTTTAACACAGTCGGGTTTATGATTAATTTAATAATTCATGTTATTTCGTACTTTTAGTTTCTAAATCATCATATATCCACTCGATAGATCCTAAAATTATCATTTGAAAAGAAAAATATATAGGTATACCTAAAGATGATTTTCAAAATCAGCTCATAATATCCGCCATTTCGTTTTTTTTTTTAATTTTATGTGACACTCATGCCATCAAGACGAATCTAATGAGGTATCATTTATCTAAATCGGTTGAGCTGTTGAGCAGTTCCGACGGGGCATAGGAAAGGACATACATAAACGTCAAACACATAACCCTCCTTCGTCAGGCGGGTAGAAAGTAAAACTATTATAGCATTTATAACCATTGAACAAGACACAAACAACAACAAAATAAATCAATAACCTTGTATAGTATATACAGAACACATTAACCAATTCCTTTTTGGATTCAGTGTGGTGCGGGGGGTAACCTATTACGGTATTAAAACAAAAAAATGTGAGAATACCTTAAAATAAAACAGAAATGATTTGTTACCGTAACAAAAATTACCTTGTAAGTAAGTAGAGGTGTCGACAATGGCTCTTAGCACTGCGTTGTCAACGAATTTACAGCAATTCATGCGCAAATGTGTTAATTCTGCTCCACTGTCTTTCAGGAAACTGTGAACAAAACCTTGAATTGTACTAAATAGCTAGTCAATTACTCAGTTTGTATTGCAAAACGCAACATAATTGATTAATTACAGACACTATAAAAAAACCAATGTTGTTGTCTATTCTGTTGTCGACTCTAGTGTATTAATATTATCCCAACTTTGATCAATATTTTAATTGATATCTTTTTGTATTTTTTTAAGCATTTTCCATGCTAATATTACCAGTTATTGGTGGCCAGGACTCGAACCTGCGTCTTCTGGTTGAATACACCAGACGCCATGACCTCTAAGCCACCGCGAGTCCTACTCGCAAAGTCGAAATCTTAACCACTGCGATGTTCGTACCGTCTATATTTATGCGTATACACATATCAATTGAGAGAGATCTCCTTTGGGGTCGGTTAACAATTCAAACAGGCAACCCATAAATACACATACATCCACACCCGCCTTTTTCCCATAGGGGTAGGTTAGGTTAGGTTAAATAAGAGACTACCACTTGCTATGATTCTTCAATACTTCTTTTGCATCTTCCACGCCCATCTTGTCATACAGACGCGCCTTTTTACTAGCCCAGCCCACTTTATATGGGACAAAGTGGGCTGGGCAAAGGCCTCCCTTCCCTCCTACCATGCCGCTCTGTCTGTTGCCTTAAGGGTCCAGTCTCTCTCGTGGGAGTCGAGTTCGTCACGCCACCTCCATCTGGGCCGACCACGCTGTCGCTTGATTTTGTGTGGGATCCAATTTGTGGCAACTTTTGCCCACAGGTCATCTGGCATGCGACATACATGCCCCGCCCAATCCCATTTGAGCTATCTGGTTTTGCACGTGACGTCGACGATTTGAGTTTTGGTTGACCTCACCAATAAGATCGGTGTAAGTCTTTCTATTGCGTCCCCTCAGTGCTTCGCCTTATAGAATCCTTTTATCCTCGTTCATCCATTCCCTCGTCAAACCCATAAAATTTACATAATATATGTTTTGTTGACTACAAATGCATTGAATCAAGCTACAACAATCTACAAACGACCTTAATCTTGCAACAATTTTACTCATTGTTCAAGTTCACATTAGCATTGCGTTAACAACAGTAATTAAAATGGTATCGACGTCACGATGTACAAAGGTTACTTACTTTACAACATAATTGGGTTGGATCATGCGATGGCTGCCACACCACGACAGGTCGAGTTTTTGAAGGAATTTGCACCGCATTGACAATGTTAAAAGTACCTGGAAAAAAAAATTAGAATAACTGTTTTTATACAAATGCTTTTCGCTGTTTTTTTTTTATTCGTTGCTTATTATTCCTTGGCAGTGGTAATCAAAAGCTTGACAGCCAGTTTCTACCGACAAAAGCAGGTCTGATGTCAGCCGCTTCGTGTAAATTTATTGTAATATATTTTATTTTACTCTATCAACGCATATAAATAGGGCCACACTATGTAAATTTGTATGTGGTCAAAACATTGACCCAAAGCACCAAAAGTAATTTAGTGTTTTTCTAAAAGTTACAACAATAATATGTCGGACAAAGTATATGGCATGGTATGTCGGAGTCCCAGCCCCTAAAACCATACTAGCCAACCAAAGGCAGTCTACTAATTGCGGAGTGACTGTTGAAAAGATAAGTCGACAGGAATAAGGTTGAATGGAGCCTCCGACACTGCTTTTCATGTCTTCCGTTTGTCCTTTATAAGCCCAACAATTTCAAAACTTACGCGTAGTGGATAAGGATTACCTGAGATTGTATACAATGCCAATAAGGTCTGAGGTCTATGCTTCTGTAAAGTATGGAGTCAGACGCCAGCCTGTTGAAATGCCTGTTGACCTGAGCGCAGCGGCACAGCGACTGCATATCTAAGTACTTCATCACGCACAGGATCGTTTCATCCTAAAAATAAATAAATAGTTTTCATGTTAATAACCACTGCTAAAAGAGTGTTGACATTGAATGTCGAAGGACGGAAGGATAGAGGAAGGCCAAAGAAAAGATGGATCGATTGTGTTAAGGTGATGGAAAAGGGATTGAATGAGCAGGTGACACCTAACAGGGATGAATGGAAGAAAAGGATGGCCTGCGACCCCAAATACATTCGGAAAAGGACAGGAAGATGATGATGATGAACCACTGGTGAAGTAAAGAAGTGAAGTGAAGAAATAAAATAAAAAACAGTTTTTTATTTTATTTTATCGCATTAACACGACAGTCTAGTTGCCCCAAGTAGAGGTGCTGACCATGAGGTCAGAGCGATCTTAACATGACTGGTAGAGTGATGTTAAGATAGGTCTATGTTCTTGATACCTACTTAAAGTAAATTCCCGCAGCCGTACCTGGAATCACAGTTGTGACTGTGACGTAACGAAGTTACATAACAATGTTTTAGTTAGTTCATTGTTTACCCCCTTAGCAAAGGAAGCCAACCGATAACGCATAACCGAGCGGAGTTTATCGCCGTCCAAAGTGTTACCAAATTGTTTTTATTTTAGCTCTCCCGTTTTAATTTAAATATCATTTGAACTGTGCTCTACGGACATGACACTCAATTTCAGGGGATTTTTTTTTAATTGCAAAATGAAAACGTTGTCTATTCGGCTTATAAGCTAAGCTATTCGAATTATTCATTCTTAGTTTTTTAGATCAGGTAAACTTCGGACCTGAAGAAGTCCTCGACAGGTTGAAAACAGCTTAATTTAATTTAGATAATTATTTTTGCTGGCAAAACAATACAAACAATTTAATACAAGCGAGATCGTTTGTATTAAATTGTTTGTATTAAAAATTGTGTGCCAGTAAAATAGATAATGTAATATAAAAATGCCTTCGAACGTCTCGTTTTGTTCTCATGTAGGTAAGTAAATCAATTTTAAGTTATGTAAGTTTATACATTAGACATAATATAATATATGGTACCTACAATACCTACGGAGACAGACATAACAATACTGTCCCGGTCAGTACATTGTTTTCTAATACATTGCACATATGAGTCTATTAATCGTATCAATGTTCTTGGTGACTCATGCTAATGTCTAGGTCAGTTTTATTACGTACTAGCTTTCCGCCAGCGGCTTCGCCCGCGTGGTCTTGATAACCTTTTTAACCCGCTATTCTGTTGAAATTTTTCCTGAATTTTCTTTGCTATAAACCTCACGGAGCCCGAGACCTTTCCAACGAATCCAAAACCGTAGAAATCGGTTCGTGCGTTCTGGAGTTATAGCGTCAGGAAGGAAAACCCGACTTATTTTTATATAGTAGATGATGATTGGTGCTATGCTAAATTCAACACATTTGGTAGTGAAATTAGTCCATACTTAATAAAAAAAGCCACAGAATAACATAATAATAGTATAAAGTACAGTGGATATGAGAGAACAAGGAGATGGAAGAAAAGACGGATGAACTTTACAAGAAAGGATATGGCCACAAAGTAATTAAATGACCAATCATCGGAAATCAGGACCTTTAATGCAGCAGTCGCTTATGACTATAAGACTTATAAGGCAGTTTAGAAGAAGTATAGATTATAAACCGGGGGTAGAATAGGTAGGTCTAGGTACTAACAAGGACATTATTTTTACCCGACTGCCGAAGGAGGAGGGTTATTGAGTATTATTTTTTTAATATACCTACTATTCAAAAAATCAAATCTAGAATAGGAATAATAATTATAACTCACAGGTAACCTCTGAAAGTCGCCGAGAGGTGGTCCCGTATCAATTTGTTTCTGACTTCGTGCGGTGATCTGCGGGACCATATTCTCGTGAAGGTTCGAAGCCATTATCCTGTTCAGCAGTTGACCTGAAAATATAATGAAATATTAGCTTTTTAATTTACAAGCGATTGAGATATAAAAATGGCTAAAGGTCCATCAAAGAAAATGAATAGCTATATTAATTTTGTACAGAAATACCCATCGTTAACTAAAAATGGACATGCTCGATGGTAATTTTTAGGCCGATATACCCGTCAATGATGAACAGTAAAAAAGATTTTGGCTTTCCTCCAAAACTTTTAGAAGTAAATCTCTACCAACTAATTTTCGACACTCTAAAGTACTTATAATTACATCTGTCTTCTTTCTCAATTAATATAAGCAATTAAAGTGAGACAGCAATCATAATAATACCTACTTTAGCTGTTATCTAGCCAATGATCGCTTTGGAATAAGAGGGTTTGTTTTCAACAAATCTAGAAATTCAATTTATCATTTAACAAGCTATCAACGGCACTGATTACGGCATGAAAATGTTCCTACGCAAGTACCTATGTAAAGAGATTTACAGAGCGGTAAATGGAAGTCGGTATTCTGACGTCATCGCACTGTCATTTAACGAAACTATAATAAATGCTATTCCATCGTACCTAAGCATTCCGCAATTCTTGGTGTAGTGCATTGTAGCATCGGATAAAAACTGTCAGTGAATGTTATCTTTGCTATTAATAGATTAATGAGCATGACCGAAGAAAGGGAAAATGGTGTATCAGTCTTATCTACTTAGATTTTGAACTGGATGCAAGATTTTTGTTAGTTGACAACTTTTTCATACGAAGAATATATGAAGAAGTCCAGGACAAGTTAAGGGAGGCCTTTGCAACAACAGCCAACAGTAGTACACAAAAAAGGCTAGGTACATTAAAAATTAGTTGGCAGTCAAACCTGCTGTATTGGGTTGCAATTCTTTTATTTCTCGCAGTGGTCAATCGCATAGGTTTTTTTAGGAATTATTCATAAAACAAACCGTTTTTAAAATCTAAAAACACACAGAGGACGGATCAGGTGCGGGACGGACGCCGACCCTCAACCGTCCTCTGTTTATTTCTAAACACGCTCGCTATAAGGTGTACATAATGCAGTGTCAATTATGTATTAAGTATAGTCGACCATAAAATTGCTTCACAACCTTTGACAAAAAATTCCCGTCAAAATTAAATTTACTAAGGCTCATTATCAATGGTCTTGTAAGTAAAAATAGACCTTATTGTTTTGTGATGTGCAAACAGGATTCACTCTAAAGGTACTAAAGCAATTTTATGGTCCAAGATATTAAGTATGAGTCCATACCTAATATCTTTTTTTATTTGTCAACAACATGCTAAGAAGTGGTAACTTAAGAGTCACACGATTATGATAGTAGGTATTACGCATACGTAACAAAACAAAGTTTTAAATTTAGAATGACTTATGTAACAATTGTCATTCTTCAATCATTGTTTTCCCAATTCAGGGCAAAGTCCTCCCTCCCTTACGTATATTCCTTGCAGTTTAATGAAATGAAAAATCTCAATAATGCTATCAAACCCCCACGCTTAAATGCCACGCTTGCGGCCAATAAACTAGAACAAAAAGTATAAAAGATACTAGAATAAAAGATAGGCTTACCTTTTTCAACAACCGGCTGTGTTTTCTTATAAAACAGTGATGAATAAGAGAAATTGTTTCTCATATTTTTGACCAAGTTCGGCGGTTGTTTGCCTCGAAGCAACACCGCGTCCAACTCCGTGTAATAAGGGAGCAGCTTGTGGTTGAACTCCAGTCTTAGAACCCTGATACAACAATTTTTTATTTAGTCACAGTATATAAACACTTACAAAAATGCTAAGGCGATTTTTTCAATAATAAAAGACTGCAACTTTGAGATACTTAACACCAATGTCACTATAGTATTGGTTCGTAAATACTATGTTCGTAATGTCACCTTTCGAGCAGTACTTTAGGAGAAAATACCATACCAATATACATATTTATGCTCGTATGTACATACGAGATACCTATGCTTGTTTGTTGACCAATTTCGAAGAGTTAATTATCCATAAAATTAGTTTGGTCTTAAGTAGAACAAAATTATTTTTAAACAAAAAACAAACCGCCTCCAAAAAACACATAGGAACTAAAAAGCAATAAATAACATATTTACATTATGATTTCGTTTTCGGTGCCAAACTAATCATTTAATTCAAATATGAAGTTCGCTGATAGTCTTTGGCACCGACTCAAAATTAGATAGAAATCATAATGTAAATATGTTATTTTTTTGGTTCCTATGTGTTTTTGGAGGCGGTTTGTTTTTTGTTTAAAAATAGTTTATTTTCAAAGTTTTAAATTTTCGTCGATATTTTTACAACCTCTCTCACTTGCTCACCGGAATTCGGAAAAAAATATGGGACCAATCTGTAAGCACCAGCTTTCGAATAAAAAAGAATCATCATAATCGGTTCACCCAGTCGAAAGTTCTGAGGTAACAAAACATTAAAAAAAAAATACAGTCGAATTGAGAACCTCTTCTTTTTTTTGAAGTCGGTTGATTAGCTAGCTAATGAAAGTCAATGAAAAGTCACAATCTTGAAATGCTGCATCATACTGCATGATTATGGTATGGCGTGTGGGATTTTGGGCAATTCCCTTTTTTAAGATAAACAAGACCATCGCAGGTAGCACGGCAGGAAAACAATTAGTATTATAATGTATAATGAACTATTCACTGAAAGTAGGTATTTAAAACACGTGACCAGCGCACAAGTTTAGGTTCAAGGAAAACAATACAAAATCTAACAATAGAAATTCTCTAGGCTTTCTCTTACAAAAAGTTTTGTTAATTTGTGTTTATATAAATATGAAAGCATGAGACGAAATCACGTGTACCTAACCTACCTATTCAATACAGACTACAGTATCAATGAACTCGGTTTTGCCAAATAGAACAAGGAAAGAAAATCTCACTAATATTATAAAGGAGAAAGTTTGTAAGTTTTGATGTTTGTTGCTCTTTCACGGCAAAACGGCTGAATCGATTCGGCTGAAAATTGAAATGGTGATAGCTTAGGTATATTAATTGGATTAAAACATAGCTTGCCCCGCGTGTTCATTTAGTTATTTCGTATCCTGTGAATTTCCCAAATATCCTTTTTTTGGCGTATGCATCTGCCATATTTTAAATTTCTAAATCTATATTCTCTCTCAATTTTTATTATTTACCTATTTAAATATAATAGTTGCCCTCAAAATAATTTTCATGTTTCATGAATATGTTAACTTTGACGAACACCTGGACCGGCAACCAATACCCTAGGCCACAGAAATAGTTGCTTCGAGGGAGAATCGAAGCCGGAGATCTTTTACGTAAAAACAATATATATAAAACTCAACTCACCGTGTCGGAACATTAAGCTGCCTAATTGGTGGGCTGAAGATTCTTGGTGTGTCCCCTACATACTCTGGCTCTCCTTCCCACAGCAGCATCCAGGTTGTAGGGCCCAAAGCCCAAATGCGAACCAAGGCTCCAGGGTTATAAGTTTCAAATATCGAGACCTCCAGCGGGTAGACTGTCTTTTCGAAGGATACTTCTGTCAAAAGTTATATTGTTTGCAATGGGATCTTATAATAAACATTGGCATCACTGTCATGACTTGACATAAAAAAGTAAAAAAAAGCTAAGTTATAGCAACGCTGATCAACCGATCTGCAAGGTTACGCTACGCTTGCCGAGGTCAGTCTGTGGATGGGTGACCATTCTTAACAGATCGAGACCCCTCCGTGCCTCGGAGAGCACGTAAAGCCGTCGGTCCTGGTTGTCATACGAACACCTATGACAATCGTTAGTGGTAGTCAGAAGTCAAAAAGCCTGACAAACAGTCTATCCTTCGAATATCGGTATTGCCCAGATATTGGGTTGCGGAGGTCTGATGGCAGTCGCTTCGTGTAAAATGCTGATATTCAGCCGCATCTGGTTAGATTGGAAGCCGACCCCCAACATGGTTGGGAAAAGGCTAGGAAGATGGATGGAGCATTGCGTCATGACTTGACATAAAAAAGTAAAAAAAAAACACCATCCCGCCTATATTCTCTACAGCTCGCGATATGTTTAAATCCCATAATAATAGAGGGGCGAGCCTATTGCCAACCGATTAAAAATATCTACAAACTATAGATTTATACAAGGTAAATATTATATTTATATGAAAAGTAACTGATTGTCTCCGGTTTCGCTCCCATCTCAACCGAAGGACTTTTTGAGACAAAAGGTAGCATAATTATATCCTAAAAAAAGTCCTAAATTATGTCCTAAAGATACAATCTTTGCAAAACTTTATCGAAATCTGTTCAGCAGTTTCTGCGGTTTAGGCGCGAAAAGGTCACAGACAGACAGACAGTTACCTTCGCATTCTTAATATTAGTACTTATGGATACTACTACTACTCTTTGCTTTATTTATCTTTAAGGAAGCAAATCTGTGAACTTGTTTGCTACTTTATATAAAATCATTTAATATGTATGTAATTTGTAGTACCTAAACCTGTATATTGTGCTACAGCATTCAAATAGTAATTAAACTACTTATTAATATTAAACAAATAAAATAAAAAATAAAATACAATGTAATAAATTATTATCATTTAGGAAGTCATTTAAAACATTAAGATTATAAAATAATTGTCCCCTTAAATTTTTTTTGTTAGTTTATCTTTTAATAGTTTTGTGTTTAATAGGATTTAATGAGGTGCGAGTGTTACGCTACAGTTGTCGCCAAACTTATTGTCCGGGTTGAAGTTAGCACGAGTTAACTTTAACCCGGCCGTAAAAACTAGAGAAAGAAAAATATTGGATTGTAATAAATGAAAACGAAAGCTGAAGCAGTAGGCAGTCTTTTTAAATAATTTTAATCCAATATTTGTCTTTCTCCGATTTTTACGGTCGGGGCTCGTGCCAAATTCAACCCGGACAATAAGTTTAGGACAACTGTACCCTAAACTGTGCTAGTCGTGTTTTTTTATAAAATTTACAGTAGCAACTGTTTTAATTAGTGTATCGATTAATGGCTAATTGCCTAAATCTTCGGGGAATAATCTAGGTATATCAATTTAATTTCTAGATTATGGTGCTCAAAAGGTCCCGAGATGTATTTCAGCTACAATTGTATGGATTTTTTTTAAGGGATTATCCAGCTATATTATAATTTATAAACACGTGCGAAGCCACGGCTAATTGCCAGTATCTTAGACAGTGTTACACCATCGTTATCGGTTAAAATAAAATAAACCAAATAACGTCACTTTATGTCACCATAATATACATCTACCTACCTTTATGGGTTTGGATTTAGATTTTTAATGGATCACGACAAACATCTTAATTTTAATGTATATTATTAGCTTAAATTAAGTAAAAACAGACAAATGGTATGTTTTATTTCCTATACATAAAATTTTATTATTATCACAGTAGCACATTAAAAAAATGATGTTAAACTTTATATAGAATTTAACAAATATTGGCTTTAGTATTACAAATTACAATATTACATATTATGTAGGAAGATTAAGTTTAAGAGATAAGATGAAGATAAAGTATTGGACTTTTATGACCTTTCAAATAAAAATATATTATGACAAATAATTTACTTTAAAAACTCTTTATTTTGGCCTTTTATTGTTATACATTCATTTATTACATTTAAAGAAAATAACGTATGTAACGTAACTGTCGTAGAGACTGCAGAGTTAGAAATCGAATGTTTGATTACCAGGCCTTTAGTACGCAAAATACGTGCATTGACGTGGAGTTGCGGAAAAGCCTTCATACCCATACCAGCCTGCTATACCATACCAGGTCTTTCAATCTAATGATGAATTTTCACTAGGATATTCTGAGTATCGGTATTTCGGTATTTTGGTAAATGACAATAGATTCCCCGCGCATAATATTTTTTTTTTTAATTGGGTGGAAATGTGGGAAAACACCTCTGCTTAACCTCCCTGACAATACAAGCATGATGCTAAAAAGTTAGAGTTGGAATAACTAAGTTATTTAATTAAATACCTTAGTTGATTACACTTACCTACAAAATCTTGACTTGTGATTGCACTCGCATTTTGTGGCATATAGTCTTGTTGAGCTGATGGGGCTTCATCCCACCAGGTACCATATGTTCTCTAAAAAGAACATACATTTATTATTATTTAACATTATTTTTAAACAAAAAACAAACCGCCTCCAAAAAACACCTGGGAACTAAAAAGCAAAAAATAACAGGTACATATTTACATTATGATTTTTAACTAATTTGGAGTCGGTGCCAAGCAGACAATTAACGAAAGTCATATTTAAATTAAATTTGTAGTTTGGCACCGCCTCCAAATTATTTTATGGTGTGTTTGGTATAGTTATGGTTTTTTGTTGCCAGAACTAGTGGTAACAAGCTCTCTCACCTGCTATCAACTTTGAGTAATAGGATACTTTTTTTTTATGAAACATGACATTTATACAGGACATGGTATGTTTAAAAAAATATGGAAATAGGTATTTTAAATCTAGTTTTTACTGGACTATTATTTGCTTAATAAAGGGTTGATATTACTGCCTGTAATTAGGCATTACTTAATTCTCTTGGTGTTAAATAATAACAAGAACATCTATCATAATACCAGTCTTACTTTAAAAAAGTCAATTTGTATGAGAACAAACTTAATTTATACAAAGATTTGGACACAAAATTTGCATTTAAAAAATAATTTAAATAAAACAAAAATTTGTACCACCAATAAAACGGACAGTGACACTATTATGATTTCAAGGCTGCAAAAGTTATTAAAACCTTGGATGATGTTTTGTTTTTTTTTATATCACACAAACTTGGTCTCCCTTCACATGTGAAAGAAAATGGTTAGTTTCAAGTGATTTATTAACTGAATGCCCTTGATTTAATTTGCATAAGGAAGTTTTTCATTGTTGTTTCTTTAATATGATATTTATACTAGACACACCTACTTTCTATTCTAAATTTAAATAAAAGCATGAGACATGGGAATGCATAATAACCTGCATTTTAAATTTTATTTTGAATACATAAAATATTTCAGACAATAGTAGAAATTCTTGAGCAGAAATAGTAGGCTAACTGAACAATTAAATTATATTTTTTTAATGGCATTAAAATATTGCTAGTAAGTTTTTGAACTAGTAATTTCAAAAAAGCATTCCCATATCAATCAATCAATATTGTAATAATATATAATTATGTAGGTAATACAGTGAAATAAGGAAAGTGTAAGAAATTTTCTAGGGATTTTTTTTTTCGGTAAAACTAAAATTTGATGATCAGAGAGAAGGTTGTCAGCGATTGTCTTACTTACGCGATATTTATCGTTAGCTAAAATACTGAGATTTTTATTGATGTCAATAAATTATTTTAATTATATTATCGAGGTAAAGTTAGATACGATAAATAGAAATGTTATTATATTAACAGACGCTATATTATTGAACCATAGCCTTTTGCACCGCGGCCGGGGGTCATCTTCCGTTTCGTAAACAAACAAATTACGCGGCAAAAACAACATTCATAAACATAAACAAACAAAAATATAAGTCAGAATCTTTAGAAATAAAGCTACTTTTACCATTACGAAGGCTTGTGGATAATCGCCGTAATCAGGAAAATTAGAAGGCGGCCCACGAAGATTGAATGCTGTGTAGGAAACACTGATTTCACTGCCGTACTGAGAGCTAAAATCTTCCACGTTATGTACAAACTGTTCTATAATTTGCTGTTCTTTTTCTTCGTCCACTTCACTGTCATCTTTAAACCAAAACAAAGAAGATATTACGTCTGAGGCACTTTGCATTTTGAACTATTTAATTTATAACTCCAGAAAAATTAAACAGACGAAGAAAATAGAAGTGCGTTCAACTCGACTCGTATGACATGAATGAAAAATTGAAAATGAATTGTCAAATGTCACTGTCACTTGTAGTAATGTCATTTTAAAATTACAGTTCGCGCCAAACTTATTGTCCGGGTTGAAGTTGGCACGAGCTAACTTTAACCCGGTCGTAAAAATCGAAGAAAGAAAAATATTGGATTAGAATAATTTAAAACGACAGATTACGACTTGACCTTTCGTTTTTATTTAATTACATACTTGTGTGGATCGATACAATGGAATACGATCCAACCGATTTTTGTATCGATACAATGGCATTCGATCCTGTGAGTACTGGCCATCCAGTATCAATAGACACTGCAAGTCGTTGTTTTGTTTAGTTACCTTAGTGACCAAAATAACAGTCATGTCAGATAAAATAAAATAATATAAAAATATACTTTGGTCATGCATTTCTATAATTATCGATAGTTAAAACCCTCACAAGTGGTAGCAGAGCGTGGTTCACACAAAAAATAGAAATGGCATCAACTATGCCTACGAGATATCACACTATAGAACCATTGACCAAGACTAATTACGATACATGGTGCTTGCACGCCCAAGCGGTCCTAATTAAAAACGATTTTTGGGACATCGTGAGCGGCGAAAAAACGCTACCATCAGCTGCTGATGCGGCGGCACGGTCGGCGTACAAAAAAGAGGATTTGAAAGCAAGAGCTGAAATCCTACTTTTATTATCACCATCAGAACTTAAACAAATTAAAGTCTGCACGACATCAAAAGCTGTATGGGACAAATTGAGAGCTACATATCAAAGCACTGGGCCTGCGAGGAAAGCTACTTTGTTAAAACAGTTGGTCCTAAAGCGAATGACCACAGGAGAAGATATACGTGACCACATAAATAACTTCATGGACATCGTGGACAAACTCGCTGATATGGACATAAAGGTACCACCAGAACTGCTGAGCATAATGCTACTCTACAGTTTGCCTACAAATTTTGAGAACTTTAGAATAGCCATTGAATCTCGAGACACCCTGCCTGATCCTGAAGATCTTAAAGTAAAGATTTTAGAAGAATATCTAGCAAGGAGTGGAAATGAACAGCCTGAAAGCTCAGAAGCATATAATATCAAGAAACACAAAAATAAATTGTACTGCAAGAGCTGTAAAAAGAAAGGCCACACTATCGAGACATGTTGGGGTAAGAAGAAAAACACAAATGGAAAAGCTAACAGAAGCAAATATCCGAACAATTACAATGTTTGTTTAAGCACCGTAGATTCAGATACTAATGAAGATGTCTGGTGTCTAGATAGCGGCTGTTCATCACACATGTGCGGTAATAAATCGATGTTTTCTACCATGACCCCCGAAAATGGCATCCTAAAGTTGGCATCCCACAAATTTACTAGTAAAATTAAAGGCAGAGGAAAAGTTACAATCAGTACCGATGATAGTAGTTATAATTTCAATAACACCCTATATGTACCTGATATATCAGTAAACCTTTTATCCGTCTCCAAGATAACGGAACGAGGAAATAAGGTCGTTTTTGAAAAAGAAAAAGCATATGTCGTAGAAAATACCGGCAAAATGACATTGACTGCTCGAAAGAGAGATGGACTTTATTACTTTGAGTCTAGACAAAAAGAAACTGCAAAGTACACATCAAAAAATAGCAATGACATTATGGAATGGCATCGCAAACTAGGCCACATAAACGAAAGAGATTTAAAAAAAATGGCTAATGACAACCTTATGTATGGTTTAAACTTAAATGATGAAGACATGGAAACATGTGAGACCTGCATTAAAGGCAAATTGTCCAGGTTACCGTTCATAAGACATGATCTTTACACTACCGATAACCTGGAAATAATACATAGCGACGTTTGTGGACCTTTTGAATGTGATACGCTAGCAGGATCGAAGTATTTTGTTACTTTTACAGACGACTATAGTCGTTATTCTCATGTATATTTTATCAAAAGGAAGAGTGACGTATTCAACGTTTTCAAAGAATATAAAAATGAAGTTGAAACGTTTCATAACAAAAAGATAAAGAACCTGCAGACCGATAATGGGACCGAATATCGCAACAGGGAATTTGATGATTTTCTCAAATTGCATGGCATCCAAAGAAGGTTGACCACAGTCTATACTCCTCAACAGAATGGGATTAGCGAGAGGAAAAACAGATCCTTGTTAGACAAAGCAAGGTGTCTATTGATAGAGGCCAAGGCACCTAAAAAGCTTTGGGCGGAAGCGGTAGCAACCGCAAACTATCTCATTAATCGTAGCCCTTCGAAAGCGCTTAATGGTGAAACACCGTTCCAGAGATGGCTGGGCCGAATACCATGCGGACATCATCTTAACGTATTTGGCAGGAAGACCTTTGTTTTAAGAAAAAACAAGAAAGGCAAACTGACTCAAAATGCCAAAGAAGGTGTATTCATGGGGTACTCGATGACCTCAAAGGCTTACAGAGTATACATACCCGAAGACGATGATGTGGTTACAAGCAGAGATATAAAAATCATAGACAAGATGTATTTCACAGAAGAAAGTCAGAGCTATGATAATCTAATTAATGAAAAAGAACACTCTCGTATACCTGAAAAAGAAAATAAAATTAAAGCTAATAATAAGAAAAATAAAAGGGTACAACCAATAGAAATTGAAATAATAGAAAAGGAAAAGGAAAATACCTTGCAAAATTTTAATGAGCAAGAAGATGAAGTTTCTTCGGTAGAAGAAATAGAGTCTTACGATGACGCATCAGAGGTTGTAGAAATACCTGAAAATGGGAGGCCGCAAAGAGAGAGGCGTCCGCCTGCCTGGACCAGAGATTTTATACTGGACCAGACTGACGAAAGTCACCTACTGTCTGAGATATCCAACATATCTGATGATAATGAAAATGATGAATATTGGCATGATGCTATAAAAGCCGAGATTAGAGCACATGTTAAGAACGGAACCTGGAAAATAGAAAAGAAGAACAAAGATATGAAAGAAGTGGATTACAAAATGGTTCTCAGAAACAAAGTAGGACCTGATAACAGCATCACAAAGAAAGCCAGACTCGTAGCACGGGGTTTCACTCAGCGACCAGGCGTTGACTACAATGAAACATACGTTCCTGTAGCTAAACTGAGTTCGATAAGATCTGTTTTTGGAATTGCCATGGAAGAAGGCTTGAAATTAAACCAGATGGACGTCACAACAGCTTACTTGAATGGTGAACTAGAAGAAAAAATAGTAATGAAGTATCCTGACTTTTTAGAAGAGTATCTGACCGAAATCATGGTTGAAGAAAGTAAACAAGAAAATTTAACTGTTTACAACAAAACTATGAGTATGCTAAAAGACATAAAAAACAGCCCCAAAGGGAGAGTATGTCATCTCATAAAAGCTTTATATGGACTCAAACAGGCAGGGAGGCAATGGTATAAGAAACTCGACACAGAATTAAAGAACATAGGATTTAAAGCATCAGAAGCTGACCCATGTCTATACTTACTAGAGAAAAGAGGAGTTAAAATCATAATAATTATCTATGTCGACGATTTATTATTTGCCTATTCATGTCCTAAAAAGCTGCAAGATATAAAAGACCTGTTAAATACGAAATTTGAGTTAAAAGACTTAGGAAAACCTAAACGGTTAATAGGGATAGACGTTACTTATAAGGGAGATGAAATCAAATTGAACCAGGAGACGTTCATAGAAGACACTCTTAAAAAATTTAAAATGGAAGATTGTAAGGTCACGTCTACACCCATGGAACCAGGTCTTAGACTAGAAAAAAGAGAAACAGATAAAAGAAACGATCAGCCCTACAAAAATTTGATTGGGACACTCATGTATCTGGCGGTAGCAACTAGACCGGATATTATGTTTGCCATAAGCTATCTCTCCCAATTTAATGACTATTATGGAGAGGAGCATTTCAAGTGTGCAAAAAGAGTACTAAGATACTTGAAAGGAACAAAAAGCGTCGGTCTTGTATTTAGAAAAACACGTACAGAATTACATGGTATGGCTGACGCAGATTGGGGTGCATGCAAGCTCGACCGGAAGTCTTTTTCAGGCTATTGTTTTAAATATGCTGGAACGGCTATAAGCTGGATGTCGAAGAAGCAAAAGATTGTAGCGCTATCGACTGCTGAAGCGGAATATGTCGCCTTGACTGAAGCTGCAAAGGAGGCTATTCACTTGAGAAATCTATTCAAAGATCTTGGGGCCAACTATGAAAGCATAGTCATATTGAACGACAATCAAGCCACTCTAAAATTAAGTCAAAACACAATGGTCACTTCCAAGTCCAAACATATTGACTTAAAAATGCACTTCATAAGAAATTGTGTAATGGAAGGCGTGATAAAGGTGAAGTATCTGCCAACGGAAGATATGGAAGCAGATATTCTCACTAAAGCCCTAGCTGGCCCGCGACTATTGAAGTTGCGAAGCAGCTTAGGAGTTCTGAACTCCTAATGACCAACAACGACATTCCAGTGAAGAGGAGTGTGAGTACTGGCCATCCAGTATCAATAGACACTGCAAGTCGTTGTTTTGTTTAGTTACCTTAGTGACCAAAATAACAGTCATGTCAGATAAAATAAAATAATATAAAAATATACTTTGGTCATGCATTTCTATAATTATCGATAGTTAAAACCCTCACAGATCCGTTAGTGGATCGATACAAATACCATGAGGATCGGATCGAATAATTTGTTGTATTAAATTCTAAAATAATAAACAATCTGTAACCTTAATATTTATTCGTAATGTTAATACCGCGTTCCTTAGCTCCAAAGTATGGTTTATAACAACAAACAGGTTCATATTACACTAATATAAATATTTCTCTGGCAGTGGACTGTTAAATCAGTAGTTATATTATCTTATACTTTTCAATATACCTTCAATTTTGACATGATTACTTAAAATTATAGATAATTTCATAAAAAATCAACCAAGCCCTACGTTATTTGTCAGTTGTAGAAACAAGTAATATTGTTCTGTGGGTAGAAACGTCTGTGCCCTTCGAAAGTCTTTTCTTGTTGGCCACCCACTTTGAATAAAATCTACAATCACCAAGATCCAGAGTAGCTATCAAGATTATAATTTTTACCTACCCTATTATTCAAAGATTGGGCA
Organism: Acronicta psi; assembly: GCA_946251955.1. Classification (NCBI taxonomy): domain Eukaryota; kingdom Metazoa; phylum Arthropoda; class Insecta; order Lepidoptera; family Noctuidae; genus Acronicta; species Acronicta psi. Next base: position 8,960,811 of record OX276482.1, on the reverse strand, counting down.
ATGTACAAAAATATAATTATTTTTCTACAACTTAAACTTTGAAGCTACAAATTACAACATGTTTAACATTTTTTTAATTGTTGATACGATACTGGATCGATCCAAAAAATCGTATCAAATCAATCGGATCGATACTTGGATCGATACAAAGTATAACGATCCATTACGATCCGGAATATCGATACAAAGCCCCTGGATCGAACATCCCTATGTTAGCGGCTATCCGGAGGTAGTGTTGCTAAACCCTCTTCCTCTCTCCTAATTTTGCTGTGCCCGACAGGGTCCATAATGAATTAAGTTATTTATAGTCCACCTTTATAAAACATTATGGAATGCAATAAAGTATTGAGTATTGAGTGAAACAGGCCCTAAATCTGCTAATATGGCAGGGTAATAGTAATCATCTCAATAGTTAAGAATATCTGAAGTCACTGACGCCATTTATTATCTGCATATTCAGCATATTAGTCTACGCGATCGGCGATTGGTGACATTAATTATTTTATTGTTTGTTCAATCTGTAGATGGTGCTGTGTAAAAATCTCCTAAGATATTTATTATTAATAAATATCTTAGGAGATTTTTACACAGCACATTATTATTTAATTTAGCTTAAAGGACAACGTATCCAGGGCTGTCAAAAATATGTTCGTTGAATGAACTTAATCATTCAACGAACACTCAATGATACTCATTCATTCATTCAATTAACTGTCATGACTGATGCTTGTCAATAAAAATGGCAGCGGGACCAATTGCCGAAAGGAATCAAGGTATTTAGAGTTTATATTACACATACAAGCCATAGAAATCTCGTAACAAACTAAGAACATTATTCCTACTGGATTAAAATGTCATATAAGGTTTAATGTCACTAAATTTATGATAATAAACAATTTGAGGTTAAGTATTGTAGCTTGACGTTTCAATTTACTCTCGATTGCTCTTAAATTGTGTTTGATATATAAATTAGGTCAGAGAGTCGCCTTTGGACTTAATATTGAAGCTTCTCGCTATATACCACTAAAAAATGTTCACTTCGTTGAATCACATACGAATTTGGTCCTACTTGCAGATGCTACCATATATGTTGGAGGTCTGGATGACAGAGTTACAGAGAGCTTACTATGGGAACTGTTTGTCCAAGCTGGACCCGTGGGTATGTATATAATTTTGTATAAATAAAACGTAATATCATATAATGATCTGCCTGGCTACTTACAATAAAATAATGTCTTTCTAATATGTGGTAAATATTCTATATTCTGCTGCACTGCCAAGGGTTAGTCTCCTGGGTAGTGTAAAGCACTGTGCCAAGATTTGGAATATGTGAAAAAAATTACACTTTAATAGATGTTATCGCTGCAATTCTCTTATATTATTTAAAAAATAGAAATAAATAAAAAATAATGTACCAACATGCCTGTATTCCCCTTAGGGATAGGCAGATGCATACTAATGTACACCCACATTTCGCCGGTATGTTTGGGCCATGATTGTCAACAAGTCACTTGAGGGAATCTTTGAGGGACTCGGAGGGTTCTATTTATGTATATGTATTAATTTTGTATTGCAGTGAATGTCCACATGCCAAAAGACAGAGTGACTCAAACACATCAAGGATATGGATTTGTTGAGTTCATGGGTGAGGAGGATGCAGATTATGCGATAAAGGTATATATTATGATACAAGGAACTTGCCTTGTATTACCATTGAATTATTCTTGTCCCTTCATCAGTTAGCAAGTTTAGGTGCTAGAGTTATTTTTTATTTATTGCAGATTCTTACATTCTGTAATGTTTACGCATTCAGCAAATTATGCAAAAATTATTTGAGACAAAATTAAGTGTAAACTTACGCTTCCCTGTGCCAAATTGTAATACAAATTTGACATACTCATCGCACAAGAGTTAGGTTATGCTGAGTGAGGTGTCTGAATATTAGCCTTAATGTGCTGATAGAATAGAGTATAGAACTTCAGCAAATTATGCTTTAACTAGCTTCCTGCCAGCGGCTTCGCCCGCTTGGTCTTATAATTTTTTCCCCCGTTTTTGCAACATTTTTCATTACTACTCCGCTCCTATTAGTCGTAGCGTGATGATATATAGCCTATGTTACTCGGGGATAATGTAGCTTTCCAAAGGTGAAAGAATTTTTGAAATCGGTCCAGTAGTTTCGGAGCCTATTCATTACAAACAAACAAACAAACAAACAAATCTTTCCTCTTTATAATATTAGTATAGATGTAGTGATAATTTTTGACTATGGATCATAAAAAGCTATCAAGCCTATATTAGTATTAGTACCACATTCATGTGCTAATATGTATTGGAAAAAGGTCTTTACAAATGCAATTATAATTTTACAATGTCAAAATATATTATACAGTTTTATTCATTATAAACAAAATAACCTTGAATATAGCTTATACATTAGCTTGCAAATAGTTGTAACTGCTGTAATCTTGTAGCTTAGAATATTTTCATCTATGTAATGTTTTTTTAAGGTGATGAATATGATAAAGCTGTATGGTAAACCTGTAAGGGTGAATAAGGCATCAGCCCATCAGAAGAACCTGGATGTTGGAGCCAATGTGTTCATAGGAAACTTGGACCCAGAAGTGGATGAGAAGCTTCTATATGATACATTCTCAGCTTTTGGTGTTATATTACAGACTCCAAAGGTAAGATTTAAAAGAAATAAGGAGTGGGGACTGATAAAAACTGCATATTTGTTTTTATTTTTAAAAGGCTATTAATTAAATACAATTCAGAATGTGACGGGTTCTTGTGGAAGTTTTTGGAGGCCTTTGTTCAGCTCTTAGGCTGATATGATGATGATAATGATTTCTTTATAACATACAAATATTACTTATTTAATGTGTCTATATAAAATGAATTCTCTTTCAGGTTATGAGAGACCCAGAAACCGGAAACTCAAAAGCATTTGCTTTCATAAATTTCGCATCGTTTGAAGCATCTGATGCAGCCATAGAAGCTATGAACAACCAGTATCTCTGCAACAGACCTATTTCTGTATCATATGCATTCAAGAAAGATGTCAAGGGTGAGAGGCACGGATCAGCTGCTGAAAGGTGCGTTAAACATTTTATATTAAGCCTAGTAAGGCAGCCTTATGCCTAGTAAAGCAGCTTGCCTGTTGTGGTAGAAATATTGAGCACCTCTTAGCCGCCTAATACACGGGCTTCTCAAAGTTAGTATACATAGGACTGGGTGCCCCATAACCAATGACAGCATTGTGCGAATGTGGCTTTAGACAGTGACACTGGATCCATTTGCGATGTTCAGTATAGTTTGGTCAGTTTTTATCCCGCTTTGAAAGACTGTCTTGTCTCAAAGCAATATTTATGTATGACCCATTCAGCCACTTTTTATAAATAAATTTACAGATGTAGAAATACCATCACGCCTGTATGCCCCGAAGGGTTAGGAAGAGGTGCACGAATGTACACTGACAAACTCACCCCCCACCCATATTATATTTAAATCATTGTATAATGCCGTACCAATGTAGTAACAATACTATACAGACCTTGGAGGCAATTAGTCTAATAATCTACAAATGGGCTTTTTATTTTATTCTTTAACTATTTTTGTCTTATCAGGTTACTCGCCGCCCAGAATCCGCTGTCACACGCAGATCGACCTCACCAGCTGTTCGCGGACGCTCCTCCTACCATGATGGGCCCAGTACTAATGGCGCCGCCACCACCACCGGCCCCATCACCAATGCCCCCGCAAGGACCCCCGATGAACGCTCGACCGCCACCCCCACTACCAATGTCAGCGCCACCGCCGCCGCCGTCATCGATGCCGCCACCTGGACCGCCGCCCCCTCCAGGGCCACCTCCGCCGCCCCCACCTTTCCACCACTTCCCACCACCGCCATTCGGGCCCCCAGGGTTCGGACCTCCGCCGCCGCCTGGTGCAAGACCCCCGCCGCCGTGGCGACCGCCTCCTCCATCCTTCAGGCCACAGTTTCCACCTCGCGGACCACCCCCGTTTGGACATCCGCCGTTCCCGCCACACCCGCCTGAACCAAATTATAATTATTAAGTGTAATTAAATACTTAGTGTAATTTTCAATGACTGTTTTGTAATTCCTCCTTTTTGGAATGGTGAATTAAATATATTTTACATTTAATAAATTGTTTTGTATGATATTGCAAATATCCCCAAGAGATAGGCCCGAATAGGTTGGCTGTCGCTGATAAAACGTCTATGTCCGGAATCCCAACGCACACTGACGGTACCTACGGCAAATTTGATGTAATAGGTGACGAACGATAGTCGTTTATTTCTTTTAGTTTTAGTCATTGTATCTGTAATTTTCAATAATATGTCAATATTAAATTATCGTTCGTTACCTAAGTAAAAAAAGGGTCCTGCTGACACAATCTATTGGGAACTACTTATGGAACTACTTATCTTCTATACAAACAAATAAGTCTGTTTATCCCTCTCTCTCTGTGTTTGTTCCGGCTTGTCTCCGAAACGGTTGGACCGAAATTGATTCGATACCTGTCAGAAAGCGAAAATAAGGAGTAACTTTAACTACTTCTAGAATTACGGTTCCGATCAAATAATAAAATTAAAATACCTATGTAAATTATTTTATAACGCGAGTAAGAGCTTGTAGAAGAATAAAACTTCTATAGATAACTTTGTCATTGACTCTAGTCTCGAACAACCGCAACAAGATAATTGATTCATCATCATCATATCAGCCTACAGAGGTCCACTACTGAACAAAGGCCTCCCCTATAGATAATTCATTAAACATTCACAAATAAATCAAATTAACACACGAACCAAATATCAGTTTATGTTGTGAACACAATAATAAACTTTTAATCGATAACCCATTGGGCCGTTTATTCGCAGAGAAACAAAACTGCCATGTCGATTTGTTCACTGGGTTCGCTTATTTATTCAGCTGAATAGCTTCATTTGTCGTCGGAAATATCGAAGAGACGGTAGGATGGGACCGGTAATAGGGAAATATAGGCACCTAGTACTGCATACGAGTATGTAGCTACCTGAGTCATGCATATTATGATTGCGACGTATTCTTTAAAGTACCTGTCTCGACAATCTGGACGTTGGTACTCGGACAGACTCGTCCGATTTGAAATATTCACTAAGCATTTTTGCATTGTCTAGGATTTAGAGGAGCAATTATTTGGAGTGGAAAAGTGCATTCGAATTGCGGTCGGTCGGTTCGTTCGTTCCCTACCTACGTATTAAGTATTTATTAAACAATGCCATTATTGAGTAGGCTATTAGGAGAAGTACGTATACTCATATGTCCCGTGCATGGCTACTATACCAACTACTTCCAAGAAAATCTAGATAAGATAAATATTTATTTGCTATTTACTTACCTTTCGATTATATTTTTGACGAGTAGGTAAGCACTTTGTTAAATCAATCATCAGTAGGTATTAGTTATAGGCAGGCGCCTAATTGAATCTTTGGTCTTAAATAGGTAGGTTCGATGAAAAAAAACCTATCAAAAATGTTAAATAAATTTCACACATGGCTTATTTAGGTATTTTTACAACAACATTGTACAAATTTCATCAACACAAATGACCTGCGCCGTCAAATTGCGAGTTAAATCGGACGTTTGTGTAGTGTTCCGCGTGCAACGATAATGGTCATCCTGTGCCAACAGAAAGAGGATACAATGGAGTGCTAACGCGCTTACAAGAATGAATTTATGCACTTTGAGATAGAAGTACCTAAAGTAAATACATTACTTTATTAAGCAGCCCGTGGTATGCACCGCCTTACTGCAAACCAACGGTACCTAGGTAGGTAATTGAGGTAATAGCGGAGTACCTAGGGTCGATCGCGACGCACTCTCTCGACTCTACAGCGTGCTAGACATGGCCGTGTGGTTTTAGTCCGCAGGAGTCCGACATAACCCTCTACTTCTGTATAGTATCTCCGAGCTTAGACCTCAGAGATATCACTTGAAGTCCATACCTAGTCAAAATATTGAATTCGAGACATGGTAACGAACCGAGGGCATGCATGACTTTTAGAAATTATGTGAATCTCTCATGATGGTTTGGGGGGCATAGTTATGTAGAGACGATGGATGAACGAAGATTGACGAAACAAGCATAGGAACATGGCGAGTACGAATTGAAGAGTCGGAAGAGGTCGACCTCGGCGAAGGTACCACAACCAAATTGCGGACGTTCTCAAAAAGGTTAAGAGCACCCTAAACCGACGAGCATGCATGGGGAGGTTTATGAGCATAGATGAAGCGAAAGTGGTGTGCCAGGATCGTAGCAAGTGGAAATCTATAGTCTCTGTCTACCCCTATGGGACACAGATAGACAGACACCCTATGTATATGTACCTATGTATATGAATCTCAATAGATATCTAATCTATACTAACTATATAAAGAGAAAATATTTGTTTTTTCGTATGTTTGTAATGAGTAGGTAAACTAAACTACTGGACTGATTTTAAAAATTATTTTATAATTAGAAAGCTATATTTTTCCCGAGTAGTATAGGCTAAGTAATACCACACGGGTGATGCCGCTGGCGGAATGCAAGTACTTAATAAATAATTATTCTACAGTTCTACTGTTGTAATTTAGATTAGCACTCCATTCCATTTCTTACTCCGTGGACGGCAAGGATTAAAAGCATCGTTAAGTCTGAAAATGAAACACAAATATTTGCATCACTCGTTATGATTGTGTATGTCCAAAGGATTATAGTTGGAATTAATAAGCTTTGCCCCTTTGTTTTAGGTAGGACTAAAGTTAGTACCTAGTACTGCATACGAGTATGTAGCTACCTGAGTCATGCATATTATGATTGCGACGTATTCTTTAAAGTACCTGTCTCGACAATCTGGACGTTGGTACTCGGACAGACTCGTCCGATTTGAAATATTCACTAAGCATTTTTGCATTGTCTAGGATTTAGAGGAGCAATTATTTGGAGTGGAAAAGTGCATTCGAATTGCGGTCGGTCGGTTCGTTCGTTCCCTACCTACGTATTAAGTATTTATTAAACAATGCCATTATTGAGTAGGCTATTAGGAGAAGTACGTATACTCATATGTCCCGTGCATGGCTACTATACCAACTACTTCCAAGAAAATCTAGATAAGATAAATATTTATTTGCTATTTACTTACCTTTCGATTATATTTTTGACGAGTAGGTAAGCACTTTGTTAAATCAATCATCAGTAGGTATTAGTTATAGGCAGGCGCCTAATTGAATCTTTGGTCTTAAATAGGTAGGTTCGATGAAAAAAAACCTATCAAAAATGTTAAATAAATTTCACACATGGCTTATTTAGGTATTTTTACAACAACATTGTACAAATTTCATCAACACAAATGACCTGCGCCGTCAAATTGCGAGTTAAATCGGACGTTTGTGTAGTGTTCCGCGTGCAACGATAATGGTCATCCTGTGCCAACAGAAAGAGGATACAATGGAGTGCTAACGCGCTTACAAGAATGAATTTATGCACTTTGAGATAGAAGTACCTAAAGTAAATACATTACTTTATTAAGCAGCCCGTGGTATGCACCGCCTTACTGCAAACCAACGGTACCTAGGTAGGTAATTGAGGTAATAGCGGAGTACCTAGGGTCGATCGCGACGCACTCTCTCGACTCTACAGCGTGCTAGACATGGCCGTGTGGTTTTAGTCCGCAGGAGTCCGACATAACCCTCTACTTCTGTATAGTATCTCCGAGCTTAGACCTCAGAGATATCACTTGAAGTCCATACCTAGTCATAATATTGAATTCGAGACATGGTAACGAACCGAGGGCATGCATGACTTTTAGAAATTATGTGAATCTCTCATGATGGTTTGGGGGGCATAGTTATGTAGAGACGATGGATGAACGAAGATTGACGAAACAAGCATAGGAACATGGCGAGTACGAATTGAAGAGTCGGAAGAGGTCGACCTCGGCGAAGGTACCACAACCAAATTGCGGACGTTCTCAAAAAAGGTTAAGAGCACCCTAAACCGACGAGCATGCATGGGGAGGTTTATGAGCATAGATGAAGCGAAAGTGGTGTGCCAGGATCGTAGCAAGTGGAAATCTATAGTCTCTGTCTACCCCTATGGGACACAGATAGACAGACACCCTATGTATATGTACCTATGTATATGAATCTCAATAGATATCTAATCTATACTAACTATATAAAGAGAAAATATTTGTTTTTTCGTATGTTTGTAATGAGTAGGTAAACTAAACTACTGGACTGATTTTAAAAATTATTTTATAATTAGAAAGCTATATTTTTCCCGAGTAGTATAGGGTAAATAATACCACACGGGTGATGCCGCTGGCGGAATGCAAGTACTTAATAAATAATTATTCTACAGTTCTACTGTTGTAATTTAGATTAGCACTCCATTCCATTTCTTACTCCGTGGACGGCAAGGATTAAAAGCATCGTTAAGTCTGAAAATGAAACACAAATATTTGCATCACTCGTTATGATTGTGTATGTCCAAAGGATTATAGTTGGAATTAATAAGCTTTGCCCCTTTGTTTTAGGTAGGACTAAAGTTAATAAAAATGTTAATAAACACCCGCGAAGTTTTAATTTATTTTTCAGGATTTATGTTTAACTCATCATACCTAACCTTCTATGGAATGTTTTTTTTTGTAGCTAAATTTGTTTATTTTTATGAAGTGTAAAATAAACTATTTTTTTAACCACCATAACAACTGTAATGAAGTCAACCACCTCTGGATAGCCGCTAAGCGTCGGATATAAGTGCCGCTCGACGACGTCTGTGTTCTAGTGGTTCGAGTACCGGACTGCTGATCATAAGGTCGTGGGTTCGATTCCCACAAAACACAGACATTTATGTGATGAACTTAGGTGTTTGTGTTTGTCTGGGTGTTTGATTATAAGTATGTATTTAGATTTACAAAAAAATATAATTATATAAGTATTATATCCATTGTCTAGTAACCATAGTACAAGCTCTGCTTAGTTTGGGACTAGATGGTGCTGTGTAAAAAATGTCCCAAGATATTTATATTCTAAAGAAATCAAAATTTGTGAATTTATATGCCAAGTAATTTAACGAAAACTTACTAGGAGTGAAACAATCCCTAATAGTCGTAATGTTATACCTAAGTAATAGGTAGATAAAAATATCTACTAGATCTTAGATTAATAACATACAGATATGTAATTCAATGTAAAGCGCAGCCAGAGAAGCGATGGCACTTGTAGTTTCGTGTGTGAGTGAGCACCGCCCACCGCGAGTGTATTACTTACCGAATTTGCGCTTGTGTGCATGACGCGGGTGATACCAGCGCATAGAGTTTACCCCAAAAATTGCGGAATTTTATTTTGTATAGGAGTTCCGCGTCATTGTTATTTTGAGACTAATATGTATATTTACCTTTTAGTAAGAAGTAAGTCCGTACCTAATTTACACCTAATTTTGAGGTCCAAGATCGAACATACCGAAAAATGTAGGCTCTACTGTACGTTATGACCCGCTGATTGAAGGTTTAACTTTTTTTCGTGTAGAACTCTTCTTAGTATACACTTTCACAAAGGTTTAATCAAACCTAGCAACCGGACAGTTTTTGAGAAAATAAATCGTAAAGTTTAATTATTTTCCAGATAAAACGCATTTCATATCACAACATGCTACAGATAATGTAAAAATCACTAGTTGGTCGTTTCGTTTTACAGTGTGACAGTGGATTCAAATGTATAAAAGCATAATATTTTTTCCTATTATCAATCTTGAAAAACGATACTCAATTTATGGAATTAAATGTGAATTCGTGATGTAATTTGAAGAACTTGGATGCAAGAGCGAGCGAAGTGGGCTCGCGAATCGGGGCACCCCAACTCGGATAAGTTAGGTTAGAAGGGGATGATGGGGGCTAGAGAACGAGTGCAGCAAGAGAACGAAGAAAAAGAATTAAAAAAATAAAATAACACAGAAAAAGTCAACTGCCACCTTATATGAACTTGGCGGTGCCCTCTACCTTAGTATTACTTGTTAGCAAGATTTGGCCCGCTTCGCGATCTTTCCGACCCTTAATACTCCGCTATCCCACCAGGCTCGAAAGAAAATTGGCAAATTTTTTTTCGGAACCTATGGGTGTGCTAGTTTTACGGTTTTCAAAAACACACTAAGAACACTATATTCTACGCGAAAAAAAAATCACCCCTATAAAAATCGCTGGGTCTCAATGTACAGTACACACTTCCCATATTAATGAAACTAACTCGGGAAACATACATTAAAAGGCGTCTTTAATAAGCTGTAAAACCATAGACATTCTAACATACCATTAACAATAATTAACACCAGTGTAAAGTTATTTTAAATGAGTTGTTACTTTTTTTCAATAAATTCTACCAAATCTACTAATATTAAAATATGGGTAAATTTTTCAAGTCGTTGGCAACACTGAACAGTTATGGCGTCGCATTGTTTACATTTGTTATTTTGTCGTTTTATTTTCATTTTGCAAAGAAATACATAAGAAACTTTATTACTTGCTGGTGAAAAGTGATGTTCGGACAGTTTTTGTGTTTTGCCCTGTGATTCCTGCAGGATTTGACCGCGCAAACAGTCATCATTGCCGTAATTACGCTACCATCTCGTGACGTGTGTACGCGGCGATGGTTCCGTGGCGTTTGGCGGGGGGATCATGAAGGTCCGTTGATTTTAGCGTATTATTTTTAACTAGCTTTACGGTGCGCTATTTCGTATCTGTATGTTATTAATGTTATTAATCTAAGTACTAGATGTACTTATTTGATATCAAAATCGCTTTTCCTTTGAAAATCTTACAATGATGATATCCGATCGGATCTCATCCACAAATGGAGGATTACTTATAACATGTTCAATTCACATAAAATATTACTTTCGATATTATATGATTACTTACATAATGTAGGTATGTGTGCGTGTATGTACATATAGGTACTATCATGAACAAATAGGTACAAATATAATATTAAATATTGTTAGATGTTTTAGGGTTCTGTGTTACAATAATAATTACACAGGTTACACTCATTACTGCCAGTACCTGATTTAGTGTTCTGACCGCCCTAGGCTCACTAAATATGAGCCCCCCCCCCAGTCTGTCTATCCTATTATTCATTGACTTACAGGTGCAATTGCAGGTGGAATTTTATATTTATATAATTTTATATATTTTATACTATTACTATATTAATATGTTAGTCTCAGTTGAGCGCCGTGCCCGCCGCCCCCTTGGTCTCTGCGCCCTAGACTTATGCCGTAAATCAGGCCCTGATTACTGCTGGGCACGGGTCTTCTCTCAGAATGACAGTTTGTTACTTTTTCACGCTGCAACGGCTCAACGGTTGTCGTGAAAATTTTTACGGTTAATAATTTCATGAAACTACGTAGGTATGCAATGAATTGAAATCTTAAACTTAACCTAAAAAGTACCTACCCATAAAAAGCGACTATAAATTTGAAGCCACTACCAAAGTCCAATGAAGACGCCAACGGGACCATAACTCTATGGCTTGGAACTTTACGACCGTTGCTGTACAACAGATATCGGGAAATGCACACTTCAGCTATATCATAGTTGGACGTTAAAAGTTTTCATTGGCCGCCGAGATGAGATATCGCTTCGCTCAGTTTTAGTTCGACAAAATTCGAAAAATATTTCAAGTTGTAGACATTGAGGTAAATCTACTTTTAGACTAGAGCTACATTGAGGATCACCATTGTCATTGATCAGCCAAAGAGGTCCTGCTGCCGTGTGGTTGCATAAGGTGATTTCTTGTGAACCATGTTTTCGAAATGCCGATTAGAACAACTTATTAAAACCTAATTTTCCCATACAAATTGAACAACTAAATCATTAGTTTTCGGTATGTTGCATAATAAAACTGTTTATAAGGCTGGAAACCTCTTTGGGATTGGAATAACTCTTTCTGAACGGAGCATAACATTTACGGATTTTGATTAAGAAAGAAAGAAAGAAAAAAAGATTTAAATGTATTGCAGGCGGGACAAGATTTTCGTTCATAAACAAAATTGTTTCTTTGCTTGTCCCGCCTGCAATACATTTTTCAACATCACAGAGCTTGTTTTTATTAGGTTTTTAGTTAGTAATTTTTACGCAGTCGGGTTTTTTGTTTCATTTAATAATTGATTTTATTTCCTACTTTTTAGTTTATGAATCATCATAGAATCATTAGATAGATCCTAAATGATAATTTAAAATGAAAATTGATACAACTAAAGATCATTTTCAAAATCAGTTCGCACATTAAAGCATATAAAATCCACAATTTTGATTTTATTTTAATTTCATGTACCCAGTGACACTCGTGCCATCAAGACGAATCTAATGAGGTGTAATTTATCTAAATCGGTTGAGCCGTTAAGGAGTTATGAGCGGACATAGGAACGGACATACATACATACATACATACACACATACATACATACGCGTCAAACACATAACCCTCCTCCTTCGGCAGTCGGGTGAAAAACTGCGTTTGCATCTCACATAAACCTATCTACTAGAGTACCTCATCGCTCACAATGAGCGACGCCTTAGTATCAGATAATTATTACCTCAATGGTCGTTGTATGTTTTATAATATTTTATAGGTTTAGAAGCAGAGTTAGTGTGCGTCATTAATTTTGTATCCGGTTTATTCAATAAACTTTATTGGACGTAAGCCAAATGCTGATGCATTTATTTTTTGTTATCCCAATGTTGAAAATACCTATTTATTTTGTTATTCTATTAATTACGCTCATATCAACAAATTTTAATATTGATTGTGACGTAGATGTGTGTGTACGTAGATTAGCATTATTAATTATTTACCTACTTTCAATCACCATCCTTCTAACCTTTTTCCCAACCATGTCGGGATCGGCTTCCAGTCTAACCAAATGCGGTTGGATATCAGTATGTTACACAAAGTAATACAGATATTCGAAGGATAGACTGGTTGTCAGGCTTTTTGGGCTTCTGACTACGACTAACGATTGTCATAGTTGTTCGTATGACAACCGGGACCAACGGCTTACGTGCTCTCCGAGGCACGGAGGGGTCTCGATTAGTTAAGAATGATCACCCATCCACAGACTGACCTCGGCAAGCGTTGCTTAACCTTGCAGATCGTAAAACCCTCTAAAACAAATAAAGATTTAAAAAAAACCTTGCAGATCGGTTGATCAGCGTTGTTATAACTTCGCCACGAGCCCCTCAATTACCTACTTTTAATACGAACCTAATTTTCCGGAGTATTTTACCTACCTTCATCTGTGGCGCATGAGTGGAACAATATAGATGATGTAATTAGCGCCTAGCAGCCCCTGAGGCTGCCGCGGCTTTTAATTAGTGACGTCACATGCCTGTTAGTTGGTTAACGCCCATAGCGTTAACCAAACAAAGAATTAAACCCGGTGGTATAACTATAAAATAGTATAAGGTACATAACGTTAAATGTATTGTACCATCACGCCTATATTTCCCAAAGGGTTAGACAGAGGTGGCATCGCTAAGGTCCTACCAGAATACCAGCGCTGTGGCATTAAACTTTTCTTGATGCCACAGCATTATGCTGAGGTAGGAACCATTTTTGGCTTCGCGCAGGGTTTCACAAATATATTTGTTTTTTTAGTTATTTTTTATATTTTTGTTAAATTTATAAATAATAATAATAATAATATAATAAATATCCTGGGACATTTTACACAGCACCATCTAGTCCCAAACTAAGCAGAGCTTGTACTATGGGTACTAGACAATGGATATAATACTTATATACTTTTTTTTTGTAAATACATACTTATAGGAAACACCCAGACAAACACAAACATTTATATTCATCACATAAATATTTGTGTCCTGTGGGAATCGAACCCACGACCTCGTGATCAGCAGTCCGGTACTCGAACCACTAGACCACAGACGTCGTCATTTGTGTATGGATCGTGTCTACTGTCTGTGCTTATCCAAAATAAAAAGTTTTTTTTTCTTTCTTTCTTTCTAGCTGTATTAATGTACAGTCAGCAACGAAAGTAGCTGAACACTATGAAATCTTCAAAACGCTTTAACATCTTTAATATTCAGAATTCACTGACCCTTGAAGGCAGTACATTTCCTCATAATAGAGGACAATTATATGTTTAATCTTAGTCAAAATCTTATGAATAGTTTTGGTACTGTGATGTTTTTAAACTTTCGCTGTGTTCAACGACTTTCGTTGCTGACTGTACACCCACAGTTCGCCAGTATATTTGGGTTCCATGTAAATGTAGAGCCTTTACAATAAACCGCGGGCACACCACTCCTGACTTCCAGGGAATTTTGCAGACAAACCTAACAACTCTTTGTTCAACCCGGGAATTGAACTCATCGTGACCCCTAGCGTAGCTTATGCAGCCGCGCTTAGGCTTACAATACTAGTTAATAATGTTTATGTACCTATGTGTCATATAATTATTTTTAATTTAAGATTTATCAAAACTAGGGGCTCGTGGCTAAGTTATAACCACGTTATAACTACGTTGATCTACTGATCTGCAAGGATAACCGTTGCTTGCCGCGGTCAGTCTGTGGATCGGTTGTCGGAGCACGCGGTTGTCATACGAACACCTATAGATAATCGTTAGTGTTAGCCAGAAGCCCAAGAAGCCTCCGAATATCGGTAAGTATTACCCAGAAATTGAAAAGAAACATATGGAAAGAAATTGGGCTCCTCCGTGTAAAATATTGATATACAAACGCATCTGTTTAGAATGAAATCGGACCGCGACATGATTAGGAAAAGCCTGGTTGGATAAATAATAAAATATAAAAACAAAAAAATACCTATATACTTACCTACGCAATAATAAAGGAAAGAAATAGAAAATATTAGTCAGACATAACTCATAGTCATAACTGATTATAACACCTAATTTTGCCTACACGCAGTACCTAACGAATCATTTATTTCGTAGACGTGGCGCCTACGCGGCTACGGCGCTACGACATCGCTTATCGCTCTACTACGGCGTAGCCAACCGCCTATTCGTCAATTAGTGACTATAATTACGTAATGTTACCTTGTAGTTCGTAAATTAGATTCAATATTAGGTACAGAGAATTGGTTAGCTTTGGGGTGCCTTGCTCTATACTTAGGTCACTTCAATTACATTATTTTATTTTATTTTATATTACAACTTTAGAAAACTTACAGCTAAGACACTTATATAATAAACTACTTTGTTACTAACACTATGATTGTATGGACTCGTGTTGTCTGAAATAAATAAATAAATATTATAGATAAATAAGTAACAAGGTAATAAAAAGCAGACGTAGGCAAACCGACGAGTAATAAAAGAAAAGCAAGATGGTAAGTATATTAGTAAGTAAGTACCTATAGGTACCTTTTTTTTATTTAGGCGTGACCTCAAAAGGCTGCTGGAATTTAGAACTAAGACTGGGGAGTGCGGGATGCTCCCACTAAAACCACCCGGGTGGCTTCCATCAGCTCGTGGAGGGGGACACTGTTACCTACCTAAGATAGTTAGCGTTTTAGAAGGGCTCTACAGAGTAAAATCTGATTAAATCCTGACTAAAGAAGTACATTCAGTGCCATAAAATACGCTGTAATACAATGAATGAATGAATGAAATATCTATGGGCCTGTTTTACCACCTCGTATTAAGTTACCGTTAAATTGACTGGCTTCCTAAACTTTACTTTTGTTTGTTACTTGTACTTAATTATAATACTGTGTTCGTTCTGAAATGTAACTGTTATGTGTAAAACCTAAATGTGAGGACGCTGGTACCCAAAACACAAGTTAAATCTTACCTTGGGTTAAATATTAAATATTAAATTAAATATTTGTTACATCCTACATCTAATGTTACTCATAAGTAGTGTGAGTATCAAGTGTTTTGTACAATGTTTTTGGAAATAAATATTTATTATTATTATTATTATAGATATTATATCATACAAATTCGGTTTCATTATTTTATTTATAAGACCAAGATGTGGTGACACAGGCCATGTAGGTAAAATATTTTACAATCAGCACTTGAAGGTTTCAGGGATTTTCAACCGACCTGCATTGCATCTTGTTGGTCAAGTCGTTCGATTCCTGGGTCGAGCAAAGTTTTAAAGTTTTCTATGAAATTCTCCGTAGCAGCTCGTCGGAGTCTGGATTTGTGCCAGTTAACGGCAATAGGCCACCTCCTATTCCATAGGGACCTAAACATGTTATTACATGGGTGTAAATTAGTACACCTCTGCCAAATCCTTCGGGAATTACAGGCATGATTGTATGTCTACATTAATTCAAATTCAAAATATTTTATTTCAATTAGACCATATAAATAGTCACTTTTGAATTATCAAACTAGTTGCACGGTCCAAAAAAGTGGGACTTATGGAGAAGAGCCGGTAAGAAACTCCATAGTCACTCTTTTTAAAAAAAAAATAGGCAAGTAACAATAAAATTTTGTGATGAATAGTATGAGTATAATGCAGTATGATGTGTATGACTAAAAAAAAAGAAAAAGGACAAAAACAAACAAAAGAACATAGCCAAAGCAGTAAGAGCTGACCAGTCCCGACAGACAGCACCCGTTCACGAGCATGACGTGTGTATCGGCGCCGTTTGACTCAACCATGTTGTAGGGAATAAAAAGACCCGACACACAACGCCACTATCAGCAAGACATTTAAGTGAGCATGACAAGCTTTACCTCGGACTAGTTATAATTTTACATCATACTACATCTAGAAAACGCTTTACAACGTAAACAGTCTAAATAAAAGAAGACCATGCGCTTAAGAAGAATAATAACAACGCAATTAACACAAGCTAATCGACCGTTGTGTACCTAACATTTTCAGTTTACAAACAAAATGTAAAGTCGTTAAGGCAAACAGAGGTTTTAATCCCTACTGTATATCCCTATACTTTTTGCTGTGAGCGCGATTTTTATTTCTTATTTTTTCCAGTGTTGGGATTTGTTTTTGTGTTTCTGTTATTTTACTAGAACCCGTAACCACCAACATAATTTGATCATTTGATCTTTTTTGACATAACTGATTTGGTAGACGAATCTGTCAAAAAACAACAGTATTTCGAAGTAATTTAAATGATACTATAATAAAGGACACTTGATAAACAAAAGGTGGGTCCTACTGAGGGGTCTCGATGTGTTAAGAATGGTCACACCCATCGCATCATCAGCGTTCTAGATTATAACTTCGCCACGAGCCCCTCGATTTACCTACTTTAAATACGATCCCAATTTTCCGGAGTATTTTACCTTAAACAAAACATAGGTCCTACTATATTCATTATATCTCACGGTGAGCCGTGTGATTATTTTTATGTCATTGACTTAAAGTTCATATTTCAGTGATTTAACGGCCTCTATGAGATCTATCTCATAGAGGCATATGGTTAAAATATTGATGTATTAAATATAGGGTCTACCCTATATTTAATACATCAATATTTTAACCATAATGAACGACATGTATTCAGTAGATACCTAATTATTACAGCTAAACAAGGGACTCAGGTTTCCAATCACGAATTACTGAAGCCTACCAAACAAAGGTCGCCATTGTTGTCGATGACGTCTAATAACGGGCGTAATACCTACAATGCCATCTAGCGGTATTAGTGGAACTAATCATTAGAGGGACTATGATTGGCTTCTAACAAGGTAATGATTGTGGATAAAAATGTATTACGTATTAACGTTACGGATAAGATTTATTAATACCTAAGCTTTTGGCTGTAGGCAGATTCTCCCCCGTAAATGTCAATTATTTTGTTAAAGCGATAAAAAACAATTATAGCATTAGGTAAATATTAGTAGATTCAAGGAACATGCTTGACACTTTACAATACTGTGCCCTCTAGAATACCTCGGTACCCGTCCGAAATGTGACTGCTGCCTCTAGAGGTATTTAAGGGTTCGATTCACAGGTCAACCGAATAGCGTATAGGGACCCAGTAAACTCAAATATGAAAAAAATAGGCCAAGATAAGTATAGACTTATCTACTATTAGCGACTGTTTGTTAATGATTCATTACCGTTAATTGACGTTTTTGAGTGCGGCCTAGCAAATTATAGGGTGCAATGATCATCTACTGAAATGATCATAAAATTATAGGGTGCAATAAATAAATAATAATAAATAAATGATTTTTATTTCGGACAATAATACAGATCCATATTTTGTTAGTAAAGTGACTTACGAACTAATGTTAGTAAGTAAAATAGGTGAGTTGGTACTATAAGGTAGGTAATCTGTCTGTGCAGAACGCAATAAAGCAACCTTACTTTATTACCCTCTGCACAAACTTGCCTACAATTGGTGAGCTGTAGTTTTAGTTAGCAATGATCATCTACTGAAATGATCATAAAATTATAGGGTGCAATGATCATCTACTGAAATGATCATAAAATTATAGGGTGCAATGATCATCTACTAAAATGATCATAAAATCAGCACATCTGGAGTTTTCGACGCTCTGCAGATCAGGAGCACTCCGTATACTAATTGTGTTACTAGCAATAACACTACAACGTAAAATATATACTACTCCTTTTTTACTGCGAAGGTCGTAAACGTTGAGGGGAATGTGGAATAGGGTAACCGGGGAAGTAGCTGACCGACTATAATAAATCTTGGTCTTGAAAACAGACGTATTTACGTCCGAAAATAGGTTCTTGAGGACACTCTTTCTAGTGTACTTACTGGCATTGGAGAAGTATTTAATATAAATAATATTTAAAAATAAATATACTTTTTGAGACATTTTACACAGCGCCATTTTTAACGTATATATCTATGTATCTATGTAACGGAACCTTTGAACGTGATGTTCACCCCCTTTCAAAACGACGGATTTATTTAAAAAATTTCACACTTATCAATGACCGATGATAATGCAACAATTTGTACAGTTTTTCTTTGTAGACAATCAAACTAAAGAGTAGAAAATAAAAAAAGCTTAAAAAACAAAAAAAATATCACGAATTATATAGAAAATCAAACTAAAATGGGGTTGCTTTTTAAGATATTTTCAAAATGGCTACTCCCACCAATATCAGTAAAAACCTGTTCACTCGAGTTTCGAAGACTGCCACACACATAGATCGACAAAATCTAGTCACAAACTAAGCATAGCTTGTAATATCGGTACTAGACAACAGATATAATACTTATTTTTTTTTTGTAAATACATACATAATTTAAGAAACACCCAGAAAATCAACAATTGACGACGTCTGTGGTTTAATGGTTCGAGTACCGGACTGCTGATCACGAGGTCGTGGGTTCGATTCCCACAAGACACAAACATTTATGTGATGAACTTAGGTGTTTGTGTTTGTCTGGGTGTTTCTTATATATTATAAAGTATGTTTTTACAAAAAAAAAGTATATAAGTATTATATCCATTGTCACCCATAGTACAAGCTCTGCTTAGTTTGGGATTAGATGGTGGTGTGTAAAATGTCCCAGGATATTTATTATAATGATTAAAAAAGTATACGTACATACTTTTATAATGTAGGTACATATGAAAAACTAAAATTTCCTGTACATATCATACATTTAAAATAAGATATGATGAATTAGGAGATTACTTTATAGTACGTAACTGTAAAACTTAATTGAATTTTCTACCTGCAGCGAGTTTACAAAACTGTTAGGTACACGTACTCCACAGAAACTTTATGCGAACATAAACTTGTAGAACCCGTACAAGTTACAAACAATATCTGCCAGATATTTCATAAGTTACAACTACTTACATTTCATTTTATCTTCATGGTTTCATGGAGGAGTGTGAAGGTGCATATATCTAACTAAATGTTCGGTCATTGGGGGGTCAATCTCCCTTAAGGGCATCGCACTGAAAATAACACTCTACTTCTCCAGTAAAGTTTGGGTCACAATGAGTTTAATTTTATTTGATTTTTTTAATGGTAAGTGATGTGAAGTCGTCAACATAGTTTGCTTTGTTTATAAATATAGGGCCTGTTTGACCACCTTTGGATAACCACTAACTACCGACTCTATTACCCGATAAATTAAAAAATGGTCATCTGCTAAGTCATCAGGATCTTACTAGAAGGTGGTGAAATAGGCCCTTGAAGTTATGGATTAATAGGTTATTAAAACACACTAAACCAGACATAGCAAGAAGAAGCATGTTCTGGTTAAAGTTGAACTTAAAACATTTTCAGGCAGAGCAACAATTTTTCAAAGTTGCATTTCGGACAAATCATTCAGAGAACTACAGAGGACGATTAAACAAACAAATACATTTTTGTCTACATACTAGCTGTACCCGAGTTAAATTGGCTCAAAAAGTATACATTCGATTCAATTATTTCGATTTAAGTATACATACGATCGCATTCGAATAGGCGACGATTTTCGTCGCCTATTCGAATGCAACATTGTATGAAAAACATTATAAATATCTCTATAGATAAATATTGAGGCTGTTAAAAACGCAGCATTAGCAAACGTTGAACTCTGGATTTGATAAAATCTCGACTTTGGCTACATTCTTTTCTATTATGTTTAAGTTAGAATTAAGTTTTTGTTCCTCTACCTCGAAACTGTGCAATATAGACAGAGACTAGGTAGGTATGTTATTAAAATTAAAAAAATAACTACATAAAAAGTACTACTGGATTGCCAAAAATAAATGGCAATAAAAAAAACTTTTAGTATTGTAAGATTTGACATACACATTTTTCGTACTTTATTTTCATTTACATATCCTCGGAGTACAACCAACCTTATCTATCCTCCATTGGATAGCACCACGTCGACGTAGTTCACGTCGCGTGATATTGGGCGGACCGGAATTATGTGCATTCCGACGCGAAAGACGCCTGCAAGAGGACAATCTCTTTTTCGGTCGTTTCCTTTGAAATCGTATTGTGCAAAGAATGGGCTACTTGACATGAAGGACTTTAGATTGGCGTAAAATTTTAAAGATGTATTCTGACCGCGACACGGTTGTATTCTGGCCATGCATTGAATAGACCCACATTTCGTCGGTATACGCATATTTAACATTGTTTAAGATCCCATGTAATTAGACAAGCAAAAATCATCATCCCAAGTTGCCACTGAAAATTAACAGAAAAGCCCTGAAACACTTTACTGGACCCAAGAATCAAACCCAGGAGGTTAACGGATCGTTGTTATCTATTTTAGTAGACACAATTAGAAAAAAGATTGTTGGAATGGTTTAGGACTTAACGAAATTAGCGAAGGTGTAGGTACATATAAATTATCGGGTACAACAAAATCCTTAGAAAGAACGGTATTTATGGATGCTACACTGCTTGTAAACAGAATGGGTAAGTGATATTCTTAAATAATCATCCTTCTGTCGTAGTCCCAATTAATTTGGAGCAGGCGCTGCATTCATTTACCTACTTTCTTTCTATCATAATCTCCTAGCTAACTTGAACTGATAATGAGATTTCGAAGATTTTAAATTGATCAATATAGCGCTTCGTTACAGTCCTCTGTTACCGGTATCGGTATCGGTGAATAAAACCATCTTGATAGGATAAAACGGACGTATCATTTCTCTCGAAGCACGCATGCACGGCAGGGAACATAAAAGAAACGATAGAGGTTTTTGCTGGGTCGGCAATGCGTGAGTGAATGTGTTTGTGTGTGAGTGAAAATGATTCGGTGTTCTAAACGTACATAGCCTACCATCAAGCCGTCCGCAAGCTTATTTGTCACCGGGGATGGGGAAAAAATATACCTTCTTAATTACCAAGTTAATCACTCCAACACAAATATAAGCTAAACACAGCGAATCCGTTTTAAACTGTCTAAAGCTACAAAGCGAGCTCTCGTTCCCTGGAGCGCAGTTACTATTATTCAATTTAGTACAAACGCAAGAAACGTAATCTGATACTCCGAATAACTATGGAACTGGTGGTTCGAGTGTCGAACTGTTGACCAAGAGGTCGTGGTTTTGAGTCCCACAACACACAACAACAAATTTATGTGATAAATAATAAGTACTTATTTACATTATACCGAAATGCATAAAACATCTTATGTAGGTACCTATGTGATTGTGACGTCCTGGCGACGAAACGGATGAGTGATCTCGGCAACGGGTACCTACCCGAAGCCAGAAGACTTTAGGTTCCTCCTTTAAAGAGTAAGGAATGTAGGTATAGGTAACTGGGGACAGCACAAAAGATCTCACTGGGTTGAGGTCTTGCTGGCTATGCTAGCCTTGTAAGAAAACAATACCGAAATGCGGGTAGGTAGTAGCCGTTCCGTACTATTTTAGTTATCCAGTGACTCCAACACTTCAATAACAAGACAGGAAAACATCCTTCATTCGTCATTTCCAGTGGTCGCATCTCTAACGCGGTCAACGCACTCGTTCGGAAAACACTCGTACATAAACTACCCTTGATAACAGTGGACAAATTGGTTTTACCTCAACAACTTTCCGAACTGATTTTTATTGAATCGTTTCGAGATAAGAATGGGTGTTGGGAGTTCCTCGCGGCGCCGGGAACGTCGTCTGACGTCAAACTTTGGTCGTCAACATTTTTCAAAAGGTTTCTTTCTATTAAGCGTTCCTCATAAAGAATTGCTACAACAGTTTTTATTTAGATTTTAGTTTTATTAATCAACTGTACCTTTTGTGTGAAATTATTGTATCAGATGTCACTGTAAAAAACCAAAATTTAAAAGAGTAACCATGAAGTTTCTTGCCGGTTTTTCTCCATAGGAAACGACTAATTTGGAACCGTGCACCTAGTTTCGACGTTTCATAAGTGCCTGCATAAGGTCTATGTGAAAATAAAACTATTTTGATTTTGAAATGTTGAGTAGGTAGTTAGAATAAGTTTACAGTGATATCTGTCCATACAGGTATTACCAAGTCTAATCATAGTTGAAATAAATTTACCTACTTTTTACGGATATTATTAAATTTGTAAGAAATAAGGTAAAAGGCTTTTCAGCATCCGAAGTCACGGGTAGACTAAGGTGGTTGGCATCTTGATGTTATAATCAGCATGATACATTCTTGGTAAATTGCCCTTGTAACCCTATATTTTTATTAAAACGTCGGGATCGGAATAATATTATTGTAACGCGATATAATCTGAACAAAGTAGTTTTATTCAGATAAGTGTCCGAAGAAATCATAGTTAATTGATTCGCATTCTACCATCATTGTTTTGTGTCATTTGTAATAGGTACCTAAGCAATCCTTTACTTCGACTCATAAAAAAATATTATTTATTAAAGAGAACGAATATATTAAACTTACATGCGTCCTAATTTAACCCTCCGTCTTAGTATGTACCTATAAATATTCAAAGAACATACGATTTCAATTTATGTAATTGCATCGCAAGTAATATTTACACTGAGCAAAGCATCCTATCAAAATGCTGATATTATATTCCTTGCAAATATACCTTACTTTACCTGCTGCCCGAGTTCTACGAAATACTGAATACTCGCTTATTTTAATCGTACAAATTTCATCCTCAGTGCACACCAAGGAGTAAATAGAGTCAAAGCCAACATTTTATTTACATACACTGGCGCAAAATAAAATCCGAAAGGAGTTCTCTTTGAGATGGTGGCATCACATGAAGTAGAAAGAGCATCAGCGTCTCAAAGGGTCCAATTCCAAAACGCTCAGTACAAAAAACTCTAAATAACGACAGACGTTATAAAGCTGATCTACTGATTTGATAAGATAAGCTGCATTTGCAGCGGTCAGTTTGTGGATGGGTGGATGCGTTCTTAGGAAAGTTGTAGACAACGCTTTACTTTTTAACCCCCGACGCAAAAACGACGGGGTGTTATAAGTTTGACGTGTCTGTGTGTGTGTGTGTGTGTGTGTGTGTGTCTGTGGCATCGTAGCTCCCGAACGGATGGACCGATTTTGATTTTGTTTTTTTTATTTGAAAGGTGAATTAGTCGGGAGTGTTCTTAGCTATTTTTGATGAAAATCGGTCCAAGATGGCCGCCGCTACAAAATAGCGGATTACATATTTTTTCACAACTCTGTCAATATGGGTATCAAATGAAAGGGCTTAACTAGTAGAATACTATACACTAGGATAAATTTCAAATCCAAGATGGCCGCCACCACACAAATTACATTACGTGTCGGGGGTTTCCTAAATTTTTAATTTAGGTTAGGTTAGGTTAGTTACAAATGTTTTGTGTTGGTTAGTTTGTAATTGCTTATGTGATTACACCCTCCTTAGAACACGCGCAGCCGTCTAAACAAAACAATAATAAACACACACAGTGACACAGTTGTTCGGAAGTTATGCGTGTACAAACATTTTGGCGATTATCGGTATTGTTTAGAAATTATGTTGCGGAGGTTGGCAGTCGCATCAATAATCACTGTATTGATGCTTGCTACTTGTGCTAAGTAGCACTAGAAATAGTTTATCTCTCACTCACTCATGTTAGCTATCTCTTAGCTCGAGAACGTTTTAGAAGAAGCAAGATAGTCACTGTAAACATAGTTACTTTTGCAAATACTTCAAAATTAAAATTGGTATCAGCCCGCTCCTTAGTGAGTACTGTTGACATAGAAAGCAGACTAATCCTATTAGGATAGATGTTATTATTTTCCGGGAAAACGTAACAGCGGTAAAGGAATTTGGTATAGCTATCGAGAATGTTGAAAAACCGGGATAGAAAGCAGTGAATAGACATGGGAGGGATAAGAAAATAATATTCGCGTCAGTTGGATAAAGAAAGATTATCATTAGAAGTAGGTATTTACCTTAAATCTGAAGAATATACAGTTATTGTGTTGGCCTTTTGTGGTCAGGATGTAATATGAATCCTAATTAAGGATAGAGGAAATTACATAGGTATGTGATTTTCCTAGATACAAAGAGAGGCTTTTTGGCCCATAAAGCCGTTATCCTATTCGTATTTGTTTATATAAGTACTGATTTCTGATATTTATGTGAATTATATTGAAATAAAACTATATTCTAATAACTTCGAAATACTGAGCCTATTTTTTACTAAAAAAAATTACCTAATTATTAAACTTGATAACAGTGGACAAATTGGTTTTACAACTTTCCGAACTGTTTTTATTTAATAGTTTTGAGATAAAAAATAGTGTTGGGACTTCAACTAAGTAACTACAGATTGTTTTGTACAGCCAATAACATTATAACAATTGGTTAGATACAACGCATTTATTACGCCTTTCAAATTTGCATTCAGAAACTACAAACTGTTTCAAACACCAGATTAAATAAAACGATTGAAAGTCGACCCAAATTAGTTGCGTTTTTACTACTTCTCGGCCACACCATATTTTTCGCTCACTAAAACCAAGTT
The DNA here is from genome assembly GCA_946251955.1 of Acronicta psi. NCBI lineage: Eukaryota > Metazoa > Arthropoda > Insecta > Lepidoptera > Noctuidae > Acronicta > Acronicta psi. The sequence continues at coordinate 8,935,349 of OX276482.1, read as the reverse complement.
TTTTATTATCCATTGACTAGACGTTGGACCATAGAGAAAGCGACGCGTAATGACTCGAGCTGTCATTAGCCAGCCTCTCGCGGGAGATTGAAAATTTAACGAGCGCCATCCCTGATACAGGGTTGTACGTGCATCTTAATACCCTTCTTGATGTGATGTTTGTTTTTTAAATCGGCGTGTAATGGTAGTAGTATGAAGGTTTTAATCAAGTTGGGAATTTATAGCTTGCATAAATTGAGTTGTTGCATAGCCGCGTAGGGCGGGAAAATATTGCGATGTTATTAATGTTAGGTAAAAAATATTGCACAATATGATAAAAGAAAATGTACCAGAATAAATAGTGCTTTACGAAACTTATTAAAACTAACAATCTAACATTAATCTATTACAACATTGAACATAACAATAATAACTAGCCTATTTTTAGTTTTTTTTCTTTATTCAAGGGTTTTGTCGCTGAGCGACTATGCCACCCCGTAGGAAACAAATTTTTAGAATTAACGATGAGAAAAATGAAATGTGTTTTATGTTCTAAATTTAAAAAAAAAACGTTCGTCCTTTTTTCAAAATCTATTCGTTAGCCATTACTTTCGCTCGAATCGCCAAAGCACAAAATCACGATGCAATCGATGCATCAAAAATATTGGCAATGCTGATACTTCTCGAGGCTTCTTAGTAAAATGATATTTTCAGGGAAAAGGTGCATAATTTTTACATTCAAGTGTGCTGTGAAGTGCTCGGTCACAACCGTACGGAATTCCATTAGCGAGTTTTGGACGTTGGCCAGACTGGTCGTGCAAATCGGGAAGGTTTTTGTAATTTTTACAGACACGACGATAGGCAGAAAGGGATAACTTCATCATTATCACGCTTATTGTTCCCCGAAGGTTTTGGCAAAGGTGTACTTTTACATCTACAGTTTGTCAGTATATTTAAGTCCCGTATAATACGGGGCGAGGCTATTGTCATTAACCGGGCACAAATTCAAACTGTAACATGCTACTGAGAATTTCATAGAAAAATTCAGTAACACTTTTTGACCTGGGAATCGAACCCAGGATCTCAAAAGTAGCAGCCGCGCTTAGGACCACTACACTAATGAGGCAAGGTTTTTTTATTAGTTCAGAAATCTTCTATCACTGTTCGCTACCACTGCAGCCAGAGGGCGACCACACTGCTTGAAATCGAGCTTCGTGTTGGAAACTTGTAGTGCAAGGTTTCCAACGCCGGGAGTATGTTAGAGACAGCGCCATCTATGTTCTGACTGATATCGCAAGAAACATGAAATTATTCTGTTTCTTATATAAGCTAGGTAAGTATTTTCTTTGAATAATCGAAATAAGAAAACCCTTAAACAGTGTTCATAATCCGTACACACATAATGGAATTCTTCACATATTCACCTTTCCCGCTTAGCAATAACTCGAATTCCCGTACCAATAGCTCGCAATCGCTCGCTATGTGTCCCGCATATAATATTCATGCCAACATTACGCAGAAAGATAACTTCCGCTTGGGAGATAAATCCAGTTCACCTACCTGAGCTGCGTGGAAAAACTCAGTGACCTATAAAAATGTACGCAGATCAATATTTAGTTGTGTCAACATTATTATTTCATAACTATTTGACCTCTTTTTTAACGTGGCAATACTTATGCATAATATAGAAATGGATTTGCATAGAATTCAGCGTCCCACATTGGTCGCCATTTAGAGATAAAGAATCTTTAATTGGCGCCCAATGGGACTTTTTTGATTACTTGTAGGTCAAACAAATATTTGTTCTATGCTGTGGCCTGTATCTAAGAAGGCAGTTTTCAATATGTCAGACGAAATTGCTCCGTAAACCTGCTCTTTTTGTTCTTTACATTTAAAAAAAATTTATTAAACAATATCAACACGTGCATTCTTAATCGTTTCAAATATCATTCTCAAAAGGATGATAACTTAAAAAAAGCGATAAACACTTTTACCTATTTGACCTTCTGATTTTTCATAAATTTCATAATCATTGGCCGACCCTTAAAACTGGTTGCGGAGACCACGAATTAAAATGTACTGTCCACTTCATTCGACACGAGTGGGCCGCAAATAATTAGAAACCTCAACTTGCCCTTTGAGTAATAAAAAAAGAGTTATGACGTCATTGACGCACTTCGCACCCAGTTTGCCTCGAATGTGTTTTAACTTTATTAGAGCCAACTTTACGCATGGAGTTATATGAAAAGAAAAATTATGAAAACTGTATGAAATGCTGCTTTTGGATTTTTTACTTTACAGATAGTTGTGTTGAGGAATATTTCGGATGGAAAATCTTTTCAGATAAGAACTATTTTGCGAGAGCGTATAGTGAGATGTACTAAAATTCTTGCTTATTCAAATGACAAAAATAGTGATTCACGAGCTTTTTCCATTAAAGTTGGTAATATCTGAGTATTTCAAGCATGATTTATGCATTGCGCATTCAAATTTATAGCTATGCTGGAATTTGCTTATTGGATTGGAAATATAAGTGAATTGGCTATTAATAATCTTTTTGACGCCAAAAGATGTTGTACCTATTGTATTTGTTATTATTATTGTTATTATTATTTATTTATTCGCACTATTTTCTAAATTCGAGTAGAAAACGAAGATGGAACGATAAAACTTTGCATTCAGAACTATTTGTGCCAAGTAAACTCTATCATTCTTTCAAAATTACCTTGAAATATGGGATCGCGATAGTAATTGATACGAAAACAGTTTCCAAACTCAGATGATAAACAGCCATTCCAACAAATGGAATCGGTTCACAATAAAATATTCATTTATTCGCTACAATCTTTCATAGAATGCAACAGCAATGCATTATGGTGGAACTCCTGCGCTCTCGATCCAAACTCGCGTGTGAATTATACATGAGATGATATTCTCAATCTGTCGCGTGTCGTTACCAGTAAACCTGGCCTACCTTTCCCCTCTGTTGAGCTGAGAATGCGGATGTAAGAAGTGAGGTAAACGGCGCAATGAGGGTCCAAGATATAATGGTTTTTGCGGCTTATGTTTTCGTTGGCGGCGAAAGTTTGACAAATAGCTCGTACTGCAGTTTCAGTTTGTACGATAAGCTGGTACGACCCTTTGGTTTCCGAGCATTTTCCCAACTATCAGTTTCGAGTTTGTCCGTCCCCAGTGATTTATGGTATCGTATTCTTTTTGTCGCAAATATTTTTGTTTGTGTAAGTACTTTATAGGAACTGCGTGAAATATACGAAGTGGGATTTTATCTTGGAAGTAAGGTCGGCAAAACGTTTTATAAATATAGATACTTTGGGAACTTTTTTCACAGCACCATCCAGTCCCGAACTAAATAGAGCTAGTACCTATACGTTTTAGACAATGGATAATGTATACCTACTTATTATATTATACATATAAGAAACATCCAGACCAATACAAACACTCATGTTCATCACATAAATTGAATTATACTACGAATGTTATGAACCATAAAATTTATGAAATTTGAATTTTATTTCAATGACACACATGTCGTTGTGAGATACAATGACTATACTAATTATTAAAAACACATACTAAGTAGGCACAATAAAATAACATTTCTGTGTTCTACTTCATATAATTATCTTCCTTTAAATAAATTCTAACCGACAACAACTCTACCTCAAAGCTCTAAAGCGGCCAAACTGTCCTTTTTCGATCACTCTCTGACGTAATTACCCCGAGCCTCGTCAGATAATTAAGTTGTATGTTGAAACTACAAAGCGCAGTGCCCCTAAGTTTGCCCATTACCGGACGCCTACCGAAGTTGGCCTCATTTCAGCTTTTCAAGCTAACTAGTTGGAGTAAAAATTTTCAGGTGTTCATGCACTTTATGTTTTAATTAATTGTTCCATTATCATCCTAGCTTCACCTAAATGTCGGAAGCGTCACTTCTATGCTCAAGGTCCAGAGTTCGATTCCCAGGTCGAGCATCATTAAGTTATTTTAGAGGCAAAGGTGTACTAATGTACACTTACAGTTCGCTGGTATATTTGGGTCCTATGTAAAAGGAGTCGAGCCTATTGCCATTAACAGGGCCCAAAATGTTAACTGCGAGATTCTAGGTACTGATAAATTTTATATATCTACTATATAAAAATAAGTCGGGTTTTCCTTCCTGACGCTATAACTCCAGAACGCACGAACCGATTTCCACGGTTTTGCATTCGTTGGAAAGGTCTCGGGCTCCGTGAGGTTTATAGCAAAGAAAATTCAGGAATAATTTCAACAGAAAAGCGGGTTAAAAAGGTTATCAAGACCACGCGGGCGAAGCCGCTGGCGGAAAGCTAGTTTTAAATAAAACCCCAATAACACTTTGCTCTATCCGGGAATCGAACCCAAGACCGTAGCAATCGCGTTTAGGACTACTAGACCAGCGAGGCAGCTCCTAGTTACTGGTGAAAGCTACTAACCGTATATTTTATAGACAAAAATCATGAATTCTTCCGATGCTGAAACCAATATTGCTTTTAACAAAGACAGTCGCTGCTATCACACTAGTCCACCCAGACACTCTATTTCAAGCTCTGTTTGATTTCAATCTGTGCTAGTGATGTGACCCAATTAGTGGTTCGCGTTGCAAGTGATGCTCGATGTGTGAACACTTCACTGTGTGCACGTACTTTCTATTAGAAGCGAACTGGCAGGTTATTGGTGGGAGTTGGGACATTTGGTTCAATGAAGTTTAGTGTTCAGTTATTTAAAACTAGCTGTCCCGGTAGACCTTGTTCTGCCCTTTTTCTCTAAAACAATGATTTTACGTTTTTTCTCCATAAGAACCTTCCTCAGACTTCATTAAACACAACAAACGAGTTCTGCGCTTAGCAACACATTTAGTGAATCATTTTTATTTATATAGATTTGTACCTATACTGTAGCAGTGATAGCCGAGGGGTATGACCACTGGACTGCCAAGTCAAAGGTCTCGAGTTCGAATCCACTGACTGACTCCATTTCTGACTTTCCAACCTCTGACTTTTCGAAATCTTGTGCGTAATTGCTTTAACGGTGAAGGAAAACATCGTGAGGAAACCTTCATGCCTGAGAGATTTTCTCGGCGGCATGTTAAGTCTGCCAACCCGCATTAGGCTAGCGTGGTGGACTATAGCCTAATCCCTCTCACTGAGAAGAGACCCGTGCCCAGCAGCGGGACAGTATATGGGTTGATTATTTATTTATATGTATACTTTATAATTATACATACCATCACGCCTGCAGTTGCACCCTGCTGATTAATTAATATCTACATAATTAAGGCAATCAATTTAAAATGTCTGTTTTGAACTGGAATAAATGACTGGACAAAAAAATTGCACGGTAACTTTGCTGAAGCGGACCCGCGGGCTAAAGCTTGTTAGTGGTTAAATGTGAATATGGCTGCATATGTGAGCCGTGGCGACAGTCCGGACATGACGTCATCGTGATAATTATATTATTTACTAGTTGTTCCCGCGATATTACACACGCTTATCCATTTATTCCCAATTCCGCGAGAATTTCCTTCGAAGAATTCTTTTCCGCGAGAATTCTTATGTAAGTATATCAAGTTACTTTACGGTAAGTATGTAAAGTTTCATCAAAAACCGTTCAGTAGTTTTTGCGTGAAAGAGTAATAAACATACATACATCTCTCCTCACAACATTTTCACATTTATAATGTTAGTAGGATAGTCAATTCTTTGGCAAACCTACATTTTGCTTCTTACACAAGCACTAGCAAGTGCTTAACTGCTTACTTACACAATTTACTTACTTTGGTGTATGAAATATGTATGTTAATATTACATTTTTCTCGCATATTATTCAGGCTTCTTGCGTATTTACGGTAAGAGTTACTTTGATTTGATGTTTTACGAAAAAATGCTGTTCTAGTTTCACTAGGCACAAAAAATATCGTAGATGTTTTTGTCTTTCTAGATCATTGTTTCTCAACCTGGAGTAGTGACCCCTAGAGGGTTTGCGTTCAGTATATTAGGGGTCAAAATATCCATAACACCTATTATTATAAATGCGGAAATTTGCACGCACGTAGGTACCGCCTGATAGTAAGCGGTTACCGCAGCCTATGGACGTTTGCACCAGGCTTTTGAACAACAAGAACAAAATACTGTTAATTCTAGTTGTGGTTTTATGTATTCTCTCTTTAAATGTGTAAAATTCGAATTTGCATGCTATTTTATTATGGCAAAACGTGTCAGAGCTTTTAAAAAAAAACTTTTGTCTCGAAATATCCTTTGGAATGCGAGTAAAGTTGAGGGCAAAAGCTAGCTTTAACACTAGCTGAAATTTTTTAATAGGTATTTCACGGATTTTACTTTAAATTTCAAAACAACTTTCATAAAGATACAATTCATATTAGTTATATGTATTGAAGGGGTCGCAACATTTTTAGCTATTAAATGTTTCGCCACACTCACGTTGCTAAAAAGGTTGAGAATCGATGTTCCAGATCATTATTTTTGTGCCTACGTTTGGTGTTTTGAAACCGATACGTCGTACCTGTCTGCTTAAATTAATATCTTTGAAACATCTTTACGTGTTTTACAGACTATTTTCTAGTCATAGGTAGGTATATCATTTTATTTCTAGGTAACGTAGTAAAGATTTTGTTTTGATGCTGGAAAATATACCATCACGCCTGTATTCCCTAAAGGATTAGGCAGAGTTGTACGTTAATGCAGACAAGTTGGCAGGCACATTTAGGTCCCATGTAATAGGGGGCGCGACAATTGGCAACAACGGCACAAATCCAAACTCCGGGCTTACTGAGAATTTCACAGAGAAACCCAATAAACCTTCTTGACTTGAGAATAGAATCCAAATAAATAAATATCTTGCGAAATTTTACACTGCACCATCTAGTCCCAAACCAAGCAGAACTTGTACTATGGGTACTAGACAATGGATATAATACTTATATACTTTTCTTTTTGTAAATACATACTTATAATACATAAGAAACACCCAGACACACACAAACACCCAAGTTCATCACATAAATGTTTGTGTCCTGTGGGAATCGAACCCACGACCTCGTGAACGGCAGTCCGGTACACGAGCCACTAGACCACAGAGGTCGTCGAATACAAAACCATTAACATAGCAATCGCGCTTAGGAGCGCTAAACTAATGAGGCAGTTTTTTTTATAATAAAACGGGTTTGACTTTCTTAGCCTGCCTCTTCAATAATACTCGTATGCAATGATATATACTTCATATTATAAACCTTCCTCTTAAATCACTCATACATTACTGAAAACTGCATTAAAATCTGTGGTATAATTTAAAATGTCTACGCGTACCTACAAACAGCGGGAGTGATTTTGTAAAATAATGTGTAAAGATAAAGATGTAATATTAATCCGCAAACACTAAGCGAACACTGATCAATTAAAAACAAACAGAGGAGTTTAATGCCGAGGCTTCCTACTTAGCTGACACCAACAAAGCTGCGTGACTCCACACTCGTCCGAGGTATTACTCCAACACTTAATATTAATTCTATGCGCACAGTCTTCACAACACAACTATATTAAATAAATACATTTTATATAAGGCACATTTTACACATCACCATCTAGTACCGAACGAAGCAGATCTTGTACTATGGGTACTAGACAATGAATATCAAACTTTTTTTGTAAAAACATACTTAGAATACATAAGAAACACCCAGACAACCACAATCACTTATGTTCTGTGTATGTTATTTGTTCACCCGAGTCTTAGTTGAAGGAGATTTCCTGTATAGATTTTGGTGTATGTTATTCGATGTTCGAATATTAGTTATTGATGTTCGAATATATTCGAATATTAGTTATTATTATTATATTCATAGGGTCGGCCTCTGACTATCGCGTTTTAAAAGTACACCACAAACAATTTTTTGAGTAGATACAGTACCTAATAGCCAATCAAGTTGGCCGGGCTTGTCGGCCAAAAAAATTTGAGAAAAAAGATTGAATAAAAACTAAAGCCGGTCGTAGCCCGGCCAAGATGATTGGTGAATACTTTACCAGGGAATAGTTTCATTGTGTTAATGTTCTTAGTATTTAAATTTTAATGTTCAATAAGCAAGGCCTGCTCTTACATTTTTTTTGTTCTAATGTACTCCTATTTGTATAGTATATAATATATTATTTAGTATATTATAATAAGTAATTTGTAACGGCTCCTTTGTTTAAAAATTTTAAATATATTTTCGTCGAAAATTTTCCATGATGATACGAAAAAATTACCTTGATATAAATATGCAATTTTAAGTATAATTTATCATTCCTACTGGGTTTAAAATTTTTCTAATGTGTGTACACTACATGTAGTTATGTACGCCCGAAGCTCCAAGATTAAGTCTGGTATAAGTTGGAACCTTGAAGAGGTCTGGAATGGTACCACCACGTGTTACCACGATCGTTAGAGGACGGGACGACATTCTTATCTGCCAACCTAAAAAATCCTCTGATCAATTTACTATAATGTAGATACACCCCTTAACTTCTGGGTCTGAAGACCTGAAATTTCGCTACTATAAAAATTACTTGTTTATATTATGGAATTCTATCTTTTTGTATTTTTTAAGCATTTTCCATGCATTTCTTGTAATTTTCCAAGATTACAAGTTATTTTTAATGAAGGATAAAATCACCCAGAAACCAGAAGACGCAGGTTCGAATCCTGCCCGCCAGCCGATTTTTTCCTTCATTAAAAATAACTTATGGAATTCTAATTTTAGAGTACATAGACAACCGCTCTAAAATCTCTTATTTTCATCTAACTTCTACAATTACCGTCGCTGCCATTACCTACTTTCAACAAACTTAACAAGTTTTTTCTATTGTTAGATATTTTTTATTACTTATACATTAAACCATATTAAGATAATATATGAAATATTTTAATGCTCCTATAATCCTGTTACGCTATTAACAAACAAACTGAATTCTCCAAAAGCAATAAAACTCGTCATAACCTCTTAAATATCGATGGTATAGAATTTCTATATCGCATAACGTATAAAATTGTTGGTTATTATAAGTTTCCCCCTTAATTGCGTATCCAAAGCCAAATCCTTATTACTGTTATGGTCGGAAAGGCCCCGCTAACTCCGACGTAAAGGTTTGTGTACAACACCCATTATACTTTTAAGACTTTCATCGAGTTGGTGATTTTTTTTTTGGAATATTACAAATAAGTTTGCTAACCATAGAGGATTTATTTTGATGTGCCAAACAATTATGTCAAATTCAAATGTACGTAGGTTTAGTAAAGATAACGATATATTTTATTTGCTGTAACATATATATTTGGTATGTTATGTTATATTTATCTTTATTCACACATAGCTTTGTTGTTTTCAAACTCTTTTTTTTGTTGATGATTGATCTATTAAAAAGCTTTGAATCCCCCATTCATCTGGTAAGACCGAAAACAGTTTTCTTTTTAAATCCAAAGAACGGAAACCCTCCATTCGTTAACAATTGTTTTTCTATTCAGTCTGCTAATTGTTCCTTGACAAGTCAAAGTCAATTATATAGGGCACAAAGCCCTCTCTTCAAATCTACAATTTAAATCGCACCAATCCTTATCTTAATGCTAAACGTCCCCTTAAGGTCACTAAGTCCCATTTACGTCGGTCCCTATTATCCCTCCAGAACATATTGCCATTATTGAGACGACCTTTAATGGGGAATCACCTTCGTAGTGGTAGGTCGATAGACATAAGTTATTAGTATTAATATGGGACCGCAAGTTCGACTCGAACTTTTTTATTGGTTCCTTTGATTTATTGAGTGTAGTAAGCACTGCAGATATAATACTACTGAACTAATTAGAAAGAAAGAAAGAAGAAAGAAAATGAATTTTATTTGCCTTTTGTGTACAAACTTAGCCAAAATTAATAATTATGTACCTATCACTTATAATAATTTTAAAATTAACAATAGTGGCTTATAGCTAACTCTGAAAAAAAAAAGGGCAAAAAGGTCTTGGACTCAGCATGATGGTCAACAGCACGCAGCGTGTCAACCGCTGGTATTCTGTCCAAGCCGGCCATGCAGTTACTAAATATATACATACATACACCCTCTCGCTTGCAATCAGTAATTCATTATATAAGTACTAATAATTTTATTTATCCTTCCAAATGACAACTGAATGAAAATCTTTTCACAATCCAGGGATGGATTACTCAAACACTTAATCATAATAACGCACAATTATATTAGGTCTCAGCTAAGTCCCAGGACCAGTGATTGCTTCAACATTAACCATTTACGACAGTGAGCTTTGAAGACAGAATGTGATAAGTGTAATATGGGTGGGGGTAATACGTTCCAGCACTTCGAGGCGGCAATCTTGAAGCGACCCCTGGTCCTGACCAGGGAGTGCCCGGGCATCACTAGTCGGCGATTACGCGACCTTGTTTCGTAGGTATGCGCGTCGGACGTCCATTCTAATTTATCAAATAAATAACTTGGAATTTTATTTCTGCATAAGGAGTGAACAAAACACGCAAGTTTTAATGTACGCTGACCAGTCATGTCCAGAACCCCCTTTTTAATTAGATAAGGCGAGATGTGATGCCTTTTAGGTATTTCATAAATATAACGCATGCACGCGTTCTGCACCCTTTGAATTGAATTTGCGGTTTTTTTAAAGAGGCAAGGACCGTATATTATATCGCAATACTGCAGGTGAGATAAGACTAGACTGTTACATAACTGTTGTCGAACTTTAGTATTAAGGAATGAACGCAGCTTATACAGGGTGTTAAGTGACGCAAAGCATTTGGCGATTTTTTGTTGAACGTGTGTTTCAAACCTTAAGCCTTCATCTATTTGCAACCCCAAATTACGGACACATTCACTTCGTGGAATAACTGCATTATCTATTTTTACATCAGGCCCAAAGGACTTTATAGAACTGACTTGAGACTCGGTCCCACAAATGATGTGCAGACTCTTGGTGGGGTTAAGGACAAGTCCATTCCTACCAGACCACTCAGCCACAGCATGCAAGTCTTCGTTTAACTTAGTCACTGCCACCTTAACGCCCTCAACCGTTGACGGCATATCAATGTACAACTGAGTATCATCTGCGTACAAATGATAGCGAGAGTGTTGGATGACTTTAGTTACATCAGATGAATAGATAGCAAATAGGGTCGGCCCAAGTACCGAGCCTTGGATCACACCTCGCGCTACAGATATGGGAGCGGATTTCACAACTAAACCGTTAGAGTTAGTGAGTTTGACTACCTGTGTACGATTAGAAAAATATGATAAAAACCAAGCGCAGGCAGTTTCTGAAAAACCATAGAACTTTAGTTTGTCTATTAGAAGTGGGACATGTACACAGTCGAAAGCACGGGTATAGTCCAGCAACACAAGGAGTGTTCCATTTCCCTGGTCAGAAGCTGCCAGCATATCATCTACTATATGTGATAACGCGGAAGCTGTACTGTGGTTCTTGCGGAAGCCAGACTGTAAAGTTGGTAAAATGTTGTTTATTTCAAGGTAGTGCGAGATTTGAGTTTGGACAGATTTTTCAATTATTTTGGCTAAGGCAGGTAATATACTAATAGGTCTGAGATCACTCAGACTTTCAATTTTTGTTTTTTTGGGAATCGGCGTGACAAGTGCACACTTCCAGCTATCGGAGAATACCCCATCGGACAAGGACTTGTTCACTATAGCTGACAGTGCTGACAGGGAATATGGCAGTGTTAACATTATCATATGCATAGAAATATCATCACAACCCAGAGAGTTCGAAGTATTGGACTTTATTATACGGACTATATCTTCGCTAGATACATTTTTAAAATTAAAAATATTATCAGAGAAATGTTCATCAATGGGGTTATAGTTTCCAACTATGGGAGTAATGGGTGGGATACTGTTGACAAAAAAATCGTTTAAAGCATGAGGATCAGCCAAGTGGTCTGGCAAATTCTGGGTAGTAGACGGTCTTAAGATACCGTTGATATGTCGCCACATAGCGGTAGGGTTTTTATTATTTGTATTAACGAAACGATTAAAATAGTTAGTTTTCTCATGTTTGATGGTATAGTTAACAGTATTTCGCAATTGTCGGTAATAACTAATCGCACCTTCAGACTTGCTTTGCTTTGCCTTCGCGCATGCGTCATCTCGCAGGGCACGCAAAGTGTGCAGTGTATCGGTCATCCAGGGTGATGGTGCTTCCTTGAAGACACGAGTGCGTGTCGGTGCGAATGTATCAAAAAGATCCAAAATCAAAAAATTAAACATAGCGACCATATCATTGATATGTTCATACTGAGACACAAATTCCCATGCTGTATACTGTGAAGCGTTATTAATTACATCTGCGCAATCCTTTAAAGGTCTATAAGTTACTATGCGAGGTCTGGGATTGCTAATAACGACAGGAAAAGTAGCAACCACCAACGCATGATCGCTCAAATCATCATTATGTAATATTTGCATAGAGTGGGGACTTGTATGAACTTTTGTAAATATTACGTCTAGTAGTGTTTCACTATTCGCAGTAATGCGGGTGGGTTCTTTGACAATTTGGCGTAAGTTATACGATTCTATTAAGGGTTTAAAGTATACAGGAGTTTGTACCATATCACTAGTATCCCAACAGTTAATATTTAAATCACCCACCAAGAATAACACGTCATATTGTGGAGCCAATACAGAGAGTGACTCAATTAAAGAATCAATAGCGCTGACACAACTATAGGAGGGCGGGCGGTAGGCTATCCCTACTAGTATTTTGACTCTTCGCAACCTAATCTCAAGCCACATTTGTTCAAGTGTACTTACCGGATGATCGAGACTACGAACACGTAAATTAGATCGTACATAGGCACCTACACCACCACCTCTGCCAGTTCTGGGTAAATGTAACAAATTATATCCCGATATACTATACGGTTTAATATTAGAATCCGGATTGAGCCATGTTTCATTTAAGCAAAGTATATCAAAATTATGCATATTAAAAGTCTGTCTAAGTTCATTCCACCCTGTGTTTATCGAACGAATATTTAATAAGCCCAATGTAAAAAAATGACTCCTATTCCTTTTGCTATTGTTCATTTTGGATAAGTAAAACATAAATAAAACATGGCACCAAGATAATAACATCCAAAAGATATCAAGAACACAGTGCCATAATAACTAGATAAAGTGCAATATACATACAAATAATAATAGACTGCATTCAAGTTAAATGCAAAAGTAAATGAGTTGTAGCATGTGAGCAAATAGCGATAAGAAACCGGTTTCGCGGTCCGTAACAGCTGTGCAAGCTTAGGTCCCGAACACAATATATGTGGCGTAAAACAAACTATTACATTAATATGGAAGTGAATACTGCTTATATTACAAAATAGAGGGTGTACTGCATAAAGTATTAAATAAACACAACGAATCGGCATGCACGTGTATGATAAAAATAAGAAAAGAAGCGAAATTAAAGCGTTTTTAACTGGTTTTTTGATCGAATTAATATTTTATTATCTTGTTTAGTTTTTCTTACGTAAATTCTGCAATCGAAAGTCCAAACGAATTGATAGTGTTTCAGTTTCCTGGCTTCCTTGAATATATCCCTGTAATGCGGTGTTAGATTCTCAGACACGTAGACCTTGTTGTCGTCTGCAGGGTAGCCTAGATCTGACATTTTTAATCCGCGATTTTTTCTTACAGCATTCAAGACTGTGTTTTTGAGGCTATGATCCAAAAATTTAAGCAAAACTATTCTTGGCTTCGAGTTTGGTTTGAGTTGTCCATCGCGGGGCCCAACGCGTTTTATCCATTTTAGGTCACTTTTACACATTGTTACACCAACTGATCTTACGGCATGAATCATCAACTCATACAGGTCCTCGTTATGCCGTTCAGTTACACCGTGTAACTCGAGGTCACAAACTCTGTCGACCTGCTCCAATACATGGTTTCGTTCTTCAAGATGTGTAACTCTAATCTGCAAATCCTCGATCGTCTGTGATATGCCTTCCAATGTACAATAAAGTGTAAAATAAATAAATAAATAACTAAAAGCAACCCAAAGTTGCTGCACAATTTAATACACGATATATATAAAAATACAATTGCATGTCTCTAATTAGTTCAGTAGTATTATATCTGCAGTGCATAAGTTTTAGGCTCACCCTCTGTTATATGGGGCCTAACCATAACGGAGAACTGTGGGCGTACATTTGTACACCTCTGCAATCCTTCGAGGAATATAGGCGTGATGATATGGTATGTTATAAACTTATGACCTAATCGAGCAGAATAGAATTCAAAAGCAATTTGAATTGTGAAGTTAAATACATCACATAATTTAAACGATTACTACTATAGAAGTTACACTATTCTTCTTCCTAGCCTTTTCCCTACCATGTTGGGGTCGGCTTCCAGTCTAACCAGATGCGGCTGAATATCAGTATTTTACACGGAGCGACTGCCATCAGACCTCCGCAACCCAATTTCTAGGCAATACCGGGTTGTCAGGCTTTTTTGGACTTCTGACTACCACTAACGATTGTCATAGGTCTTCGTATGACAACCGGGACCGACGGCTTTACGTGCTCTCCGAGGCACGGATGTCTCGATGTGTTAAGAATGGTCACCCATCCACAGACTGACCTCGGCAGCGTAGCTTAACCTTGCAGATCGGTTTATTAGCGTTGCTATAACTTAGCCACGAGCCCCTATAACTATATACCCTATAACTATAGAAATTATACTATTATACACTATTAAAATCATACCTAATTTTAGAATTATTTATACAAATACAAATATACATTTTAAGAACGATATAAATAACATAATAATAAATATTTCATTTTGCAAAGCTCCCAATATCATATTCCACAAGTTGTTATAGCACATATTTAACATAAATAACACTCAATCACCACAGCGAGTGCCAATATTGTTAAACAATTATTTGCACAGCTTTCAAATTTTCGATTTGCACGAAACTCAAAAAGGTATTCTGTATTACAGTATTATTTGCACTGTCAAACATTTACAATGTTGTAGTAAACATCAATGTAATATAAATAAGCACAAAAGTTAATTAAATTAATTCCTTTCTTTGATCTCTGCCCGAGGCTTGGATTTAACGAGAAATTAATTTGGCCAGAAATTAGATTCGATTTAGTCAGGTTGAAATCTGAACACCGAGCCTGTAAATGTTTTGAATAGATACGAAAACAATTAAGACTGATTTGTATTGAATTTCTGAGCGGTATTAATTAATTAAGTTAATTTTATAAGAAAATTCTTAGGAAATTAACAAACCTACTTTAAGATCGTATTTAATTTTTTAAGTTACTTATCTTACAATGATACTCAATACTCAATATATTTATTGCATTTATTAACTAACACTGTAGATTATAGTGAAGTTAAAAATATTTACTGCGACAGTGAAATACGTATGTATTGTGTAATGTGTATGTAATAAGTATGTATTTTTATACAAATGAGATTTTATGTTTGTATTTTTAATGTATAAAAAAAGACATATAATATTCTTGGGCATAAGAATAAATACTTATATTGAGGTGACAATTTCCAGGCAATACCGATATTCGAAGGATAGACTAGTTGTCAGGCTTTTTGGAGTCAGGTGTTCGTATGACAACCGGGACCGACGGCTTTACGTGCTCTCCGAGGCACGGAGACATATTATGGTGACAACTCGATTTTTTTATTACTACGACTTAATTTGGCGTCTGCTAGGTACGCTAGTGGATACTGTTATTCGGTATTTCTGTGAAGTTCTCGGTAGTAGCTCGAAGTTTGGCTTTGTACACGGTTAATGGCAATAGGTTCGCCCTTTATTACATGGGACCTAAGCATACCGGCGAACTGTGGTTATATATTTAACACACCACTGCTTCACCATTCGAGGAACACATGCGTGATGGTTTAGGTATATAATAATAGATTCGGCACGAAAATATGTGGGATGACAAAATTATTTCGTTAATTAGACGTATGCGAGGCGAATCGACGTCTGTGGTCTAGTGGTTCAAGTAACGGACTGCTGATCACGAGGTCGTGGGTTCGATTCCCACAAGACACAAACATTTATGTGATGAACTTAGGTGTTTGTGTTTGTCTGGGTGTTTCTTATATATTATAAGTATGTATTTACAAAAAAAAAGTATATAAGTATTATATCCATTGTCTAGTACCCATAGTACAAGCTCTGCTCAGTTTGGGACTGGATGGTGCTGTGTAAAAATGTCCAGGGTTTATTTATTTATTATTATTTATTTAATCAGGCACCAATCATAACTAAGCCGGCACTGAAACACACTTAAGCTAATATTCAGAGACACTAAGACACTAAAGTAACACTTCCATACGTCAATGTATTACAATTCGACATAATATGAAAGCGTAATTTTACGCTTAGCGTCGTCTCTGAATATTTGCCATATGAATCCACATTACAAGTGTGCGACTTTTCCAAACTGCTCCCCATAGCAATTAATGGCTTTATATATTGAGCACCAAATATAACTCCGTAATACCCTAAATAACTTTGTTATCAATTAATTAAGGGGAGGTAGGTATCTGATGGTTGGTCGGCTACATAATTTTTTACCCCGGCCAGACATTAGCGACAATCCTACTTAAGCTTAATGAACAACTTCATTAATTTTATTCCCCTGTTGCCATGTCACAACCTTTCGTCCTATACTTACCATTGTTAAGGAAAAGGTAAACTCAGTCGTGTCATTGAAATAAGTACACAAGTACCTACATTAAGCGTTCTTAGAAGGATGGTTCCCGAAAGGGTGTAATAAAGGGTGTAATAAATAGTGTCGCTACACTATAAATTGCAACTTGCATATACATATACAACCACGCGACATCAACCGTCGGGCAGTGGCCCGCTAGGCATAACACCCGTCTGCTCGCCTACTCCTCAATTTGGTGCGAGGAACAACACACCTCGTCCCTCCACACTGGTGACCCCGACGTGATCCCAGTGTCTCCCCAATAGTAATACAAGAGAGAATTTTTGGGAAAACGAGAAAAGTAAACAAAGATAAAATCAAAATCTGGTTCGGGTACAAACATTTACTTTTATGAAGGAGGAACTTAAATATTCATATGTGAAACCTCTTTCACCACATTTAATATTTAAGTTAAAAATATTCAATTCAATTCAAATAAATTGAATTGAATATTCTTAACTTAAATATTAAATGAGGTGAAAGAGGTTTCAAGTCATATTTAAAACATTACACATATTTTTTTTATTTTTGCATTTTCCACGCTAGGATAATAATTAGTTATTTGAATGATCGATCCAGTCGATTTTTTCGTTCATTAAAATAACATTATACATAGTTCTAAATCGATCAAAATTATGTTTCCTGGGAAAAGCTATTCAGTTTTTTTAATATAAACTTTGTAGGTAAATTATACTTTTTAGCGTAATAAACAATTTATAACTTAAACAATCTATGCAGAACCAAGTAACCAGGCCAGTCTCTACTATTTATTACCAGTTAAGTTTTTATAAAAAAAAGTTGTTTTACTGATGTATCTTCCCTTTGAAACTACAAAGGAAAGCCCTCAATACAAACTTCTGTTAGTGATTAGCGGAAGAGTCCGAAAGAGATTAAATTTTCCCTACTTTCACTTCCCTATTCTTTCCTTCACTTCACAGTGTAGCAGTCTGAATAATTTAACTTGGTATTACCTAAATTTGACAGTCATTTTTAAATGTTTCGTAAAAGATGGGAACAATACGTCTTTTGACTCTTTTGTGTTCATAAAGAAATGATTAGATTTATTTTTGGGACTTAATTTTGAAAGGGATGATTTTGTTCCGGCTCTTTTATTGTCTACGAAATGAATTTACGTTTTTGTTGAAACAGATTTATTAGAGGAATAAAAATGAAATGACTGCCTCGAAGGTTCTAAGCTAGAGGTCCTGGATTCGAGGAAAAACCCTTTCCTATGAAATTCCCAATAGTGGTTCGGAGCTGGATTTTTTGGGTGTACAGCGGTACACATTTGCCTAAAACATTGGGGGAATACAGGTGTAATAATAGTACTACATACCTATATGTTATCCAGTGTGTAACCAAAAACTGATGTAACGTAAACAGGGCGCATATGCAAATGCATTTTTGCTCTGAAAAGGAAGGAAGCGTAGCCACTTATTTTCTATGTAAGCACAAAGCTTATGTAGAGGAGTCACCCAAAAGCCACGGGTTTATAATGGAAGCGGTTCAAAAGCGGAGATTATAATAAAATTTAAATTTAGTAAGCTGTTTAAATGAACGTGGCCCGAATGATTTATAATTACAGCGTGGATTTCGCATTGTGTGCTGTGCTACCTATGCAAACTAAACGTCCATAAGTGGAAAAATAATAGTTTTGTGTTTATTCAGGAAGTTGTAAAAATCATTCAAATGAGAACAATCGTTGGCTAGTTATCGCGAATGACGCTTACGATTCAAGGTTCCTGGGTCCTGCCCAGGTTATTCCAAATAATATTGGGATATTTTTAGGAAACCGAAGGTTTACTCTTTGGTATTACATACCAGTACACTTCTAGCCTAGGATGAAAATCCTTGACTTGCTTGTAGGTATTGAATATTTACATACCTACCAAGAAAATTCTGAGGTTTTTTTAAAATTTGTTAAAGTCGTTCTTTCCTCAAAATATAAAAGATCTGAGGTACTCAGTAAAAAATTGGCACCTTTCGTCTTTAAAGGTTACAACTCGAAATTGATAAATTTGCACTTACCTGCATTTTAGTTACCGATGGACAACATGCATACGGCCCATGGTTTACCGTGAAGCTTCTCTGGATTTCATGCTATCCGTAATTATTTTCACGGCGCACGTGCCTGGGGATGAAGTAAAATCTCTATGAGGTATTTTAACGTTGGGGGTTCTGGGGTTTATAAAAAATTGCGATAATTGCTGTAAAAGATTCGAATGAAAATGGAAATGTGGACATACATGAATAATTACACTGGTCAACACGACTTTTTGCCGTTTGTCCAAATATATATTTTCGGAATCCCTAATGTTCATGTATTAACAGAAAAATAATAAAAATCTTCTATTACATCGAGATGTCCGAAAAAAATTTTTTTGTAAATATGACAAAAATTTGAGGGTATGTCGAAATAAGTCATCACTATTGATCATAATACCAAAACTAAAACTGCTACTCGTAAGTACACTATATACCCTCACTTTTCGATGCGACATAATTGTTGGTTGTTGGTGTTTAATATTAATACAACGATTATAGAAGTTAACGGCGTACTATTTTGAGAAGTTTTTCTGCGGAGTTTATTTAATTGTGACAAGTTTTTGGAGTTATATTTCAGATATTTTAATTCAAACAAGTGTTAGATATACACCGCTTACAATATGAATCGAAAGTGCTTAAATTCACCAGACCTTTTTTGTTTAATTTGTGGAAAATTTACTTCCATTTCAAATCGAGAACGGCCTACACCGTCACTAAACAATTTTTATAATTTGTATTTTGGTTCGAACATTCCAAACACTATTAACAAACCAAAAGACAAGCAAAACGACCCAAAAAATCATCTGAATATTTTTTTTTTTTAAATGATTATCGTTAAAAGTAAGCCCAATTTTTGTTTTTCTATAAAAAAAAATTTCTACGTAATTGGCTGTTTGCAATTTTTTTTACACACATATCTTGACTACCCATTAGCTAAGGTATAAAAAAAGTAGTGGCGAACAACGGCAAAAAAAAAGTTTTTTTTTTTTGTTGACCAGTGTTATTGTATTTCTCTCTCTGGAGCCCTACGGGAGGGTCTTGTTTGCTCCTTTGTGGTATAAGTTATTTTTTTTACAAGTACCCTTTATTTATAACATAAATTATTGTATTTCGTTTACCCTAGAACTAAAAAAAAATTACATAAATGTATACCAATTCGATATCTTAATTAATGTACGTCTAAGATAAGATTATTATTTGTTTGTGTGTTTAAACTTTCTCATGTAAGTGAATTATTATAAATTCTTATGAGAAATAAAGATATCTCAAAGCCTATTTATAGTAGGTCTATAATAAAAATAGTACTAGTAATATTACTAGAAAAAATAGAATAGTATGGTATAGAGTACAATCTGCATACTTATAAAATTAATAAAAATATTTTTTCGTATAAGTAGGTACTTAACACTTAAAATAAACTTAGGTAAATATAAGATAGGTACGAAATTGTTTCATTGTGGGAGACTAGTTCTCAAACTATGTCGAAGCCTGTACTTCAGGACACCAGGGACAAATCAACAACAACAAATATAAACTTGGTACACAGATCAACCAACAACCATTCGTTTTGAAAATATAGGCACTTCAGCACAAAATATAATATCTGGAAAAGCGAAAACAATGTCGGTTTGCCTCGAAACTATCACGTTTGGATAATTTATAACACTATAGGCGGTGTTTCGAATGTCGAATCTGGGATTTCGGAGGCCTCTCTACTATATCATACGATACAAGTATTGACTTAGTAAAGCTACGTAAAAAAACCGGTGCCATCTAGATTTTTATAGACTTGAGTTTGTTTTTTATCGGATTTAGGTTTGTTGGGTTTATTCACTGATTGACTGATTTATTCAAGGATAGAGATTTAATTTTAATGAAGGAAAATGTCAACTCGCGGGCTGGAATTGAACCTGCGTCTTCTGGTTAAATACACCAGACGCTACGACCGCCACCGCGTTTTTTCCTTCATTAAAATAACTAGTAATCTTAGCATGGAAAATGATAAAAAAATACAAAAAGACAGATTTATAGATTTTCCCTAATTTCCTTAATAAAAATCCTTTCTCGGATGTGCTCCGATTTTTTCTTTGTAAATAAATTACGTCTTGATTTTCACATACAACAATACCATCACGCCTGTTTTCTAGGACGGGTTAATCAGTAGTGTGGGTACTAATGGCGAAATAGACCCCTAATTATCTTACTATGACTTAAGTACCTATACCGGTGAACTGTTACTAAACCTCTGACTTCCCTTTGGGGTATAGAGGGGTGATGGTATATCATATTATTTTATGGGGGGCTTGATCCTGCCACCTGATCTTGCTGGCAAGAGGATAGCAAAATTGGTTGCACTGTAAATGGCACATTAAAATATATCCTGCCAAATGAATTTCAATGTTTGAAAACACAAATATTATTATTGTGGTTGTGAATCTAATGAGGTTTGCAATGCATATTGATTTAAATACAATATTTATTGGGCAGTCAATCAACTAATCATAATAGAAAATGTTGTATGAAATGTTTCATAAAATTGTTTATGATAATTATTGTGACGTGCAGTAACATGTTTTATAGATGCCCACTTTTTTTTTTTTGCTTTACACTGACTAATTAAACGTAATACATTACATGGTATACTCGCCAAACGTAATTGTTTAACGGCGAGAAGCTACTGTACCTATTACTAGAAAGAAAAAATAGTATTAATTAGTGTTGGATAAAACTTATTACCTTCTCCCATTTTTACACACAAACATAATAATTTGAAAAATCACAGACATTTTCGCCACCATAATATTGTGTTTCTTTTTTGAAGGCCTAACACAATTTTACGTCGGAAATTTCATTATCCGCAGCTTAATCAAATAACTCGGGTAATGGCCGGCTAGCGGTCCTTTCCCCTTGCATCCACACGCACACACAACGACGCATCAAACTATACAGTTGCACAAAAAAATCACCGGTATTGGGATGGAATACGAGCTATTCAAAGAGCAGACTGTATATGTATAAGTTAACGGAAATGTATGTAATTCGTCATTGTATACAATTCCTAGGAAATCTATGTAATTCCTAAATCGCACGGAAATGAAATGTGTGAAATAAATTATATTATACACATTTCCTAGGAAATCTATACATTTCCTAAATAGCAATCGGAAATGTAAAACATTTAAGATATTGGTGGGTACGCGGGGACAGCGGGACGAGAGGAGGGTATTGCTTCGCCTAATCCGGCGATCGCGGTTAGGTTAGGTTAGGTTTTTTTTTAATAGATAGTTGATTTTAGAAGTTTTAATTAGTAAGATAATATGAACATTTTATTATTATTTTACGGTACGACTGTTGCCCGATTGTCTCAATAAGTGCTATAATAAAAAAATATTATTAACAACGTGTTTAATTACAGAAATCATTTACTTTAAACATTCCCTAATACGATATTGGAATTATATACAATTCCGAGGAAATTTATACATTTCCTAGGATAACTATGCATTAAATAGTTTTTCAAACAATATTTTATACATTTCCTAAATAGTATCGGAATTAATACACATTTCCTAGGATTTGTATACAACTCCTTGATTTCATACATTTCCGGTAACATATATACATAGTTATTACTGTCGTCACGTCTACAACTAGCATTTTCCTATACACACACAAACACGATTATATTTCCTGAAGGATTTGGAAGAGGTAATGTACACCCAATGTTCGCCGGTATGAAGTATGTAGGTCCCTTTTAATAGGGGGCATTGGGGCAAGCCTATTGCCGTTAACCAGGCACTTTGCTTCTGGCTACTAAAACTCAATAACACTTTGCTCGACCTGGGAATCGAACCCAGAATCTCGTTGAAGAGGCGTAGCAGTCACGTTTTCGACAACTATACCAAAGAGGCATACACACACATACACAATATAATAACTAAACAGATAGAGGGACTCGTGGCCAAGCTGTAACTACGCTGATCAACCGATCTGCAAGGTTAAGCTACACTTGCCGCGGTCAGTCTGTGGATGGGTGACCATTCTTAACATATCGAGACCCCTCCGTGCCTCGGAGAGCACGTAAAGCCGTCGGTCCAGGTTGTCATACGAACACCTATGACAATCGTTATAGTAGTTAGAATAAAAAAAATAAAAAAAAGCCTGACAGAGAACCAGTCTTTCCTTCGAATATCGGTATTGCCTAGAAATTGGGTTGCGGAGGTCTGATGGCAGTCACTCCGTGTAATATACTGATATTCAACCGCATCCTGGTTAGACTGGAAGCCGACCCCAACATGGTTGGGAGAAGGCTAGGAGGAAGAAGAAACAGATTTATAATACAAAACGTACTCCAATAAATTGTAGTGTAGACTTGTTTTTTATTTGGAAAACTTTGCTTTACGACTTTAGAGATAATAATGTTCTCTTTTTTATTAGTGCTGCAGCACAATGACTTAGTATTTTATTAAATCTATTGTAGGTGCATTGCAAACTTGTTTTGTTTAATGTATACATAAGTACACCAATGCCTTACCCATCTGGGAAAATAGGTTATGTTATCATGTATAATTGTATATTAAGTATTATGTATTATATCACTACTTTCAGAAACCAAAAAAATATGTTTTCTGTATATATCCGCCGGTCCCGGTTGTCATACGAACACCTATGACAATCGTTAGTGGTAGTCAGAAGCCCGAAAAGTCTGACAACCAGTCTAATATGATTATATAAAAGGTGATTAATTGTATGACTGATTTATCAAAGCCCAGCTCAAACCGCTGAACAGATTTGGCTGAAAATCTTTGGTCCTCAAAAGCTTTCAACTCTTCAATCCTTGCTTGTCTGCACATCTCCTTTTTCTGGTTCATTCATCACTTCCTCGTATGTGATGGCTTCATGTGGTGCTTCCATCTCCTTCACCACACACAGGTTTGTAAGACCATACCGTTCAGGTGGCTCTCTTACACGCTTGCTTGACACTTCTGAAACATGTTCAATTTCTGATTCTCTGTCTTCTCCACAAACTGTATTGTAAGAATCATCCACCAATAATAATAATACCACTAAGAAATTATTTTGGGATACTCCCACGAAATTGAAAAAAAAATTAATGCGAGTAACACTGGGTTAAAATTTATCTTGTTACAATCGCACAAATGGTAGCCGGCTAGAAAAATAATTAGCCTCTTGTAAGCAATGGCTGGCTACTATTTACTGCTTATCTCATGTTAATATCTTGCTAACCTCGTTATTACCGACTCGCTTTGAGTGTACCTAGAAACTTAGGTTAGTTTGGAGTCTCCCATGGGTAAATGTATGTCATTTGATTATTTAGCCGAAGAGTGTACTACGGCGAACCAACAATGGTATATATTTTACTATAATGTAGGTAGGTACTTGAGTATAGGATATGGTAGGTTAATCGGCGAAGTAGCTCATTAATCGGTTAAGCTGAGCTTATCGTGGTCGGACTGTGGATGAGTAAAAAGACACACCTTGAGCCTTACTCACATCGAAATGCTATGCTCATATTCATAGCAAAAATATTACAAGTTCAGTCTAAAATTACCGCTACCCAAAATAGCACCTTGTCGTTCCAAAAAGACAAAACATGGTAATATTTCCATACGGTCGTGTTTACCGGCCGTAACAATAGCAAATAATAGGGCAGGGCCACACTGGGGCGTCACATCCAACTATTACTAAGCTTAGATCGGAAAATTGAAAAGTTAACGAGCCTATTCCACGATGCTCGTGTTTCCACCGACCACCTTTGTTTTAACGCCCGTCGGAACTCGGGCTTATTAAGGGGAAATTGCTTCGAGTAACATGAAAGGTGTGTGTCGATGACCTATTTTTGCTTTAAATCTTGCGGGAGCAATGAGTTTGTTAATAGAATTTTGTGGGTAGCAGAAATGTTTGTTGTAAATTGGATAATTTATATTTTTAATGCTGAGGACTTTGAGACAAAAGGTAGCCTAGTGTACTTTTTCAATCTCCTTGACAGTTTTTATTCAAATCTGTGCTGCAGTTTAGGAGGAATAGACAAACAGACAAAAGGTTTGCGAGTTCAATATGCAAGCATATTGCCATTATTAGATACCAATATACATTGATTTCGTAATCTTCGAAAATATTTGAATAAGTTCGTTAAAGTTCAGTAGCCTTACTTAAATAAATGATTTAAGCTCGGGGCAGGAATTTATTTTTAACCTTTTTCAGTCCTCACTAATTGGCTCCAATATTGAAAGGAAAAATAAATACCATTTAAATGTGAGTATCCAGTTTATCATAAAAAGATGACAGGCAGCATGAAAACAGCTCATGAATGAAAGGGACGCTAATAATATCGGATATTTTACTGCATCCCTTTGAATTTGGATAGGAGATTACTTCATCAACAAAAACAATTAATTTTTCATTAGACTTGATATGAAACAGAAGCACGAACGCGCTTACTACGTAAAGGAAAACTAACCTTTGGATTTCAAAGTGGCATAAAAAGGAGGTCAGTTAATTATGAAAAATAAACAGATGTCACTTCAAAACATAATTCCTTTTTCAAATATTCTCACAGAGTAAAAAATAAACAGAGTGGAAACACTAAAAACAAGTGAGCGTTGACTAGCAGTAGCTCAACGGTACTTAACCCTTAACGAGGCTACGTGACATTCCCGGAATTAAAACAAACAACTTCGCGCAAGTCTAAATTCCTACTTATTCAACAGGACATTAATTATATACTTTGTCGCCTTTTGTGGACTTCTAAAATGTCGTGCTGTATATTTTTTTATGGAGTCGCTAAAATAAACAATAGGCAAAAATATGAATATTTATTTATAAAACTTTCTTTTTTATTTTTACTTTGTCTTTTTCAGGTTCCGGAATTAACTTTATTTAATGAGAAAATGTCGGCTTTACATTGAATTATACAAACACATTAACTTGTATTCATTTCAGTTTTTATTTCAGGTAATTTAATTAATTTTATACGTAGGTATGTTAGATACCACACCATCACGCCCATATTCCCCGAAGGGGTAGGCAGAGACCTACTAATGTACACCCACATTTCGCCGGTAGGTTTAGGTCACATGTAATAGGGGGCGAGCCTATTGCCATCAACTGGGCACAAATCCAAACTCCGAGCTGCTATTGGGAATTTCACAGAAAACCCAACAACACTGCTCGACCCGGGGATCGAACCCAGGACCTCTAGTAGAGCAGTCACGCTTGGGAACACTAGACCAACGAGGCAGTCTCTGTTAGTAGGTATGTTAGGCTTGGCATAATCAAATAATAATACCTATATGAAAGTTTTAGGTACTATTCTATTCATGTGAAAATAATCGAATACAATAGATATGTTTTCTTTACTCAATGCCACATAAACAGTCTCCGATAAAAAATGTATTTTTGTTGGTCTAGATAAAACCAACCTTTCATAGTTCTGAAAAGGTAACAGACTCTTCCTTTATAAGATGGGGATAGGACGTACACATTCCGGCGAAACGTGGGTGTACATACTGTATATACTTGTACTTGTACTTGTGATGGATGATCGTGATGGTACTAATGTTACGGTGTAATATGTACATGTATGTTTTCTTTTAAAAAAATCTCTCTCTCTTTCACTAACTGACTAGTCGACGGTTGATGAACACAAATCGGGGTCAGTAAAATAAAGCGACCTTAGTCTGTGGAAAAAAGCAATTGTTTTAACAATCACATTTATATAACTGAAAACGCATTTAAGCTAATGTTTGAGCCCATTATGTCTGTTGAATGACCTTCCCTAATCACAGTTTGGTTAAACGGATATTAAAATTTCCACGACTTGAATAATACTTTCAAGTGATTTGATATTTTGAGGGGAAAATTGAAATGTTTCATCGAAATTGTTCGAGGATTTTGTGTAAGGCCTGCGACACACTTGTATGATGTGCCGCCCAACATATTTCCAGTTTTCCAAAAAAAAAAAACAATTCGGAGTAATATTAAATCACTGTAAGTCTGGTTAATAATAACAGACTAACGAAAATTAAATAAAACGCGAAAATCTTGAAAATTTGTGCACACATCACATCACGACGCGACGCCGACGGTGGGCGACGCTGGCGTGTGCACAAATTTTTAAGATTTACGGTATTCTTTGAACTTTTTATAGTTAAACATATTATTCCTTAAATAAACTCCTCTTAAAGTCTGGCTCGATAAAACGATAAACACAAGCGAAGTGAGTATCGAATATCCATAATGTATGCAGTAATGTAATTTAGTAAGCAGTGATAGCCTAGGGGTATGACCACTGGACTGCCAAGTCAAAGGTCTCGAGTTCGAATCCAAGACACGCACCTCTGACTTTTCGAAATCATGTGCGTAATTATCACTCGCTTTAACGGTGAAGGAAAACATTGTGAAGAAACCTGCATGCCTGAGAGATTTTCTCGACGGCATGTGAAGTCTGCCAACCCGCATTAGGCTAGCGTTTTTTTTTATCTTAGATAGGCTTGCGCTTGACCTCAACTCGCCTGATGTTGAGCAACGAGGTTAGCGTTGTGGACTACAGCCTAATCCCTCTCATACTGAAAGGAGACCCGTGCCCAGCAATGGGACAGTATATGGGTTGAATATTTATTTATTTATTTAGGCAGTAATTTGAATCGGTTTTGTTGTTCAGCAAATACTGTCAAACCTATTGGGCCAATCCGCTTGGGTGTGTAGCATGCCTAAGATGTTGAGATCACTTCAAATAAATGAGATGATATTACAGATTTTTGAGGGTTTGATTTGATATCATCAGTTATTTGGTTATCTTGGTTGGATATTGTAGATTATTATTTATCTACTTATGCGTTTATTGAACCGGATAATCCTATGGAATTTATTTGTTTTGTCTGATATCAGCATCTGTAATTCGCCGAAGGGTGTCGCACTGCTCTATAACTACAAATTAGCAAATACAGCATTAGGGTCCCAAGTAAGATGTAGATATCTTCAATAAGTTACAAGGCAACAAAAATAATGTAATGGAGGGTCCCAAGTAATAAGGAGAAAACGGTTACGGTGACACATACAATCATACATAATATTTATATTTTAGTTTTTTACATATTACAGCCTTCATTTGTTAAACACCGACATGAAAATACAAAGCAAACAAACTACCTAAATACCATTTGTTGTTTAATGAAAACCCATCATCATTTTAAACGAATACCTATCATTGTTTTGATACTGGGCTTCCCATCGGGACTGTTTGGCATCTCTGGGTAGAATTCTGACTGAATTTCACCAAGCAATTTTTGGTGCCAGCCTAATTGGATATAGGGATAAATAAATCAATTAAATTGTTCCACTGGCTGAGCCCTCTAATGGCGTTGGATGTTGGTGCGTAAAAACCAATCCACGATGACCTACCCCGCCCCTTTCCCGTATTAATTATTGGATGTGAGCAGTTAAAATATTTTGGGAGACAGAGGTCGAACTAAATTGGCGCTTATGTTAACAATAATTTCATCGTTTTGATTTTAGAAGTAGGGTATTAAGGCGGATGCTCCAGGGTAGCCCGCGAAATTCAAATTTCCGTACGTTTTTTGCAATTTGCAGCTGAGTATCGGATATTTTATTAATAGAAACTAAATTCGCGGTACTGGCATGTATGTATTTATATCATTATATTAGTTAAATTTATCAATGTAACCCACTAAGTTAAAATTTATATTAAACGTAAAGTTATTATTAAAATGGCACATTTTCTCTTTTCTCTAAGTTAGACAATTATATTGAAGGTTTTAATAAGTATAATTGTGTAAATACATACATGCCAGTACCGCGAATTTAGTTTCTATTAATAAAATATCCGATACTCAGCTGCAAATTGCAAAAAACGTACGGAAATTTGAATTTCGCGGGCTACCCTGGAGCATTCACCTTAAGTACTACCTAGCTTCGTTCAGTTCAATGCATCGAATATTGAATCGATTGATAAGGCTGATTCCACAAATGAAGCTTCGCATTGCCCATTATTTTTAAATTAACGACGGAAGTTTAAATACAGCTGCTATTACCTTTCATTCTTTGAATACTCGATAATATTAAAAGCTACTTAAAATCCAAGGTATAATTTCCATGTACTTAAATATGTTTTGGAAAATATTGTCAAGAAGTACATGGTATTATTTTTTGTATCGAAAGCCTATCATTATCTAAATGGTAGTCACGCATGGATTCATATTTTATTCAGTTGTAGTTAGAAAGGTACTCAACAGAAAATGGAGCATATTTATTTTATTGAGTCAAATATTGTCATTTTTCTTATTTATATATCACAGGGGTTACAGAGATAAATAAACCTTTACTAACTATATTTTTATTACAGGGGCTCATCCTGAAGACATCATTAAATTCTCTTACGTGGTACATATTTCCGACGAACTTTGTTTTCAGGATGAGCCGTTCATTTATTCGATTTCCTAATTTTATTACTAACATCATTAATACACTATCAAACAGATTTTTAGGCCTTATATGGAACTAAGATTTATATGGAGCCCGAAGAACAGAAGCAAAATTAAAATCGGTTTAAAAATAAGGAAATTATAGGTAAGTATTTTAATTGTATGCTAGAATGAGATCGCACTATACTGTGTTATGACGTCATACACCAGTATGCCATACAAATTCAATACACTCGTTTTGTGGGAAAGGGAGAAGGAAAACACCAGTCAATAAGAGTACGTTTTTTTAATCTTTGTTTTAGTTAATAAGCATTTTTCTTTAATTACCGTATCTATCTGCATTGATTTACTCTAATGGTTCAGACTTATTAATTTACCTGCTAAGTGAAATGTGTGAATTGGCCTCCAAGCGTTCCATTTTGTGTTCCACTAAGTGACATAAATAGCACTAGACGAGGTGACAGTTAACTAATCTGACGGTTGCCAACGACAGTGTTAGCCAATCGGATTTCTCCACGGAGCTTCACAGTTGGTCAGAACTCAGATTAAGTCCGACAGTCCGCCTGCATTCTGACATTTGCTTAACATGACTTGTGGATCGAGACCCAAGCTGAACAGAATTGAATTTGACACCGGGTAAGGCCCTGCTCCCAATTTACGATAAAAGTAACTATGCGAATTGTTTGTCTGATTTTTGTCTTAGTTTTGTATAGCGCCAGATGGCGCAGGCGCTACCAACTGACGACGAACTATTACCAAAATCACCCAGCTTATCGTTAGACAGATAAATAAGCATACCACCACGACTATATTCCCCGAAAGGTTGGGCAGAAGTGTAATAATGTACACCTATAAGTTCCTGGGAAGTTTAGGTCCCATGTAATAGGGATGCGAGCGTATTGCCATCACAAATTCAAACTCCGAGCTGCTGCTGAGAATTTTTATAGAAAAAGGTTTGGTCTGGTAATCGAACCCGAGACCGTTGCAGTTACGCGTAGGACTACTGGGCTAATTCGTTTTAAAGACATTTATTTTTCAAAAAAAGAACATTACAGTTCACTTACATATTGAGAAATGTACTAACATAATTATACAAGTATATGAGTATCTCTGTGATCGAAAACATGGATAAATTAAAGATAAGGTAAGGTATCAATATTTTTCCCTAACGTAATTAGGAAGCTAGTCCTTATATAATTTCACTGAAACCGATAGTTATACCATGGGTAGACTAGTACGGTTCTCGCCAAACTTATTGTCTCGCTTGAAGTTGGCACGAGGTAACTTTAACCCGGGCCTAAAAATCGGTGAAAGAAAAATATTAGATTAGAAAAATTTAAAACAAAAGCCTACGACTGGAGCTTTCGTTTTTATTTATTACAATCTAATATTTTTCTTTCTCCGATTTTTAGGGCCGGGTTAGAGTTAGCTCGTGGCAATTTCAACCCGGACAATAAGTTTATCGAGAATTGTAATACAAGGCTTTCAGTTCCTGTTGTCAAATCGCGCGCAGTTCAATCCTAACCCAATAATGGTAATAAGCGGCATTGTTGGCGACCGAGGCTTAAAACCCTGAACATGTCATGAAGTAGAGCTGGTTGGAGAGTCGTTTATCAGAGGCTTTGAGTATCGCCGCGTAATTAAACGAAACACATGGATATCAACGATGTTGAACTTCGGGCTTTAAGTATCCATCCATAAGTCCATTTATTTATTTAAACTTTATGTACATAAAATGGTACACAAGGCGGACTTACCATTTACTATGTTTCACCATCTCTAAATAGCCGCTATCCACTAGATAAAAAATGGAATAATAAAATTATCTGCCAAATAATTTAACGGGTACTTTTTTTATAGCAGAGGGAGGCAAGTGAGCAAGCGGGTGACCTGATGCTAAGTTACTAGAAGGTGGTGAAACAAGCCCTTAGTCTAGTTAGTGCTTAGAGGTCGTCTAAGTTGAAATGACACGCCCCACTTCTTGATTAATTGATTCAGATGTGCGAGTACAAATAATTAACCTTTATAAACGCAACGGATGCCGCAATTAAGGGGGCTTCCTACGGGGCTCAAACTCTATAAATACTTTTTTTCTTTTTTTTTTTTTAATGAAGGAAAAAATCGGCGGGCGGGCATGATTCGAACCTGCGCCTTCTGGTTCGACTGGCGAGCAGGGCGAGCGGTGGCTTAGTGGTCAGAGCGTCTGGTGTACCAGAAGGCGCAGGTTCGAATCCTGCCCGCTGGCCGATTTTTTCCTTCATTAAAAATAACTTGTAATCTTAGCATGGAAAATGCTTAAAAAATACAAAAAGATAGTCTATAAATACTTTTATTTATTGACACGAAATTGACTCGACACATTGATTTAGGTACCATTGACACGAAAAGAAGAAGAGGAATAATTAAACCCGGCTTATCCCTAGTGTAAGATTTTCAAAAGGCATCACTCCTCTACTTCTTGAAGAATTAGGTGACATGCCTATCTATGCCTAGGCTTATAGATAAGTTGGAATTAGACATTCGAATCGCCAAACGAATAGAAACAAAATTAATGGATGACACAAGCTTTCGACAGATCGGGCTGTCACTAATGTCATTAACAAACATGTTCTTTCGAATCGTTTGTCGATTCGAATGTAAAATTGCAAATTTAGGCCCCCTGGCAAATATCCATATTTCGGCGAAGTTGCATGAAATGTTACCGTTTTATTTTTATATACATTTTAATATGGCAAGTGAATTCCTTTTTGATACTCACCAATCGTTAAAATTTAGCTCACCGTAACAATAATGCTTGACAAACTCCACAACCTTGTATCACACAATACCAAACAAACAGGCTGCTCCAGACAAGTGAAATGAAATGGATAGGAACGAAGTCGCGTGAGATGTCGACTCGAGAGCGGCTGTCGCGCCGCGATTACTCTCCATACTACTTGTACGTGTGTCACGCGGTCGGAAAGTAGATTAGGTATCGAGTCGAGTTGTTTCTTTTATTTATTGATCAAGTTAAGAGTTTTCATTCCTCTATAGAACCTTTAGAAGTTTTTACTAAAAGGTCTGAACTTTAAGATGCGCCTGTTCATGTTAAGACTGATTTTATTGGTTTCGCATTTCTTGAATAGATTTTTCTGATTTACTATCTACTACAGTTGTGAGTTTTAAAGATATTTAGGCCTGTTTCACAGCTTACTGATAAGTTCCCATTAAATTACTTGGCAGATAATTTAATACAAATTTTGTTCCATTTTTAATTTATCCTGCGGTTAACCAGAGGTGGAATTTTAAAGTCATTAGTTTACTGGAAAGTTACTTGTAACTACCTATGTATTTAAAATTAAGAAGTACCTTATTGGCAATAAATTAAGAACAATAAGTAACTATTTTTTATATCTAAACAATGTATTGTTTACACATTGTAACACCCAAATAGACTGTGGTTTTACTACCGTAGAATTATTCGAGATTTTTCAGATTTAATATTCGCGACACATCGAACATAAGTAGATTACAGTTTCATAATTCTGAAACGTTTACGCTTAATTACATTTCCAATAAGAGGATTACAATATCAAATGTTTTGATTACCAAATTCTCGTGTATTACAAAGTTTTGAGTTAAATGAGCTTTACGAACGACAAACTTTTCGTTCATAAACTACATTGATATAGACAAGGAGGCTTTATTAAATACTTGTTAATATGTTTAATTACCGCGGCATGGTGTTTTAATTAGGTATATCGGGGACATGAGAAAATTATGGGGTGAAGTGTTTTTAATTAGATGGTACCTATATAATTATTTGAATCCCGAGGTACCCTAACAGTCTGTATAATTGTAAATTGTATTTATAATCTACATTACATGTTATTTTGTAGACTACAAATACAATTTGTAATTGTATGGACCAACACCGTAATAACTGTAAAACAATTTTATAAGTATAGTTATTATTGTAATCTTAAAGTTTTTCTTATGTTTGTTTGTTATTCTATAATAATTATAATAAAATAAGGAGCCGTAAAACAAAATTCCACATATATGTATGTATTTTGTCTTGTATTACGAATTTTGTAAATAACAAATTTAGGCACAACAAAAAATATTCAAATATTTGTAGCATTCTATGACAGAATGACAGTTGACTATTTTGCTAAGTACCCTATAGGGAGCGGTTTAGCGCTGCATAGATCCAATTTAGCCATAAAGTAATATTACTAAGTATAAGTCTAGACATCTGTAAAATACCCAAAAGACCTCTTATACGAAATTAGAAACAATGTCACAGACATATTGGGTAACAACAAAAGCATTTGTTGAGAAATTTGTGGAGTTATTCACTAATATTTATTAATTAAACTGGAATTTCAGGGATTTCTTCGTTTTACGTAAGTATTACTGCAGTTGTTATGACACTAGTGTAGCATAAAATACGTTTGTTGAATGGATCATTTTCGGGAAAAATTGACAAACGTTGTTGTTAAAATAGAACAGAAAAACAAACAAATCTTGAACTTAATTTAACCTACTCAAATGTAAAATGCTTCCTTTACAGTGGATATTTCATGAAGATTTTTAGTTGGTCAATGAAGTGGCAATGGGCGGGCTACATAGCTCATAGAATTGATCACTGGAGTAGAAAGGTTCTCTAGTGAAGATCACTTATCAGAAAGTACCGTGTGGAACAGCCTCCAACGAGAAGGGCAAACAACCTGCTAAAGGTCACTGCGCACGTCAGAATCAAAAGATGATTGAAATTAATAAAGCATTTAAATAAAGACAGGAAAAAGTAAATGTCGTGAAGATATTCCTCTTAATTAAGTTGCTCAATCTGTCTTTCCCGTTTAATTTTTCTATAGCTCATTATAAGCCACGGAAACTGTAACAAAATCAGTTCATTACGTTTCCTTTTGGTAACAATAGGCGAGTACGGCGTACAATGTATTCCAAAATGTACCTCCATAATGTAATAGAATGGATGGAAAAATTAACGCTTCAATTATTTATTCTTTTTGAAAAGTCCACGTTTACCCAGCATCATTGTTACTAATTCGTCCATTGTTGAGCCGTCTTTTCAAGTTGGCTATCTTTGTTTCCAATGATTCCTCTTTCTATCAAATTCACTGCAGGGTTCCGTGTTCTTTACAGTTTTATTTTCGGCAATTTTTGAGTAAAATTTATTTGATGAGTACCTAAAAACTTATACCTTAAACTGGGTAATTTGACAATCATCAAGATTTATTATTCTTAATTAAATCATAATATTTCTTATCTGAACTTTTAAAGTTTGCACATAGGGGGTTATCTCCAAGGTTATCTTTTAGTTATAGATAGATACATTATTCTTGAGTGACATGTACAGTTTTATTGTTTTACGAATTCTAATTCCT
This sequence comes from Acronicta psi, assembly GCA_946251955.1. NCBI lineage: Eukaryota > Metazoa > Arthropoda > Insecta > Lepidoptera > Noctuidae > Acronicta > Acronicta psi. Next base: position 8,900,649 of record OX276482.1, on the reverse strand, counting down.
GTCAAGTCCAGTTTTCTGTATGAATATAGTCTTAATTTTTACTTTTCGCTGTTTTCCATTTTATTTTCAATATTAAATTATTTATAATTTAATATTGATCTTTTTCGTTGTTCAGAATGCGTTAGATTATATTGTTGAGTGATGGAAACAGCTGAGCTTTAACTCAGAAAAAAACAGGTAAGTAAAAGTACTAAAAAATTTAAAAGGCGATATTAAGCACTTTATGACCGTACGTTTCCATTCAGCGGCCTATTGTTTCACCAGAAAATATCCACTAATTTCACCCAGTGGTTCCACAGCGCACTGCAGTAAATAGATAAGAATGTGATGCATTAGGGGCGCGGTGCTGTACAGAGTAAACAGTTGCCGGTTATCACTGCTCCGCCCACTACTGCCCGACTGCAGGCGAGAGGGTTATGAGGACTGCCGAGGAACATTGATAATATAATAGGTTATATACTAGATATAAATAAAGGTGATTGGTTTGATCTGTTGCTGAGCGCAAAATTCGAAACCTGCTTTAAGAATTTAAAATATTCGACCAAAGAACTACCCACAGCAAAAAATAATATAGGGAAGATTGATTGTTTGTTTTTATTGAATAGACTCCGAAACTACTGGACCGATTCAAAAAATTCTTCCAGTGTTAGATAGCCCATTTATCGGGGAAGGTTATAGGCTATATATCATCACGATACGACTAATAGGAGCGGAGTATCAATGAAACATGTTGCAAAAACGGGGGAAAAACTTATAAGACCACGCGGGCGAAGCCACTGGCGGAAAGCAAGAAGGTATAATATATAATTTGTTTTACCTTTAAAATGCAGTGGAATCCGATATTACGATGTGTCAGTACTTATTACTAGGAACAAAATACGGTAAAAGTATGTTCATTTATTATGACACTATGTGATTATTACCTACGTCACTAGCAAAAGAATTTCATTAAACAAAGATAATAAAACCACGATACTTGTTGATACGAACGAGCTATGTCTGTATAAAGGTTAATATTAGGAAACATATTTATAATGAAACAGACAACAATGTACAGACAACAATGTACAGTCAACGCAACATTTCTAAAACAATATCGTTTATCACTCGTTCCTCAGAATAAAACGTCCATATTTCGTCTACAATCTGTCTAGACAACGCGCCATTTTGCCAATGATCGCGATGGAATGCGCGCTTTGTTTGTACATTGATTCATTCCATTTTGTTACGTTCTTTGAACATGTTTCACGGTTTAATAAGCCCTTGTTCGTTTATTGTTTGTTTTGTTACAAAGGCGCGATAATTCCGGGTTTTCATTGCGGGATTGTGAATATTGTTTTGTAAGGGTTATTTTTAATGAAACAAAAGCTTTAGAAATAATTACATGTAGCATCACTTTAGTGTTCCTAGAAAGGCTGTTAGAGATACATACCTATAGGTAGGTACTGATATACGCCATAGGTTCGCCGGTTTTAGGGATCCGTATAATAAGACCACACTAATACTAGCCATTTGATGTTGAATTTGATACTGGAACAAATATTAGGTATATTTCAAATATATTTTTTATATTATAACATTTTATAATCGTCTACGTAAAATTACTCAATAAACGATTTCTTTGACCTTTTGTTTTATTTCTCTTACTTTGTCTACACTAAAAACAATTGAAAATTCTTTCCAAGCAAAATGACGGGTCGAATGCAAAATATTTTTTTTGCGTCACCTTACTTGCTGTAGCGTAGCAACATATTTCTATAGACCACTTAAAGGTGCTTGCGTGTTCCTATGTTCGTGTAATACGACACTTTAGCCTCAGGCTAACTAGTTTAAGTAAAAGAAGGACCGCAACAGCATCACAAAGTAATCTTTGACATCGATCATTCACAAAGCGGACGATGCAGGTGACTTTATAGAGACGCTCTTCATGTCATATCTGTTCTGACGGCAATAGGACTATGGAGGCGACATGACACGATCATAGTTAAAAAAAACAAGTAGAGTTAAATGAAATGTAAACGTCGATAGAAAAAATAAAAAGAAATAAAATGTAAATATAAAAAGTCTTTGTTATGTACAGGGATGTAAATGTGAAAAAAAATTGGTTTAAAGAATTTTACAAAATTATTCTAACAGGTATATTACTTTACAAAATGTTTAAGCATAGGTACATCGTACACAATTAAAAGTAATACTTTAACTTCCTATAGGTATAATGTCACTGCGTAATACTTATAAAACATGTCCAATTATGTTTATATTACTTTTATGTCCGCACATGACAACGATTTCTGGTCGATCAGCCTTAATGTCACTCTTACACCCCAACTCAGAGACGTCACTTAACCTTAATGAATCGTTAACAAACAGTGGCTACTATATCTTGACCTATTTTTCCATATTAGAGTTTGTTGTCAGTGTACTAAGATATACTGGCTGTCATTAGCTAATGATTCATTAGGTTAAGTGACTTTTCTGAGTGCGGCCCTTTACTCTCTAATATTTTTTTCATGATGTGTAGGTACCTATATTGTTATTAGCATTTAAATGCCTAAAATAGAGAAGTTATTTTTGAATTTCTCTTTATTGTTAGTAGCTTTTATTTATACGCACAGAAATTAAAGCAAAAACTTTTTCATGCACGAAAAGCTATTTGGAAAATCTCAATGAAAAGTTTTATTCAACTAGACTGAAAATTGTTTAGCTTATTAACTTTATCTTCAGCCTAATGGCCAAACTCTAAAATACGAAATTGGTCTAAGAACATTACACAAACTCAATCTTCTTTTATGTTTTTAGCACTGATGTTTTTTCTGCATACTAAGGTCAACAAACTGAATAATCCAATCCAAACATTTCATAAAAAAAACTCAATTTCAATCAACAAAAAAAAGACTGCCCTCTTTTACTTTGAACAACTTTCAATTTAATCGAATAGTCACATCTAAGACGGATTGTTTTCTCAAGAATGTTCTAGAATATAATTGACAGATATAAATCTCTCCTTTTATTTTTCTGTCTAATTTGTTCGACTTGATACATTACTCCTGTATTAGACAGAAGAAGAAAAATAAGCCAGCTGACGTGTTCGTTCACCCGACATTCCCAGACGACTTAATCTGTCCCACAAGTTAGTAACGAGGGTGGAAAATTCACACGATACCTGCTTGTTGTGAATTAAGAGGTGCTAACCGAGTACCGAAATACTCTGAGCATAATTATTTGCACAAAACGTTGGCTAATTGCATGCTCTGTTGGCGACACTTCGGAGAGCACGTGACAGGTTACATTAGGTTGCTAACATGTTAAAAAGCTGGTGGGGTTTTTGTTCTCTGAGGTGAAACATTTTCTTCTACGTCACTTTTGCTAGGGTTCCTAGCATCGTTATGGTCGTGGAGAATGTTTCAAATCTCATCACTATAGGGGTAAGAGAACGCAAGTATCTATTTTAGTCGGTACGAGTGCGTCATGTCCTGTCCCTCGCGTTTGGCAGATAGTGCAAAAAGATTTTCCGCAGCGAACAAATTCTTTATAACTCGTGGTGGGATAGAGGTAATGGTGTCAGGGCCTAGACAAGAGGCAATTTGACATTCGAATCAACAAAAGAATAGAAACAAAATGTATGGGAATGCAAGCTTTCGACAAATCGGGCTGTCACTAATGTCATTTCCATACATTTTCTTTCTATTCTTTTGTCAGCATCGCATCGAAACGCTATAATTTCATCTCTCCGATTTTAGTTTCTTACGTAATCGCTAGAGGCACTGTGAGGGTTTTCCATACAAATATTTTACCTCGTCGCTGGCAAGTTTAGTAAGAAAAATCATGGTCGAGGCACTGGTGTATTTAACCAGAAGACGCAGGTTCGAATCTTGCCGGCCAGTCGACTTTTTCCTTTATAAAAATAACTGATAAATTTTAGCATCCAAAATGCTAAAAAATATACAAAAAGATCTTTATACTTTTTTAATTCTTTTTCGATTATTCCGCTATATATAATCCTCGCTAATCGCTGAACACATATCAACAACCTTACTTTAACGTTCAAGTTTATGGGACGTTATGAAACGCCGCTCCAGCGGGACAATGTAGCAAAACAATTTGGTGCGATAGTTTGACACTTTCATACTTTGTTAACAAGTATTACGATACCTGGGCATAGAAATTATGTGAGAAGTTTCATGTTTTATGCGATGTAATTGCTGTGTTGTTAGGAAAAGTTATTATCCCTAATAATATCATACCATCACGCCTGTATTCGGAGAAGGGTTAGGTAGAGGTGTAGGTACTATATAGTTCGCCGGTGTGTTTAACTCCTTTGTAACAGAGGGCGAGTCTATTGCCATACTCAATATACTACTGTGCCTCGACCATGAGTTTTTCTCACTAGACTCGCTAGCGACGCCATAAACTATTTGTATGGAAAACCCTCGCAGCGCCTCTAGCGGTTACGTAAGGTACTAAAATCTGCTATGAGATTACAGAGTTTCGATGCGTAAAAAACCTAAATTAGGAAAACGTCACTAAATACTTATAAGAATAATAAATAAATAAATATTTTGGGGACATTTTACACAGCACCATCTAGTCCCAAACTAAGCAGAGGTTGAATTATGGGTACTAGACAATGGATATAATACTTATATACTTTTTTTTTTGTAAATACATGCCCTACATATATTACATAAGAAACACCCAGACAAACACAAACACTTAAGTTCATCACAATAAATGTTTGTGTCTTGTGGGAATCGAACCCGGACTGGTGATTACGATGTCGTATTATAATCAGCAGTCCGGTACTCGAACCACTAGACCACAGACGTCGTCACTGTCACAACCTAATCAATTTAAAAATTATAATAACGATTTGACAAAAGATGTTGTTCTAAATTCAAACTATCGAACATTAACCTTGGGGGCTAGACAAGTTGCAATTTGACATTCGAATAGAAAAAAAACAAAATGTATGGCAATGACATTAGTGACAGCCCGATTTGTCGTAAGCTTGTGTCATTTCCATACATTTGGTTTCTATTCGTTTCTCGATTCGAATTTCAAATTGCAATTTGTCTACAGGCCCTGATCGATTATGTTATCGATTCTTGCAATATTTTAAATAAAACGAAAATATCCTCACAAAACCCACCAATAATGTAAAATACCAAACAAAAATATGTAATCACACCTTGGAGAAGCTTTATTTCTAATGTCTTTATTAGAAAATTTATTTACGTAGGAAAATACAAAAGAGAAATATTTTTCTCCTGGCTGAACTAACAACCGAATTGGGAATAAAATCAAAATAAAATTCAGACCTTTTATTCAGATATAAAGGAAACTTTCGTTCTATAGATACTTACTGGGAACGATTTTAAAGCCTCTTAGGAAACGGCCTTTGGCGTCACAAAGAGAATAAAAAGTTAACAAGTAAAATAAAAAGTAAACAAAAAACGTCTTAACAAGAGAATGCTAGAAGAATATAAATTAGCGCGGGGTTTTCTTATGAAGCGGTCAATTTTATAAACCCTATCCTACTTCCTACTAATCCTACTAATATTATAAATGTGAAAGTTTGTGAGGATGGATGGATGGATGTTTTTTACTCTTTCACGCAAAAACTACTGAACGGATCTGGATGAAATTTGGCACAGAGATAGATTGTAGTCTGAAATAGCACATAGGCTACTTTTTATCCCGGTAAAATGTATGGTTCCCGTGGGATAGCGGGTGAAGCCGCTGGCGGAAAGCTAGTACTTAGATAAATAACATACCATCACGCCTGTACTCCCCGAAGGGTTAGGCAGAGGTGTACTAATGTACACCAACATTTCGCCTGTATGTTTACGTCCCATGTAATAGAAGGCGAGCCTATTGCCATCAAACAGCCATAAATCCAGACTCCGAGCTGCTACTGGGAATTTCATAGAAAAATCCAGCAGCACTTTTGTATCGACCCGGGATTTGAACCCAGGAATTCTATCGTAACAGTCGCGCTTTGGTCCAATAATATAAATATTGAATATTTATACCTATCCAGTCTGTTGTTAGTACCTTACTTACCTCCTCCTTACCTCCTCCACGACGGACTGAATTCTGATAGGTATGTGAAGAAAATATAATTATGTTTTTTAACGTTCAACTTTTATTTTTGTGTTAACTATTTATTTTTTAAGGTGTATGTCAGAAAAGAGCAGACGAGGCTCCTGATGGTAAGTCAGTCATAAGCACTGCAGGTGTCCATAATATTAAATGTATAGTGTCAGGATTAAAAAAAAAATATGATAAATAGTACTTCTTACCATGTTGAAAGAAATAAACTGTTATAATAATATTGTATTTGAATGAATTGGTTTTTTTGCTTGTTTTAGAATATTATACTATAGTTAAATTTAAATTATTCTGATTCTACATAAAGCCTCTTTCAAACAGACGCGTCGTGCGGTAGCGGTCAGTCGTTATAATTACTAATCAGTCAGTCAGTTGTACCTACTGACTGCCACCGCAGGCCGCGTTTGTCTGAGAGAGGCTTAATCAAATACATTTACTTCAATCGGTCGCATCTTAACGTTAACCTACATGTCGCTAAATTTGACATTGTTGACGTTTGATCGCCAGCCGCGCAGGTATAAAGTGCAAAATAAAATAATACTGGGCATCTTGTAATTAGATTGGCTGTTTGTTTGCGCTCAAACCACAGACGCACAACTTTTGTTCCATTCCGCGTCGCGATCGCAACTTGTTTCTTTACGTAAACAACGTTACGTCGCACTTTGTTCCGTTTTGTACTTTGAAACTTTTTTATTTTGTTATTCGTTCACGTTTCATTCGAAAATTTTAAAATCGGAATTATTTATGGAAATTTTTCAAAGACAAATTTTCAAATATTTTTAAAAGTTTCTAAGTATTGATGAAGCAGGAAAACGTAAAAAGAGGTTTTCATTTTCAATGCGTAGCTTTTGTTTGATTTAAATATATTGCCGGATTTTCTTTGCTTATTCACGAAATGTGAAATGTTATCCTGGCAATGTAACTATTCATTTAGAAAACGAACTCTATCTTAAACATAAAATTGTCTGGATATACATTTTTAGAGACACATTCAGTGGACTGAACGAAACTGGACGAAAAGTATCAACTATACCCACATCGTCGATACAAACGGGTCCAATATGAGCGTTCCATCGCGTGGGTCCCACGATCGTATATAACGACTAGGACGTCGTAACTCTTTGTGATGGATTAGTGCTTTTCCGGCTTTTCAACGGACCCCCAAATGGGCGGACCCTTAGGGAGCAACATCTGTTTACCCATTACTACGAACGAATTTTGGTTTGTGTATATATTGTGTGCTGTAACTAGTTCTATGGATATTAAAAAAAACAAGATCTATATTAAACTGTACTTTGATACTCGGAATATGGGTAAGGATACTTATTGAAGGGTCAATTTTGCTTTTTTGCAGTGATTAAAATTGTGATGTAAGAATCTAAATAAGTCAACGTCATTACCACCTAACATTGCATCCCAAATAATTAAAACTTATAATTGAAACACATAGAATTGAAATGCATTGTTTGAATATTAAAACCAACCATAATAGATACTTAAATTCATTTAAAGGAGATGCAAATTACACCAATGTTAACCATCTTGATGAAAGACAACTTATACTTGTAGATACGATCCTTCCTAAACTCAAAATACAAAATGATAGAAACGCACACCCCAAAGTCTTGCAATAAAACTTTCTCCAACATCTATAAATTAAAGATATTGTTAAAAATTTAATCAGACTCTTCGAAGTTAAAGTTTTAAACGGCGCAAATGAAATTACGTACCGCCCTTATCTTGAAGAAGTTTCTTTTGGATGGAATTTAATATAACCTTAGAAGTTGTTATCTCTGCCTGGATGGGGTTAGGTGTGAATTAATTTTATGTGTATATATTATTCTCCTATCTCTTGTTATGATTTTAGTTTCAAGGACTTTTGAAGGTTCAGCGTTTAGAAAGTTATCCGCAGTTGAAATCGTTTTGTAAGTAATAAAAGTGAAATGTTTTGGTTGGCTAATTTATGCTGAGTTATATTTTATATTATCTGAAGTTATAGTTGAAATTATATCAAACATTTTGTAAAACAATTATGAAAATTTGATGTCCGTGTGATGGATTTAACGCTGTATTGTTCTTTAAACTAAATATACTATTCGCAGAAATTGTTTCTATGACTACCAAAATATTGACAGTTAAAGACGCTTAAACTGCAATTTAATATAATAGTAAGGACCTAAATCTAGAAAATAAATAGAACAGCTCTACTCTACACATAGCAAACACAGAAAAACTACAAACACTAAACATCAACATAATAATTAACTCGAAGCAACACGAGTATTTAAATTCCCATACAAACAGCCAACCAGACGGTCATAACGTCCACGTAATGTATTTGACTGTTCCGGCCAGTTACCATGTCCAAAGTTCCGCAATACAATGATTAGGGTTCAGTACTAGTTTGTACGAGTAGGTACACGAGTGTTTAACTCGTAACGTTTGTTTCAATTTATTTTTTGTTCGTTACTGCTTAATGTGGCGCAGAATTTTCGAGCTTAATTGAGAGTGTATTGTAGATGTTATTCTTTGTACTCTGTGTAATAAGTATTTCTGTTTGTGTTTCTCCTTTAGAGTGATTATCTTTTACAAGACAAGAAGTTTCAGCTTTTATTTGAGCTTCTTCAAATCTTCGTATAGCTACACATTTTTATACTTTGGATTTAAAAAATGTTTGTAGGTGTAAGTTGTAGTTTACCAAGTGTATTTGTTTCTATTTCTTCTCAAATTTTATTATCTATTAGTAGACAAATAGTTCCAGTTTTAACTTAGTCTTTTTCTATACCGCTGTCATTCAACATTCACGTCAATCATTGTCTCTGGCTGGATAAAGAATAATTTTATCTATACTTTTGAGATAAATAAATAAAAGGGCTATCAATAGTTTTAAGTAAATTTTTATGTAATTATAGCCCATTATATTATCCCACTCCTGAGTAATTTTTCCACTTTTCTTGCTATTGCGCACTTTCTTTATAAGACCCCCTCAGTAACACAAATAATTACTTCTTTAAAAACACGTCCAGTTCCTCGGTAAAACTCAATAAAAATGGATTGCATGATCCACACCATCATTATTTGGTAAAACTTATTATAAAATCTTAATGAGTCAACATGAAGTGGAAAACAGCAATCATGGAGGCAAATGAACCGTCCTAATGATGTTGTTTTTGAATCACTGCGCAAATTAAGTGACGCCGAAATATATTATTCATGTGGTGGAGTAATGTTGTCGATATAGGAAATGGTTACTATTTACAACATAACATCAGTATATAACCTACACTACAATAGCATTGTGGGTATCTTTTTAAAAGTAATAAAGTAGTACAATTGAAACAAAGATTTTTCCTAAAACATTATATTTTATTGAGCACCTGTATTTATCTGGATTGTTGGCATTGATAATGAACTGCCAAATAGTTTGCCACTAAGGAGTATTGCGCTAATATGTGTGTAATATGTATGTTCCGATTTGAAAGTGCCCATTATGATTACTTGACGAAAGAGACGTTTCGAGGTCAGAGTAATGCCTGCAGCAACCATCATCAAAAATGTGGGTGGTGGCACTCTACTCATTACTCTTGACAATATCTTCACTGGAACCAATAACAAACACGTGTTAGCCCAAAGTGTCAAAGAGTAGGCACTCAAAGTTGCCGAATAGCGAAGTGATTAATATCGAATCCCGGATCAATATCTTAGACGGCTGATTAAATTCCACAGGGTTACCGTAACTACTGAAACGTCGTAAAGTTTACATCGATTAGAGTCAATAATTTCGTTAGAAGTTCGATAATAACGGCCCCTAAGGGGCGACTCAGGACCGTATTCGAAAACGCTTAGTAAACCTTTGTTAACGAATGACACTCTCAAATATATATCTGTCCTTGTCATTTTGATGGCAACAGAGTGAGATGGCACGAGAGAAAATACCAACTATATGTCTCTTAGATAAAGACTATTTTATAATATGGAGGTTCATATCTCACCTTACATCATTTTGGTTGAAACATATTGATCTTCAGGCTTTATTGGATTAATCAAGTTGGATAGAACTTGTATAGAATTGGCTGAATTGTGTGTCAAAGTATTAAAGAGAAAGGTTTATTACTTGGCAGATAATTTGACACAAATTTTGTAAAAAAAAATTCATTTATCCAGTGGTTAGCCCTTTGGCGAATACAGGCGTAATATGTTAATGTTGTCATTATTGAATACTGGCTTAAAATGAAACTTTGTTGGCTAAGGATCTTATTTAAGAATAAAAAGAATATGTAATCTAAGTACCAAGATGGAGTATAATAACTAACCTTTATATTCATTATAATTATGTATATACCTATGTGATTTTGTTCCCACAGTCAAACTGTTTATACAGTTTTTTGGGACACTGTTAGTTCATAAGCTGTATCGTGTACCTTTCTTACAAATATAATAAAAAAAAAAGCGCGTTTGATCTATCTACTCTAAAACAGGTGTTCAAACAGGAATACTCCACAAAGATGCAGTTGGACTTCGTTTAAATACATTTTTATTACAAAGTCCTTGATGCAGATGATATAAAACTTAAAATCTAAAACTATTTGGAACACCCAATTTAAAATTGGGACACACTGCGAACCGTGATTTGAAATTAATTCTAGTCAAAAATTCACTATCCAATCTGTTCTAAAATATACTTTTATTCCATTCCAAAAACAAATATGCCAACAAAATCTAGAATAGAAAAATAGGACTTGAATATTTAAAATGATCTATCATTTTTAGCTAAAATCTAGCGTTCCCTAAAAATAGGTGTAATGGGTGAGTCTTCAACAACTTGGTGGAACAGTGAAAATAAAGAGTAGAAACTGCACACAACTGAATTTATTTAAAAAGCAAAAATTACAAAAGATGACCGTGTGTATCGGCTCACGAATGGTGGCAGACTGCGGACCAATAGTGTGACAGGCACGTCACAGGGTCCGGTACTATACATAATAATAGCTAAGTATAAGTAACATTAGTTATGAGAATGTCTACGCACGGCCTAAACATGTATTTTTAAAAATTATTACTGAGCGCGTCGCTAACACTCCCCACCCTAGTGCTGGTGCAGCACTCATTACTCAAAGAGATAGGAGCGACGCGTGCCGCTGATCGACGCCACGTACTCGAACCCACCTTTACCTCCACCAGCCTGATGCGACCATCCCTACCAGGAAACACACCTGTGATGAGTCCCTTGGGCCATGAGTTGCGAGGAGAGTTAGGGTCAATGACCAAGACTAGGTCGCCAACTTGTAGTGGCTTTCGCTCCTCTTGCCACTTTCGCCTAGGTAAAAGGTCAGGTAAAATTTCTTTTACCCACCTCTGCCAAAACATGTCGGCTAGTCGCTGACTGGTGCGCCAATGCCTGCGAAGGTACAAGTCGGAGTTGTCGAAGCCACCGACTACGGGTAAATTCGATGAAGTCCCTAAAAGAAAATGGTTTGGGGTGAGTGATTCCACGCCGTCTGGCTCGACCGAAACGTGCATCAAGGGACGACTATTTACTAAATTTTCAACCTCAGCGAGTAGTGTACTCAACACTTCGTCTCTTGGTGCACGCTCGGTTAAAATAACCTTCAGCGACGTCTTGACGCTGCGTATCAATCGCTCCCATGCCCCACCCCAATGGGGACTGGCGGGAGGAATGAAAGTCCAGTCCATTCCATTGTTCACTCCTACGCTTTTTAGAGCTTCGATGTCAAGATCCTGCATGGACCGTTGCAGCTCTTTTTCAGCGCCTCGTAGGTTGGTTCCGTTGTCCGAATAAAGGTGACGTGGCCAGCCACGTCTCGCTGCCATCCGACGGAGCGCCATTATCAGCGAGTCAGACGTGAGGGAGTGAACTATTTCAACGTGGATGGCGCGCACCGTTAAACAGGTAAATAGAACGCCATACCTTTTCTCCCTACGCCTGCCCACTGTCACTTCAATGGGGCCAAACAGATCCAACCCACAGTAGGAAAAGGGTCGCTGATGATGTGCCATGCGAGCTCGAGGTAAGTCACCCATGCGGGGTGCTTGCGGCTTACACTTTCGTATCCGGCACATCATACACTGCGACACAACAGTTTTCACGGTAGGTCTAAGTTTCACTAACCAATATTTTTCCCTCAGTTGGTTAACCACCGTCTCCTGGTTACCGTGAGCAGCCTTCGTGTGGTAATGTCGGACGATGAGCTTTGCTACATGATGTCGACCATCCAATATTACAGGTCTCTTTACTTCCATAGTGACATCTGCAGCAGCATCGATACGACCGCCCACACGAAGCAAGCCGTGCTCGTCCAGAAACGGTGAAAGTGTGAGTATGCGACAATTTTTCGCTAAGGTCTTACACTGTTTTATTGCAGCTATTTCCTCAGCAAATGACTCTGCTTGTGCGTGTTTTAATAGTAGCAGCTCAGCACGCTCAATCATCTGCACACTAATGTCATTGACAGGTAATCGTTTCAACCTGTCAATGAATTTTAAAACGGTGGCCGTCGCTCGCCGAAGACGCAGCCAAGATGAAAATCGCAGCGGATCCGGCACCGGTAAACTAGCACATGTGACAACAGCTATAACCTCTGTGCTCACTCCATCTGGTTCCGGTCGGATGACATCCTTCGGCCACGATGCGGCGTCCAGATATAAAAATTTAGGACCTGTGAGCCACTCAGAATACAAAGCAGGGTCAAAAGTGTCTCTTGTAGCTAAATCAGCTACGTTAATCTTTGTAGGAACATATCTCCATTCCTCTATTTGCGTCAACTCATCTATCTCCCCTAGGCGGTTCGCTTCGTACGCTTTATAAGTACGAGTATTAATGCGAATCCAATGCAGAACCGTAGTTGAGTCGCACCAAAAGTATCGACGCACTGGAGATAATGTGTGTTCCTTCCCAATAGTGTTAGCTAACCTCGCAGCTAACAATGCCGCTTGCAGTTCAGATCTAGGTATCGTCATGGGTTTGACAGGTACCACTCTGGACTTACTCGCTATGAAGGAAACATTAACGTTACCTTTTGTTTCCCAACTCCAATATGCTACTGAACATAATGCTTTTGTAGATGCATCGCTAAAAATGTGTAATTGTAGGTTATTATAAACAGGCTCGCTTGTAACCGCACTCGTAGCACTGTTAGGGTCCGCTACGGATTCGTAGCCCGTAGTAGAAGGCTGCGTAGCACTGTTAGGTGAGAGCGGTGTGGGTGGCGCGGGCGCGGGAGAGAGGTAAGAGTAGGGAGCAGCTGCGCTCACCAAAACCGGTTGTTCTTCCCTCTCGCTCGCGCACGCAATCTCTTCAGCGCATGCAGTCATCGCGTGGCACCTAGGAATGCGAATATTATTTATTACTTTAAGTAGGTCAACCCAGCTGACCCACTTTTCGTAAATATTGTCTGGAATATAGTCATCCCATCCAATATTTAAGCGCCAGGTATCCTGGAGCATGATTTTACCCTGAATAGTGAAGGGAGCGAGAAATCCCAAAACGTCAAAAATTGACATTATAACCCTTAGCATGAGCCGTTTCGTTGGACGTTCTTTACCCTGAATAATATTTTCAGGGATGCGCTTTAGTGAAACGTCGAAACCAAGCTTATCATCTGCGGGAAACCAAATAAGGCCAAGCGTTCGCTCACCACTATACTGCTGACCAACTTTAAACTTTACTGCAGTAGGTCCTAAGGTCTCTTTCGGTATACTGCTCAAAACAGCGACGCTGTTACTCGTCCAGTTTCGGATCTCGAAACCACCTGCCCTGTGTATATTGCTAATATTTTTGACCATATCAATAGCAGCGTTTTCGTTCGGCAAACTATCAATATAGTCATCCATATAATGCGAGTTGTATATAGCATTGACGGCGGACGGTAATGATGACTCATATCGCTGTGCATTCTTATTCTTAATGAATTGAGCAACAAAAGGTGAGCAGTTAGCTCCAAATATTAAAGACGTCATAACGTACGTCTTTATGCTTTCCGTGGGGCTCCGTCTCCACAGAAACCTTAAAGCGTGCTGATCTTCGGCGTGAACCTTAACCCTCAGGAACATGTCTTTTATGTCACCGGTTACTGCAACTTTATGTTCTCTAAAGCGCAGCATAATACCAAGCAGTGATGACAATAAGTCAGGTCCTGTGAGTAAAAAGTCATTAAGGCACGAACCATGCACCTTCCCTGCAGCGTCGAAGACCAGGCGAAGTTTACTTTTATTGGGATTTTCGACACCGAAGTGTGGTAAATACCACGTATTCGATGTCATGGCAGTTTCCGTCAGTTCCCGGGCGTAATCATTTTCTAACAGATGATTAACGCGTTCCTCGTACCTTGTAGCAAAACCTGTATCCTTCTCCATTTTCCTTTCTATACCTTTCAACCTTTTCAGGGCATTAGGGTAGGAGTCCGGCATTTTGCGGGCCGTATCCCTCCAAGGTAAGCCAATATACCAACGTCCGTCAACGAGCACCGCGGATCGTTCCAGGTGCGCGATGGCGCGCACATCATCAGCATTCTGACGGGGCTTTCCCGATACACCCGTGGCATCTAAAGCAAACGAACGTCGGACCTCTTCGTGGATTTCTTTCAGCAAGCTGTCATCCTGTGTGGTAGCACTTACCTCCTCGCTCTCGAAGATGTTCAAGGTGGCCTCGGCACTACCGGTGTATGGACCAGCAGCGGCGGCGGCAGCAGGTGCAGTGGCGGCAGCAGCAGAGGCAGCGGCAGCAGCACGGACGACGCGCCGCGGCACGCGTACCTTACCGTGTACGCACCAACCCAGAGGGGTGAGTGTAGCGGACGGCTCATTTAATTTACCTAACTTAATTTTCAAAGGTATTAGTAGTTCATAATTATCTTGCCCTATTAGTAATTCAGGCTTTGAATCTAAGGTACACAATTTATCTTTAATTTCCATTAGATGTGAATAACTATTACAATTTACAATAGACAAGTTTTGTGCAGGCAAATTTAATTCTTTAACACAACGCATTCTTATGTTATGTAACCTATCATTATTCTTACCAGCTATGTTTACACTTACAACCATAGATTCGCAAACCAGTTTGTTATCACTCCACGCCCCCCGCACTGACAAAGTCTCGCGGCGGCCGCTCAGTCCGACACGTTCAGCGAGGCCAGCACTTATCAGTGACACACTCGATCCGTCATCGAGAAGTGCAGTAGTGTTCACAATACCATTAGGTCCATGTACGCGAATAGGCAACACTTTCAATAACACTTTTCGATCACTAACGTTAATATGCGTTATCGTTTCTGATGCTACCGTAGACTCGGGTCGATGACCTTGTACGCCCGTAGTTGTAGCCGATGCGTTAATATCACCGCTGTTATGCTCGCGTTGATTACTCGGAGAATAATGCAGGAGACGATGATGATCCAAACTGCAGCCGTCTTTATCGCAGACAGGGGCCGTGCACGTGTAACGATCGTGTTTTGCAATTAAACATTTGTAGCATAAACCATGTTTTTTCACATATTGCCACCGTACTTTACGTAGTGTTTTCTTAAATTGTTTGCAGTTTGTGAGATTATGTACCGCTGTGCGACAAAACAAACAATTAGCGTTACGTTCTTCCGTTTGAATAGTTAGTACTGACTGTGTACGTGTAGACATATTGCTAGCTTTGTTTTTCACGGGATCGGTTCGCATGGTTGTAAATATGCTTGCAGTAGTGGAGATTTTAACGGCCTCCTCATTTAAAAAATCTGATAAAATCACCAACCTGGGTTTCTTGCCTTCGGTGATCAGTTTAAAGCTGTAGTCCGACCACTTAGAAATAAGCACTGTAGGGAGTTTAGACAGGACTATCGAGACAATGTTTACGCCCTGCAGGTACTCCTCGCGACCGACTGCTCGCACTGCTTCCACTACATTTTGCACTTTCACAGCAAACGTAACTATATCTTTATGATATTCTTGTTGCAGAGGTTGAAGTTTTTTAATATCTTGTAATATTCTAGCAATGATGCAGTCAGGGTTTCCAAATCGTAGCTCCAACGTGGACATCACTTTGTCCGGTGACGTGGCGCTTATAAACAATGCAGCGACTGCATCTTTTGCTGGCCCTCGTAAACACTTTCGGAGCCTCCACAGGTTTTCTTTGGGTGTGAATTTACATAACACTGTCGATTCGTCGTATGCCTGTTTGAACTGTAGCCAATCCAATAAGTCACCTGAGAATTCAGGTAAGTCCTTCGGCGTACTCATGCGGCTGAGCAAACTGGCATGAGGTACGTTATTTGCACTGGTGGAAGAAATGTCTTTCAGAGCACTGAGCTAACATGTGAACCGCGTTATTCAGCACAGTCATCGTGCCCTCGAGCAGCGGCGGCGCAGAACCGGGCAGCGGGCCGGGCACAGGTGATGCGGCGGCGGCGTGCTGGTGTGATCCTGACGCATGTGGCAACCGTGTGGGCGATGACGACGGTACTATTTGATTCAGCTCGCCCGTGTGAATTCCATTTTCGGGGGCTTGCTGGTCCATTTGGGGTTCCTTGTGATTGCTCTGGTGGTCCACCCAGTCCTCCAATTCGCTTCGAGGAAGCTCGTCTCCATCGATTTGTGAACTGTATCCTTGTTGTTCCTCCTCGTCGCTGAGTGCTGCCAATTGAGCGTCTAGGTTTCGGTCGATTAACTCGAGTTGTATTTTTGCCTTTTGTTGAGCAGCTTCTAATAACAACTGTTTTTTCTTTGCCTCTTTAGAAGCCGTAGATTTTCGAGAGTATTTACTAGTGCAAGTTGCAACTGATTTCACGGACTTTGATTTTACAACGTGACGTAGCGGTTCTGATTTTATGCTACTACCCGGAACTTCAAAAAATAAATGTTGAGGCACAGTTTTTGCTGCTTTTGTCGTGGTTTCTTCGCTTGCAGCTGTTGCAGCTTCATGTGATTGCGTACCTGCTGCAATTTTCTTTTGTTCCAGCACTTCTTGCTGTTCTTGAAGCATTTTCGCTTTTCGTGTTCGTATTCCTGGCGGTGTGTGGAACATCAGATCCGGCTCGAAGGACCACTTTGTAATGGGTGAGTCTTCAACAACTTGGTGGAACAGTGAAAATAAAGAGTAGAAACTGCACACAACTGAATTTATTTAAAAAGCAAAAATTACAAAAGATGACCGTGTGTATCGGCTCACGAATGGTGGCAGACTGCGGACCAATAGTGTGACAGGCACGTCACAGGGTCCGGTACTATACATAATAATAGCTAAGTATAAGTAACATTAGTTATGAGAATGTCTACGCACGGCCTAAACATGTATTTTTAAAAATTATTACTGAGCGCGTCGCTAACAATAGGGATGTAGCATCGAAATGAAACAATCACGAAGCGGACTTTTTACGGCTCCCAAAAGAATTGTTGGATGATACTGTTGTTATGAACGTGTCATATTTCCTGAATAAAAGCCTACAATTCTAAATGGACGAAGAACGTGTGGGGTGAATGCAGAGACAATTAATAATAACACGCTACGTAGTGATGGTTGGATGAAAGTATTAGGCTATTTCGTTGAATTCGAGAAAAACCGTTGACAAATTATTCGAAACTCGTGTGACAAAAAAATCAACAAACATTTTGACGAAATTAATAGTCACTGGAGATGAATCTGGACAATAAATTGCAATGAAAATATTTAGTTTTAATTCCGCTTATGCTGAGATGCAAGAGCACCCGCCCGCTAATTATGCACATGCACGGAGTTATAATTGTCATCTCCTTTATTACTAACTTTTCTTCCATTACGTTGGCGTTTCGGCAGAATCCGACTATTGCAAACCTCCGTTTCGAAATTTCCGAAACTGTTGATTGCTGGTCGATAGCTTACCGCAGCTATGACTTAACATGAGCCACTGAGTCGTCATCATATCCAGTATAATAAATGAGAAAATAAAGAACAAGTAAAATCCTATTTTTACGCTCGGAAAACCCCACTTATTGCTATTTCATTATATTACATCCTTGAAACCAAAAGTTTCCAAGAATAAAAGAATAATTATTAATTTGCTACTCATATTTCTAGAGTTGGCAAACTGGCATAAATATTATTATTACGAAACGATTCCAATCATGAACCGTTTAATCACAGTTAGGTTCTTGGAATACTTAATTTTATTCTGGTAGAACCGTTGCAAAGAACAGTTTCCAAAAATTTGTTTTTATAACGTCCCTAGTAGGAGTAGTTGAAACAAAATCGACGTTATGGCGCGAACGAAATGTTATTTTATCAATACAAAATCATTTTTCATATTCATCAAAAGTGATTTTATAAACAAATTGACTTTTAATTGGAGACTAAAAAAATGCCAACGGGAAATAGTTTTATGAATTGGCTCCGAAAAGTTATTTTTGTACACAACAATTATTTTAGTTTAATAGCTATGTCAGATACAGTATTCAAGAGCACTTTAGCTTTTTCATTGAAATTTTATTTTTTTGTTAATTTGATGCCCGTTTTATTTTTCTAGTGCCAATTGAACAAGAGGATTAACTGTATCCGGCATTTTTAGTAACGTAAAAATGTTTTCAAATGTTTTGAAACTAATCTGAAGTCCTCACTAAGAGCCTGCAAATATAAATGGCCAATTATTAGATGGGTATCAAAGAAATTATTGAAATTAATTAATAAAATTACATACCATGATGACTGTACTTTCAAAAGGGTTCGACAGAGGTGTGCTAATGTGTACCTACGGCGGTAAGAATGGCCAGACGCCTTTCATCACCGCCAGACCATCTGCTCTGGCGGTGATGAAAGGCGTCCAGGGCCCCACGGGTCGTAGCAGGTCATAACTGGCCTAAGTACACATAGTTTTTCCGAGTCCGGGTGTTTGTTTGTAAAGGTAACGATTAATTATGTTTGTTATTATTATTTACGATACAGAAGATCCTTTTGCGGGAAAATGTTTAAAAATATACTACGACGGAATATTAGTCCAAAAGTACCAATAAACTGTAATGTAATCAAAATAAAAATAATTAAGTATTTTTCCTTATCAGTCTTTTCAATGGTTTCTACGTCGATTTTCCCTAACCAGATTACTTACTACCACAGATAAGAATGTGGACAATAGTCTGAGTTTCTTTGTATCCCCTAAAATATACAACGAAAGTAACGATACATGTTACAAATTGTTAGGGCTCCAAGTCCCTTAGCATCTACTATAAACAACGCAACACATTTCCCCATCTCTATTTTTGACATCCATTGCTTGTAACATACGACTTTCTTCTTTACCCAAATTATGTTGCTATACAAAAGGGGCAATGGATTATTTTCATGTCGAAATATTCGAGGTTGTAAACGTCATAGTAGCCGTAGAGTCCAGCATACAACACAGACAATTTATTTCAAAAGAGGGACCCGTTTTTGCCGTTAACCTAATGTGTAAATAAATGTGTGCAATAATTAAACACAAAACGGACTGACGTGAAACTAATTACATTAAAACCCTTCTCGCATGTTTTTCGTGTTATATAATAATGAAACTCATTTAATTTTGTTTTTAATCGTTTCATTGAGCTGCGATGAGACATTGACTTAACTCGCTCTTGTTTAATCGTTTGCTATCCAGTGGATGTCTAACTCATTTTTCTGGAACAATCATTTGGGGTCAATTTTTAAATGTAAATTTTAAGAATTAGTATGTTTTTATTTATTTATTTATGCTTTATTGTAACGTAACCCCGGAGCGTTAGGCAGAGGTATACCTTGAAATAAAACTACTTTTTACGGATTTTATTGCGTTATATTGATATTCGAAGGATATGGTGAGCTCGTTCTGCGTGAATCGGATTGCCAACAATTAACAAAAATGTAGGGTAGCTGTTAGTAATTGAAACATCAAGACGCCTACCACCTTAGTCACCCGTGACCATGGACACTGTAAAGGGTCCGAAACGTCGGGATTAAAATAATATCAATATAACGCGAAAAAATCCGTAAAATGTAGTTTTATTTCAATGTATAGTATGTCCCATGTAATAGGAGGCGAACCTATTAACGGGCAAAAATCCAAACTACGAGCTGCTACTGAGAATTGTAGATAAAATCCAATAACACTGCTCGACCAGGGAATTAAACCTAGAACCTCGAGTTTAGCAGGTTCGCTTACGATCACATCGCTTTTAAAAATATACCATTAGCGACCTTATCGTGAACTGTGATGTGTTGACTGGATTTTTATATTGAAAGTAGCCTCTGCCCGCCACTTCGTACCTGTAGAAGTTGAATTTTTTCCCTGTTTTTGCAACATTTTTAATTTATATTCAGTTCCTATTGGTCTGAGCATGATGATATATATATAGCCTATCGTTTAATAGGCTATCTAACATTTAAAATAATTATCTTTTTGTATTTTTTAAGCATTTTCCATGCTAAGATTACAAGTTATTTTTAATGAAGGAAAAAATCGGCTGGCGGGCAGGGCAGGGCAGCAGAAAACCAGAAGACGCAGGTTCGAATCCTGCCCGTCAGCCGATTTTTTCCTTCATGAAAAAAAATAAATTTAAAAGAATTTTTCAAATCGGACCAGTTGCTCCTGAGATTACCGCGTTTCACCAAACAAACTCTTCAGCTTTATAATATTAAGTATAGATTCAGTTTTCATTAATGTTGACTTTTTATATTGGGTCACACTGACAGATCATCATTTTTTTAGCTAACATATTTTAATTGCTAACAGTGACAGTTTTGGGAACGTAGCTAACTGGCTGGAAAATTCAATTAACTTTTCTAGTTAGAACAGTTTTTAATGAGCTTACCTATCCTAATTCACCTTTAAGGATCACAAAATGCAAAAGGGATATGTAGTATCGTTGAATATTCTTTTAAATATTTATGTACTAAACTAGTGAGCCCTGCGCAGTTCCACCTGTATAAGCCCTGTTTTACTTTTTTCCTCGTACTATTTACATTTTTTCTGTCCATAAGAACCTTCCTCAGACTTCAACAAACACAACAAAAAGTAAATCAGTCAAATCGGTTCAGCCGTTCTCGAGTTTTGCGCTTAGCAACACATTTAGTCATTCATTTTTATTTATATAGATAGATTAATCCTAAAGAAAATGCAATAAAGCATAATGACACTCTACACATTATAGGTAACAAATGACAGTCTTCTTTTGAAAGATACTTCGGTACTCGTAATTATTAGGGTGAGTTCGAAAATATGACAGTAATATTTTCTAATCCCTCGCATATTTGTCCCCGCCCCAAAATGATTAAGATAAAATGATTTGGTATTATGAAGGATGTAGATTGAGATAATATGAGTGCATGATGGAAACTAATTCGATATATAAACTGTCACGCTAGCGTACAGGGGGGCTAGACAAGTTGCATTTTGACGTTCGAATCGACAAACAAAATGTATGTAAATGACATTAGTGACAGCCTGATTTGCCGAAAGCTTGTGTCATTTTCATACATTTTGTTTGTCGATTTGAATGTATGTAAATGACATTAGTGACAGCCCGATTTATTGAAAACTTGTATCATTTCCATACATTTTTTTCTCGATTTGAATGTCAAAATGCAACTTGTCTAGCCCCCCTGTTAGTAAGCAAGAATGCTGTACTCGGGGTCCGAAGTTCGACTTATCTCTAAAATTTTCTGCAGTAGCTCGGTATTTTGAATTGTATTGCGCCATCGGTGTGGAATTTCTCCACATACCTTAGAACCACTCTGATTCCATACTGTGCGATTCCAGAGGAATTTCCTCCCACGCACGCTCAGGTTGTGGAATCAGCTTCCTGCTGAGGTTTTTCCAACAGACTACAGCATGAGGTTCTTCAAAATGGGTGTAAAAAGGTTTTTACAGGGTCGGCAACGCGCGATTGATACCCCTGGTTCTGCAATAGTCCATAGGCTACGGTAACCGCTTACTATCAGGCGGGTCGTATGCTTGTTTGCCGTGGTATAAAAAAAATGTACGCAATTAATAGGTGTTTAGTGGGACATAAACATCACCACAATCACTTACTGTAATAATTATATTACCTATTGTTTGAAATAAATTTTCTTTTGAAAACATTTTTGTTAGTTTTTTTTAAACATGGCGAACTGTGTGGGTAACTAAACTCTTCGGGGAATAAAGTCTTAATGATATGACGATTAACAGGCTCATGGCTCTCCTAAGCATTTTAGATTAGAATTAAAAGAGTCCTAGAAATATTCACCGAAGGTCCTCCGAGAAACGCAACCAGCGATTATGATAACAAAATCTAAATAAAAAACAAACTACATTTAACCCTAAAACAGGCTTCCAAAAAACTGTATAATTATTTTTATTTCCATACACGAAACTCCCCAATGTAGTGCGTTGTCAAACATTTACGCCCATTGCTCGCATTTGACAAGGGCAAACAATTTAACGCTATCGGCCCAAACAGACGTTTTATCACAATGTAATGGCAATAAATATATTGAAAATATATATTCTGTCAGTATGAAGATCAGTGTAAATTGGATATTCTTTATATTATGTGCTTAAGCCTACTATGATTCCAGTGAAAATTATCCGATATTCATGATTGACAACAAAGGATCAATAGAAATTTGGAAAATATCTTCTTTTTCTTTTTCCTAGCCTTTTCCCAACCATGTTGGGGTCGGCTTCCAGTCTAATCAGGATGCGGCTGAATATCAGTATTTTACACGAAGCGACTGCCATCCGACCTCCGCAACACAAAATCTGGGCAATACCGATATTCGAAGAAAAGACTGGTTGGAAATTTGGAAAATGTATGGAAAATTTATTGGAAAAACAGAATAGAAAAATTAAGCCTATCTTCGATCCCCGGGTGGAGCCAGGGTGCTATTGGGTTTTTCTGTATGAAATTCTTAGTAGCAGATCGAAGTTCAGGTTCGTGCCAGTTTAATAGCAATAAGCTTGCCCCCGATTACATGGGACCTCAACACAACACAGCGACAACTGTGGGTCACTATCTCTGCTTACCCCTTTGGTTAATACAGGAATAATGTTGTTATGTTTACCAATTCCTATGTATAAAAATTCGACGTTGTTACTAACAAAACAAATAAGTCGAACATCTCTCTCTACATAATTATTTCACGCAAGAAAGAAAACCCAAACAGTCCCTATATTCTCAAATATATGCCAAACACCAAGCCTGAGTGTATAATACACATACCTACACATACATGTGTAATTGTGTATATAAATATATGTGGAATGTGGCCAACACATTCATAACAACCTTAGACATAAAGCCGCGAGTACACGAGAAAAAACATCCAAGTTCTCAACGTTACTCAAAACAGCAAAACATTCTCGCTTTGGAGATGTGCTTGACATCCCCTTCCGTTCTTAATAGAGGATCGTTACTACAAGGTGAGAGCGCAGGAGTGTACTCCACGCACCGTTCTATAGAAATATTGCGTGCCCTACTTTTAGTACCATTCACACAATTGTAAAAACGGTGGGGTAAAGTAGTTTACTAGGTTCAAGCGTCGTGCTAACGATGTCAGGTCTTGAAATGTTTTTATTCGATCACTAGGGTTGCGTAAGTGTGTCGCGGTTATTATATTGAAGTAGGAATGTTATTTATTCGCCTCATCAGGGACTTACTGCTTCATAAACTAAGTCCCATTTACAGGAAGCAAATTTCTTACAAATAAAATTAAACTAGAGTAGACTTTATTCCATCTACTATAAACACACAATCTACCGCAGTTCAGTGTGCTCGAAATGCTGAAAGTCGCCAGAATTGAATACATCGTGCGACGTGCAGCAGCCTTTGAAGCCAGCGGGCGCAACCCTGTCCATCGACAGTCACGACCACTCTGTCAAGAGTGCCCGACTGAGAAGAATAAACAGGCCTTGGTGTCAAGTGAAGCTATTTGAAACTATTTATTTATTGATTTCTATTAGCAATATGAAAAACATTAACAGAGATGAAAATTGATTTAATTATATCTGGCTTTTAAGGCTATTAATTGCGGTTCTATTTAAATATTAAATTACTGTCATTATTTAATAAATTAATGTATATCCAGCGTTTACACATATGAGGCAATACAGCGTATTACGTATGAAATTATAATTCTGCAGGCGACAGGGTAAATGCGCCAATTGCACGAAGCGTAAATTACCCGAGCTTAAGTAACGCTATCGCGCTGAGAACTTCAATGTGTGCAGAACTGCGGCTCTCAATCGGTGCTCCCACCTGATGTTACGTGTTGAAATTGCAAAGCTGTTCATTAAGTAGTAGGTAAGTTAAGCTAATACATACCAGTTACTGGTAGCCGACTGCCCTTTATTTAATGTTAACGTTTACGACCAAGAAGTTAAACTTACATGAATAATGTTAGTTATGTAACGTCTAAAGAGTTTACGAGTTATGTGTCAAACAAATCGCAGGTGTTGTTAAGTAGCTGTTTGCATAGTACTTAAGCTTTTTGGTGTATAGCTATTTATGACGTAATCTGTTCAGACTAGATGTCGTTTGCTGTCTGTATACCTATTTGGTGTTTGATTCACAAAGTATGATTGCAATTCGATAATCTGTCAGACATTATTTTAGCATTATTAAACGTACAATGGGAAGAGGAAAAATTGTGATGATTGAATAATAATAATAATAATGAACATTAGCCAGAACAGTCGCAAATCTAATCCTGATATTGTCAAATAAAAACCGACTTATACAGTCTCATCTAAAACACTAATTCAATTACCCAACCACAAATCTTGCCGACCGTATGCAGCTAAATGTAATCTGAAAGGTGATATACGAGAATGCGACAGTAAGGAATTAGGTTAATTGCATTCGGGATCGCATTATGTCACATTACATATCGGGAAGCGTCCAGGCAGCACTGCCATGCATATTTAAATAGTTTTAGTGCATTATTCAGTGTCGCAAGTCTGTATAACACTCACCGTGCAGATATTTTGTTTCACGGAAATTAACTTTAATGAACTTGGCTGTGTTTCAATTTGCATTTTCGCAACACCCTTTTTGTCTGGCTTTTCAATTTTAAGCCTTATATAATGGAGTTAGCGTAGCGGTGCTGGATTTCGATTTCCATTTTTGATAGGTATTTAGTAGCTGTGATTCTGAACGCTCATATTTTGTTCGTTTAATTAAGATGGTAACTGGTTGCAACAACTGTCAGACAAACTCGTGTATTCTTCGCAAGCTTATACCTACATAGTAATCTAGAAGTTGTGAAATGAAAGCCCTATGTTAAATCAGTTTTAGTAACATATTTATCTTTAAAAGACTAAATTATTAGACGTTGTAGACATGACGTATGTAAGTAATTTTGATTTAATGATTAACCTCAAGAACGGCCTCGAACGAACCTCAGGAACGGGTTATTTTAGTACAATTTAAAACGATGGTTCTTTGTTCAAAATACCTTTCCAGACAATACTAGCATATTAATATCTACATATCAATGAAATTAAAAAAAGACCATGTTATTTGAGTTTGATTTAGTTTTTCTTTTCAGAGATCTTCAGTGAGGAAATTACGGCGATATCTTGATACAAAAAACTGAAAACATTGCCTTATCTTTTTGTATTTTTTTAAGAATTTTCTATGCTAAGATTACAAGTAATTTGTACGTCACCTTAAGATGTAAATTAGAATGTGAAGGAAGATTTCGACTGGCGAGCGGGGCTCACGGTAGCTTAGCGGTCAAAGCGTCTGGTGTACCGAACCAGAAGACGCAGGTTCGAATCATGCCCGCCAGCCGATTTTTTCCTTCATTAAACGTAACTTGTAAAAGTATATTTCTGGAGATGTATTGACAGAAATAAATACTATATATTACATTTCTAATAACTAAAAAGGTTTTACACACTGATATTCAGCCTCATTGGTTATACTGGAAGCCGATCCCAAAATATTTGGGAAGAGGAGAATGGTTAGAAAAGATAATGGACTTATTTCACCCTGCTACGTGCCGGATAAATTAAAAAATGGAACAACATTTGTAAGAAATTATCTGCCAAGTAATTTAACGGGAAATTATCGGCAAGCTGTGGAAATCCGCATAAAGATGTCTATAATCCTTTACAAATTAGTTTACACTTAGGTTTGGTCCACGACAAACCAAAACTTGTAACAATGACTGCTTCTTTTTACCCGACTGCCGTAGGAGGGTTATTACATACAGACAAGCATGGTGTTTAATATGTAGAGCAAATAAACAGTTACTTTAATGTTACAAAGTACTAAAATGGTACTAAAATGTGTCATTGGACCGTTTTGCACGGCTCACTGTCACATTGTTATGGGCAATTCCCGCTTTATCACATGCCTACGATTCTGTTTATCTTCAATTTCAGGAGCTCTGGAACTGTCGTCACTTATATCCGTACTTTATAGCAGTTCTTCCCTATTATTTTGTATAATAAATGTTAGGAGTACAGTCACAGTCACGAGCAAAACATGTAAACACTAACAAACTAACAAAAGTGCTAAAGCGTTTTTTCGGTTTTAGACATTTCTCAAAACAGAATTACAACAATTCACTTACATTGAGAAACACTAGATAATTAAACATTAAGTGATCTTTACCTAAATTACTAATAGAACTTTTGTGATATTACGAACAAAGTATTTACGAACCAATAGAATATAGAATATAGAATATTATTTTTTTCACTTTCAAGACATAGTATACCAGTAATAAACATTAATATGAATATGAGAATAAAGATAGGACCCAATGAGGTTGGTATTTACTCACTAAAAAATAAAATACTAGTGACGTTGGTGTTATCTCAAAGTTGCAATCGTTCATTCATGAAAAAATTGCTTTAGCAGCTTCATTAGTGTATACATGTTTTTGCTCGTGACTGTACTTCGTTGTATAATGAGCATTTGACAGTGACATAAAGATAAAAACATGACATACCATCATACCTGTATTCAATGAAAGATAAAGCGCAGCTGTGCTCCATGTATGTATTAGTAGTGGTGTTCCTACTAATTTATCTACATTATACAACTACATCAATATGCACAAGTGCAATAGGCTAACTTCCTATAACGACAGAACGTAACAAGGGGAGGGTTTTCCGTCATAGTCGTGGTGAATACTCCTGATCCCATGGCCATGGCGGATATAGGAAATGATAGCAAGTGTGGTTTTGACTCGGTATGAGTCCGAAATACCCAGCCGCCTCCCCATGTGAATGCGCTTCCCGAGTGGGTCTTCCCCGATATGTGTAAATTTCTTCTTATTCTTTAAATCACAAGTGAATCGGTGTCTTCTACGCTAGCGCGCTCCATCGTAGATCCCAGTGTCGCTTAACATCAGGCGGTCAAGCGTTAGCCTATAATGATTTTAAAAAAAGGTGGTGCGGATCCATAAGGATAAAAATCAAAACTTATTTCACTCAAAAGGGGGAACACCATAGTGGTACTGACTGGACAAACTCCAACATTCCACTGAAAATTTTATTGAACTCTATAAGGATTTGCTAGATCTGGAAAAAGAACCCAGGACGGGAGGAGCATACCTATTCTATACTTAATCAATACTATTATGTTTTCAAGAGGATAACTTTTTATTTCAGTACTAAAGACAAATATTTTATATGTATAAGGTACTAATATTAACAAAATAATAAATAAAAATAAAAACCAAAATTTCCGCACCTAGGCGTCAAAGTACTCCTCATCGCTATCATCTGGTAGCGTGCCCAGAAGACTGGCAGCATTGCCACGTTGAATGGCAATGCAGATTCTTTGGCCCAAAAATAATCCAGCCCTTTGGTCACGAGTAGCGTCGATAAGTCTTTTTGCAAGGTCTTTAAATAGGAGGCGAGCACTCGGAACCCTATGTTTTCTTATGTTTTCATGGAAAACTAATATAGTTTTGCCGTGAATAATAATAATTGATAATGACTATTGACCGCGATTGTACATTCATGAACAGTGGTGCAGTATAAATTATTTCCTGTCAATATGACAACCCTATTGTTGAACATACAATAGTCTGGAAGTAATGAATGGCTATTAATTTTATTATTTTATTTTACAAATGTGGCAACCCTAACAAAAGATTATAATAATAAGCTCATGTAAAAACGTCAAATAATGGTCATTAATAGAGTATGATGAATATTATATATAGGTAGTTCTTTTTTTTTTCTTGGACATTTTTACGCAGCACCATCTAGTCCCAAACTAAGCAAAGCTTGTACTATGGGTACTAGACAATGGATATAATACTTATATACTTTTTTTTTGTAAATACGTACTTATAATATATAAGAAATACCCAGACAAACACAAACACCTAAGTTCATCACATAAATGTTTGTGTCTTGTGGGAATCGAACCCACGACCTCATGATCAGGAGTCCTGTACTCGAATCACTAGACCACAGACGTCGTCAATCTATAGTTTTGTTTTGTGTTTAATTGGAAAAATTCAAATTTTTGATACTAAATGATTTATTGAGAAAAGCAGGAAAAGGAAAAGCGTGGTTGGCATGGTTTTAAACTAGTAACAATTTGGAGTTTCTTTGTTCAGTAACCCACAAACGTGTCGCTATACCTTTATATTTAAAACAAAGTCGCGTTAGTTACACCATTTATAAATCAATAACTGCTGATAGGATTTTTATGATCTTTGATTTATGATTTGTCTCCGCCTCGAATAACAGAATAAATAAATAAATAATAAATATCTTGAGACATTTTTACACAGCACCATCTAGTCCCAAACTACGCAGAGCTTGTACTATAGGTACTAGACAATGGATATAATACTTATATACTTTTTTTTGTAAATACATATAACTAAAATCTAGTAATCAAATTTCCTATACCCAGTATAATAAAGTGCCTCTATACAAGCAAAAAGCTTATGAATGGGAAGCCCACAGCGATGTGCCAATACCAGGAAAAATACGCTATATGGAAAGTTATTTCATAGTGAGGTTAAAACCAATTCGAATATTCGATAGACGTGACACAAAACCAATTGGAGGCCGAAACCGATCTCGGCTTGCAAACCGTCTATTGTCAATAGAATGGTGACACACTATTTTCTGGAAATACGAGCAAACACAGCAAAGATTGATCGAAAAAAATTGAGGATTTTGTCTTGGTAGTGTTGCATCGATTCGCATTGATGATGAATGTTACATCGTCATTCGTCACGTTATTCAGCTATGTTGTGTTACCGAAAATTAAACCAGCTCTGTGATGTTGGAAAATACTTATATTGCAGGCGGGACAAGCTATTCGTTCATAAATAAAATTGTTTCTTTGTTTGTCCCGTCTGCAATATATTTTCCAACATCACAGAGCTTGTTTTTAGATTTTTAGTTAGTACTTTTTACGCATTCGGGATTTTTATTTCATTTAATTTAGAATTTCATGTACCCAGTGGTACTTGTGTCATCAAAACGAATCCGATGACATAATCATTTATCTAAATCGGTTGAGCCGATGAGTAGTTAAGAGCGGACATAGCGAACAGACATACATACTTAGATACAGGTCAAACACATAACCCTCCTTTGGCAGTCGGGGAAAAAAACTTTCAACTATCATAAAAAAAAAGACTAACCATAAAAAAATCTCATATACTCTAACGTCAATAATAACCGCTAAGCCACATCGGCTGCGCTGAAATGCTGGACTATTTAGCTGGTTATTAAGCCCGGCTGACCTGGCCTGTCGCCAAACATTCAAATTGAACTGGAAATTGCCGTGTTGGAACATGTATTTAGACGGTAGCCGCGTGAATACGGCCCATGAATAACTTGGAGTAATGTCTAAGAGAAAATGTTGAGGCCCTAAATCTTCTTAGTGGAAAATTTGGCAAACAAGCCACTCAATTTGGTCTTGGCAAAGTATCCGATTAGTCTACACTTTTGTAACTCCTAAAGGATTATAGTGTTTTGTAGTGGATAGCAAATCTGTTGGAAGTTATTAGCTATGTTCTGTCTTAAGCAGCCTTTTATACTGAGCGACTAGTCGCAGGAAAGACATTATGTTTTACCTTCCTTACCTTATTACCTTGACAAATTCAATAATAACAATATTTTACTTTACATTATCATATATGAAAAGGAAGTTTTAGTTTTTCCCCTCCCCTCACCAAGAATTGTATCCACTTCTTAAACTTCTTCGCTACTCAGCAAAGTGCGAATGCGTTGGTATATTTAACGCAAGATTTGAACACTCGCTGAAACGGTTGATTAGTTTCAAACAAGTCTATAATTTAGCCAACTCAATCTGGAGTCTAGGTTTGAGCCTGGTTGATGGCAATAGGCTCGCTTCTATTACATAGGACCTAAACATACCGGCGAACTGTACGTGTATATTAGTATGCCCCTGCCGAACCCCTTGGAGAATACAAGCGTGATAGTATGTTATGTCTATGTATCTACAAATATATCTAACAAAAAATTTTGACGTCAAAAAAGGAAAATAGTCCACAAAAATATAATAACTTCCTACAGAAATTCTATCACGTCGCTCGCCATTAAAATACATTCATATTCGCAACAAACACAAAATATAACTAAGGATAACCTAGAATATTTTTTTCTAGCACCATTCCATTTTTATATTTCCCCTCGGCGTTAACGCATGAGTTAAAATGAAAGGCGGGACCTGTGAAAGGAATACGCATGGGCTGTGTTCGAGTGAACCAGTGACCGAGCTTAGTTTAAAAGAAGCTGTATTTTATTATACACCAGATGCGGCTGAATATCAGTATTTTACACGAAGCGACTGCCATCAGACCTCCGCAACCCAACTGACTGACTAGACTGGTTGTCAGGCTTTTTGGGCCTCTGAATACAAATGATCACCCATCCAGAGACTGCCCGCAGCAAGCGCAGCTTAACCTTGCAGATCGGTTGATCAACGTAGTTATTACTTAGCCACGAGCCCCCGAAAATTCAGTATCTGCGTTTAATCGGAAACAGGAAACTAGAGAACAATGAAGTTATTATAAAGCAATAAAATGCGTGTATTTCTGTTTAAATTAAACGGAACGGCAATGATTTGTTTATTTTTTTTAATACAACTGAATTTACTCGGTGTCACTCCGTAATTTTAAAATTAATAAACTTTTTAGTATGTTACGGTGGCGTAACATACTAAAAAGTTTATTAATTTTAAAATTACGGAGTGATACCGAGTCATATTCAAAAAGAAAATTTACAGTGAAAGAAAGTTGACTTTATCTTGTTTTATTTTTTTCTAGTTTTTAATGGTACTTACTTATTTTTATTTTACTGGTACTGTACGCAGCTTAAATCAAGGTAACCTTATTACCTTGATTTAAGCTGCGTACAGTACCATCGGAACATAAGACGAATCGTTTTTTTTTTTAGGACGGATGTACATTCTAGCTCAGTAGCTTTTGAATCTTTACCGGGCTTGGTGGCGAGGCACCTTTTGTGCCTCCAGTCATGGACACTTATAAACTAAGCAACAGCAGCTAAGGGCGTCCCCTAACGTTGCTGGGGGGACAGCTAGGGACAGCTGGATCTGGGTTTAAATTATTTTGGGACTAATTTAAAACTACTGGCTCGGCGCGGGCCGGCTCGAGCAAGGGACGGGGAGGGGTACCGTTTCGGGGTCTTCGCGACGGGCCTCGCCGGCGAGGACGGTAAATCGGATGGCGTCGAGCCTGTTTGAGTGCTTCTTGTTGTGCAATGGTAATCGGGTCGTCAGGGTAAGTGAGTGCGTGCCTTGGGCGGCGCACTCTACTTATCAGAGAGGGTTTGTATTCTACGCTACTGACTACTAGGCGGTTTGGGTGGAGGGGTGCCTGATCGAAATAACGCTTGGAGGCGCGTTTCATGTACTGCCTGATGGTAGGCAGTTTTAGGTCGAGGTGGAGGTCCCTATTGCGCACGAACCAGGCGAATCGCTGCGCAGTAACTAATATATGTGACGAGCGAGTAGCTAGGTAGCTAACTTCCGAGCCGTCATTAAGTTTGAATCGACCAGGGGGGCTAGACAGGTTGCATTTGACATTCGAATCGACAAACAAAATGTATGGAAATGACACAAGCTTTCGACAAATCGGGTTGTCATTAATGTCATTTACATATATTTTGTTTATCGATTCGAATGTCAAAATGAAACTTGTCTAGCCCCCCTGTACTTCTTTATATATCTGCTAGAAACAATATAGAAACAGATGACTGTCCCATTAGTCTAGTGGGTATGCTTGACTGCTACGCTAGGTCGTGGGTTCGATTCCCAGAGCAGTATTGTTGGGTTTATCTGTGAAATACTAATCCAGTCTTTTAAGCTCAGTATTTCTATGAAATTACTTCCGAACGCCGCTGTGGTTGCATGGGCAGTTGGCGCAAAATTGCAGCTTGCTACCTGCATCGTGGTAGACTAAAATGAGACGAAGATCTCCCAAAAGTACAACAGTATTCTCGAACATTCTAATCTTCTTCTTCTTCCTAGCCTTTTCCCAACTATGTTGGGGTCGACTTCCAGTCTAACCAGATGCGGCTGAATATCAGTATTTTACACGAAGCGACTGCCATCAGACCTCCGCAACCCAACTGACTGACTAGACTGGTTGTCAGGCTTTTTGGGCCTCTGAATACAAATGATCACCCATCCAGAGACTGCCCGCAGCAAGCGCAGCTTAACCTTGCAGATCGGTTGATCAACGTAGTTATTACTTAGCCACGAGCCCCCGAAAATTCAGTATCTGCGTTTAATCGGAAACAGGAAACTAGAGAACAATGAAGTTATTATAAAGCAATAAAATGCGTGTATTTCTGTTTAAATTAAACGGAACGGCAATGATTTGTTTATTTTTTTTAATACAACTGAATTTACTCGGTGTCACTCCGTAATTTTAAAATTAATAAACTTTTTAGTATGTTACGGTGGCGTAACATACTAAAAAGTTTATTAATTTTAAAATTACGGAGTGATACCGAGTCATATTCAAAAAGAAAATTTACAGTGAAAGAAAGTTGACTTTATCTTGTTTTATTTTTTTCTAGTTTTTAATGGTACTTACTTATTTTTATTTTTTAACATTACCTACATACAAATTACAAATGCACTCGAGGATATTTCTGCCCTAGCGGCCATCAGTTCTACAAGCTGTGTGCCCCACCCATTACCACATCAGCTACATTTTTCGTGGTTTCAAGTACAAGCATATATTTTTCATATTACCGACACGCATTTTATTTGCTAATATGTTCCCAACTATATAATAATGATTATGTCGTCCATCATAGTTCAATATTCGCATTTTAAGTTTTCGTCGTAGCCAGAAGGCTAGTAACAATGAAATTGTTGGTTTTGCTGTACACACTGGGATCACTCTTGGTAATGTTGTTTAGATTATTTTCGACTTTTCTAACTATAATCTACTAGCGACCCGCCCCGGCTTCGCATGGGTTTGAATTTCTTGTATTTTCTGTACTATAATATGTATGAAATATACATATAAACCTTCCTCTTCAATCACTCTATCTATTAAAAAAACCGCATCAAAGGCCGTTGCGTAGTTTTAAAGATTTAAGCATACATAGGGATATAGGGACAGAGAAAGCGACTTTGTTTTATACTATGTAGTGATGTTATTTATATGAAGAAAAAAATCGACTGGCAGGCAGGACTGAAAGCTGCGTTCGTTGTTACATTATGGCTGCGTCTTCTGGTTGAATACTTCAAACGCTATGACCTCTAAGCCACCGCTTGTCCTGCTCGTAAAATCGAAATCTTTCTTCACATTCTAAATTTACGTCTCAATGTGACATTAGCCCGCCAGTCGATTTTTTTCGTCGACTATTAACCTGTAAAGGAACAATTATTAGCGACGTCACATTGTTCATCGTCACTGTTGAGCCAGATTTTAACAAAAAGTTAATGGACTGCACTGATGAACAGGCCCCCAATGGTAATGACATGGTTTTATGCGGCCTGGATACAGTGACTTCCAGCAACCATGCGGGGTCATCTGTCCATCTCATTGGGAGCCGTCCCACGATGCATTTTCCGGTGACTTTTGACTCGACAACCTATAGGATCCTCGTATTTTCTAAGATAAGTCTGTACCTCCATACAATTATCCGCTACGGACTGTCTATAGTTTTTAGACCCTTATAAAGTAACACTTTTCGACGTGAATGAAACATAAATTATATTTCTTTTTATATTTTTTTACCATTTTCCATGCTAAGATTAACTTAGTGAACATATTTTTCCAGGCAATGGAGATAGTCCCAGAGAGACACGAGCTGGAGTATATAAATCATAAATACCTCAAGTTCATGAGTGTGACGTTTAGGAAGCATGGTCGTAATAGTCCTCATTACGTTAATATGGAGTTGGACTCATACGTGGCAGTCGGTAACAATCTTACGGTAAGATTCAGCGTATTTTCAGGATGACGTAGTAATATGAATTCGCTAAAAGCTCCCATAAAACCCACGATGTTTTATTTTGAGATTAATTTTTGAGTCGTGTTAACGTTACTTTACTTTTGAGTACATTAAGGTCTACTTTGGTGGTGGAGTTTGGGGTACCGCTAAGTAATAATGAGGTAACGTTATTGTGTGCTGGTTTTGAAGGGAAATGTGGGCAGTGAAATTACTGGGCATATGAGACCAATTGAGGTTTTAAAATGAGTAGGCGCTAGTGATACCTAGGTATTGTTGGTATTGCTGGCGACTTAAGGCTGTAATTGTTGCCGCCAACCGTGACGCCAGGCGCAATATGTGCTTGTTCGTCATCTTATTACAACAAAAAAGGATAACTTTAGTTCATTATTTCAAATTCGAGAATTCAAAAATTCTGATTCGATTCATAAATAAACAAAAAAGTTATACGTGGGACGATAAAAAGATTCTCGAATAGAAAACTTCTACTTTTTTTAAGTCGGTTGCATGCTACTTTTGTGATACTTAGCATAATTACGACTAAAACTTTTTTTCAGCTGAAGATGGTATTGTTTGAATTCTTAGGCGGCCATTATATACCGACGCCTATCTATGGCGAGTATAAGTTGTGTGACTTTCTGTACAAAGAGCCGTTTTTCGGCCAAATGTACGCCAAACAGCTACCTGGGAATTGGACGTGTCCATTTCCTGCGGTGAGTATTATGTTATGTCAACTTCTCATCTGCGTAGGCGCGTGTACCGAAGCGATAATTGAAGAATCCCACTGTCAATCGCTTCACAAATGATTCTACTAATATTAAAATGTTTAATAGGTATTATCCGGACTGATTTGGCTGATATTTGGAAAATAGAGATAGCATAGCTTAAACCTAACCCTATTAGGAACTTTTTATCCCTATCGTGGGTTGCTAGGAAATAGGTGCGGTAGTAGGTACAAAGTTTTTGGGAAAATAATGCTATTAAATATACTTACTGTCGAACTTAGAGATGTCACTTGACTTAATGAATCAGTATACATATTTTTAGTACACTGAAAACAAACTCAAATATGGAAAAATAGACCAAGATATAGTAGCCACTGTTTCTTAACGCTTCATCAACATTAATTGACGTTTCCGAGTACGGCAGTTAGTGATAAAAGGAAGTGCAAAAAAGTTATTTACGAAATACTTATACAAATCGCAATGATTATGATTTTTATAGGCTATAAAAGTTATAATTTTTCAGGGCGAATATCATTTCACGAATCTAACAATTCATTTGGAGAACTTCCCTCACAACATACCGTTCACCTATTCTTCCTTGATTGTGAGGACCAGAGCTGATGTGCAAGGAGTTTTAACTACTACGAACGAGGAAATCTTCAGATGGAAAACCTTTGTCAGAGTTTCGCAGAAACTCCAAAAGAAAGATCCAAAGAAAAAGACTCCGAAGACTTTGATAGAAAACAATGTTAAAGGGTTTCAAGTGAATGGTTTTTCTTTATAAATAAATAAATAATGTAAATGTGTGTTTGAAATATTTAGTTGGTTGATTTATTTATTTTTATATACAGTCAATAAAGTATACAGGGTGATAACTACATCTATTTTGAAAATATTGTTAAATTACGCAAAATATGTCAAAACGCAGGTGTTGCTCCCTGCCTATACCAAACCCAGGTAATAATAATTATTATTTAGGTAATATTTTGTACAACGTACATCACAATCATTGCCAAAACACAGATTGCCTGTATATTTATCTCTTTTGATGACTGTACGTAAAATAGTACCTACAACACAGCAGACCTTTGAGAAAGTTTAATTTCACCTAACAGGTAAAAAAAGAACTAACACATTTGCAACCGACGGAATTATAAGATGTTTTTTACGCGATTACTGCCCTAATTTTATTGTGGACCGATTTTTGTAATTGATTTTGAAAATATCTGTTACATTTTTCTTTGCTTCGATAAAATCAAGTGTCACCAAAATATTTTACCATTTGCCTATCGGTTTGGGAATCATTTCATATTATTAAAATGCATTTCAATTGTCATTAGCAAGATAAACGCATTTTAATCGACTGTAATCAAAATTCTATTAATA
Source organism: Acronicta psi (assembly GCA_946251955.1). Classification (NCBI taxonomy): domain Eukaryota; kingdom Metazoa; phylum Arthropoda; class Insecta; order Lepidoptera; family Noctuidae; genus Acronicta; species Acronicta psi. Next base: position 8,864,012 of record OX276482.1, on the reverse strand, counting down.
TTACCTTTTAATATTATGTTCAGCAGCACTCATGACTAAATCAGTTGGAGGCTCGAATGGTCATTAAATCATGAAGTTATTACTTTTATTGTTATGTGGTTTTCAAGTTATATCGGTAAGTATTGAATTTGATGCTTCATAACTGGGATTAGATCACCTTTGCGCTGGACCGACTAAATATAGGCTGCAATAAATGGTTCACTTTATGAGTCCTCCAAAAAGGCTGCAGTACGTGAGGTATGGCAACTTAGTTGTTAGCCATGCTACTAATACTTAAGTAACGACCAAGTCTGCCAAGAGTGTATCGACGCAAGATAAGAAGTGGGATTAAGCTATCCTTTTCTATCCAACACTTGTAGGATGTAGAGTTCAATTAGGTACCACACAATAGTCATACTCGACCGCAGTAACGATGGCTTGCAGTCCAAGGATTTGGTTACACAACTATATGGATTTATCAGGTCGAGGTCACAGTTTTGGAGGAACGCGTGTTGCCCCTCCATCGAATGGGTGGATTCTCCGACCAGACGGGTGTTGGCCTGGAGGGCCATTGCCCAACGGTTGATGTCGGGCAGTTGTATATGATATGCAAGTTGCACGGTAAATGATACCAGCGCCATTCAGGGGCCGTATTATGAAACTGTAAAACTATATTAGTACTGCATTATGAATTGACAATATTGTTTCTTTGTTTATTTTTCAGACTTTGGAGGTGATCCCCGAGAAACTGGAGACAGAAATCCGCAGCAGCAAGTACTTCCAGAATACGGTGTTCTCGTTTAGGAGGCGCAGTCGTCACAGCCCCTATTATATAACATATGATTATAACGCTACCATTGCGTACGGGAACAATGTGACGGTATTTTTTTAATCACAGGCTATACATTTTTTTTTGTTCGCGACTATCTTATCACATCAACCCTGATGGGTCTATTGTGATCGCCGCTCGATGAAATTTAGAGTTCACCGCTAAATCCTGCGGCTGACACAAACTGCAGGATTTGTTTAGGGGTAATTTCATCAGGGCTTAGAGTGTGTTTCCCTAGATGAGCACTGCGCTTGTGTATTAGCAATCCACATTCCCAAAGGTGAAGTGGCGTTTCATCAGCCTCCCCACAGCGTCGACAGGTGCACATATCGCTCAGCCTTAGATTGAACATGTGTTTGTTAAGGCAACAGTGTCCTGTTAGGGCTCTCGTCACAATGCGCAAATTGTTTCTGCTTAGCGCTAGAATTTGGCTCGTATGCCTTTTATGGTAGGCTTTGATTAGTGATTTGGAGTGGACCATGCCTGGCGATTCCGTCTAGGCTTGGTCCACTATACATACTTTCCACAGGCTATACATACTTTTGAACCTTTTTTTATGATGCGGTAAATCCTCATGGGTGCCTTCCACCTCGTGATATCTTCTTATCTTCGAAGTCTTAGTGTCAAACTCTGAGACGTCAGTTAGCGTAATTAATCATTAGCTAATAGAGACCCGGTATATCTTCGATTCTTAGTACACTGACAACAAACTCAAATATGGAAAAATAGGCCAAGATACAGTAGCCACTGTTTGTTAACGATTCATTAACGTTAATTGACGTTTCTGAGTGCGGCCCTTTGTAGTTTTCGACGTCAGTTAGTTAATCAGTTTTTTCTTTTACCAGTAATTATTGTTTTTTTAGATAAAATGGGAGGTATTCGAATACATAAGTGGACATTATGTGGCGGTACCTGTGATCTTCGAGTATAAGTTGTGTGACTTTCTGTACAAAGACCCATACCTAGGTCAGATGTACGCAAAACAGTTGCAAGGCAATTGGTCGTGCCCCTTTTCTCCTGTGAGTACTTGATTTTTTACTTTAACCTGTACTGTTCCACTCAGTGATCTTCCTAGGAATCTGGATCTTGCTTAGATCCAGATTCCTAGCTACTACCAGGAATTCTACAGAAAACCAAAAAATCTTTACTCGATTCGAGAAACAAACTCTATGCTTATCTACAAATCAAATCAAATACAATGACTTTAGAGTGGTCCGCCAGGAAAAACACCCACCTGGTTGGAAGATGCTCCCTTTAGTTGAAGGAGCAATAATATCATCGACCATCGAAAAAAATATCAATACCTGGGGCAGCATCTGTATCCTCATCAGGTACAGTGTGGTAGGTCCACAGGTAAGCCTGATACCGACATAATTTTTCTATTTTTTTCAGGGCCGAAGCCCCTTCAGAAATTTGGTGATGCACATAGAGAAACTGCCATATTACATACCGTTCACCTACTCGTCGTTAATAGTAAGAGCTCGCGCTGACCTCTCCTTATTTTTTAAGGGACCTCCTTACGAAGAGATCTCATTTGTCAGATTTTACGTAAAAATAACACAAAAATTGAAAAAACCTAAGAATTAAAAAGATTAGGCTTATTTAACCTTAGACCGCATCGTCACATAACGTCCAGTTGAGATAGTGGTCAAATACAACCCTATCAAACAATAACTTTAATTTTTTTTTCAATTAAATGTAAAAAACGCTGGGCAAATAATTGTAATATTTATTTTGTTTAAACAATAAAAAAAATAACATATTCTACTTATTGTTTTTGTCTAGCCTAATACTCAAACTGGAATGGAAGTACCTAGTGTGGACTAAGGCTAATATTCAGAGAGACAATGCTAAGCATAAACTTAGGCTTTCGTATGTCAAATTGTAATATAAAGACGTACAGTAGCATTACTTTAGGCTTAGCATCGTCTCTGAATATTGTCCCTAAGACACTGCTAACAACTAACACATTGTTGTGGTTCTAAGCGCGACAGTTACGTTACAGGTCCTGGGATCTATTCTTAGATCGAGCAAAAGGGTTACAAAACGGGCGAGATTTCCATTACCAGCTCGGAATCTGAATATGTTCCCGATTTATGGCAATAGGCTCCCTGGCGTACTGTGTGTTCCTTAGATCTCTTCCTAACACTTCAAGGAAAATAGTTATGGTATGATTATAGTTTAATATAATTACATCTCCAACCCTTCTACAGGCATATACAGCTCGTTCATTTTATTCATTAAGTACTAAATAAATCATATAATTCGTCCTGAAAACCAAACAAGGTGCAACAAAGCAAGTATCTTACGTTCACAAGCAGTTCATTAGTTTGAATGGTCAGACAGATTCTAGCAAGTTCCACGGTGGAGTTGCCAACATCGTAACGAATATTCTAGAACAGAAACAAAGAGGCTCTTATTACAGCGATAACATTGTAAATGCTTGGCTGTTGTTTAGATGTAGTCTGGCACGGTTGAAAACTGGACACGAACTGTTTCCGAATTGCTTGGAGGCTAGGATACAGTAATAATAATTACACGAATGTGTAATTGTGTCGTGTCGTGTCAAAAAAAATTGTGTTTAGTATGAGTATAAAAGATCATCACGATTGTCTTCCCCGAAGGCGCACTTATGTACCTACATACAGATTTAGGTTCCGTGGGCTTTTTGTCATTTTTCCCAATCTCGTGGAAAAACTGAATGCAAATTTGGTGTAGATGTTAAAAGGTCCTTAGGTCTCCATTTACTAGTAGGTAGTTGAAATATATCTAAACTGAGTATGTAATAAAAAGACAGAACTAAACAGGTCGAGTTATATACCTATATGTTCAAGAAACCGTTTCGAGCACTATCAGGCGTTTCAGTTCACTGGTCTGAGACGATTTCAGTTTATCGTGCCTCCGTGCCGCGGTTACTTTGTCACATATTTTATACAGTCCTTAAAATCTTTGTGGTGTCACCAACTTGAGTGATAGCCGGTGTGACCCACCTTGCGGAATAGCCATCTAAACTTTTTATTCTAGGACCTTTGTTGGAATTTTATTTTAAAATTTACGTTTGGTCTTTCATAGGAATTGCCAGTACTAAAAATGTTTATTGTTTTTTTTTATTTGCATTGTTAATATGTTAATGTATACCATTTTCTTTACGTTTTCGAGGTGCTTAACGTGTTGGAGTAGAGCAGTTTATCTAAAATGTGTATCACAGAATACAACAACTAACACGTAACGTAATATTAGGCAGAATACTTATATTGTCGTCAATGAACCAGAACTAGAAATCTTTATTTTCATATCTGCCGAAGAAATCTGAGCCTTTAACATAAATTCTGCTAAAATGTACAAAAAGTTTGCAAAAGTGTGTAACCTTTTTTAAACACAAACTTCAAAATCCGATACTAGCCAAGACAGAGGCCGGAAAAAAGTTAATATTCTATCCAGTAAATAATGAATGCGTAATATATGAAATGTCCGGTCTCAGGGCAAGATTCCAACGAAAAATAACAACTTCATCCTATTTGAATACGATGAAAAGCCAAACGGTATGCATTATTCATATTACGAGAAACGCGGGGTGCTCGCATATGATAAAATTTATTATAAGTGCACGCAATATTATGACGTGGTAGACAGAAATGAATGAAGCGCTTGTAAACTTATTTCTCGCTTGCTTGTTTAAGGTACGATTCCGAACACGCTGAGCGGTGAGTAAGAAAAAAAAATACCAATCGGCTGCGTTTAAAACAGAAACTATCGCAGCCTATTGGTGGAATTTCTCCAGACTGCATGCGGTCGCTGCAGCCTGCAGCTTCAGACGGCAGCGTCGTTTGGAATCGTCCCTTATACCAGTACAGTCACGAGCATAAATAATTTATGTATACACTATACAAAATTCAAAAGCAATTTTCTTTACTTAATTTTTTTTGCGATTTTCTTTATTTTTCATTTATTTAAAATAACTTGGAACCTTAGCATTGAATATGCTTAAAAAATAAAAAAAAGATAGCAATTTTCTTCTAAAGTACTCAATGGAAATTTGTGGTATTATGAACATAGTAATTATGAACCAATACTATAGTGGCATTGGTGTTACCTCAAAGTTGCAATCGTTCGTTCGTGAAAGAGTCGCTTTAGCACTTTTGTGTCTATATATCTATGTACGTGACTGTACACTCTGCTTCGTAATTTCGGGCAGCATCATAATAGGCTGAATGACTGATTATTTTTTATGACCTCACATAAAGTTGGTTATAAACAGAGCGGATCATTAAAAAAAATGAAAAATAAAGAAGTTATGAGCATTTTAATTTTATGCTAACACGACAGAGAGCGTACTATAAGCAAGAGATAACGTCAAGTGTTAAGTGCGCTATATTCTAATACTAAAACTCGTTTTAGAGGAAAGGCAAGGTCTTCCTATTTCTAAGCAACTCTCGTAGGTAGTCAATTTAAATTATTTTTCAGATAACAAATATAATAATAGGTATTCCTCGCCTAACCTGTTATTTTTGATAAATTAACACCAGTCGTCTACACTATTTATGACAACACTTTTTTATGAATCTATGTTTCCCTTTTGATGTTATGTTTAGGTCCCACGTAATAGGGGGTGAGGCGAACCTATTACCATAAACCGGACACAGATAACACTTTGCTCGACCTAAAAATCGAACCTAGGACCGCAACCGCAGGCTAAGGGCAGTTAAATGATCATCTATAAGTATATATAAAAATTAATAACTAAATGTGTTACTAAGCGCAAAACTCAAGAACGGCTGAACCGATTTAGCTGATTTCGTTTTTGTTGTGTTTGATGAAGGAAGGAATGGACAAAGGATGAGGAAGGTTCTTATGACGAGAGTCATGTAAAAAAACAAGGAAAAAGTAAAAACAGGGAAAGACGAAAGTTGCGCATAGGTCGCTAGTTATTAATAAAAATAATAAACAAAATTATGACTCAATGTTACATCTATAGCCCCTCAAAAAATTATTATGCGTAAGCCCTTTACAGCCCTCATTTCGTCATTAGCTCGACAGCGACGGTTCATCATAACAGAAAGCCGCGATAAAAATAAATTAGCCGCGCCACAACATTGTGGCGCTTCAAACAATTTGTCTCGCCTATCATTTGTCTGGCGATTTGCTTAAACCTCATCTGCTTTGGACAGACAAAGGGAGCAAAAACATCGGGGAACTTATCCAGTTCACTCCCCACCAAAGTCTAAAGGCATACTTAGGGTATTTTCATATTATAAGCGGTTTTTCACAGATGATTTAAGGTAAGTCTCAGACTGCCTCGTTGGTCTAGTGGTCCCTAGCGCGACTGCTACGTAAGAGGATTTGGGTTCGATCCCCGGGTCGAACAGTGTTGTTGGGAAATTCCCAGTAGCTGCTCGGAGTCAGGATTTGTGCCCGGTTTATGGCAATAGGCTCGCCCCCTGTTAAATGGGACCTAAACATACCAGCGAACTGTGGGTGTACATTAGTACACCCCTGCCAACTCCTTAAGGGAATACAGGTGTAATGTTATTTTTTAGGTATATTAATTATTTATTTATTTTATTTATTTATACTTTTATGTACACTAGCACATAAGGCGGACTTAATGCCATATGGCATTCTATGCCAGTCAACCTTTGGGTTAACTTTATCAAGTAAAAATAGGTACAAAAAAAATATTTGAATAAGTGATGTAACTTAATAGGGTAACCTTTTAATATTTAATTTAATTATGTAGGTAGGTACTTCACAATTTTATTAAATCTATTATTGTAAGCAATACATTTAGTCGATCATCTTTATATATATTTTCGGTACACGTATTAATTGTTTATATACAGACATTGTACGTTTAATTCGTCTATATCGTATAACTACGTTGTAAAGTTACTTAGAATAAAAGCATGCTTTTTATCGCATATTTTAATGGCAGCTAAAGAGAAAAAACCTATTACTGGCAATCACTACAGGAAACCATTTTCTTTAGAGCGAGAAAAAAAGCCATTTAAGACAAAAAAAAAGTGGAAATGCGCATTGGTAACCGTCTTGTTGGTAGATGATAGCATTGTTACACAATATTAGGAACGCTTAAAATTTTTTTTTTGCTTTTTTGGTCTTGAGAGTCATCTTAGAACGAGGAGAGATCATTTAGAATATGATTTGTATAAACTAGGCTTTTCTTTACTTAGTCGAGAAAATGAAAAATTGAAACAACTAATTCTCGAAAGGACCTCTGATTTTGATAAAATACTTTTTAGATGCTGTTTTTATAGTGAGTTACTTTAAATAAAAATATGACAGGGTTACTGGTAAGTTGACGTAGGACGCATAAGACCTTGTAGGACGCATAAAATGTAACAAATTAAGCCACCAAAATGTTTTTAAAGTAGTTTTTGAGATTTCCTGATGATTCAGTGAGTGAGTGATATTTGTTATTAACATATTTTTTAAATAAGTATCAGAACCAAAACAAGCTTTGTTCACACACCTTACATATAGGCATAATATACAAATTTAATTATTGAATTATGTATATTCATTACATAAATTAATTTAACCAAAGCTGTTGAACACACAAATGGTTTCAAACACACGCATTCAATTTACTTGGCGTTGAAGTCTGTTTGTGAGCAACACGATTTCAATAATAGTGTACATTGGAATCGTTCAGTAATACGCTTTTTCCAGTTGTGTTTTGTTACTGTAAGCGTATAATTATGAAAGATTTTATATCAAAATATATTATATTCTTAGTACAGTCGCAAGCAAAAACGTTAAAGAATTTTATATTATAACTCATATAAAGATGTGTGTATCTTCTTTGAGCCTTAAAAAGAGCACAGGTATAAAAAATATATAAAAACTAAAAACTAAAGAATATTTTGGAATTTAGTCAAGAAAAACCAAGTACAACCCACCACTTTTGTAGAAGAGGTCGCAATCTCAGTGAACCATAATTTCTTCCCTATATTAAAAAAATATATAAATTCTTTGTGGCATTTATACTGTATCAAATAAAATCTTTCATTATACATATATGGTATGGTAACCTCCAATGTGCCCCTTTATACTCTATGTTGTATTGTATAGCAACTCATTTCTTTGTAAAAAATATTTCTCTACAATAATTCTATTTCAAGCTTATTTCCGGAGTTATACGGAACTTTACTAATGGCAGTATCATTTTATTTAGTTAAGGACCAGAGTTAAGAATTGTTTTATCTACATTTGCGAGTTGTTTGCCCTGGGGCTTTGCGGCCCACGAAAGCTTTTACTCAACAGAGGGTCCAGAAAAGCGTTCAAATAAAATTTCAATTCGCAAAATTTAGTTAAATTACGTTTTTAAAAACTGTGTCAAGAGATTAAGTACCGTTACTTACATAAACACATAATATAATTCAATAATTATAATAAACAATTATTTGAACTTTTACCTAATATTTTTTTTAATAATCATCAGCAACCCATTTATTATTATAACGGTATTTTCCTTGGGGTATTTTTTGAACCAATTCAGCGAGTAATAATTGTTTATGTCAAATATTTTTCAATACCTAATGGAATCATGATTTCGAATATCGAATTCGCACTTGAAAACGATGGCTGCAATATAAAGGCACTCTCCTATCTAAAATATTTATAGTGCCTAAACTTATGTATACTCTTTTGGCAAAATATCAACATCTCTGAAAGTCGGGCCGTTTGTAATATAAAACGCATCAAGAAATTTCACTAATCTTTCGCAGTAGGTACGAGTAGTTTCGCTGTGCCATATGGGCCCACTCGTTTAATGAAAGGCGGCCTAATACACACCAGTTGTACCATACATGGGAATTGAAAAATAAAATTGGCACTACACCAATTTTTCGCTTCAATAAATGCAGTTGAGTGCAATTGTGTGCGCGGTAGTACTTTTGTTTCCTACCCAGAAAATTACTCAGGGGAAGTATGCCAATTGAAGACAGTTGTTTATTTTCCTCTCGAAGAGGAATGCAGTTTTTTTTGTCCAAGTGAGCCAATTGTAATTCTTCTTCAGATTCAATTGTTTCGATTCGTTGCCTTGCCTTGGCCTATTAGATCCAATGAAGCTACCGAGGCTGGTCTCGATAACTTGCCAAATTTTATCTAAAACCATTCAGGTGTTTAGGCCTGTGAATATAGAAGACAGATTAAAACAGACAGAGTTATAATCGAATTTATAATAATTGTTGAAGCCATTCATGAACGATGCGGTGAACGTCACTAACGTCACCGCTAAATGTCATCTGTCATCGTTGACTGACAGATGAAGAGCGTTCGCGCTAAAATCATAGACGATCAACGAACAAGATTGCATCCATGGCCGTGCCGGCGTTAGTTATATAGTTTTTCTATAATCTTCAATTCTCCAATTTAAAGTACCTAGTACAATACAAGTACCAAGAATCCGGCATACAATTTATTAATCTAGCCTACTGGGAGCGCAATCAATAATAATAATAATTATATAATTTATACGTCTATCAACTAACCAAGTTTAGTTGAAGTTGCCGAATGTATTATTAATGTAGGTCACCTTAGTGTTTGCGGGAACGCTAGCGATCCGTAACTAAACTGACTACCTACTTCAACTAACTTCTAGTAGCACTGACTCACTGAGTTGAGTCCGTCTGCCTCATTGGAGAATTTGATTCAACTTTAGTTTCACCACCTCCTAGTACTTATTCAGTTTTGAATTTATCCGGTTTATTTTTGGAATTTTTCCGTACACGCCTTAAATGTCAAAATGTTCATACAACCTATGATATTGTTGAATATTATACCTGTTTTAAATTTTTGCATCGGCGGTGGTGTTCATCGGTCCACGGGCGTCGATGAAAATATCCAACCAATAATGATAGCCGACACGCTACTGCAACCCTTGGCGCAGAAGTTGATGGCTCAACCACTGCTGCATCTTACTGATTCTGTGATTCTGTCAGCACGCCTGATCGTTCTAGCCTCGAAGTGTTGAAGATAAAGATATTTTAGCATTATTGTTAATGGAAAATACGCAAAAAATATCTATATACAAACCTCATGACGCACATAGCCCTTTTCGATTTTATATAGGAATAACTTATATAATTATGAAAGTAATTGACACCTTGAAACAGATATTTCATAAAAGTTCTGTATTCAAAATAATTGCTGTTGATTACAGGTTTATTATTTACGAGGCGGCCATAGGAAGTGATGTACAATTAAGGGGTTATTACTGATAATTGATCAATGAATACTGAATAATGGACTTCGTAAAGTGAAAAGTTACAGGAAACGTATTACGATAGTGATTATTATAGATAATATATTAATTATTCAATGACGACCTAAATGGTAAATTGTTTGATGGTATTATCGACCTCAGCGCAATGACAACAATTGAGGCAGTTGGCTGCATGGAAATACTAAGGCTAATATTCAGAGACGACGCTAAGCCTAAAGTTATGCTTCCGTATGTCAAATTTGTATGACAATTTGATATACGGAAGCCTAAGTTTATGCTTAGCATCGTCTCTGAATATTAGCCTAAGTTATTATATTGAAGCAAGTAAGCTCTGCTATACTATCCTTTTTACTACCACTTTTAAATAATTAATACATTTTAATATTATATTTAAATTAATTCTAACATTTTGGTGAATATAGACATTATGGTATGATATGTTTTATAGCATACATTAACAAACATGCATCCAAGTAAATTGGTTCTAAAAACAAATCACCTATATTTTTATCCGTAAAGCCTTCGATCGTGTGTTTGTTAGCACAAAGTGTACAAATCGTCGACTACAACGATATGAATGCGAACACCAGTCTTGTTGGCAAAGCTTCAATCAGTATGCGTGCACTCAACACTTTCAAATTGGTAAACTAAGCCTAAAAACGAATAACGGATGCATTTTATCACCGTTTCTGTTTATAGGATTGCTAAATATTACACATATATTAAATTGCTCCTGTTTATATCACGTCACGCGAGATTGTAAACTTTTGAAAAATTGTGAACTGCAACATACCTACTGCAACTGCAATCAATCTCATCTATACTAACATTATAAAGCTTTGTTTGGTTTAACGCGCTAATCTCAGGAACTACTGGTCCGATTTGAAAAAATATTCCAATGTTAGATAGTTGCCTGTTTAACGCCTAGCCTGTTTAACGAGGAAGGCTATAGGCTATATATCATCACGCTACGACTAATAGGAGCGGAATAGCAATTAAAAAAGTTGCAAAAACGGGGAAAACATCAACTTCTACGGAAACGAACTAGCAGGCAAAGTTTAGTACTAACTACTGAAATAACCCAACAGTGGGACAGTTAATGGGTTGATGATGATGACTTGGCGATCGCTGCTACACCACTTTCTGTGACTGCCATCAGACTCTACTCTACCTAATGTCTATGAAATACTGATATAAGAAATAGGTAATTGAAGGAGGGAAGGGAGGCCTCTGCCGAGCAGTGGGACAAGGTGGGCTAGTAAAAAAAAAATGGTAATTGATGGAGGCACTTTGGGCGTCTGAATTACGATCCCCATAGTTGTTCATATGTTAACCGAAACTTAACGTGGGACGGAGGAGAAGGTAATCGGTGGCGTCAATTGATAACCCACTATCCTCGTTGTGCGGGTATTATATTATAGTCCGCGCGGAACTAGTTGGCCGCTCCTTAGGTAGGGACGAGGGTGAGGTGGCGGGTTATGCGAACGAAAACTAGCGCCCCTCCGCTCCACCGCGCGCAGGTGACCCCACCCCTCCGTCCCGCCGCTCAGATACCTAAGGCGTGGCCAACTAATTCCGCGCAGACTAATAATTATAGACTGTTGTTTATTTAATATTTTCGGAAACATTACAAATCTTCGCGACATCCCTAGACAAAGACCCTAACAATACAAATTTCTAAAGAATACATCAGACAAGTAGACAATAGTAAGTACAATCCTAAGCCAAGGAATAATTACCGTCTAATAACCGTCGTCGGTAAAGCAAAGTCAATAGTGACGGTTCATAATAGGTACGTTCAGGGTAAGTTTCGGGTACCCTATTACGTGGCCCGACACGGAAGAGGCGTGGGCACCGCCGTCCCCGGAGGGTCATTACGACAATATTCTTTGTATTTAGTTTTTGCAGTCACTTACTGGTTTATAAAGGTTTAGACTTTAGTTATTGTTTCTTTGACGAGCAAGGAGTTTGTATATCTTTTTAGATAGATCGATAGATAGATTTAGATTAATAGGTAAGGTAGCATCGTACGACATCGAACTAAGTGTAAAGTGAGTCAAGTCGGTTTTGAAGAAATTGCTTTCCAATAGATGCAGCTAACGTCACTTTGAGACGTAAATTTAGAATGTGAAGGAAGATTTCGACTTGGCGTGTAGGGCTCATGGTGGCTTAGCGGTCATAGCGTCTGGTGTATAGAACCAGAAGACGCAGTTCGAGTCCTGCCCTAGAGTAGATTTTTGCCTTCTTTAAATATAAGAAAAAAAAAAGCATTTATTTTCTCATCACAAATGATTGGTGGCATGTTAGTTGTATGACTTAGTTACTATTTATTAGATCAAGTAGTTGATAATATTTGCTAAGTGATGAAACACAAATTAAGTAAGTTAAATAACATTGAAGAATAACGACAATATAAAATCATAAACAAACGGAACGGATATACAGTGTGTGTGTGTGTGTGTGTGTGTGTGTGTGTGTGTGTGTGTGTGTGTGTGTGTGTGTGTGTGTGTGTGTGTGTGTGTGTGTGTGTGTGTGTGTGTGTGTGTGAGAGAGAGTGTGTGTGTGTGCGTGAAGAAGTTTGTGTTTTGTCTTTCTCTGCCGACTAGCCGTACATAACCTTCAAAAGCAGCTGTTTGTTTTTTCTAACAGATCTTTGAGGGGTCGTGGCTTTGTTATAACTACGCTAATCAGACGATCTGCAAGGCTGCGCCACGGGGACTATTCTCAACACATCGAGACTCCTCCGTGCCTTGGAGCTATATATATAGCTATATAATGTGATATAGCTATCGATCCCGGTTGTCCTAAGAATACCTATAATAATAGTTAGTGGTAGTCAAAAGCCCAAAAAGCCTGACAACCAGTCTGTCCTTCGAACATTGTCCAGAAATTGGGTTTCGGAGGTCTGATGGCAGTCGCTTCGTGAAAATACTGATATTCAGCCGCATTTGGCTAGACTGGGAGCTGACACCAACATGCTTGGGAAAAGACTAGGAAAAAGCAGACGAAGACTAAGGGTATCTTTATTTCTTGGCATGGTCATGGTGAATATTTCGACTCTTGAGACCGTGACTGGCAAAAAAGGCAAATGTTGATTTTAGTCTGCTTCGGATGTCCTTAAGTGTTCTACTTGGTACTTACTCTTTCTTTGTTACCTTTGTGAATTGTATTTTTTATATTATGTATTGTGGATACTCTTTTTGTATGTGGTATAGTCTCATCTTTTTGCAGGAAATAAATTGTTTTTCTTTTTTTTTCTTTCTATACGCGAGCCCTACCTCCATACGCAACATACTACCTCCAATCTTTTGTATTCTAAAATCTCTCAACCAAAATGTGATTGCTACATTTACATAATAAATACGTAAACACTTACGAAGAATGAGAACAAGGATTTTTTTTGTTCGTTTGTGCGTAATTTTTAGGCTGGCAGCTCTAATGTCATAAGTAAGTGACAGTACGACAGACAGACGCGATTCTACTCCAGAGAAAAGTGCTTTTACTTTCCCAATTCGCTGAATTATTTACTCGCTCAGTTTTTTTTTTCGTTTCTCGCCTAAATTCATATTCGCATTAGGGCGTGTATGCATTGGTCGAGCAAATCATTTAAATATTTGATCACTGGCCAAAAAAGGATACATTCATGAAGACTGTATGGGGTAGAAAATGTTTACAGAGGTGGGCCGCTTTTAAAATACTCACTAGGCCTCGTAGGAAATTATGTCAGATGCGGAGCATAATGGGTCATTTTGTTGAATAAAATATAAAAGGAATGGTTTTTACGGACAAAGCTGTATACCTTATTGGTGTATTTCGAGGATTTTGGTTTATTTATACCTACGGTTTTATGTAATCGCCCGAATCGTGGTTTTAAAAATTACCTAACGTGTATATTCGTGTCAAGTAGAGTCAGTGAGATAAAAAAAAGAATAGTTTGATGCAAATATTATTCCTTTATTTTCTCTGGGACTTATTTTGTTAACAATAATTTATGTAAGTATTACTAGCTAATACGTAGCAATGCCTTCTTTTGTTACGAACCTCGGTAGCTAGCAAACAACAATTTACTAAAGTATAATCACGATCGGTCGAGCTATTTTCGAGATATTGCGAGACTGTCGCACGGCAAATGATGGGATTTGTGATAATATTATTCTTCTAGTTCACACACACACACACATGATCCCTTTGCCAACGAAGCTTCCGTGGTATATGCCTATAACATCAAATTATTCCTTCCAAAAATTCATGCTCCATTATAACACAAGCCTTACAAAGCAGATGCTTCCTACAAATTGAAGTCCGTAACTTTGAAATTTTTCAGACCAAACTAGAGAAAAAACTTTTGAAGAATAGTCGTTTACTCATCAAGGAAAGTAGCCAAATGAGCCCGAGTTGGTTTTAATGTTGAAGTATTTATCAAAAGTTTATTATTTACATTCTAGGTATACTAATACTCATTTTGCAGGAAAGGGACTCCCCCTTTAAGTCCCCACCAAAAACTTCAATCGCTGATATCTTGGACCGTTATTAGTCGATTGAAATTATTGTTTCAGTATACAATTTATAAAGCATTCCCTTGTTTACTAAGCTTGTTATTTTGAATTAAAATTATTGAATCACCCTAAGTATCGAACTTCGAACCTAAGTATTCTAGAAAATTCCACAACCATTCGCGTTCACAACCACTCGTACTAGACTAATTAGGCAATTTGTTGTGCATGTTTGTTTAATCCAGAACCATTTCGTAATCTGTGCTTAATTCATTACCAACATTTCTCATCATCTGAAATCTTGCCTTCATCAGCTAAGAGGGCGATTTAAAAGTTATCCAAGTCTTATTATTGTTGTTACATTAAAACAGTTGAATACGCAGTGTTCGCTTTTTAAACGCTGGGCATTTTCTGTTTACGTTCCCAAACCCAGCAAACAATGAATGTTTCCAAAACTTTTAATGGTGATCAAACAATCGTTTCGTTTTTGCTCGACGGGGCGCGAGCGTGCGCATCGAAGGGGTTGCAAAAGATTTTATTTTAAATTGTCTATAATGTACTCCATTTGTTAAATGCTGCCAGTTCTCGCATTTTTGAGTAGGTCTAATGGATTTCTTTATTGGAGCAGTTAATATTAAAAACAAATATTACGTAGCTATTATTTATATAAGTGTATTATTATTGTTTTGTATTTATGTAAATTTGGATCTATTTTTTTTTTAAGTTTCTTGAACTTGAACATAAACAATTTAAAAATGATTTTGCTTAAAAAAGTCAATAACACAACGACCTACCAAGGTTGTCTAAATGTCTACCTTTAAAAACCTTTTAAGAAATACAATTTAAGTGTACAAACAATGTAAATTAATCATGAAAACATTGTAAACTCGTTTACCTAGTAATATGATTTCATCGTATCGAAATATAAGTACATAAAACAGATTCAAAAAGACACTAAAATATTAATATCACTCAGTTTTATAGGCTAATATAAATTTTACGGGCATTTTACGGCGTGTCTGCTCTTGATGTCGCACCCCTATTAATTTTTCTTGATCGAATATTAAATATTATCATATGGCAACTTATTTTATGACTTCGTTGACTTTATTTTAGGTTGATAATGGTAATATGTAACAAATTAAATATAATATTATCAAGTTTAGTCATATCTTTTGGACACTTAGAAATAGAGCAAGAGGCAAAAACCCCTGGCTTCTGTGAACACAGACTGCTATAACTACTCGTATAAACGTCAAAAATCCTCTTAAAAAAAAAACGTCTTGACAATGATCATTGAAATACTGCATTCAATTGAAAATATGGAGAGAAAAATTATGATTTCTAACTAATTTGGAGTCGGTGCCAAGCAGACAATCAACGAAAGTCATATTTAAATTAAATTAGTAGTTTGGCACCGCCTCCAAATTAGTTAGAAATCATAATGTAAATATGTATGACGGCGTCAGGGATGGCTGAGCGATAACGTCGTCATCATCTTGACTTAGCTAAACGCTATATAACACTGTATTACAATAAATACACAGATCCCGGCACCGAGTGTTTCACTTTCACAACGATTAGGATAGTAATTAGTCCGATAGAGGTTACTTATCTTCTAGACCTAGGCAAACCGACAGTTTCGTGTCAAGGGAGCGTATCGGTTCCTTCCTCGCGTAAGACTGACTTCATCCCGTCACTTCCCTTCACACAACTCTGCCCACGCGCCGTCATAAACAATGACGTCACGGTGTTTACCCTTATTTCAGTACTACAGTACTCCTTTGAAAGTGCTTAGCTGTCGTTCGTATCGTTATCCACGACACGGCCAACCTGACAAGATACACGTCCTCGTGTATATCTGCAACCAATCCATCAACTTCCAAGTCACAGTTCACCCTCGGCCAACCTGACCATAAATTCGTCACAAAAATATCATTTGCCCAAATCATATTGAAAGGTGCCTCTAAAACTTCTACAACAACATCACAATGGTACACTAAGACACAATTAGATCACATACACCATCATGGCCCGGCTGCTTCAGCAGCTAGTGACAACCCTTTGCCACCCATATCGTCATCACTTCTTGTGATACGACCACCTCTCTAGAGACAACTCTTTGTCACCCATATCGTCATCACCTCTTGTGATACGACCACTTCTCCAATACTATAGAAAACTCTCGGGTCATTACATGACCAGCACCACAATAGTCTCCTCCGAGACCCAGGTCCCCGCCACACCACTAACTGCGCATCGCGCCCTGAACAATTCACAAGTGCATTGCAGTTACGACTACAGATTAGTGCGTGCAGTGCGACCAATAGCCATGGTATGTGTTCTACTCAGTGGTACTTTCCACAATGTCTTCTCCTTCAGACAACTCTAATTCAACAACAACAATGCTAAGAGGCATCTTTCGCATACGATCAAGTGCAAAATTATTGGTTCTATATCCAAATAAAGCTTTCAAAAGACAACAATCGCCTTCAATTAGATAGTCTACAATCTCAAAAAAGTTAATTGTACTGATAATCCAACTTTGTTTGACTAGGAAACACTCAGCACCGAAATCAAAACAAAAATTGTACGACTCACCAAATTGTTGTAACTGCCCGCAAACACTAGTTACCTATTACCGTAAGCATCTACGCGTCACTCACTTCTTCGTGATATCTAAGCACCGCCGCCGCCGCCTCTCGGACCGCCGCGGTATCCTGTAGCACTTATAACATTCCCGACACTAACACTGCCGCGTTCACAATAAAGTGCTGTGTTCATTCTCACCACAAAGGGAACAAATCACTTCTTTGACTCAATATGTCGTAATTAGTGTCGATTCCCCTTTATTTATATTCGGAATACCGGGTTTCAAACAACAAGAGAGCGCTTTGTGTCCAGATTTGCCGCGACGTTAGTTGATATTTGAAACTTATTAAATTTAAGTTGTCAATCGTTTCAAACGATTCATTGTTTCGTTACTATTTTCCGTTCAGACTTGCACACGCCTTCATTTCATTACAATATCATGGGGTAATGATCACATCGTTATCTACACAATCATCAATTACGGAACTTTAAGCAGACTAGTTCAGACTACGTGTCTATACAGTGATCTAGTCACCGCTTGAAGCAATGAGCTTCGCTCATAATGGTGTGAATATCACTTGTTAATCCCTGCCTGTCTATATCAACACTAATCTTTTATTTCTATCACAAAAGCTCAATAACTCATTCATGAACAATGTATTAGGTGCGCATTTAAAATAAACCAAAACAAATACCGACTCTACACTACATTCATCTACTACAGCACACACCGTACTGACAAATTCTGTAAATCTCGGTAAACTATTCAATCAGACAGTAGGCATTTATGCTCTTAGCAATAATAGATCTCTCTCAAAGTCACTATTTTTATTACACACACGAGGGTTATTGCACTGTTACACTGACACATTTCTTTACTCTTTCTAAAAAGAGCGACACCTCCGTAAGTAAGGTCTTCCGCATAATATACCTGCAGTCGTGTCAACAGCTGTGACAAGAAAGTTGTCGTTAACGGCGCTAAGATATTATGATATCTCTTCTAGCAGCAACTACGTCTCTTACAAAGCAATTGTCATAAGATCTACACAGTTATTTAATGCTATTCAAAGACCTTTTCACATTTTTGCTTAATGACGTCACTTGTAAGTGCTAGGCCATGCAGGCACTTATCGAACTAGTTGACAATACGTACAACACTGCGATTTCTTTGAGGTCTAATTCTTCCAGTTACACAAAGCTTCTACCTAGCCTTTTCCCAACCATGCTGGGGTCGGCCCCCAGTTCAACCAGGATGCGGCCGAACATCAGCACCCTACACGAAGCGACCGCCACCAGACCTCCGCAACCCAATTTCTAGGCAACACTAATATTCGAAGGAAATACTGGTTGTCAGGCTTTTCAGGCTTCTGACTACCACTAACCATTGTCATAGGTGTTCGCACGACAACCGGGACCGACGGCTTTACGTGCTCTCCGAGGCACGGTAGGGTCTCGATATGTTAAGAATGGTCTCCCATCCACAGACTGACCGCGGCAAGTGTAGTTTAACCTTGCAAATCGGTTGATCAGCGCAGCTACAACTTGGCCACGAGCCCCTCCCCTCTACTTATTTGCACAAAGAAATGTCATCAAACGGGTACTTATTATTCTGCAAAGCATTCACTCTCCTTTGGTTTGCCTGATGATGCATGTCTCATTCTATCGAGTCGTAATATGCGAGAAATAGATCACAAAAGACGTGCCACGTCATATCTACATCTGAAATTTGCGATAGCCTTTATGAGGCGCTGCCTTTCAGAGCTTTATCAACTTCTATGACGAGCAAGTCGCCCAACTCAATGACAATCGAACGGTACACAAATCAACTCTAATGCTCAACTTAACCGTAGTGCACTAAGTTCATAGATCTGAATCTGGATATTCCATTTAACTGTCTCATATTTCGCTACTGTACTTCAAACATCGTGCGCCAGTGGGAGTCAGATCCAGATCCCACTTCTGATGACGGCGTCAGGGATGGCTGAGCGATAACGTCGTCATCATCTTGACTTAGCTAAACGCTATATAACACTGTATTACAATAAATACACAGATCCCGGCACCGAGTGTTTCACTTTCACAACGATTAGGATAGTAATTAGTCCGATAGAGGTTACTTATCTTCTAGACCTAGGCAAACCGACAGTTTCGTGTCAAGGGAGCGTATCGGTTCCTTCCTCGCGTAAGACTGACTTCATCCCGTCACTTCCCTTCACACAACTCTGCCCACGCGCCGTCATAAACAATGACGTCACGGTGTTTACCCTTATTTCAGTACTACAGTACTCCTTTGAAAGTGCTTAGCTGTCGTTCGTATCGTTATCCACGACATGTACATATCTGTTATTTTTTTATTTTTAGTTCCCAGGTGTTTTTTGGAGGCGAGGTTGACGAAGTTCTAAGGTAACAAATATAAAAAAAGAAAACAAAAAAGAAATACAGCCGAATTGAGAACCTCCTCCTTTTTTTGAAGTCGGTTGAAAAACGTCTTGACAATCATCATTCATTGAAATACCGCATTCAATTGTAAATAAGAAGAAAAGAATCCGAATATTTAAATAAAACTATTTTTGCTGTAAGTAGGTACGTTTATAAAAGAAAATCTGTGGGTACCTCGGTTCTTCGGGGTGGACAATAAACTGCACGCGCGCTGTCAAGACGGCAAGGGCCCTGGAATAGACGAGTAAATTTTATTAAAACGCCACAAAAATGTATTCAGAACTGATTCTGACATTTTATCAGATATATATACTAACCTTTACCCGCGACTTCGTTCCCGTAGAAATTAAATTTTCCCCATTGTTTTTGCAACATTTTTAATTTAAATTCAGTTCCGTGTCGTAGCGTGATGATTTAAAGCCTATAAGCCTTCCTCGTTACACAGGCTATCTAACACTGAAAGAATTTTTCAAACGGGACCAGTACTTTCTGGGAATAACGCGTTCAGTCAAACAAACTCTTCAGCTATAAAATATTAGTATAGATTATTATACGGGTATGGATTATTGTCACGTTGGTCGCATTGACTAGGTTCATCATTAGGTCCTCATTAGTCAAGTGATCGTTAACACGACTGATACGATAATGTTCCTGGGTTGAATATCTAGGCCAAGCTAAGTACTATTGAGTTTTTCAATGTAATTCGGAGTTTGAATTTGGGGCCTCGTTCCCAATTACGGGGGACGTAAACATACCGGAGCACCGTGGGTGTGCATTGTTGTAACCCATAATACAAGTTCTGCTTACTTTGGGACTAGATGGTGCTGTGTAAAAATGTCCCAGGACATTTATTTATTTATTATTACATTTATTTATCTGCTAAACCGAGAAACAGTCGTATTTATAGGTACACACGAAAGTTCTGTGATATATCTTCAACAACATAAAGCCTACGTAGAAAACGTAATTACTATTATGTAATTCATTCATTGTCAGTTGGGCAACATTGAAATAAAACGACTTAAAAAACAAAAGCACTAATAAAACCACTTGCACACTAAATTTGAATACGTGCCCAACGCACACGACTGAAAAATAAATTAAAGAACATTATTGACAGCTAGATAGACACCCGGCTCTTTAAACTTCTTACCCTGCATTTTGCCACCCTGAATAATTCATTTAAAGGAGGGTGCGTGAACAAATTCACCGGAACTTTGTAATGTTACCAGTGAAATAAAACTTTCCCTCTGCCTTTTAATTTCAATGTCATTACAACGTTGTCCCTAAATCTTTGCTACTTTGAAATAAGAATGGTAAGTAGTATCTTTTTTCCTTTTTATGTCTAAATAGATGTACAGTCAACAAAACAGATAAGTATATATGCGATCTGTGTTTTGACAAAGGTTGTGATAATAATATACCTACCTAAAAAAATATTTACTGCTTTAGCGTTTGGTATGTAGGCGACACCTGCGTTTTGACACATTTTGCGATACCTATACATTATTACACGATCTTTGTCAAAACACAGATGTTACCTTCCTGTATATTTATCCTTTTTTGTTGACTGTACTCTTAGGTGCATTGCTAAATATTCTACCACGAAATAAGTTTCAGTGTTCCAGTATAAACGGCGATATTGGAATTATTGGACATAATGATGTTTCAAGTAAACATCGCGCTAGTGATTACTGCTGTTGTTCGCGTCTAATTTCAATAAAAAAAAAAATGCCATTAGTACATATATTGTAGTCTGTTATTGGTTGGTTTTCTGCTTTAAAAGCTACATTGTTTCAGAGTTACTCAAAGTAGACCCTACCAAAACAACTTAGCGCAAAACCGTTGAGTCTGAAAAAGAAACTGAATCTTATTTTCAATCAGCACGACTGAAAAGGCCATTAGGTAATAAGAATTATTATAATGACTCCTATTACAAAGTTTAGTTTAGGGTGGTTCTCTATGAGTTTAAAATATGAATAAATTTCTGAAAAATTCAGGCTCTATGTCACCTAAGTATTGTCTATTACTCTGCCGTCCTCAAGCTTAAATGCCGTTATGTACCAAAACTACTTTTTGAGTTATGCACAAAAAAGTGGGCAGTTTTAAAAAATGTATGCTACTTAATAACTAGAAGTCATATTTGAGACTTAGAAGTACTGACTAACACATCTCACGAGGAGATCTAACGACTTCTGATTGTGTTGGCATTCATAATTCAAAATCGGCCAGATGTCAGATAACGGCATTTTAGCTTAGGAGTAACTGAGCACGTAACCATACCATTGGTACTTTCAAGCTACTATTTAGAAACTTCTCTATTAAAACCCAGTACACCATAACTTGTATACTAACAAACAAAACAAAATCAAAACCGTTTAATATCAGCCAGTGACCAATAAAGGGACAAGGGTCGAAGCCTGAAGGTGTTTGACTAGGTATTCCCGCTGCGTCACTGCACTTCCACTTTTAATAAGTACACAACCCTCCTTTAATATAGAGTGCCCCTAGGGGATCTGGGACCCCACGTACAAAGGGGGCCATAAATTTCTTACACAGCACTTGTGACTGTGATTTTTCCTGTCCGAGAATTTAATAATTGCATTTCTATTGTTTATTTGGGCCTTATACGGTACTTAATTATGATGTAATTGGGGGGCTAAAATTGTGGATTGTGTTTTAAGGTTGTTAATTTATTGACATTACGGGTTTGTTGTGTAAATATAGAATTAATATCACATTTTTGGAGAAAATAAATTAAGAATACAGACCTTGATTTCAATTTTTAATTATTAATGATTTTTCAGAACTACATGTATTACTACTACCTACTTGGTATGGTAACGACCGATGACGATATAATCTTTACACATTTTTTCGGTTTCCTGTGAAAGTGTTCGTTCGGGAAAATAATTCCTAGTAGGAATAGTAGGTATGACACGTGAATATAAAGAAAGTTTTTGTACCAAAAGTGCTGAAGTCTCCCTGCAACCTCTCTCTTATACTTTATTTAACCAGTTCAAAAGGGATAGCATGAATTAAGCAGTTGTTTCTTATGACCATTCTTTAATAGTATCTAGGTACCGATTATATTATATCAGTTCCTGATACACCTTTATCGCAAGGTAGGTTCAGATAAGTATACAAATACCTAAGAAAATGTACGAGAGACTGAAAAATCGCAAACTCTTCGGAGTAATAATGCTCTGCAAATTAATTTCCATTCCTCCGCTATTATTTATATTCGAGGCCCTGTCCTATTATTCTATGATATTCAAAATAGCAGATAGTATCATTTGAATTAAAATAAATCTGTCATTCTAAACTTAATCCCACATTTATTACCATTCCAATATTAAAGCTATTGCCAATATTCCCGATCAGTACCGGCAACCTAACAAAATTTCAGCTCCAACCTAAAATAATTCAAAGATCTAGCTTCGGATAAAATATTAAATTCCACTCGCAGTATCCGTCAAATCGAGAGACCCTTTGTGGCTGGATATTATTGGATTTGGTAACCGCGCCTTATTTTATTATTTGCTCACTTTAAGCGCAAACACACAAAGGAAAATGAAATCGATATTTTTATTTGAAAGCGATTGTGGAGCGGATGAGACGCTTCCTGAATAACTATTACGATTGATGCTTTTATTGTTCATGGTACGGATTTGAGCATGGTTTTGTGAGCTAGTAAAACTGGAGAAGATTTGCTTGTCAGCAAATATTCAGGATCACTGGAGTGGGGATATGTATAACCTCTTTTCTATCAGAAGCAGAATTGATCATTTTGACACCTGTCAGTTTATAAATGATCCAATAAACGGCTGGATATTTCACTGAAGGCATAAATTTGGTGTATTTGGTAATTAATAATGCTCGATGCTTGGCCAATGGGTTAGTGTGAGATTACACATAATACATGTCACTTCAAAATAAGTTGATGGGTATTATGTATTTTATATTATTTTCTAGGTAATTGATTGTTTGTCATGATTATGTTTCCTAACTATTTTTAAATAAATCAATATAATAATCACGTTTACTCGTACTTTGATTACACCATAACGGTAAACGAAAAGTGCAGAGCAAAAACCTAATGAAAATGCTCAGAAAAAAAACTACATAATGAAAATGCAGAGAAAATCCTATTAAACGAATAAGCAGGGGAAAATATAAATTATTCGTACTACAATTTAAAAATATTTACGTTAATAATTAGTCAAAATCATTTATTACAAGTTTAATGTCATTACAGTTCAAGCCTGTTCTCCCCTGGGAAAGGACAGCTGATATAAATTATTTATTCAAAGCAAGACTTCTGTTAAATACAAGGGTATGACTAATTACCTACTAATATTTACTACCTTGTAATTATGATGACTATGACTGGTCCGACCGGTTTCGGTCTTGGCGACCGCTTTATGGACTCTGTTGTCGCTGGTGAGCTCGCATGTGGCTTATGTAGCCAA
Organism: Acronicta psi; assembly: GCA_946251955.1. Classification (NCBI taxonomy): domain Eukaryota; kingdom Metazoa; phylum Arthropoda; class Insecta; order Lepidoptera; family Noctuidae; genus Acronicta; species Acronicta psi. The sequence goes on along the minus strand of OX276482.1, from coordinate 8,839,964 downwards.
TTTTCTTGGTAAAAGTTCTCACATCCTGGACACGTGACCGCACCACCGAAGTTGGCGCCTCATAATATAAGCCTCAATGCCACCTACATTGGCTCTGCGCAGCACTTCAGTGTTCCGCACACGATCAGACCATCGAATTCTTAATATTTTTCGTAGACATTTGAGGTGGAATCGGTCTAGCATGCGGATGTGACGGCGGTACACAGTCCAGGTTTCAGCTGAGTATAAGATGTTAGGCAGCACGACTGCCATATATACTGAGACCTTGGTAGCTAACTTCAGGTCGTGCGAACAGAAGACCTTGGCATCCAACTTACCGAACGCTTGATTAACAGAAGCAATAAATGGTACAGTGTTATTTTGTAGTAAAATACTTACCCGGAACGTTTTCTTCACGAATTTACAAACAAATATAACAACACTAACTTTCCGCCAGCGGCTTCGCTCGCGTGGTCTGGGTATTTCTTATAATTAATCTACGTTGACGACATCTTTGTCTATACTCATCTTCTTAAAACAAATCTATCCTACGGGAATCATACATTTTACCGGGATAAAAAGTAGCCTACGTGCTATTACAACTATAATCTATCTCTGTGCCAAATTTCATCGAGATCCGTTCAGTAGTTTTTGCGTGAAAGAGCAACAAACATCCATCCATTCATCCAAACTTTCACAGTTATAATTTTACTCGGATATTGATCAATTTCCGAACAGAATATAAAGGTACTTACGAGTACACATCTGTCATCTCATCTAAAAGTTTCAACTTCCTATCACAAGTCGAATCAAAGTTTTAATAAGTAAATAACGAGTCGAGGTTCTCAAAGATTGCTCACTACGCCTCACCGCCATTTATAATGTAAGTATTTCGAGTTTTCTTATGATTCAGTTGTAAAGTAATTAGGGATGTCATCAATCTGTAAAATTATGTTTTGATCTCTAGCCTGTCGCAACTTTGAACGTTCAAAGATTTGTTAAAATATTTGTTGGATTGGAATTTGGGCACGTGCTGAGAGAGCATATTGGCACGTGTTCTGTGATCTGTTGTAATTAATGAGCTTCGATAGTTAGATTTTTTAAGTTAGAAGTACATTGCTAGAGATTGTCTGGGATGCAGGTGGTACTCTGGCATTCCCAATTATTATAAATATATATGTCCTAAGTTTTGAGGTAGGGGCTTGTGGATAACTAAAAACTACGTTGAACTATCTTTTTGTGTTTTTTTAAGCATTTTCCATGCTAAGATTACAAGTTATTTTTAATGAAGGAAAAAATCGGCGGGCGAGCAGGGTTCGAACCTGCGCCTTCTGGTTCGGTACACCAGACGCTCTGACCACTAAGCCACCGCTCGCCCTGCTCGCCAGTCGAAATCTTCCTCCATTAAAAATAACTTGTAATCTTAGCATGGAAAATGCTTAAAAAAACACAAAAAGATAGTTGATAGGTAAGGCGGTATCATACGACATTGAACTAGCTGTAAAGTTAGTCGTGTCGGTTGTGAAGCATCTTCACAATAGATGGCGCTACGTCACCGTAAGACGTAAATTAGAATGTGGAGGAAGATTTCGACTTCCTTCATTAAAAAAAAAAAAAAAAAAATACGTTGAACTATTTGCTCTGCAAGATTGACTTATTTTACTGCTAGTCTTCCCGTGATCATGTTTGCTGTAAAGAATTCAAAACACCGAGATTTAATAATGAATTTAACGGGATAAATATATTTTATAACCCTCGTTCGGTAGTCGGGTAAAAAGCTATATTCTTAAAGGATATTCTGGTCAAGTTTTAAATATTACGTAATAAACTACTAGAGATTACATAAGTGTTCGAGAGAAGACCTCCCGGAGATAAGAGTTGGAACAAGTTCTGCATGCGGACTTGAAACTAGCCAAGTTTCCGCCAAGCTGCAAAATATTGTCTCTTCTTTTATGTTTACTGTCCAGATTTCAAGACTTTAAGATTCTTACTTATAAGTAATATAATATAACTTTTATGCCTTCTTTACCACAAATGTACGCCTAAAACATGTTCAATAAATTAGTTAGTTTTTCTGTTAGGCACACTTTTTAGGAACCCGAAAAAGCTAATGTTTTGCCTCTATTTAAACGACGCAGTCATAAACCTTAAGGCCAAAATTTTACCTTTAGAATTGTACCTACTGTATAATTCATTAGGTTTTGTTTTGACGGTGGCACATACTGCTGAATCTAAGGATCATAAAACAACCTGAACAGTATCTACAGTTTTAACAGTTTTTACTTCTTAAAAGAAACTTAAGAGATAGTACTCTAAAAACAGTGTAAGTATAGGTAGGTATACTGATGATAATTACGCGAATATCAGACATTGAATTTAAAAAGGTTTTTTTTTTCAGAGTTAAGTATTATATTTTCTAAATTTGTATCTAGACTAGACCAAACGAAAACAACTTACCCAACTTAGGTCCCAGTTTAAATTATATCAGAATGCTCTTCCAGTATCACAAAATAACAGATTTGGAACCCAAAACTGTCAAAAATTAACAATTCACAGTGATAAATTACGGTTTTGACACAATTTAGTTAAAATAGCAGACTTGAGGCCCTGTTTTGATTCAATCAAGACGCTAAACCAAACTCCAAATAGAATACTTAGATAGTTTTGCTCTAATTACAACGAGTTCATCCAGTTTCTAACAATATATTTGGGCGTGGATGAGGCGGCAAGTTTGGCGGTTAATTAATTACTGTTGCGAGGGCGACGTCTCCAAGATCGATGGAGGCGACAACTCAAAACAAAATGTCTGTTCGAACGATGCGCACCGCACATTAATCACATTGATGACGTTTTTTCCACACTTACGCTCAAGTTGGGTGGATCTGCTATCATTTGCAGTGCGATGCACTAGAGTCGTGCCGATGTTCGTAATTGTATAGAAAAATAATTGAGCAATAAAATAGCCAAACTTATCATCAGATTTTATGTTTATTTTTCTGTATGTATTTGGTGTTATTTTGAACTTGATACCGCCCCTAAAATAAAATCTTTTGGGACGCGGGAGAAACCACAGGTAACAGCTTAGCGTTGGCGCATTTGGTTTGGCACGATTATGGAATTTTGTAGCTGTTACGGTTAATTAATGTGCCTTACGCTATGCTTTGTGGGTTTGTTTTTAGTTAGTCGCTACTCTACTTAATCTAGTACTGTTTGCATTAACAATATATGTTTTTAGAGTTTTTTCAGCACATACCGCATGTAACTTTCATGATTTATTACTACAAATATAAGTAATTGTTAATGTTATTTAATTGTTGTTGTTATAAGTTTGTTTAAATTCAGTCTTGCAATTGTTCTTTCATTTCTTTGAATATTTAAATTCTGTTAAAGCTAGTACCTAAATATTAGTACCTACCTCAATATAAAACTTGCAAACAATTAAGTAATCATTGTAAACAATGAATTTTTTGTAACCGAAAATAATCTGCATTCTCTTTACTAGGCACCGACTAGACTAAGAACAATAAGGTTACATTTTCAGCCTCACACACTGGCAAAATTCAGTTTTATATTCATTCTCATTTCAAAAGATGAGTGAAATAATCGCCATGGTTACTGCGAAATATTTTAAATTATTTAAGCGAAGAAAATAGGTACAAACTGAACACAATAATCAAACCAGCATGTAAATTCAAGAACTTCAAACAGGCTTAAACCAATTAACATCCTATAAATACGAACCAGTGGAATCCTTAATGCGGCTCAAATGATCCGTTCGCAGATAAATATTTACAGGAGCACGGTTGCACGGCCCGACTATGAATACTGCATTATGCGTGATGGGCCAATACACACCCGATTGGAATCAATAGAGGGATGCAAACGACACTTTAGCCGCTTGCATTATTTAGAGACGTCTGTCTGGCCGGCAGTATCTGTCTTTTGTGTAGTATTTTGTTTATGCTTGCTATTTTGGTGTTTTACGAGTAAATAATTTAAGGTTGTGGGACTCTAGCTGTTGTCGGAGTGGTAACATTTTCTTTTTCCGTCTTCTTCGGTGTTTTAAAAATGGCCACCTATCCACAGACAGACCGCGACAAGTACTTCGAGTAAACTTTGAAAAATTCCGTCAGTGTTAGATAGCATGTTTATCAAGGAAGGTTGTTATAGGCTATATATCATCACGTTATGACCAATATGAGCTGAGTATCAATTAAAAATGTGTAGCGGTGATATCCGAACGCAGGCAACTCCCTGGGCGCAAGGGCCGTGGTAAGGCTCCAAGGAGATATTCTCCTTCGCGCTAATGTGTATCCGAACGTTCTACCGCGCATGCGTACTGCGCCGACCAATTACAAGACGGCCAGCGCCGATCGCGTTACTTGGCGGGCCTGTGATTGGCTGTAGGATGGATAGTAGAATTATGGCGGATTGTGAGCAACATGTAAGACTGTGTCGTGTGTTCTGAAGAAGTTTTATTAAAGTTTTGTATCCAAAGAACAAGACTCTGTCATTTACCGACCCACCCCGACTATAAATGTTGCAAAAACGGGGGGAAAATTTCAACTTCTACGGGAACGAAGTTGCGGGCAAAGCCTAGTTAATAGAATAAACAATTGTTACGAGTCTACGTAATATCTCTATTCTATACCTAACGAATTAATTAAATTCTCCGACTTCAAACGATAACGAAAGAAAACTTTATAATTATTACATTAAACTCGCTCTAGTTTATGTTGTTGATTTTAATAACTTAGTAGTGGGTACTTCAATCTTGAACCGACTAATTAATGCTTTTTTTTCAAGCATTAAGAATCACCTAACAAACATTTTCCATTCCGAGTTCACCGCGGATACAGCGTTGCAAAACTGAACAAAAAACAACAACAAAAAGTAGGTTAGAACTATTTTTACACTTTTTCAGTCAGGTTAGATATCCGCACGGTTCCACCTCTCTAATTCCGCTAGTGTTGTGCCATCGATCAGTTAGACGGACGGCCACCTTTCCGCAAAATACGGACCGGACCGCGGTGTTTACGGGTTTTTGCTCCCGCAGTCTTTCAAGTCGAATGAACACGACACTATTCGCTTGCTGATAACTGTTTTACATAAAATTAGGGCCATATCACACGACAACTTTATGCGGCTTTACGTACTTATACCTACTTAAATATTACTTTTTGGTAAATAAATAAAAAAATAAAAATGTAAATAGTGTTTTTTCTTTTCATATCATTTTCATAATAAAATAATTGTTATGTTATAAATAATAATAAATATCGTTTTGTGAACAAGCGCAGTAACAATGTTAACAACAAATCGACGTGTGTTAAAGCCCTTAGGTATGGGTATAATTATTAGACTAGGTTTTAGTGTTGTTTGATAGTTGTTTTGGAGTTGATTTATTTATTAATTTTAGTGTTTTGGGTAGTTGTTAGAATGGAGACGAGTTAAATTAGTAAAACATTTCATTAAAGAACCCTCCTTCGGCAGTCAGGTAACAAACACAGTTACCTGTTCTCTAACATCATTGGTAACACAATTTTGACTTAGCACTTACAACGAAATAAACATTGATATATAATACTTTGAAATAGTCAGAAAACAAATCAAACTGCCAACACAGCACTGAAGAAGATTTTATTCTTTTTAGATAAAACCAAAAAAAAACGTATGAAACAAAAATAAACTCATATCACCGTTATTGATATATCGGTGTTCGATATTCAGTAAATTATTATCTATCGCCTATAAACTTCTGACTTTACTAAAAGTGGTATTTTCGTACAGCTACAGTATGAAAATTTAATAAAAATAGTTGGCAACGAACTCACCACAGATTCCACTTGCAAAAATACCTACTACTTTTCAAGAGCCCTTCAGTAATATGCACGAATAACTTCTACCTACATTTCAATATTCAAAACACGTCATATCTAAAATCTAAAAATAAAAATTATTTAAACTATTTCGTCGAACTATTCTTTAGAATAGTAGTCATAAGCGTGACTAGAGGTCCTGGGTTTAAATCCGAGGTTATGCAAAGTGGAAAAAATAAAGACAAGCAAACATTTAAGACAAAACGCAGACAAAATTAAAAGTTTATTATGTTATTATGGTATTTATTTATAAGTTATTTTAATGAAGGAAAAAATCAACTGGCGGGCTGGATCCGAACCTGCGTCTTCTATTCGGTACACCAGACGCTATGACTGCTAAGCTACCGCGAATCCTGATCGCTTACTCGAAATCTTCCTTCACATTCTAAACTTACGTATTAAGGTGAAGGTTATTTATTATTTAGCGTGTTATTGGGGATTTTCTCAATACTCAATAATAAGAATAATAATAATTATTTATTTACTCCACAATAACCAGTTTACCAGCAATATTCCACAATGTAATCGTAGTTTACATAAATGGTAGATAGTACAATAACTTCGTCCATCCCCGTCGGTCACAGCAAATTAGGATTTCTATGGAAATCTTAGTGAAAGCTCGGTGTTATTATGTGCCCGATTAATGGCAATAGCCTAATTACATTACATGGGACCTTAACCGGCGAATTGTTGGTGCTTTTGGCGTTTTAGTACCTACACTTCTGTCTAACCCTTCGGAAAATACAGTGTTGATAGTATATCGTGTAAAGACTTATTCCTTCGAAATTGAGTTTCCGTGTACCTAATTCAAAATATTGTTTATGATCCCAAGAATAAATTGGGAGGCTATTATCCTTCTTATACGGTTCAATACTAAGTCGTCTCGAAAATATATTTGAGACTAAATGCCTCTTGACAAACCATTTGTGTACGAGATTGTACTTAATACACGTGGAAGCATTTAGCCGTATTCAGAATTTGAGTACAAGGTCGATAAATGAAAAATATTATTGGAGAAAAATGGTCGGGGTTGGTATTGTGTTATATTTAGAACTTAGCAATTACGGTCGCAACAAGAGCTTGGGGTACAGGTCGTTATGGTAATATATTTGTTGATTATAGGTATCGTATGTTATCTGGATATGTATGGTATGGTAGCCTAGTAACTGCGACTGCTACGCTAGAGGGTTTGATTCCCGGGTGAAGCAAATGTGATACTTAAATATTTTTCTATAACAGGTCAATGTTCGTAATTGTGCCCGGGTAATAGCAATAGGTTCGTCCCATATTACATGGGTGTATATTAGTACACCCCTAATAAACCCTACGGAGGATAACGCCTAAACTGCTGAACCGATTTCGATTTTTGCTGAGGAGATATATATACTAAAAGACTGCCTCGTTGGTCTAGTGGTCCCAATCGCGACTGCTACGCTAGGGGTCCTGGGTTCGTTCCTCGGGTCGACCAGTGTTGTTGGGTTTTTCTGTGAAATTGCCAGCTGGATTTGTGCCCGGTTGATGGCAATAGGCTCGCCCCCTATTACATGGGACCTAAACATACCGGCGAAATGTGGGTGTACATTAGTACGCTTCTGCCTACCCCTTCGGGGAATACAGGCGTGATGGTATGATGAGATACATACATCCTGAGAATGACATAGGCTCCCTTTTGTGTCACTCAAGTCCTCTGGGATACGAACGAAACTGCCGGTATACAATATACAAACTCGACTTACGCATAATATGCGTTTATTGTCGCAATTTTAGGACCCAGGTCACCGAAAATAAGGCTTGTAACAAAGCAGTTAAACGTTTATATATGGTCATAAAAATCTATTTCTAGGCGACCGTTGCTCTACAATATTGAACAATATCGTTTTATTTCGGCGAGGAGACATTCTGACTCGGGTCTCATGCATATTTTAAATGAAATAGCCAAACGGACCGCGATCTTTTTGCGTAGTGATGTCCATTGTCCGTCTGTATTCGTGTTTAAGTTTTTTAGTCGAAAAAAGGGTGGATTTAATAACCTGTTTCTCAATTGTTTCTTATTATATTATCTATTCATCCATAGAAGAATAAGTGTATCAAATTTTAGCGATATTAGTCCCCTGTTCAACTGCCCCTATTACAATGGACCTAAACATACTGAGGAACCGCGGGTGTACAGCCTGCGGTACATCTCTGTCTTACCCTTGGGAGAATACAGGGGTGATGGTATGCTGGACATCTATATTTAGATCACCTGTTATTTTATTCCCATTTGGGAATATATTAAGTAGGTACTCAATGTATTGGGTGCTCTAAAAAGAGGGAATAGGTACTCCGGTATGCTGGTCTTATCGGCGGGTTCCTTCTGTAAGATGAGATAGGTTAAGCCCCAGTGCTGCTAGTGCTGGTTGGCAGACTTCACTATCTTTTAATTAATTTCAGTAATTAAACACAAATTCATTGCATTAAAGATGAAATTCGTAAATTAAAACTGACACCAACAGTGGCTCTCGTTACGGAGCTGGATCAGGGAATTGATTCCAGAAACTCCTAAATACCTAGCTATAAAACATCTTTCCCTCACACCCAAAGCACAGCCTTCAAACTCTATTCTCGAGTAATGAATATAGAATAATTAATTCCCGTAGACCTGACGTCGACTTGTTCGTCGATATTTCTAATGGAGCGTCTAACCCTAACATGCTTGATGAAGCATCGCCATCTATTGCTGTTTCTACGATATTAGGGACATAGGATTCAGGTGCTACAATATTCTATCTTAATGATATCACAAAATAGCAATGGATCTACTTCTAGTTGAAACAAACAACGCTAGATAGTTTTTTTTTTTTAAATACTGGTTTTGTAGTCTTTAAATCAGTACAAATATCGTTCTTATGACTTTTGTATTTTTTTTAAACCAATACGAGCAATTCTTCTCTATCGTGGGTGCTTTTACAAACACTAATTTTACTGTTTTTTTATTTTTTACAATTACAATAATAACATTTTATTTGCTTTACAATGATAACATGGTACCTACATTGTGGTACGACACAAAATTGCGTTAAAACATAAACAGTACGGGTACAGTGTGAATTCAATGAAAACATTGGAATATCGAATGATAACATGGTCGCATCACTAATTTACATTATTGTGTCGCGCATCCTACGAATATAAGATTTCCAAAACAGTTTCGTATATACGTTGTAAGTTCCCGATCTATCGATGAATTCGTTGAAACAGTTATTTATAATTGAATGAATTACAAAGTTTATAAATTCAATAGTTACAAAAATACAGTAGGATTGAATGAAAGTACAGTTCGCGCCAAACTTATTGTCCGGGTTGAAGTTGGCGCTAGCTAACTTTAACCCGGTCGTAAAAATCGGAGGAAGAAAAATATTAGAATGTAATAAATAAAAACGAAAGCTCAAGTCGTAATCTGTTGTTATAAATTATTTTAAACCAATATTTTTCTTTTTCCGATATTTACGGCCGGGTTAAAGTTAGCTAGCGCCAACTTCAAGCCGGACAATAAGTTTGGCGCGAACTGTAATTTGGTATACAGTCTAGAGCCTGAGAAAGGACATAGGCTACTTTTTAATGCGAAAATAGGGCTGTAAGGGGTTGCAATAGTAGATGAAAGTTATGAGAAATACCAACACCACGCGGGCGAAGCCCCTGGCGGAAAGCTTGTTTACTTACATATAAACTAATATTATAAAGAAGAAAGATGTTATTGTTTGTTCGTTTGCATTGAATAAGTTTTTCACCATTAGAAAGTTACGTATTTAGGTACCTTACGTAACATAGATTATTATTTTATAAAAATACTAGCTTCCCGCCAGCGGCTTCGCCCGCGTGGTCTTATAATTTTTTCCCCGTTTTTGCTACATTTTTCATTACTACTCCGCTCCTATTAGTCGTAGCGTGATGACATATAGCCTATGTTACTCGGGGATAATGTAGCTTTCCAAAGGTGAAAGAATTTTTGAAATCGGTCCAGTAGTTTCGGAGCCTATTCATTACAAACAAACAAACAAACAAATCTTTCCTCTTTATAATATTAGTATAGATAACCTAACCTAAATGAAAAAGGTTGACAACCCCCGACACGAAATGTAATTTGCCATTTTTTGGTGGCGGTCATCTTGGATTTGAAATTTATCATAGTGTATAGTATTCTCCTAGTTAAGCCCTTTCATTTGATACCCATATTGAGGGAGTTGTGAAAAAAATTGTTATTCGCTATTTTGTAGCGGCGGCCATCTTGGACCGATTTTCATCAAACATAGCTAAGAACACTCCCGACTAATTCACCTTTCAAATAAAAAAAATTAAATCAAAATCGGTTCATACGTTTGGGAGCTACGATGCCACAGACAGACACACACACACACACAGACACGTCAAACTTATAACACCCCGTCGTTTTTGCGTCGGGGGTTAAAAATTCCCAGGCCCCGCGGGCGCCGCCGAAGTATATTATATATAAGGAAGGTGACACCCTACATTGAAATAAACCCAAACATCGACACAAAATCCAAAGGAATATAAAAAAATCTCGCTAAAGAATTCGTTTCAAATTACAGTCTAGACTTCAGGTAGACTTTAATATGGCGTCTACAAAGCCGATGGGATGTCTATATCCAACGGTCCTGACAGCCCACAATACTGCGATGTGCCCTTTTAACGCCCCACTCCAGTTCCCAGACGGAAAATTTATTACGTCGCTTACCAATTTTAGAAGCAATTATGTTTTTATATGTACCTACATACAGAAATGCCTTAAAGCACCGAGTGTTTATTTGAATTTTTCTACTTGGAGTTCACACAAAAACCTTACTATATAATTACTTTTTATTAAACATACCGTTAATTATTTAGCTAAATACTGGGTAAATATAGGCTCCCCTATATAACTTGATTGGGTTTCAAGTAATGGTATATTTATTATGGTTAGTATATTTATATATTGGCGAGCTATGGGTGTAGACACCTCTGCCTATCCCCTCGCCGTGATAGTAAATTATACTGAATCTTCAAAACTATAAAAATTGAGTATATTACCTACATATTCATAAACATAATAGCTTAAAAGCTAGACACTATCATAAATCCTATAAAAAATGTACAGCAGTATACAATTTCGTCGACGTACGAGTACTTAAACAAAATAAGCTGTCGGACCAATACAATAGTAATAATGTATTTCAATTTTGAAAATTACCTTTCAATGTTATCTAAATAAGGCAGTTTTAGTAATAGTTGGGAGGTTATTATTGAAAACGCATTTGTTACACGAATGCTGAGGTTTCATCGAGATGCCATTGTTAGTTTTCAATAGGTCTCGTTAAGGCTCTGAAATGGGCCTCAACTGAGTTACTCGGCCTATCCCTTTTGTTAGTAAACGAGCCCTTGATCGATCTCACAACAATGGACCAATTTCAATGCTAGTTCGGTGGGCTTATTTCCGAACTATGTTTACGTGTTTGGTGCAAGTTATAATCCAAATACTTGATATTAAGATATGGTGCAAATTATAAGCTGTTGCATCAGAAATGGAAAGCGTTTTAAGCTCCGTGGTGATCAGAAGTCAAGGTTCTGAACGGCTTCCTATATTATAGCCTAGTAGTTTTCTAGATAGTCCCTATTTCTATTAGTGCAAACAGTTTGAAAAAATGTGAAAAGGTTTCAGATCATCGTATGGTTGCATGGTTTTTAGGTTGCCGCCTCCGTATATGTGACAGACATCTAAGTATACAGACTTCTTTCACACAGTAAGCTGATTCAAGCCCCGTCTAAAGATGTTTTTTTCTTTCAACGAACATAATTATTGTATCTTTGCATTACAACAATATTACTTCGTGTTCGTGGTGAGAGAAATAGATAGGTTGATGCTTTACCAGTAAACGCCACCGCTTGTGATTTTAATCACTTAGGCTAGTATAAGAAGATCTATGTTCCTATTTGTTGAGCTTAATATATTACCTACACAGTTGAGTTATCTGCCTGTACATTTTAGAATCAGTAAGTTAAGCAGTAAATTATGTAATCAAGACGCAAGTACATATATGAAATATCTAGGAATTTTACATCTATCTAGGAAGATTCGCCTCATTCTGGCTACTGAGAATGACGTCCTGCCGCAAATGTTCAGGTTGAGCAAAGGATTGTATATTTTTTTAAATTATTGGTAGCAGTATCATAATATAATGTTTCCTGTTAATAGTCTCGACCTGTACTTACATACTTAAAATCATATCATCAAAATGGGTGTACCTTCATCAACAATCCTTCGGGGAAGGCATGATGGTATTTGAGTAAAGCATTTCTGTAAGATGGAATTGGTACAGACGATAGGCATTAAAGCGTCTAAGTCTAAATCAAATTAGTCGACAAGGGTATTGATCCAGAACAAGGGTTAGATCCGAAGAGAAATGTGTCGTCTGAAATGACAAGGATACTATTAGTGAAACTCAATCATTTATGTATTAATGGAAAGCCCTTTACTGTAGGCAAAGGTATCAAATATTCAATTTGGTTAATATAGTTCGTCATTCAAAAGTCCAGACTATATTTCAAATGTTCGACCCAATCACTTTCATTGAAACCCATAAATTTCAATCGAAATAAAAAGCACTTAGCACTAAACACTTAAAATCACTTTAAAAACAGCATCATATTATACAAATTACTGTTCACAGTTATTAAGTTTAAATTGGATAACAATTATCCGAATGAAACGCCAATCAAGCCACAGATGGGCTGTAATTAAGCGGTGGGCTAGTTAGCATGACAAACGAGTCGGCTCCCGCGCTATGTTATTACTGTGTAGTGACGAGACTGTGGTCTATTCAAGTTTGAACACTTGAGCGTCAGCGTCATTCTAAAGACCATAATATATGAATGTGGTTAAAAGTATAATTTTTTAAATTCATAATATGCGTTTGGTAAAGAACTACTTTTTACGGATTCTATAGCGTTTATTATAGAGCGTATGTATGTGAGATAGCGTGACAAACGAGTCTCCTCGGCTCCCGCGCAATGTTTGTACTGTTTAATGACGAGACTGGTCTATTCAAGTTTGAATATTATGTAAGTTTAGGTATCGGTTTTCATTCAATAAATTCATAATGCTTTGAAGTTAGAGTAATCAACCTAGACTGATGGCAGTCGTTATGTGTTAAATTTAGACATTTTGACACAGCTGGTTTAAGGGGAACCTAATTTATTGGCGACTAGCAACTGATAGATTTTCGAATTCCAGCCAATCCCAATTCTTCTATCTAGCAACTGAAAATATTTATTTTAGTTAACAGGGGAAATGGAAGCATTGCTTATAAATTTTTTTATTTCAATATCTCTAATGAATTAGTGGGAAAAGGAAAGGAAAGTTCTTCGTTTCGAAATTCTAAAACATTTTGTTGGAAATAGACATTTGGTTGAAACTGTTTGACCCTGTTTTTAAACGACTTCAAAAAAGGAGGTTCGCAGTTTGACCTGTATGTATGTATGTCCGCGATTATACCATCCTTAGTAATCCATACCTTAGTAAGTTCTCGTTAATTACTTCGCAGATAATTCATACACATTTTGTCAATTTTTTAAATTTATACGGCTATTCAGAGGTGGTGAATCAGACCATAAATATAACTTTTTCTTAATTCAGATTTAGGCGATTTTATGGTTGTAAACATATCAACACTGATGTACAACTACCCGAATAGTTTTTTGAGTAACAAAACAGGTGTCTCAAATATAGTTTAACACAAGTAGCTATCGTCACATCACTATTATTTTATATGTTCACTAACTACCGCGACCGGTTTCCCGGGATATACGGTCTTAAATACCATTATTTATTAATAGTTGACGCCTCGTTGGGAACCTTTTTTTTTTTTTTTTTTTTTGCGTCTGGAAATGCTTTATGCACCGTCACGCCGCCCTGGGGAAGGCGGCGCGGTGTGTGGGACTCCATCCTGAAAAGGACGTATACCCACTAAAACCAGACGGGTGTTCGGCTCATCACCATTCAGCCGGGGTGCGGGAACGTGTTGACATTCTTCCGCGACCCCGGCGGTGACGGGCCGCCTATGCGGCCCCCGGCTCTTTTGGGAGGGTGCGTAAGGTGTGCACCCTCCTCTCCTACCAATCCACTGAGTGGGATGCGGCACACTCCGACCGCATCACCTACTCGGGCCTAGTGCTGGGCGACAGACTTCCCCAAGCCTGCCGCCCGTGGCCTCTTTATGGTGGTTGGAACAGGGCACGGTTTGCCCTGTTCCTGCGCCCAGTGCGTCGGGCGCGGATTGGTAGGGCTGCGGCAGCGGTCTCCCGTTCCCGCTCCGCGGCCTCCTTCTGCGAGATGACGTCCTCGCAGAAAGAAGCCATCGCCTCCCAGGCGTCAGCGCTGCCGACCATGGCGCTAGTTATGGTCGGCAGCGAGAGGTCTCCGCCGACGGCAGCGCGTAGGACACGGCGCTGCTCCTCCCAGGCCACACACACCTCAAGTGTGTGCTGCGCCGTGTCTTCGGGACAGTCCGGACAATGATGGCACCGGGCGTCCGGCTCCCTCCCGGCCACGCAGCTTAAGTGGCAAAGCTGACATTTTTAAGGGACCACAGATTATATTGAATCACAAGCCAGTGGCTGGTTCGATAAATTGCTTTCTTGACTGATGTGTTACGGTGTGTCGTAGCGTCTTTTTTTTATTTCGCAAGAGATTGTTTGATGTATTGAGATACAAGGTTATGGGTATGTTTCACAGCTTACTGATAAGTTACCGTTAAATTACTTAGCAGTTAATTTCATTCAAATATTGTTCCAATTTTGAATTTATCCGGCAGTTAGCGGTTAGATGCCCTTAGGGCCTATTTTACCACCTCCAGATAAGAGGTCCCGTTTACGAGTATTTCGCAAACAATTTTATAATATATATAGTAATTTATGATTAGATTATATTGAAAATACTAAGTTATACCTGACTGACTGTAATACGTCATTGATCACGCGTCTGATGAGCGCAAGGTCCTGAGTTTGAGTCCCAGGTTGAGCAAAGTGTTATTGAGTTTTTGGATTCAATACACAGTCGTTCGATAAATATGTCAAACAACACTATAAATAAAAATCCTATTTACATTGTTGCCTATTTAAAAAAGCGTCCTTTGATGCCTTAATAAGCAGATTAAATCGCTAATCACAATTCCTTTTTCAATCAATGTTCCCACGTCCTATAAATCTTGTCTGGCCGACTAATTTGTAGTCGTAAGACGAATTAGTGGCACCCACCCGTCAAGTGAAGACCGGAATTCTAATATTTATGTTGATCAAAGACTTGCGAGCTTATACATAACTTAACTTTATTGTTAAGATAGATAGATAGAATATTCTTTATTGCACACCAAAACTAATTTAAAGAACAATTTTATAAACAATAAATGGTACAATGGGCGGTCTTATCGCTAATAGCATAAGGTATGTAATACCATCACGCCTGTATTCCCCGAAGGGTTAAGCAGAAGCGTACTAACACAACCACAGTTCTGGTATGTTAAGGTCCTATGTAATAGAGCCTATTGCCATTAACTGACCACAAATCCAAACTTCGAGCTGTTACTGAGAAAATCTCAAAACACTGCTTGACATGGGAATTGAACCTAATACCTTAAGCATCAAACCTCGACTAACGTTGCATTGAACCCCGATTAAGGCTAGCGACGACGAGCTGGGGATAAACAAATGATATACTGTCTTAAGCCACGAATTTTAAAGTCATTCGCAGTATCAACACGAGTATGAAATAAAATAATTACGTCACAGCCTTAAGATACTAATTGCGTCTCAAATAATGACACACCAACAAGCGTACACGTCCGCGATTAACAACGTTAAAGTATGTATCTCGCAATTAGAACATTACACGAGGCGAGACGACGCGGGTAATTTTATGTAGATTACTCAATTCACTTCGGATGTATACGTGCGGTATCAACTTGTACGCCACAGTTTTCTTAAGAACACCCTGTGTGTATTAAGGCCTTAAACCTTATTTTATTTAAAAGCAAGAATGCATATAACATAATAATATGACCGAGTCTAAGAAAGAAGAGTTGAGATTAAGTAATGTACTGCAAAAAATAGCTTTGTTTAGGCACTGAAAAGCATAGCTTTGTTTAAAACAGTGCAAACCATAGCTTTGTTTAAAACACTGCAAAACATAAATTTGATTAAACACAGTTTAAAACACTGCAAAACAAAGCTTAGTTTAAAACACTGCTAAATATATATAGTTTAAAAAACTGCAATCAAGTCATGTCATGCAAGCTTTGTGTCAAACAGTGCAAACCATAGCTTTGTTTAAAACACTGCAAAATATAGCTTTGTTTACACTCCAAAACATAGCTTTGTTTAAATACTGCAAAACGTCTTTGTTAAAGCACTGCAGAACGTAGCTTTATTTAAAACATTGCAATACATAGATTTGTTTTAAACACTAAAAAACATAGCGAGTATATATGAAAGAGTTGGAAGTGGTTGACCTCGGCAAATGTACCACAATCAAATGACGGACATTATTAAAAAAGGCCCAGTTGGGATCACCCATAATCGACGATTATGCATGAGGAGTTAGATGATGATAAGGTGCTTTACCAGGAATGTAACAAGTGGAAATCTCTAGTCTGCCTATCCCAATGGGAAACAGGCGTGAAAATGTGTATATATGTAGATAAAACATAGCTATAAACTTGTATTTTAACACAACCCTCCTATTACCGCTCAAAACAAACAAAATCATTCACTAATGACCGACTACCTTTCAAAAGATCGCAGACTGATAAATCACCTCACACAACTACATATAAAATATTAATTACTGGCCGAAAACAATGGCCCACGTTTGTGGAAATAATCGATTCTCTTTGTTGTCTAATAGCGTTTCAGTGCACCGAAGAAACGGTAATTAAAAGGCTTTTCATACACTGAGCGTCGGCAGCTTTATTTGAAATCGGATTCCCGCAAGTAAAGTGAAGTTCCTTAAAGTATTTATTCTAAATTAAATTCAAAAGTAGAGCTGGGAAAATTTGTGATAATTCTAAACTTCTGACTTATAAAATTAGAGTAAGTAATAGATACACCCGTGAGTATGAAAGCTGTAAAGGGTCTGAAACGTCGGAATCAAAAACAATGTAACCCGATAAAATCCGTTAAGTGTCACTATCATGATAATAAAATTAATAATTAAGTAAAAAAAAAGTTAAAGTTCAAAAGTACAGTAGGCAGTATAGTGTAGTACACTACAATATACTGCCCCTCAACCATGAGTTCTATCGAATGACTTTCGATAGGTTTTTTACGCATCGAAACGCTGTAAACCCATAGCAGATTTTAGTTCCTTACGTAACCGCTAGAGGCGCTGCGAGGGTTTTCCATACAAATATTTTACGGTGTCGCTAGCGAGTCTAGTGAGAAAAACTCATGGTCGAGGCACTGTACTTTTGAACTTTTACTTTCACAGTTTTACGCACCTTTTTAGCGAACTTTTAACTGAATAATTAATACCAAAAGGAATTTTTTAGAGGTCATCTTTCGCGAAGCAACATCCTACATAAGATTAATAATATATAAAAAGAACGAATAAAAAAATATAATTAATCTTAAAAATAATGAAAACTTTCCGCATAATTGGTATCGCGATACGAAATACGGAAGCGATAAGGCATTCCGCAATTCACTTTGTTATCTTTAAGTATTAATCTCCACTTAAAAGGTAAAAAGTGAATTCGATCGGCCCAGCCAAAGGCGAACACTTTAATCGTATCATAACCGTTGATTATGCAAATTGCTGGCATTAGCGAGAATTCAATTTCTGAAAATTATGACTTAATGCCATACAATGGGCTCTGGTTATTGACCTCAAATTATATAGTGTGTATTCTATTAAATATTAAACACGTGAAGGTTAAAGCTTCTGATTCAGCAGAAACCTGTTATTTACGTACTTTAAGTTTAGTTTGAGCTTTTTATGAATGCATAAAATGTGCGTGTTTGTTCGACATTCATAAAGTTCAAGTATTTTTTTCATGAGGTCTTTTTCGTGTTGATTGCGTCATTCGTCTAGTGGTCCTTAGGTTGTTTTGATCTCCGAGTTTTTTGTAGAAGTCAGATTAGTGCAGGTCTAATGGCAATAGGCTCGCCCCTGTAGATATCGGACCTAAAAACACCGAAGCACGGTGGGTATCAGTTCAACCTGGGATTGGAGTTTTCGCGAATTCCATGGTGGTGACGAGACGGCAAGTGAAGGCCAGTGCGGTTTTTAGTCGACACAAGTCCGACAAAATTGGCGCCTTCTCAGGCGGGGTCGATCCACGAGGATTTTCCACCATAAAAAAAGTGCTGTGCTTTTATCAGTAAAAAAAATCATACATACTTCCAACACAGGTTTAGGCAGAAACAGAAACCGCCACTTTCTACTGGCATTCTTCTTTTTCTTCTAACACATTCATAGTATCTTATCACAGACATATACCGGTTGCGCTGATAATAAACAAATAATATACTCATGAACCTACATTACGATTCAAACTTAATGACCGCTCGGAAGTTAGCTACTCGCTGCGCAGTACTCCACCTCTCACCCCCGATAATACATAAATTCGTTACTGCGCAGCGACACGCCTCATGTTCCGGGTCGCCATCAAGTGTAAATACCTACCTTACCTAAACCTCACTAATATTATAAATGCGAAAGTAACTCTGTCCGTCTGTCTGTCGCGCTTTCACGCCAAAACTACTGAATCGATTGAACTACTGAGCCTGAGAAAGGACATAGGCTTCTTTATAATGTGAAAAAAAGGCTGTAAGGGGCTAAAATAGGGGATGAAAGTTATAAGAAAATACACAGACCACGTGGGCGACGCCGCTGGCGGAAAGATAGTTTTTAAATACATAAAAGTACAATCTTTTTGTATTTTTTAAGCATTTTCCATGCTAAGATTACAAGTTGTTTTGCCCCCCTTTTTCACCCCCGTAGGGGTAGAATTACGGAAAATCCTTCCTTACCGGATGCGTACGTCATACAAAGAACACACCCTCCAAGTTTAAGGTCTCTACGATCAGCGGTTTAGGCTGTGCGTTGATCCGTCAGTGAGTCAGTCAGTCAGTCATTCAGGACAAAGCATTTTATTTTATTTTAATTAAAAAGTACATACAAGTACTTCAATTATTACAACAAACTCGTAACTAAAATGTCCAGTTTGTTTGGAGCGTGAGATAATAATAGAAAGCGGGCAGGATTTCAGTTTGGAGTAAGACTTAACACTTCAAATGTTGCCTGCGGGCTTGCACAAAACATCTTCAACAACCGCTTGCGATTGTTTCATAAGATACAGCTTTTGTATTGAAGAATTTTGTGTTGAATTTGTATTGTTTACTTCATTCTTAAGTGGATTTCCTTGTTTTCAATTTACTATAAGGGATAGCAAGGTTAAGAAAAAAAAACAGAGATTTGTCATCGAAGATTTTCTGGGTCGGTTCCATTCTACTGTTGTAATGGTTTAGTGGTTACAAGTTGCTGCTGAGTATGAGGTCCTTCCTGTAAATATTCGATTTCCATGTCGAGCAAAGTGTAGTTGGGATAAGTGTTAAGTGGGATTCAGGTTTAAGAAATCGATTGCGGCTTGGAAATTGAATATGTGTCTGAATTAGACCTAAAAGAAACAAGCGAACCTTCTGCCTACCCTTAAAAAAATACAGGCGTAATGGTATATTTATTTCTTAACCTACATACCACCAAAAGGTCACGTTAATATTCCTTGTTTTAGTTCCAACTATGACTAACAACATGCAATTAAAATTCTACTGTACTACAATAACATTACAGTACAATTTTAATTATTACACAAAGCAAGGCACGCCTCCATACATATAAAAACAAAAGCCATACACTATAACTACTCGTAATTACCTGTAATACCAGTATTTTCAGAACTGAAATTGTAAATTACAGGACTGTAAACTTTCACCTTGGGAAGCCCCGCAATTTACCTAAAGCACGCTATTATGGCAGCCCTTGAAAATTGTACATTCAACTTCTACAAAATCTGTTTCACGAAGTTTAGGTACCTCGCAATTTCTAAGATTCAAAAGCTTAACTTCATTTCATTCAAATAGATACCTCCTTCTTGTTGTCAACAGTACGATTTAAAAAAAACAATTTGGTTTGCCGAAAACTTCGCCACTTCCACAGCAACGTCAGTGTCAGCACAGAGGTCGCTCTGACTGCAGATTGTGGGAGAGGACATAAAGGACAAGATACGAGATGTACCATTGGCTGCAACACAGTTCCACAACCTTCTTTTCTTCGTAGCCTTTTCCCAACCATGTTGGGGTCGGCTTCCAGTCTAACCAGATGCGGCTTAATATCAGTATTTCACTCGGAGCGACTGCCATCAGATCTCCCCAATCCAATTTCTGGGCAATACCGATATTCGAAGGATAGACTGGTTGTCAGGCTTTTTGACTAGTCAGAAGTCAACCTCTAACGATTGTCATAGGTGTTCGTATGACAACCGGGACCGACGGCTTTACGAGCTCTCCGAGGCATGGAGGGGTCAGAATGTGTTAAGAATGGTCACCCATCCACAGACTGACCTCGGCAAGCGTAGCTTAACCTTGCAGATCGGTTGATCAGCTATAACTTAGCCACGAGCCCCCACACACAGTTGTGGAACATAGTTCCACAACCACACTTCTTTAATTATACACAAATAAATGTTAATATAAAGAACCATTAACAATGACAGCGTCGTTGGTCTAGTGGTCCCAAGCGCGACTGTCACGCTAGAGGTTCTGGGTTTGATTCCTGGGTCGAGCAAAGTGTTGTTGTGAAATTTCTAGTAGAAGCTCGGAGTCCGGATTTGTGCCCGGTTGATGGTCCCCTGTTACATGGGAACTAAACATACCGTCGAACTGTGGGTGTACATTAGTACACCTCTGCCTAACCCTTCGGGGAATACAGGCGTGATGGTATTTACATTAACATTGCATTATCACGTGTCAGCTCTAATAACTAGTCAAAAGTTTATAATATTTCCAGCAAACCACTAGCAAACACAGTACTTCCGAAAATTGATAAGAATAAGATGGGACTGCGGAAATCTTAACAGCGAATCGTATTCATGAGCTTGTAGTGTTATAATATTGCAGTCTCAGGAATTTGCATTTTGGCTGCATCTCATGGCGTCCATTTTACATCAGCTCCTTAAATTTCTGCAGACGAATTTTTTGGTAATGTTTAGTATTGTCTCTTGTACGCCATTAAGCGGTGATATATTGGGATCATACTAGTTTTTTTAATCTTTTCATGGTCATGGTTCGCGAAAGTTTTGCATTTTGGGTATTATCCATCCTTTAAAGATCGCACCCCTAATAACCCTAAGAAATTAAGTTCTTAGGGTTATTAGGGGTGTGACCACTGGACTGCCAAGTCAAAGGTCTCGAGTTCGAATCCAAGACACGCACCTCTGACTTTTCCAAATCATGTGCGTAATTATCACTTGCTTTAACGGTGAAGGAAAACATCGTGAGGAAACCTACATGCCTGAGAGATTTTCTCGACGGTATGTGAAGTCTGCCAACCCGCACTAGGCAACCTAATCCCTCTCATACTGAGAGGAGACCCGTGCCCAGCAGTGGGACAGTATATGGGTTATTTTTTTTTTTGTATACATACAGGCTAACATTCAGAGACGATGCTCAGCGTAAAGTAAGGCTTCCGTATGTCAAATTTGTATTTTAATTTGACATACGGAAGCGTAAGTTCATGCTGAGTCTCTTCTCTGATTCTCAGCCACAGAGTTAGTGAAATTTCTTACGGTCAACTTCATCGTGCAATTGGAAAGCGAACTTATGGACATATAATTTGTGAATGACATTGTTATTACATTACATTGAGGCCTCCTTTATGGAGGTTCCTATGTAAGATTTAATGTAAAAGGTTCTGCAATACCTTTTTTATTTTTATATATTTATTTTTTATTGTACAAAGCAGTGAATCTACGAGTATTTCAGGACAACCTTTGTCAAACTGATACGAAAAATCTACAAAAGGAATCCAATTAATCAATGGAAATCCATTACTGTGCCAATACATTAGAAGCCATACACTCCATAAAAAACCAACACAATGCAATAGAACCATCTCATTACCCTCAAAGCTAAGAATCTCCCCCAACAACACTGTTACAAAAAAAGCGCTTCAATTTAAGAGCATCGGATAAGACGGAGGCAATCTCATTTCCCATCGAACTTAGGCGGACGTAAATCACTACATTCAATAGGTTTTAATAAAAGTTCGTAAATGAACATAAAAAGTTATGTCTCCTTGTAGAACCAGCATGATTACTATTGCGGACTTGCATGCAAATAGTAGTTTTGCAACGAGTAATATATTGGATCACAAATATTTGAGATGTTAATGATGTCCAATAAAATAATTCTATAAAAATAATTAACTTATACTAGTGAATTTGGATTTCGAAATTTTACGATGTAGATATTATATAAATTTATGGTTAAAACGGTTTCCAAGAATGTGTCATGTTTTAAATGAATAAAGAAAAACATAAAAGTTCGCTAAACGTTGTTGTTTTTACAACATCAATATATTTTCCTCGAATTACTTGAATATAATGTAAACAAATTAGAAATTTATACAAAGAAGCCCCAATTTTATATTACAAAACATTGTGACATACATACCACGACAACCGTAATATACTGAAAAATACTGAACAATAAGGCCCTTCTAGTCCAAGAGATATCCAATGTGTCTCCAAATTCATTCATCTAGACAAGCAACAATAACAAAATATTCGAGATACTTCATAAAAGGGTGCTAGAGACGCTTCAAATATTTTGAAGAATAATAACATTGGTACACCAAACACATATCCCTTTAGTCCATCCCAGGATAATAACGCAGCATTTACAAAAGCATATATTCAAACTATTGCTGTTTCACTCAAACACATTGCCGGATATGAGAGGCATTATCCACATAGCCGTATGTCCCATATCGGTGCGGGACAAAATGTGACCGTATTAGCAAACTGGATTGTTCCGAGCCAAGTTTGGATACCGTCGCAGGAAATTCAATAGGACCCCCAATTTTCCAGCCCCTACAGACGCACAATACCTAACAATGCGGGCTCACATGTACAAACGCATTTTGTCATAATAGCAATGGATTGTTTTTCAACAATTGACGACTGGGAGTAGAAAGATAATTTTGACGAAAACTAAAACGCGTGCTAAATGATGGAGCAGAAATTTTCAATTTATTAATACTAAATTGTTATACGAGAATTAATGCTAATAGTAGGTATAATTAGTATGTATAGTGAGTAAATATAACAGCTAAATTGCTACCATTATCGGAGATAATGATCATAATGTGGTTGACTTGCTCTGAATGGATAATAAATTAATTGTAGCTATTGTGGTCTCAAATTATTTTAAATAAACTACATATTTGTGTTGGCTAAATAAAAGCTATTAAGTCATTATTTAAAAAAAAGGTAAAAGAAAGTTTCATTATTTGTATCTTATCTGAACAAACTAAGTATAATTCCAAGCAGCCATCGAACAAAAACAAGACAATATCAACACCAAATAACTCGCAAAGTACACTTTGAGTAGCGCAATTTTGTCCAAAAATGCCGCAATAACTACATGTTTGGACGGCGAGACGTGTCTCTCAAAATTTCGAGCGTCATATGTTTGCGACGCGCTTTTTGCCAAGTTTCTCCCAACACTGCGCTCTGCAAAAAACGTGAAAAAATATTTTTTCCTTTGGCACTGTGTGATGTCACGTCCGTACGTCATATTACTTTGCGCCGATATTAGCTTGAAATATAGCCGTTTCATATCAGTTTTACAGTTCATGAACTATGGCAGTCTTGATCTAATTTCTTTCGAAATTGGCCGTTATTTTTGAGTTAGGGGTCAATTTGAAAACGGAATTCTGAAAAATAAGTTTACGTTTATTCGAAAATGTCTGTTTCGAGATATTTTGTTAAATCTTTTCAGGTTGAATCTGTAACGACCACCAGTTCCGTAGGTACCTAATAGGTAGCAACAATAGTTACTACTTTTTATCCGGATCAAGTAAAATAAATTTGATTTGTGATCCACCATTTTCCTTCCCTCAACCTTGGGAAGAACATCAAATAACACAATAAGATAAAATTATAAAAAGTAATATCAATTATTCCATTGTGTTTTAGTAGAAGAAATAAACTCGTTGCTTAGTAACATTAATGATATCTTAACAACTTTTACGACACCCGTGGGTTAAAAAGGATCCTATTTCATTTCACAATTACATGGCAACTTTGCATATAAAAAAGACTTCCCGAAAATCTCGTAACAAACACACGTTTACAAGCTCCAAAAAAAACAACAGCCGTTGTATTCAGTTGTAAATTTACAAATTATTCCAACATGTCGGATACGGCCAGTATGTCAACACTACGTGTTGGCGATTTCAATCACTCTGGCTCTATTTTTATGTTCCGCTGCTCTCGACAAAATTCATTTTATCCGCGCGGTGCACTCTGCCCAATTGGTGGGCCTTATCAAAATCGGGGCCGTGTCCACATATTAATCAACGGGTTTTGTAAAGATTTTTGCCGGTATTGAACGCAGCGGGACGCCGTCGATGTGCTTCGAGTGAAATATGGATGTCAATGTTTTTATTTGTGCCCTTTCACGTATTTTCCGAATAGGTTTGGGTGCAGACATTTTTTTTATTAGAAACTAAATATTGTTTCTGTTATTTTCCGAATAATACATACCATCACGCCTGTATTCCCCGAAGGGTTACACAGACGTGTACTAATGTACACCCACAGTTCGCCGGTATGCTTAGATCCCATGTTATAAGGAGTAAACCTATACCTAATTGCGGGGGCTGGTTACTGGAAATACACATACAAAACTGCAACCAAATCGATCCAGCCGTTTAGGAGGAGTTAACTTTGAACAAACACATTTCTTCCTCTTCCTCTTAGCCTTTTCCCAACCATGTTGGGATCGGCTTCCAGTCTAACCAGGATGCCGCTGAATAGCAGTATTTTACACGGAGTGACTGCCATCAGACCTCCGCAATCCAATTTCTAGGCAATAGGTACTGATATTCGAAGGAAAGACTGGTTGTCAGGCTTTTTTCTGGCTTCTGACTACCACTAACCATTGTCATAGGTGTTCGTATGACAACCGGGACCGACGGCTTTACGTGCTCTCCGAGGCACGGAGGGGTCTCGATATGTTAAGAATGGTCACCCATCCAGAGACTGACCGCGGCAAGTGTAGCTTATCCTTGCAGATCGGTTGATCAGCTTAATTACAACCTGGCCACGAGTCCCTCAACAGAGTTTGAACAAACACACGTACAGTAAAAATATATTTAGGTACCTACTAAGATTACGCCCATATCATATCAACATCATAATAGGTACTTTTTGCCATCCAAGTAATAAATCTACCGAGCATGATAGATTACCAAGAGTAAACAAAAAATGCTATTTATAAAAATATAAATGAAATGTGCAACGGTCATGTTTCGTCATTCAGGGGTAAGTTCATCAATCACGGTCTCTGGAATGTCAGTGGATACTGACCAGTCATGAAGCTTATATGTTCTTAGTATGTTTACTTTATAGATTTCCCTTTTGAAGATGTATGTTTCTGAATAGCATCATCATCGACCCATTAATTATTGTCCCACTGCTGGGCACGGGTCTCCTCTGAGTGTGAGAGGGATTAGGCTATAGTCCACCTCGCTAGCCTAATGCGAGTTGGCGGACTTCACATGCCATCCAGAAAATCTGAATAGCATAATTATGCAGAAGGAATGCCAATATCTATACTTATGTATAAAAGAACAAACTGAGAGACTGATTGATCAATGCACGGCTGAAATTGTTAGGTCTAGAAGCATGAAATTTTGGACAAATGCTCCTTAGGTAACGTAGTTGTGCGGTAAAAAAGGGCTTTGGGAAATTCCTACAGGATTGGGAAAAAATTTATGAACGTAATTAGTTTATGAATGTTAAAGCAGTAAGCCTAGGGATAATATATCATCACTAGACTGCTAAGTAGTAGGTCTCGAGTTCGAAACCAAGGCATACACTTTTGATTTTTCGCACTCATACGTATATTAATAATTAATTATCACTCACAACGGTGAAGGAATATACATCGTGAGGAAACCTTCATATTTGATTTTCGAGATTTTCTCGCCGGCGTGTGAAGTCTGCCAACCTGCACTAGGCCAGCGTGGTGGACTATAGCCTAACCTGAGAGGGGTTAGGCTATAATCCTTAAGTTTATTCTGAGGAGGAGGAGGAGGAGGAGGAATGGTCCCATTTCTAGGCCCGTGCCCAGCAATGGGACGATTAATGGGTTGATGATTATGATGATATAAGTATGTTAAAGTATCTCGTTAGCCTAGTGTCCCCTAGCATGACTGCTACGCTTAAGGCCCCAAGTTACATTCCCAGGACAAGCATTATCATTGGTTTTTTTACGAAATTCCTAATAGCGACTCAACCATAGCGGTGACCTGTACGGTAATACACCTCTGCCTCAATTTTTGAAGAATAAAGACGTAATGTAGGTATGTTATGTATGTAATCAAAATAAAATAACATTGTAGGATTACAACATTGTGATAATCATCACGTCAGCTGGTAAGATGGAGATCAAACAAAAAACAAAAAAACAAGTCCAAAGTTATATTGAAATAAATAAAAGAATATCGTATTCACGAAAAGGCTAAAAACAAAACAAAAGCGGGCACCACTCTCACCACTTAAATTGGTTCCGTAGTTAGCTAATTGACAGACGAACTGACACCACACCGATAGTCCGTTAGAATATTGTTTCTTTTATTTGACCCCGACGTATCGACGGCCCTAGTGATAACTTTCCATCGGTCTCTATTACGAATTAAACGAAATACTTTCTATACAAGGTGGAAGGGATATCAACGCACAAACGTCGTGACAAGGTTTCACTCAAGGTCAAAAATAAAATGACCTAGGTCATTTATGTAGAAAATGATCGGTTATTACAGATATTGAATTTTTTGAGCGCGCAGTGTATTGCTAGAAACGCGATTATAACGCTCTGTGGTGAATTTTATCCCGCGCGCGATCGGAAATAAATGAAATAATGATTTTTTTAACTATAAATCTAATTTGGGTAGATAGAAATAATGTTTTTTTACACGTTCAAGTAAAAAACACTGTAGAGAATAGAAAAAAATATGAAAAAAGTTAAAATTTCAACGTAGGGGGGTCCAGAATCATGTACAGAACTCATGGTATTTAGATGTGCGTCGATATCCCTTCCATCTTGTATAGAAAAACGTTAATACGTAATAATAAATGAAATAAGAATAAATAATAAATAATAATACTATTTTTTATATTTTTAAATGTTTTTATATTTTCTGTTTTTTTATAAAAATATTTAAAAATACAAATAATATGTATAAAGAGAAATAAAGGAAATGAAATAAAATACGTTTTTTCAAATTATTATCCTCTTAGCCTTTCCCCATATATATTAGAGACTGCCGCGTTGGTCTAATGGTCCTAAGCGCGACTGCTACGCTACCTCTAGCGTATACACTTTGCTTGACCCGGGCATCGAGCCCAGGAGAGGTCCTGGGCTCGATGCCCGGGTCAAGCAAAGTGTTGTTGGATTTTTCTGTGAAATTCCCAGTAGCCGCTCGGAGTCTCGATTTGTGCTCGATTGATGGCAATAACCCTGCGGATGTGGGTGTACATTAGTACGCCTCTGCTTAACCCTTCGGGGAATACAGGCGTGATGGTATGGTATGGTATATTGGAGTTGGCTTCCAGTCTAGCCAAATGCTGCTGAATATCGAATTAACCTCGTATGTAGCTGTGTACGTGAGTTATGCTAAAGAGACACTCCCTAGAGACACTCCGTAGAGCTAAGCTTATTTTTAGCAAGAAATTATACAGCCAATTTGCTTCACCAAGGCATCCATCAATCCAAAATGTAAATCCAATTTACGATAGCCAAACAAGGCTGAAAATATCTTTGACTCCATAACAACGTTGTGGATTGCCTTTAGTAACAGTAACAAGGCAATTCATCAAATAATGATAGAAAAGTTTGAACGTTAATCCGATATCCTATAATTGATGCTTTCGAAGGTTCAGCTTGTAACAATAATGATCAAAAGGCAAAATAATAAACAAATTACTTGGCCAGATGGTTCTCAGTAACGAACATGAACTTTAAGAATATGTTTTGGTCAAAATTTACGGAAAAGTTTATAGCACTTTTCACGCCAAATGAAAAACAGAAATATGTCTGTTTACTATCTGACAAAAGTGTTACAGAAGTTCTACCAGAAGTTTAACAATCGTAACCAAAAGTAACCAGTTTCCTAAATGTCCATATTTAGGAAACTGGTTACTTTTAGGTAATATTGTCAAAGTCGCTTACGTTCCTTCATTGAACTTCTTGTAGAGCTACAGGTAGGAAATTTTCCCCTATCTCATCAAAATTTACGTAGGTACAGTATTAAAAGATAAGCTTACAAATTGTACGACAATCGTTAATTCCTTCCCAATTACCTCTTACTGTAACACAATTTCTTTTTAAGCAAAATGTACCGTTTGTGCATTAAAGATCTCATGTGGATCAACAAAATGAAATCACACGAGCCACAGTACAATTGGATTAAGCGTGCCCATTGTAACAAAACAATAAATTTTTCTATTCTGTGTGGCTTAAGCTGCAGTATCGCAATGTTTAACAACGGAATACCCGAGCACTTTGTGGGGTTAACTTCTGCTCTAGTATTGTTTTGAGACCGATCCTTTTTTCTAACCCCCGCTCGCTGTAATGGTTTTGCTAAAATTTAATGCTGTAAGTGAACGTTGGCACAGCTAAGTAAGAAATATACTGAGATATTTAATTGTAGGTTTAGTGTGGTATTTTATAGAATTATTTTGGAGCCTCAAATAGGTCGGTGCCAAAAGTCTACCTATTTGACTTACTCGCTACGCAGAAGTGTAATGTTTCAAATCTCATGGGGTCGCGATTATAGGGTAAGGAAAGGCAAGTGCGGTTATTGAGTTGGTACTTTAGTACCGCATACCCTACAGTCTCTCCAGAAAAATTGGATTTACTGTGTTCGAGCTGAAATTGAAGCGGTAGAATGTCTGTCAGTTACTGTGACATGCATTTTTATAAGTAAATCAAAAGTACAATGTCTGATCTTTTTGGGCGGCAGTAAAAGAATGAATGGAAAACTTTTTACCTTTGCTATTTGGATTTTTATACCACATCTTATTATTGGTTTCATCAATGCCACAACAAACGCATACAAATCCATTTAAATTTCGAACACTACACTAAAATATCTGAGCCAATGAATAGAATCACTACAACCGAATTGAACGATATATACTTATACTAAAGTCAATGCGCTGACCAGTTGATACAATAACGACTTGTATAACTTGGACCCTACAATTCGAAAACTTATTTAAGTTTGGTAATGTCGCCAGTGTCAACGTATATTGGTTTGTGATAGTCCGCGTGTTGTGAATAAACCATGAGTTGTTTTCAATTTAGCGTAAAAGCGTTCTGTCATAAAGCTGGTACGATCCCATAATTAACATTTTATGTTTGTGTGACAAATAAATGCGCTCTCGAGTGCATTGATGTTAACTGTTGTGACTTCATTCAATCACAGAATAAATCTGAGAGAAGAAAATACGACAGAACTTTAATATCATGATTCTCTGGAATTTACCGTCATTGCAGACCCCATCCTGTCGTTAAAGATTTAAAAGGTTTTAAAGCATAAATTGTTAGTTGCTCTGTAGAATTAAAAAGAAAAGCAATGAAAGGAGTATCGTTTGAAAACCATCTTTAAAACTAAAGCTTTTCGACAGATAGTTTAGTTTTTTTTATAAGCGCCTGTAGACAAGTTGCATTTTGACATTCAAATCGACAAAATGTATAGAAATTACACAAGGTCTCGACAAATCAAATACTTAATGTCATTTCTATACACTTCGTTTCCATTTGTTTGTCGATTCGAATGTCAAATTGCAACTTGTCTAAGCCCCCAGGTCCGCTTAAGCTTTTTCTTATCTTATACGAAAATAATCCAGAATCATACAGATTTTCTAACAACTCCTGCGGGCTATAGATTTATCATATCGGCCAATTTCAAATCGTTAGCACATACAATGCATATATACCTACATGGTAGATAATTAAAACCGACCAATCACTATCAGCCATTGAAAAGTCAGATGTTAGTCTGCGGTAGCTCTAAAATTAAACTACGAGTATATGGAATTTCGCCTAAGATGTTTAAAGAAATTTGTTCACCCATATACCGCAATTTTATCATGAAATAGATCTTAAAATGGTATAAAGACAGCTCACACAGAGTTTTACTCACACAAGCGAAATACGTATTTCTATTCCCGAGCCATTAAGGTGTAAAAGGCGAGTTTTACAAAATTTTAAAGCTCGATTTATATGTCGCACGAAACGTATGGCGACGATTAAGCGCGGCGGTGGCCGGGCTTAACAAATGTTAAGGTATCACTTACCTTCTTTGACTAAATCTTCATTGGAGGAAAGAGATTTTCTGTAATGTCTTGGTTTTTTGTGTGCGACTGATTTGAGGTATATAATTTTTTTGGCATTTCTTTAACTTTGTTAGAGGTTTCCAGTCTAACTAGATACGGCTGAATACTTAGATTTTATACAAAGCAACTACAATCAGAATTCATCAATTTCTGGGCAATACCGACACAATAAGAATAAAGTGGTTGTAACGCTTTTCAGGATTGTTACTACCACTGACGATTGTTATGTTATCGCTAGGATTCTCTAGTGCCTATGTTGTGTCCTTATCGTAGGTGGGAAAAATCTCAAATTTATTATCATATACAGACAAACACCCATTTATACCGTGCGAATATTATCTTTGTAGGGACATTGAAATAAAACTACTTTTTACGGATTTTATCGCGTTATATTGATATTATTTTAATCCCGACGTTTCGGACTCTTTACAGCGTCCATGGTCACGGGTGACTAAGGTGGTAGGCGTCTTGACGTTTCAATTACTAACAGCTACCCTACATTTTTGTTAATTGTTGGCAATCCGATTCACGCAGAACGAGCTCACCGTATCCTTCGGTCTTGCATTTTTAGGCTTGGATTTATTTCAATAATTAAATAAGTAAGTAATAATTCAATAAGTGTCAGAAATCAGTTTGTAGGGACATTTTAAAAGATCTAAAATGTAAATAATTTGAAGCACATTCTACACGTCGTGTTCCTTTTTTTGGGGATTAGACCGGGGGTACATTAATGTAGGATTCTTACGCACTAGATCCATCCCAGTAGCCATCATCAGCACGTGGAGCGGGGCACTGTTTCCTTTTAAAAGACCATGCCCCCCTGTGTGAGGTCTGCTAAGGCCCACCTACTTAACCCGAGTGACGCAAGTTCGAATCCTGCCTCAGATCGAATGTTTCTGTTCTGCTAAAATGTATGTCTCTATCATAAATGGTATATTATTATAGTTTAAGTCGACAGAAGCGCTTCTAATATTCAAGTAAACAACCAATTCCTTGAATCCAGACAAAAAATTAATGCTGCATTTTTATATAAGTTTATTCAAACTATTCCCCAACAAAAACTGTAGTAATAACTAATAATAGCATTACCAACCGCCTTAACGATCACGAGTTTTAATACTTCGCCTTAACTTGGAAACTGGTCATAGTTTGGTCGGCACTAATAGAAAATTCTAAAGTTCCAATGTTAAAATCGAAGTTGGTTGACATCACATCCGCACATCCGCCGTCTTCGGCAACTTTAGGGTTCAAAAGTTAGTTCCGGAAACATAGCTTCGAAATTTGTGGGTTTAAAGGAATTGTAGCTAAACATTTAAGGGAGATTGCGTTTTCTTTTTAAAAAATTGAGTTGGATGGTTTCCCTGTTGGGTTGTCAATAGACGATTATAATAATTTATATGGAAATCATTTATACGATAAATCAGATGCGAAGATATTATGCCTGCGTTTTCCGGAGGACTAACAGCACCGTCATCAGTTGCCTTTTCAAACCATCCAGGAACCCATTAAATATACTTACATACTATGTTTCGTATGGGTGTTTCCTATGAATAATAAGTAGGTATGTATTTACAAAAAAAAAAGTATATAAGTATTATGTCCATTGTCTAGCCCATAGTACAAGCTCTGCTTAGTTTGGGACTAGATGGTGCTGTGTAAAATTTATACAAAATTTCCACCAAATCAATCCAGCTGTTTAGAAGAAGAAAAGAAAGCAGAAGAATTAAACATATTAGAATGATTCTTATACTTGAGATGCCTACGATTATAGCCTGTTAGCAATCAAAAAATGAAGATTCCATTAACAAAAACATATTTCCAATTGGAGCAAATAAAATATTTTACGGTACATAGGGCACAAACCACGCCTGACCAGTTGGAAATAGAAAGAACGATTTCAGGATCGAACCTAATCGAGATGGAACTTGGGGCTTAGCAAGTTTGTGACGATCTCCGGCTTCCGACGTCAAATGCGGCCACAGTCCGGTTAGAGGTGAGAGTTGGCCGCAATTTATAGCCGGGATACGTCGAGGAGTTGAAAGTAGCATGGAAACTACATTATACTTTGATATTTAGAAACTCTGCCTCGTTGGTGAATTGGTCCCAAGCGCGACTGTATGCTAGAGGTCCTGGTTTCGTTTTCCGGGTCGATCAGTGTTTTTGGGTATTTCTGTAAAATTCTCGGATACAACTCGGAGTCTGGATTTGTGCCCGGTTGATGGCAATAGGGGCGTCCCATATTACATGGGACCTAAAATATAGGTACCGGCGCACTTTGGATGTACATAAGCATGCCTCAGCTTAGGCAGAGGTGTACTTATGTACATCCACAGTTCGCCGGTATGTTAAGGTCCCATGTAATATTGGGGAATTTCACAGAAAAATCCCAACAACACTTTGCTTCACCCGGGAATCGACCGCAAGACGTAGACTAGCATAGCAATCGCGCTTGGGACCACTGGACCAATGTAGGAGTACCACCGGAGTACCTACTAGGTACTTAGTTTTAAACTTTCGCTATTCAATAAATCTAATAAAAAATTGTTGTATAACTAAGGTTCACCTCAATAATACAATATTTAACAAAAATATTGGACCCTTCTCAAGAGTGATTAAAAGTGTTACCCAAACAGAAGTATAAAATTACATATTAATTAAATTTCACACAAATTCAAATTTATTTAGGTCTCGGGGTTAAAATGTAATAATAAGTTTCATTTGCTTTAAGAATATTGTTGATCTTTTAATCTAGAATAATTTATTGAAATTATTTTTTGTGTGTTATTGAACTGTGTATGAAATAAATTTCCATGGCTAAAATAAGCAAGTCTAAAAAAAAATAAAGGAAGACAAAGCTTTGGGCAGATAAGTACTAACAACAGAATATTTTAAGGATTGTGAAATTTGCTGTTAAACTTAGTAAAATAAATTAGCGGACCTGACAGGCGCTGCCCTGATTGACAACGCCTCAATAATAACACCAACAAAAAATTATAAATTAAAAAATATTAAATTATTATTATTAATATTAATATTAAACGTGAACAATTTTTCCGTTTTCACAGAGCCTTTTCACAAAGATTTAAAAAACCGACTTCAAATTGTCCACTTCTGGACTTTTGCACACATTTTATGTCTGCCGATACAGTCACAAGTATTAAACATGTTTCTGTTTTTCACAGCCTATTCAAAGGTTTTAGAAAACCGACTTCAAATTTTCCATTTATGGACTTTTCCATACATTTTATTTGTCTGCCGATACAGTCACAAGTATTCAAGTAACGAACACATAAACAGAGACGTATTTCACCGCCCGGACGTCCGTCTCACCGCTTCGAATGGGCTGCGTTCAATGCTAGAGCATTTTAACGTTGCCAGTTGTAAAAAGTAAAATGTAAACAAAGTTGAGCGGTATTCAAAGTTAGTTTCATGTTGTTGGTAGTTTTGATGTTTTTCATAGAGTTGTTACTGACTCGTGCTTTTGATGATTTATATTAAAGTTATTTATCAAAAGTAGTTTTTTATTATGGAGCATAATAGGTACTGATACCCCATTCCTGGAATATGTTTTTTTAGTACCTATAGGCTTTCCGGATCACCCCATTTATCTTATTAAGATTATAAATATGAAAGTTTTCCCTCCTATCTAACCTAACATAACCGAAACAAAAATGATCTGGGAGCCCAGACAAGTTGCAATTTGACATTCCAACCAACGAACGAACAAAGAAAATGTATGAAAATTACATTAGTGACAGCCCGATTTGTCTAAAGCTTGTGTCATTTCCATACATTTTGTTTCTATTCGTTTGTCAATTTGAATGTCAAATTGTGACTTGTCTATAGGCTCTTTTCGCTCGACTGCTAAGCTGGATATTGACCAGTGTTAGTGGTTTATTGAGATATTTTCAGCTCTGGTTTTGGTGGTGCCCGGTTAATAGCAAAAATGTCGCCCTCTGTAACATGGCTCCTCAACATACTAGCAAGTTGTGGTGGGTACTGGGTACACCTTTGCTTTCACTGGACTTGGAATTTCAGGTACAGTACCAACATGCCATCACATGGTAACATACCATTACGCCTGTATTCCCCGAAGGGGAAGCCAGAGGCGTACTAATGTACACCCACATTTCGCCGGTATGTTTTGGTCCCATGTAATAGGGGGCGAGCTTATTGCCATCAACCGGGCACAAATCCAGACTCCGAGTTGCTACTGGGAATTTCACAGAAAACCCAACAACACTTTGCTCGACCCGGGGATCGAACCCAGGGCCTCAAGCGCAGCAGGCGCGCTTGGGACCACTAGACCAACGGGGCAGTCACCATCACGTGGTTTGTACTTTTATTGCGTTAAGATGCGTTATTTTAATTGCCAATAATTTTTAAATGAAAAATATTAATAAGTTAACGAAAAAAGCGTTATGCGAAAGTCACTGGCGGTATTTTTACGAAAATAAGTGTTAATTTTAGTTTTATAGGAATTTTCAGGCAGGTCAGATGTGCAAAGTATTTGTATTATTTAATTTCGCTTGAAATTAATTAAATCAAAATTCTTCAAATTTATTCAACAACATTCTTTGCAAAACATATTTGGACCAATAATTTTATGTAACATGATTTTGACATTTAATTTAGTAAAGAACGCAAACCGTCCAGTGGCTCGTAATAATATTTTTCTATTATTACGAGCTTATTGCTCCTTATTAGCTTATTGTTCCTTAAAACAACCGATCACGTAAAAATCATGCAGGTACTTAATTAACTGTTACCGTGAGATCAGGATCAAAAGATACCCTAAGTGTTGATCAAACGTTACGCACTATGTATGTTACCGTATGACTGTGAACACCGTTACATTACAATACAGTCTAGGTATCATACCATATTATACAGTCGCTGAATTATTATTGTGTACCATCTATAATTAGGAGCGGAGTAGCAATGAAAAATGTTGCAAAAACGGGGAAAGTAGTTATCAAGACCACGCCGGCGAAGCCGCTGGCGTAAAGCTAGTGCTTATATAAAGCAATTATTCTTGATGTACGTAAAAAATTTAAACAATATTATACAATAGTAATAATTCAGCATGTCTGTATTCCCCAAAAGGTTAGCTGTTTCTATGAATTTTAAATGTATAAGTACCACAAAATCCGAAAATGAAGTAGTAACGTAGCATTAAAATAATAGGCAATGAAATAGTTCCTATACGAGTATGAAAACCTGACGACTTTATCGACTGTCGATAACTCGATAGCCAATGAGCATTTATCGATTCTTTTAAGATATTCATGGGAACGTCGTGATCGGAATATCCGGCTCCCATAAATAAAGCTAAAAGTCTTTCGTAGAAGAAACGTTGCAATCAGGGCGGGGCTATGACACGCTAGAAATTAATCTTTTATCATACTTCGATAATAATGCCTTCCGAAGAATGACAGCGTGTGGGATTCCTTATTTAAAACTGGTCGATCGAATAGTTAATTAAGTTTTATTAGGCTGAATAGTGATATCTATACTATTATAATATTGATAAAAAAGTCTTGTCTGTACATTGAAGAACAAGACGTGCGTTAGAGTACCTATATAAATGATCGCCAACCCAAAAAAGTGATTTTTAGAATTCTTGTTGTTAATATTATTGTTGGTTGGTCATAACTACCTTTTTAATTAGTCTAGCGTTCAAATGCTAGAAGTCCTGTAAGATAGACTTCTAAGCTTGAGCTCTTAGGTTCGATTCCCAGGTCGAGGTACTACATGGGTCACAGGTAATACCTCGACCTGGGAAGCATAATAGGTATAATTTTCTGCCTGTACATTATTTATTATCATTTTTGTTGACTGCACATTGTTACATACACTGCTGTTCGGGTAAGCAGATTTTCACTTGATACGATCCTGTCAGACCACTTCACGCCTTATGCTATGTTAGTTTAGAGGGCTAATTTCTTCATCTTAGGGCCGCACTCAGAGACGTGACTTAACCTAATGAATCATTAGCTAATAGAGACCCAGTATATCTTAGTACACTGACAACAAACTCAAATATGGAAAAATAGGCCAAGATATAGTAGCCACTGTTTGTTAACGATTCATTAAAGTTATTAATTAAACCTAATTATTCTTAGGAACGAAAACGTTCATATTTTCATAACACGTTTAGCTCATATCGTAATTACAGTAGTCAAACATCCACAAATCTATATTCCCGCGATGTTTTAAGCAATAGGTAAGGGCCCCTAAGGCCATCGTAAATATGACCAGAACTCCCTTCCCGGTTCTTTTTATGCACGTACAGCGATTTGGGATACTTGAACCGCCTCTGAGAATTATACGTTCAATTTAATCGCGATAGGTCAGTATTGGCTCCCCTTAGAGTAGCATTTTTTTTATATTTTTAAACAAGAAGAATCTCCTTTTTGTTTACTTTTTGGATTATCTGTCAACTTGCGTCTCTCGTCCTCCACGGTACACGGGATTAGTATAAAGAATACTATATTTGTATATTATGGACTTTGTTTATTGGGAGCACTAAATCAATATTATATGTCATGGTGTTTGTGACACAACTACTTCCAGAACAGTCTACGTCAGTATATTATTTTAATATGAATGCCAGTTATATATCAAATATTGGTAGCGACCTTTGTGGTCTCTACAATACCTACCTATTTGAGTTATGAAATCGATTCCTACCTTTTAGGTATACCTAGTTTTTTTACTCTTTAGTACAGGGGACACAAACAATTATGTATCCTTAATGCTCTAGGTTTTTTGTATGCCTTTATAAGTAGTATGATGTCGTTAATGACCCACCCCCTATTATATGGGACTTAAACATACAGGCGAACTGTGGCTGTATCCTATTAGTGACCTCTGATAATCAGGCGAGATTGTATGTTATATTATAATGATGTTAGTTGCAAAACACGCTGTTGTAAAAAAAAAAACAATTATTATAACACATAAGGCATTTCCTTTCTTTATAATAGTATTAACAATAAATAGAATACCACAGACAGACATTGTACGATCTGAATACATGAGCTAACTTGACATAATAATAAGTACCTTCGGACTACTACAGATGAGTAAGTAAATGGATTGCCCATAAAAAAAGAATATTGTCGAAACTTTGATTTGATTTATTTTTACGTTGAGATATCAAAAATATTTTGATGGATTGGATTGGTGAGATGGATGGGATGGGATGGATTTAGAGGGATGCTTTATTTTCTACCTATACATATATACCCATGTGACCGCCTGGATTAACGATACGGCGTTGCTGAACGCTAAATTTAACTGGGATAACCAGAATACGTCAAACGTTTCTACAATTTAATTTTTATCGAACCAACGGAAAATTTAAAAAAATGCAGTGAATCCTCCATTTCCTTATTACTCCGTGGACGTCACTTGTCACCGACCTACTCAAGTATTCCGGTCTTGTCGGCTGAAGTTTTCCTTCAACTCGTTTTAATATGATACTAAAGTTGGATATAATCCGTACTTTAAGAGTTTTTCATGATATTGCCGATAAAAACTGTGAAGATGGAGGCGTAAAAATTTTGTGAGTGTTTACACAATTTTGGTTATTGTTACTGGAGTTTAAGAGAGTTTTATGTTATTCATCGTCTTAATAAAAGAGGTTTTTCATTTCTTGGAGATTAAGAATTTTGTGGAATACCTTTGGAGGTATTTTTCTATTACCTCTAAAGAAAAAAACGTGAAAAACACAATGTAAGTAGTATCCAGGAATATTAAATATACACCCAGATGAAATTCGATGACGTCTGCGATCTAGTGGTTCGAGTACCGGACTGCTGATCACGAGGTCGTTGGTTCGATTCCCACAGGATACTAATATTTATGTGATGAACTTGAGTGTTTGTGTTTGTCTGGGTGTTTCTTATTAGGTACATTATAAGCATGTCTTTACAAAAAAGTATATAAGTATTATATCTACTGTCTAGTACCCATAATACAAGCTGTACTTAGTTTAGCATTAGAAATCTGAATAGCCTAATAAATTTAATCATAACTAGACATTCTTTTACTGCTATTCAATTCCACAGTAGCCCAATATTAACGAATTATATTCTCAAATGAAAACAAATATTAATTTCCCAGAACCAATTAGCAAAAACAAAATAAGTAGCAATTACAAACAATTAGAAGTAGCAAAACAAAATAGTGAAAAAACAAACGGACAACCTCATTCACGGTGAACGAAAATAAAAAACTCACTTTCAAACTATGAAACATAGTAGCGGGCACAACACTATACAATTCGACTGCAACTATATTCGTAACTTGTTTGCGCTTTTGAAAGCTTCAAAAATTGCTCGTACCTACAGTTTTTCGAGCTAAAAGCGGACTCGCTAGATTTTTGTATTCGCGCGCATTGTTCACGGTGCCCTGAACAATCAAAAGTTGCTTTTCATTTAACTTATCGGGTTCAAACAATGCGGGTATCGGAAAACGCGGGAAGGGTGAAATTGGTTTATACCTTTGTCTTGTTGGTTTAAATCTCTGGAAGAATCGGATTTTATTTAGGAACATGACTATATTGTATGTTGTATTGTGTAGGTTATTTATGTTGCAGATTAAATTGTTTGTAAAAAGAATTCAACCAAACAATTGAATAACTGCTTACAGTCTAAGCGTTTATTCAATTGTTTTAGTAAGCAAGCGCTTTTATATTGAAGTAAAGCATTATACAGCCTAAGCATTTATTCAAGTATTTAGATGAATTCTTTTTTCGAACAATTTAATTGAAACTGTTAACTTTATTGAAGTAGGCAAATATTTATATATAACTTTATTTCTTAGTGACAAGACAAATCGTTTAAGTTTCTTCTGGCTTTTGCGATATTTTTTCCTGTATAGGTAAACAAGATATATCACTCATTTAACTTTTCATAATGTGCTTAGTGCAATTTTTCGCACGTGTTATACAACTTTCGTCCTACTTTGTAACTAGGTAGGAAAAGCAAGAAAATAAATTCAATTTATATCAAGAGCGTAACCTTTTATTTTTATGACTTAGGCTAATATTCAATTGGTCGCAAGTTCGTCTGCAATGTGACATTAGAGCTAAAAAGTCTTAGGACAAACTTTGTGTAAATATAAAAAGTAATTTAACTTTAAACCGAACATCACTGAATCGAAAATCTTTTTTTAATCTGTTTTAAAGGCTTTGTGTCACGCACAGCTAGGAAAATAATTAGACTGAAATAAAATAGGTATGGTTTGAACACAAAATTTTATAATTTTGTTTTTTTTTTTTTAGTTTTTCTATGAAATTCTTAATCGGTGTATCCTAAGTATGCTCGCCCGGGATAACATATAAAACATGGGACCTAAATTATACCAGTAAACTGTGGGTGTATATTTGTACACCCACAGTTGCCTTACCTTTAGGCGGCAAAAGTGCCTCGTAAAAATTTAAGTACTAACAGAAATATAATTTCATTTCTTCACTGAAGCTCTTCAATTAAGGAATGAAATGATATTTTTATATAAAAGATAAGTTAGCAGAACATTTAAATCAAACATTATTTTAGTTCATAAAACAGTTGTAATTAATTTTGAGGAAGTAATTGTGGCCAGCTGGCCGACTCCGCAATTTCCTTACGATTATACCGGAGTTGGCTTTAGATGGCGATGTAATAATAAACTTAGATAATACCAAAGAAATTTGTAACGGTTTAATCTTTTTCAATTTATACTAATACTAGCTTTTGCTCGCAGCTTCGCTCGCGTCAAGGTTGACCCCGTTACTTCCCATTAATTTTTTTTGGAAAATTTTCTGATGTTCTAATAGTTATTCTGTTATTTGGGGTGGAGAAAAATCCAACAAATCAAAGATTATGAAAATTGGTCCAACCGTTCTCGAGTTATAAGTGTTGTAACAAACCCGACTTCATTTTATATACTAAGATTATAAAGAGGAAAGATTTGATTGTTTGTTGATAACCTAACACGGTCAACTATCCTCAATGATCATTCTAAATAAAATCAGAAATCGGGATGCGGGGGTCTGATAGCGGTCGCTTCGTGTAAAATACTGATATACAGCTATATCTGGTTAGACTGGAAACCGACCCCAACATAATAGGGAGGACTAGAATGAACATGGTAATTTTACCTATTGTTGTGACAAAATGCAGAAATGTTTTTTTATCGAAACCGAATCCAGGCCTTACATACAAAGAATATGGTGCCTGGTTTTAGAATTCCAATTGAATTTTTGACCAGCCTAACCACACCAGCATATAAAATAGGTATGGCGAATAACTTTAGCCGTTGCCCACTTTTTAACCCTATGCACTTGATAATAAGGGTGAAAATCGTATATCATCTTCGTCGATTCTACTTACACATTTCTGGCATCAAAGCCCTAAACAGCCGATATGGTCCATCCGCCGCGCGGTCGACTGTCAAAGGGCCCAGCAGGTGAATTGAATCAGGGTCTCTTTGGACCAAAGGGTACCGACCACTTACAACTTTACCCAGAATAATGGATACGAAACCGCACGCTATGAACTTCCACTTGATATCGCAATATGGCCGACAATTCCATTTACAAATTTGAATTGAGAATTATTTTAGATAGTGGCAGTTAATTTGTAAATATAGTCTCAGACACTGCAGTACATTTTATTTTAATCGGTAAAATACTATTCGTATTGCTCCTATTAGAAATATGTAAAATAAAATACAACAAAAAAATAAGTACTTCTAAATAAAAAGTGTTATTTATTCATCCATAATAGTATTACTTCATAATTATCTATACTCAATACTCAATATTTATTGCATTCTACAATGTAAGTAGTTAGGTGGTAGACAGTACAATAATTTCGTTCATTATGGACCCCGTCGGGCACAGCAATGTAGGAGAGAGAAGGCACTGTGTTTGTAAACATTTTTTTTTTATTATTATTTTTGTATATAATGTATATATTTAATTCACGTTTATTAGGTAACTTTAATAAAATATACTAATAGGTAGGGTATTAATTTTGTTTTTATTAGTATTATTATGTAGTTCAGGAATATATTAATATAAAGAGACATATTGATTCAAGCACTAGTAGGTTTTATTTTTTGCCTAAAGATTCTTTTAAAAATAGAAAGATCTTTACAAGTTAGATATAAAAAACTCAAATTCATTTGTTTTTGGTGCGCAAACTATCTACTTGATAATCTCCTTTAGGGATGAGCGTTAAATCAACGAACTAGTTGAATCAACCGTTGATCTCATGTCAACGTATTAACGTTAACTGTATATGAATCAACTAGTTGAATTCGTCAACGACGTTTATGAATTTAACTCATTCTTCTCGTTCAATAATCGAGAACGCAAATGAAACGAACTGAGCAAATTTAAAAAACTTACGTTAATAATAACGTAAGTCGCGAGGGACGGTCATTTCATACAATTTGAACTCTAAGTAGCGTACATAAAAGTAGCGTTGAATAAAAACCGTTCATATCAATAAACAGTTCACGTTGCAAGTTGTCATTAGAAGTACGTTAACTCATTGACGAATTTAACTAGTTGATCAACTAGTTGACGAACGGAAATCAACGTTGACGTTTCGTTAAGGGAAATACTGTCAACGACCCATCTCTAATCTCCTTTACAATAAATCTCTTGCCATAGCTACAGCAACCAATGTAACAACAGCAATCAATGTAGACTATAAAATCAACGGCCAAACCTAGCTCTAGTTGCGTATGTGCCAACCAACAAACCACAGAACACGAACTAATGATGCGCCGCCGAATCAAGTGTAAACTGAAACCATAATTAAACTTTCAATTTGGCCAAACAGAGCTGAATAAACGGGCGGTCTGCAACTCATACGGTACTATCCGATATCGCTTAGCGGTTTCAAATGCTTGGGCTGGAATTAAATACAAATCAACAGAACGATGCCGGATGGAATTCCTCTTGGATCTAGTTCTGCAATACGTAGAATAATTAAGTTTTAGCTGGCTCGTAGACTTTATGCGAGTGCCGTTCGTCTGTTATAGGTATTATTTGATTGCCGTGTCGAATAAAGTATTGTTGAGGTTTTCTGTGAAATTCTGAGTAGCAGCTCGGAGTCTGGATTGGTGCCCGGTTGATGGCAATAGGCTCGCCCCCTATTACATGGGACCTAAACATACGGCGAACTGTGGGTGTACATTAGTACACCTGTGCCTAACCCTTCGGGGAATACAGGCGTGATAGTATGTTATACTTACTAATATTAATATTATAAATGCGAGGATAACTCTGTCTGTCCGGCGCGCTTTGACGCCAAAATTACTGAACCGATTTATATGAAATTTGGTATACAGATACATTGTCTGCCTCTGCCTGAGTAAGGACATAGGCATTGACTTTTTAAAGCGAAAAAAGGGCTGTAAGGGTTTGGAATAGGGGATGAAAGTTATAAGGAATACACAGACTATGCGGGCGAAGCCGCTAGCGTAAAACTAGTGTGATATAAATGACGACGTCTGTGGTCTAGTGGTTCGAGTACCGGACTGCTGATCACGAGGTCGTGGGTTCGATTCCCACAGGACACAAACATTTATTGCGATGAACTTAAGTGTTTGTGTTTGTCTGGGTGTTTCTTATGTATTATAAGTATGTATTTACAAAAAAAAGTATATAAGTATTATATCCATTGTCTAGTACCCATAGTACAAGCTCTGCTTAGTTTGGGACTAGATGGTGCTGTGTAAAAAATGGCCCAAGATATTAAAAAAAAAAAAAAAAAATGTGACTGCATTTATAGTAGCGTTTATACGATGAAACAGGTCGGAATGCACGGTAATAATACGTTGCAAACTCATGTCATGGTTCCCGGGTGGTCACGGTTGGCGGACCACAGTAAGTGGCGCCATCTTGCGGGTAATTCTGTGGAATAACAGACAATTGATAATGTTGCAAGGGAAGTAAAGAATGGCGATCATTTTATGAATAGGTGGGTTTACTATTTTAATGATCCTTTAATTTGTTGTAAAGGACCACGGCCATTTTGTTATAAAACTTGGACCCACTTTTCAACATTGTGTAAC
The DNA here is from genome assembly GCA_946251955.1 of Acronicta psi. NCBI lineage: Eukaryota > Metazoa > Arthropoda > Insecta > Lepidoptera > Noctuidae > Acronicta > Acronicta psi. The sequence continues at coordinate 8,796,310 of OX276482.1, read as the reverse complement.
AGTGATAAAACATATTCATAATATAACGATAATATATTATGTCATATTTATATGACATAATATATAAAATATGTATAGATAGAATCTCTTGAAGTGTACTTTATTTTATTCTATAGCAGCTAAGTTGAAATCCAACGCGAAAGTTGTGTTTCAGTGGGTTTTCGAAAAACAGCAACAACAGTTTTATTGTCCAACAGTGATTAAACATTATGTCCATAGAACAGAATAAAATATACCTCAAGAGCTTTCATATGACTTGCGTCCTTATTTTTTTACATATTTTAATTTTGTTTTTACTTTTTGAGCTGTATTTATGGTTAACTTTTTTTAAAGCCACAAATAGAGTCAGTCAGAGACCCGTATCTTTCAAACTGTATGTGAAAACTAACCAGCTCATCTATCATTTCATTTAATAGCTAGCTTAAAATCCCCATAATGGCTTGTACACTCGCCGATAAAGCAACATTCACACGTTCAGCCCGTCCCGATGTCATAAGCGGACTACATGATTCTATAATATTAATATTTTCTCGCAAGTGCGTCATGCATCTCAGACGGGAGCACTCCGAGTAATGGAAACTACCATTATAAATTTTCAACACTAAGAGCTTGTCAGTGAGAGGGGACATTGACATTTTTCCTTAGAACCTGACTTGAAGTATCAGACAAAGGCGTTTCTAATGGCCTGACGTCAGTTACATTAGGTGGTTCAGTATTTTCTAGTCTACTTTGATATTTTTAAAACAATGGCAGGTGATGTTGATGATGTTTTGGGTATTTTGCAAGTGTAAGACGCTGATGAACTTTGCAAGTATAAGACGCTGATCAACCGATCTGCAAGGTTAAGCTGCGCTTGCCGAGGTCAGTCTGTGGATGGGTGACCATTCTTAACATATCGAGACCCCTCCGTGCCTCGGAGAGCACGTAAAGCTGTCGGTCCCGGTTGTCATACGAACACCTATGACAATCGTTAATGGACGTCAGAAGCCCAAAAAGTCTGACAACCAATCTATCCTTCGATATCGGTATTGCCCAGAAATTGGGTTGCGGAGGTCTGATGGCAGTCGCTTCGTGTAAAATACTGATATTCAGCCGCATCTGGTTAGACTGGAAGCCGACCCCAACAGATTGGGAAAAAGGCTAGGAGGATGAAGGGACCAAAATGTGCGTATCATAATTAGGAAGATATCGGAAGGAACCCTGTATGACTGAGAAGAACAGGAGGTCATCGAAAGTCAACACAACTCAGCCCAAATTAGTACCTGAGGTACACACATACCAATTTGTAGAGAATCGAAAAAAATATTTTTTAGATACAAAACTAATTATATGAAAAACAGTTTCAAAGTTTTAATAACCCGTAGTACAATTAAATCACGTAGCAACATTGAGTGTGCAATTGCGTTTAGTTCGGTACCTCATTTGGGCCGATTTCGATGACCTGCTTTCTTGACGGCCTGTGAAGTCTGTCAACCCGCACGATTTAAGCGTGATAGACCATACCCTAACCTCTCCCATCGTGGCAGGAGACCCGTGCCCAGCAGTGGGATTACTCATGAGAATAACATTAGCCACATGTAATAACACTCGCATAACTACAAAAAGGACTAACTGGTTTTCTCAGAACTTTTCAACACGATAAAATAAATCAAAGATTATTGGGCTTCGACAGTCATGTCCTTTCCACTCGATATGGCACCGACCATAGCCTAACTTCGGCCATTCGATGGCAGCTAACTTAACGAAATATGTTTTTCTCACAGGAAACCATAGATATTAACTTTGAAACTATCTACGACGGAGAAAGTACGGTTGGTAAAAGCAGCAGGTTAAAAAAATAACGTAGGTAGAGAAATTTTTACTCAGTAACACTTTACTCGCCCTGAGAATCGAATCCAGCCTAATGCCTAATGGCATTAAGACCGCCTTTGTACCATCCGTTCATAAAGTTTAATAAATAAATAAATTAAATAAAAAACCAGGACCTGAAGCGCGAGATTTTGAGAACTTCGTATTAGCGTATTAAGTACTTGGGAGTTATGTAACTAATCCGAATGTGTCTCGTTTAGGATACTTGCATACACTAATTCAACGCTAGATATCTGTTCACAACTCCATAGTGGTACACACGGCTACACGTTTAGCTAAACAGTTACACAACAGTAATCACCTCTATTGCAACGGAATACGAGCACTGTAAGTGTAGGTACGAGTACATAACTTTCATACACACGTTAAATTACTCGCCATTCATTACTCGGATCAGTGGGTTTTTCAATGAATCATTAGTGATGATAAATTCAATGCATTTTGCAAAATGTCCAACTATTTAATCTTGCCCGGACTGTAACAGTTCCATTTTTTTATTATTATTTGTTCGGGCTATAATGTCAATGCGACCTTAGTAGGTCTATTGTGATCGCCGCTTTGTGGTCTAAACTTAGAGTTCACCGCTAAACCCTGTGGCTGACACAAACGGGAGCATTTGCTTAGGGGTGAACTCCTTTACACAGAGACGTGGTCACTCACTATGGGCCTCATAAGAAAGCTCAAGGTCACTCAGCGAGCTATGGAGCGAGCTATGCTTGGTGTTTCTCTACGCGATCAAATCAGAAATGAGGAGATCCGTAGAAGAACCAAAGTGACCGACATAGCTGAAAGGATTAGCAAGCTAAAGTGGCAGTGGGCGGGGCACATAGCTCGTAGAACTGATGGCCGATGGGGCAGAAAGGTTCTCGAGTGGAGACCACGTGGGACGGCCTCCAACGAGTTGGACCGATGACCTGGCAAAGGTCGCTGGAAGTCGCTGGATGCAGGTAGCATGCGTCCGGTCCCTGTGGAAGTCAATGGGGAAGGCCTTTGTTCAGCAGTGGACCTCTTTTGGCTGACATAATGAACTTCTTTTTACCATCTGGGGTTAAGATAATTATGTTTCTCTAGATGAGCACTGCAGCGATCCACATTCTGCCAGAAGGTTCTGTAAGCAATAAATGATTCTCTCTTAATAATAACTACGAAATCGTGTCCAAAATTGATGTTGCGTAAAGTGTATCAAACTCTTTTGCCGACTGTACATAGAGGAATTAAAAATTAATCCAGCCTGTCCGTGTTATAAATTCGTTTGGTTCATTAAATCTTGTTTGCTCGCATATGGTGGTATCTTCACATTGTTTATTTTTGTATTAAGCCTTACGCCCCAACCCTTATTGTATTAAAGGGTCCTCATATACTTTTAATCCTGTAGCGGCTTGCCCCATTACCATTAACATATAGGAACGTATGATGTCGAAAGGATTTCCAGTATATTGCAACATTATTTGTTATTTTATCAGGCATTTTCAGTCAGGTAATGTGTTAATAATTAATATTACTGTCCGAATTTAATCTGCGTAGATTATTTTGATACACCTTCATTTTCAAAATTTCTAGGATAACAGGTTATTAGGAATTTCTGTACTTATATAAGCAATAGGCTAGTCCTAATAACTGAAAAATGTACTACACCTTTTCCTAAAATTACTATAAAGTTTAAGTAGGTAAATGAACTAAAAGTTTTGTAGCAAATTTGTAATAAAACAAATTCTTGTAAAAATGCTATTCTATTTTATTAGACTAAAATATTTTAGGTAAACAACCGAAATATCGAACAAAAGGCTCTTACATCTTTGAAGGCTTTTATCTAAATTGTATTTAGACTTGAAACTCTTTGGAAAAATTCAAGTAGGTACCTAGTCAAAGTCATTCTATTTATTTTTCTGAAACTTTCATTGCATTTGGCGCGCATGCTTTTATAAAATAAATCCATTATGATTAGTTAATGAAACCTGGCCAGGTTCCTTAAATATCGGCAGCCTTTTAAATGTATACAAAAAGAAGGTATAGCATAAGATTGTCGTGATTAATTTTTCGAGCTTCTGGCCATGACTCTATGGCAAATAAAGACATATCGATACAAGACTGAGATACCCTGCCGCCTCCCTAGATGGATCCATGAGGATCCGTTTATGCACTTCTTTTTCTCTTCAAACTACAGGAACAATTTCAAACTAACCAACACACAACATTTATAAAAATAGGATGATTAGACTGCCTAATAAACCCTTCCTTCGGCATTTTGCCGTGTCATCGGGTAAAAAGTAAAGCGTTGTCTACAACTTTCCTAAGTGTGCTCTAAAACAAGCTTTTACGAGCACGTACTTAAATTAGAATACACTGAAGTGTACGAAAACACGCTCGTATTATTTTACTGACTGAATACATAATAATGCCGTAAAATTGTGATGATGACGTATTTTAGGGAAACGGTAACCACTTGTTACGGATTTTATTGCGTCATATTGATATTATTTTAACCCTTACATTTCGGACTGTTTACAATGCCCATAGGGCTGTCACCTGTCTAATATTCGACTTAGTATTGGAAATCACTGTCACGAAATAAAGGAAGAGTAGTATCGAAAATACACCTTATAGCTGCTTTAGTCGCTGCTTTACGCGTTGGAAATGGGACTGCTGAGCTCGAAGACCTAAGTGCGATTTTTACCTCGAGTGATATTAGGTATTTATATGAAAGTCTCAGTAGAAAATTCTCACTAAACCAAGAGACACTTCTGGATTCTTTATGAGGTTCTCATCTATAGCTACTATTTTTTTTAATTCATACAAGATAACAAACAAGCACTATTTTTTTTATTTCTACTGCACATCTCATCAATACAATTGTTGTGGGTCAAACTACTCCAAATTCTTCTCAATTGGGTGAAGAAATTCCTATTCTTGAAAATGAATTAAGATATCCTAAGTAGGTAGGTACTTAATATAGATCTAAGTAATACTTAAAGTAATTACTTTATTCATTTCCATTGTGCGAGGGAAGGAGCTCATAAATTACGGATTTCCATCCAATAAGTAGCCACAACAAAAAGCAGAGATTACACAAAATCTTTTTCCATTAGCAATTAATCCTTATAAGATGATACTTTTTGACTCGACGTTTTTATAACGCTTTTATGTTTTTTCTTCAAAAATATTTAATTGAAAATTGACTTCATTTCAGTGTAGGCACCCAGATTATGATTTGTTCTTATATTGCATAACTCTCTCTGTCGTTAAATTCAAGTTATGGCTGTTGATGTTACGATACTATTGGTTGCGACTAGATTCGAGTCCCAGGTCGAGCAAAATGTTATTGGGTTTTTCTATGAAATTCTCTGTAGCAGCTCGGATTTTTAATTTCGGCAATAGGCTCGCCCCTTATTATATTGGACTAAAACATACTAAAGAAGCAATAAGAGTACTAATATACCTACCTCCAGTTGTACTGTACATGAACACTCCTGCCTCACCTTTAAGGGGATACAGGTGCAATCCTATTTATTTATGTTTATGTATTTACAGTTACGAGTAGATATATAAACGCACACAAAAGTGCTTAAGCGATTTTTGTCACTAAAGTATAGGTTCGTAAATACTATGTTCGTAATACCACAAAATTTCTGTCACTACTTTAGTACAAAATCGCTTTTGAATTTTGACAAGTGTATACATGCGTTTTCTGGTTCGGTACACCAGACGCTTTGACCACTAAGCTACCGCGAGCCCCGCTCGCCAGTCGAAATCTTCCTTCACATTCTAATTTACGTCTTAAAGGTAACGTAGCGACATCTATTGTGAATTCTTCACAACCGACACGACTAACTTTACAGGTAGTTCGATGTCGTATGATGCTACCTTACCTATTAACTATCTTTTCACCATTTTTTCTTCATTAAAAATTACTTGTAATCTTAGCATGGAAAATGCTTAAAAAAAATACAAAAAGAAAGTGTATACATGTTTTTGCTCGTGGCTGTACTAGGTACTCCTAGACCAACGAAACCGCTCCTACTTTATTACATCTCATAGCAAACCTAACTCAAGTGAGGAGACGATTTATTAGCATCTAGATTACCGCTATCTTCATTACCTACTCTGCCTTCGCCAGTTTGCTCCATATCTGAATGCCTTTATCGACGTAAGCACTTATTTCCCATCTTGAAGGGGGGACGGAGTCTGGCTCGAATGATAATAGCCTGATTAAGAAAGGTCACGACTCGCAACCTTGTTTTGTTTTCTTTTAGCAAAAAAATAAAACAAACGCTGAGAGTTATTTCGTAAATAATTCGAGATACACAAGCTAACGCAACCGATTTTATCTGTCTGAAAATTTTATTATTAATATATACATAATCGTTATAGTCAGGTGAGCTATAGGCTGAAAGAACTACCGAATGGGTACCAAGGCGAAAATTGTGAGACAAGGTTGACTCCTACCGTAACGTCTGGCCCTCATTAACAGATAACAAAAGAGACATGTGGTGAAAAGAGAGAGGGAGGCCTTTGCCATGCAATGGGAAAGTACAGGCTAGACTGATAGATAGATAAGGGCGGGGGGATACATTTCCAGTCATAGAAGAGACTGGCCCTCATTAGCAGAGAACGAAAGAGAAATGTGTGGAAAAGAGAAAGGGAGGCATTTACTCAGTGGAACAATGATGATGATGATGATGACTGGTCCGACCGATTTCGGTCATGGCGACCGCTTTATGGACTCTGTTGTCGCTGGTGAGCTCGCATGTGGCTTATGTAGCCAATTTTCTTGGAACAATACAGGCTATATTGATAGGATAGGATAGATAGAATAGATACATAATGAGGCCGGGTATATATTTCTAGTCGTGGAAACACCAGACGTTTAAGGTCGGTTCAGCGGCGATCACAATAGATATAAGGTCGTAGTGATATTATAGTCGCAACTAAATAAAAATAAATAAAACACCAAAGATAAAACCATCTTTATCTTCAACCATCTTTATCTTTATATAAAACTTCAACGACAGTCGTTTTAATAAATGTTTTAAGTATATGAAAATTTATCGATTTCAGAGAAATTTCAAATTGCTCAGCATCATTTAAGCAAAAGTCATCCATACCATAGGTACTACCATACTATAATTCATCTGTACTAATATTATAAAGAGGAAAGATTTGATTTTTTGTTTGTTTGTTTGTTTGTATTGAATAGGCTCCGAACTACTGGACCGATTTGAAAAATTCTTTGTATCTTCAGTGATAGATAGCCCATTTATCGGGCAAGGCTATATATTATCACAGTACGACTAATAGGAGCGGAGTAGTAATGAAAAATTATACGAAAATAGGGTAAAAACTTATAAGACCACGCGGGCCAAGCCGCTGGCGGGAAGCTAGTTATAAATGTAACGGTATCTAATCTGGCAGTTTGTTACCTTTCACGCCAAAAATGTTCCAGAGAAAAATTACATCCTGAGGACATACATAGGCTTATTATTGACCCAAGAACTCCTTTGGGTTGCCAGTGAACCCTTGGGTAAAATCTTCATAGTATGACGTTCTACCTATGTAGAAAACTGAACTCCGAATAAAGTTGAGAAACACAAGTCGGTGACAGACAAAAGGAATTTTCGTTAGACCTAGTCTGTTCAAACATTTTAGTAAAAGAAAACAAACCCAGAGAGATGTGTTGACGTAGTTTCAGACGTTTAGTTATTTTTGAACAAAAGTGTAGTTTAATAATAATGTACTAAAGTTTCGTTTTAATTGAATTTTGTTAAAGGCAAGCGCTTACAATGTGTTTTTGTAGAAGTTTGTACCTACGTTTTAGAATACAGCTAAAATTAACGTCTAAATATAATATGAACGCCTCAGGCCCCAAGTTGTTAACTTGTTAAACTTTATGTTATGAAGAAATATCACAAAAGCCATTAATTTAGGACTAAATTTCAAAATATTATTGCAAGTTCTTAAGAATATGTTGTCTAGACGTAAGGATCCATTCATCCATAGTTATTTTAAGTCGATAAACTCAACTTTAATTCAAACAATAAATCTTTTAATTAATACTGATCATGGAGGTTCTGTTCAGATCTCCGCAGCTACTGAGAATAACGTCTGGTTTGATTCTGTTTTTGATTTTTCCAATGAAATTTTTAGTAGCTCATTGGTAGTTTGGACTTGTTACCCTGTTACTTTGTAACCCTTCTTATGGCAATAGACCGCCCCATATTACAACATTTTGGAACCGTACTCAACTGGTTTTTGACTTTTCCAAAGGACCTATTTAATGACGTAATTGAAATTTTATCGTACCAGTAGTTCTGGAGATTAGCGCGTTCGACCAAACAAACAAACTCTTTAGATTTATAATATTAGTATAGATTTTAATGTCAATGTATCCACAATATTCTTGACAGTTCTATTCGTATTTGGAACGGATAGTCTCTGTAATAATTAATGAACAGTCAATAAACCTTTGAGGTATGCCTTGAAATCGGATATGACATCACATCACACACATACCTATATATATATCAATCTCTACGCAGGCTACGTCACCCGTCAAACGTGGCGTGTTTACACGATACGTGTATTTGAGTCGATATCAAATGCCAATCATAACATAACACCCTTTACCTGAAATTGTGTTAAGGATGGGAGTTTACCCCGCAAAATTAACGGGTATATAGAAATACGCAAGTTTGAATCCTGCCTGTGGTTGAACTTCTTTGATAGTTTTTTTTCTTTAAGTAAATAACATAGCTTTCGAGTAATAAGAATTACTACAAAAAAAAATTTACGACGTCTGTGGTCTAGTGGTTCGAGTACCGGACTGCTGATCACGAGGTTGGGGGTTCGATTCCCACAAGACACAAACATTTATGTGATGAATTTAAGTGTTTGTGTTTGTCAGGGTGTTTCTTATATATTAATAAGTATGTATTTACAAAAAAAGTATTATATCCATTATCTAGTACCCATAGTACAAGCTCTGCTTAGTTTGGGACGAGATAGTGCTGTGTAAAAAAATGTCCCAAGATATTAAAAAAATACTTTAGTTTCGACGGCACTTTGTTAACAGCTTCACTAGTGTACCTAGTAGCCAAAACGCGCCTGCTGAGTTTGAGTTCCTGGGTTCCATACCCAGTTCGAGCAAAAATGACCAAGCAACTACTTACATTATGTTTGTTTGTGTACTCAACAAAATATAATCACATTTAAATGCAATTAGAAACCAATTTTTCATCAACACAGAACATTTAAAGCTATTAATACACACACACCGCCCTTGGGAAGCTCATTTCTTCAAAAAACTATGTATTTTATCGCGGCATTTAATTACTAAAAATCTTTTAGCTAATACAGTGGCGCACCCTACAGTTTTCAGCGGCGTTTTAATTATGACGTGGCATATTCGCGCCACGTGCTGTTTCATTAGCAACGTAAACAGTTTTAATCGGAGCAGTGTGGCCGCGCCCTAAAGATAGCGTGGAAACGACTTGGCTATTTGTTTTGATGATTGTACTTTTTAGCCTTTTACTTGGAGTGGAATGTTCGAATGCAGTGTGAGTTATTTGAAGGTGGGGTGGATTCTAGCCATCCAAGATAGCCTGATAGAAGACGACTTATGGAATCTACAGGGTTCATATAGTTTCGATAAATTTTAAATACCATCACCTGTATTCGCCGAAGGGTTAAGAAGAGTTATACTAATGTAGGTTGTATGTATGTTTAGGTCCCATGTAAGAGTAGATTAGCTTATTGCCACCACTAAACGAGCACAAATCGAAAGTTCGAGCTGCTAAGAAAAACCCAATGACACTGCTCGAATTGAACCCAGGACCTCTAGCGTAAGAGTCGTGCTTAAGATTAATAAAGTAGTTGTATCATAATATGTATTGTTTTAGTTTAACTAAGGAAAGGTTTCTACCTTTCTTTAGTAAAAAATAAACAGAACAGACATCTATACTAATAATTTAAAGAGGTAAATTTTGTGAGGTTGTAGGGGATAGTCTCTGGGTCTACTGAACCGATTTTCAAAATTCTTTCACTGTTATTTTTAATGAAGGAATAAATCGGCTGGCAAGCAGGATTCGAACCTGCGTCTTCTGGTTCGGTACACCAGATGCTTTGACCGCTAAGCTATCGCGAGCCCAGCTCGCCAGTCGAAATCTTCCTTCAAAGTCTAAACTTACGTCTTAAAGTGACGTAGTGGAATCTTAGTATGGAAAATGCTTTCACTGTTAGAAAGATACATTATCCCTAAATTCTATAAACCACTTTTTAGATGAAATTATAATAATACCCGAAGCGAAGCGAGGGCGGATCGAAAGTAACTAATAACACTAGGGTAAGATTTTTTTTTTGGGTCGAGCTAAGGAAGGGGTATTATTATATTAATCAATATTTTTTTCAAGTTCAAGTTTAAATGTTTTTATTTCAAATAAGCTTTTACAAGCATTTATGAAACGTTTATTTATTTATTTAATTAATTACTACGTATCCACCAATTACAGCAACTAAAAAAAAAAAAATTACATTACATGATTCTAGTTGCACGGTTCCAAAAAGTTGATCCTATGGAGAAGAAGCCGGCAAGAAACTCCATGGACACTCTTAAAATAAGAGCTGTTACATTTTTCACTGGTATAATAACATATTCAGATAGCAGGATGTGTGGACATTGCAGATTAATGTCTTAGTAGGTACTCAAAGACGAGCTTATTAAAAAGAAAACGTTCTCTGTATCCGATAACTCGGCAGTAGCAAAACAGTACTATGTGGAAGGATAGACGTCGTCAAAATAAATAAGACTACGTATGTATGTGATATCATCTAACAGTTCGCTCTCAATACAGTCCTTAAAAGTTTAGAAAAAACAGCATTACATATTTATTGCCGAAGCATCCTACGCGTAAATATTAATGAAGAGGATCGTGCCGCGCCCGCGCCGATCGAGGGGCGGTACAAAATGTAGGTACGAATACATATTGCAAACGATATCGCATAAATCAAAAGGAATCATATGCGTGTGTTTGGACTTAATGAAAGGTCCTTAGTTGTCTCAATACCTAGTATTTATTGATGTCGTTAAATTGTATCGGTTTGTGTCGAGTGGGTATAAGATCTTAGTAATGAAGTTTTATGTTGGGAATAATTTTATGTTTTATATACCTATCTACCTACATATTGTGCAAGTTTTAGGGCCAATTTAACCTCTTAAACCTCGCGTTAAATTAGCTGGCAAATAATTTCATTTCGATTTCGACTTCGCGACTTCGTGAGTAGGATTCGCGGTGGCTTAGCGGTCATAGCGTCTGGTGTATTGAACCAGAAGACGCAGGTTCGAATCCTGCCCGTGATTTTTTCTTTCATGAAAATATATAAACTTGTAATCAAATTTTGCTCCATTTTTTTATTTTTGTAGCGGTTGATATGCAGAGAATGTAAAACAGGCTTTTAAGCTTATACTCGTAAAACACAATGACATGTAGCTACAAAATCAAGTCCCCCCTCTTTTACCAATCGGAGCCCAACAGACTGCACTATCGATGATGTTATCTGTCATACCGCATGTTGACGTGTCCCATCATTAGCCATGAGTTATGACGTCAGTGGCTGCACTGAACAGAACTGTCAGGTGTATTGTTCAAGGTAATGGAAGATGACTTATGGGTTGTGGGAAAATGGTTATTGTCTACTAAAAAGAAGAAAATCGGAAGGAATCGAAAGGTTATATGAGTCGAGTCAGATGCCAGACAAAACATTTGTCAAACATGCATACATTTTTCATTCCCTAAAATGAACCCTAAATATCTTACGTTATGTCTACTGTAGAATCGACATAAACCCTTGTCTACGTTGTCATGCTACATCCATTGTTATTAATAATAGATCAATCTGTCGATCAATCTGTAGGTTCTTATCATGTGTAATTACAGACAACGCCGCAAGAACACTGGCCGGTCGGTAACAGCCGCCGAATCACAACAAAAGTCCATTAGTGGGTACTGCTGCACGAATTAATTAATTCACACACGGTTGGCCCCCCATTTACTATAACGACCCAAGATGTGCCCCTATTTCGGGATCGCAGTGGTCAATGATTCCTAATGTGATTTGGTCAAACTTTGTTTAGAGGATTTCGATTCACGCAGTTCCGGGTTGAAAGTTTTGTTGAGTAGGAAATTAACGTAAAGTACAAGCGCGTAATTAACGGTTGAGAATCGTCCAGAATCTGGCTAGAAAGATTTTAATCCGTTATCTGACAAAGACGAACTTGACGCCTTTAAAGATCAACTCAAAAAGCCAAACATGATGGAAGCATTCAAAAATAAACTTGCAGTAGTTTGTGAAAATAAAAAAGGACGTGGAAGCAATAACGCATATGAATCAGTGGATGTAATATTCACCAGAAAAAATATAAAATACTCTTGGGCTAGTGGCTTATAAATATAAGACCAACGTCAAAAATTTGCTACAAAGTCTACACTCGAAAGATTTATTAATTTTTTGAACTTGTACATGAATCAAACACAAATTACACCTTGGAATGCCAAAATTTTTTTAAAACTGTATTGCGTCATGCAGAGACTACAAATAAAATAAAGATATTGCTTAAATCACCAAGCAAATTTAGACCCAAACGTAGTAATACAGGTTCTCAAAGAAATTCAACAGAATGAGCAGTCACATGATTAAAGTTCTACTATAGTCAGTCTGCAACGAAAATTCACAAGATGGTTACTTAATTAACGTTCTTAAGAATTATGTTGAACAATTTCAGTTTGATGAATATGTACGACTTGCCACAGAGATTGAAAGTATAGAAAAAAAAACAATTTAATCCTATATCTGACAAAGAAGACCTTGACGCCTTTGAAGATCAGCTCAAAGATCCAAACATGGTGGAAGCATTCAAAAATAAACTTGCAGTGGTTTATGGAAATAGAAAATGGCATGGAAGCAATAATGCATATGCATTAGTGGATGTAATGTTCACCAGGAAGTTTATAAAATTCTCTTGGACTGGTCGCTCTAAAGGGCCAACTTCAAAAATTTGCTTCAGTCTAATTTTTTTGAACAGACACAAAGTAAACTATAATAGAATGCAAAGATTACTTTAAAAATTTTATGAGTCGTGCCGAAACTAGAAACAAAAACAAGACATTGCTTAAATCAACAAGCAAATTTAGTCCCAAACATAGTGTGACTAACAACATAAAAACAAAGAGAGTCAGGTTCTCAACGAAATTCTATAGAATGATTCTGATGATGATAATTATTCGTTAAATCAGTAATCTTAGCCCGTTCAACATGTCAATTAAGGTTTTCTCAAACATTTGTAAGTGATAGCTTCATAACTGCGGGCACAGGTAGCGGGTGTTCTATTGTGTTCTCGCGTTCACGCGGCTATTGTCCGGAACAATGAAGATCCGGACGGTAGCGCTAAACATCGGACATCAAATGGCATGCAAACAATACCGCTGCAAATAAGCTGGCAGCCTAGAGGTAGTGAAAAGTTTTTGACTTAGGCTCTTATTATGTGCAGAAGAAACACCTGATATTAAGTCATGCATGGAGATGTTTTCCATTTAAGGTACAGGTTTAAATTGGATTTCAGCAACTTGAAAGTGAGCCTCTTATCCAAAACGTTTGTTTAATAATAGATAGTATAATATTAGATTGATAGATATTGATCTATCATATTTAATCATAGGTTTCTGTGGCATCCTTTATGACGCTATAAAATGGTGTTTTACGATATTTTAACGACTCAATATCATGCAAATCAAAGTACTAAAGATCGATGAAGTCCATCTAATGTCGTAAAACTACAGACTGTTACCGAAAATAAGATGAAAGTAGGAAGTAATTTGGTATACGATATGCTTTTTATATGTAGTTTACGTCACTTATTAAGTAGTTTGTATTGAGAAGACGAGTCACCTGTAGCCGTTAATTGGTCATCCATGGATACCAGCAACATGAGGAGATGCTGATGCATCGCCAGCCTGTTTGAAGGACCACACGTCATAGAGCAATTGGAAATGCTCTTATATAAAAACCTGGCTTTTTTTTTCATTTTACTATGAGATATTTTAATTATTGTTTATATTTTACCTTATATTGGTTTAGTCCACGCAGGATGAATGCCATACGCAATGAGGATACATAACATTTTGGAATTTAACTCTTTATTGATTGTTACAATGGTTTTACTCTATGTCATGTACACAACGACTCACGTATATATTTTTTCTATTCTACCATAAATAAAATAGCTAGCATTTTCTCCATGCAAGTGGTAGGTATAAGTACTGCATTTCTCAGTGCAAGCAACCCTTAGTATTCAATAGCCAAGTCTTTAATGGTTATTGCTACCACAACAAGCCAGTTTGTGGTCTCAAGGACTGTGCTCCAACCGTTAAATTCCATTTAAACTGAAAGTTCTTGTTCCCACTCGATTCGTACAGTTGATGCATTTTGTATTTGGAATCTCAACAGCTTCAATAACAATAAAATATACATACTTATCGCAATCTCGAGTAGGTCGGAGCCTTAATGGGACTCTCCTATGCGATATCGAATTTCTGTATTGTCAAGGAAGGGGAGGCTAGGATCGGACCTTTTTGTACCTCATTTATTACCAATTTGCAACAGCTATTTATAACGAATCGACGGAGTAAAGCACGAGAAAAGTAGTATTTTTTTACTTGAAAACGTTTGAGTATTTACTCGGAATCATAAGGTAAATATTTTTGTTACATTGTGTCGTAACGTTCTCACAAATGGAGGCTTTTAGTGTTGTTATTAAGAGGTAGGTGGAAATATTTTTTTACTTTATTTATTTGAAGGTCTCGAAATACTAATGAACTCGGTTCCCAAGATGCCTATTACACTAAATTATGTGATTAAATACTAAGCATCACCGTATCACGACATCAACTATCCAAACAAGTCGATTGGACTCCGAAACAGTCGTCACAAACTTGTCTTATCTTCGGCGATGAGCTCTTGAATGCTGATTACCCCGACGACTCCCTCAAATGAACTGAAACGAGTCGGTGTCGAGTGGATCGGGGGCATTTGGAGGCTATCGGAGTTCGCCCCATCTCCGGAGTGTCATTAGTTAATGTTGCGGGCAGTTCCTACAGAGATTTAATCTGGCCGCAGTCTCAGATCAGTCGATTCGCCCCCGCTTCCTCGCCGACCGATCTTATCGCACCGTCATTACCGTTCCGGCGATAACACGCCCCACGCTGTATGTCTTCGCCGAGATTACAACAACTCTATTACATGGAACTTTTATGACCGCAAACCTTCGCCGCAAACATAAGTCGCCGAAATCCTAAATTTGTTAGCCGCTCATTAATTGCGCACATTAAACCCGTCCAATTACATGGTCAAGGGAGAGCATATCAGTGTATCGCGACCGCAACGTGCGAGTTTGAAACGAAACAATTAACACATTCCATCCACAAATCTGGCGGCAGCAACCGAGCGTGCGCGTGCGTTAATTTAAAGCGAGGGAGCATGTTTTAAATTACGATTGTGCTGCATTATCGCAGGAGAGGAAAATATTTGGAAACAAGGAGGCGTGCCCTGGGGTTGGATCCCCTCGGAATAGAAATAGTTTCCGGGCCTGTCGTGGAATTACGACCGGGGCTCGGGTCAACGGAATGAATTTTGATTTTGCTTTTTCTATCGAACCGAAGCCGGATTATTGTGCTTCGTGTCCGCACCCTACGTAAGTTTACTTATGCAAACCTGCCTGCCCACCTTGTATAAATTTGAATATTTATAAGTACCCCGCCGACCTCTACAGTTTTTATGACATTGCGAATTTGATACTACGTAAAAAAATATTCCGGTAATTTTTCCTCATTCTTCAATTATTTTTCTTTCGAATACAATCTTGAGCTTTTTACCAAATTTGTTTTTCATAAGTAATGCAGGGCGAAATATAGCGAATCCTCGAAACGTATTTTGAAGTTTGCTGGAAATAAATGAGCTTCACAACGAAGGAAGAACTATTATTATTTTTTATTTTCAACACGTTGGGCTTCAATTTTAGAGTTTTACAATACTTAGTACTTTCTCTAAGTACCAGTATCTATTTATTCACTTTACTCATAACAGTCGCTTTTATAAACCTTCGTAACAATAGAATTGGGCATTACCCTTATGGAAAGGATGATATATTATGTCTAACAATTTCACTATAGAAAATTTATTTGTATTGATAATGTAATCCATACTTTCTCAGTGGATGCCTACGTCATAATATCTATTTATGTGCCAAATTTGAGCCCAATCTATTCAGTGACTTGAGCTGTGCGTTGATACATCTGTCAATCACCTTTTCCTTTTATATACATATACAGATAGTCCAATATTTTGAATTCTTAATTTTTTACGGCCGGGTTGAAGTTAGCTCGTGCCAACTTCAAGCCGGACAATACGATTGGCGAGAACTGTACCCAGATCAATCTACAAGTTAACCCTTATAATGTTGATGTTTACACAAAATCAGGAAAATCAGATTACAAACAAATAGAAATAAAACAAATCCAATTCTTTATGACGCGGAAGTGTACAATAAAAACACAAACAACGTTGTCCGTGTTGGGCAAAGAGTTGGCTCGTAAACAGCACATAAATGTCTAGTATTTCATTTTGGTGGGACCCCTCTATCTCTTCAACAGTAAATTTGCTTGTAAAAATATCACAATGCTCGAACGTTTATTGTTTTCCTTCTAATTGTCGAGTTTTATGTTTGGGTAACCGTGTTTTCGAACATGAAAATGGATGATCGTGTTTCTATATTTTACAAAATAAACATAAAAACTGTTATCTTTTTGTATCTTTTAAGCATAACCCGCCAGTCGATTTTTCCTTCAATAACAATCGTTTTAGGGCTAACCAATAGACACATTTAAGTTAAGCTTAGTTTAGATGGACCAGCAAGGTAGTTTCGCTATTTTTTTTCGATCTGACAGCGCGATCCTACCTATATAATAATATACATATAAAGTGATTCCTTATTGTAAGCCGAAATCTAAATATGTACGTATTGTATTTCAATTCATACATCACAATCATAAATAAGTATAATTTACATTTTAAAACTAGATATATAAACTAAATAACCATTTTATAAGGGCACTGAGTTATAAACCACTTATATTCTTGAATTTCCCAGGATCTGAGAAATCAGTGGGTAAGTTATTCACTCACACACAAGCCACAATGGAGATGATCGTAAACTTACCAGCAATAAAACAATATTATGATGTCAACATAAAAATGTTTACGGCCGAAGCTATAAGAGAGATCAGCTGAATTTGTTTAACAATAAACAAAGAGTTGTAAAAACAATTGTACAAGTACATGTATTACAAAAGCGCTCGACATGGCGTACAGACACGAGTAAAAATACGTGTACAGTTGGCAAAATTCAAAAGCAATATTCTCCCAAAGTACTGATAGACATTTTGTGGTATTACGAACACAGTATTTACGAACCAAAACTAGTGACATTGGGGTTATCTCAAAGTTGCAATAATTCATCCATGAAAAAATCGCGTTAGCATTTCTGTGAGAGTTTATTATATCTTTGCTTGTGACTGTACAGAGCACGTAAAGCCGTCGGTCCCGGTAGTCATACGAACACCTATGACAATCGTTAGTGGTAGTCAGAAGCCTAAAAAGCCTAACAACCAGTCTTTCCTTCGAATATCGGTATTGCCTAGAAATTGGGTTGCGGAGGTCTGATGGCAGTCGCTCCGTGTAAAATACTGATATTCAGCCGCATCCTGGTTAGACTGGAAGCCGACCCCAACATGGTTGGGAAGAAGGCTAGGAGGAAGGAGGAAGAAGCTTGTGACTGTACAAATCCGCTTAAAGGACTTTGCCCAGCCCACCGTATCTGTGTGATTGTGAAGATAAGAATGCCAACGTTGCGAAAATCAACATTGTTACATATTAATTATTATAAGTTTCCAAGTAGCCTGTCTGTATTTTTCCCTTTCACGCCTGAACAGATTACGATAAAGATAACCCTCCATCAGCAGTCGGGTAAAAATTTGGCACTGATTGGATAAAGATACCAGACCAGACTACCGTTTGTCTCAAAAAATGCGCGTAATAGCCAGTTATATATTTAAGCTAATATTAAAACATAAAAAGATTAAAGTTGGTAATATGTAGCAGGTACCTACATTTTGCCGCAAGTAAAATGATAGCTACAAAATCGTAATGTCGATAAAGTTAACGATAATGCCTTTCTCTTCTTAACTTTAATGGCTGGTGCGGTATCAAAAGCATTAATCCAAAGACTAACATTACGATAAACTTTAAGCAACTATTGCTAGTTCTCTAGCCTCAAAATTACCCTTAGTTCAGAACGGAATAATCAAAACTAATTTTAGGTACTGACTCAATAAACTATCGACAAGTATACAACGTGCATATAAAGCATTGAGGTATAAGTTACATATTTACTAGAGATCACAAAGCAAAAGTTGATTTTTCGCAATGATTTGCCGGAGTCATATTCACCGAGTTGAGTCATAGCTTATAAACTATGACTCAACTCGGTGAAACACAAATGCTAAGAAATGGATCATCTCCGAAGTAAAAAAAACGTTAAAAATTAATGGCCAAATTATTTTAGGATCTAAAAATTTACGCAACACAGTCTAGTACAGACAAGTAGAAGTATAAAGACAAGTAGAAGTATAAGTATGTATAAGTAAGAGTATAATTCCACTCCAAAATCTAATGAAAATCCTGCAATACATTTTACTAGGAGCATATTTTCTATGGGCACAGATTTTGTGGAACGTGGATCTAGTACTTACAGTATTATTAGCTCTATGAATATAAACCCATTTACTGGGTAGTACAAATTGGTTAGGTTAGGCTCAACGCAAACACGCCTATCGATGTACACAATATCAGGGTTTCTGTTTACAAATCGAATGTTCTGTGAAAATCATTTTAGTTACGGGAAAATTTCGGTTTTAGAACATCTTTAGATATTCGGGGAATTGTTGTTAATATGGAAATTGTAACATATAAATCATGATCACCTAATTAAGTATAATAGGGATATATTCTGGTTCTGATTCTGCAATTGCATTTTGCAGCAATCATGCGTAAAAAAAGTGTTTGTTTAGTATTAACACTATCTTGAGCGTGCTCGTGGATAGATGGGAGCAAAGAGTATATAATATAGTCTATGGATGGGAGTCTCCAACGCTGCGACATTGGATGACACTCCACACTCAGTAAACTAAGTAAAATCATTCTACTAACACTAGTTATTAAGTTAAAATTGTAACCAACAATAAATGCGTCAACTGAAATATATGCTTATTAAGTATTATTACATATATACATATGTACACTCACGCCTCCCACAGGGGCAGACAGAAACTAGAAACCCGCCACCTAAACGATTCTTACATAGGTACTTCTTTAGCTTCCTCCACATTCATAGGTACATCTTGTCATACTAACGCACCGGTTGTGAGTAGTACGCACATGACCTATAAGAAGTACCTCACGTAATTATATATAATAATAATAATAATTTCGCATAAGAGATTAGAGACTTAAGAGATTAGATCAAAGCTCTCCAAGGGGCCTCTACGCGTTGGACCTGTGTCCCAGCGCAACCCTTCCAAAGGACCGGATGTCTCCCTCACAGGAGCGTGAGCCGTGAGTTCCTAAAGGAGATACAAAAAATACGTATTATTATTAATATATAGAAGGCAAACTTCAGAGGAATTACCCAGAGGTATCAGGAAAATCATGAAAGAGCCCTTTCTTTTTCCAAGTTTCTATTCACTTCTATCTTTTGTTACCATTTCAAATAATCTTAATCAAAATCTCAATCTATTTTCAAGTTATTGAACACCAACAGATTAAGTAATTCTTAAGAAACAAGATTCTCTTAAATCTAAATACAATGTTCCCGTAAGCCAAAAGCTAGTTAAACTATACACAAGTCGCTACGTCTTTGGAATAAACTCTAATTTGTAATCTGAACCTGGCAACTTTGTTTCAGCTCCGTCAAGACCGAGTCTAATAAATCTAAATGTCTGGGTCGGCTTCACGGAACAAATTCAAGATCTTGTTGAACTGATAAAGAGTTTTGTGGAATACTTGTAATGTGGCATTCGTTTTTAGATGTAGGTATAATATAATGTTTTAATGTTTAGTGTTTACGTTTTTTTTGACATAATTCTTTTTTAAATTATGTTCAAATTCAAATCTTTATTGCTTTCATATGTAATAAGGATGTTACAATAATTTGTGGTATCAATATGAAACCCTGCAAGCGCGCTGCAAAATTAATATTTTAGTGGAATTTGGTACGATACAATAACAATATTATCATTTATATTTAATTATATTATTAATACAGTTATCACAATAAAAATTAAATTAAATTACATTAAAAAAAAACTATATCTAATTTATACTCATACAATTATTACTATTTGTGTGCATCTATTATTATTTAATTATTATTATTATTTTATATATGTATTATATTTTATTTTATTTGTTGTTATGCAACTATTCTCACTCGTACTTTAGAGATTGGGCTGATATAACTTTGAGGAGTGGAAGGAGGGTAGGAAGGCGTTCTACCTGCAGTGTGATCAACCGAGCTGATAATAATAATGATAATATGCTGTTTAACTTTCAACCATCAGCACATTAATTACTTAGATACCTTTTATGTAAGATTTACAACACTAAGTTGATAGTTTTGCACAAAAAAATAAGTTGAAATAAAAACTACTTGCGGCAATGAAATGTGTACACTCATTTTTGTGATAAAATCTAAAACAACAACATCGAGCTAAAAAAACTTTCACGAACGTTATAATAAATAATTAACCCCTTACAAAATGTATCAAGATAATAATGCCATGAAGATATTTACGCACTATCTCGCCTTGATAGAAAGAAAGGGATACTTAACCCTCCAACCTCGGTTGTACATTTATCTGCGGGAGGAAAGTAAACATCCTGTTAACGCATCGCGCGCCCCTATGGCGAGTGATGCCAGAGTAACTGCCTGCGACACAGGTAGGGATTTGGGGGTGATACGGGGGCACCTAATTTTACATATTACTTTACATTTTCCATGGAAGAGGTCTATTATTAAAATGATTGTTTGATAGATGATTGATACAACAATAAAGCTACTGAGAGGTAGGGCACAGCCATTTATGGCTCAAATCTGGAGCAGCCCATCTGGGGAAGTACCTCCACCTTACAAAAAACTACACCCAAATAACACACTTTATTGTGTGTTGTGTTCCTGCAGTGAGTAAGGTCGCCAGAGCTCCTTCTAAGGATGCGCTGCGCTGGCAGTAAGAGGAATATTCACTCAAACTGTCGGCGCAGTGAATCTGGTTTTTCGGGTCGGCAACGTGCGAGTGATACCCCTGATGTTGCACGCGTCCATAGGCTATGGTAACCGCTTACCATCAAGCGGGCCGTATGCTTGTTTGCCATCTTAGTGTTATAAAAAAAAACTTCTATTATTATAAATTCACATTATCATCATCTGCCCATATTCGTCCACTGCTGGACGTAAGCCTCCTTTATCAAAGACCACAGAACTCGATCTTCAGTTTCTTATAAATCCGGTAGAAATTTCCCAAAATCCTTTTGTTGTGGATGCGTATGTCCTACAGCGAACCTATCTACAAGTTCTTCCAGTTTCTAGGCCGTGAAGTTTTTGAGAGTGGTCGAATTTTGATTTTACATGTAAGCAGATATTTACTCAGGTTAACCTAAACCTAACCTGAATCATCACTTGTCATCTGTTGTGAAGTTAAACCTAATCTGAATTTACTATGCTTTGATCCTTAAATGAATTACAGCAAATATTCACGATATTGCATATAATATAGATTTGAATGTATTGAAAAGGTTCAATGAACTTTACATCAAACATTCAGCTTGCATTCTGCCTCGTATATGTCACATTAAAATGACAAATTTCCGATATACGTAGGCAAATTCTTTAAAAACAAATTTAATCTAGTGGGAACCCTCCATAACCCGTCCCCCAAATCCGTGCTTCCGCCATAGTTTTTATGTTTCCGCAGGCAGTAATATATCGTTCAACTGTAAGGATTTCTTCATATTTTTATTACGTATAACGCTAAAGCCAAGATTGAAAGTGGTAAGTCAGAGGGCGCTTTTATTTTAAGGTCCCACGGATACTTGTCAGGGGTGATCATTTTTATAGTGATATTTTTAAGGAGTGAATTTGTAGCATGATGTGTTGGAGTCAAACGTATCTTCAATTTTAACGCGGTAGGTGGGGGGTTAAGCGGAATGTTCACTTAAGTAGAAAGAGACTACGTAAAATAAAAGGCAGAGCTTATGATAAGAGAACAGTTGCTAAGTCAGAAATGGTTAATACTTCGAAGGTTAACATGTTTTTTTTATGGATATTCCGATAGCCTTTTTCCTAATCATGTTGGCGTCGGCTTCCAGTCTAACCAGATGCGGCTGAATTTTACAGCATTAAAAAAAAAAAAGCAGCTGTATTTTACACGAAGCGACTGCCATCAGACCTCCGCAACCCAATTTCTGGGCAATACCGATATTCGAAGGATAGCCCGGTTGTCAGACTTTTTGGGCTTCTCAGTTCCACTAACGATTGTCATAGGTGTTCGTATGACAACCGGGACCGACGGTTTTACGTGCTCTCCGAGGCAGGGAGGGTCTCGATGTGGTAAGAATGGTCACCCATCCACAGACTGAACTCGGCAAGCGCAGCTTAACCTTGCAGATCGGTTGAAGGATGCAGGTAATGAAATCGCCGCTCTGTATAATAATTATAGTACAGTTCACGCCAAACTTCTTGTCCGGGTTGAAGTTGGCACGAGCTAACTTTAACCCGGCCGTAAAAGTCGGAGAAAGAAAAATATTGGATAAAAATGATATGAAGCGACAGCCTACGACTTGAGCTTTCGTTATTATTTATTATAATCCTAAAATTTTCTTTCTCCGATTTTTACGGCCGGGTTAAAGTTAGGTCGCGCCAACTTCAACCCGGACAATAAGTTTGGTAAGAACTGTACCTTGTACTAAAAATTGTGAATATTAATATGTAAGTGTCTTTAAAAGATGTCTTAGCTACCTTACAAGACTGCTTTTGATAAACCATAATTTATGATACACATTAGAACATTTTCGTTAAATACCTAAATCAATCAATGTGTGCAGTGTCCTCCAAAATATTCTGGGGTACAAAAAGAGAACATTTTCTCCTCTGCAAGCTTCATAGCGTTTTAATAGCATAATTATACCTCCCCTTTGCTCAATATGTGTTAGATAATCCGATTCTATGTTACGTAATCTCATATAACATCTTTGATAACTTAATCTTTGATGTTGAAGCACAGAGATGATTTTAACTTTATATAGTAAAGTAAACCTCAACATGTTTCGTACAGAGTATGCTAGCCTCGAAGGCTTAGGCAGAGAATAAAATATCAGAATGGCCACTCTCCGCCCCTCCCTAACGTCAGATACCTCAGGGGGGCAATCGCCGTAAAAAAATGACAGCCAAACCATAACTGAACCTTAACCATTTCACAACTTTTTGTCATTTGGTATCGCGCTATTTGATTTGACAGCAACTTCAACCGTAACTGGATCATAACCATTTCTCAAACGCTGTCATTGTGCTGAACCGTTACCATTTCACAACTTTTTGTAATTTCGAATCGCGCTATTTGTTTTGACAGATACTTCAGCCGTAACTGGACCGTTACCATTTTACAAACGTTGTCACTGGTTGTCAAATGAACGTTTGCCACCGCAGCCACTTTTTGTGAAACGTTTGTGTGAAAATATAATTATTGTGTTAGTTTACGACGATGTTTCACGCCATTAACCTTCTAAAAGGTCCCACTAGTTGGATTTAGTGAAATCGCAGGCCCGAACGAGGCGACAAAATTTACGGAACAGATTGAGGAGTAGCGCTTCCTGGTCGGCAGTTTATAAAACGATACAGACTTTCAAAGCAGATGAAATAGAAGCCTGAGCTCATAGAAAAGTTAGCTCCTCATATTCCACCCACCATTCGTTCTGATACTCTGGATGTTACAACTAAGGTGTGTATATATTTTAATGTATCAACTTGGTAGCTATCACTTAGGTATGTACACCGCCGAGGGCTACTTAATCAATGTTTTATTACTATACCTTTAGGTAGTTTTAGTTTTAACCACAATTTCAGACTTCCACCTTAATTAAATATTGCATATTTTTTCAGGTTTTAGTTGCTCTTGCATTCTACTGCTGCTGGGTTTTTTCAGACCATAGTTAGAGATTGGCAAATATTGCTTATCGTAGGACAGTGTTTCCAAAGCAGACTTGAAAGTGACGACGGTTTCAAGCAAGCAACATTACAAACAGCAACAACCTAACCTAACCAACAGTTTATGAGCGCAGAATGACCGAAGACGCTAGCGGTAACAGCTCTCAAGGCTGGAGCCATCAATGAGCTTGAATAAGACGCACGCGCCAGTAGGCACTGATAAATCACCGTTAGGAAAATAGACCTATATTGGGTTGAACATAAACATTTTTGTGGATACTACACATAAACTTTTTGTCTTCTACACAAATGTTTTTGTTCAACCTAATAATACAATTATGGCTTTAAGCTATACTCTGTGTTACTACAGAAATAAATACTTATTTTTATATTTTTGGAAATGATGATGTAATAAAAGTTCATTAAAATGTATAAGTACCTATGTTTCTTTCAAATCAATTAGGATTTAAAAATTACTACCTACTTTTAATGTCTTCTAGGTAAAAAGAGTCATTAGTCTAGTGATCTTTAACGCTAGAGATCTCGGGTTCAATTCCCAATAACACTGCTTGACCTGGGAATCGAACCCTTGATTTTCCTATGAAATGCTCAGTAGCAGCTCGGAGTTAGGACATGTGCCCGATTAATGGCAAAAGGCTCGCTCCCATAGGACCTAACATACCGGCAAACTCTGTGCATTAGTGCACCAGCTCTTTCTAACCCTTTATGTACCTTCTAGTCAAGTTGTTACAATTTTAGGTGTCAAGATAAGACAAAGGCAAACATTACAGAAAAACATTTATTTGTAGGTAGGTAAATGTATTTTTACATCTTATTCTCATTCTTCATTTTTTCTACTTCTTCTTTCACTGGGACAATCTATCAAATTAATAATTGTTTCTAATTAATTATTGTTTCCCACTCCTTTAGCAGGCTGTCCGTAAAACTGAAAAAAGACAAAAGGGCGATATTTGATGTCTTGTGGTCAAACGGATTGTTTTTAACGACATGGACAAATACATTGTTTCTAATTCATAACAATAAGTACATATATAAAATGTAAAGTAACTCCTAACTGTATAACTGACATTTTCAGTCAAGAATCTGGCAAAAACATTAGGTACCTAGATTGCATCTTGATGAGGAAGATTTTTAGGGTACGACTGAGACCACAAAAACAGCTAGTTTCATATGAGTTATTTTCTTTTTGCAATACCTACGGTACTTACTTCCTACTATACCTACTAGAATAAAC
The DNA here is from genome assembly GCA_946251955.1 of Acronicta psi. Classification (NCBI taxonomy): domain Eukaryota; kingdom Metazoa; phylum Arthropoda; class Insecta; order Lepidoptera; family Noctuidae; genus Acronicta; species Acronicta psi. The sequence goes on along the minus strand of OX276482.1, from coordinate 8,770,832 downwards.
GAATGATTGTTGAACTTTACAAAGGAAAAAACCTTCTTTACCTGCTTATCCACCTTTAGAGGTATCTTTGACCACTCCTTGGCATTTCTTGCAGGTCCTTCTACATTTATGATATCGACGCATTTTCACTATAAGCTTGCGGACAGAGCACGATGCCCTTTTAATCTCACTCTTCTTAGCGCAAAGTCAAGGTGAAAATCCAGGAATTCAACGAGGAGCTCCAGTTTCCGAAGTGTTGATATTCTGCGTTTCATTTACATCAAATTTTACCGCAGGAAAAGTAGGGTTTATTTAAGAAACTAGTATTTTTTTAAAATAACACTTATTATATCAGTTATTAACTGAATTTTAGCAATTTAATTATTAAAACTTTATTTATAAAAATTGTTGTTGTTGTGACAATCAATGACAAATAAATCAAAAACCGTCAAATAATACATGCAGCCAGTTATAAGTAGAGCGATAAAAGAAGTTCCAATTCTAAGTCGAGAAATCGATTGTGTTTTATATGAAAATTTATATGTCAAATTAGCTTCTCTAGTCAAATTAACATGGCAACATTCAAACGGTTCACATTTGGTTACGTAGCAGTTATGGTCCAACTTTGGTTGACGTTTGAAAGTTTGCGCGATACCGATTTCCGTTCAGCTGGATCGTAACTTTTTGACAACCAAAACCAAATCTGATGCGAACCATTTCCAAACCTCAACCGTTGCAAATAGCGCGATCGCCCCCCTGTATATGCTTTACTATCGCAACATATATTAATAAAATATAAGGACTTTTTATTATATCGTCTCCTTAGTCGCTGGCCGGAAGTCTGAACGTGACCGGAAATGAATTTCCCGGACGTAGGTACTTGATACTTCAGTAAACGAAACACATTCAATAATCTTTGCAACAGTAAAATCAAAAAGCAGTAACTGATAACTACGCAAGTTTTTTAAATGATCTAAGTATGTACCTTTTTTTAATAAAACCACATCACCATCTAGTCCCAAACTAAGCAGAGCTTGTACTAATGGGTAAATACTAGATAATGGATATAATACTTATATAAGAATTATATAATTATTATATTTAATATACAGGGTGTTTGGTAGAACGTTGAACATACGAAAATGGTGGTTAGTTGGGGTCATCTGCTACCCACTGGGCCCAAATTATTTAACCTTGGCCGCACTGTTTTTTTTTTACTTTTTTTTAATTTCACAGAAAATTATCAGTTTTTTATCAATTTAAATTCGAATATCTTTACTTGTGATGGGTAAAACAGGCAGGATGTTGTTTTGTATTAATGTCTAATTATATTTGAATTTTAAGTAAAAAAAACTGGTAATTTTCTGTGAAATTAAAAAAAGTAAAAATGAAAACGGTGCGGCCAAGGTCAAATAATTTGGGCCAAGTGGGTAGCAGATGACCCCAACTAACCACCATTTTCGTATGTTCAACGTTCTACCAAACACCCTGTATAAGAAACACTCAGACAAACACAAACAACGAACGATTGAACCCACGACCTCGTGATCAGCAGTCCGGTACTCGAACCACAGACTTCGTGGTCACGACATAAGTACATTTTTGCCTACACATTCGGGGAATATAGGCGCGATAATATGTGACGTTAAAAATTAGATGTTAAATTAGATTAATGTCGTTCATCATTAGATGCAAAAACATAATTAGCTCTTTTAATGAAGGAAAAATAACTCGTGCCTCGGAAAGCACGTAAAGCCGTCGGTCCTGGTTGTCATACGAAAACCTATGACAATCGTTAGTGGAAGTCAGAAACCTAAAAAGCCTAACAACCAGTCTTTCCTTCGAATATCGGTATTCGCCCAGAAATTGGGTTGCGGAGGTCTGATGGCAGTCGCTCCGTGTAAAATACTGATATTCAGCCGCATCTTGGTTAGACTGGAAGCCGACCCCACATGGTTGGGAAAAGGCTAGCAAGAAGAATGAAGGAAAAATAACTTGTAATCTTAGCATCGAAAATGCAAGAGCTCTTAATATTTCTGATATTGCTATTCTCCTCTTTACAAGATAAGTGAAAACAACATGAGAAATACTGGTATCGCGACTGAGAAAGGCAATGTGACGTATTTATCACTCCTTTATCTTGATGAAACCATCATCTTGAGTTGAAGTATAACCGAGGGTCATAAATTCATTTTTATCTCCATTACATAAGTTTGAAAATGTTGAGTTTTCAGTATGTGTGACTGAACTTTGTGATAGGGTGGTAAAATGTAGGGTAATCAGTTACTTTAAGGTTTCCTCGGACGATAGCTTGGATATGGTAGGTAGGATCCACAACTATGTAGGAACCATAGACAGGAGAGATTTAACTGAATATTAAGTATTCGTTGTAAGTATACATACATACATAGCTTCACGCCTGTTTCCCATAGGGGTAGGCAGAGACTATAGATTTCCACTTGCTACGATCCTGGCACACCACTTTCGCTTCGTCTATGTTCATTAACCTCTCCATGCATGCTCGTCGGTTTAGGGTGCTCTTATATCTCGTAAGTATATTTTTTTTAAAGTTAGATTTAATTGCAAATTAAATTCCCTCACAAAACAGATTACATTCATCATCAACTCATGTATGTCCTACTGCTGGGCACGGGTCTCTTCTCATCATGAGAGGGATAAGGTTATAATTCACGCTAGCCTAATGCGGATTGTCAGACATCACATGCCGTCGAGTCTCTCAGGCATGCAGGTTTCCTCACGATGTTTTCCTTCACCGTTAAAGCGAGTGACAATTGCGCACATTATTTCGAAAAGTTAGAGGCGCGGGCGAGTTGGATTCGAACTCGAGACCTTTGACTTGGCAGTTTAGATTACATTGCTTTAAAAAAATTGCATATCTACAACATTCCATTCATTGCCTCATTAGTCTAGTGGTTCTAAACGTGGAGGTATTGGGTTAGATTCCCAGGTCGAAGAAAGTGTTATTGATTTTTCTATGAAATTCTGGAGTATAACAATAAGCTCACCCCTATTACATAAGACTTAAACATACCGGCGAATCGTGGGTGTACAGCAGTACATCTCTGCTTATCACTCGAGGGATATAGGCGCGAAGGTAAAAAATATTTATTTGTAACACACTTAGTAAAATAGTCTACATTTATATAAAAAGGTAAATCTTGGTTGCAAAAAGTAGGTCGTGTACTAAAACCTGATTTCTTTTGCACAATAAGACTTTTCGATTCCCTACGGATAGACGCTCTCCGTGAAAAACTACAGAATACAGACCCATTCATACAGCTTCATTTAAATTTAATTCGTTAGTGATTTCATTTGGGAATTACATTTAATCCTATTTAAATAGCGATGTAGAATAATTAAAAAGAAAGTTTCTAAGAAAATTGAGTTTCTTTTGCGTGAGTCAAAACAAAAACGTCAAAATTAAAACTAATGTACAATGTATTAAAAAAACCCCGTCCGATCCGAAAGGGGTATATAGGTATCCCAACCACAATTCCAAAAAATTAAAATAAATTAAATATTCATAAAAATAAGGCTGATAATGAAGTTTTAAATGCACGATTTTTGTACAAAAATTATCAAAATTACCCAAAATCTAGCAATTTTCTTGAATGTAACAACACTGTCACCTGCCGTTGTATATTTGGCACCTGTGACGATTGCCCCCGTAGCTATGGACCTAAGTTTCCTTGTTTTACAAAAAAAAAATTTTTTTACTTGTAATCTGAAAAGGATTACATAAATGTAATCTAATATCGATACCTAACAATACATTCACGGGTCGGACAGGATTTTCTTAACATGCTGTATAGCAAGTAGCAATAACTTCCCAACAAATAAAATCGTTGTATACCTAAGCCTTGACTTGTACGACATAAAGTTGGATTGCAGTCATATAATGGTAATGTGATGACTACTTGGTCGTATACACGTCTTTATTTTAATTTATTAGTCGTGCGACGAATATGTCATAATGAACTGTCTTGGCAACGTCGGTAAGACCAAACTATACGTTATATTACAGTCTTAGCTAAAACGTTTGTACGACAACGCAAAAGTCATAGTAACGTTATAAGTCTATTAAACGTTTTGAACAGACCAAATTACTTAGGTGTTTGACAAACCTTTATACTTAAAACATATTATACATGTAGCAGTTGTATTGACGTTTTCACAGTGACGTTTATAAAACGATCACTCTTGTTTTAGAACGGTTAATTAGAGACTTAAATGATTTGGTTGTTTATTAAGACTCAAATATAACCTTTATATTACATGATATCCGTTTAATGTCATGCCCTAACTTTTATCAAACTCGTGGTAGCATTTAAGTCAGGTTTTAACACTTTAAAACGTCTTGATCAATATTTTAGATAAAAGTTAGGTACTTGAATGTTAAAATGTTATAACATCTGCACTGCACGTTTACTATGACTAGTTATTTCCTTTAATAAATTCAAAGACAATTAATTTTGGAATATTGACAATATAAAAAGGATTTTAAATGTTTTGAAGAACCCTAATAGCTAGGTGTCATGGCGTATTGCATGGTCTTGAAATAACCTAAATACGACTATAAGTCTTAATGTCGTAAAGATATGTGTGCGACAAAGCAATATGTCTTACATGTTTAGAAATAAACACAACTTTATTAGTAAAGATATTATGATTTAAACACAAAATTACGAGGGGCATGAAATTCTGAATAGTATTTACATAGGTATATTATCATAAAACTTCAATGCCCAGTCGAACTAAACGGCATGAGAGACAGATAAAGTAAGCAAGGTATGAAAGTTAAATACAACTCGGCTTTTATTTCCTTATAATTACCTATTTATTTTTCACTCAAATATCGAAACAAAATCACAAACACGTCACTGACAAGATTTTTTTTAAAGTCTTACATGTGTTGTTCCCTGACTCAAATATTGACTCTACAACTAAGACAATGAGAGAGTACTGCTAAATAAAATATACTGGTAATAAAACTAACTTTTTTAATTACTAACTAATTTGCGAATTTTACCAAGTTATATTGTCAGACGTCCCGACGTGTGAGACCCCCTACAGCTACAGGTGGTAGGCGTCTTGACGTTATAATTACTAACAGGCACCTTACATTTTTGTTAGTTATTGGCAATCCGATTCACACAGAACGAGCTCACCGTATCCATCGGTGTTGCAGTCTTAAAAAAGTAGTTTTATTTTAATGTCTCATTTGCGTAAAATGTCAGAAATCAGTATTTATGTACTTAACAAATTCCAGTTTTAAACTAGAAACCACTTCAATATCCTCAATTACCATAAGATCGTTGTACCTCTATCCGATATTATAACATAAAACTCGATACTTCTATAAAATAAATAACGATTATTCGAATTGAACGGTGCCACAGTAACCGCGTTTAACGATACGAATAACGATAACACCTGCGGTTCCCGCGATAACCCACCGATTCATTTGTATGCGGTACCGGTATCAAAGTTAGTGCTGTACTAACACTTAACTGAACCGTGTAATTAGCATGGATATGCTATGTATGCGAAGCGGGTTTATAAAGCTTGATAATCGACCAAAAATTTTAACACAGGTGAATATGATATGAATTTTGAAATTTAGTTGGCAGCTTCGGGAGAGGACGCCTCACTGGCGCACATCGATCTTTTTTTTAAGCCCTGACGCAAAAACGATTGAAGTGTTCTAGCTATGTATGATGAAAATCGGTCCAAGATGGCCGCCGCCACAAAATGGCGAATTATATATTTTTTCATTTAGTGTCGTGGGTATTTTTAAATTTCTACTTTTTAACGTCTCGATGACAAGTAAAAATATAGGTAGGTATTTTGAGCTCATGCTTGTCCGGCCCTTATAAACTTAACAACGCGGATTGCGTTTGCCGACACGACCATCAGATACACGCGTGAACAGGACAAGTGGGGGCAAGAATGGCAAGATCAATCATAATATCCGTGAGGTCTTGTAAAAAGGCTACACTCGCAATCGGCGCGTGCGTATGACAAATGAAATTCATGGTTCAAACAGTGTTGTTGAAATTTTCAGTGAAATTTATTTATTTATTATAGAGTTACCAACATTTGTTTACACAAAAGCATTACAAATAAAGAACTTAAGTCTATAACTTAGTGTAACAAACAATTATAGGTAAATACAACATTTGCTTACTTAATATAGGTATACAGTCATAGTGTTTTTAAACAGTAACAGCTCGGTTTTTGCCCGGTTCATGGCTCTTGTGGGTGCCTCTGTCCCTTCAGGGAATACAGTAGTGATGGTGATGACGAGATGATCGATGTTTTTGTATAAAACAAAAACTTTATAGTTTGCCTAAAAAAATTTTCGTTAAAACGTTGTTTCCAAAAAATATATATGAAAAAGTACAGCGTCATAGACAACTAAAATATGGTACTTAAACAAATCAACAATCTGTATAATCAGACACTGCAGAGTTCAAAACCACATTGTTCGTTATAGTCACGTGCACAAACTCGTACGTTTAATAGACAATTTGTAAGTGAGTACACTTCTTCGGGGCTTTAAGTAAGTTACCGGGAGCGTTCTCCCGTTCTCACTTTCACCGACAATCAACGAGTAGCGGGCGGTAACCGAGTTTCGCTAACGAACTCGACTCAACTACACAGTAACGATGGCACCAACTTCTTAATTAGACCAAACTGACGATTGTAAATTTTTGTCTGTGTCGTATGCAGTTTTTCTGCCTTTTGTACATAGTTTGATTAATGCCTGCATGAGTCCCTACAAGTTCGCGGTCAAAAAGCAGAAACCAAAGCATGCAATATCTGATATTTTTAATTATAAGTTATAGTAATCTACTTATCTAAAAAAACAAACCGCCTCCAAAAACACATAGGAACTAAAAAGCAAAAAATAACATATTAACATTATGATTTCTGACTAAATTTGAGTCGGTGCCAAACAGACAATCAACGAACGTCATATTTGAATTAAATGAGTAGTTTGGCACCGCCTCCTCCTTTTTTTGAAGTCGGTTGAAAAGACTACGAATTTTGATTATGATAACAACTGAAACTAAATTAAGAAAAATAAAAATCAAACACATTTTTCTGCGTACCTAATCGCAAAACACCCGGATTTCTCAGTTGATATTTTAGGTTCCTGGCGGCGAATAACAATTTGGAAAAATCGTAAATACTAACCTATCATCACGCCTGTATTCCCCGAAGGGTTAGGCAGAGGTGTACTTATGTACGTCCACAGTTCGCCGGTATATTTCAGTCCTATGTAATATGGAGCCCATTGCCGTCAACCGGGCACAAATCCACAGACTCCGTGCTGCTTACGGGAATTTCATAGAAAAACCCACAACGCTTTGCTCGACCCGGGAATCAATTTCAGAACCTCTAGCGTAGCAGTTGCGCTTGCTACCAACAAGGCAGTTTAAATCTGCATTAACCTAGTTTTTAGTATTCGCATAACTTTTGTGAAATTATTTTTGTAGCTTTCGTGTAACACAGTAAATCTTCTGAGTTGGAAAGGGAATTTAATGTTAATATAAACACCAACATCCAAAATATTATTTACACCACATAATACCTTATAGTACGCATAATTTTTAGTATTATTCAATTACTAAATGCAATAAAAATTATATCTTAGTCGGGATTCGAACTTGCTCCTTCCGGCTACCTAAGTGCAGTGTACGTTTTAGCCATTAAGCAACCTATACCTTTCTTTCGCTAAAATGTACCTACTTAGGTATAACTTTAAAATATGTTCAAAGAAAATATAATACTGTCTACAGACGGATAATATTTGTGTAAATTACGAACACGAAGTGTATCAAATCATTATAAGAGTATCTTATAATGATTGCACATAACTTCAATAATATTATTACGCAATACAAAATGATCCCACTCGTCGCTAGGATACTAACGACAACAACAACCCAATGATCAGGAAAATAAACACGAAAAATTCCAGAAACGATTGTTACTTTTCTTCTGTAAAGGGGCCAATTACCGGGTTTTATCGTGAACCGGGCCCCTATCTCGGAGACTACCTATCGTATTGATTTGATGAATAATTTTCCAATCGAAAAGACATGAAAAGCAGAAACGGTGAAATAAAACTGAACGCCTATGTTTGTGCCGTACCTTTTCACATCTAAAAAGTTTGCAAATGTTTTAAACATACAAGGTGAATAAGACGTTACAGTATTAAATGACTTGAATAGAAATAAGCAAAAATAATAAGGAAATTGTGCATACAAATTAAACTGCCCAGCCGACAAATTTTATCAGTTTTTTTTATAATTACGATTTCATATTTTAAGCTACTTCCGTGATTTGTGTTGTATTTATTACTTATTTCATCATATTAGTCAAAAGAGGTCCAATGCTAAACACAGGCCTCCCCCATAAACTTCTACAAAGACCACAGTGACCTTTAATAGGTCATCCGTCCATCCCGTTGGAGGCCGTCCTATGCTATGCTAAGTACCTTATCTATTAATTTTTTAACCAACTCCAATGATACCAAAGTGAAGAATTTAATTTTAATTATATATTATTACTGTTTTATAGATTTCACAAGAACTAATAGGTCTTATGGAGAACAACCGGCAAGAACATTACTGAAATAATAAAGTAATGACATGTTTGTAAGAGTAACTTTTGCTCCGATTCTCGAAATTAATTTGTGGTTCTTATTTACTTTTGCTGTCTGGTAGAATATAAAGGTTTTTCAACTAATTGAATGTGTTTGAAGAGAGAAACAGTTGGAGAAATTTCAAAATATCATTCTTTCTCTACGCTCCAAGTTCTTGCTTGCTTGCAAAGCGACCATAAAGTTTCCCTGTGGGTCGCTAATTATTTTGTTTTTTTATTGAGCTTTGTTTGAGCAAGATAATATTATCTAAGAGTAAACAGACTTTGTAATAGTACCTCAAATTATTTAAACGTTATACACAAAATAGAGTTGTTGATTTAGTTTTATTGAAATAGGTAAATAAAAAGTTAACGTTCAATGAAAGCTTTAAATAAATCAATCGTTTCAGTCATAAAAAGTGGAATCTATCACAAATCAAACTATTGGTCTTCGATCTTAATTTATTTTCAAATCAATCTACGCAATTGAGTCTTGATGTATTGTGTCAGGTAATTTTATGTTTGTGTAGTTTTTCCGAGACACAGGGCTTTTTGTTCCCTAGTGTGGAGCCTGTCTTTCTAGAATAAAACAAAAGAGACTTTTAACGAATGTTTAAAACAACAACGGCCATTTAACATTTAGCTTTGCGTTTTAATTTTAACCGTCCGTTGAATGTGTTGGTGAACATAGCCCTTCCCATATCAAATAAAAGGCTTGCTAAAATGTTTATAACAACAGAGATCAAAATGTGCTGACTCATTCATCTGTGAAGCGACCTAAGCTTTTAAACATGGAATTAGTGATAAAAAAAACAAGTGACCCCGCAACCGACCCTTACCTATTCACTGGCAATTTTTTCAGCGACAAAAGCATTAAGGCATCTCGCGGAAAATTAATGGCATTCCCCATTAAGGTTAAGTGCCTATTTTAGCCTATGTGACTTGACAGAAAGTTTGGAAGTTGGCAATATTCGTACATTTTTGTTGCGCGGGCCGTCAAATCTTGTCACGCAATTGTTTCGATTAAGTTTTGAGAGCGATGGTATTTTATACAAACAAAATGGAAACTTTGGCAGTTGTCTATCTTTACTCAAAGCTGTAAATACCACGAGGGTTATCTTATTTCTAGGATTACTTACTGTAACTAGATTGTTAGATTCTAATAAGATCTGTATAAAAAGACGTCTGAGCAAATAGTAAAATACGTTGTTAATAAGTATAAACAATGTTTTACCCCTTTTTAACCGGCTTCAAAGTCGGTCGAGGAACACCATTTTTTTATAAAGGCAAACTGTGGGTCTGGGTGTACAATAGAACACCTCTGCCTAACCCTTTGAGGAATGCCTACAGGCGTGATGGTAACTTAGATAAAAAAAAACTATTTGTTAGGTCATACAGTTTTTTGAATCGAACTCACAATTTTCAGCCACTATGCCAAATATCAAATATTATACTTACTAGTTATAAATATCGGGCGTGTGTTGTAAGCCTCAAAAATGATGCTTATTTTGCTCTTTCTTTCTTTTTTCAAATAATTTCATCCTATAAGCTTCACATGACAACACAGGCTGTGACTGACGAACTATATCTCGCTATTGAATATTTTAGCGACTGAGCGCCGCGTCACCTGCTACAAATACTTAGGGAAACTGAGAGTAAACAAAACGTCAGTTACTTTCTTTTGTTTTTATTCGAATTTGGAATCCTATTCGTTTTTATTTTTATTAGTGTTGCAAACCAACCGGTCATGCGATTAAAATTTCTAAAAAAAAAGAATATAATAAAATATTAAGAAATAATTTTAAAAATACTTAGATTATAAATTAAGTAAAGCAACCACGTCGTCGCAAACTCGCCAGACCTGTTTTTACAAAATAACTAGAATAACTAGAATTCATTTTTTTTACCACTTTGGAACGAAAATTATATAGTTTTTGAATACTCGATTTGTTTTCATACCTTTGCCAAGTAGGGCAACACAAAAGAGGCTGTTAAAAAACTGCTTGCAAATTTAAATGCCTTTTTATAACATCAAATCCGTCAAAAATACGTTTTAACGTTGGACACAAACGCGTCAGCCAACAGACCATACACGTTGCAAATTGGCTTCACAGTACAAGTGTTAACCGCACCGCGCTAACGAACCGCAACTTTTAATTACCAAACTTAAATCCGACTAGAGACGCCCAGGAAACCGTGGAATATCGCCGTTAAAAATAACCGGCAAGTTCTGCGCTTTTTATTAAGATAAAACTCCTTATTGCAGCTCTCACCGTCGTGAACTTGGTCGACGGTTCTGTGGCCAACATAATTTCAATTAGTTTTTTTTTTCTTTATAAATCTGCCAGTGAAACGCCTGAGGAAGTTTGCGCAGTTCGCCGTGGCGTTTCGCGTGGGATACCAAATTGTGAGACCAAGTTCCTATGTACACTGTTGTGTCGCAGAAACGTGTGGTTATGAAACAGGCCCTAAAAGTTACGATTGTAATAAATAGATAGAGACAATAAATATTTCTTCTTACTTACTTCTTACTAGTTATTCTTCTTTTCATGTCAATGGTAAATATTTGATACATACATACATACATACATACACTCACGCCCTTTTTCCCACAGGTGTAGCAGACAGAAACTAGGGACCGCCACTTGCTACGAGTAAATACTTAATCTAATTTAATATTAAATTGCCAGGGGGCTAGACAAGTTGCATTTTGACATTCGAATCGACAAACAAAATGTATGTAAATGACATTAGTGACAGCCCTATTTGTCGAAAGCTTGTGTCATTTCCATACATTTTGTTTATCGATTCGAATTTCAAAATGCAACTTGTCTAGCCCCCCAGATTGTTTTTAGCTCCTATGCATTAGCCGCCGAGCCTATTGCTATTTAAGACCAAACCCCGTAACACCTTGCTCGACCTAGTAACTGAACTCAAGACACAGTCACCAGCCACTGTTGCGACCACCAGACCAACAAAAAAGTCATCAACGGGACCTTGAGTATCCGTACATACTTTCGGAGTGTCGGTAAGGTAGTTAGCGCTGGGTAGCCGGTGGCGACAGTCGCAGCCTGTGAAAACACACTAATTATGCTAATTTGATTTGTGTGAACTTATGATTCTCAGTTTGCTTTTGTCGTTTCCGCATATTTTATGAAAAAAATAAACCGATTTTTTTCGATTGTTCGTGCACCCAAATATTTTACTAAAAACTCTCCACCTTATTCTAAACACAAAACAAACATGCTCTACATAAATAACATACCATCACGCCTGTATTCCCCGAATGGTTAGGCAGAGATGTACTAATGTACACCCACAGTTCACCGGATTGTTTATATCCCATGCAATAGGGCGAGCATATTGCCATTAAACGGACACTAATCAACTCTGGGATGCTACTGAGACTTCATAAAAAAACAACACCAGACTCGGTGCTTTTTTGTATGCGGAAAATCGTCATGGATGCCTGCTATTCGTGACAGGATAGTTCGGACCCAGGGTGATTAAGCGCATTTGCGTTCCCTTGCCCTACTTAATGTCAACAAATTGCAATGAAAATATTGACGACGTCTGTGGTCTAGTGGTTCGAGTACCGGACTGCTTATCACGAGGTCGTGGGTTCGATTCCCACAAGACACAAATATTTATGTGATGAACTTGTGTTTGTGTTTGTCTGGGTGTTTCTTATATATTATAGTATGTATTTACAAAAAAAAATGTATATAAGTATTGTCTAGTACCCATAGTACAAGCTCTTAGTTTGGGACTAGGTGGTGCTGTGTAAAATGTCCCAGGATATTTATTATTATTATTATTTAGCGTTAATTCCGCTTATGCTGAGATGCAAGAGCACCACCCTCCCGCCCGCTTAATTATGCAGAGAGAACTAAGTTATTAGTGCAACATGCATACCCAAACCTATGTGAAATAGGTTTCATTGCAATTTGTTGTCATGGATTTCCGCAAAGTAACGCCTGATTCCATTAATTTCTACTTAATGTCATTCACCACGACTTTAACGGGAACACTGCTCGACCTTAACATCGAAATGAGGCTCTCGAGGCCTAGCAGTCGCGCTTAGGACATTAATGCCTAGACAAGTTGCAATTTGACATTCATATCGACAAACAAATAGAAAGAAATTGTATTGAACTGACATTAGTGACAGCACGATTTGTCGAAAGCTCTGTGGCTGTAGACAAGTTGCATTTTGACATTCGAATCGACTAACGGTTACAAACAAAATGTATGGAAATGACACAAACTTTCGACAAATCGGTCTGTCACTAATGTCATTTCCATACATTTTCTTTCCATTCGATTGTCGATTCGAATGTCAAATTGCAACTTGTTTAGCCACTAACTAGCTATAAAATAGCTGTCAAATAAAAATACAAACAAAAACAAAACAGAAATATCTGGTTAAAAGAGCAACATAATATTTTTAAAACAATGTTATGGTTCGCACCATATTTCGGCGAAGTTTTGAAGCAACCGAAGCAGTTAACGGTAGAACATCTTTATGCGTGAAAGTTTCAGGCGCACGCATTAGACTGAAATACTTTCAGTTTCGAGGTTAGCTGGTGCTTTTCATAATGGCTTCAGCGAAGTTTCTTAGCACAAAATTTTAAATGCCGTTTAACACGATAAGTTTGTTTGGAATACGGATTTTAATATTTTTTTTAAGGAAACAACAACATTAGTTTTTTATAATCCTACTAATATTATAAATGTGAACGTTTGAATGTATGGATGCTTGTTACTCTTTCACGCAAAAACTACTAAACGGATCGGGATGAAATTGGGCACAGAGATAGATTTTAGTCTGGAATAGCACATAGGCTACTTTTAATTCCGGTAAAATGTATGGTTACCGTAGGAAAGCGGGCGAAGCCGCTGGCGGAAAGCTAGTACTTCATAAATCTCAAGGTTTGTTCATTTTTTCCTATTAAAGTAAGTTTTCACTTAGAACATGAATTTGAACGTGCTTGCTGCAGTTTGGTTTATCTTAGTTAGTCTGTTGTCTAAGGTATACCATATTTTAAAATATTCTACGCTCGAGGTCCTGGGTTCGATTCCCGGGTCAAGCAAAAAGGGTTATTATATTCTCAGTAACAGTTTGGAATTGAGATTTGTGTCAGGTTAATGGCAATAAGCTCGTCCCTTATTGAACAGAGATAACTAAAATAAGACGGCTAACTGTGGGTGAACACGTGTACACTCCCACATGGGTGACGGTATGTGTTATAAATAAAAAGTAAATGTATATAGGTACAAAGCCAAAGCCTCTTTGAATTTCTTATAAATACTCATACATTTTTCCTAGAAAAACAAGAATTGTGTCGGAAATAGAATTCTAAATGTCATGACCGCGTACCATTCCAAAATTCGCACAAGGGAAATCAAACTGAAGATTCCTTCACACTGTCGCACGGTTGTACATCAACTTTTTTTTCTCAACGATCAAAGAGTATTTAATTATGAATCCAAACAAATACTCGAAATCTAGTCTCAGTGTCGTAAACGACACAAATTAAAATGTCAACTTTCTTTCCATAAACGAATTATACTGACCAACGAGCAAGAATTAATGAATGTCAATAATTTCAATAAAAGTCATGCAATAATTAAATTATTGACATTATTTTGTTTTTAATGACAGCCAACCTCCAGTAATTGAAGAGGCACTTCGAAGAAGAAGAAGAAGAATGATTTCACCTTATCTGAGTAGTCGCTACGCATCGTATAAATTCAATAAAAATGGAACAAAAGTATGAAATTATTTGCGTGGTGAAACAAGCTGTTGTTATTATTATTTTTTAATAAATAATTTTATTTTTTCAAACTCATTGCAACTATGACAACATTTTATATTACATGCCTGAATCACATTTTTACTTTAAGAATTACGAGAATTTTCCCTACAAGACCGTATTAGTGATTTTATAATTATGAGAATTATCCCCCAAAGCTGTATTCACACCGTAATTTCTCTTATTTATTACTGCAGCTATCCATATGTGCTTGAAAAGTAATATCTCCGGTTGAACCATCGTCCATAAAATGTTTGTCTTTGTCGGAAAGGGTACGGTGTGACAGATGACTAATGTTGTTTGTTGAAACTGAAATGGTCCAGGGTTCACGGTTTTCACTTTATTGTTTACTTTCAATAGGCGACTTTGATTAATAGCAACTATCTGTATAGAGACTGTTATCTTGGAACTAAGTAGTTGTCAGTTGGAAACTGAACAACAGTTTCAGTGAAATTGAATTGTTTTAAGGGGTATGCAGAGTTAAAGGAAACCGCTTTTTTAGTAAGACCTATTGAATACAGCTGTCACTTGGTTTTTAGCTCAACTAGACTATTTGCGGTGTGCCCGAAAATCCGCGATTTCTATAAATCAGTTGACAAAATAAAGTAAATTATAAATTTTGTAAAAAATTCGAAGTCTCCGCTTTGGCTAGTAAAATCAATGATTTATCTAATTTTGTGAATCTAATATGAGTCTGTCCCTATTATCCGTTAAAATAGCAAGATTTTGCCTAAAAGCTTTTAGTCTCCAACTTTCATTGACATAAGCGGATACGAATTTTTTGTTTACAGACAAAGAATTTTTTTTCGGATCAACCGAAGAATATTTTTAAAAAAAGTTCCTACAGTTTTTTTTGTTATATTATTTTCAATACAAAAATAAAAAATTCAACTTCTATCGAATGGTGCTGTGTAAAAATGTCCAAAAAATATTTATTTATTTAAAATAAGCGAATCTTGCAATATAAAAAAACATGAGAGAATTTAGTTGTTCCTTATAATTCTATTTTCTCGCATTGTGAAAACAAGTGACGTATGAAATAAGGTTGGCAACTAAATTCCCAGCGTTCCAACTATACAGAATCTGAAGCACCCAATACTCCCCTAATTACCCCAAATGTTCCCGGTCGCAGCAAATATAAATATTGTTATTGTTCTCGTAAAGAGGTGCGCGTTCCCCGGGGCGTTCATCAATCATAATTTATTACCCTATTGTTATCGTGGCCCTGAATAATCGCTCATATCCGAAACACCTTCCTAGGGCCGTGCTCACACTTGGGCCCGGGAATTTAATAAATTGATGCTTCCCACACGTTTTGTTATCAATTATGAATTAATTTTGCGAAATTGTTGAATGATAGTGTACGATTTTGAGAACTATAGAGTGAACTACGGTAGGACCTGCCATTAACGAAGAGATACTTCAAATATATATAACTAATATAGCCGAGTTATTTGCTGCGAGAAAAGCTGAAAAAGCTGGTCCATTTGCTCGCAGCACTAATATGACACGAATGTTTTAAGCGTTTTGAGAATGTATTTTGTTTGGGAGTATTTTGGCAAGTGCAATCAAGTGCATGTCTTGTCTATAGTATCCTGAATGCACAGCCCAAATAAACCTAGCAAAGCAGAACCAAAGATCAGCTTTAAATCATCTTAAGGGCACACATACACTCGATACCGCCTATGAAATGGCCTAGATTTCCAAGATAATAACTAGGAATTATCATATAGCTACCCAGCCAACTAGAACCGAACTAGCATTAGCCTTTTTAAGCCGTGAACGACACATTTAAGTAAGAGCTTTTAGCTTGATTAACTTAGTTATTGATAAGAGCGTCTGTCCTTGGATTAATTCTCTTGGAAAGCTGTTCATTCGATTTAAGTTTTGTAATAAAATTTCAGGAATGTTTATACATAATTATATAGGCTAGAATGTTATAAGTTTTTGTTTTAGAAGTGAAGTTTATTTTTTATTTTGTAGAGCAAAGATTTCTAGGACTCATGTCCAAAAAGTTTTCATAATTCCCCCTGTCAGCTTTAATAGAATCAATCACCTGTAAATATTTTTATCATTATTTACTTTCGGCCAACAGTTCAAGGATGTCAGGATTTTAGTAATATTTCTCTGACAAGACAATTTATTAAAACTTTACAAGATGAAAATAAAGTAGTTTTTGTTAAATTCTCGCTTATTTTTGTGACCATCCTCACCTCACTTACTATATTTATTCCCAAAAAAATCTCACTACTGCTAAACAATATTATGTAGGATTTTTCACATTAGAAAAATTGCTAAAAGGTCCTTTAAAATATTTATAACCTATTATACCGAGACCCATCCAGAGGAATTTCTAAATATAGCCGTTTTAGCTTTAGAACAAAAGGTGCTCCAAAAATTCCTTTACAGATCTCATCCCCACATAATACATGAATAGAATCATAAGGCTTTCGAGGCGTGCCATATGACCCATATTACCGTCAACAAACCCAGATTTACATTTCAGAGACAAGATATGATCTGAATGCCCCAATGTGAACACACCTCCTTCGTCCCTACAGTAATGCAACCTAAGGAAATTGGTTTTTTCTTTATTCTCGCGCGGGTAACTTGATATTGTGTGAATTATGAAAATTGCCTCGCTAAATTGTTGATTTATTGCCCGCGATCTATACGATTGGGTGCCAAGGAATTGTTTTAAGAGGTATTTTGTTATTTTGGGTGACATGTTCACGTTAGTGTAAGTAACAAGCTGCACAGCGAACATAAATTTTCATAAATTAAATATTAACGTGAAATTAATATGTAAGTACATAAGTAATTTATCATCAAGTTATTATAAGATAAGGTTCATTATAAAAATAATACACACTTTCCAATGCTTTTTAATTCTTTACTAAAGCTACGATCAATATTATGTTTTTCTTCGTAAATATTTTATCAACACTGTGAAAGCCTTTTGGAATGCGTAAGTATTCTAACAATAATATTCTACAAATACAAACATAGAATCTTGTTGAATAACTTTCAAGGCCTTGAACATATATATTAAACGATAAATTTCACATGTTCCAGAATGTTCCCTGGATCGATACTCGTGTGGGAGACATCGCTTACGGAATATCCTACCTTGTTATTTATTACTTACCGTTAGATTAGTGCGATTCATGGTCACACACACTAATATACGTTACGTAATAAGCCTGATAATACCTAGGTATAATAGTGATTATACCATGGCCTTATTGCTTTAATAAGACCAGAAAAACCATATATTTAAAATTATCTACTATTATAACTGAATAAGACGTAATTAGGATGAGCGTGCTGTGGGAGCGTTGTGATATTGAAGCATAGAATCGAGGATTTAGAAAGGTATGTTAATATGGTTTGGGTTTACAATATGTTAAAAAAACCCTGTTCGACTCGAAAGGGGTATATAGGTATCCCAATCACATTACCAAATAAAAGAATATAAATGAAATATTCATAAAAGTAAGGCTGTTAATGAAATTTTAAATTCACGATTTTAATACAAAAATTACCAAAATCACCCAAAATCTAGCAATTTTCTTGAATGTGACAACACTATAACCTGCCGTGGTATATTAGGCACCTGTGACGATTGCCCTTGAAGCTAAGTATATAAGTTTCATTGTTTTTTATAAAAAAATATTTGCTTTTATTCGGAATATTTATTTTACTTGAAAACTGAAAAGGATTACATAAATGTAATCTAATATTGATACCTAATAATACCTTCACGGGTCGGACAGGGTTTTCTTAACACATTGTATATCGAGAATGGAGATTGACGAAACAAGCATACATGGATGGGTAGACTTTGGCGAACGTACCACAACAAAATTGCAGACGTTCTCAAAAAAGGCAAGGTTACAAGAACCCTAATACGACGAGCATGCATGGGGATGTTGATGACCATAGATGAAGCGAAAGTGGTGTGTCAGGATCATGTGAAGTGGAAATCTATAGTCTCTGCCGACCCCAATGGGAAATAGGCATGAAGCTATGATAATATAATTACATGAAATATTAATGATATTAGAGTACCTACATTGGTAAGCGTCTGCTACACTAGAGGACCTGGATTCCATTCCCGGGTCGAGCAGTGTTGTTGGGGTGTACCCGATTGATGACAACAATACTGATTCAGATTAAAATAAGCATTTTACTTTTGAATGGGATTTGGGTTAACCATTCCAAATTCAAACACACAACACACACACACCCACAAGCAATATCATAAACAATACAGCTTGTTACCGACCTATCACATTACGTTTACTTACAACCTCTTTACGACGCGAGGCCTTCGTTAGTTCAACGGTGGAGCAATCAGGGTTGTTCCCTACTATTAACATCATTGCTATATTTCCCGAAGTGTTAGGCAAATGTGTACTACTGAGAGAATATAGTGAATATGTTTAGAAAACTTCTCTAACCTTATCTATAGGGTAATTTAAACAGTGTAACGTTGATGTCACTTTGGTGTTTATCAGCTTGAGATTCCACAACCTCGAATGGCAGGATAGCATCCTTAGGCCCGGCTACACGCTCCGTCTTGCCTCCTGTGGACACGAGCGGACATGGACACGAACACTGGGGACACGAGTCCCCGCGACCTACCGATTTGCCGTCCACACGCACACGCACTGCGCACATTGGTTTGTGCAAGCATACTCGCAGGCAAGACGGAGCGTGAAGCCAGGCCTTTAGAGCTAATATGTAGTAGTACCTATTTGTAGAAACCTTATTTGTAATTTCAACAAATCCTTGAACCTCTGACCTTCGTTAAGTCAACCGATTTGTAATCAAGAACTTTTAAATTAGTTCCCCGAATGCCAAACCTTTGGAGGCCTTTTGGGGCCGTTAACCTTATCCACTTATTTAGCGTAACGTTTCAGTTTCTACTATTTATTTGAAGCAAATTAAACATTTATTTGTATTCGAATAACATGTATAGAAATACCTACCTAAATAACAAAAGAAAATACACGGTTTTTGTCCAAAATATCCTACCATTAGGTAGCACATAACATAAGTAAAAAATAAGGTTACCTATCTCTTAAGCCTCAATGGCAAGATTCCGGGTATTTGAACAATAAGTACTTATGAATTATTAGGTACTTTACTTTTCCGTTCGTCTGTCTGTATCTCTGTCGCCAAAACTACTGAACTGATTTAAATGAAATTTGATACACAGATAGAGCCTGCGAAAGGACATAGGCTACTTTTTAATGCGAAAAAAGGACTGTAAGGGGTTGAAATAGGGGATGAAAGTACCCAGACCACGCGAGTGAAGCCACTGGCAGAAAGCTAGTTTACATATTATAAAACATTTAGGGCTAACAGCCGGATTTTATTCCATTTTTTAATTTATCCAACGGTTAGCGTTTACATGAACTCTACGCAGCGTGTAAAGTACTAACAGTACGCCAGTTATTTATTTTAAACATAGTCCTACTTCAACACTCTGAAATTCCTTTTGACCCGTTTCTCCCCGATAAGAGAAGAAAGGACTTGGTTTGTAAAACCTGCAAACTAGACATGCTTTTGCCACTAGATTCTATGTATTCTTAGGACCTCTTCTTTACAATAGGCTCAACAAGTTACTAAACCTATATAGTGTATGCTCTACAAAATGTAGTGTAATGCTAGTAGAATATTTAGGCACACTCAACTACATAGACACAGAAAAAACTATAGAAATAATTGCATGATGATAGTATTATCTTGTAGTTTTTGATCACCTGCACAGCTTAGTTTTATTTTATCAATAATAATTTTAATTTAAATAAATTAATAAATTAAATAATTGTCCCAATGTAATTACCGCGTAATGTAATGTAAGTGATGGCCTGAAACACAGGTTTGTACAAACCTAGTTCAGGCAGGTCGCCACATATCCTCAGAGCTTCGAATATTTTTATCTGCACCTATTATAAATGTATACTGTAGCTTAATTATTATTAAGAAATATGTATCTTAGTTTTAGCTACCACATAAGTTGAAGAACTGTTCATCCTTTGTAAAAGAATTTTAATATAGATTTTATTTATTTATTATTTTATTTATTTAGTGAAATAAGTCCTAAATCAAATGCGATTCTAGTTAAAGAGCATAGAGTAGTCCCACAAGTTTCATAATATAGAATTAGTTTACATGCATTTCATATGAATGCTGACAAAGTTGTTACTTAGTCGCTCATTACAAACCTATTCACAAAGCCGTAAGCGGAATACAGAATGTTACATTTTATGCGCATAAATTAGGTTCAAACAAACTGTAAACTTGAATTTTGAACTTAGTTTATACCTACTCGTATGTATATTGTATAATAAATTTATAATACAGAACAGAACTGTGATATCTTTACTTTATTTTTACTTTTTTAACTAAAAACGTTGGCCTATGATTTTCTCTTGTATAATGGGTGCGTAGATACTTCTGTTGTTCAGTTTTCTACGCCATTTTCAGTTTAACTAAGCTGTAAAGTTAAGGTCTCTTGTATTATTACGACACTGATATTCAAATCTAGTATTTTCTAAACTCAGTTTGTAATAAAGATCAAATTTTCCGAGCTTTTCTCTACCTACATTACAATCTAAACGCCTACAAAGCCTTACGTTTTAATTATATTTCTACCTACTCTAGAAATCTTACGCCTACGGCCAAATAAATAATCAACTTAATTATTTTCCCGAAACCCTGTTACGGAGCACTGAATACGGCCGCACACTGGGGAGTAAAGGGAACTTTGGACATAATTATTAACAAGACACTTAAAATTAGGGTAAAACTTCAAGATAACCCACGTCACATTGGTTAGAGGAGTTAGTTCGTGACGTTTGGGAAAGCTGTCTAAAAACTATTGAATATTCTGAAATTCTGATATGGTAGGTATTTAGATGTACTCATCTGTTACTTACAGTAGGCTCAAGAAGTTAGGTTCGGCAAGTTTTAGGCATATTGACGAAGAAACTTTATTTATTTTGTAACTTTTTCGGACTTTATTGATTTCGGACAATCTTATGCCTAGAATTCAGCCAAGTCGTAACACAGTTCTTATTGATTTCAATGTATATAATATACACCTACTATTTAGAAGTAAGTATTTAGATTTAGATTAAATTGGGAAAAAAATTCAACTATTTTTTGTTAAATAATTTATTTATTAAGTAAATAGGTTTTATATATCTTCGTATCGTCTAATGTAATTTGTCATTAGACGAAAAATATCAGGTTTGAACAAAAGTTTTTCTTCCAATAATTCACTAAAGAGTATCTCCAGTTAGCGATATAGGTATTTTGAATCAAACACAATCTCGACACATAATAAAATCCATATCCCCGACACCGGGAGCCAACAACGCTGTAACTTATGTTAGGTTCGCATCACCGCGCACCAAGTCATGCGCACATCAACTTGCAGACAACTTCGCAGTGTAAACACTGAGCTGGAATTCGTGTTATCAGTCCCAAAGCTGGAGGTGTGAAATTTCACGCAGTGTAGATACAACTTTAGAGAATAGTTCGGAGTTTCGGGGTTAATTGTCATGATATTACAATGGGCATGAGTTATGAGCTGGTTCTGAGAAGCTTATTTTAATTGTTTAAGCAATTTTTTTTGTAGAAACAAATAAAATAAGCTAATAATAATACGTTTGTTTGTTTTGCTTTAAATGTTTTTATATTTTCTTTTTTTTATAAAAATATTTAAAAATGCAAATAATGTGTATATAGATAAATAAAGGAAAGACTAGTATATTATAATAATAATATTAGCCGATATGATTACAACCGAATTGTCAAAATTTAGAAACCGATTTAAAAAGATTGTACCTTCGCTAAAAAGTAGTAACTAACAAATTTAAATTAAAAAGGTACTCTGACACCGCCTATATAGCAGTTAAGTACTCGCACAAGATAATAATTTGAAGGTACATCCGTACATACCTTAGGTAGGTAGGTAAGTGTTTGTTTTGTTTGTTGATATAATATATTATAAGTATGTATTTACAAAAAAAAATAAGTATTATATCCATTGTCTAGTACCCATAGTACAAGCTCTGCTTAGTTTGGGACTAGATGGTGCTGTGTAAAAATGTCCCAAGATATTTGAAATTTATTATTACTAGCTGACCCAGCAAACGTTGTTTTGCCATATAGGGGTGGGTCATTTTAGGGGGATGAAAAATAGATGTTGGCCGATTCTCATAGATACCGGATAAGCACACAAAATTTCATACAAATCGGTCCAGCCGTTTCGGAGGAGTATGGCAACTAAAACTGTGACACGAGAATTTTATATATTAGATATTGTATTATTGCTCGAAGATCATACCTCATAAAATAGAAACATTATGTCTAAAAAACTATAATAGAATCGTTTTATGAATCAGACCTGTATTCCTCGAAGGATTAGGCAGAAATTTATTAATGTACACCCACGGTTTGCCGGTATATTTAGGTCCCATGTAATAGGGGGCGAGCCTATTGGCACACATCTAGACTTCAAGCTGCTACTAGGAATTTCACAATATGAAATGAAAGGCTCAGTAGTTGGAAACTTGAAATTAAATTATGTATATACATATAAGTTATATATGCTTATTATATTTTCCCTGAATCTCTACTAACATTATTAGAACTAATTACAATGAAGCTAGCATCTGGGCCTTTATAGTAAAAAACGTTGCCTTTCTTTGTCATTTTCATTATAGCGAAGTAAAAAGGTACCTATAGACAATATAAAGCTCTAGTTAAGTTTTTTTTTAAAGCGTTTAAAGGTAAATATGATATGATAATCGTTAGTGGTAGTCAGAAGCCCAAAAAGCCTGACAACCAGTGCATCCTTCGAATATCGGTATTGCCCAGAAATTGGGTTGCGGAGGTCTGATTCTAGTCGCTCCGTGTAAAATACTGATATTCAGCCGCATCTGGTTAGGTTAACATGGTTGGGAAAAGGCTAGGAGGATGAGGTAAATAAAGCGATGCTTCTCATAATCTTCCTCCTAGAGTCCGCCGGTTCGTTTACTGCGATACACTTTGCTTCAAAGAGTCTTGCAGTCTTGCTCAATAATGAGCTTCATTTTCCATTTATGTAACATTTTAGTGTACGTAGCTTCCGCGTGTTAAGAAGGCTACTGGCTAAGCGAAGATTACATACCATCACGCCCATATTCCCCGAAGGGGTAGGCAGAGGCGTACTAATGTACACCCACATTTCGCCGGTATGGTTAGGTCCCATGTAATAGGAGGCGAGCCTATTGCCATCAACCGGGCACAAATCCAGACTCCGAGCTGCTATTGGGAATTTCACAGAAAACCCAACAACACTTTTCTCGACCCGGGGATCGAACCTAGGACCTCTAGCGTAGCAGTCGTGCTTGGGACCACTAGACCAACGAGGCAGTATATTAAGTAAGTAAGCGTATATTAGTCTTGAGGAAAGATAGATGTTCTTATAACAATATACTATACTAGCAAACCACCCCCGCTTACTTCGAGTAGATATCTAGTAATACATCGGTGAAAACTGCATTCAGTTCCATGCAATAGATTTTATTTAATGCGACTGAAACAAAAATTCTAAAAACTGTTGTTTTGGCGTCTGTGATTAATTTGTATTTACAAATACGGAATTAAATTAAACTTGGTGTGTTATTCCTTGATTTTCTCATGTTTTCTGGATACACTTAGCATAACCAGTTGGTGTCGAGCCGATACTTTAGAAGTCGTCAAGTAAAAATGGTTACAAAAACATTATTACAGTACGTACCTACCTACCTAATTAAATTACCTGCCTCCATCCACTCAATACATTTTTCAAAAAGATCAAGTAAAATATAAAATCGAAACGCAACACTTCAGTATCATAAAACGTAACATACTTTACAAAGTTGGTCTCTTGAAAAGTTGAAATCTCTCGATATCTCAGCTCTCGACTCAATCACGAGACGCCGAGAGACTCTTAAGGAGATTGTTCGGACTCCCATCGCTTCTTGTTAGCTCCAATCCGACGCTTATTTTTATTATTAAGCTCAAATTAAATTGCACAGGTTTTTATTTGAAAATTTTCTTTGCCTATGTGAATTTTCGCTGTGTGTTTGTGTATTTTTGCATTTAATAAGCATGTTTTTTTTATTTATTGGTCTGGTTAACATCACATCTACCTATACTTACTAATCTATACTAATATTATAAAGAGGAAAGATTTGTTTGTTTGTTTGTTTGTAATGAATAGGCTCCGAAACTACTGGACCGATTTCAAAAATTCTTTCACCTTTGGAAAGCTACATTATCCCCGAGTAACATAGGCTATATATCATCACGCTACGACTAATAGGAGCGGAGTAGTAATGAAAAATGTTGCAAAAACGGGGAAAAAATTATTAAACCACGCGGGCGAAGCCGCTGGCGGGAAGCTAGTAATATTATAAAGAGGAAAGATTTTATTGTTTGTTTATTTGTATTGCTCCGAAACTAATAGACTGATTCGAAAAATTATTTCAGTGATAGATAGCCCATTTATCGGGGAAGGTTATAGACTATATATCATCACGCTATGACTAAAAGGAGCGGAGTATCAATGAAAAATGTTGCCAAAACGGAGGAAAAAATTTATAAGACCACGCGGGCAAAGCCGCGGGCGGAAAGCTACTACAAAATAAAGTGTTTTTGCGATGTTCTGTAAAACTCCCAGTAGGACATATTTCGGAGTCTGGATTTGTGCCCAGTTAAGTTCAATAGGCTAAGCTGACCCTAACCACGACGATCTAAACATAGCTGTAAATTGTGGAGTCTACACTATACAACAGTACCTACACCTCTGCCTGACTCTTCGAGGAATACAAGCGAAATGGTATGGTATTTTGTCAATAACATGGGCGAATATTGAACCCTAAAGAAAAGTGATATATTGTCAAGCTTATTTCCCTTGCGGTATAGGCGATTAATTGGTTTCGACGGAAAGAATGGAGCGTATTAATGCCATGCCAATATTCGCTTATCCTCCATTAATAACCTGGTTTTTAATACTTATTGTATAGACCTAATATTAATCTATACATTTCGAGCTAAAATACAATCTCTCATTATCATTCCGATTGGCATATCGTAAGAGGAAAGAAAAGATCTGACTTGCTCGGAGGTAGGATCTCTTGGGGTCTAACCGCCTGGGCGACCACCCTTATGACCCAATAATACTTTACTCGGACTAAGAATCGAATTCAAGACCTATAGATATCTTTCATGTCCATAAGGTCGAAGGATGTGCCTAAATCGGTGCCGCACAGGGGTGGGGGCTTTGGGATGATCTTTGAAGGTCTTTTCTCCATGTGCTGCCGGGGTGGTTTTAGGTGGTGGAAGAGTCCCCCCCCCCCCCCGCCCCGATAATAAAAGGTGCCAACTATTATTAAGCCTCCGCTGTCCGCTCGTCTGTCCGGCAACGGGCTGTATCTCATGAACTGTAACAGGTGGAGAGTTGAAATTTTCAGTCTCTATTTCTAGTGCCGCTATAACGACGATTATGAATTTTATTGATACCAAGTGATTGAAAATGGTATGGTAAGTACCCTTTATGGGTGCGTACGACTCGGACTAGACCAGTTTTTTATAATAATAAAAAAAACAAAAGCTAATAAT
Organism: Acronicta psi; assembly: GCA_946251955.1. Taxonomy (NCBI): domain Eukaryota; kingdom Metazoa; phylum Arthropoda; class Insecta; order Lepidoptera; family Noctuidae; genus Acronicta; species Acronicta psi. The sequence goes on along the minus strand of OX276482.1, from coordinate 8,744,697 downwards.
TCGCACTCAATCCGCTAGAGTGCGCTACTTACTGAACGTTCAAAACAGCCGTTTTAATTAACAACTAACTACTATCAAAGCTTTCCACGTTACATCGCAGGTAATTATAAACTCAGAGGCTTGCAACAGATACCTAATTAACCGATAGCAAAGCAAAGGATTCATTAAATTTAAGTGTTACAGGATTAAAATCGAGAGACGAGAGGAATCGAGAAATCTGATATTGAAGAGTAAAAAGTGCAATTTCAAAGGAATTTGTCGTCGACTCTTTACGCGATTGAATTTCTCGAGCGTTTGTAGAAGTTCAAAGAACATTGAGAGACCAACCCATTGTTTAACGCGCTCTCAATAGTAACCGTTTATATGGTGTTATTTTATAAGAAAAAAAGACCCATAAACCCATAGAGAAAAATAATAAGACTTGTTGATAGAAAGTTTAATAATTTCCTAATTGTAATTGTATTAGACGGTTTTTAAATGAACTTTAATCTTGTCTTGCCAGTTTTTTATCTACTTACTTTCCGCCAGCGCCTTCGCCCCCGTGTTCTGGGTAATTCTTATAAATTATAGTTATTCGGTAAAGATGTACCTTTCTGATGGTGAATGAATTTCTCAAATCGGTCCTGTAGTTTCGAAGCCTATTCAATTCAAATAAGAAAACAATTAAAACTTTCCTCTTTAAGTATAATAATAGTAAAGAGATGCTTAATATATGCTTATTAAAAAAAACATGTATTTTAACAAACGGAATTATCTAATTATCCCAACTAACGGAAATTTGAGAAAATTTTGACATCTATTCTAATATGTTTTATGTAATCAACATCACAACCGAATCACTAAAAAAGTTTCAAGTTTATAACGTAAGTATTAGTTAATCAAGCCAAATTACATCTCTATATTTAATTTTAACACATTATCGGTCAATAACCGACAGATTATGAGATAATAGTGAGAATAACTGAATGTCTGTAATAAATCACTAGTTTATACCAAATGTAAATTTGATTCACTTTTAATAACAAGCTCAGTGAATGATTACCTTTATGATCGAGTCTGACTCCGAAGCAAATATGTGTTTTTAATAACAGTATTGTACTTTTGATATCTTATAATATTATTTCAACACCGACAAAAATTTATCGAAGAAATAAAAATTATATCAAAGTATAAAACTGCCTCGTTGGTCTCGTGGTTCCAATGGCGACTGCTACGCTAGGACTCCTTGGTTAGATTCCCGGTTCGAGCAGTTTTATGTTATGTGCATGCATGTTATTTTATGTCCATGAATAAATAATTCAATGAAAAATTACTACCTAGACTGGAAAGGTTCTTCAAGTTGCAACCCTAAGATGAAAATCGTTTTCAGCGCGGAAAATTTTCAACGGGTCTCCCCTAATTTTTTATTGCGCATTATAAAAAATACACATAAAATTATGAACCCGGAAAATGGTACAGTATAATTTTGAAAGTAGTAATAATTTCCTTATAAATGTGCCCCTTCAACCCCTTGGCATCACACGCTCCGTTAATTATGTGTGCTTGACTGGGCAGATGCTTAGCCGAGTCAATCAATGTCAATCATAGTCGATGCTTGACACCCGATATATCGATTTCACTGTTCTTGGTCATATACTGCGTCACTGCCATGTATTATAGTGATGGGAAAGCGGTATTGGCAAAGCATGACCCGTTCATGATCGAAAATATGTATAAAATTTGTTACAAAATCTTTTACTGAATAAAGTTTTCTTTTATTCCACTAAAGGTTGCCTGGAAGAAATCGCGAGATCGCAGACAGCGACAAGGCAGCCCTTCTTATAATACTAAAAGCTCTGTATGTAAATTTATTACGTTTGGTCTATAATAAACTATAGACATAAATAGATATTTAAAACTTTGGTGTAATAAATAAACGTATTATTTAATTAATTACTTTTTTTTTTGTAATGATTGTTTTAACAATAAACGTTGTAATTGCCAGTTTACTCATTGTATCTTTAATATTAGGATGTCGTTTGCGCAGTAACTGTATCAGTGCGTTGTTATAAACCCTGTGTCCAGTAGCAAAACCAAGCAAGCAACATGAACAAATTCTGCGGTCGGTTTCACAGTCCAAATCGCCAACTCAGAAACTTATCTTTTTTGTTGTCTAATTATCAGGACCGAAATTCAATTTCAGACAAATCCAAGCCGCGCGACAACCATAGTGTACCAATTAATACCGCAAAATATCACACTACCCAATACCCGTCAGATCTTCACGCTTGTCAAGTGTCTCAAAATAGTTGGAGCGACAAACGCGTGTACCGGGGAAGACTTATGACAACCCTCGTCAAATAGTTGGGCAGCCCTGTAAGGCTGACGGCTACACGAAAAACGTTTTACTTCTACCAGCATTTTATTGGTTTCAATTTCACTGTTGCGTTGTCGCGGATAATACGGTAACGGTACGGTTACGTTTCGGCTCCGGACGCGTTGCGGAACGGCTATTAGCAGTACGCCGACGGATTTTCGTATGATGAGTCATGAGTTTATAATGCCAGGATTGGGCGGAATTGCTGTTTCGTAGTTTGTTTTTGTTGGATGGTTCGTATTTCTGTTGAATTTGTGCTGGTTTGTTATAGGGATGTGAAATATGAAAATTTATTTGTCTATTTGTAGGCTCAAAACAGCTCAACAGACGATGCCATTTTAGCCTGGAACAAATTCCGAGAAGTATTTATGTATAGCTAGGGTTTGAACTCAGAACATAAGCTTTTTCAATTGAATTAATCAATTTATCATTGATACAAAGTCGTATACGAATAATGAATAAGTTATTTTTCTAAAGCGCAAAATTAAAAAAGATAATTGATAACCCATCAAATCATTATGTACATAACATTTGAAATGAATAAATACATAACAAGTACTGACTTTGCTTACTAGTACGCGAGCGACAAATTAACATCACTCTACCATATATTATGTTTCTAACGCGTTTACATCTTTAAACCCTACGTAACAAGGTGTAAATTCCCGTGTAATTACTGTATGAATAACGCTACTTACTACCAGTGGCATACTTATGACAACGTGTTTACATAGTGACAGCAGCTAATTTAGTTGAACGCGCCCGCTCTTCGAAATGTTATTAATTTTATCACAATCCCATTGTCAGGTACATTCGTTATAATTTAATTAACTCAATTGAAATGTGAATTATAATTAGGTGTGTCTGTATTAAAAAAGGAAGTTTATTTTTAATTACTTTTAACGAGTAATATTAATATTACTGCAAACCAAAGTATTTTCTCGTTTATGAAAAGAAAACTGGTGATTGGTTAAGTGGTCCTCGGTTCAATTCCCACGTCGAGCAGTTTATATAACAACCTTTCTAGAATCACTCCATGTATTGCTGAAAACTGTGTCAAAATCCGTTGCGTAGTTTAAAAGATCTAAACGTACAAACAGTGAAAGCGACTTGTTTTATCCTAACTTGTTTTAACAAATATTAAATAAAACATAATAGATACCTAAATGAACATAGTGATAATAAATATTAAAATATAAATAAATAATAATAAAAATAAAATAAAAATAATAAATAAAAATTAACATAGTTTAATTTATTGTTGGTGCAAAATAAATAAAAATAAACTACTAAATAGTTAATCAAAATGTTATCTACATAGACCTATACATACAAAATACATGCTTACTAGACACACTACACTATAAACACTACTTCTACTAACTACTGTATTATATAGACTTTAATATTATAAAATTTATAAAATTAGCTATAATTAGATGTAAGCAAATACTTATACTCGTATTGCTGTGCCCTAACAGGGTTCATGTTTTGAAACTAATCCAAATGTATACCAACATTGTAAACAAACATGAGTGCAATAAATTTATGATATGATATGATTTATGATTTAAGTGAAGATGTTGTTTTTTTTTTATGAAATCCTATACACACATACATGCATTTTATAGTATAAAAAAGTTGGAAAATTAAAACCCATGCGAAGCCGGGGTGAGGTTACTTAATAAGAACATGATTGTTATTTTACATATAAGTTTTACGGGTTATTAAATTGCACATTACCGGTAATGTAGTTAAGATAACAATCTAAGCCAATTCACGCTATAATCAACTCGAGCTATCACCGGCTTTGGTAACAAGGCTCCGCACTGTGTGAGACAGATGTACACAGCTGCAAAATATACAGTAGGTCAATATTGTTATGAAACGTCGGCCAGTGGTAGGTGCACTGTAAATTACCTGATGGGTCTAGTAGTCAGCAGCCTCTGACTAGACTGGATATGGACTTATGGCTGATTTACACGGGCTTAGTAGCTAAGTGCTTAGTATTTGCCACTTGCCACTGATACTAATTCCCAATGTGTAAACTGTGAGATTAGTGCTTAGTATTACGCTAATATTCAGAGAAGATGCTAAGCATAAACTTACGCTTCCATATGTCAAATTGTCATACAAATTTGACATACGGAAGCATTATTTTACGCTTAGCATCGTCTCTGAATACTAGCCTTAGTGTTTCTGAATTGTGCAAGTGAATAGAAATCGATCCTATTTACTAAGCGACAAGTCAACTAATGAGAAGTACTAAGCTCATGTAAACCAACCATTAGTCTGATTCTTAAGTTGGGAAAGTGGCACCGGATCATTTACCTTACCCCTTTTTCATTTGGACCTAATAAAACATGACCATACGAACTGCGAACGAGCGTATTCCCATTTACTCAACAAAGTCAAACTCTGGGCCGCAAATGAGAATTCCCACACTTTTCTCAACATGGTATTTGAACCTAAGTCGTCATATTTAGAAGCCTTGCTTACCATCATTAGATCAATAAGGTTGTTACCCATTAAAATAGCGAAGTTTCACAGTAGATAACATTAACAATTCCCAACACAACACTAATTGGGTCTACTGTATTCACTACTCTGTGTGAGCTAAGTGAAACTAAACCAACGCTAGAAGGCTACATGAACATGTCACTAAGTTGGCCGTCTTTGTACAAGTTTTGACTTGCCTCGTCTATAACTTAGAAATCCATTCCCATTGGCAGGTTTCATTGTTATTGATCAGCTTTTGTATAATAATAAGTCTATATGCATAAGAATTATTGCAACTTTAAATTCGTGTGTTCAGATAGTTTTTTTTACAGTAAATTCACTTGTCAATGACACAACCTGCACATTGATTTAGTATGACACTTGCTACTCTCCTAACTACAATATTATTATTGTGATGACTTTTTTAATGAGACATTAATTTATTTCTTATCAAACTTTTGCTTATCAAATTAGCATCATCGTATCAAATTAGCCCCTTTGTACAGACAAACTAAATAGAACAAACATTATTCTTGCAGAGAAATTGAAGAAATTCTCCATAATTATATTACAAGCCCGACTTCATTTCTCCGGTAAAATTTTCGAGACGCTAATTTATTTCAAAAATGTCCGCCCGAGGTCATTTTCACAAATAAACAGAAACATCCAGAACATTGGATGTAACAATTCCAAGATACATTTCACCAGCGCCTTAACGTCTCCATGTAGCGTTGGCAGTTGGAAGTTGGTACCAAATTACCAACTGCGCCAATGAGATTGGCCCAAGAAGTTTGTCAAGTCGGATGAGTTTTCTTGGTTGAAAAACCGTAGTTTGAAATGAGAACTTGTTTATACGTAGTTGGTATACCTACCTTGATCACTTGGTATAAGTATTTACGTTATTTTCTTAGATGACCTCAGTAGCCGTCCTAAACGAATCAGACACGATATTTTCTACTAAACCATTTAGGTGCATAAATAACATATTTGTTTTTCCTAAAGTAGATATATCTGCTTGAACATCATAAGTACTAAAATTCAGGTTTTAGTTTCGGAATCATCATCAGTTAGTACTCGTCCACTACTGGACGTAGGCCACTTTTCATCCAATCACTGCCTTTCGCAAGTCGTCAGTCCACCTAGCCGGGTGGGTGTCCCACAGTACGCTTGCCTAGACTACGAGTTCTACTAGACTTACGGAATAGTTATATAAATTGTAAAGGTAGGTAGGTATATAATGCTAAATTTATACTTGAATAAATAGAAAAATCTATGCTTGATTAAAAAAATCTATAAAAATATGTCCTAAACTTCGAAAAATCACTGTAAAAGTTGACTAACGATGGGATTATATAGATATTTCCATTAATACTTTGTTAATAGTTGATGTTACGATAGATAACAGTAACACGGTAACTCTGTTATGATGACAAACTTCACTAACGTAAAAAAAGAAGCTACAAAACTCCAGTGATCATTGCCCAACATTGGCTTCAGAGAGCCACTCTGACTGAACAACCTTAGTTATTTCACGAATGGAAATGAGGGTAACAAGACAATGGTGTAGTTTGGGCAAATGAACGCAAGAGGAAAATTAAGTTGAGGATACACGCACGGCTCCAGATAAAGTTGCTTCAAAGTTTACGTGAAAAGCCGGCGGTGTATGAATGGGCTCTATGTAGAACATTCTGGAATTTTAGTACGTCAGTGTATACTACCCGAATTTGGATTAAAGCGTGTTTATATGCTTTTGAGATGCATTAAGTATAGTTTGGTTGAAGTTTGCTAGTACAGTTAGTAGGAGTAGTGTATTTTGCTTTAAGTGCAATATTTACGGTTAAAATATTTTGAATGGGTCAAAACTGATAACTTGTTTCGCCTATTATTATAATATTCCTGTACGTACCTTTATGATAAACAAAACAACTTACCGTATATCAATTACTAGGTATAAAGTTTTAAGGAAGTTTTTTTTAACATTAAGATTTTAAAAACTTCCAACCTTTTGTTGTTTGTCTGTCAACCTGTCTGTATAAAGACAAAGTAATAGCTTGAATTTATAAGAAAAAAAACCTATTATAGGTATAATTTAATGTAAAATGTTTAGGACATAAAATCGGATGACACAAAATCACAATAAACCCAACTAAAAGCTCCTAGACTACTACATTACAGTATCAAAGCGCCCATTCAATCGCAACTATTTGAAATAAATCCGGAGACAGTTTAGATAGCGCTAACAGAAAACACTTCAGTAAACTTTTATTTAGAAGAAAATACTGAGCTTTTACTACTACTAATGTTCAATCAAGTCTGATAGAAGTGGAGATAAATTATCCAAACTGTAAATAGAAGAAAGCTTTTCCTTTTTCTATAACAACTTGAGTAGGTTTTAATTTTAGTCGAAAAAGAATTGAACGGCATGGTTTCCGCAGTGGCTGTATATTGTAGATATAACCCACAGGTATGTTTTCGGTATACCGCATTCATAATACGTGTATGGAAAACATTGTGTTAATGAACACACCAATCATCATCCTCCTAGCCTTCTCCCAACCATGTTGGGGTCGGTTTCCAGTCTAACCAGATGCGGCTGAATATCAGTATTTTAGTATATTTCCAAGCGGAGGCAGAGGTGTACCAATATACACCCACAATCATGTCGATTTTAATCGATAAACTTTACTTTTTGTCGCTGTCATGTTATTATTCCGGTGGATTATTCCGAAACATAGAATAAAAAAAATGCAATCCACGTACAACTGAGTAAACATAATTCAAGTCCAAGACAATTTAAAAAAGGAGTTGCCAAAGTAACAAGGGCCGCCGGTAGTAAAAGTTTGTAAAAGGTAACAAATTCAGCGCACGCGCCTACTTCTCCTGATTTTACTAACTCCGCATTTTTATTAGGGGACATTTGATCTCTTTAAAGCCTTCGAGCTGACTTCTAAGTTTAATGTCTGATTACGTAAAGAAATAGATAAATAATTATGTTTATAGGCTTTTGTTTTTATAAACTATAGTAGCTAACCTTCCCTTACTGCTAGTTTAAAAAAACAGTATCTTTTTACAGTAAACTTGTTATTATAACTTTTCTTGTATAACAGACGATGTATAATGAATAAAGTTATTTTAAGTAATTTTTCTTTATTAAGTTTGGTAAACTCAGCTAGCACGATAAATTTATAAGTCACTAATCTAGTGTGAAAGCTGGGGCTGCGACCCACGACCCACGAATAGTTGACTTAATATAAAAATAATCACTCTGCTATCAATTCATATTTAACAAGATCTTTGACAACTCCAGTCAACATTTCATTTGATTTTTTCATACCAATTTAACAGCCCACTTAACACGTAATCGATACCTGCAATAAAATCGAAAGCGATTATCCAACAATTAGTCGGAATCGATACGTAATCCGAGACACGTTGGACGGTGTTATCCCGCTTCACTACCCATGATCCGGCTGCCGGCTCACAACAACTTTTTAAATGGAACTTATGTTGTACTGAACTGAACTGTTGTACCTGTTAACTGTATCGAAGGTCGGTGGCACGGAACGAAATTAGGTACAGGTTGGGTGATTATTATCTGTAGTTTGTGCGGTCAGAAAAAACAGTTCAGTTGTTTTTTTAATCGTAGTAATAAACACACTGGTTCCTGATTCCTGTTCTTCGGTGCTGAGGCTAAATAAATGTTTCTATCTTTCTTCTTCTTTCTGATAGTAAAATATATATAAACATTTACAACCCTTGTCCTATGATGACACTGAATTTTTGAATTAAAGTCATAAAATGAATTAAGTTTTCCCAAATAATCAATAATGATCTTCGTCTATGTAATATTTATCTTTCGTTTATGTTATTATAAATCATAGTATTTAATTAATATCTAAGTAATCTGTTCAGCACTTGCCGCCTGTAACACAGGTTCATCCTAGTACAGGCACCTGCCGCCTGTAACACAGGTTCATCCTAGTACAGGCACCTAACATTGTATTTACCTCCTAAGTATTTTGTAAGTTATCTTTGTAATATTTTTACCTCTATATCATCAATAAATTTATTATTATTATATTATTAGTAAGCCTATAATACACTATAGCAACACTAGTGATATTAAATACATACCTACATGAACTCATGCCTTTTTCCCACAGGTGCAAGCAAAAACTAGAGACCGTCACTTGCTACAATTCTCTAGTTCAATTCTTTAGCTTCCTTCACGTTCATACATCTTGTTATACACACGCGCCAGTTTTGAGTACTACGTAGCGCGTTTTAATCATAATATTCACCATATGAAATATGTCTACAACAAAAACTGGCATTATACCGTTAAATTCAGGTGCTAGTACCTAAACTGTAAACCCCGTAACAACGTGCTCCACCATTCGCCACCCTAAAATAAGCCGACAGCTTAGAGCCACTTTTCCTTTATAATTTTCATACGCAAATCTGTTGGTGGCCTAAAACCGGCTCAAAGGTAAGCTGTCGTAACCACAGAGTAATAAACGCGTGGAGTGATAATGTACAGGTAAAGAAAGGATAAATAAGGGATTAACTTCCTCTTATTCGCCTCTAATAATATTGTTTGGTTGCTATGCCAAAGGAAATAGGCATACTATGTCAATTTCTTGAGCACGTTGTATCACACATAAAATATATTGGCATTATTCTGATTTCTGACATTGGGTATTCTTCACTTACTTACAGAATTTTTGAAACTAACAGCCATAATTTTTTCGGTTCCGAATTGTGAGTTAGGCCATAGACAGTAAACGTCTACATAGCATTATCATATTTTTTAGTTTTGATTGTTTAATGTTTATTTTTTGTAATCTTTAAAAATGTCTAATAAATCTAATAACCTGACAACTAACTAAAGTAATGTTAAGTTAGTTAAGTAATGTCTAAGTATCACTCCATTCACTTAATAATCCGTGGTAGTACCTGAGGCGGATTCGGAAATAGCATTAGCTCACTTGACATTCGAGTCGCCCGTCAAGTGACATCCCTCGCATTTAGGGAACTTCCTACTTTCCTTTTGTTGCAATTTTTTAGGTAAATCCAAAGTTTGAGAGGAAAATGTCGGTTCCAAATGTCTAGCGTTATTCAGAGTGATTTTCTTCAACAGTCATTCATCAAAGAACCCGTGACTCTCTTGAAGGTCGAAACAATTGTGTCCATAAATTGAACCTTGAATTACTTGAATCGTCTTCTTTAGGATAGTTTTGGTTTCGGTTTGGTTTTTACATTGTGTACCTTCTGTATTTAATAATAACAACTTCACAAAACAACTACATTTAAAACAGTTGATCTAAATAGTCAGGTACTTATTGATTACCAAATTATTGGTCTAAAAAATGAAACTAATCTACAACTAACCTCAAAGACTGCACCCCTCGAAGCTGCTTCTCTGCTTCCACGAGAGTACACGAATACACTTACACTGGCACTTTATTCACTCACAACAGTCTGTGTCAATATTCAAATCAATTCAAACAATCACACAAGAACAGGGTTCAGTCTTCAGAGCTGACCATCACTTAAAACCTACACCGTTCACTGTTGTCTTCCAATTTGTATGAAGCAACCAAATTGAATCACCAGTGGTTTTTTTAAACTTTAACCCACACTAACTTTTCTCATTCACATAGGTACACAAACTTTTCATTGAACTTGAATATCACTTTTTGCCTTTAATGAATCAATTTGGTTAAATCATGTAATTCTGGCAGGCAGCAGTACTCAATTGTTTAACACGGCGTGCCAAATGGATCCTAGAAGAAGTCCAAATGCAAACTATTTGAGAAACTAACAGGGTTTGGTGCAACTGCAGCGAGAAAGACAAGGATAGATATATAATAAGTTAATAAATATGTGGGTACATCAAAATAAATCGATTCAGACCGCCTTTTTAGTGAAGGAAACAAACAAATTGGTGTGCGGGTGTGCCGTTAGCCACTGGTTCAAAATATACTTTAATGTACTTGAATATTCTTTCTTCAAAAAGCCATTTCATAATATATTGTCCTGCTACATTATAAAACTGACATCATTCTTTCATTTGTTTCGGTGTTTCTCAGAGGACCTCAGGGGGGCTAGACAAGTTGCATTTTGACATTCGAATCGACAAACAAAATGTATGCAAATGACACAAGCTTTCAACAAATCGGGCTGTCACTAATGTCATTTACATACATTTTGTTTGTCGATTCGAATATCAAAATGCAACTTGTCTAGACCCCCAGTAAGAATGTGCCACCGGCGCCATCTAGTTTAAAAAGAATTAAACCATTGACTTTACAAACAGTTCCGCATTTTTTTGCATCCTTGTCAATTTCTTTTTTTTAGTTAGAACAAAATCAAGCTTAGACAAAATATACCTCACTGCCATTCAAGTCGGCATCTCGCAGGAGGCGAGTAAAGATCTGCCTTGCTCAGTAGTGGTCAGTGGACCTCTTGGAGTTTGACTGACAAGCGACCACCTTTACTTCGGAGTCTGTCGTCACCTTTTTGAGTGTTCCAACGTTTTTTACGTTAGAGCCAGTGCAAAGCAACCGAGAGAGGGTCTTTCAGCTTTGCACTGAGGCAGAGGCTTTTAAGGGCCAGAGGGTCAGCGAAGCCTCTGGGGTAGCACGGTCGGTAAAAAGCAACTGTCTGGCTGCCCGTGTAACAAAATTGAAAAAAAAAATACATCTTTACAGAAAATATATCAATCACGTAGAACCTCCCACTCCATGTAAAAGTCCGTTCCATATATTTTATTTACCTGTGAAATTGTATTTTATTTTCAACAGTGATCCGTCTATGTCAGACAATATGCTACTTTATTTATTTAATGTAAGTATTGTATGTATTTACATTTAACTCATAATATTATTTAGTTAAACTTTCTCAAATAATATTAGCTTGCTATGAAAAATATTTTCTTATTTCGGCAAATAAAATTATATAACTTGAGTCACGTAGGTACTAAATAAACTGTATTTAAGTGAACATAAAAGTAAAATACAATGTATGTATAGTGAGGTAGTTATTTACCCGCGACTACGGCTAGGTTAGCCGTAGTCGCGGGGTATTTAGGTAAATAAATAAATAAATAAATAAATATCCTGGGACATTTTTACACTGCACCATCTAGTCCTAAACTAAGCAGAGCTTGTACTATGGGTACTAGACAATGGATATAATACTTAAATACTTTTTTTTTGTAAATACATACTTATAATATATAAGAAACACCCAGACCAACACAAACACTTAAGTTCATCACATAAACGTCCTGTGGGAATCGAACCCACGACCTCGTGATCAGCAGTCCGGTACTCGAACCACTAGACCACAGACGTTGTCCATGATAATAATTGTTATAGCTGATGTTACCGGTGATCAGGAAAAATAATTTGTGTTAATTCAGGGTATAAGCTATATCTTCTCCAAATTGTCGTGACAATGATATGTAGAAAAATAATATTTCTTTTTCTAAGTCTTGTTTAAATCCCATATGAAAACTATACTGTACAGGACTAATAGCCTATTCTGTGACTACCCTACCTAACAAAAAACTGTTATTCAATTCAATTCAATTCTTTATTGCATTCCATAATGTATAAAGTTGTTGGTTAGTTACAGCAAGTGTCAATTATGGACCCTGTCGGGCACAGCAAAGTAGTAAAGTAGAAGAGAGGAGGAGCGTCTCTTTTTTGAAAATTAAATAAAATTATATTGTGTTATATTTATACATTTACTTTTATAATTTACTCAATTATTATTATTTATTATATTTTCTAGTGTATTTATTATTATTATTTATAGTATACATAGTTATTATTAAGTTATAATTGATTACTGTTTTAATACCATAATTTATTTAATTATGATGAAATTATTATATATTTTATAGAATACATATTTTTATTATTTATGAGTAGAATTATTTATTTATTGTTAGGTTATCATTTATTATTGTTATTGCAATATTATTCTTATTATTTAACCTAAAATTATTGCTAAGTTTATGGTTCACATTTTGGAAGAGATTTAGAATTTTAATTAAACTTTTACACATTATTAAAATTTCCCTTACATCATTCCGGTTTCCAGTCACTGCGTTATAATCATATGGAGAGTGAAGTGTTTTTCGCAGTTTCCGGCACGAGCGCCCGCGCCGGAAATTGACGTCAGCGCCCTCCCCCGGAACAACATCCGGTACATAATCGCCAACGACACTGGACGCATTCATTTTTATAATAACTTTGTGAAATGGACGTCGCGTCCATATTTGACGAAACAGAAATAGATTTGTTGTTTTATTTTTTTAAACTTATGACTTATGACTGATATGCTATCGAAGGAGTACCTAATGTGAACATAGTTATTCAAGCCATATAAAAACTCCCGTGTAATAATAGTTTATTTGCCGGGCTCAAATCCAAAGAACAGGTTGATTACGTACTCAGAATTAATAAAAAAAAACAATAACATAATACCTCGACTTGGAAATGGAAACCGCGCATTTTTTTATTATTTGCAGATATGCACAAATTAATCTTTGGGCCTATTTCACCATGTCTAGCCGCTGCCAGTCAGATAAATAAAAAAATGGAAACAAATGAAATTAACTACCAAGTAGGAGGTGGAAAACATTCTTTGTCCTTAGTCTATTCTATGCTTACGATAAAAAAAAGAATAAAATCTCCATCATAAACCCAGCCGAACTTCGAAGAAAATAGTAAAAGCAAACACCAATCAAGTTCCATTAGATTAGCCGCTAATTACAACAACTGATGACGGTCGATAGCAATCGCTGGGCTGGTCGGTATCGCGATCGCGGCTAATGACTAATTTCACAAGCCTATTTGCATGATCACGTAATATGGAAAATGTTTACATTGAAATTCGCATGCTGGAAAATGTTACCATAGCCTAACCTAAATTAAAAATGTAGAAAACCCCCGACGCAAAATGTAATTTGCCATTTTGTGGTGGCGGTCATCTTGGATTTGAAATTTATCATAGTGTATAGTATTCTCCTAGTTAAGTCCTTTCATTTGATACCCATATTGAGGTAGTTGTGAAAAATCCGCTAATTCGCTAAATCCGCTATTTTGTGGCGGCGGCCATCTTGGACCGATTTCATCAAACATAGCTAAGAACACTCCCGACTAATTCACCTTTCGAATAAAAAAAACAAAATTAAAATCGGTTCATCCGTTCGGGAGCTACGATGCCAGACAGAGACACACACACACACAGACACACACACACAGACACACACACACACACACACACACACACACACGCACACACACACACACACACACACACACACACACACACACACACACACACACACACACACACACACACACACACACACACATACACACAGACACGTCAACCTTATAACACCCCGTCGTTTTTGCGTCGGGGGTTAAAAAAGGTTTTGAGCGTGAATGTGGATGGATTTAAGAGAAGAGGGGTTCTAAAGAAAGGATGGATCATCATATCAGTCAAAATATGTGCACTGTTGCACAAATGGACGATAGCCAAGGACCGGTCATATGCCGCCTGCATCCAACAAGTCCCAGCGAACTTTGCTAGGTCGTCTGTCCATCTCGATGGTTCCCTGCGAAGCGGGGCGGGTCCCTAGTTTACACTAAGCAATAATTGATTTGAAAAAAGAACAAAGTGGAACGGTCTATTTTTGGAACTTTTTATAATGTATTGAAATACATAAAAGTATCTTTTTTATTTTTTTATTCTTTTATTATTTAGGGGTTTTTATCTGACAAGATACGTCAACCCCATCGTGACTTTGATATTGGTCATGTTACAAAGTTATAGGTTAAAGTATATAAAGCTATATATTATAAAGTTACAGCTACAGCCCGCAAAAGGACCCACTTGTAATTTTTTGGTTTTATGAAAGAAATCTGAGAGCACCTTTTGCCATCAACATTACCGTTGATTACATAATTTTGTCACAGCCATGTTAATACGGCAGTGGAAATATTCCCCAGCATTAAGAAGTAGAAATATTAGGTCAGAATTCTTAAAGAGGGACGAAAATACAACAAGCACGACATAAAAAGTTTATAGAAGTAGGTACTTAAGTATAAAGTAGGAAATGGTAAAGACAGAAAGGAATTATAACTACCATTTCCGATTTTAATGTACCTACTTCTTTAGGCTGCACAGAGTATTTATCTCAACCCCATTTCGTCAAAGAATATTTTGAGTTGAACTACGAACACACTACGTACAAAAAAAATTGAAAGGGGAAAAATTGGCGACAGCTTCATACGGTTTCAAAAACAATTTTCCAGTTTCGTGTCCTCTTTATTCAACGGAGCTCCATCCAATCAAAATCTAACTGTGTATCGGTACGGACGGGCTTCGAAGTAAAAATGAGCAAGATGGATGACGTGTCATCGTAGGTACCGTCGTCGAACAGGGAACGTCGACCCACTCCGAGGGAATTATTGCTGATATTAAGGAAAATGCACGCTTTAAGCTGGCAATATTTATGTACCTGTTGGCGTAGTGTATGTTTGATGAACTGCGGGTTTGAATATGGAACGATATTTGAATATGGAAGATGGGGTGACGTTATATTGGCGATAATGTAAAGTTGAAGTACATAATCTATAATCTGTTCAATATTTGATTTTGGTATTTCGTGTTTATAATTTTGATTTGTTCAAGTCTAACAATCTTGTATAAGAACAAAAGTGTAATTAAAATTGCTGCGCACTAAATGAAATTCCTTTCAGTAGAAAATTAGAACTAGTGTTTTTAAGTCCTGGCAAGAAACCTTATTTTCGTTTCAATTAAAGGAGAATTGTTTTTTAATTTCATTGCTACTCAATGTAGGCGCAAATGGTTTAATATATAGGGTTTCTAGACATAAAAGTTCGAACTTATTATTATTGAAATGGATATCATTAATTTATTAATCATCAACTAATAAAAAATTGAACATACCTACGTTTGACGTGTATCAAACAAATATTAATATCATTCTTAAATGTCAGCCACTTTCATTCACATTTTTGTATCTAAAAAAAGAAGTATTTACTTCAAACCTCTGTTTTATTTCACGTAAAACTGTTGTGATTATAGGCCATCCTGTGGGAAGCGGTTCATTCGATTATATTATATTAAGTAAACTTATTTGTATGATATAAAAAATATTTGTCTTTCCAAGATTTTCATGACTAGAATAAAAGGCAACAACATTCTTATCCTAGCCCCTAGGGCCTGCTTTCCTTACTCACTTTCCCCGCTTACGTGCATATTATAATGCAGCAAAGTTAAACTAGTTTTATTTACATTTCCCGTCGCCTCCAGACCAGGTGTTGGAACTCGAGAAGTCAAGAACTGTCTGATATAAACTTACTGCAAACTACCAATCTAGTTTATGTTTATTAACTCTTACTTGTATTGCTGAATCATGAAATCCGTACTTAAACTATTAGGTCTTCCTCGCAGTGTTTCTGGCGGGAATCAAATTTTTCCCAATACCGTGGGAAGTTTCCTAAAAATCCTTTCTTAGTGCACACCTACATCACCTAAGGAACATTGTGTGCAATTTCTTGTTTCTAGACCCAGCAGTTTCAGCTGTGCGTTGATCGATCAGTCAGTGAATCAATCTGTTAATTTCTTCTTTTATTGCTACAGAATATAATGTGCAGACGGAGATGGCGGGACGTACTGAACTCCTACTTAAGAGATTGGGCTCATAATGCCTTAAACCGTGAGGAGTGGAATGAGGATAGGGAGGCCTTTGCCCTACTGTGGGACCAACCAGGCCGATAATAACCGTAGCTGTAACGGGTAGGTAATATTGTGTTTTTTTCATTTCTTGGCCGTAATTAATTAAATTATACCGAAACTTTGTGTATTATTGCTGGTGTTGCTGATGTCTAAGAGCTGCAGACCACCTGACGGTTAAGGATGAGTCCCTTACCATCAGAGGGCTCATGTGCTTGTTTTAAGAATTATACTTCTATGACTTACATGACGTTTGTTGTACTGGACACTACCGAGGCGCCGAGTGTAGTGAGCTCCCACCCAGACACAGTTTCAAACCATTAGTAAATTCCACAGGAATTCCCTAGTGCGGGAGCTATTAAAAAAATACAGACATTATAAATGATACTCCAATGAACATCCTTGACCCCTCGGACTCTTACAAACACACCGACCTAAAGCCGGTATCAGACAAGAAGCTCTCGGGTAATCGGGTTCAATGTTTCGAAAGCGAATTTCTCGTGTGTTGCGTGGATCACGTTTTATGTGGCGAAGCGAAACGAATCGATGCGGATGAGGGATGTTAGCGAAATACAGAGATAAGTCACGTTCGCTAAGTCCCCTACCAGTTGATGGATTAACCGTTTACTGCTTTAACTCGACCGTATTAATCATAATTTTGGGGAGAAAATTCGGAATACCGATTATGATTTGTTCGATAGAAGAAAAAGAATACTCTGCTATGAAAATATAATAAAGCCCCAGATCACAGAATAATTAGAACGTATAATAAAACTCACATTAGTTATAATAGGGTAGTTGTATCTTGTGTTGTTGTTCTTCTCAACGGATACAACTTCGTGAATACGTCCGCATACGATGCTGGTTCCGCGCAAAAGAGGTCGAGTTCCCTCCTCAACCGTCATCAAAGATGTCATTCGTTCAAAGTATGACCGAGTGAAGTACTACAATGTTGCCATCTTAATAAATGAAAAAATCTACTAAGATTATTATTTTAAAACCTAAAAAAATATCAATGTAACTTTACATACCTTGTGACGTTAAATAAATAAATAATAAATAAATATCTTGGGACATTTTTACACAGCACCATCTAGTCCCAAACTAAGCAGAGCTTGTACTATGGGTACTAGACAATGGATATAATACTTATATACTTTTTTTTGTAAATACATACTTATAATATATAAGAAACACCCAGACAAACACAAACACCTAAGTTCATCACATAAATGTTTGTGTCTTGTGGGAATCGAACCCACGACCTCGTGATCAGCAGTCCGGTACTCGAACCACTAGACCACAGACGTCGTCGTTAATCCTTTAAAATAAAAATACTTAGGTAATGTATCAATCTATTCAATAACCAACCTTACATAAAGTACATACATGCCCATAAAAGCAGAGTGCCGACCCAATATCAGCTAATGCACACCCCCTCCCCATTTTTATTCCTTAATCCCCGAATATGCATGCTCCATATTTCAAGGTGGAAGGGCAACGTGCACCTGCAGATAAGGGGCCATCAATCACACTTGGCCATAAACAGAACAACACCATTACACTTCCTGGATACCTTCGGGAAGCCATATTTCACCGCGTGTTTATTATGGGAGAAAGCTGGCAGATTCCTTTTGTGTTTATAGAAAAGTGGAGTGTGAAATTGGTATTTAGGGGTATAGTTTTTTGTTTATTTAGACCGCGTTACGTATATAAAGTAGTTTTTAAGACATACTGATGAGAAATTATGTCTATGTATGAGGTTGAAGTTTTACACAATCATGTAAATAATTGAATAATTGAATATCTAACGGTGACTTTTCTAAAGTTACCGATGCTTACTCGGGTACGATGGTGACTCGGGTACCAAATATTTAAAAAAAACTATACAACTATTCATGTACGCACTAAGACAGATATTTGACGAATTGCCACAGGAAAAACGAAATCATCGAGTGTTAGATCCGGTTCATTTTATAACAATAATAATTCAATATTATGTTTGTTGTAGGTTTTATTAACCACTAGCTCTTCACCCGCGTGGTCTTGATAACATTTTTCCCCCGTTTTTGCAACATTTTTCATTGCTACTCCGCTCCTGTTAGTCGTAAGAAAGAAAGAAAGAAAGAAAAATGCTTTATTCAGCACAATTTTACCTTAAATACTACTTATTATCTATTTAATTATATTCTAATATAAATTGCGCTGAAACGGCGCTGGTTCAGCACAAGCCAGGCGGAGTGCCTGGCGCTGGTTTTCAACCAGACCTACAATGACGAACGGATGGTAAACCAGTTTACAATAATTAAAATTAAATAAATGTGATAAATACATAACAAAATTCATATATTACCTATATAATACATTATCTATATAAACATCATAAACTTGTTTTATGTAATAACAAAAAAATATTAAAAAAATACATAGTGTGTGTGTGCGTGTGTTTATTGTTGTGTGCAATGTGATGTAGCGTGATGTAGTCGTAGCGATCACGCTACAACTAATAGGGGCAGGGGAAGACTATAGGCTCTCACGTTATCACTATCAAGTGATACGGTATAGCCTTCCCCGATAAATGGGCTATCTATCACTGAAATAATTTTTCAAATCAATCCAAAGAGCCTATTCAATACAAACAAACAAACAATCATAATCTTTTCTCTTTCTAATATTAGTATAGATAACTAAAATACCGTGTATATATCCGAAACACTATTTTCAAAACAAAAAGACTGGAAGCCGACCCCAACATGGTTGGGAAAAGGTTGGTTAGGAAGAAGGAAGAAGAAGACTTAAAATACATTTACAAATCGCATTTTACGATAAAATGGGAATGCAGTAAATTCCTCGTTCCATTTCTCAAGAATTTTAAATTTGTAAAATTTCACTCCAATATCAAAAAGCATAAAGTAGTGTGCCATATCATCTTCCGCGCATATTGCGGTACCTTTTCAGTGTTGTTCCGAAACTGTCGCATACCGGAGCCAGTTCTACAGAAACTCTAGTGGCAATATCCTAGCAACGTAATATACGAAAAACATATAAATCTACAGAATGTTCGTACCTGTAACGACATATGTATACATACATATATATGACATATGTACGACATATGGCATACTAGTTATGTTAATAGCTGTGTCGTATAGCTTTACTCTTTACACATTAGCTTAGTCGATGTAAGCGGTACTGCTACGATACAAGTTCTAGGTTCGATTCCCAGGTGTGCAGTGTTATATAAAAAAGTTTAGATAGATGGATGGATTGTTGTTTGTTACTCAATCACGCCAGAACGGCTGAACGGTTTTAGATGAAATTTGGCACAAAGATAGATTTTAGTCTGGAATAGCACATATGTTACTTTTTATATTGATAAAATGTATGGTTAGATTTGTTTTATTAATTTATAAGAAATATCCAGACCACGTAGGCGAAGCAAAGCGAAATGGTATCTCAGAAGTTCAGATTTGCGCCCGGGTATGGGCTATAGGCTCGTCCCTATTACATGGAACCTAAACATACCGGCGAGTTATGAGTGTACATAAATTACCCTCGGCGTCCCAGGCGTACTGTCATACAGGTGTGTTGGTATTATGTCAATAATTTAGCTCATTATTACGTAGACGTAGTGTAGTGACAAATTTTCATTCCCGCCCACACATTTCATTTCACACCCACTTCCAATATTAGCCTTTTTTTAAAACTATTATAAATTATCTTTTACAAATTAATTGTATATAGACTAAACTATCCAGAAATAATTATAATTAAAAAATATTTTACCAAAAAGTATTTAAAGTCGAAAGCAGCATTAATTCGAAATTTAAACTTCAACCAATACGTCTCCACCAATCCAAGTTACTTTCGAAATGTGAAAAATAATTCTCAGCGATTCGAAACGGAATCGAGAGGAGCGGATAGCGACGATGGATCTATCCGCATTTGCTCGGAATTCCGCAAGATTAACGTCTGCTGGGAGGAAGCACAACTACCCCCCCTTATTGGGCTCCTCGTCCCCTCTATCCCCATTCCTCGAGACCTTATTGTGGCCCCGTTATTATTACAAATGCCAATTGAGACGCCAGATCAAACAATGGACCCTAACTAATTGCGATGCAGAAATGATCCGTACAAATAGTAAAGTTGCTCGTAATTGGCTAAGTTTGTTTAGGAATTGTTTATGATATTTATTAGCGTATTATGCTTAAAGTTCGGTGAATTTATCGATGTTAAAAGCTACTTTGAAATGAAACGATATAAGTATAATATTATTTTTAAAGGTACGTAAATCTACATCTCTTTTTATCGTAACAATTTTACGTAAATGGCCACCTCCATTTTTGTAATTAGGATTTAAAAATGAAAAATTAATTACAATTTTATATAAAGCTTGTTTATTAACGTCATGTTTTGCAAAATAGACAAATATACATTTTTAAATTGTCATTTCACTTAAAAATTCCGCATCAACATTTAACAATTAATATAATACATAGTTACACACGCATACACGCTAACTTCAACGCTGAATACACATTTAGCATACGCTAGAAGACGCCAAATCATAATAACGCATAATACCTCAATCTTATGAACTTTTTTTTTCAGATAAAAGTCTCATCAGTTGACGCTTCGCCGTATAAAATGTACAATGATTAAAAAATCAAGTTCACAAGATGCTAGTCTTCTGGAGTACATCAAGCGTGTTCAGCCATTAAAGATAAATACACTTTGTACAACTCATTGCTATACATTAATTACATCATTTAATAATTTACTGTTAATAAAGATTCAATATTTCATGGTCGAACATAAATATGGTGTATAAAGAAATGTTAAAGTTACAACACTAATTATTGTCGTGGGTCCTTAAATTTTGGTTAAATTTTTTCCGCACGAAAAATTTTGATGAGCGAAATCAAAGCTAACAAAAGTCAAAAAAGGCGAATAATCATATTCGGTATGGAACAAAAAGTTGCGTGTCATTAACAATTAAGTCGCAGACACGTTAATGATGCGTCGTTTAAATTCTTGGGACTGGTTTTTACTAGAATCATAATACCATAAACGACACGCATAACAAGTAAACATTTCTACTACTTTTTGTATTCACTAATTAACTAACCAAGACAAATTCATTACGACCAACATTTTTTTGACATAAAAATAATATAAAACATAGAAAACAAAAAGATCGTCTAAAACCGCAACGCCATAATATAACCAAAATGGAATGTTACATAATGAAGCGCAACATTTGGTTCCAACCGAATACGATTTATATCTTCTTTCAACATCCTTCATCAAGCCTTACATTTACGTTCCTTATCGTCTACACGTAATGGTATTTTAATAACTTTATTACGTATTCCCGTTTCATTATTCATACAACCAGTCTTATCCAGAATATTATTTTAATTTAGTACCGATAACGTTTGCAAATTAGTTCCGAGTCAATAAACAATTTACGGGTAGGTTTCATTCGATAAATGAATTCCGTCAGTTAGAATAAAAGCCAAAATCCCATTAGGGAGTTGAGCGTGAACATTTCCGAATTTCGGTGATTACCAAACATTTATTTTAGACGTTTTTGTTCCACTCCACGTCGTGACCGGACCCTCGACTTTATAGAAATAACATCAACTGGTCTAATCTATTGTAAAAATTCATTATTTTTGTTAGTTTTATATTGCACACTATTAAATATATTAACATTGTTCGTTTGTTTTTAAACTTACAATCACTTTAATGAAAATACCTAAGCAAATATAATATTAGTCCTATTGCTATCGAAGAAAAGAGATGATGTCGAAGACGACGACAAGAGAAGACATTTTATTGTTTTCTTTAAGTAAAGCGTATTTTCCTTGATCAATTATAGTCGTCTGGCCTTTTTATTTTGTTTTGTGATTCGTCAGGGCAAACCCCGAAGGCAATTTCAAAAGTATGTACCTACGTTTCGCATTGAGTCAACAATGGTACGTACGCTCTACGCATTTTAAGTTTTCATTTGGTTTTCCTGTGCCCATTCATGATAAATCATAATAATTGAGCATTTATGGCCAAATCATAGTTTCTGAATTTTACAAAGGACCATTCTTGTATTTTGTCTCTAAGTACCAAATAATGTTTTCTAGGAATCTGTAGCGAGAATGGAATGTTACTTCAGTTTTATCATAAATACATCATGTTTTTTCAATAAATTGCTAATAAAAGGCTTTTTCTCTTTAAATGCTTGGCAACGGAGAAAATACGTGACCAGAAACCAATAATTCAACACAGTTGATGTAATTTCTTCAAACTTTCTTACTTTTTCTCGCCCAAGAATTTAATACAAAAATGTACAAGTCCAAAAATGTTTCCACCTTAATTTTAATTATGAAAATAAATTAAATAACCTATTTGCTTATAACATTCATTAATTATACTTTATGACTAGCTCTCGTAAAGGAAATAAAATGCACCACTTTTTAGTTCACTATTTTCTATCGTATGGCACTACACATTTTCATCTATCAAGAATGTAGGTTCCGATGCTGAGGTCACATCAGCTAATGCTTAGATAAAATCATTAACTTGGTCATGTACTTTATAAAAATATTCAATTTTCTTATACTAAGTATTAACAACCATACATTTAACAAGCAATTAGGCTGGGGTTAGGCTGGTTTTACAGCCATAGCTATCGAAAACATGCCTTAAATAAACAAAATAATTTATGTAACAATTGCATAAAAATAATATAGCCTAAATTATAAAAATAGAAGCCTTATGTATCGTTGTACTAACAAGAGCACCCAGCCTAAAGAAACGGTAACTAAAACAATCGTAAACAGCTTGTTATTTTGTAGTTCAACGTTAAGCTAATTATAATGTCAAACAATTCAAGCAAAACAATATTTATGACGTTATAACTTTTGCAAAATAATATTATAAACAAGTTTTAAGGCGCTATCACAGGAATGAAATGAATGAAGTTCATACACCTTTCATAGTTGCTTCGCAATGCTTTGAAGATTTTAATGGGAGTGACTTGAAAGGAAATCCTAGTCATGTTTTAGGAAAAGCGTATTTCAAACACTACTTTTAAAAAAGGATTAATCCATAGATCTAATATTTTTAGATCCAAGCTACGGTAAACAATAATATAACAATAAATAAAACATTTATATTTTGCTTACACTTTCAAATAATAAATCAATCGTCCGCATTTCATTCAAACGTATCATCGGGTTTATCAAACTTAAATACCTATAATATCCACATCCTTTCGTTTATTAAAAAGTCGATTAAACCAAGGCTTAAAACATTATTCCACTTATCTAATGTCCTATTACAAAAAGAGACCGAGCAATTTTAAAACCCGGGATTTTCTTAGTTCATCTTTTGTAATACCTAGTTGGGAGTTTGAGTTTTACATTTATCGGATTCAAATCAGAGTCTTCAGAAGCACCACTCAACACTAAATCTTCAAAGCCAATAATACTGTTACCGTTATCAGTCTCGATCGTATTACCTGGAACGTTTGCAAGTTGTTCATCGACTGAATCTAGTTCGTCATTCACTTGGTCACATTTAATAGGTGTTTTTTACACTTCACTGCACTACACATAGTCTCTTCTGCCAGTTCCTATAATACTATTTCTTTCACT
Organism: Acronicta psi; assembly: GCA_946251955.1. NCBI lineage: Eukaryota > Metazoa > Arthropoda > Insecta > Lepidoptera > Noctuidae > Acronicta > Acronicta psi. The sequence goes on along the minus strand of OX276482.1, from coordinate 8,720,403 downwards.
TACAACTGATACTTCGGAGCCGTCCGTTTTTTTTCTGCACGTATTGAAGACTTTTGAGGCCTGTTAAGAAAATATTTAATTGTAATGACGTTTTTGTCAGTTTCATTTCAATGTGTTGTAGTATCGTAATACTTTTTTGTATGGTTACTGTTTGTAAAGTTTTTATTAAACACTTCGTGTCTATTAACTTAAGTTAGACTGTAGTTAAGTAAATTTAAAATTGGTAACCATTGGTTGGAAAGAAAACGCATACCTTAACGAGAGAACGGACGGGCTGTTGCAAGACAAATATGGCGAAGATGACAACTCCTTGCAGCGCGTTGATGAGGTCGAACACGGACCAGACGGAGACCGCATCCGAGCCAGCTCCCGCCGCCCACGACACCACCTCCAGTACCCACGACAACCCCATGATGAACGACAACAAGCAGCACATGCGGAATCTGATGGGGAACATTGTAGATGTAGATACTTTGTTATTTTTTATTGCATTTGGCAACGCGTTAATGCTAAACATTTTTATGTTGCTGACGTCACCATAAGACGTAGAATTTGATAAAAACTCGACATCGAAGGCAGTGTAGTTGTCTCGTCCTAATAATGTCTAAAGCGTCCAGTGTACTTTACTGGAACCTTTAGTGTACTTGCTATCAAACTGTAAATACATTTTGTAAAAATAAAATCTTCTGTCAAACCACCTTTATACAAGGTGGAAGGGACATCGACGCACATCCGAATACCATGATTTCAGTACATGATTCTAGACCCCCCTGCGTTGAAATTTTCCGTAACTTTTATCATCAATTTTAATTTTTTATGCAGTTTATTTTACTTGAACATGTAATAAAACATTATTTCTGTCTACCCAAATTAGATTTATAATAAAAAATTCATTATTTCATTTATTTCGGATCGCGCGCGCGATAACATTCACCGCGGAGCGTTATAATCACGTTTTTAGCAATACACTGCGCGCTCAAAAATTTCAATATCTGTAATAACCGATCATTTTCTACATGAATGACCTAGGTCACTTTATTTTTGACCTTCAGTGAAACCTTGTCCCTTCCACCTTGTATATAGCGCGTTTCATTCTCATCCTCATGTAATCTATAGATATAATAGTGACGTTATATAAAAAGATCCATAAAGCAACTTACAATTTCTTGTACTTCTTGAGCCTCTGGTTGAAGTTGGTGGGTGCTTCCCGCGGCGGTGAAGACGTAGTCTCGTGAACTGGCAGGGGCTGTCCCAACACCGTGCCCAGCCGAACCCAGTCATCTGACGTACTGAAGTCTGAGTGCGTCAGATCTAATGCTGCGAGGAAAAGTCGTGGTTAGTTGTAGCCACGTTTTTTGATTAAGTAAAACTTTGTTTGTAAAAAAAATGTTTTAAATCAACCCCATTCTTAAGACAAAACTATTTTGGTAATAGGGGTGATGGTATACCATAATTATTATAGGTAGGTTATCGAAAGATTATTTAGTCCATAAAACACAAAATATTTTAGAACAGTAAAAGAGATCTTGTATAACATTTTGCATAGATGAATAAAGGAAACTGGCACAACTTAACGCAAATGCATGCCAAAAGATATAATTAAATTGCGAGTCACGATGTTCTGCAATGAGGAATAATATAACTCAGAACCGGGGCAATGACCTATGTTACTATTACTGCTTACTCATAATCAGTATTACTAAGTAATGGTATTTCCATTGCCGCATATTTAGCTGGTGAACCTCGTTTATGTTAGCGGCTGCGGTACCTCGCTACTACCCCCTTACGGCGAGTGTTGACCTAAGTCACCGAGATGTAAATACAAATAGGTATTTGAATGATCTGCAGGTTGTTTCGAATATTTGTTAGCTTTGTGTTCGCTCTAGTACAGTTCTCGCCAAACTTATTGTCCGGGTTGAAGTTGGCGCTAGCTAACTTTAACCCGGCCGTACAAATCGGAGAAAGAAAAATATTTGATTGTAATAAATGTCCGGGTTAAAGTTAGCTAGCGCCAACTTCAACCCGGACAATAAGTTTGGCGAGAACTGTATGTTTGAGTAATTGATACCGAGACACCGGGCACAAAGGAAGACACAGGGCTTGTTCTCTAGTGCGGTATAAGTCTTTTAAAAAAGGAACTTTAAAAAAAATGTGAAATTGAAAACTGCAAGAAACATTACATAAAAAGATTTGCAAAGGCATATCTTAACAATTCAAATCTTAATAAATATTAGGACTGTTTTTATTTGAAATGTCCTGTTATATTTGTCCTAGAACTTATCTTTAAGGATGGGCCATTGTAAATCATTGCGGTGTGCCGATACTGATTGGGCATAATAAAATATTTACTAAAGAACCGGTTATCATTGTTCGAAGACTTGATTACCATAGAAACGACTAATAAAAATTTTATGATAATCGTTTTATTAATCGTAAAAAGGCATATAAACATACACTAAAAATAATTGTTACACAGCCGTGACAAATGCGATATCAGAACAATGCCTTGTGAATAGCAATTTTTCCAACGCCATCAATAAATCGAACAATACAATTCTTAGAAAACATCACAGTATCCAGATTAATTTTATGAATTCATAAAATGTATAGAAAACAGAATATTAAAAAAACGGCTTCATAAACCTATTGTGGTATACAATAATTACAATTTATCAAAACAATTATAAAACCGTCTAATGATCTATGTAAAAATCTTAACAACTTACGGGTGACATCCTTAAGTTTATCGTAGTGAGTTGCGATGGCTCGTGATGTGAAGAAAAATATACAAAGGTTGCTGAAGAGAATCAACGCCACCGGCCCGTAGAAGTATGGCAGGGCTGCCTGGTCCGCTGCAATCAAATATATAGTTAAAAACATATTTTCACGGAGCAATTCTAAAGCACCAAATAAATATCCAATCTTTTTGGCCGGGTTGAAGTTGGCGCGAGCCACTATACATAATGCAAAATAATGTAGCCCAAAAAAATTGGAGAGACTACTACGAAATATTAAAATTACACAGTGAATATTAAAAATACATTTGGGGATTAAATACAGCATAAATAGAGATAAATTCGTTTTAGAGCGATAAAACGTAAATTAACCTCCACTCTAATTCCATAAAGTACGTTTTTCTGTGTTCACAACTGTATTTTTAAAATGTATCTAAAGTCGCCGCACTGGGAAAAGCAAGATTTAATATAAAAATGGAAAATATTTTTGTAATAAAACGTTTCGTCGGTGTCGTCTACCTTTGTACAAAACTGGTTCTACACTTTAAACAGCTCAGACGGATAAGTCTTTTATTGATATTTTTTATACCTGCAGCTACATAGTTCACATTTAACTAAACGTTTTAGTTACGAAAAGCTTTACTAAAAATCAAAGGAACTTTATGCATCTGACAGTAATCCGATTTCATTACTAAGGATTCTTTACAAATTATACGAAATTTAAATTGCATAAAAAAAAGTAAACATTTGACTGATTTGGAAAGCAAATAGATGTATTTCTGTTTATTTATGAGCTAAATTGTTTTATTTAAAATAATTTTCTGAGAACCTAACTGAAATGAATAAATTATTATTTTATAAAAACTCGTTTTATATCAAAATCAATGCCGATTTATATCTACTATAATTTTTATATGAAAACAGAAATTATTTTTAACTTTTAGAATAAAACCCATTCCTATGTGTCTAGTCCTAAGTATCTTAGAATAAAAATAATCGTAAATGTGAATATAAAACCAACTTACTCTTAAACCAGCACCCTTTAACTCCGAAGTTAGGCTTCAGGTACGTGCTGGGCACTGCCGGGGACAGGTCCATTGTAATGGTCACAACTAGCAAGAGTATTGGGAACAGCACTGCGTACACGCAATACCACGCGAACCTCCGTCGCATACTTCGTCTTGTGACTGATGCGTTTATGTATCTCCTGTGAAGACAAACAGTGTATAAGATGTTGTCAATATTATTAAAAATTCTCCAAATTTCTATCACGTAGAGTGAAGTATAGTTGTGTTACATTTCTTTTTCGGACCAACATTGCATAGTGTCAATGGTCAAAATATTGTGATTACGAACAATAATTGTTATTGAGAGCCTGTAATGTCTCAGTACAGGGCAAAAGTTTTCCTTTTCTCTTTACACACCTCATTTTTGTCTGGTTGTCAGATCGTCAGCAATTGTTAGCCTGTAGGTATATATTTATTGTTACAATAATTTTAGGAACTAAAACTCCCATCATGGAAGATCATGAGGCCACGGAAGTCTAAAAAAGTCTCAAGAAAAAATCTACAGGGTAATTATGTTATAAAAATTAAAACAGATGATAAACGTTTACTTTTAAATTTTTCTGACGCAGTCGTATAGCTATCCGGCAGTACAGCCTCATATTACTTAGCACACATTAACGTGCTTAACATAATAAATTCTGAAAGTGACGATCAAAAAGCTTATAAAGTACGTAAGAGCAATAAATGTAATAACGATACATTTAACAACGTTACGTTTAAAAGGTATGAGTACTTACCGAACGTTCAAGAATATATCGAAACACATCACGTTCAGCCAGAAGAAGCAAGACACGAACGAAAACTGGATCAAATACGCTGAAACAACATTAACTTATAATAAGTTGAAGTTACTGGTTCTAATTAATTGTAAATTAAAAATTTGATACAATGTATTATTGATGTGTAATGGGTTTAAAAAATGGCACTTGTGAGACTTAGGTCCTGTTTCACAGCTTACTAATAAGTTCCAGTTAAATTGCTCGGCAGATAATTTCATATAAATGTTGTTCCATTTTTCACTTATCCAGCGCGTAGCGGCTGTCCAGAGCTGGTGAAACAGGCCCAAAAGGTCAAAAAGCTTGTGATAATGACACAGTATGTAAGATGATAATCTTAAATACACAGTATGTAAGATGATAATCTTACATACTGTGATATACATATACACAGCTTCAAATCCCTACTAAGGTCGTTGCATTGAGAATTATTATTTAATTGGTTATTCGTAATGTATTCATATACTGGTACATACTCAACAAAAAAAACTTAATATTACAATTTTAAACGAGTTTTAGCAAGAACAAAACATTAATAATAAAAATAGTACCTAGTCAATAAGAATAAACATGATTAATTCAACCACTTACCCATAATAGTGCAAGCTACTGCAGGAAAGGCATGTCCTGCAAGCTGTGTGGCAGCCAAACAGGTAAACGCGAGTGCCAAACACACTGTGTGGCAAGCGAGCGCCTTTCCGTGAGTGTCTCTTAGCTCCGTAATAAATAGGTACACACAGGCCGTCGCCAGCAGAAACGGAACCGATATTAGCAGCCCTAGAAAGAAGAAGATTATTTTAGCAACTGGTTATACCTTAAAACAGATATTACGTTTTGCTTTATAGGATGGACTTGTAGTTTCAGTTAATCTTTTAATACGATAGACGGTAGATGGTCTTCTTCTGAGGTGATCATCATAATAATATGTATTCCTAAGGATACAGGAGCAGTAGCCTACCGTAAAATGTTTTCTGGATAAATAATTTATTTATTTGCATACCAACAGCTATACATATTTGGATTATGTTAATAACATAGCCTTTTGTGTTTTCTATGATCAATGAGGCTTCTAAATGTCAGATTGAGAAATCATAACGTATAGGTATACTTGCAAGATCATCATCATCATTAGCCTGTATTCGCCGTCCACTGCATGACGTAGGCCTCTCCTAATGAACTTGCAAGATATGTGAATTGTGATTATTAAATAGTTCCACTAATCAAGTGGCCTTTTAAGACTGCAGCAGCATAAGAGGAGCTGCTTTATATTTATTGCTTATTTTGCTACTAATATTATAACCGATACTAACAAAATGAAGTTCAAAAGTCCTCAAAGCTTTGAATTAATTACCATTTCTTATAATTGTTACAGCCCAAGCCTGAAATCCATTAATAAAAGCTTTTAAAGTAACAAATCTGAAGTAACTTAATCACAAAAAGGAATTAAACTGTAATATTGTACACTTTAAGAACAAATTTAAATCTTTTGGAGACTAGGTAAGCGATCAAATAGTTAAGTAACTCAGTAACTAGACTCTTGGTAACAAAGTTAATAAACTCTTACTTGTTGCCAACAACAAAAAGTTGAATTAATTAATGATGAACTCGGTTAGTATTTACTTTGGACGAAAAACACAGCCGTGTATTTTCCCATGTGGGACGATATATTTGATTGAAAAATATCATGTTTACAATATAAATAAGTTGTGGGTAGTGCAGTTTTATTTTCAATTGTTATGAATGATTTATACTTTATACAGTTCTTTTTTATGAAAGAATTTATTAAAAATATTAACTACTGGCTGATAGTTTTAATATCCTATTGATATACTCAATTTTCTCTGAATACATTAATAGACATCATAAATATATGTTCAACTATCAGCTACGATACAAATATCAGCTCACGTATCAACTTTGGCTTCTTGTATATCAACTAAACCTATGGCATTCGCAAAACTTCTTAGATGTTTGTGTGTTTTGACTCTTGCCTTACTAAGGGCCTATCATCAAATCTAAATACAAACCTGTTGCATATGCAATTAGTGTCGACGATGTTTTAGTATCCTCCATTGGTGTTGTGAAACACACAACTGGTAAAGTGATGCCTGCTGGCACTGACTCGTTCCAGAAGGTCTCCATGCAATAGTCTCTGGTGCCCAACAATGGGGGTTTTGAGTATGGCACGAAAAGAGACCCATTTACTAGAAGATAGAATTCGTCTTGGCTGTGAATGTCAGGTTGAAGTTTATATCTGTGAACAATTTATTCATAAATAGTTGTGTACATTGAATAGACGAAAACATGTATTACCATTTGTGCCGTACCTACTGATCGGAAAGAAAGAAGAAAATTAGTTTATTTTTGCCCAAAACGACGCACGACAATTATTAAGCCATTGCCATCGTTGGAAAAAAAATAATACATATCATTAAAAGTAGCAACGTTTAGATATGAATAATTTAGAAGAATATAATATCTAATTAAGAATTTCCACTGAATAAATTTCATTAGAACGAGAAGCACGTTAAAGTAAAATATGCTCATCTACTTAACTGTTGTGTAAACCGTAATCAGTCAAAAATGGTAGAGCTTTGGTTAATTATAATATGGTACTGAGACTTAATTTATCAAAACATTTAAACTGTATATTGTTTTAAACCAGCCACTGGCAATTTTATGAACGATGAAATAAGTCCTAAGCTATCTAATGAAGAATCTATTACAGAGCAGAAATTATGAACAGGTATTATAATTTCATTCTTCAATCGTTAGTGGGAATTCCCTAACTCATCAATACTCATGCTTTTCACACAGTATGTTAATAAAAGCCTGAGCCCGAGAAACGAATAGGCCATTCTAATCTTTAAAATGTTAAGGACCTGTTTCATCACCTCTGGATAAGTGCTATCATATCAGCCAAAAGAGGCCCACTGCTGAACAAAGGCCTCCTTCATAGACATTCCATAAGGACCAGTTATATACCGCCTGCTTTCAACCACTCCCAGGGATCTGTCCATAGCCGGATAGCCGCTAAACGCTGGACAAATTGATAATACCGTGGTACTATTGTTGAGGCTAGACTAGTTTAGTCATGTACTACATTAACAGCGAGATCTAGTGCAAGATAATGTAGGTAGGTAAGCTGTAGTATTGGAGACGGGCCACTTTAGCTCGCTGAGATGGTAGATCAGATGTAAAATAGAACTATCATAATAACTCAGGTTGTTATATTATACCTATATAGACAAAATTAAAACCTTTATTTACTTTTCATAGCGACATGGATTGCCCACGATGGTCTCGTACACATTACTGTCGAAACTGAAGATATGGGTCTCGTTGGCTTGATGGAAGATGGGCTGGAAAGTCAGCGTGGATCGGGAACAGACGGTCTTCGTGTTGCCGTCTTCTATCGTGACAGTGAGGTTCTGTCCACTTGGACAACATTTTGGCACCACAGGCAGCTCTTTCACTTCTTCGTCCTATAGACAAAAGAAGAATTCTTTAAACATAATTATACAGTGAGTATTTGTATCATCATCAGCCAAGAGGCCTTTGTTAAACAGTATACCTCTATATTTGTATAAAGGCAATTAATTACACTTAAATGAAAATACTGCGTCATCAAAGATAAATTAATCCAGAAAATAAACGTCTTCTTCCGTTACCTTGATCAAATGAAGCAAGTTTGTATAGGACTGAGTTAGGTAGCTAAGTGAAATTCACGAACGAATACAAATACAGGAAAATGATACAAATATATATTTTCCTTGAAAAAAATTGTGAAACAGTTGATTATACGAGCTTTTAACCTTAGTTTAGTACTTCCAGCTGTTCTTTTTAACTTCAAATTAATAGGTCAAAGCCTTACCCAAAAAGAGCCCAATTTATTCGTAATTCTGTAAAAGCCTACTTGGAATTTAGTTCCATAATGTTTTTGTAAGTCATGACGTCACATTTTAAAATTGGGTCACGCCACAATCTCAAGGTAAGGACAACATAATTATGGATGTCATTTAAACGATGATAAATTGCAAATCTGTTTGTGTCATCCCTATCAAAATTCAACATGAGTATTTGAACTTTGACGCACATAAAAGAAATTCAACTGAGGCTGATGACGTAAGGCGTTCGTTTAGAATCGGTCACGTCTTGCTTATTAGTACGTACATAAATGATCAATTACCTATATTACTGCGGATGAAATTAAAATCTATTTCAGTTACAATCCTATTGTGGTTGTTGCAGCTAAATTGAGCTTTATTGATATAATTTAAATTTTCAACAAACAAAGAGTAAAAAACTGAATCTCTTTTTAATTATTTATACCAAGTAATAACCTCTGTAGGCTAATATGATGATGATGTTTATGATGAAAGCAAGTACTAACTTTATTTTAAATTTTACATAGAATTCGAACAATTAATAAAACCCTTCCTTCGTCTTTTTGCCGTGTCGTCGGATAAAAAAAGAAGATCGTCTTTCTGCCGACCTAAAAAATTAAGAACTAGCTAAGAACATGAGGCGAATCTCGATTTATTCCAAATTGCATATTTTGAATTTTAAACCTGTGCTGAAAATGTTACATTAGTGAACCAAATACCATGTCACGTCATCCAAATTCAAGCAATTCTCAGAAACTCAGAAATAGTAAGTCATTGATAAAATTACGCCTAAAAATACAATGTACCTACAGAATAAGTCGGGCGTATGCCAAGTGAGCGTAACCAATTTACCTATTAACTGAAATAGTATGTATGAAGCAGATTCCAACAGTGAATTACGTATGTTGTGATGTTGAATGCCGATTTGTTTATTTATGTACTGAGTCATTACATACTAATATACGTTTAGCAGTGGCCTAACCTTGGCTCCATTATTCCAAATCGTCTCTTTGCTCCAAGCTTTGACTGTTAATATTAGCACAAAGGATGAGGAGACATATTTTGAAGAATCTATAGTTCTTAGTTGTTCTTGTTGGAATATTTTTTTATTATTACCGCCAGAATTAGTTACCTTTAAAAAATACACACACGTAAAAAGCGGCTGGAGATAAAGGGCAAAAGTAATACACGAACTCTGAATGTAACAATATATTATTAAATTGATTTCTATCCCGTCATTGTGGTGATGAATGTGTTGGACCCCATGGCCTTGGCTATAGAGCAAGGGAAGGTGGTTTTTAGTGTGCACGAGCCTGACATACCACCTCCCCTGGAGAATGTGAATGAAGATTCTTCGCACCCAAAAAAAGGAGGTATTTATTTCCACAGGATGACCAAAAAAAATTATGTTTAAAATGTAGAAAAGGTTGAATGAAAATAAAAGCCAATCTTCGATGCTTAATGCATGTTTCTTAGAGTAGAAAGAGCATCATTAAAACCAACATAGGAAGCATACTAACTTAACTTACTTCATCATTACCGCTGCTAAATAAAACAGTTATAATTTGAAAATTACCAAGTTCCGTATTACCTTCCTTAATCATTAATAAGATTCTAGTCAAATATAATGAATTTATCTTGTTGTAAAATAAAAGAGACACGAGATAGCGCTGATATCAATTTCAAAACGAAACGAAACCAATAAATGTAAACGCGAAAGTTTTGATTATTGACGGCAAATTTGTAAGCTAAAAAAAAAATTTACTGTTTTTGTTCTTAAGACCTTATTTTAAAAAAAACTGAAATAAAAAAACAATTTTCTTTCTTTTTTAAGTATCTGTTAATAATTTGTGTATATGGGTTTACTTTGCCTGAATTAAATTTTATTATTATTAAAACAGACATCCACGCGAGGAAAGCCGCGGGAATAAGTTCGTAATCTAAACAATCTCCGGTAACAACAAAGCATACCAATTCTCTATCTAACAAAATAAGGTCATCTACTTTTGTTCAGGTAAAAGGCGCTCGGTATCGAAGGCGCCACGTCTGTCACGCGTCTTGTTAGCTACGTGCCCGCAACGGTAATGAGACAACTGATGACATCCACCATTCCAAGCTCCCGTGCAGTGCACGCCAGTATCAACGATGATGGATTTCGACGGGAGCTTTTTGGAAAAGGTAGAATAGAATTTTATGTAGTCTAGGATTCGCGTTCAAATAGACTTCACACGTTATCTGTGTATCTTATAGTATGTGTATAGTAAAAAGCAATAAAAGGAAAGCAAGTACATGTGCTGTAATAATCGGCTGACACTACAGATTACTCCTGAGTAGGTGCGATGTCAACCCGCATTAGGCTAGTGGGATGGACTATAGCCTAATCCCTCTCATACTGAGAGGAGACCCGTGCCCAGCAGTGGGACAGTATATGGGTTGATTATTATTATTTTTTTAGATGCCATGTCTACAGGCTACTTCAGTTTACATCAGTCATTCAAATAGTTTAGTTTAAGTACAATGAAAACGCTCCTTTTACGTCCTTACTTATTGTGATTATTTGATGCTTTAAAGGACACAATAGTGTGTTCCTTCGTTTAATCAATACACTCTCAAACTTACGTGCAATATCAAGTAACCAGTGTCAAAAAAATATTATAATAAAACCAGTAGTTAGAATTCGAATAATTTCCATGGATCTAATCATCAAATAAATTCTCATGTTTGCTCATCATTTAAGAAAGCTTATGTCTAAGTGGGTGATCACGGTGCGAGCGCCATGTTTGTATGTGTGTTTGGAGAAAGATGTGATTTTTCTTGTAAACACGTGTTAGTATCAGATTAGGATGTTTGCAGTAACAGTTTGAAGAGTTTGGACCTCACATCTCTTGGAAGCCAGGAATAGTACCGTAATACGTACATACATAGTTATGTAATGTGATAAACTGTGTGACTAGTTGATAGAGGAATACGGTCAACCAAAGGTTCGCATATAAAGTGAGTTTGCTGAATACAAACTTGTTTATCAGCCACTAATTAAAACCCTACCTTGAACTTAACATTTTTTTTAACTCAGTTTGCGCTAAGAACCGGTTACCTAATTACTTTATTTTCTTTGCTGAAACAAAATATCACAATGTTGCAAAAAGAGAATTGTCGCGACAGTGTGTGACAGTAGGTGTTCCTTCTAACGGCACAATGGAACTATTGTGATACTTGGTTATATGCTTGAGACTTTCATGATCAGTACCAAGTAGGTAGGTATTCTTAGAACCCCATAGACTATAAACTTTATTCAGCTGATATTATGATAGATTTTTTCCCTCCGTATATATGTCATTCTATTTTCTTCTTTGAAATCGGCCCATATTACTAAACTGCAGTCCTATGGTCTGTATAGTAGTAACTTTCTGATTAAAGTTTCTATTCGTTAAAGCTTTAAATGCTGTGTCAAATATTCTTAAAGGTGATTGGCATTAGAAAATTAATATTATTAACATTATTTCAATCTCACAAAGCAACTTTAATAAATAGGAATAATAATAAAATAGTACAAAATACTTAACTCTCACATCACGTAACTCATTATTAGACAAAATAGAAAAAAAAATGTTTTATATGAGTGCCTCTGCGCCACATTTAGCGTCCGAAAATAATTATAAGTTTTGCTGGACACCAAATTTTATAATGATTACATAGAAATACACTAATAACTATTTACACACATTCTCTTTCGGATACTGGCTCTCTCATATACATGATGGAACACAGTAAAACTATTTGGCGCCGCTATTGCTCTATGACTAACCTGTTTTTTTAATTCAGTTCATTGGTCTTCTCCAAATATTATTATAAAATCTTTAAAACAATGGTACGTCTTTGGTACACAATCAAAGTACCTAAACAAATATTACTAACAAAAAAGTTTTTTCAAGAACAAAGCCTAGAGACCCGTTTAAGTTGGAAAGTCGCAGAATTTCGAAATGTTAAAACAATTTGTTTTTAAGGCTTCTTTATGGAAATGTCCCGGGACTGGGCCGTGACGACACTGTCAACTTCCGCGAAATATTTGCAAAAGAAACCGTAAAAATACTCATTATGAGCTTTTTCTTTCTCAAAAAACGTTTTGGTTTGGTAACCACCAAAAGGATTTTAGAAGGGTTTGTATTGCGCCTTTGAAATTATAACCTCGTTCATGTATATTCATCATACCTTTTTAAAAGGAGCGGTTATTTTTTGAAGCGGTAAACAATTCCTCTTCAAGATTTAAAGAGTTTACCTGACAACAGTACATAGTTCAAAATAAGAACGGGTACAGTTAACATATTCAACAGCAAACCTATTTGAACTTGCCAATGATTCGACCGTTTTGACCTAGTTCAAGGCACATTGCTAATGTATTTCACATCGGTAACAGGTCCCAGGAAGATTGAGAACATTCGCTGGCTATCGTAGGATATAGGTTCGTAAGGGAAATGAGTGTGCAGACCATGATGAATGAATTACACTATGTAAGCTAAAAATATCACCAAACTTGAAAATATTTTTAAACAACTCCGTTCTACTTTTTTTTCCTCGCCAATGACACATTTCTTGGCACTTATTGTGAGAGTATTTATCGTCGACGTCACTATCTGTGATAATATCAGAATTCCGATTCGTATCATTACGGAGAATGAAATTGAATGAAATAAATATTCAATTTGCAATTTAAAATTTCTTTTGTGATTTGCGGTGAAATCTTATCAGCAGCGATACAATGCAACAAAACAAATCATTCTTGTTTTTGGATTGTTTGATACAATCTCATAAAATATCCTAAGTATGCCAGACACGTCCGAAATAAAAATTACAAATCTAGTAAATGACCCGCATTATATCTAAAAACATTAAATGTATTTAAGTATATCTAAATGTATTTTAATTTGTTATCGGTCCGTAATTTATTTCAATAACATGAATTCAAAAGTACACAATACCTATTTATCATGAAATAGATCGTTCGGGTTCTGATTTTCTACTATCGATTTTATTGTTTCGCCACCAAATGGAAAGTGTAGAATAAAATGAGATAAGATTTACACTAAAACATAATTCCATTTTGTTACACATATTGTCCTGACAAACATCAGAATTTAATTCATAAAGGAAAAGCTAACAGGTACCAGGAGGACATAATACGCAGACAGGTTATAGGAGTAAAAATATTTCAGCCACGTCAGGCACGTATTCGTTCCGCGTAATAACTAGGACATCGGGGGAAAGTAAATACGTCTGGAAAACCTCCTACATATTCTATTTGCCTGGTTATGATAATACGTATCGTAATAAGTTGATAAGTATTCCGTATGAGATTGGAAATGTCTTCAACATGTCAGTACGCCTATAAGAATGAGTGATTAATAATGTTTGCTATTATTTTTACGATAGAAAAGTGTGGCTTTGAATTTGGTCTTTTGGTACACCATTGTTTACCAAAAGACCAAATTCAAAACCATAGTTTTTGGAGAATCTTCTGGAGAAAGCTTCAATCATCATCGATTCGATAATAATACAGAGTGACTTTAAAATCATTGCGACTTTTAAATCACAATAAATATAGAAAAATACAATGTCATATTAACGTTTGAGGTAACTGCTGCATTCATTTCTACCACGTGAAAATAACATAGCTATGTCATCTAGAGATAAAGTAAGTTTCTATCAGTGAAAGAATTTTCAGAATCGGATCAGTAGTTCCAGAGATTACAACTCGTACATGTATCAACATTATCGATGTATTTTTTACCTCGTAGGTAATATCGCTATCAGACAGGACATGACACTGATAACTTTTTAAATATCATCGCAGTTGTTACTATGACGTCTATTTCATAAATGCTTCTGTATTTTTAAGGAAAGGTAAAAATGTATCTCTTAGGAGGATATGCTAACTAAGCTGTCCGCACTTAAGCTTTGCGTGGCTTTAAGAGCTGTTCACACCTCATGGTAGCGTTGCCTAGATTCCTCTTAACCTGATAAAAAATGCACTGCGCATTATTAATCCACAGTGCATTTAGAGGGAACCTTAACAAAATACTACCCGCGTTACAATTTAGAACTTATTTCTGTATAGTTAGATTAGATATTTCCAAAACACTTTAAAAGTCAATGTTTTTTATTTAAGTGGGTACCAATGTCAATGTTTATGACGACCTCTGAAAAAACAAGTCAAACACAAATTTTGGTCCCTTTTAAAGTCTAGACAAAGTGGTATCAAATATCTGGGTGATAATGGGCAATTACTAAAATGACCTTTGAAGAAGAACATTGAGTACAGATTTCCATTCTAAAAAAATATTAGTAACGACTACATTAGATATCAGTTAAAAACAAAACAAAACCTAAAGAGCATTATCTTTCTAACGTCAAAATGTTGTTCCCACGCACACTTATCGCGAAGACGAAGGGTATCACATAGGAATTATTCAGAGGGCCATTTCACGTCGCGACCAAGTAGCGGCAGGTAATAGAAAGTAAATATTTTCGCTAGTGGTTGCCTCCTGGCACCCGCCGGCTACAGTGAGAGTGATACATGGCCAAAGCTTGCGGCTTGGTGCGGCTTACAGTGAGCAGATTGCTTCTACAAATACTGACGTTCTGCAACGAGAGCTAGGCTTTAAAGTGACACTAGGTATATAAAGGTATAGATTTCCCTATGTAGGGGTAAAGTCTTAAGCTTAATATTCAGACGATTACTTTAGACAATTTTATAATATAACCCATCTTATTTTTAATGAAGGAAAAAATCGGCTGGCGAGCAGGATTCGAACCTACGTCTTCTGGTTCGGTACACCAGACGCTTTGACCGCTAAGCCATCGCGAGCCCCGCTCACCAAATCGAATTCTTCCTTCACATTCTAAAGCTAGCATGGAAAATGCTAAAAAAATACAAAAGATAATAACCTATCTTTATTTTGATTTTGAGATGCCATCTGCTGACCTATGAAGTATCGGAGATTTTCAATTAGTGGGCTTATTCCAGAAAAAGCGAGAAGCGTTGTCACTCAACCTACAGTGTAGTGGGTAGGCGTAAGATATCCTATACAGGCATAAGTGATAATATATGACGTCTGTGGTCTAGTGGTTCGAGTACCGGACTGCTGATCACGAGGTCGTGGGTTCGATTCCCACAAGACACAAATATTTATGTGATGATGAATATAAATGTTTGTGTTTGTCTGGGTGTTTCCTATGTATAATAAGTATGTATTTACAAAAAAAAAGTATATAAGTATTATATCCATTGTCTAGTACCCATAGTACAAGCTCTGCTTAGTTTGGGACTAGATGGTGCTGTGTAAAGTGTCCCAGGATATTTATTTATTATTATTATTATTATATAATATGGGCATAATAATGCTGATAGAGCCTGCGTAACATCATTATGTGAGTCTTAATAGTAAGGTTAAGTCAATATTAATTTGGGTTAGTGATGTGATTAAAGGTATGTTATTTTTCAATCTTCAATTCTAGTGTCCTGAGGCTAGTTAGTAAGGAAAATAAGATTAAATGGAAAAGCCCTTCGAGTACAAATGAAATAAAGGATGTTCAAATTGAAAGCAATTTATATAACCAAATATATTAACAATACAAGTTACTGATTTGGTCACCTTTACCTATAACTAAGAATTTAACCAATTTTACTTAACCTATTATTGTACATGCTATATTTACCTAATTAATAGGTAGTATATAGTGAACAACTTTTGAACCATCTAGCATCTCTAACTAATTTGATTCTTGCAAATAAATGAGTTTCAATTGAAATCATTTATTATTCTTCTTGATATAGTTTTTAATATTAATAGGCTTAATTATATTTAATAACCATATCATCTGAAAATTATTAACTGCGCTTATTCAAGAAACATTTTATTGCATTGTCCGAATAGCTTAGAGAAGAATTATCATTTACAAGATATGAAGAACGTTAGTGACAGTAATCAAAAGAATTCAACTTTTTGTTTTATTTCATAAGCTCAGTAATTATTGTTTGTTTAAAACAACAATTATTAAACCAATCAAAACACCATCAATTTTATTTACTCTGGCTGCTGAAGGACCCATACATTTAGCTCCCCTTTCCATTATCAGACAACATTATCTCCTCAACAAAGATATATCAGGACATCTCTGCACCAGACGGCCTTATGGTACTTAACAATATTTATTTCGGCACTAGGGGCAGTATATTTTTTTGCGAAGAATGCTCATATTAACTGAATCCTATCTTGTGAGAATAAATGTGGTGCGTGGAGTCTCGAAGCAATCTCTTTAAGTGGCCCCCGCCACAATACAGACATGGGAAAGTAATGTAAGGCCGAAATATTATCGATATCTGGTCCTTCGAGACGTGATCTAAAAGATGAACTGTAAAAGATGAAATATGCTTTTTGGATGCATGACGAAGTATTTAAAGATTATATACATCTAAGGGCCAGCTGCTACCTAAACAAAACTAACCTAACTAGTATGATTCAGTGTAATCAAGTTATCAATAAATTTATACCGCTGGATGGACTACTAAATCTGTCTCTGTTATTTTTCGTATTAGTAGCAAATCAAGAGGAACAACACTTAAATATCTGTTTGTAAAATACTGTAGATGGCAGTTTTTTTCAGACATTCCTGATTCCTTTAGGACATACAAATTATATGTGCAAACAAAAAAACAACGTTTATTTGCTTAGCCTTCTGTTGTTTTCTCCGTCCATAGCGACTTGGCCTTATCGAGGTTTATTAGTTATTTATTCACACACACAGCCTTAGGTCGTGGTGTCCTTCATGTAACTTGCATTATATTGCTACAATTTGTTAAGCAGGCCTGCATACCGCGACCTAATTCCCTGAAGGTATCCCAAGGTCGACTACAACTAAGCTGTAGCACAATTTGTTTCAAGTCATGCGAAATGCAATTTTCTTTGTCCTGAACACTGTAAAGAAATTAGGTGAGAGCAAATTATTTAAACAATTATGCAGTTACCTGAATTTTATTTCTTATTCTAGTTGGATTTTAGTATTTTAATCTCTTGTTTTACGTACAGCAATTATACATGCAAGTATTTATAATGCTCTCATCTGTTTGCCTGTTGAAGAAGTAGATTTGGATTTCATAAAATGATATTACATTATTTTCACGCCTCGCACCAGAAGCAGTTCCGATGTATTGCCAACCCATAAATGCCCCAACCGACTGCAAAGCAAATGACAGAGGAACTGGCTGGCGAAAAAAAGCCACAAAGTCGAAACGCACACTAAGGCCCTTAACGACAGATTAACGATGGTCGAATAAGTAGGTCGTCATCAGCCTGCCAGCCAGTCAGACCAAAAGAAACCTACCACTATTACGAGTCGCCATTCAAATCGGCAATGAGGAATTGTAACTAACCCATAAAGTAACGACTTACAGATACAATGCAAAATCTATTGTTTTATAACCCCGGGTGACATATGCGCTTTGATATTTAGTAATGAATAACACTACCAATTCCTCATAGCACGATAATAGCTAAAAGAACACGTGCAAGGTGTGTACCGGAAATGAGACAATTACCTACTCGAAGATAATACGTCTGGAATTTCTTATGATTATAAAGAACACTACATAAGAGCTATTACAATCTTCATGTCATTATTGCAACTACCATATCGTCAGAAGAACTTAACACTTAGGTGAATACCAGAGTGAAGATGAATAGAAAATTCTTGAGTATGTAACCATGTTTATTTATTTATACTTTAGGGAGGGCTCGTAGCCAAGTTGTAACTACGCTAATCAACCAATCTGCAAGGTTAAGCCACACTTATTACAGTCAGCCTGTGGATGGTTGACCATTCTTAACATATTGAGACCCCTTCGTGCCTCGGAGAGCACGTAAAGCCGTCGGTCCTGATTGTCATACGAACACTTATTAAATTCGTTAGTGGTAGTTAGAAACCTAAAAAGCCTGCCAACCAGTCTATCCTTCGAATATCGGTATTGCCCAGAAATTGGGTTGGGGATGGCAGTCGCTCCGTGTAAAATACTGATATTCAGCCGCATCCTGGTTAGATTGGAAACCGACCCCAACATGGTTGGGAAAAGGCTAGGAAAAGAAAAAGTAAAAGGTTTATTTATTTATACTTTATCGTACACAAAATATAAACAGAGAATTTTGTATAGGAAGATATACAATGGGCGACCTTATCGCTGTCTGCGATTTCTTCTAGGCAACTTTATTGCATACAAATAACCTGTCACAGTCACAAGTCACAAGTCATAAATCCAGACTCCAAACTGCTACTGGGAATTTCACAGAAAACCCAACAACACTGCTCGACCTGGGGATTGAACCCAGGACTTAATAGAATAGTAGTCGTGCTTGGGACCACTAGACCAACCAGGTAATACTGTAATCATCTATCACATACTAGACTGACCGTCATTAGATACTCTTCTGTTTTATATAGGTACTCTCTACCTCATAATATTTATCCATAGCAAGTAGCAAAGAGCCACCCACATTGACTTAGTACAAAGTTGTGAACGACCGTCAGTCGCCACACACGACCGTATTTGATTTGTTTTACGTTACAGTCGGACCACATCTCGCGTCAATACCAATGAACGGACAAAATTTATAAACAGCAAATATCACAGATAATATTAACAATATATTTACTGCTTATATTCCGGTAACTGCCTAACTGTGCCTCCACTATTAGTTTTTCTCACTAGACTCGCTAGCGACGCCGTAAAATATTTGTATGGAAAACCCTCACAGCACCTCTAGCGTTTACGTAAGTAACTAAAATCTGCTATGAGTTTACAGCGTTTCGATGCGTAAAAAACCTATCGAAAGCCATTCGATAGAACTCATGGTTGAGGTCTGCTTGCATACCGAGTTTGAGACTCTAGTTTAATTCGTTGATACAATGAAGGGGATTTTCTATTATGAAATTTTCAATAGCACCTCTCTCTCGCTCCCTATCTCGGCCTAAACTATGTGGGTGCATACCAGTACTTTAGTGTACCAGGATATCTACAATCTGCTTAACCCAAAGACGAATTATCTTTTGCCTTACCCTTCGGATAACAGGATAAAAGAGTCCTTCATCCTGCATCTTTTTTCTTATAATAAATTAACACGAAATTTTATGTTTATTCCGTAAATTGACATTAAATTTGGTCCTTTGGGACGCATTATAATAAACCTTCAAGATAAAACCTCATATTAATATGCATTGCCTGCATTGGTTTTTAATCAAGTTCTGCAAGTAAGTATTATGAAGTAAAAAATATAATTGCTATTAAGTATACGAGTACTATATACTATTGGTTTAAAATAAATCAAACTATGCCAACAAGTTTCACAATACTGAACGCCATCGATACATTTAAGCACTTCCATTGAACTATTTACATTAAGTCTTCGTAAGTGTCAGATAAGGGCAAGGAGTGGTACCAGTCATTAATGCCAAACACTTCGCTTACCAACGCACTCACATCAGGAAGCGATCAACAATCCCATCCTAGTTATACTCTTATCAGTGCAGACTGCTAAAATAAAACAAGTTAGGCCGTTTACACACGAACATTCTATCAATACACGACTTATGTAGATGAACTTATGTAGAAAAATACGAAAACGATGTCCCAATTAAGACTCTGTCTAAGACGATCTGATCCAAATTTAATTGTAAAAACAATCATAGGCCTTTACGAGACAGGCTCGACCTAGTGTGGAGGTCACAGGAATAACTACCTAGGTCTCCATAATATGTTAATTATTAATAATTAAAATAATAATGTTAATATTATAAAACGTATATGTATGGAAATGTAAACTTTTTGGGAAATAAAATTATTCTTATTCTTATTAATTAATGGTAAGTAGTCAAAGCTGTCATCGTGGACAACTGTAACACCAGAGGAATTGTCTATGTGTTACCGTGGTATAATGAACCCCTTTTCTTACGCATTAACTACAATCTTGTAGAACAACAAACTCGGATAGGACTCAATTTTTACTTTCTACAAGCGTCTTCTGACAGTGGGCAGCCGAATTTAAATATAAAAACTGCATTGGGCCCGGGTAATCATGTCTGTTGAATCGAGGTACAGTCGCGAGCATAAATATGAACACACTAGGCAAAAGTCAAAAGCGATTTTCTACTAAAGTACTGATAGAATTTGTAAACAAACACAATATTAACAAACTAAAACTATAGTGACATCGGTGTTATTTCAACAATCGTTCATTCTAAGTTATTTTTTTTTTTAATTTTATTATTTTATTGATTGGAAAGAGGGTAGGGAGGCCTTTGCCCTGCAGTGGGACGATAATGGCTGAATAATAATAATAATAATATTTTATTGATAATCGTTCATTCGTGAAAAAATCGCTTTAGCACTTTTTTAAGTGTTTATACATTTTTGCTCGTGACTGTACATCCGGACTTTGAAGTCCTTATTAAGACCATGAACACACAACGTGGGCAGAACGGCTTGTACTGAAAAATGATACCAAACTAACTTGTAATCCAAACTGGGAACATTTTGTTCCGTGCCTATTGTGTTTATGTGGTCAGGAAGTTGTTTTGTTTCCTTGTTATTTTTCTTCATCCTCGTAACTACAACCTACGCATTCATGTCTGTCCCACCTATTTGTTTTCCTCTAGATTCAGATTCAATTTTATGTAGTGCTGTCGATCCTAAGGAATATAATTTAACCTTATAACACAAAAATTCTACAGTATCATTCATACAAATGCTGGTCCTATTTTCTAAGAAAAAACTCCTCGAAGATCGCTTTGCCGCATAAAGTGAACAAACAAGCAGCCCGCTTAAACACAGCTGGGGCTGAAGATAAGTAATCCTTATAATTTCCTTTCTATTTAAAAAGAACATAAGCGAGTATCTTGGATTTCTGAGTTTCCTAGTTTTTAGGTCAGCGAAGATGTCCCTGGAGCGTTGAGAAACGGCGTGATCGGGACACAAACAAAATAGCCGTATAATGAACCTAGAAGCTTTCTTGATTAACGGACTAGGAAAATTAATTTACTTCAAGCTGATGCAGCTCTGAAAATATGCGCGCTTGCAAAAATACACAGTTTTTTATTATGCTAAGACTGATAAGATCCAGTTTATAAAATATACCTATTTACTTACATAATTTAAGTCTTAAGCAAAAAGTAATTAAAACAAAAGACATTCCTATCTTCTTCCGAGAGTAAAAAACTCGAAACTTGCAGCTTCTTATTTTTTTTTACTTATGTAAGTATCGTTCCGTATCTTAACCGTCTCCTTACTTCTAAACGTATCTAAAGGTCTCATAAACCGTGTATTTAATATCGTGCGCTGCTTATCTCTGGACATGGCGAGTAAGATATCGATGCACCGGCGACTGAGACACGACGCGACGGCGGCGACGCGGGACGACGGTAGCAAGGCAATGACAGCCACAGATAAGATACACCCACGCAAGAAATGCCGTTACACACCATTTATAAATCAACTGCCCAACGCTACCAAATTAATTAATGGTACAATTTATTTTTAATTCGAATAATTTGTCCGTAAAATTATTCGGAATTCCGAATAACTTAATTTGACTCGATAAAATGTTATCGGCTTTATTTATCGGTTTATAAATTAGTAACCTAAGGTTTTAATAATTAACTTCAATTAGTTTTCGGTCACTTTATGTTTTGAAGACGTGTGATAGATATAAATGCGTTTGAATATATTAGATCGTGAATATGTAATTATAAATTATTTAGTCATTTCGTAAAATTCATAAATAAAAATCTAATTTAGTTTAAAAAAAGAAATAAAAAAACTTTTACATATAAAGGAAATTTGGTTTATTTTTTCGCTACTCGGTTATTTTCAGTCTATGTCGTTAGAAAGAGATGGCTTCTATTTACTTCAGATATGAAGTAAAGTAACAAATTCCTGTGCCAAATAGTCCTTGAGAAAATAAGCTCCGACAGCGAGGCAGAACGACAGGCGACATTGCTCCGTTTTTACATTTTTGCGATGGAACTCCAAAATAGAGACGGCGAAATCTTGAAAATGTTTCTGCTTTCTTTATTGTATTAAACTAGCCGTGTATATACCTAGCGGTCTTCTGGAACTACGTGGAACTTTTAAGCTTGTACGTTTCCGTACTAAAGGACCAATTTTATATCAATCAATCTTTGACCTTTTTTTTTTCAAGTCAAATTATCATTGTTTCAGCGTTAATTGAAAGGTAATCAAGCGTTAATCTGTCAATAAGCGTTGAATGCTGAACTTTGTTGAAAAAGGAGCCATTAAATTCAAATACACCAGTGTGTAAAATAATTGACAGATTACACGGCCATTGTTTATGAACGTATCTTTAGCTATTCCTCTAATTGACACATACAACTTCGGTAGTACGGTGATGCCCCACCATTGGGAAAATACCGCTACCTATTCGGCGTTTTAACACCACAAGAATTCGGAAGGTCAAAGAAATGCATCTGCCACGCTTTGTCTTTATATCACCCAATTGGCAGACTGGTAGAGAATGCTTATAGCATTAAGTCCGCCTCTGTACAAACTTGTGCATAAATATTAAATTAAAAAATTAAAAAAATCTTTTCAGAAGAACAGTCGAATACCATACTTTAACTCCTATAACAAAGCATTACGTGTAATTAAAGTTGATGAAATAACGTTGTGTAATAATTTTTCTCAAATTGCATAGTTAGGTATAAAACCTCCTCCTCCTCACAAGCAAAATGTACGAACGGTTTCATAGAAATAGTTTCTGAGAAAGCTCTCACATTTCAAGCTTCAAGACATAATTTCGTGTAAAACTTTAATATCTGCTTTTAATTTAGAAACACTCAGACAACTTGGGGCATATTCTCTGATAACACGCCTCTAAAACTAGCAGTGAATCTAAAAATGTACTCTGTGGCATGTACTTAGAGTTGGTTTTTGACATCAAGCCGCCAGCTCCTTCGAAACGCGTAATGTCATAATTAATAAGGCCACTGAAGTAGTCCTATAAGTTTATGTAACATGAGTTGATTTTCTATGTCCTTGCCACTAACTTCAAATAGGTTCACTAAAAGTAATCCTTTCCTGTAACGGATGCAGAATCAGTGATACCTAAATGGTAATACGTTCTTTCAAAATTGGTAATACCTAACCAAATTTTTTTTTTATATTCAGTGACAAAATATAGCGTGATCACACATCCTTGATCGACGTTTTTGCTCCTAAACATAATAACAGTAAGGGTCTTATAAATTGATGTTTACATAGACGAGGGCCAGCCCTAACGAATCTTATTTATAAGCTCTTCACGTCACAACCGGCCCACTACATTAAATAAACGGAGACTAAGATGTGACAACCGTCCTTAAACTTTTTTTACAAATGAAATACCGTTTTGACATTTGACATCTATTTCTGTGATGTCACGTGAGTCAAAACATTATAATTTAAAAAAAAGAACAAGCTTATGATTAAGCACCTGATTCCCGCCACGGAGTGTGTTTAGGTTACACGTGTGTCGTGAATTTTGGCCTATTT
The DNA here is from genome assembly GCA_946251955.1 of Acronicta psi. Taxonomy (NCBI): domain Eukaryota; kingdom Metazoa; phylum Arthropoda; class Insecta; order Lepidoptera; family Noctuidae; genus Acronicta; species Acronicta psi. The sequence goes on along the minus strand of OX276482.1, from coordinate 8,696,349 downwards.
TTTCAGTGTTATTTGTTGTTTTCGAGTAACTACTGAGACTTGTTATTGGTTTGTGTGCGTGCTACTATCTGTTATCAGGTTTGTACTGTGTGAGTGTCCTTATTCGTTGTTAGCATGGATAAAAACAAGCCTCCCGATCCTGATCCAGATATTCCCTCAACTCCAACCCGTCCGTTTTCTCCATTTGTCTCAAGTCTAAATCACAACTCTTTGAGCCAGTTTTCTGATACTGTTTGCAGTTATGATGATTCCCAGAATCAATTATCGCAATCAAATACGCGAAAACGACCAGTGAATGAAGAAGCTACAACAATACGCCCGTCTAAACAACCTAGAAGCCAGGTTGGACGTGAAAAATATTCGGCCCTAGATAAATCCCCATTTATTGTCCATGTATCTCGTGTAGAAACCCAACCTAACGCAGGTACTTCACTTCATCCAGTTAATTTTGGGTTGTTTCTATTAAAAAATAACATTTCCAACATTGTCCGTGATGGGGTTAAAAGAATAGGAAGAAATCGTGTTTCTGTAGAATTTTCATCACCCCAAGATGCAAATTCATTTATATCAAATGGCCTACTTCTAAAATGTAATTATTTTGCTTCAATTCCATCTTTTAATATAACCCGGATGGGTGTTGTAAAAGGAGTCCCGGCTGACTGGTCTGAAGAGGAAGCAAAGAACTATTTAACTGTGCCTACTGGTTGTGGACACATACTCAAAGTCAGACGCATTAAGAAAAAAGTAATTGTAGATGGTTGTCCTGAGTGGAAACCCACTGAAACCTGCGTTATAACTTTTGATGGACAATCCTTACCAAATAGAATTTTCTGTTGCTATACTGCCCTGCCTGTGGAACAATATATATACCCCACAATTCAATGCCGTAAATGTTGTAGATTTGGTCATGTAGAATCATTGTGCAGGTCTAAACCACGCTGTTGCAAGTGTGGACATGACCATCCTGGTGCCGGTTGTGACATTCTAGAGAGTGAAGCTTTTTGTATATTATGCTCTGGCAGCCATTTTGCTAATAGCAAGGCGTGTCCAGAGTATAATAGGCAAAGAACTATTAAAATAGTTATGGCTGAAAAAGCAATTTCATATGCTGAAGCTAGCAAGACTGTTCCAAATTCCTCACGCAGCTATGCTGATATAACTAAAACAAGTAGTGCCTCTCAGTCATATCGCAAAACAACCTTTCTTAAACAGAAGTCCCATGCCCCCCTTTCACCCTCTTATGATAGAGCTGCTTACCATCAAATAACTAACACTCCTCAACCTTCTCAGCCAAATGGCTGTGCTCTTAATAATACATATTTAGACTCATCTGACAATTTGTCCCCCATTATTGAATTATTAATAAAACTTATAACAACATTTATATCTAATTCTAATTTAACACAATCACCGTCCAACGTTGCCAATAAACTCATAACTTTACTTTTAAACATTAAAAATGGCGACTCGCCAAGTATTCCTACAGTGGAACGTGAGGAGCGTGTGGCATAAGAAACACGACCTCACTTTCCTACTTAATAAATACAAGCCACTGGCTTTCTCTATTGCTGAGACCTGGCTGGTTCCAAGTCTTAGCTTTTGTATTCCTCACTATAACATTCTCAGATGCGACAGATCTGATGGCTATGGAGGGTCGGCTCTTTGTGTAAACAATAGGGTTCCTCTGCAGCCCTTGTCTCTGCCCCCACTTGGTGACGATATGAGTATTGTGGCAGGTAGGGTAGAAGGCATCTCACTTCTTTCTGTATATATTGCTCACCCTCACCAGAATTTTCTACCCGTTTTAAGAAGCTTGCTTATGAGCATAGATGGCCCTATCTTAGTCATGGGTGATTTTAACTGTCATCATTTCAGATGGGGATCTGAACGATGCGATTCTTTTGGAGAGGGATTAGTTAATATTTTGGATGATCTGAATCTGTGCATCTTAAATAATGGTTGCTCTACCCGTCGAATTCTTCCTGGACAGCACAAAAGTTGTGTCGACCTTACATTCTGCTCTCTTGAAATTGCTGCTTCCATGCATTGGCAATGCACAGATTTAACTCATGGTAGTGACCACTATCCTATCATAATATCTTTATCTGAAAAAACTTTTATAGAGAAAACTTCTCCCCCACTGTTGAGGTATAACTTGTCCAACCCCGATTGGGCAAAGTATTCCTCATCATTGGAGGATAAAATTCCACTCCTTCCAAATTTAAATTTAGATGACATGGTTGCTTCTGGTCACAACCATGTTAAAAACGGCTATGATAGTTTTATTGAGGCCATCACATCAAGTGCAGATTCTTGCTTTTCAATTAAAAATAGTGCCCGCAATAAAATACCGTCACCACCGTGGTGGGATCATGAATGCACAATGATAATTAGGGAACGTGTTTCAGCCGAAATAACCTACAATGGCGCCATGAATGATCAAAACCTCACAGCCTATAGACATGCCCTAGCTAAATCCAAAAGGCTGCTTAGGAAGAAGAAACGAGCTGGATGGGTTAAGTTCTGCTCATCCCTATCCCCTTCTACTCCAGCATCAGAAGTATGGAGGTGCATTAATAGGTTTAGATGTGGTTGCTCTCCCTCCATCTCATCCCCTATAACTAGGGAAACCGCTGAACGATTTTTTGATAAATTTGCTCCTCCTTATGTCCCATCATTATCAGAGTCTGCCTTCTCGCCTGTGCATTCATCGGAAGACCCTATGGACGCTCCATTTTCAATGGCGGAATTTCATACAGTTTTAAAGCATGTCCGGGATTCTGCCCCCGGTATTGATGGTATCCCTTATTCATTTATGGCGCAAGCTGGGCCTAATGCACAGAAATATTTTTTACAAATTCTTAATTTTTGCTACCATAATTGCTGGGTTCCGGATCAGTGGAAGACCCAAATCATAATTCCTATTGTAAAACCAGGTAAACATGCGGATGATCCGAACGCCCTTAGGCCAATTGCTTTATCATCAGTTTTTGCCAAATTAATGGAACATTTAATTAAAAATCGCTTAGAGTGGATTGTCGAATCCAGAGATTTGCTGCCGAGTTTCCAGTTTGGCTTTAGAAAAGGATTCAGTACTATGGATAGCGTTGGAGCTTTAATCTCAGACATCCGCATATCCTTTTCTAAAAACAAATCTGTTGTTGCTGCCTTCTTGGACATATCCTCTGCATATGATAATGTCCTTCTTCCCATTCTCAGGCTGAAACTTCACCAGCTGAGACTTCCGCCCAAGATGGTTGAGTGCATATGTGAACTTCTTATGTCCCGATCTGTTGTTCTGAGGGTTCAGGGTGAGGAATTTCATCAAAGAAAGATATGGAAGGGCTTACCACAAGGCTCTGTTCTTAGTCCATTGCTTTACAATTTATACACAGCGGATATTGGCTCTTGTTTGAATAGCAATTGCCACATCCTACAATATGCTGATGACTTGGCTCTTTATGTAACAGATTATTCCATAAATGATGCAGCCTCATCTCTCTGCCTGTCCCTGAACTCTCTAAACGAATGGCTTATAAATCATGGTTTGTGCCTATCTGCACCTAAAAGCTCGGTGGTAATTTTCTCTCGCAAGAACCGAATTCCACAAGTATCAGTGGATATCCAGGGAGTTAATATTCCAATAGTTTCAAAAGTTAAATTTTTAGGCGTAGTTGTGGATTCAAAATTAACAGGCTTACACCATATAAGTTATTTAGAACAGAGATGTGAAAAAATTATTCCCATTCTAAAGGCCCTTGCGGGTGTTTGGTGGGGTGCCCATCCTTATACTATGAAATTAGTGTATAATGCCCTGGTCCGGAGTAAAATGGATTATGGTACTTTTTTATTGATACCATGCAACAAAGGAGCTCTGGCAAGGTTAGACAAGATTCAGTTTAGGTGCCTTCGAATCATGTCTGGGTGCATGAAGTCCTCCCCGGTCAATGCATTGCAGGTTGAATGTGCAGAACCCCCGCTAGCATTAAGGAACAAATATCTGGCATCTCGTTTTATGTTTAGGATTGTTACTAAAACTTCTCACCCTGTTCTATATAGATTGTCTTATTTGGATACCCAATGTAGAAGATCTAGTTACTGGAGTCATAAAGAAATTCCTTTGTTTATCCAAGCATATAGACAATATAAAAATCTGGAGGCCCCTCTTATTCAATTTCCCAAACTTTCTCTTTTCAATTTTGATTACAATGTTTTATGTTATAAGCCAGATATTTGTTTTGATGTTGGTATATCCAAAAAGTCAGTTTCAGCGGATTCGACCTTCAATGCGTTGGTTGCGGAACGATGGAATGGCTTTGAAAGATTCTTTACAGACGCGTCAAAATTGTCTTCTTCCTCTGATACTGGTGCTGCAGTATATTATCAAAATTCTAAAATCATTCTAAAATACAAATGTCCCAAGGAATCCTCTGTTTTCACGGGTGAGTGTGTAGCTGTATTGGAGGCTTGCCTTTTTATAGAATCACACAATATTAATATGGGTGTGATCTTTACAGACTCTTTAAGTTGCTTACAGGCGTTGAAACAAAATACCCTCAAAAGCAAACTGCACAGCCCTCTTATTTTGGAAATAAAAAAATCTCTTTTATCATGTTCAAATAAACAAAAAACTGTTCAGGTGGTGTGGATCCCAAGTCACTGTGGCATCAAGGGTAATGAATGTGTAGATGCCTTTGCTAAAGATGCTGTCTCATCTCCATCTTCTGATCTGAAGCACTATAGTTACCAGGGCTATGATTTGTTAAACCTTCCCAAAAAGTATTTCCAGGTTTCATGGCAGGAACTATGGAATAACTCCTATAAAAAGAAAGGGAGTTTTTATTATGGGGTACAACCTTATGTTAGTTCAAAACCATGGTTTTATCGATACAAAAAAACTTCTAAAACGACTATATCTGTAATTTCCAGGCTTCTCATAGGACATTGTAGCTCTCCTGTATTCTTAAATAAAATCCACGTTCGGGACTCGTCCCTCTGCGAATGTGGGTTGGAAGAAGGTTGCTTGGAGCACATATTTTTTAACTGCCCCAGAAATGATAAGTCAACAGATTTGTATAGTCACCTTATAAAATTAAAGATTCCTGCCCCTATTAATTTCCCTTCTCTACTAACAGATTCTTCCCCAAAAATTCTTGAGGCGTTGATGTTTTTTATCCGTGTTAATGACATTAGGCTGTGAGTATGGCTGTGGTATGCTGAGTTATATTTACATATGTATTGTTTTTTATTTTTTATGATTGGTTGTTTCAGTGTTTAGATTGTCACCAAGTCTCACAGTTATTTCGATTGAGAACCAAGGTTTTAATCCTGGCAACAAGTTCCTCAATATAAATTCCTACATCCTTTCTCATAACTAAACAATTCCTTTTCCCCTCCTTTTTTTTTCCATTCCCATACACACGTTTTTCCTATCCACTTTGACATTGGCAGAATTGTCGACATCGGCACCAATTGCCATAAATAAATAAGAAGAAGAAGATTAAGCACCTGAATTGAAATTAATTTACTAAATATTAGGCTTGTGCACACCGAAACCAACAAGTGAAATTAGAAATAGATACAAAAATACAATTACAATTTATTTCAGAATATTAATAAACATGCTCGTGTTTAGGATTCGCATATAGATAAATAAACAATCATGGGTACATACAACGAAATTCCCTTAAATTATCTAAACAAGACATAGGTATGCTAAATTATCAGATTAAATTATCGACCGACGGTCTGTGTGTACCTACTGATTATATCTAATACTTTTTACCGTCGGATAAGCCATGTGTACATGTAGATTTCAAGGTAATCTCTTATACATATAATATATTCGGGTCGATAAGAATTCATAGATAAAATTTAGTGACGAATAAATTGCCAAAATGTATGAAATTCTTGTCAGCGGCTTATCTAAGTTACTCATATTAGTAATATGTAGGTATTATCTTACCCTAAGTAATAAGTAGTATTCTGTGAAACGGATATCCATCCGGTTTTCCAAAAACTTTGATAAGCAGAATCAAATTAATCTTGAAGAAATCAACAGGAAAACTGAGTAAAATAAATAGGTAGTTTATTAATATATCTGGAATCATTTAACGCTTATTTTACCCTTATGTAAAAACTAATGAAGATATTTGTAACTTGTCTCTACAAACAAAATGTACTTAATTCTTTTGAAAACACATAAGTAGGTAATCGAAAACAGATAACTACAACAACTAACATCGAGTATTTCCAGTTGATTACATTTTAACCCAACTGAGTTTAGAGAATTCAATAACGTTTAGATCGCTGCACGGATTGCCCACATGCCACCCCCGCGGCTGTTGAACGGGAATTCTCTATCTGTTTAACGCATGACGCTTAGCGTTCGTAAAGCCTAACCGGAGACCGCCCACTCGAACTCGAAACTATATTAGCCTAAGGCCGGCTGCACACAGGCGGTAACATTCTCACCGTTTGTCGTAGGAACCGTAACTGTTCTCTACATAATGCGCGAGTCTTCTCACGTATTCCCAAACATGTTGGTCTTTAACAGACTGTCGTAAGTGTGTCGCCGGCCTAAAATAAACTTTAGCACAGACAAACCGCCTGAGGTTGTAAATGTAGATTGAACGTAATTGGTTTACGTCGGGTTGAAATTGAGAAAATATTTATCATTGAAATGAGGAAACAAGGGTCTCGGCTGAAGATAAACTACATCAGCCGTTATAATAAATAACATTGTCTATTGGAAATACTAGACGTTCCCCGCGGCGTTACTCAATCCCAATCCCGTGGGAATTTCCCAAAATCCTTTCTTAGTGCACACCTACATCACGTAAGGTATATTTGTGCAAAATTGCATGCTTCTAGAGCCAGCTGTTTCAGTTTTGTTGTGAAACAGGCTGCTGACAGACTTTCTAAGATATAGGTGCTTAACAGAAAAAACAAATTTGCGGTGCTTTATCTGTTAGTCAAAAGAATAACTGCTTTTGACTGTATCTCAACTGACGCACGCACCGAGCAACACAAAGAAATGCATAAAATTCAAATTTAACTTCAAACTAAGTATTAAAATACTGTAGTGCTCCTTAGGAAAAATGAGAGAAAACGATGACCACATCAATAACGTTTAGTACGTGACTGCAAGAGGCAAAGTAAGCGACACTCCAACTTGCAGATGGCGTGAAAGATAATAGAAGGTAAACATTTGCTAAGGTTGGCAACACAGAGCACGTGCTAGGTACAGGGCTGCCACCTTACAAGTAGAAAATATAACAAAAAGGATACAACAAGAAGAAAATAATCAAAAAGTTTTCTGAAGTATTTCTACAAATTAAAGCTGAAGAAGAAAAAGGCCATAAATATACAAACGCAGGATATGAAAAATAAATAAGTAATAAATATTATCATTATTTATAGTAAATAAATTGTATTTTACGTATCAGTAATAATACAACCAGGAAGACACAAAACAATGGAAATACAGTCGTAATCATATCTGATAAGTGCCGGTAACACTTATCAATACGATATATTGACAGACATACATTTCCAGTCTAAAGTAAAGTTAAACAACGTCCAAGATATAGCAGACTAAAACTATGTTCAAATAACTAGAAATCAATAACGAACAGGGTACTGTTTCTAAAGAACTATTATAATCTTGTGTCAGTTGAAAACACACTGGAACAAGTGGCAACCCTAACACAGGGGTGACACTCGGGAACTCGTTCGTTTCATTTCATTTCCCATCTAATGTTTGCCCAGTCAACACGTATTCCGTATGCGGCGTCCTTTCCAATCCATCGTCCTCTTGGCTTAAAATGTTTTACTGTTTTGATTGGGGGTACCTAAACGCGGTCTGCCTTTTAACGGACGATTTATCGCCGTTGAATTTTAATGATAGTCCATTGAAATGTTACATTTTTTAGGCCTTACCTTGCGTTTCTTAGAGGACGCAATTTTATTTTTTTGATGTGTAGGGGGGGTAAGTGTAAAGCTAAAATCAAGTTTGTGGGGTCGCCACCCTTGTCCCACGGCCGCCATCTTGAAAATAGGGGTTGAAACGGTTTTTACGATATATCTCTTGAACTATTTATCTGATAAAAAAAATTATTTCACGTTTTTTGTTGCAAATTAAATTCTCTATAACTTTGGTCCAGTAACTTTTTGTCGTAAAACTATAAATAAAAAAGTTATAAGTGAAAATGTTCAGAAATTCGAGAAAAAAATTTATATTTTTCGATATAACTTTTTTTTTAATCATTTTACGAAAAAACAATATCAGACCATTTTTGTAGATCGTTTTTTAAGGAACAACTTTTATATGCAACATTTTTTCATTAAGTCAATAGCTAAGGTTTTACAGCGCTCCGAAGTGAGTACTATTTTTCAGTACTCTTAACTATACATATTTTATACGTGGGTACTAATAATGTGTCATCAGTTATTTTTTTATTTTTTTTATTTTGTTTTATAATTCTTTTAATTAGTAATTTTGCAATGTTATTAATAATTAATTATTGACTCTTTTTTTATCTCTTTATACGGTGGTAATAAAGATGATAATTCTCTTGACAGCCTAAGATACAAACAATTTGCCAAGGCAGTGACAAAAAGTACATTTAACTTATCTTCACTTCCTCCAACACAAGACACAGCTCGCTTTCATACTTTCCGAGTCTACCATCAGGTCCAGTCGTGGCTTGGTAATAATAATGATCCTGAAGACTGGGGCTGGAAAAAATGTGGAAAATTATTGATGCCAGTGCAGAGCTCTAAACCTCCAGCACCCCCTGAGCTTCTAAAATTGATCTTTTGCAAATGCAAAGGAAACTGTGGAGCGATGTGTGGATGTCGAAAAGCAGGGCTAAAATGTTCCGCAGTGTGCTTCCATTGTTCTGGAGAGACTTGCAGCAACGTAATGGAACTCTCAGAATTAATAAATGAAAATGACTTTGATGATGAACCGCCGACATTGACACCCCTTCCTTCTCCAGTTCTCCCACTGATATTTGATTCAGAAAACCGATCAGATGCTGAGCCGCAGCCTGGTCCATCGAAAAGACCGAGGACGGAGTAGTTCAAATTTATAAAATCACCGTGGATTAGGCCTATTGGGGATACCACGTAAAAAAAAAACGCGCCTCCAGACTCTACCTCGTGGGTGGTGAGGAAAAGAGTCAATAATTAATTATTAATAACATTGCAAAATTACTAATTAAAAGAATTATAATAACAAAATAAAAAAAATAAAAAAATAACTGATGACACATTATTAGTACCCACGTATAAAATATGTATAGTTAAGAGTACTGAAAAATAGTACTCATTTCGGAGCGCTGTAAAACCTTAGCTATTGACTTAATGAAAAAATGTTGCATATAAAAGTTGTTCCTTAAAAAACGATCTACAAAAATGGTCTGATATCGTTTTTTCGTAAAATGATTAAAAAAAAGTTATATCGAAAAATATAATTTTTTTTCTCGAATTTCTGAACATTTTCACTTATAACTTTTTTATTTATAGTTTTACGACAAAAAGTTACTGATAACTGACCAAAGTTATAGAGAATTTAATTTGCAACAAAAAACGTGAAATAATTTTTTTTATCAGGTAAATAGTTCAAGAGATATATCGTAAAAACCGTTTCAACCCCTATTTTCAAGATGGCGGCCGTGGGACAAGGGTGGCGACCCCACAAACTTGATTTTAGCTTTACACTTCAAAAAAATAAAATCCCCCCCCCCTACACATCAAAAAAATAAAATTGCGTCCTCTAAGAAACGCAACCCCAAATGTAACTTTTCAATGGACTATGAGTCCAATTAACTGAAGGAGCTTATACCGAAAAATATGAGTATTTTTTAAAACATAATTCCTTTCTTTTATCCAATTAACACTTTATTTTGATTGAAGATTGAAATAAATAATAACTATTCACAAAAATGAACTGGAAATGCAGATTTATGATCAAAATATGAATGTAATAATAAAATTATGTCTACATTAAGAAAAAGAAAGGAATTTCCTTAAGCCTCTAACTACTTAAAAAGTAAAAGTAACGCTGAAATTATCGTATTTCAAACAAATTAACGCTTCACAAAGACCAGACCAGACAAAAAAGACCCTCCCAACTTCCAATAATACCCAAATAACATAATTAATTACTTAGACCGAGGGGCGGGAAAAATTTCACGAAAGATTGGAGATTAGAGCGGTTAATCCAATAAATATGTACAGACTAAAGCGCCCAGCCCAGCCAGTGAGAACTCATCAATCATTTAAGATTTTTTTATCAGCCCCGTCTAAATCCCCTTTACAAAAGCACACTGCAATTATCGATTTACAAATTGAATTGGTCCCTTTATAACTAAGAATAAGAGTATTAGAATGTGTATTTTTCATTTGACTTCTTTTTTAAACATTTTGTAAGTAAAATATGTTATTTTCCTTTCTTTAATCATCCCTAACATTGTCGAGTTACATGCCTTCCCAATGGAAATATATTAATGATTATATTCTGTATCGTGGATGCGTTTACCAAATACTCAAACTGGAAAACTATAACTACTATGAACCTGTAGGAGTGTAGGCCATACAGACAATATTTTGTAAGGAAATCTAGACTAACATGTCGCCACGAAATGTTTTTGTCTTCATATAACTTGTGCTGAAACTAGGGCTAAAGACGACATATTGTCATGAGAAAAAAGTATACTGTCTGCTGGAGTAGTTTATCCACAACAAAATTTGGGACCTAATTCACTACCTCTGGATAGCCGCTAACTATCGGATAAATTCAAAAATGGAACAAAATTTGTAAGAAATTATTAGCCAAATAATTTTACGGGAACTTATAATTTATACAAACCAGTAGCTTATGAGATTGTCTAGAAGCCGTCTCCTAAAACTGATTGAAATCCAAGGATCGACACCGGCGATGCACTAACCTACGCAACTCCTTATCAAAGTGCAGGTGGATGTTGCCATTCGTCTGATATAAACCTTCAGTCGCCTTCGCCACACCTACGCTAGAGATGGACGCCATCTGTTCCTCACATTGATCTGGGTTGCAGATTTCATTCATGCCTTCCAACAAAGTATTAAGTAGTCTATGTGATAAATATAGTACGGAATAGGAGCAGGTGGATTTGGGATATCAATTTAAATCTTTAGAGCCACTTAAAAAATATATTATATAATTCGGAACAATAGGGAATATGCGTCTGACTTAAAAAAAGTTCAAATATTTTTTTTTATGAACTTTATCGTTTTAGAATTATGTCTATGTAGATATTTTTTTATATTATTTCTTTTTTGATGAGAAAATAATTATTAAAAAGTCCAAAAAAACTGTTGGAAATTCAAATCACTTGAAACGCCACACTATCGGTCAAATGGAATATGACGTCAAAGTCTACTAAAACAGTGTCTGTTGTACGTGGTTGTTTGGTTGAGAGAACGTAGACTTTGACGTCTCGGCAAGCGCGCCAAAATCGCGGGTGTTTAAAATGCCAATATCTGTCTCATAATTTAATAAATTTTTTTTGTTACTTAATTTTAGTTTTAAGGCGCTGGAATTTTTTTTACGGCTACATAACGATATAAAGTATCGTTTAAAAATATAAAAAAAAAATGTGCATATTCCCTATTGCAGGAAGATAATAATGATGTTGATGAAAGCACATTAAAAACTATTTAATAATAAACTACTTGTTTTAAACATAAATACATATTCTAAATTATAATAAGCTATGTACGACAGTTGTTTACATTTTGATAACCGCCAATGACATTATACATATATAGTTAAAATATCATTGATAACCGCCCAATTAATTGCCACCGCAAAAATTAATAAACCATGCTTATTAATATGTCCGGGGCGTGTTTTTCCTTATTCCAAATTGTTTAATTATAATTACATAAGGAAAAGGCGGTAAATATATATCCGAACATTCTGTCCTGAACCTCTCTACTAATACTATTACCCTCAGACTACTATCTCGAAGCACTTCAGACATAATATAACAGCTCCGAGTAGATAAAATCGAAGATAATGCAATTGTCTGGATATCGGCGCGATACTGGAGCAAAATGGATAAGTGTCAACACTTGAGACTAAACAAGGATATATTGACTTTGTAACAGTTAATGTGATTATAAAATAGTTCACAGGAGTACGATGAAAGTTTATATATACGAGTATATATTACATTATGCTGTCACGCATCTTGATATAACCCCGACCGGGATGTGAAAATATAATTTTATTACGGCAAGTATCTATCTAAATAAAAATAAAGGTTTTTATGTTTGTCTTCTTTATGTTCCTAAACCATTTATCCGACTGTGATAAAACTTTGGCGAGCTAATGGCTAATAAGTTAGAGATATTGACCTAAAAAACAATTGAAAAAGGTATGGCAACGCATGCTGGGAACAAATAGACAAATAATCATTTTGTAAAATAATTAAGTAATTAGTCAATTAATTAAGTAATTAATTTAGGGTCGGCAACGCGAGGTGGGCCGTATGCCCCTTTGCCAGCTTAGTGGTTTAAAAAAAAGTTACCGGTATGAAGAAGTATAACTAGATTTCTTTAATATAGCATCACCCAATATTTTTCGAAGTGTACGGCAGAATTGAGATGTACAGTCACAATTCGTTATGTTTTAGAGCTCATGAATAGGCAAACGTAGGTATTGCCACATATCTAAACTCCGAACTGTCAATATGTAATGGAGAACCTACTAACACTGCTCGATCTGGGAATAGAACCTAGAACTTTTCAGGTCAACAGCAGAGTTTGGTTTAGTGTCTAGGTAAACAATAGACCCGAATAAATTAACTCAGATCTTATCAAGCGTTGGTATTAAAATAATGTCGCTATAACAGCCTAATACTATATAATGCACTTGTGTAAATGCCCTAATAGCTGTATCTACGTCTAAGTACATCTAAAGGAGGATTAACACTGATTTAGATAAAACAAACTTTATAATAACTATTATCATTCAAAGGATACAAAAATCTCCATGTGTGGTTCAAATAATAACCTAATATGACAACCTATGACATGAACGGTTCAACATCAATACAAAATTTACTGTACGCACTGTTGAACTCCACATTAATATGACATAACTTTCCAGTTTTTTATTCCCATTGAACCGCAGTCAATTGATATTTAAATTAAACATCATTTATTCACTTTAAGGCCTTATGAACGTCAAATAAGCCAGTGGTATTATGCTTTGGTACATATTTTATTGTTGTTTAGTAGCATTTAGGGCATTGTCAAAATGTATGCAACGCCTTCGAACGGTCCGCCCTTGTTCGTGAATAGAACTACTGTGACAATGTTTGGTTGATTGTTGTTCCTTTAGGTTGAATTAAAATCGACGCGCAGCATTTTAAACTTTATATCTTTAATTATAATACATAGTATTCTTTGAGAAGCTCGCAAGGCTCGAGGTAACTGTTTGCTATGCTATCTCCTGCCAGTCCAGTAAGATGTTAGTTACTCTTTACATTAACGTACAGATGATCCACTGTTTAAAAAAAATACAATATCTAGCTATTCGCGCTCTTTTTACATTTATTTCCTGTTATTCACATATGCCACCTTTCGCCGCTATATTTTTGACTGAATTTCATTTCCCAGCTAACAATTTCATGCAATTTTATTTTTTACTTTTAACCGTTAGGCAAAAATTGAACAGCAAACTGAGTCGTTATAGCCTTAGGCAAAAGGAAACGTGATATTGGTATATTTCAAATTTGCTCCCGAGTGTGTAATATTCTGATTTTCAAATGCCATGCCGTCAATTTATGAAATATATCATTTGGGATTACCACTAAAAAGCTGAAAATGTGGAAATAAACCGCAATTAATTCCAGTTAGCTAACAAGTAGCTAAGTGAAGTCACAACAGTAAATTAATTAAGTTACACTCAAGACATAATCAACTTAAAAAAAAAGGAAAGTGACTTTATGCATTTTGTGATTTCAGTATCTTTATAACCCATTCTATTTAGAAAGTATAATTCTATCAGTCAAGTTATCTTACGAGTCGAAATCTATTCACAATACGAAGTTTTGTGAAATACTTACACAAAAAAGACGAATGGCGAAAATTGTGTCAAATTTAATGGAAACCCTAGCAGGTTATGTCAAATGTTTATGATGTAAACATAAAACAGATGGTAATCAAATAATTTGGTAAGAAGTCAGCATGGGAGCCAGTTTGGCACACAGTGCAAACAGATAATACCTACCGTGTTTGCTGAGGCGAACAAACACAAGAGTGTTCAAACTAACAGCTAGAATTAAGCAATTTGTACGGAAAGTGACGTTACTGAATAAGGAACTTGTAACCATTTTAGAGACTGCGTAGTCGCTAACCACCCAATAAAATAAAAAAATTGAACATTTGTATGAAATTATCTGCCAAGATATTTAACGGAAAATTATTAGGAGCTGGTAGAACAGACCCATATTGTCTTTGAAAATCGAAATACATATAATAATAAAACAGAAGAAAACTTGTGTATATAAATATATGTTAAAGTAACTATAAAACAAAAATGTGTTCTTAGGTGATAAAAAGTAACAGAATCATGTACTGAACTCATGGTACTTATTCGGGTGTGCGTCGATGTCCCTTCCACCTTGTAATAGGTTCATCTGTTACCATCACACTTCTTTATCCAGCACAGTGTACACTCTCAAAATTTTGATTCATTTTAATCAGTAATTACTGTCTTTATTCCATTCGGTAGTACCGTTTAAAAAACATGTCGTAGCAATCTGACTTAATTAGCATAACGGACCGCATATCGAGTGTACAAAAGTGTATAGTGGCAAGTGTCCAAACTTTTTGCAGGACTTTCAATTTCCATTCATTCCTAACATGAGTCTACTGGTATTACCGTTACCGTTACTGTGAACGACATTACCTCTGTCAACGGTTGTCGACAGAATTAAATATAAATATCTCATAAATATCTTGGGACATTTTTACACAGCACCATCTAGTCCCAAACTAAGCAGAGCTTGTACTATGGGTACTAGACAATGGATATAATACTTATATTTTTTTTGTTGTAAATACATACTTATAATATATAAGGAACACCCAGGCAAACACAAACACCTATGTTCATCACATAAATGTTTGTGTCTTGCGGGAATCGAACCCACGACCTCGTGATCAGCAGTCCGGTACTCGAACCACTAGACCACAGACGTCGTCAAAAATAAACTAATGATTTCTTCAAATATAACATACTAGCTTTCCGCCAGCGGCTTCACCCGCAATCCCACGGGAACCATACATTTTACCTGGATAAAAAGTAGCCTATGTGCTATTCCAGACTATAATCTATCTCTGTGCCAAATTTCATCCAGAACCGTTCAGTAGTTTTTGCGTGAAAGAGTAACAAACATCCATCCATCCATCCTCACAAACTTTCACATTTATAATATTATATAACATACTACTACCTAAGTACCTACCTACCACGTTTATATTGCCCGAAATATAATAAGTACTATTACAGTGATCCTAAGTTACCGAAATCGGTAGATGTTAACTAGTTGGCATTGAATAAGGATTTGCAAACATAATAATGATCATTAATTAGAAGATTATTTTTAGTACCAGCTATAAGATTTCTACAATTACATTTATTCTGATTTTATTTATTAGGATCAGAATATTAAAATATGATAATGTACCTACTATTTATTACATTTAAAACTAGCAAATTTTATATTCATCACATAAATAAATAGTAGTTTAAAAAATATTAAAAAACACGCTTTTATAGAAAACCAAACTAATAAGTAAAAAAAAAAATTGTTGTAAAGAAGCGTGTTATAGGTACCTACTGTAGATATAAGCATGCGAAATTGAAGTATAAAGAATGTTGATCAAATTTTTAAGAATAACACAAACACGGTAATAAGATGCAAAACACATTAAATACTCTTCAAAAGCGAATGAGTTCAGAAAACACGGGTAAGTAGAATCCACAAACAAGAACAGAACATCGTGTAAGACTTTAAAAAGGTTCCGCAAGAAATTGAAGTTAAGTTAAGAACAATGTATGGCGATGTTTTGGCGTTAGTTGTAAGAACAAACAAACAAACAAGTCGTACCATTAGCGCTAATTGTGTTAGCTCGCGTGCCCGCTGCACACGGAACATAGAAGCAACGGAGATATGACGAGAGAACACGCCACGCTTAAATATGCTCGCAGATAACTGTTGAAGGATACCATGTAGGTATGCACCGTGGCAGCTGTATAGCTTGGAAAGAATACCAGCGGTTGACACGCTTCGTCTTCTCGACCACATGCAGACAGACATTGAGTTAAGACAATTTCTTCTTTGGTTTCCAATTTTAATTTTTTTTTAAATATATAGGTTCCACTGAACTCATTCTTTAATTTTAAAGGAAAATATAAAAAATTTAATGTCTTTTTTCTTATCCAAACTCTAGAGAAAGAGATAGATTAAAAAAATAATTAAATGTTATTCAAAAAGTTTAAACTCGTTTAAAAGTATTTATTTAAAAAGCTTTCCGTTTAAATTCCTATATTGCCATAAAAAACTACATATAAAATAAAACACAAAAAAAAACTAAAATACTAGAAATAGGTACTTTCTATGATCCATGGCTGGTACTCGTTGGGGTCTTCCGTCTCTCCATACATCATTGTATACTGGTAAGGAAATGTCTTGGGTGGGTAATATATTTGTAAGAAAATCCGATAGAGATTCCATAAAACCACTAAGAAGAAGACTACTACTTAACTAATACATTTCAACACATTTAAATATAGACGAAGAAAATATGTTTTATATAAAAACATCAGGATTTTATGAAATCGTGATGAATACCTACATACCTACGTACTCGACAGGACACATAGATATAGTTTTTGCAATGAAAGTAACATAACTTTTATATTATTTTTTAATTAGAAGGAATTTTACCAACTAGAAAACTGGCCCTTGTTCTGCCAATAACATTATTACCTACCTATATAGATCCAGTAGTGTTTGAAGCGCACAAACACCTTAAAATTGCGTTAGATATTATGTCTATACTTTCACGCATTCGAACCTATTTACGTAATAAAGTAAAGAATGTTATTCCCAAAATAACAAGAGTGGGGAAATACCTATAAATAGAATAATGTTTTAGTATTCGTACCTACAACCTTTTTGGCGACAGTAACTACCTATAGACATTACGTGTTTCTAGGAAATTCAAATGAATAAAAAAGTATTCTTACATTAGGACCATTTATCAAAATCACTAGTCTCTTTACTGAACATTCGGATTTTCTCTGGTTCTGTGAAGTTTTATAGAAATCAAGTGCTTTTAGAAGCATTTAATGTCTACGTTAGTGGTATAACTTTTGACCGGTTTAGTATCAATTTAGTTTCAGCTGAGTTCTTTAGAAAAGTATGTATTTGTGATGTTTATATTGTAACCAAGAAATACCTTAATTTAGACACTAAACTCTCGAAATCAAAAACAACACCAAGGAAGCCCTAGCCTACTCAATTCTATTGCGATATAAAATGTCAAAACTCGTATTTCCGCAATCTTATCAAGTGATTGCAAAACAATAAAAGATATATAATATCTTCTTCAGCATTGTCTTCACGACTGCAGATTATCTCTTTACGTAATTGCCCCAAGTTTGATCCTATATTCCGTCATTACCTTTTATGATTGAACGCATTTAACGATCGGTATTCTGAGGAGTTAGCCCAAATGGGGATACAAATAAATTCATTTTATTGGTTAATAAAGCGCTGGATATTTTATAGATGCAATAAGTATTGTATTAATGGCGGCGTTTTTAATCTGTTTTAATGACGATTGTGTAATGAATGGATTGTGATTTCGGATTTGTGTAATAAATATTATAATTATACCATAAAACTACACTGAGTGAAATAATACCTACTAGATATATTATGTGCAAATATTGCAATTCACCTTTTATATTAGGTATATTCTAGTCATAGATCGTATCTTTAGCAAAACCATTTTTCATCCTTACGTCACTGTCCGTTTTATTATTTTTTTCTTTCTAATGTATGATTAATTATACAAATGAATTAACTAGCTGCCAAAAGGTAGGTACTTAATGATACCGTTATTAGTCACCGAAGAATTTTTGCACGTCATGAACGATAACGGTACTTACATGAAAACTAAAGTTCAAATAAGCAATATACTTACGCACGTTTTATCGCATAATAAGTTAGTCATACAAATACCATGTTAATGTTAAGTTGGTATCTAGACATGCTTATCATGATGATGCATTTTGTTGCAAAGAAAAATTCTCACGTGGAATAATTACGCAATTTATGACCAAACCTTTTTTGACAATGACAGCTGTCATCTACCTGTCATTGTCTATCACTTTGTACTTGGATCTCTAAATATAACCAACCTCTTTTTACAGAAATTTGATATTGTCAACCGCTGTATGAATTTTACCAGACATAATTATGGTTAATTTATTAGCTATTAAATATTGCTCTATCTGTACTCACAGTAAATAACTCCTCTTCCTCTATGATAATTAAAAAAATAACGATACATTTTTATTTCTGTGTCGGTGTACGATTACAAACACAAATTTCACATGCACCAAGAAATAACTTTAGGCCATTCTGATGATAACTGAAAACCTGCGATACAACGATTATGATAAGTAAATAAATATTATTATTACAGTATATTACATCTATAAGTACACATAAGCACGGAGCATTGTTTGCCAATTAACCACGTAGTAACTCGTACATAATTAGTCCCTGAAGACCTGGTTAAACACAAATTACTCGTGCTACTTTTTTAATGTTGTTACGCAGCATAACATCGGGTCCCGTATCCAGTTGCCCTATTTTTATGACCTCATCAGCTAATGATTTAACCTTTGAATTTTCCTTGTGATTTTCCTAATGGATCTCACGCCCTACAATATTTTTTATGCTGTTATAATGAATTAGTATAACAACCTATGACTACAGTAAAAAGAGAATAACATAGTGAAGTTTCGAAGTAATTTTAAAAGTAGGTAAATTACCAAGAACAATAAAGGAGGTTGGAACTTTGAAAAGTTATTTGTCGTATTAAGTTAACAATCATAAGTTATTCATAATATATCTGTTTAATATCTGTCTTTTTCCTTTAAAATAACAACCTCTTTTTATATAATTTCTTTGGTATCATTAAAAAAATATTCCGTTTAATTTTCACATGAACCACATAGTCATTTCGCTGGAATCTAATAACATTTCGTGACCCCTAGGTCGTGCAACAATTAGACCATAAAATTTGACCCTGCCGATGAATCAACTCGTAGAAAAGTACCTCTGAGTCAGTTCAGCATGAGCTATTATTACGCTTAACAGGTTATAACAGTAATCCTTCTCCAGGAATCTTCGCAGTGACATTGATGTATCTACTTCATCTCCTGTTCGTTGAGATTTAAAATCATTTCTCAGAACGCGGATCATTATATACTCCAATGAAATTCTGTTAACAACTTAGCCGGATATATATTCTAAAACAATTGATGACTGCATTTTGTAATATTCCCAAGACGATAAAGGATACATTTTAATACTGAGTGATGTCATTATTCATAATTTTGAATGTATAGGTATCAAGTGTTATGAATACTAATTAGAAATCGGTGTTTTAGATCTTTTGGTTTTCCCTGTAAGCTAAATTTTAAGTTACGTTAATGACAACATAGTATTAAGTAATAAATGAACGCCTCTAGCGTTTTATTAAAATTAAACTTAAGTATTATATAAGTTAAGTATTATATATTAGACCACAGTTAAAAATGTTTAAATTAAATTATGCAGAACTTGCCTTATGTCAAAATCTTCAATTATTCATTAGTTCCCATCGGACGCAAACTAAATATAACGATCCACAGATAAAAATACGATTGTACACGAGACGACAGGTAACTTAACACCGAATAATTTATTGATTTGTTTCTCTAATTACATGCTACTAATAAAATAAAAACACATACGATTTATAGCACGCTTCGATCGAAGTTTAACCAGAACATAAACATAATTAAGACTAATAGAGTGTGTACAAGATCTCCGGTCGATAAGGCACCCGTTTTACTGCCGAACCCAAAACCGAGGGCCATTAACTGATTTGATGGCTGCACCTGTTGGTGTCAATAACCAGGGAGGCACTGTAAAATTACCTACTTAAACTTAGAAGGGACATGTAGACGTAAAAAGCGTTCTATTTGACGTTCTTCCAAACCAGTTGAGCCTTATCGCTAGTTCAGTCTTTTTCTAGACTAACATTGTAAAGATGAAAGATTTTTATTTTTGTATGTTTGTAAACTCAAAAACTACTGAGACCGATTTCAAAATTTATATTTGCGATGCAATGCTACATAAAGTAGGTGGCTGGCAGCGGATGGATGCGAGCTGCCCAAGACTTTCTATTCCTAGAAAAAAATAGGGATCCCTAATAAATGTTCACCCGTGGGAAGCTGCCAGAGCTACTGCTCTAGAGCCGCTTTGGTGAGCAATGAAACAATAAGGCTTATTGATACACCTATTTATTTTCTTTAAACTGTCAAATTATTTGTATTATACTTTTTCCATATTTTAAATAACATCTTGCTATAGAACCCGCGCTAGTAGCATCTTTCTAAATTTTTAGGCATGTCTAGATATTATAATTATGTAATTATAAATAAATTCTATTAATAACAAATATTATATCTATTGCAAAATATTATAACTCATAATTACCTAGTTCTCATAATAAAACATGCGTGCTTTATCTCGTTAAGTAGAGCACACCTATATATCGAGGGAGCGTACTATCAAAGGTGCGTCGGAGCTCGACGGACGAGCCAATTTATCGGGCGCACAGTTCTAGGAACAACTATTTGAACCAAAACAGTTCAAAGAAGCAGCCAGATTAAATTGACCTGCGTCGTCGCTACCATTAGCGTAACACGCAATCAAATGACTTTGAATTTCTAAATGTCAGAGCTCAAGGTACAACGGACGCTAGATAATAGGTGGGTATGTTCGGAAAGTAATGACGTAATAGCGCAGTTTAAGTTACATGTTAAGTTTTTTTTAAGAATCTTAATGAACGAATTTGAATTGCCTCTTGAGTAGAGATGGGCAATGTGCCCGGCATTTTAGACATAAATTTATTCTTTTTTTTTAAATTGATGTGGCAACCAAGTTTCTATAACATCACCTTTTCGAGATAGTTATTTGTGATAAGTTTCTATTTCTACTTAATCTCCGAGGCTCGTAATGCCAGAAGCCCTTTAGCCCAATGATATTACAGAAACTTTTTTAAGTACATAGGTACAGATGACAAGAGTTAGATACCTATAGTAACTAGTACTATCTTCGTACAGCTTATGCTACCCTAGTACACTCCATCGGATTGCCGTAATTTGTCATCAGCCAAAAATTTCGTTCCACGCGAAAACTATTTTCATGTTTTTCTCCTCGTGTTTTTCTAGTGTACAGTTCCATTCGAGGCGAAGACAAATCCAAATCGAGGATGTATGAACGCGAACGGATCAACAAAAAGCATGCAAGTATCTTAGTAAATGACATTCTGTAGTGTCTGCCTATCCCTATCCCGGAAATAATTCCTATAGGAAATAAGAGTGAGTATACCTAGATATTACTGTATGCATAATTCCAACACCAACTAACATATTTAATATCTTAACTATTGATTTCATAACGACTGATTACTAAACACATTGACACCTCTGACACTTATTTACATAGCAATAAATTTACAAGTTTACAACCTACTCACGTTGACACTAAAATTGCTATAAAACTTATACTTAAACATTACATAATAATAATCTTCTCGAAGCGTATTAATTCGCAATAAATGCAAATAGCTTAATTACCCGACTGCCGAAGGAGGAGGGTTATGTGTTTTAAGGTAAAGGTTACAGTGGCAGACGGCCTTATTGGTCTAGTGTGGTCCCAAGCACGACTGTTACGCTTGAGGTCCTTGGTTCGGTTGCTGGATCGAGCAAAGTATTGTTTGGAATTCCCAGAATCTGTGAAGTTCCCAGTAGTACATCGTAGTCTGAATTTGTGCTCAGACGATGGGAATAGGCTCGCTCCCTATTATGTAATAGGGACGGGGAAGATTTCCCTCTTAAAAAAAAATCGGTTGAATGACACAGTAATGTATCGTCAATAGATTGATGTTGCTGACGTTAGATAGTAGTTGTTAGCTAAAGCGTCTGGTTTACTAAATTGGGGAGGCGCAGGTTTGAACCCTGCTTGAGATCGTATTTTTCTTCCACTAAAAAGTTTATATCTGCTCAAAGCTACCGCTAGGTTTGAAGCATCATAGATTTAAATGACGTACAGTTCTCGCCAAACTTATTGTCTGGGTTGAAGTTGACACGAGCTAACTTTAACCCTGCCGTAAAAATCTGAGAAAAAATTAGAGGATTGTAATAAATAAAAACGAAAGCTCAAGTCGTAGGCTCTCGTTTGAAATCATTTTATAATCCAATAATTTTGATTCTCCGATTTTCAAGGCCGCGTTAAAGTTAGCTCGTGCCAACTTCAACCCGGACAATAAGTTTGACGAGAACTGTATTATGATGATAGTTTCGGTATGAAAAGAGCAAAGTTAAAAAAATCATAAATGTTCATTTAATAAATTAAATTTTATACTAGCGGGTTTTGAGAATTACGGAGTAGGGTGACATTGATATCTATTCATTATTTTCCTGCGTACTTTAGGCTAATTTAGCATGTGTACCTACTTAGGTATTTGGTATGCGTCACGCAGGTCTGATTAAGCCCTTAACCCTTACGTGATTGACGTAATTTGAACAAGCATTTGACGTCAAGTTCCCCTTATCTGCAACGGCCACATTTATGTGTGTAATTATAGATTTTCCTCTTAAGCAATGTGGTTTAAATATTTTATTTTGTCTTATAAAAGCTTAAGTGTGAATTATGGAATTGTTAAAATTAAGCCTTAAAAAGAAAGAAGAAAGAAAAACAATTTACTATAAACATACTGAATTAAACGGTTTAGAGATTTACTTACCGACCCATGAGCGCTGATAGTGTGAGATAAAAAAATGTTTACGTACCTGGAACAATACAAGAACATTAAGTAACAATAGTTCTGATAATAACAAAAAGAATACAATACTAATGAAAGATAAATAATGTTATTATTACTTTCACTTTATCAATAATAAAGTTGTGTAAATAATTGTTATAGTAAAAAAGATACGCTGAAAATTTATTTGCTAATAAAATAATAAAGTCGATTTATTATTTATTTTTGCTTTCCAGTTAGATAAAACAATTATTACTTGTGTAACTATGTACCTTTAACTATCTGTCTGGGTCAAGTACATATAGAACGTCACTAAATGGTCACTAACCGGGTTTTTTAATGTCATTACATTTTCTGATAAAAATAATACACTTTGTAAGCTCTTGAAAGTGACATTTTTAAAAGCATAAGAAAATAATACCACAGTAACCACAAACCATGTTGAGTTCATGACACGAAAGGCAGCAAATGTTTTTAATATTCTAAATTTAAATACCTACAAATAGGTTGTAGGTACCTAGTATTAGTATTCCTAAAATAAACTCAAAAAAATTACACAAAAAATTACTTAATTAAAAATTTACATACTTTATTCACTAAAGACAAATATTTTATATGTATAAGGTACTAATATTAACAAAATAATAAATAAAAATAAAAACCAAAATTTCCGCACCTAGGCGTCAAAGTACTCCTCATCGCTGTCATCTGGTAACGTGCCCAGAAGACTGGCAGCATTGACACGTTGAAATTAAAATTAATAATAATAAATTAAAAATAAAATAAGAGAACAACATATTTTTTAAATTTAATATCAAAATTTAAAATCTAACACGGTTCCATAATTTTAAAGAGAGAAAAAAATCAATATAAGAATAAATCATTACAATCGCTACATAATAGCGTTGACCTCCGTTTTTTTTACGTACCTAGCTATATCAGAGCATTCAAAATACTCATACTTCTCAGAAGTAACAAGGCTGAATTTGTAACAACACGAATCACACTTAGTTGGTGAGTCATTTCGTATCCTTCGTCGTCAGGTATGACTGTGATATGTTCGATTCTGTTAATATTCCAAACATCAACATCAAGACACGTTGATGCTCCTGAGCTACAATTCATGCAGTGTAAGATACAAAGATTCACCAAAGCAAATCGCTGGTAAAAAAAAAGAAAATATACCAACACGTCTGTTTAACCCTTCGGGAAATACAGGCGTGATGGTAATATACCAGACAGATATAGACAGACATGTACTTATATACAAGGTGGAAGGGAAATCGACGCATATCCGAATACCATGAGTTCAGTACATGATTCTAGACCCTCCTGCGTTGAAATTGTCCGTAACTTTTTTCAATTTTTTTTGCAGGTTGTTTTACTTGAATGTGTAAAAAACATTATTTCTATCTACCTAAATTAGATTTATAGTAAAAAAATCATTATTTCATTTATTTCGGATCGCGCGCGCGATAACATTCACTGCGAAGCGTTATAATCGCGTTTTTAACAATACACTTCGCGCTCAAAAATGTCAATATCTGTAATAACCGATCATTTTCTACATGAATGACCTAGGTCATTTTATTTTTCACCTTGAGTGAAACCTTGTCACGACGTTTGTGCGTCGATGTCGGTATGTTTAGGTCCCGTATAAAAGGGAGTGAGCCTATCCTTACTTTCTTACTAATATTATAAATTCGAAAGTAACTCTGTCTGTCTGTCTGTCTGTCGCGCTTTCACGCTAAAACTACTGAACCGATATAAATGAAATTTGGTACACAGATAGCCTTAGAAAGGACTAAGGCTTAATGCGAAAAAAGGGCTGTAAGGGCATTCGTTAGTTAGAACTATCAGGCTAACAAGGCAGTTACTAGATTTATTACAAAATTAGCCAATCAAAAAGCCTTTTAAAACCATTAATTATAATTCCCCGGAATGTAGAACTGCTAAACGCTCTGTGTAAACAAGCCTCAAATGAGCGAAGCACTTAATACCAATAATTCAGCCTAATTAGTGGAAACCATACATTACATAGCAAAACGGCTGATTAAACCGCTTTTACTAATCCGGCTTTAACACTCCGTTCTGTTTCTCCCCTCAAGCCATTAAAAAACCACAAAACATCTCTTTATGACTAAGTATTCCATTTTGCATATTAATTTCGGTTTTTGATTGCAGCTATATTTTTTTTATTGGTTTATGGTTGTAAACCATTATTAATTTAATACCTAGTCTGTGTGTTTGTGATGAATATAGTCGTCATTAATGTCACGCGCGCGTAGTTAGCTCGACTACAGTACGGTCGAAATAACTGTGCGTGATTGAAGTTATACGCAAGTGGTTTTGCATTGGCAAAAACGATAAAAACTGAGTGAAAAGACTTTGGGGACGGGCTTAAATGTTTCTTTGGGATCATTCCTTACTAATTTAGATATGTTTGCCCAAAAGCACTTCTATAAGACTTTAGCTGGCGTGTTTGAAGTTGCTGTTAGGTATATTAGTTTTGCGTGTCTGTACTTTGCCGTTCTGAACGGCTAACTTCGGACATGCAAACTTATAGTGACCGAACTGTTTCAGCCCTAGGCAACTTGTCGATTAAGAATTTTGAATTTGTGTAAATGATCTAGGTGATACGTAATAGCTCATAATTGTTCATTACAATGCAGAAAAATGACTAATTTTGCTTAAATTAAATCTACTTTCCTAAATTAACATTAGGTACTATTATTTATGTTTTTTTTATTGGGACCCACTGAACTAATAGTCACGTAGTACACCCCTTAAATTATAATACCTATGTATCTAAGCCGCCGAATATATTAGGTAAGAATTAGTATTCTAGATATATTCCGATAATATGTATCTAGCATTAATTAGTATCTCGATCACGATTATTCTTCCTACCGTCAATATTTGCTTAGGACCTACATACACTTAACAACCCTTTTATGAAAATGAAATAATCAAAATGTGGTTGTAATTATTATTTGGATCCTTTCCTTGAGCAAAGGGTCGCGCACGGGTAGACATATTATCAATTACTGTTTAAATGTACCTACTTACAGTGTGAAACGGACGTGGGGGGGTTTACCCTTGAATATGATTCATCCTTTGTTTTATCTGGGTCTATACGTGCAAGAAAACACAAAATGTTGTTAGTATGACATGAGACAGAGGCTGTAACTATTGCGCTATCATTTTGCGATTGAAAGAGGGATACAGCTCTTTCTTACATTCTAATTATTTTTAAACAAAAAACAAACCGCCCCTAAAAAACACTTAGTCAGAAATCATAATGTACCGTAACGTACATACCGTACGTAAATATGTACCTGTTATTATTTGCTTTTTAGTTCCTAGATGTTTTTTGGAGGCGGTTTGTTTTTTGTTTAAAAATAATTTATTTTGATAGTTTTAGTGGAATATAGATGTATTTTGTTAGTACCTATTATATTATATGGGGAGGCCAAGTAAACGCACTGCCCGACACAAACAGCGACGTTTCTGAGAAAACCAAAATATCATCTACGTATACAATATTTAAAACTTTTGTCGTTTTTTTTTAAAACCGCTCACCGAATTTCGATCGAATGTATATGAGACTAACCTGAAAGTACTAGCTTTCGAATAAAAAAAGAATCATCTAAATCGGTTCACAGAGTCGAAAGTTCTGAGGTAACAAACATAAAAAAATATACAGTCGAATTGAGAACCTCCTCCTTTTTTTGAAGTCGGTTGAAAATACATGCGGTGCCTTACGATTTCATTACTGCACAGTGCACATTGCCATTCCATATCGGATTTTTCACATATAAAAGGTAATAACAGTGGACAAATTTCTAATGTTTGCACGAAACTTTGAAGGAATTGAGCTCTTCCATTCTGATATGTATGTGTTTTCTAAGAAAGCTATCAAAAGTTTTTAACATCATCTTATATTTTTTTTACATACTTTTTCATAGACTAAGTATGCCTAGAACAACTTTAATCAACTTTGTAAAAAGTTTATTTCAGAATAATATATTCTCTGGAAAAGTATTTATATTATAAAGAAACAAAACCAACCATTATTATCAAACAAAACATTATTCATAAAGTCTAGTATAACCATAAACAATACAGAAAAAAGTGCGTTAATCATAATAAAACGTCACATTAACAGTAAAGAATTCCCGCTGTGCGACCGCCAGTAAGTCACAGCTAGCTACAGTAACTCAACACTACTTGAATAACCCTAACTTAAAAAAGGAAAATAACATTTAAATAATTATCACGATCGACGTAATTTTTTTTAACAAAACAGATTAAGTAAACTTAATTTATATTAAGTAGGTACATGACACCCAAACGTACCTACCTACTGGCGAATTGTGGGTGTACAGTTTTCGCCAAACTTATTGTCCGGGTTGAAGTTGGCACGAGCTAATTTTAACCCGGCTTTAAAAATCGGAGAAAGAAAAATATTGGCTTGTAACAAAAAAATAAGAAAGCTCAAATCGTAGGCTATTGTTTTAAATCATTTTAATCCAATATTTTTCTTTCTCCGATTTTTACGGACGGGTTAAAGTTAGCTCGAGCCAACTTCAACCCGAACAATAAGTTTGCCGTGAACTGTACATTGGTACAACTCTGCCTAACCTACAAATGTTATAAAGCAAGCAATTTTGGTATGTTGCACAAAGTTATCTTAAAAACAATAAAAAAACAATATATTGTTATTCCCATAAAATACAAAAGAAAACCTAAAATAAGGTTACATGGAGTTCTAAATTTAAATACGCAAAACTAACACGAAGTTACTGTTTAAAAGTTTAATAATGGAGTCTCTATGGCAGTCGGTACTCAACCGCAATAATTAATATCAAGTCCACTATACAAAGGGCTTATTAAATGTTTATGAATACGTACTTCATACATTTATTTGAATCAACGTTACTTTGTTATTACCGGAAATATTAATTTATAGTTCAGCGTTTACTTGTATAAATGTATTGTAAAATACACCAATTTCCACATTAATAAATAAATCAATGCATTTATTTACATGGAAGGTACGTCATTAACGTGGAACCGGAAATTAATGGTAATATTAATTTAATAAAAAAAAGGTTCAGGAAATGGAATCATTTTATTTATTTTGATTAATTCTACTGGAAATTGAACTTATTAATTGAGTTGCGTTATTACAAATCTTTTCTTTTTGAGTTACGAATTCTGATATTAGGCCAACCAGACTTGGCCTATGTAAAAATATTTTTTATGTCGTTTGTTGTGTTCCTGTTACCTGTTTCACCACCTCCTGATAAGTTCCAGTTAAATTACTTGGCAGATGTTCCACTTTTTTTAACTTATCCGGCAGTGAGCGGCTATCCAGAGGTAGTGAAACATGTCCTTAATCGGAAGGTCCATCAACATGAATTGATCTGGTACAGATCTTCCAAATTGCGTCACAATATAACAACGAAGGGCATTGAAAGATTTCCCATGCTTATACAAAAATCCTTATAAAATATGTAACGTTTGGATCCTCTGAGCAAATTGAATCGCCTTAGCACTATTTACGGAGTCATTTATTCGGACCTTGCGACAAGTAATCCTAGTTTGTGTCGGTATCGGGATTTTCGTATTTCCATAAGCAGTATTTTTTCACCGGATTCGGATATATCTACCTCGGATTTAGCCGAAATTGTGAAGACGTTCGCGATATCAGAGAAATGCTATATATTTTCAACGCTTGGGATAAAGTAATAAATCAGATTTATTCATTGTGCAGAACTTTTATATAAGATTGTCATTTTTTATCAGGCTGGCACCCTGTCACAGAATAGGGAATATGCGTCTGACTTAAAAAAAGGTCAAATATTTTTTTAATATTTTTTATGAACTTTATCGTTTTAGAATTATGTCTATGTACCTAGATATTTTTTTATATTATTTCTTTTTTGATGAGAAAATAATTATTAAAAAGTCCAAAAAAACTGTTGGAAATTCAAATCACTTGAAACGCCACACTATCGGTCAAATGGAATATGACGTCAAAGTCTACTAAAACAGTGTCTGTTGTACGTGGTTGTTTGGTTGAGAGAACGTAGACTTTGACGTCTCGGCAAGCGCGCCAAAATCGCGGGTGTTTAAAATGCCAATATCTGTCTCATAATTTAATAAATTTTTTTTGTTACTTAATTTTAGTTTTAAGGCGCTGGAATTTTTTTTACGGCTACATAACGATATAAAGTATCGTTTAAAAATATAAAAAAAAATGTGCATATTCCCTATTATACTTCAGGATCCATAAAAAAGTTTTTTATTCCAAATGGCCTATTATTTTTTAATTCAAACAAATTTACGAAACAGGTTGTTATAGAAATTGCATATTTGTAAAGAATAGACGTTTTATAAATGGTCTCGTAAGGTAAGGATTGGTCAGTAAGATGATAACAGCACGCCTACAAAATAACTGTTTAAAAGTCCCTAACCAGATTACAATCTTTGGGAATCAACAGTCATGCTCCAGACCCTTAAAAGATATATACAAAGATTTTAGTGTTATTAACAGACTACTCTTCAAAACATTATTTATCTCAATATCTGTCTTAGTCATTTAATTAAGATGACATTAGAAATCCTCTAAAGCCACTATATAAACTACCAAAAATAAACAGCATCCCATCCAATTTATTCTAGAATCAATCACATAGAAATATGACTGTAAAATATGTTCGAAAACTAGTACAATCATAGAAATACATTAACTTTATATACTTCATCTTAACATACGATACCCTTGAGAAATTGTGAGAAATGTAACCACAGTATGGGACTCTGATATCTGCACCGAGATGCTGTATAAATCAAATGCAGCAAGAGTTATCGGGCGTCAACATCGATACACGCCATGAATTTATTGCACCAACTTGCTTTACAGTTGGAGTCAAAGAAAACTAGTAAATTAAGAGTTATTCTGACGCTTCTTGAGTATTTTATCCATGTACTGCATGAGACTTATTTATGAATAAAAAAAAGTGATGAATGAATCTGAAGTTTAATCAACGATGGAAATTATGTCCTTCGTGATAAAGATAAGCGTTAAATATAGAAGTATTAAACGGGTTGTTTGTATAAATTTTACCAGAGATATTACTCTTGAAATACCAGATTCATAGACCCTCAATCCTATCAAAGTTACTTCGTCGTTTTAACTTCAAAATACAGAAGCAAAAAGTGTTAGCAAAAAATACTATTTTACATTATCATTTAATTCGTTTTGACAGGACTGTCAGAGGCTAAACGATCGGCTTCAACGTACTTACAGAACAAAATCCTAGAAAAGTGCAACCTGTGCAACCTTCTTTCTATCACTACTAGTATTATGAATACGAAAGTAACTGTTTGTCCAATGACTTTTCGCAATCTATTCATCCATCTCTCGAGGAGTTTGCGCTGGAAGTTTGTCCATGCTTTGTCCGTAACCCACTGTTGTAGGTATTTTACCGCTGACATCTGACAGTGACATTGACATTTGACCAGCAGATAGATTACATTTCAGGAAAGGACATAGTCTACCTTTTGTCTCTCAAAGTTCTTGGGGATGCGAGTCAAATCGCGGACAACTGCTAGTTTAAAATAATTAAGAAGAGTCATACATAACGCGTCGTGTGCGTCTAATTCCAGTAAATAAACAAGTGATCTGAGATCTGACGCTGAGTGATCCGGTTTGGCGCGGTTGTGATTGTGCGGTTGTTCGCACAAAATGTGGAGCGGCCGCGACGCACTCCTTCAGATGACGAGGGTCGTCATAGCGCTTTCATTCCGTGCCGCCACGCTGCGAGCGTGGTAGGGTTGACGCGAAATTTTCATAACATCACTATCGAAACTTTGCATGGAAAGTGATTTTTTTCTAGGTTTTTCCAAAAAAATACTCCTTGCCTGAAAACTTGTAGTACCTTACTTGCCTAATAGCCATTTCCAGTCAAGTGGATTTTAAGCTTAAACTTGTGGCTATGTGTACTTGTACAAAGATGCAGAGATGCAAGATCAAGAGAAAATGTTAGGCATTGACATAAACCAGTAAGAAAATGTTAACCTTGTTCCCCAATTATTTTCGGATTGGCTTCCAGTCTTACTAGAATTAAAATAGGTTTAGAGTAGGATAGTTTCCGAGTTCTTCATTTTATTAAACTCTCAACTAGATAAAAGTGATACAGAATTACTTTACTTAAAACTTGTTATGTTTACCTAAGTACCGTATACTAAAACGAATATAAAATAGCGATAGATTCTATCGAACAACCATAAAAATAGAATCATGCAAACATCAAACTTAAACGGAACATTACATGCTCGACTTGTCAACCCTACAGCGGTCTTTGGTTACATAATCGTCACCGCTGCGGGGCATTGGGACTCTTAACTTCAACTTGACATGGCCTATTTCTGCGGAATTTGACATCTTTGCCACTTCCAACTGTAGCTCTTTGGTAAGAATAAGAAAGGGCCTTTGACGGACGGAACAGTGTAGAGTATGTAACTTTGTTTAAATTAAGTAATCAGATTATCATTGAAGTGGAGTGGAAACTTGCTACATCTAGTACGTTTGCAGTGCAAACCCTTTGGAGAAAATCGGGATCCTCTTCACTGTACATGATCTCTAGCTTCGCTTTAATCGCTTTGCTTCCCTCCGGTTGTTCGCTCCGCTTTAGTGAACAGGCAGCCTAATAACGCCTACACGTAGACAAGTTTATCAATGTAAATCCGCGAGGCGAATACTGTCGTGCTTATAATTAACACCGGAACCGAGATACTAGGTGCTATCGCGACTCACGAGTACTTATGTAAATGTTTTTGATACCGTCAAGAAAATAACAATACAACGTCATAATTATCTACTTATAACAAATATTTATTTATACATTGAATCACAATTTTAACAGATATATACCGCATTGGACTTAACTTTTTACATTTTCAGACATTTTGAGGTGTTTACGTAGTTACGTACCTACGTAATTCACATTTTTTTGCAATTGAGATAAGTAAGTACATGATGACATTTGGAAAATTCAAAACATTTAGGTAAGCAGGTAGATAGATTAATTATTTTTAATCTAATCATAGCTTGTTCAAGTCTTCCAAATTACCATTGTTAAAAAAAATATAATTAGTTTCGGACTCTTTGAGGAATTAACAAAACAATTGTTAAAATAATTACATCCATTACTCACAGAATATCAGATATTATGGTGCGTTAAAACCACGCAAAATACCTAAATAGCAACGTTTTAAACAATACATTCAAAGCTGTCATGATCATTTATTACGATGACTATTATAAGTACGAACTAAGTTGCTTTATAAGTATAATAACTATGTATTTCTCGTAAGCGATTCATGTAATCTTTCAGAAAAAAAATCCATTATCCTAACCTAAGTTATGATGACTCCGAAACTTGCGTCGCGTCTGAAAATAGAATAAATAATAAAAAAACGCAGCTTTCACCCTTTCTCATACAATTTTCTATCTAAACTAGATATATCTAGTGTGCATAGAATAAATTGCAGACAACATCCAGCTGCTGACTTACACCCCTAATCGTCCCGTTTTACATTGAAGCTAGCAAGCAAGTTTAAGTGCACTATAAAACATTTACAGAACCGCATTCAAGCGTTACAGTTGTGAAAAGGAGGAATTCTTATTTGTTTTCACCCTTAATTACATCACACAATTAATGGTACGTCGTTTGCAATGGTCGAGTGGAAGCCCAGCTTTTATTATAAAAAGTTAATTTCCTTAATTTGACCTCTTCCCTTTCGCCAGCCAGCCTTATTCTTTAGATTGCCATAATGAGAAAAGTCCTGCTTATTCACATTTAGGCGTTCTCTTTTACTCACATTTTCTGAAACGGAATATTTGAATAAAAAATCTTTGTTATTTTGACGGGCATCGGGTTTTTGAAGTCATTCTAATTAAGTATACGGTTTAAATTAGGACCTTTTTTGTGGTTAGATAGAATTGAGTGTTTAATTAGGAAATTTAAATACAGATTACAATGATTATACTTACCGAACCTAAGTGCCTACCTACATACATTAGTGGACACCGTTTTAGAATGAGGTGACTTTCAATGTGCTGGAATCCAAATTCATTCTCTTTGAATTATGTATGATATCCTTTCATTTTACTTAGCCCACGTATTTCATAAGCTGAATGAAAAGGCCTAAAAATAAAATTCTTTTGTGGCTGATCTATACCTTTATTATATTATTCTTCGGGCCCACATAATATAGTATGATTGATACACATTCCCTTCATCCAAAGCATAATATACTATTAATATGTTAATGATATTGTTGCGTCACCCCTCGTATACTTGTATTAAATAAGGGCATAATTATAATAATGAAATATTCATAAAATTCAAGCTTGTAGGTACGGCACGGCACGGAGGTGCTTACCAGTTTGATATACAATCCTTTATGACAGGACGCCTTACTTTTACTTTAATTTACGGGATAGGTAGACAAGGAGCACTTCAATTAAAAAAGAGTTTAGTGCCTACTTTTAACTGCCTACTTGAGCCTAGTGGTTCTAAGCGCTACTGCTACGCTCGAGAGCCTGGGTTCGCTTCCCAGGTCCAGCAAAGTTTTATTGGGTTTTTGTAAAAGATTTTCAGTAACAGCTCGGAGTTTGGTGTTGTGTGTATTACATGGACCGAAACATACCAGCAAACTGTGGATATAATACATATATTAGTATATATATATAATAAACATCTGCCTAAGCCTTCGGAGAATCCTGGTGTGATGGTATACTAGTGATAAAATTGCCATTACCGTTATATAAAAAAATACACACCTAGAAATACTACAAGAATTGTTTGGTGAGTATGTTTACTAGACAACGCTTATAAATACAATGGGTACACCTACTACTTACAATGCAAACTTATATAGTTGGAACATAGAAATTTTGAACCGAATTTATTTTGCCTCTTCAACTATTACAATAACTGAAGATAACATTCATTTCATTCGAGCCATAGATACGTATTTCACGTGTGCTTTTAATCAGTTTGTCCACTATAGATCAACACACTTGTTTTTTTACATACTTGTCTGTACTTATATACCTACTACATAAAGTAATCAACGCAGGGCCAATCTTCTCCAAGCCATGGCGTCGTAAAAACCATCGTATTATAATATCACATCAGCTTGCGTCATATTACGCGACCCCAAAGCAGCAATAGTTTGTAAGGCAAATTACACGAGCTTCTAACAGGCAGACCCCCTAATGTTATTAAGATTATAGTTTTTTTACGCTGATAGTAAGCGGTTACCGTCGCCTATTGACGCTTGCAACACCAGGGGTATCACTCGCGCGTTGCCGACGCTAAAAACCTCTTAGAAGTTTATGGAGGATTCACTGCGCCGACTGTTTGAGGGTATATTCCTCTTGCTGCCAACGCAGCGCATCTATAGAAGGAGCTCTGGCAACCTTACTCACTGCAGGAACAGGAACACAACACACAATGAAATGTGTTATTTGGCTACAGTTTTCTGTAAGGTATTTCAGATGGGATGCTCCAGATTTGTTGCTCTACCTCTCCTTAAAGTTATAAGTAGTTGAATATAAAGTAAGAAACTGATTGGCTGACTGATTCAAACTGACTGATCGATCAGTCGCGTCAGTCAGTCGCAACGCTCAGCTGATACCGCTGAACGGATTGTATTAAAATTTGACGTACAGATATTTGTTATGATGGTAGGCATCTAAGAAAGGTTTTTGGGAAGTTCCCGCGGGTTTGAGAAAAATACATAATGGAGAACAGCTAGTTCCCCGTTAGTAGTTATTTTCCATTTAAAAATCTATATTTGAAAATCTATTTAAAAAAAAAATATTTGAATTGGTATCTACTGTAGGTACAATTTTATACAATTTTACGTGTAATCAATTAGTGGATAATGAGACAAAGTTAAGTTATTATTAGTGTGTGTGTGTGTGTAGTTTAATTAACGCCAATAACATGCAATAGGATAGAAAAACTACTTCTCTTATGATGTGTGAAGCAATTTCCTCCCATTGAAAAAATGCGTAAGGCTAGTCAAAAGGAAGCTTAAACAATACTCGAGACAAATCGCGTAAAATTACATTTCCTTAGATCAAATTACAATATAAGTTGACGTACCTAAGTTGTGCTTACATTCATCTATTTCTTTGAATATCGAGTCATCAAGAGACATATTAAATTAATTAACCTAACCTAAATAAAAAATTTAGAAAACCCCCGACATGAAAGTAATTTTCCATTATGTCGTGGCGATCATCTTGGATTTGAAATTTATCATATTGTATAGTATTCTCCTAGTTAAGCCCTTTCATTTGATACCCATATTGAGGGAGTTGTGAAAAAATATGTAATTCGCTATTTTGGAGCGGCGGCCATCTTGGACCGATTTTCATCAAAGATAGCTAAGAACACTCCCGACTAATTCAACTTACAAATAAAAAAAAATCATCAGTTCGGGAGCTAACACACACACACACACACAGGCACGTCAAACTTATAACACCCCGTCGTTTTTGCGTAGGGGGTTAAAAAAACAAGACATCACCGACAGTACGTATATTTTGCCCATTTCGATTCCTTTTTCCTTCCAATAAGACGACCTAAGTGTGTGTGTCATTAGTAGACAGCCAATTACCAACAAATTACTTACGACACATTACAAGATGGGCGCTACCATCGTCGATAAATTATTCGCCTACTTACTCCCATGTTCTGTTGGCGGACTTTAAATGTAACGAAGTAGAACGCAACATGTTGCTAGGGTTGACAACACAAAAATACCTAAATCTAATGAGCAGTATTTATGTTACGTAATTATTTAAGTGTTTTCTGTTATATGGCTATACTTAACAATTTCCTTATTGATTGAAGATTGCAAGAAAAACAGGTTGTGTACCGACGTACCCGCTTACGTATCTTCCCGCTCAAGTTGTTGTCAAGAAGTTATTACAGGAAAACGGATAATAATAGATTCCTTCGATAATAATAATAATAATTTACATACCATCCCGCCTGTATTCTCCGAAGGGTTAGGCAGAGGTTTACTAATGTCCACCCACATTTCGCCTATTACCAACAACCGGGCACACCGAGAATTTTACAGAAAAACCAAACAACACTTTGCTTGACCCGGGATTTGAAACCAGGACCTCTACCGTAGCACTCGCGCTTGGGGCCACTAGACTAACGAGGCAGTACAAATTTAAGAATTTAAAATAACTTAAATAAATGCAGTTTAAACGCAAATTAATTTCCATAAAGTCCTGACTATTTACTAGAGCTATATATATTGTTAAAAAAATTGTACGTAATAAAAAATTAAAACGAAGGTGGAAAAATTTGATTTGATGCACTGCTGGCAATATTATCAAGACAATGTTCTAGCAGCCCTCGCTATATGGGAGGTCATTGAGTTCAGAAACTAATCGAGTCGGCTGTCCAATGATCCAGGCATGTCCAACACACAATAAGGCCAGGTTATCCCCAGGGATTGCGGATGTCTGCTAAAACAATACAGGAATTCTGGCCAGTTTCATGACATGTGCCCGACTTTGACGGTTTGATGTGTACTTCGAAATTTAGTTCGCAAAGGTTTAGTTTGTTTCTGAGAAATACTTAAGATTCTATTGATCAAGTTTATATTCCTCGTAGATATAAACACGAGGTAATATAAGAAAAAACATACTTTTACTGTTTCCTTATCGCTGCAAAAATCCTTAAATCAATACTTCACTTTTGGAAGATTAGAATTAGACGATAGATATTCCTTTTCATGAGGGGATAATTATTTTAAAGGGAGCTTATAATGTCTCGGCGACGCAAC
The DNA here is from genome assembly GCA_946251955.1 of Acronicta psi. NCBI lineage: Eukaryota > Metazoa > Arthropoda > Insecta > Lepidoptera > Noctuidae > Acronicta > Acronicta psi. Next base: position 8,659,278 of record OX276482.1, on the reverse strand, counting down.
TACTGATTCATACAATTCTAATAGTTTAAATTGATGTCATCAGTTAACCGAATAACGCCCTCGACTATAATCAATCACCACGTTCCTAATACCTGTGTGATGTCATTATTTTCATGAATACGACAATGTTGCACCCTACTCAATATGCAGACTTGAAAATCATTGCATCATGTAACGAATAGGTTTGAAGTGTGATACGGACTTGTCATATTAATATTGCTAATTAAAATCTATCTATAGTGGAACGTATTGAGTGCTTTTTGAAACTAATGTGTGGGTTATCCATTGACTTCATCATAATATTAGTCAGGTTACTTTACTAGCCCCTGCGGTTGCACTTGCAACCAAAAGTCCTTTTCTGGACTAAAGGTAGCGTAACCCTTCCTCAATATGCAATCTATCTTACATACCATCAGACCATCACGCCTGTAATACCCGAAGGGTTAGGCAGAAGGGTACTTATGTACACCCACAGTTCACCGGTGTGTTTAGGTCCCATGTAATAGGGGGCGAGTCTATTGCCATGAACCCGGCACAATTTCAGACTCCGAGCTGCTACTTGGAATTTCAGAGAAAAGCCCTTTGCTCGACCCGGGAATCGAACCGAGGATCTTTAGCATAGCAGTCGTACTTGGGACCACTAGACCAACGAGGCAGTCAATCAATCTATCTCCTTGCCAAATTTTATCGAAATCTGTTTAAGCGTGAAAGGGTAACAGACAAACAGATCACGATTCACGCGATCCTACCACGAACCGTACCGGGTTTCGCTGACCTTCGCAATTAGTATTTCTTCCCAGAGTGCGAAAAGGTTTTGTAGTTTTAGGCTTCTTCCCACGGGCGAGGTTATCCTATACCTACCGTTAATTATAATTACCTACGTGCTATTAATAGTATGATAATCTGATGTGTATAATAATAACAAACAATATTTGTTTTTAGATGTGTTGTGTTCATGTTAAAGGAAATTATTATAAATTCAAATTATCCTCGAATGTATCCTCCCTCAAAATTCAAACATACCATTACGCCTCTATGTCTCGAATGGTAAGGCTGAAGTGTGCTAAATGTACACACACAGTTCAAGTGAGCCAATTGTCAAATCCGAGCTGCCTCTGAGAATTTTAAAGAAAAGGCTAATAATCACACTACTTGTCTTCTTCTCCATAAGACCCACTTTTTTTGGAACCGTGCAACTACTGATTTCTGACACTTACGCGAATACTAGACATTGAAATAAAACTACTTTTTACGGATTTTATCGCGTATCTAGTATCTAGTATTCGCGTAAGTGTCAGAAACCGTGCAACTAGTTTAACGTTTCAAAAGTACCTATTTATATGGTCTAATTGAAATAAAAATATTTGAATTTGAACACTTTGTTCGACCTGACAATCTAATCTATAATCTAAATCTAATAATCTAATCGAAGTAGTCCCCCTAGCGTAGCAATCATGCTTACGACCATTAAAATAATAAGGAGTAGCTAAGATTACGAGTAACAGTAGCAGAAGAAATACTGTTAAAGCAGGTAGGTAAAGTATTGTGAACAGGTATTGAGGTATACCTCTAAAGAGAAGACGCAGACTCTCTTTGGCGTTTGTATAAAAAATAAAAAGGAATTTTCAATAGTGACCGGACTCAGTGAAAATAGATGGTGGGAACGCGAGAACCAATAAAGAATCTCGAAGAATTCTATTCAACGCATTCCGGGTTCTCGAATGTTCTTGTCTCCTTGTTACACGATGCATATTATTCAACCACTCTGGTTACGTGTTGGAATTGGAGAATTTGTTTTCTTCAACCACTATTAAAAAGGAATATGTTTTTCTTCCGTGGCGTGAATGGGTTTGCACTTGACCACAATCAAAGTATATTAGATAACCGCGGCTTTACGCGCATCCTAAAGTAAAAGTTGAGACAAAAGGTAGCCAGTTTTTGCTCCGGATGCAATCTATCTTTTTCTGTTCAGCGGTTTAGGCGTGAAAACGTGTAACTACGTATACTGTAGTTGTCACTATGTTGGAAACAGGACCCACAGCAGTGTCATTAATGATTTTTCAATTACTGTAATATTCTTGAAAATAATAGTTACTATTTTTAACTGCTGACCAATTCATAGCGGGAAAATAATTATCATTTATTATGTAGGTATATGATGATGATGATGTATGTGTGAATTATTAGTGCTCCTTTGTATTTTCCTTTTGGTCCTACATAGAAGTAATCTTGTAAAACAATTTTCCGTGATTCTTCCTATTTAGTATTTTCTCAAGCTTATAACGTCAAGCTATGACGTCATATAATGGGAAATTGGGAATCACCTGGTGACGTAAGCGTCGACATGCAACATGTCGTCGCTCTGGTGCGAATAATTTTATCATGGAAAACATAATTTAAGGAACATTAGTTGTCGCTTAGCGGAGATAAATACAATAGTAATTTAATACCTAATTAGTGTATCAATTATACGCTATCCTGATAAAGCAGTTGCATTTGCCTTGCAGCTCTGTTTGGTTGCTGCACTGGTCTGCTCTCAGAATAAGAGGGATTAGGCCAAAGTCCAAAACTATGATTATGTTGAAATAAAAGTAAGTGTCAGAACCCAGTGTAAAAAAAAATTGTAGTAAAATCATATTTAAGTTTTTCAATCGCCAGCAGCCTGAAATTCATACTACCTATCAAGGCTTTAAGACTTTCAAATAACAGATGTTTAGTTGTTACCAGCTAGCAACCGGTGCGTGTTGATGAAAAGTTGTATGAACATGGACGAACCAAAAGCACTCTTGCAAAAATCGTAGCGAGAAAATGGAAAAATGGCGTAATTGTATATTATGTAGGTATACATATATTTATCCTATGTATCTAAAGTTACGTTGCTCGTTACGTTCAGGAACAAAAAAACATTGAAGCATAATAATATTATGAATGATCACCCTTCTGGGAATAAAGGCGCGCTGCGTTGGTGGGTTTATAAAAAAAAATACTCATTTTTCGGCACCTAAACAATCAAAGAAAATTTAGTCCTGTTTTCGTCGGTTAAAAAAGCTAGCCAGCCAGCTACGCTCTGTCCTTACCTACTGAGCTACTCCAAAAAGTTTCTTAGATCCAAATAACGGCCGAAATTAATAACATGTCTGTAGATTGTTTTCCCTATTGGAGATAGAAATTTGACATTACTTCTATGGAGCTTATGTCAAATTTCGATCTCCAGTAGGGAAAACAATCCACAGATACATTATTAATTTCGGCCGTTAAACAAACAATAGACAAAATCATCGAACTTAAAAGGGGTAATATGAAACTTCTCTCCTAAATCACTTAAAAACAACTCATATTGACAATGTGATATTGAGGCAAGACGTGGAAGCCTATACGGGCTATTACCGAATAAAATTTCATAAAAAGCTTTGCAAACAAGCCTGATGGAGCGGGCCATTAGACTTCATGCATAAATTGTTAGTATAGTGACAACAAACGACGTCACCTCCGTTTTGTCGCATTGTTTTTGGATCTCAATTTTTATGTCGTATTTTTGCGTTCTGTGTTGCAGCAATGGCTTTATTCTGCTGGGTAATATTTAACACTTTTGTGCTCGGTGTTACTTAAATAGAAATATAAGCTTGCTACAAATATTTTTATGGGTTATACGCGCGTTATATAAAATAAAAAAGATTTTTTACAGTTTTGCATCTACATTACACTAATGGATACAGTCAAGATACAGTGTACATTTGTACAATCGTTAGTATTGTGGCATTAACTTAGGTCATAGAGACTTTTTGTTTGCAAATAAACGGTTAAGATTGAGTAAAAGTCCGAAAACCCGGACTACCTGCCCAGAAATTATATTGGATCTGATGGTAGTCGCTTTGTTTAAAATTAAATACTGATATTTATTCACATCTGGTTAGACCGGTAGCCAATATAGTTGAGGAAAAAAGGCCGACGTTTTTATGTTCTGTTTTAGTGTAGGTATTTTGTCAGTCAACGACAAAGACGTTTTATTTAAAAATGTTCGATGAACCTAAAACCTTAAATCGAAAATCAGTACCTTTAACACCGCGTAGAGAGACCAAAATAGATCGTGAAACTTCAAAAAGGTCAGATATAAATACCGAGAGTTGTGACCCGATTAAGTAACTCGATCGAAACCTTTGAAACGCTATCGGCTATCAAAAAGTTTAACATTAGCTTTTGAAAATAAAATTATTGCGATGGGACAATACAGTCATACCTAGGCATTATTAGGTAATTACCTAAATGTGTTTTTAATAAATTAACTATAATGGTGTCCAACCTACAAGATGCAATCATCGTTTTTTAATTTCTAAATTCATTAATTAACAACGATTAGGTACTTTTATTGAAAAAATAACGATATTTCTTACCATATTTTATAATAAAGCATTTACTTATTGATACTGATACATTTTTAGTTTATTTCCAGAATTTATTTACCGGTATGTTTGGATCTAGCGGGAAACTGGACATCGCTTCAATCAAATCAATGCGTCAGATGATTTTATAGTCCATAAATATTACCTACAAGGAGTGACAGTTAGCTAAGCCGTCGATTAACTCTAGAACATGGAATAGAATTTGACACTAATAAATATTTATTATAGAAAATACCGTTGACACGGAATCGGGTATTATTCCTACCATAGATATTCTCTCCTCTTCTTTATGGTTTAGAATATCCTAAAACGTTAAGTATTGGCATAAAATATTGGATTTAATATAATAAGACCTTGTATTATGGCAATATATTTGAAGATTGGATTGGACGTAGTTATTACGCGAATAAATTGAGGGCAACATTTTTGTATTTTAAATAAGTTGCCATTTAATTTTATTATATCAAACATTCACTTGTAACCTCCTTACATCATAAGTCATAACATTATAGGTTTCAAATCGAGTTATGCATTATTATCGATAAGAAGTTGCATCATCTTGTTCTCTATTCGAAAACAATAGTGAATACAAACGACGGCATTTTAATCTACATCTTGTTCATTAAAGCTTACGACCTTAAGTAAGTCACAATGATAAATGAATTTCATGTCGTGTGATTTTGTTTTACGCCTTATGTAACTAGTAAAAGACTGTCTTTCTCAATATCAGGCAGTGGTATAAGTGCGACTGCTACACTAGAGGTACTGAGTTCGATGCCCGGGTCGAGAAATGTTTTCTAAAATTCTCTTAGCAGGTCGGAGATTTGTGCGCGGTTACAATAGACTCGCCCCCTAATTTATAGGTGCACCTAAGTAAAAAAGATCACCTCTGCATTACCCACCCATTCTGTGGTTACCTAAGATATATTAAGACAAATTCCTAAAATTATTATTAGTACTTTAAAGAAAAAACTCAAGAATACTCATACAAAGTTGGATAGCACTTGTACTAGTAATACGTAGTGACACACCTTGCCTACCTATGCCTTTTACTATGATTGTTATTTAATATTTTAATTTGCTTTTATTAATTAACATGTTTAAGGTTATGTAATTACAAATTTATTACGTTTGGTGAGCATACCATGTAATGTAGTCATTAAGGTTGTCATTGTAAAGCAAATAAAAAACATAAAAATATCATAGGTACATTAAAGTTTGCACCTGTACAAATGCCATCGTGTTTATGTAAGTATGTTTCTTTTCTTTTGTTTATGGAAGGTTCGGGATGTTCTTGCAATGCTGCAATAAGATGATATTACATAACCGTCATAAAACTCAGCCCTGTTTGTAAATCATAAAATGTTTCAAGGCGAGAAAACAATATTTAAACTGTAATCAATCTTCATCTTAAGCCCATTAAAAAACAAAACATAAATAAAATATTTGTCCATTTTTTTCCCCGGCGAAGTGTCATTGACCAACGTCAGTCCATACATAAATCGTGGTGAGTAAACAACACTAAGGACAGGTAAGAACACAAGTTTGACAAATTGTTCGCTCAACGCATTGTTTGGTAACAAAACAGTGAGGACGACCGTACATTGTTCTCTAGTCTGTAGTCGGAGAATTATTGATCACTGTGATTTAAGCTGCGCCGGCGCCGTACTGGAGGTCCAGTCATTAAGTTCGTTTATGATAGAGCGGTTATGGATGAGCCCAACCTATGAATACGGTTGAAGTTATTGTTTATTGACTATTTTACATTAAGGATATAAAAACAATGTTAATTGTCTTTGACAAAATTAGCATTGAGATCGAATTTGTTTTACTTGAACTTTAGTATTCCGAGATAATAGTAAGTAAAGGAACATTCTTTAGTTCAACTACCTACTAGCTACTAAATAAAAAAAAAACATCATTGACTATCTATTTTTTATTTTATTTTATTAGAGACAACAAACAGCAGTAAACAATACAATAATCACAAGACTTAGTCAATAGGAGTAGCATATACATTACTAACGACGTTATCAACAAATTACTTTACAAAATAGCTACTTAGCTGTTGAAAAACAATATCGATTTGACTCGATCTACAAATTGACATAATATTATATGTATAGCTCATCATCATCTTCCTGCCCTTGTCCACCAAGCGTGCTGGATTGAAATCTACCATTGTGATAATTAATTTGCGTCCAGTGCAATTTCAGTGTTTGCGATACGGTACATATAAATACTAAAATCAGGCATATAGGTGTATTGTTTCTAAATACTATCGAGTGATAAATTATTGTTACACCCCTAATATATCACGACTCGGATTCAGGAGGCGAAACTTCATTTATTCCCGAAAAAGAGTGTAATATTTTTCTAACTAAATATTATGATTGAGTGATCCAGACTAAGTTTTGTGAGTAAGGCTCATTCATATCAAATAAATATTATTCTGCTACTTTGGACATTCAATTTAGCAACAGTATTATGAGAAACAATCTCGCGACAAATTTATTTATTTTTTCTCAACAGTAAATAAACTTATAAGTTTTATATTTATGAAGTCAAATAATTTTAGAACAGGATCAAAAGCCTATAAATAGATAATGTAAGTATATTGTATAGAATGGAGTCTTTCTCTTCGTGTAGAACATGACGGTATATTTTAACCCCAGTTAGTTTAATCATTTTATTATATTAATATTATATATTGTATTTAATTAATACCTAAATAATCTGTTTAGCACTTGCCGCCTGTGACACAGGTTCATCCTAGTACAGGCACCTAACATTGTATTTACCTCCTAATTATTTTGTAAGTTATTATTGTAATATTTTACCTCTGTATGATCAATAAATTTATTATTATTATTATTATTTGTCATGTGTTTCGCGCGGTGTCACTCACGTTCAACATTTTTTTCCTAATCCTGTAGGAAAATTCCCAAAATCCTCTCTCACCGCATGCCTCATCCTATAACAATTTGTGTGCCAAATATAAAACTTGTGCCTTGATAATCCGTCAGTCAGCCAGTCACCAATATTTATATTTATATTCATATGTATTATAAGTATATATATTTACAAAAAAAAAGTATGTAAGTATTATATACATTGTCTAGTACCCATAGTACATGCTCTGCTTAGTTTGGGACTAGATGGTGCTGTGTAAAATGTCCCATGATATATATAAACAGATGCATTTTACAGGGTATGTTTATATTTATATCTAAGAACTTGTCGCAATAAATTATCTCCAGTGATCATTAAAAACAGAATATATTTTATACAAGACTTTTCATTAGCATTATCAATTATTAAAATAGAGTCAGCATCGACCACTAAATTATTAAGAATTTGCATAAGAAATTTATAAGTTTGCCGCTTTTCAATCGAATTCGGCCCTTACGAGTGTAGAGGTAAAGTTCGATTTGTTGGTGACAATAAATTCCTGGATCGTTAAGATGGGGTATCATTCGCCCACGCGACGTCCGAACTCACAAGAACTTAATTAGTTGCTTCTCAACGAGTCTCTGAATGTTATTTATTGTCTGTCTTACAATTCTGATTGTTCACTATAATGTATACCTCCATAGTCGATAACTATTTCAAATAAGAAGAATGCGCCGCGCTCAAATGAAGTAGAAATAATTACGAAACATTCATATATCACAGCGGTTCCTAACGTTACCGTAGAAAGTAAATTTATTTTCATATATCGGATGAAAATTTACGGGATTAGTGTGAAGATAAATCTTGTAATGAGTAAACTGATATCTTATAATTAGATTGTAAGTTCGTAAAGTAAGGTGGGACGACGACGCTAATTTATAGACTTGACTTACTTCGTTGGAGACAATTTATCTTTAAGTTAAGTTATAATTTGAGTTTCAATTACAAGCATACGTTCTCATATTCGTAGAGATATTTGTGTAGCATGTATTAAGATATAAGTTTCGTAAACGATACAAATATGTCTCAACGAATCTGGAGTTACAATATAATTACGAAGTCTTTAGGATAATATATAATATACATCTTCTTTCGTGTCGATGGACTTATTACCTGATTCAAGATTAATTTCTAATATAACAAAGAAGAAATATTTGATTGTTTGTTTGTTTGCATTGAAGGCTCCGAAACTAATGGACCGATTTGAAAAATTCTTTGACCAATAGAAAACTACATCTTTACCGAGTAACATAGGTTATAATTTATAAGGAATTACCCAGACCACGCGAGTGAAATCTCTGGCGGAAAACTAGCACTAAATAAGTGTCACTCGCGCAAACGATAAAGGCAATGACGAAGAAACCTGCATGACAGAGATCTTCTTGACAGTGTGAAGTCTGTTAACCCGCACCAAGCTCCTCTCCTCTCAAGGTCTAATAGGAGATCCCTACCCAACAGTCGGAAAAATGGATTGATGATAAGCTTCAGTTTTAATATCCCTTAATTCCAGCAACACAATATTATTGTGGTGTAACCAGTCAGTTTTGACATAGGTACCTACCTACGTGGCGCGGAAACAGCTCGTGATTGAAATGTCTTGACATCTGACATTTTGACGATATGGCGTGTACTTGAACATGAAAGAAAGTACCTTTCATATTACGATCGTGCCATATCTATATTCGTAAAAATATTATTTTGCTGTTTATGAAATTTAGGGTAACGTTTATGTCATTTTCCTTATCAGAAATTATGAGGAAATTGATTTGCCGTTCTTTCTATTTTCAATTTGACTAGATTGAATGTAACGATGCTTATGGAGTAGGCGTGGCCTGCATGTTGGACTTGTCCTAACAAAGTCACAGTTGCCTTGACCCCCTCCTCGGTAGTCAGGGCATAGGAGCCCAGGGAGTCTAGACAAGTTCCAATTTGACATTCGAATCAACAAACGAATAGAAATAAAATGTATAGAAATGACATTAGTGTCAGCCCGACTTGTCAAAAGCTTGTGTCATACACTGTGTTGTACAACTTGTGTATAGGCCCTGAGCACATTGCCTTGGCCACGATTCAATAGCAATATACCCTACTCTTCTGGAACCTTCTTGAATAACAGGCCAAACAAGGTTATTTTTCCATGTAAGTGCTTAATTTATGTAGGCGCCTAATCTAATTATTTAATCAAATAGACTGTGTTGTAAACGATATTCAGAAGTACCTAATTAAAGTAATACAGCACTATCAAATGACGGCAGGTGAACTATTAAAAACTTCATCTATACTAATATTATAAAGAGGAAAGATTTGTTTGTTTGTTTGTTTGTAATGAATAGGCTCCGAAACTACTGGACCGATTTCAAAAATTCTTTCACCTTTGGAAAGCTACATTATCCCCGAGTAACATAGGCTATATATCATCACGCTACGACTAATAGGAGCGGAGTAGTAATGAAAAATGTAGCAAAAACGGGGAAAAAATTATAAGACCACGCGGGCGAAGCCGCTGGCGGGAAGCTAGTTTGCAATAATTATTTAAGCAAGATTATTCTACTAGTTAAAGAAGTCGAGATAGTAATCAAAATAATATCGCAACTGGCTCCTGCAGGATCATTTTCACATCCTGGCCGATCTGTATCTTTGTAACTAATGCCTTTAATTTACTAACCCCTCGCAATAATGTACGCTAATATCCCGCTAATAGTCAGGGTTATCAATCAATATTTTTTACAGTAAGAAATGTACAAAAATTAATAACTGAAAATAAAGAAAAGAAACGTCAAAATTGAATTTAAAATAATAAAGTAGAGCCACAAGAGACCTCTCGTTTGTGAAATTCCGAGCTGTTTCCGGAAATCACAATAACACTTTGCTCAACCTGGAAATCGAACCCAGGACCTCGAACGTAGCAGTCGATATACATCATCGCGTTAAAGAAAATCATACAATAGGAAGAATAGCACTATAATCATTTATTTATTAAGTCGTGACAACCCTACTTAAAACTAACCCAACATTACAGGCAAAACGTATTATTCTTAGAACAGGTTCCCGAGGGGTTCCCGAGGGGTTCCCGAGGGGTTCCCGGTCCCGATAAAACTTTCATGTTTTTTTAATGACTTAATCATTTTACTTAGTCTTTAAAACACTTTGTTTAATAGTCAACGTGTGTTAGTAACTTGTATGTTATTATTATAACAAATTGTTGTTATTTATAAATAACGGTATACGTTTAAGATTAATTTATATAGTTATATCATGTCTGGTTCTCAGGATTAAAATTATCAAGGATAGTGGCCGCATAGCTGTTGCTATAAAATTGATAATTTATAAAAGAGTATTTTAAAATAAAACTCATTATAAATGCCGTTTATCCATTTTGAAAAAAGACCGACACGACATCTTTAATCCTATAAAATACGGTGTTCTATTAAAATTCATATTACAGAAATGCGTAGGAGCTGTGTATTGTTTGAACCATGTTAACATGACCGCAGTGACTCCCACATAGCCCGTTGATAGAGACATTAAAGTGGACTCGGATATTTTGTACATTTATATGTCCCAGCCTGACTGTGGGCAAATAAAATAGGTACCTAGTTAAGTAGTTAGGGACTTCGGTCGTTATTTGGTCAGTTTTATTCTGAAAGGTTCGCAGAGTTTATCATCTGTTTGTCTGTTGTGTCTCTTATTCTATTTTGGGATACATGATAATATGACAAAGGAACTTTGTAACTAAATTTAACTCAGCTTTGGTAGGCATGTACCTGTTTACAACTTTTGTGGTGGATATACCTATAGTATTATTTATTGTTGAAAGTGAGTTTTGTAGTCAAACGCAAAAAATAACATGGAGACTATATATAATTATATCTATCTACCTACCTACCTAATTCTCTATCTACCTAATTTTAACAACCTACCACTAACCTCACCTAATAAATAATTATTGACTATAATGATTTGTCATAGCGTCTGGTGTATTTAACCAAAAGACGCAGGTTCGAATCCATAGAGTATTCGAATCTCACCCGCCCGTCGAATTTTCCCTTAAAATAACTAATAATTATTTGTTTGCAATTCTTTATTGAGGGTATAATCTATTGAACTCTAGAACCATACATAGGTACATAAAACCTCTATAAAGCTCAATACATATATTCACTTCTATTTCGTCGTTAATCTCTCGACATAGTCGTACCTACTTTACGTGGTAGTACGTGATGCAGCCAATCACTTAAGCGTTTCTTCATACATAAATCTCAGTGAACTTCCCTTAATGCACGACATAGCAAGAGTATTAGCTGTCTTCGGCGATAATCCCCGAGCGTGGTACCGACGTTACAATCACAAACTCAAAGCTTTGAAATTATAGATTACTTTTGACTTTTATCTGGTTTTTCTATATATTTCAAAGCTACGTATCCCCTAGTCGATAAGCAGGAAGATGTTATCACATGCAATATTGAAGATGAAAAGGTAAAAAAATATTACATTATCGTAACAAAATGAGAACGTCAAGAGCTCTTTGTACAGTTTTTGAAAGGAAAGTAAAATATATTTTTGGTTTGTTTATACACCGGAAATTATATTTGATTAACTTTGTGTTGGTTTGGGAGAGATCGAATAATAGATCTCAAAAGTTTCAAGTATTTACCGCGCACGATTTCCTTTGAAATTGCCTTACAGATGAAGGAAGTTTAGAAATAATTTTCACACTATTCTTTACGAGTTTTAAAATTAGTTTAGGCTTTTAATTTGAGATCATAAGTCTCTTACTTGCCCTCTGAATTGATTATCGGTGAAAACAACATGGTCGCTTAGTGAAATTATTACGTAGACAGTAGACACACTCCCACGACACTCCTCGTGAACAATACCCATCCCCCAACCACCGAATATCGGAAACAAAACATAATTTTCCTTTGTTACCGAACGTTTGGCCGGCCCTAGCGGAACACATTGGATAAAGATAAATTAAGTGATAAATGTCATCGCGACGATTTACGATACAAGCAATAAGCATCACTAATTCTGATAAAGCGATATCGTAAATTCCTTGTTGTTATTGGTATTCATCTTACTTATTATACGTACAAATTATTGTGAATTGTATTGGACATTTGAGGATTTAACTAAAAAACTGCCTCATCGGTCTAGTGGTCGTCTGAACGCGACTGCTACACTGTAGTGTAGTCCCCTAGGTCCTGGATTCAATTCCCAGGTCATCGTTGGTTTGTTACAACTCTGCTTAATCTGCACGTCTGTATAAGTGTATTTACAGGCACACAGGCGTGATAAGGTCTCATTTTGCAGAATAAATGAAAAATTATACATGTTGAGTTTGAGTTGATTCGAAATGACAAACTCCTGTATAAATACATTTATTTGTGTCCAGCTCTATCGCGATTTGTGCTGTTCTCCCTAGGAGCCTAAACTGAAGGCACTTTCCTAACAAATTATAACTATCCTAGTTTCACTTCTTAACTACTGATCCTTGTTAAGCCGTTGAGTGCAAAATGCGGTCAGACTTCGGAACCTTTCAATCAGTGCCCGTTTATCTAGTTATCTATCGATCAATGTCCGTATAGATGGCAACCGTTAATTGATAAAAAAGTGATGGAAGTATACAACAGGGCTTCGAGTTTAGAAATAAATATTACTGAGAGAGCTAAACACAAGTTTCCCATTTAATTACTTGGCAGATAATGGCATGTAACAAACTTCCATTTGTTATTATTTAATTTATCCGGATTCTATATATATATATGGTGAAACAATTCCTTAAACTTATACTGATGTATCTTAACATGCAGTGTTGTGTTATGTTATGTATGAAAGACCAATGATGTTCTTACAAACCTCATTAAAAAAAGTTGAACTCGTGAACAAAATCATCGGTGAAAATTGTGCTAGGCACCTATTAAAAACGTTTTTTAAACTCTTTGCAATAAGATTATTAAAAAAAAATAAAAAAAATAAAAAAAAATACCGGCGTAAAATTACTTAAACTAAACTCCATTATGGTGTGGATTAAAATAGTTATCAACTATGCAGTGAAATTGTGCGTTTTTGAATACCGTTTGGGAATATCATGAGTAATTGCATTTTTCCGTCGCAAAAATTAATTGTATGCGTGACAAAACCGCTGGATTGCATAACGCTGCATAGACATGGAATATAACTTAGGTTTTTACAGCGAGTACCCAGAATAATAACCATATACCTAATTCCAGTTTACATACGACAAACAACTTATGAAACGTTTGTCATGGCCAATCATACTTACAATAACCAAATCACTTACATAATATTTCCTTCCACTTTGCTTAGTTCCAGAAATGATTAAGCAAAGTACGGATAAACAAAAAGTTTTCCACCCTCATTTTCCTACAAATTGTGATAAATTCCGGCCTCTTACGTTATCGTTGTTGCTCAAAAAACATGTTTGTGTCGTCACAGGTGCAATGTAGGACATGCGAAAGTTATCCCATAGATTTTCACAAAAGAGGTACAGAGTCGCCTCATCGCACTTTACGATCGGGGGTTCGAGGGAGAGGAACAGATAATTATTTTGGTTGACGACTGACAATATTTCAAAGGCAGATGTTTGATTCACTAAGGAATTACATCTTTCCTTTTTATAATGCCGTCACAAAGGGGAACCCATTATTATTACTTTTGTTACGGTTTTCTTACGGCTGTCTACGTTTCATAAAGATTTTTATAGGAATAATAAATTAAAAGGAGAATAATAAACTTTTAAACGCCATCTATGGCTCGTTATGTTAAGAACAAGCAGCCGTAAGAACAAATTGTTAATTAAGAATATTCGGGAATTACTTCAGCTTTAAATCTTCAAATGAAGAAACTTTTTTAACGACAATTTTATGGTTTTCACTTAATATTCTCGCATACTTTCTTTATTCGTATTCTGTAACATAATAAAGTAATTTAATGTACACATTGCAATGATTAAATTCGTATTCTAGTGTAATGAAGACGGAGGGTGAGTTTACAACGTGGTATAAACATATATGTGGGGCCTAAATGTGTCCGCGAGGTGCAATGCGGTATACTTAATTACGCACCTGATCCCTACTTCATAAATTAATTAATGTTTGAGTGATGAATTTATACATTATGAATTAGGTAACCTACCAAGAATACAACGAATATATAATTCCCAGAATAAAGTATTTTTCCCTTAGCAGTTACTGCTTACGCTAGCTATTAAAAATACCTAGATCTTAATCGAGGTAAATTCTAAGTAAGAAGTCTTTAGTAATGTTATACCACTAGGTTATGTAATGACGTTTGCGCATTATAGATAAGTAATTAATATTACAAATTATGCCAAGCAACCTATTGCAACGACTTAAGTTTTTAATTATTAATTGAATTGTAATTTCTGTATGTAGTTAAAACTAGAGACAACATTACATTCCATCACGCCTGTATTCCCGAAGGGTTTGGCAGAGGTGTACTTATGCACACCCACAGTTCGCCGATATGTTTAGGTCCCATGTAACAGGGGGCGAGCCTATTGCGATCAACGAGCACAAATCCAGACTCCCAAGCTGCTACTGGGCATTTCACAGAAAAACCCAACAACAATTTCCTCGACCCGAAAATTTGAACTCAGGCTCTCTAGCGTAGCACTTACGAACGAGGCAGAACTCTAAAACTAGAAATGGATAGAATGTAATTACCAACAGATTACAACAATAACCCGTAGCGTAAACATAGTAAGTAGACATGTCACTAAAATTGACGTTCCAAACATGAAGCGAACATGTTCATCCGCTTAATAACATCGATTGATTGAAATTTTGTGTTTTGCATCACTCGGGTAAATGGCCGGCAGACGAGTCAATCAGACTCTATTAGCGCCAACGTATAGTGGACAATATTGACTGGGAAATTATTGATTTGTGCCTAATTTCCGGTTGATTGGCGCCGGCCGGGCTGCGGGCAGCGGGCGTACACGCGGTCAGAGCTGTAACTTAGCACCAGGTGAACGATTAACTCAGACGAAACGAGATTACGTGCTATTCGATAGCAACTGATTGGAAACGTTATCGATATAACTACGCAATCGAATAAGCCGTTCAATGTAAAATCTTCCGTCACTTTATATGCAACTCAAGTTGAATTTATCTAATAAAGTTATGAATAGGTAGGATAGGTAGAGAATTTTACGCGTATTCTGTGTCTCAAAAATACATTTGGGATTATAACGGAAGCGTTATCGCGGGGCTTATGAAAATTAAATCAAGTGAACTACCCGTAACCATGAATTCAAGCGAACACGGTTAAATGACTCGTTTATGTTAAAACAGGATGCGAGTGAATAAATGTGAAAGTATAATGGCACGGGGTAACAACCCTCCGTCGTTTACACGACCCTTGGTTAGTTTCGCGAAAGGTTAACAATCTAAAGGTCGAACACTAAACACAGCAATGCATGCCTAATTTAGTCCTCAGGGGAGACGTACCTACACGACGTAGTGTATTTTATGGGCCTCTATTTGAAAATAACGCAGTTAAGTTTTACTAAACATACAGTCGCAAATGTCAAAATTTGACATTATGCATCTTCGAACTTCAAAATCTACCTCTTGTTTCAATTATTAGCTAAACTAATATGAAATAGGTCCTACCTGTCCCATTTATTTATGAACCTAGATCTTTATTGATTTATCTTCTTCTTGAATTAGGCAATAGGCTAATTTTTTCCCCCGTTTTTGCAACATTTTTCATTACTACTCCGCTCCTATTAGTCGTAGCGTGATGTCTAACACGGAAATAATTTTTCAAATCGGTCCAGTACTTTTTGAGTTTATTCGTTACATACAAAAATACAAATCTTTCCTCTTTATAGTATTAGTGTACTCGTAGATGTAGAAGTGTAGATTACACTGGAGCCGAATTTGTACACGTAGTTACTAGAGATCTAACTGTACCTACTTATTGCAATAAGGACCGCATTAATTGCAACTCGTTCCGTTATTTAATTATTTAAGTGCCTACTCATAATCAACAAAATGCTGGTCATTCATAGGTTCCTATATCAGACTGCTGATAATAAATTTAACAATAAAGATATAAAAAGGTGCAGATAAATTATTATTGGAAAATACAGCAGGTAAAGGAACGTAAACATACAACAAACAGATGTTTTATCTGCAAAACATATCTTACTGATAAGGTTCTGCGTGACCCAATCTCCCCTTGAAAATTATTTTTCTCTCGTGCCGCGCGGCATGATACGATCTACATACAGCCGGCGAGAAAATATTTTAAAAACAATGAAGGGCATTCACTTTTATCAACGCATCGTCGCCCGAGGGGTTATGCTGAAAAGGAGCGTTGAATAGAAATCCCTACGGCCATGCCGGCAGGCTATCAGTACTGTGAATGGCTATTAACCACCTCGGGGCGACGATAACGATGAAAGGCGACGTTACATTAATGTATACGGTGTTTGCTCTCACTCATTACCTCGTCCTCAGGCTGACGCAGCAACATGGGGGGCCCCACGTCCCGCGACCCATTCACTGGGGAACTGGCACTCTCACTCACTGCACTAGCATTCACGGCTGTCCCGGCATTGTTAGCCTCGATAACTTCCCACGGTACATCGTCGTTGTACTCGGCCACGTTCAAAACCTGGTCACCAGCGTGAAACCTCCACGGCAGGTTGGTGCCGGCCTGCCGGGGTCGGCGCCGCTTGTGTCGCACTTTGTGTCGCGTGGACCTGCCGAAGCTGCCACCAAGGCCTTCCTCCAGCATAGCTTCATATAGAGAGTCCAAATTCACTTTTAACTTGTGGCGCCTGGTGGTTCTCGGAGCTAACGTGGTGGTCGGAACCGGCGTGGTGATAGGATCCCTGCTTAGACCCTCCGCATCCCACAGTTGTATTCTCAATATGTTGTCGTGGGAGGGTATGTGGGCGCGCGCGTACGCGAGCGCTACGAGCGCGAGTGCGAGAGCGAGCGCGCGCGCGGACCCGTCCATGTCTGTTGGCGGCCGCGAGCCTACTGAAGCAAGTGCTCTACGCCACGATTTTCCCGCGCTTTCCCGATAACGCTACGAACCAAAGTACTACGAGCCGCACGCCGCGCCTCCCTCGCCTCGCTACATATCGCGTAGTCTTTATCGCGATGTGATTAATTTGATAAGGGCAAACATTACACCTATCGTGTCGCGCCTTGACAGCGATTACGACACGCAATTACCAAAGAAACGAGTAAATAAAACAAAGCGTTCCAACTTAATAAATTCTATTCCCATAATTTAACACAACTGTTGTGACAACTAAAAATTAATCATTTTGTACTACAATCATAATAGCATTTGAAATGCAATCACGACACATTAACACGTAAAATTGGGTAGCTGACTGATATAATCACAATGAATATTTTAACTTTTGTCTAAATAATTATTATACTTATTAGTATCAGAGCGCGCTAAATCGCGCGTCACAAACTTGACTGCACAAACTCGGCATAATAATTAACTCGGCGTTGATAATGAACCGATGATGACATTTCCTTACAATCTCACATCTTATCAATAAAATATCAACCAAGCGCTGCACAGTGTAATCACTAAGCGTACGTACTATAATATACAAAAAGCGGAAAGAATTCCAAATTTTATGTATGCAGTGTAATACTCGCTCAACCAAGAAAAATAATAAACGTAATTTTCTACGCTTAGTGAAAATTTGCCACCGCCAAAGTCGAAAATATAATGTACAGTACGTCAAATTAAACAACTTAGAAAATCTATAGTTTGCAACCGTAGCCACTTCTGCTACTGTGACTATATGTACAGCTCAAAAAGCTATATAATTATTCATTTGATCTTTATCAAAATACGAGAGCTTACTTTTAACGAACAGAGGCTAGCTACACAGCCAGCCTCTGTTCTTTCAGTGATTTCTAGATCAATGAAGAAGTGCAACTTTGAGATAACACCAATATCATTAGCAATGTTCGTAATACCAAATACTAAATTTCTGTCAGTACTTTAGGAGAAAATCGCTTTTAAATGTTGCCTAGTGTATACATTTTTATGCTCGTGACTGTACGTGGATTTATAGGAATAATAAACTCTGTCGAGTTTTCGACTTTAGCAGTGAGTGACGCGTTATTGCTTTGGCTTACAATAGTAGAGGAATAGTTTCTAACAAAACACCATCACAAAATTTAAGCTACTTTAAGTAAACGATTTTCGTGTCATAAACAATATTCATTTTCTTTTGTAATGTTTTAAAATATTGACTGACATGACGTAAATTTTAGGTTCTAATCAAGTGGCATGTGTTTATTCTAAAGACCTATTCAGATAAAAGCGACATCTCGCTACCGCTGTCGGTAGCGAAAAATAGGAAGCGGTATTCCACCGGGTATATGTATAGGTTTTGCGGCTGACTTTTACTGAAATACGGCACTGAAATTGGACAGTGGAAAATACCGCATACCCGCTCCAGTTTTCGCTACCCAAAACCGTAGAAAACGTCAGGCCTTAAAATTTTTGGCAATAAATATTTTTTTAAATTATTTAACAAAGTAAAAGTAGTTTCAAATGAATCGTACGATGGCAAGTAAACCAGAGGTATCTTAAACTTCTAAAAATGTCAGTGAACTGAAAATTATTAATCTCATCTCAGTATTATTTTATAAATAAATTACAATGTTGAATATTCAAGCGTGCGGTATTTTATATAGTACGCGTATTAAAACTACTAACACAACACTTTAATACGATAACTTCTTTTTAATTTGTTTGCGGTTGGTAGTGCTGGTGCGTTATTTCAGTTTTTGTATTTTTGCGTTGCCTATTTGAACACAAAATACAAATTGTCTAATAGCGATACGAAATTTTTAAGAACTGTTTTTCTGAATGCACTTTAATGTCGACACTCAGGTCAACACAATTGTAGCCTTAGGGCACGCACTATTTAAAATAACGTTTAAATTATTTCTTTGTTATTATAACGATTAAAATGTAATGTAAAAGCAACGAGTCCCAACACTAAATTAGTACATACACAGACAGATTATACATATTTATAATATTTTAGTTTATTAAATATTATACTTAATTATAGATATGAAAGTACAATGGGCCACACAAGTGTTACGTAACTTAATAATACATAATAGGCCATTGAAAATACAAAATAGATTGCCTAGTTTTACAAAAGCTTGTTTGCTTACTGATATTATTATAATTTTAATTCTACGGAAAATATTGTTTAGTCGTACAAACGTCGTTACTTCGCAGATTAAGAATACAAAAATGTTAATAAAATTTGTGCTTAAAATCGGTGGTTTTTTTAACGGATTAAGTTACTACGTCTAATAAATTTTGCTAATATTTTCTATACCCGCATATATTAGTAAGAAAAATATTTTTCAGTACCAACGGTTCGAAAAGTGGCTGTAATACAATATTTAACATTTTATGGAAACCACTTCTCAAAATGCTTGTACTTACTTCGAAAGATGTTATAGGAAGGTAGGATATTCCTTGAGCAGACTAAAGCTTAAAAATCATAAAAAAAATAGGGACGGGCTCTGTTTTAAAAAACAAAAAAATAATGGCAATAATATGCATCACAACACTTAACTAACAATTTTATTGTCATTATAGACTGAGCTATTAAGGAACCCTAACAATTATTATGGAGCGTCGCATAATTATTTATATTGAATACTTACATTTGTTTATTGTTAAAGCACGAATTATTTAAAAAAACATATATTATTGTAGCACATATCTAAATAAATACATTTTCATTTACCTTAATTCATTAATTTCATTCAATACCTCGATTCGGAATGTTTCTACCCCGAAAAAACCCTCACCATTAATGTGGTGTAAAATTACTCTAGCAGAGTAATTATGACAGGTGGGGGTTATGTTGCCAGTAGCTAAATAGATCCCAAATCTTTAAATCTACTGCCAATGCAAAAGTATTTGTTTTTGTAATATAAAGCTTTGTAGCAGGAATGTTATTTAAAAGAAAAACGAACCAATAGGCCATGGTCATGAATTATGCGAAATAATATAAATTTTAATATAATATTTTTTATATTTTATAATACTGCCTAACATTGTGACGTCTCAAATACCTACTTTAACCCCAGTAAGTAAAGTAAAATGTTTTATGTAATTATTACAGTAATATTATGTTATACAACGGTTGATCAGTGAACGCTTAAATAAATATATAAAATTACACATTGTACTCAACAAAAATACTTATTATTTACATACATTAAATAGCAATTCCTGATACGTGTTATTAAGGTACTATATATATAAAGCCGATTAACACACAAAACTCGTAGATATGTCCCAAACACCCAACTAACAATACATATTGGGCCTACCTATAGCTATATCTTTCTACTAAATACTTTATAACTACATATCTGGTTCTATTCAGTAACATACTCGACGATCGATCGATTTTTGGTGAAAAAGCTGTGTATTCAACTACATTAAAATGCAATATTTGAACAATGGTTATGGCATTACTTAGAAAGTGTAATATAATGATTAGTTTAGAGAGCAACTGCCCTAACTCTTTGCTTTACAGTACATTGGCGACTAGACAGTCATTGCGAGTTAATACAATACTAATAAGCAACAATATTATTTCTTACATCTACTTTATATCACCAACAACAATGAACTAACAATACAAAATTAAAAGTGTAGCCGAATAGATATGGATATGAGTCGACAAACATTAAACCGTTTTTTTTTAAATAAATAAATAGGTAAGTAATTATGTTTTCATGCGGCACGGTACGCCTAAGAATACTTTTGTGACGAGTTCCGTACAGTCGCGCCAAAAAGTGTTAACATTCCACCACAATTTATACAAATTAGATTTGAAGTTAATCTTTCAACTCTTCATTACACTTAAAGCTAAGAGAACACCGACAACACCGAATCAAACACCGTTATTGTTCTTCCTTACGTTTGCCGGCGAGCCTGGCAGGTAGGTCTTTAGTCAGTCAATGCTGAGATCGTTGGAGAAGTGCCGCGAGAGCTTGGCGACGTCGAGGCCGGTAAAATCGGTGAAGATATCGGTGGTAGCGGTGCTGGGTTTTGCCCGGCCTGGCGAGGAACTACTGGAGGCTTGCTCGCAAGGATCTATCGCCACTAGTCTGTCCTCTTTGCTGCTTACCTCAAACGGTTCAGATACGCCTGTGGAAGGAATTTCTAACTTGAGTTTCTTGTGGACAATTCTTTTGATAACATTGCGATTGCTGAATTCATTGACATAATTATGATATAGTATGATGTATGACCTTTTTCAAACTGTACGGTATATTAATATTATTATATCTAGGAGTGTTACAGACTTTATGGAATCCAAAATAGACCACCTTCAAAGACAATTCGCTTACGACTAATAAAAATCTCAAAACTAAGGGGAAACTTACCCAAAACGCTCCTGACGTCATTATTAGGCTGACTGAAATAGATGAACCGGTAGAAGCCTGGCGTCCTAACTCCGCTGCCCACTGGGAAGCTGAGCGTGATGGGGCGCGGCTGACCCGACGCGGCAGGGCCCTGCGGTAGGCTCACCTTCGCAAGGTACTCATAGGCTATGTAGTCATCTAGGTTGTGGAAATTAGCCTGCAAGAAAGACGGAATTTGAAATACGCTCGATTTCATTTGTGTTTTAAGGAAAACAGAGTATTACTCCCGCAAGTTGCTAATAGGCTGGAACCTTGTCGAATTAACCTCAAAGTGACGTCATCCGCCGTACTTGCCGGGTAGTGGTGCTAACGCGTACTGAGAGCGGTTACGTCATTTTTACGTCACCAAGATGGCCGCCAGGCACATTATCAATTTGCGAGGCTTATACAAAGGACGATTTGTTCATGTTACACCTTCATGACTGACAAAGGGGAAGAGAAAAGTATAAATGTACATCCACATTTTACGGATTCATTTAACCATTATTCAGAGACAAATCTTAACTTCGAGCTGCCAAACAGCAAATTAAGTTTTTTCCTGCATTCCTCTTCCGCATTTTTGACTCCGGTCTTCCCTCTATATAATAATGACGCTTCGCTACCAATACTTACGTCATAAATACCAATCCAATCGTTAGGGTTGACTTGCACGTCCGGCGTGAGGGTGCACTGCGTCCTGAAGTCGGCGTCACCAATGTACCAAATTCGGTTGATAGGCGCAAACTCCACTGTCTTCTCCGTGTAATTGGAGAATGTCTGTACGGAAAATGTGTAGTGTTATTAGCATATCCGAATTCCAAGTTAGTATTATACGATCATTGCCGCAGCGGTGATTGCATAATCAGACAATTGTCTCATATTTTCTGACATGCCAAATTATAATTTGTATTAACCTAATACATTTCTTGGGCAATAATAATCAGGGCCAGCCCTCGTTAAGTATTGCTGAGAACTGGTGTTCATAGTTTCAGAATTAGGTTGTCAACCCCCGTTTCAAAGACACCATGTCGTTACACGTTAAAGAAGATTATTAAAAGTATTCAAAATATGGTTCTGATTTAGTATCAGTAGGTACTGTAAATGTCGAATGGTTTCTATACAAAAATTAAACGTGAATAAGTGCACTTGTGATCGAAAATTGCCTGAAAGGTAACATGTTATATTCAAAACTAGATTTGAACACTTTTTATTACCAGAATTGGCTTTCAGAACATTAAAACAACTATGAAAATCTCATGCGCAGGCGTACTTACCGATGGTTCCGCAACATTTGTTACGATAACTTCATCCTTTGGGTACATCATTCGATGGCCAACATTACTGTCACTAGCGGTACCCGTAACCACCGGGTCATCACCCGAAGATTGAGTAGCTGGCTCTTCTAGTATATTCGAAGGTATGATCATCGAGCGCATGCGGATTGAAGATCGGTCGGAAACTGGCTCAGACGTTATCGAGCGTGCGAAGCCGTGACGTATCTAGCATGCAAGCGTGAAGGTTTAAATAAGCGAATACTTTGTGGTTTAAATACTACATACATATTTACATACTATCTACAATTCTTATGAAAAATAAACCCGTATAAGAAACAAAAGCCACAATTTCAGATCGACTATTGCGGTCGATCTAAAACTGAAGCTTGTGTTGTTTTTGCGCAGTGGAGTGAACTCTTCATATAATTCAGAGCAGACAACATGTTTGATGATTACAGGCTCGCATTTCCAAAACTTTATAGGAATCAAGTTCAAAGTTTAGCACAAACTATACTTTACAGTGTGGGTAGGCTTTAATGGGGAAGTAATGCGAAATAATCAAAAATAAACTTGAAGCACTATATTAATAACTAGCTTCCCGCCAGCGGCTTCGCCCGCGTGGTCTTATAATTTTTTCCCCGTTTTTGCTACATTTTTCATTACTACTCCGCTCCTATTAGTCGTAGCGTGATGATATATAGCCTATGTTACTCGGGGATAATGTAGCTTTCCAAAGGTGAAAGAATTTTTGAAATCGGTCCAGTAGTTTCGGAGCCTATTCATTACAAACAAACAAATCTTTCCTCTTTATAATATTATTATAGCATAGACTAGGTTTCCGCCAGCGGCCCTCGTGATCTGGGTATTTCTTATAACTTTCATCCCCTATTTCAACCCCTTACAGCCCATTTTTCGCATTAAAAAGCCTATGTCCTTTCTCAGGCTCTAGACTATCTGTGTACTAAATTTCATTTAAATCGGTGCAGTAGACAGACAGACTGAGTTACTTTCGCATTTATAATATTCGTAAGGATTATACTATACTAATGCACATAATAATATTATACTATATTTTAATTGTGTGTTTACCTAACTAAACATTTCCACCCAAAAATTCCATCGACAAAGAGTCAAGTTTGAAACGCAATAGACACCCACACCTGTTTGTATAGTATAATACAAAATATGGCATGAAAATTAGCACCAACATGTGAAATAAATTAGGCTTGCTACCTTTGTACAACAATAAGAAACGCCATAGTGTAGCCATAGCAACAAACTACGGTATTTGTAAACTTAATTCAATAACGTGCATCAATAGAGTGATAATTGTGATTGTATCTAATTTCCGACCTGTTTGTTACCACCATGTCAAATGGAAGAAAAGTCAATGTTTGTCTATGAACTATTCAATAGGAGTTAGTGGTGTATTATGGTCGTATTCTTTTCTTTTGAAGCAATTTGTGTAAAGTTTAGACAAAAGAAAAGTGCTTTAGCCTCTAAATAAAGCCTGCAATACGCTAAACAAATGTGGGGGGTAAATAGATTGCCTCCGAATACAACTACTATTGAAGAATAGTCTGATTTTTGGTTTAATTGGTGTTAATAAATTTATCCTGAACCCCAGCTTGTAACAAAGATATGCGGAAGCCGAATTTTTCTAGGCCAAAATACGGCTATTGCAAAGGACAAATCAAAGTGCAACCATAGACAAATATTGTGACATTTAAAAAATATTCGAAGAGATGTGAGCGTAGGAGTAAAACAAAAAACAATAGTAAATTCAATTAATATAAAGCTACTTCAATAAACCTCAGGTGTTGACACTACGATAGCCAATAAAAAAAAACTTTTGCACTTTTGATAAATAAAATTTATCAAAAGTGCAAAATAAATACCTAATTAGGTACAAAAAGATCAGAAATAAGTGCAGTAATTAAGCTAAGAACGTACTAACCTACAATACGATACGTCATGCGATATGCAGTGGCATACTGACCTTTATATTGAGTTGCGCGACCACCGGCTTGTGGTCACTGACCGTGTAGTGAGGCATATGATTGTAAGACACCACCTCTGCCCTCAATGTGACGTTCTCGTAGTTATTCGCGTTCACTTTGTACAGGATCCTGTCGGTCCATGAAGGTTTTCTCCTACAAAACAAAAAGGATATTATTAAAGTTTTGACAACGTTGTCGTTTTCTCGACACGCGGTTTGGTTTCAAACTCACAACCTGCTTCTTCTATACTTCTACCTCTATTGTGCGGACATAAAGTACTATAGTTGTGCAATTTATAGCAGTAAAAAGATTTCCAGTCAGCACTCTGACAACTACTGACTTTCCATCTAATCTTGGTTGACCATAAGCTTTCATAAATGTTGCTATTATTTTATTATTATCACCGGTTTTCAGTAAGAATTTTGGATTGAATACAACGAAACGAATTTATTTATTCCAGTAAAACTCTTTAAATAATTAAAATAAAATAATAAGCAATTTGTGTCATGTTCATTCCTTCCTTTCACTCTCATCAATCTATCCTTTACCTTCACTCCTATGTTCTGTCTCTTTCACTCTTATAGATTCGTTCTTCTCCTACATACGCTCTTTTTCCTACAGTACCTAGGTAGATTACAGGTCTACATAATATTTATGCAATATAATGATGGGAAAATGTAAACAATGGAATCGAGAAGGCTATTGCGCTGTGCTGCGCGTGATTGGTATTTTTTTTAATATTAATTTAAATGCATGAGCGAGGTAAGTCAATTAATTATCAACAATCTGCTCACTAACAGCGCATGTACATTATTTCGATGTTTTTTTTTATAATTTAGAATAACATTATAATAATAATATTTCGGAGCATTGTACTCGGGTACTAACCGGCACCGGCAGTAATCATAATTATGTGCAGATACAACGCATTTCTATTTTATGCCTCGTGTTTGAGGTTGTTTGCGTATAGTTATTTGATAAGAAACCGAATCATTATCGGCAGCCATAAATTAGTCAAATAAACACAGCCTAAACGTAGTAAAGGTAGGTATTTATTTTATTCAAGGGTGTTTTATATATTAGTCTCAATTAATTTATATGGATTGATTTGAGGTAAATACCCCTCGTCGTTCTACTTAATCCAGTATTTTAAACCAAATTTACCTAAATACAACCAGATGATCTCAATTCTTAAGAATTGTAGAAGAGCACAGTTGAGGTTAGAACTGGGCTGGACACGTCAAAGAACCGAGGGGGTCCCACAAAACGGCAGATGGCAGAGAGGCAGACCCAGATGAAAATGCCAAGATGAGCTGTATATCCTAGAAGAATTTTACTGCGAAGAATGGCAGCAGTGGTCTTTGGCTTGCAGAACTAATGGGACAATAATAACGGCATCGACTAAGATAATGGTTCCAAATGTTTTTTATTCTTGTTTGATGATCATCGTTATCCTCTTGCCTTTGTCCCAATTTATTTGGGGTAAGTACACCATGTCCTTTTCTTCCATTCATACCCGCTCATCATCTTTTTTTAATGATGTTTGTTAGAAGAAGAAATGTGTGTGAATAATATCCGTCAATTTATCATTGTGTAACCGACTAGCACCATTATTGCATTGTTTTTATAAGTAAAAACATTAACGTCGATGACGATAATAATGAACTTTTTTATGCTGTATGCATATTTATATTCAGCAAGGGGCACAAAAACAAAAACATATTGCATTGTATCTGTAATCTGGTAGTTGAAGGGTTAAATATTTAATTTAATTTAATTTATTTAATTTATTTAATTTGGAAAACCAACAGCTATAAAATAGACTTAAACAAATTACAATACGTGTCATAAAGCCAATTACAGGTCTTCACGATTAGCAACAGACTTTAAATCAAAAAACTTAAAGGACACTATAAGCAGGACAACTACAATGTATGTTTAAATTTAGTTAATTAGTTTAGTTAATTATCAAAAAACTTAAGGTTGAGCATCTTTCTTGCCGTATAGCTTTTCATAACAAATGGATCAAAGTTGAATTCTTTGCATAATTTATTCAGATTTCTGCTTGCCCGCACGATATATGAGTTTTGCCTGTAATTTGAGGAACACTGCGGAATAGAAATAGGGAGATTATATCTAGTGGACCTATTTGGGACGTTAAAATTAAGTTTATGTAATAACTCAGGGCAGTCAATTTCATTCGAAAGTAACTTAATTAGAAAAGAGATGTCAGCCAATTGACGTCGATTAGTAAGAGGCAGAATGTGAAATTTTTTACATATGCTTGGATAATTGTCGGAAGTATACTGAATTTTAAGCCGATAGCATAAATACTTAATAAAGCGTCTCTGAATTTTTTCTATTCGGTTTATGTACTTGTCATAACATGGATTCCAGATTTGAGAGCCAAATTCTAGGTGGCTCCGAACATATGTGCAATACAATATTTTCAATGTTTTAGCTTGCTTAAAGCACTTGGAGAGCCTCATAATGAACCCTAGTGACTTAGATGCCTTGGCCACTATTTCGTCAATGTGGACGTCAAAGAGCAACCTATTATCATGATAGATGCCCAAATCACGTACGACATCGCACCTCGGTACAAGTTGACCCTTTAGTTGGTAAGAAGTTGGGATGGGAAAACGTTTACGACTATATGTGATAACCGAGCATTTGAGGGGGTTCAGATCCAGTTTATTTAGTCGACAATAATCATCCAAGCGCTTCAAGTCAGCTTGAAGGCACTCCATATCCTTGACCGATGATACAGAAGAAAAAATCTTCATATCGTCGGCAAAGCAGAGTAGGTGTGAGGTATGTAGGCAAGAGTCGATGTCGTTTACATAGATAATGAAAAGCAGCGGACCCAATAAGGAGCCTTGAGGAACCCCACTGGGAACAGACACCCAGCTGGAAATGTAATTACTAATAACTACAGCTTGTGACCTGTTCTCAAGGTAAGAGGTAAACCACCTCAAGAGGTCACCCCTAATACCGATGTTAAAAAGTTTTAATTTAAGGATATAATGGTCAATTTTATCAAAGGCTTTGCTGTAATCTGTATAAACGACATCAACCTGTGCTCCAGTATCCATGTTATGAGTTATGAAGTCATTGAGAAGTATTAAGTTGGTAACAGTCGAGCGGCCTTTAAGGAAACCATGTTGAGAGGCATTAAAAGAGTTCTTTAAAGCTCCATAAACTTGACCATATATCACCCTTTCAAAAACTTTGGCCAATATGCAGAGTTTGGAGATTGGCCTATAGTTTACTATTTCAGTTTTTGAACCTTTTTTATACACAGGAGTAATATAGGCCGATTTCCATATTTGTGGAACAGTGCATGAACTTAATGATATTTTAAATAAGAGAGAAATTGGTAAGGCTACAGTCATCGCACATCCAATTAGAAATTTAGAAGATAAGAGGTCTGGTCCAGCAGATTTAGTCGAGTCAAGGTTTTTGAGTAGCCTCACAATTTCCTCCTCTTGTACCTCGATTTCGTGGATATCCGATACTGTAGCGCACGTAGGAACTAGATGATGGCATGGAAGGTCAGAAGAAGTTTGGTCATTCGATGGGACAAGAAAGTTAGTAGAAAAGTGCAATGCGAAAGCATTACAAATTGACTGCCCAGAGGAGAAAGTATTATCGCCATGTTTCAGGAAGCCTGGTATAGTATTGCATTTTGAACGATGTTTAACAAAGTTCCAAAATTGCTTAGGGTTTTTCTCAATAGCCGCTTCAGTATTCACTAGGTACGTATTATAGCATTCGATTTCAACAGTTTTTATCCTATCCCGCAAATGAATAAAAGTAGCTTTATCGGATAACCTGCCATAGCGTTTATACTTACGGTGATATTTAAATTTTTCTTTGATTAGTCTTTTTAACGAAGGGGAATACCAAATTGGATAGGAGTTATGAGAAACCTGTCTTATAGGGATAAATTTATTCTGAAGATCCAACATAGTGCTATAAAAGTAGCTGACCGCGTCACTAAGCGACCTACTATTTAATTCATTCACCCAGTCGATGGACGATATCTCCTTGTTAATAGAACTAAAGTCGCCTCTGTTAAACATATATTGAATACATGGAGCAGGTTTCAAATAGGTACAGTCAGCAAAGTCCACAATAATACTTAGGGCCGGATGATAGCCGTCAATAGGTGCTAAGGCATCTAAACAATCATGAACTGATACTGCCGTATTGCATAATACAAGATCTAAAAGTTTACCATATTTATTCAGAACTCCGTTATATTGATTCAGGTCCAAAACACGCATTTCGTCGGTCAACATATACTCCTCACTACTAAAAATGTTATTCGGGCAGTATGACTCATTTGTTAAGTCCCATGTTATGCCGCTCATGTTGAAATCGCCGGTAATTAGAAATTTATCAGATGGATTGCTTAATACGGTATCACTTAGTTTGTTTAGGAAATTAGACAACTGAACAGAGAAAGAATTACCGCGGTTCTGTTTGCACAAATAAATAACACAAACATTTAAATTTATATGTGTTTTTGTGGCCGGTTGGCGTAAATTCAACGTTATCCACAGATCCTCAGCCGAGGAATGAAAAAGTGGTTGAGATATAACACTTAAATATCTGCGCACTGCAATTAAAACACCACCTCCGCGGGTTTGTCCAGTCAGCTGATAGTCCCGGTCACGACGCCACACAATATATTGGTTACCAAATAGTTCACAATCATGAATACCATCGATTAGCCACGTTTCTGTTAAAATAACTATATCAAATGAACTGAGACAGAGACTACGATAAAAAGATTCGGTTTTAGTGCGGAGCCCACGAACATTCTGATAATAAATATTCAATTTATGACTACTACTACCAGCCATTTATAATTACATAAACAATATTTACGGACAAAACATCAAAGTAAAAACATACGGGGAGCAATATGTTAACATTTAAAAAAGTAAAAATATTTCGCAATAATATCTCAAAAACAGGCACCGTACATATACTTATTAAACAGTGCGAAAAAATAATACAAAGTGGGTAATTAGCAGCGAGTTCACGCCGGGCTCCACAGGTAATTGTGCGACGGTGAAAGCAATAACTCAATTTACATATACGTGCAAGCAAGACAAACATATTTCGAGAGGGCATAATGATTGAAACAGCGCGACAAATAGAACAAGTAATGACTTGGCAAGTCACGACTAATAATAAGGCAGGGGTGCTCAACCTTTTACAAAAGTTATATATGGTAACAATAGAAATTAATAGAACAATGTTGTGATAGAGCGTAGTAAGAATAAAACGTAAACGTATCACAGGTATTATAAGCAGTAATTTTGGATTATTGTAATAGATTACAATATTTTGTTTAAATCATTTTCTGTAGATATAATAAATACTTTGGATCCATCTGACTTACGAATATGAATTTTTCCGTGTTTTACCCAAACGTGTTTGTACTCTTTTTCTTTCGCAGCTATTCTGGTTTTATTCAACAGTTTTTTAGAATTAGAATTGAGATGGTCGTTAATGAAGATTCTATTCGATGTGCCCAGGAATCCAAGGTCATGAGTAGACAGGCTCTTAAAGGACCGAGCAGCCGCAATGAAGTCCTCCTTTACATACCTATTGAGAAAACTCACAACGATCGATTTCTCATTGGTGTTGAACAGAGGTATTCTGGATATGTAGTTTATTTGCGATTTCGGGAAAACATAATTTACCTTTTGGCTGATTGACTCCACAATTGAAAAAAGGTTCTCCTCTTTTTTTAAGGGAATACCTTTGATTTCCACATTATTCAATCTGGACCTCTGATCTCCGGCAGACAGTTCCAGCTTAATTCCATTGATGTCCGTTTGCAGCGACTGAATTGTTTCCTGCAGACTCTCGAGACAGACCACTCTGGATTCAATTTCAGTTAGCTTTTTGGCGAAATCATCCACCTGGTTACCGGTAAACTCACAGCTCTTCTTAAGTTCACCTAGCTCTTCTTTGATGCAACGAACATCTTCCTTTATCGACAATATACCGGCAAACTGCGTCTTAAGATCACGGATTTCACTAAGGATAACTTCCAGAGAAACGGGTTCAGGCGTGGGTGGTGCACTGGGGGATGGAGAAGAGATCCGGCAAGACGCGCATTTCCACATAGCTCTTCTATCAGTTCCAAGTTTTCTCCACCCGCTCTCGGTCATATGGGCACAACCAAAATCGAGATGCTTTTTACATAGCCCGCACTGGACACCGTCGTTAAAATTTGCGTTACAAGCTGCGCAAGTCTTCATAGTGATGATAATTATAGAATATTAAATTAAATTAATAATCGATAAAAAAAAAAAAAAAAAAAAAAACTTGTTAGCGTGAAAGGTTGACAATCCCTGAATACCTTAACGAACGTAGTTACGTGCTTAGTTAGTGAGTGTCCACTCCGAACTGAAATGTTTGAAAATGAAATGAAATTGTTTGAAAAGATTATCATAAGATGACATCATCTTCCTACCCTTCCCCTAATTTATTTGTGGTCGGCGCAGCCTATCCTTTTCTTCCATTCAACCCTGTTAGCTGTCACCTGCTCATTCACTCCCTTTTCCATCATATCAACCTTAAGACAATCCACCCATCTTTTCTTTGGCCTTCTATCGATAAAATCCGTAAAAAGTATCCGTCCATCCTCCGTCAACATTCAATGTCATAAGATGACAACTGACAACAATTGTTTTTATTATTACTTCACAAACAGGTTTAAAGTTTTGGTAACTAGATTGCACTCAGAATATTTGTGCATCTGTTTCTTTATCTTTGTAAGTCGTACATTTAATATTGGCTCTAATATCACAGATACACACTAAATATAGCATATGACGTATGGCAAAAAGGATGTACTTTGCAAGTAAATTGAAACGAAGACAGATGATGACATTCATTGTGTAGAATGCTCAATGCTTCAATCTTATGTTTTTATTGCCTCATTTACTTGTATGTCTCGCAATACATTTATTTTGTAGAAAATTTCATTCTGTAAACTGTCGACTCTTTCTACGCTACAGGTATCATTCATCAATTGTTTTTGTAAGCACGTGACTTGTCCATGCTCCAGGTCCTGAACAGATTTTGTTAAAAATATTTGGCAAGGATAGATGCATCCGTGCAACTCCGAGCATTAGCCACAAGCACAGGCAGCACTGCACAAGCAATACTTATGATTTGTGTTTACTTTACCTATCTATCTAGCTAGCCTGTATTGGCCCACTGGAGGGCAAACAACTACCTCTTCCTCTCCACTTTCTCTCTCTCTCCGTTCCCTGCTAATGCTACCTATTACCGATTCTTGGCTGATTTAAGTAAATAAATCCTCAATACGTACTTAACATCGTACTCATCACCGCCAATAGCAAACTTGTATGTCGGCGGGAATCTTATTTCATGCTCCGTGAACTCCGAGAACGCGTCGCCGGAGTCCATGACAGCGGTCAGCTGGTCGTGTTTGAGCAGCGACGCGTACTTGTCCTTCTCAATTTTCTGTAATGTGGCAATGATCTCTTCGGAAGTTGGACTACTGCCCGTCGGGTGGTCCGTGCGGAAGTTTAAGTCCCCGATCCAGATGACGTAACTGGAATAAACAAGATTATGTTAATAAAATTGAAATAAGCTTGAAAATTGCTCTAAATTAGAAAAAAATATAATAATGTTATTTATAAAACGATCATAATTTAATTTTCTGGCCCGCCGGCCAGGTGGAGTGAGACGACCTGCAGAAGGTAGCTGGCAGCAACTGGATGAAAAGAGCTGTAGATCGAGCTCTGTGGCGTTCATTAAAGGAGGCCTACGTCCAGCGGTGGACGAATACGGCCTGATGATGATGATGATGATGATAATTTAGAAACCATTTAAGTGCGATTAGGACCACACATAAAGGGTTCCGCACTATTTTGAAATAGTATTAATAAAATTTGTATTTGTCGTTATAGTGGCACTAGAAATATAAACTCTATGAAAATTTCAACTCTACCTATTATGGTTCATGGGACGGACGGACAGCGGAGGCTTAGTAATAGGGTCCCGTTTTGACCCTTCGGGTACGAACTCTAAAAAGACCCAAAATATTTTGATTCCTACACGATTCCCTATAGAATACTCAGAATTAGTGTCTACTACTATGAATGTGCTATTGCCATCTAGCACATTATAACCCTCAAAATATTCAGCAAATAAGCCGTTGTATCAACGTTTTATAAGACAAATAAAATAGCTAAGCACAATAACCTTTAATGTCTTCTGTCACAGAAACTAATAAAAGTTTATCAATGGTGATCCATTCATGATAATTATTGTTCCTCAATTGCTAAATTAATTCGGTGGTAGAAAACATCCAAAGCTAACCACTAATCACTTGAAGTCGGTTAACTTTTTTTAATAAACGGACCTACATTAATTAATGAATTCATCGCATCGATATGAAACATATTAAGCAATAAGGGAAATGCTTAAGAGGTTCCTATCAGAAAAGCATAAAATTATAGATTTATTTAATAACGATAAGATAAAACGGATACCGAGCCTTCCCACCTATCGTTATCACTCTAAATTATATCGCATTTATTGATCGCCACTATCGATATTTGTAGCTGAGTCAATGAACATAGATAAACATTGTCAAATACATATGTATATGATAAAGATGCCGTATGACAACCAGACTTCCAAATCACTAAATAGTATAAAACTAAGTTGCTGTCTGCCTTTGTCTGTTTCTTCACTTCTTCTAAACCACGAAAAAGAGTGATACGTTTTTCACTAATAAAAAAGAAGTTTGTGCACCGGTGTTATTAAAGGGTTAGGTAGAGGTGTAGGAATGTACTAATGTACAGTTCTCGCCAAACTTATTGTCCGGGTTGAAGTTGGCACGAGCTAACTTTAACCCGGCCGTAAAAATCGGAGAAAGAAAAATATTGGATTAGAATGATTTAAAACGACAGCCTACGACTTGAGCTTGCGTGTTCATTTATTACAATCTAATATTTTTCTTTCTCCGACTTTTACGGCTGAGTTAAAGTTAGCTAGTGCCATTGATCGGGACATATAACTCCGAGCTGAAAATTTTTGAGCTTGGGAAACATTGCTGCATTGGCTTACAACCATTGCTGCTTTGCTCGACCTGGAAATTGAACCGGGTCTTCTGCGTAGCAGTCGCCTTAACGAGGCCGTTACACGATTTGTGTTGTATAAGTAGTTTTTTATATACTGACTTAAATTAGCTAAAAAAAATATCAGTGGAAGTAGTCGGTAAGTATAAAACAATATGTTCTATAATTAATTAATTACAAAATAAAGAATGATAATCTTGTAATATCTAATCAAAATTATGAAACATTTGTCTAATTGCTACTGTATCGATATTTCCATTGACTTGAAAATAGAATTAAGTACCTATGTACCTATTTGTGTAAGTGTAAGTAAGACTGTTAGTTCCAAGGTCGGTAGAAACTTGAAACTACGATAATCGATAAGGTAGTGTGACGTGACGATAGACTATTCACTATCCGAGTCGGAGAAATTCAATCGAGAATATAACTTGGTTGAAAGTTGGAAATGCCTTAATTTACTAATCTTGTGTCACTTCAACGTTTTATCCGACTACTTCGTTGCTAGGCTCGCGAAAATGTAATGTAACTGGAAAAGAGTTTAAAATTGAAATCTAAAGAGTAGATAATAAAACAATAGAAGTGCTGTCGTCAAAGAACCATTACCTAGAAATACGATGATATCATACCATTCTCAAAAGAGATAAATTATTTCATCAACAGCGAAGATCTTCCGGTTTTAAGGGAAAAAAACGTTCAAACGATAAGACGACTGATAAATACCTACATATTTTTAGCGTTTACATGAAGTCCGAGGAGTGTAAACCCACCGCGAGTCCTACTCGCCAAGAAATCTTCCTTCGCGAGTAGGATTCGCGGTGGCTTAGGGGGGTCATAGCGTCTGGTTCGAAGGTTCGAATTCTGCCCGCCAGTCGATTTTCTCCTTCATCTTCATTAGCATAGAAAATGCTTAAAAATACAAAAAGATAGTTAAAGATAGTCTACTTACTCATGGAACAAGATGTTCGTAGTCTCGTTAACATGATACATGTGTTGTTTTATGATAGTGTTGTAATCATTGATGCGGTCCGCCAACAGATGTTCGTGCGCAGTCAGATGGCAATTCACGAGGCACACCGAACAACCGTATATGTTGAATCTTATACTAACAGCCCCTTTGTTTCCCTGGAACAAGAACATAGCTTTAACTATACATAGCAGGTTAAGTATTACACTATTTTTAATACAAGGAAGTTTGTACGATAGCATATTATATACGTCCAAACGAGACCCATTAGGATATAGATAAGATGTTATCGTACAGGGAAAAAAGCTCATAGATTAAATTGGGACCCTTTTTATACCGCGGAAATTCCTCGTGGATTGCTCGCCACCCAGGTGATGGAACTATGTCAAACACTTGAATATTGTTGGGGCCATGGGATTCCTAAACTATTTACAAGCATAGGCGATATCCTGGTCGTAGTTTACGAAGCTAAAGAACCGTTTACCTTGATGTCAATTGTAAGCTTTTAAAAATACCTTAAAACACAAATCTATTATCACAATAGGAAACAAACGTCTCCTCATAAAAGTTAATATGGGTGTGCACTCCAACGTTTAACTTCATGGTCGATTTGTTAATGAGAGTAAACTCGGACGTTGCCGATAGTTATGACGTTGAGTCTATAAAAAATAAAATTAAAAATGTCTTTATTGTGCCAGAAAAAATATAGTGCAGTAAGGAGATAAAGCCCTAGCCCCCACACTAGATGTACCACTAAATGTATGGTAAAAGATCACAGCATGCCATATTCAAACTGCATTAAAAGACAAAGCTAAACTAAGATATTAAAGATAACAAGAAAACATGATTGCCACTGTAGGCAATAAAAAAAACATGATTACCCTGACCTGTAAATAGCAAGTGGGCTCTTAATTCATTAGCATTCTTCTAAACTTGTAGCTCAGACCAATAAGTTTATTGGTCTGGTATAAATAGGGAATATGCGTCTGACTTAAAAAAAGGTCAATTTTTTTTTATATGAACTTTATTGTTTTAGAATTATGTCTATGTAGATATTTTTTAATATTATTCTTTTTTGATGAGAAAATAATTATTAAAAAGTCCAAAAAAACCGTTGGAAATTCAAATCACTTGAAACGCAACACTATCGGTCAAATGGAATATGACGTCAAAGTCTACTAAAACAGTGTCTGTTGTACGTGATTGTTTGGTTGAGAGAACGTAGACTTTGACGTCACGGCAAGCGCGCCAAAATCGCGGGTGTTTAAAATGCCAATATCTGTCTCATAATTTAATAAAATTTTTTTGTTACTTCATTTTAGTTTTAAGGCGCTGGATTTTTTTTTAACGGCTACATAACGATATAAAGTATCATTTAAAAATATAAAAAAAACATGTGCATATTCCCTATTAGTAAAAATTAGACTAATGGTTTAGAATTTAAGACTTTAAAGGCCTGTTTCACAGCTTACTGATAAGTTCCCGTTAAATTACTTGGCAAATAATTTCACACAAATTTTGTTTAATTTTTAAAATTATCCGGTGGTTATCCCGTGGTTATCCGGTTATCCAGAGGCGGTGAAACAGGCCCTACAAATTGTTTATCAATGTTTTATCAATTGGATTCACAGCCGCAAACAGCACATGCCAACTTCTTTGCCGCTTAGAATAAATCAAAAATGGAACAAAATTTGTATGAAATTATCAGCTAGCGCTAACAGTTAGCTAACTTAACGGTAACTTACTAGATGGTAAAACAAGCCCTAAATCTCGTAAGTATAATTATAATATTATCTGTAACCGGCCTTTTCCCGCGACTTCGTTCCCGTTGTTGAATTTTTCCCCCGTTTTTGCAACATTTTCAATTGATACTCAGCTCCTATTGGTCGAAGCGTGATGATATATAGCCATAGCCTTCCTCGGTAAACAGGCTATCTAACACTGACAGAACTTTTCGAATCGGGCCAGTAGTTCCTGAGATTACCGCGTTCAACCAAACAAACAAACACTCTTCAGCTTTATAAAATTAGTATAGATTTGTGTAATTTAACGGCACTAGATTACTCTAGGTAAAGTAAAAATAAAATGCCATAAACTCAAACTTCTTTTATTATCTAGAACAGATTTCGCCTTCTTGCCTCTGGATAAAATAACCATTACAATAAGGTAAAATTATAGACAACATCCTTACGAAGAATCCTTTAGAAGTTTAGATTTTCCCTATACGATTCATTGAAATAACAAATGTAGTCATATTTATTGCACGGGAATTTTCCAACTCCTAGTCCTAATTACTATTAGGAGGTAATATGTTACGTTAAGCACAATTAACAATACAATTACTAATTCTTACTATATATTTCGGACGATTGACCTAGATTTCCATGACGTAGGTAAGTAGGTACTTACTGTAATTTATACTCTGGACTTTGATATTGATTTTCTTATATGTACGTAATACGGATACCTACATTTTAAAATGAATAAGTAAATACGATAGTTAAGTATAAGTACCAAGTCATATTTTCTCGTTTTTATTTACTAACCCACTTTATCCCACTGCTGGCTACTGCGTATAATTGCATTTTTTTAATTTATTATTTATAAAAGATTTTTTATCAAAAAGTAAGTATTAAATTTTAATAATAAATACTTTATTCTTTCATCTCTATACCTACCGACCTGCATAAATGTTTCACTAAAACCGATATCCGTATCGTTTAATAAGCACGCAAACAAAACTGAACGCTATGATCTATTAATAACTAACTGTGTTACATACAATTCCGGTTTTTTATCACACTTTTTTCATTGTCATAAACAAGCCATCACGGATGCACGCATTCTTCAACTCATCTCATCGAAATCGGATGAATAGTAAGTATAGGAACGCCTAAAAGACGATCAAACGACTAGGAATTATTATTTTTACATTGCTCTGCCAGCCATAAACAAACGCGAGAAGAGAATCCGGGTTTCTCCGAAACATAATGAATGCTAGTTTATAATTATATTCAGTCACAATTAAAAATAAAGAAGTTTAAAAGGCCACCTGCGTTGGCCAGTTTCAATTAAATGGGTACTTTGACTTTTGATAGAATACTATTTCTAGCGAAAACTACGAATTATGTATTTCGATTGTGTAGAGTGTGGTAGGAATTTGGAGATGGCTGAAATGACCAGTGTAGGTTCGAAACCGCCAGAGATTGTATTATACTTCCACTAAAATGTACACCTTAACGATATGGATATCTTCACGTGCTATGATTGTTATCATCATTCACTCTCATATCATCATTAGCACAATTAATTTTATCAATTTCTTTACTGCATTAAATACCTAAATTGTATACAGGCCAAGATCGAGAGACCGGATCTAAACTTACAGCAAGCTAATTTTAATAAAAAATCTATCTTACAAGAAGATAAAGATATACATTATCTAATGCAACTGTGTTCTACTTGGTAGAAACTTAGTATCCCTCTACCTTATTACATAAGTGCCTTCTTATTTTTAAATCCTCAATATTCGGTTATTTGCATATGCGTCCAAAATAAAAAATGCTAGAACTAGATACTATAAACCAGTTGAAGTGATACCTAGAAAGTAAAATTAATAGATGTAAACAAGCATATTATATATATAGGCATATAAACCGAAAATATAAACCGAACCGAATGAAAAAGAGAGGTAGGTAATCAGTTTATTTTCTGTAGCTACTTATGATAAAAAAAACTGTTAGCAGTCAGTTTTTGTGTGAAAGAGTCGAAGAATAACAATATTAGTAGAAATTAGAATGAAATCTATTGTGTACTTTGAACATGAACACTAATTTATTCTGAGTGAGGTGTCCTATACATTTTATAAGTCGGGTATTTTATTACACTTTTTAGCTTCATTTTATTTTGTTTTTGCTAACACTTTTTTGCCATACTCTGTTAACCTTTGACAATG
Source organism: Acronicta psi (assembly GCA_946251955.1). Taxonomy (NCBI): domain Eukaryota; kingdom Metazoa; phylum Arthropoda; class Insecta; order Lepidoptera; family Noctuidae; genus Acronicta; species Acronicta psi. Next base: position 8,620,098 of record OX276482.1, on the reverse strand, counting down.
CACTATTTAACAATGGAATTTAACAGTGTGGACTGATAAGATGAACGGCAAATTGTCGTTCATCTTATCAGTCCACAAATGTGCTTCGGTTCTAATACATGCATACAGAAAATCATAAAAACCATATAAGCATGCTCTTCAATATTTATTACATTATACTTGGAATTTGGATGATAAAACTGTAGGTACACTAACATAGCTGCATCGTGACAAAATTCGTAATTATAAATCTAAGAAAATAATATTAAATTCCTTGGTAGCCCTGAATTTTTTTCACAGAGATTTAGCCCAACAGTCAAAATTTAGATATCTACACTAATATTATAAAGAGGAAAGATTATTTTTTTGTATGTAACGAATAAACTCAAAAAGTACTGGACCGTTTTTTTTTTTTTTTTTTTTTTATTGGAACCACAAACAAGTTTACAATTTCTATTATAAAAAGCTTAACTAATACAATGTTACTTATTGTAAACTCAGCATCGCTGGTCACCTAAGTCATTACAGAATTACAAATGGTGAGCCTGTGTTACAATTTACATTTTATAAAATAAATCGACTAATAATTCCTTGTACTGTATAGTGAATATGATTGTTAAAAATATATATTATATTATAATATATAATATTATATAATAAATAAATATATAATATATATTACATAGTTATATTTGATTTTTGTGCGTTATTGGGAGCGTATACAATTACATATATATATATATATATATGTAATTGTATACGCTTTATTGTATATAGATATGTATGAGTGCGAGTGTTTGTTGCATTGAATGTAGGAAATTGGAAATTTTACAACTGTTATTCTGATAAAATTTTGATAGTCTGTCTTTTGAATGTATGTTTACTGTTAGCGAATATATCTAACGTATTTAATTTGTCATTGTATGCCTTAAACATTCGATTTAATGGGGACCGGATACCTGCATTAGTACGAGACCGCGTTAGAGCAAAAAAAATATTACGGCGAGATGGCCGCACATGAGCTCGCGGGGGCACAGAATAAGTTATTTTGTTTATTATATTTATACAGTCATACCTGTTATTACAAATATCAAAAAGCAACATAGCCTCCAGTTGCAGTCGTCTAGATGTAAGGTCAAGCAGTTTGTAAGACTTAAGAAGGGACTGATAAGGTAAACGTTTACGAAAACATTTGTAATTAGTATGACGCAAAAACTTCTTCTGTACCCCTTCTAGGCTTTTTTCATATTTGTTGTACAGTGGGTTCCATACAGCAACGGCGTATTCGAGTTGTGGCCTTATTAATGACTTATAAAGATATATAAGTGTGGATGGTTTTCTGAATTCAGTGGCAGACCTCGTAACAAAGCCGTACATTTTAAAAGCCTTACTAATAATATTTTCTGTGTGAATATCGAAGTGTAGCTTGTTGTCTATTATAATACCCAGGTCTCTGATCGATTGTACTTTATGAATATCAGTACCACAAAGAGAATATGTGAAGTTGCTAATTTTTTTTTTCTTGCTAAAGCTTATACTTTTGCATTTATTTAAACTAAGCTCTAATTTGTTTTCATGACAGTATGAACTGAATCTATCAAGATCCTCTTGTAGACAGATGTGATCTTGGTAGTTTCTTATTCTTAAGTATATTTTCAAGTCATCCGCATAGAGGAGAAAGTTACTATTGAGAAAGCATTTATTAATGTCATTAATAAAGATGATAAATAAAAGTTTTGAGAAATTCTTTCAGTGTTGGATAGCCTATTTATCGGGGAAGGCTATAGGCTATATCACACTACAACTAATAGGAACGGAGTAGCAATGAAAAATGTTGCAGAAACGGGGAATAAAATTATAAGACCACGCGGGCGAAGCCGCTGGCGGGAAGCTAGTATTCTATAAAATGCATGTGCAAAATGTGCTTGTTTGACTATTTTCACTTACCCACATTCCTCCCAAACCAGTCTTGGTGTACTGAGCCTCAATATCCCTCAGATGAGTGACATGTTTCATCTGTGTGTACACCAACAGTAATATACCCTGCAGTCTAGTGCTCTTGGCTATAATGAACCCTTGCCGGCAAAGTATTTTATTGAATGATGATGTCCATGCATCACTGAACAGAGAGTCCATTACCAAATTCTGTGGTTGGGACTTAACTTCTTGTAGCCTGTAAAAATACATAACAATATGATACTACTATACTAAAATTAAATATATCTATGTAATTTCTAATATAATATGTACATAGTTACTTTACATTGTAGCTAGCCAAAAAGTATATCCAAAAAAACAGTTAACTCTACAGAAAAAGTTCAAATATTATTCATAGGTATTTAAGTTCTATTATAACAAATTTCCTGCTTATTTGCCACAAAAATACTTTAATATATTAACATGTCATATTATACCTACCTAGGAAATAATAATTATAGATGGCCATCTATTACCACCTTTTATATGAAGGAAAAAACTCCATAAAAAGGCCATTGCTTTTTCTACATACATCTTGTATAAGTAAGTGTTAAATGTCTCAACCATTAACTATATCTTTAATATTCAGAGACGATGCTAAGCATAAACTTAGGCTTCTGTATGTCAAATTATACATACAAATTTGACATATGGAAGCTTTACTTTACGCTTAGCATTATCTCTGAATATTAGCCTTAGTACCTGACCTTCAGCTTGCTAAAATCAAATAAAAGTAAACTTATAGTAAAAAAAAGTGGGTAACATCCATGTAAATAGTAAAGCCATATTCAAGAAGATAAATTATAAAGTTGGCTTAATTAAACTGAAATTTTAGACCTTAAATCAGTCGAAGTTAAAATTAAATTTTGGTTATTAAAGATTATTTCCCATTTGGTTATTATTTATAATTTTCCCTACATAGACGGAAATTAAATATAATATCTAATTGTTTCATAGCATTGTTTTAATAATTTAGCTGACTTCATTTGTTTACATTATGCTGACATAGTTGATATTATTGTGTACATGTTATTTAATTATTATTTCTTATTTGCTAATGAATAGTAATGTTTATTCCAGAAATGAATATTGTTATTCTGTACATTTTAATCATCAAAAATTATTATTATTTTATTTACTAATAAGGGTACAACAAAGATACAGTGAGGTACTCCTCTAAAAATTACATAGACAATTATAAAATCTTTTCTACTGAGCTCCAATGGACCCAGGATTGAATGCAAGACATGATAGCACAGATGCAATTTCTGCTTTTAAGTTTAAAGGCAAGGTAAGGTAAGGTTTAGACATGGCCTAACAGCACCAAGCCTAATCATTAGAGTATTCTATCTGCTAACTGAACTAATGTATTACATTGACCTAGTAAACAAGTAGGATACAGCAATCATTATGCAAGTTATCATGAACCACTTACCCAATCACAAAAAAATCTGGTAATGGTTTATTTTTATTGAACTGAGATGGAAAGTCTAACAAGGCATTCAGATCCTGCCCTGGATTCTTAGTGGCCACGTTCCATGTCACGAAATAAAACCTGAAAAATTCATAGTTTTATGACTGTTGATAATTTACTTTAATGCAACTGGAAAAAGGTCAAGTATTTATGTATCAAACGTTTAAATGTAACCTTGACTTCTTCTGACGCAAGTTCTCTAAGTACACACTTACGTCGTATAGATATACCGTAGAGGTAACTTTCAGCCTTACCTTAGAGTATCCATTTTCTTCTATAGTTAGGTACACTTTATCGGAACCTTGGTGGGATCTGTGCACTTAGAAGATCGATACACTGTAGTCCAGTTAAAGATAGATAAGGTACCAATAAAATATTTTAATTATGAAAATACTTATCACAACACACAATAATTACATTATATAAATGAATTACTTCGCATGTTTTAGTTGAATAAAGTGTTTGATAATAAGAAACTGCAAATGTAATAATTTATTATTATAATCACCACATAAAAACAACTCGCTACCTGAACTGAATGATCTAAAACTGATGGTCTGGAGAGGTCTGACACTCTGACAGACTGATCTTAGAAAACTCAAACTGACATCTACTGTCAGCTGATGAGCTGTTTTCTTAATTATTTATTTTACGGCCCTGGATACATTGTCCTTAGAGCCTTGATGAGCAGACTGACTAACCAGGGTTGCCAGTAGCGCCAATAAATTTAATACCATTAGTTTTCTGAAATTGGGTGGAAAACTACATTTTTATCCCGCGCGCGGCACGCATCACCGCTGGTACCTGACGCCCTGTCAAATCTCGTACATTATTTTATTTCATCCTTTAAAAATATTAATAATTTCACAAGAATGCCTCAATGGTCGGCGTTTAATTGTAAAAATCAATTGATACATCGATTCCCAACTGTAGTTAATATAAAGCCGAAGTTAAATTATATTCACGGGATTTTAGTAATTTACTAACTGACCTTGCGATTAGATCAGCCTTTTTTCCAATCAGAGATCCATTCTTTTTCCTTAGTTCTTTGTTATTTCTTTCTTATTTGAAATACATAATTATAGGTACTATTAGTGATTCTGCACTAAAAATGCTGTACCCGCCTAGTGCCGCGCCTTTTTAATATTTAACAAAACAATACTGATACATACTCGTTTCGTATAAAAAACAATGTTTTTGAAAGAAAACAGTCAAGATAATTACTATTCAGCTGTTTTGAATTGAATACCTTGATTCATTATTTAGGAAACGAGAAATACTCATCTTCATAATTTTTGTTGTCGGTAAATAATTAATCATATACAGCGCAATGTGTTTCTATTGCAATAATGAATGCGACTAAACTATAATATATCGTAAATATTGCTTTGCTGCTTCATACATAGATATGATTCATATAAACTAGTATATTCATTAATCAGAATCATTTAGTACTGCAAGCCCTGTTTGGCAGTCCAGCAACAACACCGGCAGGATGCGGGGACCTCTGACGTTAGCGAGGGGTGGAGACTGGCCATTCTGTTATTATTTATTCTGTGTCATGACCCTGTTGGCTCGATGTGATTGTCGCGCAGGACAATAAGTTTGGCGAGAACTGTATGTTGATAATACTCAAAAACCTTAGTGTTAAATTCAAAAGTTAAAAAAGAACAAGACAGACATAGACACATGCATGATTACCAACTGTCAAAGTCTATCTTTGACTGGAATGGCTTGGCGGGAAACTTTGCTGTCAAACAAACAAAACTGTCAAAGTCTCGATCTTTCTTGCTTTACTTGTGTAGTGCGATTGGGACTTTCGAAGTTTCGATGCATTTGCGATATTTATAGGTATAATATATATTTGTTTATGTTATTAAGCTAGAAGGCATCTATTTAAAACAGTTCATTTAGAAACTCCACCATGAGTACTCAAGATCTTCAGGTAAGTACCAGTACATTCTCTTTGACATTATTACAAGTTTTTATAATATGAAACCGGTAAAAACAAAATAAATACTTATAGTTTCAATTTATTATCGTAGGAGACAACAAGAGTTACTAGGAAGTCCTTAAAAACACTTCAACACACTGCTTCAGACAGAGAAAATTTAGTGGGTAGGCCATCAAAAAGTTTAAAGCACCAACTTAGCCAGGAGTCGTCTGTGTAAGTAAATAATTATTATCATTACTAGTTCTATTGTAAGTCTATTTTTTTCATATTGTAATGTTTTTATAGTGACATTGAGGTTAAGCGCAAGAATTTGTCAACCAAAGAAACTCAAGCTAACCTTGATACGAAAATCACTGTTGATGATCTCACAAACCCTGAAGGACCATCAGAAAAGTACTGGCAACTCTTAGCTGAGAAGCGTCAGTAAGTAACTGCATTTATGTTATTCAGTTCTGTTTGCAATAAAAAGCATGTAGCAAAAAATATACTTATTCAACATAACTTAACTTTTATACTTTGTAGTATATTTCGTGCTAGCCTTAATTTTTGATTAAAGTTCCCTGTTGATACTAATTGATTACTTACAAAAGGCCATACACTTGGCACAAGACAGAGCAGTATGGAGGATGTATACGTCCTGAACTACGAAGAAGATACTAATCATGTTATTCATCAAGTTGCATCTTTTGAGTCTGTGAGTCATAAATTGCCCCACTGTCAAGAAGGACCTCCCCCTTTTCTTTCACTTTTCTCTTTTGTGCTAATTGATACAAATTAGTAATTTTATATTAACATGTTCAGTGCCACCAACTCGGCTTGCAAGTTCACGTAAATCTCGCAAGGCGAGTCGGTGGCACTGAATGTGTTAATGTCCACTAGCTTTGTTTGTGATCTATCTTAGAATTTGTTTCAAAACTATAAAACTATCTCTTATCTAAAATTTACAGAGTTGCTTTACAAGATGCTCTAGATGAGAATGAGAAGCTTCGCAAAATTATTGAAGACCTTAAAGAAGAAAATGCTTTGTTTAAACAAATGTTGGATGAGGCCAACAGCTTTGTGGAAGTTGTTAAGGTAAGTTTTACCCTAAACAAACACAGAAATACTTCAAAAATTTCAAATTCTTGTAGATAAAAAGACAGCAATTTTATTGATTATGTACCCAGTGTTTATAGTATCAGAGGTATGGGTGTATAGTAAATACTTTATTAATTTTAACTGTTCTTTCAGGAGGAACTTGCAAACAGCAGCAACAATGACACAGGCATTGATGTAAATGATGTCAGCACTGCTGATGACACTACTGCAGATGATACTGCTGATGACATTCAGACCAAGACTGCTAAACAAGACTAAATCATAATGTCCATGAGATCTTGAGTTCCTACTGAAACTTACTGTAGGCATACTATTTACCTATGTAGTTAATATAGGAGATGGACACACTTCATACCAAAAAACTTTTTCTAACTCTTTACAAACAACTGAAATGGTAAAGAAAGAAAATGTGTATGCAACTTAATTTGTGTATTTCTTTGTTGAAAACTGGTAACTGGATTATGTAAGTCTTGTTCTTTCTGGGGTGTTGGAGATAATGTGTCTTCGAGTAGATCAAACTTATTTAAAAACATTGTGCAGTTACATTTGATTTCCTTTGATCAAAGTTGTGTACAACATAATAGTGAAATGCAATTGAATAACAAACTACCTTAATTATTTTTTATACATGTAATTACTAAAATACTGAATAAATTTTCTTTATTATTAAATGCACTTATAAACCTTTTCATCACTTTAATACCTTCTGTAAGTTTTATTTTGAGCATGATGAAAGAATAATAATAATTTGTCCTCTCCTCATTCATATTCTTACTGAGAAGGCTTTTATTACTTTAGCTTCTAATTTATAATTACATATTTCTTTAATTTCTATTATAATTTAAATGTTTAATCTTATCAATAACATTAGCTTGCTTCATAGAAATAAGTACTTATCAACTTCACTTTTTTGTATTACAAGAAGACTAATAAAAATAATGAAAATTACAGATAAAAATATTTATTTAATTAATTTCAGGTACAGCTCCATAGTATATCTTTTTCCCAAAACAAATATTGTGTAAATGGCAAGACAAAATATTAAAAGTGCAATAAGAATACAGATTGACGATTCAGGTCATAAATACTCTTTCCGCAAAAAAACTTTGAATTGTTCATCAAAATTAGTTTCATATGTCCATGGCATTAAATCTGGATACATAGTAATACGCCTGAATAAATCAATGTTAGCATTTTGAGGCAGCACACTTCTAACTTTTTTGTTAAGGCATCCAGTTGCATGAATGTAATGATTAACAATAAGATTATAGATAAAATTTACGTATTTATGGTCTAAGTTATCAGATGTGTTGGGAACTGTGGGATTATGTGACCTTATTTCGTCGAGATATCCAGATGTTATGATAGGTATGATAATGTCAGCCTGTAAATGAAAAATCATCATTTAGGTATATTCATTAGTCACATGTTACATAATTGGTAGTAAATATAATTGTATAAATGCTACTCATATCAAGCTGCAAAGATTGGCAAGGAAAGAAGTACCTTTTCAAAATATTCCCTTATAAATTTCTCTGGATTTTGATATAATTCCTCTCTTTTATTGTTTAAAGTAATGACCTTAACATTTGGTACATCCAGCCAATTTTCGACATACTCTTGTATGTTTATTGCAGTTGGAAAACCATCTTGAGTATAAGTTAAGAAAAGAATAGGACTATCATTTACTATTGGTTCATTTGTAGCAACAGGCGGTCTTAATAATGGCTGTTTCCGTTTGTTTGGATCTTTATCTTTAATTACAACATTTTTATTTAAAGGTGCTGGTAAATCATTGGGCAAATTTTTGAGACTAACTATCTCTCTCTTTCCAGTGCTTTTACTCTGATATCCACTGTCATCCTTATTGAAATACTGAGCTATTTCACAAAGTGGGTCTTCAATTGACTTTAATATGTCATAGCGTTTGAGTTTTATGAAAGCATCCAATATCTTGTCAATTGTTGCATTATCATTTTGCCTGAATACCTTTAATACCATATCAACAGGATCTTCCTTCACAGAGTGCATTATATACTGTAAAGAAAAACATACAACATAATGTAACCTACCTAGTAAGAATTAGTATAAAAGTTACCTGCATAAAATTAAATAATTCATTAAGTCCCATGTTGGTAAAAGCCTACAAACAAAGGTATTTCAGTGGTAAAATAACTAACATTTAAAATACTAATAGCCTGTTTCACCACATACGATAATTGCGGACAAATTTATTCCATTTTTTAATTAATCTGGTGGTAAATGGCTATTCAGTGGAGGTGACAAGTCATTGACTTATAATCAATAAAACTTACATTTAAATCATCTTGTGAAATACCCAAAGCATAACCAAGATCCCGCCATCCATTTGGAGTACCGCCAACTTTCTTCAACAAAGTTTTCCATAGCTGATAGCATGATGAACCCATGGCAGATTTTGCATGCCGATAGTACAACAAATCTGTGTGGAGGAAACTGACTTTTTTACTCAATGAAAGCAATTCCGTTAGCTCTTTAGCTCTTTCCTGCTGAACCATTTCTTCTAAAGCCAATGTGTCTATACTAATGGTATCAGCATTTTCGTAATCATTAAGATCGTCCCTGAAATAAGCAAATAGAATAATTTCTTCGAATTACGAAGCACGAAAATAGCAACAGCATAACGCTTTATTAAAACTTACATCTTTCTCAACTAAAATATGTATTACTGTTCTATTCTATTAACTTGAAAATTGATTGAATGCACTTATAGTACAACTGTGGGTGGTAAATAATTCACTTATCACTTATGTAGATAATTACTTGAATAAGGAAAAAGGCCACAAAAATATAGTACAGTAAGTTACAGGACTACAGTCACAGATTACTATATTGTAGCAAGCTACAGATGGGACCAGTATATATATTAGTCTATGGATGGGACAGTCAACACAGGGTACTATATTGTAGCAAGCTAACTACAGTCCTGTGACTCCTGTCATACAGTCAGTAATGACATTGACTTGACTAGAGGTGTGTAACTCAGCTCTGAGTCAGCTCAATGAGTCAGATCGCACTGGTTTGAGCCATTGAGCTACAGCTCAGCAACAAAATGACTAGCTCAGTTAAATTCAGCTCCTGTTGTACTTGTGAATCCCTCCAATCCAATTCTCCTAGAACAAATTATTATTCTGTTCTAATGCATTAAAATAATAATTTATTGATATGTATCCAATAAATCAATTTGTAAAGAAATAATATAAAATGTCTAGCTCGCAGCTGAGTTAAACAAACTGTTGCAGCTCAGCAGCTCTGTCGGCTCGATTCGGCGCGCGGCCCTGTCTAGCTCGCAGAGTTAAACAAACTGTTGCAGCTCGGCAGCTCATTCGGCTCAATTCGGCGCGCGGCTCGCATTGGCTCGAGAGAGTCGTAAACTGAACCTGTTCAAATTGAGCTGATCTGCGAGCTGATTCATTGAATCAGCTCACTCACCTGAGTCATGAGCTGATCTGTAGCTCGCATATTTTTGATGAGTTACCCACCTCTAGACTTGACTGACTTATCACTTACCCATAGAGTTTTTTTTTTTTTTTTTCTCTCATGGCAATAGATTGTACTTTTTGCCAGTGTCTACCCATAGAGTATATTATATATCTATGCACTTACCATATCCAGTGTTGCCACTTTTTATTTGGTGAAAATGCAAAATTTTGTCCTACAAAATGCTAAAAACATGCTAAACAAAAATATTGTATGCTAAAAAAAAATTAGATGACAATTTTATGATTTTTGATGTAAAACGAAAGTTAAAATGTTACTTTCAAGTAAATTTAATCATAAAAATCAAATACTATGCAAGAAAAAATTATACAGGACCATGGCAAAAAGTTAAATAATGTAAAGTTTAATTTGGTAAATAAATAGATTTATTATTATTTTCATTTTCAATTTTGAGAATTTTAATAAATGCTTTTATATTTTGATATATCTTAGTATAAAAAAATAAAATTATCGTCTACGAAAGATGTTTACTTTGAAGATGATTTTATGAAAAATAGACGGTTCTTGGTACGGCGATATACTACCAGTGAGCAACACAATCCATAGGCGCTAGGGGGAATCTGGCATAAAACTGGTAATTGTACTGATTTTATTCGTAATAAGTAGCTTGCTACATACCTACATAATATTAAAAATCTGTGCTACTAAGGATCAAATTAATATTGAAAAAGTTATAAACTTGGAAGAGGAAAATTTTGCACTGGTACCTATTGATTTTAATGACATTTAATTCAAAATTATAATGTGTAACAATTTTTTTGTCAAATACTACATATCCTTTTTTTGTGCTATTGTTTTGAACGTGCCCTTATCCAAACCCCTACGGACTGGAGTTTAATGCAATCTATGAAACGGAATGAAACGGACTAACTTAGCGACTCTAGCCCGATGTTACCACTCGAGTAATTCGAGTTAATATGCAATTTCAATCAAGAATAATAGAAACCTGAATAGTCGAGTCACTCGAGGACTCAAATAACTCGAGTAAATTCTCATAACCCTTGATAAAAACATGTGCGCCTAATTAATGAGGCGGAGGCTTAATAAAACCATAACATTTATTAATTAATTTTAGTATTTCAAAATCTGAAAATTGTTTGCAATAAAACTTATGACTGATCAAATCAAAATACTTATCCAATATCCGAAATTTACAACTTGACAATACTTTTCAACATAATTTTAAATAAAACTTTTATTTAAAATAATCACGTATAAAAATAAAATAAAACATATATCAGTAAGTAAAATATTGTTATGGTTTCTATATGATTCAATAAAATAACCTGTAATCGCATCAATAATTATACCAAACCACAAATTATAAACTACCTAACTACAACTAAACTAAACTAAAACTTTTGTTTAAAAAACCTTCATTAATTTATTTATTTTATTATTATTGCAAAAAAATCTATATTTTAAAATAACAAAACTAGTGCAAGCACAAACTTTTGTCTTTTCGAGTGTTGTGCGAGTGACGGGTCCATGTGAACTCGATTCAATATTTCTTTCACTCGAGTGCGATTTTTTCCGTAGTGACTCGAGTCACTCGAATAAAGTGAACTCGAGTCGCAACACTAGTACTAGACTGCCGATTGTCAGTGTTAAATGACTTTGCTCGAATAAAAGTGAACTCGAGTCGCAACACTAGTACTAGACTTCCGATTGTCAAACAAAATGTCAAATTATTTTGGCGCGTTAAAGCAGCAAACATTTAAAAAGTGAAACTTTCGGTAAATTGATTTCTAAGTTAGAATAAATATTAGTGTAAAGAAGAAGAGAAGGATAATGAATAGTACTCTGTAAGTTTTGAAGGATTTTCTTGAATCTTGTTACTTGTATTAATAAGGGCGAGATTTTATTATTGTAAAACCAAAATCCAACGTTCAACATTCGTTACCTAATAATATAATAGAACAATTAAACCATAATTAGGCGCATGGAGTCCAGATTCCAATTAAAAAAAGAAATTAAAAATCTTATAGGGTTAAAATGTTAGGAACACGACCGACGCGACAACACTTTCTTCTAAGTCCCTCTAGAAAATAGCGCAGTGCCTGTGTCCCTGCACTCTTAACAATTTTTGGCGAAAGGTAAGTAATTTTTATGTTTTACTTGTATGTATCTATTTATTCATATTGACTAGTGTTTGTGTAATGTACCAGTTTAATATAATAATATAATATTATTCTCTGTTTTTGTAATGGACCTATTCCTTTTTTCTTTTAGTATTCATACATCAATATCTGGACAACTTTGGCGATGAAATTACGGACGATAATACTCCTGAACTTGGTGAATATGTAAAAAAACTTTTAATAAAAATAAAATTTATTTGGTTCCAGTAGGTACAATAATATTAGCAACTTACTAAATTTAACTTACTTACTAAACTAAATAAATTTATGGCTACGAGTATCCTATATTACAGGGGTCACCCATCTCACCATCACCAGGGGTTACCATCCATGTATATTTAACATTTAGTTAATTTTATTGTAAATAAAAGCGCATAAATAAGTGTACACTTAATATAATAGTAACTATTAATTGTATTGTATTTGTTATTACGCAAGAAGTAATGCATCAATTGATGCTAAGAGTGGTTGCTATTTGTCATGCCCCAGAAAGGATAAAAAAAGAAAGTGCTAAATAAATGCATGTGTGGTAAATTAATTTTTCAGCAAAATTTCAGGGCTTTATGACTTTTATAAAGCAATTAATAATTTTGATAATACATACTTGGTTTTATTTATTTCATCCACTCCATTTCTTTAATTTGTTTGGGGTCAATTATTAGTGACCCCATTTAACTATTTGTATGATTTTCTTAATGTGCCTAATTAAGGAAAACCATTTTGTGTATAAGTTAAGAAAAGAATAGGAATATCGTTTACTAGTGGCTCATTTGTAGTAACAGGTTGTCTTAATAGTGGCTGTTTTTGTTTGTTTGGGTCTTTATCTTTAATTACAATGTTTTTATTTAAAGGTGTTGGTAAATCATTAGGCAGATTTTTCAGACTAACTATCTCTCTCTTTCCAGTGCTTTTATTCTGATACCCACTGTCATCCTTACTGAAATACTGAGCTATTTCACAAAGCGGGTCTTCAATTGACTTTAATATGTCATAGCGTTCGAGTTTTATGAAAGCATCCAATATCTTGTCAATTGTTGCATTATCATTTTGCCTGAATACCTTTAATACCATATCAACAGGATCTTCCTTCACAGAGTGCATTATATACTGTAAAGAAAAAAAATTTTAATGTACCCAGCAAATATTAGTAAGCATGAATAATTTGGTTAGTCTGTAAAAGACAATTAATTCAGTAAAAAGCCTCAAAACAAATGTTTTCCTGTGGTAAAATAACTTACATTATGTTTATAAGAACCAAATTCAACATTTATCTAGAAAGCCCAAGAAATCTTTAGTCTGTATCACTTCATCTTTGATTGAACATGTTGCAAACGAAATAATAATTTACTTAAATTTAATTACCTACAATGAAAAATGTGTATTCCGTTGAAAGCAATAATACACCCCATCAGTGAAAGCTCCAGAGGGGTGGTATGACCATGCTGGTCATTGACTTTATTGAAACTTACATTTAAATCATCATGTGATATACCCAAAGCATAACCAAGATCCTGCCATCCATTAGGAGTACCACCAACTTTTTTCAGCAAAGTTTTCCATAGCTGATAGCATGATGAACCCATGGCAGATTTTGCATGCCGATAGTACAACAAATCTGTGTGGAGGAAACTGACTTTTTTGCTCAATGAAAGCAATTCCGTTATCTCTTTAGCTCTTTCCTGCTGTACCATTTCTTCTAAAGCCAATGTGTCTACACTAATGGTTTCAGCATTTTCGTGATCATTGAGATCATCCCTGTAATATACAAATAAAGTAATTTCTTCGAATTACGAAGCACGGAATTAGCATAAGCATAGCGTTTTATTAAAACTTACATCTTTCTCAACGAATAATATTACTATAATACTTTAAACTATTAACTTAAAAACTTTTTACTAAAACAATTTATTGAATGCACTTAGTACAACAGTGGATGTGGGTAAACAAATAATTCACGTATCACGTCGATATTATTTTGAATATGGAAAAACTGGAAAAAGGCCACATAAAAATGTAGTACGAGTGAGAGTGACACTGGTCAAGTGGTCACTGAACTAACACTGTGACACAGTTCATCTTCACAGTCTCACTCATAGACTAATATTTATATTATACTGGGAACACTCAACTCTCAAAGCAAAGAATTTGAGATTTTGACTTTTTTAGACTTTGAGAGAGTACTTTGCTCAGTCCCAAAATCTAAAATTCACAATTGTTATTGTGTCAGTCAATTTGTCATCATGTCATGTGATGTGAAAGTGACACTAGTGACAGATTGACGCCTGACGGGCGTCGGCGTCATTTCGTCAGCCGTGCCCGTGACACAGCTGATTCTATTATTGAAATAAAACTACTTTTTACGGATTTTATCGCGTTATATTGATATTATTTAATCCCGACGTTTCGGACCCTTTACAGCGTCCATGGTCACGGGTGACTAAGGTGGTAGGCGTCTTGAAGTTTTAATTACTAACAGCTACCCTACATTTCTGTTAATTATTGGCAATCCGATTCACGCAGAACGAGCTCACCGTATCCTTCGGTCTTGCAGTTTTAGGCTTGGATTTAGATTTAATTGAATCTATAATAGGGTTCCAAGCAGGTGGTAAGACCCAGCCATCTTCTCTATTGAAATTTGGATGTTTTTGAATTTCAATGGCCTCACGAATCATCCTAGGTAGGAATCGGTTTTCTTTTGCGAGGACTTGTGGTTGATCAAATCTGATGTAATGCTGGGCCTTGTCAAGGGTGTGTTCACAAATTGCAGACTTTCCGGAACGGCGGTGTTTGACATCAGCGATGTGTTCTTTTACGCGGGTCCCTATGCTTCGTTTAGTTTGGCCTATGTAAGAGAGACCACAGTCACAATCAAGCTTGTATACTCCCGCATCTTGTAGAGGTATATGACACTTTACAGGTGGTAAAGTAAGGTGGTGGTGGTAAGTAGTTTTATTTCAATGTCTAGTATTCGCGTAAGTGTCAGAAATCAATATGATTCTAATATGTTACGACTTTACGAGTGTTTTTTTTTCTTGTGGCAATTATTGAGTATGGGTGTTTTCTCTGTCCTCTTCTCTACACCTAATAATTAATATGTCAACCATATTATTTTGTCACTCAAATGTTACAGAACCTTTTCACTCCTCAAATTGCTATGAAGCCACCTAGTTATAAACTTCTTGACAAATTACATAATTTCTAGTAGAATGCATTTTTACGACCCTGCCGTTTTCCATTCTTTTCTTCCTTTTTACAGCATTTTTTTTTTATTTATGCTTTCATCACACTTCAAGGTCATTTTTAAAACCATAGGCAAATTTCTTGTAGAACATTTTTTTTTCACCAGATTTTTTTGAAAATTATGCGTTGTTTGTCGAGAATTACAAATAGTGCACTAGAAAGTCTTAAATCCTATTACGATTAAAGAGTAATATCAAACAGCTCATTGCTTGCTGGCTACATATCTATAGTACTTACACAACAAATTTGATTCGATTTAGTGCAATCACTTTCAGCCTGGAGAGTACATGATTAAAGTAGAGATTTTAAGAAAATGTATAAAAAAAAATATCTCCTAAACTAGTTACTGATTTTCGCGGAACATATGTTGCGTTAAGATTAATCATTGGGATATCCTAGATCCAAAAAAAAGTTTTGGACCACTGTAAATGGGCCATTCTGTATAAAAAACGGATAAAAAATCACTGTCGTGTAGGTACCTACCTAACTTTGGTATTATTCTGTGTATACCCAATTACCCACGATCTTTACCTGACCATCAGCCGGATTTTGGTTTAGACACTTTTGTAGTCGTTGTAGTCGTTTGTAGTCGTTTTTAATGAATTTGTAATAATTATGATAAAAAATATATATTCACGAATACCTACGGCCTAAAATAACAAATTAAGTTAATAGAAAATACCTAAAACAATTTTCCTAAGTTATAAACTTGTAACATAAAATATTTTTTTAACGCATGTCCTGTGTCCTATCCAGTGGCGGCGTAAGGCGTGGGCGACGTGGGCCACCGCCTACGGCCTCGCGACCCAGGGGGCCTCGCGCCCCAAAAAATTATGCAAATCTTGCGCTGGCAGAGGGCCCCGCAAAATGAATTTTATGAATTTTGCCCACATAAAATTTAGGTCTTACGCCGCCACTGGTCCTATCCTGATCTATAATAAGATACCTACCCTACCTACCGGTACCGATTGTCAAATTATTTTGGCGCGATAGGGAAACAAACTTTTTAGTTGTTTTTATTTGTTAAAATCAATATTATTGTAATAATGAACAGTATGTACTGTGTAAGTTAGTGAATTTTTTTTAATCCACTCACCTACTGAGGGTATTATTGTAATACCAAAATCCAACGCATTCGTCATAAAAGGTATAATTAATACAACATTTATTTTTATTTCACATCGGACGATATGGTATTCGATAACGGTAGGTATCTTTAATAAAGTTATTCATTTCATTTTTAGTGGGAACTTCACAGATGTATTAGCCGATGAAATATGCAATTCCCAACCGATGTCATTATCGCCTTCTGCTGGAAGTAGAACATCTTTAAATTTATACAGATCTAATATTGCTGAGACAGGAACCATAAAACGTCCGTCAAAGGGTATTGGACAGCGAGGGCAGTTTCGGAGTATAGAGGAAATAGGTAGTACATTAGACAAATATCTTTCTCCTATCTAATATCTTTACTTACTAATATTATAAAGCTGGAGAGTTTGTCTGTTTATTTGTTTGTTTGGTTGAACGCGCTAATCTCAGGAACTACTCGTCCGATTAGAAAATTATTTTCAGTGTTAGATAGCCCGTTTATCGAGGATTACGTTTATATCATAACGGTACGGCCAGTAGGAGCGGAGTATCAATTAAAAAGTTGCCAAACGGGGGGAAAATTTCAACTTCCACAAGTTAAAGGCTAGTTATAAAAACTGACTGGGTGACTGCCTTATCGATCAACGTACAGCTCAAAAAATTGAATGAATTGGGCTGGTAATAGATATTATGACGTACGGATCCGCTTAGTAAAGATTTTGGGAATTTTCCATGGGATTGGCAAAAAATAGATAAATCCGAGTAACATCGGGGAGTAGTTAGGCTGTTATAAAATCCAACTTTTACCACCGCGGCGGTAAAAGTTGCTCCTGTAGATGTTTAGAGGTATGATAATCTATCTGTCCACAAAAATTATTTTCTTTGGTAGCGCGGTTCACATTTCACAACCCTAAAATAATCAACTTCTAACAATTCATTACAGATCCTAAATACCGTGACGTGTTTTCATATCCATATTTTAATCTCGTCCAGTCAAGTGTCATTGAAGATGCGCTATATTCAGGTTAGTTACTTTGGACACTACAAAACACCAAAACAGTGGTTATATAGGTACTGGTTTAGTTTTTGAGTATCTAAATACACTTTAAATTACAGATAAATCTATAGTGGTATGCGCACCCACAGGATCCGGTAAAACCGTTGTATTTGAAATGGCTATAGTGCAGCTTCTGATGGAGCTAGAAGAGAAACAGTGCACTGAGGACTTCAAAATTATTTACAGTAAATCTTCCCATATGCTTTGTTGGTAGTCAATTAGACATTTTAAGTACCTAGTTGTGCTGAGTGTAGGTTCATGAAAGCAGGTGCAAGTCTTAATCTCTGTGAGTCCCTTTGTATAAGATGAGATGGATGAGGTATACTCAAGTAAACTGTATACTATACCCCATCTGCCTGCCTTTTCTGATTCATATGACAAACGATCGAAGAAGATCGCTTAGAAGAAGAGTCTTTGCTTTCACTAAATGAATTTTGCTCTATATTAATTTGTTGTAAAGGTATTTTCTTACAAACAACGTGATAATATGATGTATAAGTAACCTTCATTCAATGATTTTACAAGCAATATTGCACCTAAAATCTTATACTTAGTGTTGAAAACATTGAATAATACACAAAACCGATTTTCGGAAAATTTTTCAATTTTAGTGGCTCCTGTAAAAGCGTTATGTACGGAAAGATTGACGGAGTGGTACTCAAAGTTCACGAAATTGGGTCTGCTGTGTATCGAAGTGACAGGAGATACAGATGTGGACTTTACGCAGTTAAAGCCATACAAGTAAGTTTGTTGGTGGGACCATTTTTGATACCTATTACAACTTCTGACATTCAATGAGTTGGTAGCTTTGCTTGAAAAAGTCCTGCACGTGGCTGGACACGCCTGTATTCCCCGAAGGGCTAAGGCAGAGGTGTTTTAATGTACATCGACGATGTAACATCGTACCTACTACCTAGTACGTAGTTTTCCAAACTTCCAATGCTCTCGTCAAGACTTGATATTGGCTTGAATCTTAAGTAGGCACTTGTTTATATTTACGTCTTACTATTTTATTTTCATAAACTGACGGAGCGGAGCGAGAAATGATAGGTCAATCAATTCTTATTCCTAGCCTTCAATTTTGCTAACTTTTACTTGAAGTTGAATGACGTCATTTGCTTAGCAGCCTGCGTAGCTAGTTCATGATATAGCGATACAGGTGTCGCTACCAACAGTAAAATCTTAGACTGCAAAGAAAATTGAATTCTCCAGGATAATAATAACGACTCCGGAGAAATGGGACATGCTGACTCGTCGTTGGCGGGACCACCGAGGTTTGGTGGAAGTCATCAAGCTATTCCTCATAGACGAGGTACACATACTAAACGATGAACTCAGAGGACCCGTACTCGAAGCTGTTGTTAGCAGGATGAAGACGATTGAGGTGGATTTACAGTACAACTATCGTTTTCTTATCGTTTTACTTGTTTTATCTTGTACTTCGTTTACCTTACTGTTATTAGATATAAATAAATATAATACCTTTATCTTAATGCTTCACCTCGCTCTACATCTAGCTGTGTGTATTTGTAGTACATAATCTAGGAACTGTCTTCAGAATTGAAATTGACTTGCAGCCAAGATACATTTTTATAAAAAAACTTATTATTCTATTTAATAAGACACTGGGCAATATATCTGACGACTATTTGGATTACATAGTTAAGAAAAGTACCTAATCTTATCTGTCAAATCTTATTTAATATTTGCGTCATCCTCATCAGTTATACCTAGCTCATTATTCTCTCCAGAATTCAGCCCAATCAGTGTACCGTATAGAGAAACTGCAAAAGGAAATGAAAGGTGAACCAGCATCCAATAAATCAGCGCCTAGGATAAGATTCGTCGCTGTGTCGGCCACCGTTAGCAATCCTGAAGACGTCGCTGACTGGCTCGGGAATAGCGATAAGCCTGCTGTGTTTTATAAGTGAGTGTCATCATCATCCTGCCCTTGTTCCAATTCCATTCCATTCATCCCTGCTAGTTGACACCTGCTCATTCAATCTCTTTTCCATCATAACAATCATCGTCACATGCGAGTATGTGAGTGTAATTCCATGATATAATTGAAAAATATATTGAGTTATCTGTCACTTAACCTCGCTATACAATTATTAAGTTAAGCGGATGCTTAACTTAATAGCGCCATAAACTAATAAAAGAAGATTACCTTACTAAAGTTTAACTTTTCTTACCTTCCTTAATTGCTGTTGTCACCTAGATCCATGAATTAGTTAGAAGCCTGTATCGTATCTCTGTATAATTTCTCGTGTCAATCTAGTTGTCGCTCTTATTGACACAACTTTCATTAAATTATTTAGTTTTGTTTCTCGTGGCAGTTCTTTCACATCTTTCATATCATATAGGTTTGGTGACGAATGTCGTCCAGTGAAACTCAAACGCGTGGTGGAGGGCTACCCGTGTCCTGAGGGCACCAGCATATTCAAGTTCGACATTATTCTTAACTACAAGCTTTGGCCCGTTATACAGAAGTACCACTCTGGGAAACCGACCCTTGTAAGATCTTATTTTTTTATGTTGTATTATGGGTACCTATTTATTTTATTTATTTATTTATTTATTTATAGTTAATTAAAACGGCAAAAGACCAATTACATTAATTATATGGCTTACTTGTTTATGTGTTATCTATTTGACGAAAGATAGTATATTCGTTATAGTGGATTCGTTGCATTTATTTATGATGATGAAATTTTCTGAAAAAAAAGTAAGTAATTAGAAGTTTCATTTAATATTGTGATTCAGTTACTCCCTTTTCTCTAATAAATTATATTTCTCGTCTTGTGTTGTGACACCAAGACGGTGGCCACACATCCAGGCATAATTTACTAACTAATTATTCTACAAAATAATTGATGTAATTTCTTCACAATGGTAATTTATGTCGTTCTCAGCAACATTTCGCCATAATTAGTTCAGTGATAATAACATTTCGCCACATTCAGATTTTCTGCAACACTCGTAAAAGCGTTATATTGACGGCGGAGACTTTGTCCCGGGAGCTAACAATTAGCTTCAATGCGGAGCAAAAAGCAAAGTTAACTGCGGTAGCCTCATCTATCAAGAACAAGAAATTGCAGGTAAATTGATCTTATCCTCCGATAAAGATAGTACGATAAAAACTGCGTGATAGTTGGGATCATTTTATCGCGTCTATAAATTAGGATGACTTTCTGACTACTGGTAACTCTTCTATTATAATTCGAGCCAAATACGAAGTAAGAGTAGCTTTACTTTGCACGAAATTAATGCCAGTACAATTTCATTTTGCGAAGATTTTTTTGTAGAAATGCCAAGGTTCGCTTCGTATTATGGACATCAATGCCACTATTATGACATAATTACTCATGAGCCACCAATCAACTTACGTAATATTAAATACCCATCAAAATTTCAGGCCCTGGTGATGAGTGGTGTAGGATGCCATCACGCTGGCTTGCTGTATGAAGAAAGGCAGAATATAGAGCTGGCCTTTAGGAACCGCGACTTACCCATACTGATTACTACGACAACTTTAGGTAAATACAATTCGAAGAACTAGAAGATCTTTCGGGTGTAGAATGCGAAATGGCCCTAAAATTATTCAAGATTTTGCTATCTTTTCTTTCAGCAATGGGTGTTAATCTGCCTGCTCATTTAGTGATAGTTAAGAATACGCAGCAATACGTTAACGGAGCATACCAGGTAAACAACGGTTTCCTATTTGCCGCAACTGAGTAGGGATGTGTTTTCAGTAAGTAGGTACTCGATAAGATGGCTGAGTCTCTGTATCTCTGTATCAAAAAGCCTTTCCGGTCATTTCGCGGACTTGGACTCATGATTTCATTTTGGAGATCATGATTGTCTCAGCGTTTCTTTTGAGAGGACATCATCATCAGCCCCAAGCCTGTATTCGTCCACTGCTGGACGTAGGCCTCTCCTAGTGAACGCCTCAGAGCCCGATCTTTATCTTTCCTCATCCAGTCACTGCCACCTGCCTTCCGCAATAGGTCGTCAGTTAAGGATTCCCAGCGATATAGTGCTAAAAATCCTTATAAGATCTATTTACCATTATGTATCATTTATACAGGAGTACAGTATCAGCACAGTGCTACAGATGGTGGGTCGCGCTGGCCGACCGCAGTTCGACACTGAAGCGACCGCGGTCATCATGACGCGCCTCGTCGACAAGGCCAGTCTATTTTAATATTACGTAATACTATACAGGGATTTGGCATTGAACAAGGAAGCGGAAGTTAAATACTGGCCTTGAATAATTCCCCTCAGAACCTCCATTTTTGCATAGATTTAGAATCACATATTGACCAAGAACACATCACATACTGGCCTAAGAACCTAATTCCAAATCTAAGGATACGCTGAGAAAAATAGAGGTTTATATTGGACAGTCTACCAATTCAAATCGTACTTTGTCTTCCTTGAATTGGTTACTTGTTTACTCCATATTGTAAGCAGTTGTCCGTGACAACAAATAATTTGTCTGTTGTTTTTATCTCGTTTTCTCGGAGAAGCACTCTTCGAGAAACTGTTTTCGGACCTACTGTGGCCGCTATGAGTGGCCCGTAGAGAACGGAAACTTTTGGAACCAGGTGGACCTTGGACTACGACCTATGGTTCTATATTAGAACAAAGAAATACTGCTAGGTCAAGAGCTAGTAGACCTAAAATTTTACTTACTTGTCAAAGTTTATCGGTATGTTTGTTTAGATCGATCGTTTTATGGGGCGATCCCATTGCTATCAACCGGAAATAAATCCAAACTCCGAGCTGCTGCTAGGAATTTCACAGACAAAACCCAACAACACTTTACTGGACCCGGGAACGGGTATCGAACCCAAGACAGTAGTCGCGCTCGGAACCACTAGACTAACGAGGCAGATAATAATGCCTTTTAATATGATTAAAATGTTTGTGGCCCAAGCCTGAAGCGTCCGCGGTTATAATGACACGCCTCGTTAACAAGGCCAGGCTATTATTATCATGTAACATTATACAACACTTCAGTTTGACCTGCCACTGATGCTAAAATATTGATGCTAACTATTCAGTTGAATTTTAAATAAATATTCAGATTGCGTCCGTTAATTAGGTAATTCGTTTTATTCGCTTCCTCCGAGGTAGCATGCAGGTTATAGGTAACTAGGTATCTGTGGGGAGAAAACTATCAATGCACTATGCACAGTCAAAACTTCTGTTTAGTAAGCTGAAACTTGGAACATGTTTTGTAAACGTAAACGGTGGGTTGGGAAATTCCCACGCGATTGGAAATAACCTGATGAAGCGGGTAACGCAGTTATTTTTCTTTGAATCAATTTTTACTAGCGTGATAATTCATTGATGGCCTTAAATCAGTGTGCATTTAATAAAACAACACGAATTATTTCAATACAAAATATTTATAAAAATATTAATTAAGTATCAAAATCTACATACGATTAAGTACTACTGGATAACACAAATTAAAATCTACGTTAGTAATTTATTACATGGCCTATATTAAAATCGTTCTAATTGATCACAGTATCGGTAACTTGATATTTGCAGTACACCAATTAACGCAGAGATCGCTGACTGTACATAATCTTATTGGCGAATGAGTTTTAACTACATCTAGATTAATTAGAGAATACTTAGTAATTAAAAGATACACGAAAATTAGGAGAAGATAAGATTACATCGTTGATAAAAGTTACTGGTGTTTTTTTCTGAGCTACCAATAATAATTTTCCTTATATTCTTACAAGTAAATTATCGAATGTTTTCTTTTATAATTATTGACCCTTATCCTTAATTTTTATTAATACATGTTACATTATTTAGATCCCTGATAGATTACAATATTCACACAGTCCTATATTAAAACGAAAGTAACTTTTTCTGGAATTTGACTCGTGAATTTCATGCTTTTATACTAAATAATATCCTGAATAAAGAAAAAGTAAATAATTTTGGCCAAATAAATAAAGATTAGAATATACTTTATCCAAAGAAAAACTTAAATCAATATAATTTATCTGTCACATGAAATTCAGAAGTCATAGTGTATTCATATATTTTGAACTATTAATCAATTCATCGCGAAACCAGTCTTGTAGGCATCGTTGTGCGGTTTACTTTCCTTTGCCGAAGGGGCTCGCGTTGTCTTCGAAGGTAATCTTGGGTACGAAGCCACTGTCACCTTCCACGCTGTACTCGACGGTCATAAGGCGGCCGTCGGGAAGTAGGACTCTGTAACCGCCGATGACCTTGCCCTGGGCGTCTCCTGCTTCGTTCGCTCCGAAGTATAGAGCTTTCTCCTGGTCTTCTACGTCGTATTTGTATTCATACTGGGAATAAAAGTCAAAAATTACTTTAATACATTGACTAACTTTGATTCGTTTCTACCGATTTCGGCTAGTAAAAGAGTAGCCTTTCAATTTCGATACTTTTGCCATTAATCTAAGGATTTAGACGGAATCATATAAGTCTGTTTGATTGGTCCATATACTCGAGAATTTATCATTTTCTTTTTCACGTGTGATTCGGAATGCATAGTTTACATTTCTATCCCCAATAGTGTATTAATAATAACTTAATATAAATAACGATTAGGTACATTTGTATCGAAACTATCTAAAAATTCTGCAATATCCTATGGCAACTGAATTGAATATTTCTGAATTGAATAGTATAAATTATATTTTTCCTATCACTTTTGTGCCTAACAACTGCGTCCTTCACATAGTAACATTCGTACGTGTAACTGCCAAACTATTATTTATGCAAAAAATATGATTAATATTTACATATTAAAAAATACTTATTTATAGGTATGCAAAATACAATTTCACCATAGTTATAATCTTTGTCTGTGCATGACATCGCATATTGCAAGCGTCATTCATTATGCAAATATGCGCATGAAATATGGAATAATAATTATAATATGTACTAAACAATTACGTTTATGAGAATAAACTTAAAATTTTTGACTGTGCGTTTTCATTATTCTTTACTACAGTACGAACACATGCACGTGATTCAATTAGGTTTTTATTGTGCAGTGTTCGCAATTAATCGAGATAAGCCGTATAACGCTCACAAAGGCGGTTGAACGCAATTGCGTCCAATTAGTAGAGTTTGCGTTGCAAAGTTCACATAATTAACATAATCGTTGGCAAGATGCATCCGATAATGCACGGACGTGCTAGCAACTATACTTCGCTGCAGACGAACAATACTGTATCGATGGGATAAGAGCAAATATAAAAACATGGATAGATGAGCTTGTTATAAGTACCTACCTAGGTACTTTAATATCAAGGACGTATTCACCAAAGGGTTGGGCAAAGTTATAAATACTGATGTATACCCACAGATCACCTAGGTGTTCACATAGGTCCTATGTAATATGATGTGAGCCTATTGCTATTAACCGGGCAGTCGGGCACAAATCCAAACTCCAAACTGCTAACTGAAAATTTCGTCAAAAAAATCCAATAACACTGTTCGACCGAGGAATTGAACCCAGGACATCTAGCGTAGCATTCGCACTAAAGGAGAACTAAAGAGTACTTATGTACAATACAATTTTTGTTTGTGTTTAGCTATCAAATTTACAGATGTACCTATTATCTAACGTGATATAAATCCATGTACGAGTATGTTCTGTTACACACAATTAGCGCAAACTAAGCACAGGAAACTAAAAAATAAACATAGAATTGAGCGATTAAAAACGGTTTCACGCGTACATTGAGACCAAAAAAGTAACGAAATCATTATTTCGATCATTATCATTACAATATGTTTCCTTGAGAATCTAAATTGTTACGCTAATCTAGGCTCGGAAAAAAAACTTGTTTTGTTATACTAAAACATCAGTATAGATAAGTTAAATTTTGTCATGTTAAAACTTCACCCAACAAAACTAATCTTAGCTTATTTTTGCCGATTTTTTATATGTACGTATATCACTACTTTTTTTTGCCACTATTGCATGGCAAATATTCCAAAGTTACCACCGGGTGGCGACTGGGTACACTATGCCCATAATGATTTACTTTATAATCAGAGATTAATAAACATAAAAGAGCACGGAAATTCACAGCGATATAAAAATCAACTTTTGTCTAATGAAAAACTGACCAGCTTATTAGGTATTCTAGTGTTCTTTATCTATACTTCTATACTAATATTATAAAGAGGAAAGATTTGTTTGTTTGTTTGTTTGTTTGTAATGAATAGGCTCCGAAACTACTGGACCGATTTCAAAAATTCTTTCACCTTTGGAAAGCTACATTATCCCCGAGTAACATAGGCTATATATCATCACGCTACGACTAATAGGAGCGGAGTAGTAATGAAAAATGTTGCAAAAACGGGGGAAAAAATTATAAGACCACGCGGGCGAAGCCGCTGGCGGGAAGCTAGTTACCTATATTTTAGCTGCAACAATTTCAATAATTGGCATGTTGTACCTGTTTGTCATTTATAACGAATATTACCTATTCAGCGTTTATAAATTCAGGTTAGGTACTTAATAATGCTAATGCCTGTTTATCTTACAATGAACTTTTGACAGCTTATTGTCTTACAAGAGTTATTGCCGCGTGAATGCGATAAACCGATAATTTACCCTTTAACGATTCATTCAACATCTAAATGATCTCATGGAAATCGTTTGCAGACGACTTTATACAGACGGTGGGTCCCTTACTTTTACAAATTAGCTACTGGACTAGGTACCTATACACATATATTTCCGACACGTAAGATGATGAAATATTTTTTTTTGATTTTTTTTCCTTTTACCTATCTATGGGTTTTCAGAAGATCTGCAAATCAAAATATTTAAGCACCAATTATTGATTGTTGTTGTAATCATATAACAGCTTCTGTACTAAAAAATACCTATGTAATTTTCTATCCAGTCTTGACACATCCTTTAGTTTAAGTACTGTTAACTTGAATTTGTGTCGTAATTTAACATCTACATGACTTAAACTTGCCATAGTCGTAATGCCGTAGGTCAAAGGTATTCACGTTTTGTTTAAATTATTGCCAACGTACGAGCATCCTTGCGCGTCTCGCTTATATGTTAAGGTAGACAACTTTTAGTCGTTGAAAACTACTATTAAAGTAAATAATAAAATATCTTTAATGACACATTTTAATTAACCGCAAGGAGCTGGCGTAATGATGCGCGAATCGTAAATTTTTTCACACATTATTTCACCTTGAGAGCTTGTAGTCTTATAGTTATAGATTGCATAATTATCATCCTCCTGGCATAGTATATAGGTATGTCTTTTTCTTCCATATCAGCTGCTGTCATCTTATAATTTACTTTCTATTTAGCCATAATAATATCATCCCTCATACAGTCCATCCGTCTTTTCCTTATTCTCTCCCTTACCTTTTATCCATCCACATCCGTGGTCAAAAGGTTTCCTGGTAACATTGCTCGTCACTCCTGCTATAATTGCAAGATTTTAAATGTAAACTAAGCTTACTAATTATATTTAATTGATTAAAACGCTATACATTATTTTGTTCATAGACTAATTTTCTTCTACAATTTTAAAACTCGCTAAACTGAAAAACCTTGACATTTTTTTCTTAGCTTAGAATAAGGTTTTATTACAAGCTACTATATAAGTAATACAATAATTATATCTTTACCTAGATATATTAATGTAGGCATGTACAAGGTACAACATGGTATTCTGTTAATCAACTGGGACATCACACTATAAATAGAACTAAAATGTAAAGATGTTCACTCATTGTCATTTTAAAGGGCACGAGACCTTACCGTTGTTATGTATTTGTTCAATATCAATTAAAGTTGCATTCATAAAATATGTAGAGATTCAAGCAATGCGTTTTAACATCTGTAGAAGTTTGTTCTACACACGGACAAGTATTTATTTGTGTATTCCTTTTATGTAGTAAAGAATTTAAATGATGAGCTTTGACACACAGGTGTCATCTAACCTACGTAGTGCCATTGAAAGGGAATATAAAGAAATAATGGTATCAACGTGTTTTATCAATTGTGAATCTTTCGATCGCAAATGCTCTTCACTTTTTAACGAAGTCGAAATTAATTGAACTCTCTTTATTTGGAAAAGGATAGCGTGGACTATTCTTTAATGACATTATTCTCTTGCATATTAGATAGTAAATCTGAAGTAAATCAAGCAAATAAAACCGGTTTTGTTTACTTGAATCCAAATACAAAATCGTTGAAATTTCCGAAATTAACATTTACCGGTACCTATATCAAAGGTACATACATACATTGTGATGTAGAGGATTGGGTTGCTTAGTAGCGGTACTGAACTTTAACCTAATTGTAGTTTTAATGACGAAGTTTTTATTTGGTATTAAATGCATTGCTGGTATCAAATGCATAAGAAATTAAAATTTTACATTCTGCATAGTTTTTAACATGAAAACTAAACTCTTTCTTATCAAGGAGGGTAACTCTTGGTACCCCGTGTTATAGTAAAACATTGTGATAATCATAGTAGACTTACTGGCATAGGCGGATACTCTTGCTCCTGCGGCGCAGGCGCAGCAGTTGCTTGCCGTACGCTTACACACACAACTACGAGCGCACACACCAACCATTTTGACGACATCTAAGGAAAAACAAATTGTTATTTATTAGTGAGGAAGGGCAAAGTTCAAAAGATTTGAATTACTAAATTGATCAGAAAGCGAATTTATAGGTCTGCTACGCCGTGCAACGACTGAAATATTTCACCTAAGTGCCTATCGCCTCAGGCTTTTTTGTCTAGAAAATAATCTAGCCGCTACATATACTCAGTTGGTTATAAAAAAAATACCACCGGATACTTCTAAACACCGTTTATGTTATATCGGATGCATTAAATTTGGATAGTTAGATAATCAATTTTGAAAATATAACTCTACCTTGGATCTACCTACCCTATTCCTTCAGCTTTCGCGCGCTAATATGCGCACCTTTTTTACGCCTTTTTTGGATGCGGTAACATTCTATCTCAGACTATAACGTCGGACTTATACTGGGTAAAAACCGCACTTGCATCGCTTGCCCTCTGTAAACTCTGTGACAGAACACAGAGCTTCACTACATATTATAAAACAAAGTCCTCCGTCGCGCGTCTGTCTGTCCCTATATATGCTTAGATCTTTAAAGCTACGCAATGAATTTTGATGCGGTTTTTTTTAATAGATAAAGTGATTCAAGAGGAAGGTTTATATGTATAATACATGACCACGCGGGCGAAGCCGCTGACGGAAAGCTAGTAATATAATAGAATTTAAATACCTAAGCATAGAGATTTAGTAATAGGCCATTTATTTGAAAATATTTTGACCAGCTTGGAGTAATTTGAAGTCATAACACTGACTAACATCTTGCGGTTAATTAACTCTGTACAAATTAAGTAATTTACTCGACGTACG
Source organism: Acronicta psi (assembly GCA_946251955.1). Lineage (NCBI taxonomy): Eukaryota > Metazoa > Arthropoda > Insecta > Lepidoptera > Noctuidae > Acronicta > Acronicta psi. The sequence goes on along the minus strand of OX276482.1, from coordinate 8,591,086 downwards.
ATAATTGCCGTTATATACCTCAGTCGTATATACCTAGATGTTATTTAAATATTATTATAATATTATTATAATGATTAATTTTAATTACTTGTTTAGTTTAATGAGCATTTATCATTTCCGTGGATTCTTCAATCAAAACAATACGTAATTACTGCGCTAATGTGGGTAAAGAATGTCAGCGTTCAATCATTAAGTACTACATAAATCTATCGTCGTTTATCGTAAGGAGGAAAATTAGGTAAATCTTTATAAGGTGTGTAACTGTGTATATAAAAGTAAATACATCCTCCTGATGATTTTTTCAGGTGGTCACATGTTGCAGAATGTTGTCTCACACAGTCACATTCTGGAACTCCAACTGTTTAATTTTAAAGCAAATAATTATTTATTTACCCAAAATAATAAAAAAATGGCCGATTCAAAAATCTAAACATACTCAATATTATCAATGAAAAGGTAAAGTAAATAAAATTGGTAAATGAAATGTTTACCATACTTAAAAGCCATGTACCGACTCCACGGCCACAAATCATGCTGAAAATTAGGTCAATAAATTAACGCAAATATGTCAAATCATGCAGAACTCGTGACTCTAGAATAAAACATCGATTATAATATGGGTAAAGTATGGAATAAACACCTCATTATCGACCTAGCTATAGATTGACAATTACTGTAATTATCGTCAGCTTTATGTTTTTGTAACACGCACGCTTTGTGGACTTTCCCACACGCCCGAGGATTATCTAACTAGATACTAGCTAGAGCTAAGTACCTATGTTTTTACTGTAAGGTAGCCTTGGGGATCTGACGTCCTTTGTTGGCATTTTTAGGTAAATTTTTTTGAAAATATCTATCATTGAAATTAAACTACTTTTTACGGATTTTATCGCGTTATATTGATATTATTTTAATCGCGACGTTTCGGACCCTTTACAGCGTCCACGGTCAGGGTGACTGTCATCATTTATTATCACTTTTCCCGGGCTATGTCGTCATCACAATTTTGATCATTGGTGGTAATTAATTCTGTAAATTGGTGTAAAGAAGGTTGTCTTTCTTGGCATCGTTAATGACTGCAGCTTATGGTTAGAGATAATAGAGTAGTGACTTACTCTAAGATGACTCTTATATTAAAACAAAGATTTTACGCAGTAATAGCCATTCTAGATCATTAGTTTAACCTCGACTATAACCATCACTTCATAGAATAATTTTACTTCATTTCAATATGTCCATAATTAGGTATTGACAAAAAGACTAATTATCATAAACAATACCTGATAGGGGGAACATTGGCGGCAAATCTGCATAAAACATTGAAGCAGGTATGCCAATAATTGAGATTTGTCTGGCCTCGCGTGATCGATTCCTGTGGGGAATTGCTTTGTCTTGTTGCGTCGCAATCTGTTGCGGACGTGTGATTGCGCACTTATTCGGCAGTTTTTGTTTATGAAAAGCCAAGGAAAACACAGCGACTTTGAGAATTTCTTTGCGAAATGTGGGATTGATAAATTGCGTAGGCAATAAATAGAATTAATTAGTATTTGATGCTTTGGCATTTATCGAGTTGTGAAAAAATGTGATAGTAAAGGTTATAAGAAATAATGATATTTTATGGATAACTTACTTTTTTTTTTCCTTTATTAATATTTACGGCTAAAACCAAAAAGAAACTGTGTTCAGAAGCAGAATTTTGATCGCTTTTAACAGCCTATGTGGTATGATTACGATCTTTAATTCAAACATGAATGGAATTATTTATGACGGGTAGATTACCTGTAACAGATTTTACTACAGAGTACATCGATGAGAAGATAATCCTGATTATTTTTCTTACATTGTACTTAGGGATTAACTCGTCAAGTCCATCTTCGAGTAGAGTAAACCGATTAGAGTAAAAACTATAATTGTTAGATATCTTATAACCTATACTGGAGGCACAATAGGGCACAGCTGCTGATTATATCTGTCGTTATATCGAGCATTTACATCACAATTGAAGTATTTCTTTTTTATTTCACGAACTCTAACATAGTAAAATCTCACACACAAAAATTCCATTAAAATTTTATTCCGAAAACTATCATTCTTTCTCATAGACTTGATAGCATTCGGTAGTCCTTGCCCTCAATTAACAATATTGTTAAAATCCCGTCAGACAGTGTTAGGCAGGCAGTTTTAAGCAAATTAGTCAATGGCGACAAACAAAATGTCATTCTCACTGTTTCTAGGTTTACGATGGTAGGTTAACGAACAGCTCGTGCGGACCGCGCGTTTACATTGTTTCACGCGTAATTTTGGTGTACAAAAACCGTATACAGAACTGAACAAATTGTAAAAATATTAAAGATCAAACTGACTTATTCACTTGACTTACGAAATAGGTAAATATTTTTAGACATAATTCAAAGCTCGATGGCTTCTAAAATAGTTACAAAAACTACCTATGTTTATCCTGTAATAATGGGCATAGTCCTTCATTAGGCAACTAGGTGCTGCGTTAACGATGGAGATGATCCTTAAAATGTATTATACACAAAATGTTGATACTTTGCCAAAAATGTTCTCAAACTACGAGAAAAAATTGAAGTTTTAGTTACCATCTTAAATGAACATCATTAAATATAATTTTGAATGATTGTGGTTATAAACGAAAACTACGAAATGCCTATCAATCAGCTGTCTACAGAATTTTTTACTTTAAACGCACTTTATGCTATGTTTGTACCGTGGGAAATGCTGCTGTATCAGGGCCCTCCAGCCTCTGTGGTAGGAAGAAATGGCAAAGGTGACGACATTGCATTTTCGCAGTTGCTTGCTCAGTTACCAATGGTAATGGTATGCAATAAATCAATATTGTAATACATATATACACTCGCACGTTTTTCATATTAGAACAATCGATTTTCATGACAGTGCGCAAGAAAGATTCTAAGATAATGGACACTATCGATTAATACATCGATGAATGGAATCATCTGCGACAAAGTGATTCTAGAGATAAGATAAGGTCACGGTGACCCTCAACATTGAGGAATACGACAAAATGAGGAATGGAATCTTTCTAAGAATCTGTTTCTAGGATAATAAAAATTTCTTCTTATACCATATGGGAGTATGTACCCCTATTTTATCTTTAGTACCTAATGCAAGCTTTGTTTTTTGTTATTATATTCAGCAGTAGGTATTCGTTTATCTGTTAAACTGATGATATATTTTAATTAATGTAAAATTATTATGTTAATAGGTTTTAGACTTCACGAACGTCTGTAATTCATCTAATAAAGAAATTAATTAACATTGTTTTATGATAAAAACACAACTGAACCTTATATTTTAGTGCAACGTGTAACACCTACTTCAACCCGAAATAAGTAAATAGGTATTTAAAAAGACCCCGCTTTTATTTTTTACTTTGCTCTTCTCTAATAGTTCATTGATAAATCAATATTATATGTATAATTGATACAAGCTGTTCCCCCCGCGTACATATATTTTTTTAAATAAATAAAATTTGTAAAATAAGAGTAGCTTAAGTTAGATACTCCTTATAACATTAGCTATTTGGGACTGAAAGTCCCGTCAAAATCGGTCCAGCCGCTTTAGATATTAGCCGGCACAAACAGATAGGCAAAATTTAAAAAAAAAATTTTTTTTATGTAAGTACCGCACCTATATTATATACTTTTGTATGCATTTAGTGAAAAGCTGTTAATTTGAAATTACAAACTGTTCAATTTTTTTTTTTCGCACTTCGCGAATAAAATTTCACCCTCGAATTGAAACACCTACCCTTAACACCAGTCATATACCTGCCCAGTGGCTTTCTTAGTTTTACGAGGATACCGTACGCAAACTTACCTTAGAAGGCACGTACACACAAAGCACGACACTGTACACAACTTGTAACAATCGGTACCGGTGACAATGATCGTAGTTTAGCGTGCAAAGCTGACTGGTGGCGCGCCCCGGCCTCGTCCCCGTCTTATATACGCACCCCACGGCTCCCCGACGTAGTGAAGATGCCGCAATGTCGCCCTATCATGATAGATATGTCCCTCCAAAACATACGGATCTCAGCTTTGATGGTGCGTCGATAACCGTGACTAAATATCACTGATTCCACCTACGTATCATCGATTCACGTTCACATGACGGTTGTCGTACATTGCCGGCATCCGAGCCTCCCAATACATACATCCATGAATCAATGAGTTGAACATGATCGCGTGATCAGAGTTTACCAAACGCTTGTTTTCGTAACACGTGTATTTTTGCCTTTTGTTGGCATTGTACATTGGTAATTATTTCATAATGTGATGACTTTTGTGCCTGCCTTCTCAGTTATAAACCAATTAAAATACCAAATTGCGTGACCGTGAACCTTTTTAATTATATTTTTAAGGCTCTCTTGCATGAGTAACGACTCCTTGTGTCTTAATCTCGATTCTCTTACAAGCACACATTTTTAAACACAACAATCTGGCCCGGAATACCCTGTAGGTGTAGGCCATTTATCATAATATTTTTCCGAGCGGTAATCGCGTAAGGGGCGTCACACACAAATGGTTCGTTTCTTACTTAAGTAACCGTAAACAGTATGTAGAAATTGAGCACTATAACCACGAAACCGGAGAAATAGAAAATATCAGATCAACCCAATCAAACATCAATAACTCTATCCCACAAGGCAGTGTACTTGGATGCATTTTATTCTTAATCTATATCAACGACCTGCCAAAAGTAATAGACGCCGTCAGTGTTTTATTCGCCGACGACATCTCAGTAGTCTTCCCTTGTGCCAATAACGATAACCCCAATAACCGTATTCACCAAATATTATCCGACATATCAAACTGGCTCAACGAACACAATTTAGAATTAAATTTTCCGAAAACAAAACTAATGCAATTTAAACCTTACCAAAAACAATCCCTATCAATAAATTTCTCATTTAATAACATTAAACTAGAGTGTGTTGACAACTTTAAGCTTTTAGGCCTAAGCATTGACACACATTTAAATTGGAAATCCCATATCCAAAATACTGCCAGTAAACTTTCAAAATTCACGTATGCATTATACGAACTAAAAAAAACTACAGACGTTAAATCCGCAAAAGCCGCATATTATGCCTACGCTCATTCCTGGCTACGTTACGGTATCATTCTATGGGGTAATAGTGCAGATGCTGATAGAGTATTCAAACTCCAAAAAAAGTGCATACGCATCCTTGCAAACATAGATGGCATGGAAAGTTGTAGACCACATTTTATTAAACACCGAATCTTAACACTAACATCTCTCTACATCTTAGAATTAAGCCTCTTTGTTAGGAGAAATATGTCGCTATTCTCCCTGAATAAAGATCATTACACTCAAACCCGTAACCTTAGACACCAAAACAGATTAGCCCTTCCAACTTCAAGCCTATCACTATTTCACTCAGGTCCATACGTCATGGCTATCAAAGTATATAATAAAATACCTGAAAATTTAAAAAATACCTTAAATGATAACGTATTTAAAAATAAATTAAATAACTACCTACTACAAAAATGCTATTACAATTTAAAAGATTTTTTTGATGATAAAATAAAAATTTAATAAATACCTATCCTACGTAGATATAACAACTCCGTGCAATAAAATAAATACCTATAAAAATTTAAAATTTAAAATAATTAATCTAAATAATGATTTATCTTAATATTAGTCTAATGTTTATAAATTTACTACCATATTATAATTCTTTTAGTAAGTACTTAAGTTAGTTTTATTATGTAACTTCTTAATATAATTATGTATTCTATGCTGTGCCCTAACAGGGTTTCATGTTGAAACAAAACTATTGTATAACACCGTAATGTACACATGGAAGCAATAAATACTTTGACTTTGACTTTGAACCAACGACCAGTGGCACAGCATCAGCTAAACCAACAAGTAAAATATAGAAAAACATAATTTAAATATGTATGACGAGTAGATACGTTTTATGTATTCTATATTATTTTATTTGATTATTTAACTAATTCAAACCAAAAATTACCTTGTTTGTATTTTCTTTGTACAGTCGGGTTATACGTTACGTAATTTTTATGATCGTCTTCGTATTCAGTAATTTTTGTTCTTATTTTACATACAAACCAGAAGCAACGTCTAGTTTTATATTGATTTTATCTCAATTTTAACAAGGAAACCGTTTCATCATCTTACTTTAAATCTTCGTATTAATTAAAGAGACGTGTCCTGATAACAATATTATGCAGTTTTAGATGGGTATAAATACACTGTTGTGTGGTTAACAATACTTACACATACTTACTAACATTATGCCATAAGCTTGTACAATATAGTTCGTTACTCTATGTGGGTCAGAGTTTCTTCCTTGTATATATCCTTGCATCTAGCGGTGAAAGCCGACTATCTGTCAAACGCTCATGATGAGGAAGTGGAACACATGTGCCTTTATACTCTTCAGTTAAGCACGTTTATCAAAATATCGATAGGCCTAAGAAATTATTAAGTAACTAAACTAAACCACGTCTTTGAAGAGTAAGGAATTAATGATACTGGGGACAACACAAAAGATCCCATTGGGTCGAAGTGTTGCTGGATATGCCAGCCATTGCAATATAAGAAAACCTATGAAAATTTGCTTTAAGCTAGTAAAATTTAATTATTACCTCATTACATTTACATTAGTGAAATTCTCATCTTACGAAATATCAGCATCATTGCAATATATTGGATAAAAACCAATAGGATCAAGAATCGAACGTAATTTTATTGTTACAAGACCTATGCATTTCATTCATTCTCATAATAGCGATATGCCTACGACTTGGGACAATCGTGATGCGAATCGTGTAATATTATTTTGTATTTGCAGCGTCAGTTGATACTTTGTATTTGTTAAATTAATAAAACAACAAGTGGATTACATTCTAGGGTTCGGATAGGCAGGCACCTTGAAAGTATATGAATAATGGTGATTGTGAATTTGTGAAACAGTTTAAATATTTTTAAATTAACGTGCGAAAGCGATTCTTTATCACAATAGGCGTTTAGTTCACCTACTTTACTTATACGACCACCCACGAAGTGCAAGGTTGAAATAGTAAAATATTAGAAGTTTTATAGGAAATATTAAATATTTAGGGAGTTCACGATATTAGGAAAATTGTAATGAGGGTCCATCGTGGGGCACTGCATCTAAGGATGAGTTATACAAAATGGTGGCACAAGTTATAAGAAAAACAGTAAAAAATAAGAAATGTTTATTATGTCCCATATTCATAATAAATAAATACGTAGATACATTTTCTTAAAGTTCATCAAATAAAACTAAATACTGTTAAAACAACTTCCGAGGGACTGAAAAGTAAAATAATTAACTATTAGGTGGAAACATTCGCCGTGGAAACATATTATCGTACTACAATTATGTAGTACGGTAACTCCAGTTTAAAAATAGTGCTACAAAAAACTTTACTTTTAGATAGCATATTTTAAAACAATTTATTAGCATTTTTCTGCTCGCCTTTGTTATGTGCCACAGTAAAGAAGTAATGTCAAAGTATCATCGTTTGCGCCTTGCAAGGGTCTCGTGTCTTACGACATACGCGTGCGATGTTGCGCCTGCGCCGTGATCGACGAAATAAACGCAAACGTCACATAGAACCCCTTCGAAGCTACAAAATGTTATGTCACCTTCGACGGAAGAGTTTAATGATGCATCGTGATGCACCGACACGAAAATTTTGTATGCTCACAAGCTTTTTATTGTTTATTGAAACAATAATTAAATACCCACAAAAATTTACAATTACATACGGGTAGTAGATTGGAGCAGTAATTTACTAGCTTCTGCAACTCCGTCTATTGCAACGGGATGTGTTACAGAAGATTTCTGCTGAGAAAGTCTTTGTTCGGGAGTAGGTTTTGTACATGTGCATTTTTTCGGATCCAATGCCATTTTATTCTCATTAAATTCTTGTAGACGACTTGATATAAGAGCATTTTCCTCTTCCAATAACAATTTTTCACGGTACAAAGCTCTCTTTGTCAACTCGGCTTTAGATATTCTATGCCAGAGCCTTGTCAAACCGCTTGTGGATGTTATAGCATTTAAAACTAGAGAATCATCTGACTGTTGTCTACGGATATTCAGCTTGGATTGGGTTGGGGAATGAGGCAAACATGAACCGAACGGTAGGACTTTCTCACGCTGTGTCTCAAATTTTCGGCAAAGTCCAGCCATCCGAAGAATTTTATCAACTTTTTTGTATGCCTCTTCCAACCATTCGACAGCATCATCAGACACTTTTACTAATAATGCTAGCTGTTTAACATCTGCGGCAACTCCATTGTACATAAGGTTTTTCAACCTGTAACAAGCATCCCTATGCCTGTTACGACGTTCTCGAAAAACAGCTTGTTTTGTTCCCGATTCGTAAGCGGTCAGTTCTGTGCGTAAACGCCTAAGCAGCCCATCACTATTAGCAATTTTCTTACCTTGGGAGGCAATTATGTCAGCCATCAAATTTTCCTTTCGTCTTAACTTTCGCACTGCTTTTTGGTTTTCAGCGGTCCCAAGGACGTAGGCTTTTAGGACCGCTTTGTACTCATCCCACATGGCGTTATAATTGTTTTCAAGGAATGACCGCAAACTTTCACGCTCGTCTGTATATTTGTTACGTTCTTCATCTGCTTTTACCATGTTTTCGCCCCTCGTAGTCCACGCCAAGGTATCAGACGTGTTGTGAGCATGAAACAATAGCAGTTGTAAATGAGTTTCCGCTGCGGAGTGATCGGACATTATATTAGTGGTCTCGTTATCGGCTCTCTTCAAGAGACCACTTGTTCTACGATCATTCTCTTTTGACAATTCTTCTAAGTCGGATAAGAATTTGTTGATCATCCTATCAATAGTGTCACAGAAGCTGGCAACGGTTCGCTGGAACTGGTCATCGGCAACGTCCATGAGTTTCATAGTATACCCAATCAAATGATCTTTTTTATCATACGCCCTTTCGAAAACATGCCACATTACTTCAACGTCCTGCCTAAACACGGGTTCTTTTATTTTGAGCATCATTGCGCGCCAACTTTTGTCAAGTTCACCTCGTCTCAGGGCTTGTGCAGCAATCTCACGGTTGAGTTCTTCACGTTTTAATTGTTTTCGTGCTTCGATCTCTTGTCTTATCTTTTCTAGTTTCTTCGCCTCCTTTCGGGCTTTTTTCTCTTCCTTAGTTAGCCCCATTTTGCAAAAATTTAAGTTATTTATAAATAGTCAAAATTTCTACAAAATAAACTAATGTCAATGGTATTTGTGGATTTTTTGCGTTTTAAAAAATTTTTTACTTCAACGAAAAAAAACTATCGTAATAGAAAAAAGGATTGATTACAATTTTTAACTCGTCAAGTACAATAACTAAAAAACATGTAAGATGCATGCATACCTAGTACCTACATCATAGAATTTAATAGGTACCAACTTGTTATTTACTTCTTACATCAGTCGTTAATGTTGACGAAGTATTATTAAATAAGTTTAATTCTAAAAACATGAACTACAAAAATAATTTGGGACATAGGTACTTATTGTATTTTCTAAAATTTTTAATGATAATAATCCTTAGATAGTAAACGGTCTTATGAATTATTAGTACCTAACTTATAAAATATATACCTATGGTACGGTATTGATATTACAATTAGATCTTTTTCCAACAGCCCCGTTATCAGGCGCTGGTGGGTGGATGCGAGCCTTTGCAAAGTTATTTACACAAACGTTTGGCAGAAAATTTGAATAGCGAGGCGGCTTTACGTACTGTGGGCGATGTTGCCCAGTGCGTACAATGGCTACGCTCTACTTTCCTATATGTACGAGCATCTCGTGACCCTAAGAAGTAAGTTTGTCATTATTGTCATTATTTGTCGTAAATTAACGGCAAATATTTCAATGTAAAATTGAAATTAGTATCTTCTGATTTCCAATATTTCACTCATTCCCTCGAATCACTATAATTTTACCGTAGGTACCTATATTCTAATGTTACTCATTCGTAATTCGAGCTTAAAAAAGAAGATACGGGATAGATACAAACTAGAATAAAATATCTGTGAATCACATCAATATTCTCGAAATATTGAGGACTTGTCCCACACCTTGTAGTCACTACCTGAAGTTTTGAAGGTAGTCACTACCTTCAAAACTTCAAGCTTTAAATCTTCCCAATAGGAAGTCGAACTTCCTTGTCAGTAGTTATACAAAATTATCATTTAATTGTCTTCCAACAGATATCTTGGATTACCACCAAACTCGCCTCAGCACCTTATATCTAAGAAAATAGAGGGTAAGTTTCTTTGTTTTAAAGTTATAGGTAAGTAGGTACCTAGTTAGTTTTTACAGATGATTATATTATTTACCTTATTAACGCCATAGCTTAGTCTTTTTACTGTTGGGATAATGCCATGCATTAAGGTAAGGCTAAGCTATACGTACATAATTTATCAATGCAAGATCAAGCATTACTTGCCGCGGTCAGTCTTCGGATTCTTACCACGTTGAGATTGCGCCGTGCTTCAAAGAGCCCGTGGGCTCCGATTGTTTTTTGGATAGAAAACCTATCATAATAATATAAATAGTAATAGAAGCCCTGTACATTGTAAAATCTGTCGCAACTGGTTAGACTAGAGGCCGATTTCAACGTAGTAAAAAAGGCGGGGTGATGATAATCCTGTTTTTTTATCGTCACAGAACTGAAATATAAAATTATATGAAAAAATCAAACCAACAGTAAGTCAGCTGCTAGTAGTATCTAACAGTTGATAAGTGATGCTTTTATTTCCACCATCACAGGATAATCACGTTATTAATCTGTATTCTAATCTCTTTTATTGTAATGCCCTTTAGATATTATCACAGCATTTGTAATAAAATTACTTTAATTACAATGAATTATCCAACCTATTAACTCAGTATTTGTTAGTGATGCTTTTTTTTTCACGTTAAAAGATCTATTAGTCACCTACAAGAAAAAATACTCATATCTTGGTTTCATAAACCTTGTGGCGGTTGCTGGTAATAAAACCACATAAATAAGTTTAAACTGGACTGTATTGAAATAATGCACAAATATAAAAATTACATGTTACACTGGCAAGGTGTGAAATGTGACTGACTTAATTCCGTTCACTTGAACGGAATGAAGTTGTTATGTATGTTTCATACATAAATTGGCAACGCCATCAAAGAAAACAAAAGGCTAGCGGTTAATACAAACTAAAATTTGACTTAATCTTAAATCTACTTATTATTAGACAAATAGGAAACTGTGTCCTTATGCTGGTATACATGAAACCTTTTAAACTTAGGTACTATTTATTATTTTTTAACATTAAAACATTTTTTTTACTATTTACTTATTGAATGGTCCAACACATTTGGATACATTGCAATACAATTGTAGAATAGATACAGAATGACTGACAGACAATCTTAAACAAATCTATATTATCTTTAAATTGAATAAATTATAAACTGGTAAGCTACTTACAAAGTTGTTGACAAATTTTCACCGAAATTAGTCATTACATTTGAAATTAGTTATTGCCATTCATATAAACTCGCAGTAATATATAGGACAATCGTTATTACATATAACAATATACATGTACACCTGTATTATATTTTACCTTTATAAAGTAGGTAGGTATAACTACCTATGTGTTGACATTATGTTTAATTATAATGTATTAATCTATGTTTTTTATAACAGAAGCTTATTTATACAATATTATGTTTTATTTATTACAGTTTTACAAAAAAGAACATTGTTAATTACAGAATTTATAACAGAAGCATAAATAATACTAAGTTTTATTTATTATAGTTTTACATAGAAAACATTGTTAATAACAAATTTTAAGTTTTTGAATACAGTAGGTATAATATCTATGGATGGGCATATCATAAATTTCTTTATTTAATCTTACAACTTTACTATCAGATACAGACCATAACATTGTGGATGATATTAGTTTTAAACAAATCAAAATAATGAAAGAAAATCCTACATAGGAACATGCCCAGCTGCGTCCAGTAGCCACAAAAAGGTAAGTTGGTAAGCATAACATTTAAGATTTATCCATAAATGGGAAGTACACAAACTTTCATCACACTAGTACGCATGATTTTACCACCATTAGTTCTTACAGATAATGCCCTGACCTTGCCATCTGATCCAGGGTAAGTTTGTTCTACTCTAGCCACTGGCCAAGTTAATGGAGGGGTGTTGTCAACTCTTAATAGAACTAAGACCCCTTTTTCGATATTTGGGACACTGCTGTGCCACTTTGGCCTATTTTGTAATTGAGTCAAATATTGTTTTGACCAGGATTTCCAAAAGGATTGAGCCATGTGGGTACATTGCTGCCAAAATGATAAACGATTTATGGATACATTTGTCACATCAGGCTCTGGGAATGATGTAATAGAAGCACCTGTTAAAAAATGAGCAGGAGTTAGATAAGACATGTCGTTTGGATCAATGCCTGGCAAAGAAAGTAAAGGTCTGGAGTTCAATAGACCTTCTATTTGAATTATTACGGTATTCAACTCTTCATAAGTTAATATTTGTTGCCCTACAACTCTTTTTAAATGATATTTTGCACTCTTAATTCCTGCTTCCCATAAGCCTCCAAATACTGGCGAATAAGAGGGAATAAAACTAAATTCAATACCGAGATCTGAAGTAAAGTTTATAATTTTGTCCTGATGTACCTGATTAAAGTGTAATGAGTATAACTCATGTAATTGATTATTGGCACCTTTGAAGGTAGAACCATTGTCACAATAAATTATAGAAGGTTTATTGCGACGGTAAATAAATCTTTTTAAAGCCTGTAAAAAACATTCAGTTGTTAGGCTTGATACCAATTCAATATGAATGGCCTTTGTTGTAAAACAAACAAATAATGCTATGTATGCTTTTAAAATTAGTGGCTTTCTAGCACGGTGTAATTTAATTGAAAATGGACCACCATAATCAATCCCAACCTTTTCAAAAGGTCTGCTGGGGTTCACCCTGTCTGAAGGAAGAGATCCCATCATTTGCTCTGATGCCTTAGCTCTTAGCTTGAAGCACACTAAACATTTATGAATAACCCCTTTGACTTCTCTAAGTCCATTAATTATGTAAAACCTCTGACATAAGCTTGCTAGGGTCAACTTTTTTCCCGCATGTAACAAACATTTGTGTTCATTAGTAATTATTAACCGTGTAATAAATGATTTTTTAGGTATTATGATAGGATATTTCTGATCGTATGGTATGTTAGCATTATGTAACCTGCCTCCTACTCTGAGGATACCTTCTCCATCTAAGAAGGGATTTAGAGATTTTAAGTTAGATTTAATTGGTTTTTTGGACATAATACAAGCAATTTCTTCACTAAAATATTTTATCTGATCTTGTCTAATTATATTTTTAAGTGCAAAATTTTGTTCTTTTATTTTTAGATGACCAGAGACCCTGTCTTCTTTCTTTACTCTACAATTGTTAAAAAACCTGTAAATATAGGCAATCATTCTTTTTAATTTGTTAATATCAGAATAATATGAATATAAATTGAAATCTTTATTTGTCTCTAAAGTCAAAGTAGTATTATAAAATTTAAGTTCAGGAATTTCCTTAAGAAGTTTAAAATTTGTGAATTTATGTTTGTAATTCTTATCATGTAAAAATTGTGGTCCATGCCACCATAACTGGTTGTTTTTAATTAAGTGGGGTTCAATGCCCCTAGACAAACAGTCTGCAGGATTCTTGACGGTATTGACATATGACCATGAGGCACCTTTTGTGAGATCACAGATAGTTTTGACTCTGTTTGCAACATATGCAGATAGTTTTGTGGGCTCTGTGTTGAGCCAAGCAAGAACAATTTGAGAATCCACATATAAATGTACATTAATGTTAAAATTATTTTTAAGTAGTTGATCATACAACTTTCTTGACAGTTTTGCTAGTATCAAAGCACTATTTAACTCTAATCTTGGTGTGGTTAATGATTTTATGGGATTTACTCTTGATTTTGAGCATAACAAGTCAACATTTACTTGACCATTGGTATTAATGGTTCTTAAATAAACACAACAACCATAAGCCTTCTGCGAGGCATCTGCAAAACCTATTAGCTCAATGCATGCTGAATTTTGTGTGTCAATATGTCTTTTTACTTGAATGCAATCTGTTTTTGATAAATTTTCAACAAAACTTCTGAATTTTTTGTTTAAGTTATGCGGCAATGGTGAGTCCCATGAAACCTTCTCTAACCATGTTTGTTGCATGATTAATTTTGCAAGTACAATGATTGGACCTACTAGACCAAGTGGATCAAAGAGTTTGCTAATAAAACTTAATGTCTGACGCTTAGTATAAACATCTAATAACTCAGTTTTTGGACAAGAAATGTTCAATATATCCGTTTGTGGGTTATATTTGATACCTAAGGTTTTTACATATTGATCATCATCACCTTTGCATAAATCAATCTCACTTGATATTTGCAAGGCACAAGGAATGTCATTTAAAATATACTCACTATTAGAACTCCATTTATGAAGTTTAAATCCACCAAGTTTTAATATAGAAACTAATTGGTTTTTCATATCAAGTAGTTTTTGTAAATCGTTACTACCAGTACAAATATCATCAACATAACAGTGATTTAATAAAATGTGCGCACCATCAGGGTAAACATGTGCAAATCTGAAAGCCAACTCATCTAAACATCTAGTAGCTAAAAATGTTGAGCTTTTAAGGCCATAGGTGACTGTTTGCAGTTGAACACATTGTATTTCCTTTTCTGGTGTATCTCTCCACAATATATTTTGAAGAGCACAGTGCGCTGGGTTGAGTTTAACTTCTCTAAACATTTTTTGAATGTCACAAAATAACACATATCTATGTAATCTGAATAAAACTAATATATTAAATAACTCATTTTGGATGCAGGGTCCATTGAGCAACATGTGATTCAAAGAAAAACCTAGATTTGTAGCCATTGAGCCATCAAAGACTACTCTCAATTTTGTAGTTTTGCTATTTTCGTTTAGCACTGGATGGTGCGGTAGAAAGTATACCTGACCAGATTTTAAATCATAACTTTGGATATCAATATATTTAGCATGACCCATTGAAATGTAAGTGTCAATGAAATCTTTATAACCTTTAAAAAGAACAGCGTCTTTGTGTAGCCTTTTTTCTAAATTGTTAAAACGTTGTATAGCTCTTGAGAAAGAGTCCCCCATGTTTAATTGATCTAAATTCTGTTTTAAAGGTAAGTCAACTTGAAACTTATTGTCATTCAACATTACAGATTCAGAAAATATTTTTTCAGCAAGAGCTTCTTCAGAAACCGACTCAGTAAAAACTTCTGTCACTTGTTCACATCTCCAAAACTGTTCTAATGTTTTTTCTATATTTTTAACGCTATCACTTTCACTGTTTTGTAAAATGTGTGTGGTACATTTGTTTACCCTATGACTTACTGGAGCGTCGCTTTTAGTCGTCACTCTTCCAGCCACTATATACCCAAACTGGGTGTTGCGTAAATACAAACCTTCAGGGCTAATAGGAATTTGTTCACGCAATAAAATTTTAAAGAAAACATCACAACCTAACAAGATGCTTATTTTTCCTGTTTTGTAAAATTCTGTGTCAGCTAACTTGACATATGACGGAACTTTTAAATTATCTGTGTCTATCTCACGCTGAGGTAGATCAGTAGTGATGTTTGGCACTACACAGCATACTATCTGAGTGTTGTAAGTGTTTAGAGTAGAAGAGATGCTAAAAGTAGCAGTTTGAGAAATTGTGTTTGATTGACCACATATTCCTTTAATGTAGGTATAGTTATTGACTAACCTACAATCAATTTTTTCTGTTAGATTTGATAACACAAAGGAAACTTGACTACCCGAGTCACAAAGAGCCCTTACTTCAATTTGCTGACCAAACTTGTCAGTTATATGTACCTTTATAGTAGGCAATAAAACATCATCACATTTATTCATAGATAGTGAAACTTGCCTTAACTCATGCTCAGGCTTATTTTGATGTAGTAAACTATTATGGTTTTGTTTACAAATGGAACACTTAAAAGTAAATTTACATTTTGATAGGTGTTTGTTTAAACATAGGTTACACAAATCATTTGTCTTTACATAGTTGAAACGATCAGATAGCGAGGCAAGCTTAAATTTTTCACATTTATATAGTTGGTGGTAATTAGAATTGCAAAATTTGCATACTTGTGTAATATGCTTACCCCCTGTTGTAGCTACCAAACTTGTCCTGCGGCCGCTGTTCACTGCACTATTTGAGGACGTTTGGCTATCTGCCACAGTTTCAAGTGCTGCTGCCCGTTGTTCTAGAAATTTAAGAAGTGAGTTTAAGTCAGGGTCAGCATCTGATTTCGTTTCCAGATGAAAACATCTTAATGTGTGCATGTCAAGCTTGCGTTGCAAAACACATACAATAATTGCATCCCAATGCTGAACAGGTATGTTCATGTTCTTTAAGGCAGCTAAATGCTGTCTGGTTTGAGAAATGATTTCTCTTAAAGCTAAAGCAGTGCATTTAGAAATAGGTTTTAAGTCTATTATAGAATTGACATGATAGTTAATAACTTTATTTTTGTTATCATAGCGCTCACTTAGCAATTGCAGTGCGATTGCATAATTATGTGCAGTTAGTGATAAATGTTTGATTAATTCGGCGGCTTCGCCACATAAATACGTTTTTAAATAATAGAACTTGTCACATAGTGATAGTTTAGTATTCTTATCGATAACACTTTTAAACAGGCTAATGAAGTCGTGGAAGTCACCTACCTCACCTCCAAACTTGGGAATATTTATGGGTGGGAGGCGTTTCATAGCGTCTTTCCCTTCCTCGTCATGCTCGTCTCCGAGTTTCGGAGATTTACATGGACCCGATTTTTGTTCGATGGCATCTTCGAATGCGGCTAAGGCACTTAAATATATGGATTCATAGTGACCAAAGTCTTCGTCGTTTTTCTCATCTAGAAGGGATATATCAATATTCAGTGAGCTGTATTCTGAAAAGGTAGTGACCAACCTGTCCTTCTTTACCATAAGCGCCTTTATAGAGGCCTTTTCGACGTCATCGGAATCAATGAACTTACTTATTGTTGTTATAGTTCCTTTTGCCTGGCCCCTGGCCAATATTAGGCGTTTTAAATTGCTTGCCATGATGGCTAATAAGTTGGTTTCCAAATATAAAACTTGCAATGGTTGCAATAATAAATGCAATAATAGCAATTTTGCGCATATATAGATGCTTATTTCTGCAGAATACAATAATTGCACAATGCTGAAAACAAGGAAACCGAAAATCGTGCACGTGCTTGAACGCTTTCTTGTAAAGGAATACCACACAATAAAAAATGGCGGTCAGAAACTCGGTGCGGCGTCCAGCACCCGGCTGCTATTGGACCTTCCCGGAAACTTCTGGAAGCTACGACTTCGCCGACCAACTGGCGCTCGCGTTGATCGCGCTTCTCGTTCTGGCGCGTACACGCGTCCCGCTTGCTCACGCAGGCGCTCCTTGTCTGCTTCTTCCTCGCACGCGATGCGAAAGTTGAGACGCACGATAGAAACGTGAACAAACAAGAGAACGCGGACCGGCAATAATGGCCGATATTGCCCACGCTGATAAAAATGAGACACACTTCACAACCTTAAAAACTGCCGTGAACACTATTATTAACCTCGAAGGACCATTTTATGTGGCGGTTGCTGGTAATAAAACCACATAAATAAGTTTAAACTGGACTGTATTGAAATAATGCACAAATATAAAAATTACATGTTACACTGGCAAGGTGTGAAATGTGACTGACTTAATTCCGTTCACTTGAACGGAATGAAGTTGTTATGTATGTTTCATACAAACCTACCTAATAGTTTTAATTGGTGGATTAATTATAATTGCTTTTACATATAGAAAAAAATTAGGACGCCTGAATGAAAATGGTCGTACCTGAGTTATAATTTCAAGCCAATTTAGGCTAGGGAAAGGAAAGCCATACTATTAGGCGCGCTGCGCTCGGTGCCTTCATGAAATTATGTACTTATTTCTCTTGCTCCTAACGCAGTTCCCAGGTTGATTTCAGTTTTACAGTCAATATAGGATGGTACCATTGTTTTAATTTATAAGTCAATGGTAACTACTAAAGATTTATACAGTTTTTAGTCAGTCAACTGTTATTTCTATAGTCACAATCATAGACTGTTTTCTTAGTTTATCGTATCGGAGACGAGTCGAGGTAGCTAGATAACCAATTTTTAGTAGTTCCTCTGAGACTTAGAGGGCCTTAACTTTCATTATATGTATTTATAAATATAATAGAACGTATGTTATTATATTTATAGTAGAACAGGCAATTAAAATACCACGATTCCAAATAGCAGATACGAGCTTTTTCTTGAATTAAGAAAAGATCGTTACATCGATAATTAAAACAAGTTTCAGATGATTAGACTGTTGTCGGAAGATCCAATTACATAATATACTTAAACATAATTGTTTCGATTACAATATTTTATTTAAAAAAAATATACCTAGGCCGTTATTTGTTTTTTATTTTAAAGATCTGCTGGTATTTTACCAACTTAAAAAAACGGCAACTACATGTACCGTTTTAAATGTCTTCAATAAGGTTTCCAAAACCATAATCAACTTAGCCAATCCTACAGACTAGATAAAGGAGGTTCTGTGGCCGATCCCATTGCTGTCTCCTAGACATACCTATAGTATGCTTTTCTTAAGTGCAATCTGTAAAATTAATATATTACTTACTTAAGTATATTCATAGCTGATGATTAACTACTTGGCATTTTATAGATGTTCTGATGAAATATTCATCATTACCTTATCTATCTGTATTATCTATAATAATTTTAATAAATTCATAAATGCACAAATGCGTATAATATGTATCAATACTCAAATGACATCATCACATTCATCACTGCCGTGGAATAACTACTTACATTCAATTAATACAAAAGAACTTCGTTTTGTTAAACATAGGATTGCGTCTTCAATCTGACAAAGTCGTAACTTTGTTAGGTCAAATATTTCATTACTACCTACTTGCAATGTAATTATTTTTGTCATGACCTACCTATGTAGTAAGTATTCCATTATATTATCACGTAAAGTATAAAAACTGAACTACCTGAAGTGATCTAGATTGAAAATCACAAGCGTGTCTCTTGAGCGTCCTGAGATCGACCAGCATTTCAAGCAGTGTTGTTATGTCGATTAGTTGAAGTGCAAGTGGTAGGTTACCCTAATAAACCTAACAGTGCAAACCAAAGCTTTATAAATCTTTTTCAACATGTCTATGTATGTTTAAGGAATACAGAATATACCTACTTAAGGTATTTTCTGTATTCCTGTAAACTATACATATATTTCAATAAATACCATAAGGGATAAACCTTCCTTTTTTGTTAGATACACCTTTGTGTGAGTTTAGAAATAAGTCTTCTTAGTCCGTAACATAAATTATAAGTATTGTAGTTTCAACATCGTTGTATTGAATTATTCACTTATTTCGCTAGTTCAGCAAGCGTGGCCTCCGACATCAAAGACTTGCTTGACGAAATCAAAATAATCAATAATAACACAATTACTGGGTATAACAGACGCATTAAAGTATAATTCGTATTGATTTGTAGCCATTGTATTTCTTCATTGAACCCTTTCTTATAATCTATGTGTCATCGCGTTCGTATCATCTCACTAAGTTCGCTATCCTCGGCGTTGGGCGGCCTCGCTTGAGTTCCGGATCGTGATTGATGGATGAGTCTTGTCGACACACGCTTATCCTAAGCAATTGTCGATGCACGCGATCCTCTTTCCTTGGTGCAAGTGAAGGGCTGATGCGTGCAAAAGTGAAACGTTTCATGATGGAATTCGGTACCTGTTCACCTAAAAATTGTTATACTTACTTCATTGTTAAAATAATTTTGCCATGATTCCGATCTGGTATCTTCTAAATGTACCAAAATTTTTTTGAGAGACAAGTATCTGGGATAGTCTACAATACAAATATCCGATCGCCATTAAGTTCTTGATGGTGTTAGAAGTCTGCCATCTAGGTACATTAGGCCATCCATGTTAGACTTAAGTCAGCCAACCCATTACTGTCACACTTCGGACACGCCCGCCCGGAGGCCGGTACGACCTGATATTATTGTACAGGAACTTGTAGTAAAAACGTAAAAGTAGATAGTGACTTATAACCATAGGATCTAAGCGTTGAAAGCCTCTAGGTCCTCTAGGTCTAGGTACCACATGCCCTTTAAACGTACTTAAAGCTATTTCTGATGTCGTCGAAGACACTTAATGTGTGTGTGTTTGTGCTAAATCGTAGTAAACGCTTGTAAATATCACGTCAATGGAATGGCAATTATGTTTATTCATCTTCACTTTAGTTATAATAATTGCTGTTCTGGACCTTGATTACATCTAATTCCCCATATCTACGTTGTCATTCTTCAATGATGTCCATATCTGGAAAAGTTAAAAGGTGCATGATGCATCTTCGCACCATATAAATATTGTGAATATGTTAACCTTTATGACAGGTAGGTAGGTACTTTTGTTCGATGCCGTAATAAGCTGACAACCTAATGACCCGACTCTGTTTTTTTACTGTTGTTATACCTAAGTAGGTATTTGTTGTGTTTTTTAATAAAATTAAATGCGTTACGTAACAAATCCCGATAATCTGATATATCGACGAAAACAACAGTAGATAATATTTGCATTCAACGAAATCAGCACATTCGCCTTTACCTCTGCCTTTTAACAATGTTATCGACACGATTGATCAAAATCCATTGCAAATATCATTCTTTTTGCTTTACAGAGCTGTGTGTAAAAGCGATGAACGGCTTAGCTACTTCGGGGCTTATAACAATGGACGAAGCCAGCTGTATAGAGTCGACTGAAGCCGGACGACTCATGTCAATCTTTTACTTGGATTTGGAAACTATGAAGCACATTATGAAGGTAATATTTTTTACAGAAAACTTAAAGCAATATTCAGCGTCTCGTATAAAGTGCAATGGGTACCTACTTAGGTACTCAGTTGTTGCCTTTTAAAATGTTGAGACTAAGGGCGTATTTCACCACATGTGGATACCCATTTACCAACTAACCGCCAAAAATGGAACAAGCAGCAGCTGCTAAGCAATTTATCGTGAACTTGTTAAGAGGTGGTGAAATAGCACAATGATAACCACAGACGTCTGTGATGATAACAGTATTTTTGAGCGCTTTTCTTCTCTGATTTCAATTGATTGAAGTTCATCTGTAATTTTGTATAGATACATATATAGGTACTCCTGTATCTATCTATCCTTAATATACGTGCGTTTTTTATTATTTTGGTCGCGGCTATCGTGTCACATCGACCCTGAAGGGTCTATTGTGATCGCCGCTTGATGAAATTTAGAGTTCACCGCTAAATTTTTCGACTGACACAAACTGCAACTACTTGCCTTCATACGAGTACGTACTGTAAAGTTCAGTGCGTAGTGGAAGCGTAATCATGCACTAAGTTTAATTGACCTTTGTGGAGAAGGTCAATATAAGCTCTTGGACTTAATTGAAAAATAATGAAATAGGTACTGACGAGTTAGGTCCTTTTTGCATAAAGGTTAGGTTTAGTTTACATAGTGTAAAAACTAGTGGGTACCTATTGGAAAAGTCTAGTTACTCTGAATACTTTAGTTACTCTTATTACATGGTGGGTTGTGTTTGGCTAAAGGACATAGTAGTTTAGGTAACTTTACTGTACTTTAACAATATTTACGTTAGTGTCAACACACACATCAATAGATATTATAATTTTAGTACTTTTAAAAAAGTAACATAGGATAAAGCCAAAGAGGATGTCAGCACATAGAATGCAAGATGCAAGGCTATCATAGCACAGAGTATTAATCCTCGTGTGCTTACAGAAAGAGTTATCACATCTGCTATCTAAAACATACTTAACAGAACTTGTAGCTTATGGAAAATGACTGATCAACGCTGATCTATAATCGTAATAGATACCGTGATTGTTTTTTAATGTGTTGTTTCAAGCACTTCCTGAATACTAGTACCAACACGGACCGAGTTTGTTCAGAGTATTCGATGCGTTACCGATTCACAGAACAATAAACGTAAATACTTTTTTCAAACATTTAAACACATCCTGAATACTCAGTACCAACCATGGTCGAGTTGGTTGTGAGTATCTTTTCGATTCGACTCGAGTTACTATCGGTGGTAGAGAAAAGATTTATCTGATCTGTGGTCGAGGCACTATTACCGAGTTACTGACTCGTTTATGTATCTAATTCCCATAGATCGAAGGCACAGAATCTTTGGAACGTTTACTAGGTCTTATATGCGAGAGTCATGAACTGGCTGACATGCACTTGCGGGTCGATGAGCGGCGGTGTTTGAACGCCCTCAACAGGAACAACGCCGCAGCGACCATACGCTTCCCTATGAAGGGCAAGATAAACACACGACAGATGAAGCTTAATTGGCGAGTTTATTATTCAAATTTTTATAAGATTTATACTATAGTTTTTCACCTGGAGGCCTTATATAACTTAATTTCAATATTTAAACACTAGTTGATGAACGCAGTTTTATTCAAGTCAAAAAAGATTACTTATTTATTATACATGCTAATTATGTAATCATTTCCTTTATAGCATCATTCAAGCTGTTCTTGGATGCCTTACAATCCCTGATCCGTCCCTTAACCAAGAGGCTATGAAAATTATGCGAATCGCAGACAGAATTTGCAAATGTTAGTACTTTTTTAAATTAACTTATTATTTGAGTAGGTATTTTGGTAGTAGTTATGGAAACTACCTGCCAACGTAGGTAATTGTGTACCTAAGTACTTCAAGGGTAGGTAATAAGGCCAGTTATCGTGACGAGATAACCATCAAGAACACAAATTAATGATGTTCTGAGGTGCTTATAAAACATTTTACTAAAAATAAAACATCCACAGATAACAAAACAGCCTAATCGATTCATCTAAGTAGGTACCTACGTATTTTTAGGAAGACAAGATCTTTAAGTATAAAGATTTACGGCGTAGATTAAGTGATTTATACATAATTGTGTTTCTAAAACATTATCAGCGCATTTTTATACCAATTTATCTGATGAGTTTATTTTTCTGACCGTATCAATTCTAGAACACATTGCAGAATTTTTCAGTTACAGAGAATTATGGGTTTTTACAGGTCTAGTAACATACGTCACTCGGCCAGACCTAATATCTCATCAACCACAGTTCTATTCAGCTGTGCTAAATACCATCACTCTAGCGAAGTGTGTAGCAGCCCATCTTTGGGAGAACTCTCCGTTTGTTAGCAAACAATTGAAGGGCATAGGACCAACTTTCAGCATGTTGCTCGCGTCAGCTGGCAAAGTGAATTTTATGTTGCTCGAAGAGAGTCATCCGAGAGACTTGGAAAGGGTAAGTACTTGAAACATCGCGGCATCGTTTATTTTTGATGTCGTCAGTTTTCATTGTGATTGTTCCGAAATTCATTTAAAATCATCCGCATTGACTTTTGCTACGCCAAAAATTATAGTTTTTTAAATTTTCCATTTCCGAATTATTTCTTCATTTTTTGGCATTGTCGAAGCCGGTGCAAATCTTGCAAGATGGTGCTAATATGAGCAAATTTAACAGATAATGAACAAGGGAGCCCCTGCCGGCAATATTCTCCGCAAACAAGTTAGTTTACTGCCAAAGTATCAGCTGACGATGATACCCGTAGACGAAAGGACAGTGACTGTACAACTTTTGCTAGCAAATCAATGTCACCTGGCGGAGAACATAGAAAACCTTACGGCTGGAGACAGTCATAAAAGTTTTATCATCGTGGGCGATTCCAACAACCACCTCTTGCTACTCGCAGCTTTCAAGTAAATAGTTCGAATACTAAGTAGATCCAAAGTCGTATAAAATATTTTAAAGAAAGCATGTTTGAATATTATCTACGATAATAAGTTTACTAGCATTTCTAATGTTAAATATACATAATAATAAAATGTTGTATGAATATTACAGGGATAAAGATTTAATAAGTGTCTTTGATGGGACCATAACTCATCAAGTAAGGCGAAAAATTAGTTGTGAACATAAAATATTTGCTCATTGCGTCAGTTCCACTTTTGGTTAGTTAAAAACATAATTACAATTGCTAAAAAAAATATTTATGTTGTCTATAATTCACCTGTGTCATTTCTTTCTTTTTCATTTCAGTGGGCATTGATGTACAGTCAGAATATTTGTTTAATGATTTAGATCAGTTTTATGGGGGTCAAGTTCCACCTAAAAAAACTACAGAGAGGCAAACATGTATTACAGAAACTTTCAAGGAACGCAAACGGAAAAACACAGATGCAATAGACAAAACCCAATCGAAAGAAAAGAAAAAACGGGATAATGCAATCATTGAACATTTTAAATACCTCAATGAGTCATTCAAAGCAGCTTCTAAAAATATGAACCAGAAAGGGCAACAGCGAAGTAATAAAAATGTAGTCATTCATTCTAAAGCGGATGAATGTACATTGTCCAGTGATGCAAAAAGCACGCAACCAGCCTTAAATTCTCTGGTAAACGAAAACAAATGTATTGATGACATTGATAGCGATGAGTTCATAGATGACAAAAAGATTGATAGCATTCTTAATGAGATTGAAACCGAAATGTGTAAAAGTAAAATAAACTCGGAACTTAATACAAAAATGTCAAGAAATAATAACAATTTAAATTATCGTGAAGATAATCTCAAATCTCAAAATCCTTTCCCATCAAAATTTAAATCTGACTCTATCAATAAAGTATCAAATGAAAACTTAATAACAAATTGTAACAGTCTAAAAACAACCATTGGGTCCCGAAAGCGAAGACTGCCCGCCATTCCAAAGTCCAATTACAACTTTATCGATTTATTAGAAAGAAATTTAAGTTTAAGCGATGACGATGATAAAAATGATACGCCGAAAACAGATACCGGGTTTTCGGATGCTATAAAAAATCAAATACAGAAATACATAGCGAAAACTAAGAGCAAAACTAATGTATCCGATGGGAACTTTGGAATGTTGCTAAATAATGCTGAAGATGAACAATTAGATGGTGATAAAAATCTTAATGATATTCAGCCAGACAATCAGAATTCTGGAATAAAGACAAAATTAATTGAACAAGATAACATTATTCAATCCACTAAGATAAAACGAGGCGAAAATTTAATTTGCAATGAAGATTCCATAAATGGCAAAATTATCAACACATTTCACATCGACAAACAATTAACACCTATAAGCCATACACAAACTGCAATATTTGGTGGAGAGAATACTTCATCAAATTTGACCTTACGTAAAAATAATGAAGACATGTCAAATGAAATGAAATCTCTAATTGATAATAGCGAAAACACCCATAATAAGTGTATGTATGAAGCAAATACTGAATGTAATAGCATGGATGGTCACAACACCAATTTAATACGTGAAGAAGATAGTTATACTAAAAACAAAGAATGCAGTGGACCAAGTGTAAATAACGTAGAAACTAAGAAACATAATATCGATTCCCATGAAGTTACCAATAAAAATCCTAAAAAATACAACACATTCTCATCTACAGATTTGACTGAAAATAGGTGTAACGATATATTACATAGCAGTAGTTCTTCAATTGTTAAAAATGATTTTCCTAATATGCATATGCATGAGTGTAATAATAACGGTCATTTGGCAGAAAAATCTTGCAAAGAAATAACTCCCATTGAGGAAAGTAATAGAGCTTCATATAATAATATTTTGTTGGCAGAACACATGAAGCGTAACTTAAATTTAAATCAGTTACATGGTGATACAAGCGATAGTAATACTTCTACTAATTTTGTGAATCCTAACAAAAGTCCAACAATTTCAAGTAATTTTTCAAAGCAAATAGATACATATCAACCGAAAGCAGAGTACGTTAAGAGATACTCTTACTCCGCTAGCAAAATTGATGTCTGTACCAAACAAACCCCCGAATATTGTGTGCAAGTGATAAAAAAAGTGAAAATGGACTTAGACATAACAGCAATAGTGTCTCGCAACCCCAATTCATTCCACAATAATTGTAAAGAGTCAGAACATTGTGAAGAAAATAGAAGTAGAGAGAAAAATATGTGTCTAGCAAATCCAAAACCTGAATACAGTTCTCTAAATACTAATCAGTTTATTACGTTTATGAATAATGCGGTTGATGAAGTACAAAACACATCAAAAGTAAATCTCCAACCAGTTTTGACATTTCCCAGGTCAGAATTATTACCAATTAGTATGCTAGCAAATGAAGTAATTGCACCAGAATCAAATGAAACACAAGTAATTGACAAAACTGATAAACTTACAACTACTACTGATAATAACAGACCAGTAAACAAATCACAAAATACTAGTGATGAAGTAAATGGTTTAGAAGTAATATACAAAGATTTAAAAGTGCGAAATTATTCTTGTTTTGACGGTCTAAACATGAGTGAAAGTTTAGGAGAAACAAATTCTGAAGACAATACAGCTAATAAGGGCTGTGAAATAAAAAATATATTACAAAAATACGGGAATATATCAGGGTAGGTATGAAACACCTTTTTAGTTTATTTAAAACCTATTTTATTATGTTAGTTATTTATAAAACATGTGAATGACTTCTCTTCTTATTTGTTTCCACTGACTGACCAGATATCTTACCCTTTAATAACAAATTCAGCTTGACGCTGTAAAGCGTCCGAATCGTCGGGATCAAAATAATATCAATATAACGCGATAAAATCCGTAAAAAGTAGTTTTATTTCAACAAATTTATCTTTCTAGAAATCAAATTACTTTCCGGAGTTGATGATCTAATATTATTTTATTTATTTTCAAATTCGTTGACTGTACTCACATATTTCAAGTTAATTTCAATACTAGGATATAAGATAAGTCGTTCATGTAAACTTATTCAAATCTTTAGATAGAATAACATAACACAAATAATATAATAACTTAATATTATCCATTTTCAGGAAAAATATTGCTCAAAACAACACAAGCTCTGCCTGCATCACTAATAACGGCCATTCATGTATTAATAAAAACGTTTACTGTAGCAAATCACCGATCATAAAGTCAAAATCAAAACCGTTTAAGATAAGTGACATTCACAAATTACATGCCACTTTACCAAACAGTATTATAGATACTAAACCTCGAGAAAAACACAGCGCTGGACCATTGTTAATGATAAATGATTCTATCGAAATCGAAACACAAAACGTACATGGAGTTTTGAACCAAAGTCAATACATGCCCATAGAAGCTGTCCCTGAATGTCGGAACATAACTGATTTAGATTTAGAACCAATCCATTTTCCTGCTAATGTAGACTTAGAAGCCACAAATGATGTTAAAATAGACCAGTCAATGTTTGATCCAAAAACGCTTTTACAATGTGTAGTGGACGATGATAACGATGAAATTGTTCCTCCGCCCCCAGAATTTTGTGACGGTTTTAGCTATTCACCTGAATATAACGCAGCTGAAGTTTTTATTCCAGAATATAATAATAGTCACAGTTCCAGAGATCTTGATTTGTCTACGGAAAAAGACGAATCTATATTTGACGATCTCTGTCCTACAGAATTAACTCCTTCTAGGGAAATAGAAACATGGAATTTGTCTCGAGAGCATAGTTGGGAATATGAGCCTTACAGTTCAGTGAACACCAGTCCGAGAAAGTCTTACACGGTGATACGTAAAAATACAAGAAATGACTTTGTATTACAAAATAGTCAATATTCTAGAAAAAATAAATTAGGAAAATTTAAAGTCAGCCAAAAAAATAAATTGAAAATTAGAAAGTAAATACCTATGCTTGTATCAACTGTAGGTTTTGAATATCAATGTGTGATCTAAAATATTGGCAAAATAGCTTAGATTTATTTATAGTAATTAATAATTAATTAAAAATAAAACTTCCAAATTAAATAACCTACCTACTTATCACGTCAATTTTTATTTTCAACCGACTTCAAAAAAAGGAGGAGGTTCAATTCCGAAAGTATTTTTTATTCCGTAAGTTGTATCTAATAACTTACTCGTTAAGTATTAAATAGTGAATAGTATTTCCCATTTCCCGGTAAAGTACCCACAAATCCACATGGTAATTTATAGTGCCAAGTGAATTGGGGCACGGCTTCAGATTTATAATTTAATTCTCCTGCAAAAGCATCTCGTCCAGCAATTCTGCCTACCTGCGATTTCTAAATACTATGGGAACGTACGGCCATGAAAGTTGAATAAAATCCATATTTAGTTTTTGTTTGTATTTGCTAGACTTCTATTTTTACAGCCGGGCCAAAAGATTGGCGAGAACTACCTAATAAAAGTTAGCGTGAGAATGGCTGGATAAATGTATATTAAAACATTTCTATCTATATATTTGTTAAATTTCTACGATAATTACTGTATACGATACATTCAGAGATTTTTTTTTTGATCTGCCGAACGCAGAATTTCTAAGTTTGTTGTATAAACAATTGCTTACGGACCCGGGACTGCTACTTTCACGAATTTAACCCTGGTACATACATTAGGTAAAAAGGTATAGCTTTTATCAATAACATTTTATAATTATGGTAAAAATTACGAAGAAGTGCCTAATAATTTGGAAAGGCAACAGTTTTTTTTACTGCAGGAACTGAACTGAATCGTGCAGGCGTTCACTTCGACTTATTTTTTTACCTATGTACTAAGCTCAAACTTAAATTCGTAAAAGTAGCAACTAAGTAGTACAACAAATTTTTAGAAATTCTGCGTGCTTCGTGCTAGCATAGAGGCCGACGGAGGCGACCATCCATTCTGACTTCATATCGAGCCTTTTCAGGAAGAACATCGTAACCGCCAATTAGCATATTTTACAGTAGAAGGTTTTTTTTAAATATTTCTCAAAGTATTATAATGTGTGTGTGACGTTATTTTAAACAGTAACAAGCTTGAGTTTGTCGACCAAACGGTTTTCCTTGGTATCAAGATAGATTCAAAGCTACAATGGGGTCCGCACATTAGGGCTTTAGCAGGACGCTTGAGTTCAGCTGCTTATGCAGTTAGAAAAATCAGACTACTTACAGATATAGCAACCGCAAGACTAGTTTACTTCAGCTACTTTCATAGCATAATGTCTTACGGAATATTGCTATGGGGCCGCGCTGCAGACATAGAATCCGTTTTTATACTGCAGAAGAGAGCTGTTAGTGCCATTTACAATCTACGTAGTCGAGATTCACTTAGGCAACTCTTTAAAGAAATAAATATAATGACAGTGCCTTCTCAGTACATCTATGAGAATATAATGTATGTAAGAAAAAATCTACACCTTAACACTAGATATAAATCAAAATTAATGCAGCCACAGTTTCGTCTAGCTAAGGTTCATACCTCTTTTATGGGGTACTGTGTAAGATTTTACAATAAAATTCCGGACCTAATTTTAAAACTCCCAGAAAATACATTCAAGAAAATCATTAAATTAACCCTGTGTAGGCAAGCTTATTATAAATTGGAAGATTACCTTTTAGATAAAAATGTATGGGATAGTGCTAGGCTGGACTAGCACTATCCCATACACCGTCCCATAGAGCCGGCAAGAAACTCCATAGTCACTCTTTTAAAAAAATATATATAAATGGTTACAGTAATCATTTAGTTTTGAGGATAGTGCAGTTCGATACGTAAAATTAAGACACGAAACGAAAAATTAAGTACTTACCTATTTAAAAAAAAAAAAGGATAGCTATATGCAGTAAGAGTTGACCAGTCCCGACAGACAGCACCCGTTCACGAGCATGACGTGTGTATCGGCGCCGTTTGACTCAACCATGTAATAGGAAATAAAAAGACCCGACACATAACGCCACCATCAGCAGAACATTTAAGTGAGCATGACAAACTCAAACTGCAGGGCTAGGCTGGTTTATATTATATTATACATAATGGGGTGACTAAAGAAACATCAAGGCCTGCAGAATACTCATACTTTAATAATGTTCGTTTCTCAATAAAAAAATGACAGTAAAATTTCTCAATAATAAAAAAATATGTCATAGTAAAATAATCAATTAACTTAATGCAATGTCAAGTAATAGGATAAATTAAATGTCAGACTAAATATTTGTCACTATCCTGGTTCATTGGAACAGTTCAATCCCAAGAATTTTTGTCATCTATAATAATTATAATCTTTCACCGTGTAGTAACCTTTAAGACACAGCTTCTGCTTGACAATTTTATTGACCTAAATTTATTCAGGCCAAGGTTTTGAATGTTGCTTGGAATTTTATTGTAGAAGCGTATACATTGGCATTTGAACGAGTTACTTATCTTCTGGAGCCTGGTTGAAGGAACAATAAATTTATTTTTACTTCTGGTATTAATGTTATGCGTATCGCTAGGTTTATTAAAGAGATTAATATTCTTATGTGCATACAGTAAATTCTCATAAATGTACTGTGATGGAACAGTCATAACATTAATCTCCTTAAATTAATCCCTCAGTGGATGTCTGTCCTTGATGTGATTTTTGTAAGTATCTGATTCTATCACTTTTCTTCTTTCTTCTTCAGCCAAATTCTTTAATCTGTCGCATTGATCACATTTATCTTTTTTTGGTAAGTGAAACCCTAATTTAAATTCATTCTTAAATATTTTTCTAAACTTTTGATAACTTACTGCACCTATCTCTTTGGTAACCTCGTCTTTCAAATAAAAGTTTCTATATAAATAGGCCACATCTCTAAATTCTGTACAAGTACAAGACAAGTACCTATTTAACTTACATCGTATAAAAATAAAGTGCAAATAAAGTAAATAATCGTAAGCGACAGGTACTATACTTACGATCTATCAGTCGATGGAGGTTACGTTAAAAAGCCGATGAGTTGTAACTTACGATAAAAATTTCTAAATTGAATAAAATAAAATAAATGCAAATTTGAACACCAGTGTCAGTACTATCAGGCGTAAAATCAACTGATATTGCGGTTACTGTAAAAATACATTTTTGGGATTTTTGTCGCTTACGATGATTTTCCTGAAAAGGCTCGATACGCGCGAGGATGATGATGATATCATCCTCGCGCGTGTCCGAATACTAACATCAGAATAGAACATTATAACGCTAAATGTTTTTTCATCTGGGTGAGATAGGGGAAGAAAGTCCACACAAATCTATGCTACTACCTACAATATATTTTTTCCCAAAGAAACTTCCACACGGACGAAGTTGCGAGCAAGTGTGAGCGAGTAGCAAATTAACACTTGCTGCTAAAGATAAATATTATTGTTTTTAACGATATTTTTACGAGAACCCTACGTTGTTGGTGTGTGCGTGCGACTGTTTCTCCTGCCGGTCAAGACCCCTGGTTAATGGCAATAGACCCCTATTACATGGGATCTAAACATACCGGCGAACTGCGGGTATACAATAGTTACCTCTGCTTAATAATTATGAATATTTGTTTGATGTTTTTGAGTCTGGGTATTTTCTTATAATAAGTATTTAAGAAAAGTATGTTTTTTTCACTAGCACTATGGCACCAGAGTTGTACCACCACGGTATGTTTAAGTCTATTTACCGGCATTAAATCTTAACTCTGAGCCGTTAACTTTTAGGAAAATGTTTGAAAAAAAAAATATCTTAGTTAAGCAACATCAAATTTATATTTAAATTAGCGCTGAAATAATTCATAGCAAAAATTAAAGTTAATCTATTACATAAATAAAACCGTTTCACATATGTAAATAGGTGAGAAGTGTGATTGACCACAAAGTTGACAAAAATCTACAATTTATTTTTATCTTAAGATTAATCACAAGAACATGTAAAACCAAGACTCACTAAACATAAAAATAATACATAACTTCAACAATGCCACGACGGTTGGACATCATAATTTTATTTAGTTGGTCTTGGTTGAACGGAACTCCAATCCTTTACTCGAGTAGTCTTTTCTAACTTGAACAGTGCGATGTTTTAAAAGGGCAGGTTGAACTCACACCATTCAATTTAAAAGAAACTTGGTGCGTGCAGGATCCTCGTCATTGCCCGGCAAATAAAGGCAAAGCACCGACGACGACACTGTACAGTTAGAAATGTTACAACCTCTATACTTTGCATTAAAATAATGCCCATTTT
Source organism: Acronicta psi (assembly GCA_946251955.1). Lineage (NCBI taxonomy): Eukaryota > Metazoa > Arthropoda > Insecta > Lepidoptera > Noctuidae > Acronicta > Acronicta psi. The sequence continues at coordinate 8,558,701 of OX276482.1, read as the reverse complement.
CACAGGCAAGGGATCCTAACTTCGCAACCACTAATTCCAGTGATAAATTCACTCTAGCACGTAGTTCTCAGCTTCCCTGCAAAGTTATCCATCTTGTATTCAAAAGAAAACCTAGAGTCACTGGTTCAAATTTAAATAAAAACACTCTGCAATCCTGCCTCACATGATTCATCCACAAATTCCAACCTTTGCGTTTGAAAAAAAAAGGATCTTTTCAAGTTTCAGTTTACCGCAATGTTGGAGTTTGTCACAAAGCAAAGGTCGGGCAGTTCGTCAACAAGACATTACTAGCTGAGAAATGTTTTTCCGTTTAATGCTCAGCATGTTAGATAGCTTCTTAACACACGACACTTAACTAAAATTTAAGTAAAATAAGTATATATCTGGTTTAACAAAATGAAAAAAATATGACTGGCTATGCCATGATTATAATATACATTAAAAGCTAAGACTTGCAACTTTTGTCTGATAAGTATACATTTTTATTAATATGAATGCAAAATCATGCCTAAATAATGCTGAATATTAAACTGGAAATATCCACACTTTTTTTTTACTTTTATATTTTTATATTTTTTTTGGTTTTATTTTTTATTTTATTTTTTAAGTAATTTCCACGCTGGGAAAATTACACTAATTCTATGCAAAGTATAGCTTGTATTTGTTATGTAACCACTCCATACTTTGTTTCATTTAAATTTACGGGCTATGCCATTTATCCTCGCACGTTGGCAGTAATAGTACAAGTGAAAAGTCACTTGTTGATGAATGAAGTTAAGTGTAAAAAGGTAAAATAAACGTAAGTAGGTATTTGCACTTGGTATTAGATATGCAATTTGATAAAAATGGAGAAAATAATCACGAGTAAGATACTGCAAACATGCCAGTTATAAAGCATAGCCCGAAGTGCTACTGGCACACAGGCACAATGCCATATTCAAATGGGAAGTGGTGATAAAGGTAAGTTATAGGCTCAAAACCTAACGACATCAATCACCAGCTCAAGTGCTGTGTTCACCACCAAAAAGTTAACTGTTTAACCATTACATTTCAAATTAAATTTGTTCTGTGGGGCACTAGGCAATTAGTGCTGATGTCGCAAGATAATGAGGCATTCACTTTTTTGTCATGATCTTCAGATACTCAAGAGCATTTTGTGCTGCAGAAGATTGAGCATCCTTGCTTGTCAGTCCTGATCCATAGCATACAGCCACTGGCAATGTTGAAAGCTGGACCAGGCACTGGCAACGTCCAGTCATTGACTTCTCTTCAATATCCACATATGTAACTTCAAATGACTGCTCAGATGCAATCTCTTGCAAGAATTGTACAAAATTAAAGTCCTTGTTGTTTAGTGGGGTCACCTGTAAAAAATAACATTTGCATTAGTCTTCACACAGTGATATTATATCAATAGCCAGATTACTAACTACAACACACAAAGTATTATCAATTTAATGCATTCATAACAAACTAATACCATTCCATTTCACTTTTGTGCAAAACATCCATGCATAATAATATAATAATAATTGTAAATATATCGTACCTGCAACTTGGCCAGGTTAGGGCCGACAGACTGTTTGAGATGTTTGTGAAACTGCGACACCTTGTGGCTGTGACTTGTAGTCAGAGTGGAGATTTTACTATCTTTCAAGTCGGCATAACGGGCCGCGACTCCGCCCTAGAACATAACACGAAATATAAAATCAAGAAACTTTAACGCGAGTGACCCTTCTGTCCATTCATGCCTGCAGAAGCCGACCGAAAGATAGTAAAACACCTGGCCAAGTGCGAGCAACCGTCTCAGTGAATGATACAAAAGAGCCACTCAGATGGCTGACGCTAATCTAGTGATCTGTTAATCAATATTGGAAGTAAAAACAATTATAAGTACACAGGTATTAATAAACTGAAATATTTATCAGTTGTTTATTGGTAAAGCTAGTTATTGTGGTAAGTGTTATTTGGTCAGTAATTTGCTTAATTACTTTGATGTTTAAAAAGTTAGTTACATCATAATTAGCATTGTGTGACATAATGCTATTTATAATTTCAATTTGCACCAAAACCTTTAAATAATTGAGTGTTTAATAAATAAATGCATTATACTTCTTCCTCAGGCTGGAATGATTCAGGGGGGTTGTCCTGAAGAGCTTGCCACATCTTATAAGCAGCTTGACGCTTAGCAAGTTTCTTAGACTTGCCAGTTCCGACTTCACGGCGTTTAAGCAGTGTGCAGACAATAGTAAACTGACGCTCATGCGGCAAACCTATAGGGAAAACAACAAAAGACTCACATAGATATTCAGGACCAAGATCAATGAATTTAGCCTTGTACTTGTTAATACTCTAAAAGGTTTAATATTGTTACAGAATAACAAACAACCATATGGGGCTGATGGTAAGGCATATTGTCAGACTTAGGGCCTGTTACCTCACCTCAGATAAGTTCCCGTTAAATTAATTGGCAGATAATTTTATATAAATATTGAAAGTTGAAAAGGCCTTAATTCTAATATTCAGAGACGACGCTAAGCGAAAAGTAAGCCTAAGGCTGATATTCAGAAACGAGACTCAACATGAACTTATGATTACATTTACATCTTCTCTGAATCTCAGCCTAAGTCTTCTGGCTTAACAGCAGAATATTTGATTTGTTGACATGTTATAATATTTCAAAATTTTACTTACGCCTGTTCACATTATCATCATTCTCAGCATGATAAGATGGTGGTGGCCAAAATCGCGACATGCACAGCTCTTGCAACCAGCCCACAGGGTTACCCATCAATTTATCTTCAAATGACGACACCACAGTTCCACTGAAATTGAACATTATTTACATTTAAAAGAAAGTTTATCAGGCCAACTTTTTTTTGTAAACAAGAAAGTGTAGTTAACACTTACGTCTCAGGCACATTCCCATTAGTGTTTTGATCAGCAGGTGCAGCCCCAGTCAATTTATCAAGCAAAGCCTTAGCCGCTGAATGCTTCGCTTCCTTCTTGGAGCGTCCAGTACCCATAGCTGTAATAACATCTGTTATTACATTGTTGTATATGTAAAATAAGTATTGAGCACACTTGCAAGGACTTACCAACTAAATCAGCAACAGTTACTCTGTAGCGGAAGGTTGGCTCGTGTATCATACCCTCTATTTGTACCAACTCATATTTAGGCACAGTACCACGGCGTGCCAACAGTTCTTGAAGCACAGATACTGGTGTTTTGAGAGGAAGGGATTCCATTTCCTGTAATTTAAATTTTGAAAATATTAGAAACATTCCTTTCACAGGAATAGTAGGAACCACATATTCAAAGAGTAAGGAATATATGGTAGATTGGGACAATACAAAAGATCCCACTATTCTTCTTTGTGTTGAGGGTACCACTTTTTAAAATTAAATTAAAGATCCCACTGGGTGGAAGTGTTGCTGGCTATGCCATAGAAAGTTATGATAGAAAGTAGGTACATCATTGTTACTAAATTAGTGATGAGTCAATAATTCTTTAGATTGTAACCATGATTGGTACTTATGTCTAGGGTTTGTTATGTTCCTACAGATTTGTATATAGATTCATCGATTGATAGATCTCTATTTGTAACACTACCACATTGTTTACCTGTAATGTTAACAATGTAAGTAAATAAATAAATCCTATACACAAATACAGCCTAATTAGAAATAACCATTAGCTAGTTACCCTCTTAGCAGCTTCATCAAGAGGCAAACGTTCCAAGTTGTTGGGAGGTTTGGGTCTGTTCTGGTAGCGGCGCCGAGGACCGTGTGGGGCATGCTCGCCGTCCGGGCCGGCACCGTGCACAGCCATGCCGTGCACCACACCCGGGATCCCACCCGGCACCACTCCGGGATGCGGGTGCACTACGTTACCGTCCATCTAAACAAAAACATCTACCATAAATCTACATATCAAAACATTTGCACTGCAAATAGAGTAATACAGTGCATCATGACGTGGCTTGATGCGTATACAGACTATAACTTTTAATTAAATCACTCCACAATACAGGTCGAAAGATAGATGGTAAAATGGTAATGAATAACTCACCTGAGTTCTTAGAACATACATGTTAATAGCTTCAAAAATCAAATTGATATCACCACTCCCACCCACAAATTGTGCAAACCAACAAGATCTAGATAAATAAGACTAACGATTTCACTTTTCATCCAAACAGTGAAAACTGAACAGGCATCAAATTAAACTGCACTGAGACTGCCTGAGCCGGTCACAAAATATTTGCGAGTGTGCTAACTTTTATGTATAATTTCAGTTCCGTGACATGGCGGCCGCCAGCCATTACGGAACATAACTCAAAATGGCTACACCACATGCCGGCATCCGGCATTTCTATAACGTTGCAATTCAATTGTATATCTCATATAATATAAATCGATGTATTATAACTAATAATACCGCTAGATTATTTAATTAGCAATACGACAAAATTATATTTTGTATGAACTTACCATTTTAAAAGTTTCTCGTTCTGAAGTGACTTCTATTAGAACAACACTGAAAATAAAAGATTAAAATAAACGATTGTTTACCTTGCCTAATTGCATGTAATCACGGTTTATTGTATTTTTTCTAAACTAACCTCGGAAAGTTGCCGTAGCTGCTTCTACTTCAGGTTCAATTCAGTTCATTTGTAGAATAGGTATTGAAAATATTGAAATTTCGTAGATATACCGGTTGTCAGAGTGAAAATTAAAACTTCCCCAGCATTCTCCAAATCTCCACCGCTTTACAAATAAAACGGAATTTAATGAGTAGCCTCCTTTATTCATATTATTTTATTCTTTGTAGACAGCCAAAGATTAAAAGAAAAGAAAACAAAAACGTTAAATTTTTATTAAAATAATATGTATTTATATATTTTCTACCATATCATACAAGCAGAGGTAATCAAGAAAGATGTAGAAATATTGTTTTGGTATATATTTGTCATTTAAAGAGGTTTGGTGAGATTTGGCTTACTGAAAATAATTTACTCATTTTTTGAGAACCTCTTACAAAATAGTTATTGTCAAATATTTTTTGTTCTTTTTTAATCACAAGTAGTCGTATTTTTTCCCATGTTTAATGCAAACTTCTAAAGTGTGGTAATTTATGTTCAAACGAAATATATCGGTGCTTGGCAACACTAGTCACTAACAGAATACAGTATAAAAATGAACAATACAGATGGTCAAACATAATTTTATTAGTACCTGGCTATAGTTTTTGCCAATCTTATTGCCGGCTTGAAGATGCCACAAGCTAACTTTAACCCGGCCGTAAAAATCAAATAGAGAAAATTATTGGACTTTATTAAAATAAGTACTAGCTTTCCGCCAGGGGCTTCGCCCGCGTGGTCTTTTAATTTTACATTACTACTCCGCTTAGTCTTAATAGTCGTAGCGTGATGATATATAGCATACAGCCTTCCCCGATAAATGGGCTATCTAACACTGAAAGAATTTTTCAAATCGGTCCAGCAGATTCGGAGCCTATTCAATACAAACAAATAAACTTACGCTTAGCTTCGTCTCTGATTATTAGCCTAAGTATACCTCAAGTCGTAGCCTGTCGTTTTAAATCATTTTAATCCAATATTTTAATTAATAAGATTGGCGAGAACTGTACTGTCACAAATAGCCTTTGTGGTTTTTCAGTGTAATTAATTATATTTAAAAATGTGATGTCGTAAGAAGATCTTGATCCTGCCATCTTTGAGCCTACCTGTTTCTAGAACTGCCTCTACGCGAATTTATTACTTTTGACACCTTTTGAGTTCTGACTCGGTCATTGACCTCTAGGTCAATCGGAGTCACGTAGGTCGTAAAGTAATATAAGTAAACCAATAGGACTTAGGTACTTAAGGTCTTGATTTAATACTCTATGCTTAAATTAGTTATACTGGTATACAGTACGTCATGATAGAAAAAGATATAAAAACTGTCACAGTGCGACAAACTTATCGGATCCAGTGGCCATAATACGAACTACAGTTTGTGTTCCGAACGAATTGTAGGTCTTTAAAACACAAGACTTAGGGATCGAACCCAAGATCACGCTAAGCAGCTGCGGAAGCGTCCACATGCTATCAGTAATTTTCTTTATTGTTAAATTATTTTTCATCTATATCATATACCATAAAGAGGAAAGATTTGATTGTTTGTATTGAATAGGCTTCGAAACTACTGGACCGATTTGAAAAAATATTTCAGTGTTAGATAGCCCATTTATCGGGAAAGGCTATAGGCTATATACCGTACCGCTATGACTAATAGGAGCGGAGTAGCAATGAAAAATGTTGCAAGAACTGCGGAAAAATTTATAAGACCACGCGGGCGAATCCGCTGGCGGAAAGCTGGTTGTTTATTATTTTGTAGGTAAAAAGCTTACATGAAACTAATTAAGCGCCATCGACATCCGTAAAACTAGGTAATGTATTAGAAATAACATTCCATATTAATTTGAAATCTGTTTTATTTTCTATCAAACTGCACTAAGATGGTTAAGTACATAGCTGATGATGCAAGGATCTGTAAAAAATAAAGAATGACAACATCTCTTGAGTATGTCCTTTAAAACCTTCATCTTTTATGAGCGTCATTTAAAAGTGACGTATCTAAAAATCCATGTATGAATCGGACCACGTATAGTGTAGGTACTATACACTCCCGTCATGGTCGTGACCAAATATAATTATAAATATAATATAATTAGGGATAGAGAAAGCAAATGTGGTTTTAGTCGGTATGGCCCATATACCCTGCCGCCTCGCAAGGTGGCCGGGATCCATGAGGATTAAACATTTCTCCTACTTAAACATTTCTAAAACTGGATAGTGGACAGTTCATTGTTAGTTACCAGTTCCGTGTCAGGCCTCAACTTAGCCTCAACAATCTATGTCAGTTCGGGACGTCTTAATATCTACTAGCTATTGACAATTTCAAAAAAATAACATTTCCCGTCTGGGAATTGAACCCAGGACCTATCTAAGAAGACAAAACATTTTTTTTGTAGCTATGAAAAAAGAGAACTTATTAATTTGTGATTTTATGTTGGGACTTATTATATTTTTGCATTTGGAAAGTGCACTGTTCGGTAGACGTGGAGCATCACACAAAATGAGGGTCCAAGAGGCGCAAAACAATCAATTATTTGAAGAAAAGAAGAAAAAAAAGAGCATAAAATCCATTTAACTAGCTTAGACCTAACTTCTCTTCTACAAAACAAAGTAAATCGAATTTTGATTTAATTTTTCTAACCTTTGACAGCAGAGCAGCATCCAGCGAAACTAATCCGTATGTTGTTATTTCATTACCTTGATATGAAATTAATGATGAAAAATGCTGTATCTAGAAAATTCCCACAAAATTATTATTACAAATTTTAAAGTACACAAGTTCTTGAACTTCAAACACTTAATTGATCTACGTAATTAAATTAAGTTGTACCTCTAGCAACAATCTTATATCATGTTTTTCTGTTGGAATGTTGTGCAACGCTTGTCCTATTAATAACACCTGAAATATATTTTATTTTAAGTATTACACCCCAACTCAGAGATGTCACTTAACCTTAATGAATCATTAACAAACAGTGGCTACTATATCTTGACCTATTTTTCCATATTCGCGTTTGTTGTCAGTGTACTAAGATATACTGGGTGTCATTAGCTAATGATTCATTAAGGTTAAGTGACGTCTCTGAGTGCGGCCCTTAAGTATAAGTACTACTTAGTGTGTAGATAAATGTATGATGCCAGCACTCTCATAATATGGGTATCAAATGGAAGGGTTTACTGAGAAGAATACGAAAAATGAAACGACTTCATTCCAAAGCCAATATGGCGGATCGCCCAAGATGGCGGACTAGGCTTATTGCACTTCCATGGTATGGTGAAATGAACCGAGACTGAAATAATCAGACGATAACTTACATTGAATTTAATCAAACCCAAATTATAATTGTAGGTATATAAATTCGATTTACTTGTGTATACAAGTATACTCGTACAATATTATATATATATATATATATATAAAATAGGTAAATCTGGGGACAAGTCATATCATAACAATTTTGTAGTGTAATAAATACTTTTATTAAAGGTAATTGGTAATTGTTTTAAAAATGATTTTTAACAATTAAGATATTATTCAACTTGACTTATACGGATATCTACTTACCTCTTGCTTCAATAAATTTCCTGATCTTGCTATGATATAAATTTTAATAATCTGATATATAATCCAAATGGAACAATTGACGATGGGATGCACAGAGAAGTTTCTCTCAACCACAAGACCGTGGTATATAATGTGAGACTCGCTAACTATAGAGTGGAAACATTGCAAAGTGGTTATCAACAAGGGCGCTTGGAATGCTTTGTTTATTTCTCTCTTTATCTCGAAGGCATTTTCGTACAAAGATTCTATAAACTGCAGCGTTAATATTTTAGTTTCTGCCTTAACATAACAATCCATGACAGGTATTTCATTTTTCTTTAAGTTTTCTATGTGTGCTCTTATGTCCTTCATTAGTACTATAAGCATTAAAATGAGCATATAGTAAAAAGCTAGCACGGTGAACTGAATCATTTGCGGCAGCAGGAACGAGACAGACACTAAAATCATCTTCCACAATGAATCATCTCGAGAGTAGTTTACAAAAATTTGCAGTAACAGCGCCGTTAGTAGAGAAGACATGATAACATTCACTTGAAAGTGAAAATGCTTTATTGCACGCTCTGTGCGCATATTTATTGGTTCAATGGCTTTTGCTATTTTATTTATTATTTTCACGTATACACAACGATTCCTAAATGCGCAGACGTATGCAGCTAGGCAAAAAACAATGAACGTAATAAGTTCTACAATGTAGTTAGCTTGTGTCATTATCTCTCTGGTCATTGTCGTGTCGCCGGTGGAATCATAAACATATTGGACATGCAATGCTAAGAAAGTCCACAGGAGCAATAAATATGAAACAGAACACACTGAATTAATATATATTGACTTCTTGATTATCGTTAAGCCACGTTTGCTGTTGTGGAATTTAATGCTGTATGGAAACAGACCGAAAAATGATAACACTATGTAGAGGGGTTTAAACATAAAGCGTATGTTGAGATTCTCATTCTTTTTTGTATAAAAATATTTTTTTATGTCCGAAAACATTAGTAAGTACTTAAGGTAATGACGGGAGAAATATAACGCAATCCACAGTCAACAAACATGAAACGCAAAATCGAACGCTCCGTATACGAATGAATCCCCACATCGCCAACCAGTTATTGTAAAACACTTAATATACAAAGTGAGGCGATAGTATCTTTGCACATTATTTATTCAGTGAGGGTTACATGCCTAGATGCACAACGTGGTATTAAATATCTATCAACAGTGAAATCCCTTTGCTGAATAAATATATAAAAATCTGTGACGTATTATGTAAATACAGTATCACAGTAACATAAAATTATGTGTGTGTTATAGCAAACACGTATATTTAGGTAAGTAAACAATAATGAATTGCCCGATGGCTAGAACAAAGACTTTTAAGGACTGATACGCATGAACTTAACTTTGCAATTGAATTGTTGTACTGTTTTTTATGAAATATGTTGAGATGGGGATTGAATCTAGTGTTAGTACTAACCATTTCACTCTCTTACGTAATCCATTTTTGCTAGATTGGAGTCAGCTAGGACCATACGAAGGCGATAAAAGAATATGTAAAATATTACCATAGTACCATAGTAAAAAAAAAATTGGATCATTCTTCTTCAACCGTTGTCAAAAAGTAAAACCTCTAGATTAACCATCAATTAGACAGAAGAAAAAAGTGAAATCATACTTCAAAAACTTGAAATTTTTAAGTCATCTAAAATTATGATAAAATTATAAAAGTTTATTTTTAAATTAAAAAGTATCAAAAAACATGCAAATATTGAGATATGTTTTCAGAGGGTGCCGTGGGGGTAGGCGGCAACTGTTGGACACGAGATGCAACGCGGTGTGTTACGATAAATTCTATGGGCGGAATGTCAAACGAAGAATAAATAATGACGAACGAAGTTATAGTACTTGTCCTGCTGGGATGAAAGTCACCATCTGTGGGGCGGCAGGCTGCACGGGTAGGTCACATCACTACCTGCAAGTATATTATAACATCTCAACGGAAATGAGCTTGAACTTTCTACACTAGATAATATACAGAGAAATGAACTAACCTAATGACTCCAGGTCATCTGCATCTGTAGTTAAAGTTAACTTAAATTCTTTATGACCCCGTGAAATCATTTTACATTTATAAATTAACGTCCCACCGCGTCATTTAAGTTTTTTCCGGCTAATCTTCGAAATGGATTATCATACGATTTTCACTAAAAGAAAAATGTTGGAGGGTTATATTTATAAAACTATGCGAAGGCTCGCTAGTTACAAACTAAGTTAAGGTTCAGAATATATTATGATTATAACAAAACTCGCTGAGGTTAAAATAATAATGAATACGTTACTAAGTTTGAGATATAAACTTAAGGAATCCAGTGCTGGTTTGTGTTCACAGACCGAGTAACCTTCTTTTTTTAGCTTTTATTTAGATTGTTTAATGTTAATATTTTACATATTATATTTCTGATGATTAGATAAACTTTACACACTGCAGTAGATTTTTTGGTAAAGTGTCTTATTTGTTTCGGCAGGTCAACCTCTAGCCTTATTACTAAAGCAGTGTCCATTGCTGGATGAGATAGCTCTGTACGACATGTGCGCTACTTGCGGCTACGGCATGGAACTCAGCCATGTGGACACCAAGTGCAAGGTGTCCTCGTTCTCTGGGCGCCATATGCTTTGTGACGCTTTGCAAGTATGCCTCAAACATTCTAACCTAACCTGTGCTTAAAACCTTCGCCATAACCTTCGAACTTAAAACGTGCTCGTAGGCGCCGTGCTACACTCGTAGCGGCGTACTACGCTGCTACGCAGCTACGGCGTAGCATAGCAAGCTACGCACTTCATTGGAATGACTGTTTGCAACTTTATATTGCGCCATGCTAAATCAGTCTTTGAAGCATTTTACAGCATGTACATGACCGATTATTATCCCTGAAATAAAATAAACAACGTTTTTCTTATTGAACTACTTTATTTTTTCTAGCGACGCTAATGTTCCATTATGTAAAATAGTTTTAGTAATAAAATCGTAACTAAAGCGATTCGTATTTTAACCTTATCTAGTCTTTTTTTACATAGAACTTTGGTTTTCAGTTATTTAGCCTGTTATTTTTTATTGTTGCGATTTTTTTACACTGGTGTGCACCGAGCGTAACTGAGCTATTAGTAAATGTATTTGTAATTCCAGGGTGCAAAGGTAGTAGTTCTCGTGGCTCGGAACATGGTAGACACATTCGAACATAGTGCGCCGATCGTGTCTGAGATTGCGCTGCAGATCTGTAACACATGCCCTGCGGTTAGTAGTGTGCGCTTTTTAATATAATCTTCATAATTGAAAATTCTATTCTTATCCAAAGTAAAAAAGTTTTAAGCTTGACGCTAAACAAACTGATAGTTATAGAACATTTTTTATAAGGTACCAACGAGTATGTGAATATGTATAGCAAAACTTCTTTCTGCTTCAATATAATTGACGTTCTTTCATAACAAACTAACTTCGTCAGACGAAAAATGAAGCAAAATAATAATTACGCAGAAAATCGTGCTCTTTAGATATTCCTCCACGTCGAGAAAATCTTACGAATATGCTTACTTATCCATTTTAGGCCTTCACGATAGTGGCGACAGAACCCGTGGAGAGTATGGTGCCTCTAGTGAGCGAAATCCAGCGTCTCCGAGGAGTGTACAACCCTCGAGCCCTCCTCGGCTGCGTGGAGTTGAACTGTGTGAGGGCCAACACGGTGCTGGCGGACTTCTTGAGGGCTCCCCCCGAGGCCGTGCGAGTGCCCGTGATAGGGGGAGCCACGCCCTGCACCATGGTGCCGGTGTTGTCTGCCGCTGTACATCCCTGCGTTATGACTCAGGAACAGGTATCCAAGAGTTTTTTTTTTACTTTAAGTTGTTTTTTGTCACAGGCACTTGAATATGGACCATGATCACATTTTCAATAGTACTCATTTTCGACTAAGAGTAGTAAACACAGAAACAGTACCTAAATAATTTCGCAGGCGATGATTTTCAATATAGATTGTAATTATAATACAAACATACTATCACGCCTGTATTCCCTGAAGGGTTACGCAGAGGTGTACTTATGTACACCCACAGTTCGCCGGTTTGGTTCCAATGTAATGGGAGGAAACAAATGTAATATAATATAGGTACTTAGGGCCTGTTTCACAGCATACTGATAAGTTCCCGATTACTTGGCATATTATTATTTCATACAAACATTGTTCCAATTTTGAATTTATCCGGCGGTTAGCAGCCAGAGGTGGTGAGAAAGGTCCATAATATAATGAATGTTACAGATCGAATGCGTTACTTCGTGCATAATGAGCGGCAACGAGGCGGTGTGCGCGGCCAAGGGATGCGTGACTGCGACGGCGTGCCTCGCCGGCGCGTATGCTATAGCACGCACCACCATCAACGTGGTCAAGGCACTGCAGGGCAAGAAGATCACGCAGTGCGCTTTCGTTGACAGTCTCAATACTTGCGCACCTGACTGTCAGTTCTTTGCTAGTGATGTGAGTTCATTTAACCGCTTTCGGAATCATCCTAGGGTCCGCGACATGATTTGAGAGGAATTGATTCTATTATCCCTAATACATCTATCCAAACTTATGTTTCTTTAGTAAAAATTAAATAAAAAAGACCGTATATATTCTCCATTATTTTTGTCACCTTATTAAGTAAACCAATGTTTAGTTTTTGTTAAACTCTGACCTTCCAGGTGATACTTGGTCCTTCAGGGGTGGAGAGAAATTTGGGCATACCAGAACTATCCAAGTTTGAGAACTGTCTTCTGAGTAATTGTCTGCCTTACATAAGGAACGAGATTGCTAGAGCTGTGTGGCTGGTAAGATATCGTGTTTATGCTAGGTATATAGTTTAGTGGGTCACCTATGTTATACATAGGTACCTAAATAGTTATGCAACTCATCATACTTTTGTGGACAAGAAAATGTGAGGTAAGGCTAAAGAAGATTTTTCTGGAGGATGAATCTAGATGCTTCAGTATCAGATTTGGCTGTAATAGTTTTTTACGTAGCTCAGTCGCGGGCTGATTTTTGAAGACTGTGTGATGTTTGCCAGTCAGTGAGTATTAAATAAATTATGGTATGTTGAGACACTTAGGGCCTGTTCCATCACCTCTGGATAGACACTAACGGCAGGATAAATAAAAAAATGGAATAAAATTTTAATACTAATTTTTTTTTTTTTTTTTATGAGATTATCTGATAATAATTTAACGGAAACTTATCAGGAGGTGGTGAGGCCCATATTGTTGTTGTGTTGCAGGTGTACACGATGTGCCAGCAGTGTTGCTGCGCGGCGTGCAGCACGCACCCCAGCACGTGCTACACGCCGCCCGTGGTGCCGTGCGTGCCGCCCACCACCTGGACCTGCGACAGCCCCGACGCCTGCCGCGACGAGTATCTAGCATCGGTACGTAGCCAGTAGCCACCGTGCAACATGTTGCATGAAACATCTAGATGTGCAGTCTTATAGGACTAACTTAATTTTTTAAACGTTGAAATTTTAATTTGTTTAATTATTAAAATATTGTAAAACCAGTTTTCCGCCGCCTTCCGTTTGGGTGTTTATTATAAATTTATAGCTTATGTTACTCGGCAAAGCAGTAGATTTCTAATGGTGAAAGAATTTTTCAAATCTGTTCAGTAGTTTCGGAGACTATTCAATTTAAAAAAAAATATTGATTGTTTCTAACGGTGCAGTAGTTTCGGAGCAACATGGAATGGAAAAACAAAAAACATTGATTCTTTTTTTTATCCTCTATATAATATAAGTAAAAATGGATAACGTAGCACCAGCGTCAAAACATGACAAGAAGAACGAATATTTTTTTTGTGGTAAGAAATCCCGTGATCCTCCAGCCAAAACATCAAAATCACATAAGCCCGTAATAACAGACGTTGTACGAGAGCCGTTCAGGGGTGGTGTTATACTAGAGGAAATAGTGCCCCCTTCCATGTGCTCCCATGTCCCACTCTTCCCGGTCTAATCTCCAAAGACCAGTAAACTTTTGAAGGTTTCACTGTAAAAATAGTATTAAATTTTAATTGAACATAACAGATCGTTAGCAATTTTCTTATGTGATCTAAATGATTAATCAAACGCAGCCTTTTTAGTCCAGCAACATTATTTTTGAATTAATTCATTCAATACTACTTTCCCCCACAGATTTGTCGAGAGATGACGTGCAAATGTGGTGGTACGGACCTTTGTTGGCGTCCGCGTGAGGCAGATTATGACGCAGCGCGCGCAGCCAACCTAACGCACCAAATACCAATACGTAGTCCAACCTGTACTGACAACAAGATCCCCAGGAGCGTCCGCATGGCACAAGAGATCAGGGAAAAAAGCCGGGACCCGTGTTTTTCCAATTTATAGAACATAGGAAGATTACCTATGTGCCGTATTTTAACAATTATAACTCTGAACGACATCTAGAAGAAACATACACCTCGTTGGATGGTGAAACGGCAATCTGTAGACAAAATTCAAACCATTTGGCACCTAATGCCACTCAAGAGCTTTAACTTGCATTGAAAATAAAAGGCCGATGATTTGTAGCACCGAAGTTACTACATCTCATTCAACCTCTTCAGTGTCCAGAAGATTTGTGCACCTTTGAGGAATGTGTATTGCACAGCTTGTAAGGGATGAAGAAAGCCATAATTAATTATTAATGCTAGGACACTCCAACTGCTAGACATTACCAGCAGTAGCATTTAGTAGCATTTCATCTCTTAGTTCGCAAACCGAAATTGTCTTTACTTCATTATTAAGTATGATAGAGACAAACGAATAATTTTTTTTTATTTCCTGCTGGATAAAGTATAGCTGGATACGTAATACGTTCATTCAACAAAATGAAATTGGCACAGGATTCTTGTGTTAGAACTTGTCAAATTCGTAGTGAGGTTTTATGAAGTAGGTATGTACAAATAAGTTGGAGATGAATAAATAAGTTTTGTTGAAATTTTAATCGTGTGGGTATATATTGCAGTTTGTCAGTAAAAATAGGAAGTATTCTTACAAGTGTGCAACCGTATGTTTAGGTCTATAAAAGTATAACTTTTTATGAAATAATATTTATAAATAAAAATATTATCAAACAGTAACTTATTTTTTTTTATTCAATACCAAAGCTAGAAAAACAAAGGACAATAACAAATGACGTCTGAATTGTTTCTTACATGTGCAGCACATGTTTTATTTTTCCTCGCAAGATGTCTAATTTTCCCCTGAGATTCCCTAAAATATCACAATGGTCCCCCTCAATCTGAAAATGTAATTAGTAATTAGAAAATAAAATTTAAGTCCATAATGCGATAGTGAGAATTATTTCTGTTAGTAAATATTATCAAGACTTGTAATAGGAATGTCCTTTTTAATCAGAAATTTTAACGAAACAAAAATATTTCGCGGATCATATTCTAATTCTTGCCAACCCTAACTTACACAACCCGTCGTATGGCGGTGACGCAAGTAATTTGAAACAAAAATGTTCAAGCTTTAGATTACCTTTAATCCAGTTTTGTTTTCTTTTTTCGGCAAATTTTCAGTAACGGTTTGCAAATTTAAATTGTTGTTTATGCATCTCTGTAATTATGTATGAGAGTATACGTAAGTACTTAATATAATGAAACAAGAATCTTGAATGTAAAATGGTTTCAACCACCCCTCAAAACAAATAAGATACTAAATCGAAGACTCATCGAAAACTCGGGCAAGAACTTGGGTGGGCTTTACGGTCTTTTTTTTAAAACATGGCGCCTTTTAGTTACAGCGGGCCAATCCAAGTTGGAATCTAACGTTCGGATCGACGAACGACTAAAAACAAAATGTATGCATGACATTTGTAAACGTCAGGTTTGACAAAAGCATAAGTATAAATATGCAAAATCATCGAATGTTCGTCGATGGAGCCCTAACCCTTAAAAAAATAAAGAATTAGTGACAGACGGGACAAAGTCGACATTAGCTCACCTTCGATACGGTGATGGTAATCCCCGACTTCGTTGGCTTGGCATTATCGTTAATTTTTCTTGCAGATTTCTAGAAATCAAACATTTACTTTAAATTACAGTACGTTTTATAGTTCTAGTTGTAAAATAATTAGTCAACGTTTGTGAAAAGATATCTGACCTTTGGTAAACATATGGTAATGCCGGATGGCTCTCCGTAAGGTAAAGTCTTTCTGTAGCAAGGTCCCACAGAAGCTTTCCGCTCTAACATCCAAGGTGCGGTACGATCATTCAAATCCTGAAAGTATAAAAGTAATCAAGTACTTGCACAGTTCATATATAAACATATACGAACTTGCAAGTGTGCAAGCCTATTGCAATTGTGCGGGCACAAATCTAAACTCCGAGTTACTACTGAGAATTTCATAGAAATACATAACAAAGAAAAAAAGACTCAGGAATATAACCCAAGGACTAACGTAGCAGTCGTGTTTACCACCACTAGACCAAAGAGGGTTATAATGATTTAAAAAATGGATTTCCGTAGTTTTAGGTTGATAATGGCATATTTTTTGCGCCGACCCAACCTAAAAGCACGCATTGATACCTAATAATAAATTTAATAGTTGGATCCAATAAAGAGACAGTCAATATAAGTATGTTCCATGTCTCCGACTTCGTTCCCCACCCACCTGCAGCTGCACCTTGTTCACATATGTCGCACTACTCCACGTGATTTCCTTCTTCTTTAACAACTGCTGAGTACTCGTAATCTGAAACACATACACGCGTTACCTATTCAAATTCCTGTAAAGATTATTAGGGTTTTCTGTAAAAAAACTGTAACTACTACATAGCAGTACCGACCTATATATAAGGCGCGATGGTACAAAATCCCGACGTTTCGGGCAGGTGAGATTTGTTTCAGTGCATCAAGTACTAAAGTTAATAATTACATATATTAAGAATACGTACCGGTTCATTAACGAGTTCACTTCCTAGTTTTCTTTGTAATGGAACCGTAGGCGCCGTAGGTTCGATTTCTTGAGCATCTTCCTCGTACTTTATTTCGTTAACCTACAATATTTACTTATACTATGATATAAAAAAATATTCGTTAATGATAAATATTGTGACTGACTAACCGGATTCCTTACATTAATACAATGTATTGCCGATTGCTATTAAATTGATTATTTTATATTATTACTTCATGATGTAACTTTGTTAACATGAGTAGAGAAGAAACAGAGACAAAGCTTCTAAGGAGCGAGCGTGCAAAATGTTTACTCTAGTCTGATAGGGTTACACAGGAGCATAGAATTAAATGAACAAAACGTTTTACAATCAGCTTTTTATTAAGTAAACAAACCTTTTCACAATCAGCTTTTCATTAAATAAACAGAACGTTTACAATCAGGTTTTCAGGTAGGATAACGCCTATGTTTGTAGTAATGTAGTGTACCTATCACAGCGCAGTTGTATGAAGCTTACTGTTCCTCCTCTACTCATGTAGGAAGGGCTTTATGAGCCCTTTTAACAGTTGACTTTTTAAAATAAACCCGAAAGAAAAAACATAATTCATTCAAAAATCTATTCATAGGCAATAAGAAAGAATTTGGCGGGTAAGACTCGCGATGACTTAGGCTAATATTCACAGACGACGCTAAGCGTAAAGTAACGCTTCCGTATGTCAAATTTGTATGACAATTTAACATGCGGAAGCCTAAGTTCATGCTTAGTTTCGTCTGAATATCAGCCTTAGAGGTCATAGAAGATGCAGACGTCTGCGCTAGTACTTTTAACGCAGTCGGATTTTTTGTTTCATTTAAGTTATTTTAATTCCTATGTTTTTGTTACTAAATGATCATAGAATCACTCTAGCCTAACATCTTATACATAAAGTTAAATATTTCACTTACAACAACGTTTATGATCTCGCTTGCTAATTTTCTCTGCAATAGAACAGTATCTTCAATGTCTTGACTTTCGGGTACATATTGTATATGATCTTCAATGACCTAAAACATCATTTTCGTTTATCAACGATTGTGATAGCCCAAAAGCTGATGATGAATTCGGAGGTGTTCAAGGAAATTTGAAATCATTGAATTCGTCATCCGAATTCGTCATCATCTCTCGGGATGCACGACCTCCAGGATGAACTCAGTGGCCGTACTACGTGAATTTGTTCCATCTTGTCTGCACAGCCAATATAAATAAGGCCCTGGTACTCGCCTATGCATGGCCCAGTCCCACTGCGAAGAACGATAAAAATGTATGTGTATTTAAAAGAGTGTATTAATTTTCTTGCCGGCTTCTCTTAGCAGAACAGAAAAAAGAAGTATTTATTTAATTTTTATCGTAAATATAATAATAAATGTATCATAATAAGTATTGAAAGTAATTGAATCATGAACCAGTGGAGACGAGTACTTTTCACTGATGAGAGCAGGGATCTTTTAAAGCAAATGATGGAAGACAGCGAATTAAGGAGACAAAGGAGAACATTATATTCAGTCTAATTTTGAAAATACAGTGACATATATTGGTTCGGTTAAGCGTGGGGAGGGCTATGTTTGGGAGGTTTCTAACGTGAATATGACTGCTACTCTGTATATCAGGATAGCTTAGGAGAACGTTATATATTAGTATGTGGGCTATATGATGCAGTGGCCAACAAGATCCTCGGATATGAATCCTATAGAGCATGTATAAAAGCAAGCTTTGAAACCAGAATGCCACCCCCCATCAACTTCGAAGAACAACCCGCGGATTTGCGCTTGCGCGCGCAAATCCCCGTGACAGGAAGAGTCATCTAAAGAACTAAGTGCTTCCACCAAGAAAGAGTATGACATTTACTGTTGTCAACGGAACGGACTACATGCGGAGTCCGTTCCGCTTGAAGTGGAAACTGGGCATGTAGACTTGTAAAACTGTAAAACCAAAGTTAAAAAAGGTCAATTGGTTTCACGTCTGATTATTACTTTTTCAATTTACTCAATGATTTTATTCTCAGCCTTTTGTCTGTACCGCTCATTGTGCCGGTGTGAACCTATTTGTATGGTCCATTTGAATTTGAATGGTAAATAATTAGGTATAGTAAAACATCAGTCTATTGGTTTGTTAATCGAAACTTTAATTTGCTTTAATCATACAGAGATATTTAATAAATACTAGGTATGCATGTTATTCTTAGTAATATACTTATGTGTTTTAAACCTTTTTGGCCTAAATCAACAATGGGAATATTATCATAATGAAATCAACAAAATCGGACAATACGAATAAAAAATATTTTTTGTTTTACTGAATGAGCTGTGGGCATACTGAATCTGTATACCAACCCCACAGGCGTCCAGGCTATCATAAGCAAAGAAAACCATCTTTATTAGTAATTTTATATACACAGCTAAGTACACACGCGATGTTTACACATGGTAAGTTTTCTTTTTGTTCAGCTGGCCATCCCCAAGCGCCGTAACCTACAGCCATTTTGGTAGTGCATCTTGGTAGACACTTATGATCTAGCCGCTGAACTATGTTTATTACATCACTTACAGGGTTCACAAAACATTTATAGCTTAATCGCTAAACGACTAACTAAGAAAGGGGCGCGACGGTCGAAAATGGCCAGCTGATGTAACATCGGGGTCCGCGAGCACGTCGTCGCAGGTCGTGTGTGGTATAATGCGAGTGTAGAGGCAGGATTAAATGCCGTCGGCGAGCCCACGCGGAGAGGACACGTCTTCCTCGGAGGGGGCCTCGTAGGGCACGCCGCAACAGAACAGCTGGCGCACGGCACGGGACACGCGCGACCCGCGCGAGTCGCTGCGCGGCAGCCCGCCCGCCTCCTCATCGTCTGACTACAACCATAACAACACGTTAACGCGTGCCACGTACGCAACACGCCGCAGCACTGACCCCCCCGCCCCCCCAACACTACAATCCGTCTCCTCAACGCATACCGACTTCAATAAATGGGATTGACATTATGTTACACATGGAGAGATTAGGTGCAACAATGCCGATCCCAATTCATTGTGCTTTATGCATAAAGGAGTATCTATTGTCTTGGCTGATCGGCTCTGTGGAGTCAAGCGTTGAAAACTTAGTGATTTTGGGTGAGGTTAAAGCTCAGCGGCTATGTAGCGTGCGGGCTGCCGCGTCTCTCCCTGCAGTACTAGCTGCCTACTCGTTTATCAACGAATAAGATCAATTCCAGGCTAGCTGACGATTCGGACACCAATATAAAAGCTGTTTTGTACAGTCAGATAAAACGACACCTTAATTGTAAAAATCTTGAAGGAACTCACCGCGGGTCAAAGATTGCTACATGATAATTGATAAGTGGCAAGTCCGGCACCATTTGGAGTACCTACTGCTGTCGTCTATGGGCGGGAGCACCAGTATACCAGCTTAACCTTTTGCCTCAGTTCAGAGACGTGCAGTTAGTATTGTCAACGATCCCAATCTCACAAATAGCCTAGAACCCTTTTCTGAGAAAAGACGTTACCTCTTTGTGTGTATTCGGGGAGTGTTCGGGGGATTGTTTGAAATGATGCCTACGGCTGTTTTCTATCACGGCACCTCTCGCCATTGGCGTGGAGTTGATTGACATTCCTTAAAACAACTCGGGTCCCATACTGGGCGATTCCAGAGGAATTTCATTCCTCCAAATATATATATACTAGCGACCTGCCCCGGCTTGGCATGCGTGCAAAAAGTGTTACTTCGTATATTGTGTCCGAATAGTCAGCTAACCCAATTCCACATTTTGAACAGCAAATTACTTATTACCTATGCTATGAGATCTTATACAGTAACAATAAACCGTTTTAACAGCAAGCAGATATAACCACTACGACCAAGTTGTTTAAAATAAAAAAAATTAAAATTCGTACCCATTCAGAAGCTTTTTGGGTCGCATCGAAAGTCCGCAACTCGGCGATTTCCTCCGTTATGCTATCTTCGTCACCCTTCTTTTCTGCCTCTGCCTTCGCTTTTAAATCAGAGACACCAGATGTCACTGGGCCCACGTGCGCTGGTATGGGCTGCGATGGTGGTGTAATCGTATCCGTTCTCTGCAACATTAACAATAAAGTTTAGAGAAACCCCTAAGTATGATTCACTATATTAACGATATCGCGTGGAAATATTTAATTGCTATAACGATGCATTTAAATTATCATGCCCATAAACGAATCCGTTATCACACGACAGTAGCGTGATATAAAGGTATTTGTGACAGAACAACATGAGCAAGGACATGATAGGTGTTATGATTCATTGACCTCACCTTCTTTTCCACTTCTAAAGGTGCCAATATTACTGTCTCGGGTGAGGCCCCTCGCCTCTTAGTAGTCGAAGATAATTTCTTCGCTACAATATGCTTCTGCTTTTCGGAAGACATCGCTTTTGAAGAAATTAACAATATATATTATTATTTGATAATACAGGAAGAGTCACAAATGTTCTCACTAATTTATTAAACGAGTATGTTCAATGAGTGTATTCACTCACCGTGTTCGCATTCCTTTCGTTCTTTGTTATCAGTACTATCAGCGGAATCTTTTAATTCTTCAACTACAGCTGTAATGAAAACGTTAGAGTTAAAAACTGCGTGTAGAAAATGTACATCAATAGTATGAAATCGTGAGGCTAAGTTTACTATAATATATTATCAGCTGAAAAGTATTTGTGACATTTAAATGGCGTCAAATATAAATTGAGTAGTGACAGTGAGTATAAGAAATTATCTTACATGGGACGGCGGGCGCCCGCGAACGCTTGTGATGCAGTTCAGGCGGCGCCTCGTCCTGCAATTCAGTGGGGCGGTACGGCTTGTGCCTGCTGGCTGTCGATTGTTCCACCATCACCAAGGGTGATCCGCCACCGGAGCCAGCTCCGCCGCCGCTTTTCTTTTCTTGTTCCGACATCTTTCACGGCTACGACAATTCAAGCATCCATACGTTATATTTACCCTAAATCGTTACTAATTTGTCACCAGAAAAATGGCTAACAATTTTTAGAAAAGCACAAATGGGTGAAACGTCACGCTTAGTAAATTTTGACAGCTAACTTCCTTGTTTTTCTGTGTCTTCCATTTTCGAAATGGGTCTATATGAAAAAGTATTGCAGTGTATGTAACTTTTGGAACTGATAGGAATAGAAGTATATAATTATTAGGAAATCTTTTTAATAATAGGAAATACATAGATTTCCTTATATATCTTAATAAATAAATAAACGAAGGTTCGTATTATTATATTTATTAGGATTTATTTATTAGAAAGTTTTTAGTAACTAGAAAATTAAGACTGGTTAAAGTTATTGGATGGTTTTTAATTTTGTACTTTGCTCTATTAGACGACCGGTGGCATCGGCAACAATAGATAGGAGAGATTCAGAAATACCGTTTTACATTTATTGTAGGTACAATAGAAAATAAATCGCTATTTGTCGCCAGTCATGGTGGCTGCCCGCTGCTTACCGGGTTTCCATCTTATTGCCCCGAAGCTACTTCTGAAGCACAAACCTTCACTATCGGTGTACGTGGACGAAGATTAATTAAATTAAATGATATTTATTTATGAAAATAGGTTTCAAGGACATTTTTACAAGTCAATGTTTTTAAATATTGTTTTAAGATCCTAACTGACGACCTCTGAAAGAAACGCCGAAACAAACTCAGAGAAACGTGGTTTCTTTAGGAAGGCCTTTTGAAAAAAGTGCCATTGCTGCTTTGAGGAGAGTATGTCCCTGCCGACGGCCGACGGCACGCACTCATCAGTCAACTCAACTATCATCATTTTTCCTCAGTAAGTTCCTTGGGAATCTGTGGGTGCGACTTGCACAAGATCGGCAACAGTGGCGTAATAGAGAAGAGGCCTTTACTCAGCAGTGGGTGTTACAGGCCGAGTAGATAGATAGATAGATAGAAGTTCCTTGGTACCCACATTGCTAGTATTTCTTTTTTCTTGCATAGCATCCTACTACACGCCACTTGAGTATCATTACAATCCAGTCACTCACAGAGACATCGGCATTTTAAAGAATTAAAGCGTTTTAGATTCGATATCTTTTTACCTAGTATTGTATTCTCTTAGTCTATGCACATACTAATGTATTTAAAACTTAGTTAAAATAAACGAACTTATCTGAATATACAAACTTAGAAGATAAAGTACCATAAATAGTGCTCAAGGGGAAAGAAGAAAAAACATTTCCAGTCAAAGCACCTGTCAGAATAATGTAAAATTTTCTTTTTAGTGTAAAACTAAATTATTGTTTTAGCCACACATCATTATAGTTCGGGCGGGTTGATTTTAGAACTATGCATGGGAAGAGGAAAATAAAATGTGATGGAAAATAAACAGTCTCCATCCAAGAAGAAGTTACTGTCCATCCAAGAAGAGAAGTTGATACGTGAGGTTGATTACGATTCTCTCGCAGGAGGTTCGGCCCGCCTGCCTAAGAAACAACTTCTTCTGGGTAACACTCACCTCCTAACAAAGGTATATTCGCTATCGATTGACTGCTAACACAAGGGCGTCAATTTCCAGATTTAGAGATCCTTCAGAAGAGACCAACGCACCGTCCGGCTCCACAAAGAGTACTCGTATCCATAAAACCAAGGGCGCCCGCCATCAAAACATTGTATATTGCGGAAAAGAGCCGTTTTCAAGCCAAAAAGGTACGTAATTATTTTTTTTGGTAAATATAGGTATAGTTTTCACTTGTTCGCATTGTAATCATCATTCGCGTATTTTTCAGGGTTCAGATAAGTCGGGTTCACGTCTCGGTATTGGAGACCA
The DNA here is from genome assembly GCA_946251955.1 of Acronicta psi. Classification (NCBI taxonomy): domain Eukaryota; kingdom Metazoa; phylum Arthropoda; class Insecta; order Lepidoptera; family Noctuidae; genus Acronicta; species Acronicta psi. The sequence goes on along the minus strand of OX276482.1, from coordinate 8,534,691 downwards.
TTCATCTTTTACCACTCGTAAGTTTACAAGTAGAGGATTTTACTTTTTGAATAGTATTATTTTGTTAAACAATGGTCTGACTGTTGCAGATTTTAGTGAAGATGATTCAAATATTATAAATTCAATTGCTTGTGGTACGGAGCAGCCTCATACGAAAAGTGAAATTGAAACAGACAAAGCATCCTCGGTCACTATTCAGGTAGAGAGCTCAGCAGTAGTTTCAAAATGTTCACACACTAACAGCACGCCTCAAAAGATAAATGTGTATAATGCAAAACAAAGGTCTGCGGAAAAATGCTACTTATATACACAACCACAGTTAAATATGAACCTTCCTAAAGTCGACGCCAAAATAGATAAAAAGACGTTAAATTCCAATAAAGTCGATATTGCCACATTAATTATCACGAACACATCTTCTGAAGATTCAGCACCGCCTTCTATTACCACAATTAACAATTTGAATAAAAGAATAGATCATTTGGAGCGTAAAATTTTGAGACAAGAAATGGTTTTCCGTTCTATAGATCCTAATATACCTCTGTCTTCATCAGATGAAGAGCCCAAAGGTAACATAATGAGGACTACATCTGGGACCGGGAGGCCTGGGTGTAGCTACATTCAGCAGTATAGCCATGTTCCTGAAACGTCGGCGTTCCAGCGCTATGCGCAGCAAGCAGCGCCGCTATCTCCAAGTAAAGCTACCACTTTAGAAAAAGAACATAATTCTGAGCAATACGGTCGTGATTTTACCGCTTACGACGGCATAACTGCACGTGGTCGGCGACAATGTGCGTCCGTACCATGCAAAAGGGACGACATTCCAAAAATGGCTGCCGAAAGAGTGCACAAGATTCGACACAAACTCAATCCAGTGCGCGATTATCGGCTGATGGATACCGTACATTACCTAGCGCAGGGTGAGTTTGCTCCGCGCGATGATGGCATAAAATTAACACCTTCGAGGGAGGCTGTACTAAGCGATATCATTTGGGAAGACGTTTGTCGCACACACTGGCCCAACGCTCGGCTCGGACGACGTGTGGCGCACTCGGAGAGGTGTAGCACGAGATGTGAGCTGCAACGACTGATAGACAGCTTGCTAAGAGAGCGCGTCGCACACGTGGAGCGCAGAAGGCGACGTCACTATAGAATAGTAAAATTAAATCATCGTCATGAAAGTTGTAGACCGATGGGTAAAACTGGAGATATCATCGTGGCCAGTCATAAAAATAGGCAGGGTGATGAGGTCGCAATCAGCGATCATAACGCTGCGAGCGCGATGATAGGCGAAAGACGCTGGGACGAGTCGAGTCTACGCAGAACTCCAAGGAGTCACGATCGCTTGGGATCAGAGATTCGACAAAATCGTCATTCTCTGGAGCGCAGACATGGCTACGAAGACTGTGCTCCAGGGCCAAGTTACGCGGTAAACAGATCTCCAACGAGTAGAGAGCCAACTTGTTGCTACCAAGCATCTAGTCCCATGAAGCCAGAACGGCGTTGCTGTGGAACTAAGAAGCGTCGCACCGGAAGTCGTGAGTTAACTAGCGGCAGTAGTTCTACGTGCAAACCGAGGAATCCTCGGCTAGTCGTGAAAAAAGTCGCGTCTCATCGCAAGCACCACTCTAGAGATGAGCCTAATCTCGAACATTACATCCTACTGCCAACTTTAGTTGTTCGCACGCCGTCTAATATGAAGCGGCAGAAGAAATTCAATGAATTGTATCATCGCATTCTAAACGTTCAGCTAAATAATGGTATGTATTCTATTTATTCCATGTTTGTTGAAAGAATCTTGTTAAAAGAAATGTTAGAAGTATTGATTGTTACTAATGAATTGACAACAATAGAGTAAATAGTACAAACCATAAATCTTTGTATAAAGGTAGGTATTAGGTACACACCTAATAAGTACGAATATACAGATTGTACCAAAAATTTGTTACACCTATCTTAGTAATGGGTGCTAACATTTTAGTAGTCGTCAGTTAGATTGCGTTAATCTCTTTCAAATTTTCATTCGTTTTACAAATTGCAATAATTTTTCAGCTCAAATCACCGCTCCTGAACCTACGCAGCCAAGTACATCACAGAGCCCTAATAAAAAGAATATTGGACTAAACATCAATATCACCTTGTCCAACAGTTCAGAGCAAATAAATAAAAAGTAGAAACAACAAGGCGTGAATATCCGTAACATACGAAATAGTTAAATTTTCATATAAATTATTTATATGTAATTTAAACATTTTTTTAAATATAGTATATCCTTGGGTAAGGTTGTTTTATTAATGTTCTGTGTGATGTCATGTGATGTAATTACACCTTGATTAATTAATTAATTAATTAATTAACCAACATCGATAAGGATCGCCGAAGTAAACAAAGTGTGGGTATTCTGTCAACAAGTTCCTAAATATAACTCCGTCTTTCTTCAAGGAAATAATTCCTTTTCTCCCCTCTCCCCTTTTTGTTTACCCCATTCCCACACGTTTTTCCTATCCACTTTGAAAAGAAGAAGAAAAAGAAGAAGAACAACAAAGTGTAAGGAAGTTTGACATCCTAGTTTCATGGCGAAGCAATCAAAACAAATTGATACAGCGCCCCCTAAAAAATCATCAAAAAAACCTGTATGCACAACTGACGATAATGCCCGTGCAGTTCACCCTTGTCTTATTAACATGCTATTATTGATTTGGTTTATCTCTATTGTCCATGAGATCACACGATAGAAGAAGACTTAAAAATCTTCGAGTTTTATTTAAACATACCCTATAAATTATAGTATTTCTAAGCTTATTGGCATATTATGTAATTCTAATTTTGGTGCGCTTGGCAACAAAATCGTGAAACGGGCAAGAATAGGTCACTATAATTTACCTACCTTCTACTCAAATTGACTAACATTAGCAAGTTTAGCAAGTAAAGACAATCGATAAAAAATAAAGGAATACCTACGTGCATTTTAGTTCCCGCCAAGACGAGCAAAAAAGCGGCACGGCCGTACCATACCTTTCTCGAAGCAATTCAGGCCATTTTCGATCCCCATAACTTCGTTGTTGATAAAACTAGAAAGTTAAAAATCGATCACTTTCAACGCCATACTTACATTAGTAGAATTGACCTCGTGTACCTACCTGTACCAATTTTGTAAAAAACGCGAAGCCTGAAGGTTTATAATTAAAAGAAGAACGGTGTCGTGTGATCATTAATATCGGTGTCAGCTGCCTTTGTGTCTTCACATTATATATTTATTTTTTTCGCTGAATCACATACAGCGCTCACCTAAAGTTTTTACCATCATGTGCGTTCAAAAAATGAGTTGACGTTGAACTGATGTTGAATAATTTAGGAGAAAAATAGGTGTAATAGTAACAGAATATTTTTTTGTGTAAATAAATAACACACAAGCGGAGGGGGTAAGAGGCGTGAGTGTATGTATATATAAATAAATAACACAGTCTGCTTTTTGCAGTATTCACACGCTAACTCGTTAAAGAAATAGAAAATCACTCAACTGGCAGACGATCAGGTGGCCCACTTGATGGTAAGTGGTAATCTCCACCCATGGACATCAGCAACGTCGGGGACAGAGCTGACATGACTGAAGAGTTAGTAATCTACCAGCTCCGCCACTGAGCTTTAGAAAAGGTTTGCTGCAGACTAATGGTCCAATGTATGGACTATGACTGAATTTCAGATTCCGTTTTTTAGAAAAACAAAACATAAAAACTCATAGGTTTACTGGCAGTCCCTTGAATTTGGACCCAAACTTATTGAACAAAAGTACTTAGTTAAATACGTAACTGCTATTGTACGTAACCGAACAACTAAATATACCAACCACGTTCGCAGCCACATTTTAGCCGCAAATAATTTCTTTATCAGCAGCAACTTGCGTCAAGGGGTGTACGTATTGTTGCATCGTTAGATAGCTCGATTGCTATGAATCGACGGCGGCTACGTCCAGTTGATAGAACACTCGCTATCACCACTGTTCTTATCGACTAGTTATAATCCAATAGTGGTGCTAAACTTAGCACAACGATATTTTTCGTGCGTGATACTTATTGACGAACTGTCGTCACAAAAGTGGTGTAGGTATTTTGCTGAAATTGTAATTTGCGTGGGTTGGAAAATATTCTTATTTTAAGACTTAAGAATACTTGGCCATCATCATTCTCTATGGAATGTTATTGTTATAATTATAGGTTTTTTGATCATCCATATTGGCCTTCATATTTAAAAAGTATTATATTTATTATTGTCATCTGTCTCTTCTATTCATACTTTAAATATATATTTCCAATTCAAGCCATGACAGCTACTACGTACTAGGTACCAAATTTTCTATTCAAAACTTGTAATATTTACGTATAAAGTTATAATAAATAGTGTTAACTAGGTACCCGTATGGAGCTTCGCTTGCGTATGCTGGTGGATTTAAAAAAATCTTATGTAATGTTCATACCGACAGCAGCGCCATCTTTCGGATCCAATTGTTTTCAAACCATCCAGGAATTCATTGATATTATTTGATAAATACATACAAAACTTCCACCATATCGATCCAGCCCTTTAGTAGGAGTTAGGTGACAAGTACACGTACGGAGGATTTTTTGTAGTTTGATAAAAAGTACCTATAGTTTCATATAATAAACATATTCTAGAAGTACTACAACTACTTAAGTTTTCGATGGGGCTATGACAAGCTAAACGGTGTTAGTCGGACATCGGTAAATATTTTATGAGAAACGATTTCCATCGCACACGGTTGCGCGGAATCGATTGGATAAAAAAGAATATAACCTCTGTAAACAAGCATAACTATTATAGTTATCTACATAAAAGTAACAAGATACTACGTATATCTTTACAGTTATCTATTGATAGAGTTACATTTTTTGTATGGTAAAAAGTATTTTTAACCGACGAACGCGAATCCGGAGGAGGTTCTCAATTCGTTATATTTTTTTAGTTTTTTTTTTGTATATTCGGCGATTTCTGTGTCAAATATAGACCAATTTAACTTTTTTTCGTCGGTCTAAAGAATATTTTTTTCTCTTTTTGTCATTTAGCTACTAAGGCATTACATTAAGGAGGATTGACATTATAATTAAGGAGTTCTTTTACCAGAGATTATTTTCGAAATTTTTAAACTTTAGCTCATAAACATATTATTTAATATTTATTATATTAGGTTTTACCATCACATTAAAATTATACCTTTGTATCTCACATTCATGTCATCACCATATTTAAAAACTATTACTTAGTCAATTTTCAAACACGACACTACCTCGTCCTCATTACAAACAATTATATTGTCCCAATTACAGTGGTTATAAATTTTATATCTGTTACCAATGGCCTGGACATTGAATGTTTCCCATTAGGATGTGACGCCTCTGCCTCGCTTTTTACTATGGAGGGCGTGAAGAAGTGGCTGTCAGAACGAACTGCAAAGAAGAATGGGATGTATGTGCACTATAGTCCGCCGAAACGTAAGTATTCTGTGTATAATCTGCGCTAACTGATATCATTCTCTGTTCTGAACAGAAATATCTTGATAAGTTTGAGCCCAGATTCCTGCACATTATTGCTACTACATACTTGCTTTACATAACAACATGCTTATTTTAATTATTGATTGAATAATTAAATTGTCTGTTCTTTGGAAAAAGGAATGTGCATTGAAAATTACCTATACTAATATGAGTAGTTACACCTCTGCATAATCCTTTGGGGAATACGCCTGCGTTTTCCCCAAAATCTGAGATCCTTTCGAAATTTTCTAATCCAATCAATGTCATTTAGCAATCGCAGTATTTCAATATCTCGAAAACTACATTAGAATATTCAGAAACATCTTTAAAGTAACAACATTGAATCGAAATCGATAGAAAAATAAGGCTGTGTAAACACTTAAACAGCCTGACAAAACATCGTGTAAACAGCTTGACTAAACCTGTCTGGAAAATGTACGGGAGCTTGCGTGCTGGCCAGGAAAATAGCCGCCGTAGCGCTCCATCAAACCAATGTAAACGTACAAAATTGCCATATAAAGGTAAAAGCTTTTTTCTATTCGAATTTGACTGTATATCGTTTTTTTAAACTATTACCGGTTCAAGAATGTGATATGACGTGTTCTTCACCATTTTTATAATAGAAAACCTTCCATAAGAAATAATTCTATATACGAATTATATTCTATTATAAAATAAAAATGAAATGCTGTTCCTTGGTAAGCGCATTACTTGACTAACGTTTTTTTTTAAATAATATCTACGAATAACAGAGCTCCTTCTAAGTATGCGCTGCGCTGGCAGTAAGAGGAATATTCGCTCAAACTGTCGGCGCAGTGAATCCTCCATAAACCTCTAAGAGGTTTTTCGGGTCGGCAACGCGCGAGTAATACCCCTGGTGTTGCAAGCGTCCATAGGCTATGGTAACCGCTTACCATCAGGCGGGCCGCATGCTTGTTTGCCACCTTAGTGGGATAAAAAAAAAATATCGGAAAAATAATTGGAACGTAAAAATTTTCAAATTCAGGAAAAGCAGAAGTCGTTTTCTATATATTTTCTATTTACACATGTTGTATTTATCCATTACGAGTAGTAGAACTCTTGATAAGTTCTAGTAATGGAATAAATACAACAATATAATGGTAACCGCTTACCATCAGGCGGGCCGTATGCTTGTTTGCCACCTTAGTTGTATAAAAAAAAAATATATTATGTTGAAACTATGTCAAGTCTAGTAGGGCAAGGTGTGAACATGTGAGTATTTATGGGCGAATAATAATTATAATTATAAATATTACCGTTAATGGGTAATTTTATTTCAACAAGTCTCGGTTGCGACGTGGCCGCGTGGGCGCGACGCGACCTTAGCGTGATGTCGTGAGAGTTAAGTTTTGCAGTACATAAATGTCATAAATATTGCAACCGCACAATACCGTGTGGCCGGCTAGACTGGGTACATTATAAATTACTTATTAATTAAAATAAATCACGTATTTAAAAACATCTGAAATATATTTTTGACGACGCCTGTAGTGTAGTGGTGGAACCGCTGCTAATCATGAGGTTGTGGGTTCGATTCCCACAGGACACAAATATGTTTGGGTTTGTGTGGGTGTTTCTTACTTATATTATTATATACTTGTATTTCCAAAAAAAGTAGAAGTCATGTATTATGTCCATTTTCTAGTTCACATAGTACAAGCTCTGGTTAGTTTGGGACTAGATGGTGCTGTGTAATAGGTCCCAAAATATTTATTTATTATCATATAATGAATAAGTAGTCGGTCCTTAAATGTATGTAGGTTTCTTGGCTTTTCTGAACTCTTTGCAGTCATTTCAAAGAAGCTTTTTTTATTACTCTATCGTTAAAGAGCTAGTGTAGATAGGACCTAGGCCTTATATTACGAAAAATAATACTTCTTCGTCGATCAAAAAATAATACCTCTCACTACTAATATAAAAAAAGTGTCACAACTGCATTGACAATATTTGCCATAGTGCAAAGTTACATTGCGTACTAACAGTACAAAAACCTATAATTACTTATACATAGACGTCAATGTATTACAAATTATACGTGTAACCAAAGTGAGCCGGTGTGCAGTGTACGTAAATATTGATGGGGTTCGATCACCCCCGGCTGTTCACCCATAACGATCCACTAAATGGTGTCAACTCACTGACATATCCTAACATGCTAGTATAGCACAAAGTAAGTGGGTTATATAGAAGGTAAGTATCAAATAAAGGTTAATAGGGTACCATATCCACCATGTTGGAAGTATTAGTAATTCTAATGACAGCTATGAATGAATACTTTGGAAATTAAATATATTATACATAATACGTACCATCACGCTATCCCCAAAGGGTTACCACAGTGCGCCGGTATGTTTAGGTAAAAAAAACTCAATAATACTGTGCTCGACTTGGCAATCGAACCCAAAACCTCAACACTGAAGTCTTCAACCTATTTACTGTACTAATATAAATTATTATTGTTTTTCTCTCTCTTTGACAATTATGATTGTGATGCCTTTTAATGCTTGTTTTTAACCGACTTCAGAAAAGGAAGAGGTTCTCAATTCGACTGTATGTTTTTTTTGTATGTATGTTAAGCAATTCCTCAGTCAGTTGTGGACTGGTTTTGTAATTTTTTTCGTTTGAAAGAGTTTACCCCAAGGTGGTATTTTTTGCTTTTTTGTTCCTAGGCGTTTTTGGAGGTGGTTTGTTTTTTGTTTATTAGTCTCAAATATGTGCATTTCAAAATAACTAAATCCTTTAGCTTTACCTTCCCATGAAATTCATACAACTAAAATACCAACCAAACATCACAGCATAATTAAATTAGTTTTACGCCCTAAAGCACTTTTCAATCGGCGCATAATTAAAAACACTTTATCTTAATTAACCCAGTTTCATGCAAACACTGAATTATGTTAGCGTGAACTTGTCGCATATCATTATTATGCTGAACTGTTTGACGTAGTGAAAGAAAAAACAAGTAACCATAAACTAAAACAGAAATAAAAATAAATGACAAAAATTTACGCTGGCAGTAGATAATAAAGTAATCATTTCTAGTTAATAAAAACTTAAGGTAACTACAAAAAGGTTTCGCTCGATAGCTATATCCATAAAACATCAACGTATAAGAAAGTATTTGTTTTGCATGCAAGGTTTGTTTTTGCCCTACGAGTGTAAGGTCAGCAGATGTCGCGATAAGTCGCCCACAACCGGCTGTTAGCGTATAAATCTTGTAATCTAACACCAGAAATAGCTGCCTTCAAACAGGATGTTTCTTACTACTTTCTTTGCGTAATGTAAATAAAAAAAAACTATTTTGATCACGTGTATTTCTAATAACATGGATATCAAATGATTGAAGAGAAAAAAATAAAAGAATAAATCATTGATTAAAGAAATTAAAATTTTAATGGTCAATTTTATTAAAACTTAAGCCTGGTAAAAAGCTTGCTAGATTTTGCAATAGATTTCCATACTCTCTTAGAAATTTTAAATTGGGTGTAAACCTGCAAAATTTTACTTCTCGTCGCACCGTATCGTATCGTCTACTAAGTCAATACTTAGTAGGATATTCAGTTGTTTTGGCAATCGCAACCTTGCTTACTTGTAAAGTATTAAATGCATAACGTCACAAGTGAAAATAATTGTTTTATGATCGCTCATATAATCACAATTACCTACTTACTTTGTAAAGATTTCACGTATTTTTCATGAAAATTATAGGGTTGAAGTTTTAAATCATGTGAGCCTGTGATTGTTTGTTACCCTAGCATAGGGATGCTGGAAAATGTCATCGGGCTAAAAAGCCACATTGAACAATTTTTCCAAAATTAATCAAATTAATTTCCACCATTTGTAATTAATCCTCGGCTATTTATTGTGGGAATCCAATCACCATATCATCAAAACCTGCTTTTTAAAGTTTTGCTGGCCACTTAATTATGCCAGCACTCTGTATAAAGCCAATCAGTAAATCGTGGGTCGCAATAACGCAGAAGACGATTGCTGGAGTGGCGTCGACTACGTTTCAGTTTGTGTGAGTTTTAGCTACCACCAACTTTAGCTGTTAATTAAACAGTACGTTGTCCCAAAGTAGATAAAATATAAATAATTTATTCAGAGCAGGTAGGAGTAGCTTTGGACTGAGGTCCATAGTAGTTGACAGCCAAGGACATTGTTAACACTTTGAATTTAAATTTTTTTATTCAGCCGTTATCGTCCCACGGCAGGGCAAGGGCATCTCTTCCATACCCTGCCTTCCACTCGTCGCGGTTAAGGGCTATCTGCAGCCAATCCTTCTTGTAAAACTAGCCAACCCTAGATAGAAATGTACTATTACACTCACGAGCATAGATATATATATTATACACAAAAGTGCTAAAGCGATTTTTTCCTGAATGAACGATTGCAACTTTGAGAGAACACCAATGTCAGTATAGTATTGTTTTGCTAATACTATGTTCGTAATACCACAAAATTATTTCAATCAGTAGTTTAGGAGAAAACAGCTTTTGAATTTTGTCTAGTGTATACATATTTATGCGCGTGACCGGTTCAAAGATTTGGTTTAAGTTAAGCCCGGCTAAGTCCGAACTAAGAATATTGTAATGGAAAATCCCATCATAACCTTCTTTGACTTCGAAATCGTACCCAAGATCTCACGCTCGCTCAACAATATGACGTAATCTTCAGCGTATATTTTTCCCATCAGTGGTTGGTGTAGTGTCAGCAGCTCAGCTCCGGCAGTGGGCGCGCGGCGGCCCCGAGAGCAGACTGGAGCGTGCCGTCCTAGCTGGCCAGGGTCGGCGCCTGCTGGCCGAAGCCGAGGCCTTGCCGCTGTCCAACCACCTGCCGACCCTGGTGGCCAAGTGTGACGCGCTACATGCGGCCGTGGAGAAAGGCTCTCTGCTTGAGCTCCAGGTATTACTGGTAATACACAGTGTTACAGAGTAGTGAATTAAAAGTAGCTGGGACTGAAGAACTAGGACAACATTTTTGCTATAGTGAGGACATCCTCATGGATACTACCAAGGAGGCGGTAGTGTAATGATGTATTCGCTTAATATGGTTGGCGCTATGGTCGGAGAGAATTGAATTCATGATCACCTCATCCGCCACGACACTGAAGACAGTCTGCGGAAGGTGAATTTACGACTGCAAGCGCACCAGCTTATAGAATGATTGCAGCCCACTATTCATATCCTATAAATAACATTATTATTGCCGAACTGGCAACCCTATCTGAACTGCCAGGCCAGCAGTGCAGTAGGATGATTAAGATAAAAATTTAGCTGTGGGATCGTCTTTAGCAATAGCCTAGTAATACTGTGTCCGCTAGCACTAATGTACTTCTGGTTAAAGAGAAGGATTTTTTTGTAGTTTTTATTTACCAATCGGTGAGTAAATAATAATAATAATAATCATTTATTTCCGTTAAACAATTTGCTATTACATTTCCTTAGGTACTAAAATTAAATTATATCTATTTTATTTAATATACCTAAGAAAATTTTGACTAGTGGTCTCCACACTAGGACTAGCCTGTCTCGTGGAGACCTTGAGATCGAACTAACAAATGTGTTCTTCAGGAGTCGATAGGTACTGTATGATTATACAAAGAAAAATATTAAAAAGACTGTTGACATAAAAATAAGTAATTGAAATTTGGTGTAAGTGTGTGTATGTGGATTATATATGTGGTTTGTAGCTGTTAGATTATGTCGCAGTGTTTTTTTTTTTGAGTTACATAATTACCAATTTCAGTTATTTTACATGTATAAAGTATAAGTAGGTATATAAAAACTAGGACAAGTACAATTACTTGCCCTAGTTCTTATACATATAAAATATGAGTAAAGTATATACCTATTAACATTCATTCAGTTATTATTACTTCCGCAGCTATCATTAATATTTCATGGACAGGCTCAAATACAACTGCCTACGTAAACACCGTAGCGCGTAGCTTCATGTAACATCAAAGTAAATATGTACTCAAGTCAATGGTAAACAAAACATAATTCAGAATAGAAATGGCTGGAACTTAACAAAAATATAATTTATGTAATATTATTACTAAAAAAAATCTTGACTACGATTTAACTATTTCGTAGCATATTGCTACGGCGTAGCGCTACAAAACGTAGCTCGTAGCAGGTAAACTAACGTTGTTTACGAGGCATCAGTGACTGTTGTTGAATGTTTAACCGGCAGGAGTTGTTGGAGAGCGACTACAACCGTCGTAAATACGTGATGTGCCGGGACGAGGCCGGCGTCGGCCTGCTGCACAAGGCTGTCTTCTACGACTACATGGACATCGCCGAGTACCTCGTAAAGAACTACCCGCAGCTCGTGCATCAGAAGGATTCTGTTAGTTATTTGATTTAATAAATATGCTAGGCTATAATAATGCCCTATTTCTTTATGTATCTATATAATATGTATATTGTCTCATAACCAGAGATCGGCGTAGGTAGTGCTATTCACGGGAATTAGTGACCGTTAACTTAACATGGATATGCCGTCTAAATCCTGGCATACATGTTACATACTAATTTATATCACATTGACGAGCAATCGTAAAGTAATTGTAGTTGTACACATGACGACATATCATGCCACCTGTTTCGGGTATAATCAGACCTACCTATTGACCAGCAAGTAATATGGCAAACAGCACTGTGCAGGACCAGTTAAACCAGAAATAAGTAGCCTGATATGACGCAGTGCATATTCATGGTATCTTTAACAGTATAACTTCATTTACATCAACATTCCGAAAAATATTCCCGTGAACCCCGAAAATCCCGGGACATGTCCATATTAACATAATCATTCAGGTTCATTGACCGAAAATAGCACTACCTACGCCGATCACTGCTCATAACATATAATTATGGTTATATTCCCTGAAGGCTTAGGCAGAAGTTTACTGAAAGAACGTTAAAATTTTGACAGTATACGAGTATTTCAAGTCCACTATTATCTATTGACACTTTCCTCGACCTGGGAATCTAACTGACGCTTAGTAAGCCGCGGCTATCTAAGGGGCCTGTTCCACAGCTTACTGATAAGTTCCCTAACACATAATTTCATCAATGGAACAATGAAATGTTCCATTTTTAAATTTATTTGGCACTTAACCGCTAACTACTAAAAAAGCCTTTAATCTGTTACTGACCAGTCCAGTAAGTTTCATCGGTATCATGCAAGTATTAGCTACTAGTGTTGGGTATACAGGAGGGTCGCACACCACTGCACTACTCGTCGGTGTGCCGCGACTCTGCTTCGCTGGCCGCGCTGCTGGAGGGCGCGGGGGCGGCGCGGGGCGCGCGCGACGCGGCCGGCCGCACGCCCGCACATTACCGCGGACACGCGCGAGAACTACTCGCCTTACCCGACGCCATGGCGCGCGACAACAAGAACACACCAGGTTAGTGGACATGTTACTTTACTTTTCTTGAAATTGTTTTTTTATAATTTAGGAGATCTGTAATTAGGTCAAATATTATAAAAATGAAGTTTCGGGAAGGTACTTATTTTAATTGTTTAAAGTAATTAGTTTTAGTTAGTCTTGTACAATGTTGTATCTTAATTCGGTTAGGGGCTTGTTTCAACACCTCTTGATAACGACTAACCGCCAAATAAATTAAAAAATCGAACAAAATGTGTATGACATTATCTACCAAGTAGGTACCTAATTTACTTACTATACTATAAGGTGGTGAAACAGTTAAAATATTTTCATCCCACCATCTCGGAAAGACTATTTTTACTCTTCGATATCTGAGTGCAAAAGTCGTTTTTATCCTCTAGAGAGACAAAGTCAATTGAATTTAGAACATCGTGCTTTTACCCCCCTGGCGCCGAATTTATCATACAACTTTTTTTTAATTTTTTAAAAACTCAGCCTTGGAACCTTCCCTAGGTTCCGAGTCTAAACGCAACAAAGTATCGATAATGTCGAATCGATATTTTTTGAAAATATCTGTATCGATACTGATATTTTTATTTAAAAATATTGATATATGGGCGATATATCTTAAAAACCAAATTATAAAACAACAAATCAAGTCGACCAAAAACAAAAAATACATTAAATATAATTTGTTAAAAAGATGTTAGTAAAAAAAAAGCATTCCTTTTTGGGATTTTATAATCTTAAAACTTATAGATGTTTATTAGATTTTTATACCTTTTTGATACTTTGAATTTTATATCGAAATATTAAATATCGCTCAAAAATATCGATACATTAAAAAAATAATATCGATATATCGATGTATCGATATTTTTTCAACAAGCCTACCGGAACTTTCTTGGTGTACTTTTTTAAGTCACTAACACCAACATTACAATATCTAACAAAAATATTACACTCAAGTAATTGTAGCAACGTTACTTTCAATTTCTCTTAATTATACCTAGTATTATTTGTTATAATTTAAAGAATAGGTATTCTGTAAAACTTACCTATCATATAGTATTTAATACCTAAAATGAAATAAAAGTATCTTGTGGTTGTAAATGTTTTTTTTAGTCATTTCCTCGCTGAGGTGGGATGAAAAGTTACGTGTTGCACTCGAGTGCAAAGATTTTTCACCTTGTGCTCTTTTAATTCCCTCGCTAACGCTCAGGATTCTAATTTTTGAATCACTCGCTCCGCTCGTGATTCAATTTTAGAATCCTTCGCTTGCTCGGTCATCAAAATTGAGCACGCGGTTAAAAAGCAACTTTGCACTCTTGTATAACAAATAACTATTAAAATAGCATTTTTTTCAATCATTTCAATTAAAACGGCCTAACAACGTATCTTTAACAGCCATATGCAGTTAGTAGACATTAAAAACTATAACTACCGAGAATTGTCTCATTTGTTCCATAAGAAGCTGGATACTCATCAGGGCCATCTTAGGGTCCTTAAGATAACATAATAATATAAAAGAATCTGGGACTCTTTTAAAATGTAAAAAATAGTGAGTAGTCGTGAAAATGTCATGGAAAAGTCGTAGCGGATATCATTATAGTATCGTAAATGCATTGTCAAAAATTCGAGGGTTGAAACACTTTGTTTATCAAATGTGCTTACCAATTGATTCAATCAACACACAAACTACCATAAACACTGTTTTAGTATTATTTTAACTGAAGAAAATCTACAATCCATTATGATTACTATACGACGCGGCATTAGTGCACAGTGATGGATACAATTTGAATGACAGAATTCTACGGAGACCTATAAAAATATTTTAGGGAATTTTACACAGCACCATCTAGTCCAAATCTAAGCAGAGCGGATATTAGATGGATGGATATAATAATATGATAAATACTTTTTTGTTTATACATAAGCAAGAACCAGACGAACAAACACTTATGTTCATCACAACATAAGTGTCAAATTCAGCCTGTCGAAACTTATCTATACAGAAAATTTGAAGGTTTAAATCCGTTCCGTTTCTTCATAAAATGAGAATCCATGTTTTTGAAGAGCTGTTTTTATTTTATTTTTCTCTGCAGTAAAGTTTATCCAATCGTGTTTCTGTACCACAAATTTATAGCTAAAGACATGATGAATGACATATAATGGAAATATCAGATCCGTATGTTTTGTAATGGCTGACAAATATTGAGATCCATGACGCCCAAATCTTCAATGCGTCGCGGTGGTCTTAATATTTGTGTCCTGTGGAAATTGAAAGCACAACCTCGTGATCAGCAGTCAGGCACTCGAACCACTAGAGCATTAGACGTAGAATATTTTTTATGTAGCCACTTTTAAATGCCTCTGCTAGGCAAATTCCTCCCCTAACTTAGTCATTTAGGACAATTTATCGAATATGTCGCATATAATATGACTCCGCACGTAACAATATTTTTCTTCACGAATAATAGACGTTTATGCATTTCTGTTTGTAAACACACATGATTCAGAGCAATTCTTAGTGAAAGAATACGGTATTACAATGGTTGGTTTTTATATTTTAGATAAATAAACTATAATAGAGATGAGCTCAATTCTCAGGCCGGGCACAGTATTATCGGCATTTTCTCCTAGTGAATCCTTAATAACAGTTAGGAATTTGAATTTATTCCCGGTTTATAGCAATAGGCACCTACTACATTTGACCAGAAACATACCGACGAACTATGGGTATTACATAACTGCCAAACTTCGGGAAAAATATATGATATGTTAAACTTTAAAAGAAAATGTTAAACGGTTTTCACTAGGATCCATACAAAAACAATTGCCCATCCGAAAAAGATATACGGACTGTTCCTACTTAGTCATCAATGCCCGCTAACTGCCAGATAAATTTAAAGATGTCTGCCACTTCTGCCAGGTAATTTAACGGGAACTTACTGAGAGGTACAAACAGGCCCTCAACTTCCTAAAACTTTATAGAAGTGATTGTAAACAAAATGTTTGCATTGCATAAAAGATACGAAAACTGCGCAACGTTGACCTAGCATAGAACAATCTTTCGCTGATTTACCTGCTTTACTATATTTTATTTAGGTACTTATGAATACTGCAATAAAAAGTACACTTCCTTTCCTTCAAAAACAGTTGTGAATAAAGGCTAGTTGCTAGATATATTTATACCACAAATATTATTGCCAAGAATTAATCACTCTATTTGTAGCATACATTATTTAAACATGGTACAAACCTGCATGTATAGAAGCAATATAGTTAAGCTAAATGCAGTTTTAATGCTGTGTACCTATCTATAATCATCAGTCGTTTTATTTTAATGTTATGTTGTGTATTTTTGTTATGTACTTATAGAATTTATATAAATGGATTAATACTGCGAAAGGCCACACTGAGATAAGTTTGGCGCTGAAAAACCAGTCCGTAATATAACCATATAAGTCCTGTAAAGACTTAATTTATCATTTGTAAGCAGTGAAATAAGAAATAGCTATGGTCAGTTGACTGTTGCAAATAGCTCTGCTTGTTAGGCTGGCTGCTAATTAGACGGTTGTCCCCAGAGTCATTTATAAACCGTAGGTACTTACTTAGTGCTGTACAATATCGTCAACATTGACGATTACAGGAACTTATAAACTCCCAATATCTGGGCAATACTGATATTGTAATGATTAGTTTTCAGGCTTACGGGCTTTCATGAGTGGTCGTATGAAGTCGGCTTGACAAACTCTTCATGGAGGGATCTAGATGTTTGCAACTTCCTTGCACTTCACCCACGCACTCTATATTTAGCCATGTGCCTCTCAATAGTCTTAACAAATGACTAAAACGCAGTTATTATTTTCAATCTTTTTATCATAATGATGCCAGTATGAACAGCTATGTACGCCTATCAAAATGAAGACTATTTAACTAAATATAGGCATTGCCCGCTGACTATACTAGAAGAATGAGTTACAATTTTCTCTCTATTTGTTAAGATATTTACTTATTATGTTTTGTTATGTGTATACGAGGGGCTCGTAGCCAAGTTGTAACTACGCTGATCAACCGATCTGCAAGGTTAAGCTACACTTGCCGCGGTCAGTCTGTGGATGGGTGACCATTCTCAACACATCGAGACCCCTCCGTGCCTCGGAGAGCACGTAAAGCCGTCGGTCCCGGTTGTCATACGAACACCTATGACAATCGTTAAGTGGTAGTCAAAAGCCTAAAAGCCTGACAACCAGTCTTTCCTTCGAATATCGGTATTGCCTAGAAATTGGGTTGCGGAGGTCTGATGGCAGTCGCTCCGTGTAAAATACTGATATTCAGCCGCATCCTGGTTAGACTGGAAGCCGACCCCAACATGATTGGGAAAAGGCCAGGAAGAAGAAGAAGTTTTGTTGAACGCAGAAATACACCTATAACAACAAGGAATAGTAATTACGTTCTGTATACAGGAAAAACCTATTAAAAACCTGAAATATTCCTGCAGATAGTATCATATTGATTGCATATTTCTATGTAAGCTCACGTTATGGCCGACTATTTGTGACAGAACATGAAACCGGCAATTATGTCCACACTGCTTGTACTGAAATAGCTGTATGCATTGAATCAACAAACGGTTATTAAAAATAGCTTTTACATCGAAACGAATCAAAAGGATTTTTGATGCAAAAAAAATCCATTGACAAATTAATTTAGGCTATGGCTATTAGCGTAAAAACTTGATAATTTTTACGGCCAGGATATATAAAACTAGGGAATCCAAATGAGGTATTCAGTAGTAGGCATGAGTCCTACATACCCTGCTGGCTCTCCAGGCAGATGGCAGGGATCCATATTGCCTCAGAACTATTTAAACAAACTATCTCAACCAATTTTACTTTGACTAAACTGCAATATAGGCCTTTCTATAACCTGTTGAAAAATATCAGTTTCTTCAACCAGTTGTGTATAGAAAAAAACTATATTTCATCATATTACATTTTCACAAAAACCGCACATGATCCATCGCCATAATGAAATATTAACGGAAAATTTAAGCTGTAACAAAATAGGAAAATAAAAAACTCCAGTTTGAATTCCAACACGAGCTCACTAATGCAAGAACTTTACTGCATGCAGAATAGAATGCATTTGAATTATTTGTTGATTTTAGATTTAGGGTGTCGCTACACTAGGCAGGTACATACCTATTGCTAAGAAAAACTTTTGAGTTAGGAGTTTGCCAAGAAGTTTATTCCTTTACTATTTATGTACACGACTAAAATAACATTTGAAGCAGGTAGTTAAAAAAGTATCTAACGTATAATGATTTAATTATTCAAAACCAGTTACATACACGTGGAAGAAATGGGGGGAGGGCTTTGCGGCTATCCAGATATGGTGACACAAGCTTACAGGCCCTAATCTATCTTCTTGCCAAATTTTATCGAAATCGATTCTAAGATAGATTTTTTTAGATTAGATAGAAGATAGAAAGTTACTTTTGTTTAAAAATGACATCTTGATTTTAATATATGATGATTTCTGGTATTTAAAACTTGTTTTTACAGAATTTTTAACCTCCCAGTATGAATATTAATATTATTTATTTAAACTATGTAGGTACAGGGGCTTAATATCATGTCAAGCGTGCATTTAAAACGCTGGCTGCTAGTTATTAGCCAGTCGTGCGGCGGCACCCTCAACTTAGATAAGTATTTCAACGATAGGAGCGTCCGACACACGAGACATGTTTATTTACTCAAATATTTTAAGACCCAACAATTTATACACTTGAAAACTGCATAAGTACCTAAATGTTGCATATTTTCAATTCAGTTTCAGAGGCTATGCTTTATGAAATATAAATACTGGTGAAATGCAACTATTATCACAATTATTATCATAGGTGTCAGTATTATTATCATTTTAGTACCAACATAAAATCCAATATAATTAATTATACTTTATTGAAAACAATACTATTAATAAGTCGCCTTTAAGTTTTTCTTGTCTAGGTTATATTAGAAATGAGAGTAAATAAAGCTGACGATTCGATATGAAACAAAAATAAGTATGTTAAACACGTAGGTGCCTACATTCATATGTAGGTCTCTTGCTGTATTCACATTGTAGGTATCAATCTTGATTTTAATGCAGAATTCTATAATCTATCTGATTCTTTAATTTAGGCACCCTCAGAATAAATTCCTACCAATCATATTTCAAGCAACATACAAAACAAAAACATACTCTGAGTTTTCTTATAAAATGTAAATATGTAAATAGTTAATATTCATACGATTTCAAAACGAAATAAAAACAACGATCATGTTCAATGATTTTTAAGACTGATCGGTCGATCTGCAAGTAACATAAACACACTTAAAACAAATAAGGTAAATTCAGTTGAGCAAAGTGTTATTGATTGATTGTTATGGATTAGTGTCTGATTAATCATTGATTCGATTCCTTTTATAATATGCCCAGTCATACTTAATAAGTATGTTGCGGATGTCCTATATTCATTATAAAACACCAAGCACATCAATAATTAACTGTGCATGAAGCCTCTGTCACGACATTGTCTGTCATCGGCTTGTCCATTCCGATATTTCAGGAACATACATACATACATTAACTTCATTAGCGTGTTAAAGGCTCGGCTTTCAGGCTTGGTGTTGCGTGGTTATGAATATTTATTTTTATAGAAGCCTTTCTACTCTGAAGGCACGACACTCCCCTCTTAGTATATTTTATTTGCGTCCAAAAACGATTGGTCATTCGTACGCGTAACTTATCTGCGAAGGACATCAATGAATTAGTTACGGGTACATATTTTTAGAACAAAAGAAAATAATGACGTCACGATTCAATAAGGCTCTGCCGTCGAAATTATTAACTTTAATTAATGTCAAAACTAAACTGAATTGTTTATGCTAATTTCTGTGTATATTTCTGTCCTACATATACTTACGGCAGTGTAAGAAACTTTATTCGAATTTGTTACTTCTAAGCGTGTTCTTACATGATAAGATCGTAAAAACTCTACAGTTCAAACAAATATTTTTCAGTAGTGAAAAGTTTAGATAGGTACGAGCTTTCTTATTAAATAAATTAATTGTGAATTTTAAATGACCATAATCATTTAACTTCGGTCAACTCTTTAGTAGATACTGCTTGATTTAGTAGATACGCTAATATATAAATCACAAAACGCTGTAATCTAAAATGAAAGTACCCTACTTTAGTCCAATCTTAAAATATTCACTACCCCCCCATTCATAACAATATAGCAGCAATTCAAATACACTTAACAACAAGCCCGACAGGCAGTTCTTGAAACTTGAAGAATTCCGTAATTATGTGTATCACGCGTACAATCTAGTTTGTTTTGGGACCGTTTTGTTGATTCCCATTATGTTAATCTCGGTTAGCGTGTACGAACACGCAAACTTGTTGCTTCGCCAATTTTGTGGCTCGTTATTATTTGTACATAATACAATTTGACACGTTTTACGATTGTTGACTATAAAAGTGATTCCTCAATCTTATAGATTAGCTATAAAAAAAAACAAAATACCTAACCTTATTTTCGCATTCTAATAAAATAAAGTAACATACTGATTTCTGACACTTACGCGAATACTAGACATTGAAATAAAACTACTTTTTACGGATTTTATCGCGTTATATTGATATTATTTTAATCCCGACGTTTCGGACCTTTTTACCACCTGTAAAGTGTCACATACCTCTTACAAGATGCGGGAGTATACAAGCTTGATTGTGACTGTGGTCTCTCTTACATAGGCCAAACTAAACGAAGCATAGGGACCCGCGTAAAAGAACATATCGCTGATGTCAAACACCGCCGTTCTGGAAAGTCTGCAATTTGTGAACACACCCTTGACAAGGCCCGGCATTACATCAGATTTGATGAACCACAAGTCCTCGCAAAAGAAAACCGATTCCTACCCAGGATGATTCGTGAGGCCATTGAAATTAAAAAACATCCAAATTTCAATAGAGAAGATGGCTGGGTCTTACCACCTGCTTGGAACCCTATTATAGATTCAATTAAATCTAAATCCAAGCCTAAAACTGCAAGACTAAAGGATACGGTGAGCTCGTTCTGCGTCAATCGGATTGCCAACAATTAACAAAAATGTAGGGTAGCTGTTAGTAATTGAAACGTCGAGACGCCTACCACCTTAGTCACCCGTGACCATGGACGCTGTAAAGGGTCCGAAACGTCGGGATTAAAATAATATCAATATAATGCGATAACATCGGTAAAAAGTAGTTTTATTTCAAAATAAAGTAATTAAATATTTCGTAACTTTGATACCTATTTTCATGGTTACTCATTTTCAACTAAAAGCTCAGTGGGTTTAAAGAATTAAGTATTAAAAAAAATACCTTTTGCTTGTCAAACATTGAATACCATACAAAAGAGTACCTCGTACTTGATGATCGTCCTACATTGAAAGACATGTCGGGGTCGAAGGTCAAACAGCAGGTGTATGTGATCGATCGATGGCTAAGTCATTAAACATTAAAACCTATCTGTCTGACTTTCATTCGGTCTGAACAATATAACGAATGTCCTTGGCACTTTAAGTCGACATAAATGTAACTGGCCATAAATATTTACTTAGAAATCCGGCTTTAAACTCGGCCAGACCCATGCATTATAGAACAGTTTAACCAAATGTTTTATTTAAAAGTCCTCTACTGACCACTATTCAAATCATTGCTATTCCTGGAATACATCTAAGTGAATGCATTATATTTTTATTTTATTGATTCTTCTTTGATGCTATTGTAATGTACATCTACATGCAAGTTTTTTATCATTTTTCTCTTTGTGATCCATTCAGAAATGCAAAATGCATGCGGCATGTGACCGTTCCTTGTGGAATTCTAGGGGGAGGCATTTGTTCAGCAGTGATCTAGATTTGGCTTTTAATTAGGTTAAGAAGTGTTATTGAGATTTTCTATATTTTTGTCCATAATAAAGGAGACTTGATAAGATCTCAGGAAACTGCGGGTTTACCTACATTATTTTTATACAGTTTCGCCATAACTTATGTTTAAACATATTCGAATATAGGATACTAGTATAAGTAACACACACATCAATACATGGTACACAAATATCTCCATGACTATAGATTATTGATTTTTATCAAAATAGAATTACTTACTCCAATTTATTTATTACACAGAGACAAACAAATACAAAATGATATTATATTATTAAAGATAGATATTGAATATTTACACTGAACTGTGTCCTCATTATTTGAAACTAGAATTTTCTATATGTACTCAATTATTTGCGGGCACTCAATCGACATTCGATTGATACAAGCCTCATTGTCACGCACCTCCTTAATCGATTTGTAGAACTTTCAGTATTTAAAACCAATCGGATTGTGTTGAACACTGTTATTGGATGATAAGGATCAGTTTGCTAGGGGTAGTACATTGGTTGATCAGAGTTTAAAGCATTTGCAAGATTTGTTTTTAGGGCCAACCTGCGTTTTTTTTGCCAAGAACATTTCTAGTCTTCTTCTTTGCACTGCTCGGCCGGCTACATTAACTGTCATTTAGTCGATCATGGAACTATTTAACAGGGATAATAATAAAAGAGAAGATAGTCCAAATTATACTGGAGAGTCCAAATTTAGATTTATACTGGATTGGATTTGGAATTTGTGTGTGTGTGAAACTGTTTATGAATATTTTTAACAAATCTTACCTACTTAACACGTATTTCTAGGGCCGACTTTAATATGTCAGACTATTTTTATAAAAGCCTTATCGATATAACTCCTTATCTATATAAAATCTTTATGACTACGCATTACTTTACGCGTGAAACGAAACCAATAAGCGCTAACAACTGTTAAAGAATTCGACTATTCAAATAGTTTATAGCCTTTTCCACCATTTTTCTTGTGAATGGTGAACCTTGAACTTTTCCATCGATTGCAATTCCACGTACAAGTAGTGGCACATATTCGACGTTCCTTTCAAACTAATGTGTCGGTAAAGCGATACGACGTGCTAT
This sequence comes from Acronicta psi, assembly GCA_946251955.1. Lineage (NCBI taxonomy): Eukaryota > Metazoa > Arthropoda > Insecta > Lepidoptera > Noctuidae > Acronicta > Acronicta psi. Next base: position 8,511,641 of record OX276482.1, on the reverse strand, counting down.
CTTGCATGTTACTTCGAACAAACGACGCGAGGCATATTGTTGGCATAGTAGGTACTTGGTTGAAATATGTAGCATAAATTACTGTATACCAACGATTTAATTGCAACTTGGCATTTTAAAAGAAAGAATGAAATTTATTTCTAAAAAGATTTTATTTCAACTTTATAAGTATAATGTTGTGTTTACTTAGTACATATTTTATTAACTGATTACTTTAATATCTACGTTTTTGCATCTATCTAGCAAAAGTTCTCTTACCTAATTATTTTCAATAATAATACTTACAAACATTTCTATTGGTTATATAAAAGAGATAAAGATTCAGGACACTTTAGATGCAACATGCTATCCTTATATACGTAAGCGATATTGTATGTGAGCATTTAGGTAGGTATGTAATTCGAAAGCAGTGATGATCTTCTATTCAAACGCAATTGAAAAACCACGATCTATTGTGTTTTCAGTCACATTTGATGGCATTAGCTAACCATTCAATCTGTATTAAAATTTATATTGTTTCGTAACGACAATTACGAGTTCCGTAACAATTATTGCTGTGGTAAAAAGATATAAATAAACAACAAATTACAATTTATTATGTAACTTCGTGCTACATAATTATATCTATTTTACACACCCACGTATATTTTTCTAAATTTATGTCTTAATTACTCTACTCTGATCCCAATTTATCTGGGTATCCAAAGGTATCTAGGACTGACTGGGTCGACCAGTGCAGTATGTTCCTTTCACCATCTAATATTTTCAACCACATCGTCTTTCAACTCATCCCTCGTCCTAGATTATAATACAATTCTAATATATACAATCAACATGTCGTCAGGTTTGGTGATCAAGCGGCACAACATTCGGATATGGTGCCACGATTGCGACATGGCGCGGCTGCAGCGCGTCGTGTGGGAGGGGCACGGGTCACGACTCCTCAGTGAAGTCTCCAACCAGCCAGTTGTTAAGAAGTTCTTGGAGGCTGTACCTTATATAATGGTGAGAACGTTTCCAACTTTCTCTGATACTTACTGTTAAAAATACCATGTTAATATTTACCTCCGCTAAACATTAATGATTCTATCCCACCAGTTGTCTGTCGGCGGGTATTCATGGCATAATTCAATAAGTATGGTGATTTTGAATTGTCATAAACGAAACCAGAAATGCAATACTTTTTCCAAAAGTGTCTCATGAATTTCAAGTAAATACTACCTACTCAATAGAAAGTGGAGAACTCAGAATATTACCAAATAAATTAGTTATAAAAGGACTTTGTTCTATTTCTACATTTAATTGATTTCAGAACACCATCAAAGATATCCACTCGGCGGTAGTGCAGAATGATCTCGAAGGTCTGATGAAACACGCAGGAGACCCCGTGCCACCACAAGCTCTATCCAGCAGGGACACGAATAACATGACTGTAATGCATAAGGTACAACAAAGTCAAAAATTATTCAGGCAATTAATTAATTGTTTAATTTTTGAGACAATTTTAGAAATGGAAGGCAAGGAATGCTAAAAGAATATGATATGATATGACTCGATTCTTACCCGAATCAATTCTTAACACTGATTGAGAAGTAGGAACTAACCAATGAATTTTAAATCCAAGTTAATATTTTTTTTAAACTTAATTTATGGGTTTTCCGTAGGTAGCGTCTCATATGTTCACGTTTTTCCCTACTGCAAAGCTATATTTGTAGGTACAAATATTTTTTTGCAATAGGGAAAGACGTAACCTACTGAAATATAGCCATGATATTTTACAAAGTATTTCTAACAAAATTTTATTTAGGCGGCAGGCTTAGGACATGGGGGCATTCTCAAGTACATCGTTGAAAGGTATCCACAAGGTATAAACGATGTAGACAACGACGGACGTACACCGCTTCACTATGCCGCAGCCGTGAGAGATGATCACCACACATATAACACATTAGTCAGCCTAGGAGCTGACGAAAGTGTTGTTGACAATGTGAGTAGACAAAACGTACGATCACAATATTCCTTGCCACTGCATATTTATCTTCCAGCAATAACAAAATCACAGTTTTATAATAGAAATAAAAAGTGCTCCCAACATTTTTTTAAATGTATTTACTGGTTTTTAGAAAAATAAAACCCCAGCTTATTATATGAATAGGCCTCAAGAGATAGACAAAAACATGTTTAAAACTCTACCCGATGCACCCAGGACTCCATCTAGTGCTTACCCGAATTCATGGGATTGGAAGTTATTAGACACAGAAGTAATTTCGGAATTAAATAAAAAATCTAGGAGGAGGAATCACAAAGCTTCAAATGAAAATATTTCATCAAAAGACACAAATACGCATACTGCTTCTGAAAGTACAGATAATCGTATAGGTGGTATGAAGGGCAGTAGTACGCATGAGCTCATTAATAATTTGCCTGAATTAGATGATGCAAAACAAGCGAAAGATGAAACTGAAAATGTAGAAAGTAACAAGGTGAGCATTGCATGTCACATTTTCACGGAATGCTGTTACAATTAAGTTGCGTTGCTTTTTGATAAACATCTGCATGAATTTTTATTTTATGCATTTTAGGAATCTGAAGAAGTAGAAGAAAGCCATGAACAAAAACAAGAGGAAGAACAGAAACCTAAGATTGATGAAGTAGCCACAGATGAAGAAATAAAACCCGATGATTGTGAAGAAACTGTAGAAAATGTAGCTGATTCAAAAGAAAGTGATAATCCAGATAATAACCTTGAAGATAAAAATGAGCTTGCCGAAGAAGAAACTGATAATAAAAATGAAAATAATGAAAATATAAATGAAGATGAACACCAAGAAGAAGATACTAAAAGTAACCCTGAAGGTGACACAGAAGAGGTGTCTATTCCAGCAGACGAAAAAGAAGAAGAACATAGTCACGAAGAAAAATCTGAATTAGAAAATACAGAACATACTGTTCAGGATAAAAATCAAAATGATGAGAATACGGAACAAACTAATGAAGATAAAGTAACAAATGCTGGAGATGAAGAACAAAACGACAAAGATGAAAAAGATAGAGGTGAAAATATGCAAGAAACACATGTAGATATAACAAAAATAGAGCATGATGAAAAAGAATTACATGAGCATACAGAAAATCTGAACCGTAAAGGAGAATCTGAAGAAACCCAGTCGCAACATTCCGAAAAGGATATTGAAAATGAAATTGAATCTAATGATAACAATGAATTCAATAAGGGTGCAGAGGATTTTGTCGCTACTTCAAATGAAGGTAATACTAATGGTGAACACAGTGAAGATGATGATGACGTTCAAGTGCAAGGAGAAACACAGTCTGAATATAGTGATTCGAATCTTAAAAGCACAGCGGAATTGTCTGATTTGGGAAGTGCCAAGAGAGGTAAAGCCGAAATCTCTTCTGGCACTATACACGAAACAATCAAAATATAATCCTCGTAATTTTAATCAATTATAAGAGGGTCCCTGACAAGTTCAATATTTTTGATTATTTTGCTAATTAAGGAAGCGTGACCAACGGCCGAAGTACACAAGAAAGTCTTATAGAAGGTCTTGTCAATGGTGAAGGCGAGCTAGATTCACAGGATGCAAGTATGACACAAAGAGATGGATCAGTACACGGAGAAGTTCTCGTAGTTGTAAGTATATCTGTAACTTGTACCATCAAGTAAGACAATCGTCCGACTAAAGAAGGTAATAAGTAAATTGATTAGTTGATTGTGGTGTTCATTAGAATAGAAGCATCATTGTAGCACTGTGTACTCTCACAGACACCTCGTAACACCACTGTCATGAATTGATTTGCCAGCTTCTTAGTTATCTGTACTTTCTATCAAGTAAATACAATTAGGTAGTCTGCGATTGTAGTTTTCACAGTATATATTTTTATTACATATAGCAATTGATTTTACATATTTTTTGCTTCCGCAGGACAATGAAATAGATCCAGAGGTAACAGACTTAATTAACAGCGCAAATATGGAAATGTTAGCAACATTGGTTCTGAATGGTGAGGGATCAAGGCTTATAGGGAGGCATTCGAGAAACTCTGAACTACAAGCTTTTCTCGACAATGTACCAACTTACATGGTAATAAATTGTCAGTGTTAAAATACTTCTATTTATGTTTCAATGCAACAATAGTCATATAGCTGTATTGTTTTAGCAAAAAATAAACAAAGTACATGAAGCTGCTAGAGAAGGCAATATACGAGATCTTCAGGCGGCACTAGACAGAAGAAAATTTGCAATAGCTCGCGATCCAATATCACCCAACGGAGCAACGCCATTACACGTGGCAACAATATTTGGAAAGACGAATATCATTAAATATTTAGGTGGAAGGCAAGTTTATTTCCTGCGAGTCGAGTCAACTGAACTAAAAATAATAAACATACCTCTGTATTAACAAGAAATAGGATGAAATTTTCATTTAAATATTTATTGCCCAGCAGTGGGACAGCAACGGCTAATAAAAAAAATATGTTTAGATATCAATAGCCACCAAATTAAATTCAATCACTCTCTAGACATACAAATATTTATATACTACTTTGTTGTTAATTAAATCACTGTTATGCTTCACTTATCTCGTAGGTTTCCTGAAACTCTGTCAGCAGTTGACTTTGAAGGAAGAACAGCTTTACATTACGCCGCAGTACTCCCAGACAATGGTCATTACTACAATTTACTTCAACAGCTTGGTGCCAATTCAAAAGATTTAGATGACGTAAGTAATACTAAGCAATACTTTTGAATATTGAGGTGCCCGTGAATTAAAAAAAAAACTGACGTGAAGATTAGGTAGATAGATAAAGATATTAATGTTTTGCAGAATGGGAAGTCCGCTGAAGAATATCAAAAACATCCATCTTTACTACCTCTCAACCAGCTATTATTGGATTACGGTATTAGCGAAGATGCAGCACAAAGTATGTTCTCCGACAAAGGTATGTAACGAATCAGTGATTAAAGTGTCGGTTTTGCTAATGAACGGAAATCACACTATATTTATACTATAAACACTAAACTTATTTGATGGTGTGTGATTGATAACAATATTTTAACTTGAGTATGTCTAGTGCCTGAGGATCAAGTATCATCACGTCGTGTTCTGGATGCACCTGAAGCATTGGATACCTTGGAACGTTGCTATCGTCTCTTAGCGTCTGCTAGGCCAGCTCGAACGCCTTTGTCAGCCTCGTCCAATAGTACCACACCACCACTGGTGCTAGCACGTTTCCTGAAAAAACCTATATTTGACATCTTGAAATATAGAGTAACTAAATTAGATCACGACTTATTTGACGTCATTTGGCCGGCTGTGAAAAAACTTCCAGATAGCAGAAATATTGTTCAAACTGTCGAAGAAGACTTCCCAGGAGGCATAACAGCTCCTGACTACTACGTGTATGACGTATTTCACGAATTTATGTTACCGCTTGTAAAAGATCTTCATAATATAAACGTCAATTCCGAATTACCAATACATCCTAGATCAGATTTCATAGCCACATCGTCTGCAAAATTATCTTCCGAACCTCTTGTAGAATTAAATATAGATCCAAATGACGAATTTGTACTTTCCGGAGTAATAGAATGTTCCCGTAATTTAGAAGGTTTTGAATTACCTTTAAATTTAAAAGTTGGGAAATTAGAAACTATAGAAAGAATTGTAACAACATTATTAATGAAAGAAAATTTTACAAAATTTAGTGAACATTCTAATCCTGAATCTGATCAAAAGGGAGGAACATATTACACAATGAATGAAGTATTGGAAAAACCGTCTGAGATATGTGCATCTTTAGCATCAAACGGTCTTTTGATAGCTCTTTGCGATAGAGATGAGATTGATGATTGCTCTAGACTGCATGGGAAGCATTGGCCTTACGGTCGTGGAGTATTTGTCACTGATGATAAGAATATAGCTGTATGGATTAATGTGCACGATCATGTTCGTGTACTTGTTTCTTCATCCCAAGATTATCCTGGAGAAATTGGTCTACCATTCAGTAAAATATCTTACATTATGACTTACCTTCACGAGAAGCTTGACTTTAAATGGGATTCAAAGTTGGGATATTTGTCCGCCAGACCAACATTCTTGGGTAGTAGCATTCGTTTCAGTCTTATTGTTAATTTTCCTGGTCTATCTAAGGATGTTGATAATATAAAACATCTATGTTCCATGAGAGGGCTGCAGTATCGTGAAACTTTAAGTGCTGATATAGCCAGAATTAGCAACTACCAATGTTTAAGTATTACTGAAATGAATTGTTTTAACGATTTCGTGACAGCAGCTTCAAACTTACTTCACTTGGAAAAAGATTTATCGATGCAGAACTCAGCACATATTGCAACGATGTTATCAAACATTTTTCGTAGAAAACGAAGTAGCTTAACTGGTCAAGATAGTCCAGAGAAGAGAGAAAAATTGTAGATATTAAACTCATTGATGTTAAACTTTTATTCACCTCCCACAAGCGTTCACATATCACTATAAATTTTATCGAATGTTGGAAAGATTACAGGCACTGAAAAAGTGCCATTTATGGTTGTAGCTGAGCAACATATGTGTATTCATTTACGTCTATAAAGTTTTAGGTCAGTACTAAATAGATTTATGAATATCCTTGTGAGGTGATGTGTTTGTGTGAGTCTTACACCATGTGGAATCATTGCAAACGTTCACACTTGCACAATAAACAGTTGAAAATGCTTTGGGTTTAATTGCACGCTCACCATAAACCATTTCTGTCTTTCCAACATTAGATATTATGGTGTGACGTCGAAAATATGGTGTCCTGTCTTTAGATTGTGTGTGCTTTGAATTTACGTCGTAGAATGTTGTAGAATGCTTTCAATGTACCTCGTATTTATATAAATTTATAGTGTTCAACCATACGATTAATAACTGAATCTGTCATGCCCTTTTAAAACATAATAACTTCCCTCAGTGTTTAGTCGATCGATAGTAATAGGTCATATCAATTATGACTGGCAAACGTTAATAGAGCCTTTGTCCAAGTCCCACCACCACCATTAACCTGTAATCGTCGACCACCCACTGCCCCACAGGGTGTTCACGTTCGCGTAAAAACACACGTGTTTGATGTATTCTCGCAGCCCTTCCCCTCCCACGCAAACATATCGAAGGCCGACACTGAATAATAGATCGATTTCAGGCACAAGCCACGCCGACAATGGCCACATGGACATTCCCATCTTTCGGACCGAAGAGGGCAGATATCTTTCTAAGTGTAAGCTTTCAATAATATTTATAAAATATTTCTAACGACAAAATGGATATTGTGAAAGACGACGTTGATATGGACGATGTGTTCACAGCTCTCGGCGATCCTTTGATCAAAGGTCTAACCGAGGTGGCTAATATAAAGCCTAAAGATCCGGTCGCGTTCCTAGCAAGTTTTCTCCATAATTTTCCTGAACGAGAGAAACCAAATTTAGGTACGCAGGTAAGCAAATTACCTTATTTTCTTAAAATTTTGTGAACTTTTAAAATAACATGGGATATGCTATGGTTTAACACGCTGTACAGTGTACGAGTCTAAGTATCAAATTAATCCTTATTAAATATTTAAAAATATTGTGCTCTACTATTTACATTCAAAGAACCAGAAAATTATATTATAGTAAAATATATTTTTTTACTATTTGTCCACAATCAACTATGATCAATTATCATCGCCAGTCTTTACGAATCTTGCAGCTGGAACCAGAAACACTAGTGACGCGAGAAGCGGCAGAAGTAGAGAACGAACAACCGCCGCCCAACGTAACAGAACTTCTACAATCAAAGGCACCCAACGCCGTGAGAGACTCCCGCACGGCAACCAAACATCAGCGACCCATTGACGTTGTCACAGTTGACCCACAGCCCGTAACAAGCCCCGATGCACCTGAATCTGCCTTCAGTAGTGCCACTAGGGTGAGTTTTATCTATAACAATATATGTATAATATGATGTAACACGTTACTTCACAATATTTTGCTCTAGTCTAGCAAAATTATGTCACTAATAAAAAGTTCATCAGCTTTACAGTCTACCTACCTAGTTAGTATACTTATAACAATTCCTTCTCTCAGGATGAACACGGGCAGTCAGTGTTGCACTTCGCTGCTGCTCGCACACACGCAAGAAACGCATTGTTCCAGCTCTTCCAAGAGTCTGATATTAGCCTGGGCTACAGAGACGAACTGTACAGAACTGCTCGAGACGTATCCATACAAGCCAATGTGCCAGAAAATACAATCGAGATTGATAAATGGGTATTACATTTGGCTGCAAGAGGTAAGAGTCCTGTGTAAACTATTTCCAGTTCCTCACATAACCTAATTACATAATATTTGGCTTATGTATGAACCCTATTTTTTGTCGCCAAAATTAAAATTCTGCCTTATCAGGAAACACGGATAAAATAATGGAACTGATAATGGAAGGCTATGATCATATATTGGACGTGGTGGATGAAGCGGGAGTTCCAATAACAGAAGTGATAGCACAACGTGGCGACACTGAGATGAGCAACTTGCTCGCTTCTATCCCTGTTTTTGAGGTAACTTCGCTTTAATACGTGAGGTATCTGTGCGGTGTATATTAAGTAGCTTACACAATACACATACTTAGCTTACTTGCTCATAATCTCACATATAGGTAGTCTATGTACATATAACACAGCTGCGAAGGCGTTCGGTTCTGGGTTGGTTTCTTAAATTCTTCAAGCAAATCCTACCTACATCTCTTCTTCTACCTATATCGCAATAATGTATTATACCTACTTAATATATAATTAGTATAATTGTATACTAAAAGGGTAATGCAATACATTGGTACTAAACCCGACGAGTTCAAGTAGAGTTCTACGACATGAATGCCTGTTTCGCTAGGAGTCTCGCGAAGCCCTTCACGGCGCGGTCCGGCGAGGCGACCTGGCGACCGTGCAGAGCGTGCTGTCGGGCGCGGGCGCGCGCACGCTGGCGCGGTGCCAGAATGCATTCGGACGCACGGCGCTGCACGTGGCTGTGCTTGCGCAGCACGAGGACGTCGTCGCGCACCTCGCCCAGAACTACCCTGAACTGTTGCGGGTTGGTGATAATGTAAGTCAAATGTATGAACGTTTTTAATTTTTTTCAGGAGAATTTTTATACATACACAAAGTTACACGTTTATATCTATGTATGCAATGTATTTCTAATATATGTATGTAATGTAATGCCTGAATAATAATTATTATTTTAAGTACGACGTTTACCTTCCCCGTTTTGTCGGTTCTAAAGATACACTAAAAAACTTTGACTCGATTTTTTTCCTTTTTTTATAACAGTTGGAGCGCACACCTCTGCATTACGCAATGGGCGTAGAAAAGATAGAGTCTTTAAGCCGAGTGCTGATCAGAGCTGGAGCAAAGCGAGTACTCAAAGACCTCAAAGGTCGTCAACCCACCTACTACTTCATGAACAAGTCGGAAATACTGCGGCTAAAGGAAGAAGAGGAAGTCTTCTGGTAGACTCAACATAGTTCAGAACAAAATTAGTGATAAAATAGAATTAGGCGTCAAAGATGGCTGTGGCTTGGACTAAAACATTGTAAACGGGCTTGGATAGATCAGAGTGTAGGAACTAGGCAGTAGGTAGAGACAATTTGTTGCTTCTTATTATACGCACATTTTGTAATTCGCAAACTGTTTTTAAGACATCTCGTAGCTATCGTTAGGAAGTTAGGAATATTATCGCGTGCCGAATAGTAGATATTTGTGAATTTTCTATGGTATATATTTAAAAACTTAATTAACTTGATGGGACCCTAATATATACCTACCTTGAAAATTATAATAAAGTAAAACTACATGTCGAAATAAACAACATTGTTTTATTTAAACGAGCGTTTAGCTTGTCTGTTATATTTATTACCACAATAACCCTGATAAAGTAAATAATGCGACTACAACAAAATGTTAATCTAAAAATTGAAAATTTATTCTAAAATGAAGTACATCGATTATTAAATAATAACAACAGTTTATATTACACAAAATTGCGATTTTGACGTGCGCACAAAATAATACCGATCATAATTATTAATCAGTTAATTTTAAAAGTACCTACAATTAATTACAACGATATCTTCTTAGATTCTCTTCATGTGGGGAACTGCCAAGGTATGGGATTTATATACATTTGTGACACGGAACCACGCATACCTGGAAGTATAATATTATCTAATTATAAGATGGAGAAACAGATTTATTGTTCTTCCCGGCCTCAATCTGGTCACTCAGATCTCCTTTATGAAGAAGAAAGAAATATCAGTATTTTATTTTATTAATAAAGCGACTTCCTAGGTAAACTTGAAGTCTTATCAGGGAAACGAAATACTGAGTGTATACATGTACCTATATTTATTTTTAACCGACAAAAACCCGGAGAGGTTTCTATATTCGTCTGTATGTATGTATTATGTACGTTAGTCGATTGTTCTAACTTAAGTAAGTACTTATACTTTCGCGTTCATATTCTAATTTATATTGAATTTTTAGAAGAATTAAGGAAGTGTTAGTTTACGCTTAGAATCATCTCTGATAAGCCTAAGTTAACTTACTAAGTTCTCCTTGGTTGAGCGGCACGGGAAGGGGCTTATTTTTACTTGTACGGAGCCAGTCCCGGTACGCTCGCTCACCATTCGCGCGCCTGCGCTCCTCATCGATCGCCGCACGCGCCGCCCTACGCTCCTCACGAGTTTTCATCGCTACAGTTGAATTTGAAATGTTATCATTTTAGCAGAAACGTACTGAACTGCATGGCAATCTCAACAGAAGGCAATCGGTGGTAGGCTGGCAGCATTTCACAATAAGTCGAAGCCTAACTGAAGATGATTATAACTTGCTATCGGGAATGAAGAATAGTCACATACAATACAAAGCTACCTTTCATGTCCTCCTCCTTCCGACGTATCCACTCCGCGAGTTTCTCTTCTTTATCTCTTTCGCGCTTGTTTCGTTCTCTTTCGAGTTGTTCGTTATGCCGGTATTGCCGCATGATGTCTTCTGCCCGTTGTCTCTCCGTCTGCGTTCGTTTTCGCTCAAGCCACCGTCGGTACGACTCTTCGCGTTGCTCCTGTGATGTTGAAGGTCCAACCTGACGCTTCATCTTCTCGAGACGAGCCTTGTCACGTTTCTGTTAATGTTAAACATAAATTTAACTTAATTCAGTGGTATCTTTTTTAAGATTGATTGAGGTAGATTTTGCACAATAGGCACTGGGTCTGGGTTGATGGCAGTTTCTTGTCCATCTTAAATATTTAACTATTGAGATTTATAAACTTGCAAAACTATTAGACATCATAATATCAGCCAAGAGGTCAACTGCTGAACAAATGCCTCCCCCATAGACTTTTACAATACAAAAACCGGTTGTATGCCACCTGTATCCAACAACTCCCAGCGACCTTTACCAGCCGGGTTAACATGCGCAGCGTGAAATAAGTTTCTCGTCGCCGTATCTCTTCCCAAAACGAGATATTGCTCTATGTCTTCCGTTGCTAACATGGCAGTGCAAGCTACTCGTCTCGTTCTGTCAAAATTCGACTTCAACCGGACTTCGTGACAATTTGTCGACGAACACTAACATGCCACCATATTTTTTTCGAATCTTGACACTTCTACATGAATTGTTTGTCGTCGGTAGTTTCCATCGACGACTTGAGACGAGAAAGCGCTAAAATGTGAAAAACCACCGTCATCGAGCCATCACCGCGATTTTTAACATAAAAAATATGGCGGTGAATAATAAAGACGTTATATAGTTAAGCTAACTTTCCGCCAGCGGCTTCGCTGCGTGGTCTGGGTATTTCTTATAACTTTCATCCCCTATTTCAACCCCTTACAGTCAGTTTTTTCGCATTAAAAAGTAGCCTATCCTATGTCAAGCTTTTCTCAGGCTCTAGACTATCTGTATACCAAATTTCATTTAAATCGATTCAGTAGATTTGGCGTGAAAGCGCGACAGACAGACCGACAGAGTTACTTTCGCATTTATAATATTAGTAAGGATGTTACTAAGGAAAGGTGTAGCTCCCTAATGGTGTAAGAAATTTTGAAATTAGTCCTGTAGTTTTTGAGTTTACTCATTACAAACATACAAAAATACGAACCTTTTCTCTTTATAATATTAGTATAGATATTTAGGAGAGGCGAAGTATATCTAAACGACGTCGAATGACTCATACAATATAATTCGTTATAATTTTATTATATATTAAAAATTAAAATCTAGGTACTACATCTACAAATTATAATGCATTTAATTCGAAGTAGGAATGAACAAGTTTTGTAGTCGTGTAGGCCACCGCTGCACCACGAGCTGCATCGCCAGCTTTTCCATCGCCTTGCTTAATTCTGTTTTATTTGTGTTGTTATGATACAATCCCACTTCCACACACGACAAAATCAGCGCAAAAGAACAAGCGACATTTGTAATCCCTTTCATCTTAGGGACAGTTAATTTCAGTCACTGTGGCGGATCACCACTGCGAATATGATGTATGATGATCACGAAACCTAATTAAAATAACTAGATTTCAATTTATTATTAAAAAAATTAAACTTTGATAAGTTGACATTATGAAAATGTTCAACTGACAATTAATATTTTTTTATAAATCATAAATATAAGTAGAGGTGGGACGTAAAATCGAACGAATGAAAGGGAAATGTGCCGATGTTGATACTTTAAAAATCACAACGTTTTTCATATATGGTTACATCGGTTTATCGTCCGCAGAAAACGAATTCACGACGAGATATTTTATCTCTCATGGGGTGCATGTTAGCTATATCGACAAATGTGACATGTAGACAATTTTTGACGTTTTAAACGAGAATTATATCGCGGTGCGCCATGTTAGCCCGGCAGGTCGTCAGTCTATCTCGTTGGAGGCCGTCACACGCTGAGCTTTCCGGTACGTGGTCTCCACTCAAGAATCTTTCTGTCCCAGCGACCAACAGTTCTACGAGCTATGTGCTCCGCCCACTGCCACTTCAGCTTGCTAATCCTTGTGTCTATGCAACGGCAACAATGATTCTTTATGTCATGTCTGATTTGGTCGAGATCATGTGAAAACTGAAGGTCTGCGATATCATAAGAAAAATCAACTCAAGGTCACTCAACGAGCTACCGGCCGAAGCTCGTTGAGTGACCTTGATCTTGAGTTTTCTTAGGAGGCCCATAGTGAGTGACCGCGTCTGTCTATCTATTTAGTACCTACCCACCAAAACTTGCAATAATTATTTCATAAGTTTTCAGACTGATTCCAAACTTCATACATTTTTCACACACACCAAGATCACTGGGTAGAAAAAAAGATGTCTTACCGAGAGAGCGTTATTAAACAGGAAGTCGTACGTCCAAAACGGATAAAATTTGAAAATGTTTTATTTAGAAAAATATAGAGCTTATGTAGATCAGATTTATGACATATTAGACAGATTAGACGTGTGGCTGACCCTGGCTTGGCCACAATCACGGATTTTAATTTTGATGACGTCAAAATTTAGTCGCTATTTAGTCGAAATTAGTCGCCAAATATCAGATTTAGTCGGTCACCGGTTCAAAAGTTATAAGGGTTTATAGGTGGCCGTGCCAGAGTCAGCCTCCCCAGCTTGGCCACATTTATATCTCGGAAACTAGGGCACCTAGCGAAGATCTGTTTTCTTCCAGATTTAGTCGCTATTTGGTCGAAATTAGTCGCCAAATATCAGATTTAGTCGGTCACCGGTTCAAAAGTTATAAGGGTTCATTGGTGGCCGTGCCAGAGTCAGCCTCCCCAGCTTGGCCACATTTATATCTCGGAAACTAAGGCACCTAGCGAAGATCAGTTTTCTTCCAGATTTAGTCGCTATTTGGTCGAAATTAGTCGTCAAATCTCAGATTTGGTCGGGTCTTAGTTTAGAAGATATTTTGAATATCATTTTGAAGGGATATAGTCCAAGAGCTAGATCGAAGTTTACGAAAAATATCTAAAGGACAACCTATTTTAATGTGTAATATAAGTAGAGATAAGAGATAACTTCTCTCTCTACTTGTTTTTATGTTTTATAATAAAAGGTTCGAGTAGCTTAAACTTCTTTAAAAATATTAAAAATGGTGTCAAGATCTACCAAATAATAAAACTTCTGATGCCGAAATAAGAATATATGATTTATGTACTTTTTACGTTATAATTGTCGTACTTTTAGTGAACTTAACACAATTAAACTTTAAAAACTACTACAATACCTACGTTACAAAAAAATACATACCTTATAATATTTAATCAAATATGTATATAGATAGATAGAATATTCTTTATTGTACACCAACATAAATTATAATAGGAAATATACATAGGTACATCTTTGAAGATAAGATTATTAGGTATGTATTTTATATAACGTTAAGTATTTTAAACAGTTTACTAAAGGTACGATCATTTTAACGTATTATGTAGGTACATAAATCATAATTATGTTCTTATTTCGCCAACAGTAGTTTTATTTATCTATTATATGTATAGTTTATTATTTCTTTATTTTTCGCCTAATTTGTACAAAAATTACAGACCCACGCTGAAAAAGGTTTATCTAAGGAATCGATCGATAAAACTATTCCATGCATTCCCTGTTAAAGAGCAGTCGATGTTGGTTAGAATAGTTGGTGCGTACTGCATAAAAAGCATTGATATACTATACAAGGTGGAAGGGACAACGACGCACAAACGTCGTGAAAAGGTTTCACTCAAGGTCAAAAATAAAATGGCCTAGGTCATTCATGTAGAAAATGACCAGTTACAGATATTGTCATTTTTGAGCGTGCAGTGTATTGATAACAACGCGATTACGCTTCGCGGTGAATGTTATCACGCGCGCGATCCGCAACTACCTACCTATTACACACACAAGTCACTGCCGCGAGTTGCCGTGAATCCGCGACCGTTGTTTTCGTGACACCTACCTACAAAACATCACCTAAACGTTGATACCACAATCATAAAATCAAGTTTATTAATTTTATAACCGATAACAGGTATTTTATACCAAAAAGGATATGAAAATGCGAGGAAATAAACTATTTCTTTATTATGCAGCATTTCGACGTCCTAACGTTGGCTATGATTGGACGATACTAATTTGAAATAAGACCAAAGTATTTGTGGCCTTATTTTTCGGGCCGTTTTTGAAGTTCACATCAGGAATCTAATACTATTATTGATCGAAGGGTACAACAGTGTCAAGTGAAGTAAAGAAGACCACTATACGAAAAAACATGTAACCAAACAGAAACTGTTAATTGAATAAGACAGCAGAAGGTTTATTATAAATGTATACGAGAACCGAAAAAAAACCGGGTATACCCGGTTCTGAATTAGGAACGGAACCAAAGAACCGGTTCCAAAAAAAGGTCCGGTTATCGATGCCCTAATCTACACATCATGTTTATTATTTTCAAAGAATTTAAACCACTCGTAAACTTGTAATATACATACACATATAACTTGTAATAACATAAAAACAAATATTTAAATGAGAATTTATCTCTCTCTGGCTTTTCTAGTAGAAGTACCTACATAAATATATTTCACATATTAATTCGATCTAGCTCTTGGACTATACCTTCAAAATGAAATTCAAAATATCTTCTAAACTAAGACCCGACCAAATCTGAGATTTGACGACTAATTTCGACCAAATAGCGACTAAATCTGGGAGAAAACAGATCTTCGCTAGGTGCCTTAGTTTTTGAGATATAAATGTGGCCATGCTGGGGAGGCTGACTCTGGCACGGCCACCCATGAACCCTTATAACTTTTGAACCGGTGACCGACTAAATCTGATATTTGGCGACTAATTTCGACCAAATAGCGACTAAATCTGGAAAAAAACAGATCTTCGCTAGGTGCCCTAGTTTCCGAGATATAAATGTGGCCAAGCTGGGGAGGCTGACTCTGGCACGGCCACCTATAAACCCTTATAACTTTTGAACCGGTGACCGACTAAATCTGTTATTTGGCGACTAATTTCGACTAAATAGCGACTAAATTTTGACGTCATCAAAATTAAAATCCGTGATTGTGGCCAAGCCAGGGTCAGCCACACAGATTAGACTCACAGCTCGAGCGGCATCCTACTACCGACAGGATTATGTGATGAAATTTAAAACTATTTTCCACAATATAAATTCGTAGATACTGATATACTTAGTTAGTTATACTTATAATAAAAGTATGGTAAGTTTATAGTGTTCTATTTGTCAAATCCTCACCGTTCATCGTTCACGATAGTTAGATCTTAACACATCAGTATTATTAATCTTAATTTTATAATGAAACATGATTTTACCTCTTGGTCCTTCCGTGCCACCCATTGCTTGAAGGCTTCTTGCTTTTTCTTTTCATTCCGCTCCCGTTCCTCCTTCGCTGTAGTAGTGGTCGACACAGATGCCACTGATAACCTAAACGTGTCGGGTCCATCTTCACGGTAAGTGCGATCAAACCGCGGTGTTTCTTCTTCTGTGGCTAATTTTTGTAAGTTCCCCGGACCTGTCAGTCGACACGACTTTCTCTTCACACTACCTGATGAAATACTCGAGTCTCGGCCACTTAACAGTGGGGTTGAGTTACTCCTATAGCTACTGTGTGGATGTGGGGTGACGTCAGAGACACAAGAGTCCGTCTGCAGAGATGTCACAGAATGTGCCGACTCCACTGGTTCAATGTAAATAGCCGGATTAATGTAACGCGTTTTACTTTTTCTTGAAGCAACAGATTCCGAATCACTGTGGTATTGTATATTTTCGCCAGCACCGTCAAAAATATGATTGGAATTTCTCGACTTCAATTCATACACCGTAGTGTTACGGGCGCTGTCGCCAAAGTTCCCTTTGTCGATGTCGCTCGCCATTACCTCAAATCCCTTTAACAATTTATTACCATAATTAAATAAATCAATAATTCTAAAATACAGAATATGGACGAAGGAAAATAAATATAAAAATGTATGTTGTAGAAGTAGACTGTCAAAATGTCTTACCCTAAAAGAACGTTACGTCAAAATATGGATGATTCTGAAAACGAAACTCATTTGACTTTTGTAACTGACCAGTGGTTATGAAACAATAATAACTTTTTATTTAACCTACTCGAAGTGATCCCTTTACCTACGTTCCGTAACTGCCCCTTCGAAATAAGGGCTATCCGATTATTTATAATTAAAAAACAAAATAACAGGTGCATACCCGAACTCGAACGTCCATACTTACAAGCAAGACCAGCGCTTTAACCACCAAGCTATAGTGATACCAAAGACAATAAAACCATAGGTACTCGTTGATAGATCATTAAATCTATGTGGAAAAGCGCGGGAAAATTAGAACAGGGCGGTCATATTTTTTCCTACGGAAATTTTAATTTTAATTTTTAATTGAAAATTTCGTCAGTTGAGTTGTGTAGAGTGTAAATATTTTTGTAGTTAGTGTCAAATAATAGTATTTGTGTATATTTTGCTGTTTACGTGGTAAGTTTTGTAAATATTTTATACATGGGAGCTTCATGAGCGAGCCCCCCGACCCCAGTGTTTTGTCGGGGGACTTGGGCTCTAGCCTGGGTCCCCCCGTGGGCTTAAATGTAGTTATAGCATCTAATGATAATGAAATGGATACTGATGCGTCGTTAAGTAGTGTAGATGGCTCTAGCACTCGTAAAAGATTAAGAACAAACAAAGTTTGCAAGCATTGCAATAAGAAGAGAAAGAGGAACTCTCATCTTAGTAAAATAAATGGCAATAGTGAACATGACTGTAAATGTGATAAATTAGATGAAAAACTCGCTGAACAACCTTTTAAAGAGCCTACCATGGTTCCACATACCGATCGTTCATCAAAAGATAAACACTCTGTTCCCCAAGTCATTCAATTAGGTGAGGCAGGTCGTAAAGCATATCTTTCTACTGATGCGTCTCCATATGTCGTGCATGTGCAAAGGATTGAGGTTTCACCTAGTGATGGCTCATACCTGCACCCAATTACTTTTGGGAACTTTTTGAAAAAAAATAATTTTAAGAATATTATTACTGGCAGTGTCAAACGAATTGGGCGTAATAGATGCACTGTATCTTTTTCAGCATTTCAGGATGCTAATGATTTTATTTGTCATCATAAATTAGAAGAAAATAAATTTCGGGCATTCATTCCTACATATAATATCACTCGCTTAGGAATAGTACGTGGTGTACCACCTGAATGGTCACTAGAGGAAATAAAAAGTAATGTTTCAGTTCCAATTGGATGTGGACAAATTATTAAAATAAGACGATTAAATTATAAGGTTCATATTGATGGTGCCGTAGTATGGAAACCATCGCAATCAGTGGTTTTTACGTTTGATGGGCAAGTACTTCCTAAGAGAATATTTATTTGCTATAATGCTTTATCTGTGGAACTTTATACCTATCCGACAATTCAATGTTTTAATTGTTGCCGGTATGGACACACCAAACTTCTTTGTCGCTCTCGTCCTAGATGCTTTAAATGCTCTAATGAACACAATGGTGAAAACTGCAATGTTGAAGAAAGCAGTGCAGTATGTATAATGTGCAGAGGGTATCATTATGCTACCAATAAAAATTGCCCTGAATTCAATCGTCAGAAAGAAATAAAACTAACTATGTCCCAGAGTAGTATCTCATATATGGAGGCTTGCAAACTTCATCCACCAATTTCAAAACCATATGCTGATGTTGCAAGAAATCATAATCCTGTTGAAACCACCACATACAATAGCCCTCTTAAAAATTCTCAAAATATCTCATATAAAAAAACTATTTTTCTTAAGCAACGTTCACCTCCAAAAGTAACTCAAGGATATGACAAATTTGCTCACAATAACATGATTAGAGACTATGATATGCCTTCAACATCAGCAAATGGTTGTGGCTTTAAACAGAATGTAAATGAAACTGTAGAAAATGATAAAATAACTGAAACAATAATTTCATTACTTAACACTTTGTTATCAAATACCACATTGAAACCGTCCAACGTTGCTGTCATAATTGAAATGTTTAATAATTTAATATCAAATAATAATGGATCTAAGGGTTCTACAATGGAACTGCCAGAGTGCACTATCTAAAAAGTCTGAGTTAATTCATATTGTAAATAAATATAATCCTTCAATTATAGTCTTGTCAGAAACATGGTTGAAGACTGAAATTCTTTTTAGAATTCCAGGCTTCACCTGTCTGAGAGAGGACAGACCAGATGGTTATGGTGGAGTAGCCATCCTTGTACATAATACAATTTCCTATGTACAACAAATTTTACCTCCACATAATGTAAATAATGTAAATATGGTAGGTATAAAATTATATAATAACATTTCAATTATTTCAGTTTATATTCCACATGCATCATCTTTAATTTTACAAAATGAAGTTGACCAACTTATTTCTTCTTTATCTAGTCCTTTTCTTCTACTTGGTGATTTCAATTGTCATCATCGCTCATGGGGAAGTGAAATTACAAACAGTAATGGTGAAGGTTTGCTTCAAATCATAGAGTCCCATAATTTATGTGTCTTAAATACAGGGGCACCTACTCGTCTTACTAAGCCTAATGAAAAAGTAAGTGCTGTGGACCTTTCTATTACTAATCCTGGACTAGCTGCAGAAATAACTTGGACTACATTAGCCTCGAGCTATGGTAGTGATCATTTCCCGTTATTTTTATCCACCCCAATAAAAAAGTCTAATGAATCTGTCCATAAACCGCGTCTCAAATATAGATTATCACAAGCAGATTGGGATAAGTTTAAAAATTTAGTTGATTTGAAAATTTCTAATTTACCGGAAATTATTCAGAATGAAAATTGTTCTGAAGCCTTGTCGAATTGTTTACTAGAAGCTGCTGATCAAACCTTTCCTATCAAAGGAAGTTTTAATGGTAAAATTCCTTCTCCCCCTTGGTGGGACCGAGAATGCACGGAAGCTGTTAAAAAACGTAAGGAAGCTGAGAAAAAGTACAAACTATGTATGTCTTCTGAAAACTACGATCAACTTCGTATAACTGTAAATAGCACTAGAAAACTTCTAAAACAAAAGAAACGAAATGGATGGATTTCTTTTTGTACATCGCTTGCGCCCAAAACCAATCCTTCTGAGGTTTGGCGTAATATTAAACGTTTTCGTTTAGCGTTTACCATCTCATCTCATTCCTCATTCCCTCCTTCTATGGCTAACGCCTTTTTAGACAATCTAGCCCCTCCATCTGTAACAGAACCACCATATAAAATATTTATAAATCGACAGGTGATAGATGAATATCTTAATTCCCCATTTACGCTTAGGGAATTAAAAGGAGTACTAGATAAGGTTAAAGATAGCTCGCCTGGAGATGATGGAATCCCCTATTCATTTTTTGTAAATTCTAGTGATACGACTTTGACTTATTACTTGAATTTGGTTAACAAAATCGTACAATCTGGCGAAGTTCCTATATCATGGCGGTCACAGGTGATTATTCCCATATTAAAATCAGGTAAACCTTCTTCTGATCCCTTATCATTTCGTCCAATAGCCTTAAGCTCTATTTTAGCTAAGTTGGCTGAACATTTGGTTAAAAACCGGTTGGAGTGGCATATTGAAAGATACAATAAATTATCCCATAGTCAGTATGGATTTAGAAGAGGAAAGGGCACAATAGACAGTATTGGCATTCTAGTGACAGATATCCGTTTAGCTTACTCAAGAAACGATTTTGTTGTAGCTTCTTTTCTGGACATTCATGGTGCATATGATAACGTAATTATATCAAAACTTTTAGATAAGCTCATACAGCTTGATGTTCCTGAAAACCTTGTGAAATTTATATCTGCCATGCTTACAGAGAGGTATATACACTTAGACACGAAGGATGGTATCAGATCAACTAGAGTTGTGAGAAAAGGATTACCACAAGGATCTGTATTAAGTCCTCTTCTTTATAACATATATGCTTATGATTTAGAACACTCTCTAAATAACATAAGTATTCTTCAATATGCAGATGATTTACTGTTATACTCCACTCATCATTCCATTACGACTGCTTGTAATATTTTAAATCACTCTTTAACTTTATTGAAATGCTGGTTGGATGATAACGGTTTAGAAGTATCGGTAGAAAAAAGTGCGGTAGTGGTTTTCACGAGAAAACGTGTGTTGCCATCTTTTCATATAATTTATGATAACACACCTATTCCTATCAAACCTCATACAAAATTTCTTGGTGTTATATTAGACTCTAAACTTACCGGTAATGAGCACTGCGATTTTGTCGTGTCCAAGTGTGAAAAAGTACTAAATATTATGAGATGTCTGTGTGGTGTTTGGTGGGGCGCCCATCCCACTTCACTTAAATTAATCTATAATGCCCTTATAAGAAGCTTACTTGATTATGGTTCATTTTTATTACAAGGCGGTAACATAACTGCATTTAAAAAATTTGATGCTGTCCAATATAAGGCATTAAGGCTTATCCTAGGTGCCATGAAATCATCACCTGTGAATGCTATGCAAGTTGAGTGCTTAGAACCTCCTCTTAGCTTAAGGAGACAGTTTCTAAGTGATAACTTTTTATTCAAAGCTTATCAGTTTTCCAATCATCCCATCTTTTATAAACTGAAACTTCTTGATGAAAATATGCAATCTAATAACAAATATTGGTATCACAAACCTCCCTATCCACTCATCATTAGTTACAGAAAAATTATTGCCCTTAATGTTCCCATATACAGGTCGCCTAATTTACCTATTTTTAATTTTACTTATGAAACTCTTTGCTTAAATCCGAATGTTTGTGATAATATAGGTATTGATAAGAATGTTATAGAAGCAAATACATTGTATAGCAACCCACATCACTAGCCAGTCTAATCGGCCAATAAGAGCCTCTCGCGGCATGAAGCCACGCCGTTACCGCGAAACGTAGGTGCGCGCGTCCCGCGCTCACCAGTCCGCCGCCCGACCGTGTGCTGCGCACACGTGCTTATATTCTTTCCGCGCTCCCGCCGCGTCCGTTTATACTTTACACGTTAACTAGTTTTAGGGTTTATCTTGTGTACTCACGTGTTTTGTTTTGTTTTATAATATACTTTTACTACCATAACTACAGTGGTTTAAGTTATACTTCCTGAACTATCTCATTCCTCATATGTGGCGCTCCAACGTTTTTTTTCGTGTATAGTGTACCCAAGTTTCGGACACGGTAATTACAGTGAGGTTCGTAGACAATGCCGGTGACAAGGAGCAGAGCCGTAAGCCTTGAGCGTAGAGAAGATGCCCGCGAAGCATTACCCAACCCCTCGCGCCCAAGCACGCCAACGCCGGCGTCCGCCGCGTATCAACAAGATGGCGGCGCCGACGCGCTCTACTCGCCGCGCCCCGACGCGAATTCTACGTTTTCCTCAGAGAACGTAGCTACCATCATAGCGTCTCTCCAGCGTTCGCAGACTGAAGCCTTCAGGGAACTACTGGACTCAGTAACACGCGCGAACACTTCTACCCCAGAGTCACTCGGGCATAGTACGAGTACTCTAGCCCGCTGTAAATCTACTTTCGCCGGTCAACAAAAAGAATCGGTAGAAGCATTTATCGATGCAGTCGATGCTTTCAGTGAATGCGCGCAGGTGACGGACTCAAACATTTTACGCGGATTAGCGTATTTACTAAAAGAGGACGCCGCCACATGGTGGCAGGGCATCAAGCATTCGGTGACATCATGGCGCCAGGCAAAGGACAACTTAATAAGCGCCTATGGTGACCGCCGCCCGCCCCATCGGATATACCTGGAAATATTCGCATCCCGACAACAAACGGAGAACACGGATATATTCGTGTCGCGAATTCGCGCTCTTTTGGCCAGATTACCAAAAGGTGACGTCACAGAGTCGGCACAGATCGACATGACATACGGCCTCCTCCACAGCCGAATCAGGAAAAGGCTGAGGAGAGAAGAGTGCGTCAATTTTCAGGAACTCCTCCGCCTCGCACGTACTATCGCGGACTCTTTCGACGAGGCACAAAAGACACCGACGCCGACGACAAGTGAGCGCCGAACGCAAGTAAATACGCGCTCGCCATCAACATCGACGTCTCGTGTTCAACCTATCGCTCGCGCATCAACTACATGTGATAGCGCGACCGCTCGCGCGCCGGCCGCTAGGGCTCCGCCGCGGCCCGCCGCCGCTGTGTTGCCGCCGCGCCCCCCGCCGCCGCCCGCGCAATCTCCGCTGACTCAGGACTCCACCGCTGCCGCGACGAAGCAACGACCTACCTGTGTTTACTGTAAACGGTATGGACACACAAGGGACCAGTGTCGTAAGTTGCAGAATCAAGGTGAGTCCCAATTCAATAATAACTCTGCGGAAGTGCGTGATAACAGTGATAGTGATAAAAATCTTTGTGTTCAAAGTCAGTCTTTCTATTGTGTTCAATCTCGTGAAATACGTAAATATTCACCTCCAATAGAAAAGTCAAATCCGTGTTTTTCATCGAAAAACATCGCGTCAGTAAAAGACTCTAGTAACAATAATAATAACAAACATGTTACTCTCTTACCTAATAATATTACATTATGTGGTGATGCATGCAATAATAATTCGGAGTTCATGTCAAAATCGAGCCCGTTCCAACAAAATAATAATTTTGTCCTTGCAAAATCGAATTCTAATTCACAATTAAATTATAATAACACATCTTGTTATCATCCCGGTGTTTCTAATAATAATTACGATGTTAGTGCATCCAACACCATGAACACGAATTTTCTGTGTTTTTCCGATTCTATTCGATGTGATAACAATGTTTATGATAAAAAGTGTGTTCAAACTAATGATTATAACTGTGTGGTTGCCGAACATTTTCGCCCACGGGCACGTAGTCGTAACCATTCAATTAAATCAGTGTCGTGCTTAAACGCAAATAATAATTTTAAATGTAATCCCGTTTCGCAAAAATGTTCGGTTGATAACGAATGTAAACAAACCCATTGCCAAACAGGCCCTATCCCGCAATTTTCAAAAAATATTTGTACCAATTTAAATGCTCAGAAGCAAAAGGGTCACAACCCAAATTTTTTAACAAATATGTGTACTGTGTGTTTTGATTCCAGTAAGGAAAATTGCTGTAACTTAAATTTTTCTAAAAATAATAATGATTGTTTACAAAAATGTTGTGATAATGTAGTACGTAGTGGAGATGTTTTATCTTTGTATAGTAGTGATTTTTCGAGACCCTCCATTGGTCGTGATTTACGTCCTATCTTTAAAATTAAGATATTAGGGTTTCACGGCACCGCGTTGATAGATACGGCTGCCAAGCATTGTATTGCGGGTCACACGCTATATACTCTCCTTCTACGCCAAGGTCATCCCCTCAGCTCTTCCACGCGCGAAGTTAAGCTTGCTGACGGTATTATCCGTACGATGGATGTACTTACCACCACGTTAGAGGTGTGCTTAGAGACTACAACTATCACAATTCCATTTATTATTTTTCCTGATTCGACCAATAACGAGACGTTATTAGGTATTGATTTTATTACCGCTGCTGGAGTAGTAATTGATTTTCGTCAGGAACTGTGGTACTTCAGTAGTAATCATATAGTAAAATATAACTTGTGCTTTGAACCTACCTCGCGTAGCGTGTCCTGCGCCTCTACAGATGTTCTTAGGGATGATGAAGGTACTCACCTTAAACCAGCTGAGCGACAGGCGCTCGCTGACATCCTCACCAGGCACGCACACGTCTTTAGAGCAGGGGGAGGCCCAACACCGTATGCGGAGCACCGCATCGAAACCGGTGAGCATCCACCAATAGCAGTACCTCCCTACCGCCTAAATCCTGCAAAGAAAGAGCTGATGAAAGCTGAAATAGGTAAGATGTTACAAGAAGATATCATAGAAGAGTGTGAATCGGCTTGGTGTTCACCCGCGCTGATGGTGCCGAAGTCGAACGGTAGTATCCGTTTTTGCGTCGACTACAGGCGCCTGAATGCAGTCACCAAGGCCGACACGTATCCGATGCCACGCATCGACGAGTTACTACAGAGCACTAAACGGGACTGCTACATGAGCACGCTAGACCTTCGATCTTCATACTGGCAAGTTAAAGTATGTGAAGCTGACAGAGACAAGACTGCTTTTGTCTGTCCTTTAGGCACCTTTCGTTTTAAAAGGATGCCCTTTGGTCTAAAGAACGCACCAGCGACTTTTCAGCGTCTCATCGATCGTCTTCGCTCCTGTTCTGCTCTGCAAGATGTAACTTTACTTGCTTACTTAGATGATCTGTTAATAATATCACAGGGATACCAACAGCATTTACAGGACCTTGAGGCAGTTTTTAGACGTCTAGCCGAGTTTAACCTCCACGTCAATAGGGAGAAGTGCGCTTTCGCTAGAGAAAGCGTTAAATACCTCGGCCACGTCATTACACAAGAAGGTGTATCCACCGACCCTGGGAAGGTGAGTGCTGTGCTCGAGATGAAGGAACCAGGTAACTTGAAACACCTGAGAACCTTTTTGCAAA
The DNA here is from genome assembly GCA_946251955.1 of Acronicta psi. NCBI lineage: Eukaryota > Metazoa > Arthropoda > Insecta > Lepidoptera > Noctuidae > Acronicta > Acronicta psi. The sequence continues at coordinate 8,486,014 of OX276482.1, read as the reverse complement.
CATGTTCGTGGTTCAGAAAGTTTATACCAAACTTTTCAAAGGTTGCCGAACCACTTACACGCTTGACTAGGAAGAGCCAAGTGTGGTCTTGGGGCTCAGAGCAGACCCAAGCATTTAACGAGCTGAAGCGTCTACTGACCACAGCTCCAATACTGGTACAAGCCGATTTTAGTCGTCCCTTCATTCTGCGTACTGACGCAAGTAACTACGCCTTGGGCGCGGTTTTATTACAGGGCGACGGCAATCAGGAAAGGCCCATCGAATACGCCAGCCGACTCCTCAACGCAGCTGAGCGCAATTACTCCACAACGGAGCGCGAAGCACTCGCTGTAGTGTGGGCGGTGGAGCGATTTCGACCTTACCTAGACGGCCAACCAGTCGTAATAGGCAGTGATCATCAACCTCTCCGCTGGCTGCTCTCTCTCAAATCGCCAGCTGGAAGGTTAGTCCGTTGGGCTCTCAAGCTCCAATCTTTCGATATCCAATTCCAGTATACTCCGGGAAAGGCGAACGTCGTGGCAGATACTCTGAGTAGACCAATTTGTTCCAGCGATTCTCGTGACAATTGTGGCATCTGCTCCGTCATCTGCGATCTGCCAACGAAAACGCCCAGCCAGCTCCGCCTAGAACAGAATGCGGACCCTGAATTGAAGAAGATAGTCAAAGAGCTTGAGGAATCCGATGATATTTCAGCCCAAAGGTGGTTAGACAGGGGTTACCTCATGGACCAAGGTGTCCTGTACCGTCTCAATCCGGACTCTGAGAGTGAATCCCCTCAGTTAGTAATACCTGCCGCCAAAGTGGCAGATATTTTAAAGGAGTTACATGACTCCCCAACTGCTGGCCACCCAGGTATTGACAGAACCTACCAGAAGGTAGCACAGGTGTATTATTTCACAGGAATGCGCAGAATAATCACCGATTATGTCAAAGCCTGCATCCACTGCCAACGTTATAAAGCCAACAACACCAAACCCCCAGGTTTACTCCAGACACCAGTTATGAACCAGCGTAACGAGGTGTTGGCTATAGATTTATTTGGCCCACTACCGGAAGGAGACCAGGGGGAGCGATGGATCTTACTCATCGAAGACACCGCCACCCGGTGGACAGAGCTGTTCGCTCTTAAAGAAGCCACAGCAGAAGCCTGTGCTCGCATCCTCATTGAGGAATATTTTATGCGTTTTGGCCTACCCCGCAGGATTATTTCGGATAACGGTGTCCAGTTTGTTTCTGCAGTGATGCGACAATGTATGTCAGTACTGGACATCAAACAAAATTTTATCCCATTGTATCACCCACAAGCTAATCCTGCTGAGCGAAAGAACCGCGATTTAAAGGCAATGCTCGCACATCTCGTGGAAAAGGACCATACCTCTTGGCCGCAGAAGTTGCCGGTGATTCGTTTCGCCCTAAATAGCGCAAAGTGTCGCACGACGGGTAGATCACCTGCTTATTTATCCTTCGGCAGAGAAATGCGTTCCCCCACAGAGGTCGTTCACGACCTTCGTGCGATCCTGGACAAAGAAAACTTTGTCCCACAAATTACACCTTATCTCAGGACATTCCTGAAGTCACTATCGGCTGTTCGTGAACGAGTGGAAATCCAACAGGATAAGACGAAGCAGTATGCCGATGCAGCACGTCGATCTGCTGACACCTATGAAGTAGGCGACTTGGTTATGCTTAAGTCGCACCTGTTGAGCAAAGGGTCCAAAGACCTGACTTCTAAGTTTCACCCACGCCGCGATGGTCCTTATCAGATTGTAGGGAAGGTTAGCCCCACAACTTACACCATTGCAAGCACAGAACAACCTGATATTCTTTTAGGTAAATACCATTCTCAGGACCTTGTCCGTTATCAGCAGCCCGTTATCGGTAGCAACGAGCCTATTCCAAAACCTCTTGTTCCTAAGCGGAATCGCGGTCGTCCAGCTGCTAGTTCGTTACCAATCCAAGAGCGAGGGCGTTCTCCAGGATTGGAGGGGGAGTATATAGCAACCCACATCACTAGCCAGTCTAATCGGCCAATAAGAGCCTCTCGCGGCATGAAGCCACGCCGTTACCGCGAAACGTAGGTGCGCGCGTCCCGCGCTCACCAGTCCGCCGCCCGACCGTGTGCTGCGCACACGTGCTTATATTCTTTCCGCGCTCCCGCCGCGTCCGTTTATACTTTACACGTTAACTAGTTTTAGGGTTTATCTTGTGTACTCACGTGTTTTGTTTTGTTTTATAATATACTTTTACTACCATAACTACAGTGGTTTAAGTTATACTTCCTGAACTATCTCATTCCTCATAATTGTTTAATTATAGCAGAGACAGTAACTGGCTAGGCTTTCACTATATTTTTACTGACTCATCAAAATGTGATACTGGTAATGTAGGCGTAGGTGTTTTTCACTGCCAATATAATATAGTTGAGAAAATCAAACTTCCTCCTGAAGCGTCGGTATTCACAGGAGAATGTTTTGGCATATTTAAAGCTTTAGAATATATACTTATAATGAAACTTCAGAAAACTGTGATCTTTACCGACTCAAAAAGTTCCCTACAAGCAATCCAAAAATACCCTTTGAATATGAAACCATGCTATCCCATTATTTGTTACATACGGAAAAAGCTTTTAGAATGTCAATCTCGTAACTATGTTGTAACTTTAGCATGGGTTCCTAGTCATCAAGGGATAAAAGGAAATGAAAAAGCTGATCTATTAGCTAAAGAAGCAGTAACATGTGGAGACATGTACCCGTACATTAATTATTGTCATGATTTAATCTCACTACCTAGATCTTTCCTTATTGATTCTTGGAAAAACCTTTTAGCCGAAAGTAGTCTATTGAAAGGTAAACATTATTTTAAAGTGCAACCTAACATCCCATATAAACCTTGGTTCACTAAAATAGACTGTAGTAGAACCTCTTCTAGCATAATAACGCGCATGCGATTAGGCCATGTGTGCACACCTGCCCACCTATTCACACTGCATATTGTAGATTCCAATATGTGTGAATGTGGAACAGATGTGGGAGATTTGGATCACCTTTTCTTTTCCTGTCCATTGTATGATCGTTCCTGTTTCTATGATAACCTTATTACCTTAAAAGTTCCATTTCCTACCCGTTTATCCTGCTTACTATTAAATCCATGTAAGTTTTATAATGTCCTATCAGCTTTTATTTTTGACAATAATTTAAAAATATAAAGTTAACTTGTATGTATCTTTTATATATATTATTATGTAAGTATATTTTAAATGTGTAATTCTCTTTAATCCTACCCAACTCCTCTGATTCATTTTCCAAATTCCGAAAATAACATGTTTATAAGATAAATGTTTCCCTAACTTTTAACCTGACACTGGCAAAAAGTACAATCTATTGCCATGAGAGAAAAAAAAAAAAAAAAAAAAAAAAAATCTATGTGATAGATAACTATAATTAGCCTAGATGATCACATGCGCGATTGCTACATCTGGTCCTGGGTTTGTTACTCAGGTCGAGCAATGTTATTATTTTTTGGTTGCGTTAAACACAATGTTTTAAAACACCCAGCACTTGAGCCGCTTTTAGAACAATTGCCCCGGTTAATGGCAAACAAGCTAGATAAGCTCGTCCCCTATTATACTGATTAATAAAAAATAGGATTGATTGATTTCTTGTTCTAAATGCGTAAGGTGGATTACCTACTTCTCTTATGACGTTATGGTGAATATTTTTTGGCTACGATACGAACGTTTTGGTTAAAATACTATGGATAAGGATAGACAGTTCAAATGTTTCTATTTTTCCAATCTTAATCAGTATTATTTTTACTAGACTGTCTAGACCAACTAGATAAATAATAAATGGAATGCCCATTGTCTTTATTTCGTAGGTAAACTATGGATAGTCTTCACTATCGATAGTGTGTATATTTGGATATTTTTTTCTTTAGTCTTTTGTCAATGTCCGTTTTTTACTATTTTTGGGCGGTTTTTGAAAAGAGTAGGGGTATGTAAACAAAACTACATTTTTACACATTTATAGAAATGTATTCATTTATATCGACATTGGGTACATTATTAAATTAAATATTGACTATAAGCCAATCATATCACTTTAGGATAAGTCAACCTGAAGTATTTAGAGGCGTTTGAAACAGAAATTTTAAGATTTTTTAGAAGTCGAAATCAGATTTATTTTGGATATTATTAAGTTTAGTAACAACATAATATTTTAGCTTAATTAAGACCTATTTATGAATAGTTTTTGAATCACTGACAGTATATAAATAATTCACATTGTAGTTTTATAGCAAGTTGAAATTTTAACTACTATTGGTAGTATCATCAAACTGGTCATACACAGTCAAGCAAGTATGTAATCACAACGATATTGTCACAAATAAAATGTGTAACGACACAGCACTCAGTCTCACACTATAATACGAGTCTTCAGCCTCTCCTGCCCTTGCTATAAGACCACAACACGACAAACGTATTTATTTTTAACTCACTAGACTACTCAGCACCTAGCATGGAATTATGAGGTAAGCCTAACATTACATTTTGCGTCGATCTAAGAATACGGTATATAATACTATAAAATATTTCACAGTTTATGAATAGCACAAGTGGATCATTAAATTTTGTGCTTATCAATTTGCTATAAAATTATTTACAGAAGCTTTGTCTAGTGAATAAAAAATAATACATCAAAGCCAGTTTAAGTATATTACTCTTAGATCCACAATGTATTCTTACAATTGCATGTGACTAAAGAGCTACTACTTGAGATTAAAATAGTGCCTAGTATAGAGACTCCGCGTTTGATGAACGTGGTTTTTTAATCTTCTCCAAGTTCTTGATGACGATGTCGTGGAGCGAGCAGTAGCGGTTACGAATCTCGCACATCACCAGCCACAACGACAGGTATTCTTTCTCGTCCAGTTCCTGTCCAGCAAAAAAATATTGTTTACATTGTGTAGTTACCACATTTTAGTGTGGCAACTTATTGTTATCACACCAATACAAGTGGATGAAAAATTTTAAACTTACTACACCTATTATTATAGGGATTCCATGCTCAAATAGACACTAAATTAGGAGCTGCATCAGCAACCAGCAACCACCAGTCCGTCGTCCTCTGCTGATTGCGCCAAATTTTTACAGTATTTAGAACCACCACACAAACCTTATTCGAACACTCAGCTAACATAGTCGTAGTAGTATAGTACTTAACGGTTAAAGAAAATTATCGCCAACCAAATTTGCTCTTAGTAGTTCCACTTTAAATGTGACTTTTATACTTGAAAAAAGTTGTACAGCCATGCAATCTCATGGCTCTAAAAATCTAATGAATGGTTAGAATACAAAATTATTTTCTGCACCTTGTAAAATGTTCACTTACTTTAACAGCTCTCCTGTAGTCCTCAATGTGTGGGTATTTGGCGACCTTAGACACGATCTTTGCTCGAGAGATGAAGTATCGAGAGATTTGGTCAAAGAACGCGGCGGCCTCCGACTCCACAGACTGTATCTCGGCGAGCGTATCCTCTTGTATTGATACACCGAAGTTGTTGCCGTCCTCGATTTTGGGAATCATGAATGATATCCACATTTTCAGCTGGAACAAAATTAATCCCTATCTGAGTACTTGATTCAACACACATTTTTATTTTTATATACATATAAATGAGTAACTGAGTTTGGAATCTGCAACAGCCAACAAAGTAAGATTTAAGGGGTATCACAAGAAATCATAATTATGTGCAGATTGGACCCGTACTTTTCTCACCTGAAAAAATCCATTGATAGGCAGTTACAACAGAAAATAAGGGGTGACCAATAAAATTATATTGATCGTCATTATTTTGTAAATGACGAATATTACACAACATGAAGCAATGTGAAATGACATAATAGTATGGACACGATTTGACGCCATCGAACTTTAATTTATTCTAACTGAACTTGCACTTTCTGATAAAATTACCATAAGTTTAATGAATATAAAAACAACATGTATTCCATGTTTTTATAGACAACCCTTACAGAAACAAATGAATAAGATGTACCACAAATGTGGGTAATATTTTTTTTTCTTTGGCTTGGTGCTGTGTCAGATGTTTCATACCACAAAGTAGTAAAGAAATGGAGTGATAATACGCAAATTTCTCCCTAGAATTAAACTCACCCAATTCGTGAGGTGCGCAGGGAATAAACGTCTATCATTGGATGGTCGCTGGTGTCGCGTCATACGGCGTAGTTTCAATTGGCGACGGACACGGCGACATACGCAGTGTTTGTGCAGATGTCGATCGCGATTGAGTTCCATTAGGCTTAATAGCATATAATCAGAAAGATCTATGACACAGTTTTCCAAATACATGTATGCATGTGTTAATAGTGAAATAGATTGGTTTCATCTCCAAATTTTATAATACCTAATTATCATTACTTGATTGCAGTTGATAGGATGATAGTAGTACTATATTTGAACATAGGCCGCTTTCATGTAACACCAAATGTATTAATTTATAATTACTAAGTAGAAAACCATTCTGAATTATGTTAAATCAGTGTACATTTTCTTTGCCACATCTTTTGGTAGCATTCCAAAACTTTTAAGAAAAGACATCCTTTCATTTTTATTTGAGTTCTTTAGTGTGTAAAAAACTTATAAAGAGGTGACACAAAATAAGTGAAATTAATTGTATGACACCCAAAGACAAAAGTATTGTTTTATGATTTCATTGATGCCCATCAATTATTTATAACCAATTAAAGTGATATCATTTAAATAACAAAACAAATGTTAGTGTCTAAATTACATTTTAGGCTTTGATTGGTGCTACTTGAAAGAAACCTTTGTCCAGTAAGCAGTAGCTGAGGCGGTTGATGGAATTATGCTCTATCTTCTTTTTAACAATCTTCTTGCTTGGGTCCTTTTGTAGAATCTACCATAACATATTTGTGAAATGTGAGTTCTTCAAATCCAACCTAATAATTAAACATAATATTTTGCTTACCAAATTGGAATCTTCAACAAGTTCCCTTATGTGTGGTTTCACAAGATGTATGAGGTCACTAAGTGGCTTGTTACATGGCACTGTGCCGTTGGGCAAGGCATACACATGTGTGCCTTCAACAGTGGTGTTGCTAGACACCTCAGATGAGTCCACCCGTGGGCGTTTAGCATTAGGTTCATTGGCTGCAGATGCAGGAGGTGGCACTGGAATGTTTAGGTCCTGAAATCACATCAAAATGATGAACAACAAAATATAACAATGTCACTTCGCATAACTATATTTTAAGATTTCTATCTTATTACTAAGTTATCAACACCATTGCACCATGACTAATAGGAAATTTTATCGATATACCTTAGGGAAAACTTGTGCCCTGCCAATTGAAATATGTTTACTTTCCGTAGATTATAATTTTAAATTAAATTTAAAAGATTGAAAATAAGAAAATATACCTGATGAACATCAGACAAATCTCGATTTTGGAAATTTGATGTTTCTAGAAGCTCATTTAGTTTCACTATCTTCTCTGGAAATCCTTTTATTATTAGATGCTCAGCCTTCTGCTTGAGGGAATCCTTATAGTCCTGTACCTGAAAATACACGTGCCCGAATTATATGAGCCACTGTAACAACAGCCATTACTCGTTGCTACGCCTAGATACCCCACGGTCGCAATACGTTGAGGTTATGTAGTTTTATACGCAATACCTACCGCTCCCATTGTAATAAAAACAGTTGCAATGCTCCTCAAAGCAAAATGTTAACTAAAGAGCAAGATTAAGTCACGAAGAATGGATATTCGCGACCACTTTGTAAGGAAAACTGTGAGGTCACACACACACTAATCAAAGTACGTTACTCGTGTCAAACAAAGCGATGTATCACGAAAATAAATAATGGGTTTACCTTCTTTGCAACGTCTGTCATTGTGCTAATATTATTTTAACTGGGATTTTAACTATTATAAATCCCTTGTAATACAAAATACTGTATATTTCCACACAACTTTTTACGCTAACAACTCGTGTGTATGTGAATGAATGAAATGAATTTCGTTTTGTTAGTTTCGAAGCGTTCACTCGGCGTTTATGAACACAAGTTACTAAGCTAAAAAATTACAAACACATCAATACCGATTTCTTGAGTTGTTCATTTACTTTAGAATCCGTTTCCATTATAAATTATTTAAACAATATTTTTTGCTACGTTATGGCGGTATGACATAACCAACTTTTTAATTTTTTATCTAAAATAATTATGGTATATTTTTTTATCTCACCATCAATAACGTTAGCACAAAGAGGATCTTTCATTCGTTGTTTGTGTTGGCCTTCTAAACATTCTGTGCCTGTCGAAAAAGAAAAGATTTTTACTCTGTGGCTCAACTTAAACCATAGATATCTTGAACTGTCAAATGTGTCAAGTGTCAAACTACTCGTATCTACGGTAGCTTTCATTTTATAGGTTAATCTCAAAAACATATATTCAAATTGTAAATGTAAACAAAACAAACAACACGAGGTCGACGCGGCAGGCAGTGTAACTGAATTTTACATAGGTTATCTATTTACTACGAAAACGTTTAATTAAAATAATCAATATTATAATCATTCAAAGTATGGCTACTTTTAAATTTAACTTTTCTGGTGAAGACGACAATATCGGTCATCGGCAAGGTAAAACTATATTATTATTTTACTAGCGACCCTCCCTCGCTTCGCTCCGGGTACTATTATTAGATATATATAATATGTAATTGAGTACTAGCACACCTCTACATCAGTGAAAACTCATCAGCGAGTACAAACAGACAGGCAAACAAATAATCTAAAAAATGTTTTGGCTTCTGTTGATCTAATCCTTACAAATACTATGCTAATATAATAAATGTGAAAGTAACACTGTCTATCGCATCTATCATGTACAGACATTAGCCCGTAATTTTATTTATTACAAGCGACCCACGCGCAGCTTCACCTAGGTACGTCTCGCGGTGGATTTAAAAAAATAAACAAACAAACCTTGTCCTGAGTATAACGAACACATAAAAGAGAGATATATCCAATTTCGTGCAGTTGTTTGGAAGTTATGAGGCATACAAACATTTCGTAGAATATTTTTTATTTATTTAGAAAGATAATAAGTATCAAAGTTTCATTACATCTAATCAGAATATTTTATGAAAGATCATAACACGAAACATTTTTCAAATAGAAATGAAAGAAAACATTTTATGGTCGGAGAGTGAAGAAGTTGTACCAGGTATACATATAAAAAGTCTTGATTGTATGATCACACGAGCCAAAATGTTTGCCTGCGGTGATGTCGAGATTGGCCATGTAGTTGTAAGTGAAGCAATAGCCAGTATCGAAGAAAGTGGATTTAAAAATGCAGTTGAATTAGCAGAAAAAGAGCATAGTGATCTAGTAGCTGGTAAATATGAAGGCGAGTATCCGAGGCGAGTATGTTTACTCATCATTGAACAATATGCAATGACACAAATGAATACACATGTCACATGCTACTCAATGCCTGTTATATAACAAATTTTCACCATAATTTTTCAGGTGGCTTAAAAATTTGGGAATGCACTTATGATTTAATACAGTATTTGGAAGAAAATGAAACAGATATCAAATCAAGATATGATAAGAGCAATGTTTTGGATTTGGGTTGTGGTGCTGGAATTTTAGGAATATATGCATTTTTAAATGGTTCAAATGTTACATTTCAGGATTATGTAAGTATAAAGTTTGTCTTGTTCTTATAAAAATATATAATGTTTCCTTCATTAAAAAAAAATAATAACTTGTTCTCTTATAAGTCATAACTTTAATTATACTGACATAAATACTATGGCTACAATTTTAGTACGTCAATTGTCTGTTAGAGAACCAAGACACATTCAATTGATAAGGCTGTCTCTATAAACCTAGCATAACAATGTTTTTGGTTTAAAAATTTAAAAAAAAAATAATTAAAGAAAATAGGCAATTAGGTCCATCTATTTTATTTATTATGTTTATTATATTTTCAGAATAAGGAAGTATTGGATCATGTCACAATACCCAATGTTTTATTGAACATTGAAGAGGAAGATGATAGAGAAAAAGAAATACAAAGATGCAAATTTTACTCAGGAGACTGGGACTCATTCAACAAAAAGCTTTCAAGCACTGTAATATATGATGTTATCCTTACATCAGAGACTATTTACAATCAAAGTAACTACGAGAAACTTATATCACTATTTGTGGATAGACTAAGCAAAACTGGAGTTGTTTACTTAGCTGCTAAAACATATTATTTTGGTGTTGGTGGAGGATTACGACAATTTGAGCAAAGTATTGAAAAAAATGGACAGTTGAAGTGTGAAATTTGTTGGAAAAGCACTGGTGGTATTCAAAGAGAAATATTAAAAATAACACATGTGTAGCAACAACAACCTTTATTAAAATCGATTTATAAAAATATTTGCAATAAAATTGTGCTATCCTTAACATGTTGGCAGACTTTCTCTTACAATAACATAATGTGAATTTGATAAGAAACATATTTTATGGAGATAATCTTTCATACACCCATCCATCATCACCTTCATGCAAGATCTTTCCATTAGCCACCTCTCCCTCTTTGGCCCTCCTGAATTTAATTCTATCATGCAGCCGATCTCTTTGACCTTGCCAAAACTCAACAGCTCTAGGACGAACTATGTATCCTCCCCTGAAATAAAAAAAAAACATTTTCTGAGACTAACATTAAAATAAAATTACTAGAATGTTATCTATGGCTGCATAATGCATACATTCAGATTTTAACCCTGAATCATAATTGGAATTAAGCAAAGGAAATAAAAACTAAACACTTTAATATTGGAATAGACAAAAACATCATTTTTTGTTTTGTACTGTCTAGATTATTCTATCTACATAATTGCATTACATTGGAAATATAGACTTGTGCCTGTTGATTAGCAGCAAATAAGGTTCATTCACATTCTTCACAGTCTTTCTTGATGAAATAGTCTGCAAGTAATATAATTATCTAAGTTATGCATACTGCATAATGAAAATTATGATTAGAGAGAAACATGCTTGTAAAATAATACCAGTATTTAGGTTTTGGTACTTCCTTTCCTGGAATCATGTATTCTGCTTCCAAAACAGCCTCCCTTTCACACAGGACATCTCTTGATTCAATAGGAGTGCTCTGAAAACTTGCACATGCTGCAATTTGACTAGGCACTGGTCGTGAGTGGAAGTATTTTGTGGATTCTTCTTCATCCAGTTTCTCCACTTGACCTTCAATCCTAATGGATCTATTCAGAACTTCCCAGTAGAATGTTGCCGCCACATTTGGGTTCTCTTCCTGAAATATCAAAATGTTACATTTTTACTATGTGGTAAGTCTTATCTGGTTCTTATCATTATACAACTTATGTAATGTTTGAGATAATTAATCCTGTGGGTGTTATAATGCAATGTCACAAAAAATTTGGTACATTAATTACACACCATCTCTCTTGCTTTCCTGCTACCATAGTTTGTGAAGAATTTAAAACCATCTTTTCCATATCCCTTGCACAGAACAAATCTTGCAGATGGGAAACCATCTCTGTAAATAATACAAGATGTTGTTTTGTAAAATTTTCAAACTAAAATCATACCAAAATGCAATAAATACAAACTTTATACAATGAATAGGACCATTTAAGGAGGCATGCTGACAATAGACAGCATCGCTATGTACATAATGATAAAATTATTGTAGTTCTAATTTGACACAGAAAGAAGTATCGATAAAATTGATAATTAGTAAGTGATAAACATATCTACTTATTAACAGTTGCCAGGCACATAGCATTGGGTTCTAGAATCTCCTTTCTAGCACATGCTTCTTCAAACCATGCCTTAAATTGTCCAAAGGGTTCTTTGGATACCAAATGTTTCTCCAAAAAAGTTTCATCCTTATCTTTATATTTAATTCTCATGCCTGCAAAATGTTAAACAGAAGAAATCAGTGCAACCTTAAAATAGATAAATTTGGGGGTCCAACAAGGATATACAAAAATACTTACCTCCAATATCAATACTCATTTTTCTTATATTATCAAATCCTAGCTTACTGCTAGGATACGTTAGATTAAATAAGCGTTTTGACATTCACTATTTAGATTTCGCCGCGGTTGTCGATAGGGATCGGCATTGATTGATATGAATTATTGCTAACTTTGAAATCTCTGTTCTAGCTAAGCTAGTACGTTTGAAAATGGGATTTGTAACAGCACTATCAGAGTATCAGCACAGGGGATCAAATCAAAGACGGAAAGACCACAATATAATCATTCGGGAATCGGGATGACCGATTGACCATTGACCGGATGACAAAATTGACAACGGACAAATGAATGATAAATGACAATGACATTTGACATTGATGTTTTTTTTTAAGTACCTTTTGCTTGGACATCTTGTACAGTTCTCGCCAAACTTATTGTCCGGGTTGAAGTTGGCACGAGCTAACTTTAACCCAGCCGTAAAAATCGGAGAAAGAAAAATATTAGATAGTAATAAATAAAAACGAAAGCTCAAGTCGTAGGCTGTCGTTTTAAATCATTCTAATCCAATATTTTTCTTTCTTCGATTTAGTCGTAGTTCAACCAGAAGTAAGTTCAAAGCCAGGATCTCACGCTCAACAGCCGCTGAGGACTACTGGGGACTATTATATCTATGAAAAATAATGGCAGTTGTAGTCTTATATGACATCAAACGACCATAAACATGATTCGCACTCGTTTACATCATAATGACGACGTCTGTTGTCTAGTGGTTCGAGTACCGGACTACTGATCACGAGGTCGTGGGTTCGATTCCCACAAGACACAAACATTTATGTGATGAACTTAGGTGTTTGTGTTTGTCTGGGTGTTTATTATATATTATAAGTATATATTTCCAAAAAAAAAATTATAAAAGTATTATATCCATTGTCTAGTACCCATAGTACAAGCTCTGCTTAGTTTGGGACTAGATGGTGTTGTGTAAAAAAAATGTCCCAAGATATTTATTTATTTATTTATTTATATAGCTTACGGCTCATTTCTTTTGATTTGATTAGTAACTTGCTTTACTACTAGCTATAATATGTTTATTTGTAGTATGTATGTTTGTTACTACTAAAGCTAATATAACCGATAAGAAAATAGTAATAGTACTGCTGCCAATTGCTGCTTACCAATAGTATCGCACTAAAAGAGATATCGATACTATCGGTAGACTATCAAAGGACTAACGCTTGCTATCGATATCAAGCGGTAGGTAACCCCACCACTAGTTTATGATGTGAGGTCATCTATGCATCTATCACATCAAATGAAATGCCAAAGAGTAGAGATGAGTCGTACTAGCTAAAGGTACTTATAGGTGCATCTAGTCCAAGTCCGTACAAATACGTCAAATACCGTACAAGTCCGTACAAATGCTCCACCTAGTCCGTGAAGTATGCCATACTTTTTAAAGTATGCTTATTCTAAAGTCGGCGTACCATTGATCTCTTGTGATCACTGTTTTCATCGCGCCGGTGCTCAATTTAAGCCTGCCTCGGCCTGTAGGTTATCCTATATGCTGTAGGTACTGACAGTGAGACTAGGGCTAATATTCAGGCTGATATTCAGAAACGAGACTCAACATGAACTTATGCTTCCGTATGTCAAATTTGTATGGCAAATTGACACACGGGAGCGTAAGTTCATGCTGAGTCTCTTCTCTGAATCTCAGCCTATGAGACGATGCTCAGCGTAAAGTAATGCTTCCGTATGTCAAATTTGTATGACAATTTGACATACGGGAGCCTAAGTTTATGCTTAGCATCGTCTCTGAATATAAGCCTTAGTGGATCGCTTTTTTTCGTAAGTTTGAATAGTGCTGCCTAGTCTCTTAAAATACCTAGTCCCTGGATCTGTTCCAGGGACTAGGTATTTTAAGAGACTACTTTGTATTCATCTCTACCAAAAAGTGTGTCGGAGTTAGTGATGGCTAGAGATGAGTCGTAGTCCTTAACGAGTCCGTACTGAGTCTTACAAGTACGAGTAAGTGCAAATACTGGCGCCAAAGACTAGCTCCACGAGTATTAAAAGTACTCGTCCAAGTGTCACCAAAACGGCCTTTTTTTAGTAAGTCGCGAGTATTTTGAAGTACGTGTCTGTGTGCCACCAAAATACAGTTTTTTTTTACAAGATTTAGGTACCTAAGCAAGTTTTTATGATTAGTGATCTGATCGGTTTGATTTATTGATAATAATGTTTTTTTTTATTAATTAACTAGCTTCCCGCCAGCGGCTTCGCCCGCGTGGTCTTATAATTTTTTCCCCGTTTTTGCTACATTTTTCATTACTACTCCGCTCCTATTAGTCGTAGCGTGATGATATATAGCCTATGTTACTCGGGGATAATGTAGCTTTCCAAAGGTGAAAGAATTTTTGAAATCGGTCCAGTAGTTTCGGAGCCTATTCATTACAAATAAACAAACAAACAAACAAACAAATCTTTCCTCTTTATAATATTAGTATAGAAGTATAGATATAGATATAGATATGATATAAAAATAATGCGTATTAACGAGGACGAAACCACAGTGCCTCGACCATGAGATTTTCGTACTAGACTCGCTAGCGACGCCGTTAAATATTTGTATAGAAAACCCTTGCAGCGCCTCTAGCGGTTACGTAAGGAACTAAAATCTTCTATGAGATTACAGCGTTTCGATGCGGAAAAAACCTATCGAAACCGAAAGTCATTCGATAGAACTCATGGTTGAGGGGCAGGACGGAACCGCGCGTTTATGGTTTATTTTGATGGGTGACTACGCAGTCGGACTTGAAATACTTCTAAAAACTCTAAACGCGTTCGTACGCAGAAGCAATACTCGTACGCCATACTTCTTCGTCAAAACCTAGTCTTTAAACCTGTGACAGTATTTACTTATTTAGGCCTCATCTCTAGTGATGATTGATGACTGATGGTGTTGGTGACTGATGGTGTTGGTAGAGGTGGGTAACTCATCAAAAATACGCGAGCTGCAGATCAGCTCATGACTCAGGTGAGTGAGCTGATTCAATGAATCAGCTCGCAGATCAGCTCAGTTTGTACCTGTACAGGTATATGATTCTACTACGAGCCGCGAGCTGAATTGAGCTGAGAGCCGAATTGAGCCGAATTGAGCCGAATCGAGCCGACTGAGCTGCGGCAGTTGACAGTTCGTTTAACTCTGACGAGCCGCGCGACTAGAGATTTTAAATATAATATCGTATTTACTCGATGTATTCCGATAAATCGATTTAATCGATGTTTTGACAAATATTTATTTGACAATTTATCGATGTATTTAGTTATAGAAACATCGAATCTTTGATGTTTTATTTTTTATAGGATCTATTAAAAAAGACTTGGTCTGATTAATAATTATAATAAAAATGAAATTAAAATTTAACACTACTAATGATATTTATGATACGATATTTTTATTTATGATAATAAATAGAGATTTTAATACTTTAATTTAATAGACAAAAACCAGAGCTTTTTGAGTTACAAATCAATAAAACGTTTCAGAACGAATGACTCGTTCAAAAACTTACTTTAAGCCTCAAGTAGATCAGAATCACAGATCAACTCAATTGAATCAATTGACTCATCTGTCTGTGGAGGGATTCAAGGATTCAAGGGAGCTGAATTGAGCCGCGCGAGCTAGTCATTTCGTTGCTGAGCTGTAGCTCAACGGCTCAGACCCGTGCGATCTGATTCATTGAGCTGACTCAGAGCTGAGTTACACACCATTAGGTGTTGGTCAGTGTTGGACTGTTGGTGGAATTCGCCATTTGGTGACTTATGTGCTTTTAAATTTTAAAATTATAACTAGCTTATCAATAAATAATTCTTTTCAATCATGGAGTCCGAAGTAATCAAGGAAAAGATTCATACAGAACCTATGCTAAATGATCCTCGGTACATAACCTTATTGAGTGTTATAGTACTCCTATTTACTTTGGGTGAGTAAATCTTGAATAATAAAGGGCCAAACTGACTGAATAGGATATCATAATCTTTGAAAAACTATATTACATTGTCCCTTATAAATTATTCTATTTCTTGTTGTCTCTTACATACCGATTCTAAGGGAAAGTGTGCCAGCCAGTGCCAGCATTGCAATGACAACAATGGAAACATAAATTCCACGTGCAACATATTGTTTTGTTATAATATATACTGTTACTAGCCTCCAGTTGTTGAGTTATTTAATAGGATAGGGCTTTTACATACTTATTGATAAATAGATAAATAAATTAATCTTTTTGCTGTAATATTTCAGTGTTTTGGTGGTTCTTCTCAAGAAGGCGGCAACTACGTAAATCTGTGTTGTTCATGGGTCTCTCAGACTCTGGTAAAACACTGTTGTTTGTAAGACTGGCATACTCACAGTACAGACAAACATTTACTTCCATGAAGGAAAATGTTGAAGAATATCTTACATCCAATGTAAGTAATTTTGTAATTGGACTGCTCTAATGATAAGCACTAGGCTTTTACTATGCTAGGTATGTAGTTTTAAGACTGAAGTAAAAAAAACTCGGAAAACCACTCTGGAAAAAAGTTAAGTAGGTCCTGTAACCTGGTGATATGTATTATCTGTTTTTACAAAAGGATCTCAGTACCTCTGTGACTATAAGTCAAATAGGTGTCCAACTACAGTTATATTGCTACTATAACAAAGATGTAGAGCCGATTACTAGCTAGATTAACATCAATGTTGAATGATTAAAAATTGTTCTCTTTTTAGGATTCATTAAAAATTGTGGACTTGCCCGGTCAAGAGAGACTGCGAAACAAATTCTTTGATCAGTACAAGAATAGTGCTAAAGCTATTGTATATGTCATTGATTCTGTTACCATACAGAAAGAGATCCGAGATGTGGCTGAGTGAGTGTTTAATTTTTTTAAATTACATACTTCTCATTTAATGTGCTAGTTGAGAATATTATTACTGTAGAATTGTATTCAATTAATGCATAGACTGCTACCAGCCCCTATCTACATATAACACACTAAAGGGAACAAAGTAGCCCTGAGTTATGTACACAAGCTATATCTTTCCTATACCTTGTTCCATATTCTATATTTATAGAATAATATAATAGAAATGCAACAACATGACCCTAGAGGCAATGTGTGTATATCTTAACAAAACAAAACAGTTAATAAATCTATTGACATAATATATTCTCTTTTATGAAAAATACATATTTTTAAAAATATTTCAAGTACTGTTGGGTTTTGATTCAACTGTATTTTATTCATTATTATGTTACCTCACAATTACTAAAGTTTAAAAGTATTATGATAATGCCTTTATTCTAGGTACTTGTACACAGTGCTGTCAGACCCAGTATTGCAGAGCTACAATCCTCCGCTGCTGATCCTGTGCAACAAACAAGATCAGCCATTGGCTAAGGGCAGCCAAGTTATCAAGAGTTTATTGGAGAAGGAGATGTAAATTTTTATTTTTAGCTTATGCAAACTAGACATAATTTAACACTAATTTATCCTTTTAAAGGTCTCAACAATAAGGAAACTATTGTTATGACCACATTATAACAGATGAAGTCTTTATACATATTTACACATTAAATGAAATTATTTTCCAGAAACCTAGTGCGTATCACTAAATCCAGTCAGCTGCAGTCAGTGGATCCTTCTCAGGGCAACAATGCAGCCTACCTCGGCAAGATCGGCAAAGACTTCGAGTTTTCTCACCTCAACTGTCGCGTCGACATTACCGAGAGCTCAGCTAACACCGGTGATGACGACACACCAGCAGACATCAAGACGTTGCAAGATTGGATGTCTAAACTTTAGTCACACAATACATGATTATGAGGCTGCATATTCCCATTTTTTTCTCAAAAGCTGTAACTTTACAGCTGCGATCAAACTAAAAGTACTGATATTCAAAATCATGGTTCGGTTTTGTTTTTGTTTTTGTCAAAGTACATAAACATTTGTTAAAACTCTAGTGCAGTGGTTGGATATGATATATCATTATTGTGTTCTATTGTTTTAAGATCTTTTTGTTTTGTCTTATTTTCTTGTTGAATGTATACCTTGTGATTTTGAATGTACTGATAGGGTATGAAATGCAATTATTGTTTAGGGATGTTCCAAATGTCCGAATTTGAATAACAATATATTGCTGTATATTCTTGTATTATTCTCAAAGAATTGTGCATTTGATGATTTATGAACTGCTATTACTATATTTTATTATGGTCAAGGATTTTTATAAATAAAACTTGACTGCTTTTTTAAAAGTTTTTTGTTTTATTTTGTTATTTCAAGAAGTGGTCTTTATATGAGCACTTAATGTATGCAGTGTAGCGAGATAATGCTAAATTGTGCTAATATTATTTCTTCAATCGAGACACCATGAGGGTGAAGATAGTAGGTAAATCACCCTTATTCAAATTATAGCCATTTCCATACATACTTTCATCCCCTATTGCCTATTGTTATTTTACACCCTTGAGGGTAAAACTTTAAATATCATATTTTCATCCCCCCGTTCAACCCCTTACAAACCTTTCTCATTTTAAAAAGTAATCTATGTCCTTTCCCGGGCTCTAATAAATGAATTTTTGTACACAGTCGTGTACAAAATTTCATTTAAATTAGGTTCAGTAGTTTTGGCAGGAAAAGCGCGACAGACGTCTGTGGGTAGGTTCATTTTCTTCGACACAAATATGTAGATTATTTCTGAAATAAATATACTACCTATATTCAAAGAAATTATTAAATATTACATTTCTACATCTGTGCCATACGAGAATCCAACATAGGACTACGATATGATGATAAGAGACGAAGTTGTAATTTGCCTGCGCATTGTACCTATTTGTGACAAACTACCAATGGTTCACGGCCTCACGGAGTCACGGGTTCGATTCCAACACGTTACGACAGCTAATTTATTATCTGAGGTTCCGTAGCAAGTGGCGCTTTGTAGTTTCTGCCTACCCCTATCTGTGGGAAAAAGTAGTGAGTGTATGTATATAGGTATGTACTGTAAGTAATTTTTTTTACGATTCATTTTATCACATTCACAATCACGCAGGTGTTACGTTTGCCTAACCCTTCGTGTTTCCTGTGAGCGGAGATCAATTCTATGTCAATCGTAGAGATTAATGATGCGAAATGACTCAACCAAAATTCAAGATCAAAGCCAATATTGATGACCTATTCTAATTGTTATTTTTGCATATTCATGACTTCGATAGTGACATCAATCGATAGCTTTTGTTCTTCTATTCAATAGTTGAAGGGTTAAGGATAATTCCGTGTTTGAATAGTTTTTTGCAAGTAACATTAAATTCATTAAAAAGTTATCCTGAATCGTCCATTAATACGATATGCATATTCATGAGTTTATCATAAATTATATTGTATAGATTGGCATTTTATACCTACAATTATTTATGGCACATGCGCTATATATGGACATGCTTATAATATACCTATTCACGCTTCCTTAATTTTAGGTATGTGGTTAGCAGATTGATAGATTTTTCCATTATCTATTATTAAACGATTGCACGTTTGGTGTCTCGTCACTACCGTTGCGCTGCGTGTCGATGTTGTCGGGTTCGACTCCAACTCAAGGGAAATATTTGTGTATTTCCCGGATCTTGTTTCCTGGTGCGAGAGCTGTCTTTCAAAAACCGTAAAGTCCCAGTGGCCCCTATTGTTAAGTAAGTATACCATTTACATCTGTGACTGTCTCTAGTCTAGGGGTATCTAATCATTTAGGTATAAGAATAAGTTAGTACCTACCTACTTACATACCTAACTCTTAATTTTTTAAATGTAACGTCCGTCTTCTTTGTGTTTGACTACTCCCCTAGGTACCCGTCTGGAAATGTTTACAGTATATTACCCAAGTACGGCTATGACTCAACAATGTTGTCTCATTAATGACAATACAAACAATTTACAACTTAGTGAAAAAGTCGAGGTATTGATCAAAGTAAAGCGTGCCGACAACTTGTTACACACTCGCTTGGCTTGCCAAAGCGCATCCCTGCCACATAATGAACGCTATTTCTAGAATGAATGATAATTTTACCTCGGGTTTAGTAAATACAGTTTAGTTAAATACCTACGAGAAGATTTTTTTGAGTTATGTAGGGCTAGATTAGAGATATTTTAACGAAGGTGATAGGTATGTCTGTGATCTCTCCTTGTTGTTACTCCTAAACGAAGAAAGAAGGTTTTAAAACTTTTGTTTGAAATATGATTAGAATCGGATCGGGATCTTATCTATTTTTGTAGAGATAGAATCAAAGCGCATCGCAGGCTTTTTAAATATTATATAATGGGTGGGTTGAATTTGAAAATTTGCAGGACCTGAAATTGACGAATTAAAAATGAAGTAATAAGTGTAATAGTAGAAGTTACGCATTTGGTAACATTCACATACCAATAAAAAACAGTTGTCTCCGTCAAAACTGAATCAATATTAAAGAGAATCTTACGATAATTATAATACTTACATATCTACCCACATTCGGTACTGGTAGGCTCGTTTAATAACGTAATTTTCATTACTAGGTAGGTAATTGATGGTGCATATTCACTTAACGAAAAAGTAAAGTGGCGGGCGCTATTATATTAAATTATGTAATCATAATTACAACATTAATTACGCTTATCAAGCAAGATGAAGACGCTTGTAAAAGCTGTATCTACTTATTTTTGATATTAATTAAGTAAGCTCAATATGGCGTAAATCTTGACTTTGCATGAAAATACCGTTAACACTAAATTATATGCTGAAATTTATGGCTCATTCTTTATCAAGATCGGATCTGATGATGATGTCTTCTTTATGTAGCTTAAATATAAAATTAACATACTTACCATCATTGCTGTAAATATTCCCCGATGGGTTAGGCAAAGGTGTACTAATGTACACCCACATCTCGCCGGTATTGTAACAGGGGGTGAGCCTATTGCTATAAACGGGCACAAATTTACTACTGATAATATCATAGAAAACCCAATACTTACTACTTTGTTCGACCTAAGAATTGAACCCTAGAGCAGAACACTAAAGAGTCCTTCTAGTGACTACAGTCTGCGCAATACCTGAATCAGGCAGACCTAAACCGATGGTATATGTATAGGTATGTTTCTTATAATACCTACATACAGAATGTAGGTAGGTATTATATATATATTATTATAAGAAACATATTTCTTCCTTCTATTTTCAATTTCATGTCCAACCCTTGCAATGAATTAAAGGTTCCCACGGTAAAAGGCTTGCTTGCGGGTGAACCTCCCACGGTCATCGCAAGCCTACAAATCACAAAGTACAATAACATGGGCAAACTTAGACGTTGTGTGACACTTTATATTGTTCGCTTTTGAAGACGTCATTTTTGAGTTTAAAAACTATTTTAAACAGGCTCCGAACATGAGGACTATTGTTAATTATACTACTTGAAATGCTTTTTGTCCTAATGTTTTTTTCAATGTCTTATCATTTGGTGGAAGTTGTCTCCTTTGTTTTAATAAAAATGTCAACGTTAGAGGTTTCGACGAGTTATATTAATATTATAATCAATCCTATATTTTCTTATAAAATATTTTATTTTTAGAATGATGCACTACAAGAATATTAAACGATTTGATGATTTTTATTACAGTTAGGTACATTTGTGATTCATAAAAATAAAAAACAGACATCCTACCTATGTTTTTGACCAAGAGTTCGTATTATAAAATTATTATTAAAGTACACACAGAGGGGTTTTTGTCAGGCATCTGTAGAGACTAGAGTTTTTTTGTGGGAATCACTGTTATAAAACCATAGCAAATGGAGTGAAAGGATCAATCAATGAACACTTTTTTTCCGCCGTACTACACTCAATGGAACTGTGTTAAGGGGAAGTACAATCAGTGTGATACGTAGAATAGTGTTACGTGAATTCACGATATTCATCTAGAACAATACAATTGATTGAATTATTTTACAAATTACAAGTCAAATAAACTAGCTATTTATAAATTTAATAAAAAAAATAATTAAGGCGGTTCTTATTTCACTGTTCGGTATAAAGTAGAAAATGTGACAAATTTTGCACTTAGCAGTGGGTAGGTACAGATATGTCATAATAACGATGGTAAATAGGAAAGGAAAGAAGAAAATACCTAGTTTCAGTTTTTCAATATTTTCTAATAAAGGTGATTTATAAATATTAAATAGAAGACTTTCACACATTCGTATAAAAGTGCTTACGAACAATGCACTCAGATCAGTGTGTATACGATAGTTAGATCGATTGATAAACGGTCGAGATTTGTCATGACTATAACACTGAGGCTGCATTCATTAACTTAGGCTTCCGTATGTCAAATTGTCATACAAATTTGACATACGGAAGCGTTACTTTACGCTTAGCGTCGTTTCTGAATATTAGCCAAAGTAATTACGCTATAGTCACTTTGAACACGTCACACAATTCACACAAGAGTATGACAAGACAAATAGTAGCAGGTAGTATTCGCCTTAACTAGGTAAGCGTGGGAGAAATGCGATCTCCCAGTCAGTGCACCGGCAGACACCGGTCCATGGGAACCGCGATGTATTTGCTACACTTTCGCCACCCTTTCAAATAATCATATTTTTAAGGTATTTTCCCAGGGGTGATACAGGTACTTGTGTACCACCCAAGATCAAAAAAAATTAAATTACACATTTACACAAAAACTATTTGAATCGGCGATTTAAATCCCTAGGCGTGTCTCTATAACGAACGTTGTTATCTTAATCCACTTAATGTATCCTGTTTTATGTACACTTTACGGTTTTTTATTTTTGATATATAAAATGAAACTGTGCTTAATACTTCCAGAGCCTTAAGCTTTCGAATAAAAAGCGCATTGTTGGGAATTATGATGACAGGAAACTGTCGAATATCTTCGAAATCGATCGTCGATGTCATAAGTATCTTATTATTAAGGCTTTTTCAGTTGCCCTCAATATATTTAATATATTATCGATAAACGGTTGCCCGTTATTTTTACGCATTAATATTTGTATATTCTTCGGATAGGTTTATTATTGTATATCTTATGTTATGTAAAGGTAAAGAGTTACAGAAACATAATTAGTAGGAGGTAAGTAGACTTTAGTTCTGGTTGGTTTGTATCTGAGACGAAATCATGTGCATATTACAATTATTATTAAACCACTCGCTTACACGATGAAAGAAAATATCTCGCTTTAGATATTTTTAAGCCTGCCAATATGGATTAGCTTAACTATATTTTATTCTGAGGAGACACTGTGGAGCAGTGGGAGGATCAAATGGAGGGATGTCTGTGATAGACTTATACATATAACATACTGAGATGTAGCTTTTGATTTATTTATTATCTATTGACTATTTAGGGCCTGTTTCACCATCTCCTAGTAAGTTCGGTAAATTACTTGGCAGATTATTTCATACAAATAATTCTGTTTCATTTAGGCCGTTAGCGGTTACCCAGAGATGGTGAAACAGGGACGTCGAATATCAATAGGTACTTAATTTTTCAATATTTTATATGATTTTAATCACCTTTATCACTGAATCTTAAACGACGGTTATTTATATTGAGCTTGTGACCGAGGTTGCTAATGGTTATGTTCTCAATATGTATTTATGTTATGCAATAACCATTTTTTATGCATTCTATTGCTACCGAGTCAACTGTGTCCACACTGTCCACACATGTACATACGTAAGTAGGCACCTGTTAAAAAAAATTACACAAAGTCGGCAAAAATTACCTACTTATTAAAAACTAAATGCTACTGCTGCAAAAATGCTTTTTAATTTTGTGCGATAACCACACTTTTCGCGGTTGTAAGTATTTTAAAAATAAAGAGTGTTATAATAAGCAGTAATGTTTCGGGCTATGACTTCAATTGTAAATTAATGTCACTGTATTCATAATTAATTTTTATCTTATTAATTTTTCGCATTTGCTCTGTCATGGCGCGCACTGCGAGCGGGCTCACCGAGCTGCGTCGCGAATTGCTAATTATTGTAATCAAGGATTAATCGAATTCTTTGTTGAAGAGATAAAGGAGATTGTACACAGTTGACACATGTCATGTATTAATACGCACACAAAACCGTTAAAAAATCGCGCTCTGGCAGGACAAACACGCCGCGCCGTGTGTGGTCCGTAATGGAAATAAACGCAAATTTCAATATTTATCAACAAATGTGCACTCATTGCGCCCAGATATGCGGTTATGCAAAATACTTATTAAGTGGAAGTTATTGAATTTAGAACAGATTTACATTTCAGATATGCTTTACGTATTGTTTATTACGTTTACTGTGAGCTTTTGCCGCCAGATTACTTGTGGCATTTAAACGAAATTCAAAATTGTGGCGTTTAAATATTAATTAGGATAACGAATTAGAGTAATTAAAGTTTTACTCCATTTTGGAATATGATTTTTTCTTCAGATTTAAACAATATAGGTTTAGTAATCGATTTGTCTGCTTTCTTACTGGCTGATGTATTTATTTAATTATTATTTAAACTTTATGTACATAAAATGGTACACAATGTACTGACAACTCTAAATAAAACTCTTCCTACCGGCTTCCCATTCTTTGTTATTGGTTAATCATCCTTTTTGGTGTTAAGTTATCAAAATAAAAATAATATAAATTGGCCGTGATGACAATGACGCATGATGACAATAGATTGGTTTTCTGCAGTCCTTTTCTCCCGGCATTCCCGGGATCTGACGAAGATAAACCCTTCGCCATTGCAACTCAAAATATAATTATTATTCTTCTTGATCTCGTTGGTGGCTTCTGGAAGCGTTCGATAGTCGCTCACTCGTTAAGGGTGTACAATTAAACGATTACTGTGAAATAAGCGTGGCGGGCCACGAATGCCCGACCCCCGGACCACACTTAGGGTTGGCGCGAAGAAAGATGAAATGTGTTAAATTTTCCTTTATGGTCTTCGTATGCAGGCCCATAAAGGATTATATAATTGTATTTACCTTGATCCAAAGACCATTGAACTTTAAATACTACCTGAAACAAAATATTAAGTTTCAGTGAAACTATAGTAACATTCATGGGTAGAGTAGGTACTCGTGTATTTGATCTAGTCCCAAGCTAAGCAGAGTTTGTACTATGGGTAGCATAGTATACCAGACTTTAGACGATGGATATAATATGTACATTTGGTTGGTTGTTTTTTTTTTGGAAATTCATACTTATAATATATTATAAGAAACACCCAGACAAACGTTTTATCACATAAATATTTATGTGCTATGGGAATCGAACCCACGACCTCGTGATCCCCCCGGTACTCGAACCACTAGATAACAGATGTCGTAAAAAATAAACGTTTATGGATTTTATTGTGGGGCACCTGACACCCACAGTAAGATGTAGATGTAGGGTGCCACGATGTTAGAAGAGGTTTTTGTTGAGCTTGAGAGACAATCCTGAGTTTAAAGGACGAGAGTCAAGCGGCAACCTTGCCCACTTGCCCGCTTGTCTCGCCTTTGTCGGCGCACAGTGTCTTGTTGACATTTTGTGGGGCAAATCTTCATTCCGCGGCCTCTTTGATCCCAACCACTGTATTATTTAATTTTGATGTACGCCTCATACGTTTTATAAATACTGTAATTGGACTATTCTTGACGTGTTTTTTACTGGGATGGGTGAATCTTACTGGAAAAATGTCTTTAAAGAGTGACGTAGAGGTATTTTGATGTGTATATTTTTATTATTTTTCCATACTTCCATGAGAATTCTGATTGTATTTTTACATTGTAGCTAAACCAAGAGTTTCGAGAACATTAGACAGTCATTAATATTACATCCTTATCCTTAATAATATTATAAATGCGAACGTAACTTTGTCTGTATGTCTGTCCGACTTTCACGCTAAAAGTACTAAACCGATTTAAATGAAATATGGTACGCAGATAGTCTAGAGCCTGAGAAAGGACATAAACTCATTAATGCGAAAAAGGGTTATAGGGGGTTGAAATAGGGGATGAAATACCTAGACCACGCGGGCGAAGCCGCTGGCAGAAAGCTAGTTTGAAATAAAGTCGATTCTTTTTTTATTTTGGTGGAGAATGCCTACTCTTTGTCTTGGCTTTACAATATAGAACCCGAACTTGTATTGTGTTCCTAGTAACAGTTAAAATAGGAACAAAAACATGTATGGTGTATTGCAAGAAATGAGTTGAAATCCTTGATGCACCTGCCCGGTTCCGCCTACCTTTGAAGCTGACCTTAAGTCTAGCAGCTCATTGGTCTACCAGTATCCATATAGGCATTGTGTAAGTATTTATTCAAGTAGGTGATAGTTTTTGAGTAGTAATAATTACGCGTTCGGTATGTCTCGTTGCATTGGACACAGAATTAT
This sequence comes from Acronicta psi, assembly GCA_946251955.1. Classification (NCBI taxonomy): domain Eukaryota; kingdom Metazoa; phylum Arthropoda; class Insecta; order Lepidoptera; family Noctuidae; genus Acronicta; species Acronicta psi. The sequence goes on along the minus strand of OX276482.1, from coordinate 8,459,487 downwards.
AATGACACAATTTAGTTTTTTTATAAAAGGATGTATTAATAAATGGCGATTGCCGATCATGATCGATTGTAGTACTCGTTGATGAGTTCGTTTTGCTGAATATATGTGCAGCATGTGTATTATCAAGTGATGAATTTTGATCGTAATGACCATGAAACAACGAGGTCTTGAAATGTATTCTTGCTTATGTACCTAGGTATTTATTTCTTGTCAGTAAGTAGGTTGTAAAAAGGAAAAGTAAGTAGTGGTTAAGAAAAAGTGGAATCGGATATGCCTAGCTATTTCCTAAGTGAAGTCATTTTACATTATATTTTTCTTAGCAATATTGACCACAACACAAAATCAATTACAGCGTGAAGTATGACAGATCATTTGAGAACTGCTCGACTGATTACACTGTATTTTTATAAAACCTTTTTTTGAAAATTAACTACCAGAATAGTTTAAAAAGAAAGGTACACACGGACCGATAGCAAAGTATAAAGAAAGCTTACTTTCCAAATAAATGTCTTATTTTCTAGAGAATTAATATTTTATTTTGTAAGGTTACAATTTCTTTCTTCCAAATCAATGTCATCAATAAACCAACATAAAGTTCGGATTGAAACAGCGCTTCCTACCATTAAACCTGAAATATTGCGTCTGTTACTATAAAATGCATTCAAAGAAGTGCTTCGTCGTTACAAAAATAACAAATTTGATTTTTATTAATTGAACTGCCAAGCAGAGCAATCATGTGGCAGGGAAAAACAACGGGCCATACATCTGCCCCATTTATTAATACCACTGACAATAAAACATTTGAAACACGTTCTTGCGAATCAATACTCAGCTCCACGATATGAATTATTTATATATTTTATTGTCGCTTTATCGCCTGCATCGTGCACCCTCTGGCCAGCGGATGCCGCGTCTTGCTTGAAATAATAATCAGAACATAATTTTATTTTTGACAAATAACTGGTCAGCGTATGTGTAGTCAGGTTTTTGTTGCGCGGGCGCGCCGAGGCGGCCCGATGCCGCGGATTCCGGGTCCCTCGCTTTATTGCCTGAATAAATATAAGAAGATGCTGTCGGTATTCCGATCTCGTGTAATTGTCCTCAATGAATGCATCGCAAGAAAGTGCCTTGTACAAAGGCCGTGTACTTATTATACGCGCCTATTTGCAGTAGGCCCTGTTTCTTTACATGATGGTTGGTCCATTTATTTTTATTTTAGTGTAGGTAGATACGGTCGTAATGTTAAATTAATAAATCATCCTACCTACTCAATATAAAAGATAACTGACCTCCGGGAATCTTGTACCAGTGGATGTTGAATTTATTTTCCACCAAAAAAGGAAAGGTTTTATGTAATGTACCTAATTACAAAAGCATCTTTATTTTTCGAATGCGGTGTCTCTTTTATAGGGTTAGTTTATAAAATATTGATTTAAATCCTTCCACTCAAATTATTCGCTTTCAAAAACACATAGAACCTACCAACTATTCTGTGGGGGATTCGAACCCGCCACCTCTTGGCGATGTAGACAAACGCAATCCCTTCATCACAAAAAAGTTAATAAGGTAAATGATAATAATATGAGCCATAGTCTACCATGCTTTTTTGTCCCCAGCTACTTTATTGTATTTCGTCATAATATCCTTTGACGATTAAAAACGATAGCGCCCCTTGATTCCTACGTTATCACAACCTATAAACCAGATAACAAATCAATCTTGTAACAAACGATACTAAAAAGGCATTGTAATAAAGTTGTGTATCCGAACGCAACGGGACGTGCCTGAGACAGATATTAATAGTAGCTGCGTCTGGATACGCGTCAGCTCGTTACAATACTTACAATGTAGAAAGTAACGCCCGTCTCGGATATTTCTCGCTTGACAATGCATAAATCATTGTCATATCAGTCCAGAGGCGCTGCAAGCGTGGTCGGCTCATTTGGTCGGCTAAATCGTGCCTTACGTGTGTCTGGTCCATGATAAATTATGGAAACGACTTGTAGCACTCTGACGACGCACGATTAGGGCAGCGCATACCTACTAGTCGTACGTAATTATCGCTTTAACGGTGAAGGAAAACATCGTGAGGAAACCTGCTTACCTGAGAGATTCTGATACCGGAATGTGGAGTCTGCCAACCCGCATTAGGCTAGCGTGGTGGACTACAGCCTAATCCCTCTGATACTGAGAGGAGACCCGTGCCCAGCAGTGGGACAGTATATGGGTTGATGATGAAATCTAGTAGTAAATGGGTTCTTTCAAGTTACATCGGCCGCTTAGAGCTATTAATAGTCATATGATTAAGGGAAATGTATCAGCTCTGAATATAATTTCGTTATTTTATTGAAATTAGCTTTCATCGCGGTTTAGATGTGAAAAGGTAACAAACAGCGGTCAGACAGTGGTATTTTCACAATAATATTAGTACTTAGGTATGGATTTACTCATGACGATATTTTCGTGCACCTCTTGGCAATGTTCCGCATTAGTTTAATGGTTTTAGTGGTCGCAAGCGCCGCTGCTGAGCATAAGTTCCTTCTCTTCTCTTCTTCTATACTTGGGTCGGGAAATGTGTTACTGAGATTTTCTATTAAATTATCAAACTCGGTTAATGGTAGTAGGCCTATATTACTGGTCAGAATTCAACATACTTATTTGCGAACTTTAATCCAACTTTTGTTGGTACATCCCTGCCAAAACCCTTTGGTGAATATCATACTTAGAGGTCTGGCTATGGCACAAATTACAAAAGCGTAACTAATAAGCAGTTTTACATCTAAACATAAAAGTCAATGTCGTAAAGATTCACTTTACATTAAGTAATACGTACGTGTTCAGCAAGTCAGGTTGGAAATTTGATCAGGTCTGGCGATCGATCTCGTTGACTTAATGAGCCGTGCTTGTCAATCGGCTGTCCCAACCGGCCGAGGATCGTATGCAAAACGCGCTTCACGATATCCGAGAACCTTTTGTACACCGTTCTTCTTTTTGCCAACATTCTTGTTGCTCTAATTTGGCCTTAATTAAATAGAAATAAAAGAGCGCAGCGTGTGCCCACTGACTTTTAATGCAGTTCGATATTTAAATTAGTTTCGACGTTGTTGTGTGGATAGTGATAAGGCGAATAACGAACGTGTTTGTTTGTACGTTTCTTTTAAATGTACTACGTACGTTAGGTGGATTCAATCCATTAATTTTACACAAAAATTAGTGTAACATGTCATTAACTAATAGTAAGTTTAAAAGTTAGGAGATGACGATGGCTGAATATTATTTTAACAATAATCTCATGATTTTCTATTAAATATGGTTAGGAGATGACGATGGCTGAATATTATTTTAACAATAATCTCATGATTTTCTATTAAATATGGTTTCAAAGAGCAGCCAAGAAAACTCAATTAGTTTTTTACTGTCATCATCCAAAAAACAAGTCCAATTTATATCAAAAAGGAGCATAACAAAAACATAATATGACTTTTATGTTCAACATACCAACTACAAAAAGGTGGACAGAGATTTATCAGATGCTTTTAACCTTTATTTCGTGCGAACATTTTGTTTATACGGAAAATTGTCGCAATCGGTGTTTTTATCAAAACTTGCCTTTTAACAAATGCCTGGGACAGATTGCGGAATGCCCGATGGCCGCGTAATGGCCGCCAAGTATTTTAATTAATGCCACACCAGAGGGGTACATACATTTTTAGGTAATTTTAACCGTTTTCTGATTAACGTTTTCTTGACACCTCCACTAATCTATCGATGTGTGTGATGATTAATTTCTTGAGAGAGCATGAGACAACTTAAAAAATCTACACAACGATTACGACCAATTTGAAGAGAGATTTACTTAATTAGTTCTTGTAAAAATCAAAATTGAATTCCATTTAAACGATCAGAAGTACATAATAAAATTATACACGCATAACATAAACACTACGCTCCGCTACCATTTTAATGCCTGCGCCCTAAAACCGATGATATATAAAATCAAGCTCATTAACGGCATTTTCCGGTAGACATTTCTTATTCGACAAAAACAGTCGATGTAATTACAAAAACGAAACCACACAAAGGAGAAAAAAGTGAAAACACCAGGAAACCAGACGGGCATTGTCAACGTAATGTGTGCTAATAAAATCGGCACGTATTGTACCGCTACCGAAATCTGGTGATCGCAGGAAGCGCGCGCGTGCTTCATCGTGCGTTCCGAAGCGTGCATTATTCAATACGTTATTATCAATAAATTAATGCTCACATTCGGACGCCACCGCACATACTAATGGCGACACGCGGCGACTCGCTTTTTGCGTCGCCGTCGAACCATTCAGCTCCATTGATACGGACCACGCAAAAACTGGTCGGTGATCATGTACGCGAAACTAACTAACATTGCCACTTTTTGTTTTAGTTTCGACAAGGACGTGATCCGTTTTTGTTTTGGTGACGTTAATATTTAATGGGATAGGTATGTACCTGCACAATTGCTGGTCGTGGTCACTATTCGAGTTCTGAGTTATTTTTAGGTATTGGACAATAAAAGGTTTTGTTCTTGTTTTCTTAGCTGTAGCTACTTAGACTTTGGAACATGGAATAATAATAATATAATAATAAAATAAAAATGCGTTTATTTCATCTCCACAAATTACAACATTAGGGATACAAAATTGAGAAAAGTCTTATACCTACATAATGTGTTTTTACAATAACAAATACACACACCTACACAGTGAAGGTAATCTTGCTTGTTTTTTATTGTAGATTTGAATGCATTTGATCCTTGCAGTGTTTACGGAAATACCGATCGTAAACTAACATTACAGTAAATATTACCGAATACCGCCCATTTCCCTTAAAACAAAGAAGAACCCTAATTTCGGCAAGCTATTCTTCTGTCGTTATGTCACAGTGGTGTACTTATTTATTATTTTCTTATATTTAGGTAAACCTTTAATGAATAAACATAATATATTATATACAGATCAGGATACACCGATCATAATGCAGGTTTTAAAAACAGGAACAATACACAACAAATAACATAATTATTAATTAATTAATTAATTTCTGATATAACACCACGCTAAGCAGTAGGTAATGGAATATTTTATGCTAATAAACATGACAATTAGGTACTGCAGAAATAATACTTATTAATTACAGCTGACGTTTTAACCCTATAATAAATTATAAACATAAAATTCATGAAATTACTTTGACCCAATCAGTAGCCTCCTGTAAATATCACCTCCTTTATTTATGCAAGCCATAAACAATGATAAAATTTATGCTGATTACGAATTTATGACAACTGTTTTTTTATCGTGTATTCGGTGTATTCCTAATTAGTATTTTATGTGTATTGTAAAGAAGGTGGGGGTTGTTCTTAAAAATGTTTGAAAATAAAATAAGATGGCAGTAGGGCTACACTATACCTATATGGCAGCTAGCAGAGAGCGTTAACTGCAGTGTTATCGCATTTTTTAGAATTAGATTAGTCTAGCCAGTGACATATAGGTACTCGTATATTACTTTGTAGTATTTTAAATATCTACTACTGTCGTCGCGGGTTCGATCCCTGCAAATAACAAATATTTGTGTTGGCTACAGGTAGATGAAAGCATATTTATTCCTGCAAATTTAATTTTTTAAGACACTTTTACAAGTCAATCTTTTACGGTATAACACTAAGTGGCGTCACGGCGTCAACATTTTCTCGACGAAACTCACTCCAGGTCTCTTTTAAAGTCCAGACATAGTATTCTTTTAGTAGACATCGAATATGTATGTGTCACAAAGTAAGACAATGTCTGCAATGACCTTTTGAGGAGTTGTTATGGGTCTGGGCGCTTGTGCATGTAAAATTCGTGATAGAGAAAAGCCCGGTGTAAACGATTTTAAAAAAAAGCACAAGATCTTAAACGGTTCGAACACTCGGACAGCAATGTTTCAGCAGGCTGCAGGACCCTCAGGGTGTCTCATTAGCTCGCGGTATTATTCAGCGGCCATCTTGCCGCGCGTCAATTTGCGCGTTGCGTGTGACGACGCTGCGCACGCGCCGCGCACAGCTGTTGTCCGGACAGTAACTGTAATGTATTCAAGATTGCAGGTATTTGATTGCATTTACTGAATTTGGGCCTAAGGCAGTTGTCATTTTTGTTTTAAGAATTAACACATAATGTGGAATGCTGGTATTTTGTTTTACTCAGATTAAATATTAATTTAAACTGATAATTGAAAATGAAATCATACATACTTCGCAAATACTTACCTAAGTAATCATCTGGGAGCTTCTTACTACGTATGTTTAATTGTTTTAAATAAGCTTTTTCTACCTAACTGTATTAAGTTAGGATAGGATTAGGTATTAAAATTAACAAGCATTCCAATCAGCATTATATTCCTGATACATGAAAGAAATATTTTTTTTAGTAAAAGTGAACAATCGTTTCATTAAAATGCCTTCAGAATTACAAAGCCGAATCATTTAAATCTCCGCCATAGTAAAGACATCAACGAGTCCGAGCACCTTTGATGATTCAAAATAAGTTACAATAAATACTTCAATCTAAACTTATCCTTTTTCAGAGTCCTGAAAGTATTTGATTTTTTACATTTTGACGTCGTCCAGATAATCCGTGTTTTTCGTTTCTCTTTTGAAATTAATTTGATGTCATCTTTTTAATGACTAAGTAATATGAATGCACGCACTCAAATATAACGTGCCCTCCACATAATGGACGCTCATAACATCGAAGGGCACGATGGCAATTAGAATTCAAGCGTGTCTAATGAGTGAGGCGACCTCCTCAAAGGCTTCATTTAATTGATAAATTCTTGAGAATAACGGCTTTGTATCTAATTGAATAAGTTGAATTATTTCAATAAGAAAGGGCAGGCGGCGGCGCCGCGGCAAATTGTGCCTACCCGTGCCGTTTTCCTTTTGTAGTTGTTGCCGCGCCGACGCCCATTGGTCCATTTTAATGAGCTCCGATCAATGGGCGTAATTATTTCTTGTATCATTCTTTGTCCGACGCAAGCGCGCTGTCATCCTGTAAGGCTCGCCCGCCTTACATACGCACTTGTGCGAGTTTTTGCAACGGTTTTTGGTGAATATCCATATAGAGAGATCGGAACAGGGCCTCCGGCGATATCGACGGGCGCTTCGACACCAACATATTGGCACCCGATATATCACGGAGAAGCAATCAGTCACAGTTAATCACCTCGGAGTGTACCACCATCAATTTGAAGCGATTTCTCGACAACGAGCTTGCTGACTGATAAAAATAAATAGTTATCATAACTTAAGATAAAATTTTGTCATATATACTCAGAATAAACAACCATTACTAGATTCAGTTTCGTCATCGTCAGCTCTTTAAACTAGATGATAGATCAAAGATTAATTGACGACAAAATATCGAATAAATCCTACCTCGCTATTATGCTAATTTACCTACCTCTCTGTTTTTGGGCCGAACTTAACTACTTGCCCTCTTAGATATCTTTAAGTATGGGAAGTATCATCCAATCGCATCGGCAAGTCGAAGCGAATCGAGAGGCACCTTGTTGGCGCCGAAGATAAGTTAGCGAGTTCCAATTATCGAGTAGTGGCGGTGCGTATGGAGAGGAGGCCGCGCACCGATGTCGAACAATGCATAACAGAATAACTACAACATACAAGCCAATAGCAGAAGTGCAGATACAAGATCCTTGGAAAGGTAACTCAAATGCCCACAATTTCATGCAAAGCTCGTAGAGTGAACATTATAGTGTGTACCTATGGATCAGAAATACGATAAACGGATTTATCGTAAGTCAGTTGATCATTGAAAATATCCAATGCAGATTCTCATTTACCTACGAGCACTGCAGTACATGTTTGTAGGGGGGGGGGGGGAGAGGACGTAGGTACTGTGAAACTTAATTTAGTTATAAATAAATTACGCATGACCATATTTACTTGGCATGTAACGATGGTATATCATTGTGCCAAAATGACTAAAAAAACAAATGATTTGTAATTTGAAGTAGCTGTAGCATTCAGTGATCCCTTGTTAAACTTCTGCGTGCTTTGTATTACACTCGCCTTGTTGCAGTTGCCGTAAACGTAGCTTGAAGTACTTACCTACTGTTTTCATGTCACTTTAATGAGACATGCGTATATAAGTTACTGATGTAAAAAAACTTTACATAAAGTATCTGTTCCACTCTTATTTATATGTGATACGCAACCTCTTTGAATGCACCCTCTTGTATGTAAGTACTGCCTGTTTATAAAATAGAGAAAAAAAACATTTGTTCTATTTTTGGATTCCACTTTTCCTTCACAGGTTACTAGGTACACCTACTGAATTTATTTACCTTGACAATTTCGCCAGTGCAATGATAAACTTTCTGAATTTTATTAGTTGTTTAGAATAATAACTGTAAATCATTTCAAACAAATAATAAAAGCAGTTATTACCACAAAACATAAAACTTCTCACATCTACAGATTTAAACAAGTTGTTAAAGAAAACAATCAAATTTCAGGAGTGGCGAGGCAGTAAAAGATAAAACAACTCGCGGTGCATAAACATAATTGTTATAATAATTGTTTGTTTGCATGTTACTGCGAGTTGCGTCTGGTGTTCTCAACCACTTCAATCAATGACGGAATGCATTATCATCAGTCATTATATATTCATCCGCTGGTGAGCGTAGGTCTGGTCTGGTCTCCTAATAACCGCAGAATGCATCACATAATATAAGTAATTCATTAATTGGCTATCTAGGTGCATTAGGCTATAAATTAATTTAATTTGAAACAAATCGTACCATCACCAAGAATAAGAAGCAGGCTATAAATTTCCATAAAGAATACCAAAAATATTACGTGATCCAGACGCAAACAGTCGGGTAAAATGATAAAGTTTTTAGGTAGATCAGTTCTAGGCCAAAACTAAGAATATAATTTAAAACCGAAAATCCTGTGGCTTGTCATAAAAACAAATTACGCTTGATTGTAATTCCAATACGAGTATGTGCATGAAGTTGATCCTATATATGGATTACTCTAGTGGTCGTCATCGCGACTGCTACGCGGTCCTGAGCTGTGTTCGATTCCTAAGTCGAGCGAAGTGTTATTGGGTTTTTTATGAAATTCTCAGCAGCAGCTCGAAGGTTGGATTCGTGTCCACTGGATTTCAATATTAGTCCTATACAAGAAGTTGTTATATTCGAACACCATAATTATTATCCCCTAGTAGGAGGTTGTTATTGTATACAAATGACCCTACTGTTTATTTTGTTTTGACATTGAAAACTCTTAAGAAAAAGAAATAATTCAAATAAATCCGTATTTGAATATAAAGGCAGTTCTTTCTCTATATGCTGCCAATTACGCCAGTTCTTTGAATCGTAAAGCCCGTGCTGGGTGTAATCAGCACCTCGGACCACTCATTACCTTTAATGTCTTAATCGTGGTTTTAATTGAAATGTTAAGCTACTTCGATAACGATGCACACGTTAATGTCGACTGCCGATTAAACTTAGTTTTATCTTTTTGACAACAGGTAGCTTAATGAGCGTAATGACACATTACGCGTTTCGCAAAGGGGCTTTAGTGTCGGCCACTTAGCGAGTCCGCTTATCAGCAGAAGGATATTATTTCTTGTAATTATGCCTTGTGATCATTAATGGGTTCACTGGATGATCTTGCGAATCATAATTTGCAATAACTGACTTTGTTTTATTTTATTTTAATTTTGCGTCAATCTCTAGCTTCATTTTTAGCTATTTCTAAGTAATCTAATTTTGAGCTTTTCGTCTACTTACTATTTTGTAATAAAAAAAAAGATTAAAGAACACTATTGTTTATTTATTAAGTCAGCATATATATCTTCACCAAAATAGTAAAAAGTTACAATCAATTACTCACCTGCGAATGAATTCGAGAATTTAATAAGTACGTTACCTGGATTCCAGACATCTTATAAAAAATGAAATTTATTCCGTGTTACTCACAACACAATTACCTACAAGTAATTATAATGTTGTTATGTTTCTGTCGTCATTATTGTCAATCGATTAATCACCACCAGTCATACTTAATCAGCTGTGTTTGTCCTGCACTGACGCCTTATTACATCCCCGGTTGTTGTAATCACTAGTTGACAAGCTATCAATCAGGTTATAGTATCTGTTACAACACTGTAGGGAAGTACTATTTTATGAGAATATATTTAGGACACTATTAAATGTAATAAATTTAACGCTACTTAGAATTTTAACTGACATTACATCTATTATTATTTAATTAAGAATAAGAATATTATTATGCAGAAGGTAGCTGGCAGCAACTGGATGAAAAGAGCTGATGATCGAGCTCTGTGGCGTTCATTAAAGGAGGCCTACGTCCAGCAGTGGACGAATACGGGCTGATGATGAAAGAATATTAAAATTTAATAGTATTAATATACTCTGAGGTTAGATTAGGCTGTCTCTGTCAGGAAGTTCGTTTGGAGATGGCGGGATGCCCTGGATATTCAAGGAAAAAGATAAGATATTTCCAGGATATTTTAGTAACGTAGACTAAGTACGTACGTTACTTAATTCTTATTAACAATTCTGTTAATAAAATGTCAGTCGGTTGATGATGATGAACCTCTCTAAACTGGTGATCCAAAGCGAGTGGTCGAGCAAAGTTTTATTTTGTTTTTCTATGAATTTCACCGTAGCAGGTGTTACAAAGATATATATTCAGTCTATTCCTAATTTTTTTTCCTATACGTATGCACCAAAATCTCATAACTTTACCTAAAAACGAATCGATTACTGCATTGATTACCTACTACTACTTTTTATTTACAGAAAACTTTTTCTTTCGTGTACGAAGCTAAAGAAGCAAGCCAGTACTAAAAAAAATCGTAAGTAGAAAAATCTCTCTCTTTAATCATCATTTCGATAACCCTACATCGCTAATGTGAACAATATTTTAAGCTGCGCAACCATTAACAAAAAGTCCTTATTGATTTATTGATAAGATCAGTAATTTACAGGCAATACTTGTCCTGACGAAACTTAATGTGAGCTTAAAGGGTCTGCCCACGCGCCGAAAGATTAAAACATCCTAGCATTACCGCGCAGTGATAAATTCAGTTCGTCTTATTGATCGCCATGTTCCCTGCTGCCGACGTTTGAAATAAGACTCATTTCGACCGATTTACGATCGCAGCATATCTTTCGATTTGCGAAACGTTTTCTTTTATTTACGTTAAGATACAAAAATAGGTTAAGTGTGCGTTTGGTGTGTCTTGTAAAATAATGCACACGACTCACACTGTTTTTTTATGTAGCTGAATTAAGTTTATTAATAATAATAATAAAGTTTAGTTAGTGACTAAAGGGTGTTAGTCCCAAACTAAGCAGAGCTTTTACTATGGGTACTAGACAATGGATATAATACTTAAATTCCTTTTTTTTATTTCTGGTATCAAAGCCGTACCTAACTGTCGTTACAGTGGAATCAAATACTAATTTGGTATTAACAGTTGATAGGAAAATAAGATGAATTCTAGATGCTGCTAATAACGTCAAAAACTTTTTACGCGTTTTTTTTCTAATTTCACTGAATAACTTAATACACAACTGTTAATGTAAAGTTCAAGTAGGTATACGAATAACGATTCGCATGCTGAAAAATGTTTAGCGAACCGAAAATTAAATGGTACTTATTAAACGAAGGGAAACAGTATACACGTACCCTCATCCGCAAGCAAATGGTTTTTGTTTGGTAAAACAATAGAATTTGGTTATAAAATGTAATAGCGTTCGGTTTCGGTCGGACGGTATCGGTGTTCGGCGGAGTCCGGACGCGGCGGCCATTCTATTGTTCTACCGCTAATTGAATCGATGCCACTGATAGATTGCGTGGCGCTTGCGGCCGGGCGGCACCGACCAACCCTCGTTTATTATGTATAATTTACTCTTTAACTTATGAATTGTCCCTGTCAAACCGTTTGCACATAACCTTTTCAACTATAAAGTACATTTTCTTATAACTCGTACTGCCAAAAAGTATAAAAAAGTTATCAAATTGTAGTAGACCTTATGACGCCAACATGTTTTAAATGTAAAAATGAAATATTGTTGATCTATAAAAGTGGGGCATTGTAATAAAAATAATTAGGTACACTGACAAACATACACACCTTCATTATTTCAAAATAGTAGATTATTAAATCGTGTTCTGTCAATTTACGCAAAAATTTGGTTAATCCAACTAATGTTTAACCTTCGGTTAACCTTCGTGTATCGTACAACCGAGCGTTCCCGTAACAAATCGTTAGCGCTACCGGACAATAGACAAATCGAATCTGTCACGGCGCGGCGCCCGCGCATCATACAGTACCGTCACTATTAGCGGAACACGCCGTCAAGTAGCTCAATACCTTCCTAACCATTTTGTTACAAAAAAGCAATATAACGTCACTGTTTTGTACTGTGATGGCGATTTGTGAGTTTTCGGATAATAAAAACGTTAACTAGGGCATTAATCTACAGTGTCCACACATCCTGTTATCGCAATATTGTACCAGTGAAAAATTGTAACAACTTATTTTAAAAGAGTGTCCATGAAATTTCTTGCCGGATTCTTCTCCATAGGATCAACTTTTTGGAACCGTGCACCTATAATCATTTAACGTTTCATAAGTGCTTGTAAAAGCTTATTTGAAATTAAAGCATTTGAACTTGAACTTGAAACTTGATTTGAATATATAGGTAACCGTAGGGCTTTATTTTGAGTAGGAATGTACTCATTTAGGGCTATTAGGTACATTTTATACCGTGTGAAGTAATTTTCACATATAAATTAATGAGGTGTTGATGTATTACGGTACTAGGACCATTTTGACGGATTTTTACCTTTACAAAACATTTAATTGACTTTCACAGTCTATTTCGCTCAAGCTCAAGTCGCTCAAGCTCAAGTCAAATATAAACTGACTTGAACTTGAGAGACTTGAGCTTGAAATCAATCAAAGTTAAATTTCTCACACTCGGAAAATAATAATTTTGTTATCATGTAAAATATTTCCTTTTCAACGACTTCAAATGGCTTTATATAGCCGACAGTTTTTATAAAGTCGAAGTCTACTGTAGTTAAAGATAATTTAACAGCAAGCTTTTGATGTAACATCTGATGAAAGTGAATGAAACACATTTATAGTAATGGAATCGAGAAAATAATACACACAGCTCTCGTATTTTCACATTAAATAAGATTGAAGAACTAAATTCTCAAGAGAAATGTATTGGATCGCAGTATAGCGTCGTTGACGAGAATGAAACGACTCTAAATAAGGCCCGAGTAACTGCGGCGCACCTTGTGAGTTGTAACTGACTGTCGCATCTAATTGAAAGTGAAAGAAATTAGCATAAACAGACCTACATGTTTGGACTGCCATTGCTCGATAATCTCTCAGCGAGAATAGCAAATGTTAATTCAGCTCTCTTTGTGTTGCCGCCATGTAGCCAGGTTCATTAAGCTTAATAACATAATTTCGAAAAGTAATTACTTCAATAATTAACAGTTTGTTCGTCCGTACAACTCAATTGACATAGCTCTTAATTTGTGTGAAGGCGAAACGCATTGATTAAGCAATCTATTCTATAATTCGTAATTACATTTTATTGTGCCTTCAGCGTAATGTACGTTCAAATTGCATTGTGTGAGGTGTTCGTTTTGTAGCTCATTTGTGTGGAAACAATAGGGCGCAATAAGATTCTAGGATTGGGTTGTTTTTATTATTAAAATTGGATTTGATTTTATATTTTTATATGAATTGTTATTAGCACAGTAAGGAACCTAATTAAATGATGTACGTAGGTAGGTACCTAATTATAACTGATTAACTAGTAAAATATTTATGTCGGTTTTACTCAGACTTGAATCCATACAGTATCAAAATATAAAATATATAAAAAACTCAAATTCCGAGCTGCCACTGTCCATTTCACAGAAAAATCCAACAACACTGCTGGACCTGGCAATCGAACCGATGACCTCTAGCGTGGCAGTTATAAAAACGGAATATAAAAAAAAAGTTTCTAAGTAAGTAAATTATACTACAATTGCCGTCCGCACCATGACTTACATAGCCAACACAAGCTTACAACAAAATATCTGTACCTAGTTACAATATATATAGCGTTTTAATGCACCTAGTCACCCACACAGTTTAGTGTTGTGTTGCAAATAGTGGAAGGTAAGGCCTGTCATGTTTTACCACCATAAAATAATAATAGTAAGAAGAGCCATATTGGCCACTGCTAGAGGATCGCTGCAGGTCGAAGACGTGTGGCCAATGTAGCCATGGCAAGATTTTAATTTTGGCGTATGCTCCGCGACCAGGCTTAAACTTAAATAATTTTATGCTGAAGTAGGACATACTTCAGCATAAAGCATTTGTAGAAAGGAGGTTAAATCAATACCTACCTACGAGATAAAAAATTAAAATCTGTTAAAATTTGATTTGTCTAGTTAAAAAACATACCTACTTATTATTATATTAGTTAGGTTAAGTAATTTAACTGAGGTATGTATTAATTTACTGGTCTACTAAGCAGTGATAGCCTAGGGGTATGAACACTGGACTGCCAAGTCAAAGGTCTCGAGAAAACATCGTGAGGAAACCTGCATGCCTGAGAGATTTTCTCGACGGCGTGTGAAGCTGCCAGCCCGCATTAGGCTAGCGTGGTGGACTATAGCCTAATCCGTCGCATACTGAGAGGAGACCCGTGCCCAGCAGTGGGACAGTATATGGGTTGATTATTTATGTATTAATTTTGTGTGCCTCTAGCGCCTGCCTTGATAGCCTAGTGGTGGAATTGTTGTTCCGGCTTAATTCCCAGACCTAAAACATACCTTTTTTGTGAAGCGGGAAATGCTCATAGATCCATCCATAATCCATATCCATTATCCTCATAGACACATAATATTATACGTTATAGTTTGAGAGTCAACCTTCTTCGGCTGCTTTATTTCGTGGGTTTACCATCTAAAATAACATGTCATCAGTTAAAATGTCGTAACTCGTCATTGCCGGTGCATTACCTACAGCTCGCGGCAATTACCCCCCTCGTAAAACAGAGCAATAAAGCAATCGGTGAAGCACACGCCACTTGCAAAACTTTCTGATTGCTGGTAAGTGTTACTGTTATAAATATTGCCATGGATTTGGGGTGATTCGTACTAAATGTGGTTGAACACTCCATAGGTATAGTCTCCTAGAAATTGCTGTTTAGCAGTAATGCAACCTTTATACATTCGAGTTTTTCTTTTCTCAGTAGCTACTTGGAGTTTGGATTCGTGCCCGGTTAATGGAAATAGGCTCGCCCCCTATTACATAGGACCTAAACATAGCGGTGAAGTATGGGTGTATAATATGTATATAATACACCTCTGCTACGCAAGGGTTATCCTTGCGTTGACTTTATAATTAATTTATTTAGCAAGTGGCATTCTGTAACTATAGACCAGGGTCGATAATTTTAAAACCAATAACTCTTCTGATACGCAAGAAATACGCTTCTTAACTCGGTCCATTTTAAAAATATTTGAGTACAAGCGATGTTGCCGATACTCATTCTGTACTAATTGTATCATCTCAGATAGGTTCGAATACTTTTATTATTATCAAATTAGAACATCAACTTCTTCAGAACCTGATCCGAAGCTTTATGGCAGGCAACACCCCTGACACGCACGACTGCGCACGAGTGATCGATTTATAGTGAATTAAACAACATTCGCAGTAAATTTTTATGAATGCAATTTCTTATAACTTTATAACGGACAGAATAATTTTATGATAATATTTAAATTTGGTTCGTCTGTTGGGAATTAAAGTTGTATTCTTTAAATTTATAAAATCATAGCATCACTTTGATAAGATTCAATCTTCGTGTTTTAGGTAAACACCAAAATTGGGTCTTATCTTTTTAACCATATATAATGTCATTGGTCTTATCGAAGTGATGCAAGTTGCGAAGCACTAAGTTTCGAGATAACATGAAAATTATTCGATACGTTCTCATTCCTTTTTCAAAATTCAAATCTATGTAAAAAACAGACCTCCTCAGATGGAAGTGTTAGTTACTGGACCACCGAGGCGCGAGGCGCGTCCAGTCGTTGCTCGAGATTTACGAGTCAATGTGTCACCCACTCACCAGTCCCACAAAGTCGGAGAGCGCGTCAACAAACTAACTGGTTAGGGCCTACTTTGTTTTCAACGCCTTTTGATTTTGTCGGTGGCTTTTCATCGCATTTTACGATATTTAAATCACCTATAATAGTCCTGCAATGCGTTCGTCGTCCTTATCTGTATGTTGCTGATAAACAATGGCCAATATTTAAAATGTTTTGGATTTACTTTGGGCTGAAACATTACCTATTAATAAATTTTACTTTTTAATTCATTAAAGGCTTCTAGAGGGTTGTAACAATTGTTATTCTATTGTTTATCGACAGATAGTAGGTATTAATTGATTTCTACGTGAACTGTATTTATGGAAATAAGGTACGAGTAAGCAGGTAATATTTACATTTTGGAAACCAGTTTTCTTAGTTGTGGTAGAGCTACTAAGTGTGTGTATATTTAGATTGATATTTGATAATTATATAAATATTTTGTAAAGAGATCTTTGTACAAACAAGTAAAGGACATTGTAGGTGCATGCGCCTATTTTTAGCGATGTTCATGTTCGGCTTGACTTTATTTATAAGGATATAGAAAAATAATTAAAACAATATTAACTGATTTACGTTCGACTTTCAATGGCGTAGATATTAAGTTCTGTTGATAAAAATCGACACCTGAAACGCAGCATTCAATTAGCGAGATAGAAATCAAAGATGAAATTTGCGTGAATTAGAGTGGGGCTCAATCGAGAATCGAGATGGTATCGAGTGAAGCGAATGTCGTGGAAGGATAATCGTTCGCCAGCTGTAACTGATACAAGATTCAAGATCTTGAAATTTTACGATATTTGACGATTAACAACATGACTACGCTAATTGTTCGGATCGTTAAAAGTTAGCATACCTAGGTACCTATGTATAAAAATTCAGTCATTTCTGAATAAAGAGAATCATAAGAAAGTAAGTTTTTAATAAAAATAAGTATACCTAAGCAAGTTATTTGGCGTTCAGGTTAGTATAGTTCTATGGTACCTACTTCAAAGATTTCTGTGCTTTTCTCATGATATTTGGTAAAAAAAACACAGCTTTTGTTGGAGAGGGCAACATTTTTACTACACGTTGTGTACGGAAACATAAAAGTACCTTAGATTAATAGTTACGCTATGTAAAATTTAGTGTAATGGCTACTGATGTGTAAAGCTTTTGTGATAAAAACATGTCCTCGATTCTTGCACAAGATTGGAAGGCATCCAGCTAATACATTAGGGGCCTGTTCATACACCGTCTCCAAGTTAACTATCTGCTAATTAAACGGCTATTACGTAGCACTTGTACTGCGTGTAGCCGACGTTCATTAATTTTTACATGCTTGTACCTCTGTACTGCCTCCCATAATAATCGCTCGCGAGATTTATCGCTTTAAAGATTAATTATACTATCGTTAATTTAAAAAAGTTAGATGAAACTTTATTCAGTCTTAAGTATCTGCATCAAAACTTGGCTGTTGCACCTTTCTTTATGTTTGTTAATAATGTTAAACTGGGAGCTTTCAGGGTTTTATTAAATGGGAAATTATAGACCGTTAATCCTTAAATAGCAACTATGATGTCTGCAGTGTCTGGAGTCATATCATCAAGACTACTTATTAAATACTGGCAGATGGCCTAGAACGATGTATTTAGACGTATTTGATTACACTATAGGAAAATTTCATATCCAGACCTGCATGTTTGTATGGAAAAACTGTTACACTAGCAATACATACCTAGATACTATATAAATTGTTCCTGTTGCTTCTTTCGCTAATTAAACATCATTCCTTTGTTGCAGTAGGAATGGAAATAAACGGGCATTGCATTGTAAAATTAATGCACATGGGGCATTAAAATTATCTGTAAATGATTTGTGAAACTGCGGACCTAGATAATCTTTCAAATCCTTGTATTTCTTGAGATGCTTTGCAAGGTTTTACCATTAAATGGATTTCATTACCTATAAATCCGAAAACATCCCAAGCGATAAACACGAGCAAGGCAAGGTCCCGATCGATTAGACACGCTCAGGGCCAAAGGTGTGAATCGACATTTAATAAAATAATTTATATGACGCTGATGCGTTTTTAATGGCCGCGAGACGAAAAACGGACGCATTTTTGTTACTCATTTAACGACTGAACAGTTAGTGTAAATGGACGGAGCAACATGCAGTAACTGCTCATTGGAATACCACAAAGCCTTGGAATAAAGTCCCATAGAAACAGATGTGAACTATACTGAATGAAGATCTTTTACATTACTTGCTGCATTTACCACTAAAATACACGCACCTCGAAAATATTTATGATTTAATTGCAGCACATTGCATATTGTTTTTATTATTTTTTTATGAAAGAGGGAGTTTAATAAGCATTTTTTTTATAATTCTGGTGATCTCAACATATTTCAGTCATGGACTCACCTGACGATGACTTTGTTGAAAAACATAATTATAACATGAAATAATACGAAATAAAAGATTGCTCGTACAAAGCCCATATTAATAACTAAATCGTAATTATCTAAATATATTTGGAACTAGCTGTTCCCCGCGGTGGGAATTTCCGAAAATATCCGATGTATAAACAACAATGCTGTACACTTTCATTAAAATTCGTTCAGTAAAGTGCAAGAAAGAGTAACAGACATCCATCCACCCATTCATAAACACACCCTCACAAACTTTTTTATTTATAATATAAGTAGAAAGGATATATCATAAATCTCAAAAGATATCACTTTAATGTGGTATAAATGATATGCGTCTGCCACCTTCCCCCTCTCGGTAGGTATCAGTGATGTTACGTTATTTTTATTATAAGTCACCGATGCACGCACATCGATAGTGCGGCGCGGCGTCGCGTCGTATCGAGAGACAATCAATTAACTCGCCTCCGCAATTCGATTATTGATTTTGTAATTAAATCGCGTCGGTGGGCGTGTCGCGTACCAACTCGCTCGCATGAATTATCTTTACTGCAGATTTTTAGTGATGTTTGTTGACTTTTTCAATTAAGTCATTACGAAAGAATAACTTTAAAGGTTATCTCGATACAAGACGTCTTTTAAAATATTGCTCGAAGCATTAATCTCCGGCCGGTGCGCTGACGTCGAAGCATACCATTATATTGTATAGGATATCTCGCTGTATTATACATTGCTTGACAGTGGAGTTGAATGGAAATAATTATGGCGTTACGGTGACCAACAAAAAGGGACCGCGCTAACGTAATTATTTACCGAGGGATTGCTTTATGGCCGCATATGCAAACATTTTAACTCCGTGCACTGACTACAATCGCGCCTCGAGAGAAACGTACGAGCACAAAAACTCCAGTACTTAATCATGTCTCTCTTAATCGATTTTTGAAAATGCCCACTCGATTTTTATTTTTCACCTCTCAAAACCAGACGTATTAAATAATCTCGACGCTCAATGAGACTAAATTGCGTGCAGTTTAATCTTGTATTATAGGTATTACGGACGAGCCACAAAAGCAATTACCTACCGATTAATTAAGAATCAGTTTTATAGTCGATTCAAGTATTTATATAATACGTACTAGTAAGATGCACTTGATGTTCAGTGTTGACCTTTGTATGTATGCTGTGCAGAACTAATGGCTAAAGCTTAAGGCATGTATGAACTGGAAACGGAGCTCCGAAAAAAGTCGGAGCATCACAATAGATGAGAGAAGACAGAAATAATTGGGACCTCCTGTGTGTGCGGCTAGAGGCTGCGCGCATCTCATCAGTATGCGCGGAGCGGAGCCGACCACATGCCACCGTCGCCGTCGCCGGAGCCATTCATCCGCGCCGCACAATCCAAAACAAATTGCCTTAACCAGAGGCGACTCTTTGTGAAAATGGAACGCGGTGATCCTTTTCGGTAAAAAACCGACGTGTCGCGCGTTTTTTAGTCGTCCATATGAGTAATTGAGGACAAGTCTCAGAGTACGTGACGTGCTGCCTCACTGCCCTCCGAATGTGTCCGTGTCTGACGCCGCCCGCGCCGTGAGATACGGACATACTCCGGTGTTTATACCCATTTAAAAGTCAATCATTGTCGCGCAAATAGCTCGTTTGAAAAGTTGCATTTGCATATCCATTTATAGGATAACCACGACTTCAGCCACTTAACTTGTCGTTATATGGGAATCCTTAGTCCGCAACAAACGACGATTGTCCAGTCCACTAGTAAGTGAATAAGTAAACGACTCCTACACAATACGGTAGTTGTCAAGGAGAGAAAACTATCGTCTGAACCGGAATCAGTGAGGCCTGCATATCTCGGAGAGCACGTACGACGTTTAATTACTTACTAAATTGGTGTTTTAAAAGCGCAAATTGAATTACCATTCATTTTAAATAAACGCTATGAACAGGAGTGTGGTGTGCGGCCGGGGGCTGCGGGCGCACGCTCCAAGAGCGGCGGCGGACAGCGCGCCATCAATTAAATTTTAGTTTTCGATCGCCAACGAATGAGTTGGTAGTGCCGTAATTGGTCCGCCCGTCCCGATGATTACTTTATTGGTCACACGCATACCTCGCTATCACGAGAAGCATTTTGTTGCCAATTTATTTCTATTCCACTTTATTGCATGCGGATATAAAAAGAAGAAATAAACAAGTCAGCGTTCAGTCTGCCTGTGGCCAAGACGTAGGCGTAGCAGTTTCGATATAAAAGCCGAATTTAAATAACTTGTTTCGGCTACCAACCGCCTTTGACATAACCCTTAAATTAGAGATGTAGTATTTCTTTCCTCCTTTAATAGTTTGTATAGTTCATCTCTTTCTAAAGCGACTTCATCATTTTAGACGCGGCCGGGGCGGCATGATTATAATAAGCTCCCAAAATGACGGGGGCGCAAGCGCAGGTAGCTGGTTTTTGCAGGTCCCTCTCGCCTAATCTGAACCGGGAGTTGTTTTTTGTTTATATTGTGATGTGACCTCGTACGCACGAGCGAGCCACGTGACTTGACAAATAGACCGTGTAAATATGAGGTGTTTGAGTTTGTTCCACAGTGCAAAAACACCAAACTATAATCAGGTCATAAATAATGAAACATCTGGAATACCTAACATGATTATCTTTATCACACATCTGTATTTTCCAAACAATAAGGCAGATGAGATGTAAAAGGTAAATTTTATTGGGTAATTTGGCAAGAATCGAAGCAAGTGGCGCTCTCTGTAGTTACTGCCTAACCTTTTGACAAAAGAGCGGATTTGTGTATAGGTATATGCACTCAAAGGAATATGACGCAAAATCAAGTCCTTTTTAATTAGTTAGCAAGTCAACAGAATTGTAGCTGATACAGACCTGATAATGATAAAATAGTTATAAACTCCTCGTAATATTCATATCTCTACGTCATCAACATACTGTGAAATATGCAGAGTTTATGCTCTCAAGCTATGCTTTCCTAAGCTATAACTTACTTTGAAACGGACAGGATCCTAGCTGTCACATTCTTTAGACCAGCACTAGCTTAGAATTCCTTTAACGTATTGTCACGTTCCTCTATCGTGAGCATTAAATCTTTATTGAATACAACACTTTTTTCCTTCTCATATATCCTTTTGCTTAACAGTTGAAATACATTATATACCTAATAATTTTAAAAACAATAATTCTATCCTGTGGCGAGACCCGCAACCTATCTCATAACTTACACAGAAATATTATAGCATCATTATGCAATAAACTTTTAAATGCACAGCATATGAAATACTAGTATAAAGCGAATAATCGAGATATAGAGATGGCCACAGCATTTTATTAACAGGTGAAAATGAATTTACTGTGAATGCAACTGATAATTCAGTATAAGGAATTAGTCTAGAGCACGACACGCATCGTGTCGGTCACACCGGGCGCAAATGCAGCGGAAACATAAGGTTGGCCACTTCATACTTCTTTTTACATATTTTCATTCTTCTTCGTTACGTTTCAGAAGTCTGAAAAACCTGTTAGCACCCAACCACAACACAACTAAGGAGTTGCAAATGAGGACAGTCACCGCAGCACTTACAGGCCATAGTTATTTCAATAAATATCTGCATATAATAGGTGTCACTGACAGCCCTCATGCAGAGCTTGCCTGGGAGAGGACGAAACAACGGCTCACGTACTTTTGCACTGTCCTGAGGGCTATACAGGACTTTGGAAACCCGATAGATCGTCAGCAACGTCAGGAGTGTGCTGGCCTTAATTGTATGCCTAAGTATTTGTAATGTGGGGAATAAAAATAGTTGATGTAATTGTAAGTGTGTCCTAGTATTTATGCCGCTTTCTGCGTGTAGTGTAGTCCAGTCTTTACCAAATGCTTCGTACAATGCAGATGAAGACGCGGCGAACGTGCGCAGCCTCCTGACCACTTGTTCGTGCCAACATATTGTTCTTTACATCTCACGACACGACACAATATATGTACGGATACCTTGTTTATGTACCTGTTACATTGACGTAAATGTTCCTTACTTGATATTGATAGCAATAAAGTTGAATATGCGGACTGAATGTAATATTGTACGTTAATTTTATTACTGGGTTAAATAAAATAAGGTAGAAATTCTGGCTTATTTTTTAATCGTGTTTCTACAGAAACGTGTCGTGGATATTAAGAACATAAAAGGTAAACGTGAAGATTCCAGAATTCTATTTAATTAAGCAAACAGGGCAACCGTCACAAAGATCAACTTGGTTTTGTCAACTTTAGAGTCAACTGAATCGGTCAACGAAAATGAAAATTTCTTTACTGTAATTTTTTTTCTTGATGGGGTGGTGCAAATCCCTTGCACAATATAAATAAATATGAGTTCAGTAAAGGCTATACTTACGCACTATATTTATTCTGTGGGACTAGTAAAGCCAGCCGTGGCTTATAAACTAAACAGATTGCATCTGTGCTCGTCGCAGTACGTGCCACGAGCTTTACACACGCCGCGCCGCGCTATACGCATCTCATCTTTGAAATGACTAAGCCGAATGGTAAATCTCTTGATATCGAAACATTATATTTTTCAATTCATTCATTTTAGATGGTTTCGTTGTTTCACTAGATAAGTATAGGATGTAGCTATTTAATTTGTGTTTTGAACATTTTTTTCAGTAGAAATAAAACCTTTGAATGATATTGTCGACACATTTTTTAGTGTCACCTACCGAAAAAGTGTAAGTGTAAGGCTAACATTCAGAGACGACGCTAAGCGTACACTTACGCTTCCGTGTAACACAAATTTGTCATTTTTATTTGTCACAGATGCAGTTATTAATTTCAGTTTCTTAGAAAATCTATTGTGATGTAAGTAATATGTGTGGCAGTGTGTCAGTTTATGAACCGAAACTTTTTGCAACTGAATGATGAGAAAACTAAGAAGCCATCGCCATGAACCATTGACAGCATACCAAATTACTTTATTTACCACCCAAACTGCAAGGTTTTAAAAATTTGGGCGAATAATGATGTTCAATTTTTTAAATTATTAAAATCCCCTAAAAATCTTATTTGTTATCTACAAATACAAAGACCTAGTTGGCAACCCTAGTTGAATGAGATGCGCAGAATCACATCGGCCGTCTCGGTCGGTTGCAGCGCGCGCGCACCTTTGGTACCTTTGTGGAGATAAGTCCGCGATGGCCCTGGATTACCACGGGCGGCAGTGCACTGCTCGTTGCTGTCGGCCAACTTGAGCCGTTTTGTTTCTCTATGCCTGTTTATTCATCGCTTAGTGTTGTTTATTCGGTTTATTAAAGCTGCTACTTATGTTGAGTAATTGCTTTTAAAGTTGTCGGTGTCTCCTATCCAAATCTGTATCTTAG
The DNA here is from genome assembly GCA_946251955.1 of Acronicta psi. NCBI lineage: Eukaryota > Metazoa > Arthropoda > Insecta > Lepidoptera > Noctuidae > Acronicta > Acronicta psi. The sequence goes on along the minus strand of OX276482.1, from coordinate 8,435,432 downwards.
GGATAGGTTAGGTTAGGTTAGTAGGATAGGGATCGGCTAAAAAATTTTAAATTTAAGATCGGCTGTCGGTGATAACCAGCACAGGGGATCTACTCCGTGCAGGAGTCATAGGCCGTTTTGTGTGAATGTGACGCATTTTAAAGTACGCATATAAAAGTCTACTTCTCGGTTACAAAATACAAAATGTTGTATGCGTCTTGTCTATGCAAATATTTTTTTAGATAGGCATTATAATTCTTATCTTCTAATGACCCCATTTCTTCTAATACCTATTTTGCATTCGTTCAACAGTATTTTTTTCTAAACAAAATAAATCTTCATGATCGCATGATATACAAAGCTTGTTTCCATTAAATGCTTTAGCATTTTAGGCTGACATAAAGCATAATGATGATGTGCAAGAGAAAATGTTGGTGCTTATTGTGTAAGGCGAGGCAAAAAGCTCGGGGCGCAGCGCCGTGTACCTATTAGCCCGTAATACACACTTGAGGCCTCGTGGGAAACTACGTAACATTCTTTTTCGGACTCCGAAGCATCGAATCATGTTCACTTTGAAAAATAGCCTTTGTTGATTCACATACTAGTCTTTGTCCGTTGCTTCGTTTGCGTGCCTGTCTGGATTTTTTACGAGCTATAGATTGAACCAGCTTTGCCCCTAATGCCCTTATAAAAATTGTTTTGTTTAATAGTACTAAATTATTTCTCAATATGTAAACGTTCTGAGTGACTGCAAATAGCGTCTTTGCTCAGCAGAATTGTGAAAAATGAACGTACAGACAAAAGGACAGCGGATACATATTGTGATTAAATACATCGTGCACCAATACCTACGTATGTACCTATATTTTAATAAATATGAGAGTACATGACCAGAGCATGTATACCTCCTCTTGATAGCGGATGATTACAAGATACATTATCTGTGCACATATAAATCTTTTATCGCACGTTATTGTACGCCATTACTCAATACGACCCACGAGCGTGCTGTTTTCCTGGTGCTCTATCATTAAGAACGAAGTAATTAATTTCATTTATTGTTGTGACATCTTCCTCAATACGAATACGTATTAATTGGATGGTACCTATCGGATTTTTTGCTGTTCTAATACCGGAATCAATTTAGTAGAGAATCTAATAAACATACATAATTATGTATTTCACTGAAACAGCAGTCTTTATCTAGATCGGCGGTCTAACTCAAGAAAACTAATGTTATCACCTCTAATTGAGGAATTTGTTAGCAAACCATTCAATCTTGGGATTTACAAATTAATGATTAGTGTGCTTAGAGTGTTCGGGGTTAGGAGGCGGTTACTCACACAGATGAGGCGTAAGGAAAGGCAGTTTCGGTGTGGCTGGTGGCACGACTTGGCGGAGCGAGGGCGTGCGGGCAGAAGGGGGGGAGGCGGGAAGGCGCAGGTCAGAGGGGCCGTGAGAACGTGCGCGCGCGTCGGGTTCCCAGGCACGCGCCGAGCTGCGCGCGCGACCAGCGCACGCCTGCTGCTGCTATTGACGAAGATACATTCGATTAAGCTTGTAATTTGGGTAGTAAGTGGTAGATGAATAGGCAGTCTAGTGAGTTGTAAAGATGAATAACTTTGTTGTAGGTAAACATACCGGTCTAAACTATGGTGACATTGGAAATTGTAGCGATAAAGCTACCATTAACTTCACTTCTTATAATGGTATCGGTATTTAGTAATTGCATTGCAAAAATTAGCTGGCAGTAACATTGTGATATGTAGTCGCATTTCAGTGTGAACGGAAGCCAGCCCTGCGTGTGTCCACAAAATAAGAGTGCTGAGAGATGATGAGGATTTTGGAGAATTTAAAATGATATTTATTACATACGCTGTGATTAAAATATTACATAAAGATTGTTGTATCAGAACGTGCATTCAAAGAGCCCCCATTTACCTTCAGGTGTCACTGATGGAGGCTCAAACGCAACCTAGACAATATTGTAACTATACATATAGTCCACCTCGCGTGATGACACGACGAACTGTCCGTTTTTAACCGAACGAAAAACCGGTGGCGGTTCTCAATTCAAATGTTTATATTTTTTATTTTATTGCTAAACGTTTTTTCTTTTTACTTTAAATCTACAATGTAGTGGAGGTGTGCATACGTTCTAGGTTGGAAGTCAGTCGACGAGGTCGCCGCGGTCGCGCCTCTCCGCCCCGTCTCGTGGGATACCACTAGAGGCGCGCATGCCCTCCGTGCATAGCCCGCGAGTCTGCCCAAGGAATCCACCTTGTAACTAACATCGCGCGATACCACAGGAAAATTGCTTGAGGTATGAACGAGCAACTATAGCACTTAGGTAGAGGTACCTATAATTCTTGCAGTCAGTATTTTCAAATATTGAGAACTTATAGACAGAGAAATCCACAAAAGAAAATCAAATCTATACATACATGACACTTAGTCAACGAAGCGTCGGCCAATCTGATAATAACCCTCCTCCTTCGGCAGTCGGGTAAAAACTGTCTAATAAACACAATGAAAAAGTAAGACGAGTTCTTTCAGTAGGTTGGTCAGCTTGTTGGCAACCAAAAAATGATAAATATCAGTTTCGTTCCCCATAATTTCCTTAGCATCAGCTTGTCTGCATGATATTTCCTCACTCAGTCATGCAGTCATGTCGGTGGCGACGGACGTCATTTCTAATTTATGCACGGTCGTGCGCAGCTCGCCTACCGCTCGCGCCCGCCGCACGCGCACCTCACGGAGGGCTGCCTGCTACAAATACCTGCCTTTTCCTTTTCCCTTTTCCTTTTCTTGGTATCAGTTATGTGGCTATATGTTACTTCTTTTTGTTTTCTGATTCCTTTCAAAGGTAATTTTAGGAAAGTGTTGTGCCTCAATAGAAGGATTATTTTTATTTTTTTTCAATTTTCAAGGATACTGTGTTTTATGAGTTCATTATTCAGGCATTATATACAGTGTTTTTTGATTATTTACTGACCAGTATAGATGACATTAATTTATTCACGACCTGTGAAAAACTTATTATTCGAGTCTCCTAATAACCAGAAGCCTTGTTGTTGTAATAGCACCTTTTTTATCTATCATCTTAACTCCTGTTCTGTTCAGCTCACAATAATACAAGTAAAGCTAGCTTTTAATCTCGATCGTTCATCTACACCAAAAGATAATTTGATAAAAAAAAAATAAACCCAAATATCTGCGTAGCATCCCTGAGTCGTGACGCGCAGACTCGACCGAGAATTAGATCCTGCCGCCTCTCTATAAGCCCACGATCTCCAGTTAACTTTGATCTCCAGATAGGTAACAATCTTGTATTGTTCTGGGTCTTGTCAAGCTGGATGCTAACTACAAAGATGATCGCACGTGTGGCGATGCGTGAGGACTCTTCGGTCACGCCGCACGTTCAAACATTCTATGCTATAGTTACGCTAAGGTTGACGCCGGCGCACACTGATTGATGTGTTCGGGTAAAAATCTTTATCGTTCAAAGAAATGTTTGCATTTAGCGTGAAAGGAGTTTTATTCGCACAATATGTCCTCATAAAAGATATTATAGCGAGATACCATAAGTAGCGGTTTGCTCTTGACATTTTGACATGGGTACAAAGGCGTGCTGTTGAAGGTAACTCTGCGGTTAATAATAATATGGGGATACATAAGATCCACGCTGATGTATGACCGATCGTATTAACAATCGTAAATAGGTAAAGTAATAACATGTTTGTTGGCCCTTTATCTCTGATAAACGAGGATTTTTTATCCGTCATCCAACGAGCGTACGTTTTCTCCGTAGGAAGTTAAGGAAGGCCACCTTGATGGCGTCCGGTGTTGGTTTTTAATTGGTACAAGTCCGACACACCCTGCCGCTCTGGAGAGGCAGACGGATAGCAGAGGATAAATGAAGATTTTCCATACTCCAAAAAAATATACCGAGGTTTACTCAATGCTTGTCCCAATATGATTACGAGCCCGAAAGAATCAAATAGCGCTTTGAAGTATTATTACACTAAAAAGAAAATTTAATTAAAGGGTCCTTAAAGATCAATTTTCATTCCATTATGTATTTCCATCTTGTGTATAAACATAGCAAATTGTTAAGCAGATGTTTTTTAAAATTCAAGTATCCTCTAATCAATGAAGACATGAAATTAGTAAGAGGTTGCAATTGAGAGGGTCCAATTTGAAACGCAGGCTGTAGAATTAAGCCTGGCTCGTGATGATCCGCCGCTAATACCAGTAGCCACTGCGCCTGCGCCACGACTTCTGAGTTGCCATGTTAGAAAAACTCCCTAAATATAAGTACAGAAATAACACCGTACAGTGTATTTCCAAATTCAAATCTTTTAATATAATTATAACTAAGCCAAGAGTTCACCAGAGAGGGTTCACCAGAAAAATAGATAAAAAAAATATGGCGTAGAATTTTTTATTGTTATAAGAATTCGTAACAGTATAAAATTAAGAAGATCAAATTAAAATGACCTTTTTTTTATAAACTAAAGGAGAATGTACGTACACACAAACCTGAGATATTTAACTTGCAACACTCATCGCAAAAGAGATAGAAACCGCAGTATTACAAAGTTTGCACCCGCTCATTACGACGCTAAATTATCGAGTAGGCGCAGTGACTGTGCAGTGCGCATGTGTGTTTTACAATGATATTCATCTCGATGTAATCACTGCTACCAATACTTGTTATATTCCATGACTTCGCGTTACATTTTGCGCTAGTAATATATAAGTTTAAATAGGCTGGGATGTGCATTGCAGAAATATAGCACTTATTTATACAGAAATTAACTCTAGCCTAGTAACTAGACATTCGATTCTGCATAATATATCGACATATATATGACATATCCATGGCCGCTTTCTAAATTTGCTGTTTCTCCGCTTCACATAGTCCTATCATACTCATCGACAAGCCTTTTCTCTGTCGTGAACTTGAAGATGTATAAAATACCAATATCGAGTAGAGAATATATAAAAATCGAAAGGAACATTCATCGATTGCAAGATTTTAGCCTTCTTGGTACACAGGAGAACTTTTTGGAGATAATTTCGCTGAGATATTAAGAATTTCCACTTTTTTTAGGAGTGCATTGTATGGTAAGCAACGTTTTACACACAGTCCTTAGTATATTAAAGTAATAACCACTGTGCATATCCTCCTATGAGAGATTTCCCGTTGATTTCCTAACATAACATTTGTCCAAACCATCTGTTTTGTGAACAGTGGAAGTTGCACAAGCGCACGACACAGGGAGGCGTAACTAATAGCGAGGCAGTCAATCACAGAGTTACCATACACTTTCAATACTCGCCGAGGATACTGGTAGCGACAACTCCTAAATAATTAACCAACCTTCTTAATCGTAATTATTTCGCATCCAAGACAAAAATAGAAATGTAGAAATTTATAACTACATGATCGAGTGCCATAACTAAGTGCATACGTGTTAATATTATAAAGTAATATTAGGTAATAATTAGTAATATTTCTGGGTGTTCGTTTGTTATTTTAAAGATTTACGCCTAGGTCGCTGGTCAGATTTAGATAGCCAAGGAAAAATATTGAATCCTGAGAAAGGATACCTACCGTACCGTTTATATACCGTACCGTATGTCTCAAAAAATTTTACTCAATGGTTCTTTTGACACGCGAGGGAAACCGCGATAAATGGCTAATGTCGATAGAATCTTACTAAATTAATCACAAAAGTTTAACCTATTTTCAACCGAAAAGTCGCAATGGGTTTAAACTAAAAAATGCTTAAACAAGATTAGATATCTTCCAGAGGTGGTCCAATTAGCAACTGAGAATGGAAAGACGATTATTGCAGTACGAATAAATGAAAACATACACGTCTACAACAAAGACTCACCGGCTAGACCACCCAGATGCAACTGTTCGGTAAATGCCAACCGCCAATTAATTTCAATCCAATATCACTTACAAATGTTGCCAAACATAAATTTCGAAATACTATGATAGCACGCCCTATCTGAACATTTTAGCGGATCGCGTAATGTACATTATTATGATGGCACATAAAACGTTGAAGTGAGAGGGTATTCGGAATTACCAAGGATATCAGATATTAATTTTAAGATATTATTCAAGACATAAAATGTGTACCACTTTACGTCCATTTCTTGGTTTAAAAGCTATATAATTTGTCGATATTAAAATTATTGGTTTCATCTTTAAAGTCGTAATTTTGTCCAAAACATTTTTCGCTGATTCTGTTTTTATGATACATGAAGATGATCATAATAATAAGTACTGATATTCTGTTAGTGCACACTAATAGGCATAGAACGAACGACTACGAAAAAGAAAAACTTAAAAAAGCATGCACAAGAAATTTCTATGCCACTTTTCTGATAGACAATTTACTAAATTAAAATCAACAAAATTATAGAAACAGTCGTAATTATCCCACAGGCCATAGCGGCATGCGACCATGGCAACAAACTGTGGTTTCTTCTAATAAAAAAATATATCTTAGAAGGAAATTAAGTAGAAATTCAGTATTGATCTATTAAAAATATTTGGCTTGAGTACATTTTGGTACGAAGAAAACATATAGATACGGAACTATTTAATTATAAATTATATAAGGACCCATAAATTCCCAGCAATTGCAAAGAGAGTATAGATTGATGCGACCCTTCACTAATAAAACAAGTGAAAGCGTTCACATTAAGTATCTTCATGTAACAATTATTTCGAAGAGTCCCAGTCGTTTCCTTATTACACCCATGTACCGTTCGTCGTAAATATGAGGCTTAATGTAGATACATCGGAAGATGCATCGTGAGTTAATGTCCGCCATCGAGAAAGTGAAACCGCAGTTTACGTTTATACATTATTTTAAAGCGCTTCGTCGCGTCGGTCTCCCATGCCCTGTATGATTATTAAATGATGTATTCTAATATTAGATGAATGAAATTCGCTTGTCGAAGAAATATTGTTGGACTATTATTTATTACGATTGATTCTCAAAATATATGCTTTTTAACTGCTTAATCTATTGGTCATGTGCGGCGCTCACGCGCTGTATTCGTAGTGACTACGCGATGCCTACGCGGGTTCTTAAATTAGCTTACGTGAGAACTACTTTGGCTATGTAGTTATTGTATTATTATTATTGTAGTATTTATCTAATTATTGTAATTACGCCCATCAATCCAAGTCTACGCAACGCCTACGCGAGAGCTACGCAGCGCCTTCGCGAGGACTACGCAGCGCCTACGCGAAGACAACGCAACGCCTACGCGAGGGCTACGCAATACCTACGAGAGAGCTACGCAGCGCCTACACGAGAGCTACGTAGAGCCTACGCAAGAGCTACGCAACGCTTACGCGAAGACTACGCAAGGCCTACGAGGGGCCAACGCGAGGGCTACGCAATTCCTATGGGAGAGCTACGCAGCACCTACGCGAAGGCTATGCAACGCCTACGAGGAGTCTACAAGGAGTTGACGCGAAGTTTACGCAATGCCTATAGCTAGTAGTAGAGGGTTCTATGAGTGGCCTAGGAGGAGGAGAGGAGGGTCTAGGCCTAAACTCTAGGCAGTATTCTGTGGTAGTCCCTAGTCTAAAATTGTACATACAAGGTGGAAGGGACATCGACGCACAAACGTCGTGACAAGGTTTCACTCAAGGTCAAAAATAAAATGACCTAGGTCATTCATGTAGAAAATGATCGGTTATTACAGATATTGTCATTTTTGAGTGCGCAGTGTATTGCTAAATACGCGATTATAACGCTCCGCGGTGAATATTATCGCACGCGCGATCCGAAATAAATTAAATAATATTTTTTTAACTATAAATCTAATTTGAGTAGATAGAAATAATGTTCTTTTACACGTTCAAGTAAAAAAAGCGGCAGAAAAAATTGAAAAATGCAGGGGGGTCCAGAATCATGTATTTGGATGGGCGCCGATGTTTGCTCAATTCCTCAATGTGGCCGGTTACATTTTAGCGAAATGAGATTGTTTGTTACAAGGTAAATTTTCATGTTTTTTCTTACACTTGAAACTCAGGGTTATCATCAAATAGTCTCTTAGCCTCTATAAAAATACAGCTTTATAACAAAAGTTTATAAATTTTAATATGTTACTGGTACTTCAAGCGAACATGCGAACATGTTCCCTGTATGATGGTTATCTGTTCTGATGTCTCAATTACTACGTCCCTCGGAAGACACTGCACGGACAACTGCATGGACCACTGCACGGAGTTTATGAACGAACTTGTTCCGGGTGTCTGTTATAAGTAATGGCAGTAAGTGATACCTACCCACTATATCTTCAAGTAAATAAAGGACAAATAAAATGAAACAACTGACTAAGAATGGGCGAATAGTTTTCGCAGTTTAGTATATTGTATTTTTTTGTAATAAAGCAAAAAAATATCATCACAAAGTTTTATATTAAATACTTCTTTAATTATGTTTCTTGTGTAAAACTTTACGATGTTCTTCTATGGGCTTCTGGAATCAATTCATAAGAGCTTTTTAACCCTCTGGTAGGTTGCCATTATTGCAAAGGGAAGGAAGAGCAAGCAATTAAATCTCTCTTGCTCTTACACAAAACACTAATCAGTTCAGCTTACAAAACTTGAACCTGGTGTAATGGCAACTGATGGATGGGGGCATATCAAGCACACTGTACTTATTACTTACACGTAAGTAACATTGTAAAAAATAACACCATTATATTCGTTGTGGCGCGCACGAACAATACATGATATATGTAACTTCCCTTGGGGTAACACAGTATCGATGAAAAAACGTTTAAAAAACCCATGGTTCGTTTCTCGGACCTGTTATTCTATAATTCGTGTGGGCCTCGGGCCCATAATAACAGTAATAAGACATGCCATGCCACAGCCACCATAAGTCACATTTGGCTCGCTGTAAAACGGAGCCCTCATTACGAAAAGAAATCGGTAACTCGCAATTGATCATGAAATATTTTTAATTTACCTTTGAGATTGAAAATAAATTGTTTTTATGGATTATATCATGGTATTTATTAATATAATAAGATCTCCAAATCCTATATTTGTCTGATACTCCGGTTTCTTCCGATATGTTTAACTACGATCTTCAGAATCAAACTTAAAAGATAACGTACTTTTTGCTACGTCACTTTTTCGTGTACTGTGGATACGTTTCAAACATCAAGAGCTAATATCGAACCAGTAACGCAGTAGCAGATTGTTGGATTGCCTACTCTCTCAATCGAGCCGTCAAAGACCGCGTCGTCGAAATAAAAGAAAACTGTTATTATAACAAAATGCACTTTTGTTCACTGGAATGAAATAAAGCACAATAAAATTATCTGAGATTTTGGGCATAATAAGGCTGTTGTATTAATGTAATACAATACGTTCTATAGGCTAACGGAAAGTATAATAATTACTGCATAAACAAACTTTTTTGGTGTGTAAGTTAAGTACTTACCTATATAAGTACTACATTTTCAAAATTCGAAAGCTGCTATTTGACATTACACCTTATTTTTTATGGTACTACTGCCTATTGGCTATTTTTTTCGTGAATGCTCATTACTCATTCTCCTAGCTTTTTCCCAACCATGTTGGGGTCGGCTTCCAGTCTAACCAGATGCGGCTGAATATCAGTATTTTACACGAAGCGACTGCCATCAGACCTCCGCAACTCAATTTCTGGGCAATACCGATATTCGAAGGATAGACTGGTTGTCAGGCTTTTTGGGCTTCTGACTAACACTAACGATTGTCATAGGTGTTCGTATGACAACCGGGACCGACAGCTTTACGTGCTCTCCGAGGCACGGAGGGGTCTCGATGTGTTAAGAATGGTCACCCATCCACAGACTGACCTCGGCAAGCGTAGCTTAACCTTGCAGATCGCTATAATGAATGCTCCTTACTGTATAAACAAAAACATTCCAGGTACGAGTTTTTGCTATATTCTCATTAAACACCTGTCAAAATATGGTAGACTTATGAGCTGTAAGGGACGTACATAATGAAGAAAGTTACAGCTTCATTATCTGGAAATAACGAGTGTCTGGTATTTAATAGGTTCCCAGTCGCCCTCGGATCGAACCAGACCGCATTGTGTGGGTAAAATAAAACACACTTATGACACAGAGCTACAGTGAGAGCCGTCACGTTTCACGTCGTCTTCCTCCGTCTCTCCCACAGTACTAGTCACGAACTTATACTTCACTTAATTAACGTAAATAAGACAGTTTTGCGAATGAAAAAACAAACGGGGCCGAGAGGTCGACGCTACAGAAACCGGATTGGCGGATTCAACCGAAGCACTGGCGGCAACGTCTTAGGCCACACTTTATGTCACTTTTTATTTTTAATGAGAGTTTTTATCATGACACTAATAATCGTCGTGCAAATTAATTTAAGCGTACCGTAATTATTAGACAGCCGGTAAAGTACCTAGCTGCTATCCCACTTTAGATACAAAAATAACTTTCGAACAAGGGCATTAAATACTCCTGTATATTATGATTGGTTGTAAAATAAAATAATTTAATTTAACTCTCTTTCACGTCGAAATACTTACTTAATATTTTATCAACGACTAGGTTATGCCCGCAACTTCGTTCGCGTAGAAGTCGAAAATGGTCTAATAGGATTTTTTATTGTTTTTTTACGTTATTATTTTTGATAAAACATAAATTAATATGTGAAAATGTTTGAAAACTTATAAAATATAACAATCTTTATGTTGTAGGGATGAAAATTAAATAAAAATTTGATACATTATATATTTTATGAACATTAAGCTCGGTCTTTAATCTGGTGTAAGTTACATGGGGTTATTATCTATTATCTTTTTACAACGAAATAGAAATACTATACCTACCACAATATTTCTTTGTAACAATATTTTTTTGATTTTTCTTCGGATGCTAGAATCAACAGGTTACTTTGTGCGCTTACTGGAGCACGCCACATACTCTGCCCGTGGGAGAAGCAGCTTTCCCTCAAATCTACTCCCGCTACCAAGAGTTTGACCTTCAGCTTTGTTTATGGTCATTGTAAAGCAGACTTGGGAAAACTGCACTCTCTTGAATTCAAAGGGGTAATTTGATGGTGTTAGTGGAATCCTAAGAATAAATACAGACTCTCCGCGAGAACAACTGGTCAGTATAGTTGAATCGATTACATTGCAATGCATGTTTTCACTTGAAATCTGGTGCCACAGCAACATAATAGGGGCGCCAACTCTAAATTTTAATGTGTTCCACCATTTTCTATTTTATGGAACGGGTCTAAGAACTGTCCACAAATGAGACCGCTTCACGCGCTTTTATTTCTGAGCTCTACTGGTAGTCTGTCGGAAATCGCCTGCTGACAATACAGTAATCCCTTTTAAGAGCCATAGTACTCACATCCCAAACTGCTGCCATATTACATTGTTTGGGTATATTGCCGAGTGGGGTTTCGGTTTGTATCAAATCGAGAAGAACTTTGTACGCAGTTTACCAGTGCAGTTTTACCTCCTTCCATCAGCGAGGCAGCAATTCCGGACGATGCGACCGATATCAACTTAATAAAAGTCTTGCCTGTTACACCAGGAGCACTCAAAAAAATATATCACTACGTATTATTATACTGAAATATAATAAATATTTGTTCATTGAATAAAGAGCCTTCACGTGTTGACATTATTTACTGCTAAGGAATTGACATCTCATGTGTCAAAATAAAAAACACTAAGGAGTATTAATATCAACTTCGAAGCAAAATAACTTTCTACCCCCTTTTATCCCCGTAAGGGGATGACTTTCAATAAAATACGAAACACGACTTCCATCAATTCTGTTTAAGAATGTTTATGCAAAATTTGAAGTAGATTAAACCAAGGAATCACGTTGTCCCATACAAACATTGCCCTTTTTCACCCCCTTAGGGGTAGAATTTCGGAAAATCCTTCCTTATCGGATGCCTACGTCATACAAAGAACACACCCTCCAAGTTTCAGGTCTCAACGATCAGCGGTTTAGGCTGTGCGTTGATCCGTCAGTGAGTAAGTCAGTCAGTCAGTCAGTCATTCAGGACAAAGCATTTTATATGTATAGATTAATATTTCTTAATATTTTTTTGCGGAAAGAGCGCCTGCTGGCGGTGGTGTCCTGGGTTCGACTCCAACGTCCAGCAAGATTTTTTATGATATTCTTAGTATCAGCTAGACATTAATTGATACTTATTGCACTTAAATCTTACAGTACTGTGAATGTACCTACACCATTAGGTAAACCTCTGCGTAATGCAAGGGTTACGCAGAGGTTTACTTAATGGTGTAATAAAGGTTAAATATTAGTATTATATACTACAATTCAGAATATAACTTCAGAATGCTTCACTCAATTGAAATTAATTTATATCGATTAATATTATTTTCTGCTCAAAATGTCCTATCTTATACCAAATACACAGTTTTTTACCCTTTGCTTGCCACATGAAAGTACGGAGTATAAATCCAAGTCACTGCGGTGGTCTGATGCACCCCACCAAAACTCTCTAGATACGATGAATTGATTTCGAACAGCGATGAAACACCATGTATCCTATAAAATGATCGCAATTTATTATGAAAGTGCAAAAATAAAATAGTATCTTCGGAAAATTCAAAGAAACGTAAAGAACATGCCAATATTCTAAAAGCGAAAGTAACCCTGTTGGCCATACCCGCTAATAAAATTCAGCAAGGAGATAGAATGCATCCTGAGAAATAACACACCCGCTACCATTTTCTCAAAATATCCTACGGAATGCGACCGAAACCGCAGGCAACAACTAGTGCTTTATAAACTATTATGTATACAACTAAAACTTAGAATCTTATCTTAGAAGAACTTATCCGAAAACTTTATGTACTATTATTATAATTATTATGTAAAAAAAAATAATGAATATTATATACATTATTAATATTATTTTACAACCGTTATTCCAAAACTAGGTGTGAAGAAAAAAATACCTGAGAAACTAAATATAAAAACAATATATTTAACCTTTTGACCGCCAGAGCAAAAGCGCTTCGCCGTGCCCTCCACGCCAAGCCGACAAATTCAGTTCTTAAGATATATCAATAAAACACGTTAAAGTAATGATTTAATATGTTTATTTTGTATTTTTCTATGATCTGTTTCTTGGCATCTATAGATGTCGGTGGCGCACAGGGTACGCTTGCGCATGGCATCTATACATGCCATTGGCGTTCAAAAGGTTAATATAGTTATCTACTTATGCTCAATAGTCAATATACAGTAATTTCTCATTTTGGCATAATGGGATAAAAACACTTAACAAACTTAACTTAACTTTACCTTCGAGATAAAAATCACGAAATTGCGAGCCAATTCTAATTTTGCAAATAAGTATTCATAGTTTACACGTTTTTTCAATTTTCATTTTCTCGAGCAACAGAATTCCAAAATGCAATAACAGAACTATCCGAAGTGTATTATTACCATAATAACTTAAATCCAATAAGTCACAATCAACGGGCCACAGGCTCGCAGGAAATCATACCAAAATTATCTTGTTTTGTTTTGCAAATTTAAAAGAGAAATGCTTTCAATTTACTACAATTTTAATTGAGATTTAATTCTCGCTTAGAGTGGTTCATACGCATCTTTAAAAATAAACTTTCCTAAGTTTAAAATGTTGATAGCGTGAGTACGTAACGCTTGATTGTAAGTACATTGTGCAGTGTGCGGTATTGCGCGAGTGCGGACCGGTCGGTGCGCGTACGCACCTGCCCGGGCACACGCCACTAGTGCGCGACGCACACTTGTAATGAAGAGTTAAGTTAAGATTATTAAGTAATTATATAAAATTGGTAGAGAAACTACATCCTCGTTATATCCATGCATGTACTCGGGATACTGGTATAAAAGGAATACACAAAAAAAAATCTCTGAAAAATACATATTTTTTGTCTTATCATTATATTCAAACAGTAGGTTGACAGCAAGACTGACTGACCACCCAGAGTAATAAATTATGTATCGTCCATCAGTCATAAGAAGCTCATTTTACACCCTTTAAGATAAAATCTAAGATTGAGAAGAAAGTTCCTCCCTCAACAATATTGCTAAATTAAAATCTTAGTAACCGATAGGAATATAGAATATAAAGTAAAGACATTAAGAAAATATATATTTAACGGCAAAGTTTACGCTTATTAAGTAGGTATTATAAGTTAAAATTCCTTCGGTAATGACGGCACAACTTCACAGCCTGATTCTTATTATAAAATCCGCTATGCTCAGTGCGCGGACGCCCTTCCCTGTCCTCGACTACGCTCTCAGATAAGCCGGGACGTGTGCATTTTATTTATTTTAACATTTTTAAGTCGGCGTGGGCGTTTATTTCTTATTGGCGGCGCACGCGGCGGGTAAGTCACGACGCTGGCCGCCACCTTGAGGGCTAAATAGCACCTACGCGCGCAACCGAGACCTACACACTCTTATTTAATGCACACTTAAATAGATCCTTGGTGGTGGCTACTAAAGATATAACATATCTGTGTCATCGATTCGGTCTGGTTACAGAGCTGAATTAAAAAAAAACGATAACTATTATGCGATTGCATGCCTAACATTTTGAAGGATTAGTAAATCATCATGGCCTCTCGGGGCCTTCACACATCTTTTTAATAAGCTTACAGCGTTTAAGACATGCTACTAACGTAGTAAGTAGGTAGTTACATTTCGTTTCAGTTTTGCATAATATATAAAATAAATAGCAATCTAGGAAATAGTATAATTATCTTTTTGTAATTATGGAGATCACCAATACACTGATGTATAGCCAAAACAATGCTAATAAGCCGCAAGATAGTTAATTAAATCTAGATCTTAAAGAGCATAGTATGTTACAGAGTAATAAGTGATTCTTCTTTACTGTTAAACACGACACTTAACACATAGGAACATACATAGGCATGTGTAATTATAGGAACCGACCACACCACAGGCCGCAGCCACAGTTTCGTGACAAGTCCGTCCTCCGGACGACTCGGAGCACGCGCTGCACGCGAATATTATTAAGGTCAATATTGTACACAGGCTGCAATACCGTGAAACTTAAAATGGAGGATAATTTCTTGTAACAGCTGCTAAACAATTTGGAAATACTTGTGATCATAGTATTTTTGAGTAATCCAACGCTCTTTGTTATTTAGTATGCACAACATAACAACGCACATCGCACAACATAACATATCATCATGCCTGTATGCTCCGAAGGGTTAGGCAAAGGTGTACTTCCATATAACCACAGTTCATCGGTCACATGTAATAGGGGGTGAGCCTATTGCCAATAACCAAGCACAAGTTTAAACTCTGAGGTGCAACTGTGTTTTAAAAAAAATACCTAATCTCACTACCAGGACCTCATACTTCGCGGTCGTGCTTATGCCCACTAGACCACTGAGGCGTTCAGAAAACACCATGTTGTTTCAGTCAGTACTTTGGTACTAGTCACTTTCACTACTTCACTAGCGGTACTACCTCTCTGGATTGGATTATTTATTATATTTATCCACGAGGATTTCCACACGCAAAAAGATACCTACTACTATCTGTCTTACAGAATAGGAACACACTTTGTGTTCACGGGAATCTTCAGCCAGAAAATGCTGCAAATGGCGACTTAGAACCAATTAGAGTAAATCTTCCATTCCCCGATACGATACGTCTTGAGCATAGCGATTATGGCAATGTCTGCCTCTACTTTTAATTGGAGCACATCCTCTGGAATCAATTCATAAAACGTTATTACATTCCATTCCATAATTGGAGTTTTTTCTTTCTGGGGAGTGGGCAGGATATCAGACTCGTACCGACTTTAAAACCACACTAGCCTTCTTGCTATGTAGTGAGCCATGGGATTTGTGACACTACGACTACTGCGGTATAAAAATGGTTAGACCCCTTAAGGGGAAGGTGCGCAATTCACCGAAGCGCTGATGTAGGTATTAGCTGAATAAAATTAACAAATTCGTTTCATAAAAAGTTGTACAAAAATATCATTATTGAAAGCGTTAAGCTACATTATCTATGACTGCATCGGACGATATCTGTTGATAAAAGTATCGATGTTGTATCTATATGCGCGGTTTTGTTTTACATCACATAGGGGCCGCGTCGAGGCGGCTAGATGTTAAGCATCTATAATGAGATCTTTTAAATTACTAAGCAACACATTACACACTGACCTTTTTATACTAATTAAATGTCGTTACTATGCAATCCGGCATGAAACCATTAAGTTCTTACGAAATACTATTCTGTGAGAATATTTAATCCATTAATCTTAAACATATTTTTGAATAGATGGTCTACCTGAATGTCTGTGCTAGCCGGCTCTATACGCCTTATACGCTAGCGGCCGCGGCACTCATTATTAAAACTAAAATGTCGTACCTACCTATATTTAAAAGCACCAATTTAGTAAACCAATTTAGTGTAGGTAAAGTAACCACAGTAGAGCTACAATGATATTATATAATTTGTTGTTTCTTTTGACATCTCCAAAAACTTAATGCGTTGTTTACATTTTTAAATAAACATAGGATATCTATTAATTAAATAGTCAAACGAACTTACCTGTAAGTGAAGTTCGACGGTAATTATACGAAGTTGTTGTCTCGTCCGAAGATGTTAGAAAACAAGTGTAGTCCCGGTATTGTCAGTCACTGGCGCCACATAATTTTGAAGAAAAGAAATAAAGAGAACGCACTTCCACTCTCGCTCCCAGTCCCAGCCTCTGCAACTCTATGGCTTCATTAAGTTTATAGTGATTTATTGGTTTTACAACATAGGGCTCATACTCGTGTCTCTACATGGTATGAGATAATTGGGTAGGGTGGGACTCCACATCTTCGGACGAGACAACAACTTCGTATAATTACCGTCGAACTTCACTTACAGGTAAGTTCGTTTGACTATTTAATTATACTCGTTGTTGTCTCGTCCGAAGATGTTAGAAAACAAGTGTAGATGTTTAAAGACTTGTTGTAAAATCAATAAACATTAATTTATTAAAAAGGAACAAAAAATCACTATCAGTAATATTTACTTTTTATCATAACTAAATACTTTTTCACCTCTTACCATTGGTCTCAACTTATCATCAATTCAATAACAAATTTTAATCCTGTGTGTGAACTTCACAATCGGCGATCATAATCGTCTGTAATCGCCACGATCATCGTGCAAGTATCTACACATTCGGCTGCGGTAGTTTTTCGAACGGCACTGCGTAAGACGGACGCGGAGTGCGTTGCTACTGCAACCATTTTCAGAATAGCGGTATACAACCACTATGTCAATGTAATTCCACGAAAAGTTGTGGATACAAAGTATATAAGTTTGGCTATTCATTTTAATCTTTGTAATATTTGTGTTACAATTTCAAATTCAAATTCAATTTCAATTTCTGGAAACAGGTCTGATAACGTTCTATGAACTTCAATGTATTCATTTGACCATCCACTAGTCATATTAAGTGCATACTGCACCGATTTGTAGTTACACGCAAACGTGTGAAAGGCTTCATTGCCTGACGGCGAATGAATGATCAGCGATCATGTGGGCACCTCGACTTAACACTCAGTGATCGTTTGAACCTTGGAAGTCCTTTGATGTGTGCCTTGAAACCTTGAAACAATTGACGAAGACGATCATCGGCGACAGCAGCAGAGTATATCCTCTATACGATCGTGTTCGCATATAATCGCCGACGACGCCGACTATGTAGAGGAGCCATTATAATAGACATTAGCAACGCTTATTATCTTAATCTGTAGCACGAGATTTTGTAAACGTTTATTTATAATAATAATAAAACCTATTCACCGCTAAATAAGATTCTGAACTATTAATTTCAATGTTACTGTAATCATTTTACTTAAAACAATTATGAATAATGAAATAACATAACAATCCTGAAATAATATTATTTTGGCTTACTGTCAGTCATTGTTTTGTATCAACTTATTAATACAAAAAAAAAAATTATATTTAAGAACAATTGTTAGTAGTAGGTATGACTCTTATCATAATACATGGATTCGAAGGGCCTGTTTCACCACCTCTGGATATCAGGAAACTGCTGAACAAATTCCCAAAGGGAACCAAATTTGTATGAAATTATTTATCCAATCTAATAGAGACTGATCAGTAACTGTGAAACAGGGCCCTATTGTTCAGAGTCAGTGATAGTTGCAGAATGCAGTCTGATCAATAGTTTATTTAATTATGTTGTAAATGAAATAATTAAACTTAAGCACAAAGACAAAATTAAATTACACAACTTTATGTAGGTTCTGATTCATTTATATTAAAGATTGCTTGAGAGGAGCATCTATTATTAATGATGGTACTATTATAAAAAAACATAGCATAGGTTGTATGACTCTCCGGTCTAACAACCTCTCCTGATATCATCATTTAAATATTGTAGCTAAATCTTCTGCAAAAGTTGTCAGATTCCTAAATGTTACCCCAAAACTAGCTAGACGTTTATAAAAAAAAAACCTAAACTAATAATTAAAGTCATTGTTCAATGCAAAAGGAAACTACCTTACGTTAGCTACCTTTTTTTTTTTTTTTTTTTGTAGCTGACTGTTGTGCGAAGAAATAGCTAGATCTAGCTATAAAATAGCTAAGTTGTTAAAGCTCATCTAGATAGAGATGGAATCTTCTTTGATTGTTATATTGTTAGGTGCCCAATATTGATGTGTTATGGTTTTAGCTCTTTAGCCGGAAGCTACATCAATACCTAGTCTTTATTGTAATATAACTAATTTATTATATTGGTTATAATCATGTTTAGTATGATTAAAACAAACAGACACATCCCAAGTATTATTATATTTTGGTTTGGGGGTCCTAATCTATAGAAATCTAAACAGCTGATCTGTGGGATTTTAAACTATAGGAAATATACCTATAGGTGATCCCTCCTGGAACCTATAAGTAATGGTGTGTTTATCCATGCCACTGCAGGAAAAAAATTGTAATCTTGGATAGTAAACTGATCATAATTTCACTTTCAGCGGTTTCACTATTGATTTAAAAAACTTCAGAAATTCAGGTAAACACCTGAAAGTACCTACTGAGTACCAAGGTAGATAACTCAATATTGGGGTTGATATCTGGAGCCTTTCTTGTTTTTTTTTTTTTTTTTATAAACTTTTGTATTTATGTAACTAGCAAGGATCTAGAAATGTCTTAGCTCACACCATTGTCAATGCTGTTTGTACTTTTATGTTAATGACTGTGCTGGATTCCTCCCAGCCTATGTTACTACTGTCTTATTGCCTATCCTTAATGACATTTCATAATCTCATAAGTCCCATATTCCAAGGAAGAAGCAATTCCAGTGAATTGATATGAAGGAGAGCTTCATCAGAAGTGGCACTTTGAGAGTCAGTAGATATCAGTCATATTATGTAATAAAATATTATTATCATAATATAGTACATATAAATATAACTATTTGGATGTTTCTAACTCATGAGTATTTTTTCAGGTAAGAGAACTCTCTTATTGTGAATGTAAGATCATAATTATTATTGTTAGCATTCAATATGAGATATTTTTGTCTAAGAATTTTACTTGAATTTGTCTCTCTTATTAAAATTCAAAACTTAAGAATCTATGGATTTCTGTTCAGGTACAAATTCATATTTTCCTTTATTAAGTATGAGACTATGAAACCTAGTTTTCCAATATGTTTATTTTGGAATGCATAATGTAATGTAATGTTTAATCATTGTTTGTAGGTAACTATTTTCTTTACATAGAGAATTATCTAAGGAAATTAGAGATGAAAATCTCTTTCTCTTGTGTAGTTATGACTGGTTTCATAGTATTAGTGAATGCATGCTGTGCAGAGACTGAATGGTAGAGTATTAAACTGTTAATACTTTCATTAAAATTTTAACCTTAGGTTTTACTACCTTCATGTATCTTTATTATGTAATATGCATCATATATCTTTATCTAGGAATACTGATAGATATTCTAGATAGTTTGTTACTGTAACAATTTTCAACTGTTCTGTAATCTACTAACTTAAAAAGTTCAGTAGGTATTAATAAAAATGTATAGACTATTGTAATACTGCAATTATTTATGTTTTTTTTTTTTTTTTTAAATGTACCTATATTTGTATACCCTTAATGGTAAAACATAGTGATACTCTTGTAAGAACTTTTAATATTCCACTGAGTTTGTAACTTTTTACCTATATTTAACAAATGAAATATTTGAATTTGAATTTGAAAAGTGTTTAACTATTTTGATTTTGAATAAAACAAAATAGGCCATTGGATCTTATGGTAAGGATAAGTATGTGACCACAACTAACTGTCTATAGGTTCACAAATGTTTTTAATTAAGTTGTATAAATCAGATAAGATATCTGAAAAGACTCAGTCAGAAGAAAGAATCATATCTCTGACTAACCTGACCGACCAAGTCAATTATGACGGGGTCCGTGGTGGTTATTTTCCAATTACAGATGTGAAATGGAAGTTGACCCACCTGCAGGTTTACTTTTTCTCTGCTCTGCTCCGCTGGAACTTATCCTCTCTCTTCTTGTCTGCTACTGGTCTGCATGATGGCACCTCTGCTGATGACCTGTTCTTCACTTCACTGCACGGAGGTCCCCACCAGTTTACAGCCTCGTTTTTATTGAGGTTTGTTCTGGACAGTGTGGAATGAACTCTTTGCAGGTTCTGCCACTATTAAGTCTGTCAAGTTTCTGCACTGACTTGGCTGCTTTTATTTCATCGGTAAGATTTTCACCGATCTGGTTCAGATTGAAGCAAGAATTCCTTCATGTCTTTGTTTATAGCAGCTAGAAGAATTGACCTATGCCCTTTTGTATTTGAGTGTAATGCATCACACAACAGCCAGGCTGTATCATTAAGCTTTCATCCTTTTACTTTTTTGACTTCGTATATAACACACATTTGAAGTCAGGCATGACAATGCTGTGGAAATCTGTTGTCTATTCTGTCTCCTTTTCATGATTTCCCACCTTTGGGCTAGGTATCTTCATATTTGATTGATGGGGGTGCACACTCCAGTACCTGTACATCAGGTTGGACTCATTGAAGCATTCCTGTGGGAATGTTCTCATAATCTTCCAGTCTCGCTGGTGAGTCCTTCACTGGGATTTACAATATCATCTGGAAATTGTTATAGGTAGTGCATGCCAGCCATTATACAAAATAACCATGTAAGTTCCTGCCGAACTTCCCTAGGTCATGTAATGTCAACCACGTACGCCCCCGCAGGACGTCCCATTAAGGTTGCATGATAAAGCCACGTGCACTCCCGCAGAGTACCCCTAGGCCTAGGTTGTATTGCTATTTGCAACATACATATTGTGTGCTTTTGTTAGTCACCACTTGCACCCACCATCTTGCATTTGCATTGCAGGCTTTGCGGCATGCGTTTGGACACGATTACATTAGGTAATCACATTAGGTACACGCTTTTTTGTTAGTAGGTAAGCATCTTACCTTTTTCAGTATTATTGGATTGAATTCCGTAATTTTCGTTGTCACTTGAACAACACTTGAAAGTTTTGATTCAACTTTTTTACGTTTTCCAAGTTTTCGTAACTTTTTAATAAATGATTCTTTTCTTGTTCACCTGATCGCTTATTTCCCATTTTTGTTGATTTCTAACACTTATAAGAAATGCATAACAAGAAAAAATAAAGATATGGGAGAAATACGTGACGCCGTTTTCGGACATAAACACCGAATGAAGCCATAGAGTTGCAGAGGCTGGGACTGGGAGCGAGAGTGGAAGTGCGTTCTCTTTATTTCTTTTCTTCAAAATTATGTGGCGCCAGTGACTGACAATACCGGGACTACACTTGTTTTCTAACATCTTCGGACGAGACAACAACGAGTATAATTATTGGTCTCAGTACCAATGTCTGTCTCTTCCCTGAATCACCTACCTATATACGTACCTATAAAAATAATCTGGGCTAAGAAAGACACCCTGTCAGCAAAGAACCAAAGTATAATACCACTAAAAATCTCGAGATCCCGGATTTGATAGAGCCAGCAACCTTGATTATTTGACATTTAATGCTTGTTACTATTTTTACATTAAATATTATTTTTACGATCACTTAATATACCTATTGAGATCATTACTGTACTAAAGTTACAATGTATTTAAGTTGCATAGCGCGTTTAATTATCGATTATAATCGCGACTACTATGGGTATAATAAAAAATATTACGTGCTTCGTGTACCATTAAAAATCCTTTTAGAAAAGAAACGGTTAGGCTTTTTTCTCTATCTACCTACTTTTAATGTAACATTATTACACAAAATTGCTTATAATTCACTTGAATAGGTATAAAAGTTTGCAGTGAGGTCGGATTTAGACAAGATATTTTCTTTGCTTTGACTTTTCTTACACTAATTAATGTACACTAGTGTGCCCCGTCCCGTAACACGCTTCAATCTAGATTCTTGCCAGATTCTTCTCTAAAGGATCAACTTTTTGGAAGCTTAATTGAAATAAAAAAATTAACGAACTTGAAATGAGAACGACATTCAAATCGCCCGTTTCAGGTAAAATATATTTCTAGAATCTTGTTATAAAAGTATGAACTATAATCACATTTATTTTGTACCTCATTCACAATCTGAAAAACAAATACATTCATTGGTTCCACTTATACAAACACCTCGTGTAACAAAATTAAAATGCGACAAAATTACTCCGAAGCACCAAAATGTAAACCTTTGTTTTTTCACGAAGCGCCGCCGCCGCCACCGCTCTTTCGCAGGCTTTGGTCGCAACTCGATAAAATTCCCGTCCCGTTTATTTTAAGTCTCGCATTAACAACGAAGGTAATTAAGCATCGAAATGTCGCTGTTCTGAGGCGTCGTTCTAAATAATCGTTGCTCGACAATTTGCCTCATTATCTTCCACGCTTAAATCATAAAATACCTCAGGCCAAGTAAAAAACTATAATGCAAGTTTGGAATTATTGTCTAATAATAATTAAAATACCTTAACAAAACATTCATGATGTAGGAAATTTCATTCAATTTCCATTGTGTCTACTTGAATATGAAAAAATGCACATTTTGGTTACGATTTTTGTTCTAAGCCTAGCCTAATCTCAAAGTAACGCATGGGCGTATTGGACGTGCTCAATACATCTCCTCTATACTTTAGAACAGAAAGTTGAACATAGGTAACTACCTAATTGTAGCAGTTGAAATAATTAAGTCAGCCATGTAGAAATTACCAAACAATGCGAGTTTATCTAATTAAAGCACGGTGTAAGTCTTCCCCTAGAGTAATCCTTGGTATTCTACGGTTTGTAAACGCTTGTTGCGCGCGCACGACGCGACGCGAACAAAAACGGAATTGCGCTAAATTCAATTGGTTAATCAATTCAATTAATTTGAAGGGATAGCTACCGAGCGATCGGCGAAGCGCAGTAATTGGGACGATTAATGTACGCTTCGAATGAGCCATTCTTTCTTTATATCGAGATCGGACATATTGAAGGCATGTTCGGAATGAATCGGACTGAAAACTACCTACGCTTTGTTGAAGTCCGATAAAATCTAAAGCCAAGCTCTAGATTATAAATTTAATTATTGAACATTATTCGGAGTCGGAGTTTTAATTACAATATTTAAAAGGTAGTTCTGTACGTTTCATTTCAGAAAAATGTTTGTTACTGTAGGTAGTAACTCAAACAAAATCCTTCCTATAAAATGATTGGACGACGACCGAAAATTCTCTCGTGCTAATACACTAACCAAGATCTTCAGTTGAACGTGATGACATTAAAAACTTAATATCTAAAGTAAAAGAATGATTGTTTCCAAGTCCATGTTGTTAAAGTGCCCACGTGCTTGTGCGCCGCCGCCGTGGGTGGTGGACCTTCCCGTTTTTTCGCATTTTTTTCTTCTAACCACACGTGATGACCATATAAACCCTAAGGCAGACCGCCAACATATCCAGTGTGAAACTAAGACGGATTTTGGGTGGCGCACACAAAAATTAGAACAAATAGGATTTTCAGCTTCTGTAAAAATTAATAAATAATTACTATAGTGCTGCTTCCCATGTTTTTGCCGTACTTAATATTATTCCCCTCTATAGTGGGATCAGAAAGTGGTAGCCATTCATTTATTCTAATTGTTTTAAATTTGAATTATAAAACCAAATAAATCTGCACCAAGCAACATAATATTGCTGCTGTATCGCTAGCCATTATTTTTATTTAAGTAAATTACGAACTAACTGCCCGAATAAAATTACTAGCTTCCTAACTCTCTACAGACTAAATTATGCAAATGTAACGAAGAAATCTTTTCTCATTACCATTTTATGTTCAGGATCAAATTCTTTGGTGATCTCCTTGTGTACGTTTTACGTCACCCGTTCTTTCTCATATTTACAGAAATTACAACTTCGAAGCCGATACTTTAGACCGGAGATGCTCAATTTTGAGGTTTGTTCAAATTGCCATTATTAAAAGCCCACAATCGGCCCACCCAGATAGTTCAAAACTGTATTTAAAGCAATTGCTTTATTAAAAAGATAAAATAAAAACATGTTTATTAAAACAAAGCTGTCTAAACTCGTAATTATGTGCAGAGTTCAGATGCACCTGCGGTTCTCAGGGAGGACAATCATCTTGCTACCAAAATACCTAATTACATGTAAAATTAGTTTGTGGAGATTTTAATGTTGTTATTTGAACTTCTTTATAAAATATTATAGATATTCTTACAGAAGCTTAAGTAGGTAACCAATAAAATACAACTTGGGCTTAAATAAGATTTTTGTCGAAATATTTTTGCAGAATGCTGTAGCGTTCTGTAATTTTTGCCTCGTTTAGAATAACTATCCTGCATAAGAATAACTATTTTCCCTATTATGTTTTTAATAGTAGTAGGTAAGTACCTACACTAAAATACAATACAAATAAAAGTTATGCCCTTATACAATTACACAAACCTATTAGGTAGGTATATATAGCTGTTAGATTATTACTATTAGACTAGCTATGTTCTATTATCGAGAAATATAATGAAAGAAAATCAATGACCAGTTCTAATTTATGTAGGTTGAATATAAAACTTTGGTACTTAACTGCATTTTTCCCTAGAATCTATATCGTATACTTGTAAGAGCGTGAGTGAAAGTATTGACTTTTCTTTCCAGTTCATATACCTACATGATTCAACTCTTTCAAATAATTTATTCAGTGGCCTTAGTATTTATAAAATGATATTGGCAATGGCTACACATGGTAATGATAATAAAAACCTTAAACGTCTTCAAACTCAATTCAAATTACTTTCGAATGGCTTGGACACAATCTGAAGTTTTAATCTGACATGGATTTCGCATATCCTTTTATAATCTTGGCTTGTAAAAAATTCAAACTGCAATCTACAGACAAATACCTACATAAATGCTACAGATATTTCTATCAGGGTGGGCCTAAGTTTGATTAAAATTCGGCCACCAGTCTCACCGACCACCTAGATTTAGTACTAAGACAGATCTTATAAAAACTGAATTATACGGACCACCGGTGACTGAGCTTGTAAAAAGACTAATAACATTTTCTAATCCTCTTTAAAGCTTATACGGTATGTCAATGAGGCATTTACGTACATTATTGTCTGGTCCCGCTTTACACAAACATTTTTTGGTATTACATATCAAAAGGCCACGCCTACATTAGAAAGGTAAGGCAGAGGTATACTAATGTCTTATTATATACACAAGGATCGCCGGCATGTTTTGGTCCCGTGTAATGGGGCTATGGGTAAGCCTATCGTTGCTAATTAGGCACAAATCTAAACTTCGACTCACTACTGAGATTTTCATTGAAAAACCCAATAACACTGCTCGACCTGGGAACCAAATCCAAGACCGCGTAGCAATAGCATAGCAGGTCGCATTTACAACCACTACACTAGTTAATTAATATGTGTGTTATCAAATTAAAATTAACAAATACATTATATAATTGGTATGTTACTATGATGTATATATTAATTGGTACATGGTTTCGAATTGATAGACTTATGTAGTTGCTTATTTACTTGACCATTTTCCTTCTTCCGTACACTAGAGTCAGATTTGATTTTAATAAAAACTCCATTTAATGACTTGTACATAATGTAATCACAATTTCAATCAACACTGTGTAGAAAACGGTATAATCACTTGTAATACGGCAATTTGCATGCGGCGCAGCGGCCGCCATCCTCTCTGCTCATTAGGTCATGTCACGCGTCATAACACTGATTAATTGGCCTCCGACGCTTGATGCGGATACAAAGACATGTAAAAAAACAATGACAAGCAAGCAACGACCTTTCGGTAACGAGAAGCCGTCAGTCAGGCGGGCGCGCCAGCCAACATACACTTGACAAGTTCAATGTATATGCAACTCGATGCCTACACTCGTTCCCACTTGAATGATAGGCAATAAAGTCACGGTACCTACCGATACCCATCGAAATTATTATCACCGAATACTTTTCGAAACATTATCATAAAATATCGTTCATATCTACGTATTTTCTTTCCGATGCGAATCTCAATGCGAATTTATATCTTGTGTGCATTAAACGAGTAATTGATGAGGCTGTTCAATTAATATATTCGGAATCAAGTGGTATTGGGAGAAAATTACACGGGTATCGACATTATGATAAGCAAGACCGAACAAACAGCGCCTGAGGACGCCGCTCAACTTGGGTGGCTCGACAGATGTTGTCCAGATTGATAAAAAATCACATTTCAATTACTTTCATCGTTAGTTGATATTACGGACATTACACGTAAACACATCATCTTATGAATTTTAATGAGCCATGTAATAAACGTGATTGGATCTCATGAGTCGAGAGCCTCTCGAATTCTGCTTGTTCGAAAATATTTACTGACTGCAGTATCGTATTACCACTTTCTAAAATAATTACGCGCTTAGCGACATGTGCTTCCAGTTTATTTATATTTTCGTAATCCAACATTAGATTAAATAAATTGATGATCATTATTTTACGTCGGTTTATCTAGAATGTATGTAGGTAATACGTGTTACCTACACCTTACATAATTATCAAACGATTACAAACACGAGTGGTGTGCAAATATTGTTTGTTATTCATGCATTTATCTCATTGGTGTTGTCTGCAATAATTGACTGATTTTAAATACTACGATAAGTAGTATTTGTTGGAAACAAAATTAGTACTCAAATATCTAACTAGATATGACTAGAGACAATAAGATAAGATTTTCCTTAAACATGCGTTCAATCCTTATCCAATTCGATATTTTTTCGATTAGGTAGGTACCTACATAGGTACTGTCAACTGGAGTATCTTTAAAAACTAATTATTACACAAATCAGCAAGTTGCTAAGTTCTGTCTTTAGATTTTGTTGCTACATAAAGCAATCTCAAAATACTTAAACTTTTCATGTTACGTCATATTCCTGCCAAAAATATTCTTGCCACCGCGTTCGTAGACATGAAAATTGTGTAAATAATTAGTTCGGTCGGTGATTGTGGAAAATTGCAGCCGCAGGTGCAATAATTCTCAAATACCCGCTATTAGTGTCGGGACAGCGCAAACAAACGGTTATAATTGAATGTTTGACGAATTAGTTCGACCACCGAGGGAGAACCGCGCGGTGGTTCTACCGCCGAGTAAAAGGAATTGTTTGAATTATTGGTTCTGCCATTGCATACGAGTTTATAGGATATACAACCTTATAGTTATTTGTTGTCATACCATAAATCCGAAAAGAGTTCATTGCACCTACTCCTCTTTCTCTCCTAGTCTTTTTAAACTATGTAAGTAATGTAGTTTTGCTATTAGACAATGATTGTTATTGTTTTTTAGAATTCACTTATTTCGACAGAAATTTACGAGGTAGGTACCAACGAAGTCAGTTATATTATTTTTAGTAGGTAAATTAGATACTATGTAGGAGCAACTTGAACCTCACTAAGCATTCACCAAAACCTGAAACCTGAAATGTCTAGCCAAAACAATGAGCAAACCTAACTGCGAATACAAAGTGGCTTTAGACCGGTAGGCCTCCGA
Organism: Acronicta psi; assembly: GCA_946251955.1. Taxonomy (NCBI): domain Eukaryota; kingdom Metazoa; phylum Arthropoda; class Insecta; order Lepidoptera; family Noctuidae; genus Acronicta; species Acronicta psi. The sequence continues at coordinate 8,407,242 of OX276482.1, read as the reverse complement.
TTACATGTCGATAAATTGTATCAGGAATTTACACTTTAGCAGGAAAACGTGACAACACAATGTGAGGCGTGTAGTGAGACAGGTAATTATGACGTAGGCACGGGAAACCGAACAAATTACAAGCGCCTTCATGAATTATTCATAGCTCTGTATCGCTACCTACCAGTTTCTACAGCTTGGATTTTTGTTCGAACAGTCATTTTTTCTAAGCAGTTTTCGTTTTCTAGAATATTTAGCAGTATTCGTCTGATTTCCAAAAATATGAAAAGTTAACTTAATTTTAACTTGTGTTCTACAAGCTACTTTTTTGCGAATCTCCGAAATACTCGAAAAAGGAGAACATCCGAAAGTCAGTGATAGGAGGAATGTAAAGGAGTCAAGTAAGTTACTATTAGAAATATTGGTCTCAAGCTTAGGAACATCCAGTATAACTTTTTCTAGACGAGAGCGCGGTGAATGTCCATTTGCATACATACGCACGTCATTTTCCCCGCATGGGAGATAGAGACTAAAGTTGTTCAGTTACCTACTGGTAAAATTAAAGGTTTTGTATATTTATACTTTTATTTGTAGATTAATGGCATATTTCTTTTAGGTACATATTTTCTTATATTTTAGTAATTACTATACATAAACTTAAATAATATCACGGTATTCCCTAAATATAATTTAATTTACATTGAGACGGCAAATTATTATAATTGTTTACAATTAAAATAAACTAAGTAATTATTCATACAACATTCGATTAATTATAATAAGATGCAAACATAAATACACATCGATATTACTTCAATGATAAAGGCGTTTCTTCTTTCATACAAATATAGTAAATATATTATAGATTAAACTACAATAATAAGTTTATAATAAACTGTCCTTATTCGGTAACTAGTAAAGGAAGACCATATTGACTACTGGTTTATTTCGGTAACAAAACGAACTGGATATTGAGCTTGAGCGTTATTATAAATCAAGAGTTAAAAATGTAATTACTTAACTGTACATTACATGTTAAACATTAGTACACTCGGCGCTTACACCTATTTCATGGAAGACTATACGATTTTGCTGTATAAGGCACACAGAATTCTTTCTATTACATCTATTATAATCAAATATTGAACGTCAAGTGATCAATATTTGCATAAACTCCTATTTACAAAAGCTTCAAGCAAACTATGAAGAAAGTAAATTAATGGCACTAGTTATGAACTAAAACTATATAATGGTTAAGACGTAGTAATGCTACGTCATGCTACATAAATGATACATGAAATACTGCCTCAGATGTCATCCGCGAATTTACACGATAATATTCTACATCTAAACTAAAATTAATCTTTCGTTAAACAGAAAGGAATTATACAATCTCTCAAAACTATATCTATAAAATCTAGATCACACATTCTAAACTGACCGAGCAATTAACTGAAGTAGAAGTAGCTTTCATTGCCGAAAGCATTTAACTCGTATCCACCTAATGCTAGGAACTATCATTCTGTCCATGTAGACATACTAATATTTACAGCTAAAATAATTTATCACAGAATCATGAAAGGAATGGAGGGGGAGCGTCACCATGGTCTCCAGGGCTTCTCTTCTGGCGGTTGTTTTCTTGTGACGAGGGCGAGAGGGGCTGTCTCTTCGTTAGAGGGGGGAGGTGTCCCCCAGCCTGAGCTAGCGGGGGAGTAGCAGCGAGGTTCTGAAGAGGTGGAGGAGGAAGCGTCTCGCGGAGAGAGAGGCACCAGCGTAGGCAGGGCGCCCAGAGTGCTGGCGTTGACTCCCGCGGGTAAAACCAGTGCGATGTCGCCGTTGGATAGCCTGGTTGGTACGAGGCGGACGCCAGAACCGGGACCAGCTGAAATAACAGGAAATCGTTAGGAATACTGAATAACAAAAACAATAAGAACAATATAGCGTAGTCAATTTCGCATGCTAAAATAGAACAGGATTTTTAATACACACCGGTTATGAAAATAGTAGAATGTTGAGATTGAGGAGCGTCTTCAGTATCGGAAGGGGGCGTGGGAGCCCCGGCGGGCCTCGCCCCAGGTGTGTTGACGCACCCCTCCAGGTGCCGCACCAGCCTTCTCCTTAGCGCCGGCTCGATGCCTTGGAACTTGGACACTTCAGTCACGCAGTGCCTGTACCCAGCACGGAATCGATCCGGGGAACCAGCACCTTCAGATCGAAGCCCCTCTAAATGTTTCACAGTCATCTCTAAGATGTCAGCCTTCTCTAATTTCGAATGTCTCGCCGGCTGTAACAATAAATTAATAGAATAGTTAATTTACTTTTTTTATAGAAGAGCACTCGAGAATGTACTCCAAATCTAGTTAACTTATTCAACTTACGTCTTTCTTCATGGCATCCAAGATTAACGCCTTCAGTTCATTGAGGCAGTTGTTGATGCGCGCCCGTCGCCTCTTCTCCATTATCGGCTTGTTGCTCTGTAACAAAACAAACATTTTGTTAATAAAATATAACATGTAGGTACATGTATAATCAAGTTTGAAACATAGTTGATAATAAGCAGGTATCCTTGCGTCAACAAGGCGCATTTGCATCCATTAGCTACACGTGTAGGAACTAAATGTTACACGCAAGGTTATGGCAAATATAGACGTAGATCGGCACTTCTACATTTTTTCTCACACGAGTAGCAACGTATCTACTAGTATGTATGTTCAGTTTCCGTGCGGACATATATGTAACAATACCGAATTCGCTTTTAAATTTTATCAGACGCACAAGTTCGTGGTCCGTGCATTGTTGTGTTATTTGTGCTGTGTATAAACAACATTGTTATCGGTGTATCGCCGGGTGACACCAAGTAAGGCGCGTGACAAAAAGAGCCATTAATCTCTGGTTACACGTCGGTGACGGCGCGTGCGACTGCCTCAAGGTGAAGGTCGTCCGTGTCGTGATTGGCTGCGCGCGCGCCGTGACGCTGAATCACGCGTGTCGGGACCACGTGACTATCAGAACGTTACTAACGTGTAACAGCGGCGACGCCATCTCTTTGTTAAAATTCTAATGATAAGTGCTTGCGTATTTAAAGTCTCTAATCAACAAACTGCGACCACGACGCGACGCAGCCGAGTGTAAGTTCCTTGGCGCCAATCCAAGTCGGGATCAAATGATTTTTATATCAAAATTCTTAGAATTAGCACTGTGTCCGATAAATAAAGCTTGTAATTTATCACACAAACATGTTTTACCAATTCGTAACTACACTTAACACTTCGAGAATACACGTCACGGTTACCGATCCAAAATTAGCCGTCGCAAACACCGTTGACTGATACCTACGAGAATGTCAGACAGTACCTGATAGCTGTCTGACATTGTCATACATAATTATAACAATTAAAAAAACAAAGGACATGATAGAGGCGTTCACACGAGGGCGGGAAATTCTCGACGCCTTCGTCGACGCATGCGACCTCACTTCCGTAACCAGGGAGAAAGGGCGCTCATTATGGTGCTGTATATTAAATAGTTGCTGATACAACTTAATATGAACTTTAGTACCATTTTAATAGATTAGAATAGAAAAACTCCAAAGATAAAAAAGTTGCCCTAGCTAATTATTGTCCTAGCTTTGATAAATTATCAAAGGACCTTTATAAATATAGATCTGCGTTATTTCGCTCGGTTAGTTCAAATTATATTATGGATACCAACAAATCGGTTTATCGATTTACATCAATTTCCGCCATATAGTATAGGATCTCGATTTTCAGTTTATTCACAAAACTGCAGATGGTCAATCAGTGACAGTCTATACTCAGTATTAACGTATGTTGAAATATATAAGCGTTAGTGGTCTATTTTGTTGACAATACCTACATAGTACATAGTTAAGTTGCTAGAAGGAAAATGTGCAAACGAACATAGGTGTCGAGGTAGTTTTAGATCAATGAATACTGTTTTAATTCTCATTGCGTACGTATCCTAGATCGAAACTTCCTGAAGCGAATTTAATCATTCGGTTACAGCTACATTTTCTTTAAAAATCCAGCTCAAAGGACTTTCTCTTGAGCTGGTTTTAAAAGAGAATGACTGATAAAGACGTTATTACATTTTTTCAGTCTTTTCAGTTGCACTTAAAACTAGCTTATTTAATAGACCAAAATATAAGAAATATAGAGAATACATTTCCTTATTTATACTGAAAATAAACTGGGCTTTTCAGGCTTCTTACTTCAATTAACGACTGTCATAGATGTTTGTATGATAATAGGGATTGCTTTCGTTAGTCTCGTTAGGTACTACACTTGAGTCTATTAGTGATTTTTCTGAAAATTGTAAAGTTGAGGAAGCGTCGCGTCGGGGGCGGACGGTCGGCACGTGGCGAGCGAGCTTGCGGTATAGTACTATGCTTACTTGCGTGACTTACGTCACGGCGGCGGCGGCACAAACTCACACAAGCCACTGTACACATATAATGTACACATACGCGTACTCGTTTTACTGCCGATGCCGCCGCCATGCAAATTACAAACGCGCCATTTCAATTATCACGTGTATTTCAGAATATATTAACTGCTAACAAAATACTTGTCAGGCGAGTCAAAAGAAACATGACGTTTGTTACGCGTTTACATATTACAATTGCCTTTACAAGATGCCAATAATAAGCAGCTTGTTTGAATGTTTCTGCATTATTGAACGGCGTGGCAAACAATATTTTTTCTTTAGGTAAGTATTGTTATTAGAAGTAGATAAGTATATCATTATCGGGGGTTAATTTAAATCATGATGTGTGACAATCTAAGATTTAGATTCATGTTTATCGCAACGGAAGCGAGTTTGATCACATGGGAGAGTAAGATTTTTATCTTCACGCGTTTTAAAATTGCCACTCCGGCAATGACCCACAGAAACTATTATCAGTCACTCTCGTTTCATGTGATTGCATTGAACCGGCCTTAGATTAATATAAGGGCACGGTACTACCAGCCGATAGTGTGGGTAAACAGGTGTGAGATAAGACTCTCGTATCTTTGCACACTATCTGTATTGTTGACGATGGCCAAAATGGGTCTACACGAAGCTGACAAAAGCTGACTAACAGTAGTAAGGCAATAAAACGCAGACTTTTCAAAATCATGTGGGTAATCATCACTCGCTTTAACAGTGAAAGAAAACATCGTGAGGAAACCTGCATGCTTGAGAATTTCTGTGAAGTCTGCCAACCCGCAGCTGGCCAGCATGGTGGACTATGGCCTTATCCCTCTGATACTGAAAGGAGACCTGTGCCCAGCAGTGGGACAGTAAATAGGTTGATGATGATGAATAGGCTAAATCACAGACGTATTAGATGTAATCCGATGTATGCCTGTAGGCTAAATTATTGCGGGTCTTCTGTTCTATGTACTCTATCATTTACGTAACATTTGGCCCGCCCCATGCGGAATGGATTTAGTCGCGGGCGCCCGCACACGTGCCGTCAGGGTTATCAACTGTCTGCGACCAACTGAGACGCGGCGACTGCGTTCCGGTATTTGTAACGATCGACAACTGGCCAAAACCTTGCTTTTTATTCATGTTTCAGAATATTCTATGATATTATGTATGTTCTTCCTGGCACTGATCGTATTATATACCGGAACACTGTTAGGTGTAAAGGTCAGGCCTGCTTTAATTTTATATAAACTAGAAACCAAATCCACACCTAAGCGTAAGAAGAATAAATGTGTAATAATTTGACAAGTGGCGATTGAAATAAAGATAAAAGCCATATCTCAAACTCAATTCAAAGCCATTTACCCCCACAATTCACAGCTCAGCGCATCTCGTCACATAATTTTCCATGGCAATTGATATTAACGAAAGTCGAACGAGACGTCCGACACGATCAAGTCGTCAATATCTATTTACTAGGAGCAGCTGAGTCACGCAATGCATCCCGGTTACACAGCCATTGGCGCCCTCATAGTCAGAGATAATCAACCTTCTTGATGATGAAGAGTCTCTTTCGAAAATGTTTGCCAACGATAAAGTTCACGGCATGATGAATTGAATATGCATTTGCTAGAAGTTAGTTCATTTCTAGATAGGTATAACGTGTTTAGGACCTCTGGATAGCCGCTACCCGTCGGATAAATTCAAATTGGAACTATATTTGTAATTAACACTCAAGTAATTTAACGGGAACTTATCAGTAAGCTATATAACACGCGTAAGCTTGCTTTTCTGTACCTAGTTTCTAAGTTTTTATAGTTCTGCTAAGAATTTTACAAAGACCAATTTACGACTATGATCAGGTGAATTTGGTAGAATTTAAAACACAGGTAACAAGCTTAATTGGAAGAGTTTCTATTAAGTAGGTACCTAATCTGTGATGTTCTACGTTAACTAATATACTTAATATGAATCTAAAAACGAGGAAACTTAGTATCTGATAATGATATCAATAATTTTATTATTTAGTATCAAGCTATCAACGCATCAAGATTTACAGATAAGGCTCCAATCCTTAAATGTCATTGTTGCATATCTGGAATATTAAATTTCTTCTAGCTATATTATCGGCTGCTGCTGGCAAGTGACGTAGGTTGAGTATCTCTGTAACAGTCGGCTATTTTGCTCTGTCTGGCAGTCGCCCAGTGGTCATTACACATTCGTATCGCCTAAATCTGCACATTTGACAGCGCCGCCGCCGCACTAATGCATGCGATAAATAGCTATACGATGAAGCTACGCGACGCGACGGCAACCTTCTGAAAGTTCAATCTTTACTTTACCCGTTGGTAATATATTTTGTGAACTGTACAGTTCTCGCCAAACTTATTGTCCGGCTTGAAGTTGGCGCGCGCGAGCTAACTTCAACCTGGCCGTAAAAATCGGAGAGCCAATATTTTTCTTTCTCCGATTTTTACGGAAGGGTCCGGCTTGAAGTTGGCACAAGTTAAATTTAACTTGTGCCAACTTCACGCCGGACAATAAGTTTGGCGAGAACTGTACATGCAGTGATTATGAGATAAAAAGAAATTACGATATTAGCTAGAGTTGGGTAAGTAGATATTGAACTCTCCTCAAACAATAAACTACACTATGATGACTAATACTTAATTACGCTTTAATTAATTTTATCAGTAGTACAGTGAACTGCGTCTAAGGAAGTATAATAAAATGATGTACGTTTTAACAGGGACTTGAGGGATCAACATCAATCGCGCCGCCTCTATCATGTGCCTCTATTACTATCATGCGGATGATGATATAAAGATTAATTAACGTAAGTATCTTTAATCTTAGACGATATATTATGTAGACAGTTGAAATTGCGCTATAACCTAGACTGAGTTATATAAGTTAAGTGTTTAAGATTCGCTAAATTCTCAAAATATAAGCGAGCTGTTCTTTGAATTCGAGAATTTGGAGCACAAATACTGAATAAGACAAAAATTTATTAATCTTGTTTTAAACCTGTTACCGATATTCCAAACGCCTCCAAAAGTTGAAGACATCCAACTAGTTTTCTAAGGCTTTTCCTAGATAAGGATAATTTAGGCAAGACTAGAAGTTTACGAAAAATAATATTAGCTTTGATGGGATCCGCACTGGTGGTCTGACGACTACTTCATAGTGTCGAAGTTGATGACACTGAAATGTAAATTTACAGCTTACAGATGACCGTCCCATGTCGCAGGTGTCATGAGCATGTCTGAGTTCACCTTCTGCTGTAGTGTTGTCGGTAGAGAATTGGCACAGAGTTGGCAGTGGGCAGCGGCCGGCGCTGGCATGCGCTTGGCAGCCACGCGCCGGCGCGGCCGCGGCGTCGCGTGCCAACGCGTGGGAGCGGACGCCGAACTTCCGCCACACCACGACACTGCCAGACGTCTGGATGTGCCAGAGCGAAATTATTTTTTGTTTTGAATAGCTAGACGAGTTATGACCATCTGTCAGTGTGGTCTGTAATAAACGGTCACATGTTTTTCGCATTTTTCTCATAACTCAGTAGTTTTACACACCACGTTAAATAAACCAACCACACACGGACATGGACACTGAGCCAATCCTTGGTTTGACGATAATGAAGTCACTTTCTTAGCTGTAACTTGTACGAATACACAGAAGGGTCACAATTAAACAAACATTACTTTGATTAGCATCAAGATTCGTTTACATAATCACTTCTTACGGCATTAACACACCAATGATAATACTGTTAAGACGACGCATTGAAGATTTGGGGGTCATGGATCTTAATATTTCTCAGCCATTACAAAACATACGGATCTGATTTTTACATATGTCATTATTCATGTCTTTAGCTATAAATTTGTAGTACAGAAACACGATCGGTTAAACTTTACTGCAGAGAAAAAAATTTTGAAGACAGCTCTTCAAAAACATGGATTCGCATTTTATGAAGGAACGGAACGGATTTAAATCTTCAAATTTTCACTATAGATAAGTTTCAACAGACTCTTTGAAATGGTAATTGGATTTTTTAAAATACATTTTAGATTAGATTTTAAACGAGAAAAACCGTTTTGGCGCATACGACTTTCCACTATAAGCTAGTTTGCACTTGTTTTTGTATGGAGAATGCCTCCTGTCAGTCCGCCACGGACTGTTATCAGCGCCGGGTCTGTGTCAGATGAGCTCCCACGACCAGTATAAGCTGACCTTTCAGCGTACGGGAAGCCTATACAATGTAAATGCTTATTAGACTGGACTTTATAAATTGACAATCGGTAAAATAGAACAAAGCTAAATGGAGTCATCTTTGGACTTATGCGAATATAAAAAAATATTATCACATTTAATATATTTTCAATGTATTTCAGGTAACCAGGTCTATAAATCAACATACAATAACGTAAAAAAAAAACAAAATTAAATCTAAAAAATTAAGCGACTGGGAACTTTTATGGAAAATGCTGCCTTATCCCTTTGAGATATAAAAAAAATTTATGGTAGAATTGTTCCTTTTTGATAGGCCTATAAAAAAGCTCCCGATACCATAAGTGTATCTTTTAAAAATAGCTTACTATACCCATTCTAATATTTTAAAAGTCATTAGGACTATATAACTGTGCTAAGTTTCATCACAATCGGTTCTCAAGTAAAAATTTGAAAGGGTTCATTTCAAGGGTAGTAAAAACATATACAATTATGAATATACAGACGAATATAAAACCTGCTCCGGTTCTTCGTCGGTTAAAAAAATTAATGCATACCTATATGCTCTGCTGTCTGTGCAAAGCTGGGCAGGTCGTTACTCGCTAATAAATAATAATATAAACTAGAAGGTACAAGTAAGTACCTGGGCTTGCGAGCTCTGCCTGGACGAAAGTTGGTTAAGACCGGACCAAACGTTAGCCCGAATTCCACGCATTTATTAAATTTACATAAATAACACGGCATCTTCCCAGACATTAAAAAAAATAACATAAGTTTAAGCTCTGGTAACTCTGATAAAAACTATTTCTATACACTTTTACACACTACAACTAAGCCTATTAAGTAATATAAATTTCTAATAACAATGTGTGATCCTAATAGGAATGGTAGACCATTTTGTCTTATTCTGGTTTACATAGGAAGAAAAAATACCGAATACCGACACCAATTTTCATATATTACTTAACATAATATCACGTCCGCGCCTGTATTCGTCAAGGGCTATGGCGATAAACTGAGATATAACTAATGTAACTAAAAGTTTGCTGGTATGTGTAGGCCCTATGTAAGAGGTGGTGAACCATTTGCCATCAAATTATTACCTACCTACAAACCCAACCTTACGATGTACCTAGTACATCCTAAGCTTGGCTTTGTGACTGATTACATAAAACGACTGAATGATCATCGTCTTAACTTTTTCTCAATTATGTAGGTATAGGCTTCCAATGTAGCCAATGCCGCAGAATACCAGTATTTTACACGAACACGAAGTGACTGCAGTCAGACATATATGCTTCTAAATTTCTGGGCAGTACCAATATTCGAAGGATATTCGAAGTTGTCAGGCATTCTTGGGCTTTTGACCACCACTAACGATTGTCATAGTTGTCTGTATTCGTTCGTTCGTTGGGGACATTTTATACAGCACCATCAGTCCCAAAATTAGTAGAGCACTAGACAATAGAAATAATACTTAAATAGTTTTTTTTATATATTTATAAATACTTAAGAAATACCCAGACCAACACAAACCATTATTTTCATCACACATATTTGTGTCTTGTAGGAATCTAGCCCTTGACAACAGGGAAAGAGCGCTTTACGACGTGCTCACCGAGGCACGGAGGGGTCTCGGTATGTTAAAAATGGTCACCAGTATAATTATACACGCACATCATCACACAAAACGGCTCATAACTCAGTTATGAGCTCCAGAAACGACTGTATGTGTTGCCATATTTAAATTTTATAATTTTTGTTTAAGAATCTTTTGTAGATAGCAGCAGTATGACAACCATGAAAATTGTAAACCATTTTATATTATCGACTTATCAATTTATTAGCATGCTATTTTGACATGTTAGCTTTAATTAGAAATCTTAAAATATACATTTAATATTAGGTACATAATAATTTAATTATGTAATTTTTAATTCCTAGCGGTCCGTCCCGACTTCACACGGGTAGACATTACCGGGACTAGCATACAACTACTACCGTACTATAGTAGCTCCTTAGTACCACGTTCCTACATCCATTTTTAAAACGCAGACATACTTAATTGAATTTTTATCAATATTTTTTGTTCTCAAAATATATGTAAGAAGCCTATAGACCGTCGGTAAACAAGTGATGGGTGCGTGATTCTTGGGTTCCTGATGAATACCTACGCGACGCCGCGCCGCCGCCGAGCGCTTTCTTTATCGCAGCCATGTTTGAGTTAGTAATAAACCAGCCTTACATTAGACGCACTCCATTCACATTAGTTCCGCAGTACTACCATACTTATGAAGCGGATGGGTAACTTCAATAGTTGAGAATAGGAAGGTGGTAGCGTCCCAGATTCTAAGGGTGACTGGAATTGAGACGCCAAGCGAGCATGTGAAGTACGTAGCCATTTTAACCAAAAATTGTTCTGTCCATCTGATCCTGGAGCTAATTATTATTATTATATAATCGTTGACCTCTGGGAACAACCCCTTAAAATATCCATTTAACATTACACAAAATAATTGTTCAAATTAATATTCTTGCAACAAAAATAAAGATAGTAAGCGCGACTCTATGACGTCTCTGTTCCACAGCGCGAGCCTACGATCGCAAACCACAAAGTATTTGCGGGGTGTAAGCGGATGGCGCGGTGCGGGGGTCCGATTTCAGATTCATAGTTTGTCAATGCCTCGCCTTAAGTGTTAACTGTTCAATAACGAGAAACCGAAAACTACACGCCCTTTATTTGTAAACAGAGATACAAAACATTCTTCTCTTTAAAAGGCGTGTTATAAACCCACGACTTTTGTATGATAAAATCGACAGTGAGGCCTTATCTAGCTTTGGTAGGTCGCTGTAAGCGGTATCAGTCGCTCGGCGGCGGCGACGTCGACGCGTGGGCGTTAGGCCGGTCACACGCGACGCGCCGACGGCTTATCTCACGGCAGCCATGATGTTTATCATCGCATGATGGATTGCCGGCCGCCTAATAGCTTCCTCCAGTGAGATGAGACGAGACGCGTGTAATTACGCGTCAGCATCCATCTACTGTCTGTTGCATGTCTTGTAGCCTGATTAATATGGGTAGTACTAAGCATTATGTGATGGATCGGATTGCTGATAGATGAGCTTGCCTTTAGAATATTAAATCATTTTGTAAGTCGACGGCAGGCAACTGCATTTATATAATGATTTTCGTAATCCGTGCCATCACGCTAGTAGTTACTGCAGTATACATAAACAGTTTTAGGTCCCTTTAATTAGTACATATACATAGTAAATATTTTCATATAGAACGTCAACGGAAAATGCGTTTTTTTATTCCATCTGCAATTTTAGTGACACGCACATCATAGGCATTATTATGTTAACAGCTGTGAGGCGGTATCTCATTCATTATGCTATCCTATGACGCATTCTAGCGTCCTGGTGTAGGCGACAGTGGGGAAGGGGGGACGTTCCCACGACAATTAGCCCACGGCGCGTCACCCACGCGCTCGCCCACGCCCACCACTGACTCACGTTCCTACCGTCTGGACGGAGCGGAGGGCTGGCTACGAGATAATGCTACAATTTATGGATTTTGGCATCGTATTTTGGAACGTAATAAATATTTTATACTGATGGCAACGACTTGTAAGTGTTAGGAATTACAACCAGTGACAGACGTATCATTTTTTATACTGCGTGGCTTAAAATAGAGATGCACACCCATTTACGTATATAAAAATGCAATGAGCTAATATCAAAATGATTAAAGTGAATATATAGGAAGAATATCTTTCGAAGAAAGGGAAAAGGCACCTGATATGTACTTGAAGCTATTCAATATAGTACCTACCTATTCTCAGAAATCTGATAGGTTATAAAGTTGATGATATATGAAGTACAACATATTTAATATTTTAAGACTAGGTGTAGGTACTTGTAGCACAGCCCGTAGTCAAGTGGCTCAATATCCCGAGGTTTCTGAGATTGGAATTGCACGTGCTTGTTATCCAATACGTGTTATGTGTTTAAATCTTGCAGCGATAACTAGTCGTAACAATACATTTAAAACAACTCAGCAGGTGATAACCCTAGCGTGCTACTAAGTCGGCTCGAGTGGCTGCGAGATAAGAGGGATGCGATGTGGGTGGCGCTGTAGTGTTGCATTATTTGGTGTTAACGCGCACACGTAGGTTAACCGCACTCAACCGCCGCGCCGCTGCGTGGGAAAACATTTGCGACGTTTAAAGGTTAGTCAAAACAACTGCGCATAATTTGAATACGGAAACATCATCGTTGGGAGTCTTAAGGAATGTCTCATCTGAAAAAGATAGATGGGATAGAGATGCTTTTTCCTGAAAAGATGAAATTAATTGACCGACTGTCTGGAATTCTAGATCCATCTGACTTAAAGGGATACAGCCCAAGCCGCATGACCAGCCTAAAGCCGAAGTTTTCAATAGTACTTTAAATACAGAAAAAAATATGTGTATAGTGACGTAGTGGAAAAAAATAAGCAGCGCGCCTGTGTAAGTAAACAGTGTGTATCAAGAGCTGTTAATCGGCATCGTAGAACGGAGTTAAAATCCCTAAAGCCTTTGAAAATGTGAACAGGGTAGTAGAATTCCCAGGTTACAAAATGGCAACACTGATAGTTTAATTAAAAACTAGGGATTTTTTATCTTTCGACAACGTCGCATTCACATTAGAACATAACGCGCATTCATTTCGCGGCACGCGTCGCGGGTTTTCCCGTGAAAATGTCTCATGTGACAAACACGAACTCGTATTTATCAGTGCGAACTATTTCAAGCTAGCCTTCAGACTTCATATACCTAAATCGTGTAAGTAGAATACACTATAAACCGACTGCTTGTTCCTGTTCATTCTAAGGATATGAGGATTCTTGATTATTGTAGAAACTAATCCATAAGTTTTTTTTCTAAATTATTTCGTTTTATTTATGCCGATTATTTGCTGTTATACAACCCCATTGCTCTTAACTCCTTTCAGACCTTTATTAACTTTCACTCAAGAAGAAAAGCATGGATAATAAAATCCAATAGAAGCTGTAAGTTCCTTTCATATTTTTTAAATACCTTGTACCTACCTACGTATTATATAATATCATCATTAAGTATAGTGTCTCGTTAGCTTAATCGTCGTAAGCGCGACTTCTAAGCTTTAGTATAATAGTGTTATTAAGTCAATTAAGTGTTCTATGAAATTCTTAGTAAACAGTTCGGTGTTTAAATTCGTGCCCGGTTAATGGCAATAAGCTCGCCCCTTCTCACATGGGACCTAAACATACCGGCAAACGGTGAGTGTATTATTCTGCCTTCGGGGAAAACAGGCGTGATGATGGTATGTTATGTATAAAAGTATATCGATGTCGCCATCCTCCTCTAAGCCGTTATTTCATCAGTTGTCCTTTATAACCATATAATTTTTCATACTTCAGCTTTTGTTTTGTTTTGTAAACTGCCCCACAATAGCCTAGGTGGTTTTCCTATGACGTAGATGCTTTAAAAGGTGTCATATATAAACACCTAGGCCCAGAATGACAAAGCATAGTCCATACAAGGAGATTAAAAGGTCCTTATAACGATTGCTCCACCACAGAATGACTTCTTCGTCTCTGCTCTTTTTAATCCAACATAATACTTAAAACCTTTTAAGAAATTCTTCACTTATTTCATATTTACTTTTTGTTAATATTGGCACCACTTTATTGCATGCATAAAAGTATAATATAAACGAACATTATATAGAACCACTCATCATAAAATTACTGACATCTCCGAAATTAGACATCAAAGACTTTTTTCGCGTAGCATCGAACCTACGCCGCTACGATCCGTAGCCGTAGCTCGTAGCGCAATGCCTACGTCTACTCATGTAAAATACCGTCACGCCTGTATTCCCCGAAAGGTTAGACAGAGGTGTACTGCTGCATGGACATAATTGGATAGGGAGCGAGCCTAATACAAACAATCGTGCACAAATCCTAACTCCAAGCTGCTACTGTAAATTATACTGAAAAATCCAGTTGACCCGGGAATTGAACTCAGGACAGAAGTCGCGCTGACGACCACTAAACCTAGACTTTGACTTCGATTGACTGCCTCATAAGTCGTCAAACTCAAAGTCTATGTACCTTTGTACCATTATTATGTGCAAGGTGCAAGTTCTACATACCTACATGTAAGTGTAATGTGTGTTTAAGCAAGCCAGTGCATTGGTTTGCACGTTCGCGTCGACCGCAGAATCGTGACAACACTAGAAGTTCGCGTCTCCCCGCTAACATCCTGCTCATCGCCTAAGTGTCCATAAGTTAATAATATACACACGATGTTGTTGCGACACATTTGACTGTGCTAAGTAATTGCAGGGAACTGCGTCGGTACCGAAATTTACTAATTGGTAAATTCTTAAAAAAATATTTGGCAATGATTTTGTTGTGTATTTAAAGAATAAGAGAAAAAAATTATAAACATATTTTTTTTTTCAGTAGCTCAGGTACTGTCAGCGTAGCGGTGTTTTATAACAGGTAGAGCCTCCTGAAATAAGTGCACGATTTCTCATAACTCCCCGAAACTAGCCTACATTAAATAAATCCTAGTATAATTATGATGTTTTCAAAATTAAAATACGTATAACTTAGAATAATTAACTTTTTCTATGAGTAATATAACTGATAAAAAATCCTCCATAATCTCAGATTTGTCTAATAAAAACGTCTAATGCAAACTTTCTTCATTAAGTAAAAGTAATAAAAAAGTTTAGAAAAATAAACAAAAATATATCTCACCCTTCTGTTATCACCACTTTTCTTCTGTTCAACTTGTGTAGCTGAAGGGCTCATATTCACCACAACAGGGTTCGTGGCGACCTGCTGAGGGCTGCCGGCTATGCCCGTCACCATAGTTACTATACAACACTTCACTAAAAAAACATCCAAATACCAAACGTGTACGTCGTTCGTAATCTAAGAGCAATCACAGCATCATTAGATATGGGAGCGTGTTATACGTGTGTACGGTCTCGCTGTCGACGCGCGACTGAATGCGAGCCGCACGTCGCGCCAGGTCGCGCGGCAGGCACGCGCGCGGTGCACGCGGCGCGGGCGCGGCGCAAGGCGTCTCGCGTGCCTCCGCATTATTACACCAAGCTCCATTATCGTACGTCACGTATCTTTTTGTGTGATTAGTGACTTATGGGAATAATCACGCGCGGCGTCACTAGTGTTATTAGGAGTTTTAAGAAAAAAGAACCATAGACTTATCATGCGACAGGTTCCATTACTATGAATTAGCTCTGTTCTTACAAAAACTAATTTATCACCAGTCTATCCATAAAAAATGTGTATCACTTGCCCTTTGCGTAATGGCCATGGTTTTAGGAATATTCACCGCGACCATTACGGGAGGCTTTCATGACCTACCTCTATGAGAATAGAGGACAGATAGTCTTTATTGACAGATAGTCGAGTACATAGCCCTAAATCATAAAAACAAAACAAACCACAACTGAAGATTACATAGTGGTTTAGACCTTTAGACTTCAGCAAACAAAGCTGAATTCCACTCTATCATTCGTTATCTGACACCGCCTGTACAGGCCACGTTATCGTACAATGGAGCTGTGCACTTATTATTCAAACACAGCCGAGTCTGACATCAGTCGCGACGCCGCTCTCCTCTAATGTATTGACACTGAGCATAAATTTGTTCGCGTCTACCGACCGACATCAAAGCAGGCCCGCCCGTTGCCGATACAGCCTCTGTTTTACATATGCAAAGGTTCAGTTTGGCCCACCCGCCAGCATTGTCCCACATGCTTGAGATCTTTATTCAAATGATCTATTGTTGCTGAACGCAACTAATTAGGGCTTTAGAAATGTCAACTTCTTGTACAATGACGTAAGATCAGGTGCGTCGTTTACACTACACGAATCACACGAACTTATCGTAGGCCCAAAAAGAGAAACTACGAGTGATATAAACGATCGTCTGTACAACTAAATATTACTACGAGTTTATATGCCGAACTGTTAATCACACCATAGTTAAATTCGGGGGATTAAACGATGTTAAATTCTGTCTTCATCACAAACTTATACAGGACTAGCTTTCCGCCAGCGGCTTCGCCTCCTATCCCACGGGAACCATATATTTTACCGGGTTAACAAGTAGCCAATGTGCTATTCCAGACTATAATCTATCTCTGTACCAAATTTCATCCAGATCCGTTAATTCGTTTTTGCGTGAAAGAGTAACAAACATCCATCCATCCATACATGCAAACTTTCACATTTTATAATATTAGTAGGATGTAAAAAATATGCCCAAATTAATTATACAATTTAATCTAAAACCTTCCTAATGTGACAATTATTTTTATGCTTACTGGTTGATGCCGCGAGCGAACCGACGGCTATTTGCAGCAGGCTGTATTAGTCGATTGGGGACGCAGGTAGAGATTTGTGAATTTATTAAAATCCCCAACAACCAATGACTCGTATCGTAACGTAATAATCTGAGAAAGGTACTAATGCATTCATGATGTTGTATAAATGTATATATTTCGGGTTGTAGGTATAGCAAGTTGATAACGACTTATAGCAATCAATTAACTACGTATTAATTACGTTATTATCAAAGCTTTTCAAAATTTTAATGTGTTCCAGTTGTGAGTCAACCAGTCGCTTTGATTACAGAAGTTTCGGACTGGACTTAACTGAATGTAATAAGAGAAAAAGCCATCTACCTACTTGTCTTGCTCGATTTAGGAGTCAAGCCTAGAATCCCAGAACCGGTAGAAACTAAAGCGGTTCCTTAGCTATTACCATTAAATCAACTAATTAAAATATTTGAAACGTTTCCCTGTATCTGTCTAGAAAGGCTGATCTATTGGAATCCACCAGTTTAGTTAAGTCGGCGTTCCCGAGATTTCATTCCGACACCCATTTTGTGAGACTAGTTGCAATTTGCAAATATATGTATAGGAGAGGCTTAGCCGTAATAAATTCTATATATATGTAATTATATTTTTTTTATTACCAGAAATATTACATTTAATTTATGGAGTAATTACCAAATAACGTCTCGCTTCGACAAAAAGCAACAGAACATTTTTATTTCTCAGAAAATAACATTCACTAGGAACGTTACCAACGTTGCGGTATTTACGGAAGGAAGAAAAACAACAAACTGTTACAATTAACGGTCCAATATTTTTTAACAACAATGTCCTTCTGCTGAAACAAGCGCGCCACATCCATAAAACCTTTTTGGACAAAAGTCCTGCTCTATTTTACTGATTTTTATGACCTTAAAAATAGAGCATTCCTTTGAATTAGTTTGCCGTTACAATATTTTTTAATGTTTGGTCCATTTTTTATTAAACAACTTTTGCTGGTCCCCAAAACAGTTTTGTTTTCAATACCAACCACCAAATCTTTACATATTATTTACTGATGTCACGTCACCTTAAATGCAAGAGTTCGCAAATTAGTCAGTAAATGCAATCTCGACCCACTTTTGCATACCTATGTTTGTAAGTACAAACGCAAATTTTGGGATTCCTCTCCAAAAGAGACACCAGAGTGCATTTTTATGTTACCATGTAAGGCAATTAAATAAGATGAGGTTTTCCTTTACTGGACAACTATTTACGTGGTTGTTAAGTGTAAAAAAGACCTAAATGGCGCCGTGGTTTAGCCTCTGCCATACCTGTATGCAGTCTCTGTGCGGTTCCTAGAATTTACGGTCTAGGAACTAATCGTACCTATCACAAGACAATATTTTAACTTATTTATTCAAAAGTTGATGATGGTGATAAATGAATTCTAAAATTGAAATGTTCTAAGGCTCACGTAACTAATTATTTGAAGGCACCAAGCATGTTCAATTATGTAATCGCCAATTATTAAAGAAAAAGTAAAACGCAATACGTTCTAACGACCCGTATTAATCAAACTTCGTCGTAAACGACTCTTTACTTTAGAACATTTCTTTTCATAAAAATCATAAAACTGATTTAGTACGGTGCGGCTTTGCAAACAATACTGAATGACGTACCACTTTCTGATGTAAATAAACCTATCTCGGTGACATTTCGAGTCCATTCTGCGCAGAACAAAGCTCGGTACGGGCTCATTATGAGCATCGTCTTTCGCTGTCCCGCCTATTATGTCAGACGACACGTTATTAGCTTCGGTCGACGAATACCTACGTTCGTTTACACCGACCGTTTATTTGTTCAGCTCCCGCTGTTCGAAGAAGGTCCGAATGCCCAAAACAAACCCTTTTGTCGCTGACAACGCAAGTTTTATTGCTACCGAAACCAAAACCGCTTTTTGGAACCGCGCTATAATTACTTTTCTGTAGAAAATCTCGTTTCGTACGCTTTAAATTACCACCGCGACGAATCAGACGACGTGTTTAACTTTGCAGTAAGTTTGTAGTAAGTAACCTACCTTTACTTGCTTTCCCCGGTTGCAGTTATTATAATTAAATATATATGGTATCATAGTTATTATTTCTGTGGGGCTCGTGAATCGAGCTGCAAGGAAATAAATACTTGCCACGGGCAATTTATGGATGGGTGACCACTGTCTAAGTACATCCTGTGTGCCTCGAAGAGCACCTTTAACTTTACAAACGTTAATGTGACAATTAGTTTATTCTTAGGATATCGGTAGGTAGTTATTACCCAGAAATTGGGTTGTTGAGGTCTGATGGCAGAGGCTTCGTGTAGGTAAAGCACCTACTGATAACCAGTCGCATGTTTAGACAGAAAGCCGGCACCCCACGAACGATCATAATGATGTAGATTTCAGATTTTCCAATAAAAAACATACCTAGCTGGTTGAACTGTAAAGTGGGACTTTGCGTATGGAGCCTTTGTATGCAACTTAGCACTGTTTCTGCTACGTCACGGTATTGCACAACGTAAAAAATGGGGACGCACGAACGTAAATTAATATTTATTCATATTAACTGTTGACGCATAACTGCAGTGTGTATCTTTAGGCATTGTCTGCAATAACGGCTTCATTCCAAAATAAACTTTTGGTAAATGACAATGTGATTAACATTGTACGTAGGTACACTAGGTACTCCGTACCTAAGCGAGCGCAAGTGCAAGTTACATGTGCTCTGACCTCTGAGTAGCTCTAGTGTACATAAATAAACCTGCAGAACACTGCAGCACATAGGATACGCTTCTTCTAAATTGTATAGGGTTCCCTTGTAAATCCTGGCCTGGTAGCTCATTTCAGGTAGATATGTAGGTGCGCATTTAATCGACCGTTTCTGTAGGAAGTGGTGGTATCTTAGGTGTACTCGTAGGTACGGTTTGGAAAAAACCGGCAGTCGATTTTGTATCCTTTGCATTAAGAAGTTGGCTTGGGCCTGTTTCACTCAAATTATCCGCTAAGTAATTTAACGGGATCTGGGAGGTGGCTCTACAAGAAGCCAAGTAGAAACAGTGGAGACAGTGCTCTGGAGACATTTACTATTTGGTATGGGCTGATAATAAAATAGGTACAATTACAGGCTATATAAAATGCGAGTACCTAAATAATATTGCAACTCTTGTGTAAACACTAAATAAGACCTCAGTCTCTTCTTTTTCTAGTGTTGTCAATCGTGTCAATGGTAAATATTTCATTTAAGTTTATATTCAGTCTCCACAAATAAGAGATCAAAAGTAGGACACGATAATTTACTCTTAAATATTGATAGAGCCATGTCATTAGATAGAGAGCCAATGGAGCCGTCACCATGACACGCGCTTGTCATCAAAGCGCGGCGCCTTTTACAAACATTTACTCTGTGTTAACATAAAACTTAAACTACTACCTTCAAACAGATCATAATATAACCGTTATATCTTTCACCCCTAACCAAACAAACCCAAAACGCAACTATTGTTTGTAGCAATAAAATATTGTAAAACAGCCCACCGCCATAAACATATTGGCCGTTAAGTTTTGTTCGTTGTATTCGCGTTACCCGCCTTTGGCGGCTCGTAAAGTTTTTCTTAAATTTTATCGCAGATCGACCGTCGCCGTCCTTTCGACCATTTGCAGTTTGCACACCTAAATTGACGGGTTGAGGCGAAATCGACAAAAGAACAATAATACCGAAATGTTGGCAAACACGCGCTTAACAATAATACTTTGTTAACAGTTAATTGCAAGGGTTTGCCAATAACCTCTTCTTTGTTAGCAACTCTTTTATTTACTGCAAGTTTACGACGTCGTCGAAGTAATATTTGAGGGACCCACTTTTTAACTGTTATTTTCTGCAATGGTGTTGTTGAAAGGTTGACCAAAACAAAATGTATAGAATATATTTTACGAGCCAAACGCCAACCTATAATTTTACAAAATAAAACCAACGTCATTTATATTCTAACACTGTGGACGGGTACAATCACGACCTGAAGAGAATGTGGCACCTGCCGTATTTGCCGCAATCATACGAAAATTGACGACTGTCATAATTATACGTGAACCACACCTCGTTATAAGATAAACGCTCGCATCCCGAGCGAGGCCTCACTTCGGGGCGTAAGCAAATATTAGTATTGACGCCCGGTCCTTCGCACTCTGTAATTACCTGCGATGGGCCACGGGCAGACGCCTCAGTGAGTGTCGAGATTGCTCGTGAATTTCGCCCACACCCCAAACCACTACAAAAGTAAGAAATACCTACTAAGACAGTAATTCTAGTTCACAACCCACTGCGGTATTAGTATGAATATTACAAAGACATCCGACCCTAAACCGCCATGGAATCAAAATAACTATAATCTCCGTTTACTCACTGGCGGTGGCTATGCCCGTAAGTTATAATTTTCTCCCAGTTGATGTTCAGTAATTAGGACCCAAAATCTAAAGCTACACACGAAATGGTTTAAATTTTGAATTATGTATGTATTTTTAAATTTCATGGACATTTGCAATGTTAGGAAAGAGAAAGAAACTTGTTATTATATTTAAAAAATTTATTTGCCATTGCTAAAAAAATATATACGTCACATACATTATTATTTACAATTTTATTTTGCTTCCTTTGTAACAAATCACAATAAATAAACTCAACATGATATTATCATTTTTAATCAATGCAATTAATTTGATACCTGGTAAGAAATAAACATTACTGGGAATTAAACTTGTTATAATGAGACATAGAGAGATTCTAAAAAATAACGTTATTTATTTGTTTTCTTAAGCTTATATAAATACAATAAGAATAAATGAAATAACACAAATAGGTTATTACCACTTAAACGTATTAGATTAAAAATAAAATAACATTTAATAAAATATTTTTGTATTGATTACATTTGAAATAAGGTCATCACATAATGAATACTGCTGAGCTTACAATTGAACTCTTTGTAACTTAAAGTAATTGGATAAATACATTAAACATTTGTATACCCAAGCATGTTATTTGGAATGATTATCGTGTTAGGTAAATTGCTTAATTGCTGCATATTTGATTGGTTAGATCAATGATTATTAATAATTTGATGTTGTACAGTAAAACTAGGCCGAGCTTATAAAATGAACTGAAAGTACGAAACTGTATTTTGTTTTGACCAAATATTGTCAATATTTTTACAAAATACTGAAGGGGTGTAATTCACAACGTACCTATATTCCAACACGGAAAATAATACGAATAATCATAAAGATCTTTTAGTCTAAAACTGCACTTGTCTGTGGATGGTTGGCCATTCATAACATATCGAGACCCCTCCGTGCCTCCGTTAGGGCTAGTCAAAAACCCAAAAAGCCTGAGAACCAGCAATCTATGCTTCCAATATCGGTATTGCCCAGAAATTGGGTTGCGGAGGTCTGCTGGTAGTCGCTTAGTGTGAAATACCGATATTCAGCCGCATCTGATTACACTGGAACTTGGAAGCCGACACCAACATGGTTAGGAAAAGGTTAAGAAGAAGAACGTATCTAAAACTGCACTTAAAAACTTTTTGCCAAAAATCTGAAAGTCGGTCCAGATTTTTGCGAAAAGTTTTCGTCAAAAACTATTGAACAGTTATGGTTTGCCTTTCACGCAGTAAAACAATCACGTTGAGTATTGGAACATGCATTTTTAGACTGTACGGTCTCTACCAGTGTATATACAGTTTTCTGTCTATACACTGGTAAATAACTAGAACTAATGTTCAACATCAGTCAATAGCAGAACAGGGTACTGGACAGTTTTAAAAAATCTGTTTAAATCATGACAATATATGGTTAAAATATGTTATGAATCTTGTATCTTACATTGCAACGTACTTTTGAGGCATTAGAGGGTGTGTGTGTTATTAAGAAATTCATGTTTCTAATTTTATCGGTGTTTTATGACGTTGATAAACTAAACCCTTCGAATGACTTTTCCATAAATTGAATAAATAGAAATAAATAAAATATCTTACTGTTACCTGTTATGCAGTTTGACGTTCCAATTATGTGAACCGCAGATAAAAACATCTTTAATGTTATTTTTCTTAATCATTCATCAAAGAAGGTCATCGAAATCGGCCCAAATGATGTACCGAAGGTACAGTTATTGGAAAAAATACCCTGTATTACGCTGGTTAAAATTCTAGTCGTACATTTTTTTTATGTTGACTGGGGAATTAGAAAAAAAACTTTTAATTTGAGAAAAATCATGCCATTTTGCACTATTATCTGTTTCGTTATGATTTCATAGTACATTGTCAGTGTCAGTTTCGGAATGTCAAACGCACGCCACTAAGACAGTGATTCATAGTGATTTCATGGTAAAATCTATCAACTTGACAGTTGTTATGTACCTCCGGTACAAATTTGGGCTGGGTTGTATGGGCTTTTGATGACCTCCTTTAACTAGTTTTTGAGGTTTTAGGAATCGTATGCTACTGTGCTACATTTTATTATTAATAATTAAATCTGTCAATTACCCTCTTCATAGGAACATTAAAATTTGTTGTAAAACACGTTAAGATTTGTGTCATGTGAATGAGAGCATGAAAATTAACTTAATTTAATGAAATATGTTGTTAGTAATATTAAGGTTTGCGGCTGATATTTGAACTTTGTTCTACAGCCGTGATGATTATAAATTAAAATAGCTAATTATTAACTCCCCTCTGCCTTATAACGTGTACTGGTAAGAGAAATAACTTAAGGGTTATAAGTAACTTTAATACGTAATAAAAACTAAACTTCAGCGAACACTACAATTCATCCAACAGGCATCGTTTCCTCGACCATAACTACATTGTTTTGAGCAAATATTAAGTCCGTGCGTATATTTCGCTCTTAAAGACTGGTCCTTACCAAAGTTAGCATTGTTCGACACCACGTGTGTAATTGCATTGCAGTACATGTTATTTTAATGTCGGACTTTTAATGTATTAAGAATAATATGTGTATCCGAATGAGTTTTTCTCTGCACAAGAGCAGACATATTTACACTACTTTGGGATATCTTTGTGACCCAATGTGCTACTGCATGTCTTTACACGTTCTACTCTTCTGCTTTGGGTGTAAAAGGCCACTAAAACTATGTGTAAACAATATTGTGAAATGAACGCGTTTTTCTATGATGCATAAATAGAGTATACAACACTTCCTTAGTTGACGTTTTGCGCAATATTAGGTGTGCTATCGAATTTCTCTCTGCTACATTTGTTGTGACCAAGCTTTAACTTTATGACATGAAAACTTAAATTTAATTTCACATACTTCGAAATAAACTTTAGTTTTTGGTATGTATTTCTAATACACTACATAAACAAAATATTATATTTTTATATATTTACTCAAAAATGCTTTGGCCGCATATTTCAAAGTTTTGAAAATAAATTTTAACAAGTGTGTTAAAAAACACCAATTAAGTGATTCGCGAAAGGCATAAAAATGATTCTCTTGCTTACAAAAATACGGACTTACAGGATAATAGTTGAATCTTCATATTTAAAGAAGACAATACTTCAATCGCCAGTGACAATTCTTCTGCTATTTACTATGCACAGGAATCCAATTTAAAATAAATGTTGACAAAAAAAAAATATATATCACAGATTCTGGACATACATCTACAACAAGTAAAACAAGTTAATCTGTGAAACATACCACATACAACAAACCTTAGGATAATCAGTATTAAAATTAACTATCCTCTCTACTCACTTTTATTGTCGTTTATTTTTTTTTACTGACTTTTTAAATTACTTCATAATCATAAGATTTTTTCATGCAACATGGAAGTTAGTAGCAAATTGATGTTCACAATGAAATACCAAACATTTCGACGTAAATCCTTGCTTCACTTGACGAATAAGTTTGAGAACTAACCGTCTCTTGTTTTTGCCTAGGGGTCTGTTTGTGCCGTTGTCTATGATTCGGGGAAGAAAATGCTCTCGACGGGCATCGGCGTCGTCAAGTCCTCGTCGGCTCGCGACCAATCCTGTTAAATAGAAAATCGCAAAATTAGTTTATTCTTTGATATATCTGACTAGCATACCATATTTTTTTATTCCTTCGGGTACTATAGGCGTGATGGTATGTTCTTGTAGTCGTTATTCTGTTGTCATATAATTAAAAATATGTAGGTTAAGTAGTTATATTAAAGTATACCTGTTCCTCAGTACTCGAGAAGAATAAGTAGAAGAGATTGGCACCAAGGTCAATAGCTGCCGCCAAGTAGAACACCTCTCGCCATTGGCCCAGAGTTTCCTGAAAAAAGGCCCAGAATTAAAAGAAAATCCATGTATGCTGTCCATTTTTTTCTACAAGCCTAGTTACTTGTATTATGCAAATACCCGTAAATGATTAAAATGAATTTTTTGAGTATTTATTCTTGTTGAAATTTGGTGCAATATTACATACATGTATAGGTACATACATACATAGCTTCACGCCTGTTTCCCATAGGGGTAGGCAGAGACTATAGATTTCCACTTGCTACGATCCTGGCACACCACTTTCGCTTCGTCTGTGTTCATTAACCTCTCCATGCATGCTCGTCGGTTTAGGGTGCTCTTAACCTTGCCTTTTTTGAGAACGTCTGCCATCTGGTTGTGGTACTTTCGCCGAGGTCGACCCCTTCCAACTCTTCCATTCGTACTTGGCATATATACTTATTTAGTCAACCTCCGTTATAGGTACTTAATTTCGGTTAAAACTAAATACAGGTTAAGAAAATTATAATAAGCCAAAATGTACTAACCTGGTTAGCCTGAATGATGTGTCCCACGACGTAGGGCGCCATGAAGCCACAGATGTTACTCGCTGCGTTCGTTATGCCGTACATAGTACCCGCGAACTGCGGCGACAGGTCGATGTGGTTCATTTGATTACCTGACGATTAAAATTTTCATTAGTATAGACAAATTTTGACAAAACAATATTCAGACCGTCAATTTTCATATTTATATTTCCTAAACTCCGCGAACTCTTTGTGCAAGTTCCCGCTAGCATATAGATAGTAGTAGTTGTAGACTTGCAGTTGCATAAAACTAACTATATAACTAAACTAGCGGTAAAGATACTTGCCAACATAGTAACATGTTTTTATACAACAATAATATTTTCAAGTTCATAGTAGTACTTTAGAAACGCTACTAAAACATAATCTACAGTTCGCTGTTTTTTAAAGTAAGACTATTGAACTGTTTATTTTTTGTATATCTGTTTTTTTATTCCTGTCCATCCAAAGGTTGTTTAGAAGAGATCGCCTTGTGTGATAAGTCCGTCCATTGTACATAAAAATCATTGTAATTTATTTTCATATTGTGTTTATTACGTTGCGTGCAATAAGCCGTATATAAATAAATAATATTAAACATATATCACTCACCAGCATACGAAGCACCGCCGAAGGCCGAGGTGACGCAAAGCAGCAGAATGACAGCGAGTCGGTCACAGCCAGCCCACGCGATGCATACAAGACCAAACGCAGGAACAAACGCCGCTGTACAAAAATATAAAATCCCATGATAACAAACAATCCAGTGCCATTTAATCCCTCCAGAAACTTCGCCGTGATCATCAAACTTGAGTACCGTAATCTTAATCATAATATAAGCCACTAGCTTTCCGCCAGCGGCTTCGCCCGCTATCCCACGGGAACCATAGAATTTATACCGGGATAAAAAGTAGCCTATGTGTTATTCCAGACTATAATCTATCTCTGTGCCAAATTTTATCCAGATCCGTTCAGTAGTTTTTACGTGAAAGAGTAACAAACATCCATCCATCCATCCATCCTCACAAACTTTCACATTTATAATATTAGTAAGATGTTATAATTCATGTTGTTACTAGCGTAATGATTAGGCCAAGAACTGCTAGTTTACCCTGTCAGTCAAAAATCAACCTTACTCTATTTAGATAAGAGTTGCAATAGAAAGCAAGTAATCATCTGCTCTAGGTATCGGCACATTTTTACATACATACATATTATTTTTATCTCTATTGGAATTAGATAAGGACCATATAGTCATCACATAAGAGTAGTTTTCCCTATTGGATTTAGGAATTGATTTACACACACATAAATCCCCACACTGAAACGGATTGGTTTTGTACATAAAGTATCAAATTACTTTGAGTACTTAGATAAATAAATTCAATATCATATTGCATTAATGATACAGTTTGTTACTATAAACATTATTGATTCTAAGTGCTCAAGGAATGCGTTATCGAACATAATAGATAACCTAATGTTCTAAATAGACCTAGCTTATGCAGCTACGTCTCCAGAAAATAATGTCTGGAAGTACATCTGTTCAATATTAATAAGTTTCCCCATACAAACGTAAAAAATAGAAAAAATAAATTATGTAGAAAAGTATTTTTTTCGTACTTTTGATATAAATCCTTTGATGTGGAGATAGTGGAGTATCTTTATAAAGTTGAATCAAATACCTTGTCAGTTACTCATAGCTGAATTATTGCAGAAGCACAGACAGGTTGTCTGTATTTATTTGAAACTAGCAACACACGCGCAGATTAACCTGACTTAAAAAAAAATCTTACATGCAAACCTTCTCCTGACTATAACAAACACATAATAGAAAGATTTATCCAATATAGTGCAGTCGTTTGCAAGTTATGCGCGTACAAACATTTCGGTAATTCATTTTTATTTATATATAAATTATTTAATTCCCATTCGCATATGCAATTATCTTATTTAATACTACTCACACACAGTGTTCCACAGCTTCATACTGTTCAGACGCGATATCCATCCCTTAGCTAGTGTCCAGTCAGCAAAAATACACAGCAAAATGCCACCGAACCACGCCGTTAAATACGGTAAAGCACTTAATCTTGAGTTCTGGAAGTAAAAAGATATTGATGTGATTATAAACCTTATGAGGAAGTAAATGGAGTTTTGATTGGTTTGAGAGCTACAACACTACTTGCTTAGAAAGTCCCATCCGTTGTCCGTTTCTATGTCCGCTCGTAACTACTCAACGGCTCATTTTCAAATGCAATATTGCTAACATCATCCCTGTCATGAATACCCATCTATTTAATTTACTTACAGATACTATATCAAAATGCAGAATATTGTTCATATACGAGGGCAGCTCCGTAAACTGCGTGTAGAACACCCACGACTGACCGCACTGAGCAATAAGGATGGCCCACAGAGGAACGCATGTTAAGAACTTTAGCCAAGGGATTGTCAATGAATGCTTGTCGTCGGCCTGTGAAAAAAAAAGCAACATTATGAATTATGTAATTTATTTAAGTAGAATATTAATAGTAGTCATAGATTTAAGTAGAAGATGTTGAATAATTATGTACTTATTATATGCACAATAGCAGCAAATAAGACTTATATACATTATGCAGGTTTCAAAAATAAGACATGATGTAGTGGTTAAGCAATCGGCTTTTTCATGGTTTAATGGTACGATTCCCGCACGGAATAATTTAATTTTACGGCTTACAGATAATTGTTCCAAAAGTAGTGTCCGAAAATATTTATGAACACTCGTTTTATTAACTAAATTATCATTTAATTTAACAGTAACATTTTCGACGACGCACGTATCAAAAACTTTCCGAGAGAATGTATATGTATGTTAGTATAAATGCAATACAAACGAAGTGCGTCAAAACAACTGTGAATTCAAGTTTCTGTGACTCATGTTTGCCCCACATTGATGATAACTGTGAGCCAAATGATACATATTTTCATAATCCATATTAAACAACAATATTGAACATATTATTCAGTATTTACATAAATGTTTATATAAGTTAAGTAGTAAAATTTTGTTGAGGTAACTACATAGTTACTGATTAAAGTAGTACAACCGCCATGCACTAAGAAAAGGATCATTCCTTTGCGCCATAAAAATTACATTGTGATGTTTATGTGTTTATATTTAAAACATTCTATTTCTATGATTTTTTGTGATATTGTGGTGAAAAAATAAAGGAATATTATTATTATTCTGATGTATCTTTATTTTTCTTCTCTTTTTAAGAGAGTATAAGAGACTTCACTATTATTACACTGGTTTAATGCAAATAATCTACTTTTAAATGAAACAAAAACTAAATGTATTAAGTTTACAACACCTAACGTAAAACAGGTGAAAACCAGTGTACTTATAAATGGCAAAGAATTAGAGCTTGTGGACACCACTGTATTTTTAGGTATAACTTTAGACTCAAAACTTCAGTGGGGCCCACATATAGATAAGTTGTCGAAAAAGCTCAGCTCTGCAGCATACGCTGTCAAAAAGATACGTTGCTTAACTGACGTCGATACTGCGCGTCTAGTTTACTTCAGTTATTTTCATAGTGTGATGTCGTACGGTATTCTGTTGTGGGGGAATGCGGCCGACATACAAACTATCTTTGTGCTGCAGAAGAGAGCTATTCGGTCAATTTACAATTTAAGTCCCAGACATTCACTGAGGGATAAATTTAAGGAGATTAATGTTATGACTGTTCCATCACAGTACATTTATGAGAATTTACTGTATGCACATAAGAATATTAATCTCTTTAATAAACGTAGCGATATGCATAACATTAATACCAGAAATAAAAATAAATTTATTGTTCCTTCAACCAGGCTCCAGAAAATAAGTAACTCGTTCAAATGCCAATGTATACGCTTCTACAATAAAATCCCAAGCAACATTCAAAACCTAAGCTTGAATAAATTTAAGTCAATTGTCAAGCAGAAGCTGTGTCGTAAAGGTTACTACACGGTGAAAGATTATATAGATGACAAAAATGCTTGGGATTGAACTGTTCCAATGAACCAGGATAATGACAAATATTTAGTCTGACATTTAACTTATCCTATTTTATTCCTATTACCTGACATTGGATTAATTATGTTTATTGATTATTTTTACTATGATTTTTTATTTGAGAAATTTCATTTTTTTTTTATTGAGAAACGAACAATATTAACTGTAAAGTATGAGTATTCTGCAGGCCTTGATGTTTTTTTTTTTTATATATAGTTACCATTGATGTATAATATAATATAAACCAGCCTAGCCCTGCAGTTTGAGTTTGTCATGCTCACTTAAATGTTCTGCTGATGGTGGCGTTGTGTGTCGGGTCTTTTTATTCCCTATAACATGGTTGAGTCAAACGGCGCCGATACACACGTCATGCTCGTGAACGGGTGCTGTCTGTCGGGACTGGTCAGCTCTTACTGCTATGGCCATTTTCTTTTCTATTTTATTAATCCTTACACATCAAACTGCAATAGACTCATATATTATTCACAACAAAAAAATGTTACTGTCTCACTATCTTTTTTTAAAAGAGTAACTATGGAGTTTCTTGCCGGCTCTTCTCCATAAGTCCTACTTTTTTGGAACCGAGCAACTAGTTTGACTGTTCAAAAGTGCCTATTTATATGGTCTATTTGAAATAAAATATTTTGAATTTGAATTTGAATTTGAATTATTATTTTATATTCAGTATTAGCTGTTTCATTGGCGATCCAGTTGAGGCATTTGCCACTGTGTTATGCTCTGTATTTCGTGCCAACATGAATTATTAAATATTTTTAATCTTTATAACTAGATAATAAAAGACCAGAGGTAGGAAGATTGCGCCTGAATGACATTCATGAAAGCTGTTTTCCTAGCAGCCTATATTTTCATCACTCATAGTTTGTCACCCCTTAGCGGAATTTTAGTAACTGGTTTGTAAGTTCTTACCTGAGGTCCAATAGTCCATGTAATATATTCAATCTCTTTAGGGCAAATCCTTGGATGTTTCTGAGGTGTATCATATACCAAAAATAGCCAAAATATGAACCATATGATGCCAATTCCACCAAATATGTAAAAACATAGGGGCCATCCACCACCAAATTCGAGTGTACATAACCATCCAGATATGGGTAAGGTAATAACTGTACCTATGTTGGAACCTGAAAAACATAGGGTAACCACATTATTTAGCAGTTCAATCGAGTATAGATCTGTAAGTAGTCCAGAAACAATTATATTCAATATTGGGAATGACTTAGCATACATAACTATAAAATTAAGATGCAAACCATACAAATGAAATTTAGGGTGCACACAAGATGCCCCATTAATGTGCTTCAAACTAAATTCATACATAGAAGCATTCTGATTCAAAAATATGGACAGGTGGCAGATAGAGTTCCTTCTGCTTTCAACTGTGAGACTGTGCAATCCTCGTGTCTTGCTATACATTTTATATGAAAGGACCTCACAACCTTGCCTCATCATTTTGCCAGATATCTCTATCGCATGGCTTGAGCCTTAATCATATGCTCTGAAATTACATCCACATTACTAAAGATACTGTGAAATACATTCACTTACCAGCATACACATAAGCTGCAAACTTAGATCTCTCAAATGGGGGGATCCATCTAGCCAACATAGCATGCATTGCTGGGTAGGTAACACCTTCAGCTAGGCCAGCCAGTGCCCTCATAGCAATGAAGAATTTTATATCTGTATATGCCGCAATTGGACTAAGTATTGTAAATACTGCTGTGAAAAATATTCCTAAACCATATACAAGTTTCCCTCCATACATTTCCGCTATTCTGCCTCCTGGAATCTAAGAATATAAAACACATACTTACTAAACATAGCATTGGTACATTCTGTATCTCTATGGCCCTTTCCAAAAAACAGGGATATAATATCAATGTGAATTTAGATGCTGATCATTTTAAAAGTCCAAATAACTTGTCCCTTTACCATGATTTTTGTAAAAAAGTAGTATTATCTATAGTAAGTTAAGCGCAACAGAATCAGCAATACAGCACACACATATGGTAATATTATTCATAAACATAAATATATTACTTCGAAAAACTTCCATCTGATAAAGCAAAATGTCATAAAAGAAAATAAAATATTTAATTTTCCTTACCTGAGTTAAAACATATCCATAGAAAAATGATCCTAAAACTATACTTTGCTGTTCCACTGACCAGTTAAAGTCTCCAGGCTTCTAAAACACAATAAAATTGATGTTAAAAGACTACAATGAACCAGATATAAGTTATTATAACACTGAGAAGAGAGCAAATTGGTATCAACTAAATATTTATTTTGTTTGTAAACTGTCAGGGCAACAATACAACAAGTATCAATATCCAATATGTAGAAGATTAAGCAACTATTTAAACCTATGTGTAGTGTATCCAATTTTATAGAAACAACAACAATATTCCACCTTGTATTACTTGTAGTACTTGAGTATTCCAATAAATGAGACATTTTGATTCTATTTTAACAAAGTTAAAAATATTCAGATGCAACATTACTCACCTGTGGTACTGAAGTATTGCTAACTGGACTAGCAGGGCACACATCCACATCCATAGATGAGTTTGATGGTGTGGGTGCAGTGGAGTTGACCATAGCTACTATTGCCACAGACAGATTAACTCTCATGGCATACACACTGGCAAAGCCCAGGAAACCCATAATGCCAAGTACAGTCCGACATTTGATCCATCCTGTTGTTTCTTCAACTAAAACCATATAAATAATATGAATTCAAAAGTTACATTGTCTGTCTATAAATCTGTAAGATTTTTATAACCCATCACCCAGTTTTTATAAACCTTGGCACAGAAACAGCTGCAACCCAGATAATTACATGCCTTCCCAATACAAAAGAAGAGAATAGAATATACTTTATTGTACACCATGAAACAACACAAAGGAAATAAATACTAAGCAATTTCTTAAATAAAATTAGTACAGAGAAAGGATGATTATTTATTTTAAATTATCTTATCTGTTTGTATTTGTTAAAACCTAGTAAAATTTGTTGTGATTAATCTATATACTGCCTCAATTATTTGTGATCTCATAATGTAATCATGTTGTTCATCGACGACGTCTGTGGTCTAGTGGTTCGAGTACCGGACTGCTGATCACGAGGTCGTGGGTTCGATTCCCACAGGACACAAACATTTATTGCGATGAACTTAAGTGTTTGTGTTTGTCTGGGTGTTTCTTATGTATTATAAGTATGTATTTACAACAAAAAAAGTATATAAGTATTATATCCATTGTCTAGTACCCATAGTACAAGCTCTGCTTAGTTTGGGACTAGATGGTGCTGTGTTAAAAATGTCCCAAGATATTTATTTATTATTTATTTATTAATCATACAAATTAGTCTACAGATGAGTATAATAATTATTAGGTGTTTGGCTCTATATCTCAATAAATCTGCGATTTTATGAGCATATTGTGTATGGCATTTTGATTTCACGAGAACTTTGTTATCATGAATGACCTTTAAAAATTTGCTTGTATTGATAGTTCATTCAAAATGTAGAGCAAACCTTAGGTTTAGGTACCTTGTTCCGCCTCCACCAAGTTTCGACGACTGCTCGTAACATCATGTTCTATATCCGAATTTATTATCGGACTTTCTTCTGCTGACGAAGACATCCTTGTGTTCAAATTATTACAATAAAAACACCATTACGCAGTAAAATTTTTGAACCTGAAATTTTGTCAATAAAGTCTGTATCGACAAACACAATAGAACAAGTAAGGAAGTAACGTTATAAAATCTGTAGCACTGCACTCTCAATAAATCAGTATAGTGTGAGTCACGTCCCTCAGTACTTTTTTGTTACAGAATTAGGTATTTATTTCGTAAACAAAGACAAACAAGCTTGCTGCTCGCTTTCTGTCTGCCTGTCAGAAATATGACAAATGACAGCGGAGTGGAGTTATCAAAAATCAAAATGAAAGTTGACGTGACAGCACATGTCTGCCTCAAGTGACATAATTCCAGATCGATGACTAGAAGTTATTTGTCTATGATGAGTGTTGACAAGTCGATGATTGGAAGTTTCATAGATTTAGAATAGTTTGGTAACATAGACAAGAATAAGATATTATCCGGGTTGAAGTTGGCACGAGCTTAAAGTTAGCTCGTGCCAACTTCAACCCGCCCGTAAAAATCGGAGAAAGCAAAATATTCAACCTACCTATATCATATTTATTTTATTTATTATATTTGTAAGAAAGCTACATGATGCAGTATCCCTCAAAACTGTATAAACAATGTGGCTCCATACAAAGGCGAGCAGTGCAGTGGTTGAATAAAGGTAACTACCTACATTCAATCAGAGCACTATATAAAGCTTTCTGCGATGAAGTACCTTTATTAGGAAACTCCAGAATAATTATTTTAGGGCGATTTCAATAATAAATTTCGAAAATGTTTATCAAAATATTTATAAACCAATCACAACATTCAATATATCAACACAACATTGTAAAATAAAGATTGCACTTTCCTACTATAAACATTACCCATTCATTGCCAGTAAGTACATTTAAATGACTACAATCAAACTTATCTGTAAGCACATGACAAAACTTTCATGTCACACATTATTTACTCTTGGTAGCTGCCCATACATTCAGCTATACAGTATTCAGCGTAAATTACGACTTTAAAATTATATACAATTGTTAAAACATCCTATGATTACACAACATATAAAAAAGGAATATAAAATTCATTGTATATTTCATCATTCAAGGTTAAAACAAAGGCCATGAATATTTGCATATTGTAGGCATCAGTAGGCCCATTATGACTGTAGTGATGAGGTTCACACTGTGGTTGTCTAGAATATTTCTGCCACTAATATGTTTTACGGTAAGACTAGAGTGTGAAACAATTTTGCCATCTTTGTCCAAACCTGTAAAAACCATAAAATTAATGATATTATTATTATAATTCATTTTATTTTTTCCTTCATTAAAAATAACTTGTAATCTTAGCATGGAAAATGCTTAAAAAAATACAAAATTCATTTTCTTTACAAAAAGAATATAATCAAATTTTAAATACAATTACAGCTACATACCTGAATATTGCAGTGTTGCTCCCATTATAGAATCTATGAGACTGCCAAGAAATCCTCCAAAAGTTCCAAATATAATTATAGGCCACTGGGGAGGCGCATTAGCCCATAACGATTTCTCGGAGAAGTAGTAAATGGTTACATATTGTGATAACCCAATAGCTAGACCTCCCACTGTACTGAACAATGTCCCCATCACACTGATCCCACCATTTGTTCCCTTTGGTACCCTCTTAAAAGTAGTGACTAAATATGGATCAGAATTTGAGTATACTGTTCCCAATTCTGATGCCCAAGTGTCACCATTACAACAAGCAAATACACCTGGGAAACAAAACAACATCACTTTGATATAACAGTACAACATTATTGTAGTGATCTTAAAATGTTTTAACACCTATTTATTTTTATTTTACATAATATAATGTAAGCTTACCAAGAATCCCCATTGAGAGCCAGGAAGCTCTATAATCTCCAACAAAGTCTATTGGTCTCTCAGATCCTCCTACATCTAGTAAATACAAAAGTGCCAATTGTGCAGCCATGCCTCCATTACATAAGACTTGAACCCAGTTTCGTTGACCACCTATGTCAAAATGGATAAAAAAATTAGGATGAAATATCAATACCATATCATAGTACTTTATAAGTATAAGACTGTTGACCCGAAGAATACTTTATCATTTTAGTACATAGTTATACAAAATACCTTCTTTAAAATCCTCTTCTATCTTTCTTTTGATGTGGGGCCGAATTTTTGTTGCTTTTGATGATGATATGAAGAATGTTATTAGACACGCTAAAAAGGAGTAATTGCTTAGTGTTAGCACAAATGCTATTGCACAGCCAAGCAGTGCGCCATTGAGAGTGATGCTTTTCTTCCTATATCCATGTACGGCCACAATAAGTGGTATCAGACATGATGCTAACCATCTTGCAGGAGATATCACTACCGGCTCTGAAATATATAATTGATTTTTTAACAATTTTATAATTCATTATAAAATGTAAAATTAGAACCAATTTTTTTAAGAAACTATTGTCTTAATGTAAGTAGTTTGTATCAATAACAAGTCATTACGGCATTCATCATACGGATTAATTCTTAGTACGATTTTTGTATCTCTTCTTAAAAACTACACTAAACCTCCGCCTGTTGTTACTCCGATTGTTCATATTCAATATATAATAAATACATTACCATCAAAACCTTCGTTCTTTGTAATAAACTTTGAATATATTAAATTAATAATCCACAGTGACATCGATAGGGGAATCGCGAGAGCACACAGCATAACAGTGATGAGATGGTCATCTTTTAAAAGTTTATTGTTTAGTGCCATTTTAAAGTATTGTAACAGTCAACATTTAT
This sequence comes from Acronicta psi, assembly GCA_946251955.1. NCBI lineage: Eukaryota > Metazoa > Arthropoda > Insecta > Lepidoptera > Noctuidae > Acronicta > Acronicta psi. The sequence continues at coordinate 8,370,834 of OX276482.1, read as the reverse complement.
TCCCAAAATTTCCAATATTGTGTATAGTTATAGAAAACAATTTGAAGGATCCCGAATAATATATATTACATCCTAGGTTGCAGTACAATTTAAAAAAACTTATGTAGGATAAGTGAAAGTTAAGACCGGTAAAATAATTTTCACAATTTTGTTGTGATTTGACTTTGACAAGTAAGTTTTGACTAGTGATGGGTGAATTCGAACGATTCATTCGAATGATCATTCGATTGGGTAGTCATTCGAACTATTCGGTTGTAGAATAGAGCTATTCGAATAATTCGTAGGAAAAAAGTATTCGAATGTAAAAGTATACAAGGTGGAAGGGACATCAAGCACATCCGAATACCATGAGTTCAGTACATGATTCTGGACCCCCCTGCGTTGAAATTTTCCGTAACTTTTTTCATTAAATTTTCATTTCTCTGCAGCTTTTTTTACTTGAACGTGTAAAAAACATTATTTGTAGCCAAATTAGATCTATAATTAAAAAATCATTATTTCATTAATTTCGGATCGTGCGCGCGATAACATTCACCGCGAAGCGTTATAATCGCGTTTTTAGCAATAAGTACAATGTCTGCAGTCAATATCTGCAATAACGTATTATTGTACATTAATGACTTCGGTCATTTTTTTTACCAAACCTTGTCACGACGTTTGTGCGCCGATGTCCCTTCCACCTTGTATTGAATGAAAATATTGCGCATTTTTTAATTTTGTCACTAGTTGTTACCAGCACTATTACAAAAACATCACTAGAAACATAAGCTACAAATATACATAATTTCCTCAAACAATAACCAATAGTTAAAAAAACATGTTTTGTGTGGTTAGGTTTCTAAGAAATATTTCGTTATTTACAAAGATTCCCTTCATATACACTTACTTATTTCTGAAAAACAACAAAAAAGTACGGTTAATTTCAAAAGCAAACTGGAAGCATTGTCGCACTTGCTAAATGAACATAATATCATTCGAATATTATGTCCATTTAGCAAGTGCGACACTGCTTTTATTCCAAATGTTTGCACTAATGCAAAATGGTATCCTTTTGAAAGTAATTTTGTATTATTATTAAGGCATCCTTTATAGTCGACAATTTATTGTCGATAAGTCGATATTTTGGAATCCCTAATATTTGAATCGATTTTAATTAATAGGGTATTAAAAAAACTTGGTAGACATTATCTTGATTTATCTGTTCAATTAACCTTTAACCCAACTGTCTGGTGTTGTTTACAATTTAATTATTTACTTAAATAAAGTAAACGTTTATATATCTTGATAGATTGCGCTCCTGAATCAAAGAACAAGAAGTAATTTATTTTACTGATTTTTAATGCAAACCAAATTTAATAACGGCTGAATATTTAATTACTAGTTGTACTCTATTAATCATATTTTTAGCTGGAACTGTCCTTAAATACAGCAAAGGCCTCCCCTCTCTTTTTCCATGCCAGACAGTTTCACGCTATTGTAGAACGGTCTGGTTGAAAAGTATTCTAAATTCCAAATCATCCCGCAACTGAAGACTTGGTGGTTCTCGACATCCAAGTAGGTTGGCCTTTCAGTTGTTTTACTAGCCCAGTTTGACTGCCCATTCTACAATATAATATTAATCTGTGCTGCCCAGTCCCACTTGAGTTTGATAGAGTTCTAGGTGACGTAAAAGTAACTATATCTAAATTTCATTACTTTTCACAAATGACCAAATATTTATGAATTTCGAAAAAAAGGTTCCTCTGTCTACGTTATAGTTAATGATTCGAAGCCACACAAAACTAGGGTAGAACTTCAAGAACGTTGCAAGAACTTCGCGATCACCTCTACCAAAGAGTACAATTCTACTAGAGCTGCTTTTCCAAATTCCGTATTCGAATCCCAATTTAATATAAGTCCAGTTTTCCTACCTTTGTTTAAATCATACCTACCAATCTTTAACACTGAACACTTGTCATTCGCTAAATGCACAAGTAGTGCGATGCCATAATTTAAGAAAAAAAAAGCCTCTACGAAGCTGTGTCATTGTCAGTTAGTGGCTCAACTGTCACTGTCGTGTCAACTGTCAAGAAGACAAAGGGTTCAGTCAGACTTCATCACTTCAGTTCAATAAAATAAGTTTTTTGTGTTCGTATGTAGGTGGAAATGAAATAAAATATTTGTGTAAACCTTTCAGTGATAAAAGCGTTTCAGTTAATATGAAGCCATTAATAGATTTTGATGAATGTCTCAGAGACTCTCCCAAATTTAGGTATTTCAAAGATCATCATCAATGAAAGTTGTTTAAAGAAAGTGAAATTTGTACATGTTGTGCGTGTTGATTATTTGTTGTATATGCCACCCTGTTTGTTATTGTAGGGAGCAGCTGGAAACCGAGGAGGCCAGCATCGATTCATTGGAGCAGAAGCTTGATAAAGTTCTAAAAGCATGCTCAGTTATGATAGACTCTGGTAAAATCTACATGAGTCATAGAGGGTGAGGATTGAACTCCTTTCTTTTTTGTTCCGATAGTTTTTCTCACACGACGCGGTGTGTCCGTAAACACAAATCAGTACTTCTTCACATAACATTTATTTGATTTAATTTCACATTATTATCTCTATAACATATGTCCTACTTTCTTGAACTAAAAAAAATAATTTAATTTTGCACTTAGATGTTGTTGATATTGTATCACAATACAAATTTTTATCAGATTAAGATGGTGTAATTAAAATTTTGGCAACAATAAAAATGATATTCCTTACAAAGATGTTAGGTACTAAATATTTAATGCCTCCTATGCTCTATTTACCATATACCTACATTTACGTTTTAAAGTTGTTTATAATTATTTTTCTAAAAATAACTTTGTTTTTTAAATATTTTATTATTTAGATTAGAAATTGTAATCTAAAATTATTTATGTATAATCATACATGTAAGTAGGTATAGTTTGGAAGGTTGTTATAAGTCAGTAACAAGGCAATTACATTATTTACAAAATAATTGCACTTAGTAAGAGCTTAGATATTAAAAGATAAGTTATTTATTTAAATTAACATAACAACCTTGACACATTAACTGGTAAGCAGAAACAATTAAAACAGCAACAATTGTTATGATATCTGGAGGGATACTGTATCTTTGAGTTGTTCTAATTTGGAAAAATGAAAGTAAATAATGTTTACTTTTAGCACATTTACAAATGCACTATGGGATTTGACCGGAAGCTTCTCAGAAGATCCAGCCGTGATGGCAACTCTCAACAGAATGATCCATGCTCTGCAAGAGATGAACAAATATCATTCAATTCTTCTTGATCAAGTTTCCCGCACTGTACTTAAGAATCTCACTGCTTTTATTAGAGTGTAAGTATAAAAAAGCTTTGTATGACACGAAAGAGGCTAATCTAAATTATAAAATAATATTATTTAGATAAATAAAATTCTGATAAATAATATAATATAATAATAATAACTAAAAAATATTGATTCTTGATATTATCTGTTCATAGTTAAGTAACAAAAAGAATATTTATTTGAAACTACCGACCCGTGCGCAGCTTCGCCTGCATGTTGTCCGGTGGAATAGTTCATTGATTTATGAGTTACACTGTCAGACTATTCAATTTTATGATAATCATAAATGTATTTTAGGAAAAATTGTTCTTTGAACCTATTGAGTAGTTTCTAGTGATTATACTATTTTATTTTAAAATAAATACTTCTTTGTAAATAATAACTGCCTCATAAGTCTAGTTACTAGATGAACTATTAGACTCTTGTTGTTGTAAGAGGGAGTATTGCACTGGATGGTAATCAATCCGAGAACCTCATGCTTAGCAGTTGGATTTGCGATCACTAGACAAATGAAGCTATCATCTGAAATGTAAATGAAAATATGCAATATAATATGATACATCTGACTCACTCTTTTGATTGATAGTGATACAGACACGACTTCCTTTACTCTGTACATTACAATTTATCACATTTACAGCTCTTGTTTCGTTTCAGGGATATCAAAGGTGTCAAAGAAAGCAAAAATCACTTTGAAAAAATCTCTAATGATCTGGACACAGCTTTAAATAGGAATTCACAGGTAAATTCTATTTATTAACTTAGGATTTACTATTTATAAAAGAAAACTACAAACAAGTAATAATCAGATTAGCCGTAATAATCGTTATTTATGAATCACTGTAAACAATTATAATAATAATAAAAATCTTGATTCCCTATCTTCTACTAAAGTAAATTTCAAAAACAATTTGAGTTAAACCATGGTTTCTGTGCTAGTGTAAACTGTGTTACAGACATGCACCAAAGCCTTCCACCAGCAACTTAAGGATCTGTTTAAATATAAACCATGGGTGGTTCATGTTATTTTTGTGCTATTTTAAGGTGTCTCGTCACAAAATAGCGGAAGTGGAGGAAATGATGAATCTTTTACTGGCAACACGATCTTGCTTCCGACACACAGCACTTGATCACGTGCAGAAGATCACCATGCTGCAGGCGAGGAAGCGGCACGAAATACTGGCTACAGTAAGTTTTATTTAACTCTTATACTGCCTACATGCTTGCATTCCACAGAATGTTACAGTACCTAACTGGTAAGTTGGTAACTGCTGCTAAATAGATGTCGCTAAGTAGATCACCTATAGCCACGTTCTTAGCTCTGCTATATTTCAATTAAACGTATTTATTTGTGAACCGTAACATTTCGATAAGGTCCAATATGTGTTTAGTGTAATATGTAGGTTAAATAGATAATAGTAAAAAAAAAAAACAATCAAAATTATATTCGATATTTGATTTCACCTTCAAGAACTACATTATAATTAAGGAGACTGTAAACTGCAAACAATAATAATATATGGAGGACACGTTTGTAACAATACCTATGTTTTTTGTGTTTTATACGGCATCGTGTATGGCAAAATCATGACTTGTAATACAATATAATCACACAAATGCACCAAGGCGGTAATTAATAATAATAAATGTATAAATAAGACGTAAGCCATGTTTATGTACAAAGGTAATATAATTATAATGTAAAATAAAAACAAAAATGTTAGGAATGTCCGCGAGGGTCGCAAGCGCAACGCAGCGCATTGTTTTTCACATTTCATGACATGTGGGCGATCCGCTTATGAGCGCAGATGCCCGTATCCTTGCAACTTGTTATTTTTACACGGTAATAATTCAACAAACAAACACACTATCAACAACAACAAAAAAAGCTAAAAAGATTAGCTTGAAATATTTATCAAAAAAGAATGTTAGGCATGAATAGTGTCTAGTATTGGCAGCGACGGAGATACTCTATAGACTCAAGGCCTATTTCGCAACTTCAGGTTATCTGCTAACTGCTGGATAAATAAAAAAATGGAACAAAATTGTCTGCCAGGTAATTTAACGAGAACTTATCAGTAAGCCGCGAAACAGGCCCTTAGATCCTGTTTCACCACCTTTGGTGAGCCGCTAACCCGAAATACCGATAAATTCGAAAATGTAAAAAAAATGTATGAAATTATCCACCGAGTAATTTAATGGAGACTTATCAGGATATGGTGAAACAGGCTCTTAGTCTTGGATATTTTTTTACATACCTAATTTATCAATACTACGTGACTGCAGCTAGTTGTTCGAAATTATCCTCGTGGTGAGCAAGAAATACTATAAGCGATTCTTAGACCTTATATTCAAGTGGAACACCTTTACATAAATAATATTATTATAATTTATACTTGTGTCATTAGGATTGTCGTTTCTTTTTGTCCGTATAACCGCTAATGAGCCCTAAAATGTTCTACGTAGTGGTAGACGTAGAATTGAGTTAAAAGCTACATTTGCCGCGGCTAGTCTGTGGATGGCTGATCTTTTAAACTTGAGACCCCTCGATGCTACGTTAGGAAAGTATTTACGTCATCGAGTAGAATACCTGAAGACCTGTAACAATAAGTTGCGGTATTGAAAATCTTACTAAAACCGAATCCAGGGACACAATAGCTCAGTATTAATTTTTCAATGCTTAATATCGCGAAGTTTGTTGGCTCGTACTTAGGCCATTTTTGATTACTTACTGCAATGAAAAATGGCAAACCATTTTACCAACGATAGCCATAAAATAACTATAATATTATTTAAACATAATAATCTATCCGGCATTCCAGTAGACTCAATGAAAGAGGTATTGTGCAATTAACACATTCAAGAAGTTTCCCTTTTATAAGTACCTACTGTCTAAATTCGAAGACTCCTATCCTAATCTAATATACTTAATTAAGTACCGCAACAAAGGGAAGTCTGTCCAAAATAATATGTCTAAAATGTAATAAGCGGCGCTATTGACATTATTGGAATGTTGTATGGGGAAAGTCACTGAATACCTAAGTTTTCTAAACAAACAACACAATTTTCCCGACCGGTGGGTCAGTGTCGGACAACAATAGGAAGACAATAATCACGCTCCGCTCCGGACAATGAGTTAATAACCGTAAGTACGGAGTTTTGCGCGGCTATTCATAGCAGCTGCCCCCAATGCCTAATTCTGCTAGCAACGTCACGGTCAGCTGCCCGGGCCGATGCGCTGTCCTTAGGATGTCTGCGTAAACACAACATTTCAGGTGCACCTACTTTCGCCGTCGTTAAAATAAATTCGTTGTACCTCGAGGCAGAATTTTGTACAAAACAATATAATGTTAGGCTTGAATGTGTTTTTATTTCTACGCTGTATTTTTAAACGATGTGGTCCCAAGTACCAAACTGATTATTTTTGTTCTGTAACTTGCGATGTTAGTTTGGAAGGCTTGCGCTGGGACAAGGTCCAACAACTATACGTTTCTGGAATAGCTTTGATCTAGTGTGCGTGTGCCTGAAAAGTTGCCAGCACAGGCAGGCAGATCAGGATAATAGTGGTGTGAGCGGCTAAGGGTGTAGAAAGGTGCGGCTCTAGTTATCTATACTAATAGTAAAAAACAATCAAGTCTTTCCTCTTTATAAAAATAAAGAGGAGACTTGATTGTTTCTTTGTTTGTTTGAATTGAATAGGCTCTGAAACTACTGGACTGATTTGAAAAATTCTTCCACCGTTGGGAAGCTACACTATCCTCACAATACCGAGACCACGCGGGGAAGCCACTGGCGGAAATCTAGTATTTTATTGTTTGGTTTGTATTGTAAGCAGCGGTTCTGTTCCGCCCTCTGGTTTTACATTGGTCTCATGATGAGTTAACCCTTGCTCCGTGAGGGGCTTAAGTATTATTAGTATTTATTAATTGTTGCTGTAGAGTAGAGATACTATATTTTACAATAATGATCTGTTCATGCAACGTCGTTGGTATTATATCTAATAAATTTCCTGAAAGTGTTTACCAGAATAAATTAATGGGGTAAGGTTTGAACTCGTGACCTTTGAACTCTCGTTCATTAGTCGATGGCTGAGCGGTTGGTTAAGGTTATTGTACCTTAATTGACACAAGCTCCAGGGATAGCTACTATGGCTAGTCGCTTTACAAGAGAATAATTATTAATTAATGACAGTTATCTAGATATTCCGTCACAGATTTCTCATTTCACCGAGAATAATAATCCGCTTGCAGGTTTCTGCCTTGTTTTGTTTTTATCCCAATTTATGCTTTGCTTATAAGTATAACATACAAGGCAAATCATAATTTGTACGATCAACGACTACGCAGTAAGGTAAAGCGTGTTTATCATTGCCACCTTCATCGTTTTTGTGATCCTCTGGTAGCGTTTACACAGACAAATTATAAAGTATAGGTACAACTAATTACAACCTCAAGGTAATATTCGTACTACCATCCTATTTGTGTTGAAATAATTCTAAACGTTCACTTCGTGGGAACGTACTTGGGAACTAAGCACTGGCACAGCTTATATGTAAGTACTGCTTCACTAGTGCGTTGTTTATCGCGCATATAAATTAGAAAAAAATGATGAGTCATACATATACGTTTTGTTTACATCACACAACGTGTCGCTTATTGTATAAGGTCGCGTTTTAGAAAATGTGATTGCAACGTCGAAATTCATATTACTTTGTTATGCAACCGCGCTTTGTATTGTTGTTTTATGATGATACACTACCGATGGGCCCTTATTTATTCAAGTTAATGGTGTGTTAAGATTTTTATTAAGCATGATTGTGGTTTCTAAGACCTGTTTATGTCTGTTAATACATAAAACGGAAGTACTTAGATTTAAATTAAATAAGTAGGTACCTATATTTATATTTTTCGGCATAAAAATGTGGCAGAAAATATTATAATAGATCTTCTTAGAAAACCTACAATATCTACTAAGATATATTTATTTGATAAACCAACAAAATTTGTTGTTAACAACCACTTTTTGCCTCTCTCTTTTTGATCTCAGAGGCCCAGGTAAGTGTGGATGGACCCATGTTAATTTAATATTAGACTTTAAAATGTTAATAGTTATATTTAAAAATACAGAAATTAATAAAGAAAGGAAAAACGAGAGTGAATAAAGAGACTATAACGTGTTGGTAAAAGATGTGTTGATAATCTCTCCTAAAATTAATGATACAAACAGGTAATATTTGTTCAACAGCCCACTTCCTTGATAAAAGATACTGTATCTAAAGCTGTTACTCATTAGCACTATTCACAAATTATTATCAGTGTCAATAGCGAGTTTTGCAACGCACCTTTACATCGCAAGGCTGACCGGCTGCACAACTAATCTGACAGTGGCGTCTTCAGACGACAGTTATGTATTGTGTTGCTAAAGGCACCATCGGTTTTTGTGGTTATCAAATAACAGTGTTTATACTCGACTGGTTCCGTGACGAATCGCTGAACGGATAACTCTGCAAACCGGATTGGGAACCTGTAACTTGGTAATTGTTTTTTATGTGTCAGTATTACCTTAATACTTCGGGTCTCAATAATAACATTGAAGAATCAAGGCGGCTTTTGCAAGGATATGTGCTTCCTATAAGTCAACTACCTAAAACAATTTTTAGGTCAATAATATGTAAAGTGTGTATTTGGCTTTCGTGGACTTATTGCGTAGGTACGGCAGACATGAATGAGCACATGCCAAACTGTAAATCCTTAAAGCCGATTATGGCACAAGTAAGCAGCAAATTAAATTAGGGCAAAAATAGCCGTACCTTTTTTTAAACAACTAGGCATGCTCTGAAATTGGGCATTTAAACTAGGAAATCTTTATCTTTTACAAGTGTGTAAAGTATACGATATAGATAATTAGTATAACGTTTTGAGTCATTCCATACTATTCTAAGAAGGTAAACTAAGTTTGTTCAGTGAGTCATCAGTAAACCGCATTTCTATATCAATCAGTTTCTTTAATTTCATGAAGACTCCATTTATTTTGAACAAATTTATTTACCATACTTAATTCAGGTGTCTTTTTTGTATACAAGAAAATTTTAAAAAGTTATAAGTTCCGGCTATAAGTTAGCCGGTTATAAGTTATATTAAGTTTTATAGGAGTTGCATATTAATATTAATTTATAAATCGCATGTACAACATGCCGCGCATACTTCTGTTGTGTGCATGCAGCATCTCAGTAATAGAATCTATAGGTATAATTTTAACTGACAAGGAAAATAAATCAATATAATAATAACTGCTTGGTGGCCATAACTTCGACAACGATTAGAGCTCGATCGATTATTTTAACTTCAGAAAAATAAATATTTTCCTTTTTAAATAACTTATTGGTCTAATTGACCATCTTATACAATTAGTTGTCAGATTAATTAGTTTACTTATTAATATTGTTTCTTTTATTCGATTACGGTCACACTGATTACCTATACTATTTTATTACCTGTGTGACTCAACCATTCGTAACACTGCGTAAGTACATAGTCAGAGGCAGAGGGCATGGAGTGCATAATGTTTGACGTTTGCTATTTATATTTAGGTACCCATTATACGTTATGTATAAGTAAGATCTCTGAGACATTAATCCATGTCGGGGTCTTAAAGTGAATCAGTTAAAGACTTAAATCGTTGTTCAAATTCGCGTTTCAGGTATTAATATTAATGGAACACGCAACCACATTGACACCGTCGTGAATAGTCGTGATTCGTGTCTTGGATTACATAATTATGTAATTTTATTTGACATTTTAAATGCCTATAACTTTTGATGTTTTAAAATTTCTCCAGTCATGATATTTGAAATCATCATGATATTTTGTATTCTAACAAACGAAATTTTCTGACGCAGGGTTAGATTCACAAATTAAAAATCGATTAGGATTTTTGTCTCTTTTGCAAAGGAACACAAATGCAACATTTTGATAGAAAAATAAATTTCTCTGATTCAACTAATGACCTTCAATCGTAGTATTATTAAAAAATAATATTTGTTAAATAGGTTTAGCCGATGAGCCGCTCGAGGTCCAGCGTTCGAATACCAGGTCGACCAAAGTGTTATTGGATTTTCTTTGAAATCAGTAGTACTTCGGAGATTGGATTTGTGCCCGGCGGTTGATGGCAATAGGCATGCATATTAACATGGGACCCAAACATACCGGCGAACTACTGTGGGTGTACATTAATAAGTACACCTCTGCCTAATCCTTCGGGGAATACAGGCTTGATAGTTTGTTATGTTTTGAAAAATATTGTCATATCGAAGTGCAAAATGGCGAGACGAAAGTTCAACGGCCAATTTTATAACGTATCTATGACTTTCACCAATGCCCGATAGATGGTTGTTTAAATAAAATCTAAAGCAACCTGTCACGACATAAAAACTTTCTATGTGTTTTTATTTTTTTAATAAAAACTCTGTACACAAATATTGATCTACAATACATTTAGGTTAGTGGGTACGGCTAGGCGTGGGCTGTGTCAGCGTTGAAATAGGGTTAATTTTGCAATTATTCTTTGAATAATGTGTTTCAATAGCGTGAAAATAAGTCTTTCATTAACTTAAGCGCATTTTATCATGAAATGAAGGGACAGTCAAGCAGGCTTTGTTGTTGCCCTGTACTTGTCTATTATAATTATTTTAAATGAATAAATGGTAGTAGTAGTTTGCAGGTAAGTTTATACCGAGTACACAAAACAAAAAAAATGTTACGTCGTATTATTAAAGATAAATGGCACCTGTATTAAAATTTATGCAAAGATTTGTATGTAATGAGGTCCTCATATTCATTGTTTGTAGTGTCTATAATGTACCAAACGGGCTGTTATTATTATGTAGTAATTACTCATCCCACAAAAATATTGATAACCAATGTAAAAAGGGGGTATACTTGTAGGAATCAAACTTTTTTTTTACAATACAACTTGTCGGATACCTACACGACTTAGACGGCTCTAATTGCACAGTGGCTGGATGAACGACTTCTGTACTATGGTTCTCGCCTCGACCTGAAACGAGTAACGAGCTCGAGTTGTTCCGGCAAACGCATCCACTACCTATAAAGAAGAAAATCCTACTGATTTTTTTTAATGAAGGAAAAATCCTACTGAGATTTCAGGGTAATCCAACGTTAAAAAATACTAGGTACACATGCTCGGCAGAAACCGCTACGGTTGTCTGGCTTTCTAATAGATGCATTACTTATCTATTTATACAATTCTTAAAGTATTTACAATAAGTCTTTCGAGTTTGGAGTGGTTTATTATGATTTGTACGTAACAAATAGATATAGCGAATAGAAATAACGAATAGAACCATGTTTATCTGTTTTAGTTCCTTTCCTACTTGCAAGCGTGCTGCACCTATTACCATCAAGGTGCCGACTTGTCAGAGGATTTGGAACCGTTCCTCAAGACAACGGCTGAAGACGTAAGTCTAAGTTACTTTTCTACAACATTCTACTGTAATAACTTCTTCACTTTACAACTAGGTAATTGTCGCTAAAGTTCTTTTTAACAATCATTTTGTAGCATCTTAATATTGTTAAAATGCACCGCAAAAATAACTGCATTGAAATACTCTAATAAGCGTTACATTTACTTTTAACGATGTGTTTAAAATTGACAACATTACAAAATAAATTGACCGTGATATACAAATATTTTACAACAGCACGTCATGTTCGTTACAAGAAATATTCAAGTATTCACCACTAATGATCACATTTTCAGATCGCAGCTATGCGTAACGACACAAAAATACTCGACAAAGAGATGGAGAACCGCCATACGATAGTAAATAGTAAGGACACGGTGCTACCAAGCTGTAAGACCACAGAAGCTGAAGGAGACTGCAAAGACGGGCTGTTAAGTACACCCTGCCTCAAAAACATGCCTCGAATGCAAGGCTATTTATTCAAGAGGACGTCGAATGCGTTCAAAACGTGGAACAGGAGATGGTTCTATTTGTACGACAATCGTCTAGTGTATAGGTAGGTTGGTTTTTTATTGCGGTTACGATTGGAGGCTTGTTATGTAGGCCAGTGACGTCATGCCTTGTTAATCGGCCCACTTCTTTATCCGTACTGTTTATTTTTTTTATTAAATCGGTTAGATAAGATTATTTGCTAAATTGTTTAGAAATATCGTGACCGTCTATTTTTTACATCTTCGGTCTAGATTTAAGTAAACTGTGAAGAAAATCTTGTCGAATCTTTTATTCTAATGCAAACTATCATAAAATGTAGGTTTATGTGTTTCTAAGACATAATGTGGAACAAAATGATGTCGTGCAACTTCTAAAACATTTTTTTTTTTTCAAGTTGCAAAAGGTGATAGATTGTTGATATCAAACTGGTTGCAGCATTGGCGTTGCAGATACAATCATGCAATTTACTTTACTTAGACTATGTTCTACTCGGTAATGTACATCGCAAGTAAACTCGGGGCAAGACTCACTATTCTAGTGGTTGTAAACGTGACTGTTACACTAGAGGTCCAGATTTGGATTCCCAGGTTGAGCAAAGTGTAGTAACAGTTCGTAGTTTGGATTTTTGTCCGTTAAGTGGAAATAGGCTCGCCTCGCTCCCTATGGGACGTAAACATACCAAAACTGTATGTGTACATTTAGACATCACCCCTTTCCCCAAGCCTTCGGGCAATACGTGATGGTATGTTTATTAGTCACGATGAAAGTGATTGTTCACCTTTCCCCGGGCAGTTAGCCTCGCTATCAACGTAGCTATCTACTGACAATCAGTCTGCAAGTTGCTTTTTTTATTATAATTTAAATGTCTCTTACACAGCATGTTCTGGTAGCTAGCTCATAAAAATAACTCAGGATCTATGGATAAATTGTATGTATTCACTGTTCATAATATTTGTTTAGGAAACGGACAGGCGAGCTAAACGTGACAGTAATGGAGGAGGACTTGAGACTGTGCACTGTGAAGCCAGTGCTTGACGGCGAGAGGCGTTACTGCTTCGAAGTACTGTCGCCTTCCAAGTGAGTCAGCTTTTAGTTTATACTTCTGTCTTCCCTCCAACGAGTTAAGTTTGGCGGCCATTTAGCGCACATTTTTTTTGGTATTGTTGAAGAAGAATTAATAGTTGTGCATTGCTCGAAAGGCCAATCGACTCTTAGGTTTTTATTGTGAAGGAATGTGAGTCGAAGGGTATAAAGGTGAAACTCACATCGTTAATCTTGGCTTCAGTTTGTAAGTAATTGACAAAATGCTCTTTGAGGGTTCTATCGAGCTAAACGACAATTAAACACACACACGTAAAAGCAGTTTTGAGGCAATTGTTTAGAAGATATAAGTAATCCTCAAAATTGTGTACTAAATAAATAAATACTGAAACATTTGATAAGTGTATGGCATAGTGCTTTAGACTGTTTTGTATAATCTGCCTATGGCTTCGCTCGTGTGAGTATAAATTATTGCGATACGGATACTGCGATTATTGTGTGTGAAAATAATGCGTTCTTGAAATAATGAGATTATTTATGATGCATTCCTTCGCCAACTCGTGTACGCATGACAATATTTCAAGTATAAACTGCATGTCTTCTCAGTGTATAATGTCACCGTTAAATTGTAAAAACCGTTAGATTATAATCTATCTGGCGAGATTGTAAATTGGAACATACTGCTAGCAAGTTGACGCATTCTTTTTTGGTTCTGGTATTTTTTGGTGACAACTAACTAAAACTAAATAAACTAATTCTAACCTATCCGAAACAAAGTAGATCAGTGTATGTAAGTATGCTGCAGTTCACAATTAACCGACAGTTTACAATCTCGCGAGATACATTGTAATATAACGGTATTCACAATCTTACGGTGACATATATATCTATAGGCTTTTTTTATATAATTTTCCCTAAAAACTAAGCTTTTTTTTGCAAATGGCCTTTGCTAAATTTAGTTAAAACCGTCTACACAAAATTAAACGCTTCAATAACTTCTATATTTTCATAGACCTAATGAAAATTCTCAGGAGTCACATGTTACAAGCGGATTCAGAGGAGATGCTTACCTGTTGGATAACCGCTCTACAGAACGGGATCCGGTCCGCCATCCAGCAGGGCCAGAGTCGCGAGAACCCGGATACTCAGCACATACTAGTGCCAGACGACAGACCTTTGGAACACAGGCACAGTGCCGCGAATGTGCGGGGCATGAGGAAAATCAGGTAACATGACAACAGTTTATTGAAAATATGTGAATTATCTAGCCAAACAAAAATATGATGTCAAGCAGGGTTCGAACTTGCGTCGCTCCGGTTAAGTACACCGGATGCTTCAGCCAACTAAAAGACCGAGACCACTGCATGTGATGTCGAATTTTGCTTTCACATTCTTACGTCATCAAGGTGACGTCAGTAGCATCTATTAGTAATATCAACATTATACTGTATGTCCTTCACTAGAAAGTCCACGTCTTTAAGAAGATATTCGCATTCGCAGAAATACAATAAAAATATTTTTTATTTATTTAAAACTATCTTTCCGTCAGCGGCTTTGCCCGCGTGGACTGGGTATTTCTTATAACTTGCATTTATTTTATTTGAACCCCCTTACAGCCCTTTTCGCATTAAAAAGTAGCCTATGTCCTTTCTCTGGCCCTAGTCTGTGTACCAAATTTCATTTAAATCTGTTCAGTAGTTTTGGTGTGAAAGCGCGACAGACAGAGTTAATTTCGCATTTATAATATTAAGTAAGGATAAGGATTTAAGGCATTTATTTCTGTAAATTCTGGCCTGTTTTACCACACGATGTTTTAACCAGCACCTCCTGGTAAGTTCCCGTTAAATTACTTGGCAGATAATTTCATACAAATTTTGTACCATTTTTTTTATTTACCCGGCAGTTAGCGCCTATCCCGAAGTGGTAAGATAGGTCCATAGTATCATAGATGTAAACATAAAATAATAGGTCATACAAATTAAATAGGGAAGGAAATTGAACATGCGATCTATAGAGCCAAAGTCGATTACTTGACCGAAGTCGTCTATAAAAATAAAACAATTGTGGTTAACGTGGTAACAAAACAATGTTATATTGTTTAAATAATCATACTAACCTTTAACAAACTTACTTATTCACGTTCGGCTTATAGTCAGCGCGGAACTAGTTGGCCGCGCCTTAGGTATGTGAGCGGCGAGACTGAGGGGCGGGGTCGCCTGCGCGCGGTAGAACGGAAAGGCGGGGGTGGTTGCTTACGTTCACAGTAGCCCGCCGCCTAACCCTCGTTCCACCTAAGGCGCGACCAACTAGTTCCGCGTGGACTATAGATTAAGTATTTTGCATCTTAAATAGGTACATAAATCTTAAATACCTAGCATATTATTATTGTGTGTTTAGGATATGGGAGCAACTTCTAAGCATTCCTGGCAACAACTACTGCTGTGACTGCGGCAGTCCTAATCCTCGCTGGGCCAGCATTAATCTAGGCATTACACTCTGCATAGGTATGTATTCAGTACGACGAATTATAGTATATAAACACGATACTATTGAATATTTTAAAAAAATCTGGTAAAGTTGGTCTCAAAAATTGATTACTTAACGATATTAAGGATAATAATCATTTGTGATCCGTCTTATCATTTACTAGCGACCCGCTTCTTCGCTCAGGTTCATAAACTAATCTTAATCATAACACCATCACGGCTGTATTTCCCGAAGAGTTAGGCAGAAGTGTACTAATGTACACCCACAGTTCGCCGGTATGTTTAGCTCCCATGTAACGAGTCTATTGATATCTATCGGGCTCAAATCCATACTCCGAGCTGGAATTTCCCAGAAAAACCCAACAACACTACTCGACCTGGGGATCGAACCCATGGACCTCTAGCGCAGCAGTCGCGCTTGGGGCCACTATACCAACGAAGATTAATCTTAAAAAATATTAAAACAATATGGGTCCATATTTTCGAGTCTGTCCATTATTTTTAAAACAAACCCACTACTAATGCATTTCTTGCTCTGTTGTTCTAGCATGTTCTGGTATACATCGCTCGTTAGGCGTGCACGTCAGCAAAGTGAGATCTCTCACTTTAGACGACTGGGAACCGGATATTATAAAGGTGCGTAGCTGTGAAACATTTTATTTTTACGTTTATTCAACCGTTCTATAACTGATACGTTAAAACAGTTATGGTCCCGTAATTTTCTCAACTGATCATTATGGTGAGTTAGGTGTGTTCTGGAATGTAATTATTCTACATTCTTTTATTATAATAACATAACGCAAGTAACATTGTAATGGAATTTCGATATAAACTCCGTAATTTTAAAAAGGGGATATCCGTAAAAAGTATTTAATTTCAACATGTCACACACTACAACACTATCTAGTAGTAGTAAATGCAGTACCAATGCTATATCTAAATATAAATAAATAAATATCCTGGGACATTTTTTACACAGCACCAAGTTTTTTTAGCACCAATTCTAGTCCCAAACTAAGCAGAGCTTGTCCTATGGGTACTAGACAATGGATATAATACTTATATACTTTTTTTGTAAATACATACTTATAATACACGGGAAACACCCAGACAAACACAAATACTTAAGTTCGTCACAATAAATGTTTGTGTCCTGTGGGAATCGAACCCACGACCTCGTGATCAGCAGTCCGGTACTCGAACCACTAGACCACAGACGTCGTCAATATTATTGATTGTTTTAGGTAATGGCAGAACTTGGGAATAAAATAGTGAATTTAATATATGAAGCAAACACGGAAGGCACGACCATCACGAGGGCTACTCCAGACTGTGAAACGTAAGATTACTATTTGACGAATTATAAAATAATTATCCAAAGGAAGGAAAGTGTTGAAATTATTTCCTCTACTAAATCTAAATATGGCAGATGATTTTTGATTCTGACACTTATGTATGTGAATATTAAAAGGAAATTGCAGGATTTTATAATAATCATAACGCGATAAAATCAGTAGGTACTATATATCTTTATACGTATATTCGTGTTCTCAATAGAAACACGAATTGATAATATAAATGATGTATACAAACGTGAAGACGTTTCTACGGTCGAAATAACGAAATTTCTTAATTCTGGAAATCAGGGCCCAACGGCCTGGATAAATAAATGGCTTTCCCATTTTCTGTATTGTGGCGCTTTAAACAGATGCGTGCGAGAAGCGTGGATCCGCGCAAAGTACGTGTCGCTGGTGTTCGTGAAGGACCTGGTGGGCAGCAGTGGCGCCCTCTCCGCGGCCGACAGCCCGCTGCGCGCCGGCCGCCGCTGGTCGGTGCGCCGCGCCAGGCGCAGGTAACCACTGCGGCTTGGGGCTTGGTGATGCCCAAACAAACTGTACTTTGAAATGATGATGAGGTGTTGGTCCTAGTCCTAGTAGTAGGTAGTGTAGGTACTCGTTTTTAGCAGCTAAGAAATGAGGTATTCCTTTTTGGTAGCTAAAATATAAGACAGTACTTAATGCAACTTTATTTTTTGTTCCGTAAAAAAATATTTGATGTGAGAATAACTCTGAATCTGAAACGAAAAACAGGTAGTCCATACCTTTATATTCAATCTACTTTAAATTTATGGAACAGTAATTTTTTCAGGTTGTTTATAACGTTGAGTAAAATAGCTCTTTAAATTTTATTTACGTATGTAAAAACATTGTTGTATACAAAAAAAAATCGCTGCTCTCTCTACAAATTACCTATTAAAGACTCAGTCCAAATAGCACTCCAGTTCCAAAAATCTTATTAACAACGTTTTTCATTGTATAAAGTAACGTCTCAATGAAAGCACCCGATTTCAATAACTCCTAATTCACAGAGTCCGCGCTACACCCTCGGTGCCAGAAACTATCACTGACAAAAGTGATGCCAACAGCAACACGAGCGGTAAATATATTTTCTTTATAAAAATTTCCAACTTTTAAAATATTGTCCTATTGTAGGTGCGATTACGAACAATAAGGGCCTGTTTAACCACCTAGTATGAATTGGCAGATAATTTCATACAAATTGATTGTTTCAGTTTTGAATTTATCCAAAGGTGTGAAACAGGCCCTAAATCTCATATGTGACTCTCATGAACTTTGAAATTATTGTTTCAGTGTCAGAAAGTTCAAGCAAGTCGGAAGGCAGTCCGGTGCTTTTGATCGGCACAGAGCTGGCCAGTGACCGCGGTGTTGATCTCAGCTTGCCCTCTGACCACGACTCTACAGAGGGAGAGGAGAGTGACGAATTAGGTGAGTTAATAATATTAAATCCTGTTCTTATTGTAAAAATGGACAGCCCTGATATACTATTACAAATTAAATAAAAAGTAATTTCTTGTTTTATTGTTTCGAAGAGGGCAGGGAAGCCTTTGCCCTGCAGTGAGACGATAATGGCTAAATAATAATAATAATTGTTTCGAAACAAGGAATCCCAAGATGTTCATGCAGATAAGCTAAAAAAATAATTAATCAACGTAACTAACAAACATAAAACAAATAAATAATATAATTATTCGCCAGTAAAGTTTTTGTGTAAGTTAAAAATAATGTTGTAGAAACTCGACCGACATATAGGCTGAATTTTTAAATTTCAAATTTAGGGTCAGTTTCAATAAAACCTAGTCAGTGGAATGTTTATCAGAGATAGGATTTTGCCATAAGATCCAAACAACATACAAAGGTTGTTGTCTACGTAACGGGGCACTGAGTAAAAATCCGTCGACCACGCTTTATTACTATTTCTATTCAAAAATAAAAAGTGACCTTGACCCCAAGTTCATAACCTATATTGTCCTGTTACTGCACCTGAGAATAGCGTATCGTCTTTCGGAATTTTGACCTTGACCTCAAGGTCAATGACCTTAAAGTGTCCCATTGTGTTCCCCCACCCTAGTAATCCCACATTCCGCCGGGTCCCGAAGACTTGATTAGGCGATGGTCTTTTTTTCATAGGGTTTTTCCTTTTCAGACCTATAAAAGTATTGCCAAAATCTGATCTCTTAGTAGAACAAATCTACTAGCAAATTTTAATAAAACCGACCGTTATAGTCAACGCGGAACTAGTTGGCCGCGCCTTAGGTATGTGAGCGGCGGGACGGCGGGCGGGGTCGCCTGCACGCGGTGAGACGGAGGGGTGGAGGTGCTTGTTTTCGTTCACAGTAACCCACCGCCTCACCCCCTAAGGCGCGGCCAACTAGTTCCGCACGGACTATAGTAGATGGCGGTTTAATAACAGCGTGCAGTCGAGCTATATGTATTGTATTTGTATGTCAGCGGCAGAGGACATGAGCCGGCTGTCCCCGGACGCGGTGCTGCAGCGGGCGGCGCGCGCGCACAACGTGGGCGTGATGCGCGGCGCGCTGGCGGCCGGCGCCGACCCGCTCGCCGCCGGCCTGCGCGCGCGCACGCCGCTGCACGCCGCCGTGCTCAGCGTAAATATTATATCATTCTATCACGCATGTAATCCGCGATAGGCAGGGTAGAAGTAAACTAATGTACCATAAGCCATTCCTTACTACCTTCGATCTTTCAACCACCTAACACGCGTGTTTAAGTTAAATATAATTGTAGGGCTCGGTGATGGCATGTTCATTCCTGCTGCTGAATGGAAGCAAGCTAAATGTGCAAGACGATGACGGGAAGACGCCGCTGCACCTCGCCACCGAAGCAGGCCACACCGGACAGGTAATCAAATGACGACACCGCTATAAACTTAAGAAGAAAAAAAACTTTCTCATTTGCAATGACAATCTCCTTTGACCAAGTTAGAACGAGATATTACAGACAGTCTATTTCATCTGTATCCACTAAAGCAGTGGATGACGATGGACTTCCTTCCATTCCTTCGCCCCGTCATATAAAGTATTGTATTTTTTTTCACTTGAAACCGGTTCCTTTCCCTCAACCTGGAAAAAGACTCAAGTTCTACCCCTCCCTAAAGTAACTCATCCATCTTCGATGTCCCAAATACGTCCAATATCAATAATTTTCTATCTAAATAATGTATATATGACGGTTCAGTAAAATCGACCGTCCTAGGGTAAAAACTACGAATCGAAAAACTTCACATGGCATTATATTCGTCCTTAGATTTCGTTGGCGGAATCTATTTTGGAGATAAGATTATTACAATGACGATGAGTGTGTATATTTTAGGTTTGTCTACTACTCCGGTACCGCGCAGACCAGTCAATAGTGGACAAAGACGGCCAGACGCCGCTCGATATCGCCGTCAACAATGCCAACGCTGATATTGTTACTTTGTAAGTGTTACTCAGATGTTTGAATCAATCCAGACCATCAATCACTTATATCTTCACACTTGGAAACTCTTCTAATGAATACCTCGAAAGTTTTTACCTTTCCCTCGTTTCAGTTGGTTTATTGAGCTGGTGTTTTCTGATTTCTTGGTATCATAGCTTATGTAGCTTTAAGTTGCAGTATGTTTAAAATGTATATAAAATGATTGATTAACCAAACATAAATTGTTTCATTTGTGATTTGCATCAGGTTAAGGCTGACGAAGCTGAATGAGGAAATGCGTGAAAGTGAGATGTCATCCAATGACGACACGTACAACGAAGTATTTCGCGACTATACACAACTTGCGCACTCGCATCCCGAGCGACTGGTCCGCGCCAAACACAACAACAACGAAGGTACTAAACTTTCATTTCTACGTACAATAAATGCTCTCTGTACATGCTTGTTGACAGTGTGTGTATACCAATGCTGCTTATTGGCATAACCACTAATCTAGACTATTTACTTGTTTAGGTGAACAATCAAGTGAATGATGCAACGAGTCGGGTGAACATCGTCGAGGATTTAGTGGCGCGGTTAATGCACTACTTTCCACTGGTAATCTAGCTAGCTAAAAGCAACACTAGCGGCTCATACATACTAGGATGACATCACACGTAAGAAGACTATATAGTAGCATGGTCGCACTGTTTATACTTCCAACGAGGTAATTATACACTACCAACATTATCATTAGTATTCGCGATAATTGCGCCATTTTCAAAGACTGTCTCCCCGATTTATGTCAGTGTGTCCCCTCTACAACGCTGTGCTAAGTACACAAAAAGGCTGTAAAGACTTGTTAAAGTCTCACGAACGTGTTACGAATCTTTTTAATATAATATAATACGTTATTTCTGGTATTTTTACATTAATATTTAGAAAATAAAAGTGATAGAATCATAACTCTTTCCTAATAAAATGTTGTTCCAAATATCGGATAGTTTAATTTCGACTAATGCTTCGAGTATAGATAAAAAACTAAATGAAATATCAATTATGTATATTGACGTAAAAATTCTTGACATCAAGTGCTTTCTTTAGACAAGGGTCGATGTAATCTGATCTCTGTTATAAAATATGATAAACGAGGCTTTAAAAAATCATTTTTCTGCCAAACATACATAATCATTTTTGTAAACATATACAGGTCTTATTTCTTAATTATTAAATTGGATATAATGACCACTTTTTGACGATGGCATGTAAAATTACGGCATGATAGAGTGGGAAAGTGCTTTATTGATTGGCTATTGATCTAATCTACATGAAATTTAAATTCACTTCGCCAGCCATTTATTTCATTCCTGTTGAAATAGCATAGAACCCAAGTTTACATAATAATCGATATTATTATTCAAATTAATATCTACCTTGGATAAGTTTAGTTTTTATAAACGGGGCTGGCAACGCGTAAGCTTTAAACTTGTTAAGTATGTATCACGTTATTCTTGATGTAAAGCAATGTATAACTATGTATTAGCTTCTTAGAATATTATACAATATAAACGACTATGAACTGTATAATGTAAATATAATGTAATAAAGTGTTAAGAGCGATTTTGTGTTTGAGACAAATATAATTAATCAATAAACGAAATGTACGAAAGAAAATACTATTTATAAAAATAGTAGTTTAGTTCGTTACTCAGTGATGATAGTAATTTTCAAATCTACAATTTTCCTTTTCGTTTTGTAAAACATGGGCATGACATTTTGTTGTTTTAATTACCTAGTAGCCAGAGTAGTGGCAGGCTTAACGGTGACAGATAAATACCTTTGTTAAGATAATCTTGGACTTCACTGCATATTGCGCCATTCCATGATTCATAAAAAGAAATATCTGACAAGGTCAAAGCTGTGATCTAAGGGTATTTATTAACTTGGGTCTAACTAAAGTACAGTTTTAGTATTATTTCCACCTACAAGCAATGAATACGAATACTACGTTACCTACTAAATTGATATCTATTAATGGGATTATTAAGGCGATTGTTGTCATTTATTAGAGAAAAGTACCTCTTCACCAAAAGTACCCATCTCTTCACTTTATAATGCGTCTTCTGTAGGCATTAGAAAAAATAGAAACGTTTGTTTTGTATAAAAAGTCAATGAGTAACAATCACAGTAACTTACAATTTCTTTAAAATACAGCTGTGGTTTGCCATCACCATGGGCTTATTTTACCATGTCTGGATACGGATAGCCGATATCTACCGAATTAATTAAAAAATCTTACGAAATTTGTATAAAATTAAGTGCCTAGTAATTTTACGGGAACTTACTAGTGGTGGAATAGGCCCTAGTAAGTAGCATTAATAACTCTATTAATAATTCTAGAATCGCCTCCAAGCTATATGTTCTTTTTTGAATGCAGATCTGACATCATCACTGTTAAAACTACTTTACCCAAGGGATTTTTACGATTGAGCATACCCTTTAGAACACGGGCTTAAGAGACTGCCAGTGCATTTTTTAGAAATATTTAGAAACAACATTAAGTACCCAAAATGTTATTACTCCTGCCGCTAAGCAAACGAATAAAATGAATAATAATAATGTTCAAGGCCATAATAAAGGTGGTGTGATTTACTTTTAGTAAACCAAAGATTTAAGTATTGGTTTGATATTGTTAAGATAATCATAGTTAGATAAAAATTATGAAATTTATGCATTTTTCTGCTTTTTAAGAAATGTTATTAATGACATTCCTATATTCGAAGAACTAACAAGCCATTCCAAAAATATTTACATAATTATATCTATATTTTTAAGAATTCGGCTCAGATATGAATCTCAATCGAAGCTTATTACTGTTAGCTACTCGTATTATTTTTTATTTTTATAAGCAATTTAGTGTCTAATTAAATTAATATCACTTGCCAATTATTGCAATATTCTGTACTTGCCTTGATAACATACTCTTTTCAAGTGGTTGTAGAATGGTGGTTAATTGAGTGTTTTAATATCGTAATATTAGCCTATATGTCCTCCAGCTAACGATACCCCATAGCAAGGAGTGGCCTAAGAATCCTGTAATCAACTGCAACTCCATACTCCGAATTCGGTAGTAATAATATGATTATTATAATTTAAATCTTGGTAATCGTAAAATTAATTTACAGGGCTTAGATAATTTTTCTATTAAAATGCTTCCGATATTCCATATAAATGATTTCCATTTTATAATGATTTTACCCGTAGGTATAGTTTTACCCCTTTACCTGTAATCTTAATGCTTGTTATACATAATATATGTTACTCTCATTAAGATATTTCGAAGTTTAAGTAATATGCATTGCGATATAATCATTGTGTGTTACAACTGTTTATTTTCTTAATACAAGTTGAATTGATATCCTTTGTTTGTAATACCTAAAAATGTTTTGTGGTACCAATTAGAGATTGTAACGAATTTATAAATATTTTTCAATTTCAAAATTGACTATATATTGTAAGACGAGGAGAAATGACGCTGCCATCGTTCAGGCACTTTGAATTAAAATGAAGTCTGTCGCCCAGTCAGTAGCAATGTATTACCAAGAGGGCAAGGTAGTTTTTACGGTTGTGTACCTACTGGTAATTGGGAGTTGAATCAATTCATGAAGCGATGTTGTGCGTGTCGAATCGTTGTAGTTATTGTTATACTTACTTTATTGTAAGAACCAAAAGAATAAATAATTCTCATCAAAAAATTGTAAACCCTTTGCTAGATATCGACATTTTGTTGCGCGATTGTTTATTAAAATTTATTATTTTGCGTGGCAAAATAATTAATAAAAGGGGCTGTTTCACCAGCTTTAGCTTTAGCCGCTAACCGCCGGATAAATTAAACAATGGAACAAAATTTGTATGAAATTATCAGCCAAATAATTTAACGCAAACTTATCAGGTGGTGAAACAGGCCCTAAATATTCTACCACATAAAATACTCTGTTACTGTTAATGTAGGTATTATTATTATAGTTGTATTTGAATAAAACATTTGAAATGAAAACGGAATTTTATTGCTGATATATTATTTTCACCTACAAACAATAAGAGGGGATGAATTTCATTTTATGCATGTCTTTTTATCGTAGATAAAAATATGTAGCGGTCTGTAGCCTGTACAGATGTTATGTAAATAAAATACCAAATAATGCAAAGTAATAGGTATATTTAGATATATATTAAATAAAACAAAAGGACAATTTTTCATTGGTACACAATTAATTGGTGTAAACATATTTTGCCAAAGTTAATACATAGATTGACGGTACAATATAATTATGCAAATTGATAGAATGAATCAATATTAACAATAAATCCATTATGATTGAGAAACTATTTCATTGTAGCTTGTGCTGTAGAATATTGAGGTGCTCATTATGATTATTAATTTAAATCAACTTTAGACATTTTATAACATTTTTAAAACCAATGAAAAATTTATTGAAGAAACAAAATAAAATACAACTCATCTGAAACCATATATCGCTTTTTGGTAAGATGTTATCATCAAAGTAGGTATGACCTGCATACTTTGGTATTAGTAATATTTTTAGAAAAGACGATTTTTATAGTTCACTATTATACTGTTATAAAGTACAGAAATGAACAGACTTAGTCAATAAAATACAGTCTTCCTGTTAAAAAATACCAAATGTAATATTTCAAACAGAAAACTATATCCCTCTAGGATAATATGGTTTCAGACAAAAGGTTATCAAAACTAATCAGAGTTCCTAGTCGAAAGCGAAGTGTCCTAAGGGGTCCTAAATTCAAATCCAATCCTTGAAAAATGAACAGGTTTTCTATGAACGTTAGGACGATTATGTATTGAAGCGGTTCAATTGAGACCGAAGTTGGACCAGAGTGACGAATAGGACAGGTTGGAAGGAGAGTTGACGGGCGAGGCAGAGGGTGCGCCCGGTGCAGCCTGCGAGCGTGCCGTCGCGGCACCTGCGCCCCCGCCGTTCAACAGCAGCGACGTCGACGGCGGCACGCGGCGACGCGAAGCCAAGCCATTCGAGCCTATGGAAAAAAATAGTCAATGTTATAAGTGTTATAACGTAACATTGCTGGACCATAGAAAGTAGGTAAAGCTATGTACAGTACGGTCGGCTTGGCCGGGCTGAAGTTTTTGTACTGCACATTAACAAAACAGCGAACTTCAGTCCGGCCAGGTTATGCCGCGAATACTGTAACAATAGGTTCAAAACATGTTGCAAAGTAAAACATGTGCATGGGCTGGAATAATGGGGGATTATAAAACTAAAAAAGATTCAGTCCTCAACTGTACCAATAGCGGACTAATTAGCTACCTGTTTCAGCCCCCTCTGGACAGTACTTGATGGTGTGGGCCCGGTCGCCAGTAGCGCCGCATCGCGGACAGCGGAATGCGCGCAAAACGGGACAAAGTACACGACCGCGCCAGTCCTTTAAAGCGTGAGAAGTGTAACACTCTTCATTCTCGCCGTTGTTCTTACAGAATGCACACTCCTGAAATGGAAAGCAAATACATAAGTATTATAAAGTATTTAGTGTAGACATGCTGATGACAGCAATCTGAAATCTAAAATTATGTATAATCTGTTTAATAAAAGGAAAAGGTGATTGACTGATGTATCAACGCACAGTTCAAACCACTGAATGGATTGGGCTGAAATTTGGCACACATAGATATTATGACGTAGGCATCCACTAAAGAGAGGATGTGGGAAATTCCCACGGGATTGAAAAATATATGAACGCGAGTGACATCAATTATTTAGAATTGGTCCGTAGGTAGGACTTTTCGAACGATTTGTGTGTTAACTTACATTAGGTAAAGCACGACGCATACGTCTGTCGCTGCGTGCTTTGGCGACTTCCTGCAAGAACTCGTACAGCAGACTGGGGCGAATGGATCGCAGCACGGACAACTGCTCCCGCGTCAACATCGACACGTAGTTATTCGCTGACGACAGACCTGTAACACAAGAAATACTGTATGTAGGTAGGTATGTAGTTTAAAGACTCTTCACTACTACATACAGTATTTGAAGAGGTACCTACATCAAAACCCTACCCTCCAAAACAGTATATGATTGGCCTGCGAAAGTACTGAAGTATGTTATCTTTTATTATTTCCCCGGCAATGTCGAATGATATGCAAATACACGCATACACGATCGCTAGACCATGCTGAAAACGTTTATACTTACTTTTCACGAGGAAGTCGAATGTATCCATCATTTCATTGCTCCTTGCGTTTTGCAAATTCGCATTATCAGGCCAAACGTTAGACGATGCGGACTCCGAGCGGCTACTATAACCTGCAATTAAACATTTACATGGAACGTTCCAAATAAAGATCTGGTGTTACCCAGTTACCCACGGTATGTGGATACTGGGTAACTCATTGTTGTGAATTATCATGATTAGATAGGTCAACTGGGTACAACTGT
Source organism: Acronicta psi (assembly GCA_946251955.1). Taxonomy (NCBI): domain Eukaryota; kingdom Metazoa; phylum Arthropoda; class Insecta; order Lepidoptera; family Noctuidae; genus Acronicta; species Acronicta psi. Next base: position 8,343,723 of record OX276482.1, on the reverse strand, counting down.
TAAACGACATTACATAGGTATGGCATGTACTTAATTCAAATTGGTTTATCCTTTCAGGATTCACGGTGACTATGACAAACGAATAAACAAATGATTCAAACTAGTAACGATTGCAAGTTACAAGCATTTGATATATTAGCATGACTCCGTTTGTAAACAGTAGGACACCGAATTACCTGTGAAATAATTATTGATGTTGGCATCGTCGCTATACACATCAGATCCATTCAAACGGATATTTGTTAACAAGTCCTCCATTTCAGCGACAGAGGGCGCTGGAGAAAACAAAATGTGTCTATCAGGCAAAATCAGGAAATAATTAAATAATGTATTTTAGATTTCTTAAAAATAGTCAATTGACATTAAAGCATGCAGGGATTAATGAATAAGGCGAGCAAGGTAAGTACATCATTTTCAAAGATTAATAAAATCAATGTTATTTAAGTAATTAATGTAGGTGAGTAGGTTACCTAGATAAAATAATGCTTCAAAATCTATTAAACGATGATTTCATGGCATAATACCTGAATCAGCGACTCTGGGCTCCTGCTGAGCCAGCATGTTCAACAACTCATTACCGCCGAGGCCGTGCATCATCGGAGTCATCGAGGACAACACTCCTTCTTGGTTATTGCCGGTATCTCTAGTATCCGCCATTGTGTAGCTATCCTGGAAATACGTGTGAACGGGTGGAATCGATGATAGACTAGATCAGATTAGGTTGCCAGTTGGCACTTTACATCTACTTCCGTAGCACCGGTATCGTGGTAATGGCATCTGTGACGTAGCTACCTAGAACTTTTTTATGTATTTTTTCTTCCCTTAATCAGACAGAATTTCAGCGAGAGATTACAAAAAGAGTGATTAAAATATGCAACGCCCATGGCATTATTCAAAAATGTAGGTAAGCCTAAAAATAATTTATTAAATGGTGTCCCGGAGATTAGTACCACTGTACCACTTTATTCTCATTAAAGTGACCTTCAAACATAATTTATTTTCTAGTGGTATATTATGGTCTGGGTAAATACTTATTGGCACCAATGACATAGGTAGGTAGGTACTTACAGTTGTTAATGTAGGATTTGCATCACTAGCAAGTGTAAAAATGGGTTTCTGTTCCTCCGTGCTAAAACTGACAGACACTGAATCCATTTCAACAAAAAATACTTGTTAATAATTCAAACAAAACTTGTTAGTTGATAAAATGTTGTCCGTAAGCCGCCGACGATGAAAAGGACCCACTGACACGTAGATGCACCATTTATACTCAGCACTTCTTAAATACGCACACGCATAAATACGTATAGGTCAACTTGTTTGTCAGCCGTATTTAAATCTACCCACATTTAGAAAAAGAACTCTGTATTCCACAATATTTGTCGGACTTCTAGACAAAATAATATATTGTGTATACCAACGTAATATAATCATTGTTTTATCATCATTATTTGATTGTTTTCATAATGTTAAACAGTACATATTTTTTTATGGATCATAGCGAAATAAACATTGTTTCTGCGATATTTTCTAGATCGAAAATGTTGCACCATAGTTACTAGCTTTTCGGGAGACCAGCGCTTAGATTAGGTGCAACATACAGGTACTCTCGAAGAGTTCAGGACCTCGTCATGGCTTAGATTATACTTATTTCACAGTCATAATAGGTATAACTATCTGTACCTTATGTACCTATATTATAGTCAGTCAGAAGTTAGATAGATATTCAGTCTCATCTCTGAGCTTCGTAGTAAGCTTATAAAATGGTCAACGGTGAGGAAATAAAAGTCAATATGCCTGGCTTTTGCGCATTTATTTCGCCAAATACTAGATTTTACAAGATTAATCTAAACTAATAATACAACTTCATTATGTCATAATTTCATAAACATTATGGCGTTACAAAAAACTAATGTATCATTAAAATTTGTAATCACTTAAAGTTAAATTATAAATAATAATAAAAAATAAAAATAGGAACTTTAAAAATGACGTGCTTTTTGATCTCCATCGGTAATTTGTTATGAATGTCATGGCACCATCCCCACCGAATAATACATTCATTAGATAAGTATCAGTACCTAGTTACTAACCTACTTATATCGAGTTAGGTAGGGTCTAAAATTATTTTACCCAGATTGGGTCTCTCGGTTTTCAACTGTAAAGTGTCCCTAACGGCCGGCCTCACACATCCAGTTTTTTCATAATCTGAATTAAGATTATTAATTAAGATTAAGATTATGAATCTGATAACACACACACACACACATTCAGATTTTTTCAGATTATGAATTTCTCAAATCGATCATTACTTTGTAACTATGGAATTCTGGGCTTTCTTAATTAATAATCTGAATTTAGAAATGAATCTGATTATGAAAATTCCGGATGTGTGAGGCCGGCCTTATTATGATTTTTTTGCACACTTTTCACCAATAATTTACATAGAACCTACATTAAATAAAAATGTAATGTTATAAATGTCCTCCTACGCAGATTAAGGTAAGTAACAGTTTTCTTTTTACTTCAATACAAATTACAAACAACGGAAATTACAGAATAGTCGTCATCGCATCGTGTTTAGTTTTCCACCAGTTTAATGGATTCGAATCGACTGTTGTATAGAATGGGATCATGTTAGACGTTTGTAACATTTAGCAAAAAAGGGTAGGTAAGTACCCATAGCTAGTAGTAGTCCATAGCTGTGAGTCGCAATTTTTTTTTCTTGTAAGTGTATATACCATGCCCTGATAGGTTTAACCATACACCTGCAGTACACAATGAACCAAGATGCTGCTAGTTGGCAACAACACTGGCCGACCGGCCGAATACTGAAGTAGTATCGGTTTTTCGTGTACCCATCAAAGGATTTTGGCGCACACCGCAAACAGTGACCATCTAGTCCCAAACTAAGCAGGACTTGTACTATGGGACAATGACAATGACAATACTTGTATATAAGAAAGTTTTTTGTAGATACTTATTATGTATAAGAAACACCTAGACAAACACAAATACTTACATTCATCACATAAATATTTGTATCCCATGGGAATCGAAACCACGACCTCGTGATTAGAAGTCCGCCGGTACTCAACCCAGTCAACACAACTAGATTACAGACCACAGACGTCGTCAAGTAAGACGTGTCAAGCTAAACGTATAAATAAATTTCAGCGGCAGCAAGAGCTTTAACATCCATCTATCAAAGCGCCAATGCAGAATGATTAGAGCGCCAACGTGTACCTAAACAAAATCCGATATTTAGGCTAAGCACTTTGGGCATTACCCTAATACCCGCAGTACACATTGAGCTATAAGGTAATAAAGAGGAATTATTATTTATTTCGGAGGAAAAATTATTTATATAATAATGTAATAAAATCACTTGTCAAGTAACCTAATTCAATTCAGAGGTCGATAACAGTATTATTTTGTGGGGGACGGTGAATTAAACCTACCTAATAGCTATCATGAAAGTGATCTAAAACTAGTGTAAGTACATTTATTGTAATGCGGCAAGAAAAAAACCGTTCGAGTCAACAACATGGAGTGGTTTTTGTGCTAGTTATACAATACCTGTATAAGAACTAAAAACAGAAATAGCAAATAATATAATAGATAACATTTTAAGAATTGAGGCGGACTCAATAGTATGTCGTAAATATAATTAACTTAAATATAAATATTTTAAGAATACAACAAATAAAATGTATACTTGATATGGCTACTAAAAAGTTATTAAGTAAAACGTTAAATACAAGTCTCAAATTAATAAATTGTATACCTAATCAACAAATTGACACGTAAGAAATGATCGCCAAAATTTGTCGTTGCTCCAAAATTAAATGGCTATCCTATAAATAAGAACATTATCTATTTTTGTCTTTTACATTTTCGTAAAAGTGACCATGTGTGAATGTGTCAGTCTAAAACAGAAAGAGTTAAAGAGCGACCATTGCATTGGAAACATTTTCATACACCTTGATTTGATTCCTTTGTCAAGCTGCCGTATGACCCTAGACCGAGCGATTTGTTACATCTATACTAATATTATAAAGAGGAAAGATTTGATTGTTTGTTTGTATTGAATAGGCTCCAAAACTACTGGACCGATTTGAAAAAATCGTTCACTGATAGCCCATTTATCGGGGAAGGCTATAAGCTATATACCATCACGCTACGACTAATAGGATCAGAGTAGCATTAAAAAATGTTGCAAAAACGGGAAAAAAATCATTAGACAACGCGGGCGAAGCCGCCCGCGGAAAGCTAGTCTATACTTATATTATAAAGAGGAAATATAATAATGCTCACGTTCATTAGGGATTAGGAATTAGCGTGACGAATAAGATGACGAATTATTTGTCATTTCATTTGTTCACACACGTTCTGAAGAACAAAAAGTATCGTCCATAAAATATACAATAAGCATACATAGGTGTAGTACACACCTACACACTACACACAGTACCTATTAGTTTGTGTGTAAGTACACATACAACTTGCATAAGTAGGTAAGTACTCAATATAGTTAATACAGCTATGCTTATTGTTGCTATGCTTGTTACCGATTTAGAATGTGACTCGAGCTCAGACTAAGAAAAAAGTTTTCTTGGTCTGAGCCTGTTATATGCTGAATAAAAAAAAACTGGAGAAGGTAGGTAATAGCTTTACGAGGGAGCCGTTCCAAATGTAGAAGTAGCATTGTAACTAACTTACGACATTGAAATCCGAACGATAAATGGGCGTCAAGTATTAATTAATAGCGTTGATTTCAACAAACGGGCAGTTGATGTAGCTTGACGAGACTTATGGTGTTCGTCGGTTTTGAATCGATTTACGTTGGATGGAAATCTTTTAAAGAGCTGATAAAGTCGGGCAATTATTGGAAGTCAAGTATCCGAGAATTATAATATATATATATGGGTAGTCTTCAACGATTAGTCGCGTGGTGTGATGATGCAGCGGTGGGCACAGGGACTATGCGAGGTCGATCGGCGTGTTGTGTACGCCGCAAGCCGGCGCGCTAGCTCTCAATTTCGACTTTCTCGCGCGGCTTACATCGGTGCACGATCGCACTCAACGTTGAGTCGTCCTCGTGTTCTTGGCATTCTGTGCCGGGGCTGCATTCACAACTGAAAAAAAAATGTAAGTAAATATGAATGGTGCGCACCAACGTGTCTGATTTACTTTTCTCACTAAACTCGCTAGTGACGCCGTAAAATATTTGTATGGAAATCTTTCGCAGCGCCTCTAGCTATGAGATTACAGCGTTTCGATGCGTAAGAAACCTATCGAAAGCATTTCGATAGAACTTATGGTTGAGGTACAGAACACATGTACCTAACAGTTACGGCCCGGTCGGGAACGTTATTTTATGTTCAATTATTGAGCAGTGATCCTGTATCGTGTAAATTTGACAGTCGTATAATTTTGCAGAACTGACCAATTGATCGTTAGGTAATTTAAATCAATCAACTCGGACTTCCATCCAACTCAGAATCTCGTGGTTTCTCCAGAGTTTAAGCCTTGTCCAGGGTTTTGCAACACAATTTACTATATATATGTATCATCAACCCATCTGACAATAGGTCTTCCTACGTTCCGGGACTAATCCTGGGTCTCCGGCGTTCAAATACTAGATAAGTGGTAAATTTCCGTAGGTACACTTTACAAAACTAAAATAAACGCAGAGGGACCTAAGTAATCTAATTTCATGTCTAAAGTTTTGTCATCCGTAGACAGTACCTACATTTGATTAGTAGTCGTAGATTTCCATATTAGATTCGAAGCACCATAGTGTCGTTTAGGCTTGTCTTATTTTATGTTTCATTTTTATAATATTAATTTATCATAACGTTATGTTATTAAATATAATAATGATTTTTAATTAAATACTTAATTAATTAAAACATTTCCTAAACGAAACTAAACGCAATTGCACACTCAATGTTGCTACGTGATTTAATTGTACTACGGGTTATTAGAATTTTGAAACTGTTTTTCATATTCAATTAGTTTTGGATGACAAAACAATTTTTTTTAATTCCTCTGATTTTTCTCTACAATTTAGTGTGTATGTACCTCGGGTACTAATTTGGGCTGAGTTGTATGGGCTTTCGATGAACGCCTTAGCAATATTAAAAATATACTTGGCTCTATCTATTTTTTATTGTAAACAGATGGGGGAGAATATATTTTGTTTAGATACTCACTATGTGTTTGTAATATTCATTTCTATGATCTTGTTATTGGTTTTATATATAGACCAGCCGCAAGGTGTCTGAGGCGCACACAGCAGCCTCTCAGCTTCCTTTTTTGTGGTAGTCTCAGGTTGTATCGTAGATGTATCGTATTGCTCCTCAGAATTCACAGCACGCTGAAACAATTTATAAACAGGTATTTCAAGCAAAATTACACATCATAATTATCATTATTGTATGCACTAAATACTTTATGTTAGTTTCATTAAATAATTTATTGAGGGCCTGTTTAACCATGCCTGGATAACCGCTATGCGCAGGATAAATTAAGAAATGGACGATGGACGGATGAAACGAATCGGATATAGTTAGTATACAGTTCTCGCCAAACTTATTGTCCGGGTTGGAGTTGGCACAAGCTAACTTGAAATTTGCTCGTGATAACTTCGAGCCGGACAATACGTGTGGCGAGAACTGTAACTTAAATATCGAGAAAATACAATTCTGAATATATGTACCTACTTTTGTGCTTTTAGTGGTAATTTTTATCGGTTAGTCAAGCTATGCCCTAGTCCCGCTATGCTCCATTAAAAAAAATCCTATTAACAAGTTTCGCTATGCAAGAAATCAAATTCGCGGGCAGTAATGAACATTGTTACATTGTAATATTTTATTTAACCATTTAAACAGTAAAATAAGAAATCCTAGTATGTAAATATGATATCATATATATCAATAAAATGAATCGCTGAAATGTTTGTACGCGCATAATTTCAGAACAACAGCTCCAAATTTAATAAAAAAAATTTTGCTGTGTTCATTATTGTCAGGACAAGGTTTGTGTGTATTTTTTTAATCTAAGTACCGGGATACGCAGGCGAAGCTGCGTACGGGCCGCTAGTATTACATTCTAACCATCATTAAATATATTAAAACAGGTTAAACTTTGGGTTTGTTATGAGAAAGCATGTGTCGAACAGGGTCTTTCTCTTTCGCTTTTATGTAAGAATACAATATTTTGTAGGTGCAACTTATTAGTAAGTTAAGGGTAATTAGGTTAGTTCTTCTATGACAATTTGGGGTGCAAGTGATTCGTATCTCAATAAGTGATTTAAATAGTCACACTCATTTTTTTTAATAAGTATAATTATATTTTTAAATGTTTGATTATTTGGATGTTATTTCAATTGTTATTTCAAATCATACATACGCCTGTATTCCCCGAAGAGGAAGGCAGAGGCGTACTAATGCCAACCACCACATGCCACAATGCCACATTTCGCCGGTATGTTTTTAGGTCCCATGTAATAGGGCGAGACTATTGCCATCAACCGGGCACAAATTCAGACTCCGAGCTGCTACTAAGAATTTCACATAAAAACCCAACAACACTTTGCTCCCGGGGATCAAACCCAGGACCTCTAGCATAGCAGTCGCGCTTGGGACCACTAGACCAACGTGGCAGGCATTTATAATAATTTTGTAATATTACCTAGTAACTGTACTTATAGGATTTGTATTATTTTGTGAAGTAGTCTACAGAGGTCTAAATCTTGTGGGGTACTGACTAAAGCTCTATTCATAAACATTTCTACGAATTGCTCTGAAAATTCTGTCTTTTTTGATTGTCACAACGAGACAAATAAATATGACAAATAGGTAAGCTATGTTTTTTTAAATCTTGTATTCAAACACTTTTCTTTCCATTGTATCCAACTTTTTAGTAGGTATCTTTTGATTCGAGCATAGCGGGACTAGAGCATAGCCGGACAAACAGATTTTTATTACCCAAGATATCCTACAGTCCATTCATGGGGATTGGGTCTTACCGTTGAAGCCAATGTTCACAACGATAAAACCAACATTATGTTAAACCCACATATGACTAATAAGTAAATAAATTACCATGGAGATATCATTTAAGGCAATAAATTATATTATTCAGATTCGAAAGGTCAGTTTGATTGATGATATCATAAATAATAACTATAGTACGTAAGTGAGTACATACACAGAAAGAGGAAAAAAGTGAGTAAGTACCTACCTACCTAGTTCTCTAACGGACACAACTCATTTTTTATCTGGCCAAGAAATTGATAACATTGTCTCAAAGGGCAATTGAGTTATCGAATACCTACGTATGTGTATATGTATGTAATGTGTCATCATGTGAATGTTAACTTCGTGGCACATCAAAAACCGAGAAATGCGTCCATGTCAAGGTTTAGATAATGATTGTATGACGAGCTAGCTAACTTATAATACCTATTATAGGTACCTAACCATTATAAATATTATAACCAACCGATGAATATCAAAGGAGGTAAGTACTTAAGCACTTATTATTCATCCAAATTATCAACTGTCCTATTTACATTAAGTAAGTAGGTAGTAGGTACCTATCTATAACTACGCACAAAAATATTTTACGTAGGTAGCACTCGTACCTACACTCTACAGGCACCAGCTGTTTTAGATGATTACTGACCATACCTTACTTAGAATCACTTGAAAATTACCAAGTATATACATATACCTATCTACATGGCAGACAAAATAATTTGCTGCTGATAGTGCCACGGGAATTCCAATTGGCTGGTCGCGTTGGCGCTAATAAAGTCATTATAACTACTCGGAATTTATCATCGTATGTAGGTACTTATATTGTATTCGATTTGTACGCGGGGCGCGCCCTTGAGCGTATCCGTCGTCCGGTCTACCGCGATCACTAAAAATCATGAATGAACCAAATGCCCGATGAATGACTACACGAAACCACGTCGTAGTGACGCAGTAGTATAACTTATAGTATAACACATAAACAGGAAGCAGCATTTCATTTGGCTTTAAGGCATGCGGGTCATTGACTTCTTGGATAGGCATATTAAATGTTTACGGCAGAATAGGTATTAGGTACTTATTCTGTTACTGTTCTGAATTTGTTTAAGTAGGTTTTTACACCTAGGTACACAGATCGTATTGGTAAATCAAGATGTTGCTCTGGCGCTATCTCGTACACATGGTTATATCGTAAAATATAATAAAATTTCATTAAAAGTCAACTTGGGAATCAAACCTCACACACGCTAAGTAGCCGCGCGCTTTTAAACTCAGAAAAGCTTGCAGATTACGAATCTGGATATAGCCGAGAGGGTTGTTGATCCATTTATTTTTAATCATGTACCCAATCCCCTTAGGTACCTTTCTAGTAAATGGACTGAACAAATACTTAGGAACTATTTTATTGATTGTTTGGACAATAAATAATTTTAAAAAATATAAATATTTTTGGTATTTTTACACAGCACCCACCATCTAGTCCCAAACTAAGCAGAGCTTATACTATGGATATAATACTTATATACTTTTTTTGTTGTAAATCCTGTTTCTATGATTAAAGTTTAAAAGTTAAAACTAGTCAATTGAAAAAAAACAAAAACGTTAAAATAAGTAGGTACTTATTCGAATTTTTTAAAATGTATTTAATACGAAAAAGCAAATTACTTTTACATAAGTAAATCAGTAAATCATCAAAAAAAACAGCTAATCAATCTTTTTTATTTTGACAGGCATTGTCATTTGCACAATAATTTAGCTGTATTTTTTGCAAGAAGAACAAGCCTTTGTATTTGATCTAGAAACGCGGCAGCGTGTCAAGCCAAGTTCAAGCAAAAGGGACTGGCGCAATGGCGGCGCAGCAGCCGTATGTTGTTACACGATCCATTCTAAGGGACTTTTGACCCCTATATAACGATTTAACATAAACAAATGAAAATTGGTTTATATAAACCTTATTTTTTTATTATAGGTACTTACGTAATTTACTGTTTTTATATTGTAAAGCCATCGTAATTATTGTACTCGTTCTAAAATATTGGTTTGCTGGTACCTACATCACACTACATTAATTTAACTACATAATGTAACAATAACAAAGGCTTATAAGTTGCGAATGATCACCGGCAGATAGCTCTCAACCAACTAATAATAAAAATATTATTACATATTAGTTGATTGAGAGTCATCGAGTTGTATTTTATGATTGATGTTAAAATAAACTTCTTCTGATTATGTACCTACATATTTTCTAGCAATAAGTAATACTTATTCTTTTTTTTTCTTGTTTTTTGGTTTCAATTGACTAGTTTTAAGTTTATTTAATTATAGAAACAATGGGATACTGTCCCTAAAACAATCTATAAAATAAGTAGTTTCAAAGTATTTGTCATCAGTCCATTTAGTCGATACCTGAGGGGATGGGGGTATAAAAAATAAATGGACCAGCAAACCTCCCGGCAACATTCAGATTCGTAATCTGTAAGCTTTTCTGAGGTCAAAACAGAATATGGTCCTCATTTTGCACACTGAACATCCTTAGCGCCCGGTCTATCTGTTCATAGGTCAGATTCGTTTTTTTGTTTTCCAGTATTTCTTTAAACAATTATTTAACTACTAAACAATCACTAAATAATTAAGAAAGAAAAAACAAAAAAATGTTGGTCTACCCCCATTTAGGTCAACTTGTTTTTTACGCGCCCCCTTCTCCTGTATGTGAGAGCATTTGTATTGCTTTGGGTCAAGATTAAGATATTTAAATACTGTGAAAATTTGAAGGCTGTAGCCTCGGAACAATGTTTTTTTTATTGGTCTGCGGAGCATATATCTCCTACCGTTTGATAAAAAGCCTGTGTGACGGACAGACTGACACGTGAGTGACAGCAATTATCCCCATTTGATCCGCATAATCAGGCTTTTCGTCAAAGTAACCAAAATACTTTTACAACTAAGTAACCGTCAGCCCACAGTTGACTCGCATCCCAAAGACATTTTTGAAACAAAAGACGTTGGTGTTCCTCGGGATGCACCTAATCTATCTTATTTTCTCCTAGCCTAATTTTAGTGTATCAGACTCGATAGACAGACAGTTACTTTCAGATTTATATTACAAATTTGTATATTACCGGTTATAATTAATCTTACATAACTCTTAAACCACGAAAACCTTTTCACCACATACAATAACATCATCTTAAGATCACCGCCCGCGTTAAACCAAATGTTTTAAAGGAACGCACGTCGGCACACACGTAAACATTATTCACAGTCCGCAAATAGAAACGGTACCATATTATTTTGTCAAATACGCAAAAGTTAAACGGAAACGCATTTTATTAGTCGTTTTAAATAGAAAAGAGTTTGTAAGCACTGGATTCTAGCTTTAGTAAGTGGCTTTCTATAATTTCTACCTACCCCTATGGGAATAAGGCGCGAGTGTATGTATTTATTTTAGCTTTATGTGTCAAGCTAAACATAATCGACATTTTATACTTCAAAGATTCGTACTTACCACACAAAATAAGACATGGAAAAATATGTTTCCCCCACTATAAGCTAATAGGTAATCCTGTTGCTTATTAAGTTAATTATATTTAATAGTTTAGTCATTCAATACGAGTAGGTATACCTTTGAGATCAGTATCGATCAACTAATTCCTTTATAAAATAATTATTACAGTCGTATTTATTTGATAACTGTTAATTTGCCCAGCATGGGTAAAAATGAATTCTTCAACTTCGTTACTACACTAATATTGCCCTTTTGTTTTGTTATAAATGCAATGTATGAGTAGGTGCGTACCTACGTTCCTCCGTTCTCATATTGATCTTCATCTTTATCGGCATGACCAGTGAACCGAACAGGAGGCGGTGCAAACAAGATTTCATTATCATTAATTATTTACTCGATTTATACGCATTAAATCGTATTTGTGGTATAATGTTTTACAATGTGCGTGTTACGGATGAGATAATACACGCAGTTTTACATAGTTATTCATATTAATCGGAGAAAGTGCACACATTAGATATAAGATTCTTCTATCACATTTTTACAAAATGTAATTTATATACACGAGTCATATCTAAATTAAAAAACGGACAATGTACAATAAACTTTAAAAAACATGTTTACAGTAATTAACATGATAATAATTACGTTTCAATAAGGGTGATGTTAGGTGACTGATTTTAACCAACAACAACCCGAGCGTCAATGAGATAAAAAAGTCGTAGTACTTTAATCGTTAAATAATGTTGCATTTAGATATAATACGTAGCGTGTATCCAGGAGCGCACCGAATGCAGCAATGAAAAAGCCTTATTCTTCATTGATTTGAACTATTTTTTTTATTTTTCTTTAAGTAATTGCTCAATTGGCACTTTGAACCTCAGTAAGTTAGATGTTTGTTTTTGCCAAAAATGTTTATCAAAATAAGGTATTCCGGTCGGAATACCCAGTTATGAATATCTGGGTGGGTCAGTTTTATTTTATAATTATTTTCTATTAAGGTCTGATTCGCCGTTCAGGGTATCACAAATACTATTAAATATTTTGTTCCGGTCGGATACACAGATTTTTGGGACAGTCGGCAACAAAATATACAAATGTTTTTATTGAAATTCATATTGTTGTTCGTAATCGTAATACCTACTTATATTGTAAAGAAAACATGTAGATATGTCATATAGGAAGGAACAACGACTCTACATTTCCACCTTGGCCAAGTCACCGCATCCGGATTGAACCCTTGTCAATAATTATTACCTGCAAAAATATGTACTAGCCAATCAGTGACGAGAGTTTTTTTATGGTAATTTTAAGTTCTGTTTTTATTCTTTAATCAAGACTTTTTTTTTATAATTAAGGTCTGTCCAAATAAAAAGGCCAAATGTTGCTGATTGCCTGTGATGATTTTAAGCACTTCGGGCCTGTTTCACCATCTAGTAAGTTCCCGATAAATTACTTGGCAGTTAATTTAATACAAATTCGGTTACATTTTTTAATTTATCCGGTGGTTAGCAACTATCCTGAGATGATAAAACAGTATATAGGCCCTATAAAAATAAAAACAAATATTTTTACATGAACAGCGTTTTTCTCTTGACTGTACTTACCTGTCAAAAACCTAAGGGAATCAGACCGGAATGACGAAAGTTTATAGTGGATGAGTCAGGGATTAAATAATAACCAGCAGCAGTTCAGGCCCTCAACTGACCTGACCTGAACTTCAGGGGGAACATCCGACGGAAATCACTAATCAAAATTGGTATCGTCAGTATTATTGTCGACATCAATGGTGACATTAGATTATGTACCTACTTAGTGGTTGGTTAACCACACGCAACCTTATAGTCATTACATCAAAAATAGATCAAATTAACGTAAAAAGTACATGTCGCAGCTTATTTTATTTTCAACGAAACAAAAGTGGTAACGAATCATTCAAAATCTCAATTTGGTATCTGTTTACCTAACTGTAGATAAACTGACTAGGTATGACACAACATACTCAGTTTAGTCAGGTTATATTATTATCTGATTGTTATGATGACTCGCTTGTGTTTTCTTTAATAGGTACCTACTTTGATAATAACAAAAAATAACAAACAATGCATTTATGCATGATAGATAAAACAAAAATGTTTTCTATAGAGCCTCTCTATCGGATCCACTAAAAGGTGCGGTTTTTGAATTGGTCCTATTAGGAATCAACTTAGTAACCTAGTTGTAAAAATATAACATATACACCATGATAAACAGTACTTAATACATTCAACAGATTAAGTAAATCGCAATCAAATTAAAACCTGATATTCAAGTTCCTAAAATAATTAAATGTGAGATTATTTGCAGGATTTTTATTTATTTTTAATTAAGTTGTGCATAATGTAATACATAATAGGTCCCTCAGTAAGTACCTACTTACTTCATTTTTTTTCATAAATATGTTTGGATTCGATCATTAAGCTAGGTATGAACACTTGCTTAAGATTCAGTCATTGAAAGAATACATTTTTATGATAATTTGATAAATCACTATAAGTACTTAAGTACTTTAAAAAAAGCATTTTATAAAATGCAGCACCAAAATAAGTGTAACATAAAAAAATTCTATAAACACAGCTATAGGTAAACTTGAGAATCTCAGAACAGGACACACTTGGTCTAAGCTGGTTATTAAAATGCCACTCACCCTATTTCTAGGAACCATGGCTGTGGTGAAAGCACATATTGCGAGAAATACCAGCAACCCTCGTTTCATGGTCACAACCGCTGATCCCGACAGAAAGCCGTGTACTTGCAAAAAAATGTTTGGTGCGCGCGGTGACGGAGCGTGCCGGAGTGGCGTCGGCGGGCAGGCGCGCCGTTTTATAAGTACCTACGATGACGCGGTGTGAAGAGGCCCCTGTGCCCGTCGGACGACGCACCACACCGCCACCGCTAAAGATTTTCTCTACAAAATCACCACTTCTCTACGAGAAAATTATAATAATGTTATTGTTTGTAATTTAGCTGACATTCAATGGTCACAGAGCCTATAGGTGATAATAGAGATAAACCAGCGACACACGCTGCAACGCGCCGCCGCGCCGGCCGAGCCGCCCCGTCACTTATTAAATATTGTGTTGTTATTGTATACATGTGCGACGAGTACAAACATATAATTTACGTAGAATGAACTACTGATAAGTGTTCCGTTTATGAATGAAGATCGTTCAATAATAAAATGTAGCTACCCAAAGTATTGCAGGGTGCATCGTCAACTGCGATTTTAAATACTTGGTACCTATTGTGTGTGACAGAATTCAGTAAACCAAAGAATAACTAACAGGTAGATTCTGGTTGTAGATAAGTTACTTTAAACTAAAATACATTGATCCGGGGGCACCGCGGTGCCCCCGCCAAGTTGAGTAAGTAAATCACTTTTTCCAGCGAGTGTAACAGTATATTGACTCAATAGTCAATATCCTGTACCCCGTTTTACCTTTTTATCTTTGGGAACTAGTTACTGACGATTACTCTAATTGGAATTGTTTTTTTATTTTTATTACGATGTATCTGTACCGTAAAATTTTATGCGACGGAACGCACCGCGCGCGCCGATTGGTATAACGTCACCGCAAGACCGACCAATCACGGACAGTGGACATTTGACAATTAAAGGCGCGACAGATTATATTGGAATATAATTTTTGTAACAGTACGAATAATACGCTAAATTGTAAGCAGAATCTCACGGATCACAACCTGTCGACAGTTTGAAATCTTGCAAGATTTTATAATTTTATAATCAAGATTTTATAATTTTATAAACAAGAGTTTATAATCTAACGGGATTTACAATTTTACGGTGACATAATTATTCGTGTAGGAGTGATAGCCTACGGGTATGACCACTGGACTGCCAAGTCAAAGGTCTCGAGTTAGAATCCAAGGCACGCACCTCTGACTTTTCGAAATCATGTGCTTATTTTTCATTAATAATTATCATTCGCTTTAACGGTGAAGGCAAACATCGTGAGGAAACCTGCATGCCTAAGAGATTTCCTCGACGGCATGTGCATTAGGTTAGTGTCGTGGACTAATCCTGGATGGACTATCCTCTCATACTGAGAGGAGACCCGTGCCCAGCAGTGCGACATTATATGGGAACGCAGCAATGCAGCATACCAGAATATGAAACGAACTAATAACTGTTTAAAACACTCAACAAGAAAAATATTTTTTTCATCCCACCATCTCGGAAAGTGTATTTTTACTCTTCGATATCTGAGTGCAAAAGTCGTTTTTATCCTCTAGAGAGACAAAGTAAATTGAATTTAGAACATCGTGCTTTTACCCCCCTGGCGCCGAATTTATCATACAACTTTTTTTTAATTTGTTAAAAACTTAGACTTGGAACCTTCCCTAGGTTCCGAGTCTAAACGCAACAAAGTATCGATATATGTCGAATCGATATTTTTTGAAAATATCAGTATCGATACTGATATTTTTATTTAAAAATATCGATATATGGGCGATATATTTTAAAAACCAAATTATAAAACAACAAATCAAGTCGACCAAAAACAAAAAATACATTAAATATAATTTGTTAAAAAGATGTTAGTATAAAAAAGTATTCCTTTTTGGGATTTTATAATCTTAAAACTTATAAATGTTTATTGGTGTGTAAAAAATATAGATTTTTATACCTTTTCGATAATTTGAATTTTATATCGAAATATTAAATATCGCTCAAAAATAACGATACATTAAAAAAATAATATCGATATATCGATGTATCGATATTTTTTCAACAAGCCTACCGGAACTTTCTTGGTGTACTTTTTTAAGTCACTAACACCAACATTACAATACCTAACAAAAATATTACAACACTCAAGTAATCGTAGCAACGTTACTTTCAATTTCTCTAGTATTACATACCTACCAACTAATGTACACATTATGGAATGCAATAAAGTATTGAGTATTGAGTATTGAGTATTGAGTATTGAGTATTGAGTATTGAGTATTGAGTATTGAGTATTGAGTATTGAGTATTGAGTATTGAGTATTGAGTATTGAGTATTGAGTATTGAGTATTGAGTATTGAGTATTGAGTATTGAGTATTGAGTATTGAGTATTGAGTATTGAGTATTGAGTATTGAGTATTGAGTATTGAGTATTGAGTATTGAGTATTGAGTATTGAGTATTGAGTATTGAGTATTGAGTATTGAGTTCTATTCTGTAAAACACCTATCATATAGTATTTAATACCTAAAATGAAATAAAAGTATCTTGTGGTTGTAAATGTTTTTTTTTGTCATTTCCTCGCTGAGGTGGGATGAAAAGTTCCGTGTTGCACTCGAGTGCAAAGATTTTTCACCTTGTGCTCTTTTAATTCCCTCGCTGACGCTCAGGATTCTAATTTTTGAATCACTCGCTCCGCTCGTGATTCAATTTTAGAATCCTTCGCTTGCTCGGTCATCAAAATTGAGCACGCGGTTAAAAAGCAACTTTGCACTCTTGTATAACAAATAACTATTGTTGCCCTGGATACCTCTGCGGATTTTTAATAGGCGGGGGAAAAGTTTCTTCGCATTTTATATGGAAACTCATTTAACTATAGTGCCTACCTTTACTATGTGATATTTTGTTCGAAGACTTTCTGCCATCTTGTAGGTCCTGTAGTGACATGATCCCGTTACTGTAGGAATTTCGGGACATTTGATAAAAAAATACAACTAGTAGTTTTGGCAGTCCTCTCTTGATGTTAACCTGACACTGCTAAAGAATGCTGAAAGGTGCAAGGTCAGGGCAATATGGTGGATGCATTTCATGCATTAACACCTCCTAGCCAAACTTTCTTAATTTTTGGTGAGTGGCTAAATGATTTGTTCCGGCCGCTGTCTCTCAACTTACTTTAATCTCATCAGTTGTTGGCAGTAAAGATCCGAATCGATGGTTCTGCCCGACGATAAAAATTCCTATTGAACAATGGCCTTCCAATCCCACCATGCACTCAGCATCAACTTATTGCAAGTTAACCCGGGTTTTGCCACAGTCAGTGAAGCCTGACCGACCTTTGACCACGACCTTTTTACGCACGTTCTTGTCGTACGTGACTTACTTTTCAATCAATCAATCTCTTCAAACACCGTTCGGTCTTATTAGGTCTCAATCTTCTTCTTAATAAAGAATGGCAAGACGAGAATGAGTAGACGGTTCATTAGGTTTCTTTTAAGTGAGCTCGTGTGGCATCCAAATATCGAGCTTTTTTGTGTACCCCGCTTTTTTTAAATGGGTCAAAACTGTGTTGTCGTCAATTCCCAGTCCTTCAGCTATCGTAACTTGTTCAAAAATGGCATCCATTTTATCCGTAACCGGGCGATCAGAGCGATGTGGATCTTTGACAGCAAAATTCCCGGATTTAAAATGCTTAAACCAGTTTTGTGCATTTAATTTGTTTCTTTTTTTTAATTGAAACTTTTTTGATGTCATTAAGCCAGCAAGAGATACAAATAGTGCAGCCAAAGAGATTTTATTACAAGTATAAAATTATTTTAAGACTTTTTTCCTGACCTAATAATTATTACCTATATTTTCAAGTAGGTACCTACACAGTTTGTGAACTTGAACATAATATAATTATATGTTTGTGATAATATTCTTGAAAGTTCTGAGTAGGCTCTGATTTTTATTAATTTGCCGTATTTTATATTTACAACTAGCTTTCCGCCAGCGGCTTCGCCCGCGTGGTCTTGATAACCTTTTTAACCCGCTTTTCTGTTGAATATTTTCCTTAAAAAATTTTTGCTATAAACCTCACGGAGCCCGAGACCTTTCCAACGAATGCAAAACCGTGGAAATCGTTGCGTGCGTTCTGGAGTTATAGCGTCAGGAAGGAAAACCCGACTTATTTTTATATTTACAATAAATATCCGAGTATTACGGCTTTTTATAACACATTTTATAAATAGTGTTTTATAAGGTAGTGTTTGATGTCTAGTTGAAACTCCTTTCAACGCATTGAAATTGAATCAGCTTTCCGCCAGCGGCTTCGCCCGCGTGGTCTGGGTATTTCTTATAACTTTCATCCCCTATTTCAACCCCTTACAGCCCTTTTTAAAAAGTAGCCTATTCTAACCTTTCTCAGGCTCTAGACTATCTGTGTACCAAACTTCATTAGTTCAGTAGTTTTCGCGTGAAAGCGCGACAGACAGAAAGTTACTTTAGCCTTTATAATATTAGTAAGGATATGGAACCAGGAACTTAGATTAGGGAAGTTCAAATTCAAATTCAAATATTTTATTTGTTAAACCTAAGCAAAAAGTTACAAACTTTGTGGAATATTAAAAGTTCTTACAAAAGTATCACTATGTTTATATTTCTGTGGCACAAGTAATTATTGTTCTCAACTTGCTAGTTGCTTAACTTGGGTTTTGAATTGTTAACTTATGTACTCGTATATAAGAATAAAGTCAGAAAAGGTAGAATTATTATTGTACTAAATTTATTCATAACGTATTGCTTGATATTCCATTGTGTCATTTAATTTTGTTGTTTGACGGGTTAAATGGGATCAAGCAGTAGGTACAGCACGTCCTTAAAAATCGACATAAAACAATGCTACCCTATTATCTACCGATCTACATGGAACACCAAAAGATTAAAAGAAACAATAGAAAAATCGTAGCGCGGCCCGGCCCAATGCCTACCTACTCCTAAAATAAAACACCCATACATACGTAGTGACCCTTTAGTCATCTGTAATTCTGTATCCATGGTGCATGCCGTAGAACCGGAGAGGTGCGCCGCCCTTGCCCTGACGACAAATATGTTTACTGTTGCATCATTCCGCACTCCGAATGAATTCAAATGGAAAATATAAGAATCCTTCTTTGTAGCTTTAAGCACTTAATTTTTTTTTTTGTTAATTTGTTATTTTTGTTGTACTTAGTTTTTCATTGGTATACTTGTCGGTATTCCTATTTTCATCAAATCTTTTTTAAATAAATACCTATCCTGGGACATTTTACACAGCACCATCTAGTCCCAAACTAAGCAGAGCTTGTATTATGAGTACTAGACAATGGATATAATACATATATTATAGTTTTGTTTTTCGAGAACTAACAAATTTAATGTAAAGGTAATTATAATGAAAAATCAGCTGTTCAAAATTAAATCATTAGGTACACTTTAAGGAATTTTTGAACAAATGTCCACTATTTATTTATAAGAAATACATTACGCAAATTGGATGTACTTACAAAAAATAAAAATGGTTGTGCATCATGATGCAGTATTGTACATACCTATGCTTTGCTTTCTCACATTATTTTATGAGACCACGACATGCACAACTATTTCTGTGCGAATAAAATTAAAAACAAAACTAAAATTTTAGATTCAGGACCTGTTTACTACCTCTGGATAGCCGCTAACCGCCGGAGAAACTTAAAAATGGAACAAAATTTGTATGAAATTATGTGCCAAGTAATCTTTATTATCCTTAGATCCTTGATTAGCCTTATTATTCAGAGACAAATACGGCAGCCTTACTTAGCCTAATTTAAAACTACCTATGCAAACTTGTATCAAGGAAGTTGACTTTTTCTGTCATGTCATTACCATTTGCTATTTTAACCGAAAAAAAACCGGAGTCAATTCGGTAAATTCGGGGAATACAGGCGTCATGAACTCATGATATCTAGGTAATTATAACACCTACCTCACATTTTCTCACCCAAGATTTTGCTCAACAATTTCTAAGTAGATTTCATTCAATAGCGAGGCTCCCCTTCATTCTGTTTTATCGCGCGATTATACATAGGTTAGGTAAGTACCTACCTCTAGCTATCAGTGGTATCACTGGTATCACGCCCACGAGTGTCCCCCTTTGTCTTGATTTTTATTCTTATATTTCAGTATACTACAAAGTTAATTAATTTATGTATTTATTTATATAGGTACAGTTTGTAGTACACCATAATGTACGTACAGTTAAAGAAAGAGCATTATGTAATATACCCGGCTTTAAAAATCTGAGAAAGAAAAATATTGGGTTGTAACAAAAAAATAAGAAAGCTCAAGTCGTACGCTATCGTTTTAAATCATTTTAATCCAATATTTTTCTTTCTCCGATTTTTACGGACGGGTTAAAGTTAGCTCGAGCAAACTTCAACCCGGACAATAAGTTTGGCGCGAACTGTAGGTAGTTTACGGTGTTAAAAAGTGAAATAAATGGTAAATACTTATAGTAATACATTATAATATTCGTACTTACATAATATATACCTACCAATAAATATTAAAACATACATACATATATAGCAATAAATATTATATAATATATACATAAATAATATATACATAGACGTAGGTATATATTATGTATATTTGAATTTTTACCTTATTACCGGTACCGATAAATATTACAAAGGATTACGTTATGACAAATAATGTTCCTTCACAAGCCTTTTATAAAACTGTCAGTGCTTGAGCTTGCCTAATGGTTACTGGTAAGTCTGGCAACGCATTCCACAAAGCGAGCAGCCTGAACCGCAAGAGATTTGTCAAAAATTGTCGTGGAATGCATTGGCATTTTGAGTCTCAGGTTATCCGATGACCGTAGAAATCGCACGTGATTGTAAGAGGGAGTAGTAGGCATAAAGAGTACATTATAAAGTAGTATTCCGGCGAAGGCGGATTGGTAGCCACTTGAGTTTAGCACGAAATTCGGAAACATGATCATATTTACGTTAGCCTGATACAAAAATGTTAAAGGCGCTGAAGTTTATTTAGCTGGACCTCTGTAAGATCAAGATAGCTGACGTCAGCATTATCAAGGATGAGAAGTAAAAGTGACTGAGCAAGCACAAGTTCTAGCGCAGTTGGCAAGAAGTTACGCAATCTTATTAAAGTCGCAGCAGTGGTGCGAGCAAAGAGTTTCTGACTAACCTCCTGCAATTGAGCATTCCAGGAAAAGTTTCTCTCCATATAAATCCCCAAGTTTTTTACTTTCTCGCTGTATGGAATAGGAATGTTGTCGAGAAAGAGAGAAACTTAAGGAAGAGTTGATCAATCGATTCTAGAAATAATTCTGGAGCTGCCCACCACTGTAACTTTTTCTTCTCTACTCTTTTGCGTCTGACGAGGGTCGAGCGTCAGGCGGAATCTCCTACTCCAGTCGCTTATGCGGGCTAGATCTTGAGTAAATGTAGAGATTGCTTCCGTCAGATTTCCGTTTCCGTTTTTTTACAAAAGAAACTGAATAGGTTCCTAATGTTGCATTCATACAGTCCTTTGGACATACTTAGTAAATAATCATCAATAGTTATTATTATTGTATATTATACTTTATCTAAGTACGTAGTACTAGTATTTCATAATTACTAATGCGTAAAATTTAATTGAAGTCTTCTATTCCATGAAAGCGATAAGATAAACTTTGTTACAATTCGGATCACGCTATATGGTTATCGGGTAATGATTCACATATTGTTTTAAACGATAGTTAAACTTTTCGTCACGGCACTTTTGTTTAGGAGGCCCCGTGACCTATGATCTTATGGAAATATACACATTCCGACAACTCTTATGACGAAAACATTATTTTAAAGCCACGTGTGGCGTATGGCGTACATGACTGGCTGCACACTATGCAATTCCTTTCCATTACAAGCTGACCAGCCAGGCAGGCCATACGCGTGCGCGATTCACAAATAATTATGATCCTCAAAGCATAAGTTTTATGTTACCCACTATCATCATAAATTATGATCTAGTTATGCCCAATGACTAAGAATTTTCCAATAACCGTACTTTCTTAGCGGATGCCTACGTGTCGTTAGTGTCGTAACTATTTATGTGCCAAAGTACAGCCCAATCCGTTCAGTGGTTGTGGTAGCTATGTGTCGATAGATTAGTCAGTCAGTTAGTGACAATTACGCAGGTATTGGTACGAATTACCTACGTCTAAGTAGTCATCACCGTCCACGGAAACCTGCAACACCTGAGGTGTTGCTGACCCGACTACTGCCTCATCCATCTCATTATCTAGGGCTTGTAATCGTGATTTCTAAGCCAGAGGTCCTAGCATTGTTATTGGGTTTTTCTATGGAGTTCCCAGTAGCCGTTCTGAGTTTGTATTTGTACTCGGTTAATGGCAAATGGGTCGCCCCGTATTACATGGGACCTAAACAAGCTGCGAACTGTGGGTATACAACAGTACCTTCACTACATAACCCTTCGGGAATATAGGCGTAATGGTATGTTATGTTATGTAGCCTGCCGGACCAAGAGCCGTGAGGTGGGTCTGACATACACAGAGGTGCTTTACGTTACGATAACATCCGACATAAGGATGGTCGCCAGCCGGTCAGGTCTTTTCTCGCCTCTATGCTAAAAATTGTATTTTAGCTAGCCTCAAAATACAAAACAGGTGCAGTCGCACACGCAGACGCACTAGGATTAGGTATTACCTTTTTTTTTTATTGGGTGGGATATGCTCCGCCCGCTCGACGGGATGCGAGACGGGTTTTTAGGCCTCTCCGGTCAGGTGGCCGGCATACCGACTAAAACCACTATCATTACCTCCTTCCGCGTACTGGCCGGATCACGGGAATTGCTCTCGCATGCTCCGTGATCCCACCGTGGACGTCCATTTATGGACACTCCTGAGGGCCAGGTCCAATGGGCGACTGACGACCTCGAGTCCACCGCTCAAGTACCTCTTTGCAGTGGGATAGACGTTTGGCCCCACCGCCGACCACATCTCGGCCGCAGAAAGTAGGGAGAGCGGCGCATCGTAATACCGACATTCCTGTCTCCCTGCGGCCCCACCGTGTCCGCAGTCCTGCGGCTGCGACCCTGCCGAGGTCAGGTAAGGCAGGGAGAGCGGCGCACCGTTATACAGGTAATACTCTCCCGCCACGGCTCCGTAAACCTTCAGCCGCGGTGTCACTCTGCATGAAACTGTGGCCGGCCTCAGTTGTGGTGACTCCCATACGACCCCGCAACCTGCAATGGCCGCTCCAGGGCTTGTGTGGTAAACCCGTAGGAGCAGCCCCTCCCTGAGGTTCTTCTTGGCGACACCGTGAAGAAGCTTGGAGTGCCCAGGTTACTAAGTCCCCCCGCCGCGACACGGCGGGAACCCCTTGGAAGGGGGGGGGGGGCACCTACCCGTAACATGGACACATACTTAGGTATCGCTATTGTCGTAGGTTACAAAGTCTAGGACCACCTCAAGGTATATTTAGCATAAAAAGCTAGCCATGACAGCTAGGATTACCTTTTTTTAGGTTATCAATTCATCGGCCTATTTGCACTTACCTACTTTTTGAATTAAACTTTGTATCTGGGCGCATTTAATGTAAGAGGTGTAGGTAATATTCTTGCCACTAACCTACCAATCATGTCTCCGTTTCATCATGTTTATTATTACGCTAAAGATAAGGTACGAATGTGAGACCTTGGTGGTCATGAGCATGGAAAATCCAATACCCCGTTAATAATTTATTCCAAGAATAGCTGATGCACTGAGGTGCCAGTAATGCAATCGAGTGCAATGGAGTGCACACCTAACTGGTGCTGGCACATGACACATGACTAAATCTAAATATAGATTTTTCAAACCCAGACAGAATCATAAATAATTATATACCGAGGAAAAAATAGGTGTTTTCAGGCAAAACCGAAGCAATGTTGTATGAACTGTAATCAGTAAATCTATATCTGAGGTAATCGAGCTAGCTACAGACTGGCCTATTACTACGAAACAAATACGCTAAAGCCACTCAAAATTTAATTTAAGTATAGTTCCATTGGATACTACAACTATACTCGTAGATTACAGTTTACTATAATTTAAATAACTCCTTGTACCTAATTGTTATCTAACGGCGCATTTCTCCGACACTCAATGTTTACCAATAATAAAACTAGACATAATTAAAGACAACATAATATAATTATAACAGCGTAGGTCGTAGATAGTTAATCAAAGTTGATATTAATTAGCAAATAGCGCATGAAAGTGCGCACGTGCGAGAGAGCACGGTGCCGCAACGTCTCGCCGTGACTGGCATTCATAGGTTAAAAGTGGCAGGCAGGTAATGAGCTTTTAACAAATTAACTTTACATTGCTGAGGCAATCAATTGTGTTTGTTAGATACGTGTGACATGAGCACCGTTGGATACGCACTGTTGTAGAACACGCATCATTCAGTATGCCACCGCTGAAGGTTAGTAGGGCCTGGACGACTGCCAGGTATCAGGTACATCTCTGCCGCAGTCTTTCAAAATCGCACCCAAACAAATCCAAGTTTTACGACTCCACAAAAAAGCTAAAATTACATGGTGTGGCCGGTTCACAAACAACAATAAGACTGTAAAGCTGGTGATTCATGTCCGTCTGGTATTGCTATGCTGGTAGTCTGCCATCTTCAAATCGTGAGTCATATACACCGGTGATTATCTTAGATTTAAATTTGTTATAAAAATTATAATACTGTCTCATTAAAATAATACCTAACCAAAACTCTTTATTGATGAAAAATTCTCACCATTCAAGTACCTATCGTATGCACAACAGGATTTTTAGTTAGTAGGTTTTAATTGTTCATTCCATAAATAAATCCTAGTTTATGAGATAAATCTCACCCATCGCAAAATCTCTGAAACAACTGAAACTGGTCAGGAGGGCAATTAGCAACTCAAAACTTGATGCGAAACAAGGATTTTGGATCTTTCTCTGATGTATGAGAATAAACGAACGAACCTATTAATATTTAAGGAAGTATATTAGTTATCAGTAGTATTGTAGTTATCCCGTTTGAAGTGAAATCGGTCTTATTTACACTCCCTTTCCTACTTCATTAGTCGTAGTGACTAGTGGTCCAAAGCGAGACTGCTACACCTGTTGAACCCAAGACCTCTAGTCTTGGGTTCAACAGGTCTAGGAGTGTTATTGGGTTTGAAATATGTTTTTTTTTTGTGTCAGCTCGGAGTTTGAATTTGTAATTATAATTAAATTATTGGCCACTTATATCGAGTGTTGTGCGAATTAGCGCACAGCAACGAGCTGGGTCTGAACGTCCGGGCTGCGGGCATTACTCTTAGCAGCGGCCATAAACGTCTACGTAAGTACACTGACGGATTTACTAGCAGGCTCAATATGCTGGAACCTAGGCAAACTTTGTAATAAAGTCTTGCAGTGATTTAAAAAAAAATATGTATAGAGGCTTTTTTATTTTTTTCTTATGCTGCTGATGTTTCTGTGTGTAGTAAGAAAAGCTTTAGGATTATAAATTAATGTTTCGTGTCTATCTGTATGTCACACCCGTTTTTGCCACGGCTATTAGTGTTGCCCAAATTCAGTCTTGGTCTTGCAGTCTTGGTCTTGTTCTTGCGTTTTTGCAAGACCAAGACCAAGAACAAGACCGCGTATTTTTAGCAAGACCAAGACCAAGACTGACCGTGCAAGACTTGAGCAAGAACAAGACTAAGCCTGCAAGACTCTTGCGTCTTGCAGCTAGGACTTAGCGCTATTTCACGGAGTAGTTAGGTGTAACAGTTCGGTGTATAGGTACGCTTAGGAATTCTATGAGACGCAAAAAACTGTATCAAAGAATATGAAAAACTGGACCTATGCGCATTACGACTAATACCATAAACATACCTACATAGCGAATAAAAAAATATCCATTAAAATCAAACTGAGTGCATGCATAGTTATGTTTTAACCATCGGCACTTTGATAATGCGGCATCAAAGGTTTTGTACTTACTTCTCAAAGAAATTTGCCGCTTTTCGGAAGTACATGGTTATGATACACGCGCCGGCGGCTTCTTTTGAAATCATATACAACAATCGTTGCCGCCGCGCCGAAATCACAACATTTGACACTATTTGATTGCCGCCACAGGGCGTAGGTATACTCATGCAAAATAATTTCGAATTTTAAGAGTACCTACAGGTGTTCCAAAGAATAAATAAGTTTCAGAGTGCTTAGAATGAAAATGAATACATTATACTGATCACGCAACATTTATGATTTATAGCAAATGTAAGCTTATAAATCATAAATGTTTATTAAGAAACAGTTACTTCCATGGAAAACGACATATAGGTCAGTTGATTTTTCGAATTTCTTATCAAATCCTCAGTTATTTATTAATCTGCTTGATCTTTACTATGGCTATGTTAATTCAAGCTCACAATGTTTCAATTCTAATACGTTTTTCTAAGATTTAAAGTAAACTTTAATAAATAGTAATAGACTAATAGGTAATTGCAAGACTTGCAAGACTCTTGCTGCAAGACCAAGACCAAGACCAAGACTGGGAGCGCAAGACCAAGACCAAGACCAAGACCAGGTGTATTGGCGCAAGACCAAGACCAAGACTGGCTAAGTCTCGTCTTGTTCTTGCATTTGGGCAACACTAACGGCTATAGATTTGAAAATTGTCACTTTTACGAAGTCAATTGACCTAGGGTGTTTTAAAGGATTTAAAAAGCCTCCTACTCCTCTGGCAGTCGACGAACCAAGATAAGTTCCTCCTACATAAAAAACCAAGGAGGATGATGACGATATAATCTACTTCCAGTTTTGTTTAATTTTTGTCCTAGAATATTTTATTAAATATCGTTGAATATCTATAACTACTTACGGTACCAAGATATCTTCAAATCTTAAACTGAGCCCGGGAAATGTCATTTATTTATTTATTTATTTATTTAATTAACTACAACGGATCCACCAATTACAGTAACTAAAAAAAGCCTAAGTTTATTAAAATCTACAAAACAAAGCAAAGTAAATAAAAGAAGGTAAAAACACTACATACAGGAGGAGGGGACATAGGTACATACACCGACCTTATTGGTGAAGTTCGTCTCAGTTTCTGCATACCCCTATGAAAAAAAATGTGAGCGTATCGTATGTATGTAGTTGGAAAAATGATGAGAGCTATTTTATTGCAGAGAAAATAAACAGTTTTGCTAGTATAAATTTTATATTTTATAGTTTACTAGCTTCCCGCCAGCGGCTTCGCCCGCGTGGTATGTTATTATACATATAAACCTTCCTTAAGAATCACTCTATCTATTAAAAAAACCCGCATCAAAATCCGTTGCGTAGTTTTAAAGATCTAAGCATACATAGGGACAGACAGACGCGACGGAGGACTTTGTTTTATATAATATGTAGTGATAAATTGCGTGAATTTCAAAAATGACGTAATAATGAATAAGACGTGATAAGACTGTAGAAGAAAGTAACGAAAGTAATGACATAAAAACTATTTAGGTACCTATTTAAAAAATGTTTGTAGTGACGCAACATTTTAAAGTGATTTCAAATAACAAGTCTCATCGATGTCTAACAGTTTGTCTGGCAAACATATGACAGTCGACCCAGAAACACTTGGCTTGGCAGTTTACATCGTAGGACGGAGTTCAATGCTCGATCAGAAAAAGATCAACAATTTCGGATCGTATAATTGCCGCTTACATAATGAGTTATTTAGGACATTTAGTTGTCTGGACGGTGAATTGTGAGCTACGTTTGAATCGCTCGCATTGATGGCGTGTCCATTACAGTACTGTGAGCTGTGCTTCGAATCTTATGAGGAAAATCAATTCAATTATAATTTGTCGGCAATTCAAATATATTTCAAATATCGATTATTATGATTTATGATGAAATATACCTAGATGTCTTTTAATTTCCAGTGACGAGTAAAGTTTTATTTCTCTCGTTTTCAATGTGCATTTAATAATAAAACGTATCATGAAAAAAAAGAAAAAAAAAATCTCATAACTTTAATATTATTTTGGTCTAGCACAGCCACTACTGACTCCAACATGGTTGGGAAAAAGGCTAGGAAGATGACAGCCACTACTGGGGGTGGGGGTTATTATTTCCCATCTGTCACCGCTGGTGGCAACTGGGAACAAAAAGATTGTCCATGACACTCCCAATTGCCACCACTGGTGATGGGTTTCTTTTTCCCTTTTGCCACCAGTGGTGGCGTCGATAACCCAATCCATTTAGGATGCAAACAAATAATACCTTCTTATAAACTTACTGAACATTTACTCCATTTACATTTATTTACGTTAAATTCCCATTTAGGAATTTACATCCACTGCTCGGCACAGGCTTTCATGAATGAGAGTGATTACTCTGATAGTCCACCACGCTGGCCCTGGGTTGGCGGACTTCATACCTCCTCCTTCCTCGATTTTGATTATTTCAATATCAGATACAAAGATAACTTAACTACTGAAACCAAAATACTTAGATAAATTTATAGTTTTGATATTTATGTACTTACTCCATAGGTATTAAGTAGGTAGGCAATACAAATGCGATATCACACTGTCCGTCGTAGTGAATGTTTTCTGATCCCAGGTTATCTGATCGGTAAATGCAGTTTTTAGTCGGTACGGGTCCGACATACCCTAACACTGCCCCAGACGACAGGGATCCATAGATATAAGGAATAAAAAAAGGTGTGTAACACTGCTCAATAATTTGCTGTCATATCCCGAGTAGTCTACCTACTTATTGCAATCGTATCGACTGCTATTGCAATTGATGACCAGTTGACGTTCATGAGTCATGACCAGAGATGCTACTAGGTTTTGACACGTTCGTATCTAAGTCGATTTTAGCCTACCTACTAATATACCTAATTACCTACTAGTAATAAGTTGGGAGGACCCACCTACTTAGCCGTGCTAATGTTTAAAATATTAGGTACTCAAGTTTTTTGTGAAGCTCCATTATGTAGTTTATGGACGTTCAGATAAGATTTTATTTTAGTCATTACTTCAAGTTGAGCCGTTGGATAAGAAAGCTCTAAAGCGTAGTACCTATTAACGTATTTACTTTCCACGAAGTATAAAAATATGTGAATCCCTTTAAATCCAGTGGGTTGAGAGATATTTACAATTTTAAAAAAGGTTAAATTAAGGGTACCTACACAAATGCAACGAGCTAACCTTCAGCCAACCTAACTTGGTCTTAATAACCTTAGCTGTGGCAGGTCACTTAGTGGTACCTATGGCGTATCGCCGGAAGGAAGCCGGACGCCCACTGCCACCACTGCAGGAGTTGCCCCGAGGACACGACGCAGCATACGCTCCCTGAGTGCCCCGCCTGGGCAGAGCAGCGCCGTGTCTTACGGGCTGCAATAGGGGAGGACCTCGACCTCCCGGCCGTCGTCAAAGAGATGGTCGGGAGTCCTGACGCCTGGCAAGCGATGGCCTCCTTCTGCGAGGACGTCATCTCGCAGAAGGAGGAGGCGGAGCGGGAGAGGGAGTCCGCTCACCGCACCCGCACCGCCACCCTGTCAAATAGTGTCAATCCGCGCCCGAAGAACAGGGCGCTGGAAGGGCGATGGAACAGGGCAAACCGTGCCCTGTTCCATCCACCTTAAAGTGGCCACGGGCGGAAGACTTGGGGAAGTCTGTCGCCCAGCACTATGGCCCGAGTAGGCGATGTGGTCGGAGTGTGCCGCGTCCCACTCAGTGGATTAGCAGGAGAGGGGGGTGCACACCACACGCACCCCCCAACAGAGCCGGTGGCCGCATAGGCGGCCCGCCACCGCCGGGGTCACGGAAGAATGTCCACACGTACCCGTGACCCCGGCCGAATGGTGATGAGGCGAACACCCGTCTATTTTTAGTGGGTAGACGTCCTTTTCAGGGCGGAGTCCCACACACCGCGCCGTCCTCCCCGGGGCGACGTGAAGCATTTTCAGACGCAAAAAAAAAGGTCACTTAGTGGTAAAGCTTGTGTTATGTTAGGTTAGATTATGGGGGAAAGAAATGGGTGTGATTAGTTTTAAACGAATTTTAGGCAGGTCTTAGGTACGAAGAAGATCGTAGCGTAGGTACCTACCTACCTATAACTAGATTAACTTCCCTGCAATATTTATTTAGTTAGTCTATAATCACACAAATGCGGTTGCGGTCACCGGTCACTGCCGCCGCGGCCCGCGCCCGCCGCCCTGCAGTCTGCTCGTTTTACATTTGATCATGAACCCATAGATTAATATGTTATATTGCATGAACCACTCTAGCTTGTAGGTACCTGTTATAAGTATTATCTTATAATACCTACTTACCTACTTATTGTCTGTACTGAATCATCAATTTATTAATAATTAGATAGGTGCTTACAGTTCTTCTAACTCTACATAAATAAAATAGCACCGGATGAACGCAGGAATCACTTGACCGGTGTAAAAATAACTTTTGGGGAATTTTGGAGGTAGGTTTAGGAGGTAGGTAGGTTAAATACATAAACGACTAAAATGTAACAGTGTGTAAAATAAGTTTATACGTAAGGTACATGACAGCTGTCAAGTTGTCAGTTTTTACCATGAAATCACTACATGTGAAATCATTAAGAAACAGATAATAGTGGGCCAAAATGGCGTGATTTTTCTCAAATTAAAAGTTATTTTCTCATACCCCAGCATTGACTTATATCAATGTACCCCAGTCAACATTAAAAAAAGTACGACTAGAGTTTTAACAAGCGTAATACAGGGTATTTTTTCCAATATGTGTACCTTCGGTACATCATTTGGGCCGATTTCGATGACATCCTTTGAGAGCCCATTGTAACCCACTTCCCGGTGTTCAATTGATCTGAAATTTGACACACATAATGTAGCTCGGGGAACATTTTAATAAGACTAGGGGCCTGTTTCACCACCTCTGGATAGCCGCTAACCGCAAGATTAATTCAAAATTGGAATAAAATTTGTATGAAATTATTTGCTACCTACCTACCTACATATTAGTTACCTCTAATGCCTATAAATGCCTATTATGACAAACGTTAGTTAATTACCACTAACGCCTACGAGTGCCTAGCTATTCATAGTAGGCATTTGTATGACAGACTAGTTTGACTAGGTTTGGCTTTTTGGGACCAAAAAGCGAAGCCCAAAAGCCAAACTACTTACCTAGTCTAGAAATTGGGTTGCGGAGGTCTGATAGTAACCGTTTCGTGTATAAATTTATATTGAGAGTTTTAGTGGAATATAGATGTATTTTGTTTTGTACCTATTTATTATATGGGGAGGCCAACTAAACGCACTGCCCGGCACAAACAGCCACGTTTCTGAGAAAACCAAAATATAATCTATGTATACAATTTTTTTAACTTTCGTCGAGTTTTTTATTCGATTCGATAAAATTTGTATGGGACCAATCTGGAAGCACTAGCTTTGGGGTTAGAGAGATTTTTATTTCTCATAAGAATTTAACAATTCACTTACATGAGAACATTTAACATAATCTGATATTACAAATATATTAAATCTGGTCGGCGTACAGATAAATTAACAATAAGTTAGTAAATTGCAGGTAGTTTTAAAATAAAAAAGAATCATCAAAATCGGTTCACACAGTCGAAAGTTCCGAGGTAACAAATATTAAAAAAAAATACAGTCGAATTGAGAACCTCCTCCTTTTTTTGAAGTCGGTTAATAAAGGGTTATAAATTATGTACTGCGCAACCAAAAACTGACAAACAGCTTACTTCAGTCAGGCCATGTTGTCACTCAAACACAGAGTCTGAAAGTGAATATTTAGTATGCACTTAGGTAATATGAACATTTTAAACAAAGTCCAGCTGTCTGACCTAAATAATAACTACCTACCTAGCTCTAGCAATTCTATTATTTTTCTATTTCGGCCTAATTTAAAATAATGAATTTTTCATGAGATACACAACGGAAACATAATATTATAAAACCAGATTTCAAACTACTGTTTGTTATCATAACGAACGACGGAGAAAAACATCGGGAGCAAATCTACATTTCTTGTTTGTTTGTATTGAATAGGGAAAACCGTAACTACTCAACGGATTTGAAAAATTCTTTCACCATTAGACATCTTTACCGAGCTTATTCCCAGACCACACAGGCGAAGCCGCTGGAGGAATGCTAGTTATCTAATCATACCTAATCTATCCAGTGTGAAAACGGGTTAGAATAAAATATTATAGCTTGGCATTTTGTAAGAGGCAACGAGGCAAGAAATGATCTGACTTCCTCGGTGGTAAGAAGGAACTCTCGAGGTTTAATTTAATTGTCTGTCGTCTCGGATTCGTTCGACCATTATGACGTGTTTTCAGACTTTTTCACGTGAGATCCAGTAGCGGTACCCCTCTCGGTTGCGTTGCCATGAGCGGCGGCTGATGGTAAGCTGCTCGTGTGCATACATACCATCACGCTTGTAATCACCGAAGAGTTAGGCAGAGGTGTACTGTGTACTAATTTGTGGTCTGGCCATACAAAAACACAATCTACATAACAATACAGAGAAACTAAAAATATATCTAAATTCATACAAAGTATCTATATTTAATCTCTAGCAGCCCCAGCCAAACCTCTCACATTTTTTTAAATATGCTATGGTAAATATCTATCCTTACTTTAATATTATAAATGCGAAAGTAGCTCTGTCTGTCTGTCGCGCTTTCACGCCAAAACTACTGTACCGATTTAAATGAAATATGGTACACAGATAGTCAAGAGCCTGACTGCCTGAAAAGGACAGGCTACTTTTTAACGCGAAAGGGCGAATACAAGAAATACTGGAGCACGCGGGCGAAGCCGCTGGTGGAAAGCTCGTTTAACTATAAACTAAAGTCTGAAAAATACATAATAATGAACTCATACCTAAGTACATAATTATAAGTATCTATCTATTAGATTAAAACCACTGTGGTTTGTAGGTTTCTTATATTTATTTATGGGGCCTATTATCTAAACTTAATAATTGTTTTCTACACATATTGATACAAGCCACTATTATCAAAGATTCTTCAATTACTATAGATCTGTGAATGAGCGGGTGATAGGTCAGAGAACCCTTAAGTGTTGACGTCTTGAAAGCAGCTGCGCGAGCGACACGACGATTATGATGAGTCTCCGTGGAAATTCGCTACTGCGTAGTAAACTTCATATGCGCAGTTCGTCATAAAATGTGTGTGTGCGTGTGTAAAATAACAGATGTTTATGCCCACTTAATTGCATAGCACAAAATAATAGATTTAAAATGACCACTTAATTAATCTTAATATTATTATGATTTACGTTGACAATAATCATGGTATCTATGTAGTTACAGTTCGCGCCAAACTTATTGTCCGGGTTGAAGTGGGCACGAGCTAGAGAACTGTACGTACCTACAGTGACAGTATAAACTGTTCTTGAACTAAGTAGATAGACAATGATAATGATAATACATAACGAAATATATAGTATAGAAGCACCAGGAGGGACCCGTAAAGTTCGGGAAACCTGGTAAAATCGCTGCCCCCGCCCTAAGCGCCGTCACAAACCTACCGGTTCTGTTCTGTTCTGCCCAGAACAGAACATCAGTAACTATTTTTATTTAAAAACTATGCCCGCGACTTTGTTCCCGTAGAGGTTGATTGTTTTCCCCAGTTTTTGTAACATTTTTAATTGGGTAACAGTAAAAGAATTTTTCAAATCGGACCAGTAGCTCCTGAGATTAGCGCGTTGAACCAAACAAACAAACATATTCTTCAACTTTATAATAGTACCTATAGATTTATTTAAGTATCAGAGAACAGGGTTGGATTTCGTACTATACATTTTATAGTATTTGTACTATAATTTCATTATTTTGCATAATTATATTATTAAAACCAATAACCAACATAAAAAAACACAAAATTAAAAAATAAACTACAAATTACATAACGTCAGGTCTTCACTCGGTCACTCCTCAAGTTCCCTTCGAAAAATCTTGTCTTTGCGAGAGAATATTCAGTATAATAAACCTTATTAAGACTAAGATAAGACACAAACTGGCAGCACAATCCATATGCGGTAGCGCAAAAGTGGTAATTGTACTGATTTTATACCTACTTAGCATCAAACAAATATTGAAGAACTTATAAACTTGGAAGAGGTACATTTTACACAAACTGGTATTTAATTTTAAAATGACTAATAAAGTGAACTATAATTTTTGTACAAATAGGTCCTTTTCAATTTTTTGTACTATCGTTTTGAACGTGCCCAAATCCAACCCCGACTGAGAATGGCAGACAAAAGACGTCAGAGTGTAAATCATGACGTGTAAATTGACGTCACGTTTTGAGCGTTGCCGTTGCGTTTTGGAAATTTGCTGGGAAATTTAAGAACAGCTAAGTACTTTTTGATAATTAAATTTTACTATTTTATAAAATATTGTCTTTGCCCGCGACTTCGTTCCGTGGAAGTTGAATTTTCCCACCGTTTTGGCAACATTTTAAATTTATACTTCGCTCCTATTGGTCGTAGCGTGATGATATATTTATAGCCTATAGCCTTCCTTGGTACACAGGCTATCTAACACTGAAAGAATTTTCAAATCGGACCAGTAGTTCCTGAGATTAGCACGTTCAAACAAACAAACTCTTTAGCTTTATAATATTAGTATAGTTTCGATAAATTTAAAAAATAATTTTATATGTATGCTTTAGTAAATAAAAAGCTTACAAAAAAAAATTGACTATTTCGGAGTCACGTGCATAATCCCTAATGTCATTTTCAAAACTGTCAGACTGAGGTGACGTGTAACGTCTGTTCTGTTTCTGTCTGTCAACTGTCATGTGTGTGACGCGAACGCATAGACATATACCATATATATACTAGCTCTTTGCGCGAAGTTAGGGATGTGACATCCAACAAAAAAAATCGATTATTAATTAATCGATTATTTTTGTTTATAAAAATATCGATTAATAAATAATCGATTTTTCTGTAAAAAATTATCGATTTTTTTAAAATAATCGATTTTTCCTTATTTTATTAAGATATCAAATTAAAACTTTTGAAATATCTTTATTCATGATTTTACTTATTAAAATATCAAAAATAATCACAGTAGTAATCAGTCAGTAATGTAATAGTAGTAACTTAAAACAAAAAAGAAATCAAATCTCTGTGGGTAACGAATTGAGAAACAAGAGCTTTGGTAAGCGTTTAGAAAGTATTCGACTCCTTGTTTTTGTAATTATGCTGCCGGCTTTCGAAAATAGTCTCTCGACAGGAGCCGAAGAAGCAGGCACCAGAAGGTGCTTACACGCTAACTGTGTTTAGTTGTACGCAAAATACGCGCATTGACGTGGAGTTGCGGAAAACAGGCCGCTATACCATGTACTTACCTCATTAGTTTCATTACTGCTGATGATATCAAAATTTGATATCAAAAAGATTCCATGTGCTGTTTCAAATTTGTAGTATTATTGCAAGTCTTTAAAATTTTTGGGCAATATTTACATTGCGCATTACCAGATCTTGTTTTTACATTAAAATACTGTCGCCAATTACTCTTTGGCCTCTTATTCTTTAACATTGTCCAAAAACCACTCGGGCACACACAGTATACTTATTTCGTAGATAATTTTTACGCAAAAAGGAAACTCGAAGTTGACGAATTAAATTGTAGACAGAGAAAACGGATGCCACCTCGGTAAAACTAAATGATTGATTCACCAATCACTAGAGAAAATTTAACTTTACATGTCTTGTTATTGAAATATGAGATCTTATATTCACAAATAATTTATATTATAACGATTTCTATTTAAAAACTCAATAATATATTATGTAGTATTGCTTTTTGACAATACTTAAGATAATTTATAATATACGTTTCAATAAAAAGACGTAAAACGAAAAACAACGAATTTTCGTAAAAAAAATATGTAAAAATCAATTGATTACTCCATTTAAAACGTTGCGTTTAGCGCCATCTGTTAAAGAAGGTTTCTTATGATATTTTGTGTCGCTAAGGAAACCGTACGAAACAGTCTTGTCAAAATATTACGGAAAAAGAAAAATCTGTTATAAATGCTGTTTTAATAAATTTAATATTTTATTCATAATTTTACATTCCCAACTGTCCATTTCAAATTCCTCTCAACACCATCTAATGAAAGGTTTGAATATTTCCACGAAACCGATTTATCTTTAATCGATTTTTTTTTCACATCCCTACCTAGCGCGAACGGGACGGCCGACGGCGTAGACGCTAGACGTGGACTGACTGGAAATATTTTTCTTTTTCTGTTAAAAATCCTCAAAGTTAAAATCATAATATTATGATTGAAAGGTTAAAAGCTACTATTATTTAGATTTATCCTACATCAATAAAGTGGTCATAAAACGAGTAAACATAGAATTGAAAGATTCTCAGTATTTAAACCAAGAGAATGTCGTTGGATACCGTGCCAAAAGATCTCAGAGGGTTACGGGCTTGTTTAGTATGCTCTTTGATAAAGGTAATCATTACTAGTTAACCGTAATACTTGCAATTTGGTTTTATAACTTCATAGCTAAACTAACTTCCTATTGTCGTTCCCAGACATTCGATCAGTTTGAATATGATGGCTGTGACAACTGTGACGAATTTCTTCGTATGAAGAATAATAAAGACAATGTTTATGACTGCACTAGTAATAACTTTGATGGGTAAGTCCCTTTGTGTTGATCCATCGTTGATTGTACAGTGCCTGCTAGCTTAAAACATTAACATCAACAATAACATAACCTTAACACAACACCTTCATATAATACCTACAAAATATGCCTATGCTAGGTACAAATTAATCTGCAACAAAATTGAAATGTTGGTGCCGCTTTCTGTTTAAACTAAACTTCTTATCTATACCAATATTATAAAGAGGAAAGATTGATTATTTGTTTGAATTGAATAGGCTCTGAAACTACTGGACCAATTTGAAAAATTCTTTCACCATTACAAAGCTAAATCTTTACCAAGTAACATAGGACCTTACGGGCCAAGCCGTTGGCAGAAAGCTAGTTTAAAATATAAGCAAATTAAATTCTTCTGTTTCGGCCCCATACATTACATTCTGACTAATATCTACAAGAGAGATATACTTACACTTCTACGCACGAGTACATTAATATCTAGTTCCAGTTCCTAAGTAAAATTGCATTGTGTACAAGGTGGAAGGGACATCAATGCACATCTAAATACCATGAGTTCAATACATGATTCTGGACCTGCTTTGAAATTTTCTGTAACTTTTTTCATCCATTTTTCAATTTTTTCTGCAGTTTTTTTTTACTTGAATGTGTAAAAATACATTATTTCTATCTATCCAAATTAGATTTATAATAAAAAAATCATTATTTAATTTATTGCGGAACGCACGGGCGATAACATTCGCCACGGAGCGATATATTCGTGTTTTTAGCAATACACTGAGCGCTCAAAAATGACAATATCTGTAATAACAGATCATTTTCAACATGAATGACCTAGGTCATTTTATTTTTGACCATCATCCTCATGCAAATTTTCAGGACTACTTTTGACATTAAAAGGACCAGTTAGTATATTTATGTTTTTTTGTTATCTGTGGCAAACTCATGTAGGTCAGGAACATGAACATAATTACACTGTATACTTGTCATGATATCAAAGGGGCCAAGCTGAAAATGTCAGGCGGCCCCAAGTGACTCAAATCTCTTAAACATAGTGGTACAAATAAAGTAAGTATAAGTGATCACTAAGAGGAGTACATTCAATTGATATTCATCTCATAACCTAAAGCTGTAGGGCTGAGACAGCCTGATGTACATGATTATTTTCACTTATTTTAAACCATTGTCTTTTTAACCCCCCACGAAAAAACGACGGGGTGTTATAAATTTGACGTGTCTGTGTCTGTCTGTGGCATCGTAGCTCCCGAACGGATGAACCGATTTTGATTTTGTTTTTTCTATTTGAAAGGTGAATTAGTCGGGAGTGTTCTTAGAGCTATGTTTGATGAAAATCGGTCCAAGATGGCCGCCGCCACAAAATAGCGAATTACATATTTTTTCACAACTCCCTCAATATGGGGGTCAAATACAAGTAGAATACTATAACACTATGATAAATTTCAAATCCAAGATGGCCGCCACCACAAAATGGCAAGTTACATTGTGTGCGTTCGCGCAGCGGAATGTTGTTGAATTTAAAGATTTTAATTATGCAGATATTTAGTGTATGACGTCGTATAATTGTGTATGGTAAAAAAAAAATTGTGCACGCAGCCATTGTTGAGTAATTCACCAAAAACTGATTCCGCTGGGCGAACGTTGTCCTGGCGGAACTCTTTTTAATCCATAGACTTTAGAACAAAAAAGATGTGTCAAAAAATTAGTGTGTATTTGTGTGTAATTGTGTATGTATGAATAAAATTAGTGCATGCATAAACTTCGGAGAAATTCAAGTTTCCGCTACGCGAACGTTTGGCCATTAGCTAGTTTTCATATAAAGCGCTTACATAGAGAGCTGTAGATTTTTACATACATTGTTTTGAATTTGTGTGTATTTGTTTAAAAAACAGATTTAGAAAAAAACGTAGGGCTTAAAAGATAAAAATATAAACGTAAAATACGCTGATTAGGTCTTAGTTCTTAAAGTATGCACTTTGGGGTCTAGATTTTCACGTTTATACAAACCTTGTAAGTGTCTGCAACATGTTGCCAAGTATCAATGATGTTCCGTTAGTAATTAAAGAGTTATAGGACAATTTACCATGAATAGATCACTGTTTACAAAGCAGTCAAATATCACGACGTTCTAAGGGAATTGCATGGTAAAATGTATGCCAATAATTAGTGTATTCATTAAACTATTCACATGCAAAATTTCATGTCATTAAATTCAGTAATTAAAGAAAAACAATTATAATACTGACGAAGCATCGAAAACGTACATAACCCGACCAAGTTCAGATGGCTACAAAAAAGCGGCCGTGCCATATATCTAAGGAACGTTCTTAAACTTCCAGTATAGTATTTATTAATATGGTACAGTTGCGTACACAATCGTTAGGAAAAAAGAAAACAATTCCATTTCTTGAATTAAAAATATTTTTTTAATAATAACGCCACTATCTACGATAAAAATGCTGTAATAAGCTACAATATGATAAATATTTACCGAAACAGTAGTACTTACATGTGGTAATTTCCCTATGGGGTCTATAGTTAGAATCCTGATCCGTGAAATCTTTAATAGAAATTAGTTGTATTATTTTTGACTTAAATAATATATCTAGATTATATCTCAAGTCTCAAGCGCATACCTACTTAAATAAAGTACCTACGTAAATAGTACCTACTTTCTGTCATAGTCAAATACATTTAAAAAAGTAGGTGTACAAAAATAAATGACCTATAAATTATATCGAAACAACAATTGTGTTATCACCTGTACCAATTCAATACCGGTATTATACTGTAAATTTTGGGATGTTACCTAAATATATTGCACGGCCGCTTTTTTGTAGCCATCTGAACTTGGTCGGGTTATGTACGTTTTCGATGCTTCGTCAGTATTATAATTGTTTTTCTTTAATTACTGAATTTAATAACATGAAATTTTGCATGTGAATAGTTTAATGAATACACTAATTATTGGCATACATTTTACCATGCAATTCCCTTAGAACGTCGTGATATTTGACTGCTTTGTAAACAGTGATCTATTCATGATAAATTGTCCTATAACTCTTTAATTACTAACGGAACATCATTGATACTTGGCAACATGTTGCAGACACTTACAAGGTTTGTATAAACGTGAAAATCTAGACCCCAAAGTGCATACTTTAAGAACTAAGACCTAATCAGCGTATTATACGTTTATATTTTTATCTTTTAAGCCCTACGTTTTTTTCTAAATCTGTTTTTTAAACAAATACACACAAATTCAAAACAATGTATGTAAAAATCTACAGCTCTCTATGTAAGCGCTTTATATGAAAACTAGCTAATGGCCAAACGTTCGCGTAGCGGAAACTTGAATTTCTCCGAAGTTTATGCATGCACTAATTTTATTCATACATACACAATTACACACAAATACACACTAATTTTTTGACACATCTTTTTTGTTCTAAAGTCTATGGATTAAAAAGAGTTCCGCCAGGACAACGTTCGCCCAGCGGAATCAGTTTTTGGTGAATTACTCAACAATGGCTGCGTGCACAAATTTTTTTTTACCATACACAATTATACGACGTCATACACTAAATATCTGCATAATTAAAATCTTTAAATTCAACAACATTCCGCTGCGCGAACGCACACAATTACATTCCGTGTCAGGGGTTTTCTAAATTTTTAATTTTTCAGAATGATTGCTGTTATGAGCCCTGAAGATAGTTGGGTGTGCAAGTGGCAACGCATTAGTGAGTCTTTTGTTTTATTATTGCTTTGTTTTTAATAATAATTATCTATCTTATTTTATTGGATGAAACCCTTGTGTGCTAGTTGAATTTGGAATTTACCAATTTTCATATAACGGATCAACAAGCATCCAGATACAAAAAATTATGTTCATTATCTTAAAGTTTACCTAATGTAAATAACAAAAAAAAAGTGGCAACAACCTACAGGCTAAGGTGTAAAGTAGCAAGACCTTTTCTAGTAATTAGCTCCTCAATTGTACCATATCTATACTAATATTATAAAGAGGAAAGATTTGTTTGTTTGTTTGTTTGTAATGAATAGGCTCCGAAACTACTGGACCGATTTCAAAAATTCTTTCACCTTTGGAAAGCTACATTATCCCCGAGTAACATAGGCTATATATCATCACGCTACGACTAATAGGAGCGGAGTAGTAATGAAAAAAGTAGCAAAAACGGGGAAAAAATTATAAGACCACGCGGGCGAAGCCGCTGGCGGGAAGCTAGTAATGTATATTTGTAATTTGTCACTGTTTGTTTACCCAAATAAATTAAAAAATAAACCATCCAATACGAATATAGGGTATATTTACTAGGTTTGTAACTCAAGCTCATTTTTAATAATAATAATAATAAATATCTTGGGACATTTTTACACAGCACCGTCTAGTCTCAAACTAAGCAGAGCTTGTACTAAACCCATAGTACAAGCTGATCACTAGACAATGGATATAAACGTTTATAATTTTTTTTGTAAATATACAGGGTTACAGGTTAAGTCGACCTAGATCCGTTAAGGGCGTGTAGTACCCATCTTTTCTGACATATTTCACTATAGAACACCCTACCCCAAACCTAAACGTTTTCAAGAAAATCGACATTTAATTTTTTTAATAAAAATTATTAGTGCATCTTATAATTATTATTATTGATTTTTTACATGCGAATTAAGATGCTCTATGAATTTAATAACCATAATCCTACGTAGGTTAACTAAATACTTTGTTCTGAATGATTGAAAGTTAAAAAAGTTAGTAAAAAATTAAATTTAAATGTCGATTTTCTTGAAAACGCTTAGGTTTGGGGTAGGGTGTTCTATAGTGAAATATGTCAGAAAAGATGGGTACTACACGCCCTTAACGGATCTAGGTCGACTTAACCTGTAACCCTGTATAGGTACTTATAATATATAAGAAACACCCAGACAAACACAAACACCTAAGTTCATCACATAAATGTTTGTGGCTTGTGGTAATCGAACCCACAACCTCGTGATCAGCAGTCTGGTACTCGAACCACTAGACCACAGACGTTGTT
Source organism: Acronicta psi (assembly GCA_946251955.1). Lineage (NCBI taxonomy): Eukaryota > Metazoa > Arthropoda > Insecta > Lepidoptera > Noctuidae > Acronicta > Acronicta psi. The sequence goes on along the minus strand of OX276482.1, from coordinate 8,301,606 downwards.
GTGACAAGAAAGTGTCAAGTGTACTTATAATAACACAATTTTATTGTTTACAGATCGATTTTGTAAAGGAGTATATGCTATATCAGTATCAGGCAGATTACCAGCAGGAGTGATAAGAGAAATGAAGAGCAGAGGTTTTGTATACAGGCCCAGAGATACCAGCCAGAGATAATTTACTAAAACGAATCTAACTTCAAAATACAAATTAAAACATTATCAAATTGATGTCTCTTTTTATGTAATTAGAATATGTAGGTATAGTAAATTTGGCAGGCAGGTAGTGACTGGATGAAACAAGCCGAAGATCAGGCTATGTGGTATTTACTAAAAGAGGCTGACATCCAGCAGTGGACAAATACGGGCTGATGATGATAATCATAGTAAATTTAATCCCTATAATTTAAACATTGTTTAAATGTCTTGCATCAGCGGCATCAAGCAGGTTAAGGTAAAAATAAAACAAGTGTTTTATATTAAAACAACTTCATTTTCCTAAATATCTATACAACATTATCTTAAATAAAAATGATCTAAACTAATAAAATGCAAGACTATAGAAGTCTTCATACAACAAATAGCATAACACAGAAATATGACTGTAGTATTGAAATAATACTTTTGATATCTAAAGTGTAAAATGAAAGTTCAGGTATAAACAGCTTGTGTATAGCTGTTTATACCTGAACTTTCATTTACAAAAATTATTCATACATGTGATTGTGCTAACTTAAATCACTACCTATTGTAGTTTGTTTTCAACAGTCTGTTCACTATTCCCATACTGCATTTTGTGGCATATTATAAGTTTTGTTTGTTATACACAAAATTATTTTCTGTCAACTACTGCCTGATGGAGGGGCTTTGTACTCACTTTCAGTTCCCAGTACATCTTTATCAATTTCTTTGAAATCTATGTTCTGTTGTTTCATTGCATTCTGAAAACAAATTATAATAATTTCTATGAATAAAATAATGTTTGAAATAAGAATTTTTTTTAGAGCTAAATCATGAATTAGCAGTGCTTGTTCAACAACCAAAAAAAATATTGTTTATGTTTTGGATAGAAGATATATTACAGTACGTCCGTTATAACTTGGCGAGTCTGAACACAGGCTCTCCGAACTTCCGCGCAAGTACACTCGTGAAGAACACGGTTTTTACCAGATAAACAAACATTCGAAGAGAAAATATCTAATACCTAATAAGGACTGACGCAAATAACAAAATAAAATCAAAAACACTTAATAAAAACACACACAACTATAAATAAGACAACAATTACACTTAACAATGAACAAAGATAACAACAAACAAAAAACACAACGAAATAAAACGACGAAAACTTTTGTTACCGACTGTGGTCGAGACAGGGATGGCGACACGAACACCAAAAGTGTGACTGAGATATAATATTTCGTTAAATATATATTATATACACTAAAATGAATCGATTATAAGTGAAACTAATCGATACCATATTTATTCGGTTCAAGGATTGATGTGTTTATGTCTATGGTTTACGTAGGGTACGTCTCTAGCCAGACCTCATGCCACCATTTGGTTCCTAAAAAAGATTATTGCGCAGCCTTCTGCGCGAACTTCGGACTCGCCAAGTTATATCGGGCGTACTGTATGTAGGTACAGGTAGTTACTTGTAGGTATTAGCTGTACTCTACAGTGTGCTACCTGCAAAAATATATTTTTGCTATAATTCAAAGGATCCTGTGGGAATGTCTGACAAACAATCTGACATAATATTATATTTTATACATTCAAAGCTGCATACTAACAATCTAAAACTTATTTATTTAATTAACATTTCAAATGACAACTTTTTTAGTTTAAAGTATGCATGCCTTGTTTGGGTTTTGCATCTATAGTTCCAGAACCCAAAATAAACAGTAATTGGTGTCCATTACTTTCAACTCTTCTCCATAGGTCCCACTTTTTTGGAACCATGCTACTAGTTCGACTGTTCAAAAGTGCCTATAGTGCGTAGTGTGTATATGGTCTATTTGAAATAAAATATTTTGAATTTGAATTTAAATTTGAATTGAACTGTATTCTTTTATGTTTGTTACTTCTGAACTTTCGACTGGGTAAACTGCTTGTGCTTCCTGTTTGGTCTCATATAAATTTTATCGAAATTGATTGAGCGGTTTAAAAAAAATCAACAAATGTCTAAAAAAATTATTACCTCGCTTACCAGGGCAGTGCATTTAGTTAGTATACCCATATTATATAAGTAATAAGTATAAACAAAAACATCTATATTCCACAAAAAAAGTTATAATAAATTATTTTTAATAAGAAAAAAACCACCTTCAAAAAACACCTAGGAACTAAAAAACAGAAAAAAAACGGGTACATATGTACATTATGATTTCAAACTAACTTGTAGTCTGTGCCTGTAATACTGGTTTAAATATGACTTGTTGATTGTTTGTTTGGTCCAGTTTCGACAATGGCATACATGAGAAAACCACAAAATCTACTTTCCACTAAAATAATTAAAAACACTCGAACTAAAATGTAAATAATAATTGGTATTGGAGTCAGTGCCAAATAAACAGTCAAGAAAAATGTTTAAATTTAATAAAAATAATTTATTATAAATTTAGGTAAAACAGAGATGAGAATAGGCAAATAGGAAGGTAATTAGTTAACTGCATAAATAATAATGTAGTTGTATGTGGATATATTTAATTTTAAATAACTAACTATTATTACTATAACCTTACTAAAGTGAAAACTAAGTTTCAAGCCTGTGGTTCTTTTCAAACCCTTGCATACAAAATACTTGCATAAAAAAGTTATCAATTTTATTGATCGATTGATATTAAAATACCTTTACACAGTCCTGATAAACTTTAAAAATCCCGGCGCATATAGAATCATCGTGGTCGCCCTTTAAAAATCTTTCAGAAAACCAACTATTGAAACAATCGTCATATTTTTTCTTGAGCTCAGTGCATTCTTCCCCAATGCTATTCATGATATTAGTATAAATCCGCAACAAATGGCTTTTGTTATAAAATATTTTGTAAAAAGTCCTACGACAGGCTGCGACTCCGTGCTTCGTGGTTATCAGTTGACTGACAGTGACAATTGACAATTTGACACTATTGAGTGAGTGTGAGTTCGGGACTGCGGGGCGGGGGGGCTGCCTGCCAGTAGCGTTAACAATAAATTTTATTCATTCATTAATTCATTCTTGGTCCTGAAATTATACAAATCGAAGATCATTACACAATTCAAAAGAATTGTTAATAAATAATCTGAAACATATATCATATTAATAACAATCAACCCAAACACTGTCCCACTACTGGCTCTCAGGCATGCAGGTTTCCTCACGATGTTTTTCTTCAACGTTAAAGTGAGTGATAATTACGCACATTGTATGATTTCCAAAATTCAGGGGTGCGTGCCTTGGATTCGAACTTGAGACCTTTGACTTGGCAGTCCAGTGGTCGATGATGGATGGATGAAATTATCTGACATTGACTCAACCTTTACTCATCATTCATATCATTTTTAAAAAAAAGCTAGAAGGCGATTTGACTGGCGAGCAGTCAAAGCGTCTGGTGTAGTGGTGTACTGAACCAAAAGACGCAGGTTCGAATCCTTCCCGCCAGCCGATTTTTTTCTTCATTATAATACTACTAAAACTTGTAATCTTAGCGTGAAAATACTTAAAAAAAGATAAAAGCAAGAAGTGCAAAAATACTTATAGATTTTATAAAACGTCTATATTTTTGGGTATTTCCGAATACTATATTTTTGTGTACTATTATATAACATTTTTTATTATTTATTTTGACATATTACAAAATGAAAATAAAACTGTGCAGCAGATATGGTATCCCTAAAGTGTAGATGACAGTCGCCGCAGACGAACAATTTCCGCCGGGAATTCTTCTGATAAGGTAAGAAGGTATTTTTTGTCAACCTATTAATATGGTACTTTCTTTTTAAATTGGACAATGATTTCAATGAGTAATGTTTTTTAACTTCTAGCTACTTTTTGGGGTAAAATTTATGAATCAGGCAGCTTTTTGCAGAAGATTTAGCCATGACTAGCGTGATTTAGCTACAAGATGATGGTACAGTTGGCCACACTGATAAAAAAGTCTAACCCAGCGTTGCCAGATGTTTTAGGAGTTTTTTTGCATGTATGACCAAAAGACTAAAATCGTACGTAAAATAGTACATAATAACTTCTTAAGTACCCCCTAGTATTTTCAAATTTTTACAAAGAACATTAAAATCCTACCTATTGCCGTCCACTGCTGAATGTAGGCCTCCCTAAAAGAGCGCCAACCAAAGAACAATATTATAATATAATTAATAATTTTGTGGATAGGTACTTAAAGAACATGGTGATTGTGTTTTATTTCAACTAACCAATGAAATGGTCATAATAAAGCTAACTAAAGAACGTTATTTACCAATTGTACGATCTCTCTATTAAACGTCTGGCAACACTGGTGACTGGTCTAACTAGGGATGTTCGATCCAGGGGCTTTATATCGATATTCCGGATCGTAATGTATATAATACATTGTATCAATCCAAATATCGATCCGATTGATTTGATACGATTTTTTGGATAGTCCCAATATCGTATCAACAATTTTAAAAATGTTTAATATGTTGTTATTTGTAGCTTCAAAGTTTAAGTAGTAGGTAAAAATTATAATCTTGATAGCTGCTCTGGATCTTGGTGATTGTAGATTTTATTTAAAGTAGGTGGCCAACAAGAAAAGACTTTCGAAGGGCACAGACGTTTCTACCCACAGAACAATATTATTTGTTTCTACAACTGACAAATAACGTAGGGCTTGGTTGATTTTTTTTATGAAATTATCTATAATCTCAAGTAATCATGCCAAAATTGAAGGTATATTGTAAAATATAAGATAATATAACTACTGATTTAATAGTCCACCGCCAGAGAAATATTTATATTAATATGAACTTGTTTGTTGTTATAAACCATACTTTGGAGCTAAGGAATGCGGTATTAACATTATGAATAAATATTAAGGTTACAGATTGTTTCGATCCGATCGGTATTTGTATCGATCCACTAACGGATCGAATGCCATTGTATCAATACAAAAATCGGTTGGATTGTATTCCATTGTATCGATTCACACAAGTATCGGATCGGATCGAAAATGTGAGTACTGGCCATCCAGTATCAATAGATAATAATTGTAATGGTATAAGAAACTTGACACAGAATTAAAGAACATAGGTTTCAAAGCATCAGAAGCTGACCCATGTCTATACTTACTAGAGAAAAGAGGAGTTAAAATCATAATAATTATCTATGTCGACGATTTATTATTTGCCTATTCATGTCCTAAAAAGCTGCAAGAAATAAAAGACCTGTTAAATACGAAATTTGAGTTAAAAGACTTAGGAAAACCTAAACGGTTAATAGGGATAGACGTTACTTATAAGGGAGATGAAATCAAATTGAACCAGGAGACGTACATAGAAGACACTCTTAAAAAATTTAAAATGGAAGATTGCAAGGTCACGTCTACACCCATGGAACCAGGTCTTAGACTAGAAAAAAGAGAAAAAGATAAAAGAAACGATCAGCCCTACAAAAATTTGATTGGGACACTCATGTATCTGGCGGTAGCAACTAGACCGGATATTATGTTTGCCATAAGCTATCTCTCCCAATTTAATGACTATTATGGAGAGGAGCATTTCAAGTGTGCAAAAAGAGTACTAAGATACTTGAAAGGAACAAAAAGCGTCGGTCTTGTATTTAGAAAAACACGTACAGAATTACATGGTATCGCTGACGCAGATTGGGGTGCATGCAAGCTCGACCAGAAGTCTTTTTCAGGCTATTGTTTTAAATATGCTGGAACGGCTATAAGCTGGATGTCGAAGAAGCAAAAGATTGTAGCGCTATCGACTGCTGAAGCGGAATATGTCGCCTTGACTGAAGCTGCAAAGGAGGCTATTCACTTGAGAAATCTATTCAAAGATCTTGGGGCCAACTATGAAAGCATAGTCATATTGAACGACAATCAAGCCACTCTAAAATTAAGTCAAAACACAATGGTCACTTCCAAGTCCAAACATATTGACTTAAAAATGCACTTCATAAGAAATTGTGTAATGGAAGGCGTGATAAAGGTGAAGTATCTGCCAACGGAAGATATGGAAGCAGATATTCTCACTAAAGCCCTAGCTGGCCCGCGACTATTGAAGTTGCGAAGCAGCTTAGGAGTTCTGAACTCCTAATGACCAACAACGACATTCCAGTGAAGAGGAGTGTGAGTACTGGCCATCCAGTATCAATAGACACTGCAAGTCGTTGTTTTGTTTAGTTACCTTAGTGACCAAATAACAGTCATGTCATATAAAATAAAATATTATAAAAATATACTTTGGTCTTGCCATGAGAGAAAAAAAAAAAAAAAAAATTGGTCATGCATTTCTATAATAATTATCGATAGTTAAAACCCTCACAGAAAATCCCTAGGTCTAACCTCAAAAAGGGAAAACGTCAAACAAAAATCAATCAAACGCACATTTTTATAAATTTGTGTTGGTGGACGGAGTTCATAATATTGTTCAATTTAATTCATAATTGAATTGAAGTTATTTTTATTAGAATGGATGATATATTGAGGGACAGTCGTTTCACAAAATATCTTAATGATCCAAGATATCGCCAAATTCCTAAACATGAAAGAAAAGTTAAAATAGATAAACGTTTTCAGTGTATGTTTAATGATGAAAAATTCAAAGTGAAATACACAGTGGATAAACGTGGACGGCCTATTAACGAAACTTCTACGGAAAATTTAAGGAAATATTATGAGGTAGAATCTGATGAAACTAGCAGTTCCGATGCAGAAGTTGATGAACCAATAATTGCAAATAAAGAAAGGACATCAGAAAATAAATATGCCCCAGGTCGCTTTGTGAAACGACCGTTAAGTGATGATAAGAACGTTGATGATGAAGAAACAGAACTTGGCTTTCATAATGATAAATTAATTCGTGGCAAACTAGATAAAAAGGTTAAGAATAGGTTATTAGATCTGGATATAGATTATGCTCGTGGAGAAGGTGAGCCCCTTAACCTTGTTATTAGAATAAAGGTTGAAAAACCTGTAAACATGCACATCTATCAAACAATGTTTTAAGTAACACACACATACAGACAACAAAATGTATGTCTTATTTTCGAGTGCATACATAATAATGTTGAACCTATATTTCTTAGAGGGTTAGGTAGAAGTTTAATTATGTACAATATCTGTTGTTTTATTTTGCTAATAATGAGGCCTTTATAAACTACTACAGACATGCATCAGTGCTTGAGCAATGACAATGTTAATGAAAAGTACCAATTTATTTTGTAGGAGTTATACAAACTGACAGTTCTTCAGACGAGGACAGTAGTGAAGCAGAACAAGATAGTGATTTAGATCATGAATGGGGAGAGCTTGATGCTGATGCTGGAAGTACTGAAGAGTCAACAAAAAGGTGTACCATCACTATTTATTTTTTCAACGAAATATATACATAATATTCTATATTGCACACAAACCATTATATAAATGGGTCACCTTACCACTAACATGTTACCCATGATCTCTTATGGCTAGATCATGCTAGCAGCACATACACACAAAGTTTAAATAGTCTATGAAAGCTTGCAGGTGTAGGGTTTTAATATGAGTGTTTATAAAGGCATAATATTATCACCATATATGAGTGTTAGAAACATGATTGTCAAGGTTTTAGCTTTGTATCGACTCTCACACTATTTGTTCAACTATATTTTTAACCAGTGAGGTAGCCCTCAAGCTAGATTAAGAATGTGGTTTATGAATTAAATTTCAAATAATATTCATTCTTAATAGAATTGCCATCTGCAACATGGACTGGGACAATATAAAAGCAGAAGACTTAATGGTTTTGCTCAACTCATTTTTACCAGCAGGTGGATTTATTAAGAAAATAACAGTAAGTCACAATAATTTTATAACAATTTAAGGTTTGATTTAGGCAGATGTTCATTTCTTTTATGATTGTGGTAGCTTTAAGACCCATCCTCCTCCTCTGATGGTTACTGTGGAGTTAAAAATGTATCGGTTAAGATATACAATTCTGTAGTACATTAATTTGATCTATCTCATAAGGTTTAAGAGGCTGTGCACAAATTTGACTCAATTTTTCAAAATTTGATTCAATCGAGTTCTATGTTTCGGCTCGAGGTTGGGCGTAGTATCGTATAAACAATTTTGATCTTTTCAATAATAATTATCACAAATAAATGATGGCCCGATGGTTAATGGCGCGATCGAGTTTTTGCGCTCGATAATATAGCTCAATGTATCTATTATTTTCACAGTGAAAATATTACTTTTTTGAAAATATAAATTTACGTTCTATTTAAAGTATAACTTAAGTTTAATACACTATTTTTTAAATTTCGTAAAAGTGCCTCTAAAAAATAGAAAAAAATACATATTTGACTGGAAGTTTTCCAAAAATAACATTATTTCATCATTTTTTTCTGGTATATTTTGTATAAAACTTGAAAAAAGTAACCTGGCTCTCTAAAAGAAGAGTATGTACTGTATTTAATACATATTTTTTACATTCATAATTACTTATAGTTTCTTGGCTAGCGACGATCAAACGTCACTCGAACGCAACTTTTCGGAAAAAGAGTTGTCAATATTCGTGATTTACCACTAATATGGAAATAATTTAAAAAATCCACTTTGGCTCTAACATAAAAGGAACTGTTCTTTTCAATTCATGGCTCAGTTTTTATTTTCTCCTATTCGGTTCCTTGCAATCGATGATCAAAATGTATCAAAATGGGTCGATTTGTAGGACGGACCCTTAACAAAAATATATTTGTTACAACATCATAATTATTACAAATCTTTGAATTATTTCTCGGCTTTTCTCTAAAATAATGTGCATATTTACCACATATTATAATAATAATAATAAAGCTTATTAATTCCATTTCTTAATCTATTTTTACATGATAAATGTTAGTAGATATTTACAATTATCTTTGAAATGGATCCCTTTTGGATAAAAGCCTCCCCCATTTTTATCAATTTTTCTCTATTCGTACTGAGATTCCACCAGTTCTTGCCAGCAACTTCTATTATCTCGTGTCCAACGTTTCTTTGGCCTTCCAACTTTTCTCTTGCCTAATGATCCTGTCCACTTTGTAGATTGTGAAGTCCACCTTTTGTCTGTATTCCTTGTAATGTGACCTGCCCATTGCCACTTCAGCTTCAGTGCATGTTTGAGAGCATCTGTCTGGTTTGTCTTCTTTCTTATTGCTTCGCTTTTAACTTTATCTATTTTTCTTAGTTTTGGGATGCTTCTTTCCATTGCACGTTGGGTCTTCACAAATAAAATTAAAAATAAAATAATAACATACACTCAAACTCTTGGTGAAACTGCATTAAAATATGTTGCGTAGTTTAAAAGATCTAAGCGTACAAACAGCGGGAGCGACTTTATACTAGACATGAGCGCCGCGCCGGCGCGCCGCCGTCGCCGTGAGTTCATGTCGGCGCGCCGCCGCCGAGTGTAGCACGCGGCGCGCCGCCGCAACTTGCTTTTTCGCGCGCACGACCGGCCCGACCGCGTCCCTTCGCCGCGCCTAGAGTTGCCAGGCGTCCGGATAAAGCCGGACATAAGTAGTTAGGCTTTTTGATTGCCTGTCCGGCCAAAATAACAAACCTAGCCGCAAACCTAGTCCGGCAAACCTAGCCGCGCCAGTGACTCACACATGGTAGTACTGCAGGTCACGGAAACCGTGAATCGTATCACAGTCGAGCGCTTACCTGTAGTAGTACCTGTAGTATATGTGAGCGGAGTCACTAACAATTAAAACAAGCCGCTGAAGGAGATCAGTCAGTTTTTACCACCTGTAAAGTGTCACTACCTCTACATGATGCAGGAGTATACAAGCTTGATTGTGACTGTGGTCTCTCTTACATAGGCCAAACTAAGCGAAGCGTAAGGACCCGCGTAAAAGAACACAGCTAATGTCAAACTCCGCCGTTCCGGAAAGTCTGCAATTTATGAACCCTTGACAAGGCCCAGCATTACATCAGATTTAATAAACCACAAGTCCTCGCAAAAGTTAACCGATTCCTACCCAGGATGATTCGTGAGGCTATTGAAATTAAAAAACTCCCAAATTTCAATAGAGGACATGGCTGGGTCCTACCACCTGCTTGGAACGCAATTATAGATTTATCATCAGCCCGTATTCGTTCACTGCTGGACGTAGGCCTCCTTTAGTGAACGCCACAGAGCTCGATCTTTAGCTCTTTTCATCCAGTTGCTGCCAGCTACCTTCTGCAGGTCGTCACTCCACCTGGCTGGCTGGCGGGCGTCCTACACTACGCCTGCCTAGACGTGGTCTCCACCTAAGAACTCGTTTACTCCAACGATTGTCGGTTCTCCGAGAGACGTGACTGGCCCATTGCCACTTCAGCGTGCTAATCCTTTTAGCTATGTCGGTTATTTTGGTTCTCTGACGTATAACCTGGTTACGAATTTTATCCCTCAGAGAGACTCCGAGCATAGCTCTCTCCATAGCTCGCTGTGAGACTTTTAACTTATGGACCGATCTCGCCGTGATGCCATGCCGAGTGTCCACGTTTCAGCTGCGTAGGTCATGACTGGTGGGACGCGCGCATCGAAGACTTTCGTCTTAAGGCAATGTGGAATGAATAGCGAGAAGACTTGTCGAAGTTTACCAAATGCAGCCAGTCCATCCCAGCTGAATCGTCCTTTCGGCTTCCCTCTCGAAGTTGTTTCTACCTACTTGTATTGTCTGCCCTAGGTACACGTATTCCGGAACCACTTCGGACGACCGGTCTCGGGGTAATAAGGTCGTTAAACATAACCTTTGTTGTATCTGTGCAAGACCGAAGGATACGGTGAGCTCGTTGGCGTGAATCGGACTGCCAATAATTAACAAAAATGTAGGGTAGCTGTTAGTAATTAAAACGTCAAGACGCCTACCACCTTAGTCACCCGTGACTATGGACGCTGTAAAGGGTTCGAAACGTCGGGATTCAAATAATATCAATATAACGCGATAAAATCCGTAGTTTTAATTCAGTTATGTATTTTGCAGACTCCATAAACTAATAAACGGCATTTTTTTGTAAGTTTACTTATGCATAATTAAATATTTTATTATAGGTAGGTATAATATTTTCTGATCCCAACTTATTATTTAGAATACTGCAAAATTGTAATAAAAAAATAATTATGTTGCTATAAAAAGCTTTTTTGGTGACAACAGTATGATTTTCGTTATGCTATTTTTAAGAAATCTCTCCCTTTTAAAAAAACACTATGGCCCACGGCCGGCCACGCCGCGCCGCCGCGACGCCGCCGCCGCCGTGGAAATTTTTTGGCCACGCCGCCGCCGTGAAATTGGCCATCGGCGCTCATGTCTACTTTATACTAGAGTAAAGTACTCTATTGGAGCAATTTTTTAATTATTATATGAATGAACCTGAACTCATTATCACAAAATTTCATATTCTCTAGATTTATCCATCTGAATATGGCTTAGAAAGAATGAAGGAAGAGGAAATACGTGGTCCTATAGAATTGACAAAAGATAAACACGAAGATTCATCTGAAGACGAAGGCAATGAGGAAGGTAAAGTGCTCCTATAATACATAATTATTTTCGCATTTCGTTCCTCAGTGCGCGACAAGTATGTATAATTAATGAATCCGGACCAACATAGTATTTCGGGTCGTGTATATACTCAACGTGTATATTATCTGTCAGCTTAGACCTTAGGTATCTCTCTCATCTCAGGGATGAGAGAGATAATTTGAAAAAAAAAACAAGGCTATAAAAGGCCTTCATCGACAATCCATACACTGTCCCACTGTTGGGCACGGGTCTCCTCTCAGAATGTGAGGGATTAGGCTATAGTCAACCAAGCTGGCCTAATCCGGGCTGACAGACTTAGTTTGTCATAAATATAATACAACAAAAATACTAAACACTAGCTTCCCGCCAGCGGCTTCGCCCGCGTGGTCTTATAATTTTTTCCCCGTTTTTGCTACATTTTTCATTACTACTCCGCTCCTATTAGTCGTAGCGTGATGATATATAGCCTATGTTACTCGGGGATAATGTAGCTTTCCAAAGGTGAAAGAATTTTTGAAATCGGTCCAGTAGTTTCGGAGCCTATTCATTACATACAAACAAACAAACCTCTTCCTCTCAAAATCTTTCCTCTTTATAATATTAGTATAGATAATTACAAAACATTTCAGGTTCGTCATATCACATGGAAAAACTACGCCGATACCAATTAAATAGACTAAAGTATTTCTATGCAGTGGTAGAATGCGATTCAGTTTTAACGGCTGACAAGTTATATACCGAGTGTGATGGTATGGAGTACGAAAGCAGCGCTACTCGGCTTGATATGAGGTTTATTCCTGATGACGTTACTTTTGATCAGGTATGCAGCATTGCGCCTTATTTATTTGACCAGAAAGGTAAAACTTCAGTAAAAGTGCAACAATTTAACGACAATTTGGGATATTATACAGGGGGTTGTTCCCAAAGGTCCACAACTCTATTGTTCTTGAAAAATGAAAGTTCATTCTTTACTTCCCAATGAGTCCACAGAATTTTAAAATATGAATTATATTCGTTCCCAACGGGTCCATGACAGTGTTTGGTACAGTCAGTTTACAAACATTTAATTACAACATAGAACAGGAAAAAATACTAGTGTGATGTGGAAAAACTGGCACTGCTGTCTCTTGGCTATTTAACATATAACTTCCAGTTTTTCTGTTTAGGAACCCCACGAAGAATGCAAGAAACTGCCAGACTTGACAAAATACAGGCCTCGGCTATTTACAACTACGGCACTGCAGCAAGCCAAGGTCGAGCTTACCTGGGATGCTACAAACCCAAACCGTACTGAAACTATCAAAAGCGCACTTGATGGAAAAATTGATGATTTAGATCTAAAAGACTACCTAGCATCTAGTAGTGAAAGCGATGGTAACATAATAAAATTATTTTCTATTGACAATAACATAATCATATTTCCTATTTCAATTCTTTTAAATAGAAAATTTGTCTTTCTCTAATTGAATACACTGTGCCAATACATAGGACTTTTGTTTATAATATAAAATGTTATAATGGAATTTATTAATTAAATTATAAGAAACGTTAGGTATCATTTACTAGCTTTCCGCCAGCGGTTTCGCCCGCATGGCTGGGTATTTCTTATAACTTTCATCCCCTATTTACACCCTTTACAGAACTTTTTCGTATTAAAAAGTAGCCTGTGTCTTTTCTCAGGCTCTAGACTATCTGTGAATAAATTTCATTAAAATTGGTTCAGTAGTTTTGACAGTTCAGACAGAGTTACTTTCGCATTTTAATATTAGTAAGGATTAAAGACATACATATACAATAAAAGCTCACAACTACTAATAAATTATTTTTTTATACAGAAGACAGTCAAACTGAAGACATTGAAACAAAGCCTGAAATTCAAGATGAAGACCCTATACAAAAATATAAAAAGTTGCTTGAAGACATCGAGAAAAAAGATAATAAAAAAAGCAATAAAGGTATGGAAATGGAGATAAGTTGGGGAATCGGGATTAAAGACAAGGCAGAGGAGTTAGTCAAGAAAAAAATAAATGCAGGTATGACTTACGTGTTTTAAAATAGTGGTATTAAATAAATAATTTTAGGCTACTTTAAAATAAAAAGATATTCAGGAGGTAATAATTTTGTTTTATACTTTGAAATGTTGATTTTCAGAAAATAAAGAACTTACGCCATTCGAAATGTTAATACAAAAGCGCAAAGAGAAGAAAAAGCAAAAGAAAATGAAAAACAAATCGACAAAAGAAAAAAATGAATCTTTATCCGATTCGGACAGCGCCAGCATATCAGATGATGTGCCTTCTGACATTGATATGAATGACTCATACTTTGCTGAAGAATTTAGTAAACCAGAATTTAAAAAATCTAAATCCGGTAGCAAAGAGAAAAAGAAAGAAAACAATGGTTGTGACATAGATACGAACGACGAAAATAATAAAGCACAGTTAGAATTATTACTAGATGAAGAAGATGGAAAAGCACATTTCAGTCTTAAAAAAATTCAAGAATCTGAGAGTACCAAAAAATCTAAAAGAAAAAAGAAATTAAGGGCGAAAATGAATGAACAAAAACAATCTCTGCCAGATTTTGAAATAAATGTAAATGACGATCGATTTTCAGCATTGTACAATTCTCATTTGTATAATATTGATCCAAGTGATCCTAATTTCAAGAAAACAAAGAATATGGAAAAGCTTATACAAGAAAAATTAAAGCGCAGACCAGTTGACGTACCTCCTGAAGATCAACGGCCTAAAAAAACGAAAGAAGATATTGAACTAAGTATTTTAGTAAAGAATGTTAAAAGAAAAACAAAAGATGTTTTAAAAAAATAAAAGTTATGCATTTATTTTAAATTTATCTTCATGATTACAATAGTATAAACTTCACAATAACATAGAAATGTCATGATTATAATATAAAATTTGTAAATGGTAAACGGATATCATTACTTAACAATTTCACACCTACACTTTTTATGTTTTTCCCCATTATGTTACCTAGCTTTAACCACGGGCTTCGCTGCTGCTAACGTTGAACCGTCGTTACACCACGGAGTTGTATTTATAATCCGATGACTGCGTCATAGTAACTATCTGTGCCCAATTTCAGCCTGTGTCGAGATAAGTCATTCACGGTTTCTTTTCTAATAATTATTTATTATCTTACTATAACTATATCGAGTTCAAGTTGCTATACTGGAAGTTAACGCTTTCTTTATTTCTCTGCCCAATGCGGCTCCTAATGGCGGCGGCACAGCATTTCCCACCTGTGAACACATAAATAAGACATCAAGATACCAATGTGGTTATAGCACGTCTGTTTTTTCAATTGCCGTAGAAGCATTTGGCGTTGCCCCGGCCAGCATTTCGGGAAATAAAAGGGAACTAATTAACAAACCGACTTTAAAGTATATTATGCATATATTTTATACACCTTATTTTATATAAATCCTCCTTGATCATGCTGTAAAACATACTAAAATGCATGTGCACCATACATATTTATGTGCACCATACATATTTATGTCGAGACTTGTCTGTTTGCCTACTACCTAACATAAGAATTATCTTTTAGTTGATGTATGAGCTTGTATTATGGGTACTAGGAAGGGTACTAGACAAATTTTTAACACAATATTTATAGCTCTAAACAATTCCGAAATATAAAGCAGAGAAAGAAAAGTATTGGGCTGGGCTTTGGCTGTTGTTTTATATAATTTTAATCCAATATTTTTCTTTCCGATTTTTATGGCTGGGTTAAAGTTTGCTCGTGCCAACTTCAACCCGGATAATAAGTTTGGCGAGAACTGTCATTATATAAGTATTATTTAATGTTACCTGTCTATGTTTGTCCTGTACTGAACCGGCAAATATGTAAGTGTCCCGGAAGCCCTGCGATCGTGCGCACTCCCGTACTGACACGACGCGGTTCTGTTCAGGATGCAGCACCCGACCTTGCTTGCCCATCGGCTCGGGGTCTGTCACGGTCGTGCTGAAGTACCCATCCCAACAGACTCTACCTACAATTTTAATACACGACATAATTTTCTTTTTAATTCTTTTACAATATTTCTTACGTAGATCTGATTTTTTATTAGTATTACTAGTAGGTGATGTTTTATATTTTAAGTAGGTTAAATGGCCCTCATTCCATAAAATTTGCAGTAAACAGTCACACCGCATTGAAATGCTGCATCAACGTTATTCTGCTCAAAGCAAGAGGCGTATATTATGAGACTGAGGTGTATTACCGTAGAGTCCGGCCCAGTTGTTGTGTCGGTTGCCGGTGTGCGGCAGGCACCAGGGGATCAGCGTGTTCTCCTGCTTGTCGTGCGGCGAACAGACGCCGCCGGCCGCGCATGCGCACACGCCGCGCAGCGCGCCCACTGACGACCGACCGTTCCTCTTATCGTCGTACCGGTACTGCAGCACCTGAAGACCACATCCTATGTACTCTCAACATTTCAAGCTTTCGTTTTAATAACACACAAAAATGGTGTTACAATACCTTGCATTTAGTTCCATCTGATAGTGCCACTGATATGTTAGGCAGATCTCTCCAATCGGACCCAGCTGTAGTAGGCACTCTACATATTCTTGCTTGAATTAAGGGCGCCATATTCTTGCAAATATGGTCCCGCAGTTTAGCATTTTCATCTTTGCTTCTCACTAATCGTTGGAAATGACTCTCTGGCATAGATCCATATTCGATTTCTATTTTATTTGCGCCGTTGCATATTCGTGGCAGATCGCTCATTGCATCACGTATTGTGCAAGTTCTCCTAGGAGCTGATTCGTCCCAATGAATGTTTGTAACAAATCGTTTGCCGTCTATAGTTGTTGTGAGAGTGCACGCGCGTCTGCTGAACACATGAGTGGGCTCCGGATAAAACGGTAGGGAGTACCCTGGCGCTGCTGCTAATATAATAAGCCTTCGTCTCGTCTGTGGTACACCATAGTTTCCGGCCTGCAGAATACCAAACGTACACTGGTATCCCATGTCGAGAAGGGCTCTCAGTGTCAGTTTTAAAACCATACCTTTTTTGAATGCCACGAAGTTTCTAACATTTTCCAATATAAAATATTTTGGTCGGTAAAAATCGCAGTAAGATAGGTATGAAGCTACCAGAGAGTTTTTGAAATTAGAATATTCTCTTGAATTGAACCTGTTCATTCCAGAGAAACCTTGACATGGCGGCCCACCGCATAACAGTTCTACTTCACCCTGCATAGGAAGCCGTAATCCGCCAACACTATGTGTTGCTCCAGACATCGCCTCCCTTAGTAAAGCATTACAGTCTTCATTGAAAACAATGCAGTTCTTATTATTGAGAGCATATGCATGTGCAGCTGCTTCAACATTTTCTATAGCCCATCTACATTCAGCCAAACCAGCTTGGTGCAGGCCTTCTGATAATCCCCCACATCCGGCAAATACATCTAGAGTTCTTAAAGGTCGCACAGAAATATTTTCCTGCTTGTTCTCAGTTGTCTCGAGAGGTTTGCTTGACTTGCCTTTGCCTTTACCTTTGTCTTTGCCTCTATCTGTACGTCCAACATTCATAGCATAATTTGGGACATCTACACACTGACCAGAAGATTTATCAAATGCCATTCTAAAGTAAAATCTAGTTGGGTCTCCTTCTAACCACTCAGACAAGGAGTATGGTTGTGGAACATTTTGTTCATAAATTAAATGACAGACTCCAACAACAGCAGAAAAAGACACATCACGAATTTCTTCACTCCAATATACGACATTAACATCTTCATGCTGAGGAAATCTACTGGTTGTATTCTCAGGTCTGTAAAGAACATTTATTTTTAAATAAATGTCTTGTGGAACAATTAAAGGACCATCTCCTATGGCGGTTATAGCAGCAATGTACCCAACACAGAACGGTTCGCCTGTATCTATGTTCGATCCTCGCAAGTTATTGTCACTCTTTCTATAATATTCAGGGTAGATATCCTCATCAACTTTCTCTAATTTTGCTTTCATATTATTGTTGGCATTAGTTAGATTATTTTTTAACTTAAAAGTTCCTGGCTTGAGAAATACACCACAGCCTTTCTTGTAATTGTAATCTTGCCACCGTACTAATGTCCATTCGGTCCTATTGCTTTCTGACACTAAACTGGATTTTTCTAACAATTTCCCAGAAACTTTTGGTATGTTTTTAGCATCTCTTTTCGTTTTCCTTTCACAAGAGGGACAAAATCTGTGCTGCCTTAGTGGATTAGGACAAACTGGGTCTTCCGGTAAATCTTCAAATCGCGCAGTAAACCTCTCATAATATTTATTGTAAATATAAGTTTTACCATCATCTTCAAAATGTTTGTCATCTACTTCTTTGCCCCCAAGCTTGAACCAATCTGCAGGAATTTCTCCTTTTTCAACACAAGCTTTCCTTAATATTGAAGAAAGAGGAGCCCCATGGCAACATCTGTCCCCTAAAAATACTTCCCTGGGGTCACTTACCTCACCCAGAACAGTATCTGAGGCCCTAATAAAAACCTCTGCATGAAAATAACCAGCTTTGGAATTGATAGTTTCTCTCCACATGTATACAACCCTAGCAACCAAAGCAGGAATATTAGATTGAGAAGTTTCAACCATCACAAAGTCGCCATTGCAAAGTTCAGAGCCATCAATTTCAACTTTTTCGTAATACACTTTGGTGGCGTCAGCTTTGGTGGGTTCGCCTACCCATTTAATTTTTCTGTTGTTTGAGCCAGTTAGTTTCACAGGCACTGTGTCCTCAATCTTATCATGTTGCTTTTTTTCGGCCATTTGTTGGTATTCTTCTTCATCGTCGGGTTCTGAATCTTCGGCTTGTTCTACCGCCATATTGGGACAGAATCTTCTTACACAAGCTTTCTTTGTACGCCCATGTCCACCAAACTTAGCCATAGCTCTACAGGCATTACATTCCCCACAGTCAGGCAGTTGGCAAGCTTCACACACACCACATCTTTTCCTTCTGAGTACTAGCTCATGGTTTGTTTTATCTAACTGGTTTGTGAAGAAACTTTCAAATGTTTTTCTCACAAGGGGTGTAGTGGTAGCTTTAGTCCAAGCCTTTTTGTCAATTTTTTTGTAATCTATTTTAGTACGGAATTTACGTTTACCAAATTTAATGCCCATTAATTTAATCAGTTCCCTCATGCATGGTAAAGTTATTAATGGTTCATCATCCTCATCAGCCTCTAAGCTAACTACTTGATCACACACAAATTGAGCATGTTTGTGAAGCATTTCTTCAGTCATTTTCATATCATTCAATTCTGGAATAGTAGATTCTCTTATAAGCTCTAGTAGGTCTTCATAAGTTGGCTGTAGATAATGATATTCTTCTAAATATTCAACAACAACTTTGCTTAGCCATATTTTTTCATACAAATTATTCATAAGAGGTGTGTACTGTTCACTTGGTTTCAGTAAATTATATTCTCCAAATTCTGTTGATAAAGTTATGCAATTCCTGTCACCACCATCAAATCCATGTATAAACCTGAAACAAATGATTCACTACATGTATTTTGGTTACAATTCATCAACTTTTACTAGATCATTAGTCTAAAAACCGAAAAATAATGTCTAATATCTAGTTCTGTAGTTACCTTACTTTGACTAAGTCAGTAAATGAAGTTATACTCATGAAGGTAAATTAAATTTGCGAAAACATGAGGTAGCTGCTGAAAAGGGTTGAGGGTTTCCTTCAACTGTCTTCCATATGTTTTGGTAGCCTGTCAAGGACACTGCGCTCGCGCAGAGCACTATTTTCTAGTGTTAACAATAGAGGTCGAGCCTCGGGAGTCAATTTTTTGGAAACCTATCTCTAATCTGTTTGTCAAATTTCTCTAACATCAATAGGTTGTAAATATTTTTTTTAAATGTAGCAGCCTTTTCTTTAAATATGGTATTGGTTAGAATTATTATGTAGGTACAGGTTTGAAATTTGCACATTATTCATACATACATACATAGCTTCATGTCTGTTTCAAGTTTAGTTGTAGTAATAAGAATTAATAATTACAAAAATGTATACTTAAAAATTATACTCACCATTCAATAATAGGACCAACATCTTTAACAGGCACAGATTCCTCATCAATATCAATTGAATCAGAACAAATAGATTTTAAATATCCTGACATGTAAATGCGCACATCATTTTCAACAAGACCACCATCAATAGGGCAAAGATGTCCTTGTTCATCAAATATAGAAAAAGATGTGATATTGGTTTGAGGTCTTTCCATTATATCTCCATCATCACCTGAAAAACAAAATAAAGTAGACTTATTCAGCAATTAACTTACTCTGACTATGACGACACTGAAAAAATACTTGCAGTAGCTAAGTACAAATATTACACTCTGATTCTCTTGCACTCACTTCCACAGAAACACAAACGCGCGCGCGCGCTCCGACACACACCACATATTCACAAATTACTATTGTTTTTATCATCTTATTGTAAATTTAAGTGTCAACCAAGTTTTGAATATTTTTTTATCTTTGGCATATTACTTGTAACCTAAATGGGGGATGGAGCTGACTTCCGACATACAGGTTTTTCACTTAGTTTAGGAATTGAAGCTTCATAAAACATACCATCACACCTGTATTTCCCGAAGGGGTAGCCAGTGGCGTACTAATGTACACCCACATTTCGCCGGTATGTTTAGGTCCCATGTAATAGGGGGCGAGCCTATTGCCATCAACCGGACACCAAACCAGACTCCAAGCTGCTACTGGGAATTTCACAGAAAAACCCAACAACACTGCGCGACCTGGGATTCGTACTCAGGACCTCTCGCGTAGCAGTCGCGCTTGGGACCACTAGACCAATGAGACAGTCCAGTGGAGGCTTCATATCATCAGTGGAAAGGGAAAAATGCTTAAGCTCAATTAGGGCCAATGGTGCTGAAGCATTGTTTCCTTTCCACTGACAATATGATTCTGTACCTACATAATATTATTTCAATAGAGGTTATTATTATAAATAACATATATTTAATTTTGATTTGTCCATTAAATACCTGAGGCTAAAACAAGTTTTTCATTGGTCAGCGCTATATACTCTTCCACAGCATCCTGTGGGTGGCCCTGGTAATAAATAATGTCTGAATTGTTCAAAAATTGACCACAGATGTTGCATTTCTCAATATCTGGAATAGATGTTTCTTTTCTATTTTCTGATTCAATATTGCCTTTGAGTTCTTCTTTGGAACCATTTTGTTTGTGGCTGATGATATCATTAATTTGGTTATCACTGTCAACTATATTCTTATCCTGTTTAGAGGTCTCTTTAGGTTCATTGTTGCAGTTAATTTGTTGAGTTTCATTTATTTTATTTACTTCAATGGCATTTCCTTCATCTGCTTCAATGTCTAAGTTTGACCTTCTGTTATTATCATCTTTGATTACATTATCCATTACATTTTCTGCTATTTCATCATCATATTTAATTTTTTTCTAAAAAATTGGAAAAGATTTTAAAGAATTGTTTTCATTAAACACCATTTGGCTACAAGAAAATGGATTAAAAAATACTTTCTTCTAGAACTTTTTAATTATGGAACAAATATGAATATGACAAACATTGTTATATCTTTATTTTCATCAGTAACAGTTATCATCATAAAAATACCTTCGTTTGTTCTGTTCTATTGGGAAGGTGACTAATGTGCCAGAAAAGAAAGTAATTGGTGACCCCTGATCTATATCATCATTATCTCACACATGCAGAATAGACAATTGACACTTATCATAAGAGCAGGTAAGGTACATATCTGTCCCACAAAGTAAAACTTTAAAACACTGCCATGGGGGTTCCAAAGGACAGAACTTAGAGGCATAAATAATATTATTTATTCTTACTGCTTGTATGTTGTTCTTGCAATTAGGACTTCTATTCCTCTTCAATGGGAACATAGTCGTGATTTTTGTTTGATTTCCATTACGTGGGGACCTTCTCCTGGATCTGAAATTCCATAAATGCATTTTTGATAATAGCTGATCCATTACAATCATAGCATTCATTTTTTTGTATATGTTTATCACCGCTTGGTCTAGGAATCGAACTAAAATCTCTTGCTCCATTTCTGATTTCTATATAACCGAAAGTATGGACTAATAATATTAGTATGTATAATATTAACACTTACGTTTCTGGAGAGGGGCTACATTTATCCAAACATGAAACACTTTCTTCAGCATTTTGAAGTGTGTTACGATTTTTAACAGGCATGTTTGTTGAATGCCTACCTGTAAGTAACAGTAAAAAGGACTGGAGTTTTAAAACACTACTTCATATTTTTTCAAGAAATGCGTGCGAATTGTTAACTGAAAGAGAAGAGAAACAAGAAACTGAAGAAATAATGTAAGAATTGTAAAAGAAAATCTCTCCACTTCTCCAGTCTATTTCTACTCTGCAATGCAAAAGCAAAAAGGCGCCAAAACTGATACTCCTAATCGTCAATTTAATCGTGGTCATTGAGGGATGTTCGATCCGATCCGATATTTGTGTGGATCGATACAAAGGAATACGATCCAACCGATTTTTGTATCGATACAATGGCATTCGATCCATTAGTGGTACAAATACCATGCGGACCGGATCGAAAAATTTGTTGTATTAAATTCTAGAAAGAAGAAATGTATGGTTTACAAACAGGTTCATATTACACTGATTTAAATATTTCTCTAGCGGTGGACGGTTTATCTTCGGAGACGCCTGCAGGCACCAGGCGGGCGATCAGTCCTCTTGTTGGGATTATTTCGCGCGGTGGACGGTTAAATCAATAGTTATTACATTTTATATTTTTCAACATACCTTCAATTTCGGCATGATTACTTGATATTATAGATCTAATATATAAAACAAAGTCGGGTTTGTTACAACACTTATAACTTAAGAACTGTTGGACCGATTTTCACGGATTTTGATTTGTTGGATTTGTCACCATCTCGAATAACAGAATAACAAAAACAAATTGGTGTAACGGGGTTCAAACGCAAGCGAAGTTGCGGGAATCAGCTAGTAATTTTATAAAAATATCAACTAAGCCCTACGTTATTAGTCAGTGGTAGAAACAAGTAATATTTTTCTGTGGTTAGGAACGTCTGTGCCCTCCGAACGTCCTTTCTCGTTGGCCACCCACTTTAAATAAAATGTAAAATCGCCTAGATCCAGATCGGCTATTAAGATTATAATTTTTACGTACCCTACCATTCAAAGATTGGCCATTTAAAATAAAAAGAACTCAACTACTTAAACTTTGAAGCTTTAAATTACAACATATGTAATTTTTTTTAATTTTTGATACGATACTGGATCGATCCAAAAAATCGTATGAAATCAATCGGATCGATCCTTGGATTGATACAATGTATTACGATCCATTACGATCCGAAATATCGATACAAAGAACCTGGATCGAACATCCCTAGGTCATTCGTGGTAAGCGTGACGTGAGACGTCGCCAGTTCGACAGCGACTCCGTGACTGACAGTGACAGTTGACACTAGAAAGACAGATAGAGAGGAGACCCAAAGATATACAGACAAGATCGAAGGATAGTTGTATCATATTCACAGATTACTATATTGTAGCAAGCTAATCATAATGTAACAACGTAATTATACACTGTGATTGTATGTTGTATCCCAAAGTGGCGTAGACAGAGAAACCAATAGACAACTTGATAGCTTGCATCGCATTCACACAAGAAAGAGAACAACTTATGTACACGTTTTGAGAAAAAACGAAATAGCATGACATGACCTTTTGTTTCATCTCGCACACCTAGCTACTGTTTTGACAGTCCTCTGCCGCCCTGCCGGTCTGCTCTACAAAGATTGACAGGTCGCTTTGTGCCTATTAATATAAGATTAAAACAGACTGTAAGCCCGAAAATACACATTGAATTACTCCTAAATTGTTAATAGAAGATTCCTTAACAGTCTTTCTGTGAAAAAACGATTGGGTGTATGTGTATTAATATGTAAAAGTTATAGTGACAGAAATCTTCCAGATTTGTCTTTTTACTCGTACAGTACATTTGCCGAAATGTAAGCATCAAAATAAATTGCACAAAAGCATCAAAATATAATAATCACAAAAGACAACAACATTTACAATAGAACTTAGTGCGATAATAAGCCTAAAAACGAAATTACCATATTCATAACCTAAAAATAATTTAGTTTAGTGTTCCCTGCATTTGAAATTAACTTTCCTTTTTTTTATGGGGAGCGTTTTATATAGGTCCCGGTCTCATAGATTTATAGAAAAAATCCATAATCTATCTAATCCATAGATTGGCATTGTCAGTAAAAAAATGAAACTGAAAACCAACTGTTTATGTGTGTGTGACATGTTAATGTGTGCGTTAAAAGTGCTGCGCCTGAAGTTAATAGGATTATTATCGATATCGATAACGGTGGACGATATCTATTTTACTGCTGCATACAATATTATTTAAGTGTGGGGAATAGCAATAATGCAACAATATTTTTCTTATTTGTCCCACTAAATTACTTAAATATGGGGGAGATCAGTGGCATCCCACTGGTCAAGTGAGAATACACAAACCTGCCAAGTATCTAGTATGTAATCAGAAATCTTGGAGAAGGCCAGAAAAATCCTTAAATAAAACACAGATTTCAAAAATATTTACTATTCATATTACAATTATTACTAAAAAATATGTACAGGTAACTTTCGTGTACAGTAAAATATCTATAAATAATTTTATAATCTTGGCTGTACATATTGAAACACTCATTTTTCAATATATTTATGTCAATATAAAAATGTATATTTCTTATTTTCTTACGACAAATAGTTAAAACAGAACCACTTTATTGTTTTTGCCTTGTTTTACCTCCTGTTGATAAGCAGTGCTCATGGTAGTGTTAACTGCTTATTGTTGTATATTTGTGCGGATTCCAATTTTGTCTATTTAACATGCGCAATCACTTTTTACTGGATTTATGGGAAATCTGCAAATAATGACTTAATCTCATAAATTCAATTCAAAGTAGGTATCTATCTACCTAACTATGAGATTTTGTCAGTGCATGAACTTGCGAAATCTGAATTTGCGACTATGGTCTAAATTGCTTACGTAAATTGGTTTACCTTCACTAAATGCACCTCAGACTCTGAGTGGCCTTTATGATAATCGACAAATAATATTATATTATACCGACATGTTGTTCACCGACCACCAAAGTCGATAATCGACACCATCAATATAAACAAATCAAGACCATCACTAAAAGTGAGTTTATAAATGCCCTCATATTTCCGTATTTGTTATTTCTTTAATATTACTGTTTTGTGATCTCTAATGCATTTTAGTGATCTAATAAATAAATTTAGCATTATATTTTCTACAAATTTAACACATTTACGTAACAATTATTAAGAAATAATGAAAGTAAACAAATAGTAAACATACCGATTAAATTAGTAATCCTGTAGATTTTCCATCTTTTGAGAATTACACCCTGGTACTGCACAAGTTACCATCGTAATCATATGAATATTACACGGATACACACTTAACTACACGTAAATAATCCAAAAATTTCGCAGGTTTACATTTGCCAGAACCCCTATTACCGCAATTGTATACATGTATATCACGTTTACAGCGTCATTCTCTTTTTCTTTCTAACACACCAAAGTGCCATTAACTTCAGTAGCTCTCTTTTACTCATATGCCAATCTATGTATTATAAATCTATGCTCGGTCTACGTTCCATAGTAATAATTGATTGTTACTGTCAGTGTCAGGTGTCAGACATTTGACATTTAATCAGCTGACGCCTGGCGGCAAGAGCTGGCGCTAGAATCCAATATTTAAGTGGCTAGGCTAGGAATTTTAGTTTAGATACGTTTAAAGTATACAGTGAATCTAATTGACACAAAATGATAAACCCTTTAAGACATGTTTTTTTATATAAACCAAAGTTTCTCAGGTTATGTTCAACTGTATTTATACCGGATATTGATATAAACTACTACTGTAATGTAGAAAATGCCTCAGAAATTCAGAACAACATAAGAATAAGGAAAGGTGTGGGTGATGTAAATCGTGCACTACACATGAATAAAATTCTGAAGGCAACCCCAATTACGGATAGTGCCTATGAAACTGTAAGATATAGCTTGTATAAAGAATTGAGTTGTTTACCTAATAAGACACATCCTGCAGTCATACGGAATGTTGACCCACAAGTAGTTCAAGAAATTAATGTGAAAACAGATTTTGGAGAGAAGATTCCTTTAGAATTTAGTGAAATAACAAGACGACTAAATTTAGTGAGAACAGATAAATTAGGACACACATGTGGCCACAAGAGCTACTATTTCTTAGGAGAACTTGCTGAGTTAGAGGAAGCATTAATTAAATACACTGTCAATAAACTTGTTACAGAAAATTTTCAATTAATCTCAGTACCTGACATTTTACATAGTAATGTGTTGGAGAGTTGTGGTATGACTATAAATAATGATAGAACTCAGGTAAATTATCCTATATTGTAATTAAAGATAAAAGCTATGACAAAAAATTGCAGACAAAGCAAAATCTATTCAATCTATTATTCTTGTGCTGGGGGGAAGAAGGCTTAAATTTAAATGTTAGATGGCAAAATCAGTTAAATGGCTGAGAGATCAGCTTCTGCACCATAGGTCACAGGTTAGATTCCTGCATTAAATAAAATATTTGTTCGGCCCACAGGTAGGTACTCATAGTTCTTTGTCTGTCACAGTTTGTAAAACATGACATATCATATTATGAAAATTATAAAGTTATGTTTCGTAATACTTATATTTTAGCAATGAATTTAATTATTTAGTTATTTTACAATTTCTAGATATATTCCTTGGATCCAGTCTACCATGGCCCTGATCTATACCTGTCAGGAACCGCAGAAATGTCCCTTGCAGGGCTGTTACAGAATACAGTTCACATTGAACAAGATTTGCCACTTAAACTGGCTGCAGTGAGCAGATGCTACAGAGCAGAAACATCTAACATCATTGAAGAGAGAGGAATATACAGGTAACATTTTTTTTATCTTATTACATTATTATTGTATACAACTTTTAATTTGTAAAATGCTTTTTGTTTGTGCCCACAGAGTACATCAATTCACAAAAGTAGAAATGTTTGCTGTTACTACTCCAAGGCAGTCCGAAAGTGTGCTTGAATATTTGAGAACAACACAAGAAGAATTGTTTACTCCTTTAGGTTTTAATATGAGAATACTTGACATGCCTCCACATGAACTGGGCGCTCCTGCCTATAGGTATGTACTATGTAGGAACTAGAAACTATCATTTTCTCTAATATAATTTAATTAATTTTGTTATGTGACATTTTGGATTGCCACAATTATTGTATTGTATGTTTAGATGGATGCTTCTAGCTGAAAATCATATATTTGTGAGCAAATGGTAAATTAACATGGAAAAAACAATTACATTTAGAAAACCAAAAAAAGAATCAGTAAACTTAATTTCACTTAAATGTAATGGTATTATAGTGTAATATATTATTATGCAATGTTTTTTTTACAGGAAGTATGACATTGAGGCATGGATGCCAGGTCGTAATAATTATGGCGAAATATCTAGCTGTAGCAACTGTACTGATTACCAATCAAGGAGACTAAACATCAAATTTAGCCATGGCAGTGAACAGACATATGTTCATACATTAAATGGCACTGCATGTGCACTACCAAGAATGTTGATAGCTATACTAGAAACACATCAAGATCCTAAAGGGAAAATAAATATACCTGAAGTATTACAACCTTACATGAATGGGAAAAAGTATATAGGTAAAAACAGTTCAGTGCCTGAATTAAAATTAATGAAAATAAAACGATAAAATAGTGTATTACATAATTTTATTTCAAACTAAATTATCAATAACCTCACTATAAAATATTATCATTAAAGAGTAGATTCTTTATACTGTTTCTAGTAACAATTTGAATGATTCCTATCTTACATTACTACTATGGTAATTTTTTAAATATTGCTTACACAAAGGCATTTGAATCTAGCTAGGGAAGAAGGGGGATGGCTTGCACTACACACATAAAACCTAATCATCAAAAGCTCACTGTTTATAGATTGTGAACAAGTAAAAAAAAAAAAATTTTACTTTGACCTTTTTTGCTGCTGTTTGGAGAGTTTTTTCATTTTAGATTTAAACAATTTTATGTCAACCGTTGATTCCAATGATATATCAGGAGTATTTGTATTCTCCTCAGGTGGTATAAATGCTTTCTGTCTCTGTTCCTGCTTAGCATTTTTGGCTTGCACTTGCTTTTCTTCTTTTTCATGACGCCTCTTAGCTCTCTTTTGTTCATCTTTAAGGAAGTATTCTCCAGTAGCAAGTTCATGATCAATTTTACTTTCTTGCTGTGGCGGTGGGAATGGTGTGTAAGGCTTCTTTTCAACTTTCTTTTTAGGATGTTTCCTTGGCACATTTTTACTTTTAAACGTAGGTAAAAATCTATCCCAACTCTCATTTTTTAATCTTGGATCTTTCATTAGCTCCCTTTTGATCATTAAACTTTTGATGTTATACATTGGATGAATGTTTTTCATTGTATCTTCCACTATTCGCCTAACTTGCACCAGGCCCTTGTATGGACCTACTGCTGAAACTGTGTTACCTTGCACTAACACATAGCATTCAGTTAACAATTCTATTGATTTAAGAGTGACTCCATTGGGTCCAATCAAACGTTGTCGCCTTTTTAGAAAAGTTTCTTTTTTACTTACAAATGAATTGATTTTTATAATGTCACATCCAATCTCATCTTCTAGAACTCGAACAGCTTGTTCAAAGGGAACACTTCGAGACAACAATTTCATTAAATCTCTCGCTTTGATTATGATGTAAGGATCCCATGTTTTTCTTGTTGTTTTAACAGTTATACTACCTTCGACAAGGTCCAGTTCAGCGACTATATAGTGTTCTTTCAGTACCTTTTGCACCAGCGGCCAACATTCTTTTAAATACTGTTCTCTGTACTTCGGAAACAAGGTTGCAAATTTACTTTCTTCTAAGAGACCATGTGGATTATCTTCCTGAGTAAATTTTGGAATTTTCATAGCCCACGCATTATCTATAGGTCCAATATCTTGCTGGTCTTCGTCTGTACCTTGGCTTTGCATCTTAATTAGAATTCCAATCAGTAAATTTTAAAACAATAAATTCGTGGACTTCACGTTCGCAGTATATCGTTTAGGCCCTTTAGGAGAATGTGAACATGAATATTGAATGACTGACTGTGACTGATGAATGTGATTGTATAAAACGAGTCATGACTGTCAAGACAACTGACAATGACAAGTGTCATGACACGAATCGAACCTTAAATCGATTACAGTTCGCGCCAAACTTATTGTTTGGGTTGAAGTTGGCGTTAGCTAACTTTAACCCGGCCGTAAAAATCGGAGAAAGAAAAATATTAGATTGTAATAAATAAAAACGAAATCTCAACTCGTAATCTGTCGTTATAAATTATTCTAATCCAATATTTTTCTTTCTCCGATTTTTACGGCTGGGTTAAAGTTAGCTAGCGCCAACTTCAACCCGGACAATAAGTTTGGCGCGAACTGTACCTGCAAAGAGCTATTATATATGTCTATGATTACCTGCCATGACCTTGCTTTTTGTCTGGCTTGAAGTTAGCAAGAGCTCACTTCAACCCGGACAAAAAGATTAAAACTGCCTTAAAAAAACACCTAGCTAGGAACAAAAAGCAAATAATAAAACCAGCTTTCGAATAAAAAATAATCATCAAAATCGGAACAAAATCAGTAAAAGTTCTGATTCTGAGGTAACAAATATCTCCTCGCCTCCAATATTTTCATGATATTTTCCTACTCCAATTTTTGCGCTCGTGTTGGTTAGCTCGTGTCAACTTCAAGCTGGACAAAAAGATTGACGAAAGAAGAAGAAGACGAGAATTGTAATGCGCCCATTATTGTCCGTTCATAGCGTAGGTTCACAGTTATTTTCCGATTATTTTTACCTCTAGCTGTAGGGTTGGCTATTTCAGCATCAGTGGCGGTCGTGGCTCGAGAGGTAAAAGACTATTCCATTAGGATACTCTCGGACAGCATGGCTGTCTTGCTAGCACTGAACAGTCATACAATAAACTCTGGCTATTAAGCCAGAGTTCGGTTCCCGAGGCAACGATGCAGCAGAGCTCGCCAGGAATGCTTCGGATATGGATGCTGAGGGCCCCGAACCCATAGTACCGCTTCGGTCAGCTACCTACCCTGGTAAGACAACGTACTAGGAATCTACACAACAGCTACTGGATGAATCATGATAAATGCAGGCAGAATAGGGAAGCAGTTCCCACAATTAACTCTCGCGTCACTAAGCAATTACTACGATTGTCTAAGCAACAACTGAGGACATTCATCGCAGCCCTCACAGGCCATGGTTTCTTCAAGAAACATCTGCATGTTATAGGTATTATTGACAGCACAGACATGCAGAGTTTGCCTGGGAGAGGACGAAATAGCGGCTCAGGTGCTTTTGCACTGTCCTGAAGTCACCACTTATAGGGCTAAGTACTTCAGAAACACAAGTACCCTCCGAGAGTTCGTCAGCAACATCAGGAGTTAGTAAATAATCATTATAAAGATTACTAACTGACTGTTTAAATAAAGATAAAAGACTGGTGGCATTGTTCTTGTTCGTCACATATACAGTACCTAGTGAGATTTGAACCCGCAACCCGACTCAGAAAGCATGGTTGGCATAATAAGCCGGAGATCGATTCCTGTGGTGCACCCAAGGGAAGACATACGTCCTCCGTCCTCCAACAGTAGACTGAACCAGGCTGAGATGAAGATGGCGCAAAAAACTATCTTGGGTTTAAATAATTTATTTATAAAATTAAAATAATTTATAATCTGGAATTTATTTTTTGGTTGCATTTTTTTCTGTGTAGAATTATTTTGTGAGGTGGAAGCTGTAATCTCGATTTCTATAGAAATACTAATGTACTAACGGTATAGATTATTATTAATATAGTATAGATTAATTAATTAATAAGTATATAGATTTCCCAATTTTTCCATAAACAAAACAGAGAAGTAGTACTGGCAACTCTGACTTCGGCTGGGGGGCTTACCGTAAGTTCTATCTTGGAGATCGTTAGTAAGGGCTATTTTTAGAATAGTGATGTGACAAAATATGTACACATATAATAATTATGATTCTGATTTTAGAATCAACAATACTTACTTATCCAGAACTCATGTCAGTTTTTATTCTTTTCGAGTTTTTCAATATGGATATTTTGATAAGCTGGACCCTTATTCCACAGGACCTTATATAAACCTAAATCATACATGTATATAATACGCAATGCACAAGATATAATTTGGCCCCAATAACACAGGAACTTCCTAGCATCCAGGCATAGCGGCCAATATTCAGAACATTGTGCAGGAATAATTATGATCCACTAATGTCCTAAATTCTAAAATGTAACATAAAATGTAGGTATTTCTGGTTCCTTCACTTGAATAAGAAAATATTATTATAATAGGTACTAAGCCGATTAGACTAGATCATATTTTAGAAATAATTTATTGGTCATCGTAAACCTTATTATTGTTATTATGTACGTTCAATGTTTTGTACATACATGTTCGATTCGCTTTCATGTGTTACATCCCTATACACAGACAGGGGTCCCCCGAATAATGACTAGGACTACAGTTTTGCGATCGCTGACAGCTGACTCACCCTAGTTACTTTTGTAGTACCACTCAGTCTACCAGTACCAGTAGTGTTCAACACCTCTTCGGGAGCAGACACCAGACACTACGTATTAAACCTATTATAACATTTGGATCCCTATTGTGAGAACTGTAAGTAGAGCACTACTTCTTTTTATTATTATTTTTGTAAAGAATTCTTCTCACGGCCTGTTTTCTTCCAGAAATTGTCACTTGATAAGCTAGAACTCTAGGAATACACTTGTCCGTTGTACCTACTTTTCACCTACTTGCAGTATATGATTATTAAAGTATTTTAGGCGTTGATTTCACGCAGTTAAAAAGTCAGGCAATAAGTTTAGGTAGGGTACATAATTTTTGTAGGTATGAATATGGGTTACTACCTTACCTACAAATCTATAATTCTATACTGATAGTATAAAGAGGAAAGATTTGATTGTTTGTTTGTTTGTATTGAATCTTTTATTCTATAAGAACATGTCAGTCCCATTGGGTCTTACCATGTAAAATGACATGTAATAATTATAAGACCAATAGGGAAATAATTATAAGACCACGCGGGCGAAGTCGCTAGCGGGGAGCTAGTCTATTATAAAGAGGAAATAATATATATATAAAACTGTTATTAAAAAGCGTCGGCAACTAGCTACCAACGTCACAGTGTAATAACGTTTAGGTAGCTAATGTCGTAGTGCCTAGTACAAATAGTGCCTAGTATACCAAATGACTACTAAATACTATAAATACTATAGTTAGAACTTTGTTTTTGTTTGCTCTGGTTTTTGTATCGATTATAATTATATACCTACTAGCGACCCGCCCCGGCTTCGCATGGGTTTGAATTTCTTGTATTTTCTGTACTATTATATGTATGTATTATACATATAAACCTTCCTCTATGTTATTAATCTAAGCCTTCTTCTTTAATTACTCTATCTATTAAAAAAAACCGCATCAAAATCCGTTGCGTAGTTTTAAAGATTTAAGCATACATGGGGATATAGGGACAGATAAAGCGACTTTGTTTTATACTATGTAGTGATGTGATGTTCTGTACTGTGCAGTCCACTTCCGTTACTTTATTATTCATTGTAGGTAGGTACATAACTAAAACGGAAAGAGATTGTGTTATCCAATGTTAGTGTTATTTTTGTTAGTCTCACAGGCAGCTGTGCGATTACCTAGCGGCCTAGGTACGATTTTGTTTGTGATGTTCCTTTCGTTTCGCTAAAATACCTAACTGTACCTACTTACAGTTCGCGCCAAACTTATTGTCCGGGTTGAAGTTGGCGCTAGCTAACTTTAACCCGGCCGTTAAAATCGGAGAAAGAAAAATATTAGATTGTAATAAATAAAAACGAAAGCTCAAGTCGTAATCTGTCGTTATAAGTTATTCTAATCCAATATTTTTCTTTCTCCGATTTTAACGGCCGGGTTAAAGTTAGCTAGCGCCAACTTCAACCCGGACAATAAGTTTGGCGCGAACTGTAAGTCGCGTTTACCCAATGTTCTGACTAAAATCCTTGATATTCAAAGATCTGAGTCAAGTTATGTATCTCTGATCTCTCAAGGGATTTTAGTAAGCGAAGTTGACGCAGTCTCATCCTACTTACTAACTGTTACTTATAGGTACCTACCTAAATTTTGTAAGTTTGATTGCTACGTCTGTGGTTGATTGTCTATCTGTCTTTATTTCAGGTAAAAAGTAGCAATGGAAGAGGAGCCGCCCAAACCGGGTAAGACCGTTAAAACCTTAAATATGTAAATCCTTACTATACTTAATATACATATGCGAAAGTAACTCTATCTGTCTGTCTGTCGTGCTTTTACGCCAAAACTGCTATACAGATTTAAATGAAATTTGGTATACATACAGTCTAGAGCCTGAGAAAGGATAAAGGCTACTTTTTAATGCGAAAAAGGGCTGTAAGGGGTGATAGGGGTAAAATAGGGGATGAAAGTTATAAGAAATACCTACGCAGACCACGCGGGCGAAGCCGCTGGCGGAAAGCTAGTATAAAATATGAACATCGTAAAAACTAAACAAAGCAACTTTATAGTAAGTACTTAATTGTTTATCTAAATGAACTGATTTATTGTTTTACTAGCATCAGCTAGTAAAACAACCGCGTCTTTGTCTGGGTTGCTTATTACTACTATTAACAATGTCATTGTAGGTGGCTTGTACGCTAAATATAGGTACCTTAGATTAATAACATCTAAGATAGGTACCGTTTGCCCCACTGCTCTGAGGCAAGAAACACATTAGTTAACACGTAGAGTGTAACATAGTTGTTTCTAAATTTAATGAAGATACCTGTCACAACATTTATTTCAATCTATTTAAGGCGCACAACGGCTAGCCGGTATAATTTTATTTTAAGTACCTAGGTACCTTCATAATTAATTAAAGAAGATAAGATTGAGTAACTGATTAATTCAAGGCTCACTAGAGGCTCAACTGCTAAATTGTCTCTTGTCTTGACATGTGGGACAGTAGGTTTATCTACACCACGAAAGCCTAGAAGTCGTAAGCGCGACTGCTATCCGAGTATCCTCTCGAGGTCCTGGCTTCGATTCCCAGGTCGAGCAGTGTTATTGGGTTTTCCTAGTCGCAGCTTGGAGTTTGGATATGTTCTTAACGGCAATTATGGCAATAGATTCTCCTAACCTAGCTTATCTATACATATAAGATGTTATTACTAATGAGTAATTTTATTAATTTCCTAATATTTATTATTTCAATGAAGAAAAAATAATCTAACTAATCTAAAGTCCTATGAATTTGACCCCCGTTTTTGGAACATTTTTCATTGCTTCTCGTCTAATATGAGCGGAGAAGAAGCCCGTTTATCGGGGAAGGCTATAGGCTATATACCAATATAGCCTTCCCCGATAAATGGACTATCTAACAGAAAGAATTTTTCAAATCGGTCCGGTAGTTTCGGGGCCTATTCAATAAAACAAACAAACAATCAAATCTTTCCTCTTTATAGTATTAGTATAGATATAGATTAATAGAGGATGCTTGTTTGCTTTTATTAAATCTATCTAAATATTCCCTAATACTGAACCTGTGGAATATCTGAATCGGAGACAGTGCAGCATAAGTAGGTAGTACCCTTATTAATATCAGTCAAGAGAGATATTATATGTATACAAACCAGTTATTCAATATAAGTACTTAAATTTTCAGGGCCTTCAAATTGGAGGAGAGATCAGAGTCTTAACAGGGCGAGAAACACAAATTCTCGGCAAGATTATCGTGATAGAAACCGCAGCCAAGGTAATTAATTATTTTAACAATCCACTACGATCTAAGTACTCAAAATCTGCCAAATGAACAAAACAGGCAGATATGTGAAACAATAATGGTATGATTTTGATAACTTACAGTTGTTCCCGTGTGTGGGTAGGGATCTACATACCTACTATCTACCTATACTTTAATCAAAGTTAATAATGCGTTTTTATTTAGATTCAGCAATGGCACAAAATCCTCGCTTTCGAAATGTCAACGACTCATCTCGCGGGCACGACATGAGAGGTAGAAGAGGCAGAGGTTACAATATAAGGTTATCTCATGATAATGACAGGTTTAAACTAATTGGATTTAGAACATTGGAAGATATAGCACGATCGGATGCAAAAGATATGCTTCAAAAAATTAATGAAAAAAAAGAAGGATTAATGAATCTTGTAAATTCGCCCATCGACAGACACGATGTTTTCGTGTTAATTATTGAAATATTATCAAAAATATCTCAAACCCCCTTTGTTGAATTAAAATCCAAATTAATTTTGGATGTGTGCAATTCAAATTTTATGACTTCCTTAAGGAATTATCTAATGGATTTACCTTACGTGGAAAATAAATCTCCGAATAATTTATATTGGAAAAATCAAAATGAATTTTGGAAAAATTTAATAATATTTTGTGGGGACATAGTTGATACATCTCCATCTACAGCTCTGAGGAAATGTAGAGCGCTGATTGAAGGAATTTCGAAAACATGCCTAGAAAGTCTAAATCAAAGACATGGATTTGTTTTAACTGAAGAAAATACGATGAAACTGGAAAACATACGACAAAAAATGACAACATATGGTGATAAATATCAGGTAAGCTTTAATAAAAACAAAAATATATGTCGCATCGGACATGATCACGGACGTTCAATTGACTCTTTTGAGACTACAGCGCCACCCGGTGACACTATTGAGATGACAGCGCCCCTGGTGACGTCGAATGGAACCAACGATATCACATAAAGGGCACGGTGGCGCAGTGGGGGAAACAGTTACGTTTGTGCCTCGCGCGGTTGCACAAGTGCTCTCGGCACTCCATACTGTGTAGTCGACTTGTGCGGACGTTTGGTTTGATTGACTGACTGACTCACGTTACTTAATAGTTCTACCTACATTGTTATTGCTATTGCTGAATTGTAATTTAAATGTAGCATGGTAACCGTAAATTCATAACAGACAAATGTGCTTGAGGAGTTTCTTCCGCGGCTTCTTCTCCTCAGTAGGTAGCACTAGCGAAGCTGCGAAGGGCGGGCGTTTTGGGGATGTCTGTATTGTAATATTTCGTACTCGGTCAAAACCAAATATAATGACAGTTGAGTACGAGTTCTGTGTTTTAATGTTTGAACCAGCATAACCCACCTGTTGCCCACAAGATAGTCGTTACCTTGCCTTCCCGCCAAGGATACAGATCCTGTATCCGACATATATATGTTTAAATTAAATCGAAACTTCACAAGTGCTGCAAACTTTGCTAAATCAGAAATTTCCTTTTTTATGACAGCCAGAGGAAAAACGAAAAAGAGTGGAGGATCAAGATAATATGCAACCACCAGAAAATTTCCGTGAACTGAGTGTAGTACCTACTAGAGATGACCTATTGGGTTCGAAGCCGTTCTTGCGACCAAACATTGTCGAGGGTGGCTATCAAGATGTGGAACACTACTTAGACGTGCAGTTCAGGTTGCTCCGAGAAGATTGCTTTGGACCATTCAGAGAAGGCATAAGTATGTTTGTAATTTATAAGTACTGAATATATGTACATAGAGACAATTCTTAGAATGTTGTTGATACTTGAACTTGAACTTACATAAATTACGAGAGTAGACTTCCTTTAAACAAGAAGAAGAAGAAAAAGTGACTTCCGTCCTTCTTCCTTCCAACATACAGTCCGACTACAAAAAATCCCAGATTTGAGTAAATAAAAAGTATAAATGTTACCTTCAATTTACGTATTTTCGGTGGCATTTAGCGTAGGCCTAGCACGCTAAATGCCACCGAAAATACGTACGTACGTTGGGTCATGACTCATGGCTCATGGGTAATCTATCTACCTAATTATAGTACAAGTATATACCTACCAATTTAATTACCCAGTAAGGGCCTGTTTCACCACCACAGTTATAAAACTTGACAGATAAATTCATACAAATGTTGTTCTATTTTTTAATTTATCCGGCGGTTAGCGGCTATCCAGAAGTAGTGAAAGAGGGGCAAGTATTTTTGTTTAAGTTTGTCTGGTGTTGTTTAGACAAGAGCTGTCTTCACAGTCACATACACGAATCTAATAGCATTATTTATTATTTTATTAAAAATGAACTGATGATGACGGACTTGAAATGAATTGTCTGCAGGACATAAAAATAATTTGTTTTCTTACACTTTTCGTGTGTGTACGAAGGCGCTCCATATCCGCAGTCCACCCGGGGTGATGATCTAAAAAAAATAAATATTTTCGTTTCCAGATCAATATTTGGCAGATCCCAATAAAAGAAAATACGATCACGTGCGGTAAGTACCTATTAATATTTTCTTATTCTGCCGTTATCGTCACACTGCAGGGCAACGGCTTCCACTCCTCTCGGTTAAATTCTTTGTGTAGCCAATAAGTACTTCAAATACCCAAATTTTGGGCTTGCGGTAACGTCGTCAAACATTGTGAGACGTATCATTGCAGATTTGCAGGTGCTAATATCATTGTTGTTTTTTTAATTTCGCATTTTAGATGGTAAACGTACAATACTGATCAATTTGTTAATTTTTTTGTAGAATATTCCATGATGTTAGATTTGTCTGTCCTTATGTAGACAATTTGAAAGTCGGTGCCATCGTACAAATCGATATGGCAAGCAACCGAAATTTCCATAAAATTAATTGGGCGCACAACAAGAGGTTCCTTTTTGGTTCATTATTGTTATTTACAAAGGATCACTGTAACAGTTTTATAGCTGCTACAATTCTTGATCGCAACGTGAATCTTCTTTCGTCAGGCAAGGTAAGTGGGACCATCTAATATACAATACTACCTACCGCTGTAGGATACAGAATATCTAACTTAAATTAGAGTTTTATCAATGATCGTACAGTAGTAAACTGAAACACATACCTACCTACTAATTATTGCACAAAGCGCGACATGCTAAGGTCTGCCTCTTGAACATTCAGGTATCAGTAAATAAATTTTTAATAAATTTCAATGAATTTCAACACATCTTCTTTTCATATATTCAAGACAAAACTGAGGCATTATGTCACAACAACATAAAATTGCTTAATTAACAAGCCATAGCCAAGTCGTGTTTATAATTGTAAGTTAGTTAGTAATAGGTTATAACCTATTACTAACTATATAAGCTAAACTATTGCTTGAATGAGTGTAGGTATAAGTTAAATTATGTAAATCACGTAAGTTACTAGACCATAATTAACATTTAACATTTGTATTATCCTGTAAGTGAACAATGTTCTTTTTGGATAAATAAAGAATCTCTAATCTCAAATTTAATTTTTAATTATTTTTAATTAAAAAATTAAATTTATTGTCTGGATAATTTTAAAATATGAATCACGCAGAATTAATTGTTATGGTAGTCCATCATAACGCTTAATTCAAAACAACTCAAACTCCAGTATTCCATCACAGTTAGGTAATACCAGTTTAATTTTATTACAGCTACCTGTTTCAATTATTGACATACATATAAATCATAGTATTTATAACGAAGAGACATACACAATGATAGAAAGTGAAGTTTATTTTGAACCTTATTATCATGTGCTGAAAGCTTTACAAGAGCCCTCATTTCCACAGCATTTGGCTATGCAGCAATACATAGTCAAAGTGGATGTAAGTATTATTACTCACATAAACTCAAAATTCTAAATACGAGTACCTACCTACGTAGGTACTTTCTTTCTGTTATATACGTGATAACATTATAAGTACTTCAAAAATAGAAACTTTCTAATAGGTACCAATCTTCGCTGACAAATCCTTCATCTGCATTCACTTGAAGATGAGAAATAAACTATAAAACCCAAAACCCAGTCAGTAGAAAATTAAGAACCTCCTTGATTATCGTATATTAAATTAATCTGTTATTATTTTCAGTCTACCACAAAACATCCTGCTTATTTGACTGCCAACAAAAAATATGTAATTGGTGATGAAAAATTACTACAGTTATATCTGGAATTAGAATTACAGTATCAGTCAGATTCCGAAAGCGATGGCGAACCAATAGAAAGCGATGAAGACGGTGAAATTAAAGAATTAAAATTTAAGGTATTGCAGCCTGAAACGTGGCCAAGCAAAGAAGCTCTCAATTTTAACGAAAGTCAGTATGAGGCCTATCGGTTAGCGCTCACTAACGAGTTTGCTGTTATACAAGGTCCACCGGGCACGGGAAAAACTTACATCGGCATAAATGTGGCAAAAACTTTGTTGCGAAATGTTAAATCGAACACTAACTGCCTTATGCTAATTATATGCTATACTAATCACGCCTTGGATCAATTTCTTGAAGCCATATCGAAAATCACTAAATCCATAGTACGCATCGGCAGTCAGTCACGTAATAAAGCTATGGAGGAGTTTAATTTAGCAAACTTACGGCGTCAAGCCTGCCGTTCAAGTTTTTTCTTCGAACAAAAACATATCTTAAGAAGTTCAATTGAAGATCTTCAGGATTCATTAACGTTTCTTGATATTTTGAATAACGGGGTTGTGGCTTACGATTGCCTTCCAGACCTTCCTGAAATACAACTATTCATAGCAAAATATAAAAATATGAATGCTACTGACGAAGATCCATTACACTATTGGTTGTTTCAATCCCGTTTGGAATATTATAGGCACATTTCAGTGTGTCTGGCGGATTATGGCACATTAATGAATAACGAAGAATACATTGATGAAAAGAGGACAGAAATGATTTTGGATGACGAGAAAGCATCGAACGAAAAACATAATAGATTGGACGCATTTATAGAAAATAACGCATCATTTTTATTAAGTCGTGCTAAACTTGAAATCAGAAAGTTAATAGCATTTTATGAAAATAGTCCTGATTATGATGAGAGATATGAATTAGAAAAAAGAATACAAGATCTTGATTCTAGGATCAATTTATATAATGTAAGCGTCAATATATTATTTTATACATATGGCTAATGTGATCCAACGTGTTTTTAATAGTAGGTACCTAAGTAATAATGACATGTTTTGCATATTTCAGGACATGGAGAAATGTCGGTATCGTGAAATTCATCTGAACATAAATGGTCAAACCAAATTTTCAGGTATAACCCTGGAAAATCGATGGTGTTTGTATTTCATGTGGATAAGGAACTTATTCAATGCGACTAATGAGAAGATTAGAGAACTGCAGGTATGTAGGCAATAGGCATGCTGTAGTATTTATACAGTTTTAGAAGCTTTAAATACCTTTCAAGTCTATCTAATATTTTTCAGGAATCAGTGACACCTGCATTATCAGCGTACGACGAAGCTAGAATGATGATGGACGTGGAACTGTTAAAGAGTAATGGTGTTAGAGTCTTAGGAATGACTACTAGTGGGGCAGCAAGAATGCGAAAGCTATTGCAGGCAATCGGACCAAAAATTGGTAATAAGTATATTTAGTTTAAACTGATAGAGATACAATAGTATGAACTAAGTTAACAAAAACATGTTAAATCTATACTAATATAATTAATATTATAAAGAGGAAAAATTTTATCGTTTCTTTGTTTGTATTGAATAGGCTCGGAAAAACATTGAACCAATTTGAAAAATTATTTTAGTGTTAGATAGCCCATTTATCGGGGAAGGCAGCCTGTATACGATCACGCTACGACTAATATGAACGGAGTAAGAATGAAAAATGTTGCAAAAACAGGGAAAAAATGTATAAGACCACGCGGGCGGAGCCGCTGGCGGGAAGCTAGTATTAATATATACTGAAAACTAGCTGTTCCCCGCGGTGTTACTCGCGTTCATGCATTTTTTTAGAATAATTTCTACAATAAAAGTAGCCTAAGTTACTTAAACTCAAAGTGATTATTAACTGTTTACTCCTTCCTTATGACATTAGTTATCTGCGAGTGAAAGTCCTGTCAAAATCGGTCCACCCGTTTTTACCGGAACCGGCATTGATTTTTTGATGATTTTGATTATTTTTGATTTGTTGGATTTGTCTTCGCCCCGAATAACAGAATTCTCGAAGCTAAGCTGCGGGAAAGAGCTAGTAGAATAATAAAAAAAAGGTTGAAATTATGAAATAGTGTCACATCACACCTCGAGGTGTAGTGTAGTGGCACTGTGGCAGGTGTACCTATTTAGTTATAAATGTAGGTACTGCAAAGCCTAACTTATTCCTAGTCAGACTGTTATTAATGGCCTGTTCTTATATTAATAAAATACTTTGTGGTTTATAAAAACATACAATATACGTAAGTTTTATTAATTACCTACTTCTAGTATTTTTATAACTTTGACAGTGATAGTGGAAGAAGCTGCAGAAGTTTTGGAACAGCACATAATCACTTCGCTTACCACCGATTGTCAACATCTCATTCTGATCGGTATGTAATATTTATAGTACTTATTTCATTACTACGTACGAGTAGGTACAGTTCGCGCATAACTTATTGTCCGGCTTAAAAGAAAAATATTGGACTAAACTTATATATTTAATATCGAAAGATCATTATGCCAATATTTTCTCTCCGATTTTTACGACCGGGTTGAAGTTAGCTCGTGCCAACTTCAAGCCGGACAATAAGATTTACGAGAACTGTACCCACTGTACATAGCGGTCACTATTTTCCTGGTTAGGAGTTAGCGGTTACTCTAGCGCAGAGGTACCCAGACTTTTTCTCAGACCTCTTTCAAAATGTTGCTGGTTCCGGTGGTCCACCGTATTTCCAAAACTCAACAAAAATGTGAAGATTAGATCTAACTATGGAAATTTGCGTTGCGGCTACGGTCCAACCACGAATTAGTTTTCGAAAAAAAGTGAAAAACTTTTCTCGACACGATACGCAGAAGGAAAGGCTATCAAAAGCTTTTTCGCAATTCCCCACAGTCCAGGATATTTTTCAAGTATTTCTGCCTGCAGCCAAAATGTTTGATACCCTCTTTTAAATTTCATGTTCAGCTCCTCATTAGTGCTAAGCTTGAGAAGCTCCTCTTGTAATATCATATTTTCCACTTCTGTGTCATCAAATGTACCTACTTACATAAAAATGCCAGAGACGTATCTATGATATAATAATAATAATAATAAATATTTGGGACATTTATTTACCCAGCACTATCTAGTCCCAAACTAAGCGGAGTATGTGCCATGGGTATTAGACGATGGATATAATTAGTTTTGTACATATAGAGTAGATACATAAGAAACATTCAGACCATCACAAAAACTTCTTGTTCTGTGCTGTTCATCATAGTTATATTTGTGTCCTGTGGGAATCAAATTTTTTTGTAAATATCCTGGGACATTTTTGTACAGACAGCACCATCTAGTCCCAAACTAAGCAAAGCGTGAACTAGGCACTAGACAATGGATATAACCTTTTTTTTTGTAAATACATATAATACCTGAGAAACACCCAGACAAACACAAACACTTAAGTTAAGCTCATGACTTCTGATCAGCAGTCCGACACTTGAATCACTGGACCACAGACGTCGGGCTTACAATAAAAGATTTTAGGTACTATAATTAACATTTATTTACAGGCGATCATCAGCAACTTCGTCCTTCAGCGGCTCACATAAAGTTAGCCAAGCAATACAATATCGAAGTATCACTATTTGAGCGCATGATAACTAACGGCATCCACAGCCGACGGCTTAACGTTCAGCACCGCATGCGGCCAGAGATCGCAGCACTCATCGCACCACACATATACCCTGACCTAACTAACCACCCATCTGTCGAAACATTCAACGATGTACTTGGAATTGATAAAAATTTATACTTTTTCACACACGAGTTCAAAGAAGAGGTACTTTTTGTTAAAAATCCATGTCTTTTTCGTCATATAAAGGTACTCTGAAGTGTTTTAAAATAAGCATTATTTTATTATTTTTTAGGAACTTAAAGATGGCAACAGCAAAGCTAATCACAAAGAGGCGGACATGACGCTCGCTTTGGCACATTACCTCATGCAACAAGGGTACTCCTCCGATGACATAACAATTCTTGCCGCATATTCCGGTCAAATGTTTTACATGAGGAAGGTGAGTAGATACAGGCTTACTCGTTTATGCTTACTTTCTAGTATACCCCTAGAGAATTCCAAAATGAGTTTAAAAACCAGAAGTACCAGAACCTTTAAAAACTTCATCACAGTGGCCCAGCTCACAGAAAAAATGTTAGCTAGCTACGCTGGTGAATATCCCAGTATATAATTTTGTGATTTAACTCGACTGTAACATGAGGCACTAGATCAATTTTAGCTTTAAATTCGTACCAGTAGTACCATAGGCATAGCTCCTTCAGCAGAATTACGTAGCAGTGTGCTAAGATACCTTGGCATAACTTCTGGAAAAGGTAAGTATGGTTTGCGGGTCTCGGATAAGCAGCAACCTAGAGGCAAAATTTGTGGGCGTGGAAGGGCGGGAATTGAAGACAAGCAGGGATGAGTAAAAGAAATAAAGGATAGGCTGCGCCGACCCCAAATAAATTGGGATAAGGGTAGCAAGATAACGATGATGATGAAAGGGCGGAATTAGAAAAATTACCAACCACAGAATTTATTTTATTTTAAAATTTGCTATCCATATCGTTTGAATCGATTGGAGTTGTTGAGCCTGGGAGACGTAGATCTAAAACGTCTGAAACCTAAAGATGGCTACACTCAGGAGATCGTATTTGGCTGCACGTTACTGCGCGTATACATAAACATACGTTTACTGATTTAAAATTTAATACCACTATCCCCTTTGACCGCCACGCTCAATCTAAGAAACCTGACCACCAGCGACGCGCCTACTTTTACTGTATTATCTCGCACGATACCGTAGTGATGTACCTAACACGCCTTAAGATATAATCATAATTTATTTAGTTTATTCATTATTATATTATACGCAACGTTAGAACTAATCATGTGAAGCATATTAGAAAAAAACAGTAAGCTAATTAATACGCCGTCGCGAACTCGCGACATCACAGCACTGACTGACTCATTACATCGCTCTCTTTCCGACTAGATAATTATGAAAGAGTAGGTACGTTATACGAGATCGGCTATGTATGCAAAATGTTTGGTATAGATAAAGGTCGTAAGTGAAACTTGTTTCATACAATAGATTTGTATGTGGAATTATGACCGCGAACCGTACAAAATACATAAATTTTCTTATTCCATAGTAAAAATTTAATAAAACTTATACATTTACAATTTAACAATTTCATTTACCGGATCTATCAATCGATGTTTATTTAACATTTTTTTTGGCAGGAACGTCAGAATTATCCTACTTTAGCTCAAATTAAAATTACGGTCGTTGA
This sequence comes from Acronicta psi, assembly GCA_946251955.1. Taxonomy (NCBI): domain Eukaryota; kingdom Metazoa; phylum Arthropoda; class Insecta; order Lepidoptera; family Noctuidae; genus Acronicta; species Acronicta psi. The sequence continues at coordinate 8,257,244 of OX276482.1, read as the reverse complement.
TAACTACCAAGGGGAGGAATCCAACATTATTATTTTGTCACTTGTGCGTAATAACCCTGAAAATAACATTGGGTTTCTCGGAACAGAGAACAGGATTTGCGTCGCACTCTCGCGAGCTAAACAAGGTATGTTCTGTGCCTCGACCATGAGTTTTTCTCACTAGATTCGCTAGCGACGCCGTAAAATATTTGTATGGAAAACCTTCGCAGCGCCTCTAGCGGTTACGTAAGGAACTAAGATCTGCTATGAGATTACAGCGTTTCGATGCGTAAAAAACCTATCGAAAGTCATTCGATAGAACTCATGGTTGAGGGGCTGGAAATGAGATTGAGAATTCGAGCTTATAACACTATTTTTAAATCTTTTACGATTTCCTTATTCAAAATATCGTTTGTTTTTGTTACCTACGTTTGCAGGATTTTATATATTTGGCAATATCAAAATGCTGAACGAAAAATCTGAATTATGGAGAAAAATATCCAAAACATTGGAAAGTAATGGATCTTTGGGAAAAGAATTAAAACTGAAATGTCAAAATCATCCAGATCAAATCACAATGGTTAGTAATTCACGGACTTACCTAATCATAAATCTTATGGAGGCCAAATCGTTACATCTGGCAGAGACAGCTGAAAGTTTTACAATAAAATAAATCCTAAACATCGTAAACGCACTACACTAAACAAATAAAGTAACTAAAGTTAGACGACCAATATTAGTTAGTAGTACCATAATGTATAGAGATTTATTACACTGTGGTAGTACCCAGTACCCTTGAAACCAAAACATTATGGGGTGTGGTGGAAGCTGCTGATGGGTCACCGCCAGACGGCCAGACCGTCTAATTCGTCTGATTCGTGAGCCACGACTATCATAATTATCTTCTAAACCCTCTTAGAGCTGCATGATATCGGAATGAATCATAGGCACACAAAGAGAATGCAGAAGAAATTTAATTTTTAATTTTGAGTTACTTATTCGATACAAACTATCAAACAAAAAAAAACGATCATTTATGATTAGCACACTAAAATCGAAATGAAAACTTTACAATAAAACATGTGAACAACATAAAAATATAGGTAACTTTGCAATGTTTAGCTACCTATCCGAGTTAGGTAGGATGAGTGAGAGGATCCCACCAGGCAAGAAGAATCTGAAGAATGTGGTTAACACAATATTGTGTAGGTCTTAATCAAAACACATAAACATGTTAATAACGTCATGACATCATACGGCATGGTTTGATTAGGTACTTTGCAATCATTTTGCAGATATCATGTCCAGAAGATTTCAATAAGTTACCACCAGAAGGAGGATGCTTCGAGAAATGCAGTTACCAATACGAATGTGGTCATAAGTGTCTACTTTACTGTCATGGATATGACCGTAACCATGTTAACACAAAATGTTCAGTAAAATGCGAAAAGTAAGTACTTAATTACGAGTTTATTATAGCGCTATTAGGTAGCTGTTTGCTTATGTGCCTCCCCCGTACCTTACCTGTATTCCATATTGCTTAGTAGACAAGAAAGGAATTAGACTCAGAAAAGCTTTTCACGCAATATTTTGTATTGCGTTATTCTTTTATCTATTACATTACTTATTCGATAATTTTTTAATATTAAAATTTTACACTATTGTGTAGATCCCAGTCATTTATCGGCCATAAACCTCAATGTTTCATCGCATATATACAAAGATTGATCACACTGAAGACAATTTTAATAAAGTACCAGCTGTCATCAACCCAAATTACTGTTCCACTGCTGGGCACGGGTCACCTCCCAGTATGAAAGGGATTAGACATCCACCACACTAACCTAATGCGGGTTGGCAGACTTCACATGCCGTCGAGAAAATCTCTCAGGCATAAGAACAGGTTTTCCACGATGTTTTCTTTGATTATGCACATCATTTCGATACGTTCCGAGGTGCGTGCCATTTGAACTCGAGACCTTTCACTTGTTAGTCCAATTGTCATAACCTTAGGCTATCACTGATTTCTGATTTTATTGGTAATAGTAGGTACCTACTGTGCGAATATGTGCCTATAGACTAGTATAGCTTTGGAGCACAGTACATAGAGGGAACTGTGGAGTGCCGTCACTGTCAAGCACCTAGGCACTTATCTATGGTATATTTATGTACACTTACACAAATATTCATATAATGCCCATTTTGTAGAGTTTTATGCGACTTAGGACACATATGTCCGTTAAAATGTCGGGAGCCATGTGAGCCGTGTAATGTTCTCGTATTGAAAACTCTACCTTGCGGCCACGACATGAATGTGTATTGCCATCGAGAACCCGAGGACCCGAAGAACAAGTGTCTCACTAAAATTGATGTTACCTTACCAGATTGTGGACATAAAGTAAGTACATTGCGAGGATATTTTAAGTTATGTTTTATTTCATATTTGTATTGTACGCGTACCTATCTATGTACGAATCAAATATGAATACAATTTAAATATGCTAATTATTATGAAAAATATGGGTAGTTTCTTTTTGTATTTTTTTAAAGAATTATCCATGATAAGATTACCAGTTTATACAATGAAGGCCAAAATCGACTGGCGGGCGGGACTCGAACCTGCGTCAGACGCTATGACTGCTAAGCTACCACAAGTCCAACTCGCCAAGTCGAAATCTTCTTTCACATTAATTTACGTCTCAATGTGGCACCAACAATAACACCTAGAAATCAAACCCAAGACTAGCTGCTCAGCAGTAAGCGTGGGCTTTAGTGATCCTGAACCCGTCTAATTACGTATTTATTTGTATTACAGGCCCAAAAGTGTTGTTATTTGGATATAAGCAAGGTGCAGTGCTTTGAGCCCTGTGTGTACCGGTTGGAAGCATGCGGCCATGTCTGCGCCCGCCGTTGCCATGTTAACGTCGATCCGAACCATGAAGAAGTCAGTATTGTTTAATCTCATGCTATTAAATCAATTTGATACGAAGTACCTACCTACTTATAATATTAAACATACGTTTACACAACCTTTAGGTACAAAAAAAAACAAAATAATGCACTGTCGCGGTGTAAAAGCAGAGTAATAACTAAAAAAACGAATCATCATCAACCCATATACTGTCCCAATGCTGGGCACAGGTCTCCTCTCAGTATGGGAGGATTTAGACTTAGAGCCGATTTCACCATTTAAATTAAACGCGATCAATTCAAGCTAATCTCGGTTCTCGCAGTTAACTGAGTTCAGGACGCAGGTTTGCATTTCACCAACATAAACTGAACTCAGTTAAGGCTGATCTTAGTTTAAATTCTGAACGCCCGATTTTGGACGTTTAACGTATCTGATCGCGTTCAAGACCTGTCAAAGCCATAAAAGATAACCTAATTCATAATTTAATTAATTTATTAGAGATATTCTAATTTCATGAGTAGTCTATATTATTGGGTTTCGGCAATATTTCAATAAAACTCGTTAGAATTCTTAAAACACGATAATTAATAATTATGCAGAAGCGAAATGACATTATTTAATGGAGAAGAGAAACAGCGCCACCAGTGTCATAAAACGGAAACGAAACACGTACGTTTGCGAAGATACTATCCAACAAAATGTTTACAAAGACATCTATGAGCTATCATAGAAATTTATATTTATTCAACGTAATTATATTGCCTACAAGCTGTATTTTTTTATTTTAATACTCTCTGAATTTACTCGAACTTCACTATCCTCAAAATCATCTCAAATCTCACTTAAAAATTATAACTTACCATTTTTAACTGCAAAGCGCATCGTAATTTGTCTATGATTGTCACGAACTGACAACATTTACATTCTATGTCAAAGTAAACTTAGTTTTCGTAAACACGATCAAAAATTAGCCGGTGAAATCTGCGAGACGTGAACCGAGATCAGAACCAACATATAAACTCGATTAAGCAGAACAGTTTTATTGAACTCAGTTCTGAATGCGAACGGTGAAATCGGCCCTTAGAGGCTATAACAATAGTCCACGACGACCAGGCTAACCAAATGCGGGTTGGCAGACTTCATATGGAGGCGAGAAAATCTCTCAGGCATGCAGGTTTCTTCGTCACGATGTTTTCACCGTTAGAGCGAGTGACAATTACGCAAATGATTTCGAAAAGTCAGAGTAGTATCCCTTGGATTCGAACTCGAGACCTTTGACTTGGCTGTCTAGTGGTCATACCCCTGGACTATCAAAAACTTATTTTTTTTTCTATTTAATTACATTTCAGTATACGTGTATGAAAAACTGCGCTCGTGCGAAAGCGGGTTGTACTGCCGAACTGATAGGCGATCGAGGTGAACATCAATGCCTAAAGAAATGCTATGAACAATGCGATGACTGTCACGTCCAGGTACCTACCTACATTTTATTATTCATTTGAGTGGAAATGTTATTCTTTAGTTATCCATACTAAGATAAAGAACGTCGTCTAGAAAGTTGACAAGCTCAAGTGGGGCTGGGCAAGCCATGTACGAAAGCTGAAAAAAAGCGAGGGGAGGCCATTCCCCTTTTTCACCTTCCTACGAAAACTAATTTTTCTCTTGGGTCATCGCGAATGTTTCGCGAAGAAAATCGGCAAAAAATATTTTTGACTAATTTTGATGACCCCTGCGTGGCCAGCGTGGCGTGCGTAGCGTGGGCCCACAGTACCCAAGTTGCCATTTTTACCTTTCGGTTATGCCGATTCTGGAAACATGTATCTACTTGTCTAACTAATTTTACACCATGATGTTAAGGTTTCGAAGAAAAGATCAACTTGCAAGCACGTGGATCGTGTAGCATGCTGCAAGTTAATTGATGAGATTCCCTGTACTAAGAAATGTGCACGTACCATGCCCTGCGGACATTTTTGCAAGAAGAAGTGTTCTGAAGTTTGCGGAAATTGTACACAAATGGTAAGTTATGTCTGTCACTCTCCAGCTGGTGCTTTTTAGTAAAGTGTAAAAAATCACAGTGTATCTAAAACATTTGACTAGCTAGCTAGCAGCGAAAGGTATAAACCATAAAATTCCTAAATTTTAGGTTGAGAAAATAATACCAGAATGTAACCACAAAGTTAAAGTGCAATGTAAGATAACTGCTACGCGAGCGCTCTGTACTGAGAAATGCACGCGTAAACTTTCTTGTGGACATCCCTGTACGGACCGATGTGCTACCGAATGTGACTCGTCAAAGTGCACAGAACTCATGTCTGCCGAGATACAGTCTCCTTGCGGCCACAGCGTCAGACTACCGTGCAACGCGGCAGCTTTATACGCTAAAGGTAAAATTTATCATCGTTACTTTTACAAAGGCTAAGTAGGTAGTACGTCTGTACTTTCCGCTTCAGTCACGCTGCGTGACAAGCACGTAAAGGTTATACCTACCTTACCTATATAATTAAGTACTTAAGTATTTGAATGATTTAATAATGTTGTTAGGTAATATTTTCACGTACAATGGTTCAATTCTAGGACTAAGTGCGGAAACCAAACCCACTCACAGATTAAATGGGTTTCCATGATAGTGATAGTGATAGCTAATATTTAACTTGTTAATAAATGTTATCTAATAATACATCAATTGTAGGTGAGTTGAAGCTGGAGCAGTTGGCGCAGTACTGCCAGGTTAAATGCGGCGCCACGCTGGCGTGCGAGCACCTGTGCAGCGGCACGTGCGCGGGCTGCCAGCAGGGCCGCCTGCACGTGCCCTGCCAGCAAACCTGCAATCAAGACAACATCTGCGGACACCAGTAAGCACCGATATTCATCCAATAATTCGACTATTGGTCTATCGCAACTCTTTTGTTGACTTTCTCAGTTTTAGATGTAGGTACCTAAAAAGTTTATTTATTGTACTTTTACATTTAACTTTGTCTGGACTTTAAGTCGGTCAGCCGCACCACCTTAGGGAATTATTCCTCACGAATCAATTCATATTTAGAACCTATTGGTAGAAACTCTTTGGGAATTAGGTACCTATTAGGTACTCTAATGTCATAAGGGCCAAGACTTATAAAAAGCGGCCTTTAAGCCTTGATTTCGTCTATGTAAGGAGGCTGGAATGGAGATACATATTAGCTCTACAATGTATTAACTTTCTCGACATTTCAGATGTCAGGAGCCATGTAACCAGATCTGTCCGCCGTGTAAAATGTACTGCGAAGTTAAATGTCCGCATTCGCATTGCAAGAAACTATGTGGCGAACCTTGCGTGCCCTGTCAGGTAACGAAATTTATTACGTTCACATTATAACCTACATATTATTCAGTTAGGTAACATACATGGAAGTATTTTGTGAAATATGAATCTGGACTCGTCGTGTCGGTTTTTTGAACTATCCACTTCACGACCACTCCCCGCTCCTTCCTATCTCATCCATAGAGTATATAGTCTTTGATCTCATCGCACTGTTCCCGGCATTTCGCTGTAGCGTCTGTCTTTTAGACAAACTGCACTGCACACATAGGCAGAACTTTAACAATGCACTCACGTCATCATAATTTATAGATAGGTGCGTTTGTCCAAGTGTTGAAGTGTCCAACGTGTATTACCTACTTGCAGGAGAAATGCAGTCGAAGATGCATTCACGGGCAATGCACGCGGCGGTGCGGCGAGCCGTGCTCGCGCGCGGCGTGCGGGCAGCGCTGCGCGCGGCGCCTGCGCTGCGGCCACGCCTGCCGCGGCCTGTGCGGGGAGCCCTGCCCCGCCGTGTGCCGCCTCTGCCGCCCCGACACCTTCCCCACCGACTTCCTCGGGGACCAATACGACGATGACGACAAGTGAGACACCTCCAAATTCGATGTTTAGCGCAGTAATTTGTGCTACACTTTACTGAATCGTGTTGATCATGTTGATGAAACCTTCTATTCTGATATTTCAGGTTTATTTTACTTCAAGATTGCGGTCATGTTTTGGAGGTCGAAACTATGGATTCACTAATGCTAGGCGATCAGGAAAATATACAAATACGAAAGTGTCCTTACTGTCGTAAGCCCATCGTAAACACCAACAGATATAAAGATTTAGTCAATAAGACGTTCAAAAACGAGATAAATCCCATAAAGGAACGAGTTTATGGGACACCTGACCAAATAGATAAAAAGCTGATCGAATTGCGCTCTAAACTGTCGGCGTTTTTACCAAAATATGTAAAAATTGTAAATGGTTTGTATTTTAAACGTATATTTGTAGAAACATAATTACTCTTATGTATAAATTTAAGATGAAGATGGGCAGGGCACTTGGAAAGACAACACGATCTTAGGTGGACCAGCACCGTTACCGAATGGTGGCCAAGAGATGTAAAATGATCGCAGGGCAGACCACCAGCCCGATAGTCAGACGTTATTGTGAGGGCAGTAGGGGGGAATCTGCGAGTGCCACCCGCACAAGATCGGCAACAGTGGCGTAATAGAGAAGGATGCGCTGCGCTGGCAGTAAGAGGAATATTCCCTTAAACTATCGGCGCAGTGAATCCTTCATATAGCTACCTCTAAGAGGTTTTTAGGGCAACACGCGAGTGATACCCCTGGTGTTGCAAGTGTCTATAGGCTACGGTAACCGCTAACCATGAGGCGGGCCGTATGCTTGTTTGCCACCTGTGGTATAAAAAAAAAGTATCCATTTCTTAACCTCATGCAACCCTTTCCTATATTATATTAAATATAATAATGTGTACCTATATAGTGTTAACTATTGTTTGTTTTTCAGGTTATAAAGACTTAAATACTACTTTCGTAAATTTTGAAAATCTCATCCGTTCACAAAAAAAAGTGTCCCTGTTACAAGTGGATATGGAATGCGTATACTTCAATATATTTGAAATGATTGTAGAATGTTGGCATAAATATCGAACGCAAACACCAGAAACCACAACTTTAATGGAAGAATTGCAAAAGCATATCAAAATACTTCTCAATGTGCTCAAGATAAAGGCAAAATCCAAAGTTCCTATTAAGCTGAGTGTGCAGCAACAACAAGATATCGGCTATGAGATTAAACGCTTAAATGTTATAGTTCAGTTCTCTCAAATACTTTACGAAGCTAATGCTTCCAAAAGTGATCCAAAAGTCGCAGAACACATCGAAACTGCCAAAGCAGCTGTCTTCACATTGTGCAAATTTGATGAAGACAAAGCTCTTGAAGCCATTAAACAACTGCAAGCTACGATAAAATCAAGTGGCGTAATATCTAAATACGAACGGGGATTAATTGTTGAAGCCATTGGGTTGAAAGCGGGACGCTGGTTTAAATGTCCGAACGGTCATTTCTATTGCATTGGTGAATGCGGTGGAGCCATGCAAATCAGTAAGTGTGCAGACTGTGGAGCAGCGATAGGAGGCACGGATCATAATCTCATTTCTGACAATTCCCACGCTCCAGAAATGGATGGATCTAGGTTCCCAGCTTGGTCGGAACAGAACAACTTGGCTAATTTTAACATTCGCGATTTGTAATTTCAGCATGCCTTCTTTTAATGTTATTATATTTTTCTATATGACAATTGGTGCAAATGCAGACAATTTGAGCCCATTTCAAAGATGGGGGGAAAACTTATTTTTATTTTTCTCATGGTAGATGTGGCATTTGACTGACGTCAGTCTGTCATCAAGTATTTCTAAAGAGAGTAATTAAGTTTTATCTACAGTCCCGACAATATAACTGTGCAGCGCCGATCCTGGGGTAGAGCGAGAGGAGCGATCGCTCTAGGCGCCAGGTGGAAAGGGCGCCAAATAGCTAAAAGCCAAAAACAATTACCATCTCAAAATAGATTAAATTTTGATGGCGCTCTTTGAGGGGCGGGGGCAGTTCTGTCTGATCTGATATTTTTTTTATAAACCGTATAACGAGGCTGACAAATCAGTAGATTTCCGTAGATTGTCTCTAGAAGCGGTTCTTCTGAACGCTTCTATGAAGTTTTCAAAACGACCACGCAGGTAAAAAAGGTCAAATACATACATCGAACATTGTAAATCATCAAGAATGCCAAAAAAATCATGACCCATGGTCTTTTGGACCAAGATTTTTGCAGCCAAGTCAACTTCAGACAGGCAGTTATGCAGTCTGTACTGTACATGATAAACACATTAAATTACGCCTATAATATAAAATATTCATAATTATTGTTTTAAACGCAACGATCATATCCGTTTGACCCTTTATAAACATCACATTAGTTGTTGAAATCGTCCATACATATTAGAACTTAAGATTTAAGTAGTACGTACCATCTAAGATAAATTCCATATTCTAATTTTCTGTTTTATACAACATGTTAAGAAAACCCTATCCGACCCGTGAAGGTATTATTAGGTATCGATATTAGATTACATTTACGTAACCCTTTTCAGTTTACAAGTAAAAAAAATATTTCGAATAAAACTTAATATTTTTTATGAAACAAGGAAATTTATGTTCTTATCTACAGGGGCAATCGAGAAAATTGCTAGATTTTGGGTAATATTGGTAATTTTTGTACAAAAATCGTGAATTATTATTTTTATGAATATTTAATTTATTTTATTTTATTTGGTACTGTGATTGGGATACCTATACATATACCCCTTTCGGATCGGACAGGGTTTTATTAACACATTGTATATAAAAATTGTGTAAGCGGTGACTTCAAGCATTTATATTATACTTACTGTATTGTTATTAATAAAAATTTAATTTTTCATAAACTTTTTTATTCCTTTATAATATTAACTGTCTAAGATGGTTGCTTGATAGTTTTTCTAAGTAGGTATTGTAGAGACTTACGAAAGAAGGTCGCACCAGATTAGTTTTCAATCAGATTTTTAAACCATCGTAATTATTATTCTAGTATTTGAATAGGGAGGGGAAGGCAAAGCTAATTGTAGAGGGCGCCACTACTGCTGGTACCGTGATTTGTTTTTTTTATAAATCAATATTTAAAACCTAAATATGTATTCCTTTATGAGTGTAGCTCAATTAAAAGTTGACCTAAGGAAAAATAATGGATCTCTGTCTGGAAAAAAAGCTGATTTAATCGCAATGTCAGTATAAATTACTAAAATCTCATGAATATAATTTAACTTCGGCTTAATATTAATAAAGTCGGGAATCGATGAAACGCCGAACATTGAGGCATTGTTGTGAAATTATCAATATTTTTAGTGTGAAATAAATAAATGTACGAGATTTGATAGGACATGTACCAGCGGTGATGCGCCACCTAGCGGGATAAAAATGCAGTTTCCTACCCCATTTTGAAGAATTTTAGAGTTTCGGTACAAGTGGAAAAATAATTGAAGTAAATTCATTTGGTTATGCAAAGTAAGAATGGTGTAATAGTGATGTATGCCAACACTTACTACATTTAATTGTATTTTTCTACATCAGTAATCGGACTCTCGAAGGTCTATCCAGACCCGTCCCGTCAATGTCCGAAAGGATTAAAAATATAGTAAAGAATGCATCGTATCGCAAGCATCGCGGTATTTTTAAGGTTCTGAGTTTATACGGGAAAAAAGAGTACGTATGTAAAAATTAAATGATAAAATAATATTCTAATGTACAGTACAACACTACCGCAGATTCTCCCAAATATCTTGGTAGCAAGGATTTGTAACACTAACACAAATCGTTACAAAACAGCAATAGATCATTTATTACTGCAAAGATCAAAGAATCACTACTTATGTTACTTATCAGCAAAGAGTTTATTCAAGTGTTTTAGGACACGTTGGGCCAGACAACACTCTCAATCCAGTCGAGGTAGCGGCTGACGCGCGTGTACACGCCGGGCACGGGCGAGCCGCAGCCGCGACCGAATGACGTCACGCCCACCAGCTTGTTTAACCCGTCAGCTGTCGTGCTTTGAAGTGGTCCACCAGAGTCTCCCTAGGCAAATATTAAAATACTTATAAAAATATCTTACTACTGAATGGCCTCAAACGATTTGATTGTTTTAATAAAGCTACGTTCGCATGGTATCAATTTAATTTAAAAAAAAAAAACAATAGAGCAAAACATTCGGTTGGACAGAATATTGGCATCAGGTAGTTTAAAACTTGCTTATAATTTTAATGTTTACCCGAATAGAATCGATCGTGACCTAAAAGGATTGATAACTGCTATTAAATTTATTAAAAGTTTTATTGAAATAGTAGCTGTTTTCCGCGGCGTGACAACATTTATAGGAGTTTTTTTTTATAAATAAAATTTCTGAAATTAAAGTACCTAGACTAAGTTAATCCTTATAACATCAGTTATCCGCGAGTGAAAGTCAGATAGACAGACAAAAATATTTTATTTTTATTTTTATTGACCGGCTCTACTATTGGTCAACTTTTTCACGAGGCCAAAATACAAAAAATAGTCATCTAGCCATCGTAATTTGATTTCGAATTGGTTTTCTGTACAATGAGAGTTCAGCTTATACTGTAAACAAATGACTTGATACGCAACCGTGCCTTTTGTGGTATGTAGAGTTAAATAAACTAGTTATTTACCTGACAGGTGTCCCTAATGCCTTCAGGATCACCTGCACACATCTGGTCCGGTGAGATGCCATCGGGTAGTTTACGCCAGTTCGTGTAGGACTCGCCACATTTATCGCGTGGCACGCTTGTCACATTCGCCTTCAATAGTATATTGCTTCTTGTGTCTCCTGCAAATATGTATAAATCAACAATATTTTTCTATTCATGAAGCCAATTTCAGAGTAGTGTATAATTTGTATAAACATTTATCAGGATCGGCCGTCGTCAGATTGACGAGGTTTCATTTTTAACTGACTTCAAAAAGGAGGAGATTCTCAATTCGAATTTTATTGTGTGTTATGTTAAGCGATATATTCGCCGGTTATAAAGCGATTACGATGTTTGTTTTTTATAAATTAAGGGTTAGGCAGAAACTACAGAACGCCACTTGTTACGATTCTTGCATGCATATTTCTTTGGATTCGTCCACATTCATACATCAGATGTAATATGTCTGTATACACAAGTGTCATAAATTGGGCCCACGATAAATAAATATTGTCTTATAAGCCCAGAAATTGTAAAAAAAAGTCCACGTTATTCATGCCGAACTGGACTTATTTTTGTATTTAAATGGTAAAAATGAAGATTCAACTTATAGTAAATACATACTCGTATTACTAGTTTTGCCCCATCCGGTTATTGTGAGCGGTATTTTTGGATCGGCCTCGCTCGTTTCTAGACACACTGCGTTCAAAGAACTTGAAAAACGCAAAGGTGTCTCCAACCTTTAAAAAAGCAATGTTGTCTTATTATCTTAAATTATAAAATAAGTACTAGCTTTCCACCAGCGGCTTCGCCCGCGTGGTCTGGCGATTTCTTACAACTTTCATCCCCTATTTCAACCACTTACAGCCCTTTTTCGCATTAAAAAGTAGCCTTATATCCTTTCTCGGGTTCAGTAGTTTTGGCGTGACAGCGTGACAGCGCGACAGACAGACAGACAGAGTTACTTTCGCATTTATAATATTAGTAAGATTACGAAGTCAAGGAATATTATACGAACATCAACATTTTTTCAAGCTCAATTTTATCACGCAATGAACGCGCGAAATTAGATTTTTCCAGTATTAATAATAACTTTTTTTAAACCATAACATATTCCTAAAGCCCCTAAAACTTTATACTTACTTCAACAAAGCCAAGTCATGGTATTTCTCCCGCCTTGTATATCTTGGGCTCATTATTATCTGCGCTATTCTGTCATCAGTTTCAGGATTAAACTCCTTGCCGCCGATCTCTACGACGCCTCCACGAATTATTGTAGGTTGTATTCTAAAAAATATTTCAATTACTCATACGCGTTCGCTTAGGACCGCCAAATGTCGGAATTTATAAATATCTAAATTATTAACGTAGTAAAAGAATGTGTTAGAGACCCAAAATTTGTGAAAAACCATTTGTAAATTATAAATTTGCCGGGTTAAGTCGAACGGGGAACTAAGTGACAAAACTTAAGTCTATTTCGCCATTTCAGCCACTACCCGCCAGATAAATTAAAAATGAACCAAGATTTGTATGAAATTGTCTGCCAAGTACATAGTGGGAGCTTACTAGGAGGTGGTGAAACAGGCCCTTAGTGTCTGCTGGATTTGAGCCTATGCCAGATCTGGCCGTAACGTGTCTCATTCATGGGCTTTTGCTTCTGGGAATTCACCGCTTTGTTGCAACACAGTACACCGTATTGTATTAATTCAAAACAATATTTTAAGATTACGAATGAAATTGATTTATATTTTTATTACCTGTCTAAAGTATCCACACAATGCGCAGCGCTTAGGATGTAGGTATGTGACAACACTGAACCACCGCAATCAAATTCATAACCGTCCCCTCGATCATATCCTAGGGCCACCTGGAATTAGGTACAGAAAAACACCTATGAAACAATAATTAGTAGCAACCAGCCCCTCAACCAGTTCTATCGAATGACTTTCGATAGGTTTTTTACGCAACGAAACGCTGTAATCTCATAGCAGATTTTAGTTCCTTACGTAACCGCTAGAGGCGTTGCGAGTTTTTTCCATACAAATATTTTACGGCGTCGCTAGCGAGTCTAGTGAGAAAACCTCATGGTTGAGGCACAGCACGTATTCGATAGCATGGCACGGTTGGAGTTCGCCCGCAAATTATATACAAATCCTTACTAATATTATAAATACGAAAGTAACTGTTTGTCTGTCGCGCTCTCTCGCGCTTTCACGCAAAAACGACTGAACCGATTTAAATAAAAACAGCCCTTTTTTCGCATTAAAAAGTAGCGTGGGAAAGGACATAGGCTACTTTTTAATGCGAAATAAGGGCTGTAAGGGGGTGAAAAAGGGGATGAAAGTTATAATAAATATCCAGACCACGCGGGCGAAGCCGCTGGCGGAAAGCTAGTATAAAATAAAACATTTTAGAATATCATAAAGTTCTGTTGGAATTTTGTTTTAATGAAATATTCCAATTGCTAGGTACCTGCCTATGTAACCTATGTCATCATTAAAAAAACAGGTTAGTGCAAGTCGTATTTGTGTAATTAGTTCGCATGATTAGAATAACAATGCCTATATAAAAACAAGGTTTAAGTAATAAACAAAAACAGCGATCCAGTGCCACTTTGACTTGCGCACGCAGGGTATCGCACCATGAACTCTAGAGTCTCTGACTGATAATAAGATCTATAACCGAGTAGTAAACGACTGCAATACTCAACTTGTTACTAATTAATAAAGTAAAATATTCTTAATCACTTTTATATGTAAATCTCCATACTTTTTTCAGACTTCAAATGTTTTTTCGTTTTCACTGTATGATCTCTCTTATTATTAAACCAACTAGCTGTTAGTTACACTCGCTTCCCATAGGACTTTTTGGGACAATAAGTATGCCTATGTCTTTTCTCAGGATGCGCAGAACATACATAGGTAGTTAAGTACTTTCGCATTTATAATATATCTACTTAATTATGGAAGAGGGTAGGTATTTCTAAGATTCCTTATACACTATTTATGTCTGACCATAGTGACCATCATTTATTACTATTCCGCCACTAGGTTGTAGCGCACTTTTTGGTTAGTAAATGCATGCAATTTTAGTAAGTACCTACCTACAGTACGCGCGGCACAACTTGGCCAGACAAGTTAGCCATTGGAATGCGCAATGGATTGTTAGGTTAAAAATTGTGTACTGCGCAACCATACGGTCAACGGCTGTAGGTATACAGTTCCCGCCAATCTTTTTGCCCAGTAAAAACGACAGCCTACGACTTGAGCTTACCTACGTTTTTATTTATTTTTATCCAATATTTTTATGGCCTGTCTGTAGGTAAGTACCTCTAATCGTCGTCTCTGGTCATAAAATAATCAAGTTCAAGTAAAGGAAGGTTAAGAATCCTAATGTGCTAAAGAATGCAGACAGACGACTGAAATAATACTTACATTATCTGCAGTCATTTTCGTCCAATTATAAAGAATCACATAAATTCACTGTTAAAATTGATTTACTGGTAAAAAAAAATATCACCCATACAAAATGGACAAGTTAACCGGTAAAGGAAGAATACAATTTATTCGGTAACTTCACTTTTGCTTTGTGATGCGTGTAAAACTGGGAGCAACAGCCTGGGAGCAAATACTAAATAGGAAAACTAAAACATAATCAACATGCTGATCCGGAGGTTTGCTCGCAGCTCGCTCTACGCCAAAAGTCAAGCTCACGCTTTTCAAATCATATTGCCAACTATTTTACACGTGCAGCCTGGGCCAGCTGTACGCAGAAGAGCATCAAGCCTCTTCGAGTCTAATATAATAATGCATTTAGGATGCTGTTGGGGCTGCCACGGATGTGTATGTTTGCCGACGCTCACATTGACGGATTCTCGGCAATTAGGCGTAAGCGTGCAGCATCACTGCTACAGAGGGTACGTGACAGCCCTAACCGCCTGCTCAATGTCATTGCGGGCAAATTTGACTGCCCTATAATTGGTTATTTGTCTCAGTTACATGTACTAACGTAGCTATTAAGTTTTTCTGTATACTAACAACTTATGGAAGCACTTCCGAAATAAATTTATAATATTATTATAATAGAGGTACAATCTTTTTGTATTTTTTAGCATTTTCCATGCTAAGATACCAGTTATTTAATGAAGGAAAAAATCGACTGGCGGGCAGGATTCGAATTCGAAACTGCGTCTTCTGGTTTCACAAATTTCGACCTAGCGGGTGGGACTCGCGGTGGCTTAGTGGTGTCTGGTGTCCACCAGAAGACGTCGTTTCGAATCCTGCCCGCCAGTCAAATTTTTCCTTCATTAAATAACTAGAACACATTATATGTAATTGATGCTTTTGCACTGCACTGAGGTCGCCACATACAGGGCTAAGTACTTCGGAAACAAAAGTACCCTCCGAGAGATCGTCGGCAACATCAGGAGTGTGCTGGCGTTTCTTTAAGAGTTAGGCTGGTTTGAGTAATATTAAACATCCCCACCCGTACGCAAAATACGCGCGTTGACGTGGATACCATACCCGCTATACCATACCATAGGTAATTGATAATATAAAAGAGACCTGTTAGCTATTAGTATTAGTAAGCATATTCAATAAAGTAAATAAATCCTCACCATATCCTTAACTTACCTAACACAGTGCAATAATGTGGAAACTTGATGATGATGTCATTTTAAAATTATTTTATTTTGTGTAAAACCAGTTCTGTTCAAAAAAGAGTTCTTTGAAGTGGTCTCTAATGACCAAACAAGAGCTAATTACAATGAACATCAATAAAATACAAGGAAAATAATAAAGTTTATTACCATATGTGGAAATTCCCCTAGAGATGCCGTTTCACCACCCAATATATGCAAGTCCAAAGCAGGAATATTGGCTGCAATTATTTTCTGGCATTCTAAAATTTTTAATATGGTTAGGAATTTATATTATAGTATAAATACTCATTTTCGTAGAGGCTAATTAATATTATAGCGGTTCTACGTTCACCTTTAAAAAAAAATTAAGCTAAATACAAATACTGCCGCTGATCTCTTAATTCGATAATATGAAAGGCAAAGGGGCCTCACCTTTATCGGCAATTCTTTCTGCTTTTATTCTTGGTTCATCAGGTCCACCTACATCAAAGTATAGGTTAGTGAACCAATATGTATCCCACTTAATAAATATGTCCACACAATCTTACCAAATTTATTAGTAGCATGAGGACAACATACTATTTCTTCAAACCCACTAAAGCCACATCTCTTAAATTGATGAAATTTCTTATTCCTAATTGCTCTAAAAAAATTATATTGATGTTGTTAAACATTACCTTTATTCAGGATATTAGAACATGAATTATTATACTTGTTAAGATATTCATGTAAAATTGTAAAACATTAATGTCTTTAGATTAATCACAGACTTATCACAGAATAATATAAATTTAAAAAAGGAAAAAAAATATTTAAACATTAAAAGAAAATGATTGTAATGTATGTTCATAATTATTTAATTTATTGTTGTAAGAAAACTTACATGACAGCAGCTTCACATTTGGAAACCTGAGTACAGGTGCCTTCCAATAATTGGTCATTTGTCATACAATGTTCGCCAACTACAAATATTTCAAACACATCAATAATGATTGTGACCATGAAATCAATTGACACTACATTAAAAATGTAATTGGATACATTTCCAATTTGGCTCTTTAATTCCACCTACAATAAATATTGCTTTTTACAGAAATCAAAGCTTTTACCTACAAAAATAGAACACGATTCAAAAGGTTTAATATTTTCGTATCATAGAAACATTTTTTAAATTATGTTAAGCTGGAACAACAGCAGAATTAATAATAGAAAAAGTTTTAATTTGTCATGCACTGATAATGGGATAAAATATTAGTAGTTTAAGAACAATGTAGGAACTTTAGTCTTGTTTGGCTTCAAAAAGATGGTGATTTATAGAGTCTTAGGGCTCTTACCATCTTCAGATATTGCAAAGTGTAATAAAATTATATTAAAAAATATCAGTCGCTTTGTCCACATTGTGTACAAAATTATAGAGTAAAAATATTGGTTGGTCCTTGATTCCTTCGCGCTGGCACAAAAAATCTTGAAAACCGGTTTTATTTTTATAATTAGTACTTTTCCTCAAATGCAAAACTTTATTTAAGTATTTATTTAACTACATTTACACATCACACTAGAAATATAATCAATGTACAATGGCTAAAATGTAGCCTGTGCATGATCTGTCTGACTGATGAAAGCAGCAGCAGTACACACTATTAAATATTAAAATTTATTGGTCAGTTATTTTTGTACAACGTTTATTTACATGAGTTGTACTAAACTAAACCAATGCCAAACTGACGGAGTGACGACTGTCGACCACTGTCGACTGATAATGACTGATGAATGACAGTTGACAACTTGACAGTTGACACTACTTGTTTGAAACTAGAGATGCCAACCGGTTTTAGGAAAACCGGCTCAACTGTACATTATCAGCCGGCGATTTAGGGCTTCATTGTTTTTTTTTCGTGTAGAACTCTTCTTAGTATACACTTTCACAACAGGTTCAATTCAAGCAACCGCACTGTTTTCTAGAATTTTTTTTCCTAAAGTTTAATTATTTTCCAATAAATTCACGCAGATAATGTAAACATGTCACTCGTTGGTCGTTTCGTTTTACTTCTAGGTAAAGTGACAGTGGATTCAATTGTTTTTTTTTTAATAATAATGCTTTAGTTTAACACTTAATTTTATTTTTAAATAGATAAGCCTGCAATTAAATGGAATTATGCAAATAATGTGATTATTAAGATTAAAAACAATAGTATAATTTATTTCACGTTTAATAAATTTTGAAAAAAAGTTGAAAAACGAAACGGTATTTGTGGAATACACACCACATTATCATACTTAGGTTTCTTTGGACATTCATACAATAAAATTAGTTATAAGACATCTTAACTTAGCAAAACTAGTGATGTAACTAGAAAAACTTAGGATGCAAGAGCGAGCAAAGCGAGCTCGGGAATCAGGGCACCCCAACTCGGATAGATTAGGTTAGAAGGGGATGACCTTGGCGATGTCCTTGACCTTAGTATTTCTTGTTAGCAAGATTTGACCCGCCACGCGATCTTACCCAGCCTTAATACTCCAACTATCCCACCAGGCCCAATAGAAACTTTTGGCAATTTTTTTCTCGGAGCCTATGGGTTTGCTTGAATTGCGGTTTTCAAAAACACACTATAAACACTATATTCTACACGAAAAAAAAATCACCACTATAAAAATCGCCGGCTAATAATGTACAGTGCTTCCAAACTACGATACACTACGGTGCTACGGCACACCACTTTCGCTTCATCTATGTTCATTAACCTCCCCATGCATGCTCGTCGGTTTAGGGTGCTCTTAACCTTGCCTTTATTGAGAATGTCGTCCGAACTTATGTTTGAATATATTATTTTACTCCATATTTGGACTTAAATACAGTTCAATTATTACAACAAAAATATTAAAATTAATATTTTTTAATTATTTAAAATTAATATTCTGACAAAAATATTTTAATTCCATTTTTCATAAGTTAAACGTGCTAGATTTGCGAAGAATTTCACTTACTAGGCAGTAAATACTGCTTATTTTACTATGTTACTACATTGAACTGTACGTCAACCATGAGTTCTATCGAATGGCTTTCGATAGGTTTTTTACGCATCGAAACGCTGTAATCTCATAGCAGATTTTAGTTCCTTGCGTAACCACTAGAGGCGCTGTGAGGGTTTTCCATACAAATATTTTACGGCGTTGCTAGCGAGTCTAGTGAGAAATACTCATGGTCGAGGCACTGATAATATAATATTTGTCAATTTTTTTCCTTTTTTTCCCGACTGCCTCACGAGGAGGCTTATTTAAAATCGATTTCTGAAAAATCCAGTTTTTTGTATAAACTAATCGGTTTAAATATGGTTTTAAAGTTTAACCATGTTTAAACCGATTATTGTTTATTGAACCGGTGCGGAAAATTTTTAATCGATTGGCATCTCTACTACTGACTCAACCATAGATATATAATATACTCCATAGATAGGAGATAAGAGTAAAAGAGAGCTACTGAAGTTAATCATAGATATATAATACATAGATTGGCATATGAGTAAAAGAGAGCTACTGAAGTTAATGGCACTTTGGTGTGTTAGAAAGAAAAAGAGAATGATGCTGTAAACGTGACATTACATGTATACAATTGCGGTAATATGGGTTCTGGCAAATGTAAACCTGCGAAATTTTTGGATTATTTACGTGTAGTTAAGGGTGTATCCGTATAATATTCATATGATTACGATGGTAACTTGTGCAGTACCAGGTTGTAATTCTCAAAAGATGGAAAATCTACAGGATTACTAATTTAATCGGTATATTTACTATTTGTTTACTTTCATTATTTCTTAATAATTGTTACGTAAATGTGTTAAATTTGTAGAAAATATAATGATAAATTTATTTATTAGATCACTAAAATGCATTAGAGATCACGAAACAGTAATATTAAAGAAATAACAAATACGGAAATATGAGGGCATTTATAACCTCACTTTTAGTGATGGTCTTGATTTGTTTATATTGATGGTGTCGATTATCGACTTTGGTGGTCGGTGAACAACATGTCGGTATAATATAATATTATTTGTCGATTATCATAAAGGCCACTCAGAGTCTGAGGTGCATTTAGTGAAGGTAAACCAATTTACGTAAGCAATTTAGACCATAGTCACAAATTCAGATTTCGCAAGTTCATGCACTGACAAAATCTCATAGTTAGGTAGATAGATACCTACTTTGAATTGAATTTATGAGATTAAGTCATTATTTGCAGATTTCCCATAAATCCAGTAAAAAGTGATTGCGCATGTTAAATAGACAAAATTGGAATCCGCACAAACATTCAACAATAAGCAGTTAACACTACCATGAGCACTGCTTATCAACAGGAGGTAAAACAAGGCGAAAACTATAAAGTGGTTCTGTTTTAACTATTTGTGGTAAGAAAATAAGAAAAATACATTTTCATATTTACATAAATATATTGAAAAATGAGTGTTTTAATATGTACAGCCAAGATTATAAAATTATTGATAGATATTTTACTGTACACGAAAGTTACCTGTACATATATTTTGGTAATAATTGTAATATGAATAGTAATTTTTTTTTAAATCTGTGTTTTATTTAAGACTTTTTCTGGCCTTCTCCAAGATTTCTGATTACATACTAGATACTTGGTAGTTTTGTGTATTCCCACTTGACCAGTGGGATGCCACTGGTCTCCCCCATATTTTAATCATTTAGTGGGACAAATGAGAAAAAATATTGTTGAATTAGTGCTATTCCCCACAAATAATATCGTATGCAGCAGTAAAACAGATATCGTCCACCGTTATCGATATCGATAATAATCCTATTAACTTCAGGCGCAGCACTTTTAACGCACACATTAACATGTCACACACACATAAACAGTTGGTTTTCAGTTTCATTTTTTTACTGACAATGCCAATCTATGGATTATAAATCTATGGATGGTACAGAGAGAGAGAGAGAGAGAGAGTGCGCAAAAAATAACTATGAACGGAGAGTAGCTGATGAATGATGCAAACGTCCTAAAGTATGACTTGACGCGCGTGAAAAACAAAGTTTACATTTAAATCATATTGAATACAGTAGAACCGTAGCGTAAACATATCGGCCATGCCATAGTGTTGCACGATTCCGTTTTGTTCGGAAAAAGGAGGACATAAGTTCAATTTTACACTTCTTTTTGTTAAGTCTGCTTTCAAAACACTAATATTAATTGTTCCGTAACTCATATTTGCCACTCTTATGTATGTATTATATTTGCCAACCAAAGTTATTGCTAAATATTCACAACATTATGTTATTTAGATATAAAGTCGCGTGACATTTGACATTTCGGAGACCTCACGCTACACCAGCGCCTCTGGCGGTGGATTCATACGCGACATTCAACCATTCAACTCAGAGTTGTAAATACAGATGAAATAGAGTTTATACATCACTAACTCTCCACAGAGTACAACTACTTTTCTATTAGAAATCGGAAAGAGAAAGAGCATATATGTTACAGTTCACGCCCATTGTTGTTCACACA
This sequence comes from Acronicta psi, assembly GCA_946251955.1. Lineage (NCBI taxonomy): Eukaryota > Metazoa > Arthropoda > Insecta > Lepidoptera > Noctuidae > Acronicta > Acronicta psi. The sequence continues at coordinate 8,235,581 of OX276482.1, read as the reverse complement.
CATGTTCTGTACCCATATTTATTGCAAATAAATTTCTTATCTTATCGCCAAACTTATTGTCCGGGTTGAAGTTGGCACGAGCTAACTTAAAGCCGGCCGTAAAAATCGGAGATTGAATTTGAGTTGATTGAATTAAAAAAATATTGGATTGAAATGATTTAAAACGACAGCTTACGGCTTGAGCTTTCGTTTCTATTTATTACAATCTTATAATTTTGTTTGAGAAAGAAAAATATTATATTGTAATAAATAAAAACGAAAGCTCAAGTCGTAATCTGTCGTTATAAATTATTATAATCCAATATTTTTCTTTCTCCGATTTTTACGGCCGGGTTAAAGTTAGCTGGCACCAACTTCAACCCGGACAATAAGTTTGGCGCGAACTGTAATACACTCATAGATATATAATACAATGGAATTATATATCTATGAATACACTATGGAGAGACCTCAAACTTCAAAGACTTATCGCCAGAAGCAGTGTTGCAAAACCTACCGATTTTTCGGAAGATCTACCGATTTTGACTGAGTAACCGAAATACCGATTTATGGTCTGAATCTCCCGATTTTTGTAAATTTTAATAATGATTTTTTTTATAGTTTATATACTGGCATCTTTACACCCAATGGCAACACTAGTACTGAATAGCTTCATTATTTTATGATAAAGGACCGTTTACCACTCTTTACCTACCAACAATGTTCAAAACTGTTTTTATTTCCTTTGTTTTTAAGATAGTTTCCCACATTCATCCGCCAGTGTGGAACGCATATTTTCTACTAAAAAGCAACTGCCGCATATTAAAATATGATTGCTAAAATGTCAAAAAAGAAACGTGGTCAGTAGATTTTTTATAAGAACAATACGTTAGTTTTACATTGTAAGAATATGATTTAAAAAGGGTCGTATGATTCGTATGTAATACGTATATATTTATTAATAAACGTAAATACGTGAGAAAATCGTTTTATTTACAGATAAAGGAATTCTACCGATTTTTAACTGGCAAACCTCCCGAAAAATGGATTCTTGGTTTTGCTACACTGGCAAGAAGTCGCAGTGTCGCACTGTCGCACTTCGCACTCGCGTCGCGGCACTCGAGTCGAGTCGGTTCGAGTAAAATAAAGTATGATTTAAAAAAGTTAATAATAATCCTCCAGCCCGTGAATATCGGCAAAAATACATTAGTGTTCGGTGTGTTGTTCCGTGTTATAAAACTATTGGAATTACAATACGATAATATCCGCGTCAGCATGTTGTTAGCCGTATTTTACGATTTCATTATCTAAATATATAAGGTTATTGGATTGTAATGATACCAACAACAAGGACGTAGTTTGTGAGCAGACGGCAATATGACATCCCCGGGCGGAGCGAGCACACATCTTGGAATGCATTCGGCAATCGCAAGTCAGATAGGGCTCTCCGTACCACCGACGGAGTTTGGTTTAACAGTGGGTGTGCCAGCGCCAACGATGGGCTATGATATTCCAGCCAGCCACAGTGGCGATTCATCCTCCGAATCGCACTCACCAGGTATGCCGACAGCCAAAGCTAGTGACCGAGAATCGCGTATCATTGCTGAAAAACAACGTCGGAGCCAATACAACTCTCAAATCAGTCTAATTATGTCTTTGTTGTCTGATATAGTGCACTCGCAACGCAAAGTTGATAAGACCAGTGTGTTGAGACTCGCTGCTAACAAACTCCGCAATGAACATGTATTTGGAGATACAATCAAATGTGGTCATCTAGAAACTTGGTCTTCTTCATTTTTGAAGTTTTTCGATCTTTTTGGTGGCATTATGTTTGGTGTCACGTGCCGCGGTCGATTGTTTATAGTATCGCCAAATGTTCAAGAAAAGTTAGGATACTGTCACATTGATTTACTTGGACAAGACATGTACAATTATATTCATCCAGATGACAAGGAAACCCTTCGTCATCATATTTACCCTCAAGAACTGCAGACAAGCTGTGACAGTAGACTGTTTGAACACCACCATAATTTCCATATCCGCATTATGAGGGCAGGAGCCCGTTCAGACCCTGCTAGATATGAGAGATGCCGTATTGATGGCATTTTGCGACGATCAGACAAAGCTACTTCTAATGGTGTGCAAGATGAACAAATAATTAGAAGGCAACGAGTCAGAACCAATAGAACTTTTTCATCTAGTGGAAATGATGTTGTATTTATTGGTATGATTCATATGCTGTCTAATGCTATGCCTGCTCGGATCTTACCCCCTACAGCTTATTCTGAATATTGGACAAGGCATTTGATAGATGGTCGTATAGTACAATGTGATCAAAGTATATCATTAGCTATAGGCTACATGACGGAAGAAGTAACTGGTACTTCAGCCTTTGTATTTATGCACAAAGAAGATGTTCGCTGGGTTATTTGTGTATTGCGACAAATGTATGATGAGAGCAGAGAGTTTGGCGAGTCTTACTACAGATTGATGTCACGATCTGGACACTTTATTTACATGAGAACACGAGGATTTCTGGAAATTGATAGAGAAACAAAAAAAGTTCAGAGTTTTGTTTGTGTAAATAGTGTTATTGGTGAAGAATATGGATGTAGAATGATGGAGGAAATGAAAAGAAAATATTCAGTGATTATTGATGTAGAAAAACAACAAACTGAGGTACCCACTACTGACGATGCTCCTGTGGAACATCCAAAACGTTTGGAGCGCATAGTCATGCATCTAGTTGAGCCTTCAGTTAATGAAAACATTGATGAACTCAAACTGGTGCCACCTTCTAAAGAAAATATAATTTCTGCAATTAAAAATAGTGAAAAAGTTGTTCAAGAAACAGGAGTGAGATTTGACTCAAGGAAGAGGAGAAAAGTAGACTGTGATGAAAATAGTGATTATTTGAAAAGACACAGTGGACTGCAAGATGTTAATGTTGATCTGTAACTTGTAAATAAGGTTTGTGATGTCTGTTCCTAAGATTGTTAATTAAGTTTTCAAAATGACTATATTACGTAAGTAGATGGTATGTTTGACCAAATGTTTCATTAAGTCATAAGTGAACATTGAAGCAGTGGATTAAGTCTGTGTGGCTAAATCCCACTATGTGGGCAGACTGAAATGCCCCTTGCAGCAATTTGGAAAATTTCATACAAGTAACAAGTAACAGAATGAGCTGTTGATGCAAGTAAGTCTATATAAAAAATAAACAACTCTAAATAAACAAATTACCTAATTGTATAATCATTATCACAATTTTTTGTCAAGAAATTCATATCTGGTTAATTTTTGATGGTGATGGACTAGATCATCTTCCCTATATTGATATTCTAGAAATATATCATATGAACTAATTTCTTATGTTTTAAAATATTTTTTAATTCTTACCTTCAGGCTGCCATCTCTGAAAAGTTAACCATAAATTCAATGCATTATTATATCACTTATCCTAGGTTCTTTTGGTACTTAATAAGAAGTAAAATATGGGTTTTTTATACCTGCCCTGCCTGCTTAAAAATCCTGAATATAAATTCAAGAGCTTATTTAGTTATGTTAATACTATGGGATGTTTATGGGGTCCAGGATAGTATGAAACACCTAATGTGATGATGAGCTTATAAAAATAGCATGGGTAGCACTGGTGAATAGTGATAATATCAATGACTTTATTTAAGATAATATGGTATTTCAGGTTTATAGAATGATTGCAAATTTGCAAAAATAGGTAGGTAAAATATTAGGAACATGATTTACATGAGACTTACATTAACTGTGACATATTGTGACAGTAACACTGACAACTGTCTAAAATATTTTTTGAATGGGACCATCCAACCTTATCAGCATGAAGCTCAATTGTTTTTTATTTAAGAATTTCATTTATAAACAACATAATTAAATAAGTATGTGAAATTAATTCACCTATTGTGTTATAAAGTTTTGTAATGATAGGTAAGTAAAATTACTTATTAGGTATTAGTTATGGTGCCTATAGCTCCAGACTATACCCAAAGTATTCATCAGGCGTATTACCTAGTTACCTCTTTATGGTTTTACATCCAACGGCTAAAATGTGTTTCCCTTTATTATTCAGGACCAGTAAAATTATTTATTATTCTAATACTGGAAAGCATACCGGTTTGTATTGTTTAATAGGTATGCAAGATATTAAACCGATATTTAAAATAAATGTACTATATTAATTTCTAATTTAATGTTTATTCAAAACTTCTCATTAGATCATTGTATAGGTATATTTCATAATACAATAATTGTTATGAATTTGATCGTGATTTTTTTATTGAGTAGGTACTTACCACGAATCTGATATCTAAATTCGTCGTTGACAGAATATGCCAGAAGACACCTAATAACAGGGCAGGGCAGCGTACCGTACCCAGTGAAGGGTAGTAGACTAGTAGCAGCCACCACTGGACTGGGCCCATCCATTATTTATTTTACAGACTAATAATTGAGTATTTACATACCTTTACTGCGTAAGGACTGGGCGGACCGCATGCCACAATGACACTCCCAAACTCGGTCCCAATATCTTCTCAAAATCGGAGCGAATTATCCGCGATCGGCTAAAAAACAAAAGCCAGCAAAAAGTTTCTGTAGGCGAACCCGTCTGTCAAATCATCAAATTTTCGGACGGCTCTATCTTTAGTAAATCAAGCTATTATTCCATCAAAAATTGGTCCTCTGTTTACTGTGCATGCTTATCACATTGTTTGTGGAGTTGCACGTTTAGATACGATTACGAACAGACAATATGGATTAGTTGGTTATGGATTTAGAACACGATTGGAACAGATGGAATACCAGTTGAACTGTGGAAGTTATTGAGAGTAGATGGGTCTACGGGGCTGGCTTTATTCTTCAATAAGTTGTTTTAAGAAGTACTACCGGATGAATGGTCCCATAGTACCCTAGTACCTAGTACGAGGGTGATGTGCTGGAGTGCAAGAACTACCGAGGAATAAAGCTAATGTCATACAGTATGAAAGTGTGGGAGAAAGTTGTTGAAAGGCGACTGAGAGAAAAGAGTGTGATCTCACAGAATCAATTCGGTTTTATACCTGGTCGGGGAACAACGGGCGCCATATTTGCTATTCGCCAGTCATGGGAAAAGTACACAAATGCACACAAAAACTGGTATTCGTTGACCCCGAGAAGACATACGACCGAGTTCCACGTGAGGTTGTATAGTTGGCCCGTAAGGAGAAAGGTATGACATGGGAAATACCTGCAGTTGATTCGGGCGATGTACGGTCTACGGTACGGCTCTACTGCTAGTACCTAACTATTAAGTTATCTACTTGAAACCCGCAGATGCCTCTCAAGCTAAAGGGCAAAATATACAGATCAATTATAAGATCTGTCGTATTGTATAGTTTAAGACGGATGAAAGAAGACTACATGCAGCGGAGATGAGAATGTTAAGATCAAAGTGGTTAGATACTCTTTGGTTGAGATGGATGTGTGGAGTGACTAAAATGGACAAAATAAGTAACGAGTATATGAGAGGATGTTTGTGAATTGCTCCAGTGGCGGATAAGTTGAAGGGGAATCGTTTGACTTGGTATGGGCACACGATGAGGAGGGTTGAAACGCATGTGACTAAAAGAGTGATGACATTGAATGTTAAAGGACGGAGGGATAGAGGAAGGCAAAGAAATGATGGATAGAATGTGTTAAGGTCGATATGATGGATAAGGGATTGATGATCAGGTGACAGCTATCAGGGATGAATGGAAAAAAAGGATAGGCTGCGTTGACCTCAAATAAATTGGGACAAGAGCAGGAAGATGATGGAACATGATATAATTCTTAATTTATGCGATAATTTACTCTGACATGCGTAATTTAATATCTCATAGTTAATAATGCAATTTCAAGTAAGGTTTGTATTCGTGTCTTGTATGTTTTTGGGCTCAAGTCCGAGTTCGGCTCTACTAAAGGCTACTCTTGACGGAAAACTTACTGACAAACAAACCTCAGTAAGTCGGTAGTTGTGTTCAGTAGTATAATGAGAGTGGAATACTTATTTTTTCAACGTCTGCATCCCGTAATACCTAGTGTACATTTACCATAACGAAAAATGGAGATAATAATAAATGGAAGTCAGTAGATGGGGAACTTTGCCAGGCAAAATACTTAAATAATTTGTTTGAATATTTTTTAAACAAGCGCACTAGTCAGTCTAAAGAAAATTAAATAACCATTATTTATTTGATACATACTCACACTACTCCCCGGTCCACCGTAGGTATAGTTAATTGTTAGGCGGCTAGGCGCCATACCTAAGATTCAAATATTTTTACCTAGGTACCATACGATAGATATTTGTTTTTCTCCCTCATTCACTACTTATGTCAATGAATCTTTTAAGAACCATATTCTCGAGTAAACAGTGAATTGCTAGAATAAACTATGATAAACTGTCCAAAGCAAGTGTTTTACCGTCCATTACAGGGTTTCACCTACTCTAGTTCAGTAAATATGCACTGATAGACGTTGGACAATATAATATATTATTAAACAAAATAAATTATCAGTAATGGGCAGTCTTGAATAACGCTTAGGATTTCTACAAGCTTGAAAGGTGACCTTAATTAACTTCATTACTATTTACTTACACCCTCGTAAATATTAAATGTGCCAAACGTGTACACAGGCCTACCTTCTACCGGTACGTAATTACCGTAGTAATGAATGCCATTACCGAAACAATTAGAGGTTATTATACGAAAGAATATTTGTCACTACTTAATATTAATCGATATATTATAAAAGGAAGTGTACAATGTGCATGCCGCTAAAACGCAAAAATGAGTCCCGGTACGATCAAGGGTGTTATATGGTGGGATAGCCTTCTATCTCCTCCTGTTTTGTAAAGCAGAAGATAATTAAGTTCGAAATGCAGTAATAAAACATAACATCTAGGTAATTAAACATAATATATATTATCACGCTGATCCACACCTGTGTTCCCGAAGAGAGGCAGAGTGTACCTGACCCCACAGTTCTGGCTACCCACAGCAGGCTACTCAAATTTGACTTCTGAGACAAACACCCAGTAACACTGCTCGACCTGGGAATAAACAGGCAAGGAGCGTAGCAGTCGCACTCGGCGAACGAGGCAGTTAAAACTATGTGATGAAAACGTTCTTTTGAAAGCTTTTATTTAACATTTAGCTTCCCGCCAGTGGCTTCGCCCGCGTGGTCTTATAATTTTTTCCCCCGTTTATGCAAAAAAAAAAACATTACTATCCGCTCCTATTAGTATTTCCTGCCTATAGCCTTTCCCGATAAATGGGCTATCTAACACTAAAAGAATTTTTCATATCAGTCCAGTAGTTTCGGAGCCTATTTATTTATTTATACTTTTATGTACACTAGCACATAAGCCTATTCAATACAAACAAAATATCAAATCTTTCCTCTTTATAATATTAGTATAGATGTAATGGTGTGCACAGGCACACACATTTAATTTTGGTTTGCTTGTTAATCTTGGTCGCTCACTATGGGCCTCAAGAGAAAGCTCAAGATCACTCAGCGAGCTATAGAAAGAGCTATGCTTGGAATTTCTCTACGCGATCTAACCAGAAATGAGATCCGAAGAAGAACCGAAGTTGCCGACATAGCTCAAAGGATAAGCAAACTGAAGTGGCAGTGGGCGGGGCACATAGCTCGTAGAACTGATGGCCGCTGTGGCAGAAAGGTTCTCGAGTGGAGACCACGCACCAGAAAATGCAGCGTAGGACAGCCTCTAACGAGATGGACGGATGACCTGATAAAGGTCGCTGGAAGTCGTTGGATGCATATGTATAACCAGTCTTTGTGGGAAGTATGGGGGAGGCCTTTGTTCAGCAGTGGCCTCTGTAGGCTAATATGATTATGATGATATTAAACTTACCATCTCTTTTTGTTTTATTTTAAATACTTACTTAGATCTCATGTCATAAAACCAAATTATAATTACTGAAATGAAAAGGAAGAACACTGGCCTTTGCAACACATTTCTATTACTAGCGCAAGGGTCTGAGAATTCATTAATATTTTAGTAGGTACATGTGTTTAATGTCAATAAGGATTTTATTATTATTAATAGGGTATGTAATAAAAATCTTGCAACTGCATTTTAAAGCAGTTATCCTCAACCGATTGAGATGGTTTTTTGCATACACGTATTTTTAACCGACGAACGAAAAACCGGTGGAGTTTCTCAATCCCGTAGTATGGGTATCAAATGGAATGGAAGAGTTTTCTGAGAAGAATACTACAACGACTTAATTAAAATGGCGAACGGCTCAAGATGGCAGACTAGTTATACAGACTAGGTATTAAATGAAAGTGTTTGCTGAGAAAGTACGAAAATAACCCACCCTCCTTCTGGCGCAGTCAGGTAAGAGAAATAAGAGCCGGTGTCACCACCTCCTGAAAATTTCCCGTTAAATTACTTGGCAGATAATTTCATATAACTTATTTTCCAGTTATAATAGTTGCATTACTTTTATTTATTTACTTACTTGTGTCATGTCATATTATGTGCCCCTTGCTGTGCTAGGGTAGATAAAATGGAATATGAATGTCTATAAGAATCACGTCGAAAATACTAGTTTTACGTACTGACGAATTGTGGAATAAAATTTAGGGTTTTATTGTCATCTAGATTGACCAAGTATTGAAACGTATTCTAGTTCTACCTACATTTTTATTAGTTTTGAGTTTGGCCGTTTAACGATAAGGTAGTGCAAGCAAGCAGGGTTGTTACTTTAACAAGTAGGTCGGTATTATAGTTATAATTGACCGTAAAAAGATTTTCTTCAACCTGCTAGGTATAAAGTTGAACAACACTCCACAACTCTACAACTACAACTGTCTTCAACAGACGTTACGCAAGTTTTTTGCAGGCAGCTGTGTAAATCGAAGAATCATCATCGGAAAGAAATAAACATTTATCGTTAAAAAAAAATCAACTTACCTACAACATATGAATATGAAACAAGGTCAAGGTTGGCAAGGCATTTTTAGTCATCGATTTGATATCGGTCTCAGCTACATGAAACTTTCGAAAACAGATTTTTCGCTCATATTCTTACATGAGCCGACGAAAGTCGTTCACTAATTCTAGATTGAAAATAATATTTGAATCCTAAAATCCTTGAATATTAACTTAGGTATTATTAAAATAACAACTAGGATTCTAGACATTTTCAAATTACTACGTCATAGGTGTAAGTACGCGTAGTGGCGTGAATGTTTGTTGTATTTTATCGATGTTTCAAATAATTGCATTAGATATAACTACGCACCCGAATTATTACCAATGATTCCTGTCCTATACATATACATATAGATAGGCTCATACAATTTTGCTTAACCAAATACATATTGTATTACATAAATGTTATGGTTAGAATTTAGAAGATTCTGGGTAGTTATACCTAGGTTACAAAAATTGCAGTGTAAGTAGGTAAATCATTTTATTACAGTAATTTTATGCATACGTAATAGAGGGATTTCAACAAATTTTCTAGGTTTTCTTATTAGGTACACTATCAATATAGGTACAAGATCTTGGTGCGTATGATATGGGTAGGTACGTATAGGAACATAATAATGACTTAGTTTTATAATCATTGTTTAAACAACTGCCTCTGTTGTCGTCATAGCTAACTAGCCAAAACGTATATGCATGCATAGGCAAGGCCCTTTTGATCTGGTCAAATCAACAAATTATTATAAACGTTTTAAGTTATTTTGTATAATAAGCAGGTAGGTAACTCAATCGTATTCCTCATGTATCACATTTCCTGGAATGTCTGCTTGGTGTAGGGTAGGGCCGATACGGAAGCCATCGAATTGTGCAATTGCCTGACGAATCAACGCACTGGCTAGGGAGCAAAAAGTTAGTTTTATTTAGAGAAACAAATAATTATTGTAAAAAATATTGTAATGCGCAAATTAATAAATTGTTATTGCATGTTTATGCTAAGCCACCACCAGGTTATGAATTTTTGATATACTTTATTAGACTTGCTCAGATTTTATTAAATTTATTACTAACTTGATTTGCCATTGAAAATGTATTGTGATCCCTTTGATATCTCATTTCAAAAATGTAAGTCTGACTTTTTACAACATGTAACTGTGTAGACTATTGAATACAAATTAGCAGTGTATTGAATTTATCTCCAATATTCAAGGCCGCTTATTGACGTCGTCTATCTATATTAAAACAAAATACATATATTATGTATTGACGGGTTTGTTAAGGGATACCTACTAAAAAAAGGTTCTAAGAGGTTTCTGGGACACAAATTCAGACATTTAATTAAATTGAGACTATTTCTCAAAATAAAAGGCGATGATACAAGAATGTCTAGTTATTTACTGTAAATATTTGATGTTTTAGTTCAAATATATTTAATAATTATGAATGTTTAATGATTATTTTGATGTAAAAACATCTTAGGTGTATAATAATTTCATGTAGTTGTACTTGTACCTACACACGGCTACACATCAAATATACATTTCCAGTATAAGCTGACCTCGAATTGCATAGTTTTCCGTACTACGAGAGGTCAGCATATTTTATACTATAGTCCGTTTTTTAATCTCAGAGACTAGATTGACACATGCAACTGTCAAAATTACAAATAATGATACCAGCTTTTTTGTGTAGTGTTCTACCTACGATACCGGTTTGTTGAATCGTAACTTTTAGACGATTAAATTAAAAGTTTTTTTATCCCAAATCGTATTATTAACGCCCAAATTAATTAAAATTTACCGAATGCACAATACAGTCTATGAAAGGTAAGTCGTCGTAGAGTTTTTAAGTACCAAATGACGTAAAATTACATAACAAAAAAAACTAAGAAAGGACTTTAATAAATTTAGTCTTATGTTCCAATGAGGTAATAAGTATTAGAAAACGTAAAAAAAAAGTTTTAGAAGATTATGTTGATTTCGCTGTCGTTATTTAGTCCTTAAAAACTCTAACTAATCTCACCCATGATTATTACGTCTTAAATAAGACCTACTATTTTTTTTCAGGATAACTCAATATAAAAAAACCGACACTTCAATTTATTAGCGATAATTTTCGATAGGGGCACATTACTATTTAAGAATTGTAAAAAACTGGTATCCCACGAAATGTCACTTTAGTCTCTGAGATTAAAAAACAGACTATAGAGATGTATAGCCGTGCGTAAGTGTGTACCTCATAGGTGTAATCAAATTAATATTATTAAAAAGAAGTAAGTGTACATGTATGACAAAAATAGGGAAACTATCTGTGCTACAAATACCGATGTGAAACCGTTATCCAGTTAAATTGGTGTCAAAAGTGATAAAATCTGTAAATGAACTATTAAAATTTTCCCGGTTATGTACCACCACGAGTGTTTTTGGTAATTATAATTGGCTATAATTATATTATGTCACATTAGGGAGTATCACACGGCATATTTTTTCGACGCAAATGACGCGCGTTTCAGTCGTAATCAATAGATGAATAGACCTTAGCTTTGATCAACATATTGTTGATCGAAGGACCTTAGCAAAGCATTTACGGTCCGTAAACGCGCGTTCGTGAACTGCGCGTCTCGCCGCCGCCGCCACGCCGCGCCGCGGGCGCGTATTAAATACACAGTTTACATACGCTCATAGGAATTTTAGTTTGTAATGGGTAGAGAACTTTTTATTTATGCTAACTAGATTAAAATAAATAGGTATACTTTTGACAGATTTGATCTCGGTTGATTTGATTCATTATATTCAATCCCAATGTTTCAAATCCAAATCCTTCACATTACAGCATTAGATTCTACCTTGCGAATTCATGAGTTTATCTAATTTAAATGTAGGTATTTTCGTTTTACCGCTGGTGGTGTTTTAATGTCACATAAATATAATGGTTAATTAAATTAAGTTTAATGATGGCTATAAGGGTTGTGACGTATTAGGTAGATAGAAGGAATTTTTGGAATTTTTGAATTAAGTGTAGGTACAAAACGAATTTTGCAGAAAAGAAAGTTATACGTGCTGTGCTATGATCTTGTTATTCTAAGGCATGCATCCCATTACAATTACATTGAAAATGTTATAATTATTTTAAAATTATTATGATTGATTCATAAGAAGGAACTGTAAATATTTTTCACAGAGAAGTACCTACTGTTTACTGATTACCTGTTGTAAATAGATAAGCTTGGTTTACCTTTATATTATATTCAGTTAAACCTATAGGTAATCCTAACTGCATTGATGTATTTTTATCTTGAACAAAATTGTTAAGAATACATGCATTTTATAATAACTGATAATGATTAAACTTACTTGTTTTTGTGTAATAACGAATTAATGTTACATTGATATTACTTGATGTAATAAAAATATAAATGATATCTGGTTTTTTTAGTACATCAGACCAAACCTTGCTTAGTTCTGCAGGTATTGTGGTGCCGCTTAACCAACCTCTGAAATGAGGCAACAAAATTAGTTCGATTTTAATTAAAATTTCAGCTAAAGCTTTTTTCTTTTGGGGTGGAAAATTATTATTATCTGCTATGGGGGCTGGTATAGCCAGCAAAACTTGGACCCAGTGGGATCTTTTGTGTTGTCCCCATTACCGTATATTCCTTACTCTTTGAAGACGTGGTTCATGAAGTCGGCTAACCCACTGAGACGAAGGAACCTAAAGTCTTCTGCTTCGGGTACCCGTTGCCGAGCAAACTCGTTCGTTTCGTCGCCAGGACGTCACAATCACACAGGATGTGCTACTACTGTTCCCTTAAATTCAGCACAGGCTCTGCAGTCATTCAAAGCTAGCTTCATTTTATAGAGCATTTGTGGTATAGTGCCCTGTAAGGGCTCCAATAACAGCTCGGGCTTTGTCCCTTCTATTGTTCAGAATGAATTTAGAGACTCGTATGGTGCTGCAGCCGAGACAACGTCGTGAGTGTTCTAGCCCTAGGCTTCCACTCCTCTATGCGTTTCATATCGGCATAGTCCTATAAGGCTTTTTTTATTGGTGCATGTTGGCAGCCCCATGCATGGTTCTGGTCCAATCATTGCATTTGCTGATCAGTTCTAGCTACGTCGTCAGCCTGAAAAGGAAATGAGATTTGACGACGTCTGTGGTCTAGTGGTTCGAGTACCGGACTGCTGATCACGAGGTCGTGGGTTCGATTCCCACAGGACACAAATATTTATGTGATGAATATAAGTATTTGTGTTTGTCTGGGTGTTTCTTATATATTATAAGTATGTATTTACAAAAAAAAAAAAAAAAGTATATAAGTATTATATCCATTGTCTAGTACCCATAGTACAAGCTCTGCTTAGTTTGGGACTAGATGGTGCTGTGTAAAAATGTCCCAAGATATTTTATATTTATTCCTTCGATGACCTGATGCCGCGGAACCCATACTAACTGCAGACTGTTCCTGCGGCCAAGCTTAAGCGTTTTTTACGGCATTTAGGACCAGTCTAGAGTTGACTTTGCAGGAAGTTAGGGCATTTATTGATACCTGGCTATCACTTAGTATCACAATCACAAAAGAAGTAGATCTTTTTATTTTCTACATTCCTTTTTATGTTTTCGTCTTCACATTCACAAGCGATGATGGCCTGAAATACCGTGGTGAGTTTACCTAAGTTTACTCAAAAGCAGGAGTTTACTCAAAATCTTAAGTACCTTACTTAAGATTTTGAGTAAACTCCTGCTCCAGTACGAGATTCTGTTTTTGAGCCACCTGTGTACCATATTAGGCTGGTGGAGGTAGAAACCTTAAACCGAGACTAAAATTTCGTTAGAAAAATCACATGCCGCACCAGTTCATAATATAGTTAGATACCAGTTCGGTAGCCGCTAGGCGCGCGCCTCTTTGGAGCGAGATCAGCCTAGGCTTAGATTATAGAACGAGCCTAGATATTTGTATGGACTACCGCATTTTCTACTACACAACTAGCAGAGACGAACATGGTAGATGCACTAACAGTAAAGAGGCGGGAGGTGAAGACTATTGCCCAAGACCAAACCTATGCTTAAACATAATTTTATAAAGGACATAGCTAAATGACTGACCCAGCCCAGACATGTACATAATAAAGTCTCACTAACTCGTAATATTTAAATATAAGTCTCACTAACTCGTAATATTTAAATATTCAATAAGAACTTTCGAGAAATAATCAAATAAATAACTGGTTTTTATTTTTATTTTTCATATTTTTGTTGACATGAAGAATGTGGACAGGAAACCTACTTTCGAAGGTATCTTAATGCCATCAAAATTCAAAATACCCCTCATCATCCAGACCGCAGGTGGTTACTTTTTTTAACTGGAACGTGAGTAGTAAGTAAGTAAGTATTACACTTGGATAATTACCTAGATTGTGATGGATGGCCCGAACTGAGGAAAGTCTGTAGAGGAGGCCTATACCATAGTGTAATATTAGATTTTATTACAATAGGCATATAGGTTAGGTAGGCAATGGGTAAAGTTAGGCTGTGTTGAGTAGGTAGTTAGGTACCGAAGTATCAACTCTTTTGGGGCAGGAATTTCCCTTGAAGGTTAGGTTCGAGATTATATTCTTGATCTGTGGGCTTTAGAACGGTATGCAATATTCTACGGGATACTTACTTATTTCCCAATCATGCCAATAAAATACGTACTTATTAAGTTCAACTATAAATATTTACCGTATTTATAGTTTACACCTCCCGCTCCGATCTACCGTGCAGCCGTGCTAGCTGCTAGCATAAATCGTAAGCGACGGCAGCGTTACGTGAGTTACGTCACACATTTAGGCCAAGCGCGGAATGTTCGGCGAATGGCGTCGGCGTCGCGGCACACGGTCAGGGCCCGTTTGTCCCTGACCACGGTCAACGGCATCGTTTGAAGGTGCCCTCCGAAGCGGAATACAGTCACAATGTCACTGTAATATCAGTGTTCGTAACAAAGTTAATAAGTATGTAATACTCGTAGGTATGTATATAGGCGGACTAGACAAAATGACCTGTTTTTGAGTTGCTGTTATGTTGCGTGTTTTATTGAACGTTTTGGATATAAAAACTGGTGCGACATTTTTATTAGATAACTGTTGCCTGTTAGGCTGTTACACATCCAGTTCCATTGTCTGCGTGTAATTACGTAATGCGTTTGACGATCATTTTAACAAATAAAAATGTTCTGCAGTAAAGTGTTAGCTACTTGCCAATCCTAAAAGTAGGTACCTAAGTAACTATTAAGTACCTACCGAGTAATTCAAATTGCTACGCTGCGCTGATTCTTTATCAATACGAAGCGTCGGTCGTGTGCAGTCTAGATAAGCATACTGCAGTTATATTGTTTGTAACTATATGAATAATAAATGTAAGTAAGTAGGTACACTCTTATAGATAAGACGCACTGGCGGACTGGCGGGTTGCAGTAAGGTATGTATACTTGTATTCAACTATGTGTGCCTGTTCCAATGCTCGGTCACGAATAACTAATGCACGGTGGAAGGGAGGCGAGGAGGTTTATCTGATCTTGTGCTAAAGGTGACATTGCGCGGTCGTCGACCCAAAAATCGCATTACTTTATTCCTTCCTATTCGGTTTGGACGTCTACCTACAATTTGGATAAGTAGGTATAGGTTACCTACTAAAGAGATGTCTGTCGTTCCTTGGATGGAATGTGGCCAGTTAATTTACAGTACGTAAATTAACGATTAAGAAGTACCTACCTACTGTTACCTCCTCCTGTAGACAGTAAAAAGGTATCTTCATCTTTCTATTAAAACTGGATAGGTAGGTATAGGTAAGAACAAGAAGCTATAATAAAAATAATTTTCTACTGCTGAATAATTGTACCTGTTTTCTTTTCGAATAGCAGGATACAAACAAGGTTACCTTACCTTACCTTACCTTACCTTACCTTTCCTTTCCTGTTATGTTTTCCGTTTTATTGTATGTATTGGATGTATTGTGTGCTATTGTTTTTATACCGTGTCTCTTTGTAGTAGTGTATAAATAATCTGGCGTGTTTTTGTCAATGTTGTGTTTGCCCGTAATTGGCATATATATTAGAATATTACCATAAGACTCAATGTATCTATGTCCATATATGTGCTGTGGGCGAACCTTAAATAAATAAAATAAATAAATAGATACCAACAAAACGGCGTTCCGCTTTCACATATAAGAACCGAGTATGGTTGACCCTGGCTTGGCCACCATCAGGGATTTTAATTTTGTTAACATGAAAAACTAGTTGCTTATTAGTCAAAATTGGGTGCCAAATATCAGAATGAGCCGGTCACCGGTTCAAAAGTTATTTATTTTATTTATTTATTTATTTTAGGAAAGCTTACAGACTAATAACAAAGGTAAAAAACTATATAATACTTATACATATTGCTAATAACAAGCTTCCACATTTGTATTACATGTTAGTACCTAAATTTGAAAAAAAGGACTTGAAAATTAAAGAGAAGGAAGAGTAAGAAATAGGAAAGAAGAGATTATAAACGTAACTAACTAATTGGCACGGTCTTTTTTAAAATAATAAGTATTTAGTACTTTTCTAATTTTATTTGAGCTAGTTGTAAAAAGGTCTATTTCGAAAGGTACATTATTATAACTGTTTGCGCTACGTAGAAAAAAGGCATTTTTCTGTAGTTGGTAGTTGCGAAAGGAACATGTAGGAGTGGACATCGTCTAAAGCCTAGTTGGTTTGTACGGAGTGTTATATTTGAAAGAAGCGCGGAACTATATATCTATCTTGACTGGTTTTAACGAATTAAAACATGATGTGGATCTCATTATAAAACCAAGAGACTTAGACGGTTTTTTTGCTATTGTATCGATGTGCTTATCGAAAATCAATTTACTATCGTGGATTACACCTAGATCTCTGATGTGGTTGACTTTAGTAATAGTTTGGTTGTTGAGAGTGTATCCTGAACCGATCATATTGTTTTGCCGAGTATAACTGATGTGAAAGCATTTAGATACGTTTAATTGGAGCTTATTGTAGTTGCAATAATTTGCAAATCTATTAAGGTCAGCCTGTAGTTCATGAGTGTGATTTGTAACTTTTTTAAGAATTTTCATGTCTTCGGCGTATAATAATATATATGTGTTTTAGAAACATGTGGTGATGTCAGTAATAAATAAATTAAATAATAGAGGACCTAAAATAGATCCCTTTGGGACCCCAGAGGGTATTGAACTCCACCCTGACATATATCCCTGCAACACTACTGCCTGAGATCGATTTTCTATATATGAGGAGAACCATCGATATAAATCACCATGTATACCGACAGACAACAGCTTGTGTAAAAGTATGCGATGATTAATGCGATCAAAACATTTACTGTAATCGGTGTATATTACGTCTACCTGATGGCGTTGCTCCATACCCTCTGAGATTAATTCATTGGAAAGAATTAAATCAGAGGTGGTGGATCGTTTCCTTAGAAAACCGTGCTGCTCTTCTCCAAAGTTGCATCTTAATGCAGAGTAAACTGCCGTGTAGACTACTCGCTCTAATATTTTAGAAAATAGGCACAATTTAGAAATTGGACGGTAATTTTCGATCAAAGACTTATCCCCTTTTTTAAAGACGGGTCTGACATATATGCCGATTTCCAAATTAGAGGGACTATGCCCTCTGTAAGTGATCGTATAAACAGAACGCAAATTGGTTTGACAAGACTTTTCGCACAGCTGACAATGAATAATGGTGGCAATAAATCTGGACCACCCGATTTTGTGAGGTCCAGCCCTTGGAGCAGCTTGAGAACTTCATTTTCATTTATATCTATAGAACCAATGCTCCCTGTACTACTCAAGCACTCGGTGGCTCTATAGGAATCCAAATCAACTGACTCTGGTTCCTGAAAAGTTGATTGAAAGTATGATCAACTGACTCTGGTTCCTGAAAAGTTGATTGACAGTATGATCAACTGACTCTGGTTTCTGAAAAGTTGATTGAAAGTATGATCAACTGACTCTGGTTCCTGAAAAGTTGATTGAAAGTATGATCAACTGACTCTGGTTCCTGAAAAGTTGATTGAAAGTATGATCAACTGACTCTGGTTCCTGAAAAATTGATTGAAAGTATGATCAACTGACTCTGGTTCCTGAAAAGTTCATTGAAAGTATGTATAAGAGTTTATAGGTGGCTGATCCAGGAAGAATCTCCCCAGCTTAGTCACATTTATATCTCAAAAACTAGGGTACCCAGCGAAAATCTGTTTGTCTGTGCATCTTGGATATATATTTCGTAAACTTCGATCTAGCTCTTGGACTACACCTTAAAAAATAAACTTATATAATGAATGTCTATAGAGTTATCTTTGGATTCTAATGATGGAAGATATCATTAGAATCCAAAGATTATTCTATAGACATTCAAAATTAAGAAGAATTTAAATTAAGAAGGAACCCGAATTAATATAATGATCTGGCGACTAAGCTGATGCCGACTAATTAGCAACTAAATTTGGGAGAAAACAGGTGTCTTCGCTAGGTGCCCTATTATCGCGTTGTAGCCTGAATAACTTAGATAGGTATTTCGTAGGTAGATATTATTATTAGGGGCTCGAGTGTTTTGTTAGCTGTTATTACAGCGTTTACAGCTTGACTTGAGTCACAACCGCACATCCAAAGTTCAAGGGTGAAACTTAATCATAATAATGTGAATGTTAGTGTTGGAACACAAATTTCTCAATATCACAAAATGCCTGAAGCTAATAGTTTATAATAATTAGGTATATGTGGCATGTTGCTTATTAAGTACATACTTACAAGGTTAATGACTCATAATAATACCTACTCTACTAATATTTATTTCTGCGAATATTTTTTTATACAAAGGTACCTATCTAATTTATGTTATAATATTATTATTATTATTGATTTTAATTAAAAAATATATTGGTAAAGTGAATTGGATGGAAGTGAATGGAAGTGTTGGAAGGGGTCGACCTCCACAATCAAATTGCGGCTCGCTATGGGCTCGCTATACTCTTCCAGCTTCCTACGAGCATGCATGGGGAGATTGATGAGCAAAGATGAAGCGAATGTGGTGTGCCAAGATCGTAGTGAAAATAAATTTATTTCTTTTAATAATAAACAGGCGTGAAGTTATGTACATAACAGTATGATATAACAGTTTGCACGACCAGGGCCTCAAACAGCAGTCGCACTAACACTAGGCTGATGAGGCAGTGTAATTCAGTAATTTTCTGTTCTGATTCACCTTATAAAATTTGGTTGAAATTTTTGTTTGATTGGTGATGGAATTGGTCTACTTATTTATCATTTAAAACACGAAAAAAGTTTTATGTAAGTACCTAACTAAGTATAAATAATAATCCTGTGATAATGCTTCAGTCATCGTGCAGTTTAAAAATAATTTAATGAGCTCAACGACCTTTATGTTGTGCAACTATTTAGTATTAACTACATTAAATTTATAAAATATATCTCTGTACATACTTTGCCAACCAGACATCTATACTAATATTATAAAGAGAAAAGATTTGATTGTTCGTTTGTATAGAATAGGCTCCGAAACTACTGCACCTTCTTTCAATGTTAGATAGTCCATTTATCGGGGAGGGCTATATTTATCATCACGCTACGACTAATAGGTTTTTACTTACTTTACTTTTTTGCATTTGCTAAGAAAATTTACCACAGTAATGTGTATTTTTTTACCCCATCAGAAAGTAGAGATTTCAACAAACAAAAAGCACACCGACATTTTTAAAAAAGCTGATATTTTGACAGGAGAATTTTCGATTGAAAATGAAGGTGTTTTTTCTATATTAAGTCAATAAAAGGTGAAAAAATAAATATTTAAATAAAAAGAAATACAGTTTGTTTGGGACATAAAAGGGTAGGTAAGTTTTCACCAAATTTCGTGAAAAAATATTTTCTTTTAGAGAAGATAAAAATAAAAAAATAAAAACTTGGTTATTTCAATTTCTACATACATTTTGAGGTTTTGTGAAAAATATGTAAGTACAAAAGTTGTAGATCTTTTTATTACTTACCTACAACTTTGTCGTTTAACTTTTCTCCATAGGACTTGAACTTTTTGGTAATACTATTTACAGTATATGAGATCAACCCAATGAACTGAATTTACGAAGATTAGACACAAATAGACACATTACCGTACCTATTTCGCATTTCAAAGTGACAACTTCTGATATCGTTAATTGTTATTTAATTATGTATAATTATATATCTACGTAGGAGGTGAGTAGGTAGGTACAAAGTACCACTGATAACAAATCGTAAACATCCAATAATAATATTAATAATCCTACCTACTGTGACCTATTAAGTGATCTAGTACTTCTAGTAGGTTTATATGTCGACAACTACATAACTGGTTGGTTATTAGATTAGAATATAGTGCGTGTGTGCCGCAGGATCCATATCAAGTCAAATGTGGCGTAAAACCCCACCTGAAACAAAAGCAAACTGAACGTAACTTGGATAATTTCAAGTGGGTTAGATAATCTGTAGAAATCCTAGAAGGATCAAGTAACTATTAATATTACACCTTCTGTTATAATGAATAGTTACTATAATAATAATACTCTTTGGCTATAAATAATAACAAATGTTGTTTTAGCAGAATCTAGCGATTGAAATAAATCTGCAGGACAACAATCGAATCGTACATAGTGTGCCTAATGTTTATTCTTGTGGTGTGGCGGGCTTATCTATACTAATATTATAAAGAGGAAAGATTTGTTTGTTTGTTTGTTTGTTTGTAATGAATAGGCTCCGAAACTACTAGACCGATTTCAAAAATTATTTCACCTTTGGAAAGCTACATTATCCCCGAGTAACATAGGCTATATATCATCACGCTACGACTAATAGGAGCGGAGTAGTAATGAAAAATGATGCAAAAACGGGGGAAAAAATTATAAGACCACGCGGGCGAAGCCGCTGGCGGGAAGCTAGTTCTTAATATAAGAAATTAAATATAACTGAGTATCCTTCAGGAACTAGTTATCCCCTAGGAACTGGGGCTGAAATTCCTAAGGGAACAATTACATCCTGATGATATTGTTATAGTTTAGTCAAGTTAGTGTGGATCCATATTGTTAGCCAGTAAATGGAAAGAATTTAATTAACTGTATGCAACCGAGTCGGGACCTCGGAACTTTACTACAGGAAGTGAAAAGGTAGCACCAAAGTTTTGATAGAAATGTTAATTTATTGAAGTCACCGAGTTAAAGAGTAATTACAATGTATGTAGGTATATGTTAATGATTTGGCTATACATACTAGTCGCGATGACCGAATAGATAGGTATGTATAATATTATACCTATTGATTGTAGTATGGAGGACGATTTAAGTTTTTTTTATTTCGGAGAGCAGGTAAAGCCATCGGTCACGGTTGACATAGGTACAAACATCTACGACAATCATTAGAGGTAGTCAAAAGCTCAAAAAGTCTGACAACCAGTCTATGTTTCGAATATCGGTATTTCCCAGAAATTGGGTTGCTGAGGTCTGATGGCAGTCACTTCGTGAAAAAAATTATATTCAGCCGCATCTGGTTAGGCAGGAAGCCGACCCCAACATAGTTGCGAAAAGGATTTTTTCTTTCTTTTTAGAGCTACTTGATGTACCTACTTACATACTTACATTACTTACCTACTTACTTAGGTGCATGCTTGATCATGGCATGGCAGCATGTCAAAAAAATATCTATTGATTAGGTTCTGTAGATTATGACTTATTATATGACTATGGTGTACGGGTGTACCTACCTATTAACCTGTAGGTACTTAATCATAGGCAAGGTCAGTCATGGTGATCATATTCTCCTTAGTCCAAGTTGTCCTGGACTGTGATACCACCAGGTATGGTATAACCTTTGTGAGTAGATATTAACTATACCTACTATGTATTGATCTGGAGGGCAATCTTATTATCATTTAAATAAAGCGCCATTTTGTAAACTATATGATATGACACTATTACTTCTTAGGTAAGCGAGCAATAGTAATTTAGAAGGATTCCATTTACATTACATAGTGCCAATTACCTTTAACCCAGAAAAATCTAGAAGATACACAACAACACACAACACTTTAATACGTAGATAGGTACTCATTGCATTTGCAACATGGTTGCATCTATCTACATTCATGAGATTACCAATAAAACAACCAAGTTATTAGTATATCTACGAAATTATGAAGAATGATCCATATGCGTAGCACGGAAAATAGATTTTCCTATAACAGAGACTGTAGTATCATAAAATGTATTAAGACAAATAAACCAGCGAAGCAATTATGTGTTGTATAATGTAGTGTTATGGTTGAGAATCGTATGGATCGTGACGTCGTAACGCCCACACCAAAGTAGGCGAGTAATGAAATCGATGGATGCAGCCGGCTGGGGAGGGCTGCTGGAGCGGCCGGGAGAACCGCGGGTGGTTGCCCGGCAACGAACTCCCGGCGCGTGTTATAGGTAGGTACTGTACGATTAAAACTCATTTCATTTTCACATTCAATGGAGGCGATACTTTAGAATTATACAGTTATACAAACCGGATTCGACACGGAATCAGATGACATTTGTAAAATTATTTAACAAATTCTATTCATTTTCAAGGTTATACTAGGCAATCGACGTCACTTAAATTGTTTTTCTCATTGTTAGATAATACTTAATTATTGATTTATTAATAAAGTATTGAAGTGAAAATAAAGCGAGTTGTGCACACGTACAGTAACTAAGTAGGTACCTACCTGAGCTATTCCGCAGAGCGCTCGCGCCCTTGGCACGCGCTCCCGGTCGCCTGGGTGACACGTGGTGAGCGTGAGACTGCGACCTTGTTCCGACTTTTCGCAATTTTGCTACTATAGACATGATATAACATTATTTTATTTTATAGAAGAAATATTAAATTTAGTGTCCCACAGGGTAGCGTACTCGGCCCTATATTATTTCTACTGTATGTAAATGATTTGCCAAGCCAAATGCCAAATCCAATGGTCCTTTAACTGATGACAGCACTTTAATAGTTAAATGTCGTAATAAAGATCCTTATAAAGCCAATGTCAATACTACCCTTAAAAATTTATAAATTGGCTCAATAAAAATAATTTAGTTATACATCTAGAGAAAACCAAAGTAATGCATTTTTATCAAAGAATATTAGACAAATATGGATATAAATTATAATGGACAATCAATAGATAAGGTTAATACTGCTAATTAGGCTAGGCCAGCAAGGTAGACTATTCTTTGGTAGCGTCAGAGACAACGCTAAGCGTAAACTTACGCTTCCGTAAATCAAATTATTTTGATAAACGGAAGCGTTACTTTACGCTTAGCGTCGTCTCTGAATATTAGCATAAAACCTTCACATTCTGAGAGATCTGTGCCCAGCTTTGTGAGATGGTGAATGGATTGATGAAGATATTGTTAAGATAACGATAATAATTATTATTAGGTATAGCCTTTATTGCTGATACCAAACATTCAATTTATAGTTTTATTTTTATAATAATATACTTTATATCACACCAGGTCCCGGTTTAGTGGTCGGCGTATCCTGACACATAGGCCTCTTCCAGCTCTCCACTCCATTCTCCTAGTAGCTTTTCTTGGCCAAATTGCCCCTCCAATATTCCTTATTATTTATATCGTCTGGTCATCTTTTATAATTATCCCTGTCCATCGCCATTTCAATTGTCTTATTTTCTTTATTATGTCTTCCACCTTTGTTGTGTATCGTATATCTTCTGCCGTCTTTGTCCTTCTTCGGGGTCTATCTATCGACTTGCCAATTTTATCGAAATCTGTTTAGTACTTTGTATTTTGATAGATAAGTACCCATATTGTGATGATTAATGTTCTTTTACCACACCAAAAACCGATGCAAAATAGTATCATGGGTACTAATTACTGCTCTGCTATAATTAATACGTTGCAGAGTAGAAATTATTCCGGTTTCCTACCTTGTTACAGACTCTATGAGCATATTATTATTAGTGAAATAAATAAAACTACTTTTCGGATGTTTAATATTCGCGTTAATGTCAGAAACCAGAAAATATAAGCGCCATTGATGTAGTTACTTATCTCTTTAGTAATCTGGTAGGTAGGTACTTAGGTAGTAGGAATTCAATGAGTAGATTTCTTGCAAGATTACGAATTCGTGAATGAAGTCACAATTGTACCTACCCGTATTTTGTAATGGATGCGTAATAGGTACGTAGGTAACTATTACCTATTTATGTTTAGCTTTATGTTGTGTTTAATATTTATTTCCATTAATAGCACTCCCGGCGCCCCTATTACATTGGATCAAGTATGGGACCTAAACATAGTTAACATACCGGCGCTCTGTGGGTCTGGGTACCCTCCTAACTAATAGTTCACCAAGAATTGTAGATACAAATACAATTGTAAGGGCCTGTTTCGTCATGTCTAGATAGCCACTATCTGTCGAATACATAAAAAATGGAACAACATTTGTATGAAATTATCTGCCAAGTAATTTATACGGGAACTTACCCGGGAGGTGGTGAAACAGACCCTACCTAAATCTTTTTGTCCCCCTATTGAAACCAAATGTTGGAAGCTTTGCCTGTTTATTTTTTTACGAGGCTTTTTCATCTTACACCCAATAGGTACCTGCCTACATCTCATCTTCTATCGTCTAATACATACACTCACGCCTTTTTCACCACAGGGGTAGACGTTACGGACATGTTTTGGTATATGAAAGAAAAAGATCATTTCTGTCGGAGTGTTGGTGCAATTAAAACTTTGAGACAAGAGCTTCCAGTTCCAGTATTGTTCCAAGATAAAAAGTAGGAAGTAAGTTTTTAGGAAGAAGACCTTAGGTAGGTACTATCTATGTGCATCCATAGGGATTACTTCCCGATACATCCATAATCCAAAATGTCTACTGTAAATGGGATTATAATCTTACATTTGAATACCTAAGCCTAAATTATTGCTTAAATTATTTAAGTTTATGTCTGAGACTAAGTAGTAAGTACCTAATGATCGTGTCTATTTTAATTCTCAAATCGTTTGTTACGTCATGTACCTAGTATAGGTAGAAACATTGTTGCGTAGGGTGAGTCCGAGTTGGTGCAGTGTGCAATGTTTTGTACTGCATAGGTATTATGGCTATAGATACTTATGAAGTGTAATAGCTCTGGGTCAGTACTTAATAGTCGGGTGAAGGGTCACAAAAGGAAGCCTGGGAATACCTGGTGCATTCAAATTAAATTATACTTTGAAATTGTCGCAGCCTTGTCCCAGAAAAGCATTGCAGGGACACATAATATTATATTTATATTTACATAATTGCATTTTATTCGATGCAAGGTATATTAATTTATTATGCTAACGACATTGTTATACCTAGGGTAATTACGTGTTATTGATTGATTTCGCGATTCGAAAGACAGTAAATGAGAGAGGTCATAATAAATACATAGGGCTCTACCTATTTATTAGGTATCTGAAACGTATGATGGGTGAAATAATCCTATCAAGAGGACTGATTGCCCGCCTGATGCCTGTTGGCGTTCCCGATTATAAAAAAGAATGCAGAGGAATTCGCCCTCCAAAGAAAGACATGTAGGTAGTAGGTAGGTACTTAATCAAATCGGGATCAGATTTTTTATGAAAATGGCCACTCTAAATAAAGTTTTTGTTTTTTTTTGAATACCGTACCTATTGTCCTTTTTGTATTCTGAGAGTAGACTTTGATAAGGTATGAGGATATAAGGTGATAAGGTAAAAATATGAGGTGATAAGGGCATGCTTTGCAACTGCTCTGCGTCCTGACTTTCGAATATCGTGGGCAGTCATCGCTCACCATCAGGATTCTTCGACGTGCGTGTTTACCTTGTGCCCTTGGCCTCGCTCGCCCCTCGATGGGGTCCAGTTTGTGTGCCGGACCAAAACCTGATAAAACTTGGATTCTACTTAATTTATTTACCATCTGTACTTATTACAAAATCCAAGTAAGTATCTCTAACGTTATGAATGTCATTCAATTAATGGTGTTGTCACGTTGCGATCCACGCGTTTGCATGACAGGCCGCGCGTGCGTTCCATCTTATGTATGAACTACTAATCTTGGAAAACGGTGGACTGAATAGACAAAGGCACTATAAATTAACTATTGTCAGTCACAACTAGGTAAACTTTAAGTTTTATTATAAATTAGCTTTCCGCCAGCGGCTTTGCCAGAGTGGTATGGATATTTAATTTATTATAAATTTTATTATTCTATGTTAACGTCGTAATTGTCTATAAGCACATGATTATACACTGTGCTATAAGTAGGTACTCATCTTCTTAAAACAAATCTCTCCCAGATAAAAAGTAGCCTATGTACTATTCCAGATTATAACCGACCTGTTTGCCAAATTTTATCCAGATCCGTTCAATAGTTGTTGCGTGATAGAGTGACTAACATCCATCCATCCATCCATCCATTCACTACTAAATTTGCAGGCAGCATCTAAGCGGCTAAGGCCGAGGTCGTGAGTTGGACTACATGGAGGCTTCGCGCATAACAGAAGGAGGAGATTCGTTTTTGAATCGGTTAACACGAAAAGTAGGAAGACTTGATCAGCATAGTTGCATGTTTATGAACGATATTAAATACTTTACATGTTTGCAGATCGGACTTCATTAGGAAAGTGGGGAAGAACAGTTGCCCAAGTCTAGGCACCTGGGCAACTGTTGTTCCCCACTTACCTAGTGACCTACTTATAGCGAACATTTTAAACTTTTTATTATATTTTGACGAATATCAAGGGACGGGGTCTTTTGTTACCTGTGAATTTGAACAAATGTTTGTAAGTTACAAAAACTAGATATTAACCTATAATAAAAACCTAAACTCTTACGCATATTATTGCTTTAGATTATTTATGGGACTAAGGACTACCTACTTCAAAGCTGCTCGATTCCCCTTTTTTCAAACGTTTGTGTAGGTACCTACTTAATTAAATCACGAAAGTACTTGAACTGGAACGTAGGTAAGTATTTAAATATAAGTTTACTAATCTGCAGTTAGGCCATTGTGATGAAACTTATAGTAGGTACCTATGTAAGGTTAGGTACGTAGCCTAATCTCCTCAGTAGATAGTCATTTTGACGGGTGCAAAGTAAAAAGTGTTATTTCCAAATGAAATATTTACAAAGGAATTATTTATTTTTAAAGAAAAAAAAAATAGGTACTATATCGAGTTGTTTGCGTCTAGCTAACGTTGAGTACTTCCACAGACATAACCTGGTAGCCAGGATGATTATAACCAACTTTAAAAATAGAATCTTTATCGATCTTAGGCAACAATAGTCCTGTCTGTGATACATAATAGATATAAGCCTGGTATTGTGGTGATAGATCAATTGGAGCGTGATGCAATAATAGTTGACTTCACCGTACCGCTTGGCGAGAACCTTGTGAAACCCAAGAAAGACAAACTAATCTTGGTTGTCTACATGTGGGGGGTGAAATCAGTGACCACACTGGCCACTGCACTGTACCAATTGTTGTGTCATTGGCTCGAGCTTACAGCCTCGACCAACATCTATACAGAATCCACTTCTGGACAAGGACTGTATTGTTAGGAGTTCTTTTTTTTATTTATTACATTTTTTATTTCTATAATCTCTTCTGTTTTAAAAAACTTGTGCTTACATTATATGAAAACAGGTAGACACCCACTAACATTATGTAAATTGAGACATCTACCGATCTACATATAAAATTAAAGTAGAAAACATTTCGTAGGCCAGATGGTCATTTTAAGCGTCGTCTCAACGGTGTGCATGTGCTGCGATAAAAAGTACAAAAAGGCGAAAGAAAATGTTTTAAAATATCATGGTCTATAACTTGGTAAAAGTTCCTGCGTCTTGTACATAGGTATGTGACACTTGACAGGTGGTAAGAGCTGACTAATCTTCTCCAGCGGCTTGGAGTAAGTTTTGATTGAAGCCCGAGACCATATTATAACAACGCGATGAAATCCGTAAAAAAGTAGTTTTGTTTCAAAGTCCTGGAACTCTTTATAGGTTTACCAAAATATCCTCGAAGCAGTTCGACTAGAATTGCGGCATTTGCGGCCTAAAGTTTCAGTTTCAATTGAGAAAGAAAAGTTCATTCGCTTTGAACGAGTCGAGACATGAGTCGAGTGATGACAAAATAAGTAGATAGACCGTACAATTCTTCAGTCCCAGTCAATGGATTGCAGCGAAAACATGTATAATGCATGTGACCCGTGTCCGGCATTTCGTATCGTCGCATTAACATGAAATAAAAGAAGTAGGAATCTTGAAATGAAACCGGAGTACCTTCCTATTGGTAAATAAATAAGTAATCACAACGCAACATCATCATTAGCCTGTAATTCCACTGCTGGATGTATGCCTCTTCTATAGTGAACGCCACAGAGCCCGTTCTCTGTAATCATTGGAAGTAATTAGGCGTCCTCATAAAATGAAAATTGTGGAAAACCCTCACCCAACAATCTGTTGGAGATATTTAATCTGTAAGAAGTGTTTATTAATCTGTCACTCTGTAAAGCTTTCTTTCCTACTCTATGATATCACTCTCTTGTTTACTGCCGCACGCAACTATGGATGGAAGCATAAAATAAAAGGCTCAACTGTTAAAATACTAAGTCTTATTTCCTGTCCTTCGCCAAGAAATCCCAACACAATCATCATGGAATTTGTTTCATCGCGATAACTTATTTAGTTTAAAAGTTACACAGTTTTGTTTACACCGTGGTCATAGTTCAGGAGCGAACAACATTTTTTAAATTTTATAAAAAGAAGTAAGAATAAATAAATATTAAGATGATTTTAAATATTTTTTCCGTCGATAAAATTAAGCACAGATAAAATGCACATATCGAAATAAGGGAATCATTTCGAATATCGATATGCGCATATAAGACACACTGTATACGTAATACTTTATCTTTTCGTAGGTATAAGTTATCCTGTTTAAATTAATTTAAAACAGTTTTTTTTATAACCTCGGAAGTCGGAGGAGCAGGTAAAAATAAAGTTGATATAAAAGTATGGAATAATACAGAACCGGTGAGACACGTGCCGGACGCGAAAAGCTTTTAATTTGTTACGTAAGTACAACATCAACCATTTTTCCTGGAGGCAACTGATTTTATGTTTATATTATACAAAAGATAATAATCCACTTTGGGTATCTACTATTAAAGTAAAATAAGATTTACGTTTCAAGAGGTCGATGTTTACTTTTATACTTTATAAAATAAAATATTGTTCTTCCTTCTTCCTGTTAAAGGCTTTCTTTTCACCTTTATTTAACGTAGATATACCTATATAAAGGTAGTGTACTTTTATAAAAAGGTCCATATTACATCTATATACCAAATATTGTCCAGTCAGCATTTGCAGCACTGTTCACAGTTTTAGCAGCGCCCTAGTTTTCATTTTCTGTACCCACAAAGGTTAAAATTATTAATTTTCATCAATTTTCATCAATTTTCATGGTCACCTATACATGTTACTTGTTTTCAGCTAATTATAAATGTCGATATATGCCTTTGATGCAATCCTGGCACTTAACCAATGCGGCTAAATAAGGTTTCTGACCCACGCAATGTCGGTAACTAAAAATAATAAATTGCTTTATAAATACGTGGGAACGTTTTTTCTACTAGACGTTATAATACCAAAGAATGTAAAACCTACTTACCTACTCGCGATAACAACCATAAGAAATTGCATTGTACGATCGACGTTATCAGTGACGACCGACAACGTTACGCATTAGTTACCTACGATAACGAGTAACCAGTAAAGAAATGACCAAATAAATGTACACATACTCGTGCGTGTCCTGACGTCTACAGAGCGACGCGCTTCCAACTGACGTAGGTACATACTCGTAGCCAACGTTTTTTAACGTAGCCACTCCTCTACTCAGTATAAAAGTTTTCTGTAATGTCTTCCAAAATGGGGATGTGCGGAACTGAGAAAAAATTAGATTATAGTTAGTTTTAGGTACAATTTTCAAATCTCCAGTCCGCATGGCATGCTACTAAGGTACCTATTTATGTCTTGAACGGAAACGGATTCAATTAGGAATCCAAAAATAACAACTTTTTGACGAAATAGAACTAGGAGGAGGCACAATTACTGTAAGAATCAATAAATAAGTATCGACATTTTGCCTATTCTATGCGCTCGTGGCAGTCAAATTATTCGCTCTGATTTAGAATATTTAAACTCCGCTCTGCTCAGGGGATAGACTAAATCCGTTACATAGCTCCAATCATTATAAAATAAAATAATAAATAAATATTAATATATATTTATTGGTAGTATATACGAAGCAAGCTGTAACTACGCTGATAAATCTGCAAGGTTATCCTACACTTGCCGTGGTTAGTCTGTGGATGGGTGACCATCCATACAACATATCGAGTCTCCTCTGTGCCTCGGAGAGCACGTAAAGCCGTTGGTCCCGGTTGTCATACGAACACCTATGACAATCGTAAGTGGTAGTCAGAAACCTAAAAAAAAACCTGTTGATCTTCCCTTCGAATTGGTATTGCCCAGAAATTGTGTTGCGGAAGTCTGATTGCAGTCGCTGCGTGTAAAACATGCAAGTTTCTGGTTAGACTGGCAGCCGACCCCAACATACTCGTAAGTACATAAGTAGTTGGGAAAAAGCTAGCTAAAAAGAAGAAATAAATATTAAATATTTTTGGACATTTTACTCAGCACCTTCTAATTCCGCTTCTAGTCCACTGTTATCTCGCTTTGCCTCGCTTCACGGCTGACTGCTGCCAATCGGGCTGATGGTGATGGTGGGTGGGTGGTTCTGTTTCAACCAAGCTTACAAAAATGAACACTGACATGACGTTTCTCCATTTTTCACGGGTATTTCCACCACGGATCAAATATTAACAAATTTGCTAAATAACATTATTCTCCTCATTTCGGATTCCGTAACTTGTGTCTTGAGAGGGTTAGAATAGAATGACCACTAGATAGCCGCTAACCGCCGAAGAAATTTTAAAATGGAACAAAAGTAAGCAATTATCTGCTAGGTAATTTAACGAGAACTTAATTGGAGGTGGTGAAACTGACCCTTTGTCTTCTATTAAATTATAATGTAATATCAACCGAGGTTGCTTGATCACACAATACTCGTACAAATTTTTGTAAAAAAAACAAGGTCTAAGTATACTATAGAGGTATGTAGGTACCAACACTACATCATTAGAGCAAATCTAAAATTAGTAGGTAGTGTACCTACATAAGTTTATGCGTATAAAGACACTGATTGAAAGGACCTAATTCCACTTTATTGGTTTATTGGACGGTTGATATAGATAGGTACCTAATAAATAAGTCAAATATTGATCATAACGTTGACCTTCACTTGAAAGTTGAAACACGTGGATGTCTTACATTGAACACCGTTAGTTAGAGCTATCGGATGGAGGTTGAACTTGCTGTTTCGTTCTCGTCGCTTTTGCTTAGACAGTCTGTCAGTTTATTACGTGCTACAATTTTCTGATCAGAGAAATGAACTACTTTTACTCGTGCAATACAGCTATGTTTCCCTAAACGAGTATACCATGGCCAAACAAGACATTCTGATTCAATGCATGCTAATCATAGCATTACGTTCGTTTTGTCTTTGTTGCTGTGAAAACATTGGAATCTTTGCCAAAACTCGTACAAGAACTTGGCAGCATGCATTTACAAAATACGAGTAGTTTCACATAATATAAGTATAGTATGTTAATGACTGGTTAAATTGTGTTTATCTGAAATTATGCTACTTATGTGTGTAGTCCCTACAGGAAGTTTATTGCATCGTCTTAATTTGCTTACACACGTGTAAGTTTTTTATTTAAATCAAGCTGTTTATGTTGAATGATTTTTCTAATTAACAAACAGGTTGGCACATTAAATAATCTCAGGATATATTTTTACTCTATACTATTATAAAATTGTAAAAAAGTCATTTCTGTACATTGAAGATATTTAAAAAAAAAGAATTGGGTTAGAGTATATAAACGATCGCGAACCCAAAAATGTGATTTTTAGAATTCTTGTCTGTTTGTCTGTTTGTCTGTTTGTTAGGGGTTGGCGCTAAACCTACTGAATAGATTTGAATTTTGTGTTAACTGTTGTAAAGAATAATTTCCAACTTAAAAACTGATGTAAAGCTTTTTTCAATTATTAGTATAGATCCTTAGATAGAGCTTGACCTCTCTGTTGTATGCAAGCCCATAGAAAGAAGAGATCATCATTGCTGGTTTTTGATTTTTAATTTTCTATTTAAAAGTCCATCGTTCAACTAAAAAAATGAGGTATATCTCATTCCACTCGGTTGCGTAGATGCTTAGATAGAGCTTGACCTCTCTGTAGTATGTATTCCTATTGATATAAGGGATCATTATTGTTGGTTCTTTAATTAAGTTGTCATATGCGCAGAAATCGTGATTGTTGATTAGTTATAAACAACAACAAATATTAGTTAAAGTGGTATAGACTTAAATTAAACAATAGTTGATGTTTCCGTTTTATTTTGGAGTGATGTTCAGACACATTTTCACAAACAACATCACAGTACCTTATAGAGAACCTCAGTATCGAGACTAATTGTCGACCGGAATCGAACCCACAATATTCATTGAGCTTAGCGCCGTTATAACTTAGTCACGAGGCCCTTTTTACAAACCTCTAAAACTTCAAAATACAAGTTTTTTATTAATGGGATCAATTTTTAATCCTAATTTTGTTTCTACATCCACGTAAGCGAAGCCGCGGGCAAAAGCTAGTGTATAAATATAATTAGTTTATTTTGTGTTACATTTAACATATAAACTTAACTTGTCTTTATTGCCAATCTGTGGGTCTGGCGGGCGACGACGTTTGTGGTTAGTAGTTCGAGTACCGGACTGCTGATCGCGAGTTCGTGGCTTCGATTCCCACAGGACACAAATATTTATGTGATGAATAAGTGTTTGTGCTTGTCTGGGTGTTTCTTATACATAATCAGTATGCATTTATAAAAAAACTATGTAAGTATTACATCGATTGTCTAGTACCCATAGTACAAGCTCTGCTTAGTTTGGGATTAGATAGTGCTGTGAAATGACCAAAAATATTTATTTATTAATTATTATTTATTTATACACTCACAGTACACTCACAGTTAGCCGATATTTTTTTTATAGAATGAATCAACATGATTAGTATGAGAAAGTTGGTTAACTTCATAATTGCCAAACTTCAAGTATCTTTATTAAGTTTTATTTTCTATACAATCAATGAGCACATTCGATCATCTTTTAGCCTTAGCATTCATTACATGAGGTGCTCAAACGTGGCGCGTTTGCACAGATTGTCGGAGTTACTGCTCAGACGATTGATTGATTGTAGTTGAAAAGTTAGTTATTTGCCTATCATCGGGCATTTAACTTAGAACCTCAGTGAACCCTTTAGAGATTACAATTCTACGGTAAATAAAACAGTTCGCTAAGCCTTCACAGTGTTCTGAGTGTTCTCGCTATGACAAGAAGCAGAGCAACAAACTTCTCCACAATAGTACTTTGAACGACATTTTTTGTCTCCTTCGATCAAGTCGTGTTGACTACCACAATACACTTCGTTGTCCGTTCATTGTACCTAACGGTCTACTGTGAGGAGTGAGGACCCTCACGTATTGCAATATGATTAAAAAAGATAAAACCTTATTGTATCCTAATTGTTTATTTAATGTAATGAAATATCTAACAATGTTAATTTTACTATTAATTGTATGTGTACGACCCAGATGTATGTACGACGAGAGATGTACGACCAAGATGTATGTACGACGAATGTACGGACACAACGATAATAATTACAATGTTATTTTAAGTTATTCCATTCGTCTCACTACAATGATTAGTATAGCCCATTTGAATTAATATTTATAATTAGGCCATACAAGATACAGGCTTTGTTAGTTGTTACCTTATACCTACTTACTTAGTTATATTGCTGTGATGCTGTCAAAAATTCACTTAGTTTAACAGCTGTTAATGGTCCTCGTTCATCTTAATAATTAGAGCATTGAAGCCATGATACCCGTCAAGCGACAGATTACAGACACAATAGTGTGTATACGATATGATTCATACTGTGATTCACCAAAAGTGGCCCCAAAAGTTCTGATACACCAATTTTTTTTTTCAGATTAATTTTTTTTTTCAGATTTGTTAGCTCTGTGATCGATGTGAGTGGTACCAGCCACTCACATCGATCACAGAGCTAACTTTAGTGATGCTTGCTTTTGTCAGTTGAAAAATTTTTTCAGTGTTAGATAGCCTGTTTATCGAGGAAGGCTATAAGGCTTTATCAGAAGTATCAATTAAAAATGTTGCAAAAACGGGGGAAAAATTCCACTTCTACGGGAACGCAGTTGCGGGCAAAGGTTATTGTTATCATAAATAGACTAGGTATAAAATTAAAAGAAACAAAAAACCCGACTGCGTAAAAACTACTAACTAAAAATCTACAAACAAGCTCTGTGATGTTGGAAAATGTATTGCAGGCGGGACAAGCAAAGAAATAATTTTGTTTATGAACGAACAGCTTGTCCCGCCTGCAATACATTTTCCAACATCACAGAGCTTGTTTGTAGATTTTTAGTTAGTAGTTTTTACGCAGTCGGGTTTTTTGTTTCTTTTAATAATTGATTTTATTTCGTTCTTTTTAGTTTATAAATCATCATAGAATCACTAGATAGATCCTAAATGGTGATTTAAAATATAAATTGATACAACTAAAGATCATTTTCAAAATCAGTTCGCACATTAAAGCGTATAAAATCCGCCATATTGTTTTTTTTAAATTTCATGTACCCAGTGACAGTCGTGCCATCAAGACGAATCTAATGAGGTGTCATTTATCTAAATCGGTTGAGCCGTTGAGTAGTTACGACCGGACATAGGAACGGACATACATACATACATTACATACATACATACGCGTCAAACACATAACCCTCCTCCTTCGGCAGTCGGGTAATAAATTTTACTTGGCGTCGTTTCAATATAAAGCTTTTCATCCTTCTTGAACCGAAGACTAGTTCAATTATAATACTTTAATAAGCCATAGCTTGAGTTTCATAGTCAATATTGTAGTTAAATATAATTATATAAAATTAAAAAAAAAACATGAATTTTTCCTACGGCTTACAAGTTGTTATTTTTTTATTTTATTTATTTATTATTATTACAAAAAACAAGGCTTAATCTTAAATTATACATTATAGTTACAGTTCGTAACCGCATGTTCTGTATAATAAAGACGAAAAATCATTTTTTTTTGTAATTACCTTGTCTTTGTGTCCACGTGCAAGTACGTAGATATTTTTACTGCTGGTTTTATAATGTAACGTAATGCTATAATGTAGGTACCTACGTATTTACCGCGGTACATACGTAGGCTTATCGGTCACACAGAGACGTAGGTGTAATAAAAAAATCACTGAAGTTATATCACGAGCCACGCAAGTCGCAAACCGTACAGTACGTAGTTAACTCTTTAGTAATGTGTCGTCTCGAGTCACAAACTAATATACTATGTACTGAATGAATATATATCTGTGAAATTAAATATTTCACTACTAAGTCATCCGTTAACAAAAGTACGAGTAGCATAACCACTGGACCTTCGACCAACTTAGGGGTTGAGTTTCTAGGCTTCTACAAGTAATTTTGAATAAAAATGGGTTTCGAAGAACAAAAATAAGACAAAAGTCTTAAAATAATTTCGACTAGTATTGTACAGTTTCAGGATTTGACGCTAAAGTGTCACACGCTATGCGCTTACGCAAATTGCATGTTGATACAAATTTACATGTCAATCTTAAAATATCAGTGTCAACCACCATGACTTTTAATTAATATAATATACAGTAGTTTGTTTTGAATATAAGTTTAAAACCATTTGTTTTTTAATTAAGCGTAGCGAGGAGCTGTCAAACCGGAAATTCTACAAGGCCGTAGTAGTTAGTTATCGATGCAAGTACCAGTTATTTTATTTAACTGTCTATAACACTGAACTTGACTACTGGTTGCTGAATACTATATAACCTGTTTATTGGTAGGTATACTCAAAAGAATGAACTACAGGGTGGTTGGCGCATGGACCGACACAATTTTTTGGGAGATGGTGGTCCCTATGTGTCACGGTTATTGAGATATTTATTATATTTTCTTATTTGATAGTCATCAGAAATTTCACCTTTAGGTCATCAAAACCTTTTTGTTTGTGAATATAGCAACACCAAAGAAGTGTTGCTTTACTCAGCAATGTCTATTTATTCGATATGAATCATGATTTGATAGCCTTTATTTCTATACAATGACTGATATCTAAGGGTACATAAGTATGCCTTACTAATGGTAATCACAATAGCTAAAATTCAGCTAGCTTTTTTCATCATACATTCATAACATTTTTCTACTGGTAACATTCGGTTCCTGGCTGGAATGTCTAGTAGGTAACAAATAGTATCTACCTATATTGAAATAAAGAGGGTATTTCAATATGGATAAAAAAGTTAACCTATCCGCTCCAATGGTTTCAAATCAGCTTTGACTTTACTGACACTTGTTAATGAATTCACTTGAAGTTTTTCGTAAAGACCTTTCAATATATACCTACGTTTAAAAGTAATTTCGAACGATAATTGATGGATATCAAATCATTTATTCCTTGTAACTCGTCTGCATTCATTGAAATGTTTAAAGAAGCATCTTGTAGTCTTGGAAAAGTAAGTAAAATAAATTATTTGTTAATCATCAGCAAGAGGAAATTTTTAATACCTAAATACCTATTTGTATAAATTTAGATATATGGGCTTTGTAATAGGTTTGGAGTTTTTGGATATATGAGTTATGTATGGTAAGTATGTATTTAGAAAATTAATCCGTAGGTAGTAGGCACTTCGTTATCGTTAACAATACGTAGTATCTACATATTGTACGTAGGTACTTAGTTCGTTCAACATTAAGTATTCCTTTCTACTTGACTACATGATTATTACTAACAA
This sequence comes from Acronicta psi, assembly GCA_946251955.1. Classification (NCBI taxonomy): domain Eukaryota; kingdom Metazoa; phylum Arthropoda; class Insecta; order Lepidoptera; family Noctuidae; genus Acronicta; species Acronicta psi. The sequence continues at coordinate 8,198,425 of OX276482.1, read as the reverse complement.
AATGTTAAAAATGATCAAAATGTAACTAAAATAACGTTCTTCTCTTAAATCTGTATGTTCATATGAACCTTATTCTTTGCAGGGTTTATTCACCAGTGGTTCACCGGGAAATGGTCAGCAAGGTTAGTCTATATCTATACTTTATACTAATATTATAAAGAGGAAAGATTTGTTTGTTTATTTGTTTGTTTGTTTGTAATGAATAGGCTCCGAAACTACTGGACCGATTTCAAAAATTCTTTCACCTTTGGAAAGCTACATTATCCCCGAGTAACATAGGCTATATATCATCACGCTACGACTAATAGGAGCGGAGTAGTAATGAAAAATGATGCAAAAACGGGGGAAATAAATTATAAGACCACGCGGGCGAAGCCGCTGGCGGGAAGCTAGTTGTTTTATATTTTCAGAGTACAAATATTTACATGACTGTGATGTTCGTTCTTAAAATCATTGTTTGATTTACAGATGCATTGCAAGCTGTTAAAAAGGATCCGGCTGTTTTGGAAGCACAAGTGACGGTGCATGCCGAAAGTAATACTAGTGACACCGACACAAGTCGCAACGTTGTCATTGGGAATGAGAAAGGTAGATAATTCTTATGTCGCTAAGTTGTTTTACTGGAAACTACGCTTGGCTAGTACGGCAACCGTGACATTTATCTAGTTATGCAAGTAGGCAAGGTGACACCAAATTAGGTATAAATTACCTAAGATTTTTATAACCGGTATCATATTTTATTATCAGTACCAATCAATTTTAATTGCAAAACCTTACAAACAATTAAATGTTTAGCTTATAGGTACATAATATTGAATTTATAAAATGTGTTTATTTTGTTTGCAATTACTGTAAAGATAGGTCTTTAGCAAAACAGGGGCTTATCGCGATTCAGTTTAGGACCTAAATTGAATGGTTTTGTTTATTTATATCACAACCAACGTCATAATTACGATTGACTTTACGCCCAACTCTTTGACAGCGATTCAGTGTCAAGTTGCATCGCTATAATGCTCATTTGGTTCGTTTAAAATCAGTACTATGACGTATTATATATTCGTATATTCGTTCGTATAGACGTATTATATATTCGTTTAAAATCAGTACCTCTTATAAACCTAAACCGAGACGCTGGACTGTCAAAGTTGTCGATTCAATAAAAGTTACGGTTTTTGCAGCCTTTACTGAATAGCTGAATGAAATAAAAGGAAAATTTTTCACTGGTTTCCTCACGATGTTTTCCTACACCGTTAAAGCTATATAAATGATGAACCTCTGTCTCTTGGAAACCATGTGCGTAAGCATGATTTCGAAAAGTCCAAGAATAAGCCTTGGATTCGAACTCGAGACCTTTGACTTAGCAGTCCAGTGCATATGTAATGTACCTACTAAGTATGGCTTCAGGTGTACGCAGCTGATGACGTAAGCAGGAAGAACCATGGGGGAAATAAAACGCACTAGTAACTCTTCATGCTACTCTCAATGAGCGATTTATTTAATATTTATACCATACTATTTACACATATTGGTTTAGAATTTTCGGTTCCCTATATTATAGCTGTCCATGTGTTGCCTATCATTAGAAAGGTTGTTTCACGCCTTATGTAAAAGCCCATGCTTTTTATATCACACCTTCACACACCTAGTGTCACCTAGCTATAATTAGTTAGGGTGGTATGAAATTATAAGACCTGTCATTTTTAGGGCATCAAACAAACTATTCCTATATCTTTGTAACTATTTCTTATATTGAAATGAAACAACTACGAATAGCTAGGGCATATCTTTGGCTATGCATTGATATATAACATTTTTTTTAACTTCAGGTATTTACCTAAATACATGATACGGTAAAAAATGGAACATAAAATAACTTTAAACTATTACAAAGTGACAATTTAGTAACCGCCGATGTCGTGAAGGCGTAAACACACTATTTATAACACTAATCACTACTATTAAATACTGAAGGCACTACCGTATCTATTTCTTCTTCTTTTTAGTCGCTACCTCATAACTGAGGCAAAGCGCCCTTCACTGTCTCAACCTACCTACTGCCAACCGCAGAGGTGCGCGTCCTCTACTCCTGGTGCCCTCCACACGACCGGTAATCAGCTGGTTTTCTAGGGCGTGTTCAAAAAAGGTCGAGGACTCGCTGCTTACATACGGTGTATAGATTATTCTTGATGGACAGTTCTAGAATCGAGGCGTTCATACGTCGCTGTGTACACGATATTCAGAGCATTCTGCGCAAGCACCACATCATCATTAGCATACTATCTATTTAGGTACACAAAACAAAATGGATCAGTTTACAGGGCACACCAACGTAGATGTTGGTGTGCGTAAACTCAACGCGTTATTACTTCGCCTATTTACTAGTGTTAGCTTTACAATAACCCGTTGTCCACTCACACACTTGCAATTTCTTGTTGCTTCACATTATATATGAAACAAAGAATATGAAGCATAAATTCAAAGGTTCAAAGAATATGAAGCATAAAATCAACTGATACCGTGGCATAGGTGTATATGCAAGCGGCTGGTGTGACATTAGTCTTAGGATCAAATCACGCCGGCCCGCCGCTAACTTTTTGCATTATTATCATTTTTTTTTTCGTTTTGTTGAATTTTTATTTTTGTTATTTAACCTGATAATAAGAACATTATCCCAGAAAAAAATATATATGGAAGAAAATATTAAACAATGTGTAATATGATAACAACAATATTTATTGACATGGTTTTTTTTAATTATAAATACAAATTATAAAGTATGGTTCATGACAAATATTCTAAGTGGGACAAGAATTCACTTTGTTTTTCATATTCAAGAGGGTAATTTATTTATTAATGATATGAATAAACATGTTAGTAAGTTAGATAATAAGATACTGGCGATCCTAAATTGTAAATTGTAATCTCACTAACAATAACATCAATCATGTAATACAAATTACCCCCTGATATTTTTAATAGCCGATTGGTGCGCCATCACTATCTATTTTGTAAAACATCCAAGTAACCTTGACTGGTATTGCGACTATTACTTGTTGCAAACGTGTCCTCATGCCAGCAACCATATTTCAGCACAAAACCTGCACTAATTCACCGGGACCCATTGATGACATCCATCCCCAATAACCCAACGTAATGCGGCCACTAGACCTGCATGGAATAATATTTTTTTTGTTATAGCGTTCACCATATTTTCGCCATAATATTTTACGACCGTCCTTGTCCGACTTAAAACATTTTTCATCGCTAAATATAACTATATTATTGCACCAATCAAAATCCAAATATTCTCTTGCGAAGCGAACCCGGTTTTGCATGTGAATATCAGACAGTAATATTTTCTTGGCTGGTCTACGACATTTCACACCAGCTGCACGCAAGTGGTTCCGCACAGTTTGTAACGTCACGTCATGTTTAGTCGCCGTGGAACGAGTATTGAGGAAGGGCTCAGCCAAATGCGTAGCAACTATATCACGGTGCCGTGCATTGCTATCTGTATATGCAAATCCAGCCTTTGGTCCCGGTCGGCAAGGATCAATGCTTCCCGAATCTGCATAACGATGGACCCACAATTGCACAGTTCTTCTCTGTGAACAATAATTAAATATTGTTACATAAAACATCAATAAACAAGATGTGTATTATTGAAACAATAAACTTCTAAACGTAACAATAATATTTTGTTACTCACCGATATCTTTAAACGCCTCGCAATTTCACTAATTGAAACGTTTTGCTCATGCAAAATAATTATCTCAGCTCTTAAAAGTGTAGTTAAGTGATTCATATTGATTCACAAATAATAGCACTTCTCAAAATACGCAGGGTATAATGTCTAAAAACGTAACAGAAGCTCGATAGTCAATAGCATTATGACGATGAAATTAAACTACTAACATATTATGATTTGTCATTTTTAGAGGGTAGACCATTAATATAATCCAAACCAAATATAAAGAAGACTTGCTAATACTATACAATGAATTGAACAAACAAATGTAAAATATTTTTTAAAACATACAAAAAGTTGAACCGTTGATAGTAAGATTCGATCTTACGGTGCCGGCGACAAGAAGCGCACGCTAAACTAATGCGCCACAGTGGCGTCTGATGCATTAGCTAAATTTATGCATCATATTCCCTGCAACTTTAAAATGACAAGAAATTGCAAATGTGTGCGTTCTAACACTAGTAAATAGGCGAAGTAATGAACGCATTGAGTTTACGCACACCAACATCTACGTTGGTGTGCCTTGTAAACCGATCTATTTTGTTTTGTGTACATTTCTTCTATTTCACTGGCCATTCTGTTATTATTTATTCTGTGCCTATAGTCGAATTTCAATAACCTCGAGGGCCAGCTAGGTTAATCTGTAATTTACATTTATTACAGGCAAAGAACCAACGCTGACCGTGCCACCGCCTTCGCAGGTTACTAAAGGTTTTGAAGATATGGTGTTGCAGCACGAGGCTGCACTCTTGTCCTTGACTCCTCACCAACTGGAACTGCTGATGAAGTATGCTGACCTTCTACGCAGACAAAGAATGGCTGCTCAAAGACATCTGGTAATTGAGATTGATTAAAAAGCGACATATTAGGTATGCTTGTTGTAGTGCTACTACAATTCATTTAAAGCACGTAGCACATTATGTAAGCACACCTGTGAAAAATTTATCATAAAACTTTTAGGTTTCATAAAGACCAGGGGCAGAACTTTTTGTTTGTTTTAGTAAAAATCTTTATCGTTTCTACGCACTGGTCATTGTTACTCAAAAATGCTAGACACTGATTAAAGTATTAAGTATATTAATGATTGATTTTTCTTTGGTAGGAATGTGCATTTTGCAAGAACAACGGCAAGTCTTCATTTTGGTACACGTCTCATACGCTGCGGGATAAACACGGGCGTGTGCGGTGCCCCGTTCTGCGAGGGTTCCGCTGTCCTAGGTGCGGTGCCACAGGTGACCAGGCCCACACCATCAAGTACTGTCCGGACAACTCAATATTAGGTCAGTATAGTTAATAGTTATTCATTTCGGTGTTTATACTATAGTACAGTATAGGTATACTATATCAGCTTTTGATTGAATCTGTGACTATGACGATTAATAAAAATCGTATAAAAACCAAATATTTTTAAATATATTATAACTATTACTAACACTAATTCTATCGTGGGTAGGTGTCGTATCTAAATCTGTCACACTCATGATAGGTTACACCTCAGAAAACCGTGTGAAACTATCTAAAACATTGTCCCGTACCCTTCGACACTTTAGTAAGTATTTCAAAGACTCGCTTGTTCGCTTCTGTTTAGAAGTATTTTATTTTTTTCATTTTCGTAATAGTATATTTTAAGTTATAAGTATGAATAGGCAGACTGTCTCACAGAGACTTGAAGAATCAAAGGCCGTAGCCTTAAACCAGCGCTGTTGCATGCATAGGATAGCCGGACTCCAACATTGGTAATTGGTGGTATAGTAACATTTTTGGTAACAGCTTGACTGTGAAATCTCTAGAAAACGTGACTCTAGTTGCCAAAGAGAGCCTTGAACCTTGAGATTTAGGCTAGCAAGATTATATCATTTGAGCAACTAAGCGACAGCTTAATAAAGCTTATAATTTATTCTTGACTTTAACGATTAACAAATCGTTAAAGCCAAGAATAAATCATTATTTCATTGGAAGTGAGCCTCATTGTTTGTGTTTTGTAAATTTCTTTTACTTATAACGAGAATCTAAATTAAATTATTTGAGTAAATCTGGTCGATCCTAACGGGAACTGAAAGTAACAGTTGTTGTAGCGACGGCATTATTGATCAGAATTTACTTTCAGCTATAATAATTATGACTTTTGTGTAAGTTATCAAACGATTGTGTAGAGAATTGATAAGTAGGTAAATTTTTGCATTAATTTATAATTTAGATTTTTACATGGATATTACTTAGTACGAATTAGGAAGAATATAGGCAGACACTCTCAAACATCCTATAGATGGGTAATGGGTTGCTGTTTCTGCGCCGTGCAGTGCGATGCGAAACGTTTCGAATTACATTAGTTCAAAAAGTTCTTTCGGCTAAGTTTCCATCAGAGCGCAGCATGTGCGAGGAAGCCGAGGTGTGCACGAGGAATAAAATCCACCAATAGGCATCGTTTAAAACACGAGCAAACGCAGCCTATTGGTGACCTATTGGTAATGTGTTTTTAAACAAGCTAGGCCGACTTTCTTAGTCACTCATCACAGTCATCACACTTAAAAAACTTTGTAAACATACACAAATACGCAGACCCCAGAACAACTACTTGTAGCATAGGTAAATGAAATAAATAGCTTGATTAGTACTTCTAATTAAAATATTATAATTAAGTATGTAAATATATAATATACATATACAAGTAGTATTTCATTACCTTGATTTCAGGCAAACAATAGCAGTTATTATAAAAATCTTTTTGAGTACTTACTTAGTTCTTTTTCTGTTTCAGATACACAAAGTAACTTACTTTTTTAAAATGCTGTTTTGAACAATATAAATATTTAAAGTACACTTGAATGGTTTTATTACCAGTTTCCCAGAATCTGCTGGTAGCGTTGCAACTTACAGTAGTCTTGTATTTAAATTAGTATCTACCTACCTGCCAGAGGAATTTGAAAAAAAAAATTTTTGCATTTCATATTTAGGCTATATTTTGTTTAATGTATGTAACGTAAAGCTAAGATTCTTAGGAGCCGAGCAAAAAGAAAAAAGCCAGCTAGTAATAAGGTGGAACTAGTGAGAACCATCCATCTATAAGCTGAAGAGTTTGTTTGTTTGGTTGAACGCGTTTATCTTAGGAACTACTGGTCCGATTTAAAAAAATCTTTCATTGTTAGATAGCCCATTTATCGAGAAAGGTTATAGGCTATATATCATCACGCTATAACCAATAGGAGCGGAGTATTAATTAAAAATGTTGGAAGAACGAGGTGAAAAACTCTACTTCTTCGGGAATGAAAGCGCGGGCGAAGGCTAGATATATTATATCAACGAGCTGTAATGACGGACCAGAAAACGCAGCGTAGGACGCCTCCAAAAAGGTGGGCACGGGACCTGGCAAATGTTGCTGCTAGTTGTTGGAAACAGTTGGCATATTTTAATATGTAATTTTCATATTTTATATACCTTGTGGAAGTTTATGGAGGAGACCTTTGTTTAGTAATGGACTTCTTTTGACTGAGATAATGATGATGATGATAAATGTAACCTCCGTACAAATAAAATCAGAAAAAAAAATTGCCTTACTACATACTACTTACAGTAGATCGACAGGTATAAGGGAAGAGGGTTAAAGAAGACACTATACAGCATACAGCGTAACTTTAATGTAACAAGTGGCGAACCATTCGTCGGTCTTACGCAAGTATATTTATTGATTTATAATACCTACGTCTCAATGTCTTGATGTTTTGTGTTCTTTCTAAGGAACAAACCGTTGATTGATATGTACGGAGAACGATTAGGGACCTTTGTTTGGCATCAGGAATTGATATGACTGTTTAGACTTAAGTAAGACTTTATACACAATCTGGAAGTGCCTATTGAGGATACTTAGAAAAACCTTATTCCGCTGTAATGTTAATCTTATATTACTATTCAAGTGAGTAAAGTGGACGATAATAATCTTATAGAATGTGAGAATTATGACTCTGTATTTGAAGGTTTCAAACAAAAAATAAACTGCCAAACGGGATGTCATTGCTGCCTTGAAAAATGGGTAGACCTTTAGTTTGGGACGCGACGTCCGTCGACACTCTTGCGCTATCCCATCTTCCAAGCACGGCGGGCTGTGCTGGTGCTGCTGCTGCAGCTGCGGAGAACCAACAAACGGCGAAAATATAACAATCTTATAAATTGTTATATTTTTGAACAGTTTGGGGTTGAAACGGGCCAAGTGTTCATTCACTTTTTAAGGGCATTGCCAAACGCCTTTTTGACGCTTTCCGGCACCCAAAGGCTGGCCTTTATTTTGGTCAGTCAGAATCAGCATTGCCATACATCGTGGCAATGTAGCCAGCCTTCTGGGAACCCTCTCAGCTGATAGCGATGCGGAGGAGTTTTTTGATGCCTTATTCTAAGATTATTGAAAATAAATAAATGTGTAATACTATACCATAATTATAGGTACTAATGAAACGTTGAGTGTATTAGTCATTTCCTATAGAGAAAAACCGCCAAAAGAATTTATTCACGAGTAACCAAGCAGGCAGACAGACTAAGGCTTCAAATTAAGAGATGCCACTTCTTAGATAAAGTAAAGCCTTTACTTTTTCTATAATTCTATATTCGTTATCCGTCAACGGATTGGCCTATTAGGCATTTTTTAAAGAAAATAGTAGGTATAATTATTTTATCATTTTACCACAGACTACGACATAATATATATCCCTAATCAACTCAGAACCTGTGACATTACAAAAAAACCCTGTACTCTCACACAATACGGAGCAAATTGGACCAATTTCCGATTCTCAAAACATGCTCAAAATAACTTCTCTGAAATTAGAACTCTGGCACGCGTAAGTCGAATCAATGACTGCTGCTGTATCTATGCTACATGTTGTTTTTATTATTATTGATAATACGACCTCATTATCAAATTTAAAAGATATTCATGTCTCTTTTAACGATTTTTTTACTTCCACTCCGTAGCTACTCTATCCGTAGCAATGTTATGTGTACAAAGTATAGTTTAACTAGCTTTCCGCCAGCGGCTTCGCCCGCGTGATCTGGGTATTTCTTATAACTTTCATCCCCTATTTCAACCTTTACAGCCCTCTTTCGCATTAAAAAGTAGCCCTGTCCTTTCTCAGGCTCTAGATTATCTGTGTACCAAATTTCATTAAAATCGGTTCAGTAGTTTTGGCGTGAAAGTGCGACAGACAGACAAACTTACTTTCGCATTTATAATATTAAACTTAGTAAGGATTAAAGAATAAAGAAATTAAGAGCTACCGTTATCTAGAATTGGTACCGCCGCCGGCTTTAATATTGAAAACAAAGGCAGATGAGAGACAGTAAGAAAATCTTTCATTATTAATTCCTATTGTTGTTCAATAGCAGGGTAATCTCCGATATTATCACCAATTAGAACATTACAGCTTTTTTACGTTTTGTTTACAAGTTTATCGTTTTCAATGAACACAATGTGTAGGTACATACCAATCGACACTTATCTAACATGCAGTCTTGGTAGTATGATATCATCATCAACAAACATTATCTTTCGCTAACTATGCAGCCGCATAATATCTATGGTTAAATGGATGCGACAGAAGTGAAGTAGTGTTTATCTAAATTACTTATACCCTAGGGATAAACTATACAATTAAATATTATTAAATATTAAATATTATACTAAAGGCTCCACCGCTCCACTTAAACACTGCTTATTACAGTAAAAGACGATTACAAAATCATATTTATTCTATGTCCTTATTATATTAAAAAACAACTATATACTTAAGTATTATATCCATTTTAGTTTGAGACTAGATAGTACTGTGTAAAATATCCTAAAAAAAATATTTCTTTTTTATTTATATAACACATACTTACCCTTTTAGTAACACTATTTATTTTCCTTTACTTTCAATGCCTCCCTCATACATCCCTCTTTACATCAGGCGTCAGTCGTAGTGTTGTAATTAAGACGCAGAACAACGTCGCTATTGCTGCTAGTTAGTAGGTATACGCGTTTACTGGGCTATGCGCTATGCGCTACACAGCGTCTACGCGACGCGATATCTACACATCAGTGCCTCGACCATGAGTTTTTCTCTCTAGACTCGCTAGCGACGCGGTAAAATATTTGTATGAAAAACCCTCGCAGCGTCTCTAGCGGTTACGCAAGGAACTAAAATCTGCTATGAGATTACAGCGTTTCGATGCGTAAAAAACCTATCGAAAGCCATTCGATAGAACTCATGGTTGACGTACTGGAGTTGCGACGCAGCGGCTACGCGGGCGATGTCTACGCAATAACTACGCGGCTACGTACTACGCGCAACACGTTCACGTAGGCGCTACGCAGCGTCTACGCGGCTACGACTAACGCCGGCGCTGCACATTTAGTACCGTTGCGTTGCATAGATAGTTACAAAATCACCATCATACTAGGTAAGTATTAGGAATAAGGTTTGGCAGGTACTCCGAACGAAGATCGGCATAAAAAAATCCCATGGTCAGAAAATATCTTACGAGCAAAACTCTAGATAATAAAGAAACCCGTCCGCACAGTACACTGCTAATTGCTATAGCATTGTCGTCACCAATTCGATTTAAGATTCAATGGGGGTAAAACACGTTTAAGGTTTTTTGCTAGTTTTCTCAATATAAAAGAAATAGAGGCAACTATCTAATTCGCTCTATGGTGTTTTTACCTATAACTTTTATAATGTTTTTTATATGAGGACTGTACGTAACTATCTAAAAAAAATAATGGCCAGTTGTCCGATATTTTGACGTCAATGTTTCCAATTCAAGACTAGCGGTTCGCCCGAACGCATGGTGCCGCAATTTGAACAGAGGTCGAGGGAGGGAGACATTCCTGGAGGTTTGGGAAATACCCGGAGTCACACAAAGACTTGTTTATTAACACTTCAAGGAATACAGGGGAGGAAAAAATACAATTTTTAATAAGAATAGTTAACGTAGAAACTATTCATATTCAATATTTTACAAGTACATAGATGTCTGCGTCGGATCTATGGTTAAAGAATTTATTTCCTAAATAGGTTCTTATACATTCACTTACAGAGAAAATATAAAACGAAATTCACAGGGTTTAGCCATTTCAATCAGATCTCTTTCTTATCATGTAATAGTTTAATTTAAAAATAGAATTAGTCCTCAGAGCTTCACAATAGGTACGGCACATAACTACGCCTACTATATAATATAGTTTATATAAATAGAGGATTCATAGCTACCTTTTTGTTTTCATATCGATATATAAATAATTTTATGATTATAAACTTGAAGAAAAACGTTGCTATCGTAAGTAGGTATAGGTAATAAGAAGGGAGTTCTCCAATTCAATCCAAGGATTCGCGATCACGAGATAGGATATCAATACGTGTTTTTACATATAGATATGCCTATAAGATTGTAACGATAATTCGCGGTAACATGAAAAAGTTTGTAGACGCCATTAGGTGGATAAATGGGTACAGCGTGAGTTCGTTGACCCGTGCAAGTGTGACGATGAGCTATCGTGGTGGGGCAGGTCGCGGCTGGGCAACACTCGACATAATGCCACGTAACACCCCAAGGTCTCTGAGCTTGATATACAAATACCTATCTATACAGCCAGTGTTCATGAAGTACTTACGTGAAATCATTCTGGTGTTCCGCAATCCAGAACTTATTTTAAATTTCGAATATTGTTTAGAATTGCGTGGTCGATTACTGTATAGGTAGATAGGCATTTAAAGCAAAAACGTATAACGGACATGAATAAGAACGAGATTAAGAAATGTCAAGAGTAAATCCATAAATAAATATTAATTTACCTACCATAAAAGCGAAAGTACCTATATGTATCTGTTTGTTTACAATGTCTCACCGTACGCCGCAAACCGCTGAAGAGATTTTGATAAAATTTGCATAGGCACCTAGAGATAGCTTACACAATCATAAGGAAGGACATAGTCTCTATCTCAAGTTATACTGTAGTTATATGTATATTTTAATTAAATCGAATTAATATGATGATCTCGTTAATGTATTAAAGATATAAATATATAACTACATGTATCAGATCATCTAATACCTATATTTTTTTTTAAATTGCACATCTAGCAATAAAACCGAAATGATGTGAGCGCTTATTTTATTTTGGAATATACTTAAATAAATTGGACTAAATGTTACATTACCATCACGGTCATACATAATCATTATAATAAATGAATTATATTATTAAACGGGACGTAAAACAGGTTGGGCACACTAAGATTAAAATATGAACTGCCATTAATATTCTAATAAATTATCAACATTCGATGTTTAGTTAGTATGTATTGACTGATAAATAAGCAAGCTTACATGCAGGCAAACATTATAAATAGGTACCTATGTAGAATGCCAAATCTACTTCCTATTAGCAACCATTAAAATACGACAGTGTCTACACAAAACATTGTATTTAATTATGTTATATACCTACACGCAATTGTCATCTGTTACTAAGTCTATTTTTTTACTCTATTTACATCGAAATGTTCATTAATAATGGTATAATAGCTACAGATTTAGATACCTCGATAAAGATTGAAGATTAATTAAAATGTTACTAGCGCCATCTTTTACTAATAAACACGGAGTAACGAGTGTCACTTGTGATTGTAACACAGTCACCTCGTATACAATTTTAACGGAAATATACACCCCCAGTTAACGTTTTAGTATCCACAATGTCTCAGAGATGGCGCTAACAGTCTTGAAATTGATGAGATCATGATGAAATATTCCCAATAAGTTTCAGTTTTCCTAGTTCCTTGCAAAATTAGTATAGCTACCAACAAGTAACAAAATGAGCAAATCGAAGGTAAGTGGAACAATAACTGTAGACATTGGTAGCTCTTATACCATGATTAAAACCTATGCGTTAGCGTTATAGTAGCGATTGTCGTGTAGCACGCTCTACGAGGCGGCGCTTACGCTTGTCGCCCGCAGCGCCACCGCCAGCCCGTCCCAGCCACTCGTCATTTCGATGTAATAACGAGCAGTCGTGTCGCTACAGGGCTCATTGTAGTTCACACGAAAGCCCTTAATAGTGCCTATTCAAATGTAGTCCTTTGGTGGTATACAGCGCAAAGGCTTAATATCTGAACTTCGAGAGGAAAATCGATGAAATCGTAAGTACCTTGTCACTATTTTCCATTATTTCCCACTAGTCATTAAAAGCATATTGCACAATTTTACACAGTTTTCAGAACATAATAGTTTTTTCAAGGAAATCAGAAAATGATTCAAGTTAGATATTATATTGGTTTGCTAGATACTTAAGCCGGTTCTTGATAACTTTCTCTTCCTCGAGATAAAGCTTTGCCTGCGCTTTCGACCTTTAATTTGTCAGATTAACACAAAAACTAGATGTTTAACTTGCAATTAACGAGGCTGACGTTATCGTTAAGTTAAAACTCAATAATTGTCATCGAAGCGGTTCCCCGGCCTACATAAAGTCATTCATAAAGAGCGAGATGTTGAATACCATCAAAACGCCTCATCACTGACACAAATTCACAATAGAGTCTAGACGTACGGCATCTGACCCCAAATCGGTTTATGAACCGAATAACCCCGAACAATGTCCCCTAAACGTGCACGTGGTTGTTATATTTAGACCACGCCGTGAAGCAGACTGTCAGGCATGCAAACTTATTATTTCTACAATGAAACATCGCCAAGTTAAGGCTTCAACATTTGAGGTCAAATACCAAGGTATTTAATACTTAATGCTGAATAATTCCTCACAAAATTACTCAGGAAACTCTTGTATCTGTTTCTGCCTTGAAATAACTAAATTGCCTTTTATGTTTGGTAACGGTGCTTCTTTAATTAGTTCCCAGCGTTACGGCTCGTTTGAACCGCAGTATTTAACCATTTACCGTGTACCAATACTATCGTTCCTGTTGCTAAGTGATAAGATTGCTCGACCTGATAAGCAAATTACTATGAGTCATAGCCCTCCATATCATTCATCATTATATTTCTGGAAATTATTGTGGAATGTGAAACAATTCTAATTTATTTCTGGAAACGACATACCTACCTAATAAGATACTGTTGTGTACATTAATGTATTCGTAGGAAAATATAATTGACATTGTTTTAAATAATTTTAATCCAATATTTTTCTTTTTTTTTATGTTTATGTATTTTAACGGTACTTTATTATCACATTTATATCTACTAAAATAACATAAATAAAACATTTACATAAAAGAAAAATAATAAACACCTACAGAGGAAAAAAAAAAAAAAAAAAATTGACATTGTAGAGTAGCATCTAAAGGAAAACATTATTGCAATAAGCACGTATCGCTCACATGATTGTTACTTACACGAGACTGTTTTTACTGAATATTAGCATTAGACCGTGACTATCAGTATGGTGTGTATGATATCCATATTTAGGTTTTAATGGTGTTATTCATCCAATAGATAGTAGAAAGGGACAGGGGTATTACTATATTTTTTTGGATTCATCTACACAATATGCTTTGAGCAATTAAGAGATCAATAATACTATTGCTGCTGAGTTTCTCCTATGACTAAATTTTTTGTAATAATGGTCCACTAAAAAATAGTACTTATATTTGCTTAACATGGGATAATGCGTTTATTACTCAGTTTTAAGTATGAAGAAATGAAAACTGCAGCAATCATTGCAGTACTGCACAATAAGGAAAATTGTCGGTTGACACAATTTATTTCCTTTGCGTTTGTTATCATTAAGATTCGCCCGCACTACGGAAATCATTCCATATCGTCACGCATTGGTCCATCAATTTTATTACTGAATTAGTAAAACATGTTGTCTTACCACGGTCTTACTACAATAACGTACTTATACTATGTAAATTTCTTGAATCATTTTTAGTGCTCTGGAAAATAACTTCATACATATTTCTCCATAATGATCTAATGTTTATATCCAAGCCACCTGGCTTCCTTGGCTACCTATGGCGAGAACCCTGATTTAGGTACACATCACAAGTTTATAACCGCACGATGAACCTATCAATCCTGGCAGCCATCAAGCTGAAATAATAACGTGTAGGTATAGTCTCTCAAACTATGGCAACTATATGACTGTATCCAAGAAGCATTCCCGCGTATTGCGGGCTCAGTCCTAAAATTGCCGCTTTTGATCACTCATAATATGAATTACTTACACGAAGCTGTACATGCTGCCGATATGGCCTCGCATTGTATAATCGTTTTGGTACAATGAGAGGTCGCAGCGTGTCCTGGAAATGCATGGCACGGTGTGCACGCTCCGTGCTATTGTACGCAATGTATAACCTCTCTGGGCTATCAGTTCCCTGATAAAGCACAGGTTATACAAATCTAATTAATATTAATGTACTGTATAATAATAATAATAATAAACAGTTATTATTGTGTTGTCCCTTAATCCTGCATGTTGGAATTACTGAGCTGAGCTGATATTGTATTATTGTCTTTCGGAACTCATCGTTTTCCTGCTGTAGGAATTATTACTCTCCCTCACTTAGTTGAACTCGAATCTACACTATAGTCAAAATTTAATAAAGTATTACGTTATTAGTGCTACGTTACTTACTTTCGCAACCGACGTTGTGTAGCGTCCACGGTCGCACTCGTATTTTAAACATTAAAATTATATCACGTACTTAAATATGCCAGAAACCACTATCAATTTTTTTTTTCCAATATCAAAATCTAAGCAGGTTCAAAAGACCTTACTTATAATAGTACGAGTAGATATTTTGTACCGTCGTGAAGAGTCAAGACATAGTCAGTAATGGTGTCCATTTCAAGATCTTATGAGGCAGCAATGAATTACGAGTGTGATGTGATTGTTGTTGGTTAGTGTCTAGTCCCGTCGTAACCCTTCTATTTCCTCAGATAGCAAAGATTTCTAATCGAAAACAATCTTTAAAAAAAAAAGAAAATGTAGCCTCTACTTTACATTGAACGTAGACGTCGTTTGTTATTAATTATCGTTTTGTTAAACTGACTTCAACGTGATGTAAGTCTTTTGTCTCTCTCTTGTCTATAAACAAAACAGAATATGAATAACAGCATTATAAACGTATTGTAGCGCTTTAGAGCTATGGAAATAACCAACTAAATTACATAATACTCGGTAGCAAATTTATCTATTATAGCGACATGTTTTAAGTTCTAATTGATATAGGAAAGAGACGTGATGCTTATCATTTATCAAAATTCACAAACTATACAAACTAGGCACGTTGGTATTCTATAAATGGAAATACCTGTGGCAATGATACATCACTATATATTTGAGTAGAGCAGAGGTTGAGTGCGATACCTGTGGGTATTGACCGAAATGAAGGACAGAACCAAGACTAAACTCACCATTCTAGAAACTAAGTATAATCACAGTATAATATTTATACTGTGAGCTGTGGTATAATCTTACGTTTATACAATTTTTAATTGAAGAAATCAAGACGTTTTTACAGTCATTTGAATACAGATGTATGCTTGTACTGCTAATATTTTTTTAAACTTACCAGATCAGTTTTTATAACCAATGTTTGAATTAATGTAACTACTTATAGATAAATTAAAAAATCGGTAATCTAACCTTACCCGTTTCCGCTTATTTGTAGCGATGAAAGTTAGTAATACGTATTTTTAGTGTGAAAATGAAATTGGTATAGAATTAAAGAACATTCACTACATTGACCCCAACCAAATCAGCTGTTAATTACTGTTTATTAATAAAGCTCTCGTTGATTGTATTTGCATGGAAAAGACCGTCATGCGGTTTTTTTATACATACCTATCTATTTTACACGACGTTTAATTTTAGACAAAACATTTTTCTATATGGATTGTGGTCACCCCACATGATCACAGAATATCCCTACTATTCAAATAGGTACAGTACTTACTATCCCATCCCCGCCTGTCTATATGGCTCATGTATCCTTAGTTAGAAAATTAGTAAGTACACTGTTTTACGGCCCTACAGCAAGTAGTTATAGTTCTATAAAAATAATTTTAATAATAATAGCTCAGTTGCACCCACCTCCATAGTATTAAAAATAGAACCTTAACGGTATTTAATTTTTATGTAAGAACCTCTACCTACTACGTGAATTGTTTGACGTCACTTCGCTTTATCAGTCGCCGGGAAATTATTTGTCTCAAGTCTTGTGACATCGCCCGGGCGCCCCAGGCCAGCTACGTCACATCGCGCAAGTGTTGAATGAAAATATATTTTTTGATTTTAACATTCATATCGGATGCCAAGTAAAAAGGGAGTTAAAGCTATGACGTTTTAAAAGTTCTAGAAGTTCATTCATATTCCGAGGAGCGCGTCGTTCACTTTGCCAAATATTAAACTGGTGTTGAGTGGCATTGAAAAAATCCCACTTATCATCTTGTTCGTTTTACTTGAATCGATTTGGAACGTAATGCTTACCCATGTAACTCAATTTACACACCTCCTTATTTGCGAAAACGGACTCTACATGATGTACTTATTTCACGCTAATTTTATGTAAGAAACCACGCGAGATATTTTAAGTACTAAAGTCTTTTTTTTACTTTTGGTAAAAAGTAAATAAAACCAAAAACGCTCTTAATATTTAATTGTCTTTGGATCAAAATAACCGGCATTACTGTTGCCACGGTGACCATTAAACTTGTTTCCTCAAAACCATACGAGAGAGACGTATTCAACCAGTCGTTACGTACACGTATCAATTGGGCCACCTCGACGCGTCAGCGAGCGTTTAATCGTCTTCTCATCTCGTGTCTCAGACGTTTGTTTACAACAGCAGGTGATCAGCCATCGCTAATTACTACAGTGTCGTGTGACCGTCGCCCGCGCCGCTGTGTATCTTACCTACACATTATTATTATCAGACAACTTTAAGTGACCATCAGGTCGATATAAGTCAAACAAGTTTCAATGAAATCCGAGATAGTATTTAAAAAAAACATTGCCATTGCGATCTTGGAATTCTATTTCGGAAATCCGTATGTAAAGATATTTTTTTTAATACCTATATACCTAATTTGTAACATTAAATTAATAATTATAATATCACCAGCTTTTGCCCACGGCTTTGCCCGTAACTGCATTAGGAGTAGGAAGTACCTACTTTATGAATAATAAACTTTCGAAATCATTTATAGATATTATCATGACAAGTAACTACGCTCTACATTTTGTCTTTTCTGTAGTCAATATGATTCAAATTCAAATAATTTGTATACTAGACCTGACTGTAGAGTGTAGATTGCCTCGTTGGTCTAGTGGTGCCAAGTGCGACTGCTACCGACTGCTAGGCTTAGAGGTCTTGGTTCTGGGTGAAACCCAGTGGCCGCTGGAGTCTGTATTTGTGGCCGGTTAATGGCAATAGGGTCGCGCCCTATTAAACTTTCTAAGAATCTCGGTGGCAAAATATGTAGTTAATTTTACGGAACTCCCTGAAATATGTACGATTAAACGTATGATACTAAATAATTTTCACGTGCGTCTGATAAGAGTTCAACACAGTCGAAGGTGATCTGCTTACCATGACAGAACAAAGGCTAGCTAGCAAACTGCTACACAGGGCTCACCACACGTAATCATGATCTATTTATATGTGTATTTGTGTTGTTTCAGATCAATTGCGGTCTAGATCAGTCGACCGTCTCCCAGCGTCTACAACAGTGTTCTATCCCGATGGGTTGAGTACGCCGACGTTTTGTGATAGTGGTCACACCACTCACGCTGTAAGTACTATGGTTGTTATAAATTATGGTCTTCCTATAATAGATGAATACAGATAGTCAACCAACAGGATGAATTGCGTGATACTGATTTATTTTGTTGTCAACTTTTAGAGTTCAAGTCATCAACCCAATACAAAAGAAAGTGCATGAGTTTGCTTTATAATTTATTACCTAATTGTTTTTAATGTGTCAACATTATGTATACACTTTTATCAATTAATATTTATTGCCATACATAATGAGTTAATGTTATTTACTGTGATACTTACGTAGTCGCACAGGCGTAGCGTATTTGATATTGTCCATTTAAATTTTACTAAATAGTCTGTGCAATGCATTATTTTTATTACTTAATGAAAGTACTTAATCCGTCAAATGCAAAAAATATTGAGCACAATTCATTATTAAGTAAGTTTCCGAAGTACTTAAGACCCAGTAACCTCATTAAAATGCTGTTTTGTCACACATCTCTACAAACAGAAAAAACGCTGATACCTACCATTGAGGGAAACATTAGAATTCAGCGCTGTTGCTTGTAGGTTCCTTCCCCCTCTTAAACATACAGATACTTATATAAGCTACAATCCTTATAATTTTGGAGACACCTCCATCGGGAAGAAGTAAAGCGTAGTTAACAAGTTACTCTGCTCCATTCTTCAACTGGAATGTAGGGAACGTAATTTTTGAATAACCCAAGAAATTGGAAAGAATTAGAATCCCAAGAAATGTGCGCCCGCCGCGACACAGCAATGTAGCATAAAAATACTTACGTTTATTATCACTGTGCACCGTGTCTTAGGTGTAAAATATTATTTTATCATATTTATCACGACAATAACAAACAACGGGACGTGGGATATTTATTAGCAGTAGTATGGTGTAATTCTATAAAACTAGGTACAACCTTTATATTTGTTTGGAAAATGTTTTGTTGTGGAAAAGTGTAAGTAGTAAGTCGGTA
Organism: Acronicta psi; assembly: GCA_946251955.1. NCBI lineage: Eukaryota > Metazoa > Arthropoda > Insecta > Lepidoptera > Noctuidae > Acronicta > Acronicta psi. Next base: position 8,178,932 of record OX276482.1, on the reverse strand, counting down.
TTTTTATGCAAAAACTCTATCTACGGATTTACATAGTCATAAAATAAGAAAGAAGTATTAAGTCATAACTTTTAATATATAATAATTCAACTTGAGAGGACCTACTAAAGAAGCTTGCTCACCATGCGAAGTAATACGAATTGATCTATTGATTCTATATAGGTCGATAAAAATCGTTTGGAGGGTCGTACGATAGGCCGATAGGGTCCCGATTCCCGCAGCCGGCGGGCACGATATTGCGGTGCCAGTGGGCCGGGTCATTGCCCTTTCATAGTGATCCATTCACTGCTGCGACTGCTCACTGAACGGCACTGTACGCACTTCGAGTGCATCCAGTCTTTTTTATGATTCGTAGACTTTCTTTCTTTTCCCTGTTTGCATTCTTTTACAATTAGAATATGTACTCCTGATAACCTGACTATATTTTTATTACACCGTTCGTCGCTTTCGCTTGTTTCATCGATCGAAAATTCGTAGATAGCTAGATAATATAAATAATATTTAGCTACATCATTATATGCCGTCACATACGAAACCAATTATCAGCAACTCACCTATTTACATAAAGAGTCTTTTATTAGTTACCACGTGTAGGTATCAATTAAAATTATAATTACAGTTGTAGATCATTTTACAGTTTTATTCAGTAAGACAGAGTAAGTAACATTTTCATAGAAGAATCAATTGGATGGAGTTATTACAAGTATCTGTTCAGAACTGAATTTAAAAACGTTTTCATATCCAATTAGGTCACTAAACTTCCATTATTCATACCTAGTTTATAAGGAACTCGAAAACAACGTTTAAAAAAATACAGACTAAGATGTAGATCTACATAATAAACACTTTTGTTTAGTTTGATCTAGATTGCGATAAAATAATTTATGAGCACGGTACTAAACTTGAGTGAAAGTAGGAAAGCGGTATAATAGCGATTTATGCACATGTATAAAATATACCGCCACTCGGGTGTCGTCTCCACCAGATGTTTTACAAAAAAATGCTATTGTTCTTCGAACGCAAGTATGCGTCCGCGCCGGCATCGGCAGCACCGTTCTTTTATGGACAGGATTTTTTTATCCAGACAGGAATTTCCGGCCGTGTGCGAAGTCTCACTGGGGTCGTTTGAGGTTAAAGACTTCTTAGTGATGTAGTGGGCAAACATCACGTTCCTACCTTTTTCTAATATAAATTTATAAACGCAAGTTCTGTTATTAAATCTTGTAACACAACTTACAGGGGTATGTAGGCGATATTATTATGGAAGGTAGCGTAGGTAGGTACCGTAGCTAGTAAAAATAAATCCTCCTCTCTTCTAAAATTGCTGTGCCCTACAGGGTCCTTAATGATTCTTGTCTAATTACACCCTCTTATTTTACATTATGGTATGCAATAAAGAATATGAATATGGAGGTGGTAGGTACCTTATGCGTAGATATAGAAATCCAAAAATCCTTACATTTTTACTTTATTTAAACTATGTAAATTCACATAGAAGTTGTCTTATCATCACCCTCTTATCGGTATCCTTATTTCGGGCAGCAGTTACCTACCTTTTTCCTTATTAGGTACATCTCTACCAGCCGCGTCATCTACAAGTCAGGTATGCCTGAGACCGTGAGACGACCCTAGGTTGAAGATGTCGTAGAAGTGGCTATATCTTACAAATAACGTAAATCTGTTCTAATGTAAAATAATTTGGAGTGATTTATCGCTTTCGTAGTACGTGGTTCCAAGTGAAATGTCGCGTTAGCAACGGCTCGGACGTGCCTCGATTGCACCAGAAAAGATACAAAGTATGAAGTGCTACTGAATCTAAAGCATTGAAAGCCAAGGGCATGCATCTATTTATCTCTGCGCAGTTACTGAAACTACGTCAGTGTTGTTTGATCTTTAGATACGTACATGTACATACCACAACGATATTTGTATCTCAAGCATGTAGTAAATATATTTTTGGTGCCAAAAATAGCATCAGAGTTATACCTATACCATTCGTTACAGACCTAGGAATTGCGGGTTGCCTAGGTGTGCGCATACGCTGATCTCAGTCATATTTCTTGATCAAATTATCAAATCGTGAGTGTGTAAGCAGCACACACCTTGCTATGACGTAAAACAATATTTCAGTAACACGGTTGCAACATTACTTGTATAGTCAGCAACTAAATTGATACATATTATTTTTTAAATTATGACGATTGTAGTAAATCGTCAATAATGAAGAATTGTTGACAAAGCGACGGCAGGTGAAAATAGATAATTTTTCATTTCGAGAAAACGTGTGCTTCTACGTCATTCACATCACACGTTATAGATAAAATTATCTCATATTTAATTTATGAACTCAAGTCCCTATTAATATTAATGTACATATTTAATTAGATTTAATAGTAAGTACGAGTATATACTTAGAGGCTCTATTTCTAGACAGAAACAATTATAATGGTGGAAACTATTGTCGTGGTTGTAAGGCAAATTGATTTTCAACGACTTTCTCCTAATCAATGTTGCGGTGACAATAAACACTTGACACTTGAAAAGGATGGCAAATTGGCAACAGCATCACAGCAACGTTTCATGTACATATTTTGAATACATAAATGTATGTAGTCCACACTTTAAATGTATGTTCTATTGCTTGGTACGGCGACTATGGCTTTACAAGGAGTATATACATTTTTCAAGATGAGACTTTGACTGTTAAAACTATACATATTATACTACTTAAGTACTTTGGAAATGTACTGAGACACGTGCCAGCCTCGTAAATATAGGTAGGTATCTACATTCTAGAGCATCATCATAAAATTCATAAAACCGAATGTATATTCTGTTGCTCCCGACCGTATTGATTTACTTTAGTTATGTTTACGTATTCGCCAAACGTACTTTTGCAAATTCGGTTCTAATATTTATAATAAAGTAACATAAATTCACTGAGTGCTACCAGAATAACTCGTCTACGATTAGGTGTTGCTCTTATTTCTGTTCCATCTCTACCGTTAAACGGAGCTTGCAGTTATTTGCTACTAAGGATATTATTTTAGTTGGCTATTTCCTTGGCCGTGAGCTTCGTATTACGTTCAATCAGTGTCCTCTCACGGATCTCAGGTAAGTTGATAGAATACTAAGATGATTGTTTAGAAATCTTTTATACAACAATTCCCTCAAGACTAGATAACGTAGCGTCCTTTGTTTTATAGCTTGCAATGGATGATTTGTTATCTAATAGTGTAATAGGAAGTGTGTTGGAATAGGAGCCGCGGCCTAGTTGCCATGGCGCTAAGGAGCCCCGTAACAGAGTAGACGAGCCCGCTCGGGTTGCACCTCGCGCGATAAGGACAAAGTACGGAAGCACTGACACCAGGTGCTAAGGTGCATATGCACCGACTTTGCTTGACAAGCGCTATTACCGTAAACATATGACATATGAAGATCTTTGTGCTAAGTGCCAATTTTATTAAAGCAACGTTTTCATACCTATACAGTTACACATTACCTACATAGTTTTATAGTACTACTTTTCCTTTGGAAGTCGGAGACGACCAAAGCATGTTTCGTGATACAAATCTCTAATCTGTCTTTCAGAATAATAACGCTAGATTTTACATAGAACTGTAAATAGATCAAAAAGACGCATTTTAAAAATCGGATTTTGTTGTTTTATGGTACCATACAACTCAAGTAGTATCTACTACAACTTTGTATTCACATAAAACGTTGGGAAAAACGTTTCTGATTTTAAAATACATGCATTGTATAATGGCTGTTTAAACTGGGCGCACACTGCACGATTCTTATTTCGACGATGGATAAATCGATTGTTCATTGTGAATGGAAAATTTGAATGCAACGCATTCTGTCCAGATTGCCATTAAATGAGAGACTGGCTAAGATCTTAAGTACTTTACTTATCTTGAGCGAGCATACTTAATATCGATTATTATCTTGTGAATTGTCTCGCCGTCTCGGAAATATGCAAATAATGCAATGTATAAAATATGAACGGAAATGTATGAGGATGCAATGCATTTGTTCAGTTGCGATCACAAATTCAATATATTCCTTTTGTTTGCCTAGTTATACATTTAAGACATAGCATTACAGTCATTTATACAGGGTTACCTAACACCTCGTTCCTCATTTCCAAAGGCAAAAGAGTTCCAAAACAAAAAAATATATAAGCCTGGATCTTTTACCTAAATTCCTGACTATTACTTATTGATAGCCTAATTTTATTAATAATTATATTTAATTTTATTATATTAATTATTATTATTACACAGAACATTTCTTATTGGCTTAGTTTACCATGTCATATTTCTAAACTAGGTACTCACAACGATTTCCGAACATACGCACGAGCGAAAATTGATTCGATAGAAATAATTGTTGCCTATATTACTTAGATAGGTAGTTATAACCGAGCTATTATTAGGCGTTTGTCTAACTTACTCCACGTGTAGAGTAGGTAGTGTATGATTTCAGGTTCAGCCCATTGTTGCACTAGGGCCGATGGGATGCCAACATTAGCACTTCTTGTCTTGTCTTAGGATAGAGTGCTATTGTGAATTGTGTTGTGTTCATAATTTTGACATTATGAAAATCAAACGATAACAGTACCTAATTTAGATAATATTGATCTGTAAGCAATGTTAATATAATTGCAACAAATACAGTGAATTCATAATTTAAAGCATACTGCGATAACCATAAATGATTTGTGTATTCAAATCAAACTGTAAGTACACTATAGCTACATATTTTAGTTAATATTTATTCATGCAAAGATTCTTTTATATCTATTGTATAAATACCTTAGTAAGTTAAAATAACATTTGAGTAAGACTTTCGAGCTTTTTATATTAAAAAATCCCAACTATTTAGTTAATAGCTAGGTACATATTTTGGTCTAAAAACCAAAACTATAACATCTACTTAACTTACCTACGTATAAAGAAAAAAAATCTGCGTAGTCAAAGAAAGATTCAACTGTGTTCACAGTGTATGTGAGGACATAAGTAGTTTGTATGAAAGTCTTTTATGGAGAATCCAACGTAAAAGGTGAAGCGGTGCACGGGTGGCTAGTTAATTTATATTTTGATTTTTAATAGGATAGGATTGATTTATGTTCGATACTTATAAGTAATTAACATTATGGATAATTTCAATGAACAGAACTGAGATTACTCATGTGATACACGACTCATGTTAAATGAGTGTTGCAGTATTACATAAAATTCATCAATTTATTTGTCATGTCAGTTTTCGTAATTAAATACTGTTATAGATAACGCGAGAGCGCAATCCATAGACATTAGAGTATCTTCTATTGATACAGTGATAACGCTGTATATCTACCTGACTACTGATGTTCACGTCCCAGTCGTTACAGTGAGGATCTATGGATACAGTGTGCAGTGCATGAAGCCCTCGGATCTGCAGACAATAAAAAGTTATAGGGAGAAAGATATTTGTAAGTAGGAGACCCCATTCTACATTAGGTGCGGTCGCTCCGCTATCGGTCCCTTCCCTATGGAAATTTCTCTATCATTATCAATCAGCACCAGCATGTTTGTGTACGGCGTACATAGACCTATGCGCGGTCTTATAGTGTTTGTATCTACGTTGTTTACTACTTGCTGGAATAGTATGACGGTGCTCTACATAAACTACAATAAATTTAAAACAGATATTATTTATACCGTGTTAGATATACCTGAAACACATCGTAGTAAAGCTTGATATCGAGCGAAGAGATTTCTCAATTCGACTGTTTAAAAAAAAATAAGGTGGTGGAAATATAAGTAATAGTTACTTATATTTTTTAAATTTCTCTCTCTAGTTGACTAGGTCAATAATATGTTTTTGAGTTCATTCCCTATTAGGTATTTCCCGAATAGGTAGTGTTGGTTCTTTATTTTTCTTCGCTTTTCGTGAAGGAAAAGAGATTATGAGTAATTGCAAAAAAAATACATAATAGGTACCTACTATTAACAAAAGGTGAAGGCACTTACTTTTGGGGATTACAGGTGTAATTGTATGTAATAATAACAAAAACGTCTCCGACCGTTCAGCGTTAACGTTCAGCTAATGTAGGAAAGATCTAGCAAGTTCGTAGGGAAATATCACACAACTGCTAATTACTTAGATGTTTCGAGATAACAAAGAAATTACGATTTCAAATTGTGTATTACGATTCAATGTGAGTGAAATTACATTGATTTGAGAGTAATATTATTCGAACATGTAAGCAGATAAGTTAGTGCGTCGGTCTGTGACCTGACTTACTTATCTTACTGGACATGCCCTGATCACTGACTTGGGTAATACCTATCTGCGTAGGGAGTCATGAACCATGAGGTAATAAACATTTGTCCCACGTCATGATCAGTGCTAATAATTCTTAAATCTGTGCAAAATCATCATACGGTTACATTCCGCGGCAATATTATGTTTTTTCATTAACTAAGTTGTTACTTTTGTTACAGATATAAAAGGGAAATTAAAGTGGTGCCAAAGTACACCTTAAAAATACTTGTCCGACGAGGTATAATAACCAATGAAGACTCCGAGCGCAGCAATCGGAGCATCGTCAATAGAACCGTGAACACCTGGCCACTCTATCGCTATTTTGATGGTCACTCTCCCGCTGGAGAAAATTATCTACACGCACTGTCACTTCATTATTATTAAGTTTCTAAATATCTTCTTCATTTTGTAGTCTATTATTATTCTTATTGTATTATTATCTATTTATATATAATTCAACTTGTTATCAAATTGAACATGAGCAAGATTTTGAAAGTCGTCGGGGCCTCCTGGCTCCAAACGAAGATTAGTTCCTATATCCTTGGGATTCTCGGCATTCTGTCAATCTTGGCCCTCTTTGTTGGACAAATTGAAAGGTTGGTACAAAAACATGTATATTACCTACGTTGCGTCTAAATTCTAAATACAGGAAATAAGTTACAAGCTTCAATTTATAAGCATCTATGGAAAACTCGTCAACAAATTGCGTTGCAAATCCAAGAAAACATAATGCTTATTGCGCTGCCATTACGTTTTCTTATCATAACTGAATGGAATAATTAAGTACGAAATAGTATAATTTATGGAGCTGTTTACATATAACTTTATGTATTTTATATCTACCATCTACTAAATCCTTTTAGTATTATAAAATTTATCAACAGACGCGCAGACAGTTTTTACAAAACACAAAACAGTTATTTCTGGTATATTGTGAATAAATGTGATTTACCACTTGTTTAATTCTAACTAACATGGTCCCATGTAGGTAAATGGGGTCGACTCTATTGCCAATAACCGGGCCAAATTTCAAACACCGAGTTGCCATCTTACTTTATCCTAGTACAAATTACAAATTTGATATTATTTCTTTGCAGAATACAGGAAGATGGAAATTATGCAGCCACTGTATTTTTTTCAAATAAAACTGGATATCGCATCGAGTATTGGGGACAAAGCAATGAACTAGCAGACATACCCAGAGGGGTAGCACGCGCATGTTTTAGGATGGACATTGATACTACAGGGTAAGCATAAAATTAACATTCCATAAAAAATTGGTATACAGTTTGTGTGGTTTCACTCCGATTCCGAGTATCAAAATCTTCAGCTGTAAAAGAACGACTGACAAAGAAGTACCAATCTATACGTTTATAGTCGATATCGTTCTAAGTATTATCGTATGTAATTCTACTTAGGTACTACCTATTCTGATGTTCTCTAAATATTTTTCATATTATTATATACAATTCTCGCCAAACTAAATAAAGAATTTATTTATTTATTTATTATTTATTTATTAACTTATTGTCCGGGTTGAAGTTGGCACGAGCTAACTTTAACCCGGCCGTAAAAATCGGAGAAAGAAAAATATTAGATTGTAATAAATAAAAATGAAAGCTCAAGTCGTAATCTGTCTTTTAAATTATTCTAATCCAATATTTTTCTTTCTCCGATTTTTACGGCGGGGTTAAAGTTAGCTCGTGCCAACTTCAACCCGGACAATAACTTTGGTAAGAACTGTACCTAGATGTTTTAGTTCATGTTTAGCATTTCACTTACAGCTGGTCTGTACTGGAAATCGAGACCGACCCTTCGTACTCTGACGAACACCAAGCATACGCGGCGGGAATAGTTGAAGGTGCCTTAACGTGGTCCCTGATTCACTCACACTTAGAGAATACCATTCGAGCGAAGTGTGACGAACTGCCTTCCACAATGAAGCAGTGCAACAAATTCAGAGACGCTCTAGACAAGTCCGTTGATATCTGGAAGGCACACGCCGCGGAACATAGTGACGACCCGTTCTGGCATCATGTAAGCTATTCAATTTCAATAGCAAAATAAATTTAAATAAATAAAACACATTTATGACAATCTTCCTTCGGGTCGCAAAACTCTATTGTATCGCAGGCCATTATTAGGTATACCTACTTACTTGAAATCTGCAATTATGAATTTCCGGGCAATATCTCGAATACCTAATAAAGTGTTATTAGGTATTCGAGATATATTTCCCCTTATTGCCAAGGCCTATATAGACATAGTAAATCATATATAGAGTAAACAACGTATTTTCCTGTTTACAGGTATCTTTGTACTACACACAAATAAGCGGAGTATTTACGGGTTGGAAGCACGGTATAAACCGCAGCATGAAAGAGTATGAAACAGACGTATCAGACTTGTATTGGCTAAATTCCGTATCAGAAGCAATTGAAATCCAGCGCAAACTAAACATATCTTTAGAAGATGAAGCTCTTGAAACAGTTCCTCATCTGTCTAGTGCCTTTTTGAGAATTGTTGATGATAAAACTCACGAAGGAACCCCCACGAAAAAGCTTTATGTTTCACAAAATGCTGCTGGGAGGTAAGAAAACCAAAAGTCATTTAAAAATTATTATGTCAGCATTGTGTAAAATCTCCTAATTACAGATCATTCATAGATTTTTTTATATAACTTTTAAATCATATTTATGCTGTTTCTATTCCAGATACTCTTCAATGACTCGCATTCTAAAGAAGTATAAACTAAACTACCATGAGACAGCTAAAGATGTCAAACTAGTACCTGGAACATCAGTCCACTTCTCAGGATACCCAGGATCAATCACCAGTCAAGACGAGTTCTATATAATTAAGGGACACAAACATAGGATGGCCGTCACAGGCACTGCTCTACGGAATTATAACAACAAATTGTGGAAAGAAGTCAACATTACCGAACAAGTAAGTAATTAGAGAAATTTATTATATTAATACACTAATCATGAATCACTTTTTACTCCGTTTACCCACAGTAACACATTTTACTTTGTACACTCTAAATAACATTTGTCATTATTATCTTATCCCCATTTGATAGAAGTGATAGATTAAATGTGTCATGGTCATTACCAATTTTCTGTAACTATGTACCGAATCATTTTCAACCAAACGTTGCAGCAACATTATAAAAATCCTAATAGAATTGTTTAAATACTTCAGGTGCCCGTGGGTCCACGTTTATCAGCAGCTAACCGTCTAGCAACCAATGTCAGCGACTGGAGTCATATCCTAGCCAACAGCAACTCAGGAACTGCAAGCAAACAGTGGCTTATCGTGGACTTCAACAGATTTGACCACTTGCATACGCTCGCGCCCCGCTCCGAAGTAACCGAACCAGTCAGAAATGAAGTGGTTACTGAGAGCACTGTCGACAAGTGAGTTTTTGTCTCTGATATTTTTTTTATCAAAACCATTAAATTAATAGTGCACAGAACTCCCAATGAATTTTCTTTGACCTATGAGTAAGCAATGCTACGTTACACCGTCAACATTTGAACAAATACTTTATGACCGTACCTAATTTTTCTCAGAAATGGCTGAATGAAACGAACTAGCTGCCCCTTAAGCAAGTTTTAGGTTAAACTTCATGGTGCCTCGCATACCTATGCAGGGGATAGCAGGGGCATTGTAATAAAAGACTTGTCTTTGGAAGCCTTGTACGTATGATTTGTTTTAGGTATGGGGGTGAAAGCCAGTTCTGTATACGAAACGCAATGAGACAAGAGTGAAATTAGAAATGATTAGAAAATAATTTTCTGTTCTTCAGGGACGTGAGACACATCGTGGTGTACCGTAACAACAACGGTCATTCAAAGGGTCTGGTTGCACTAGTGGAGCAAGTGCCAGGACGGACCCACTCCGCTGACTTATCTGACGCTTTTTTGGAACAAGGTTATTGGGCCACGTATGGGCTGCCGTTTTTTAAGGTACGTTGTTTTTTAAATTATATAAAAGAAGTTCAAATACGTAAAAGTACTAAAATAATAGGCGGAATCTGTAGCGGATTATAAGTATATCTCGTACATTTTAATGGTGGTATTTTCCGACACGGTACATAATTATAGCGTTGTCTTGTTTTTTTACAGGATATCGCAGAAATTACACATGTCAACAGAATGGAAGAACAACATGGGAACATATTTTCTGAGTCACAGTCTCCTCGAGCATTGTTGTTCAAACAAGGTTATAAGAACGCCACGACTTTAGAGCACATTGTAATGTTAATGAGACAAAATAACCTGACGGAGGCAAACAGTACTTATCAAGACACTCATGAGTGTTCCGGTGACGTCTACTGTATATTTGACGAGCGGGGCTATTGGTCGGTAGTCGGAGTTAGAGGTGATATCGTCAATCTTCATAAAGAACCATATGGAGTTATAGACACTAAAGTCGTCAGTGGTGAGTTGGCATAATTATTATCCCTTCATTAACCTGTGCTGTCCTGTCTTAATGTCTTGAAAGTCTTAAAAGGTCTAGATACAAATATTATTATTTACAAGATATATAAAGTATATCGCCCCGTTTTACATGGGATCTGAAAACACTGGCGAACAGTGGAACCTAGCCCTTTTGGTTACAAAGGCGTGGTGATATATCTTTTTAAAATGTATTAATGTGTAATAAATTGTTACTGAAACTATGATAATTTTAATTGCAGGAACTCTAAACATAACAAATTTGGAGTTTTTCGGGATATCCGGTCCACCATACACAGAAATACAGCCAAACGCAACTAAAACGTTAATAAACAAGGGTAACCTTGCTCCTATTTATACTGAACTGCTTAACAACAATCCCGATATCAACGGCATTGAAATAAGAGACCTTGTTCTACAAGAACAAGAGAAAGCTGAAGAGGATAAACTAGAATTACTTAACAAAGACCTGATAAAACCTTTCGACTGGTCAGAAAGTGAATTCAAGAATGATACGCATCAGGGTTTGCCTGACAGGTGGGCATTTGAATTGTACTCGCCTAAATGGTCGTGGTGAATCTCCAAGTCATCATATTTTTCATAATAATTTGTTTTAATTTAATTTTAAGCCCTGGTTCATCACTTCCAACTAGAAATAAGACTATTGGAATGATATACAATGAAAATTGATTTCCATCTTCACCTGGCCCTGTTACTTATTCATTTGATCAGATTTTACTGATGTACTTATGTAATTTATAGAAATTCAGTTCATAATTTTATTTCAATGTTTACGCTAAGATTATTTATTGGATTTATGTTCTTCCCGTTTATGTTTGTTTGTGTAGTTTTTATTAGAAATGTGTATATCGTAGTTTCGGTTCATAAATCAGAACTTAGTGACGACACATGCCGGGGAATCTGAATGAAAAATAGCGATGCTATCAATAAGTAGGTAAATGGATTTTTATTGAAACCTGATTTACGTAAACTGTTCATACTTATTTTTTCTAAAATCATCTATTATAGACCATTTATCATTTATTTTACCATTAATTGACCATGTTTTTATAATAAAATGTAACTACCTACGGCGTGTACTTGAAGATGTACTTATTTTTATATACAATAATATATTTTAAAGTAGGTACTTACATATTCTTATCTATTGTGAAGCTTCAACTGCGTCCATTATAAAATGACACCTGTATTTATTATTGTGTGTTTAATAAAAATGAAGTGACTTAAAAATATTCGATTTTGCTCTCGAAAATAAATGGTTCCAATAATAAAATTGTACTTATGATTATTTCCTTATTCATTATTAAAATTTATAAGTAAATAATTATAAATATATAATATTCCTGGATAATCTACCCTGAATCACTGTTGATTAATGTGCATTCTGCAGTCTGGGGCTGCAAATAATATTAATATGACCAGAGGGACTCTCTGCGGGCGAGGAGTGGTTGGCGGCACGGCCAAACATCGGTCCCGCTGCAGAGGCCCTAGGTCATCAGTCGCCCATTAGATCTGGCCCCCAAGAAGGGACTTCAACAAACGTCCGCGGTGTGATCGCAGAGCATGTGAGAGCGATTCCCGTGATCTCACCAATAAACGGAAGGCCACCTGACCGGAGAGCCCGACATAACCGTCCTGCATCCCCGAGTGGGGGGCGGCATTTCCCGCATATTCACGCTTATTTCATAAAAAAACCGTCATCGAAAATGTTGATGGAGACTAATAAAATATCTTATAATACCTCCCTGAAAGGTCGGTAATGCATCGATGACTCCTCCTATTGTAAAAAAATCGACGGCTTGTTTTCTGCTAGCTCTGATGTGCTCTAGGGCGCTTGGATGGCCCTAAGTTCAGCGATTTTATGCGTTGGGGTTTGGCGCTTCTTTTTCCTTCGTTCTTTGTCTTTTCCTACAAGAAAAGCAAAACTGCTTGCTTGCTTCTGTGGCCCGGCGTCGTGGTTGGTTGAATAATCTGTGTGCCACGCTGACAATTCGTAAAATTATTATTGTAAAATTCTAAATATAATATGTTTCGAGAATATATATCCTAGTAGATACCTGCCGTAAATAATATGGATCGAGGTAAAGTTTTTTTTATTACTTACTTTCTAATTATCTAGAAATGGGAAGTCTTAGATAATATATAGGTAGGTTAGTAAGCTACACAATATGGTACACCGATGGGTCCAAAATGGGACAGGATGTAGGCTGTGGAATACATGGAGAGCGGCCAAAGTTTAACAAGAGTGTAAACTTGGGACAGTACGCCTCTATCTTTCAAGCAGAAGTTTATGCCATCATAGAATGCGCGGCGGTGAAAAAGCACTACGTCAACCACACTATCTACATAAACTGGGATAGCTAAGCAGCTCTATTAGCGCTGGATTCGAACGTCATTTCGTCGAAACTAGTGGAAGACTGTATAGTCCGTTTAAATTGTCTAGGAATGAGGAACAAGGTAGTTCTAAGGTGGGTGCCGCGTCACGTGGGTATTGTTGGCAACGAACGTGCCGATGAACTCGCAAGAGCTGGAGCTAGTGGAACGCAGCAGGGACCTGAACCCTTCTGTGGGATACCAAAAAGCCTAGCTCAAAGAACCCTCACGAATATAGCCGCGAACAAAATAATAATAAAAAACAAAAAAGCTACACAATTTACACCATAAATGGCATCCAGGTGACCACACAGTGGATACTGTGCCATATGATAATATAAGGATAAGGTAAGATCAGTTTATTTGCAGTAAATCTGTGTAGGTACATAAAGAGAATTCTACATAAAAAAATAACCTGACCGTAGCCGTTGCAGTTTGGCTGCCTCGCTTAGTTTTGTCATAGTGTTCCCGAGGAGGCGTTTATCCCTTAATTTAAGCCCTATCGGTCGTTTTAGAGCAAAGCTAGGGCTATAAAAGACTTGTCATTTTAAAAAGCATTCGAGCCTTTTGGCTTTTTTGCGACTTACCAAGTTAAAGTTTTTAATATGTCTTCTATATTCAGAGATGAGACAAAAGGTTTTTAATCAAAGACTACAATATAATATAGGAAATGTTTTTAATTTAGATTATGGTAATATTTTTGACAATGGCAGTGTCACTAGTGTCAGTGATAGTGACGCTACTGACAGTGTCTGTCAATGTCAAATTGTTAAGACATAAAGACAGATCAGATTTAAAAAAGTATGAGTCACTTACCTGTGCTGTATGTAAATATTCTTAATTTCTTAGAATTGGAATTCTTAAATTGTATAAATAACAATTTATCACATAATTAATGATGGATTTTTTCTTTGGGAAACAACCGACGGTGAAAGGTAAGACTAGATTACAGACTATTATCAAGTTGGATAGCCATGGTAAACAACAATTTATTTTATCGGAAACAATACTTTTATGTTGAAACCTTAAGTTTTTTTTCTAAAATATATGAAAAAGCTCATTGGTATGTAGAAACCCACCGTACTACAATTCAATGCTGATAATTTATATAAATTCCTGACTATTGTTGTTGGAAATATAGTAGGTACAATTCCCCGTCCTATTTTACTCACACGTTTATCTTAGTAATCCGCTGAAAGCTCTGCAGTATCCTATAGTTAGGTATAATTATTCAGGTTTACATGCCTTTATTACCTTTTTTTAAAAATACATTTATAATGTTTTGAAATGAATATTTCTAACACAGTTTACAGTTCAAATTAATATTATTTTATAAAAAATCTATATTCAGAGCAACAAAGACAAAATGACCGTGAGCTACGCAAGGCTACCAGAGATTTGGAGAGAGACAAAGCAGCATTAGAAAGGGAAGAGAAGAAACTAGTAAGTTTTTATTTTTATTATCCAAAATAAAACTCAAACACAGTCTTTACCACATTTTATCAGATACTTATGTTGTGTAGTAGCTAGCAGTAGTACTAGAAATCATATTCCTCTATTCATTGTGAGTCATAGTTCAGATAAGTATTTAATTACTTATTAATATTAACTGACTAATCTACAGGTAATGTCCAGTGGCAGATAAATACTGGCTCATGATGATTGTGACTAATCTAATACTTGACTCTTTTACTGTAGGTAAAAGTAAGCTTACCATACATAATAAAATCAATTATTAAAAGAAACAAAAAACCCGACTGCGTAAAAACTACTAACTAAAAATCTAAAAACAAGCTCTGTGCTGTTGGAAAATGTATTGCAGGCGGGACAAGCTGTTCGCTCATAAACAAAATTGTTTCTTTGCTTGTTTTAATAATTGATTTTATTTCCTTCTTTTTAGAGTATAAATCATCATAGAATCACTAGATAGATCCTAAAATATAAATTGATACAACTCAAGATCATTTTCAAAATCAGTTCGCACATTAAAGCGTATAAAATCCGCCATATTGTTTTTTTTTTAAATTTCATGTACCCAGTGACAGTCGTGCCATCAAGACGAATCTAATGAGGTGTCATTTATCTAAATCGGTTGAGCCGTTGAGTAGTTACGACCGGACATAGGAACGGACATACATACATACATACATACATACGCGTCAAACACATAACCCTCCTCCTTCGGCAGTCGGGTAAAAAAGGTTAGTAATCCCTATATTGCTCCATTGCTAAACCTCTTTTCGCATTTTATAGGAGATGGAGATTAAGAAGATGGCCAAAGAAGGAAACAATGATGGTTGTAAAATATTAGCAAAACAACTAGTGCAGCTGAGGAAACAGAAAACCAGGATTTATACAGCTAATAGTAAGGTAATAATATGAAAAGATTATATGTTACATTTTATATAATATTCATGTTTCCAGTTCCATGTAGACATGTACAACAGAGTCCTAAAAGCTAATAAAACTAGTAAAATGTCAGAATATTGATAAGATTATTTGATTAAGATTTAGATTGATGGAGTATTGTTAGCATCCTCCATACAAAATAATTATGTTATGTGATGTCTTAACCACTCTTTTTCCTAAAGGAGGTCATTGAAATCGGCCCAAGTGATGTACTGAAGAGACACTTTTTGAAAAAATACTTCATATTAATCTGGTTAAAACTCTTGTCGTACTTTTTTTAATGTTGACTGGGAGAAAATACTTAATTTGAGAAAAATCATGCCATTTTGGCACACTTTTATCCGTTTCGTAATGATTTCATAGTAAAAACTGTCAGTATCAGTTTCGGAATGTCAAACGCACGCCATTACGGCCAATTACGGCAGATTATTATCAGTTTCATAGTGATTTCATGGTAACAACTATCAACTTGACAGCTGTCATGTACCTCCGGTACAAATTTGGGCTGAGTTGTATGGGCTTTTGATGACCTCCTTTGCACAAAAAGTTTGAGCCGGTGGTCTAAAGTTAACCTTCATGTTCCTCATATTTCAGATTTCAAGTGTACAAATACAGAATAAGGCAATGGGCGCAAACATCGCCATCGCAGGAGCAATGGGCACCACCGCCAAAACCTTGGGCAGCATGAACAAAGTTATGAACCCACAACAAATTGCTAAAGATATGGAAGCTTTCAGACAAGCCAATGCCAAGATGGATATGACAGATGAAATGAGTAAATTTTTTTATTCTTACAGCATTAATACTTTTTATTGTAAAATATGAAAATAAAAATATACTGAGGATCAATTATTATCACATTGAGAGATTTGAGAGAACTCATATAAAAAAGTTCTATCCAAGATAAAAATTGTATAAAATTAAAAACATTAGCAAACATTTTGATAATGTTCAAAATCTAGTTTTTATAGCTATCATTCAGAAATCTTCAGCGATCCCATACAAAGTGTGCCATTAAATTTGATTATCAGTTTCAGAGACTCTTGACGATATTATGGATGAATCAGGCGATGAAGAAGAAACTGAAGGGATCGTCAACAAGGTGCTTGATGAAATCGGCATCGAAATCAGTGGAAAGGTAAAAATACTGAAGCAATGTTTTCATTATGCTGACAAATAACAGTTTAATATTTGAATTTCTGATTAGCTAAGTGATAGATTGATGTATGCAAGTAACTAACAAAAACAAACAAGTAACAAAGCATTCACTACAATCGTAACTGAGTTGAAAAATATAATTATATTCACATAACCGTCTGTAGGACAAATCAAGTTAGGACTCATAACAACACACTATATCTACACAAGAATTTGTGTTGGGGGTGCTGTAATGTTACAAGTACAAACAGGATTCGAAAACAAATATGTGCAGGCCGTACAAACATTTGTTCCGTACGACGAGCGGGTTTGAAGGCTATTGCACCAATCACGTCGCTGACTCAGAAAACAATATAACTCATGATCTGTTTAGTTTGAACCTTACCTATACCAAAATAAATACATAATTGCGTGATTCTCTTTGTAATTCATAAACTATACACGATCATGTGTCTTCTGTTTCATTCGTGTTTGATCGGCCATGAGCTGAAATGCGCATTAATATTTATTTTTATATGGAATGAGCAAATACTTGCAATATATGTATACATACAATACCTTCCACAAAAATGCTTCCATTTGATGCAAAGTGATACGTGGAGAGGGAAAAATAGTGTTATTATGAACACATTCCTCAGTTTCCCTGTTAGGCGAAAATGAGCCGTAGGACACGTTTCTCGTAATAACTCGAGGCGAGATAGTGTGATGACAATATTACGTCGTGATGCTCATGTTAGCCCCGTAATTATGTTTTCGTACTCATCAAGTCAGCACGGACTAATAATACTTTTTCCTATTGGCAGATGGCGGGTGCTCCCTCTGTGGCTCGCAACAGACTCGGAGAGTCGACCAAAGACGCGGATAAAGAACTTATGGAACAGCTAGCTAAGCTCAAGTCCTAGGATATAATTGTAGGATAATATCTAATACGAAACATTGTTACATTCATATTCATGTTGAAAGTTATGTATTGCAAATGAGCTTTTACCACAATTAAATTTATGAAACGTTGATAATTTATAGCATGGTTCCAAAAAGTTGAGCAAATGTAGAAGAATCTCCATGGAAACTTTTATAAAATCATAGGTTACTAAATTTTCTCAAACAAAATTTTGTTTTATATTTGGAGTTTTTTTTATATCATAGCGTAATCCATTTTGCACTATATTACAATGAAATAGAACTACAAAATAATTAAAGAACAGCTCTTTTTATAGATTTTTGTTTTGTTTAGTGAAATTAATCATATTTTAATTTTTATACAAATTATGTAAATAAATGTTTAATTCATTATAAGGCATTCAAAAGTGATACACCAAATAATGGTTGATTGCAAAGGGTCTGAGTAAACAGGTACCCAATTGTAATGTGTAACCGTTTTGATTTAACTGCGGGCAATGTTCTTCGACATTAATTATGTTATATAATAAACTGCACATCAAAATTACTGTTTGCAGAGCAAAATTCTAAATACATTGGTTAAATCAGGTTTGAACTCTGACCACATATCGCATGACCCAAGCGAACGAAGCGAGCGGGTTCGTGCCCCATGTTTTGTTAGTTAAAAAAATATACATTAAATTAAAATTAGTTTCGAGTTATCTATTTTGCTGTGCGATCAGTATTTTTGATGTGCGATCAGTATTTTTTATTCAAGTTTAATTTATTTAGATGTGCAAATTTTGATGCCCGAACATGAATTATTGAGTAACAAAAAAAGTTTCATAATAAACCATTCCTCATGGTTAATTAGTTATAAATATTTAGTCAAAATTAGGACCTAAGTATTAAGTATTATACATTTAACTACCAATCTTCCTTGTCGCACCCTAAATACCTATTTACTAGAAAAACACGATTATTTTTCAATAACAATAAGAATTACCATAACATACGAATACGTCCAATGTTCAACGGCTGATAATATTATATTGAACTTACGTACCTATAATGTGAAAATAAATACTTATCTGTGATATTTTTATATTATACGCTACGGGAGAAAAGTCATAGTTTCATTTCGTCTAAATAATTTATAATTTACTTTTATATAAAACCTATTTATTATGAGTCATAATATAGTCAGGCAGTCATAATTGATGACTGCCTCATTAGTGTAGATATTACAAGTAAAGCTACTGGCTCGGCAACCTTTTCCTCTACGCTAAGCTTAAGGCCCTAAGTTCGATCACTAGATTGAACAGTTTGTATTTTTGTATTCTCTAAAAGTTCGATTCGACCTTTGATAATGTCGATAGGCTCTAATAATACATCTACTTCTACATGTTTTATATTTGATACATTGCGGTACCTATATAAACTACCTCATCATCTACAACTACCTACATCTAATAACTAACTTATTCTGTCATTACTCAGAACGACATAGAACTATTAAAAAGTATTTAATTAATATTTCATGCCTGGCCTTGAAATAACACTGTAAGCTACTAGCTAAGGTAGGCTACGTCGTCGGGTTGACCGCGACATTGATATGCACAAAGCGACAGAGCCATTTACTTTAAAATTTAATTAAATTGACTCACTTTGTTTACTATTCGATAATGTCGCCGTTACTTAGGAAATCGTTAATCCATTTCACATTTTGGTAGGCAATGGAACGCTAGGCGGTACGCCTGTTCGCTCTCGAATTAAAATGTCGATTCCCGACCATTATTTCGATGAAGGGATCAATAATACTTTGCTTCATTACGATATGAGGCATGTGCAACAAAATAAATCAATGTACGAGAAAACACAAAGAGACTATGTAAGTACTTGTCTGCGTAATTTGATTAGCAGGATTTATATCTGGTTAATGCATGATTAGTCTAATCGCTAGTTTCAGGATAAGTAATGGTTATGAATGGTATGGTTTTCATTAAAAGAGGAAGTGCATTATGAATTTCACACTGCGGTTTTTTATTTTAAAACAACCTTAAACAGGTAGCTTAGGTACGGTCTATTTTCAGCTATCACTCCTCACTCATACGACAAGGTAGTTGCGGTAGGGCCTTACCCAGTATGCAGTAGGTACAGATACAAGATGGTTTCTAGGTAGGTTTTCTACTCTACTGGACTTTGAAATTGATGATAATGCTGCATAATTACCTATAACCCGTAAACTATACCTACATACTTTTTTCTCACAGGAGCAAGAACAACGTGATACTCTATCATCTCAAGATGGCGACACGTGTGAGATCCATGATCAGTTCTACAGAGACCACAAGCTTCTACTAGTGTTGTTCCGAGCGCTCGCTGTCATGCCTATCACCCGATCGCGACCAGGTTCTTATCATAGATTTAGTTCACTAGGTATTTTGATTATGTGAGATAACAAATTTAAGGAAGAGGTAGGTATTTATACTATCCTCTGTACGATAGATACCTAAGGTACGGAAACTCTAAATGAAATGTTATTCATATGTCACACATTAGCACATGGATTTATTTCTTTCCGTGCCTAAGTAGACTCATGTAGTGCACAAACAGATCTCTAAATCCATTATAGGTGAAGTTGAATGTGGTGACGTGGTTAGTGATGTCAGTATTTATGTTGGTATGCGTCAGAAAACACATAAGTGTACCAATGAACCCGCAGGACTCTGTTCCCATTAATGGTATAAAATATCGATTCATAGATAATCCGGATACGGAGAGATATGGGGCGGCTCTTTTATTATTTCTCAGTTTAATAACTTTTTTTAATCAAGATTTTAGAAAGGGAAATTCTATAGTCTTTTGTCGTGGCCATTTGGCTGTACACTTCCACTTTATCGATCATTAAAAAATATACCGTTTTTTATTCGTGGATATTGTGGGTGGGTGTTTATTACAAGAAGCTTCCGCAGGTTAGACTTTCGGACCCGAACAAAACAAAATTAAATATTTGACCTCCCTATCGTTGCTATTATTTCAGGCACAATCACGTTCAGCTGGAAGTCAACAGCTACCATGTATGCTGTATGTTTCTACGTCGCAGCAACGGTCGTGGTACTGATTGTGGGTTACGAGCGCATTATGATATTGCGCTCGATTCGACGCTTTGACGACTATATTTATGCTATCATTTTCGTCATTTTCCTCGTTCCCCATTTCTGGATTCCGTTTGTAGGCTGGGGCGTGGCTCATCAAGTAGCTATTTATAAAACTAACTGGGGGAAATTCCAGGTAAGTAATTATTGTACACGTTCAGGTAAGTATAGGATGTTGATCTGTGCCTCGACCATGAGTTTTTCTCTTTAGACTCGCTAGCGACGCGGTAAAATATTTGTATGGAAAACCCTCGCAGCGTCTCTAGCGGTTACGTAAGGAACTAAAATCTGCTATGAGTTTACAGCGTTTCGATGCGTAAAAAACCTATCGAAAGCCATTCGATAGAACTCATGGTTGACGTACTTGTATGCTGTGGTATACAGTAACGCCAATGTTGGAAAAACTTCAGAGCATAGATGTACCAGCCTCTGTTGTCACTACGGTTACACTATAGACTCTGTTACTTCCTTTGGATTCCCATAAGTTTATTTTAAAAACAAATTAAGTATTGAATTACCTATTCATCTACAATTTATTGCTTATGAAAAGACTAAATATAAAAGTGCTTCCTTGTTATGATTTAAGCTGTATTTATTTATTTATTTTAGGTCAGGTACTACCGCGTTACGGGTGAAAATCTCAAATTCCCAAACTTGAAGAGGACAATTGTAATCATAAGCGTAGGCTGCTTGTTGCTAGCCGTGTGTTTCCTACTAAGCCTCTGCATTCTGTTGGACGGATTTCTTCTGAGACACACTACAGCATATTACCATATCATAACTATGATCAACATGAACTGTGCGCTATGGTACATCAATTGCAAAGGAATTAAAATCGCTTCGCAAAGTCTTTCCGAATGTTTTCGCAGGGTAATAATGTACCTAATTATAATTATGTGTATTTTGTATCACTATCAATTCAACATCAACATCAATTTTATCATTGAATCTTCGGAAACTACGTGTTTTGAGAACCTGTAAAGCCAAACCTTATTTTTATTCGGCAGGACGTGCAAATAGATTGTTCAGCCAAATTGATATCTCGTTACCGCTACCTGTGGCTCAACTTGTCCGAACTGCTTCAATTACTGGGAAATGCTTACGCGAGAACTTATTCTACTTATTGTCTTTTTATGTAAGTTAACATCGTATTTTAATGTAGTGAAGAACAGCCGTGCCCGTAAGTATCATAATGATAACCCTAAGCCGCCACACAAGAAGGTTCCTATTTGTTATAAATAACTTGGAACTTTCTTGCTATCGTAATTTGGGATGTGCTTGATCTTGATGGTGAGATAACCTTCTGCAGTTATCAGAACTCCATCCACTGGTTGCATAGTATTGATGCCCCTGCTAACTGTTTGACGTTTATTGATTAGGTAGGTACAACCCGTACAACTCAATGTAGTGAATAAGAAATAATTTCGACTCTATCCCAGGTTTGCGAACATAACGATAGCTGTTTATGGAGCTCTCTCCGAGATAGTGGACCACGGCTTCGGGTTCAGCTTCAAAGAGATGGGCTTGTTCGTAGACGCCGCCTACTGCTCCACGCTGTTTTTTATATTCGTCGACTGTTCGCATAAATCGACCCTTACGGTAAGACCTACTCAGTAATAATGTGGAATCTATGTCAAGGGTCCTCGTGTTTTTGGATGTATCTTAAATTGAGCTCGAAGGCTTGGCAGGTCTAAAAAGGGCGCTTTGTCGGCGTGGGTTCTTAGCTTCCCCAGGTCACAACAGGTTCTCCTAAACATGGTTTCTTGAAGAGACCCGCGTTTCACCTACAAACCTCTATAAATGGGTTTTAAAAATATAAAGTAAATAAATAAAATTGTAAGCTGCAGACAACGCAATGCTGGTTGCATTGCGTGTGCGGAGACTAGGCTACGAAAACGGTCGACAATAGACTGCTTTTACACGAGATCGGAAAAGATAAAAATATTGAGTTACAGAGCTTAAGAGGAAGCCCTACACTACTCGTAGCAGTGGCTGCAAATAGAATATTATTTAAAAAGTTTATTGTTACATATAGGTCGCTGCAGGTGTCCAGGACACGCTACTGTCCATTGATGTCCTGGCAGTTGACAGACCAACGCAGAAAGAGGTATGTATTCAATAAATCATGCGTCCCGACAATTGCGTAGTATGTAGGTAGATACATAAAAATATCTATCACGCTGCGGGTTAGCAGAGTGGACAGACCTATTTTCTGTAGGTATAATAGGTACCTGCTTATTTTTTATCTAATTTTCTATACACTACTACTATATATAAAACGCAAGCTACGAAAGCTCGTCTTCTCCTTAATAACAAACTTACTGAGACGCTGTGTACTAAGTGGAAGCTTAACAGGTGCATTTACCCTTTACATGGTAAATATGCTCTCAACTTCAATTAAAGACTAGGTCCCCTAAAGATAGTGTAGCACGCTTACACAGATTAATATTCATGAATCGAAAATGATGTTTACACTAACCAAGTTTGACCTACGGTTGACTACATTGTAACGGTAGCTACTTATATCAGTACCCTCGTACTATAATATCACAACTTTAACTACAAATTGTCAGTAATTATCATAAAAGACACACATCAACTAGAAATTTAATCTGCATGCCTGACAGATTTTCCCGACGTCATGTAAAATCTCCCAACCTGCATTAGGCCAGCGTGGACGGCGGACTATAGCCTAATCTACTGCAGTAGTGGGACTGACCAGGAAATTATTTTTTATAATTATAATTATTAATGAAAATTACATTAAATTCGTTATAATAATTATGCCGTACTACCATACTAGATTTTTTTTAGGTTTGATAAATATCATCTACTACTACACACACAATAGCTGTAGCACTTAATATTGGAATAACATAACCTTCTGTTTGCAAATATCTTATTTTATAAGAGTGTACGTGTACCACACATCTAGTAGGTATAATATTTCACGGTACGTAACGTATGAGTAAGTTAGGTGGATACTTACCTCATAAAACATAGCTCATATTGGCACGGACTGACGACTTCTATAAACAGTCATTCGTTTTTTAATTAAGGTATACAAGCTTATTACTATAAGGTATACAAGCTTATTACAGAAGCGCTGGGCACCATGTTATATTATTGAATGTGATAGTCAGGAGACGTAGAAGAAAATAATTATAACTGAATGCATAATCTTTTACAGATTGACCACTTTATTCAGGCCATCGAGATGAACCCGGCAGTCGTCAGCCTAAAAGGATATGCGCATGTCAACAGAGAGTTGCTTACATCGGTTAGTATTTTCTTATCTTATTTTCTTTTAGGCAATTTCAATATGCATCACAGTTATGTTCGAAAAAAGCAGCTGCAAATTAAATATGAACATACCATTACCAAATCAGAAATGAGAAGGTCCATGCGAAGAACCAAAGTGACCGACATAGCTGAAAGGATTAGCAAGCTGAAGTAGCAGTAGGCGGGGCACATAGCTCGTAGAACTGATGGAAGCTGGGGCAGAAAGGTTCTCGAGTGGAGAGAGTGGGACGGTGTCCAACGAGATGGACTGACGACCTGGTAAACGTCGCTGGGAGTTGTTGGATGCAGGCAGCATACGACCGCTCCCTGTGGGAGTCAATGGGAGCCTTTGTTCAGCAGTGGACCTCTGTTGGCTGATATGATGAGGATACCACCTGTATTCCCAAGTACACCCGCAACTTAGACTCAACTTGAACTCAACATAATAAAGTCAGCAATATATACTTACCTGCACTTTACTACTTTTAAACAAATGTGTCTAAGCCTTTGTTTTACCACTTTATTGACACGAACTAAAATCCCCCAGGGATCGGAACATCCTGCTATTCAAAACCGATTGCGTTAGGCTGGTTAGGTATATCGCATTTCAGAGTATTTTGGCAACAAATTGAAAGCCCAGGTAAGTTGGAATTTTGCTGAGCGTACAGCCGTCCTATTAGTGTCACGCCTTGTGTGAGGCTGTGTGCCGTCCAGCTCACGGAATATCAATGAATATGTTTTGATGTGTAGTTAAAATTACACTTGCTATGCGACCATTATAACTAAGTAGCCAACTTCAACGGTCATTCACTGTTTCACTTTTTACCGTTATTCTTTACGAAAATCCAGTTAGGCATTCTTGCATCATGCAAGTACATAAGATAGCGAAATAATGCAAGTGCCCCGCTGTTCCTTTGAGCTTCAATCAGCTTCAAACTCTGAGCTGGAAAACGTATGTGTATGGAAAATTATGCTAATCTGATGTTATATGATGACTGCTACATGATCTACTTTTGCTATCTACTGTCTTTGTCTAATGGAAGCAAGAGCGACTGTTCGAACATTTGTTATTGGGTTCGATTC
The DNA here is from genome assembly GCA_946251955.1 of Acronicta psi. Classification (NCBI taxonomy): domain Eukaryota; kingdom Metazoa; phylum Arthropoda; class Insecta; order Lepidoptera; family Noctuidae; genus Acronicta; species Acronicta psi. The sequence continues at coordinate 8,153,788 of OX276482.1, read as the reverse complement.
CTTGGTCGAGCATTGTGTCATTGTCATTGTGTGTTTTTATAAGATTAATGGTTATCGGGTCACACGGGGTTGATTCTATTGGATTTATTTACATGGTACCCACATATACAGACACGGACCTTTCAGGTAAAGGAATGTAATGGAAGGAATGCAAAATGAATCAGTAAAAATACATCCATAGATATATAGATATGACTCTTATATTGATCGGCGAATGGTTGTTAATATTGTTATCGCAGTATATATAATAGTTTACTTCACGTACCTAATCCCTTGAGTCACATGAAACGGAACATCAGAGTGCTAACCAATTAAATTAGTGTTTTTTAAAAGTAATTTGGGAAATAATGATGTTGTTTGTTTACAGGCTATTAGCATGATAGCAATCTACTTGATCGTTTTACTACAGTTCAAGATCTCACTGCCTAAGGACCCTCAAATAGTAGCAACATAATTTAAATTACACTATTTATTAGATCAGAACGTTATAATTTTAGACTTACAAACTACATGTATGTGTGTAGGTAGGTATACTGAATACTACGAGTATGTGGAAGGGACATCGACGCACATCCGAATACCATGAGTTCAGTATATGATTCTGGACCCCCCTGCGTTGAAATTTTCCGTAACTTTTTTCATCAATTTTTATTTTTTTTCTGCATTAACCGATCATTTTCTTCACGAATGACCTAGGTCATTTTATTTTTGACCTTGAGTGAAATCTTGTAACGACGTTTGTGCGTCGATGTCCCATCCACCTTGTATAATAAGCGTAATTATGAGCCTATTATAAATATGACTGTATTGTTCTAAAGCACCTGTTATAAACTTATCATTTCATCTGGGCCTGTTTCACCACCTTTGGATATCCGCTAAACGCTGGCTTTATTAAAACCACCTTTGGATATCCGCTAAACGCTGGCTTTATTAAAACCACCTTTGGATATCCGCTAAACGCTGGCTTTATTTAAACCACCTTTGGATATCCGCTAAACGCTGGCTTTATTTAAAGCACCTTTGGATATCCGCTAAACGCTGGCTTTATTAAAACCACCTTTGGATATTCGCTAAACGCTGGCTTTATTAAAACCACCTTTGGATATTCGCTAAACGCTGGCTTTATTAAAACCACCTTTGGATATCCGCTAAACGCTGGCTTTATTTAAACCACCTTTGGATATCCGCTAACCGCTGGCTTTGTTAAAATATGTTTTTTTATCTGTAGATTGTGAAGCTCCAATATTACATACTCAGGTTTTGACTGTAAATAAGGTTTTATGTATTGTAAAAAGTAATAAATATGTTATGCGTCGCGCAGCACTAGCAGTTGATTTCTAACGCCCTCGTCTACAGACGGTCAGTTAAACAGGTCCTCATTTAAATAAGTAGGTATCCTGATAAATACTAGTAAGAGAATATTAGTTTGGGTATATAATTATATACCTACTTATTTAAAATTACATCCTAAGCATACAAGCTCTACGGTACCGACATTTATCTTTAAGCCGTTAGCCACTGACAAGCACTTAAGCAAGAATTTTAGGTGATAAGGTACTCGGTTCTCTTACAGTACTTTGAAGACGTTTCAATCATCGATATCGGTTATAATTATGACGCGTGTAGATGTTCGACGGGCGGGCGGATAGGCCGAGGCCGATGCGCGATGGGCCGGAGAACTTAGTCGCGGGCGTCGCCCACAATCTACCCAGAGATGTTGTGACAGCCACAATGGGGATTCATTAATCAACTTTTCCAATTTCCAACGAATCTATCTCTGTTATCAATAAGTTTAGGGAAAAACCTTCTTCAACCGAATTTCAAATATCTATAGCTATTTACATAGATATAAGAAATGTACCGATGATTATTATACATTTTTATAAAGAAAAAGATAGAAAAAAAAACACATTTATTCAGACCGACAAGATCCGTAATAAATCAATAATACCATCATATCATCACGCCCGTATTCCCCAAAGGGTTGGGCAGAGATAGTTTCGTTGGTATGTTTAGGTCCCATGTAATAGGATAGGGGGCGAGCCAATTGCCATCAACCGCCAACCTGGCACAAATCCAGACTCCGAGCTACTACTGGGAATTTCACAGATTTTTTTTTTTATTATTATTTACTCACGTATATTCAATAAAATAACATAGGTACCAAATGTTGAATGAGCCGAATCAATAGTAAATGTAAGTGTATCATATTACCTGAAATATCCGTGAGTACTTTTCACGTCACATAGGTACGATACGCGTGTGTGTCTACAAGGTATTTCACTGGTTAAATAAGGTTTTTTTATGAGCCAATAGCCAGTAGGTAATATCCCATTGCAGGGCAGTATTTATTATTTACTTGTAAGATATACTATTTTTTACATTTAAAATTATTATGCAATTGCAAAAATGCAGGCTACTATGAGAGAGAGAAAAGCCAGTGTATCTCCTTACCCCACGAATGTTAAAGTTAATTACTGCTACTTAAAAAAACTCAAGGATCAATTAACATTAGAAAAAGTATTTCTTCGATTCTCAAGAGGGTCATGAAGATGCACGTTTTCAAAGTTTTGCATATAATCTCAAGTTATTCGTTGTTTAATCGGCTGCTTCTCCTTGTAACTAAACAGCCACAGTCCATCAATTACTTGTAAACTATAAACAGATCATGTATTTACCACAAAATAATAAAAGAAAATCATAAACCAACAGAATCGGAATAAATTCATTGTTTGAATGTATCCATCGAGCGTATATTTGATTAATATATTGGATTGGCATAAATTGAATTGAGAGTTTATTGAAATGGCCTGTAGCTTAAACAAAATAAAAAGGCAGATCTGAACCACAAACAATACCATTATTGAAAGTTAATAGATTGTTGTGTTATCCAATCAAAAATATTGTGAGCTCTCCTGTTGACATTAGAAATTGATATTCTGTTTAAAGTCTAAGATTCTGGTTATTCTAATAATGATCTAAGTAGCTACTAAGATCATTTTATAAATATTTGTTGTACTTATTTTTTAGGAGTATTGTCGTTTGAGCACCTATTTTTAGAGCACCTGTTTTTATAATTCCCAATCGATAATATATTAAGTGCTCAATGCATTGGGTACTATAAAAACAGGGTGCTCAAACGAGAATAATAAATTTTTCGTGCTCTTTTTTAAAGTGTTTTACGGGAAATACAGGCGTGATGGTATGTTGTTTTGTTGAGCTTGAGAATAAAGTTTTTCTTGATTAGAACGAAAACGAAACAGACCACATTATAATAAGGTTCAAACGGTATAACGACTTATTCATCAGTATCGTACAGGAAAACTATGACGCCAATATTTCATCTGTACCTAAGAATTAATTATTTTTAAAACTCCCAATTATATCTACTGAATTTAGTGTATTGTAAGTTATATTCTTGGATGTCTTACCAATACATAGCTAGATACTTTGTTATTTCTAAGTGTGCGTGTATAAGGTACCTACTACCTACGTAAGAAAAAGGAAACACGATCATTTTCCTTCAAAGGAAAAATAGTTGTTCAACCGTATCCAGCTGTATAGAGTGCTTTCAACTGGTATTGGCTCAATATCACGTGTGACATCACTCGGTAGCATAATCTCCGCGAGATTTGTACCACGAGTATCGTCCGCGCACTTCATTGAGCGTCAAGTGCGGTTATTAACTGTCAAGAGCACTCTAGATAATGGAATTGCCACAAAACGCATATATTCGTCACGTCACTATGAACTGTTATCATCGTCCTTCTTAATTTTATTGATTTTGTCGCTACCGGTATCAATGCGAGCACTCTTTATCAAATGTATATTGTTCAAACACATTTGTTTGACACACCTACACATTTACACATCAGTTAAAGTACTTACTAGAAGCCTCCAATTAAATGAGACATACCGGTGAACTGTCGGCGTGTAGCAGTAAATCTCTGCCTAACCCTTCGGGGACATAAGCTTGATGGTATTTTTATATGTCTTTCACTAAAAGCCCCTCCATAAAGAGAGTAAAGTAGGTACTAGGCCTAAAATTAGTTAAAATCAGTTTAGCAACTGTCTTGTGTCACAAACAATTTAGTAGGTATTAATTGATATTATCCCAGCTATCTAAAATACTTACACTTATTATACTAATGAAACAAATCGTTCGCTGTGTTCTACAGTCTACAGTCAGTGTAGACTCTACACGGATAAAATCGCCACGCGATTTAGATAAATCATATTAATTTGATTGGATGAAAAAGAGTTGAAGATCGGGCCGTGTGGCGTTAACTAAAAGAAGCCTTACCTCCAACAATGGACGAATGCGGACTGATGATGATGATGATTGAAATGCTGCCATGGAATGGCACAATGTGTGTCCTTTTAACGGACTGAACTTACTTAGTTAAGTATATCACATCATTTAATTTTGTTATATTGGTGAAAATTACATTTAACAATTTGCCGGCGCTCACGCTGGCGCCATATAATAATCGGTTTCAGAAAAAAACAGATTGATATATTGGTATCACACGCCGGATTTAACCACAGCTTTAGCTGAGTTACTTAATTAAGTACATACATTTATGTTTTGTTTATACCCATACCCTGTTGTTGAAAAAGATATTCAGCTACTTACTAAAAATTTATTGCATTCATCGGAATCTATTTTCGTTTTACTTTGAACTATCGAATAGCTAAAATATACCTAGTTATAATTAGATACATAATCGCTCGGTTTATCTGATTACAATAATTTTCCTACAATATGTGTATGTGTATCACTATCAATCACTACATAGTATAAAACAAAGTCGCTTTCTCTGTCCCTGTATCCCTCCCTATATGTATGCTTAAATCTAGGCATAGCATTTTAATGCGAAAAAGGGCTGTAAGGGGTTGAAATAGAGGATGAAAGTTATAAGAAATACCGAGACCACGCGGGCGAAGCCGCTGGCGGAAAGCTAGTAAACTATAAAACATGCGATTTAGAGTCAAATTAGAGACTCTGCTCTTTTAGCTTGCAACAGGACAGTAAGGTCACGTGCATCCGTAAGTGCCTGGTCTGAAATTACAACGGTGCATAGGTACTGTAGTTGCGAGTTGCCAGCTAAACACCTAAGTACTACTAGAAAGGTAGTACGTAGGTATATTAACCAACCAAAGTCATTAAGATCATGATACAGTATGATTCGACCCTTCCCTACTCATGTGATTCGACTGAGGGTTGTAATTTTTCCGATGAATACACATTTTCACACTTGTAAAATGATACTAATATTTTTATTTATAATAGTGGATAATATTAGTGTTATTTTAGAATACTGATGCTGGAGTTCATTGGTCAAAGATAAAATTGATTTTCCACTATCAATACGGTGTACTGTAAGCGTAGGTACTACGTGCCCACCCAAACGCGTTAGGTATGTCCTTCATCTAGCTCTACGCAGAATCATTAAGAGACAGCCTTCATCAGACGCCAAGCGACAATTAAGACCGGCCGGACTCGCCGTGATATAAATATTAAAGAAAAATATCCCACTTTTCTAAACACTGGACTACACACAAACTTTGTTCGCGACTGACGCGCGATCTACTACAATAGAATCCAGATTCTAGATCTATCGAACCTGATTATATCGTTGCTAGACTGACAGGAGCACACATTATTATCTTACTTGTGGTGTATCTTTATTGGTGCGAAATAGGGTTTTTTTGGGAAAGAAAAATACGATGTTAGGGTTCGAACTCTGCTTCCGATCGTATTTTCTTTCCACTTAATATTTTTTCCAATCAATAATTTCTTAGGTCTGGATTTTCTTTCCTAGTTAATCCCCAATAGTCACAATAAAAATAAAATACTGTAACATATTATGATAGCTTACTTGTTTACTCTAGTATAGCGCCGCCGCCGGTCACCCGTATATCTACTCTTGTGTTAATGAAGATGAGGCGTTCGTGACTCGCTTACATTCGGACACTCAAAGACTTGCAAATGTTGACAAAATAACCGCAAGTGACCGACGTAAAATATGAAAATTTCACACGAAGTGCCACTTAATTTTATACGTGACAGATTAGGGGACACAAAAAAATGCAAAACATAGACGTTATTAACGCCGTGATGAATAAAGCTGGTATAGTGGGCAGCTTGTGGGCAGGTACCTAAGGACCTACGTGAACACAAAATAATTGAATAGGTACCGGTATCTTACCGGTTCAATAATTACTAAAAGGATATTTGCCTATTGCTAATAGGTATGTTATTGATATCTAATAGAACAGAAATTTTCCCTAACTTGGGCAAGAATAATGAAGTCTTTGTAACAACAGTACAGTATCTATGGGTCATCAGACCGAATAATTTTAGAAACTTCGTCAACTTAACGTTTAAGATGGGTTAATGGAATATGTAGATGAAAGATTATTTAAAAGAATAGTTAGACTACCTGCCGGTAGCCTAGTTTCTAAATAGTTTCATTCTTAACATTGTATCAGATCTTTTAGCTACAAAGTGCAACAGGAAATGGGTCCTCCCCATACCAACCTACTGTGATAGGTACTACTTTGAAACCACTTACTGTCACTACTTTGATTTCTAACAATGAATTTTCGAAATCATTATAAGGCGAAAACCTAAACCATCATCCATCATCTTCAGCAAAAACTATATTTACTTGCTTTTCTTGTTTGCTTCTGGGTTTCTGGGTTCTATGATTATAATAGTGATCAAAATCTTGATCGGTCATACTTACCATACATATTTTATTTACCGTCCCACTGTTGCGCATGACTCTCTTCTCAGAATTTACGGGTCGGGTTTAGGATATAGTGCACCACTAGCCGAGAGCAGGTTGGCCAACTCCGCATGCTGTCGGAAAAGTTTTCAAAGTTTAGTCAAGATGTTTTCCTTCACCGTCATTAGTCCAAATCATCAGGCTAAGTATACTGCTTCCTCGACTTATCTTAATAAAGGAATAAGTCTACTGGCGGACAGGATTCGATACTGCATCTTCTGGTTACAGATACACCAGGCGCTATGACCTCTAAGCCACCGTGAGTCCTACTAAATTCTCTCAAGGTGACGTTAGTTATTTTTCCTTTATTAAAATAACTGGTAACTATTTAGCATGGAAAATGCTAATACATAACAAGAATATTTTCTCCACTGCTAACTTGAATATTGAGTAAGGGAAAGTAAGTACGGTTTTTAATCGGTACTAGTCCTACATACACCCTGGTCCAACAGTCCATGAGAATTTTCTAAAAGACCATGAGTGTTTATTTACGATCAACTATCACTGCGATACTACGATCATCCTATCTGGTATATGTTGAAGATATGAAAAATTCCTGAGTGCAGAATCGCTTAACATATAGGTAAGGAATTTAAGAAACATTGTTAGCGGATGACATTATTTTAACGGCGCCCATATTAATGTTAGGTGGGTACTTCACGGATATACGTATTATACGCACCACGGTTTTAATACTCTTCTACATTATTATTTACGTGTCAGCAGCATTGACCGACCAGCGAACAAATGATATATTTTTTTATGTCCCGTTAGTGGTACCTACCTAGCTAAATTCGTAATTGTTCTTGCTATCGAATTGTTAAAATATTCTTAAAAAGTATCTCACCAAAAAAAACAATTTAAGTTTTTGAAACTTCGACTTCAGGCCATACTTTGAGTAAAAAAAATCATTAGAACTTCTGAATAACTAAGTTAATTTCATTAAAAAACTGGAATGATCTTTATTTTTATTTTTTAACTTTGATAACCTTCCTTCATCTTTGACATTCTTTTTAATATTTTTAGTATAGTATATATTATACCTACTAAATATAATTATAGCTTTTTTATGGATGAAGTATTACTTACTGTGATTTGTTTATTGCGCCACTAAACACATGATTTCATCACTAATCACCACATCTGTCTGTGACAGTTGTTCCAGTACATAAATTAACTATCAAATTGTAATAAGTATATATATGAATGTTTGACATCCAGCCAGTTAAGCGCACAGCAGTTGTTACGACTGCTGTGCGTACCACTGTATACCATAAAGGAAACTAAGTACCTTATTACCTACTACTGAAGTTTTTTTACAGCTGCAATGCATTGGCGACTTAAATTTTTTTTTTGTATTCCTGTTTTACCTAAAAAACCTATACTTAAACTATTTGCGGATCAAGAAGCCAGACAGTTGTTGGACAACTGTTACCAATAGGCCCTAAAGTTAGCTATTACATCCTTTTTTTTAAACATCTTACTCAGTAAATTCAATTCTGTCCCCTTTAACCTTTTACTTGAGTCTGTTTCTCGAAGAACATTACTTACCTAAGAGTAATATCTACATATAATAAACAGGGAATAGCGGACCAGAATATCATAAATACAAATTAGTTTAAGGTTTATCTATCCAAAAAAATCTCTGGAATATATGAGTCCTCCGCGCTGCAATGCGATGTGACAAGATGTCGGTTAGTAAAATAAATTAAGTATTTTACCAAACAATACGGCTGTGTTCTGGTTAAAGACGGAGAAATTATAGGCGCATGAAGCTTTTCAACCTTGTTTTAAGTAACAGGCGAAATGTGGTGATAATATTGTGATATAGTCTCTTGATTTGGGCACAAGTTTGCCATGTACCGCTATTGAATCGTTGTGAAAGTATTTTATAGAAAGATATAAGAGGTTTAGATATAGGCATATATAAGAGAAACCCCACAGTTCTATGACTTGGATAAACAGAATATTGACTAAATGATGATTGAATGTTATGGGGAATACCCACCACCTTAACCAAAGAAAACAAAATCCTTGTTTTTATTTTTCGAACTCAAATAACGGTATTTCGCTCCATAAGCTTTTTTTAATTTGGTATAAACCTTTAGCAGAATTGTATAATTCAGCAATGTTTATGTTTACATAGCCAATACTTAAACATGTTTTTCCGTTGTAAAGCTCTACATTGATGTCTTTTTATACATATATGAATAGAAAAAGGTAGTGAAAAGTAGATATTACAACAACTAGGCTACATACTCAATTAAAACATTTTTTGAGGTATACCTCAAAACAGTCATTTTTTTTTATGAAACAGTTGCAATTGCAGCTGTTCTAGCCGGGAATATGATTTGCGTTCGGTTATGACTAAAATCGTTAATCATTGGCTGGACACCAAACACATGTCTGTCTTAGTTTTCCTTATTAAATCTACTTGAATACTTTAGATGAGATCATTTCATTCGTAGCATCAATATATACACTTACAAGCAAACAAGAAGCACACACTGCATTCTTATTTTGAAACTGCGCCAAAATATTACAGTAGCCACCCCCCAGTGACTTGACCAACGTGGGTGTTACTTATTTACTTTAAAATTGTTACTGGACCGTTCACTTATGAGCTGGATGAAGCGCTACAAGAACAAGAAACTTTCCGAGATTTCACCTTATTATTTAGGTAAAAAGTTTCAAAGAGTAGTAAGTTTTAACAGTGGTGTAGAAAATAATGTTTGAGGTGCCAAGCTGGAGTGGCCCGAGACTAGACCTTAGACCCATAACTTTATGTTCTAAAACCTATCAAAAGACCACCAGACACAGACCAGATTTATTAAAAATGTCCAAACTACGTCGGTCAGCAAAATTTAATTAGTTGATGTATTGTGTACCTTACAATAATGAGTACTTTACAGTTAGAATCACTCTAAAAGAGACAATTAACAATTTATACAACGAATACTTAACATTACAGTTTCTATTTCTATTAATTCGTTTTCCTTATGGAAAACAACAACTTAAGTTTACATTAAAACCCTTTTGAAAACTTTCGGTTTAACTAAGCTTTGATGTTAGATTATGCATACTTAAGTAATTTTGTAAAAAAAAAGGTGGACAATTATTGCATGAGGTTGGCGGAGTAGGTACCGCCCGCCCGCCCATCCCGTCGGTCCGCCCAGCGAGCTCACGCATCGGATATATAAGGCGAGGGCGAGCCTTCAGCGGCACAACGCAACACAGCCACCGACAACCACGAGCTCTCTCATCCTCGAACACACGACCACAGGTTGGTACGACTTTTTTATATTTTTATTGATTTTAATAATTTTGCAGTCAAGTGCTTTACTGGTGGTTATGTTCGCAGTGTCGCACAAGTTTTTTGTTTTTGCAATATTTTAAAAAAGTTTATAAGTTTTTTATATTTCAAATACTATTTTATTATCCAGTATTAGGGTTCCAAAAAGTACAGCGTGTACCTACACACTATGTAGGTATATTATTAAAGTTGCATAAATAACAACGAAAATACTTTTAAATTAACTATGCCCATAATATTATGCACATTTTTGTGAATACATCTATTGATAATTTAAGATTTTGAATATTACCTTTTCTGTGAGAATCAAACTTGATTTGCAACTATTGCCACGCATAGTTTAATTCTATCTCATTGAAACTTTTAACGTCGCCATCTTTAACTCTCGTTTCGATATGGACCTCATATCCGTTAGTTTATGGTTATAGCTCCGTTTTATTTTTATTTTAAATTACTCCCTGCTATCTATAAAGGAACTGTAGTTGCGTTGATTCATGTTATATCGGTTTAAAGATTGTTTATTTCATCTACAGTGAATCTTTTCCGTGGCCATTCGAATATGTAGGTGATAGGTATCTTTCGAGTCAAATTAATTAAAATAACAGAGGTCAACTAATGTATATACACCTAATGTTCGCTCGTATGTAGGTAATATTGCCTATTGCAACGGCAATGGATTTCCAAATCCAAACTCTGAGCTGCTGTTGAGATTTAAAAAAAAATAACACTCCTTGCTCGACCTGGAAATCTAACCTAGGACCTCGAACGTAGCTAACGAGGTAGTTAAATTATTGATTTCCGATACTGAAACACGAAATAGATATTACTAGGTTTGTACATTTAATTAAAACATTTACATTACTCAATGTTACCTCAGTATACTTATTCGATAAACATTTTTTGATGACATTAGTAATGTGCCTAATTTTAAAATAATTCAAAAACTAAATCAGCTATCAAGCTATCTTCGAAGAGTACGGCAAAAACATAACAAAAGCTTGTTAAAAAAACACTTATTTGAAAAAACCACGAGCAACAGGTAGTTTACACGATTTAACCAAAGTCTTAATTCGTCCTAACATATATATTGATCGTCATATCACATATTATAAATTAGATTTTTCAAAAAGCCACTTGGCTATAAACGAACGACGAAGTAAATTTAATATCCTTTAAGTACTTTGCTAGTTCCTGTTAAGTTATGTGTAATTTTCGATATCTTTTATTTTCACAAGCCATTCGTTCCGTTAAAAGCGTATTATTACATTACTGAGCTGGTCAAAGAGGTGTTATCTTTCGTTTTACTTAACAGTCTTCTGGGAACTCCACCAAAGTTTATGTTGCCTCACAAAGTTATGGAACTATTAGGTATAAGAACACGTACCTACCTGCTACCTCATATCTGAAACGTATTGTAGGCTTCTTTAAATGTACATTACAACACAATAGGATCCTAAAAGCCATATTAATACCATTGTTTATTGAAAGGTTTTCTCTCTGGGTCTTAATTTTTAAGATTTCCAATTGTTTAAAATTTTCAACATGAGAAGCGAACAATGGTCCGTTACGTAAATATAAATAGAGTAGGCACAACGAAAAGGCACTCTTTCACAAACTAAGATACTTATAAGTAATTTGGAAGAGTGCTTCGATACGTATATTATTCTATATTTAGATTAAAAAAATTGGTTCAACCCAATCGTAGGCTTGATTACTTGCACGTGTAACGTTTTCCCACAACCCAGTTCTGGCGAAACTCGATCAAAACTCACACGGAATTAAATAAAAGACAGCATGATTGATTCTGCTCTTTTCATGACCTGCTATCTTATGTTGTCATAAATTGGAGATATATCGGGCAATAAAAACTGTCTATTCAATATACTTTCCAGACATTGAAACCAGCTATTACAGAAATTAATAGGTACACATGTACTCGTATGACATCTTTACGTCAACTTAGAGACATTGCGGTGTACCTTTTTATTTTATTTACAAACTTTTCATAATTTAAAAAGCTGTCATAGTCGATGAGAACATAGCCGGAACTACTACTATTCATATATTACCAATATAATTATCATCACAAGTAAATATAATAAAATAAGCTGTGTAAATATAATAAAATTAAATAAAATACACAGCTAAAAATAGTTAATACAAAATGTTTTGCCTAGTAAAGTGCGTTGATGTCTTTATAGCTACTTTGACAATTATTTTACAATTCGGCTATATCTCATGCTAAACACACGTCTGAATAAAATGCCAATATGAAACTCAACAATAACTACATTTATTATCTACTTCTGTGTTCCAAATCCCATTCGGTACGCAACAAAAGAATATGATTAGGAAGCCACACGAGGAAAAAATTATACTAATAAATATATATTATGAAAATGTACCTTACCTACACTTTTAATTGCGTTATTTAAATTTATATCTTACTGTATTAATATTATTTGTCAGCCTGAGAGAATACTGTAGAACTTACATGACATTTAAAGAAGATGTGCGAATTAACCATGATCTAATGAAACGTAATATAATCAAAGCGTGCCGTTTATTACTTCATATGGTTAGTCATGTCTTGATGCAATTTAAAGTTATTGCATTTTATATGATCTCTGGCTTTTGTATTATTATCTAATAAATCGTTGTTACATAAATTCTTTGAACGCAAAATTTCAGAATCAAATTCAACATAAACGCATTCGATGTAATCGGATTAGATAGCCCGAATGTTAGAACTTATTTAAGTAGGTATTCATGTAAACATTTATATATTTTTTTCCTAATCATGTACCTAGTCGATGACAATGATGCGCACTAAAAAACTCCAATGAATTTATGCTTAATAAATTATGTGTAACTATTTCTAAATAATAAAAAAGTCTAATATACGTACTTACTACATAATTTATTTGGTAATTTGGTATAATTTAGTTGGTTTTGATCCCGTGGGAATCAGTGTTTTAAGAATACCTAGTCAAACACCCACCCATTATGGCTTGAAGTAGGTATATCGTGATTACCTTTAATAAACAATCCTGAGGGGACAATGCTGAAAAACTTTATCATTATACTCGTACTGGCAATACCTAAGGACTATGACTATACTTCTTTAATTAACCCAAAATCCGCCTGTCCGTTGAAGCGGGGAGAAATGCCAGAGCCGAAACATTAATTTCATGCAATACTTAGGCTAATATTCGGAGACGATGCTAAGCGTAAAGTAATGCTTTCGTATGTCAAATTTGTATTACAATTTGACATACGGAAGCATTACTTTGCAGCATTACTTACCTGAATATTAGCCTTAGTATTTTAGAATTGCATGGCATTCATGTTCTCTGCTGATCAGTTCTCTATTGGTTAAAATTTTTACTTCTCTCCGATGGTTAATATTTTCCAAGCCACAGCTTCAAAGCACTTCACTCCGCTTCACTTCTATGCACAGACATCCTTAGGAATTCAGCCTGGACTAGTGCAGCGGATGAAGGTAGAACTTACGAACTCGTGCTCGTCAGTCTGACGCCGCCGTAGCAAACTACTTCGATACTTACGATGGTGAATAGCTAATAGCAGTATTTTATAGTACCTATAACAGTTATTGTATATATGTCATACACCGTTATGCTTTATAACGGTGTGTGATAAGATTAAATTCCATGTTCTTTAAAATTAGTTTTTTAGAAGTGCTAATTAATGTTTATACTTCATTGGTAGCCGAACTTGCTAGGTTAGTGGGTTATACTATATGGTTAGGTATTTTGCCGCCAAGCAGAAGAGCAATGGAGTTAGTAAACTCTATAAGATTTATTAACTGAGGTCACAAGATGACAGCCACAAAACACCCTGTTCCAGAGCATGGTTAACTAACAACTTTAATTAACAATTAAATCAATGACCAACTCCTTCGTTTAGAAACGCATTTTTTAATATGATACAAGATGTTTCTTTTTGTGTTCAGTTTAGGTGCAATGCTGCGAGGTGCTGGCGGAGCGCTGGCCGTAGCGGTCGCCGCGCTGCTTGTCTGCTGCAGTGCTGATCCTCACCAGGTAGGCAGTCATGACGTCACCATTCAATGTACTCGCCGCTGCAATGCTGATTAAATATAAATGTTATTCTGTTATAAAATTGATATAACAGGTATAGTTCAATGCTACATTTTATGCCACCCAATCCGGCTTCATCATGACTATTCAATGTTGCTAGGCAATTCCAATACCAAATAAAGCCATACAAAAGTCTTCTCTGTGGCTGAGCTATAAAAGGTAAAGGCTACAAAGGCGAGAAAATTAAGCTTTTAATTCAGAAAAATCGAGAATTTTTATTTCACTTCTGGATTTCAAATAAACTCTCATACCATCACGCCAGTATTCTCCGAAGGGTTAGGCAGAAGGCCAGAGGTGTACCTACTAATGTACACCCGGAATTCGAAACCAGGACCTCAAGCGTAGCAGTCGCGCTTCGGACCACTAGACCAGATTCTCTCTCTTAAAAATAATAAACTCTTCCATGTCATAAAATCATCAATCCTTACTTAATATTATAAATGTAAAGTAACTCTGTCAGTCTGTCGCGCTTTCAAAACTACAGAACCGATTTAAATGAAATTTGGTACACAGATAGTCTAGAGCCTGAGAAAGGACACAGGCTACATTTTAATGCGAAAAAAGGCTGTAAGGGGTAGAAATAGGGGATGAAAGTTATAAGAAATAGCCAGATCACGCGGGCGAATCCACTGGCGGAAATTATTAGAGATAAAGACGTGGTGACAGTGCTTTTAACCCTTTAAAGATTTAACTTCTGGGTCGTGGGTAGTATTTATTTGCCCTTCTTACATATAGATTATATATCAGCTAATTAGTAATCTAACAAGCCTCCGAGGCATTTTGATCTTGAAAACATAACATTTACCTCAAGTCTCAACCACAAAGTGCTTCTGTACAACTTGTAATGTATCCGGATACATTATTAATTACCTTGTGGCTGTTTGGTTTAAACACTGTAATAATATTAAAACATAACAGTTTAATGTAATACCTACTTCATTTTTATATATACCTATATTTAGGGTTCAGTTCAAAATCAAAGCCAGAAATACTCGGTATCTTAGTCCTCAATTAGGCACTTGCTCAAGCTACTACTTAAGGCAGTTACGCAGAGCAGTGACCCGTTTAAAATTACACAATTTTATAAAAGAAGATTTATTGCGTCAAATTGTTAAAATTGAATGAATTTCGCTAAATGTTTTTTGTTCCGATACAATTCTGGTCCCGCCCGTACATCCTATAATTACCTACAGCAGCCCGGAATATTTTACTGACAGAGCAAATTCTGATTGGCTGGGTCGTAACGAGAAAATATAATAACAACTTAAGCCTCCAATTAGATACTAATCGGTCTGTAATCGAGACTATGAAAGTATATAAACGAGAAAATTAAAATATATACGAGGAAAGGCGCGCTCCTAATTATATTTTCTCGGCAACGGAGAAAAAATTCAGTATTGGACACAAAGTACTTAGCAATGACATTACCCCGGTAACTCGCATCGTTATAAAGGATAAAAAAATAAAACAAAATGCTCGTGCGTAAGATGTTTCATCCAATAAGACTTTTTAAGATGTCTTTTCTAAAATCGTAGTATCATTTTTGTACAGTCATATATACAAGTAATAAAAAAACGTCCCTAACATTATCAGATGTACATATTTAATGTTTACGCCACACCAAGTGCACTCCGAGAGTCAGATAGAATAAATAAACACAGCGCTCTGCATATTGACTAAACAACACTAACTGGAACGTAATGTCAAATGTCTACAGCTCTAGATGTCTATTCACCTGTCACCATGCCACTTTGTTTTTTGTAATTACTATTTCTATGGCCGGCTCCGATTAGGAAAGACTAGGACATAATAAGTCTTTCCTTGTCATAAGATACTGACTGTAGTAATGGCTGGTGACAATAGGCCTTCTCTTACTCTTCTATTACGTAATTGTTCTCATTTTCTAAAACATTTGATTAAAATATGATGTACGTTGTAGCTGAGCGATTGGTTTTTACGTTTGGTTCATGTAAGCCAATGATAATACCTTAACGCAGAATAGTACAAAAGAAATCATCCATTAATGTTCGAGCATTACTGTTCGTTGTAATGAGTTATTCGTATTATCGTATTTATTATTCCAACAGGAACAGGATGTGAGCGGGAGCGACCACAGCTCCGCGGATCGCTACGATGCGAGCGGTAAGTCGGCCCCTACTCCCTGGGCTCTCGCACACCACTGCACACGTTATGAACTTCAACATAGTTATTTAATTATTAAATCTGTACGCACACAGAATGCTAACACGGATACCTTTACCCTTACAGTTGAATAAGTTGCAATATATTATGTACCAATAATTAATATCTTGCAACCTATTCAACTGTAAAGGTCGATTGACAGCACGATCAATTTTGGATTAAGATCTTACATATAAACTAGAAATATACACTGGTGTATATTGTAAAATATCAGACCCCTAATCCGATAAAGTTGATTGTGTATGAACGCACTAAAAAGTCTGTTTTTCTCACTAAGAAAATCATGCACTATTATCGAATCGAATCACAATGTACAACAGCACACTTTGTTCTTTATATTCTGTTACGTCCAACGTCTGATTTGATGACAAAGGATTAACGCCCTGATCAAATGACGGCCACCACGTTTGCACCTAAACTATCCTTGCACACTTCTATATTTTCAAACACCTACAATATGTTCTTATATACGTCGAAAATGCACATAGTTTGTAAATTTTAATACATTCTTTCTGTGCACACATTCCATTCAGGTGTTGGAATAATTGCACCAATCACAATGTATACGTCTCTGCACAAGATTGAATCACGAAGCTTTTTTACACGGTGCGTATATGTTTTGCACAATATGTGGTGAGTACTGTTTAATATCAATGCACATACTCGTCAATGTTCAGCTTAGAATTAAACCACTTAAACATAAAGTTAAAATTGCTTGAAATTGTTACAGAATATAAACATAACCAAGAACTCGAAGATTTGCTCCGATTCCTCATGCACTACGAAAATAAGTACGAAAACCGCAACTTGAATGGCCTTGGTGGGAGCTCTTTATTAGGAAGGAACCTTGGAAACCTCGGGGGCAGCTCTTTATTGGGTAGAGAATTAAATTATGGACAGGGCAGAAACACCCACGGCCTTGGTGGTTCATCACTGGCGGGTAGAGCCCTGAACGGGGCCTTGAACGGAATTGGGGGATCAACTCTCTTAGGCAGAGAGGTTGAAGGAGATAAAAGATACTCCAGATTTGTCGATTCCCTCGGCGGTGGCAACTTTGTTCGTAACTTGGACTCTATTGGTGGAAGCAATTTTGTGAGGAATTTGGACTCTATTGGAGGTAGCAACTTTGTTAAAAAGAACCTTGATCAGCTTGGCGGACCGAACCTTGTCAAGAAGAACCTGGATTCACTGGGTGGAAGCAACTTCGTCCGTAACCTCGACTCCATCGGTGGCGGAAACTTTGTCCGTGAACTCGACTCCATCGGAGGCTCCAACCTTGTCTAAATAACCTCAGAACACTATCCTAGTCATTCTACCCTACATTTTCTCATACAACGTATAAATTGTGATACCTCTACGAAAATTTTATTTATTGAACTTTTGTCATCGTTTATCATTCGGTGTTGATGTTTTTAAATAAATACTTTGCAACCTAGGAAACTCTTTTTATATCTTCTGATGTGATAACCCATCTAATATCTAGTGTTTTTACTAATATTTTTGTTTATGATTTTACTAAATTAATGTGAATATACGTATTTTGAGCTTGAAACAGGTAAGATTATCAGCTGTTATTCTATAGTTACTTTTGTCTACTCCTTACTGTCTCTTAATGGATTACATGCGCATAGGCCACAAGACCCTGGATCCTCTCGGCAGCGGCAACTTGGTTCGAGAAGTACGAGAAGTCCGCCACTCTGGATATGTGCCCTATCTTATTTCTAGGCGATATGATTTTGCCAGGTCAGTAAAACACGTGATAATTAAGTAGGTATGTTTTACGAGCTATTATTATTGTCTGCCCTCAAAGGCCTCCCACCCTACCCTACATTTAATTTACTTAAAAAATCTATTTAAAAGTTTTCATCAAAAAACCATTTAAAAATGTTGTAGATACCGCTTAGAAAGTAAAAAATAAGAATTATAACTTTATAATAATTTAATTATCTTTAAAGGCTACGTATTTATTAAAAAACAATTTAATTAGGTCAAAAATGAAAGCAATTTCGGATAGCGTTTCAATTTATATAATTAAATTAGCGTCCCCATAATATATCAGACATCAAACTGTTATTAATACAGTAATATCATCTCATTCCGAAAATGTAATTAGTTAACCTCTGCGTATTCATGTCGCACATCAAAAATAAAAATATTATGTTATTCAATAGGCAATTACGACATTTGAGTACCTATGAAAATAATATTCTATGAAAGCCAAGGAACCCCGCCGCGATGCATAGAATACTTATATAGCTGCACAGACTAGTTAGATACACATGATCGTTATACACGTATCGAATAGATAACTTCTACGAAATGATTTCAGCAATAGGTACTTACTTACATAATGCTGTTTAAAGACATTTTCAATAGTCAGACATAACAATGCATTTCATTAAACATGATATTTTATTCATGATCGACTCATAACGGAAAATTAAATGAATGCATGTTTTTAAAACCATCAGACTTTTCAACACCGAAAGTGGAGTGAATGTGTTAGTTCAGTTAACTCAACTTAACCTTTATTCAACTTAGATATTGATGATATCGTTCCCAAGGCCTATATTAGAGCCTACATGAATTTAAAATGAATGTTTGGCCGCAGTCCGTACGGAGGCAAGCGCGAGCCGTGGCCGCTAGCACCTATCGAGTTCGGCGGATATTACGGAGATGGCCTCCCCAAGCGTAATTTCGACGAGATTGACCGGTAAGGAATCCTTCCAATATAAGGTTTAGGTAAGGTGGATAGATTTTTTTGCAGCTTAATGTACCTCTACGTAACTAAATTTGTACTAGTTAATTTAGTACTTACAGTAGTGGTCCCAACAACTGTGTACAGCACTTGTTGCTTGATTTAATTATATAGCAAGTATTGTACGTCCATCTCATTTTTTTTTAATAAATCGAGTAACACCCTATATAAATTTAACATAGTTCGTATTGAAATCAACGTAGTTTTAATGATATAGTACCTGAGCATTCCGTTTGAAAACGCCAAGGAAAACCTGATTCAATGTAAGTAATTACCTAAGTACTGTACAATTGACCGATACGAATGGAATTTATTTCACAATCATCCGTCAAAGCGAGAATTTGCTAATAAGTTTATTTTTTAATCATTCCAATGCCATGGACTAATTTTCAAATCAACAACTCAATTTGTGGGAAAATGTATGCTAGGTACTATGTAGCTAGAGAAACTACTTATGATGATCGTGTAGGTAAAACCATTATTTGACTCATTTGTTTTTTTGTTACTAATGTACCTACAGATAAACTAAATAGATACCAAAAGCTAATTTGCTAAAACTCCTAAATATTTTTTGGACTTAAGTACCAGTGCCTATACCTATTTATTTTATGTAGATAACGGGAAAATTAGAACTGTCGTGAACATACTACGCTCTTTGTAGATAATTATTTTCTATGATACTAAGACAAAGCTCGAGGCGTTTTTACAGCCGCAATAGTAGGTACCTATCAATACATTACCATTTTCTAAGATCACCATAGATAAACAAGCAGCCTATTCAAATACATCTCATCATGATCTTTTGTATTGTATATTTATTTTACAAAAAGTCGTAGTAGCCCAACAAACATCACTAAGCAAATATAAACAAAAGATATAAAAGGAACTAAGTACTTCCACTATTAACAGATTTTCAAGATAGACACCTATTGAAAAAAACTTCATAGCACAACCTATTGATATGTGGCACTATAAATTATATTTTAATTGTTTTGTAAAACATCACAGTAATGAGTAAACAAGCGATCGAAGTGATAGAACTGAAACCTATTTATGCCGCCTTATGGCTTAGTTACAGCATAATTCCTGTGTTTCTCCCAATCAAATTAGCATTTCAATAACCAGTGACATCATATAAAATGAAATGTCCTCAAACGACTAAGCATTAGCATTAGGTACATGTAGATAAATGACATTCAGGGCCTATTTCACCACTTCTTAATAGCCGCTAACCGCACGGACAAATAATAAAGTAGAACAAAATGTTGATTAAATTATCTGCCAGGCAATTTATCGGGAACTTACTGGGAAGGTGGTGAAACAGGCCTGTAGTCACGTTGAACGAACGGCTATTTTAACCAAGTATGTTCCCCAGGTCTGGCTTGGACACGTTCGTGAAGAAGCGCAACTTCGACGAGATCGACCGGTCCTCGATGCCGTTCCCCTACGCCACCAAGCGCTTCTACCATGTGTACGGAACCAACTACCTAGACATTGATACGCCTGTGTAAGCCAGGTTCACCGACCGTCCCTAGACTAGTACTTACAACGAAACACGAATAAATCAAATACAGCACACACAATATAGCAACTCAAATATTAACATTGGCGCGTTTCAAAATCATAGTCGGACAGCCTAAGGCAACAGGGTTGATCAAACAAATGTTCAGTCCAATCATAATAAACGTCTCTTAAACTAAAATATACTATGGTTCATTTTCAAATATTTTAATGTATTTCTTGTTTCAGTTCAAGTTTTGACAAGAAGAGGTACAGACCCGACTACCCCATGGACGAGATTGACCTATCTCACTTCCCCATTGGCTCCAAACGGTCCCAAGATAGCTACCCCCTGGTTCCCCGCAACCTATTGTAAACTACAGAATCTAGCAACCGTCCTACTTAATTGCCATTATGTCCTCGGAACTGTGATTGCCCAATAAAACATTTCGTTCGATGGTCTTCTGTTTGACTTCCAATGTTACTCTGTTCTTATTCTTCTAAAAAAAAGTTTTAATGGTACACTAACTTTTTGTCACAATTTGTGTCTTTACTGAACTTTGTCTAGTCTCGTCTCGTTCATCTCAAAGCGTCTAATTTGGATAAATTATTATATAATAAAATTTATGATATTGTACATTTCTCTAATATTATAAAATATAATTAAAATTAAATTTGTAAGGAGGGAGAGGTTTAGATTCTTATCTAAATGTTATAATTATCAGTAATATCGAATATTCCTACGGCTAAGTATACCTAACTTTATAATAATAAAGAAACGTACCTGTGCAATAAGTTTCTTATTTGTATCTAAAAGTATGTATTTACTATCTAATTTTATTTTATTTCATCAATAAAAGATTATGAATGTTTTTAATGGTTTCTTTTAAGCTTCAGCTGGTTCATGAAATACTCCAGAAATTCTTAGATTCAAAACAAATATAATTAATGTTTAGGTTTGCACAGTATACTGTATAAATTACATAGAGGCCGGTGTCCTTTATCTGGCTGTCAGGCAAGCAGCACAAACAAGGAATAATAACTTGGGGGCTTTAGAAATTTAACTAGCAAATAGCTTCCATAAATACATTATTTTTACTTTGACTCATTAATAACATAAAATACGAACATATTTTACAATTAAATCTATACTCTTATGCTGTTTGTTCTCAATAAATACTACGCCAGACAATTTATAATTACAATTATTGTACCTGACTTATATGGATATCTGATTTAGTATAAGCAAAACGTGTTACACTGAGTAAAAATCATTTCGCACGGTTCACATCATGATATCTAAAAAAAATTACTAAATTAAAAACAAATATGTAGCGTAGTGTGATACGTATGTACGGTCATGACGTACTAAATAATCACATGGAGAGATTTAAGTGAATCAAAGTCCACAAAACGGCTCATAAATGTAAGGTGTGTCGAGATTGCGACGACAAATGGCCGATGACTAACGTTTCTAAGTAATTAAAGTTTGCGTTGTTGGAACGCAATCTAACCAAACAATCTAAACTGTGACAAATAGCCACCGGCACAACCACATTCGATTAAAAACTTGGCGAAAACACGTTTCCGAAGTAAATCAACACACTAAACTTAGTTGCAGATGGAAGCTACCTAGCAATTAAAATTCAATCTAATCCAGTTTGCATTAGATTATTAATTCCTTTGTTGTTTTTTATTCCACACATAACTGTAGGTACAAGTTAGGAAATATGAAATAACTAAGTATATGGTTAAGCCCTGACACTTATTAAAGTTATTATATCTCTACTTAACTTGCACTGTAGAAGACTATTTGCACTAGATTCTAGACATTTTCACGAGATAATGCTTACGGATGGAATGCACCCTTTTCGCGCCTACCGAATATTTGCTGTGTAGGTCTAAACAAATATTTGTTGCGTTTCGAAATCAAGCCTTCAACCCCTAGCCAATGGATTATAGCCAGCAGTCCGCTGAAATGTACGAGTTCACTTTCAGTTCATAATGCATTTAAACTTTGTACACTTTGACAAAGATTATTTGGAAACACTGCTTTATTTTGACTTTTCAAAAGTAGTTAAATAGGTACATACCTGTTCTGTCTCTATAACTGCCTCATTGGCCTAGTGGTCTCAAGCGCAACACACAGAGGTCCTGGGTTCTATTCCCGGGTCGAGCAAAGTGTTGTTGGGTTTTTCAATAAAATTCCCAGTAGTAGCTCGGAGTCTGGATTTATGCCCGACTGACGGCAATACGCTCGCCCCGTGTTACATGGGACCTAAAAACATACCAGCGAACTGAGGGTGTACATAAGTACACCTCCGTTTAACTCTTTGATAATACAGGCGTGATGGTATGTTATGTTACATAGCTATTTTAATGGTCTTATTAAAATAAATAATAACTTCTTAAAACAAAGCTTGAGACGATGAAATGCAGTTACCAATGGTCATAGTTAAAAATTAAACAATCAAACTATATGCCCTCGATAAAACTTGATGTAGCGACTATTTGCGGAGCATGAGTCGTGTAGTGTCGGGTCGGGTAGTGTTACAACACTAATCAATGGAAGGTAGCTTTGTTCAAAGATCCAGTAGATATAAACTAGATAGTGCTAAATGCGAAAAACCTTAGCTGGCAAATAAACATTAAAAATTAAAATAAGTTAACTTATTTTTAAACGTAAACTTTCTTAGGCGAAGTTGAGCTGCCTCGTAGCGAACTCGTAGCCACTCCGTAGCTGCTACGTAGCTATCTCGTAGCTAACTCGTAGCCGCTCCGTAGCCATCTCGTCGCTAACTCGTAGCCGCTCCGTAGCTGCTCCGTAGCTATCTCGTAGCTAACTCGTAGCCGCTGTAGCCATCTCGTCGCTAACTCGTAGCCGCTTCGTAGCTATCTCGTAGCAAACTCGTATCCGCTTCGTAGCCAACTCGTAGCCACTCCGTAGCCATCTCATAGCTAACTCGTAGCCGCTCCGTAGCTATCACGTAGCAAACTCGTAAGCGCTTCGTAGCCAACTCGTAGCTTCGTAGCCGCACTGTAGCCATCTCGTAGCTAACTCGTAGCCGCTCCGTAGCTATCTCGTAGCTAACTCGTTGCCGCCCCGTAGCCATTTCGTCGCTAACTATCTATCTCGTAGCAAACTCGTAGCCACTCTTTCTCATCTGTTCGTATTATTTGACCGTGCGTTTTTCGTAGTAGCGAAGTGCTACATGCTACGCGGTACGATACGATTTATAATATCATATGTCACAAAACTAAACTTGTGAAAATGTAGTTTAGTTTGTCAAAAGTCGTTCTACTTCTTTTTTTACAAGCCTGCACAGTGTCTGCTCTCAGACAAAGATGATACCAGTTTCCTTTTATATCTATCTATACTTTATTTTTATATCTATCTATACTTTTTATATCTATCTTATTGATGGGCTATTCATTCGATTTCTTTGAAGCTTACAGTCTAAATGAAATATTAAATAAGAAAATCCTTTGTAACGAGGGTCTGCTCATGAAAATACAAAATAAAACTATCATAGTAAAATAAACATTAAGCGGACATGACCTTGAAGGATTTATTGGTAATGGGTTTTATTCAATGGAACGAAATTACTTGCCCTTTCCAAATAAAAAAAAATAAATGTATAATAATGAATATCAATCTCCATCCATGTATTCATACCAAGATCACGACTAGATCACTGATAACTTCCCGCCAACTTCTCCCCCCCAACGTTTTGACACATTTTTCATTGCTACCCCGCTACTATTAGTCGTAGCGTGATGGTATAGTATAGCCTTCCCCGATAAATGGGCTATCTAGCACTAAAATAAATTTTCAATCGGTCCGGTAGTTTCGGAGCTTATTCAATACAAATAAACAAACAATCAAATCTTTCCTCTGTATCATGTTAGTATAGATGAGTAAGAGAGTGGTGACTGATATGTACCCACAGTACACCGATGTGTTTGGGTGACGAGCGCTTATTTTTTTTGGGTTTGCGGAAAATCTTCATGGACCATCTTTATTCTTATTCGTCAGGAAATAGATATATGTTTATTTATTTATATGTGCGGGTGATGTTAACGCATTGACTCGTTTGAGTACATAATATATATGATAGTTACATAGGTATATCGGAAAAAGGTAATCCCGGAGCTCTTCATTACGGGATGGCGACTTAGGTACAACTCATATTAACTTTTTAAATCAGTTAATTTTCTCACTAGAGTGGAAAGCTTCTAGGAAAATGTAAACTTATGATTTGAAATTAAATACTTCTTTTGAAGCAGCTTTTTAGAAATAATGATATGTCTAGGAACACCTTATGATTGTTCTACAACTTTCCTAATTAAGTCGACTGTTTTCGGGAAATCGTTCATAGATTGTTAAATAACCTAGACTCGTTTATACAACGTATAAAAGCTTGATTGTTTTCACAAACATCAATTATGAAATAACTTTAAAAAAATATTGTATGAACGAGTTCGCTTTACATTAAGTATGATAATTAACAGCCATTATGCATAAAACATATAAAGATAACAATTAAATACATTAGTTAAGCATTCAATGGTAATGAACAAAAATAATACAATTCTGAACGAACTTGTTTGGGGTTATTAATGTTTGGATTCATTTACGAAGTTGCGAACCTAAAGAGATTTACCTTATAATTAATAAATAACATTATTGTACGACTGTGTAAATGTAAAACAGTATGCATTGGACGATGTGACCTTTCCTGGTGAATAGGGAATATGCACATTTTTTTTTTATATTTTTAAACGATACTTTATATCGTTATGTAGCCGTAAAAAAAATTCCAGCGCCTTAAAACTAAAATTAAGTAACAAAAAAAATGTATTAAATTATGAGACAGATATTGGCATTTTAAACACCCGCGATTTTGGCGCGCTTGCCGAGACGTCAAAGTCTACGTCCTCTCAACCAAACAACCACTTACAACAGACACTGTTTTAGTAGACTTTGACGTCATATTCCATTTGACCGATAGTGTTGCGTTTCAAGTGATTTGAATTTTCAACAGTTTTTTTGGACTTTTTAATAATTATTTTCTCATCAAAAAAGAAATAATATAAAAAAATATCTACATAGACATAATTATAAAACGATAAAGTTCATAAAAAAATATATTTGACCTTTTTTTAAGTCAGACGCATATTCCCTATTGGGCAAAGACTAGATTACCAAAAAAAACCGGGAACTCTTACATAATTATAGTCCCTAGATATACTTCTGTACTGTCTGTAAATTTAGCCCAAAGTTAATAAAAGCCTACGAGAAGTATTCATTTTTTGTCAATAATTATGACATAAAATGAGTACTTCTCGGTCGAGGTCAGTAAATATTAATAAATAAGTCCAAACTGCCCCTGGACATCAAATTTCTAGGTTCCAGTCAAAACGATTTCATAGTTTAACCTCATTGTGGATTATTAATATGCATTTTATGTTCAAACGCAAAACTTGATTTCGCGCTCTCAATCATTGATTCAACGACAGATTGAATTTAAGGGCCCGCATAAATCCAGCCTACAAATTGTCTCCTCCAAGACTTTATCGAACTTTCAACAATACGTGTAGAGCCTTCAACTTAAATAGGAATGTCGAATGCAAACTCGAAAATTATAGCGGCGGGCGCTACTACCAACACGAGTAGTCTATGATTAAGTTTTTAGATTAGAACGGTCTTCAATACTTGTTAATCAAAAAAAAATTAAGCAGTCAGTCTGCTAATTTATTGTGTTATGTATTTATGAACTTACTCGACCGCAATAAGACGATAAAGGTTGTCTGTAAGCGGACGAATACCTAATTGTTGGTGTGCATTATGGAACATTGTGTATCTATTGTATGCAAGGTGGAAGGGACATCGAATCGCACAAACGTCGTGACAAGGTTTCACTCAAGGTCAAAATTAAAAGGACCTCGGTCATTAATGTAGAAAATTAGATTTTGACATTTTTGAGGGCGCAGTGTATTGCTAAAAACGCGATCATAACGCTCAGAGGTGATTGTTATCGCGCGCGCGATCCGAAATAAATTAAATAATGACTTTTTTAATTATAAATCTGGTTTGGGTAGATAGAAGTAATGTTTTTTTACACTTTCAAATAAAAAAATGCAGAAAAAAATTAAAAATTGATGAGAAAGGTTACGGAAAATTAAAACACAGGGGGGTCCAGAATCATGTACTGAATTCGGGACATCGACGCACATCCGAATACTAATGTGCGTCGATGTCCCTTCCACCTTGCATAACTATGTATAGCTACTTAATTTGATGCATAAAATACTAGAGTCACCAATAGTCACCATAGAAAACAACTTTATATAACAAATTTAATAAAATATTATCTTCCAGTCAGTTAAGATATCAACGTTTTCATTTTCATTCAAAATGTTTGCATCAAATACTGCCTTAGTATTCATTACACTCGGATACACTTCTATATAAAATTCTCTCAGTATGATCGTTTCCTGAATATTGAATGACTTCTACTTCAAAACTTTGGGAGTCGATCTAAGTACTTAAGTAACACTGATGTCGCAGAAACTTGTAATCAAACCTAGTAACTCGATCGAAGCGAGTCGATTTTTTCCTTCATTAAAATAACTACATAGTAATAACTAATAGTAGTAATCTTAGCATGGAAAATGCTTAAAAAATATAAAAAGATAACAATCCTAGTAACTTAAAATCTTATAAGCATTCCTTTTATATTCCACCAGAACTTCCGCAAAGCCAACCACATGGAAATGGATGAACCTCCTTCGGTCTCTACAGTATAATGTATGTACCATGTACGTCTTGTATCGTTGGTATTTAACATGCCTAATTACGCAACATAATACTGCACATCTAATATATTATTATATACCACTTGTAGCTATATTAAATACTGCCTAACAATTGAATATTCCAATACACAAATACAAAAGAGTACATTCGGTGGTAATTAATCTTCCGTGTCTAAGTTACATACGTACGTAGGTAGGTTCACTACTGTTCGATACAATCGATACGTGATTCAATTGTTTCCAATTATATGCACCGTCATGTGGCTATAAATACCTCTATGAATAGTGCATAGACTCACGCCTGATGCATGCCACCTCCGTGCACTGTACAGAATATTGGGCAGTCAATAGATTGATAGACCAAATCACATGTAAAATTAACATCTTGATTCCAATGCGCCACAACACAATCTTCCGAACTAAATAAATAAATATCCTGGGACATTTTTACACAGCACCATCTAGTCCCAAACTAAGCAAAGCTTGTACTATGGGTACTAGACAATGGAAATAATACTTATACTATATACTTTTTTTTTGTAAATACATAGGACTTATAATATATAAGAAACACCCAGACAAACACAAACACCTAAGTTCATCACATAAATGTACTCGAAGCACTAGACCACAGACGTCGTCAAACTGTTTCAAGAACCGACGTTCATGCATGAGGAGACTAGTATGTAGAAATCTGTAGTCTCTGCGTCCCCTAATGCAAGACATTAAAAAAAGAGTAAGCACCCGCTATTGTTATAACCAAAATGCAAAGGGCATAAATACAAATTTATTATTTCTGAGAACATTTTATATAACAACATTTACCTAACGGTTGAAAAGTTTAGTTTTCTGCAAAACCAAAGTTAAAACTGATAATATTTATGATGTAGGTGGAAAATTTAGTTTTATACCGACATACGTAGTTAATTAGGTACACCTTTAATGAGCGTCTTGTTACAACATTAAGGAGACATGATATCAGCAGAAGAAACATGTAAGTTTGCTAATAAAAACGTGGAGAAAATATTTTAATAACTAAGTATCTACCTAATTATAACGTGAATCCATTAAATCAAATTATAATAGCCGCTTTTAATGTCTCTTTTGTCATAGTTTTGTAGGATTCACAAAATTAAAACATATCATAAATATGTTCATAGTGTAAATCTAAATATGTTTTAATTTCGTGAATCCTACAAAACTATGACAAAAGAGACATTAAAAGCGGCTATTATAATTTGATTTAATGGATTCACGTTATAATTCGGTAAGTAGATATGATTATTATGGATATGATTAGGTCCCAAGTTATAAAGGACGCGCCTATTGCCATCAACCGGCACATAATATATCCCGACTCCTAACAAATTTCAGAGAAAAACCCAACAACACTGCTCGACCCCGGATTCGAATCTAGGACTTCTAGCGTAGCAGTCGCATTTGGGACCACTAGACCAACGAGGCAGTCTCACAATTATTTTAACTTAATCATGATTTATGAATTTTAAAAAAGAGGATTGTATCGCACCGCTGCTAAAACTTACGTAGATTTAATAATTACTTAACTAAGCAACTCGTGACTAATTGAAATTTATCAACTACGTAATGTTTGGAACGTATCTAAACGAAAATTTAAATTCAAGTACTAGTTTCAATTTTTAATAGATTATTTTTATTTGAAGAAAAATATACTAGGCTGAATGTTCTCGGCCTGACTTAATTAATGAAATGTTCTACCAGTCTGCTTCTCGTTTAGGTACAACAAAGTTATATCATGTTTTTCTAACTCTTCTCAAAGAGTTATTAGAACAACATGACGTATCTCTGTTTTGATAAAACTTTCGCACCAGATGTGTACCTACTAAGGAGAAGTAGAATCGGCGATCTTTACCCGCGGTTTTGATACTTATTGTTAAGAACATACAGTCGAAAAGTATATGTGGCTACGTGATGTGTGATAGAACTTTCAAACACGAAAGGTAACAAAGAACAAGGCCTAAACTGGGAAATCCATATCTACTTTTTTACTCAATACTTGTTAGTTTAAATGTTTAAATGTTTATAGTTTCTGGATCACTTTGTAGACGTGAAGGTATACAATATTAATGTGCACAGTAGGTTGCCCTGGATTAAGAAACTTATCTATACTAAACTAGCTTTCCGCCAGCGGCTTCGCCCGCGTTGTCTTGATAACCTTTTTAACCCGCTTTTCTGTTGAAATTTTTCCTGAATTTTCTTTGCTATAAACCTCATGGAGCCAGAGACCTTTCCAACGAATGCAAAACCGTGGAAATCGGTTCGTGCGTTCTGGAGTTATAGCGTCAGGAAGGAAAACCCGACTATATACGAGACGATGACGATAGACGATATTAGATTATTATTATAAAGCTGAAGAGTTTGTTTGTTTGGTTGAACGCGCTAGGAGGAACTACTGGTCTGATTAGAACATTCTTCCAGTTAGATAGCCTATTTAACGAGGAACGCTATATATAGGCTATAAATAATCACGTTATGACCAATAGGAGCTGAGTATACGTTAAAAATGTTGCAAAACGGGGGAAAAAATTCAACTTCTACGGTAAACGATATCGCGGGCAAAGGCTAGTAGTATGGAATAAACAAGATGAACAATCAATTGAAAATTTTCATCTAAATTATCGTCTATGTAAATTATCTTAATTTAAATTAAACAAGCATGGGACCTAACTTTGCGTTAAAGTAAGCACGTCTTCTGACACAACGTGTAGAGGACTTGTATTACTGTCTTCATTGAGGATAGGTAGCCCCTAAAACGAGTTCAGAAACATCCAGCAAGGGATTTTAAGATCTTAAGTTTTGAGTAGTTGCATAACTTACCTACTAGTGGTCCACATTATGTATTAAAACATCCGGCAGACAGAAACGTGAGACGACTTGACCTACATTTTGACTCATTAGGCAAATGTAAAGTTAAAACCAAGGAACGCTCTTGCATATAGATAGAACTGTACATCCTATGATAGAAGACGTATGCGTTGGCAATAAAAAATATGAACGATGTGAGCCTTATCGTGAATGCACGGATTACGTAATATAGGTACTTTTATATCTTGGCTTCTGACTCGATCTTTGTTCTGAACTTCTCTAATATTCCCGGTGTTTACTTACATACAATTAAACAAATATAAACGAGATTCTTATATGTAGATATAGAGGCCGAGACCAAAAATGTGTTAACTAGTCTATCCTTATAACTTTGATCTTACGATTGGGATATTAAGGACATCATAATAATCAACCCATGTATACTGTCCCTATTATATTATATTGTAGTCTTTGGTCCCTATGGGCACGGATCTTTTCAGAATGACAGTGATTAGGCTGTCTATAGTCTACCACGCTTGCCTAATGCGTGTTGACAGAATTCACACGCCATCGCCATCGAGAAAATCTCGCAGGCATGCAGATTTCCTAACGATTACAGACTTTTTAATATAGACCCTGAAATTCGAAGTCGGGGAACTCAACCTTGTACTTCAGTGCTCACTAGGCCTGGTTAACAATTTATATTAACAATGGATATACTTATCTTCCTAGCAAGATTGTTAAAAACAAACCACAACAATAGTTTTGATAACAGCAGCTATTATTCATTGCCGGGCATCTTTAATCAACTAGCAAGAACTCAAAAATTATAAATTAATCTCCCAAGTTTGTCTTCGCGTTCAGTGTCCAATTCTAAAGGTTTGTACATTGTACACCTTGAGATTGTTGCTTTTGTACAAAATTTAATTAATTTTCATAACAATGTTTGAATTCTGGTATGCGAAATAATAGACCAGATGGTTTTTAACTATAAGAAAGAATGCAAATATTTAGTTGGTTCTTTAATTGATCGAGAATTAACTTTAATATTTTTTTTATTGGAAAGAAAAGTGGTGTTTGCTCGCAAAATCGCAATAAAGTAAAGAAAATAATCACCTGAATCTCAAATATTTTTTCAGCATTCTTTATCATAAGACAAAAATAAGACTGATGACGTTATTTATTTCTGTCAATTGAGATTTCAGACACTTCACACTAGTGTTAGTTTTTTTTTAAAATACTTAGATATTGACATCACAATTATTTTCCTATCTGACGACTCATAAGTAGAAACACTGGAAGTGTCTAAATACAATTTGGAATGGCCTTTTCAGAAGAGGCTTACACAACTATCGATAATTCAATAACGTCCCGTTTGGTGATCGTCTCGATTCGGTAGGGAGCAGTAGGACTATTTTCCGGACGTTACAGATAATAAAAAATATCTCCAATAAAACGTAGTAGTTATCCTGTATTTTGGTACCTGCGATTTATAAAGAGTGACACAGTGAAACGCAGCACATCGAGACAAAGCAAAAAATTGCATTTTTAAACGCGTCAGCTGCAGGCACTGCTTGTTACCTTGTTATGACCGCTCTGTCCGCAGATATAAAGCTGCAAGATGTACAAACACAGTTGTTTCGAAAGGTATAAGATACAGCTAGAAGTAAGGAGTAAGGTGTGGGCTCTGGGGAATATGAAAAAGTTGGAACTTGTTGCACGTGACGCTTGCAAAAGAGGTCATCGAAATCTGTCCAAATTATGTACCGAAGGTAGGTACACTTATTGGAAAAAGTACCCAGTATTATGCTGGTTAAAACTCTAGTCGTACTTTTTTTAATGTTGACTGGGGGATGAGAAAAATTACTTTTAATTTGAGAAAAATCACGCCATTTTGGCACACTATTATCTGTTTCGTAATGATTTCATAGTAAAAACTGTCAACTTGACAGCTATCTGCTGTCAGTGTCAGTTTCGAAATGTCAAACGCACGCCGCTATGGCACATTATTAGCAGTTTCATAGTGATTTCAGTGTGGTAAAAACTGTCAACTTGACAGCTGTCATGTACCTCCGGTACTTTGGGCTGAGTTGTATGGGCTTTTGATGACCTCCTTTGAGTGTCTGGTGTGCAGTAACTATTAGGGCGCACACCGACGTCATGTTTGCTAATGCCCTACGAGACATCAAATTACTACTGAAGTTTAACACATTTTAAGGGTTCTGTACCCCAAGGGTGCCAACGGGACCCTATTACTAAGCTTCTGCTTTCCGTCTGTCCGTCCGTTTGTCTGTCAGCGGGCTGTATCACATGCACCGTAATATTTAGAAAGTTCAAATGTTCAAATTATTTAAACTACTTTACGATCACGCAATCATAAAAATTAATAACTTTAGAAATTGCTTGTTATGCATAATTATGCAAAAAACTGCAACATTACATCTTGATAATTTGTATAAGTAGGTATAATAGTTTAAAAAAACTTTAATACTTATCTTTACCTACTTTGACCTTCAAAGTAGTAGACCAATGAGATTCTCATACCTATTCCAGAATCTATACCAGCTGTAAAGGATTCAACCACTTGTTACTTGTTGTTCCGGACAAGTGCAGGGATGCGAATAGAACATGCTATAGGTGTACCTACCCACCGGCTACCACGTCATTTTTTATTTTCAACGGTTCCATTCCATCCCAATAATTTCAATCCAACAAAATAGCTACAGGACCGTGAATTGGTGAAATTCACAATTCGGAATATTTTTATTACTATTTATTTATGATTTTGTTTATTTCTGCACTATACTTATTTAGGTACCAATCACCAACAGTAACTGTGGTGGTTAGGGCAAGACTACAAGGGTAGCGCTATAGATGTATAGTTGTCGGTAATGTCACAATTTGGTTCTTCTTTATAGTTATCAATCAATCAGCACCCCAAAATCTTCGGTTGGACATAAAATATACCTCTGATGGTATGCGCCTTAGCCGAGGTGTACTGATGTACACATTGTACACCCACAGTTTGCCGTTGTGTTTAAATCTTTATCAATGTATATTTATTTAATATAATGTATGTATTCATTGTTGGTACAAAGGCATTTTCTGCCAGACAATGCTTATTTGATTTTTATGAATATTGAATATTTTTTTAACAACCGACAATGTCTACTAGACCTGTTAGGTACCTCAGTAGGTACCTAGGTATGCATAAAGAGCACAAAGCGCCATAGCATTTCTGTGTGATACCTACCTAAACAGCAACTGTAAACAAATGACTGTGTCATGGTGCGGGGTGGTTCAGGGATCGCAAAGAATCCCTAATTTGATTTGTTAGCGTTCGTCTCACTTATAACTGTGTTTGAAGCTTCGATCCCTTAAGTTTAGTAGACGTGAGACGCATGTAGGATCAATGTTTTCAAATTCAAGATACTAAATGCCAATCAAGTTGTTATCCCTCTTCGTCGTTATATGACAATCTACATCGTTAGGTAGTTAAATAGTTAAAGAGTAGGTATAGTTACCTAGTTATAGAAAACATGGTTGTTAATGCACTTATTGCTAACTATGTTATTACTTTGAATGCAATTTTATTATTTTAGTATTAAAAATGTTTTGTACGTATGTTTACATCTTTTTTTTTCGGTATAACTTATAGCTATTACTTATTATACTTTTAACATAACACAACATCACAATGATCACACCAGAGCTAGGAAGAGGGAGAGGTACCTACTCACATAGTTCGTCGGTATGTTAAGGAAGGCCACGTGTAAGTAATAGAGGCCAACAACGATCAAATTTCACGGTCATTTGATAGACATAGCTGAGTTGAGCTTTATCTTGACTCTTTCCTTATTAAAAGCATTGTTTTCTTTATACTTACGTATCAGTATTATTTTGCATCGGGCGGGCTCGGCCGATTTTAGTGCAGAATTACATAAATTAGATACTTACGTAAGCGCATCGTCTCCAAGCAAATAGGGCCGGCCGGGCGCACATGCAATACTATTGCCACCTCTGGGTCACAAAACTCACAAAGAAAGAATCTGATTCTTTCTTTAATTAAAGCTACGCGTAAGTTTACACTCAAGCTCAAGCATGTAGGTAGGTAGTAGGTACAGGTACACTAGTACCTACGGGGAGATATTGTTCATTGTTGTACCGTATTATTGATTTAGGAAAGAAAATCTCTTTAAACTTAAAATCAAATAAGCATCATCATCAATTGATTTCAAAATACCAATATTGCCACGCCGTGTCCAATAAAGTGAAATTGACCAATAAAACTTGGCAATAGAATAGTAATTGACATTTGGTATGAAACGGCATTATTAAAAAAGTTTATGGTACCTACAATGTAACAGGCAGTAACGTGTGGTGGTAGCGTATGTACACTAGGAAAATATTATTCTTATGAAGGTCAAGAAACTTGGCAACACATGGCATTGATGAGCTTCCTAAAATACTTCCTAAAATAACTAACGCGGTGACTGAAGGATTAAATCAACTCATATGATAGCAATAAGTATAGATTGAGGTCTTCAATTCGTTTAATGAAATGTGGTAAAGAGATAGATTAGGTAACGTCAAACCTTGCAACTTTGACCATTTGATATGACTTTGCCCAGCAGGGTATTTTTTACAAACATTGAAATACTTTATAAGGAAAACTTTTTTAACTGCGTTTATTATTTATTCTCTGATACAAATTTGACTATGTTGCTGACAATTAATATACGTAAGTAAGTAAGTTGTGGGCCAAAATCAGTGTCAAGAATTTGATTTACAATTGCAGAGGTAAGTAATTTTTAACCACTGTTTTTTTGTACCAACGATTAAACAAGAAGGATCGAATATGCAATACAAAAACACTCTCAAATTCGAAAATATGTTGGTATTGTCAAATTACTTTTTTGAAAGCAGTGTAATTCCGACTTTGCCCGTCAAAGTTTTACCCTTATAATATTGGATTGTAATCAATAAAAATGAAAGCTCAAGTAGAATGTCTTTTAAAATAATTTTAATCCAATATTTTTCTTTCTCGGATTTTTCCAGCCGGGTCAAAATTAGCTCGTGCCAACTTCAACCCGGACAATAAGTTTGACGAGAACTGTATTTCTAAACCTCAGAAGGAGCTACTATAGCTACACAAAGCAAGGAACTTATTAATCTGTGGTTCTAAAGTCCTGAACGTAGTCAAAGTTGACATTTGGCATTTACTCGTATTATCCGTCAGTGCAAAATAAGCATTTATTAAATATACGGAACGTTATGTTTTCTCTTTCTCGCATACGAACATTTGGATACTAGTAGCGCCACCGGGGTTTAAAACCGATGCCAACTTGTTAGTATTTGAACTATTGTATTTATCAGTATTATAGCAAATGGCATCGCATGAAAATGACAGTTTGTTCTGGGAACGATAAAACATTTTATCGAAATAAAACATTGTGATTGTTGAATATTTTTACATTTAGATAAATCTAAAATAACACAGTAACTTAAAAAAAGAGATTCATCAAATTTATACGAATTTACAATAAGAAACGATACTCACCTATCAGATGTTCTGCCTGTGATTGGTCTTGTATTATCATTTATTTTGTTGTTTATAAGTGGTGCAATAAAACTTGCGAAAATGACGGATAGCAATGCTGCAGTAGCCATGGCTTCCGCTAATGGATTAATAGATAAATCAAAAGAACTTCAAAAGGAAATCTTAATGGAAAAATTGAGATCCAAAACATCACAGTTTAAAAACTTAACAGAGACTTCCAAAGGCGTCCGAATGGCTTTATTGGTACGTAATTTACTATATATCACTTCTAGAAGAGTAACTAATCACTCCATCAAAGTTAGAACCACCCTAAGTATATCTGAAAATTAAATGCGGGACTCTTTGTGGATAGGGTTGGGGGGGGTGAAGTTTAGTCGGTAAAAAATTACATAAAACTTAGGTACAAAAGTCATTTATTTTTTAAAATCATATTTATCACTAGAGTGAAACTTGTCAACGGAAATGATGAAATAACAACTTAAAGCAATCAATACAATATGAATACAACCTATCAATGTCCTGTCACAGCATGCACTAATTTTTCAAATCAATGTGTATGTGGTAAAAAATAGGCATACGGGACATGCGGGACGCATCCAATGTTTTACGGGACTATTTTACTAATTCTTTCAAAGCAGGATTACATCTAGCATTACGGGACGGTCCCGCAGAATACGGGACGGTTGGCCGCCTTAATTTTGTAGTAACTCTACTTCATACTGTTATTGAACATGCACATATGCAAAGTCAAATAGTGCCTCTGTCTCGTCATCTTTGAATTGTGATAAACAGCAAAGCTCGATTTATGGCTGCTATAACTTTTAACACCAATGTGGTATACCAGAATAAGTAAAATTTTGGTGTAGTAAGTAAGTTTGGCTATACCTATAAAATGGTAATAACTCCAAATATTATTGTTATCATAGTAAGCATAGCTGATTTACCTTTAGTTTATTATGCAGTCCAGCCTGAGGCAAATTTGTAATTTAAACTATTTTAAACTCTATTAAATATTGTATAACCTATTGTAAATGAAAATCATTCAATTGATTTTCAGATATTCTGTTATGTTGTGATCTTTACAAAACACTCATACATTATTTAAACTGGCATTCACATGACTTATGCAGTTGTGTTCCTGTTTCATAAATTATTTTTAAATACTTCAAAAATTGGGCTCCAAAAAAGATATGATAGCAGCATAATTAAGGAAATATTGATTGAACTGATTTTGGTTTACTGGGGGATACTGAAACAAATATATTTTTTCTTAATTACCCTTAGTCTTACATAGATGTAAAAAAAAAGGTTAATTCCCTAAGTTTTACAGTGACAATGGCAATAAGTCAGCCAAAACAGTAACCTAGGAGTGTTCATTCATTACACACATGTTACATAAAGTACTTGTAACACAATATTTCAAGTTAATTAAATTGCATAAAAAGGTTTTGTACAGTACATGCCAGTATATTTGTTGTAAAAAGATTGGGTTCAAATTAATAAAAGCAACAGCCTGTGACTAGCTTTCGTTTTAATCCATGTTACCAGTCAGCCAACATTATCGGTGATGACATATGGCACAGAGACATGCTGGCTCACTTTGAGGCTAATGAAAAAGCTCAAGGTCACTATGTGAGCTAAGGGAGAGCTATGCTTGGTATGCCCGATAAGACCAAATCAGAAATGAAGAGTTCAATAGAAGAACCAAAGTTGCCAACTTACTTGTAAGGATTTGCAACTGAAGTAGCAGTAGGTGGTTCATAACTTGTAGAACTGATGGCCGCTGGGGCAGAGAGGTTCGCGAGTGGAGACCACCTGGACAGATGACCTGGTAACGGTCATCAAAAGGTGGTCTATCCTCACCCTGAGCACCTTTTTCAACAGTTTTATATTTTGGCTGTAATGATGGTTTGGATGGCCAGGATTTTTGACTCGAACCTTAACGCAGACAAAAAGATTGACAAGTACTGTATGCTTTATTAATCAATATTTTATGCTTGCAGGATAAGAGATGGGGAATAGACAGTGCTGATCGTATGATACTACAAAAGTGCCTTGACAGTTTACAGCATTGCATCAAAGTTAGCTCCCTACAAAGTCTCATTGAACGCCTTGAGTGCTTATCTAGACAACTTGGGTATGTAAACTTTGTTTTTAGTCAAACATTGCCATTATGACTGCACATCCCTTGCAATCAATAGTATCTTTCTGATATTCCCTAAAATTATTGGTGTATATTAGGGTTGCCATACATCCTGGTATTCCGGGACATATCCTGGTTTGAAGCACGATGTCCCGGCCTGTTAGCAAATTGTCCCAGTTTGAAAACCATAGTTATTTAGTAGGGACCAGGACTAGGTAGGTATATAGCCATGCATGTACAGATTGTACAGTTGAGAGAGAAAACAGAAAGAATGTATACTTGTACAATTGGATTAAAATGAATAAAAATGACAGCATACGACTCGAGCTTTCGTATTTATTAATTACCATTACCACCGCGCCAACTTCAGCCCAGACAAAAAGATTGGTGAGAACAATGGTGCAAAAAATCTATTGAAATTGATGATTCATTTTAAGTACGAGGAATTTATTGAATTTTATTTAGAACATGAATTGTCTGATGAATGGAAATGTAAAAATTTGCAAGATAAATGGATTTTTTAAAATAACCTAGGTAGAAGAAAGAAAAACTTGTAAGAAAAAGTGGAGCGGGTATTTTTCTTCATCTCCTCGCAATGGACAAAGGATTAGAACCAGCTCGTTCTCGACACTTTTGTAGAAAGCACAATTCAGGCCA
The DNA here is from genome assembly GCA_946251955.1 of Acronicta psi. Classification (NCBI taxonomy): domain Eukaryota; kingdom Metazoa; phylum Arthropoda; class Insecta; order Lepidoptera; family Noctuidae; genus Acronicta; species Acronicta psi. The sequence goes on along the minus strand of OX276482.1, from coordinate 8,115,080 downwards.
TTACAAATATATTTTAATTTTTATTATAAAAAAATTAAAAATATTTTCACAAAGTCAATTTTACCTTTTTTTTATATTTTTCATTACTGTGAGTTGTCTTGTGTTGATAAAGCGGAAAATAGTGAGCAATGATCGTAGCAAGTGGAAATTTATAGTCTCTACCTACTCCCTATGGGAAACAGGCGTGAAACTATGTATGTATGTGTGTTGTTTTATGTTGATGAAGCGAAAGAGGTGTGCTAGGATCATAGTAAGTGGAAATCTATAGGCTCTGCCTACCCCTATAAGAAACAGGCATGTTTGTATGTATGAACTAAGATTACCTATTTTTGTAAAAACTGTTCTGTTTTCATCTCTACCTTCACTACTTTTTCTTTAAATGTCCAGGTCGATGTCCCCATATTTATAGTCGCACATTTATGCGTGTACACTAGGTACACGCATAAATGTGCGTATGAAATGTTATTCTGTGAGGCTGTCACAGTTAACACAATGCTTAGAATGATACTGTATCATACAAACAAAAGTAGTTGCTTCGACTGAGTATTTACTGTTTGTTTCAGACTTAAATTTGTAGTGGGCACATCAGGTGTAAACCTTTTTATATCATCTGATATGTTTTACTTGGAAATATTAGTGGAGTCTTCAGGGTCAGTAAAAGATGTTAAAATTCATCATGAAGGAAAAGTAAGTTTGATCTACAAAAAGGTAACATCTTAATCTTAATATGTTTCATTTTATTGGTATAATAACAAATTATTTGTCAATATAGTTGAATTTTATGTTAAAAACAAACCTTTTTGTGTTTAACAGATTGAACAACAGAGTTGTGAAGAACTGGTGTCGTGTATATCTCGTGGAGATTTCGCTGATTTTACAGCTCAACTGGAAGGCTTAACTGCTGTTTATCAACTAAGCGCTGAGAAAAAAGTAACTTACGCCTCAATACCTGTTACGGGGGAAGTCCGCAGGGTGTGTAGAGTCAGCACTGCCGGGGCAGTGTTGGCTCATTCTCATTTCAATGCTTTACTAACATCACAGAGGACCTGAGCATGTCAATACTGCACAGGCAGTGTCAACCCAATTTTCTCTGGTCTCCATCCGATCTGTGCCCAGATCCTCTGCACAAAGCCAACACTGCCTGGGCTGTGCCGACTCTGCGCTCCTTGCGGACGTGCTTTTAACATTCACTGGTTTATTCACTAGCATAGCAACATATTTTAACCTTTTATTTAATAAAATACTTATAATTCTTATTCTTTGTCGTTTCAGGTCAAATGTAAAGCATTCAGTGCTCTACAGAGCTTAGAAGAAGACTTATGTACAATGAGACAACTCCAAAGTTTTATAAAAGATCCATGGGCACAGGTTCACAAAAGTCCCATTGGTTTCTTGCAGAAGCGAAGAGGAGGTATGTCTCTAGCAAAATGTTGAGTTACAAGTGTATTCCATTTGGCTTTTTACAAATGAAATCTATTTATTTTAGGTCACGCCATGCGCCTCACCTACTTCGTGTCTCCATACGAATTATTGGATAAAGACAAGGGCCTAAATCCACTGACAGTAGAGCTCCTAACACTGGGCAAACCTTCCGCATCGAGCGGTCTTGCGTCACTGGTTGCTCCTTCACATACGCCGATAGGCCACTCAGCCACTGTGCTTTTAGAAGGTTCCACGGCCAATAAGCTGCAGTTGTCACCTATAATATCTGGTGGACAGCGTCCTGGAAAAGGGTAAGAGCCATCTCATAGTTTGTCAAAGATGAAATACAGATGACAACTGCGTGTTTGTTTTTGTGACAATACCCAAATTTTCGCGTAAAAATTATTCAAGAAGTTACAAATCTAGATTACCGCATTATGGTATGATGAGTTTTGATTATTGATTAACTTATTTTCTCAAAAATGTAAGGCTGTAGTAGATTAATTGTTCTTGTCCGTATTCTATAACTGTAGTTTAAGATATAGGAGTAATTTATAGCTGGCAACTTTTGTTCGTAGTAACGGACCTGTATACGCCCAACTAGTGCCTCAGAACAGCGCGATGCTGCCAGCGTGTTTCACACTCAAGTTGTCGCAGCCCACTCCGCTATGCGCCGGACTCGCCAAACTCATACACGCCACTACAGAGGTAAACTTTTAGACGATATCTATCTATGTAGTCTAGTGGTTCGAGTACCGCACTGCTGATCACGAGGGAATGTCTTGTGGGAATCGAACCTCGTGGGTTCGATTCCCAAATACACAAACATTTATGTGATGAACTTAAGTGTTTGTCGTTGTCTGGGTGTTTCTTAAATATTATAATTATGTATATATGTATGTATTTACAGAAAAAAAGTATATAACTATTATATCCACTGTCTAGTACCCATAGTACAAGCTCAGCTTAGTTTGGGACTAGATGGTGCTGTGTAAAATGTCCCAGGATATTTATTTATTATTTATTAAACTTCTTAGAAATTGCAACAAATAATTATTTAATTGTATATGAAGAAGAGAGAAACATATGGTTGCTATTACCAACTAATGACAAGTAGGTACATAAACAAAATAAATGTATATGTGTGAGTAAGGGTTGAGCTACATATGGCCGCACCGAATCGCACTTTTCTATGTTTCTATCCTTTCTGTCACTTGTCGAATATAACCAAAATTTACGTTATTATACAGGGTTATAAAAAATACCTTAGCTATTTTTGACCTTGTCTACCTTTTTATAATATTTGGAATTACAAAAAACAAAACAAAATAAGGCAATTCCAATATATTTTTTTTATTCTGATATTCATACGGTCAAAAATAAGGTATTTTATAAACCTGTATACTTAATTTTCGCAAGAGCAATCTTTTTTCCAATAATTGCAGGTGGAAGTGGCAGGCGACTGGGGAAATGCGAAGCCTATGTTGGGCTTGGTCGCCCAACAAGCGTACAACAAGCTTACCCCAGGGAAAGTTATTGAATTGAATCTCAGCAAAGGACTGTTTGTGGTTTGTGCCTTGATACATTACAAAAACTTAGTAACAAACAATATTAAGGGCCTGTTTCACCACCTCTGGATAGTTGCTAACCAACTACTACTAACATAAATAAATAAATAGAACGAAATTTGTATGAAATTATTTGCCAAGTAATTTAACGGGAACTTACTGGTAAGTGGTGAAATAGGCCCTTAGTGAAATATATTAACGTGTGTGGTTTTTACATTGTAGAATCTCCCAGAGCAAACTCAATGCTACTTCTTGTGCGAGAGCCGCGGGCTGGAGGGCTGCGCGGTGGCGAGCGTGCCGTTCACGCACCCGGCGCACGTGCCGCCGCTGCTGGCGTGTCTGCGCCAGCAGGCGCTCTTCAACGCGCTCATCTCCAGCTGCGTGCGCACGCAGTGCAAACAATGTCAGTATCTCACTGTATTGCACCCGTTGTTACTTGCTAGTAGTGCAACAGAGCAATCTCGAGCTTGCCGTTAAGTTTTATACACAGTTAATCATGATTTCGTAGAATTTTCACAGTTACTGAAATAGGTTTTTTTGAGTAACTTAATTGACTGAAAATAAGTTCTTTTAAACTATCCCCATAATAAAAATATATTAATTTGATATTATTATTCGACAGATTTTTCCCTTTAACTATTTCGGTCTGGAAACCTAATTTAACTCTATTTTTAGAAAGTCTTATTTACGCACCGTCTATTTTACAGTTATAGAGTTGGAAAGCGTACTTATGTTCGAGGTGAGCGCTTTATCGTGGCAGCACATCTCTATATCCCTGGAGCACCCGGGCGACGAGAGCATGGCCACCGTGGAACTAGAACTTAGTGACCCGGCTGCTCCCAGGGCGTCACTGTACACTCTACACAACGCGCCGGCTGAACATATCGACGAGTACATCACCAGGGTATTACAGAAGACGCATTCCATACCTATCACACTCAGGTAAGTCGTCTTCAAACCACTGTATAACCATAAATGTTGGAGACGATAATATTATTTTAGTATATGAAACCACAGCATGTTCCAGTCTAAATTGTCGTGTTGTTTTATTTTTATTATTTTATATCGTAGATCACTTATAAAAATTTGGGAGCGCGAAGCTGCAAGCAAACAGTTAAATGGCGGGTACTCTGCTCTGGAGCCAAATTTTAGCTGTGGACTCGGGGGCCTCGACCCGGGCGGTGACCACATCAAGCACGAGCCCGGGACCATGCACTCGCGCCCGCTCTACCCGTCCAGCGTTAACCATCCGCACCAGGGCGGTGAGTCACTGTGAACAAAACATGCTCAACTACTAGAAGTAGTTGAGCATGTTTTTGTAAATTAAGTAACATGTATGTATCGTCACACACTGGTCAATTATTAAAAGCTAGCGCCCAATGATGATTTTTTGATGAATATGTTGGTAGTTCGAAAAATCAGTCTCCAGAGGTGGTTTAATTGATAATTTCAGTATTTAATAATTTCTTCTCTCTAACTTTTGGAAATTGATCACTGTGCGTCGCCCGCAAATTAGTTTCTAATGTTCGTTTTATATTACGAACGATTTAATTGTTACTTATATTGTCCCACAGGGGCATACCTCTCCGAGCAGCAACATCATTTGTCTGTTATGTGTCAAGACAGCACCGCCACCGACATAAAGCCTCAATCCGAAGAGCGGAAATCTAAGAAAAGAAAATCCGATGACTTGTGGTCTTCAAGCCAGAAGAAAGGCAAACAGGGCATATCCGAAATGATGGACTCTGATAGCGAAAGTGATAACTCGGATGAATATGTCAACGAAGACGAGAATACTATAAACAGTAACTCGACTAACGATGATATAGAGGGTCGAGAGTCATCGGTGTCACAGAACGAATTTACGTCAGATATGGAGCTGTCTGGTATGGACGCCACCGACGCACTGGGTGTACAAGACAATAGAACCTCCTCCGATATGGACAACTCAAATGATGGGGACGTTGATGATATTATCCGGTTTGTACTGAATTCTCTTGCATCTTACACCAAAACTCACAACAGACTAATAATTCACAGCTATTTCTTCTTTACAGGAATTCTTTTCACAAGTCTGAGCACAAAAGGCAAAAACTTAAAAGCAAAGATACTGAATTGCGCACGAGCAGGAACGCGTCTTCCCTTCTCTTGGACTTAACCGAAGGGAAGTCCTATATGCCATCTTCGGTAAGCATAACTCCTATAGGTAGCACACCGAACACACCTAATGCTAGTTCCGGTTCCAGTATAACTTCGATGTTATGTCTGGACAGGCGGCCGGGTATTGAAATAATCCCGATCACGGCTGCTGCACCAGCTGCTTTGCCCAGCTCTATAACAATAACACCGATAACATCGTCGCAAATGAAAACGCTCGACGATCGTATTAGATCTGAAAAGAAATCTAGCAGGTCGGGGGAAGAGCGCAGTAAGGAAAAGAAGAAGAAACGAAGAAGAGACGATTCAATGGGTCCTCCTGAAAAAGTGCCTCCCAAGCAGGACCCATTAACTAAACCTGTTTCTGTCAGCATCAAGCCCACCGACGGGTCCCCTTTACGGGCAACGTCCCCAAACTCCCTTATTAGAAAATTTAGTCCGAGCCCGACCCATGGCAGATCTGTGTCCATTACTAAATCGCTAAGCCCTAGTACTGTAAAAGGAATGGGAAAGCCGTCGGGGACATCCAGTCACCACAGCAGTCCTAGGCATTCTCCAGTTCAAAATAGCCCTAAACATTTACCTGGATACTCAAGTCCAAAAAACCACAGCATCTCTTCACCTAAGCACAGTTCTTCGGGGTCGGGAAAACCGAGCATGTCAGCACTAAAGTCGGCGACCAGTGGTTCGCCATCGGGTAAATCTGGAACAACAGGGTACGACCTTACAAAAAAGATATCCAAAGACAGTTACGGATCTAGCTCGATGACGTCAAGAGATAAAGAAAAGAAACATTCCAGCTTGTCTTTTTCCAGTTCAGATAGGAGTAGCCCTAAATTAAAAAATCCAATAAAATTGAAACAATTAGAAATCACTCCCGTTTCTTGTGATAGTCCTGTAACAGAACCTCTAATATCCCCACCTAACATAGAAGTTAACAAATCAAATGCTCCAAGCCAGGCTCGCAATAGAAAAGGTTCTCTCAGCGCTGTAATAGATAAACTCAAGTCTGCCCAGCACTGTGGTACGGACTCCGAAATAAGCTCAAAATCCAGTAGCTCTTCCAGTGGTGCCAAGTTTTCAGATCCAAAAACAAATATGTCCAGCAGTAGTGGAAAACTTAGCGATAGCAAAAATCAAGAATATATGGTAAAACCGAGCTCTGATGGCATGAAGATAACAATCAACAAAACTAGAACCAAGGATTCTTCAAGCAGCAGTTCCAAATTAAATTATAGTAGTTCAGGTTCAAAACAATCATCCCCCCAACTCACTCCGCCGAGCCAGGGCTCCCCAAAAACTCATACAGGCTTAAAACCAGGAGTAATAAGTGGACCGGCTTCCAAAAAAACACAAGTGATGCAATCTTCTAAATCAGGAAGCATCACATCGGGTTCAACACCGCCTAAATCTAACATGAGCCCTTCGGATTCCTCCAGTTCCAGTAATACTAATATGCCCAAAGTGCCTTACTTAAAATCGTCAAGCTCAAATAGTACTGGTATAAACCTATCGAAGTCAGCATCCAAATCCAGTTCCGGATCCCCTAAAAGCAGCAGTACGGATCTAGCTAAAATAATTAGGGACAGGGAACGTGAAAAGGCTAGAACTAAACTTATGAACAATTCAGAAAAATCTATTTTTTCTTCCAAATCAGAACGCCATTCCAGCCCTAGTGGCTCTAGAGACGAAATAGACGGAGACAGGTTTAAAACTTCAAAGGAATCTAACTTTCTAGTAGAGGGTTTAATCAAGCCTCTCGATACCAGTAAGTTTCAAATACCGAAATTGAAAAACCAAAATACTCCAGATAAAAACAGTCCAGCCACACAGTATGATCAACGATCTTTAGTCAATGATTTTGCTCGTACGCTAGAACAAAATAAATATCAATTTCCGCACTTTGAAAACTCAGGCGCTAGAACAACCGACTCTCTTCAAAAGTCTGCCTATCCTCTAAACGTGCCGAAACCATTGCTCAATATGGGAAGTATGAGCCCTAAAACAATACCACCCGGCAAGAATGATCAGTCTGAACGGCCTCTAGAGTTTTCAAAAGCAATGGCTGACAGTATATCAAAGGGGGAAAGCCCAGTAAGAAATAAGGATGACTCGAAAGATGGTTATTCGGCAGCATTTCCTATTATGCCTTTGGATTTTAAAACCGAAATGGCGAAGGGGTTTGCCGCTCCCAAAGGGAGCTTGGAAGACAGAAAAGGCGCGGATTCGTGCATGAAACCGCCGGCGAGCGGCTCCGTGGCGCGCAGCGGAGCTACCACGCCACAGGAGGCGGCCGAGATGCTGCTGGACTTCTCGGCATCGTCGGGCAGCAAAGTGTCGGGCATGGTGGCCGTGCGGCCTGTGTACCCGTCTTCGCCAGCGCTGGCGCTGCAGCTAGCCAAGAGCCCCGCGCCGTCCCCGCTCGTGGCGCCTTCGCCGCACTCCAACTCGCCGTGCATCACTGATGACGAGCTTATGGACGAGGCGCTCGTGGGCCCCGGTAAATGAGTGCGGGTGTTGCCCTGAAGCTATGTCAATGCGCGCGCGTCTCTACTTGACGCTATCAAGGGCGAACTCGCGATTTTCGCGTACGAACAAAGCCTTGAATGTTTACCATTATATTATATTGTTTGAAAAACTCAATATTTACTGTTTCCTGTGTAATTTTTAATCAATATTTATTTATCAAGTAATTTATTCGTAATATTCTCTCTATATGTAAACTAGTTAGGTACTCATTTCAAATTACGATTTTCTTATTTTTAATGACCTCAGATATTATTTTAACGTGTAAGGAAATATTAAGTGATTCAAATTTATTTTAGTAATCGAGTTTCATCTTTGTGTCATACTTTACAATAGTGTAAAAAGATGATACGTATGTCCATGTATTGTTGTTAACGAAGGAACCACTTAACACAACTGCCATGAGTATAATACAATTTAGTGTACAATGTTTTTTTTCCTATTTTAAATGATCCAATTCTAGAATTTAATGATTTACAATCATTGTAAATAGATAAATTAATATAATAATGACATTGAAATGATTTAGTTGGTAAGGCATTTGTGCTTATAGATTTTGTAGAAATAATAAATACAATGGAAATCAATCACTATTTACGTGTATTTTTTTCTGACATCGATATCATAAAATTTCATACTAAAGTTAAAATAAGTTATATTAAAATAAATAAGATTGATTAAGGTAGGTACATAAAATGTCAATGTAAACATTAATAAAATCTTAGAGAGCTAGGACTATAAAACCTGTAGTAGGGGTAATAGAACGGGAGTCTCCTGTACGGCGCATACGGATAACTTTGAAATTGTCGTCGTATAGCGAATCGACGCCGTGGTGGTTGTTTTTGTTTTCTTCTAAATAGCGGAATTGGTGCGAATCCTGAGGCAGTTTGCATTATTTCATCTTTAACTCTATCCATTAGGATATCACTTGGTAAAAGATAATCGTCTTCTTCGATTTTTATATCATTTTGCGCATCTGGAATGTCTTCTAGTGGAGTAACATTTTGTTCAATCACTATGTCCACTTCACCGTCACCATAATTTGTAGTTTCTCCAGCTACTTCAGATGTTGGCAAAATCTCTTCATTTGTTAGTATTTCGATGGGTGCCGGTTCACTTGTGTTTCTTGTAATGTCTTTATGTTTCACTTGTGACTCACTAGTTTCGGGAGAAGGTGGTTCCGCAATATTACTCGAAGTTTCTTGTTTTGAAACAGGATTCGCAATCACACTGACAATCCCCGTCATTAATAATAATATTAAGTGCGCGTTCATTTTTTCTGAAAAATATATTTAACTTGATAACAATATGACGAACACAAGCTAATAAATGTGAAATATTTCTAGTAACGTGGTCTTATATTATACATGGATCGGGGTCAAAGAAAGGTGCATGGTGAACATACAAATTTTATTTGTAAATAAATCCATTGTCAGGCAACTCGGTAATTCCTCAAATATCTCAGATACTTAAACAAAGAAAATAATAAATATCTTGTATATGTATGTATAGTAAAAAGCTTGACGCATTATAGAAGACATATTGCGTCCCGCAGTACCTAATTAATAAATGAACTGAATGAATTTTTTAAACAAAAAAAATACAGTCGAATTGAGAACCTCCTTTTTTTGAAGTCGTTTGAAAATCACTTGTGGGTTGAAATTAGAAGTAGGTAAGAAAATCTAATAGGTGTAAGTAGTCGCACAAATTAACAATCCCAAAAAAGCGTTATCGAACTCAATATACTACCTACGCAATGCACAAATGTAAATGCGTATATTTTTACTACATATAGGTAGTCATTCAAAAAGATTAATTAGATATATATTTATATTTTACAGAAAAACGGCCTCACACGGATTTTCTTAATCGGGGGTTCATTGACAAAAACACAAACACCCAGACCGGGAAAAACAAAGAAAACCTAATTATGTTCAGTGAAAAGGTAAAACTAATGAAAATGTAAAATCTATATATGTACTTACATAATATCTGTCAGGGCAACGATTCCGGTGCGGTCGATTTTCTTGTCTTTGAGACTGGTAATTCCTTCTCTGAGCAGTCTGAGCACTCGCTTTTTCGCTGCGCTCTCTAAGTTTTTTCATGGCAAATCGTGGTAAGAACGGATTCTGAGATTCGGCAACTTCCATCATTTCTCCAGCATCTAAGTGCTGTTTTAAATTCGTAGATTCCTCAATTGGCTTTGCACCAACGAGTATAAAAAATATGAAACAAAATAAGCAAATCAACTTGATACTGGACATTGTGGAGGTAAGTTTATAAAGTGTGCTTAATTTTTACGGAGGCACACTGATTCAGCGGTGGCTAATCCCTATGTATCTAACTTCGAGTAAGTGTTCATGTTTTATAGGGACGCTAATTACGGCAGATGACACACATCTGGTGCATCTGTTTACCTTATGGTATTTTAGGAAATATAACGGGTCATACGGTCACTTCCAATTAGCACGTTCTCGACTTACATTCATAGGCCGGTGCTGCACAACGGTAAAACCTACATTGTACTATACTCAGACTAACGGACACTAAAGCCCATGTCTACAGTGAGTCAACTTGTTTTCCGTTTAATAGGTAGTTATTCTTTTTGCATGTTATGAAATGTATAAGACAACAAATTTGATAACCTGAGTCATTTTTGTAACAATAGCTTGTCACGGTTTTGTATGACAAAAACGATTACACAGACGAAGTACATAATTATCATTGTTTATCATGCTCATGTTGAAGAAATTATAACATAATAATATCAGCCAATATATAAGGCAATGACCAATCTATATACTGCTTTATACATTATTTTGAGTTCCGGAAGTCGATAAACTCACGTTTTTGCGACAAAAATTTAAACACGTAATATGTTACATTATATCACAACACTACATTACCGATTAGGTACATTAATAATAAATAAATATTTACCGTATAAAAAGTTTTTATATTACATATGAAGACATAGCTTCATAAGTAATATAATATAATAAAGAAGAAAGAAAAATATAATAATGAAAGAAAGAATATAACAAGGAAAAACATTAGATTGTAATATATAAAAACGAAAGCTCAAGTCTTGAGACTGTAATTTTAAATCATTTTAATCCAATTTTAAACCCGGACAATACCTAAGTTTGGCGAGAACTGTACTTATTGATACTAATAATAACTTTAATACTAATGGATCTTATACTTCTTTTTGTAAATACATAGGTACTTATAATATACATATAAGAAACATCCTGATAAACACAAGTCCATCACAAATATTTTGTGTCCTGTAAGAATCGAACCCGAACTGATCACCGCAGTCTGGTACTCGAACCACTAGACCACAGACGTCATCGTCATACAGATTTACTTACAGACCTTTAACGCCTTATAATATTAGCTTTATCATCTAACGAAAGAGTGATCTGCAGAATCTTGTATTGTCTCACCTATCCAACAAACTACTAGGAGCTTGTATTTTTTAATGAAGGAAAAATAACTGGACTAGGAGCTTCTTAAAAACGCTCCCATTTTTAATAATATTTTACCGAGGCCTAAAACTCGTTTTACTTCCTAAATTTCTCGTGATTAAAAACACAAGGCAGACTAGAAGAGAGAAAGATACAGATTTACCTGGCACATACCCAATTTAATCATGAAAAATGGAAACTTACTAGGTACGTGAAACTGCTACCTGAAACTGCTGTAAATAAGCTATCGCTTGAAATTGCTTGCTTGCCTTATTTTAGCTTATTTAAGTTACTTCTGGTTCTGCTACCCAGCTCGTAGTATGCAGCTGGAATCCTGGATTTACAAATTGGAAATCACAGATGCATGTTAATTTTATTTATATAAACCTACCCTACCCCTACCCTACCTACCCTAAATATTCGTTTAATTATAATTAGTAGGTATACAGTTACAATTAAATCAGACGCACTATGAATTTGAACACCCGACAGTTTATTTATCAGTCATTGTCAAGGTGGCCAAGAGTCATGAGGTTATTATGACGCCACTGTACACAACTGTACCTACAACACTAATCAAGTTCTGAACCTAAACAAACAGGGAATTCTTGAAATATTAATATGTATAATCTCAATAAAAACTGTTTGCACAATACTTCGCAATAACATCATTGAAATTGTAATCTCGCGTAGGTACTTTACGTACTAACGTACGCCGCATGCTATAGGTAGGTGCGTTCCTATAACTATTGAAATAAATATATACTTAGCTATAGTACCTATAAGCTATTGACGTAAAGAGCAATATTATTTTAATAATTATAATGTACCTTTATTATTACTACCTCGCGTCATTAACCTAGTACCTAGCTAATATCGGGCCTAAGCAGAACCGCTACGCTTGTAGTCTTGGGTCCGATAACCGATTCCGAGTCGAGCAGTGTTGGATTTTACTATGAAGTTCTCAGTAGTTGCCCAGAGTTTGGATTTAAGCCCGGTTTATGGATTATGGCAATAATAATTCGTACATGGGACCTAAACATACCGGCTGTGGATGTTGTTTTGATTTTAAGGTCTGGTCCCAAGCATGCAGCTAACTCTTACTTACATAAGTCAGTATTAGCTGCAGGCTTTTCGAATTCACGTGTGGATCAAAATTGTAATTTACTGGACGGCCCAATGGTAAAAAAGCCTTGTGAAAGTAGGTACATAAATGTATAAACTACTTTTATCCTTTTATGCCTTCGAAGTAGTAAATACTATATTATACCTAGTTGTTACTACAATGGATTTCTTCGGTTAATTAATTTGACGTTTCGTTGAAAAATTCGTTGTTACAGAGCAACGAATTTATCGGTTTGACAGTATAATTATTAAATAATATTATCTATGCTCTAATTACATTGCAAGACAGTCAAGTCTATTCTGTAGGTCAACAACTACTACTTTGTATTTATATATTTGTTTAGGTACATTTTATATATATATATATTGCAATTATCCACTATTTCTGAGCACATACTCGTAGAAGTACCTACATTTAGTGTGCACGTGAGTCTTGGTCACTCAATCTGTCACACGTAGAAATCATCACATGATTGATTTGAACAATAGACGACACGTGCTCTTAATTCGGTACTTACTTACTAGTAGATATGAAAACGTTGGGCACTTTTTTTAATGTAGGTGTTGCTTGTGTATTTTTTAACTGACTAATATTACGCCTACACAATAAAACATTTTTTTAAGTACTCCCTTAGAATCGTCGAATTGTTTTTTTACAAAAACCAATGCTTCGTTTAAAAAATATAATAATTCGTTCTCGTTACCTTCCACAAAAGATATAATTAGTCACTCTCCATCGAAGCATAGAGACAAGAGCTCGCAGTAATATATTATGCATGCATGTAATTTGAGGCATGACAATTTTTGTAATAGTCCTTTAGTTGGTCGTCGATGTTAGTAAATAAATGACAGACTAACAAAAATAAATGATCATTGAACTCAATCATGCGACGTACTTTTAAAGGACGTTCTTATTTTTTTGTACCTTATAACTAGGTGGGTAATTAGTTACAATCAATTTTTTTTGCAATCGAATTTATTTTACCAATAACGATCACACCAACCCAAATTATTTGCAAAAACTTTTAATTTTTAACTTACCTACATATCGAAATACTTACTTTGCTCTTGACAGGTTAAACACACTACTGGGTATTCGGAAACCTGTGTAGGTACTTACTTACTTATATAGCAAGGAAAGATTATTCATTTATTTAATATTCATATCTGGGGCAAAACATAACATTGAAGTTATTTCCGCAATCAGAGAGTACTTATTATAACACCGTGGAATCTACAGTTTTGCGACTACGCGGATCTAAGCAAACCGGAACAATAGTTTCAGTCGCTACCGAAGAGACGCTTGTCAAGAAATATGACCAAAACTATAGCGACAGGGCTTCTTTTTTCTATTAAGTGTCCGTGACTGAGTGCCAAGAGATCCCGAATCATAGGTCCACAGCCACTCAGTTCAACCAATTCTTAATATTATTAAAGTTAATTAATTTTCGAATATATATACATATTCAATCATCATTGCTTTTGCTCCCTCTCCTCCGGGACTGGACACCGCTGGGTAAAACGTCCTTACTTACCCACAAAGTTTTAAGAACGCTCCACATCCATAAAAACTACACACATTTTATAACTGTACCTTTAACATTGTTTTAGAACCTAGATTTTTCAGTCTGGTGCGTACCTACCTACCTATAGCTAACAAGAATAAAAACTTTTGATATATCTATATGTAGGGTAGCTATATTCGCCAAATACTAGGTATACATATTCTATTTTGTCTGTAATTTGTTGCTGGACAGATTTAGAACTAGAAACTTCACATACGTTTAAAAATATTTGGCATTATAATCATTTCTTCCCTGAGATGTCACCTACCTACATGATGTGCTGACTGCTAAGATTAATCATTGTGAATTACCCGTTAAGTAAGTACGTATGTCGTTGGTATAGCTAGTAATTTCCTCGTTGATTTTTAAAGATTCTAGTCAAGTAGTCTTTGGTATGCCCCAAGGTTTCATTTCAGGTCCTTTATAAATTGCATTAAGAATAACAATCACAGACGAATTTTGTGCTTTGAAACTCCTATAAGCCATCTTTTTGTATTTTTAAGATTACCAGTTATTTTAATCAAGGCAGGTAAATATTCGAACGCGGGCAGGACACTATGACTTGGCTCCGCTGATTTAGCGGTCATAGCGTCTGGTGTATTAAACTAGAAGACGCAGGTTCGAGTCATGACCGCGAGTCGATTTTTCCTACATTAAAGTAATTCATATAAGCTGGTAAAATGACAGGTCACGTTTTATAATTTGCTACTAAGCCGCTCTACTTTTGGCTATAAGCAATACAATTTAATAGTATGTGAACTATGGTAATAATGGCCTCTTATTCACGCACAAATTTTTCACGGTACGGCACTCGAGTCGTGTTTTCGCCTCGTATGTAGCACTATGGAAATTTGTTGTTAGACACGGTGGATCGGTGGTAGGTAGCACCCAACGAGTAGCACCATATGCGTAGGGAACAATGTACTCTGTGGTAGGGTAGTGTGGTGGCACTGTAGGCACAGTGCCACCACACTACCACAGTGTAATAAATCTCTTACATTATGACACTACCAAGCCTACCAAGATGGAGTATCACGACATCTGACGGGATAATGAGGTACCTGCTTAAAAAAGGCTTCACATTCTGTCTCTTCCACTAGACAACCGTCAATTCAAGATGTCGCTAGCCAGATTGTTCCGCATTAATCTTTCATAATTATTTTTTTTATTTTGTCTATAATGCTAACCGCATGAAACCAATTTTACTTCCAGCAAGCGACACGTGGTTTTAATAAGTGAGTGCTCAATTTAGAGAAGATCTGGAAAGGTTTCTGCTGTCGAAAAGGACTGTGCATTGCAATAGTAAAAATATTTTCTTTTTTTGAATCTGCCAAAAATTAAGCATAATAGTATGTATATGTATACTTGTAAGTTGTAGCAAGTTAGCAACAGTATCCACCTAACGCTACGACAACTAAATAATTGCGTCTTTGCTTAGACAGACAAGTAGGTACTGCACTGAATACCGCGATACTCAGGTTCCATACATGAAACATTTGAGCTTAATGAGCGCGTTGTCACTCTGGCACATCACATATGTTTCTATTCAAGGTTTGCCAAGTTCATTGATTAAATGTTGACGTAAGAGGCGTCGCGTTGAGGCGAGCATGTCGTGGTGCGCTCGGCACTCGAGCACTCTGGATAGCCTGAGGCACAACAAGCCCGCTCACATCAGTCGGTCGGCGCTTCGCCCGCTATTAGTCGTCGGTCGTCACGGCCACACCGCCACCGCTTGTCGACGTATACACGCACTATCGATCGCTTCATTCACAATGTTTTGAAGTATTCTAAAGAAATCACCAAACATACCGACCGGCCTTTATGGTGCTATACAGTAAAGTTAAATCCAAAATGTTGTAATTATGTATACGAGACACTAGATACTATTACCAGCAATTTTTTATTAATTCTAAGTGAACACTTGAAGAACATTTTTAGAGCAGTATTATTATTTTAAAGTTACTTCCAGCTTTTGTTATTAGTGAAACCAATTTCGCCATGAAGGATAAGAAAAAAAGGTAAGTTTTACAAACAAAGATAATAAAAAAACTCAATCTGAAATTTTAATAGTAAAATAAGTACTTGCTTTCATTTTAACTAAACGGTTTATGCTTCATGCGACCCCAATTATTCACGATGTTTCAGTTTGACTAAATTTGAGGAGATTTAACAACAAATATCAGCACGTTTAAACGCATCGGTTTCTCGATGACGGTTGCGCCGTTCCTTCCTTTCGATTCCTTCGTAGTGAGCAACTGAGCAATAGTTACATTTTAATTTAATTCATTAATTAAAAATAAGTTTCCTTGATTAGTGGAATTAAATAATGACTCAGTAAACTGAAAATACATAGGTGTACTAATTCATAATGAATGAAATAGAAATGTCAATGACATTGAAACGTAGAGCTTGCTCTCTACTCTCTACAGAATTGGCAACCATATGCCAATTGAGAGCGAGCGCTACGTTTACGTTACGGGGAGGCAGCACTCAGCAGGATACGTTGGACTCTCACTGACTAAAAACTGCACTAGCTATGTACTTGCCCCTTGCCCGATGCGTTATGGTCATGGGATCAGGAACATTTACCACGACCACGACGGGAACACTGAGACCTAAAAACTGCCTTTAACCCTGACCTAATAATAATTACCAACACCACGACGTGAATACTTAGTATTTAATTCAGTATTAAGTAGGTATGTTTTCTAGGTCTGTCTCCAAGTGTTATGGTTCATCGTATGTACCACCCACAATAATTCCTATTTCTAGCCACTTACAATTTGGCAACTATCATTGTCACGTTTCGGTTTATTACCTAACAGTAATGACAGTCAGTAATAATGAGCAAAAACTATTTCTTTGTTATAAAAATGCAAGAGCATAAAAGAAAACAGAAATCACGCAGATAGCACGAAATTTTACAAAGTCACTGAAAGAAACTGTTCAGTTTCTTTTCATAACTAATTATCATTACCTTTTTTTTTATTTCTCCAACCAGCGTAAATACCTATAAAGTCAATAGAATCTGCTCATTTCGTAACTACCTACACTACATAAAAACAAAAAATATTTGAAACACTGACATTTTATTCTTATAATATAATATATTATATATTATTAGGAAAGATTTGATTGTTTGTATAAAATAGGCTCCGAAACTACTGGACCGTTTTGAAAATTTCTTTTAGTGTTATATAGCCCATTTATCGAGGATAGGCTATATATTATCACGCTACGACTAATAGAAGCGGAGTAGCAATGGAAAGTGTTGCAAAAACGGGGAAAAAGGTAATCAAGACCACGCGGGTGAAGCCGCTGGCGGAAAGTTAGTTATGTATATTTGAAACAACTAGTCGACGGTGTAATTTGGTGACCTACCTCGCCTATTTCTTCAGTTTTCATAGGATGTAAACTAAGTAAACCTTTTATCTTATGGATACCTACCTACTTTTTAAATTTTTACAGAGTAGTCGGAATTTAATACTATTTTTTTTTTGGGAAGTTTCATAAAATGAGGCGAAGGCGAAGGCCGAAGTTCCATAATATGGGACCACCCATATAAATTTTATCGAAATCAGTCGAGCCTTTTTTTAAAAATAAACAAATCTAAAAGTTTTATACCTAGATGATATTTCGTTTACTCCGAAACCTTGCCGTCTCATTGGAGCAGTGCGTTTATTTGACCTACCAATTAGTATTTAAAACATAAAACCCTTCCTTCGGCTTTTTGCCGTGTCGTCGGGTAAAAATACATCTACTTTTCACAAATAAAAATAGCTTCTAAGGCTATTAAACTAACTATGCTGCTAAACTAAATTAAATTATTAGCCTAAGGCTGAGATTCAGAGAAGACACTCAGCATGAACTTACGCTTCCGCTTGTACTTATGTCAAATTGTAATACAAATTTGACATACGGAAGCCTCACTTTACGCTGAGCATCGTCTCTGAATTTTAGCCTTAGTTCCTGGGTGTTTATGAAAGCGGTTCGATTTTTATTTTTTATTAAGCGGTCGAGCAGGTTACTTTTGTGGTCAACGAAACCCGCTCTACCTGCGTCCATTTTTTTTTGTAAGTACAAGTATTTTGTTGAAGCAGTTTGCTTCTATAAGTCATCCTTCAAAATTCTTATCTCCATTATGCAGGTACATAATAACTAACATACACGATCATTTATAATTAACTAGATTTCCGCCAGCCAGCAGCTTCGCCCGCGTGGTCTGGATATTTCTTATAACTTTCATCCCCCGTTTCAACCCCTTACAGACCTTTTTTCGCATTAAAAATTAGCTTATGCCTTTCTCAGGCTCTAGACTATCAGTGTACTAAATTTCATTTAAATCGGTTCAGTAGTTTTAGCGTGAAAGCGCGACAGACAAACTGACAGAGTTACTTTCACATTTATAATATTAGTAAGGACTAATGCGAAAGCCCGCTGTTTAATTTTAAAATAAGGAAGTTCCGAAGAACAAAATATAAAATTTTACTAATGTTCGATCCCAAGGCCATTTTTTTTTTAAGATTTATATTACATCATCATCTTCGTACCCTTGTCCCAATTTATCTGAGGTTAGCGCAGCAGCATAATTTATTATTTTCTTCCATTCATCCCTGTCAGCCGTCACCTTCTCATTCACTCCCTTTTTTCATCATTTCAGCCTTACTTAACGTTTTTATTCTTATCTATTTCTACTGTACCTATCGATTTTGCTTCTCTATCAAAAAAATTAAACCACGTTCTGTCCAAGTCTTCTGCCAATAGCTTCAGGCATGGACTTTAAATAATGTACGAAACCAGTTTTATCTCGCGTGTTTTTAGTTACGAAACGTAAGTCGTAACGAAATTGGCGAAACGGCTCCCGTTTAAGCACCTATTTTTTTATTCATATTTGTTTTGAAAATATACAAAACATTAGGTAAATTAATATTTAAAATTAGGTACCTATATTCTCTTGCAGGCTTCTGCAATACTTTTAGACGCACCTATACAAATAGAACTTGTATTCATAATGATAAAATATAACTCCAATATTAGTCATAATTATGTATCGAAGCAAATAAAAAAAGATGTAGGTAGGTACCTATCATACAAAATAAAATATGTCTAAGGTATTTGTCTAAATATGATCCTAAAATATAGTATATTAGACTTGTTTATTGTCACGACACTGAAAGCACAGATTGTATAGATTCTTTCTTTGGAGCCTCAACTACCTGAAACTGGGATTTTATTCCCGATACTAAAACGGTGGGCAACTATTTTTTATATCTAGTATTAACAACTAATGGAAAAATCATAAAAGAAATACCGTAAAATCCGTTAGAGTAGATATATACAAGCGAATAGAGAACGAGAGCATACGAGAGCCACATCCTCCTTAAAGTTGGTTAAAATAATTTTAAAAATCGATGACAAAGGATAAAATTATACAGATAGGTATCTTCCACGACAATTAAAAAACCTAAAAGGTCGAAATCATATCGGTCATCACCATCTTTGGAGGTCTTATTGGTTTACCTGTTACTTTTATTACGCAATTTTATCTAGATCGTGATATAGCTTACATGTATTTGATGCGCTTTAAAAACGTTGCTTTGAACTTTGATTCAAGGTTTTACTTATATTTAAAGTAAAAAAGAAAAGTTTAATACGTATATTAATAATGAATATGTATGAGTATGTACCTACCCATCGCATTCTATTTTTCTCTTTATATTTCGTAATTATATGTAATACCACTGAATAATAATAAAGTGTGTCTACTAGTGTGTAATAATAACTAAACGAAGATAATTTCCTGGAAAATGGTGATTAGCCTTGAACTCTATATTATGTCATGTATATTTGCGTTGTCTAACTGTAAAAAGAAACATACCTTTTCATCCCCCCATCTCGGAAAGAGTATTTTTACTCTTCGATATCTGAGTGCAAAAGTTGTTTTTATCCTCTAGAGAGACAAAGTAAATTGAATTTAGAACATCGTGCTTTTAACCCCATGGCGCCGAATTAGGGTTTCTGCTCGAGAATTCCCGAGTCGGGAATTCTCGAGAAATTTGTCTTTAGTCGAGACGGGAAAAAAATTTCAACGCTTCGGGAATTCCCGAGTTGTTGGCAGGAAAATGTTTTGTTTAATTAACCGACTAAAAATCGGATGTTATCATTTCAAAGGTTTATCTAGAGGCAATGGCAGCAAAAGGTTTAATTTATTTAACCGACAAAAAATCGGAGGTTTATCATTTCGGAGGTTTTTATATAGTTTTTTACGTAATTATGTTCCCCGATATTTCCGTCAAATGTGGACCGATTTCAAAAATATACCAAAAAATTCAAAAGTGGTGGTCCCATTTAAAGTTATCTCTGATGGTAGAAAAACAGGGAATTATTAATTTTTATCTATTGAATTTTCACATGTTAATTGATTGTACCGAAACTTGGTAAATCCCTATATACAGCGTGGGCAGAAAATCGTGGATCAAACGAAACAGGGCGATGGTTGGGGTTATTTGCAGTAAAAAATATGTCTCGAGCAGAGCTCTAACTTGATCTCCTTAAAAGTTATGACTATTTGAGTGTTTTCTGAAGAAAAACCAAAATTAGTAGTAAATAGGTAATTAGACTAAAATGGGTACCTATTTTAAAACAATAAATGGTGTCTAATTGGTTCTAGGTAATGTATCATCACTACAAAAGTGCTTTTATAATAGTAGGTGCCAAGATTTTTGAGTATTGGAACTTTTTTCAATACCTTTTAAGTTTCACGAAAAAATATTTGTAACTTTAGAACGTTACTGTAAAAAAATATGTACTACGCAAAAATGACCCTGTAGTAGAAAAACTTGCTTATTTAATGAGGATTAAAATGAGGTATAACACATAGCTGTTGGTTGCGAAATTATTATTTTATGTTCATTTTTTCATAGCAAGGTCTAAATAAAGTAAATCGGAGAATAATCAAACATAAGTTAAATCTGACTGTAGTATTTATTTCATGAGTCTTTTATTTTACGAAATAGTTAGTTCGGACCCTTGGCTATGTTTGGCAATGTTTGTAAATCGGAGGTTAGTCAAAAACAGCTGTTACATACTACCATACCATCACGCCTGTATTCCTCGAATTTTCCACAGTTCGCCGGTATGATTAGGTCCCATGTAATAGGGAACGAGCCTATTAAAGTAACCAAAAAATTACCATTTCATTTAATTGATCTCATCTATCAGTCTCATTTGTATTAAAGTAAATATTTTAAAATAACATCGTTTTATAAAAAAAATACCAAATTTCTCGAGAGACTCGAGAAACTCGGGAAATCCTTGTCGAGAATTCTCGTGCCTCGGGAAATGAAAAAGGTCGAGAAACCAGAAACCCTACGCCGAATTTATCGTACAACTTTTTTTTAATTTGTTAAAACCTCAGACTTGGAACCTTCCCTAGGTTCCGAGTCTGAGGTTTTAACAAAAACGCAACAAAGTATCGATATGTGTTGAAAATATCAGTATCGATACTGATATTTTTATTTAAAAATATCGATATATGGGCGATATATCTTAAAAACCAAATTATAAAACAGCAAATCAAGTCGACCAAAAACAAAAAATACATTAAATATAATTTATTAAAAAGATGTTAGTATAAAAAAAGTATTCCTTTTTGGGATTTTATAATCTTAAAACGTATAAATGTTTATTGGTCTGTAAAAAATATTGATATTTATACCTTTCCGATACTTTGATGCATCGATATATCGAAATATTAAATATCGCTCAAAAATATCGATACATTAAAAAAATAATATCGATATATCGATGTATCGATATTTTTTCAAAAAGCCGATCGAAACCTTCTTGTTGTACTTTTTAAGTCACTAACACCAACATTACAGTACCTAACAAATTATTACACTCAAGTAATTGTAGCAACGTTACTTTCAATTTCTCCTAATTGCTATAATTTAAAGAATATTCTGTAAAACTTACCTATCATATAGTAGTTAATACCTAAACTGAAATAAAAGTATCTTGTGGTTGTAAATGTTTTTTTAGTCATTTCCTCGCTGAGGTGGGATGAAAAGTTACGTGTTGCACTCGAGTGCAAAGATTTTTCACCTTGTGCCCTTTTAATTCCCTCGCTGACGCTCAGGATTCTAATTTTAGAATCCTTCGCTTGCTCGGTCATCAAAATTGAGCAAGCGGTTAAAAAGCAACTTTGCACTCTTGTATAACAAATAACTATTACTAAACACTAGCTTCCCGCTAGCGGCTTCGCCCGCGTGGTCTCATACCCCCCCCCCCCCCCCCCCCGTTTTTACCCGACTGCCGAAGGAGGGTTATTTTATCATTGCCATGTAAAGTGACGCCATACATTTTTGACAAAACAGCGCAGCAATGATAACAGATCACTAACAAATAATAATGTATCGTCGAACAGCGAACAGCCAAATAATTCTGCTAGCCTAAGCTGTTATCTGACCCCACATAAGTTGATAACGCAGCACAATAATTAAAAATATTACTTGTTGGTATAACAGTAACATGTGTGAAAAATTATACAGGTTCTTAAAAATAAATATCGATACTAAATAACCGAAAGAAGGGTTTTATAAACCCTTCCTTCGGTTTTTTGCCGTATTGTCGGGTAAAAAAATACTGTGTGATTTTAAAATACTTAGGTAAATGCCAAAATTTAAGTTAAAGCTGCTATTTAGGTATACGTTGCCTACTCATAAGTGACCACTTTTGGATTTTTGTCTTATAAAAACCTTATGGATTTTTCTATCGGTTGAGAAACTAGGTCCTTTAAAAAAGAGAAAGTTTGAACCCTATTATAAAAGTTACCAAAGCTTTGATATCCAATCGTCTATCCATATAGATATCTACTTAGCAGGGTTTGTTGTACCTCATCTAGGGAAGTACTTACAATGATGCTGAGGGTTAATATAATCATAGACGGGATGAAGAAACTCGTTATGAATCAAAATGTGACAATATAACAATAGATGTGTGCAAATAAATAATATATAGGATGTATATCTCATTATAGAACACAATAGATCATAGTCAGCAGTGACGCCACCACTGAACTGTTATTGTAAGCCGGCCGTACCTTATTATTACGTAACTTTAGTAATTTACCGACCTGTTGGTTCGGTGGTATACAAATCAAATAGGAATACAATACAGTACGATTGCAAAACGTAGGTTTTGCTATTGTACACTCATATACTAGAAACTCACATAAAATTGATGAGAAAATTTTATAGTGCGGTGTGTCGGACGTCGCGTCGGTACACGCATACAAGCTAATCACGTGCATGGAATATAAATAATGCTGCTAACTACTTTTCTTTGCAAACACTTGAAACAGTATTGATTTTACTACACAAATAATAGGAACAACGCATGTAACTGTAACAGTGCCAAATTACAGAATACTAAAAGCGAAACATTTTCAACGACGACGATTTTATGTAATCTGTAGAAGTGTTTTGGACACATCTTGGCTTTAGTCAGTCAAAAAGACTTTTAGTACGAATTTTCAGTCGAACACAACTGTTAGGTATGTACATCAGTTTTACCATTAACTATATCACCATCAGTGGCAGGACTTATCTCACAAACTTTTACTCATTAAAATAATACGGGATACATTCTGCATACATTTCCCATACATTCTGGTATACCTATCAATGATTATAGTGTAGGTACTTACTTTAAATTGGTCCTTGTGATATCGCAATCATCGCAATGTCATTCGAATTAAGTGCTTCAGTACATTCAGTACATAGTTTAAATTATTTGTTCACTACTCTTCCAAACGCGAATGTTTTACTTGAACCTAGAAATGACGTCCACTCGGTATCATTCCGATTGCAATTAAAATTTTGGAAATAAATTACAAGCAAATAAGGACACAATTTCTCTATGGGAAACTACTAAATGAAATGGTTCTTATGCTTCAGCAGTATTCATTAATAAAATAATAGGTCTACCATGATACTTCCGCTATACACGTTGATTTACCTATTAGCTAGGCACTTTAAATATCAGGTCAGGGTCGTCTACAAAAATTCACACGTTAGGTACGTCGATACGTGTACGGTGTATTAAATGAATATAAGGTACCTTTGCAGCCATCCACACACGGGGCAGCCGATCACTTAGTTACAGAAATAAGTTAGAAAATATATCTGCGATTGTCTGGTAGGTACGGCTGAATATTTATGATTAAAAAGTATCCTAACCTCATTCGTCTTTATGTAAGAAGTTTTTAGAAATTACGATTTCAAATTGGGTCTCTCACCTCTTAGCTTCACCAGAATAAAAAATTAAATATGTAAGTTATGCAGGTAATATACTTGGGAGCAAATAAATCGAGCCGCTTCGTTTTTCGTAAATATTTTTGGTAATAGGAAAAGTATCAATTCGAACCATATATCGCCTAAAAGTTTATTGAATAACCTACCTACGGGTATATTATTGAATAATAACCTTACTGAATGATAAATTATTGACTCTGAAAGAAAAATGCTAATTTTCATGGAATATTTAGTAGGGTTAAAACACTCCAGAAAACACTAAGGGCCTGTTGCACCATCTCTGCTAACCGCCGGATGAATTGTTTGACCGCCTCTCCTGATAAATCCCCGTTAAATTAGTTGGTGTTCCATATTTTCATTTATTTGGCAGTTAGCGGCCATCCAGAGGTGGTGAAACAGGCCCTAAAAATAATACCCATAACGCGTGAAAAAAACAAAGTGGCTCGATTTTTTTGCTCCCAAGGGTAACCTACATAACTTACTTACTTATTTAATTTTTTATTCTAGTGAAGCTAAAAGGTAACAGATCCGTGCAATGACAAAGCAATGACGATTTCAAATCGTCATTGCTAAAAACTACGTTCGAAATTCTAATCATAGGTACAACTACAGAGTAATTTTAACCCTGAAATTAAATGTAAACTATGAAGTGTTATCAAGAGAGAGGTTAACACGCGCGGAGGTAAGGTTAAGGATAGACAAAGTATTATGATAAATTAGAGAATTCGGACTTATTATGTTTGCACGACTTTCCTTACAACTGTCGTTTTAAGAAAAATACCAATGAGTCCGACCTATTGCTTTTTTTTTCATTCAAACTGGACCTTTGAACCACAGTCATTGCATCTTGGATCCAGGATTTCAAAAGCAGGTGGGGATTTAGTGCGACGAAAAAATAGCATGCAATAATTTATTCAGTCAGAACGGCGGCGGCGGCGTGCTGGTCGGTTCCTTGACACTTATGTATGGAAGTGAATGTCAGATTTTTGGGTATGGCAGAAGAAATATGAAAGTAGAATAAATGCTGTGGAAATGCATCTTACTAAGTACCTATGTGCGTTGCTTCATAAAGGCTTCGACTCGTATAGAAGAAGAATATGTTGAAAATTTGAAATAGTATGTTTGAAATGGGGTGGGTGACTAAAAATAAAAAAAAAATGCCAGTGCAGGCGCCACCTAGAGCGAACGCCCTAGCAAGATATACAGAAAACCTTATCGGTGAGGTCCTTCAAAAAGGTCAGCAGGTGCGATGTAGTACATAAGCAACCGGCGCGTGTGTATAACAACTAACAAGATATAGAATGTGGACAAAGCTCAGGAAAGAAGTATGCAAGATTGCATTCCTTTCCTGCATGTCTCTTTAGTTTCTGCATAATTCTATGAGATCAGCGTGAGTGTATTTATATATATATGCACTAAAAAAAAATATGAAGATGGGACTTATTTTAATTGCCCGCGTCCATTAGGATGGCATGTCCTTACCGCCTATCATTAGTATTATGACGTATGATTGCATCGTAACGTAACGAGCAACAGACGGGGTTAAGGGTTAGCTTGATAACAGTATTTTTTTACATTACACCAGTCGCAGTACACTTCTACGGGAACAAGACGTCAAGACCTTAAGGGCCTAACCTGTGTTTGTACCATTTAAAATGGTCTTCACCATTTTCGGTTTTGCTATACATTTTAAACGGAAGTTTAGGATCGTTAAGGTACAGAGGTGAGTGAATAATTCTTAGTATATACCTATAGTATAAGACAGTGCATTTGCAAAATAGCGTCAAAGAATATGATAGAAGCGACCTACAACTACAACGGCCTGGCTTATTATTGTAAGTCATTTCCTTCAATCTCATAAAGAATTACATTGCTTAACTACATACACATAAGTTCTTTGATGCACAAGTTGTAAACAAGTCAGATTGCCAATGTTTCTGGTTTAATTTTATGTGTAGACTTTATTATGCGTAAGAAAGACTTCGTTTGTCAACAGTCATTGATTCAAAGACGTCTAGGCTACCCATATCATGAATATCGTTATAAATCTTACATCATAATTGTCATCCTACAGTTGTCATGTAGGTACCTATATTTTGTTATTACAAGGCATTCGGTTGAAATGTTCATAATTGAATCAATGACTGGTAGCTTCGTAATAAACAACTTTATTATTAGGTACATAAACGGCTGACCTGAACTTTGATCGAATAACTTTTCATGAGCCGGTTTAGTTATACTTCGTTTCTATTCAATTGGTAGAATCTATAGGTACCTACAAAATAATAATTTTCCTTATAATTACCATGAAAGAATGTGAAATTAAAATCCTGCACACACATAACAGGCATTACGAACCATAAAAATCAATCAGTACCGCTTGAGTATCAAACGATAAAACTGATTTCTATGTAATTAATTAATTTTATGCACACTTCTACCAAAACGATTATTTGATTATGTACAGTCAGCAACGAAAGTAGCTGAACACTAAAAAAACTTCAAAACGCTTTAACATCTTTAATATTCAGAATTCACTGACCCTTGAAGGCAGTACAAATTCTCATAATGGAGGACAATTATATGTTTTACCTAAGTCAAAATCGAATGAACAGTTTTGGTACTGTGATGTTTTTAAAGTTTCGCTGTGTTCAACGACTTTCGTTGTTCACTGTACCTACTCAGTAGTAGTACAGGGTACCTACCTACATTTTGTTATGTAGGTAAACTTAAGTTAATTATAGGGTCCAACTTGGATGTCACATTCCAGCAGTAGTACCTGTAGGTATATTAAAAGCTGTCCATAATTTAACTGATAATGTGAAATTTTATCGTGGGAATTTTACGATAGTAGATTATCGACTATTAGACCACCGACTACCGACACGAAATTAAGAGATAAGTATCAAACGGTTTATGTTTATTTCATCACTTCACTGTCTCCTGATTGTCAATTATTAATTACTAAAGAATGAGAACAATCGTAATTATACCATTATTCATCTACAAACAATAACAATAATGTCACTACAGTCACATATGTATTTGTATTGTGTATAACATTACACAACTACCAATGATATGTGTATTTTATTAAAATTAAGAGGTCGACTACGACTACCCTGAACTCGAATGCGGGTAGATTGGTATTTGACACTGACATCAAACTGCCTTCTTCTTCTTTGGGTGCCGCTCCACTAATGAAGGTCGTTCCATGAAACTAATATGTAATATCAAACTTCGTTACACTTCGTTTACTTCGGTCGGTCTTTCTTGTACATGTAAACTGACATTACTTAACGACAAACTTACTGATATCTTTACATAGTAAAAAACAAAGTCGCTGCCGGTGGATCTTTTTAAACTACGCAACGGATTTTAAATGCAGACTGCAGAAATAGACATAGTGACTCAAGAGGAAGGGTTATAATTATGTAGTACCTATAAATGTATAAAAAAATAGTAGTCAATAGAATGATTGGAATGGAATGAAAAATTCTAAATAAAAAAGAGAATCATAATTATTTGTTCAGAAAATATGTCGGAGATACTTTTAGAAAGAATCAGGTCATAAAAATCGTATTAAATAAGAAAAAATAAAAGGTTATGTAATTCGGTTTTTTAGAGAAACGGCAAAGCGAATAACTTATGACAAAGTTCCTTTATTAGAACAAACCACCTCGATAGATGATGTCTAAGTTTGACAATTGTAATAACTATGTGTATTATGTAAAAGCCCCGTAGGTCGATGCGTGGGAAATCACACCAACTGTACCAATAAGGTTAATAATTTTTGTAGTTATCAGCAATCTGTCTGCCCTCTGATGGGTATTTATCAAGAGCTATACTATAATTATGAGATTAGAGGCCTTTGTTTACTGGGTGGGGAAATGCTCATTATGCATGTTCAGGGATGCGAGGAGACGATTATGTCGGGCTGTCCGGCCAGGTGGCCAGCATACCGACTAAAACCACCACCACTACCGGCTTACACTTAGTTGGTAGTGGTGGGATCACGGGAATCGCTCTCGCATGCTTCGCGAACCCACCGCGGGCGTCCGTTGACGGACCTTCCTCAAGAGCCAGGTCCAATGGGCGACTGAGTCCGCCGCCCAAGGCCTTTTTGCAGCGGGACATTTATTAGGGGGCGGATGAGATTACAGCCCATGATATTTCATAGATGGGATCAACCGCAAGGATTATTATGTATTATGATTATTTAATCGCCAGTGTTTTTGTAATATACCTACCTACTTATAGATTTATGGATACACTTATAAGTACATATACTTTTCTGTGCTTTTGATATGAGGCTATAAATGATCCATTCAGATCATGTGACTACCCAAGTATAATATTCAGAGGCGACACTAAGCGTAAACTTACAGTTATAGTACCTACTTTACTTGGTAACTGTAATGTATACTTTCCGTCTTTTCAAGATACCTTTAATTAATTATCGATACCATTAATCATGATCTTAGGTATATAATTGATGATTGCACTAACGTTTTCTGTCCCTTACAGTGATGGAGCCCACGAGGCTATGCTGGGGGAGGGCCAAGTGCCGCAGATTGTCAGCAAGGAGACAAAGAAAGCAGACGAGTACGAAGCGCTGCAAAGCTTTCTGCGAAGTATCAGCTCCACAGCCACACTGCCGCCTTACGTGAAAGGCGAGACTTACTCCTCTACCAAAGGCGTATTTAACCAGGTAAGGCATCAGCCCATATCAATTATAGTGGATGAGAATAAAATCTTACGGACATCTTACGAAACTATTAATGAAGAAATGTGACTTCATACAGCCAACAACCATAAAATAAAATGACTACATGATGAACGATTTCTACAGCATGTGGCCGTTAGAACGGGTAATAACTGAACAACTTTGTAAGGAACTGGAAAACTAAATTTACAAAAGGTTTTTCACACTCAAGTCATTTTGTAGAAGTCAATGTTATCAAATCATGAAAAAAGGTACATTTCCGGGTACAACAAACGTGTAACAAAGAAAACTAAAAACATTACACACATGAGTTAGGACACACATGAGTTAGGATGTTTTATCTTGGTCTTAAAACAGAAAATGACCCTATTAAATATCTAAAAACTTGTGTCGGTCTACGGGCCAAACATCCTGTATATATCAACGAATTCTAAGCAAATAAAAAATGTTTGCCAATTGGGTCCAGTAGATATTAACAACTGTCGCTATGCAAATTCTAATTACAATATTGACTAACGATATTGACCTCAAAATTTGCATAGGAGTAGACTATCCTAATTCGTCAGCGTTATTGCATCACAAAGTCTTTAAAGTTACACGTGGATGACATTAGACATTTTTTTTTTAAGTATTGTATTATATATTTTTATATGGTCCTTGTTGCCTGAACTAAATGGAAAAATAATTTTGCACAAGTCCGCAAAAAGAAAAAGTGGCATTTATGCAGTAGCAGTGGGTAGACTCAAGCTGTGGATGATAATAATGATGATGTTAATGTTGCAACACAAACACTAAAACCAATCTGTGACGTTGAAAAGTTCGTAGCCAAACACTAACTAAACCATACTAGTTAAGAACTTTTCAACGTCACGTTTCACAGGGCTGGGGTCGGCTTTCGGTCTGACCAGATGCGGTTGAATATGATCAGTGTTTTACACGTAACGAGTTATACATATAGTCTTTGTTTACACGAAGTGACTGCCATCAGACCTCCGCAATCTAATTTTTGGGCAGTAGGATAGACTGGTTGTCAGGCTTTTTGGGCTTCTGGCTACCACTAAAGGTCGTCATAGGTGTTAGTATGACAACCTTGGCCGACGGTTTTAAGTGCTCTCCGAGGCACGGGGGGGTGTGATGGTATGGTATGGTATAGCGGGCTGTTTTCCGCAACTCCACGTCAATGCGCGTATTTTGCGTACGGGTGGGGATATTTAATGTTTACTCAAACCACCCTAACTCCTCAAGTAACGCCAGCACATTTCTGATGTTGCTGACGATCTCTCGGAGGGTACTTTTGTTTCCGAAGTACTTAGGAGGGGTGTGATAAAAATATGTGTTAAAAATTGTCACCCCAACATACAGACGGACCGCGGCAGATCGGTTGATCAGCGTAGTTAAAGTTAAGCCACGAGTTGCCTCTAGGTATCTATAGATAGTGTGGATAGTTAATTATTTTTATTGACTGTGTGAGACAATGTATACATTATTATCGTTAAGTTAACAATAATATAATTATCATTATATGCACTTGAAAACAGTGAGAGTTATTTGTTGTATAAAATCATTATTTTTGGCTTCGTTTTCGAGGTGCCTCTGATATTTTCAAAGTACCTATTATTTGCAAAACATCCTTTTCGTTCTAATAGTTAAGTACCTACTTACTTGTTATTTTTAATGAAGGAAATTTAAAAATAACTTGTAATCTAAGCATGGAAAATGCTTAAAAAATACAAAAAGATAGATAAGTACTTATTGTACCTTACAAAGAAGTACTGATACGTGGATACTAGATATGTGAATTGTAATGCAAACTTCAATGTGACAGTACCATACAATACCCCCATACGATACCCTCAGGCATTAGTTAATTAGACAATTTTCTTTAAGTAACGACATATCATAACGAGCATGAGCTAATGTTTGCAAACTCCATTTATTTCAATTACATAAATTGTTTTTATAGGAACTGACAATGATAAGAGCTGTGTGTGACAGACAGGCACGCAATATAACAGGGGTATATAGTTTCATGGCGTTTAGATATGACATTGCTTGCTCAAGGAAGTGTCTACGATTGACGACGATAACGATAACGAAATAAATATCTATAGGTAATAATACTAAGGGGCCTGTTTCACAGCTTACTGATAAGTTCCCGTTAAATTAGGAGGCTGATAATTTAATAGAAATTTCGTTCCATTTTTTTAATTTATGCGGCGAGTAGCGGCTATCCAGAGGTTTTTTTTTCTTCTAACTGCGTTGTCCCGAACTAGTTAGCTACTTAGGTACAGAGTTTGATAACAGACCTAAACTTAAATAATTAGTTGTTTGAGTTTAGGTCTGTTATCAAACTCTTCACAAGATCACTGCTTTACTTCCTAAAGCCAACAAATAAATAAAGATAAGGACATCACAACTTCAGATCTAAAAGATCCGAACAACCTCAAATAAAATAAAACAAACACATTAGATAATAAAAAATGTACACGTGGTAAGGATGTAGACATGCAGTTTACAATAACTAGGTTATCACAATGTGAACATGAAATAAACTAAACAAGCACTTTTTGTAATAACTTACAAGATCACGAAATATATAATTAATTTGTTTGAGGTGCGAGATAAACAGAGAATAAATTGTTGAGTGTAAAATTACACGTTATAATTATCTATGTATAAAGCAATGCTTTTAAGGTTGCCTGGAAGAGATCGCTGGTCGCGATAAGGCCGCCATTTGTATATTTTAAAATCATGTTGTTCTGTCCGTGTTAATGTTTTGGTGTACAATAAAGAGTATATAAATAAATAAATAAAATAAATAAACATAACTTACAAAATGCAAATCAAAATTGTAATAGGTACTTATAAAAATAAAGTAAAATAAGACTATAGACACAAGAAACTTACCTACCTACCGTATGTATTTGTAAGTTACTGTGGTTAATGGTTATACCAGGTTATACGAACTTCTCATAATTTGCTTGTAATAATCCCCGGCCCGGGTATAGGTACCTACAATGATGTAGTCAGCATGAGTCTGCATGACGCAACTAGTGTTGTGACAAGAAGTATAAAACCTGTTATTCAATAATAAAAACCGGTTAAGTGCGAGTCGGACCCGCACAGAAAGGAATCTGTACCATTTAAAACCTAAAAAACGGTACCTACGTAATTGTCAAGGTACGTACGTACATACAATTTGACCAACTCTACAAATCCCAAATAAGGCAGCTATATAATACATAAATCTGTACTCCCGGTATATTTCCTACTGATGAAAGCCCATTGATACTTATCCAGCAACTTTATTATTTATTATTATATTCTACACTAGGTAGATTTTAAAATCTTCACATTCGCAGTCAACCCAATCATCGAATAACAAAAAAAAAGAAGTAAGTAGGTACTTCTTGGTTTTTTTGGTAATCTTCACATCGACATTGTAAGACAGTCGTAGCGTAGCGCAATCAATAATAATGCAAGTCATGTCACTGCCGTAGTCACGTTAATAATATATTCTGAAATAGGTATCTACTACTCGAATTCGAATAGATTAGAATTTAAAATAATTATATATAGACGAACTGACACACTAAATACTTGTTGTTACAGTCAAAGTGACTGTTGGATTTAATTAGTTATTCATAAACCGTTCATAAATTATTCGAGATGTCAGAGTGGAAGCTTTGCCGTTTACCGTTACGATTGCCAATCTTCCTAGGGTCCTCAGCTTATTTAAGTAAGTTAGAATGAAGTCTTTACTCTTACTACACCTGAGTAATTAAGTAAGCTGAGTATCAATTCCTTCTCCGCCCTTCTCCTTTTCCGTCTCTGAATATTTAGCCTTACAGTATTCTTTACTGTAAAGAATACTCTGTTAATATTCATAGACGATGCTAAGCGTAAAGTAACGCTTCCGTATGTCAAATTTTGTATTACAATTTGACATACGGAAGCGTTCGTTCACGCTTAGTATCGTCTCTGAATATTATTAGTACAAGTAATGGTAGTTACGACAAATAGGACGACTACGACTAAAGTTAACATTAACACAGTGTAAATTGTTAAATTATCGACACTCGATTCGATTTTATTAATTAAGGAAGCAGTTGACACCATAAATATGTATAGGGTATACCAGTTTGTGTTACATAGTAAAACTAGAATACCTAACCATGAAACGATTACAATCATATTACGACTAACACGACCAGGCGATAAAAATCTGCAATATCCGGCCAGCAAGAGCATAGGCTACTTGATATAGTTCGCGCCAAACTTATTGTCCGGGTTGAAGTCGGCACGTGCTAACTTTAACCCGACCGTAAAAATCGGAGAAAGAAAAATATTGAATTAGAATGATTTAAAACGACAGCCTACGTCTTGAGCTTTCGTTTATATATATTAAAATCGAATATATTTCTTTCTCCGATTTTTACTGCTGGGTTAAAGTTAGGTCGTGCCACCTTCAACCCGGACAATAAGTTTGGCGAGAACTGTAAGTATGTAGTAGTAAGTATGTACCTATAGACTGTCGGTACGTTAGTCGGTAATTCAGTATGAGTCCTTGTATCCTTTCGTCGTCTCGTCGATGTCGCAGAATTAACATAATTATGCTGTAGCGTTGGTCACAGAGATTTCTTTGAGAAAGTTGAACGTCCTACGTCACGCTGTTCGACGTGACTAAATATTTCACATGCGAAGGTCGGTTCTTTGATCGCTGAATATACATATAGGTAGTTATATCTGGGTACTTAAATTCATGAATAAAATGGCATTTTTTTATTTGGCTTCTATGTATACATATAGACTTACTTATTTTATTACAATCCAGCAACTACTGGGTGCTTACCTACAACCCTATCTGTGTACAGATCTCGCAATAAGAGTGCCCACCACAAGTCTGGTTTGCAGGGCTTGCTGCATGCTAATTGCTAGATCCAAGCTCTTGAGATCTAGATGTAAACTAGATCAGAATATACTTCCTAATTATGTAGAAGAAGTCGAAAATTATTGAACCTGAGGCTAAACAGGCCATCCTAAAAACTAGTTTTGATAATATAGACTGTGGAAATCCCATACACACAATATTTTCTATCAATAATAATGCAAGTGATGACAATTTCTGATCCCGACATGAATTTTTCGGGGGTGTTTAAGACTTGATCTCAGATCAATTTCTACGTGACTGTATTTGTTTCAGTGCCTTATAACATGTGCAGTCCTCATCCTCGCAGCGGGAGCTGGTCACCCCATCGGATTCTCCGCCGTAGCTCTGCCGCAACTCAGGAACGAGAATAGTTCCATGAGGATAGACGACGAAATGGGTTCCTGGATCGGTAGGTTGCAGCATTTTTATGACATTATCGACCTTAGCGATAGTAATATGAAAATAATTATTTCTTGTGGGCTGGGGCAAATCCGCCACTGGTATAGAACATTCACCTTCGCGAAAACCGTGCAAACATGAAACAGATTTTTTTTAAAGATGCCGAGGACTTATAATAACTTTAAAATGTAAAAAACATATTTAAAAAGTTTATCAATTCGTCTTCTATAACAATTATTTTAGAGTTTTACTTATTTTATAGAGTAGATTTTGGTACAAAGTTTATAAGTACGTACTACGTACCTATCCCTCACTCTCTCCTTCACATACTGAAACACCATGGACCCAACCCAGAATGAATCGTGAACAAACAGTGGCTACTATATCTTGGCCTATTTTTCCATATTTGAGTTTGTTGTCAGTGTACTAAGATATAGGTACTGGGTCTCTTTTAGCTAGTGATTGAAGTCTCCCGAGTGCGGCCCCATCATAAATTAATATTTATAATTATATATAATAATTATTATACAATATTAATTAATAATACTCGTTACTCGTAATAATAATGAAATAAAATGAATAAAAGTAATTGTAATTGGTTGATAAATCAGTTAAGTACTTTAGAAACAGTAGATTATCCACACTTAATTATAATTAACCATTAACATATTTATTTTATCATTGTAATTAACGGGTACTGTACAACGGGGATAGGTAGTTAGGTACAGTCAGCAACGAAAGTCGCTGAACACAATAAAATCTTCAAAATGCTTTAACATCTTTAATATTCAGAATTTACTGACTCTAGAAGGTAGTATAAGTTCTCTTATTAGAGAACAATTATATGCTTTACCTTAGTCAAAATCTAATGAATAAATTGGTACATTGGTGTTTTTAAAATATTGCTGTACCTACGCAAAATCAGTAATCATTTTTTCTCGGAAGTTTATTTATAATCAAAGAACGTGTTATACCCATTGTCTTATTTATTAGGTACTAGGTACTATTTAAAATCAATGGTTATAAATACATCAATCATTCTGCTTTCCACTGTTATATTATCATGATATTACTGAATATAACCGTTAAAGTAAAGTACTGAGTAAAGATTTTCCCATCAATCAAGATATTATTGATAGGTACCTAAAATAATTGATCGATACTTGATTCAACCACAATGATTAGATAAAATAGACAACGTAATCAAAACACTGCTTCCTATATTGAACGATAAAAAAACGTGATAACTTTGATTTTTTCACTGTGGTACCTAAATCCGTAGTTAGATAATCTAAAGTTCCACTCAGTTGATTATAACACAACTTATTTTAAACCTGTTAGGTAGGTAAAATCGTGTACGTCGATCACCACAACTACCTAATTTTATTTTTTAACCATTCATAATTAATTGGTCATAATTTGCAATTAGTGGTCATATCCGCATGGGCCGTTTATAATTTAAAAAAGGAAAAGTAGGTAGGTATAGTACCATGACCGGGAGAGCTTGACCAGAGACCATGACCATGCATTTTCGTGGCACGAAATCAAGCTAAACAGTTTCCGTATTTATTTTTAGATTTAATTTTATGAAAAGACGACTCACAAAATCGTTGTCCATGATGGAAAACGTAAATTAAAAGAGAAAAATTATTTTCTTATTAATTGAAGTTTTTTTTATGCCTAACACAATAATGTCAATAGAGAGTAGTTGCTGTAGTTACCATAGTCTGATTAAATCAGGCATAAAGTTCTCATCAAGATCTGTGATTAAAATTACTTACCTGGACCTGGACCTAGTTGCTGAAAAGCTTGAGGCTTAAGGGGTTCCTAAGACTGTCTTCTGTCCCTATCATCAGAAAAACTTAAGTGCACATGTAGATATCAGAACTACATGACGGAGAAATCGGTGACCTTACATAAAATGAAAAATGAAAATCCCCTGGTTTTTCTCCGGTTAAAAACGTTTTAGGAAAAGAGAACCGACTTCGAGAATTTCAGAGCCTAAACTCAGAACCAATAGGAAGACATCCAAAATATCAATTCAAGGCGCGAAGTTAGGGCTATACATAAAAAAAAATTAACGATTTTCTGAATTAAAAAAGTTTCTGTTAAAAACGGGTCAATTTCTCGAATCTAGGCTATTGCTAATGCTATCCAGATCCCTATAACTATCGTCCGATGCCTATATAAATAATATACCTAATTACCTAAGAGCTCTAGAGTAGAATTAGATAGACAGGGTCAAGCCGTCTGGCTCGAGGCCGACCGCATATCAACAACGCAGAGAATTGCTACAATGTCATGGAAAGAATAAAGGGAAATCTTTGCTAGAAATGCTACCTTCATATATAAAAAACGGAATAGATAGATATAGAAAGAAAACGTGTTAACGCACCCTTTTGATGCTGCAATAGACGTGGCGCGTATCAAGTGTCTTCCTCGTTCCAATAATGTCGTTTTAGAAATACAAAAAGTATCCTCATGAGCATAAGTCGTAAGTGCGACTCTACACTTGAGGGCCTGGAACACAGATCGAGCAGCGTTACTGGGTTTTTCTATGAAATTCTCAGTAGTGGCTCGGAGTTTAAATTTGTCCCAGCAATTAAGCTCTGCCTAACTCTAGGGAAATACAGGCGTGGTGGTGGTATGATAAGAGAAGTACCTAATCAAATGTCCATCCAGTAACGTAATTTATAATGATAATTTACAAATGTTTTGTATTTATTAATTTTATTATACTGATAAAGATGATTTCACACCGCAAATCTACAATCGACTGAAAAAAAAATATGTTTAGGTAACATATTTTTTTTTTACGGGCGGGCAGCGGGTGCTGTTGCTTACAAACAAAAACGAACGCGGTAACATGACTCCGTTACCGGCTTACTTCATTATCTCTTTGAGTCAAAGTCCACAGAACTCAAAGGCTCGCGGATCAGGTTTATAGGTAGGTATTCAAACGAAACTATTTTGAATTTTGGTACCAACCCAATGAAAAGGAATTAGGTATTGACATTTTAAGCAAGGATGTGCTCCTGAAATGTGTCTCGGCTATAAAAATATGTTTAGTACAAAGTCCCCAGGCTTCTCAATTGATATGACCCACCTCGACTTAATACTAACAAGTCTGTTTATTCATCTTTGTAGAATTGTAGCTCATAAACATCATTTAAGTAGGTAGGTAATTAACATAGTAAGTAGTATAGGTACCTACCTCTAGTATACAAAATCAAAACACGTGCTCTTGCTTCAATGAATAGTGATTATTGAAACAAATTTTATTTAAATTGGCGAAGACAGCAAGCAATTTACACTAATTAGTTACTAACAAGAAACATAATAAATACATAACGAAAAAATATGTCCGCAATGAGTCGCTCTCAGCTAAAAACAAGCTTCTAATTTGATTATTTATAAATTTCTAAGTTTGTTCTGTAGGGTGGGTGAATCGTGTCTATAGGGGAAACACTAGGCAAACTGTGACTTCTCGCGGGACAATGTAAGGTCTGAATTCTCAAGCTATTTGTTCGTTAATTTATAGTTACTAATACCTAATTACATCCTGATTAATGCCCACACACGCTTGTTCTTGGTTACATAATTATTATGTGTGTACAGTAGAGACGCGCATTTACTGCTGTGTGACTCTTCTTTTTACAGCCTTGCGGCCTTGTGTCGGCAGTGGCATGTGATCACGTGACACATATAATATACTAGCTTCCCGCCAGCGGCTTCGCCTGCGTGGTATATTATTATACATATAAACCTTCCTCTTCCATCACTCTATCTATTAAAAAAACCGCATCAAAATCTGTTGCGTAGTTTTTAAGATTTAAGCATACATAGGGATATAGGAACATAGAAAGCGACTTTGTTTTATACTATGTAGTAGTAGTAGTAGTGATAACCAAGAACAAGTGTGTCGCTCTCGCTGTTTGTGCGCTTACATCTTTACAAATACGCAAGTGATTTTAATTCAGTTGTTAGCAATAGATAGACTGATTCAAGAGGAAGGTTTATTGTTATTATGTAGTATACATGCATATTATAGTAGAGAAAATCCGAGAAATTCACTGCCCAACATTAATATCTACGTAGCACCGCACACTTGCGAAGCCGGGGCGGATCGTTTTGCTGTTATGTATAGTTATAATTTATTAGTATTACCATTAGATACTGCTAATGTTAATAAATTATTTACATAACATTTAATTCATTTTAACCACATCGTTACAATTACATAACTTCTACGCAATTGTTTCAGATTTGTAATAAAATGTAAATAGCTACATACTTTTAATAATATAGTTTGGATTAACATTTTTCTATTGTCCGCGGTATTTATAAGTCTATAATTATAATAGATACGCACGTATTCACTATGCCTATGTTATTTAATAACAATATCTACCAGGCTACCTACATTAATATCATTCTTGAAGCAATACTGAAATGGTCATAAAAATCTAAATTAATAAGTTGATTTTTTGTTTATTCACCACCTTCTTCTATACCTAACGATAATAATAATGTTACCTATTGGGTGGGCCCAGTGCCCACCTATTTTTTTTTATTTGTTTATTACGCATGTGAAGTCTGCCAACCTGCATTAGGCCAGCGTCGTGGACTATGGCCTAATCCCTCTCATACTGAAACGAGACCCGTGCCCAGCAGTGGGACAATTAATGGGTTGATAATGATGATGATTAAGTAGAAAATAATAATGGAAACATCATAAAAACAAACAACATGAAAACATTAGGTTTGTCCGATACTCCGGACGTTGAGACACTGCTTAGAAATCGAATATACTTAATAGGTAATATAAATATAACACAGTACCTATTTGAGTACAATTACATTTAACGCTACTTCATTAAGTATAGGGCGCATAACATATAATTACAAAACAAATTCCTTTATCTAACAAGGAGCTAAAGTTTATATGTAACTACTTGCCCAAAAGAGATGAGATTAGAGAGTACTTAGATTCTAGATACTTAGGCTAATATTCAGAGACGATGCTAAGCGTAAAGTTATACTTCCGTATGTCAAATTTGTATAACAATTTGACATACGGAAGTCTAAGTTTACGCTTAGCATCGTCTCTGAATATAAGCCTTAGGCACTTACTTAGTTAATTTGAACAATAAATACATCAAATACGACATCAGGCTTATCAATAAAACTTATCATCATCACGCTGTGCAGGTCAGCAGTGTAAAATGCTTTGCTCTCATGCCAAGGGTCACCATGATGATCAATTGATCAATGCTGTGTGCACACTGTTCACCTATGGAATCGTCCAACACGTCATTGTACCTTTGACCTCTCTTGTCGCAAATCACGGCGGCGTGAACGTGTAGCTTACTGATTGATAATAAAATGCAATGTTCACAAATTGCTTATCTGTCTTTGTATCTACAAACACGTACGAAACGTAGAAACTCAGTCTCACACGCCGTATAACCAATGATAGCATGACCAACTGGTGATAAAAATAAAATGTTTTAAGCATGCTATCACTAAATACTCTTTAATAAAAAAAAAAACTTTTTAACCGACTTAAGAAAAGGAGGAGGATTTTAATTTGACTGTATTTTGTTTTTGTGTGTATGTTACGCGATTTCTCCGTTGCGATTTTAATGATTTTCTTTTTTTTGTAAGTTTACTCCGAAACCTCGCTGTCTCATTGAAAGAAAGAAAGAAAAAACGTTTATTTGCCACAGACAAGGACTCACTATTATTATGGTTTAACTTATAATTATATAAAATTAAATTAACAACCAAAATAAAACCTAACATAAATTAAAAATTTAGAAAACCCCCGACACGAAATGTATTTTGCCATTTTGTGGTGGCGGCCATCCTGGATTTGAAATTTATCATAGTGTATAGTATTCTCCTAGTTAAGCCCTTTCATTTGATACCCATATTGAGGGAGTTGTGAAAAAATATATAATTCGTTATGTTGTGGCGGCGGCCATCTTGGACCGATTTTCATCAAACATAGCTAAGAACACTGCCGACTAATTCACCTTTCAAATAAAAAAAACTAAATCAAAATCGGATCATCCGTTCGAGA
Source organism: Acronicta psi (assembly GCA_946251955.1). Classification (NCBI taxonomy): domain Eukaryota; kingdom Metazoa; phylum Arthropoda; class Insecta; order Lepidoptera; family Noctuidae; genus Acronicta; species Acronicta psi. The sequence continues at coordinate 8,074,788 of OX276482.1, read as the reverse complement.
GCTACAGACACGTCAAACTTATAACACCCCGTCGTTTTTGCGTCGGGAGTTAAAAAGAGAAATAATTAGTTGGCAACAAGTAAATTATTTTTTCATCCCACCATCTCGGAAAGACTATTTTTACTATTCGATATCTGAGTGCAAAAGTCGTTTTTATCCTCTAGAGAGACAAAGTAAATTGAATTTAGAACATCGTGCTTTTACCCCCCTGGCGCCGAATTTATCATACAACTTTTTTTTAATTTGTTAAAAACTCAGACTTGGAACCTTCGCGAGGTTCCGAGTCTAATCGCAACAAAGTATTGATATTTATGTCGAATCGATATTTTTTGAAAATATCAGCATCGATACTGATATTTTTATTTAAAAATATCGATATATGGGCGATATAATTATATTAAAAACCAAATTATAAAACAACAAATCAAGTCGACCAAAAACAAAAAATACATTAAATATAATTTGTTAAAAAGATGTTAGTATAAAAAAAGTATTCCTTTTTCGGATTTTATAATCTTAAAACTTATAAATGTTTATTGGTCTGTAAAAAATATAGATTTTTATACCTTTTCGATACTTTGAATTTTATATCGAAATATTAAATATCGCTCAAAAATATTGATACATTAAAAAAATAATATTGATATATCGATGTATCGATATTTTTTCAACAAGCCTATCGAAACTTTCTTGGTGTACTTTTTTTAAGTCACTAACACCAACATTACAATACCTAACAAAAATATTACACTCAAGTAATTGTAGCAACGTTACTTTCAATTTCTCTAGTATTATATACCTACCAACTAATGTACACATTATGGAATGCAATAAAGTATTGAGTATTGAGTATTGAGTATTCAGTATTGAGTATTGAGTATTGGGTATTGAGTATTGAGTATTGAGTATTGAATATTGAGTATTGAGTATTGAGTATTATTTGTTATAATTTAAAGAATAGGTATTCTGTAAAACTTACCTATCATATAGTATTTAATACCTAAAATGAAATAAAAGTATCTTGTGGTTGTAAATGTTTTTTTAGTCATTTCCTCGCTGAGGTGGGATGAAAAGTTACGTGTTGCACTCGAGTGCAAAGATTTTTCACCTTGTGCTCTTTTAATTCCCTCGCTGACGCTCAGGATTCTAATTTTTAGAATCCTTCGCTTGCTCGGTCATCAAAATTGAGCACGCGGTTAAAAAGCAACTTTGCACTCTTGTATAACAAATAACTATTTCATCCCACCATCTCGGAAAGTGTATTTTTACTCTTCGATATCTGAGTGCAAAAGTCGTTTTTATCCTCTAGAGAGACAAAGTAAATTGAATTTAGAACATCGTGCTTTTACCCCCCTGGCGCCGAATTTATCATACAACTTTTTTTTAATTTGTTAAAAACTCAGACGTGGAACCTTCCCTAGGTTCCGTTAGACTAAAATACCCAAATGTCCAGCTAAACTGGCAGCCTGTCCGCAACGCCCATAAACCATTAATTAGTTAACTATTTCCACTGCATTTTCTAATAATTTTAGTGATTAATTTCCCTAATTGCAACGTGCAGATATTGAATTGGCATGTCGTGACTTTTTAAACCTTAGACTAAGTATTGATCCTTGTTTTAAACGCTTTTGCTTTTCCGTAACGAGTAACAGTGTTTGCTGTGCACATAAGAGCGAAGTTGATGGTCGAGTATTCAGTTATCAGTAAAGTGGTTCAAATTGGCATAATTAAAGATCAGCAAACATCTAGATAATTTTTGTAGTTTTTTAGTCTAAAAATACCTATCAATACTATCAGAATTATTCTATCAAAAAGGTAGAACTAACAAGATGCACGTTGTAATGGAGACATAATTATAACTTCACTAGCTGTTACCCGTGGTGTTACTCGATAAAACTTCATTCCGTAAGCAACAAATGAGCGCCAATAATACAGTACCTATTGAATGCACGATTGCACGTGTCGTTAAATCCTGGCTTGCTCTTCTTTTTTCTTTGCAACAGATTGATAAGGATACATGTCATCATACCTACCCGTTTAACTCGTTTCATACACAATCGTACACGACAAAGCAAGCAAACATTAAACGGCCAGCTGCAGTTGTTGATAAACCCCTTTCATCACAAAGTAGATATTTGAGTTGGAGAGTTTAAAATGGCGTGGCGCAGCGTACATATGCACAAATTATTTACAAACAACTTGGAGCCATTAATAACGCGTGACCGAGTCATCAATAAAACGGAACCTTGCTCGTCACGCATATAAGTACAAAATAATTAAAATAATGACAGTTGAACGTTGAAATTTGAAATGAAGAATTAATTCTTTTTTATGAAAAAATCCATACTTAGTAAGCCGCACTAACTCGGTAACTCAAAAAAAATAGTATGTAGGTACTCGTATGTATAAACCTACTATTTTTCTATAATTATAGCTAGTAAATTACTTATTACGAAGGATCTTTTCTTTGCAGCGAGTATCCACTCCGCAGCGACGCCACTCGGGTCCATGCTGTCGGGTCCAATTATGGAAGCTATAGGTCGGAAGCGAACGTTACAAACGTGCACACTGCCACTGATCGTCGGCTGGATCATAATTGGCACGGCCACTCACCATGCACTGCTTCTTCTCGGTAGAATCGTGTGCGGTTTCGCCGTCGGCATTATGGCGGCGCCTTCACAGGTAATAGCGACCACTTATGTTCTTATTACTACTTATGTATAAAAATTCTCGAAGCGTTGCAACAATACCTAGAAATCTGCTTCTGTCTTCTTTATCTCCTCAGGCACCCAAAATGTAAAAACAAGCTCTGTGATGTTGGAAAATGTATTGCAGGCGGGACAAGCAAAGAAACAATTTTGTTTATGAACGAACAGCTTGTCCCGCCTGCAATACATTTTCTAACATCTCAGAGCTTGTTTTTAGATTTTTAGTTAGTACTTTTTACGCAGTCGGGGTTTTGTTTCATTTAATAATTTATTTTATTTCCTACTTTTTAGTTTATAAATCATCATAGAATCACTAGATAGATCCTAAATGATAATTTAAAATGAAAATTGATACCACTAAAGATCATTTTCAAAATCAGTTCCCACATTAAAGCGTATAAAATCCGCTATTTTGATTTTTTTTGTACCCAGTGACACTCGTGCCATCAAGATGAATGAATGAATGAGGTGTCATTTATCTAAATCGGTTGAGCCATTGAGTAGTTACAACCGGACATAGGAACGGACATACATACATACGCGTCAAACACATAACCCTCCTTCGGCAGTCGGGTAAAAAAAAGGAAAGAATAGTACCCTACATAACGTACCTATACCTACCTATCTACCTAGTTATAACATATACAATTATGGTTTTGCTGTGCTGGCTAGAAAGAAAGTACCTACCTACTTACTTCTTACTTATCTATATAATTTTTGAGTAACCAACGCAATAGGTGATGTTCGAATTCACGACTCGCTTTAGACAAGTACCTAATGTCATTCAGTCAGTTGAGGTACTTACTAATTATCAGTTTAATTAAAGTCACATTTTGTTACCAGGTATATCTAGGTGAAATATCAGAGCCACGATTGAGAGGTTTACTGATAGGCACACCGTTCGTGGCGTACTCGCTTGGTGTGTTGTATGTGTACGCGCTGGGAGGAGCATTGCCGTGGCGATCGGTGGCGCATCTGTCCACGGTGCTGCCAGCGCTGGCCTTCCTAGCGCTCTGCCTGTCTCCGGAAAGCCCTACATGGCTGGCCCGACGCGGGCGCTTCCACGATGCCATGGCCGCCATGTCACGGCTGCGCGGAGACCCCGAGACCGTAAGTATCTAATTACTCATTACACAATCATCTTATCTTACTATGGGGGCTGGTGCAACCAGCAACACTTCGACCCAATGGGATCTTTTGTGTTGTCCCCATTACCGTATATTCCTTACTCTTTGAAGACGTGGTTTACGAAGGCGGCTAACCCACTGAGAGGAAGGAACCTAAAATCTTCCGGCTTCGGGTACCTACTCGTTGCCGAGAAGACTCATCCGTTTCGTCGCCAGGACGTCACAATCGCACAGGATGTGCTGCATAGTTTCCTTGAATTCACCACAGGCTCTGCAGTCATTATTCAAAGCTAGCTTCATTTTATGGAGCATGTCATTTGCGGTGTAGTGCCCTGTAAGAGCTCCAATGACAGCTCGGGCTTTGTCTCTTCTGTTGCTCAGAACGAATTTTGAGACTCTTGTGGTGCTGCAGCCGAGGAAACGTCGTGAGTGTTCTAACCCAAGGCTGTTGTTCCACTCCTCTATGCGTTTCATATCGGCATAGTCCTGTAAGGCCTTTTTAATGGTGCATGTTGGTAGCCCCATGCATGGTTCTGGTCCAATCATTGCATTCGCTGATCCTGTTCTAGCTAACTCGTCAGCCTTCTCATTTCCTTCGATGCCTTGGTGCCCCGGGACCCATACCAACGTACACAATCATAAGCTAGGTCATCAAAACACATTCGACTCTCTTTTTCAATTTCTGACTATAGGTACAGAAGTCCTTCCTACTATAGATTTCCCATAATTGTTTCCTTTATTTACAGTAGGCGCGGCATAACCTAGCCGGAATTAAGTTAGCCGTTTGGTTGCGCAGTACACAATTTATAACCAATCCATTAATTGCGCATTCAAACGGCCAACTTCAGCCCGGCCAAGCGATGCCGTCCGTGCGTAGGACTGTAACCTACACTGTTGCACATGGCACTATTTTCCTAAGATTTTAACCATGGAGCAGAAATTTAACTTTAGGCGTGATAAATGTGAAGTACAATAGTACTTACATAAAATTAGTTATGAATATTGAATACAATATTCATCACTTTCCCAATGTCAATATCACAAAGAATCAATTTAAAAAGTAAGTACTTAGTACTATTTTTGGTGCGGAAAACCCTCATGGATCTCCGCCACCTGGGAAGGCGACAGGGTATATCCAATATGCCCAGTAGTAGGACCAATTTACTGAGTAAAGCCCCTATAACGCGTACCATGACGTAGCAGACAGCATGGATATTTTTACTTGTTCTCTGAGTGAGTTCACAAAAACCACGATGTTCAGAATATGTTATAGTCAATAATAAAACTGTAATAATTATAGCCGCACTATTGAATTAGGAAATTCCTGTAATGATAGTGATGATGAGTTAATAAATAAATAAATATCAGACTCATACCGACTAAAAACGGCACTTGCCATCTTTTGCCCTTTGCGTCATGGCCATGAGATCAGAAATATTCACGACGGGCTGTGGTCCAGTGCAGGCATCGGACTCCCATCAGGGCGAGGACCATCCTCGCCTTGTGTCTAAGGTGCGCGTGAATTTCCGCGCGCCGGGCCACTGGGGCCATTATCTGGTCGGGCCGCTAAATCCTTAGGTCAGCCACTCGCAGGCTCATGGAGGCTAGAGTCTGTTTGCGCTCTCCGACGCCCGGTGCGTCTACTGCGGATCGGGAGTTGATGACGTTGATGCTTCCCTCTCCCTTTTGCCGCCTCTTTTGGTTACGATATTATCATGATATTAGTTACATTCAAAACCTGTGGAATGTAGGCATATGGAAATAGAATGGCAACCACAGACGGACGTCTGTGATGGCAACCTTACACCACCTGAGAGGCTGGGCTTGGGCTGTTTGCTGCTCATTTATTGCTCTAACTATCGAACTATCTATCCAGACGACTTTAGTTAGTCATAAATAATTTTATTAAAGTGGACACAGCTGTTTTGAAGCATGCTACACAACTACTTTGTTTATAGCTACGTTATATTGTTTGTAATGTCAAAAGCTTCAGGCCTCCGTATTATGATTGCCTCTAAAATGGTTCTTTAATGAGCTCAACAAGGAAGGAGGCACACGCCAATTGATATATCATTTTCTCGAACATGTGCGGGACATTCAAACAAATTCAAGTAGGTAGGTGCCTTATAAACGTGCAGTATTGAAAATTACAGTAGTGACAGCAGAGCATTTGAAAAAGTCGTTAATTGTTTCTAATAAATTTATAAATTACCATGGAAGAAACGGATAATGACATCTTGTTGAAATGAATAAGTTACATAGGTAGATATCTATTTATGTGTTGACTTGGGTATCGTATTTATTAAGAAGGCCAGTTATTACTTTAGAAGTATTAATTGAGTCTTGGAATGGATTTAGTGATAGAAAATAAAAATAGGATAGTCGTCTCGGATGAAGCATTCACAATAGATATCGCTAAGTTTGGAATGTGAGGGATGATTTCGATTGGCGAGCAGGGCTCGTGGTGGCTTAGCGGTCATAGCGTCTGGTGTACCGAACCAGAAGACGAATCCTGCCCGCCAGTCGAATAATTTTCACCTAAACAATCCATTGCGCATTCAAATTTTAAACGAGTTACTTTAGTCCGGCTGGCCAGGTTATTCCGCGCGTAGGTAGGGAAGTTTGGTTTTATTTATCATCATTTTATAGGTATCTAAAGTAAAGGAATACCTGCATACCTATGAGTAAACAATAATTTAAAAATAATCTGCTGTCATTACCTACACGAAATGGTTCCTAATGCTTATGGAATCCCACTTACTATAATTCATGTAATTTCCATTACTATAAGGTAGGTAGGTACGCATTCTCATAAAATATTATAGATAACCTACTTAATGCTACTTAATAATTTAACTTCAGGCGCAACGTGAACTCCATGAACTCATATCAGCTCGGGAAAAAGAAAAGGCGCGAGGTGAAGAAAAAATAAATTTCTTAGAAACTGTAACCCGAGCGCCAGTGCTGAAACCTTTGCTCCTAATCAACGCATTCAACTTGCTGCAAATATTGTCTGGCAGTTACGTCGTCATATTCTACGCTGTTGACATTGTAAAAGATTCAGGTGGCGCGCTTCAGCCTACAGTAAGTATATGCTATTGACTTATCTAGGTCTGAAAACAGACAAAAGAAAATTGGCATCGGCGATCGATTTTGCGCATTTCGTAGTACTTACTTACCTATCAAAATCACGCGGTTTGCTGTTTGGAGATTCTATCGATGCTGCATCGCGTTTTGGCTACTCGGTTCCGTCGCAAAAATTGAAGTGTGAAGTGAATTAAAGTTTTATTTAACTGGTGCTTAATTTATTAAAAATAAGAGATCTGTTGAAATACGGTCCATCTGGCTGTTCAGTCGCTGCCGATTTACAATCATTATACCATGACGCCTATATTCCCCGAAGGGGTAGGCAGAGGCGTACTAATGTTTACCCACATTTCGCCGGTATGTTTAGGTCCCATGTAATAGGGGGCGAGCCTATTGCCATGAAACGGGCACAAATCGAGATTCCGAGCTGCTACTGGGAATTTCACAGAAAACCCAACAACACTGCTCGACCCGGGGATCGAACCCAGGACCTCTAGCGTAGCAGTCGCGCTTAGGACCACTAGACCAACGAGGCAGTTTTACAATAAAGATTTACAATGAAGCTTCCGAATAGTCTCGAAAGAACTCGATCGCTGCCATTGGCGTTTTTAAGTCGCCGATGCTAGAAGTAGCATGTTTACTGTAACCGTAATCATTTTTTCGATTCAACTTTAATTATTGTTCATACACGTAGACCAGGTATCCAGAAGGCCAATCAGCTCAATAGGAATCGGGCTTTTGTTCTAAAGATAGACGTCAGAGAGTAACTACATCATAATTGTTATATTCAAATTTATAGATGGCAGCAAACGCTAGTGCGTTAGTGCGGCTCGTGGTGACAGTGGTGGCGTGCATCCTGCTGCTGCGCCTGACGCGGCGCGCGCTGGTGCTGGTGTCGGGCGCGGGCACGGCGGCGTGCACGCTGGCGCTGGCCGCGCTGCTGGCGCGCGGGCCCGGCTCCGGCATCACGCCGCCCGCGCTCATACTCGGCTACGTTGCCTTCAACACCCTCGGCTTCTTCCTCCTACCAGGGCTCATGATCGGAGAACTGCTACCCACCAAAGTCCGAGGACTGTGCGGTGGCTACATATTTTGCGTCTTCAACTCTGTTCTATTTGGTTTCACCAAACTTTATCCAGTCATGAAAAATAGCATTGGTATCGCTGGAGTCTTTGGGCTTTTCGGTGCATCATCTCTTCTCGCTACTTTAGTTCTATTTCTTCTACTGCCCGAGACGAAAGGCAAATCTCTACTACAAATAGAACAGTATTATCAAAAACCTAATATACTGTGGATGTCACGCAAAAAAATGGCGGTAGAGAGCCAAAGGGTCTGAAGTACCCACTTGGGAAAAATATTTTGTTGTACTTAAGCAGGTGTGAAAAAGCTCGATTAATTAGATCTCTCGAAATAAAGAGACATTTCATTATATCGCCTTTGCACGATCTCGTCGGAGCTACCATAAAATATTATCTGTGATAAGATAAAAGATTAAGGGCCTGTTTCACCACCTCTGGATAAGCCGCTATCCGTCGTATAAATTAAAAAAATGGAAGAAAATTTGTATGAAATTATTTGCCAAATCATTTAACGGGAACTTACTGGGAGGTGGTGAAACAGGCCCTCATTTACTCAAGATTAAAATAAAACAATTATTGAAATGGCACCTGTGGCACCTATTGACAGGAGATGAAGATGAAAATGAAGATTCCATTGAAAAATAAGAAATCAAAAAATGTATCCATATTTTATATTACTGTTCAATATAAACTATTGTCAGTTACAAGTCGACAACACAAAAGTGATAATTAAATGTACCTATCTTATAAGTAGCGAAAGCGTGCCTCAGAGGTGCAAAGTAAATACCTAGTGAGTTATAAGTAAATCACACTAGTGCTAAAACGGTTATTCCGTGTACAAGACAATTGCCTTTTAAAATATAGGTAATATTTAGTAATTATAACATTTTTATATTAAATATGTAAGTTATACCAAAAACAACGGCATTTGGTATATAATACCTTTCTATTATACCTACTGATGAGAGATTTTTATCTGTGATTTATATAAATAAATGCCTATGAGACGAACCCGAATGACTCGCAGATAATTCTTTGCAATACGAATATTAATGTATAGCTACCATGGTATCAAATTATTGTTTTCAATGTAGACCAGGTACAATGTTGAATAAATTCAATTTATTCAAATAAGCTGACACATGTGTTTAGTTTAAGAGCAGTTACTTTTTTATTACCTCATAGAAAATTCAAAATTGTGATACAAATAAACCATTAAATTAACGTTGTTACTCATTCACAATGAATCTAAGTACATATTATTTTTATAATTATCCACCTAGAACAAGCTTAGTTTGGGACAAGATCCACATTTTATTAATATTCCTTGCGCGACTTCAGTGTCGTGCATACCTAATATCCCTCAACCGATACTATACCAGCCTGTATTCTCTATTCATGCATGTACTTTCTGCGTGACTTTAACTTATGGGTACGACTATTACCTACGACGTAGCAGAAGCTAGAAGCGGTAGTAGGTACTTGGGTGACGTCATACATGGGGTGGGAAGTATCGGGGAAGCTATCATAAAAACCAAGTTATAGATTGGAAAGACACTTTTTATTAGCCTGGTCTAGCGAACAATCGCACAAGTTTCAATAAATAAAAAGAATCAACACTAGGAAAAAATCTAATTATACAGTACGAGGTTTCCTCTAAAACATACCAAATGGAATGCCAGATGAGATTGCTTTCTTATTGAATACAGCTCCGAAGATTTAAGATAAAAGGTCCAAATATAATGTATCATGTATCATCAACCCATAATACTGTCCTACTGCTGGGCACGGGTCTCCTCTCAGTATAAGACGGATTAGGTTCAGGTAGGCGATAAAATCCGTAAAAAGTAGTTTTATTTCAATGTCTAGTATTCGCGTAAGTGTCAGAAATCAGTACGGATTAGGTTCAGTTCACCACGCTTGCATAATGCGGGTTGGCAGACTTCAAATGCCATCGAGAAAATCTCTAAGGCATACAGGTTACCTAACCATGTTTTCCTACACCGTTAAAGCGAGTGATAATTAATTACGGACATGATTTCAAAAAGTTAGAGGTGCGTGCCTTGGATTCAGACCTTTGACTCGGCAGTCTAGTGGTCACACCCCTAAGCTATCACTGCTTTTTGTAACTAAACCCAATTCTATATAACACAATTATTCGTAATTCGTCTTGATACTAGTCTGACATCACGAAGTATCGGGCAATCGTTGGTACAAATGTGGTCGGGAGGCGCAGCCCGGGCACACGTGTAACGTGGCCGACACCACGCTCTCGCACTCCCAGCAATAGAACTCATGACACCGTGTGCAGCGATACACCTGTTGATGTATTGGTACTTTAAAAAATGGTGAACTTATTCAAGCCGGATCCATCAAACAAAACTTGTCCGGGTTGAAACTGGTACGAACTAATTTTATCCCGGCCGTAAAAATCTGAGAAAGAAAAATATTTTAAAACCTATGACTAAGCTTTCGTTTTTATTTATTACAATCCAATATTTTTCTTTCTCCGATTTTTACGGCCGGGTTAAAATTAGCTCGTGCCAGCTTCAACCCTAACAATAAGTTTGGCGAGAACTGTACTTACATAATTATGTATTCCAATAAAAAATACTATAAGTATAATCTTCTTCATCTTAACTATTCTAAAAAATTATGCAGAAATCAAATAAATTCTAAATAAATAAGATGAGTAATTTTATAGCTTAATAGTAGCTCAACAACTCAATGCAATCTTGTTTAAGAACTCACCTGTTTATCCAAATCTGTGAAGCTCTTCAGGCACGCAAAACAGTATTGTGCTTGTCCCTCATTAGACAATTCTTCATATGGTTCAACAGGAAACAAATGATGGTATGACCTGAAAGTAAGATTGCTATCAACTTTGCACTTTTAATAATTTAATGTAAAATATTGCAACAAACGGACATTAGACAGCTGGAAAATGAGAAAGCATTATACCTGGCTAGATGGGGCGCTGAGGCAAGCGTGAGACCGCAGGTGCGACACTGAGCAGGCAACGAGCAGTACTTGCTGCGACACTGAGGACACAGATGTCCCTCTCCGCCGACACCCTCACCATCCTCTAAATGACTAAATTAAATGTAGGGTTAATAGGCTGAGTATGTAAGGCCGCGGACACGCCGCCAGCGGCGGGCGGCGCGGCGGCGCCTGACCCGTTCACGAAGTCGACGGGCAGATCGAGCGGCGCTAGAGCGGCGTAGTGTTGTGCAATGCTTATGATTTGAAATTAGTGTCGATATTATCGAACGAAATGTCTAACATATTTTTGGTACAAATATCTTCGTAACGTTAGATTGAATGTGGGCAAACCTTCGGGTAAACGAACGAATTCCTACAACCGGATTTGGAAACAAAAAGGCGAGTTTTATCGGAATCATGAAGAAGAAAGACGATGTTCCGATTAATTCTATGACTATACCAGAATTTTTCTTTGTTCAGCAGTGGACCTCTTTTGGCTGACATGATGACCAGAATGAGCTATACTCATTCTGGTATAGTCATAGAATATATAATATAGTTCATAGAATTTATCGGAACATCGTCTCAGTTCTTCATGATTCCGATAAAACTCGCCTTTTTGTTTCAAAGTTCGGTTGTAGGAATTCTCATCGTTTGCCCGCATTAAATCTAACGTAACGAAGATATTTGTACCAAAAATATATTAGACATTTCGTTCGAGAATATCGACAATAATTTCAAATCATAAGCATTGCACAACACTACCATAATGTAACAACGGATAGTGATCCAACTCCTTTGTGTGGTTGCTAAATGCCGACAATCGTCTAGACATTGAAAAGAGCTTAGGGTTGTCACAAAAAACATTTAGCAAGTACTTACGTTCTTACAGGCGATTTATTTTAATTTCAAATTAATCTGTGTTAGTTGTAGTAGTACTGATTTCTAGAAAAATATGAATAGCTTAGGGTTGTCAAAAAACACATTTTGCAAGTACTTACGTTCCTACAGGTGATATGTTTGTAAGTTCATTTTAGAACAAATTTCACTATCGTATAAAGGGTTATAGGGTTATATTATGTCAACCTTTCTAGATACCTATACATTATGCTATTTCCGGCATAGGTACAGTTCTCGCCAAACTTATTGTCCGGGTTGAAGTTGGCACGAGCTAACTTTAACCCGGCCGTAAAAATCATAGAATATAGGTACATAGATAATAAAGTAATAAATAAGTTTAGATTAGCCAAATCTTACTTATTATCTCGTAAAATACCAACAATAGGTTCGACTTATCTAAAAAATCTGGTAAAAATGTCATTATTATTATTATACGTGAAAATCGTACCAAACCCATTGGAAAGTTAAAATATTTATTTTAGGAAGTACCTAAACACACGGCGGCGGCGGATAGATACTTTATTCTGTTTACTGTAGAGATAATATTACTTTAGGTAGGTATACATAATAGGTTAGGAGGCACTTATCGATTCCTTTGGAAATCGATTAAATCTCAATTCTCCTTTATTACTGCTGTACGATGTCGGCAAACAACCGTAAACTGCACAAGTAGAACGCATTATTATTGAAAAATTGTCGCATCGGCAATATTCGAAATAAATTTAATAATATTAACTACAGCGCGATGGCGATGCACTTGAAACTCCGTACCGACGCGTAGTGTATGTCGGGCGGACGGGCCGCCTGCGAAAAAGCGGTGGGGGGACGCCGCTCTGCCCCGCAACCCACCTCATCGTTGACCTGTCTAGACGGCCGAGTCGTTCCACTGTTAGAGATTTATTACACTGTGACACTACGCCGCTCTAGCGCCGCTCGATCTGCCCGCCGATTTCGTGAACCGCCCGCCGCTGGCGGCCCGCGGCCTAAAAGTCACATATTATACTATTTTTTTGTTATTAAAACCATTTTACAATACATGTACATTATTTATTGAGATCTTAAAACGATGTATTGCACAACTTATTAAAAGATGAATTATATTTGCAACAGGTTTAGAAAATAATGTCGCCACATTTTAACTGTTGTTTAAATCCTAGTATCAACTTTATAAAAATCAAGAAGCCAGCCGAGTATTTACGATGAAATCTTTACTAGAATGGCTGAGTAAATTTTTCATTTTAAGGATAAAATCCTAAAAATATTAAAAATATGAGTTAGCTAAGTTCATTCACTAACCACATGCACACAGTAATGGGAGGGTCAGCATTAGTCCCGGCGTCCGTCTGATTGGTTTGCGGCGCAGAGTGGGGGAAGCCCATCTTCACAAGACCCGCGTCCAGAGCCCGCGCACGCGGGGGTGGACTCGTGGAGTCCAACAATAAGGATCGGTAGTGCACGTCATCTAATACCACCTAAACAAAATTAATTTATATGTTGGACATTTTAAATCACATGTATCACCACCTCATCAAAATAAATTTGATTAATATTGAGGTGATTGTGATATTATTAATAATGGGCTGGATGAAAAATATTTTTTCAATTTTGAAATATCAATTATATAGTCCGCGCGGAACTAGTTGGCCTCGCCTTAGGTAGGGACGGGGGTTACTGTGAACAAAAGCAAGCGCCCCCGCTCCTCCGTCCCACCGGTCACATACCTAAGGCGCGGCTAACTAGTTCCGCGCGGACTATACAGACAGTTAGTACAGGGAGGTATGTATGTTATTTGTGCAAGGTGAAAGGGACATCGACGCACATCCGAATACCATCAGTTCAGTACATGATTCTGGATGCCCCTGCGTTGAAATTTTCCGTAACTTTTTTCATTTTTTTAAAAAAATCTGCGGTTTTTTTTTACTTGAACCTGTAAAAATACATTATTTCTATCTACCCAAAGTAGATTTATAATTAAAAAAATCATTATTTCATTTATCCCGGATCGCGCGCGCGATAGTATTCACAGCGGAGCGTTATAATCGCGTTTTTAGCAATACACTGTGCACTCAAAAATGGCAATATCTGTAATAACAGATCATTTTCTACATGAATGACCTAAGTCATTTTATTTTTGACCTTAAGTGAAACCGTGTCACGACATTTGTGCGTCGATGTCCCTTCCACCTTTTATAATAAGTAGTAATCATTAATTGTAACCACGACAAAGAACACTACACCGCCCCGGCTTCGCATGGGCAGGAAAGTATTTGACAGGTTTTTAGAACTATTCTACGTCAATCATTGATGTCTATGGAGAAGTTCTTCAAAGTCCTACTTTTTTAGCATGGTTCCAAAACGAGTGTGACCTTTCAAAAGTAGCTATTTATATGGTTTAGAAATAAAAATTTGAAGGACTATAGGAATAATCTATATTTTACGTTTCATTCCATTCCAAGAAAACAAAACATATTATTTAAACATCACGCGAAAACACTTTTCCTAACAATATGGCGCCCATGTCATCGTGACGACACCTGCTTGTAAATATGCACCGAACTTTACACGCAACTGTTTACGACTTTTACGAGTATTTGACGTCATCAACCATTCGGCCAATCACAGCCGTTTACAATCACGTGACTAAAGAAGACAAGAAAACATTTTCTTTGTCGACTTTCTCTTAAAATATCTCGTATTTTTCTTAACTGACTCAATAGTTGGTTTCCAAAATTCATATTCAATATGGATGCCATCCATAGATGTTTATAATATGTAGAAATATAATACTTTTATACTATGTATTCATCATATTGTATATACTACACAGTACACATGCTTGTTTGCCACCCTTGTGGTATAAAAAAAACTATCAAGAGTGAAGAGATTACTTACACCATATTCTCCACCAGTATCTTGACACAGCTTTTTGCAAATTCTTACTTCTGCTGCCAATCCGATTACAGAACATCTAATGCCTTCTGTTTTTAAAGCCTGCAAGAAGAAAAAGCTTCTAATTTTGCCACAAGAAAGATTATTAATTATTTTGGCAAGGAATATTAGCTTTGTTGTTTTAATTCATGGTTAACACATATTACAATTGAACACACCTGAATTGTACCATTTATGTCTCCAGGGTCACAGGTAGTAAGCGATGCAAATAATACTAGAAGTTCTCTGGAAGCATGGCCAGGAAGAGGTTTAAGGATCCGCCCTGCCAACTCCAGGGTATTCTGTAATGATGGCTCCCCAACAAGTGCCATTTCCATTAATCTGTCAAATTTCAGATAATTTAAATTTATTGAAGCAAACTATTGACTGGAGCTGTGACATTTCCCTAAATTCAAATCAATTATTTGTAGCATAAAACGGGCTCTGGAACATACCTCCGACAAACGTTTCCCATTGGTAAAGGCCAATAAATAAATACTTTTAAACAGCAGCTCCAGATCTAGTCACATGAGTAGGCAAGGAATCTAGTACCAAATTAAACAGAGCTTTGTGACATAATAATTATTTATATAATAATACTTTATTGTGAAAACAATAAAGTATTATTATATAAATTGTGAAAACAATAAAGTATTATATAAATAATAATTATATATTTATTAAATAATTAGTATATAATATTCTTATCTAATGTTTAAAATTCTCGTGTCTTTGTTACCAAACTCCTCCAAAACGGCTGGACCAATATTTGTATGAAATTTGGTGTGCATAGGGTGCAGTGTCAACATCTATAATCATCATACCCCTAAATGATAAGGATGACCCACCCCCATATGACAAAACAATGTTTTCCATGTCAGCTAGTAATATACAAGGTGGAATTGACGCACATCTGAATACCATAAGTTCAGTACATGATTCTAGACCAGTAAAAAACTTAACATTAACTCGACATTACTTGACCATGTAAAAAACATTATTTCTTATATAAATTAGATTTATAATAAAAAAATGATTATTTCATTTATTTCCGATCGCGCGAGCGATAACATTCACCGCGGAGAGTTATGATCGCGTTTTTAGCAATACACTGCACTCTCAAAAATATCACCATCTGTAATAACCAATCATTGACCTTGAATGAAACCTTGTCACAATGTTTGTGCGTTGATGTGCCTTCCAACTTGTATAAGAAACATACAAACCCGAACACTTATATTCATCACATAAATTTTTTGTAAGCAACCATATGATTGAGATGTATTTTTTTTTTTATTATCAATATATTTGTGTCGTCTTGGAATGGAACTCACACAACCACAGAAGGCAACAAAACCATCCAAGTACTCCTAAGAAAAGAGTAGCCTATATTTATTTTCATGCCAAACCAATATAAAAATAAGATTATTTAAAAGTAAACATACCCTTGTAAAGACTTAATATGTTTTCTTACATTTCCAGAAAGCTCAGTAAGTTTTTCAGCCCTTTTATTTTTCATTAAAATTAAACCAAGTTGACTCAATGGATTTTGGTCAAAGTACTCCTCTATAAACTTTTCAAGCAGCTGAAACAAATTGTAAAGGCTTCATACAAGTAAAATAATTAAAGATAGTCATAACTCAATAAAACTGATATTACTTACTTTTAAAGTACAAAGAAATCTAGATGGCTTTAGATCCTGTGAATTCATGGCTTCAGAACAATCTACTGCAACTAATACATGCCTCATCATACCCAGCCTCACGGGTCCACGCCGAGGCACGACTGCCTTCCTAGCCGCTTTCTGTGCAAACTCCGCCACCAGGCCTTCAACCAAACCATCCTCATCCTCTTTAATGGCCTCCCTAAACAAGTAAGAAATTGCAAGATTACCCTTCCATACACAAACAAGCTTAGATGCTACAATTACCCTAACATTAAGGTAAATTATTTATGCTGAATGCTACAAAACTTACCAAGTTTTCTCATAACCTGTCTCCCACCGGTATTCTTTAGGATCCGGCTCATCATCAGCCATTATAAATAGTGGTCAGTTCAAGTCAATTGGTCGTACACCGACGTACAATGTAGTGTTAGACTTACAAACAGAACTTTATTTATCCCAACTGAGAGAGAGGCAGATGGCAGAGCCCAGCGCCAGGGTGCAGAGGTAGGAGTCAACTGTCACTGTCAATAAAAAAAAATGTTTATTGTGTCTCAACCATGGAAGTAGTAAGTATACTTAGTATACAATACGTAACGTATTTCGGTTTAAATATAAAGTTTAACAGATTGCAATAAGGTCGGTTTTACGTTGAGTTGTTGAGCCGAGTACGCATTCCGGATGTAAACGAAGTGTAACGAAGTTAGACATAGGCCTGTGTAACTCTTTACAGAACCGACTCACTGATCCGAATCACTGAAGTGATCCAAAAGATTGGATCACTCGAAACGTTTCAAACGTATCATTTGGATCTGAAACATTACTTTGCCGAGCGCTCATTTCTTAATACGCGTCGCTCGCGAGGCGACTGAGCCGTGAGCGAGAGAGACAAAATTGAGACACTGAGTAACTTAACTATTGACTCGCGACTGGCGTGTATTTTATTTTTATTTTATTTTATTGGGGAAAACAAACAATTGTACATTTTGTCTTACATCTAAATACATACATGGAGGCATAGGTTAATGTACAATCCACAACGTTTCCACTGATTACTATTAAACTACTGTGTAGGCGATATATTGACTTAATATAAGGTGTTAAATTTTTAGGGGTTTAGTGTTTTAGTCAGTTCTCTTTTAAATTCGTAATGAGTTAAGGCAAATATATCTATTTTAACAAAGTACGTATTATATATTTTGACTAATCTGTAGAGGGGTGCCCGTTCACCCGCATTTGTACGACTAGTGGTTGTAGCAAACAGCGGGTAAACGCGCGCCTCTCGTCTTATTACAGTCCTGGGCACAATATAACATATACTATTAACAATTTCAGAGCAATCAAACTTATTATGTATAAGTCCACGGAGCATCATGGCTTGGAGTAACAGACGCCTTGAGTTTAGACTTAGTAACTTAAATTTTTGTAAAGACTCCTGATATGAAAGACGATCCAAATGACATTTGTACTGCAGTGTTCTCAAAAACTTGCGCTGAACACCTTCTATTGCGTTATCATATTTTGCATAATAAGGATGCCATATTATGCAAGCGTATTCTACCTGTGGTCTGATTAAAGAATTAAAGAGATATAGATATGTGGTTGGGCGTTTGAAATCAGCTGAGGATCTTATGACCATGTTATACATTTGAAAAGCTTTTGCTGTTATTTTTTCGATATGTAAATTTAAGTGAAGTTTGGCATCAAAAAGTACACCAAGATCACATATTTCGGTTTCGTTAAGAAGGATTTCATTGCAGAGGGAGTACCTAAAGCTTATTTTATTTCTATTTTTAGTGAAGTTAACGTATTTACATTTGGAAATACTTAGTTTTAGTTTATTTTTGGCACAATAGTCAGACAGTCTATTTAAATCGTCTTGAAGAAGATAGCAATCGTCAACAGAAACAATTTTTCTAAAAATTTTTAGGTCATCGGCGTACAACAAAAATTTACTGTTTTGAAAGCAATTGCCAATGTCGTTGACGTAGATTATGAACAATAAAGGACCCAAAATAGATCCTTGAGGGACGCCAGAAGTTGCCGAAAACGTATTGGAGTGGTATCCGTTACTTACCACAGTTTGATTGCGATTGATAATATATGACTGAAACCAGCGGAGTAAGTTGCCTCTTATGCCGTTAAATGCAATTTTGTTTAGTAATGTAGTAGTGTAGTAATTATTTCGCCCGCTTACACAAGCGGGCGAAATAATTACAATCCATACAAGTCAGAAAGATATAACAAATGAGAAGTGCATCACTCAATTCGTACGGATTTTCGCTAACAACGCTAAAAATGACCACTAACGCGCTTACGTATCAAATACTATACGGTACGGTTGCACATAAAATTTCACTGACTCAGTAATAAACGCCCGCAACGCAACTCATATGTATGTATTCGAAACATTCTGTATCATATTTTGAGTCGATGATCCAAATGAGCCAAATGAAACATATCAGTGTTTCGGAACATTTCAGTGATCCAGATGCAAATATTCCAATCGCAAAAATGATACACTTTGCCCACCTCTAATGGGCCTGTGTAACTCTTTACAGAACCGACTCACTGATCCGAATCACTAAAGTGATCCAAAAGATTGGTTCACTCGAAACGTTTCAAACGTATCATTTGGATCTGAAACATTACTTTGCTGTGCGTTCATTTCGCGCGACTCGTCGCTCGCGATGCGACTGAGCCGCGAGCGAGAGAGACAAAATTGAGACACTGAGTAACTTAACTATTGACTCACGTTTCGCGACTGGCGTGTAAGCGGGCGAAATAATTACAATCCATACAAGTCAGAAAGATATAACAAATGAGAAGTGCATCACTCAATTCGTACGGATTTTCGCTTGCCACATAAAATTTCACTGAATCAGTAATAAACGCCCGCAAAGCAACTCTATGTATGTATTCGAAACATTCTGTATCATATTTTGAGTCGATGATCCAAATGAGCCAAATGAAACATATCAGTGTTTCGGAACATTTCAGTGATCCAGATGCAAATGTTCCAATCGCAAAAATGATACACTTTGCCCACCTGCGGATGACGTCATCGGCAGAAATTCCGTCTCCGGCGCGGAAATGCCGTTCCAGTGGACGCACTTTCATGCAAATCCATACTAGCAATAAAATCCGTCCGCTCCGTACGGAGCGATTCCGACCGTGTGGACGCGCAGCTTTATACCTTTATCTTCATGGTACCATCATAGATTAATTATAATATGCGTTACGATAGATATAATAATAGCTTAGTCTTAGATAATATCTTCAACTATACTGTACATACATAAAAAAATTCAAAAGAAAAGCAAACTAAAATAGAAAAATCATTTATTGAAATTATAAAGTAAAAATTACCGAAATTAAGATAATTTATGATTAAATGATTTTTCTAACTGTTTTAGTTCATTTTTCTTTTGATTTTTTTTATGTATGTACAGTATAGCTAAAGATACTATCGCGACATTTTGCGAAAGAGACATTCCGCGAATAAGCCAATTAATGTTTAGATAATCTATACTAATATTATAAAGAGGAAAGATTTTATTGTTTGTTTGTTTGTATTGAATAGGCTCGGAAACTACTGGACCGATTTGAAAAATTCTTTCAGTGTTAGATAGCCCATTTATCGGGAAAGGCTAAAGCTATATACCATCACGCTACGACTAATAGGAGCAGAGCAGCAATGAAAAATGTTGCAAAAACGGGGGAAAAAAGTTATCAGGACCACGTGGGCGAAGCCGCTGGCGGGAAGCTAGTAATAATATAATATACTAATATTAAAAAGAGGAAAGATTTGATTATTTGTATTGAATAGGCTCCAAAACTATTGGACCGATTTAAAAAAAAAATTTCAATGTTAGATAGCCCATTTATTGGGGAAGGCTTATAGGCTATATACCATCACGCTACGACTACTAGGACCGGAGTAGCAATGAAAAACGTTGCAAAAACGGGGGGAAAAGTTATCAAGACCACGCGGGTGAAACCGCTGGCGGGAAGCTAGTAATAATATAATGTTATAAAAAGGAGAGATTTGATTGTTTGTTTGCATTGAATAGGCTCCGAAACTACTCGACCGATTTATCCATTATTATCATAATTATATATATAATTATGATACGTACAGCTCGCCATAGATATAATAATGTACGTTATACTATATCTATGATACGTACCTACAGCTTGAAGTTGGCTTAAGCTAAAGGTTATCAATAGAGAGAAGTCTTAAAATTACAGATACTTTGAGAAATTTATTATCGAGTTTCACTAACATAAAAATACAAAAATAGTTAAAATGATAGTGTAGGTTTTTATAACTTCGATTTGCAAATAAGTAATCATGCAGTTCTGATACAAGATGGCCGACACATATACAATCATATAACCTGTTCATAAAACATAATATATTCAGTGTTGTTGCAGATACTTTACAAATAAATTAAATGAGCCTTATGAATAACCATTATATCTAAAATGTGAAAAGCAATTAGAACAATTGGCTTATGTTTATTGGAATCTCTATAATAATAAAATCAGATCTACTGTTGAATCATTCAAAGATAATACAATACATAATACTTCAAAGTCAATGAACATTTCAACAATATCACTGTTTTGAACTAGCTTGCATGTTATATTGCAGAAAGCTGTATATTTTTTATCAACTCCAGCTAATTTAGGTGAAATCCTCACTGAATTTTCTTTTATGGCTTTTATTTAATCAACTTCAACTTTGATGAAGAGTTACAAATCTGATTAATATCTTTATTAACAGCATTCTGCAAAATACCAAGTTGATGGCAAATCGTTCAATTGTGTATTTTCATGATTGACAGCATCACTCTGTTGCTGCCATGGCTCGTGCTTGTGCCCGTACTCTTTTATCATATTCTAATCGGTTTTGACTGTAAATGAAAACATCATTTGTTAAAAAAACATATTAATTTATTACTAGTTGATATGAATAATATTAAAAATATCAATATAACTTCTGTATGTACTAACCAGTAGATTGTATAAGCTTCAGCCTGTGCAGGGTCCTTAACATTAGGTTCATTGAGCAGATCCTGAATACCAAGGAGAATCTGTTTGATTGTGATTGCAGGGCGCCAATCTTTTTCCTCATCTAATAGTGAAAGGCAGACTGTCCCTGATGGGTAGACATTGGGATGAAAAAGTGGGGGTTCGAATTTGCATTTTGGTGGACTAGATGGGTAGTCATCTTTGAAAATCATGCGCAATTTATATAAACCTCCCTCCCATGGTGTCTGTAACATAGAAATAATTTATATAACTTTAATTACTACAGTTACATTTAATAGACGTCTGTAAAACTGTAAAAGTATCAAGTATATTTCGTACAATGCAATCTCTGAAACTACTAATACAATACTGAAATTTTTTGCACTGTTAGAAAGCTACACTATAGCCAATGTTTTATTGTGATCAAATCCTCAGAAATGTAAGTTTGGAGCGGAAGAAAGTATCAAATAATTTAGAAATTACAAAGGTTCTAGAAAATACTAACCCCCTTTTTTCCAGGAATCGCACATTCCCATGTCATGAGATTTAGAGATCCATCAGGATTTTTCATAGGTCTAGCCACGAAACCCTGAAACACAATGTTTTTTGTAACGAACTGTATATTGAATAAACAATTTATTATTCACTGGTCAATCCACAACAATAGTCATGTCACTTACAAAAGGATGGTCTTTGCGCCAAGCTTTTCTTTCTTCAGCTAAACGTGCACTTGCTATGCCCGACATTACCTAGAATACAAACACCAGAATATTCAAAAAAATTGGTTCCAACGATTTATAAAAATTCTCGAAATATTCTCACCTCTCAGTGACAAATATAAAGAAATTATACGAAAAAATAAATTACACGGTGCGCGAAGCGTCCCACGAAATGATAGGGATGTTTTATACTTCGATATTTTTGAGCGATATTTAATATTTCGATATATCGATGTATCGATATAAAATTCCAAGTATCGTAAAGGTATCAAAATCGATATTTTTTTCAGACCAATAAACATTTTTAATTTAAAAGATTACAAATTACTTTTTTTTTTGGCTGTTTTATAATTTGGTTTTTAAGTTGGCCGATATCGATATATTGATATTTTTTGAAAATATCAATATCGATATTGATATATATTTTTTTAAATATCGATATGAAATATATCGATACTTTTTGAATTTCCGGCATCCCTACGAAATGATCAGAATTTTAGTGATGCGACTCGAGTTAACTTTTATTCGAGTCAAGTGACTCACTACGGAAAAAAAATTATCAAGTGAAAAAAATATAGAATCGTGTTTACGTGGCCTCGAGTCACTCGCCCATCACTCGAAAAATATATTTTTGCAATACCGTAGCCCTTTATATTTTTTTGTATTAATGGATATTATTGAAGGTTTTTCGAACAAAGGTATTAGTTTAGTTAAGTACAGTTCTCGCCAAACTTATTGTCCAGCTTGAAGTTGGCACAAGCAACTTCAACCCGGCCGTAAAAATCGAAAGAAAAATACTAAATTAAACTGATTTAAAACGACAGCCTACGGCTCAAACCCTCTAGTCCTCGAGTGACTCGACCATTCGAGTGGTACTCAATCAAAATTTCGATATGACTCAAATGACTCGAGTGGTAAAATCAGGCTCGAGTCGCATCACTGATCAGAATCAAAGAAGTCGGTCTCGGTACTCAGTAGTAATGCGACTCCAGTTACTCAAGTGAAATTGAAAATTAACGACTTGAGTGAAAAATATATCGACTCGAGTGAGTCGGACTTGATAACTTGATAGCTATCTGCTGTCAGTGTCAAACGCACGCCGTGGCACTACTAAGTACTAAATTAAAAGTTTCATTTTATGGTAAGAACTGTCAACTTGACAGCTGTCATGTACCTCGTACTTTGGGCTGAGTTTTTATTTTTTATTTATTTGGGTAAACAAATAAATCAAAAGAGTTGTATGGACTTTTGATGACCTCCTTTAGAGATAAAAGAGTGGAATGTTATTTTTTTTTATATAAACGCTGAGATATCCCATATTCAGCCAGTAAGAGTTATATAAAATGTATTAAATGAAAAATATTTGAATTTGCTCAATCAGAAAATAAAATTGCTAAACAACATAATGTATTTATCTTTTATTTTAATGCAAGAAGTTGCTTTATATTTTACTTAGTTACCTAACGGTTTTCAAGACCGCGGTCCCGCGGTCTTGCGGTGACACACGGGCGAGCAAGTTCGTCGAACCACAAACTGTACGCGGACCTACTCGCCCGTGTATCCCGCCTTTTATAAAATCATCCGAGTACCTCGAAACACTCGATTGATAATCGACTGAATGACTCAAAATGACTCGAGGCCATGACATGAATCATAATGCTAAACTATTATATTACTCTTTGCGCCATCTTTCTTACTCAACATAATGTTGCCGTAATGAAATAAGCTGAAATATATTTAGAAAATTTGTTAAATTAATCCAAATTTATTACTATCACTATCGTTTTGTTAACAATAAATAAAATGTTGTATTCCCCCGTGATTACTTTATTTTAAAATAACCTATGAAGAAAAATAAAAATATTATTTTTTTACAAACTAATATGGTTTTTAAGAATAGCAACATTGTCAACCATTTGTTCTAAAGTGTTTCAACTATCAAAGCTAGGTGGCGCTAGGTGAAAACGACTAGGTAGTAAATTTGTTCTAAGAGAACACTCAGAACACAGCAGACACACCATGTGCTTGCCCATTGCGGGCGGGGAGTTGCCTGCCCGCCAGGTAAAACACTCGCGGTCGGAGGATCCTCCCTTTCGTATGAAGGACAACCTGGACAACACGTCGTCCCTTCACACTGATAATAGTTATGATACAATAACTTGTACCTACAGTGGATAACTTCAAAACTTTTTTCGGCATGGCATGCAATTCATTATTTAAGTATAATTGCTGCTAACTAAGCAACTGTAGGATGGCAGAAGGAATGAAAGAGGCTATGTGTTGGTAGCACCCAGGTCAAACTTCAGAAAAAGAAAAAAAACCCAAAAAATGTAGAATAGTATGATTTATTTTTCGTAACCGTGAACCGTTTACAATGTCAATATTAATTTTCAAATAAAATGTACCATCACCAATGATATAATAATGTCATTAACCATCACGCTTTATTCCCAATGGGGTAGTGTACAGTTCTCGCCAAACTTATTGTCCGGGAAGTTGGCACGAGCTAGCTTTAACCCTGCCGTAAAAATCTGAGAAAGAAAAATATTGGTTTAAAATGATTTAAAACGACTTGAGATTTCGTTTTTATTTATTACAATCTAATATTTACTTTCTCCGATTTTTACCTGTTTGTATATGGGGAGGCCAACTACTAAACGCACTTCCGGGGACAGACAGCGAGGTTTCGGAGTAAACCATAAATCATCTATGTATACCATTTTTTAAATTTTCGTCAATAATTTTACAACCGCCCACCGGATTTCGATTAAATTTATATGGGACCATCAAATCAAATCGGGAATCATCAAAATCGGTTCACCCAGTCGAAAGTTCTGAGGTAACAAACATTAAAAAAAAATACAGTCGAATTGATCCTTTTTTTGAAGTCGGTTGAAAAAGGCAAGGTTATGGGTATCTTAAATCGACAATCACGAATGGTGGAAGGTTGATATTGTTGATAAGCATTTAATAAGGTCACGCCAATGGTGTGGCGAAAATGGTGTGCAACCTTAATGTTGGAGCTGAATAAGCTGAAGGGTGCATTTGAATTCCCTAAAACCAAGCTAAAACCAGAGTGTTGGTGATTTATTTTGGTTTTCGAGACACGATGGTCTATAAAATTATAGTAAGCAATGAATAGTAAGTAAGTAAGAGGGGCTCGTGGCTAAGTTATAACTACGCTGATCAACCGACCTGCAAGGTTAAGCTACGCTTACCGCGGTAAGTCTGTGGATGGGTGACCATTCTTAACCCATCAAGACCCCTCGGTGCCTCGGGTAGCACGTAAAGCTGTCGGTCCTGGTTCTCATGCGAACACCTATGACAATCGTTAGTCAGAAGCCCAAACAGCCTGACAACCAGTCTATCCTTCGAATATCGGTATTGCCCAGAAATGGGTTGCAGAGGTCTGATGGCACTCGCTTCGTGTAAAATCCGCAATGACATGATATGTAGGTAAATAGTTAAAAAGAGGTTTAGCCGCATCTGGTTAGACTGGAAGCCGACCCCAACATGGTTGGGAAAAAGGCTAGGAGGATGATGAATGAATAGTAAGCAATGGTATACCTAAATAGTAAGTACCTATATTAGAATGTCTATTAGCTACTAATGATATGCCGGATGTTTAAAACACTTTCTTATTGAGGAAAGAAGTAAATACCTAGGTAATTTTTAAACCCTTTTGGTATATAAACAGTTCTTGCATGTAGATTTTTGATCGAAAAAGCTAAATTTGAAGCCTGAGAGCATTTTTGTCCTTCGGATTCTTTCAAAGCAAAGTCAAGTGTGAACTGTGCTAGACCATATTACTTAGCTACAATAATAAAAGAAAATATTTTACGTAATTAGACTTATCAGCTGTGCAAATTCTAATTAAATAAAGAAATATTACACGCGTTAGCTGCTCTAATCTCTTTGTATTACACTTTAATAAAGGATGTCGGTCAAACTTGGTGGTAAAGCACGAGTGTCGGCCAAAACGAGTGGCGTTTACAAAACAGTAGGTATGTTATAGCGTGCGTCGTAAAGTGTTCTTTACTGATAGGCTAAAATTTATTTCACTGCCTCACGATTGGCTGAAAAATAAACAGAATACAAAGAAAACAAGTTATGTCGGCAATCACTAGGTGGCAGCCCAAGCGTGTCGGCGAAACGTTTTTTATCCTCATTAAACATTCGATTGTTGATGTGATTTGTTCCGTTTTGCGTTGTATTCTATGAAAAGTTTCATTTAATTTAGAAAAAAATATTGTTTTGGTAAGTGACATTGTCTTGATGGTTTATTGTATATCTTTTCTTTCCATTGAATGATTTTTCCTCCCTAATCTCTAACTCTAATCTAAATCCACTAAATTTTACTGTAAGACAAGCGTCTAATTTTAACGCTACGATGGCAGTCTCAATTCAATGAGCGTTGATTTGTGTCATGGGAGTTCAAATATTAGATTTAGTTTGTTAACAATATTTGAAACTTATTTACGAACAATTTTTTCCATTTTGCTAGCTTCAAGGTACCCATAAAACAAAGATTTAGGTTTTGTCTTTCACATAATTTATTAGATAAATGACGTGAGTTGGCGGGAATCTGCCTGCCGGTGTTTATGACGGACGGTATTTAAGGTTATCTGCGAATGTTTAAAGAAAACCAGTGTACAAGTTGATTGTATAATTTTATTACTAATGTCGCGTTCAATTTGTAGATTAACTAAGTAGTGACAATGACTTCTGTGGATGAAGGCGAGACGCCGTCGGAGGAGATACCGGCGGGAAACCCTGAGGAATTGACCAAAAATCCGACAGCTTTAAAAGGTACATAATACAGTCTACGTAATTGTAACTTTCTATATTTCATATTTCTTAGGTTTTGTGTATCATTTATAAATTTAGAACACCAGTCCAAAATTGTATATGAATACTTAAGTTGTACCTATTTAGATTTAGCATAATACTTATTGATAAATGTTCAGGGTATTTAAATTAATAGGTACCTTTAGTCAGCGGTGCCCCCTTCTAAATGCTTTAATGATAAATTGAGAATGATTCATAACGTTTTCTATAAGTTTGAGATGAACCAGCAATTTTTTCTGCTGAGATCACCTGGTGTTTTGGGCACCCTAACACCCTATGCATCCAATTAATGTTTAAATAAGTTGACTTCATTTATAAATTATTAAAATATATCGACTGTTAAAAGGAAATAGGGCATAAGCGACATTTTGGTCAAAAATGAGTTATATATGCCATTGGACTTGAAATTTTCTGCTCTTTCGAATGCGCTTACTCCCATGGCTCTACGATGACTTTTTTGGCGTTTATGCCCAAGCAAAAAAACAACATTTTATAGTGTTATTTTAGCTAACCGATGAAAATTCTGGTCATTTTTGCTATAAAGGTGATTGTACCCCTACAAAAATGATTTATTTTGGGTTTGTTGTCGGTAATGCTTTTTTACTTCACAAGGGTGCCAAGCTTATGGTTGTTTATGCCTTTTAAGCATTTCAATTGAAAAGTAAAAATGTTGCTTAAAGCTTACTTCCATTTCGTAATTTAACAGAGCTGTGGCGCTTGTGCCCTATATACAAAATGCATACTTATATTACTCTGGCGGTTATCCCCTATTTCCATTTAGTTCTTAATGACAGCCGAGTCGGTTATGCCCTATTACCTAAATTGATTTTAATATGACACTGGTGGTTATACCTTACTTCCGTTTACTAATATAAATACGATTGTCGCTACTTCCATATTATTTAATCTGCTCGTTAGTAAATATGAAATGACGAGCTATATCTTTTAAATCTACCATTTAGTGTAAAATTATAGCATGGTATACTGTAATAGGCCTCTTAGGCTGAGATTCAGAGAAGAGACTCAGCATGAACTTACGCTTCCGTGTGTCAAATTGTAATACAAATTTGACATACGGAAGCATTACTTTACGCTGAGCATCGTCTCTGAATATTAGCCTTAGTAAGATCTATCTTACTAAGAGGCCTTAAAACATATTAACGATCTATCCTTAGTATGTTTTTGTGAAAATTTACTCCCAAGCAATTTCACCCTACTTTAGAAGTTAGAGACACAATTACGGTGTCGTGTGATATCTGTTTTAGATATTTTCCTGATGAAGGATTGTGTTGGTTGCGCTACTTCATAATTTTTGGGGTGGCTTTTCATCCATATTTCTTTGCTTCGTAGCGAAATTGTGTGTTACTAATGTCTTATATCCTGGTATTATTTTGAATGCCGACTGTTTCTTGTGCCCTATTATCTTTTATACAACTACTATGAAAAGTACCTTATCCTTCTTTTCCTATAATATTGATTGAACGGTCTAGTCGCTTATACCCTTTTACCTTGAGAAATGATAAATTGGAATGTCGCATATGCTTCTTATCCTTTAATATTTGATTTTGTCATTTGTATCTTATGCCATATTTCCTCATTCAAAAATTAAAAGCTGTGGTTATAAGCGACAAAAACTACTTTAAATAACGTCAAATCACTAAAACTAAGGATACCAGTAACTGTTCCATTTCTATCTGATTTTATAACTGTTTCACTTTTCACAATATCTTAATAAATGACAAAAATACGTCAGTTTTTCTAAAATTTAAAACTTTGAACGGCTCTCCTGAACATTTCATCTTTTGTCGCTTATTTCCTTTTAACCGTCGATATGGTCATGAAAGAAATTTTCAGTAATAATTTAAACTGAAATTATATGAGTAGGTACCTATATATTTTTTCTTCCTATACAGAGGCTCATGAGCAAATGGCAACACTAGATGTCCTGGTTTGCGGCCAGTGTCACTCAGCATTCCATTTTGTCGAAGAGTTTAAGGAGCATAAGGATGCCAATAACTGTACAGGAAAATCTCCTGTTAGAGATAGTGTAAGTATGCATAAATTTTTTAAGCAAATGTTTATCTGTATATTTTTAACAGTTTTCGAGTCTATCTGTTATTTTTCAATTCTATTTGAGTTGAATATAAATAAACCAAATTTAAAATTATAATTCCACAAGATTTGTTTTATTGAGGTTTAGCTTTAAAATTATTAGTTATTGTTCTACAGAATGAAAGCAAAGCTCAGGTTTGGGCTTTCCTGTTATGGAAATGCTCATCAGTCCGAGATGGATCCACAGTCAACACAGACAATAGCTGGAAGCTATATCAGCAGTGGTGTCGCATGGCAGAGGCGCAGCGAACTGCCTGGATTACAGCTGGGTCAAATGTTCAGGCCTTGTCCAAATTTGCACATGCTAAAGTTGTAAGTCATTGTTTTTATTGTATCCATTATTTCTGTACTCTTCAGAATACAATTTTATTGAAAAGGTGCATAAGTTGGTATCCGTAAATGCTAGGTTTTTTCTTAGTTTCTGTAATTTTATTAATCAAGGAGTAAATTTCGAAAATTATATAATTATATACTTATTTGATGAAATGTTATTTGTACAATGTTAGTAACTATACATATTTCATACTTAGTTATGTATGTATTCAATTAAGTAGTCTTGGGTCTCGTAATAAAATGAAATCCTAAATAAATAGTAAAAATTTAATAACATGTTTTTGTGACACCATTGCAGATGGAGGTCAAGACTGAAGATCAATTAGTGCCTGTTCAAACACCTGTACAGCATGAAGTAAAAAGGCGTGGAAGACCAAGGAAAATACCTAAACCAGTAAGTACATACACTATCTTAAATATAAACCTTTTCAACATCATTATTCCTAACACTCATTGCTAACAAACTATTGCAGGAGGATTCTGAAACACAGCCCTCAGGGGAGGAAAGTGATGATATTGTTAAGGCTAGTCCTGGAATGAAGGGCATTCAGAAAGTACCGATAGCTCAAAATATTAACAAAACTAAGGTACCTTTTTTATTCTCAATTTAGACAAATGTTTTTTTTTACAAATTTAGTACAAGCCTAAAGAATTACGTTATATTTATACAAGGTGGAAGGGACATCGACGCACAAACGTCGTGACAAGGTTTCCCTCAAGCTCAAAAATAAAATGACCTAGGTCATTCATGTAGAAAATGACCGGTTACGGATATTGTCATTTTTGAGCGTGCAGTGTATTGCTAACAACGCGATCACGCTCCGCGGTGAATGTTATCACGCGTGCGATCCGCAACTACCTACCTATTTACTCACACAAGTCACCCACGCGATTTGCCGTGAGTCCGCGACCGTTGTTTTCGTGATACCTACCTACAAAACATCACCTAAACGTTGATACCACAATCATAAAATCAAGTTAATTAATTTTATAACCGATAACAGGTATTTTATACCAAAAAGGATATGAAAATGCGAGGAAATAAACTTATTTCCATAAAACAGATTCAGAGTACCTAATGTAGGTATTATTAATAAACTCACTGACCTTTTCCATGTGCTTCGCCATAGCACATGAGCATAATTCCCATATTCACGGGCAGTAAAGTATTGTACGGAATGCATTTTAAATTTTTCGCAATCAAAACAATAACAATACACAGACACAAGTACTCACACACTAAGAAAGTTACTTTTGATTTTGATACCTTTACGATAAGATCGCAAATTCGTGACAAACTGCACATACGTTTGCACTCCACCAGCGAAAACTAGGAACTAATAAAAAATAATTTCAAAATCGGCGAAATACAAAAGAATTTTGCATACGCCGCTGCTCCTTTGAATTGAGCCGACGCGCCGCGCGCGGCCTTAGTCGGCGCCTTTGACGGTGCGCATAAAATAGGGGAGCGCTCGTCCTGTAGGTACTAGGCCGGCGTTGACCTTGCAAGTGAACTTTAAGCGGAACAGCTGATTGAGTACTCTTTTGAGTTTTATTTACATTGCTGTTTTGAGTGAAATAAATGAAATAATGGTTTTTTAATTATAAATCTAATTTGGGTAGGTAGAAATAATGTTTTTTTTACACGTTCAAGTAAAAAAAACTGCAGAAAAAATTTGAAAATTGATGAAAAAAGTTACGGAAAATTTCAACGCAGGGGGGTCCAGAATCATGTACTGAACTCATGGTATTCGGATGTGCGTCGATGTCCCTTCCACCTTGTATAAAAAGTAAGGAATGTGGTGATATGCTATAATTAGTTGCATGAATCCTTTCCTAAGTCCCTTTATATTTATGAAATATATTCGTTAATAAACATAAAGCTTCATTTAAATCAGCCAATAATATTAACCATCGAAACCGACTCATTCTACATGATCTTCCCAAGCTTACTAAATACCTATAATAAAAGCTGCTTTAAGTAATTGGGTTCACAGAAAAAACTGCAATTGCATTTTGTTTTCATTCATTTGTTAGGAGTTGAATGAGTCTGTACGAAATGCTCAAGAGCGCGTGCCCCCAGAAGAACGCATTGCGCGTCGTACAGAGCGGCAGGGAGACCCCACAGAGGCCGGCGAGTATGTCGTCGAGAAGATTTTAGCCAAGCGGTTCAACCCTCGCCGCAAGCAGTACGAGTACTTGCTCAAATGGGAGGGTTACCCTCAGTAAGTATAGTTATATTGATTTAACTATGATACGCAAATGTCAATTAATTACTCTTACTTATATATTGACTTACTTGATAAATTATTGTTGTAGTTATTAGTTTAGAGCAATCATCCTTCAAATATTTCTACGAATTCGGGAAAACAGCAAAGATATTACATACAAAGAAATTTTGAGCAAGCAATGAACAGCTGATGTTTGATAAGTCTTTAAATATTTTTTTTTGTAGTGAACAGAATACATGGGAGCCTGTCGAAAATATGGAGACATGTAAACATCTCTTAGAAGCGTTTGAGAAACAACTCGCCCGCCAGAAAGAGTTAAAGGCACTAAGGGCTCAGCAGCAGCAGCAACAACATCCAGTGCAGGTAGAGTTGTAATTTTATGTAAAACACCATATTATATTTGATGTTTATGTGCCTTACATAGTTTGTTTTTATTTGCTAGGTGAAACAAATAAGCACACCCTTGCCTCAGGTTGTCAAGCAAGTGGTTAAGAAGTCTGATAGTCCAGCCATTACACCATCTGGGTAAGATAATATTTTTCAATAGTGCTTAGGTAGGCAATTCCTTTTCGTTGATTTATATTAAAAAATGACTTGCCAATTCTGCATACTTTTTTTACAATTAGTTAAAAAAATATTAAGAACTAAGTAAAAAATATCGTATCAATAATGTCATTAAAGTTATTTGGCTTGTCCAGTCGTCTCCAACGAACCAGCAAGGTTCGTGCCTTGGACCAAGTGAAAGCGTGGTGCGGCGCCGACGATGGTGAGCCAGCTGCAAAGAAGGTCAAGAAGGAGATATCCAGTGAAGATGAGGATTATTCTGACCCTGACTCTACTAAAGGTATAGGCACTTAACTGACACAGCCATTGTACATCAAACAACAACACAACATCTAAGTTACAGTACAGTACAGTTTCTAAGCTCTAAGCTATTAGAAGTTGCTCAGATCAAGAGGTTTTATAATTGGTTGTAACTGGTTTAGTCATTGGGATAGTTTAGAAGCTTATTTTCTGTTGCTTAAAGAAATACATTTTATGTACATTTAAAATTATAATTGAAATAGCAAGGCCCAGTACTGATAATAATAAAATAATGTAGTAAACATTTCAGCTGACAAGAAATTGCTGAATGGCCAATCATCGCCCAAGTCCACTCTGGACCCTGAGCTGGTGAAATCACTCGGCCTCGCTGGGAAGGGCATGCCGAATATTAAGGGTGTCATTAAAGTTGACCCTAAACATATGCCTAACCTTACTACAGGTATTTGATTGTTTGGTTTGAGATTGTTGAATTCGCTGGGGTTGCGACAGCAATGTATGTGCTGGCTTTGCTTTTAACATGGATGTCTTGTAAACATATGTTTTTCAAACAGGTGTTTATATAATGTCGAAGAGTTCAGGAATTATGAAGATTGATTCACCTGGAAAATTAGGGCCTGGTTTAAACATTGATCAGGAGGTGATTCGTAAACAGATATTAGCAGCTAAACAGGTATTAATGTGCTTCAGTATTGTTTTCTTTTTCTTACTTAAATGTGTGTTTTTCATAACAATACTTTTCGTTTTAGAAAAAATTAGAAGAAACTAAAAAGACATCACCAGTGCGCACACCTATGACATCACAAGTAATATTCTTATTAAATTGTATATGGGTTATTTTATTTTTTAATTCAGTGGCACTAAGATTCTTGTATATTAAATACACAGATAAAGAAGACTTACGGATCGGGAGGCCAACAAGTAACAGAGAAGACCATAATAACTCCATCAGGACAAAAGATCATTCAGCGCACAATCCAAAGACCATCAGGACAAGGATCTGAAGGAAAATCACCTGTTACCATTCTCAATAAGAAACTTGCTCAGGTAAAAAATACAATACAAGCATTTTTAATGATCATCATCAATCATCAAAATATACTACTACTTACTAGCTAGTATGAACAGCTGCGCCCGCATCTTCGTTCGCGTGGTTGTCGATGACTAAAACGCGTCGCTTAGATAAGAGTACAGTCAATATCCATATTACCTGGCCGCTATAGAAAATAGATCGTAATGCAAACCACAAACTAAAACACCTTGGAAATTACCTAAAAACTTACACATTTTAAAACCTCTGACAGTCGGACAGGATCGAATAAATTAAAATCGTCTCTACGTGTCCCGAAACGCTATACAAACGAATCGACAGTAGATACTCGAACGAATGACACTATTCTATAGTCCGCGCGGAACTAGTTGGCCGCGCCTTAGGTATGTGAGCGGTGGGACGGACGGGCGGGGACGTAATTTAATAAAAGAGTATTTATGTTGTTCTTACCGGCTCTTCTCCATAAGACCCCTAGTAGGGTCTAATTGAAATAAAAATATTTGAATTTTAATGTATTTGGAAATTAATAATCTTTCAGACTCAATTGCCGTGATAGACAAATAAATTATCTATCTACTTACAAGTTGACACGGAAGCCTCGGTGCGCGAGTCAGACTCGCACTTGTCCGTTTTTTTTCTATTGTTCACTTACTAGGAATGATCCATCTGTTTTCTATTTTACTAAGTGCGATATCTCGAGATAAGTCATCACTGTCTATAATCTCATGTGCGTTGCGAACACTAAGATACCCAACCCCTCTCCCCTTTTTTTTTTTTTTTTTTTTTTTTTTTTTTATCGTCTGGAAATGCTTTATGCACCGTCACGCCGCCCGGGGAAGGCGGCGCAGTGTGTGGGACTCCGCCCTGAAAAGGACGTCTACCCACTAAAACCAGACGGGTGTTCGCCTCATCACCATTCGGCCGGGGTCACGGGTACGTGTGGACATTCTTCCGCGACCCCGGCGGTGACAGGCCGCCTATGCGGCCCCCGGCTCTGTTCGGGGGGGTGCGTGTGGTGTGCACCCCCCTCTCCTGCCAATCCATTGAGTGGGACGCGGCACACTCCGACCGCGTCGCCTACTCGGGCCATAGTGCTGGGCGACAGACTTCCCCAAGTCTGCCGCCCGTGGCCACTTTAAGGTGGATGGAACAGGGCACGGTTTGCCCTGTTCCTGCGCCCAGTGCGTCGGGCGCGGATTGACAGGGAGGCGGCAGCGGACTCCCTCTCCCGCTCCGCCTCCTCCTTCTGCGAGATGACGTCCTCGCAGAAGGAGGACATCGCTTGCCAGGCGTCAGGACTCCCGACCATCTCTTTGACGACGGCCGGGAGGTCGAGGTTCCCCCCTACTACAGCCCGCAAGACACGGCGCTGCTCTGTCCATGCGGGGCAATCCGCGAGCGTGTGCTGCGCCGTGTCCTCGGGGCAGTTCCCACAATGGTGGCAGTGGGCGTCCGGCTCCCTCCCGGCGATACGCCACAGGTAACTGCCGAAGCATCCATGCCCCGACAGCACCTGTGTCAGCCGGAAGGTCACCCCCTCTCCCCTGTCCCAACCTAAGGCGCGGCCAACTAGTTCCGCGTAGACTATAACTATGAAGCTCCACTGTCGCCGCCGCTACAAAATGGCAGATTACATATTTTTTCACAACTCCCTCAATGTGGGTATCAAATAAAAGGGCTTGACTCTTGCTTGAATAGTGCTAGTGGATACATAGTACATACATTTGATTAGTAGAGTTTCATATTAGATTCGAAGAACCTTATAAATATATTATATAATAGCTTTCCGCTAGCGGCTTGGCCCGCGTGATCTTATAATTTTTTCCCCGTTTTGCAACATTTTTCATTACTAATCCGATCCTATTAGTCGTAGCGTAATGATATACTACTACTTACCTATAGCATAGGTAAGTAGTAGTATATATAACTTAGCTATACCTCAAGCTTATGACCTATAGCATTCCCCGATAAGGGGGCGTCCATAAATTACGTGAGGTGTTTTTTTAAATTTTCTATCCCTCCCTCCCCCCCTGGTGAGATGTCGTCAGATTTTGTTCAACCCCCCATCCCCCAATCTCACGTGAGATTTTTCAAAATGTGGGTTTCTTCCGTAATCCCATTGGATTGTTATTGCAAAAAGAAAAAAAAAATGCCTCGTGCTTTTATTTACGACTAGTTAAGACTCAATATTGCTGAAAGTTTAATTATAAGTGTAATAAAAATAGTTTTTTTTTTGTTTCAATCAGAAAAAAAAATTGCGTGATATTTGCCGAAACCCCCCCTCTCTCCAACGTAAGATTAGATGAGATTTGACTCGACCCCCTCCCCCCCTTAAACATCTCACGTATTTTATGAACGCCCCCTAAACGGGCTATCTAAAACTGAAATAATTTTTCAAATTGGTCCAGTAGTTTCGGAGCCTATTCGCCTATTATGCCGAATACAAACAAACAAACAATCAAATCTGTCCTCATTATAATATTAGTATAGAAAAACGAAATATTTCGTTTATCGAAACTAAACGCAATTGAACACTCACTGGTCTGTGGTCTAGTGGTTCGAGTACCGGATTGCTGATCACGCGGTCATGGGTTCAATTCCCACAAAACACAAACATTTATGTGATGAACTTAGATGTTTGTGTTTGTCTGGGTGTTTCTTATATACTATAAGTATTTATTTACAAAAAAAAAGTATATAAGTATTATATCTATTGTCTAGTACCCATAGTACAAGCTTTGCTTAGTTTGGTACTAGATGGTGCTGTGTAAAAATGTCCCAAGATATTTATTATTATTTTATTAATGTTGCTAAATGGTTTAATTGTACTATGTTATTGTTATTAAAACAAATTTACAAAAAGTATATACGTATTATATCTGTTGTCTAGGCTAAGGTCCAAACTAAATAGAGCTTGTACTAAACACGCTCTATTTAGTTTGGACCTAGGTGGTGTAAAATATACCAAAATAATATGATATCATTCATACATAATAATTTATTAACAGGGAGACAGTTTATTGCGGCGCGGTAGTTCGAGTCGGGGCCGCGGTCGCGGTGGCTATTCCGTGGCTACCGCCGGCGGAAATATTGTACGCATTCGAGACAAGGTCCCTGCTGCAGTAGAGTTTGAACAGGTGGGATATTATTGGCATTTATTTATATTTTCTCAATGAGTATTCAGTATTTTAATTGTTATGTACGGCCGATGACCGAACTGAGTGTAACTGTGTCGCGGATATGTCGCAGTCGGACGCGTCGTCGGACACGTCGGACGGCATCGAGGACCCGTTCCCGCGCTCGCCGGGCCCGCTGCCGGCCGCGTCGCCCGAGCGCGCGCTGACGCTGTGCCCGCAGTCGGGCCGGCGCCTGGCGCGCGCCGAGGGCGAGCCCACGCCGCCGCCCACGCCCGAGCCGCCGCCCACGCCCGAGCCGCCGCCCGCGCCGCCCACGCCGCCGCCCTCCGAGCCCCGAGCCGCCACTATGCTCATGAAGGTAACCTAACCAACCCACACCATTCAAACACTTATTTTTTTCAAATATTGTTTCTGCATAATTATCTTAGCACAATATTACTTGTTAACTGTCATGGGTCATGTCATTTAAAAACGGTATTTGATGTTGCAGATAAGTATGTGTACACAATAATTAATTAATAACAATATTAAATTTGTTGTCAGGTGGAAATGTCCCCGGGTGGTACGACAGGTATGCTGGTGCAAGGAGATGGTGCTCAGCCCTCACTCCCTGTACTCACAGACGAAGATGGTGTAAGTATATTACTGTTTGCCTTTCACAGTATGTCCAAACTCCTTACGTAAATACGATAGACAACATTTAAAAAATAATAATTACGTCTTGCTAGCATTTTCATCAAACTATTTTTCAAGTACTATGGTCTTGTTATAGACGGAAGTGAAAGTGGAAGCCAGTGCTGTGAAACAGCTGTTAGAAGGAGGCGTCGGGGTTGACGACGGCGAGGAGGTTGGTTTATTACACGCAGGACACACGCCCATCATGATTCGTGGAGAGGATGGAGTTCTTTATCAGGTATTTTTGCAAAGTTTGTTTTATTTATCGTGGCTATTTTATACAAAGTTTTTTCATTGGAAGGAAAGCTTTTATTTCGGTTAAAAATGTAGCAGGAATCTTACCTGCTAAGAAAGTTCAATTCACATCTTAAAAAAACGTATTGCAATTTGAAAATATTACCAATTATACCAATATCGTATCTGAATATTAATAGAAATACTCAGATCCTAACTTCCTCAGGACGATTTCAGTTATTTATGCATACATTGTAAATAGGTTGCGGGCGAGAACGAAGCTGGTCAAACGTTACTTGTTGCGGCGGAGGGGGTAGAGGGAGCTGTCGAGGGCGTGGAAGGCGCCGTGGAGGGAGACGGGGACGTTATGTACGTCACCAGGGAGGACGGACAGGTCAGTGTTTTTCAAAGGCAGATTAAAAAAAACAGGATTCTCTTTAACATTGCCTGTCCAATATGGTAAAATTCGAATTAGGTATATCTTATTATTATATTGTCTATACAGAATAGATATTATAAAAAATACTGACTATTGTTAATTGTCTGATGAAAGGTGAGACAAAATCAAAAGCTACTAAACCTATAGTTTTACTTGAGCCATGGAAATGGTTATTTTTTTATTTTGATAATAGAGGTGTAAATAACTGACTGCCTCATTAGTGGTGGTTGGTGGTTCTGGGTTTAGTATTCAGTTCTCGGGCCGAGCAGTTTTGATGGGGTTTGTGGCAGCTGAGTCTGA
The DNA here is from genome assembly GCA_946251955.1 of Acronicta psi. Taxonomy (NCBI): domain Eukaryota; kingdom Metazoa; phylum Arthropoda; class Insecta; order Lepidoptera; family Noctuidae; genus Acronicta; species Acronicta psi. The sequence goes on along the minus strand of OX276482.1, from coordinate 8,036,376 downwards.
TGGATACTGGCTGGACCTGGTTAACGGATAGCCATTATGTACTTAGTCATTGATTTAAATAGTAAAGATATGGCCGTCCGAACATTTGACAGACGCGTTCGCCATACAGAAAAACACTAACGCCATGACGTACATACATACAACGATGGCATATATCGAAATATACGATAAATCGATATTTAATACGATATTTTGGCCATTGTGCCATATATCGTATTCCAAATTAATATCACATTAACATATCGTATCGAACTCTATGGTTATGTTTATAATTTATTTATTTTCTTGATTAAAGAATGAGAGCAGCTGGCCTTTGTTTACACTTGTAAATTGTAGGTTGATTAACATTATCTTTGTAAGTTTGTAGTACTGCAAATTAGATGAATAAAAGCATAGATACAATTATATACCTATCTATGAATAAATGTTTATTATTGCATTCTCTCCATACAATCTGTTGCTTGAAGCAACATATCGTATCTTACGTTTCAATATGGCACCGCCGGTGAAATCAACAGTTTGGAGTGTTTTTATTAAATCTGATAACGGTGGAATAATTCTACGAATTTACAAACGCATTTAAAAGACTTCATCAAAACACGTTAGAAGATGGCCGTCATACTTCAGTTATAACTCGAAATATATGGTAAAGATTAAAGGAAGGCTATGTCTTTCTTTAATTTTCATGTGTTAGGCTATAAGTGGAAGGAAAATTATTGTTTTTATCATTTTGGGACCAAGTTCAGTGACATGCGGTCCGCCCAGTCCTTACGAAGTAATACTTATACATATGAGTGAATGTAGCTAGTACTATTAGTTATTCTGTTATATTGAGGAAAGTAAAATTTCCGTAGCTTCAAGTGAGTATTTCCCACAGGAGGTGTTGGCGATCGACCCGTCGCAGCTGGCGCAGCTGATGCCGGGCGGCGAGCCGGCGCCGGCGCTGCAGCAGGTGGCCGTGCAGGTGGAGGGCGAGCCCGGCGAGGACGCCACGCAGGTCATCGCGCAGCTGCTGCAGGCCGACCTGCCCTCGCCCGGTCAGTCAGACACCTATCTCTACCATTATATCCACGATCAATATTGCCACTAATGAACAAATGAGTAGCATTCATTGCCTTTACAGTTAAAACCAGCAAGCACACTTTCGACCCTACTATACATATATTACTATAAATACAGCTATTTAATATTTGTAATAGTCATAGCTAGTTTAAAGGTTTTTTTTATACCACTAAAGTGGCAAACAAGCATACGGCCCGCCTGACGGTAAGCAGTTCCCGTAGCCTATAGACGCTTGCAACACCAGGGGTATCACTCGCGCATTTCTCTTGCTGTCAACGCAGCGCAAACACAGCTCTGGCGAACCTACTCACTACAGGAACAACACACAATAACACTTTACTGTGTGTTGTGTTCCTGCAGTGAGTAAATTCGCCAGAGCTTCTTACGATGCGCTGTTATTTGGCTGCAGTTTTCTGTAAAGTGAAGCTACTTCCCAGTAGCTGCTCCAAATTTGAGCCATAAATGGCTGTGCCCTACCTCATTTAACAGTTGTTTAGCTAGAGTAGTAGAGTAAACCTGGTAAACTCCCTTCTTACTGCCAGGTATATATAATTAAGAAATAGTTATATAAGTAGACTAAAGTATCACTGACTATTGAAAATCTTTAAGTTTTTCGATGCAGACAGAAATACAATATTTTTTTATTGCAAAAAATAAATTTGGTTTCGTTGTTACAGGTGGAACAAGAAGAGTAGTACTTATGTTGCCTGACGGCAGTTTGACAATGACTGAACTTGACAAAGAGCAGTATGAATCAATAACGGAGGCAAGCAAAGCTCAGGAATAATGGTTTTTGATAAACCAAGAATGTGTTAAATCTAGCATTCAGAGTAAATCAATCATAAAAGGTGATTGTTATTGAAGCTCAGGATATGAAGGGGTGTATGTAGTCATTCAGCTTCCAATGTTTTAAACTGTTTCCTATATTACAAAACATTCAAATTTTTCGTAATATTTGCGAATATGAAAATAATAATTAGTAATATTACCATGCAGGTTGAGCTGTATTACGCAATATAAGAAGACACAAGAAGGTTGCATTTGACGCCTCTTGTTTCTATACCTATGTTAAAGGAGCTCATCGAAATCGGCCCAAATGAAGTGTACCGAACGTACCCTTATTGGAAAAAATACCCTGTATTACGCTGGTTAAAACTCGTCGTACTTTTTTTAGTGTTGACTCGGGGATGAGAAAAATAACGCCATTTTGGCACAGTATTATCTGTTTCGTAATGATTTCATAGTAAAAACTTTCAACTTGACAGCTATCTGCTCTCAGTGTCAATTTTGTAATGTCAAACGCACGCCAATAAGGCACAACCAGTTTCTTACAGCTATCCTGTACCTCCGGTACAAATTTGGGCTAAGTTGTGTGGGCCTTTGATGACCTCCTTTAGACTAAAGTCTGCGCGGAACTAGTTGGCTGCGCATTATGTATGTGAGCGGTGGGATGGAGGGGTGGGGACGCTTTTTTCATTCACAGTAACCTGCCGTCTCACCCCCGTCCCGACCTAAGGCGCGGCCAACTAGTTCCGCACGGACTATAAACAAAACATTTCAGTGTTTTAACTATAAACGTTAAATTCATAGACAGATAAATCTGTCTACAGTTAGATTACTAGATGACATTTGATCAATAGAAAGACATTACCAAAAAACATGATCATATTTTTTTTCGACATCAAAGTTATTTTTATTGACAGTTATTAAAATGGCATGACTAGCATCTTGCCAATTACAAGACTAAGGGCCTGTTTCACCACTGGATAGCCACTACCCGCCGGATAAATTAAAAAATGGAAGCACAATTGTATAAAACTGCCAACTAATTTAACGGGAACTTATCAGAAAGCTGTGAAACGCCCCTAATAGCTAACAAGCTGTAAAATATTACAGTAGTGACATTCAGTATATGATCACCATAGAATATTTGTGGGTTTATTATGAACTTGGCCCCACGTAGACGCAGTAGACATAGATTTTTTGCGTGATACAGAATATATTAATACAACATAATCATAATATTAGACAGAAATCTTGAACACTATGTGGCCGTATTATTTAAATTCGGCATAAATGGCATTTAAAGAAAAAAATAATGCATCATGAATTTAAATATTAATCCTTCATAAAAAATTATTTAGGCTCTGCCACTGTATATAGTTAGCTACTAAAATTACATAAGAGTTGAACTGAATACTGCTAAAAACTTTACTGATTAAAAAAAAATAGTTCTGAATTTTGTCTGTATATATTTTTGAGCATGTTTGCGCACATGTTGTTTATGTACCTATTTTACCCATTTTTATCTTTTTATTTAATAGAGTATACTTCCGAGTTCATCCCATAAAACATATGATTATATGTACATATTTGATGTCATCTCAAAATGTAAGAAGTCGATTTTCTTGTATTCTAAATAAATTATTGACGTCGATCTTTATTGTACATTTTAATATGTAATTTCATAGGTCAGTGAATATTGTAAAAGAAGTATTTCGCGTTAAGCTAAGTATCCGTTGCTACTAGATGATGCAAATTTTTCGAATGCATGGATAAAGCCAAGCCAAGCCAATTATTTCAATAATTATTTATTGAAATAATTGCCAGCTATGTGTGGCTAGAGCACCTTGCGGCTTTCAACTGCTGTAGTTGACTTGAAGCAGACTGAATGAAGCAACTCGACAATCAAATTATTTATCGTTTGTCTCAGTCGGCCTTGACATTTGAGTTTAAACGTATATTCAATTTCAAAAGTTACGTTTTGTGATAGGTATGAGTAATGTTGTTTCCGATGGCCTACTCATTCTGTTTCTCTTGAATTCTATTGAATATAAACATTTCACGTGTGTATATAATTTTGTCATATTAATACTAATTACTTATATAATTCAGATTTCATTTTACAACTTCACTGTAAATATCCATTAAAAAAATCACTTACCTCCAGTTCAGCTAAAAACAAAATGCCAACAAATACTAAATTGATAACTTTTTTGTTATCGCTATTGTTTTAGCTATAGATGTAGTATAAATCTGATAGTAATAATACATAATCTATACTAATATTATAAAGAGGAAAGATTTGTTTGTTTGTTTGTAATGAATAGGCTCCGAAACTACTGGACCGATTTCAAAAATTCTTTCACCTTTGGAAAGCTACATTATCCCCGAGTAACATAGGCTATATATCATCACGCTACGACTAATAGGAGCGGAGTAGTAATGAAAAATGTAGCAAAAACGGGGAAAAAATTATAAGACCACGCGGGCGAAGCCGCTGGCGGGAAGCTAGTAATAAATAAAGTAGTAATAACGTCCGTCAGGATGGCCCGGCCCCCAAGCTTCAGAGCATGAAATGCATATCAATCGAATGTACTCCTCTTGGCGATCATTTGTACTTACCACATTTTATTTGTACTGCTCTGGTTAAGACGTTTGAGGCACTTTTTGTTGGCCGGGCCAGCCTGACGTTTGCAGCTCGGCCCCTTCCATAACACGAAAAGTACACAGTGTACTGAGAATGTGTTGCTGCAGGATGAATGTACTCTTCAAAGTACATGTATGTGCCGTTTATTTAACGAAAATATCCAATAACTTCAGAGATATTGAAGCAGATAGGTGACCGAGCTTAAATTTTTTCAACAGCTCCAAACATGAAAGCCACAACACCATCAGATTTCTTTACTACGTACAAATAATCTGCGCCGAAGTTGAAACGTTTGTACCGCATTATTTTTAAACTAAACTCCCTATTTGAAAAAAATAGAGATTGAACTTTTTCTGGCTCGGGCCCTTATTTATTTATTTAAATATAAGCTTACAGAGCTTATCGTATACTCAGTACGTCTCCGTATTTCACGACGACAACACGTGTCAAAAATTCCGGCTAGTTTAGATAAAACGCACATGAGATTGCAATAGCAAGATGAATCCGCCGATACATATACAAATAAAAATGTAATATTCAATGTACATACGTTTTTTATAAAAAAAAATATTCACTTGTAAGGCAGAACGTCAGAAGGATCTATTTTTTATTGCTGACTTTCCAGGAATCAATAACCATTGCCGCGTTGAGGAAGAAAATGATTTTTTCCTTCATTAAAAATAACTTGAAATCTTAGCATGGAAAATGCTTAAAAAAAAAAAATACAAAAAGATAGAAGAAAATGATTTTATTTATTGATTCCAGAAAAGTTGACAATCAAGCTAGCGTTACCGGTTTAAATTCCGAAAAAAACGAGTGTTAGGCTAGCATGACCAGTTGATAAGGATACGGGTCAGAAATTCATCCGATCTCTGGTTCCACATCGATGCTACATCGTGGATAAATCGAGCGTTAGGCTAGCATGACCGGGTTATAAGCGTACCGGTTCTAAAATTTGTTGATAACTCTAGCTCGTCCCACCATCTGTCGCATCTCGATTTTTGTTTTAGTGGGGTCATAATATACCTACATATCAACACATTAACAAAATAATTCGCGTAAAAACACAAACTAATAGCAACAAAAAGCAAATCATTTCAAGATTTTTTTAATGCTGCCGAAATTTCACTGCCACTTTTATGGAGATGGAGGGACTCTTAATAAATTCCTCAATTACAAATAATCAAACTGTCCTCTTTATAATATTAGTATAGATGATTGAAATCCCATGGTCTTAACACACACAATAACGCTCAGTTTATTTGGAAATGAATACTTTATTAAAATGGGCAAGAATCTTCCAGACTCAATTGCCTTGATAGACGAACTATCTACTTACAAGTTGGTACGGAAGCCTCGGTGCGCAAGTCAGACTCGCACTTGTCCGTTTTTTTTTAATTATTCACTTCTAGTTATTTTTAATGAAGGAAAAAATCGGCTGGCGGGCAGGAGTCGAACCTGCGTCTTCTGGTTCGGTACATCAGACGCTTTGACCGCTAAGCTACCGCGAGCCCCGCTCGCCTGTCGAAATCTTCCTTCACATTCTAATTTACGTCTTAAAGGTTATGTAGCGACGTGGAAAATGCTTAAAAAAAATAAAAAAATACAAAATATTCACTTCTACTTTTTACTTACTAGGCATAGTACATCTATCTTCTATTTTACTAAGTGATATCTCGCGACAAGTTACTGTCTTTAATCTCATGTGCGTTGCGAACACTAGTATACCCTGTCCCTCACCCCTGTCCCTTCCTAAGGCGCGGCCAACTTGTTCCACGCAGAGTATAGCAAATTTCTCCGTAAATACTACACTAATGTTTACAAGAAACAAGAGAGATGTTTTTACACTTCTACGGAGGAGTACATTAATTCCAGTTCCAGTTCCTCAGCAATGGGCCTTTTAATTAACACAAAGAGTATATCTATATAAACTAAAAATAATTTTCTACCATGTCCTGATGTCCTGGATTTACCATTAAGAATGATGGTTCAGGAGGTTTGTAATATTTGGTTGGTATTAAACTTATTAATAATTCCCGCCAGCGGCTTCGCCCGCGTGGTCTTATAATTTTTTCCCCGTTTTTGCTACATTTTTCATTACTACTCCGCTCCTATTAGTCGTAGCGTGATGATATATAGCCTATGTTACTCGGGGATAATGTAGCTTTCCAAAGGTGAAAGAATTTTTGAAATCGGTCCAGTAGTTTCGGAGCCTATTCATTACAAACAAACAAACAAACAAATCTTTCCTCTTTATAATATTAGTATAGATATGCACACGACTACATATCAAGTTATAATCCAGTATATATTGACATTATTGACCTCGCATTGTATGGGCTTCCCGTACAATAAGCGGTAAGTTTATACTTATAAAATACATCTTTGGTTTCAACGAGGGTACGAGACGATAACTGCTTGCGCGACCTCAAAACACGAGTTCGTAATGCCAGGTTCAGGGTCTTAAAAAAACCTAATCTTGATACTAGAGTTGTAAAAAGTCACAGTCATTGCAAGTATTTAAAGGAAAAGGGAATTGAAATTAGTATTTGTTTACGTTTTGTCTTTGGCTACTGTGAAGTGTTGTCACTTTTTAATGTTCACTGTAACTAAAGCCAACTTATGAATATTTTTTCAATGCTTCAATTCTTTTCTTTGCGATAGTTATAAATACAAACTGTGTTGTCCGTTTTATTAGATTGACATTTGATTTTTGAATAAAACAGGAGAGGAGATAAGCGATGCTCTCTTACTAATGAGTCTGAATCTGAATTAATACGTCTAAAGAGAGTCACGGGATTTACATAAAATTTAAGTATAAACAAAGCGGAACGAGTTTTTAACTAAATATGTTATATTTTTTTTAGTATTTATTAGGTTTTAATTCAGCAAAGCGCGTAAGGATGCAAAATTGTGTCTGTAATTTGTGAATTGAAGTGACTGTATCGACGCCGAGGTTAGATCCTCCTATAGACTTAAAAAATTACCACTACCAATTTTGAAAATTACCACTACAAATTGAAAAACAATAGGTAGGTACTTTTAAATACCTTATGAAGCTTTGGAGTTGTAAGTACTTACTTCTAGACTAGATTTACATAATTAATTAACCACGAGGCTCCCAGAAGGTCGAACCAATTGTTTTTCGAAAGTTAGTGTATTTATGATAGTTTAAAATAGTCGAAAACTGATCGTAAGTTGGCTTTAAAAAAGAAACGTGTGTAAACGTAGCCGTGTGTAAGAAATTAAAGTAAGTTATAGGTTACCTAATTTCAATGTTGTAATTTGTAATATTAATGGTATAGTTATAATTAAATAGTGAATAAAAGAACTAATATTTTTATCATTGCGATCAAGAACTGTTAGTGCTATTCTGAAAGAACATTTTAACCGCGTTACGAAATCAGTCTTAAGTATCAGTCATCACTACATCTCCCTACATTTATTAAATAAAGTCCTCTGCTGCGTCTGTCTGTCAAAAAACTCTAACTCAAAATTCGATCTGCACCGATTTTTTCACCAAAAGGAATTTAATGCATTAGATATAAGTTGTGTATTTTTCATGTATCTTTAAAATAATGATCTGAGAAGATATTATTATCATAACTAAAAAAACGGGGGCTTGTTTTACTTGTTGTAAGCCACTCGTCAACTTTTAATATTACAAGTTGACGAGTGGCTTAAACTTCTTTGGAAATAATAAACACGATGTCAAGATATTGTACAGTCGCATGCAACTGTTTTACCCAATTATAACATTAAGCTCTAATTTACTTTAGAAAAATAAAACGACTGTTGGCAAAATAAGAACATAATATGATTTATGTACCTACCTAATACGTTAAAAGTATCGTACCTTTAGTAAACAACTACAATACCTACCTACCTAACTATAATACCTACGTTACATAAAAAATACATACCAAATTTAAAAGCTCTGTAACAAATAAGAAGAAGGATAAAACGATCTCCTTTTCTTCACTATTCACCTGTATGATCAGTTTGGTCTATGGCATTTACGAAACAATTCAACAAATTTCCTTATTTCCTTTTTTTATTCTTTACTGGTCAAAGGAAAAAAATATTTATAGAAATACTTTGGTTCTTAGATATTTTTCGTAAACTTCGATTTAGCTCTTGGACTATAATAATAATAATAATTTATTAGTAATTTCACAAATGATTCTTAATATACTATTGCTAGTAACACATACACAATCATAAACAGAAATAATAATAATATAACCTAACCTAACCTAAATTAAAAATTTAGAAAACCCCCGACACTAAATGGCTAATTTGCCATTTTGTGGTGGCGGCCATCTTGGATTTGAAATGTATAGTATTCTACTAGTTAAGCCCTTTCATTTGATACACATATTGAGGGTGTTTTAAAAATATATGTAATCCACTTTTATGTGGCGGCGGCCATCTTGGACCGATTTTCATCAAACATAGCTAAGAACGCTCCCAACTACTTCACCTTTCTATTAAAAAAAACAAAATCAAAATCGGTCCATCCGTTCGGGAGCTACGATGCCACAGAGAGACACACACACACAGACACGTGAAACTTATAACACCCCGTCGTTTTTGCGTCGGGGGTTAATAATAAAATAAGATAAATTAAATTAACATGCCCGTATAAATTTATTTATAACTGACCCGTGAGTTCAGTCTCACCCAGCGGCCAAGCATCGGGCAGTCCGACCAGTCACTCAATCCCCTTAACATGCTGTGGGAGCTGACGCATGTTCTGTGCCGGATAGAAGCGCACCTCTTTCGGATAATGGCATAGAAATCGTCTAGCCTCGCATCCGCAAACATACCCGAAGCACTACAACACCGCGGCAGCCCCACAAGTATTCTAAATGTATTGTTGCATTGTACGCGCAGAGCGCTGTATGCCTTCTGCGTATACCTGACCCAGAGAGTGCTGGTATAAAAGGTCTGATAATAGGCTCGAAAAAAAGCGTCACTTACTTCAAAAGTACACCGTGCAAATCTGCGGGCCAGCATATTACTTCGGACAGACAGCGCCCCTATAACTATATCCCTTCAACAATAAAATCACAATATCTTCTAAATTAAAACCCGACTAAATCTGATATTTGGCGACTAATTTCGACTAAAAATCTGGAAGAAAACAGATCTTCGCTAGGTGCCTTAGTTTTTGAGATATTAATGTGGCCAAGCTGGGGAGACTGACACCAGCACGGCCACCTATAAAACCTTATAACTTTTGAACCGGTGACCGACTAAATCTGATATTTGGCGACTAATTTCGACTAAATAGCGACTAAATTTTCATCTATATTAAAATCCCTGATTGTGGCCAAGCCAGGGCCAAGATTGTGTACAGCCACACTAGTATCTACATTGCATCCGTGCCAAGCCGGGGCGCGTCGGCTAGTAAATAAAGCTGTTCCTTTATCACTTTGACTGCAATTTACAGGAAATAAACCCCGATTGAGCTCTAGATTTTTTTTTGGTTTTTTTTCGTCAAGATTCGTGGCAGTTTTTTAAAATACTCTGAAGCCCACTATTCAACAAAAAAATGAATCGAACTTTGGTGATTAAAATCTTTGAGCAGAAATTTTGAACTTTAAACTCAATTTTGGTCATGTTCCATCAGGCCTAAATGTGTACCATTTTTTTAGGGGAAGTAGTTGACATTATAGTTCCCTACCACAAAAAAAAAATTATAATCATGGCACTTGTTTGCCACATGAAAAAACACTGGTTGCAAAACTGCAGTAAATAACGACACAACTAATAAAAACGCAAAAAGAGACTTGGCTATTATTAATATACTTAGTATAATTCATGTATAATTAGGCTGAAGTGAGTAAATTGTGCGGATTTTTTGGTATAATCGATCACATTGATACACAACACATTGATAACAATCGATGGTGGACATATTTCCACCATCGATTGTTATCAATAATTTAAATAATCGATTATCAACAACACTATTGACCAGTGTTGCAAAACCTACCGATTTTTCGGGAGATCTACCGATTTTGACAATGATTTACCGAAATACCGATTTATGGTCTGGATCTCCCGATTTTTGTTAATTTTAATAATATAACAATTTTTATAGTTTATATACTAGCATCTTTACACCGAATAGCAACACTAGTACTGAATAGCTTGATTTAAGTTTAAAGGGCATGTAGCCAGGGCCGTTTACCACCCCTACCACCACCACCAATGTTTAAAACTGTTATTTCCTTTGCTTTTAAGATACTAGCTTACCACATTCATCCGCCATGTGGAACGCATATTTTCTTCGATAAATTTACATATCATCACGCCTGTATTCCCCGAAGGGATAGGCAGAGGCCTACTAATGTACACTTACATTTCGCCGATATGTTTAGATCACATGCCCCTGCATGGGATCTAAACATAGGGCCATCATCCGGGCACAAATCCAGACTAGGCTGCTACTAGGAATTTCACAGAAAACCCAACAACACTTTGCTCGACCTGGGGATCGAACTCAGGATCTCTTCAGGAGCTACGCTTGGGACCACTAGTCCAACGAGACAGTAAATTTAATGATTAAAATCATTAAATTTACTGTATAAGACATTTTTTGACGCCTTTCCACAGAAGTAATAATTGACTTACTTCATACAAAGTGGTTTAAAATTGGAGATGATAACTGTTGATTTTAATATTTCTAAAAATATTAATATGATTGCTAAAATGTTATCAGAGAGGTGGTACCAGTACATTTTTTATAAGAATAGTAAGTTTTAGATTGTAAAAATATGATGGCATTTATCGTATCCGTATATATGTAATAATAAACATAAACACGTAAGTAAATCTTCGTTTTATTTATAGGTTAATGTTACAACTGAAATCTCCCGAATTCTACCGATTTTTAGCTGGCAAACCTCCCGAAAAATTGATTCTTAGTTTTGCAACACTGCTATTGACACGACACACTTGTTGCGTTGCGAATACTCTTTGGGTTGCGAAACTTGCGAACTCCCAGTATAAGCTTGCGAACTTGACTTTTTTAAATTAGTCATATTACAGCAAATAATAAATCTGTTAGATCAATAGATATAAAAATACAAAGACCGAAGACGTATACCTTCTTTAGTCACCGTCACCTGACACTTCCACCTTGCCAACGAACACTGGACACTTCACTGGACCGGACACAGACAGAGCCACATATACATTCTCAACAATTTAATATAAATTAACGTAGATCTATGATCTCAACTGAAAAGTACATTGGTACTTTAATGGATAATTTTACTTGTGCTCTTTACTCAGATGACTCGTATACAAACCGCAAAAAGCTTTTCGAAGAAGCTTTATTACGTGCCAAAAATGGTAAAGTTCTGTATATATTATCAGAAGAATTAAATGAACTGCCAGAGCTATCCCAAGATATAACTTCACTTAACAAACAATACATGAAAATGATCACTTTTTTATATGTGAAAACATTGGATTTGTTATTAGAAAGCATTTCTACACTACATGATTGGCAAAGTATCCCTTCAACAATTATCTTAGACGATTTAAGTGCATACTGTAAGAAAAACAATTTACAAAATGCTTGTGGTATTGTGGCCCTTCTCAAAGACACAACAAAATGTTGTTCTGTAATATTAAAAACACCTTGTAGGCTATGTATTTCAGTTACTAAAACAGCTGTGGGTGAAGACTATTGTAACATTTTAAGTGATCTGTATTGTCCGTGAACTATTTTGTAAAGAAATGATTACTTTCATATAATTTAAATTATAATCATTCAACAATATCTTGTGTCTACTGCTTTCTTTCTTAAATTTTAAGTCTTATAAAACACCAAAGGTAGTTGTAAAGATCTTTCTTTATTTACAAGGGAATAATGTTTTACATAAATACATAGGAATGAGTCGTTATGGATAACAAACTGCTAACAATCTTCACATCACCTAAATTTCAACACAATATAAAGTAAAAAGAATACAAAAATTGCAAAGAGAAATAAATAGAAAATATAGTAGTTGTGATTTCCTTTTCCCAATCTCAAAACACGCCCCATTGTTTTGCCAAGAAAGCCTGAACTGCGGTCAACATCATCATCAAGACCACGAAGTAGTTTTTCCTGATACCGGACTTCATTGCCCAACTCGATGGATATGTCTTTTAGGGAAGATATTTTCCCACTAAGCTCTTCGGCCATTCGCTCATTGTCGTATTCCAGAGCATCTTCTGTTGCCACTCTAGGAACAGGCTGATATTGATACCCTTCCCGGGCACGACGCATACTGTTTCGTCCCGCCGTTTTGATAAATAAGTATGCTAAAGTGGATACCTAATTATTGCACTGCTATGACACCACTACACACAATTATTAAAATATCTAGAAGGTTCTAGGTATTTGTAACGCCTGGCTTAAATTATCAACTTATGAATGTTGCAATCATTACGTGTAAGGCGAAAGAAAAGAACTCCCTTGTTAGGTTTTAGCTGAATTTAACTAAATTATATTCCGATTTCATAAACATGATGACGAATTGACGACAGAAGATAAGACACTGAGAATTACGAATGACTTGACAGTGACAGTTGACATAAACGTAGTAAGTTCAAGTTGACATGGGAACTAAATAGAGAAAATCGATTTTTAATCGAATAAAAAAAAGTAATTATCGATTTATTTTTACTATCAATTTTTAACTGTACCAACTTTTCGTTTACGACATTATTGTGTAGTTTCAAAAACATAATTAATTTTAATAAAATTGTAAATCTATTCTCAAAAAGCAATAGTCAGTGTGTAATTATAAAATAAATAGTTTTGTTCCGCACTTAGTCATAAAGTCATAAATATTGTTTTGTGTATTTGGAGATCAATAAATATTATTATTATTAGTGGACCATGGTTTGTACGTGTTTTAAATAATCGCATTGTTACTGTGGTGCCACGCCACCAATTTGACACTTCGATGGACTGCAGAGATCGTCCTCCTATTCCCTCCATATCACACGCTTCCCATTCCTAATACGAAATAAAGACATTCGCTAGTTGTAACAAGAATTATCTGAATTATAATAGTTTACTACAGGCTTGTGCTGGGTATATACTTTCTTTTGCGCAAGGCTGTGTATGAAAATCAGAATTGCGTCGTTCTGAAATGTATTTCATGGAAGCTTTCCCCGTGCACGATCTGTTCAGGTGCATGGTGTGGACATCTTGAGACATCTTCCGCGTGGAGGACTGCCAGTGCCGGTGTTATCCACAGCCGTCTTCTCAGTGTTGGATTCCGTACCCGTAGTATTATTATGCTATTTGTACCATTATTTGATAGTGTGTAGTATGTAGTATCGTAATGCCACTATACTACGCGAAAATACCATGATTTTGATGTCGACCGATTTGTATTAAGTAAGCCCTTTTACTTATTAATATTTACCCTAAAATGTCGGGAATTTCTGTATGTACGGCAACACCTAATCAGGATTATGGGATTACCAAGTACAAACGTAGTGTTCTGTGTTGCCAATTTAGCGACTTCGTCGCTAGAAGTGGCGGCTTTTGCCTAAGTGTTAGCGTTAGAAAAAAGATGTAGCCAAAAATTATTTGTATTACAGATTTATTTGGTCACTTTTGGAGTACCATCAAAATACTTTAAGCGCTCGTTTTTCAAGATTTTCGATGTAAAGAGGTGCTAATTAATAGGAGTATTTTTTAGTTACTATAATTTCTTTTAGCTACTTAGAAATCTTGTTATCTTTTTTACAAATGCAAATTTCTAGTATTTCTGAGAATTAATAAAATCAATTATTAATTTATTGACTAAAGACAAATGTTTTATATGTATAAGGTACTAATATTAACAAAATAATAAATAAAAATAAAAACCATAATTTCCGCACCTAGGACTAAATATTATTAATTCTCAGAAATACTAGAAATTTACATTTTTAAAAAAGATAACAAGATTTCTAAAAATATAGTCGCCTTTAGTCGAAATTAGTCTCCAAATAACAGATTTAAGTCGGTCACTGGTTCAAAAGTTATAAGGCTTTATAGGTCGCTGATCTGGAGTGAGGCAGTATAATATAAATAAGTCAAAAAAAGTAGTACATAACATATGTTTAATTCCAGTTTATGTACAATGTATTAATTGATTTAACTTTTGAAACCAAGATCAGATTTTTAACATACATACTACCATGCATTTTGGGGAATGTATTGCACTTTATTACTGGTTTTAAAAAATTTTGGAACTACAAAAAAAGAAATAAAGCTACTTTTTACGGATTTTATCGCGTTATATTGATATTATTTTAATCGGGACGTTTCGGACCCTTTACAGCGTCCATGGTCACGGGTGACTATTAGGTGGTAGGCGTCTTGACGTTTCAATTACTAACAGCTACCCTAAATTTTTGTCAATTGTTGGCAATCCGATTCACGCAGAACGAGCTCACTGTATCCTTCGGTCTAGCAGTTTTAGGCTTGGATTTAGATTTAATTGAATCTATAATAGGGTTCCAAGCAGGTGGTAAGATCCAGCCATCTTCTCTATTGAAATTTGGATGTTTTTTAATTTCAATGGCCTCACGAATCATCCTGGGTAGGAATCGGTTTTCTTTTGCGAGGACTTGTGGTTGTTCAAATCTGATGTAATGGCCAAGGGTGTGTTCACAAATTGCAGACTTTCCGGAACGGCGGTGTTTGACATCAGCGATGTGTTCTTTTACGCGGGTACCTATGCTTCGTTTAGTTTGGCCTATGTAAGAGATTATAGATTCAATTAAATCTAAATCCAAGCCTAAAACTGCAAGACCGAAGGATACGGTGAGCTCGTTCTGTGTGAATCGGATTGCCAACAATTAACAAAAATGTAGGGTAGCTGTTAGTAATTGAAACGACAAGACGCCTATCACCTTAGTCACCCGTGACCATGGACGTATTTGCGTAAGTGTCAGAAATCAGTACTTCAAAGAATTTTTACTGAAGGTTTAGTTATAAAATCTTGTCGAAACAAGATCTGAAAATGTTTCGTAACCATCACATGGCACAATTCTAAATAAATGTGTTAATGTCTTTATCACAATGAATTATTACAAACCATAAAAATCCTCAAAACCTCAGTATTTGAACGAAATAATGAAAACTTTAAAACTGTCACAAATGTTATTTTTACACACACTTTTTATGTACATAATTTTACAGTAGCATAATAATAAATTTACATTGAACTAATCAATAAATCAGTCAATTTGTATAATACAACAATAAACTCGTTATACACCTCAATAACAAGATATTATATTATTATTTTCAGTTTTAATGACATGACATTTTTACTCTTTGAAGTTGTCACGAGCTAACTTTTACCCGGCCGTACCGAGAAAGAAAAATATTAGATTGATTTTTACGGCCGGGTTATAGTTAGCTCGTGCCAACTTCAACTTGGACATTATTTTGGCGAGATTGTAACACGATATAAAGAGTGAAAATGGTGTTGGCGACTCTAATCCGTACTCAACTGTACCAGTGGGTACACAGTGGAGGACGGGACGGCCGCAGTATGTAGGAATGACGGTTATTAATTTACTTCAGAATGATTGTAGATGACGCAAAGGAACTATTAACATCGCTTTTTATTAAATGTGAAATTCAAATCACTCATAAATTTAAATAAAATTTATGAGTGATTAAAAATAAAAATTACATTCTTTTTAAAACTGAGTAACCATTATTTCACACTCGAATCTATTTATATGCTAAACATAATCAATATTTTTACGAGCTACTACGGGAAACAATATAAAATGTGCAAATTTTAGATTAGCTTCTAAACAGGTTTTTGATAAATTTTATTTGTGGTGAAGAACAAAGCATTATCAATTGACAACTTGCATTTATTTTGTGATCTTATCTCATAAATTATAAAAACTAGTAGTGAAGGAATAAGAATAACAAATGGCCATCTTATAAAATTATTAACTATCACAAAGTACAGACATCAGACAGCTATAATAATTAACAATAAACAATGGCTTCACATTAATATTAATATTTTACAACATTATAAGTAGGTATTCATTTCATAATTGTAATACAATGTTTAATGATTTTCTGGTTACAGTCTCTTTACCTAATGGTCTCAGAATGAAATGTTGCACCAACATACCCAACACGCGAAGAGAAATGAGGCTCACAGGGACGCCATATATTGTGTCGCCGGCGGAGATTCATCCGGGTAACTTACCGCGCCGCGTTGTGGGCACAGTGCGAGGACACCCGGCCTGTCGCGTTCGTCAAATGTGCACGGGGACGTGCAGCAGCAGCGCATCGCGCCGCGGAAACTCCAGCGAACACATTTCGCACTTGAAGGGCCCGCCCGCATCCGGCGGCGGGTCGGCGGCGGGCCGGATGGCGCGCAGGTCGTCGGCCGGGCGCCGCGGCGGCCGCCGAGCCCGCACCTGCCGCGCGCTCGGCGACGGCCGGCGCGGGGCCGCGGCCGCGCGGCGCCCCCGCGCCCGCGGCTCCTCCGTGTG
Source organism: Acronicta psi (assembly GCA_946251955.1). Taxonomy (NCBI): domain Eukaryota; kingdom Metazoa; phylum Arthropoda; class Insecta; order Lepidoptera; family Noctuidae; genus Acronicta; species Acronicta psi. The sequence goes on along the minus strand of OX276482.1, from coordinate 8,019,344 downwards.
GATCATGCGCGGCCGCGGCGCCGGCGACGCGGCGCGCCGGCGGCGGCGGCGCGGCGCGGGCGGCGACGGCGGCGAGGCGACCGGAGCGGGCGAGGCGGCCGAGGCGGGCGAGGCGCGCGAGGCGGGTGAGGCGCGTGAGGCGGGCGAGGCGCGCGAGGCGAGCGAAGGCGAGCGCGAAACGGGTGGCGGCGACGGCGAGGCGCGCTCCCAATCACGCGGCGTCACGGGGGACTGTTCAGTCTTCAATTTTCGTCGCCTCTTGTATTTCCGCGGCCCCGTCTAAATTATTTAATTCAAATGAATGTAATTCGGTGTATGAACTGAGTATTTGTTACCTGCGAGTTAATAAAATAGTAATGATGCTTTACGGATTGGCTTTAGGTCTACTACTACAACTGCCACAACTGGTCTATTTAAAGAAGGCCCAGTTTGAGAACTGTTTATTAAATTAGTAAGTTTTTTATTGGTCCTTACCTGGGGTTGTCTCTTAAGTGCTGTGTTAGCGTCACAATGTTGTATGAGATGCTGCACTAGTTCTGCACTTGTGTGCAGCGTACGCCCGCATACAACGCAGCAGTACGCGGGACCACCTAGATTTAAGAGAAATTGAGTTTTATATTAAGATTATTTAATGTAGGAAAAAAACTAATCTTTACAAGGAAAATGCTTAAATAATATGAACAAAATTGATCGTAATGCGATATATCATTTTTGTTGTATAAAACATCCAATAATTGAATTTTTTCAGAATATTGTAAGTCAACAAGTAAATTTTCATGTTCTTAAGTGCATAATCCTACTAATATTATAAATGTATGGATGGATGTTTGTTACTCTTTCACGCAAAAACTACTGAACGGATCTGGATGAAATTGTCACAGAGATAGATCATAGTCTGGAATAGCACATAGGCTACTTTTTATCTTGGTAAAATTTATGGTTCCCATGGGATAACGGGCAAAGCCGCTGGCGGAAAGCTTGTATATATTATATTATAATCTGGTAAAAATCGGGATATTTGGGGAACATCAATTGCCATTGAACCACGGGCGCATGCTATAGTTAGGAATTTGTTAGCTTTATTTCTCTCTTAGTTGATTTAAATACTTACCTTGGTTTTTTTCCGTTACAAATTACAAAGAGATTGTTACGAGCTGAGGTTTGGGATAAATAAATGAACACCAATTAAAACAATATTTATCCTACTTTATATTTTTTTCTTACCTTCTTTTATTTACTTTGCTTTGTTTTATAGATTTTAATAAATTTAGGGTTTTTAGTTACTGTAATTGGTGGATCCGTAGTAATTAATTAAATAAATAAATAAATATTAAAACATTTCGTGTAATGTTAGCATACCGTTAGCTCGCCTGTCGGGCGCGGAGTGATGGGAGCGCACGTGTTCGCGCAGGACGACGCGCTGGTTGAAAGCGCGAGGACACACCGCGCATGCGTACGGCTTCTCTCCTGACATTAACAGTAACAGCCAATTGTTTTATTATCTTACTAATCTTTGAACTTCAGGCTGCTGAGCGATAGAGTTTAAGTGAAATTGTATTTCTAAGCTATCAACTAAACCCACAAACATTTTCTGTAATAAATATGACATGAATGGTCGACTGCTGATTTTATGAATTTTATTATTATTATTATTATTATTACTTTGTGTGAAGCACTACATAAGGTCTCGCCATTGCCCAAAAGGTGCCCTCAGTTATTCATACATTATATGACAAAGTAGAACCTGTATGTATCCTTTCGTGTTTCCGAAGCGTGCCACCGTCCGCGAAGGCCTTCCAGCAAAATCGACACGCGTACGGCCGCTCGCCCGTGTGGATGCGGATGTGTATCTGTTGAGAACTCCGCGAACCGAAAACCTTGCCTGAAAGAAAATATATACATTATGTTAGTATTTGCCGAATGTACTAAATGGAGAAATCCACGATGAGTTAAGAATTAGGACAGATGTCGGTTACAAATGCATTTGTTTTCTTGTAAAGACACAGTTTAAATAATATCTTACTAATATTATAACGGCGAAAGTTTGTAAGTTTTGATGTTTGTTGCTCCTTCGCGGCAGGACGATTAAAACGATTTGGCTGAAAGTTGAAATGGTAATGGCTTATACCTTGGATTAGGGTATAGGCTACATTTTAATCCCAAAAAATTCAAAGTCGCTACGGTAAACGGGTTCAAAGTTCCTAACTCCATGCAGGCGAAGTGGCGGGCAAAAGCTAGTAATGCAATAAAACATACACAGTTTAAAAACTATTTTTTTTATTAACTCACCACACACCCTACAGGGAAATTGGCGTGAACTATTTGATGATGACGTGTTATTTCGACCCCGGGATGTTCTTTTTAATCTGCAACAGAACAAGAGAGTAAAATAAAAACCAGAGAGATGTTTATGCATTGGCCGATCTGTACGATAAAAGATAGGAAAATTAAAATGAAAGTCGACATTTATGTAACCGAAAATATAATCTTTTTATTCCCTGATTGCAATGATATAATATTCTTCGATTATAACCATGGTAGTGTTAAACCACTACGATTATTCCTTATAAAAAAAATCAGATTTCGATGCTGAATAACTGAGTTGCAGTTTGAATAACTGCGAAAATCATGTGACATTAAGTGTGGCCTACTAGTACAAGGGTTGCCAATTCCACTATTCAGGGTGGGCAGAAAATCGTGGATCAAACGAAACAGGGCGATAGTTGGGGTTATTTGCAACAAAAAATATTTCTGGGGCAGAGCTGTAACTTGATTTCCTTAAAAGTTGTGACTATTTGAGTGTTTTCTGAAGAAAATACCAAAATTAGTAGTAAACAGGCAATTAGACTAAAATGGGTACCTATTTTAAAACAATAAATGGTGTCTAGTTGCTCTAATTGTGTCTAGTTTTATGATAGTTATAGGTGCCAATCCCTTTTGAGTTTCACGAAAAACTATGTCTAACTTTAGAACGTTACTATAAAAAAAATATGTACTACCCAAAAATGACCCTGTAGTAGAAAAACTGGCCTATTCAATGAGGATTAAAACGAGGTATAACAAATAGCTATTGGTAGCTAAATTATTATTTTATTTTCATTTTTTCATAGCAAGGTCTAAATAAAGTAAATCGGAGAATAATCAAACATCAGTTAAATCTTAGTAGTTATAAACATAGCAAAAAAAAACTTGAAAAATAAAGTACCTACTTATTCTGGAACCTAATATTTCATTTCATCTTCTCGTTATCTACTATATTTATTAGGGTGATAATTTTATATGTCTTATATTTAGTCCGACAGAGTTGGCAACCCTAACTGTGACTGACCTGGGCGCGGCGTGCGCGTGCGCGTGGCGCTCGGCGTGCCCCTCGGCGTGCGCCAGCAGCTGCAGCGCGTCCGCGAAGCCCGAGCCGCACACCGAGCACGTGTGCGCGCCCTGCTCCGCCCAGCTGTCGCGCCGCTTGTAGCTGCACATTATATACGTACGTGTTACGTACACACACTATACATCTCCCGTTGTACGGAAATGTTCAGAGAGCGCGCGTACCTGTGCGCGGCGGCGACGTGGCGGCGCAGCAGGTCGGCGCGCTGGAAGGCCACGCCGCACTCCTGGCAGAACAGCTCGGGGCCGCGCATCGTGTCGTACACGGCGCGGTCACCACCGCCCGCCGACAGCGGTGACAGTCGGAACTCCATGTCGTCTCCTGACATTGTAATATTACGTGTTATATTCTATGTATCGACTTGGAAACACTAATGGTCGGTCTGAATAACAAATTAATCGACAGCAATCATCAGATAGAATTTTGACCTTACTATGTCAAAATCTAATAATTATTAAACAAATCTTATTAATTTGTTAACTATTGGGCCCGCCGGACCGGCTGATGAACGATGTACGCGAACGTCATTATTCGGTAAATAAGTCGGTCGAGTACATAAAGTAAAGGTTGGCAGACCGGAGTCGGAGTCGTCGTAGGGCGCGCGCGGCGCGGGCGGCGCGTGCGCGTGCGGCGGCAGGTGCGGGTGGCGCTGCGCCGCGTGCGCCGCCAGCGCCTCGCGCGACCAGCACAGCTCGCCGCACGCCGCGCACTCCACCGGCGAGTCGCCGCCGTGCACCTGCGTGCAACCAACCAACCACCTTACACTACTATTACTTTATTACATACATACAGTTTTCTATAGGGACATGTCAATCCATTTTCACCACTTTCCAAAAATGTATTATCTAATTATCAGCAAGTCATGGGGACTTGGTGTGAAGGATGTGACGTACATGCTATTTACCTTGAGAGAGAGAGAGAGAGAGAGATACCTTCTTTTGCTCCTCGTGTGTATCATCAACACCTTATACTTTATCTCAATGTGTTAAAGCTTATTTCAGAATGACAGTTGCCATGTAGTGTGTTGATTCTGAAATAGTCCTTGCGTCTTTGAGATATTCCTTGCGTCTTTGAGATATAGTTTAATTTTCTTAGTTATTCTGATCATTTTCAACACTTTTATGTCCCGATATATCTGATGGTGACTGTACACATTGTTCTCTTATGAGTTTTGCTGGTTTAGCTTAGCTAAGATTCCCAATAATATAATAATTGGCATAATGACCCTGGCGTGTGACTGTAAGGCCTTTTCTCTCGCGAAGCCGATGCCGCAGTGTCGGCACACGAAGGGGCGCGAGGGGTCGCTGGGCGCAGGCGGCGGCGTGGGCGGCGAGGGCGCGGAGGGCGGCGAGGGCGGCGTGGGCGGCGGCTTGGGCGGCGAGCGCGCCCGCCGCGACCACTGCTGCGTACGCGCCGAAGTCATGTTCTCCCACATGCCGTTCTGGGGTAACATCATACTCTTATCTATACTAATATTATAAAGAGGAAAGATTTGTTTGTTTGTTTGTTTGTTTGTAATGAATAGGCTCCGAAACTACTGGACCGATTTCAAAAATTCTTTCACCTTTGGAAAGCTACATTATCCCCGAGTAACAAAGGCTATATATCATCACGCTACGACTAATAGGAGCGGAGTAGTAATGAAAAATGTAGCAAAAACGGGGAAAAAATTATAAGACCACGCGGGCGAAGCCGCTGGCGGGAAGCTAGTTATTAATATTAATTTATTATCAAGATACATCAAAATCATGAAAAGTTTTAAGTGATATTTTATTTCGGCCTTATTAAAGAGTATTTACTAATATTATAAAGAGGAAGGATTTGATTGTTTGTTTGAATAGGAAACTACTGGATCAATTTGAAAAATTCTTTCACTGTTGAAAAGCTACGCTATCCCCGGGTGACATAATGCTATAATTTATAAGAAATATCCAAAGGCGTAGCCGCTGGCGGAAAGCTAATTAGAAATAAAACATTTTGAATTGAATTGAAAAAACTGAACATGCGGGTTATATTAAAGTTATCACAGAATATAATTATTATATTATGTACATATTTTCTTAAGTTTTTTCGTGCCGCATCCGAAGGTACATCACTACATAGGTATAGAACAAAGTCGCTATCCGCCGTCTGTCTCTCCTTATGTATGCTTAGATCTTTAAAACTACGCAACGGATTTTGATGCGGTTTTTTTTAATAGATAGAGTGATTCTTAAGGAAGGTTTATATGTATAATAACATACCACGCGGGCGAAGCCGCTGGCGGGAAGCTAGTATATACATATAAGCAAATACATAAAACATTTCAATAAGTTATAAAATTTAGAAATAAGTTATATAAATAGAATAGACTACCTCTTCTACCGGGTCAGGATTCTTTTTCCGTCGACCTCGTTTCTTCTTTGGTTTTACAATTTGGTTATTGTCTAAAACATCTTCTGCAATAAAATGTATATAAATTATGATAGTTTTTATGGTTGATAAATGTGTAATTGAAATGTGACCTGTATGTTTTATAGAAATTATGAACTCACCATAATCTATGGAATCAGGGTTGTCTGGCACAAAGGCGTGCACCTTGAGATGGTTCATAAGGTCGCACTTGCGCACGTAGCGCACGCCGCAGAGGTTGCAGGCGTGCGGCCGGTCGTTCTGATGCGCCACCATGTGGTTCATAAGCGCCGCCTTCTTACGGAACCTCCGCGAACAGAAGTCGCACGGCCAAGGCCGCATCGCAGTGTATTCATCCTGTTTAACGACAAGATATAACTGATAAATCTGGCCTTGTTCTCTACAGTGCCTAAACAGTGATTTAGATAGTAGATACACTAGTTTTGGTACTATGCGCCTCTTTACATGGGTATTTTTTTAAAAGGTCGACCATTTTATTTTGACATTACTTAAGCACACTTTTCTTAATAATTATTATCACATGACTGTTTAATGCTCATTTTCATCGACATCTTTAAAAGATTAAGGACCTGTTTCACGGCGTACTTATAAGTTCCCGTTAAATTAGCTAGCACAAAATTTCATAAAAAGTTTGTTCCACGGTTTAATTTATTCGGCGACTGTTATCCAAAGGTTGTAAAACAGGCCCTTGAAATAACATTAAATCTAGTAATATAAACAATTATTATAATAAATAATTAGTATTGTAGTCAGTGAAAACACACTAATAGTTAAAATGATTTAAAATTGCTTAGGAGTTAGGGGATGTAGGTGAAAATAGGCATGTTTTAAAATAATGTGTGTACTTGATCTGTTGGCAGTGGAACATCAAGTTCATTTTCTTCTTTTAAAACCAAATCTGGATGTGACAGATGTTCCATAGGCACTTCCACCCTGAAAAAACACTACAAATTAAACCTAATAAAGGCTAATATACACTCACAAAATTCATATTATGATATTACATCAAGGTTTAACTTTGTAAAATAATCTATATCAAGGAATTAGAATTGATTGTAAATTTTACAGTTTCACCCTTTAGCTGCTAGTCAGATTTATGTTTCTTTAACAAAGTTTTATGTATCTAGTTAGATTGTCTATTTTGCTATTTCTATTTTTATGTCAGATCAATCCATTATTAGTACCTACAGTAAATTTAAGAGTTTGATACCTTTCCTGTCCACCAGGTATCACCCAATCATCTGTGATGACCTCTTCGGTGACACACTCCACACTAGGATCATCAGCTAGTTCAGCTGTTTCTGTGTAACTCACTACATCTTGTGATAAAAACATTAAATTTTCTGCAGCCATTTGGTCTGTGCTCATTATTTCTTCTGATGTCTGGGTGTACATCTGATTTTCAACCTTAAGCTGATGAGATACAAATAATTTTAGAAGAAATCTATAAAGAAGTATAAAGAAAGAAAGATAGTATAGTTATTATAGAATATTATTTTACTTATACAAAATATATCCACATAAGTTGGGGATACAGTTTTTTGTCTCACCATATTAGAATATGCTGGATGTTGCACATTTTCTAGGCCTGATATCACCTCTTCTGTCTCAACAACACTTGGAGTATGCTGGAAACCAAATATTTCCTACAGTGTTGAAGAAAATAAAAATAATTAAGAAGAAAATAAAAGTGTCCATAATACTCTGTTAGAAATTATTTATTTATTTATTTATTTATTTATTTATTTATATTTATTAATTAACCATGATGATCCTGACAAGGAAAGGTAAATTATTTAAGTAGTATGTAAAGGCAGCCAAGGGAAGTACATTGAGGATAAGTATATAATTAGTTTTGAATTTTTTTGAAACATCTAAGTATTGCTAGCAGTACAATTAGCAAAAAATATAAAAAAAAAGTTTTTATTCTGTTAAAGGCAATAAAAAAATTAAAATAAAAAAAGGATAAAATGTAGACATGTATGTAATTTACCTTGACTTCAACTTCTTCCTCCCATTGGAGGTTGAAGTCTTCTGCTTCCCCATCCATAATTAAATTCTGATTTCACTCCATTGACAGTTTTGTTGTTATCCAGGCAGGATCTAAAATGTTGCAATAACTTTTAATGTTCATACAATCATCTTAAATCATTTCCCTAAATTAATTAATTAATGTAATGATGATGGCTACAAATCTTACAAAATCATTATTATTTATTATTGGTTAGATTCCCAACATAGAAGGTACCTACTCCCTAATCTACTATATAAAAATAAGTCAGGTTTTCCATCCTGATGCTATAACTCCAGAACGCACAAACCGATTTCCACGGTTTTGCATTCGTTGGAAAGGTCTCGGGCTGCGTGAGGTTTATAGCAAAGAAAATTCAGGAAAATTTCAACAGAAAAGCGGGTTAAAAAGGTTATCAGTATTTTTTAAATAAAACACAAATAATTAGAAAAATCTTTAAATCACTTGCGTTTTTGTTATTAAGTAGCTGCTACCAGCGGTGTAACTCCCATTCATATTTTTTTAATAAAAAAGATTCTAAAATTAAAGTAGCCTAAGTACTTCTTATAACATTAGCTATCTGCGAGTGATAGTTCTGTAAAAATCAGTACAGCTGTTTCAGAGATAAGCCAGAACCAACAAACAGACAGACAAAAAAAAAGATTTTATCGTGTAAGTATGTACCATTTAACTATTTTATTTATTTGTATAGATAAAGATTATATAATTACTTGGTTAAAAAATAAAAGCTCACAAAAATCGTCCAATTATTCATGATGATAGGTACCTATTCTATTCATTCCAATGTCATTATTTCTAGATACATTTTGTTCATCATACATCCTTGAATCAAAACATCAACATAACCTTATCATTTAGCTACATTATTTTATTTACGAATAAAGTTTTTTTAAGAAAACATCAATAGTTAGTACTAAAAGATTAATTATTCACACAGCAGATCTAATATTAAGACTGAAAGCCGAAACAAAAATGGTGTCAACTTGGAACTAAGATGTAAAAAAAACGATTAGGTTATCCTGTCAAAGCAGAAGGTTAGTTACAAGACTCATTAGAAACCTAATTATTATTTTAAAAGGTGAATAAAAGCTTGTAATATCAATCCTTCGAAAGCAACATACCACATTCGATGCGTTATTCATAGGCATTCTATATAATTATACGTTTACATGACGCAATCATAGAACTTAACGATAGTTCATCGTCGATGAAAACAATAATATAACCAAAGTCATTACATTTTTGTGAAAAGTACTTACCTGGATATTGTTTAATATATATAGATTAACTGTTTTATAGTCGAAAATACACTCCTAAGCCGAATATTTTCTATTATTTGGTTATCAGACAAATGGCTATCTTCCATTTCCATTCCAACCAAACCTTACCATAGACCATCCATAGACAAAGTAGACAAAAGAAAGACAAACACGCTTGACTTACAAAATAGGTACTGTGACTTGAACGAACGCGCTCCGAATTTAGATCGCTGGTCGGTGAACGCTTGACTTCGTAGACAGTGATACAATCATGGAACTAATATGTCAAACTTCGTTACACTTCGTTATACTAAGTATACTTACTACTTCTATGGATACAATAGACCCAATGACGATTATTTTCTCGGTGTTCTCTATGGTTTTCTCCCTCATAAAGAAAGAGACCAAAAATTACATTACGAATGCCTAAGAATATAGGGTTAAAAATAGTCAATTCTTTGTCGCATAACCTGTTTGTTTAAGGTCAGCCTGTATATTTGTCTATTGGTTCGTCTGTTTACGGTCCTGGCCGAAAACTTGCTAATTTGATACATAATGTTGTTGTTCTGCAATTTTACTTTCAGATTCTGAAGAGATTTTAACATCACAAATTTAAATATTATTCATGTAAAGAGGTGGGTATTGTGAGTAAGTCATAAAAAATACGCGAGCTACAGATCTGCTCATGACTCAGGTGAGTGAGCTGACTGATCATCTGGCAGATCAGTTTTTTTTTATATTTTATATTTATTCAGTTTACGACTCGTGTGGGCCTACTGCGAGCCGCGCTCCGAATCGAGCTGCCGAGCTGCAAGTTACAGTTTGTTTAACATTATTCATTTTATATTATTTATTTACAAATTGATTTATTGAATTTATTTCATTATATTATTATTTTAATGCATTAGAACGGAATAATAATTCGTTTTAGGAGAATTGGATTGGAGGGTTTCACAAATACAACAGGAGCTGAATTGAGCCGTGAGCTAGTCATTTTGTTACTAAGCTGTAGCTCAACGGCTCAAAAACCTGCAATTTGACTCATTGAGCAAATTTAGAGCTGAGTTACACACCTCTAAATGTAATACTTTTGATATATCTTAGGGTCTATACTCATTTGCCCCTAAAGGGGAGAAAACCCCTAAGTTGGAAATTCTGACCAGTAACGTCCCAAGTGAAAGACCGCGCTCTTTAAAACCATCTGCATCTGTCACCAAAACGAGCCAAGTACGCGAGTTTCAAAACCGTGCATCTTAGGCGCCTTAGAGATTCTATGAGCAAAATGGCCATCGCTTACAAATCTTCTTTTTCGAGTGGCGTCTAGTGAAGACCTGGCAACATTGACAGGCTCGCGGCCTCGCGGCAGGTGCTCGCGGCGTGGCGGTGACAGATGTACGAGCCATAGATTATTATAGTACCAGCCTTTTACCTATATCTTCATGCTAGGACCCGACTCGCTGACGAACTTTTTCGGCGGTTTTAAAGACTGCTTTTCTGCGGTGACGGGCGAGCCAGTCGACGATTGTAGCGGACTTACTCGACCGTGTATCCGGCCTTTAAGCGCTTTTATCGGCTAAACCATAGATATATAATTCCATAAACACCCATTATCATTGTCAACAATGTCAATTGTCAACATTGTCATTGTCAACAACCGGGTCGGGATGTCGAGTTGGTTTTAGTGATGCGACTCGAGTCAGATTTTGTCACTCGAGTGACTTGAGTCATAAAATTTCATTCGATTATGCCTCGAGTGGACTCAAGTGGTTTTGTGAGGAAGTGAGTCACCCGGATGATGTTCTAAGAAAAGGTCAATCAAACTCGCCACATCAATCACAAAATTTTCGATGTGAGAAAGTCCTGGCACTTTAATTTAGACTCAAGTCCAAGTCACTTGAGTCGATATTTTTTTCACTCGTTTCGTTATTATTTCAATCTCACTCGTCACTCGTGTAATAAGTGACTCGAAGGTGTCCATCACTATTCACTAGTTGGTTTTGGTCATATTTTGTATTTGGTTTTGTAGATGAAGAATAATATGTAGATTTTGATTTCGCAGATTTCGTGTTAAAAGTACTCTGTGATTCGTGTAGTTAAATGTTTAAAAACAAAAAAAAACTCAATAAAAATAAATAATTGTGCTAAGAATGGCTCAAGAGTTAAAAGATCTCTGTCAACTTCTATTCTCTGACTCAACTGAAGGTAAAAGGAATAGCCGTCACGATTTCTTATGATATTACAATCAGTGGAACTAAGTTAGGAGCCCAAATTTTATTTTATCTTTGTTACTGGCTTAGGAATAAAATGCTTACCTTATCTTTTATTTACGATATTTATTTGCTACATACATACTATATATTTATATATATATATATATAATTTAAACTAATTATTATTAATCCTAACTCCTTCCTAATATTATAAATGCGAAAGTAACTGTCTGTCTGTCGCGCTTTCACGTCAAAACTACTAAACTGATTTAAATGAAATTTGGTACACAAATAGTCTAAGAGCCTGACATAAGCTACCTTTTAATGCGAAAAGAGCTGTAAGGGGATGAAAGTTATAAGAAATACCCAGACTTCGTGGTCGAAGCCGCTGGCGGAAAGCTAGTGAGAAATAAAAACAGTATTTCGTGCAATTTTACCAAAAACTTTTATGCTTTACTTTACTTTGTTATGTATGAGTCCATGATTGGTACTACTACAATGGTGTGTGCTAATTTCTACTACAGTATTAATTCTTTATGCTTATTTATTATATATACTATTCAGAACTAACAATTTATTTTAAACCATTTTAATTACTTAACATTCTGTAGTTGCTATCTAAAAGGTGTGTATTGTAACTTATTTCCATAATTTATAGAAAATGCAGAATACTTCAATGATATTACCGACTACATAAAAAAGCTGGGAGTCCAAAATTGGGAATATATCCGAAAAGAACCAGATAGACTAACAGAGGAGATGAAACAACTGACAGAACAAACACAGGAGCTGGCCTTTACTAATTACAAGACATTTGTTGAGACAGCAGAGATTTCACATACAATCATAAATGACTTAGCAAAGTCAAAACAATCACTTTCATCTTTCTTGGATAATACACCCATATTCTTACAAGAGTGTGAAAAATTTTCACAAGTTGCAGGCAGTATTGTTAAGGAGAAAAGGTAGACCTTATTTTATATGAATAACAATGACATAAAACAGATTCAAATGTTCTAGGCTTCTGCGGAAATCTAAATTTATTTTGAATATTTTTCAGCCATTACAGTACAATCCGTAGTCAAAGTGATAAGCTTTTGGAGTTACTTGAACTGCCATCTCTAATGCGAGAGGCTTTAAATGCTGAAGATTATGAGAGTGCTTTGGACATTTTTACATTTGTCCGTAATCTTTCGAAGAGATACTCTGAAATACCAATCGTTCAGGTAAGGAGTGAAACTTAAAAATCTTAGAGTAATTTTTTATGCATTGTAAAATAATATTATTTTTTTGTACTCAGAACACTACATCAGAAATAATGACTCTCTGGTTTGAAACTCTCTACCACCTCTTCAATCAATTGCGATATGATCTGCCACTGCCTCAATGTTTGCAGGTAAATACAAAAATTATTCATATTTTTTTCTTAAGTATAACAAGTATTTATTCATGTGAAAAAAAGTATTATATCCATTGTCTATTTGTAGTACTACTACTAGCTGTGCTTAGTTTTGGGACTAGATGGTGCTGTGTAAAATTTCCCCATAATATTTATTACTATAATAAAAAATGGTGCCAACTGCCAACCAGCGCTCGGTATTTAATATGCCCACTATAATGCTAAGCTAGCAACCCATTCATGCAAGATTGCAGACAGTGCATCCCAGTGAACTTTCTTGTAGTTGGTTTCATTTTATTTGTGTGTTTCTATGGACTTTGTCTGAATAAATATGTTTTTCCTTCACAAAAATAATAAATAATGATTAATTTGAGATCGCCAATATTATGTGTGTGATATATATTAAAGTATTTTTTTAGATTCTAGGCTATCTTCGCAGGGCAAACACAGTGTACAGATCCACAGATGATGATGAAGGCTGTTTGTATACTGGCAGTATAAAAACAAATAGTACTTCGGATGGTCTACATGTGCATTTTCTAAAAGCCAGAAATGCCTGGTTTGAGAAAGCCTTGGAAGATGCCAAGAATACAGAGGGTATGTATTTCACAGTATAAGAACTAGATGAAAATATGTACTAAAATATAATAAAGAGAACTGTTTGCAAAAAAAAAAAACGACCTAATAATGTTGTATGCACAATTCTGGATATGCGAAGTATGCCTGTATTTTATACCTAATTTTAAATAAGTAGGTAAATGAAATATCCTTTCACATTTTAGCATCTGAGAGACTATTAAGAAGAATTGTAGAACTGCATAGAATACATCTTTTCAATGTTTTAACTCAGCATAAGTCTATTTTCTTGTCCGACTCTCAAGAGTCCAAAATTAAAGATGATGAATTAAGCGGTACTAGTGCTCTATCTTGTTGGTTGAAATTAAAGGTATGTAAAAATTTAATTACTTTTAATAGGTACCTATTATTACAAGTGTTTGAATAATAATGAGGTCATGTATTTAAACCCATGATATAAATGAATTGTATTTTACAGGTAGAAATACTGGCGCAGATATTGAATCAGAACTTACCAAAAGAAGATGAAGCAAGTTTCGAGTCTCTTTTAAATCAGTGTATGTATCTGTGTTTATCTTTCGGTAGAGTTGGAGCCGACATGAGATGTGTGCTAACACCTTTGTTCAGAAATAATATTGTAACCCAGTTCCATACTGGTCTTGATAAAGCAAATAACCAATTTGAAAATCAAATGCGATCATACAAAGTGCCTAGCATAAAGAATGTTCTGCGGCCTATCAACGAAAGCATAACAACTGGACCACCCGAAAACTTATTGGATTACTACCCTTTAGCTGAATTATGTAATGGCATACTTACAGTATTAAACTCAATGAGAGTTACTGCACCACTAAATATTGTGAAGGAGGTATACAATACTATTAGAGAATCGTTCACAAAAGCTGTTCAGGTTTTGTTATCATTCTATTACAAAGAACAACAGAGTTTTAGTGATACTGAAAAACAAAATTTTGTGTCTTTATGTGTATGCTTCACTGAAGACTTGGTGCCATACATAGCCAAATGCCTTTCACAATCATTTCCATCAACTCATATAGCAGAACTACTGGGTGTGACATTAACTGTTTTACAAGAGAGCAGCATTTTACTTATTGATCAAAACTCTCTCTGTGAACCCTTGAATTGTATAATAGGAGTAGGAATTAACTAAATGTAGTTACTTATTATACTTAATATAAAAACATAATCTATTTATAAAATCATAACATACCATCACACCTGTATTCCCTGGTTAGGCAGGGTTGTACTTATGTACACCCACAGTTCGCCGGTATGTTTAGTCCCATGCAATAGGGGGCAAGCCTATTGCCAACGACCAAGCACAAATCCAGATCCGAGCTGCTACTGGGAATATCACAGAAAAATCCAACAAAACTGCTCGACACGGGAATCGAACCCAGGACTTCTAGCGTAGCAGTCGCGCTTGGGACCATTAGGCCAACGTAGTTTATAATAGCAGATGTTATAATTATTATGAAAAATAAACAAGGTAAGAGTGTTACAAATGTTTTATTTCTTCATAAAAAACATAGTGATTAAAACTGTATAAAAGAAATTAAGGCACAGACTTAACAACTAGTGAAACAATGAAAATAAAGTAACGATAAGGAATGATTACAATATTGTTCTTAAACATAATATATATAAGATTATTATGAGAATTTAACTCTTTTGATTCTAGATTTGCCTTCATCATTTCTAGATACCTCAAAGAAGTGTGTTACCTTATCGATCTGTCCTAAGGACTCGATGAACTCCCTGTCGTGTGTAATAATAATGAACATAAAATTCTTCTGCATCCTTCGCTCCTGTACAATCTCACCGAGAGCCATGCATAGGCTTTTTATGTTATCTTGATCTAAATTTGTTGTAGGCTCGTCTAATGCTAGTACACCGAATCTGAAAGTTAGTGTAAACTGGTTATAATTAAATAAATAAAATGCATTTATTTCAGCAAAATAATAATTATAAAATATTAATTGCTATTCTTGTCCATTTATCTCGCACTACATGTGACGATTCTGTTACAAAAACAGGCGGTACACAAAATTTAAAAACAATTTCTAAACACTGGTTTTAAAAACGAAGTCGAACAGTGTGACAAGTATTGAAATAAAATTAAAAACATCTTACCTAGAACTAAATGTTTCTGCAAGAGCTAGTCTAATTATAAGGCAGGCAAGGACTTTTTGCCCAGCACTACATCTTCCTCTCATATCGATTTCAACTCCATTTTTACATTGAACCACCCTGAAAATAAGATAATCTCGTAAGTTGAATTAACAAAGATTTAAACAACAGTAATATCAGTGATACTGAGCTATATTTTATAGCTATATAATAATTTCATTTTATTTACGTCCTATTATTAAAAAAATACCAAGTTATATAAATAAAACAGTACCTATATTCATATTTACGACGTTCCGACTCCATCGTCATACTACCTTCGGCTTTAATGGCTATATAGTCTATATCGTTTCCACTGTAGATTTTACTCCAAAGTTCCCTGCAAAAAATAACAGTATTCATTCACATTGGTGCTGTGAAAAGCTTTTTAGTATTCTTAAAGATTATCTAATATCTTCCATTTTGATATCTTGCAGGGTTCAGAAGATAAATTAATTATTTTTGTTCTTTAGTGTTGTCTCACTGCTGGACAAAGGCCTCCCTCAGGTCCTTCCAGGTACTTTACTCTCAAGAAAAGACAATAATTATAATACATATATGAAGAGATAATCCATGGTAATATCGCGCATCAAGTGTTTTAACAAAACGTACTTTATGATAAGGTTGATGCTCTCCATCTTCTTTTTGTGGTACTCCATGAGACACTTTTCTAGGACGATAGAATAGTCTTTAACATCCTTGTCTAACATTCTTGTTACTTGCAAATCAAAATATTTCTCCCTATACTTCTTTTCTGTATCTTTAGCTAAAGCAGTTTTCAGATCTGATTTATTTTTCTTCAGTGTAGTCTGTAATAAACATATGAGTACAAATAGGAAAATCCAGGTCAGCTTATGTTGGAAATGTATAGTTTAATGTGTAGCCAAATATACAATACAAGCTGTGCTTGACTTGGAACTAACTAACTTTTAAATCTTAAATCAACGAATATAAGGCGTCCTAATCAAATATTATGTCTATTTAAGAAAGAGATTACCTGTAATTCATCTAGGACACCATCAGTTTTAAACTTATCACTAGAAAGTTTCCTGTGTTTCAATACTAATGAATCCTTTTCAGTAAGAATGTCTCTGTTGAATGTGCTTAACTTTTCATTGATTTCCGCCTGCTCCTTCTCACAATCAGCTGTTTCTTTTTGTATTTCTCTTAATTTCAGATTATCGTCTAATTCGCGTTTGTAAATCTGGAAAGTTTTGGTACTAGTATCATACCCTTTATTTTGGCAGTTATAAAGAGTAGTCATTAATTAATATCATTATGGAATTTATTTAAATATCAAAATGAAATTATTATCATTATGGATTAAAAATTTATGAATACTATTATCCAAATTCGGCTGTACCCCAAAGCCACGAAAATTCGCTTTTCAAAATCACGTCAGTAGTTTTTGCGTGAAACAGTAAAAACATCCATACATACATCCTCACATACTTTCACATTTATAATATTAGTAGGATATATAATTTATTCTATAAGTAGCGGCCCGTGACGTCACAAATAATCCAATCGAAAAAAATTAGCTCATTCATCATCATCTTGAACTTATCCTTATTTACTTGGGGTCGACGCAGTATGTCTTTTTCTTCCATACATCATTATCCATTAGCCGTTTTCTTGTCATTCAATTCCTTTGTGGACATATCCTTTCCACAGTCTATCCATCTTTTCTTTGGTCTTCCTCTTTCTAGCTTGCTCCATACATTAATGCTCAAAATCAGCGCATTGTTTTTTAATGTCTTAATATTATTTTTATTAAAAATTATTAATATATTTTACCTTTTCTTTAGCAATCTCATCTTTCAAGCACTCAATTCTCTTTGTAGTGGCTTGCCTGTCACTTTGTATCTGTTTCAACTTATCATCCAGTTTTTTTATTGCTTCTTCTTTCTTTGACTTTTCAAGTGGAATATTTCTTTCTATATGCTGTCTTATTTCTAGATCAATTGACTTTACTTTGTCGAATGCCATAGATACTTTCATTATTTCATTGTTTTTGGATTCTATATTAGCCCTGAAAACCAAATAATTCATTAGACTAAGAAAACTAACTCGAGTAACTAACTAATATTGTCGCT
This sequence comes from Acronicta psi, assembly GCA_946251955.1. Classification (NCBI taxonomy): domain Eukaryota; kingdom Metazoa; phylum Arthropoda; class Insecta; order Lepidoptera; family Noctuidae; genus Acronicta; species Acronicta psi. The sequence goes on along the minus strand of OX276482.1, from coordinate 8,001,785 downwards.
ATATAAACCAGTGACTTGTCAAACACAAATCAGGCTGATAATGTCATATGTATTTAGTATCGTACCTATTTTTCTTAACGACATCAGCTTTAGCTTGTTCCTTTTCCTGAAGTGCATCTTTGAGAGGAGTTACACCATTTTTCAATTCCTTCAGTTCTTCTATAATCTTCTCCCTATCTGCTTCTAATTTCTTTTTCGTCTCTTGGAGATTAAAAATCTCTTGAACCTGTTAGCATTTGAAACTGTTAGGTAGAGAACGTAATTACAAATGTTAGGGTAACAGATTGGAGAATGTTAAACCATAGCCAAATTAGAAAAAGACAAATTGATAACTTGTTGCGCATGTCATTTATATATAATAAACTCGTCAGTATAATTGAAAGATTTTTTACTCCGTGTGATCAATACCTTTCTCTGCAGATTAAGACATTCTTCTTTCAGCTTATTCTTTTTGACGCTTAATTCCTGAATTTTTTTATTGTGAGTATTCAGTTTTTTCTGGGCATCTTTAAGTTTTGCTTTCAAACTGTTGATTTTTTGTTTTATATCACCTTGTTTTGCAGTAGCTTCATCCAAATTCATATCTGATTCTACTTCTGAACATTGTGCTTTTATAGTTTCATACTGTAAACATAAAAACCATGTATTAATACAAATTGTTTCACCCGTGGATATAATAAATAAAACATTTCATTTAATTTTCACCTCTTTAGTAAATGTTTTAACTTCTTGATTGTAACGATCTAGAAGTGGCATTTCTCCTTGTATTTGCTTTACTAGCTGTAATTTTTTTTCCGGTTCTGAAAGCGACTTGGATAAGCTATCCACATCTTCATTTAGTTTGGTTATTTTCTGGAAAGTGCGATTAACATGATTAATCAGGTCAAGTCTGTACTTAGTGTTATGATATTTAAACTGATGAATTGATTATGACAATGACGATGCTTACCGTTTCAACATCAGCAAGACGCTGTTCTAACTGTGGTTTGTCTTTTTCTTTGAATGATTTAATTTTTTCGTTCAGAGACTTCATGCTCAGCAGTTCATCTTTTTTAGCTTGTTCTTTTTGAAGGTCCTCGGATACCTTCTTAAGTTCATCGGGAACATTCATAACTTTAGTGTTAAGTTGGCTTATTAAATCTGATACCTAAAATAAATTCATTCAATGTTAGCTTTACGCCCATAAATGTTATAATTATGTTATAATTATTAACATAAATATCCAGTACATACTTCAGTCTCTGAATCAAATCCACGGTTACATAGAGGGCAGCAACTATTAGCTTTTAGTTGCGTTTCATATTTGGTAATGACAAACATAGACGATTCAAGTACGTTGTGATCATCCTGTAACGTAAAGACGAATTAAGGTTATGAAATAATTTAATTCAAAGAAATTTATCAATATGTTCGAAATGCCACCATTAAATAAAAAAATATTGATTTCGCGAATTATTTAACGGTATTACAATGATCATGCATTAATACAGACCATGCCAATGATTGAATATAGATGAAATAAAATAAAACAAACCTGCAGTTTTTCTACATTAGCAATGACTTTGTTCAGTGTGTTTTCGTATGATGCCATGCCACAAGCTTTGTACATTTGTTCTTCGGCTTCTGTTTGTTCTTTGGAACGTTCCATTAATGTGCTTCGAACATGTTTCCGCTCTTCCTCGAGTTTGGTTATCTAATGTAAAAAATATTAGCCGTCAAATAATTACAAAAATACTATTTTAATTTGGGCCGGCAGTCTATACCAAATGACGACGACGACTTATGTGCTCTAGTGGTTGGAGTACCGTACTGCTGATCACGTCTTGAGTTCGATTGCCACAAGACACAAATTTTATATGAAGAATAAGAGTGTTTCTTATATAATTACTAGCTTTTATGGAATTATAATTACTTATAGTAAAAAAAATATTTATAATAAAAAAAAAATCTACCCACAGCATCATTTGCATCAAGTTTGTTCCCCTTTAGTATTTTTTTGTAATTCTTTCTAATATAGTTAAAAATCGATTCAGCCATTCTTGAGTAATAAATGGCGTAACTAACCCGACTTTATTATTAATAATAAAAAAAAACTAACAAAATCATATTTTATAATATTATTATTATATCATTCTTCTGTATGTGTGTTTTCCTAAGCGGCTGGACCGATTTGTTTAAAATTTGTATGTATGTTCCAACGGTTCTTGGATCATTTGAAAACACAATTGCACCCCATAGGTGGCGGTGCTGTCGGTCCACCGGGAAACACAAATAAAGCTGCGCATGACAAATGAGTCGCTAGTATATTATAATGAATATTCAAATAAATAACACAGATTTACCCATTAATTCAAACATTATTTGAACTGATTAGTACACCATGCACTTAGCTCATACTTAAATTATTTAATAATAAAAGACGCCTTATTTCGAATAGAGTTTGCTTCTAGCTAATATAAAACTACCTATTAAAGTTTTAGAATGGTAATTACCTCAGTTTTCTTTTCGTTTAACTTCTTTTTAAAGGCATTAACTTCACTGTTTAAACTCAATTCTAACTTGTTGAGAGATAGTGCGAAATCCTTCTCTGGCATTGCACCCAATAGATCTGATAAGGATGATCTATGCTTGTTCTTCAGCACAGTGAACTGTTTCTCTTTCTGCTTAAGCAAGTCTTCTTTGACCTCGAGTTCCTTTAATTTGGCACTTTGTTTTTGCAATTTTGTTATCTGGAGGAGGAATAATATTTTTGTTAAGTTGTTGTTCAATAAATACTATTCATTCACGATGGGTTTTATGATCTGTTACCTTCTTATCGATAACATCAAGTTCTTCATCATATTTTTCCAATTCTTTTTCATCCTCGTTAATTTGATGTTGATGCTCCTCTGTGTTTAATTCTTTCTCTACTTTTTCGAATTCCCTGTAGTTAGAAAACGACCATAAGACAATCAATAACTCGTATGACATATTTACGTGTCGCGGACCTATCATTAAACAGCCGCAACACTATTCAATTAATATTATTCTTTGACACTACTTACTCTTCAGCAGTCTTGAATTTTTTTTCTGCATTCTCCAAACGTACTTTGGACTCATTAGCAGCAACAATCTGTTTTTCCAATTTTCCAACATCTTTCTCGTTTTTTTCAATATCATTTTCTTTACTAGATATTTGTTGATTGTGACGGGACTAAACCAAGAATAGTCACAATAAATAATTGGGAAATTTCTAGCCTTCCAATATTAGTAGTTCACATTATCATAATTTAATTAAGCATAATTGACTTAAAAAAAACTGGTGGTTCTATGGTCTAGAACCTGTATTCGCAGATGTATACTTACAAGCACTACACGACTTTCATCAACTAATGATTGTTTTTGCTTTTCTTCTGTATCAGCTGACGATTTTAATTCTGCAAGTTCCTGTCTCAGACTTTTGATCTTTTGCGTCAGTGTATTCATTCCTTGCTGTGCTTCTTCACTAGACTCAATTGTTGAGATTTCATCAACTCCTGCAAATTTCCAAAACAATATTGGTTTCACAAATATTATACTTAAGTTCCCTAATGATGATAGCTAGTTTCAATTATCTGAACAAAAAATAAAAAAAGTTAACTGAAAGCTTCTAAACTCAACCAAGTACTCATTTTAACAATAATCTTACCGGCTAATTGTGCAACTTTCACAATCATTTCATTTCGTTCAACCATTTTTTTATCATTTTGAGTATCCAACAATATTAACTTTTCAAGTCTAATTTTATTCGCATCCTTCTCGTTTGCTACTCTTTGTTCTTCATTATTGAATATCGTGATTTTTTTGTATGATGCTTCAAGTTCTTCTTGGTTTGCTTTTACAGTTGCTTCATAGTTACCTAAAATATAATTTATGATTATAATTAACCTATCAATAATCACTCTCTGGAGGGTATCTAATCTCATCTAATGATAAGCTTCTTTAATAAACATTATAAGTAAATATAGATGTCTTACTGATTTTTTCTCGCAATTCCGGTAAAGTACCCTCAAATACATTTTTGATATCTTTCTTTAGCTCATGTTCTCGTTTATGGCAGTGTTCTAGTCTGAAATATGAATAACATGTTATTTAATTATCACTCGAATTAGTATTGAAATGGGGAAGATAAAAAATATTACATTTAGATGTGTTCCAAGACTACAATATAATAGAGGTGTCTTAAATATTTAATACTGGCGACCCTCCCCGGCGTCACGCGGTTGTAAAGTAGATACTCTCCGCCTTCGTCTACTATAATATGCATAAAAACCTTCCTCTTTTGCTGAAAAATGTATTATAATCCGTTGCATAGTTTAAAAGATCTAAGCATACAAACAGCAGGAGCGACTTTGGTTTATACTATATGAGATTATGCAATGAATGCCCAAGCGCAAGACTTGGTTGGTTGGTATAATATACACTTCGTTATGATTATAATACTTGGTTTGGAATATAAAGAACATACTTCACTTTTAATTTTTCTAGTTTAGTATCATATGTGTTCAGTGTTGTTTCCAGTACTTTGATAGCTTGCAATTGTTCTTCAAGTGGCTTCAATTCTTTTATTATTTCACATAGTTTCAATTCAGTGTCAGAGATTCTGGTTTCAGTATTGATGACATCTAATTTTTTTTTATCCAATTCTTTTTTTTGTTCTTCTAGTACTTCAACTCTATCCACTATATGAACAACAAAGAATATAAATATGAATGTACAGTCAGCAACGAAAGTAGCTGAACACTATAAAATCTTCAAAACGCTTTAACATCTTTAATATTCAGAATTCACTGACCCTTGAAGGCAGTACAAATTCTCATAATGGAGGACAATTATATGTTTTACCTAAGTCAAAATCGAATGAATAGTTTTGGTACTGTGATGTTTTTAAACTTTCGCTGTGTTCAACGACTTTCGTTGCTGACTGTACCACATGAAACCTATGACTTTAAAATTGAGAATAAATTTTTCAATCACAAAGACCACATAGTGAAATTCGTGTAGTGGCTGTCATGTTAAACGACCACAATGCATTTAATAATGCACCAGGACGCATATTTTTTTCTAAAAGTGTCCCTAAAAAGTAGTCTTTAGCACTCAGGGATAATATACTTTTGTAACAGTGAAATAATTTTCAAAATCAACTTGCAAATGTTACCTCTTTAATATATTGTAATGTATAGATAACTTAAAAAATAAAATACCACTTTTAAATACACATACTTACTGATTTCTGACATATACATAATACATACCAAGAATTTTAATATCTGTAGAATAAGCTTTTCTAATTTTCTTAAGACGGTCAAAACAGTTGCTATATTTGTCTGAATCAAATATTTCATCAAAGCGTTCTTTAACTTTCTTTCCCTCATCTAAAGGCCAGCTGGACTCTTCTTGGTGGCAAAATATCACTGCATTTAAGATTGCCTTAGACACACCTAAAATTACCAAGGAAGGTTACATTTAAATGCATATTAATATGTAACACATTTGAGTGTTTTACATTTTATCACATACATAGTCCGACTGTAGTCCATATTTGGGAATGTAACAAATAGTTTTGAACATAAAACTTATTGTTTTCAATATACTTTAACACAAGAAGGATTTGATATGTACTTGAATTAACAGTTAATAGAAAACATTTCAAACAAAAGAATTTGTGTTTGAGTTTGATGTATGATGATTTATGTGTGTGTTAATGGTGCTTCTATTTCTGGTGGTTTTATAGTTTTATAATTGCTAATAATATGGAATAATATACAGTGTTAAGATTTCATAATACATAATTTAAATTGCTTAAGTTACCTGTCACATATCTTTCTTCCCAATTGCAAAGAGTAAAAATACTTGGTCTGTTGTCAGAAGAGTTGGTGAGGGATGCATTTAAAAACAAATGAATTCAATTAGGGAATGAAAGGAAAATTCAACTGAAACTATAGTAACATTGTCAACATATAGAAACTAATTAATAATAATATTATTGAACAAAATTATCACAATGCATTCAAATACACTAAGAAATAGCAGATAACAACCAGCTGTACTATAAGAGTATGTATATAAAAACAGTGAAATTAGAAACTGCTTCCTTATGTTTGACATTTATAACAAAAAATTGAATTGTATAATGTTGAGGGATATTAAATGTATGGAAAGAGATTTTTTTATTTTCTGGAGTCTAGAATTATGCCACACTTCTTTATCAATCAGTGAATAAATGTAATGCCAGATGCATTAGATTTATTCACTGATTGATAAAAGAGTATATTATGAAGAAAGGATTATGAGAAACTCTACCGTGATTGAGAAAATAGAGGTCAATGTTGACAGCACCATATGGATAGGGGGCAGCTGGTATAGTAATATACCTGGCAAAAGTATGTATGAATATGAAGACATGCTTGATATTTACAGTTAAAGAAAAGGAGGATATCTTGGATTTAATGTACAAAAAGTATTATTATGCAATTTTACAAGACTGATGAAGTTGTAATGGCAACAGATAATAATGATATTATGAAGCGTTCAATTGTGTTGGTGTCCCATTAATGGATGAATATATTGCTAGGCATATTGAACGACATAACTTAGTTTTTTATCACATGCTTCACTGAAAAGTGACTAAGGTTTAACTTACCAAGCTCATCATGAAGAACTGAATCTAGATCAGCACATCTTTTAGATATATCTTTTGTTTTCCCTGTCTCATCAGTAATTGAAATTAAAGACTCTAGAGTCCGGAAAATTGCTTTCTTTTTTTGTAACACTACCTTCATCGATCTTGTTACATCCATATTTCTCTGTTGTGCATTTCCAAGCTAAAAATAGAAAGAAATGTTTTGTAATACACAGCTTAAATTTTTATCCATGATATTTCCTTTTTTCTGTACTGCAAAGATATTTATTGTGTGTTATAAGAAAGCACTAATAAATAAAAAAAAAATAAGCAGATATTATAACTTCTTGCTGATCTTTCTCATGGCAGCTAGCAGTCTTTCTTGCAATATTCCTAAGTATTTGATAATGTTTAATAATGTTAAAGTTTAATGAGTATGATGATAACCTGAACTGTATGTTGACTACTCAGAACGAGATAATTATGGTGTTCTCAGATTTTATGAAATATTAAGTGAAAATTATGAATGGGTTATCATAAAATTATTACGGATTGAGTCTAAAAGTGTAAAAGGCATAAACTCATAAAAATATCAGACTTTTATCATGTCTTCTAATTGAACATCAAACAATGTAGTTTTAGTTTTTGTTAGGTTACAAGACGAGATAATCAAATTATTTATTTTAGAGCTTAAGCAGAGGTTAAGCAAAACATACCTTCAGTTTTATTTGTGCAAGAACTTCAGTGGTTCTATTCACTTTGGGGTCATGAACAAAACAGTCGTTATGACCCATTCCAGGCGGTAATTGAGACGTGATGGCATACCGCAAAGCTTCAATTATAGTTGTTTTACCACATCCATTTTGTCCCAGTATCAGAGTCAAAGGACTTTCAAACGATATTCCCTGCTCATCGGCATCATCAGGCCCGAAACTTCTGATGCCGCGTATCATTAAAGATTTAACTACCGCCATATTTAAGAACGCAAGCAGTAAGCTGTTCTTTAAAAGCTACGAAATTACAATTTCGCGCCAAGTAAAGATAGTATTATCCCAAAGCAGGCCAAGCGAGCGGCAAACAATGAAACTTCTATCAGTCGCTTGCAGGCAGCCTGACTGACACTCGATACTTCTGACAGGCAGCGACAGCGAGAGAAAGTGTTGCCAGACGTTTTGAACGAGTGGTCGTTGGATCGTACGATGGTAAATAAAAGGTGCGCGTACACACGGTCGGAATCGGTCCGTACAGAGCGTACGAGTCGTCGGCATTTACAAAATGCCGATGGGGTGCGTGATGCGTCCACTGCAGCCGGATTCTACATGGATTCTACACATCGGCATTCTCGGCATCAGGGTTGCCAGATGTACAATTTAAGTCGTATTCCTACGATTTTTTAGGAGTATATTGCATGTACGACCGCAAGCTAAAAATCGCATGTGAATATTTATACGACTATTTAGTGTTTTATGAAACCGAATTAACTACTGGTTAACTAATAGTTTAACTTATTCACACTATAAAAAAGGTACTCAACATTAAAAACAGCTGAATGGTAATTATTTTGACTCGTTTTGTATTAAAAACACTGTTTTCTTAATGTTATTTCAGTATTCTTTTGCTATTAAGGAGGCGCGGCATCCAATGGGCACGGCAGATTGTTTAGTGCAGAATAACTTATTAGTGGGTACCCCTAGTCCTTACCTTAACCTTATTATCAAAAAAATCGTAATTTTTAATGGACACTCAAAGAACTAACTTCAACTCGGACAATAAGTTTGGCAAGAACTGTATCTGTTAAAACCTAAAGCGGCTTCCAGACGTTCAGTTTAAACTGAAAAGTTAAATCGTATGTGTGCAGGCAAAACTGAGAACTGATCAGTTAGAACTTTTCAGTTTAAACTGAACGTCTGGAAGCCGCTTTACGTTACAACAATAGCACATCAACCTCTAATATTAATTAATTAATACTAATATATCAAGAAGTTATTTTTATTAAAAGTGATTTTACGAGTTTTGTACTTTTGAGTTATTGTAAATTTTAGATTGTTGTATACTAAATTCTTCTGAAAAAAAGTCTTTGTTTGCCGCCAAAAACTCCCCCAACATCAACATATCAACTCTAGGCAAATAAGAGCTATTTGCCTTTGTAAATCCTTGGTCCACCATGTTTTGAGAATACAAAACTAAGCAACTGTCGATGGAAATCACGAAATACGCGTAAAAACGCAGGTAAAAATAATTAAAAAGTGCAGATATCGTCCAAGTTCATACGAAATAAACTGACGTCTACAATGCTTACATAGCCGTGACGTACAGTTTTTTTTTTTTTTTTTTTTGGGGCTATGGCAATATGCCGATACTTTCAGCAATTTCTGCCAGTGTCGTGTAATGATTACTCATGGGTATAGTAGTTATATAGTTGACTTTAGAATAATACTGTTCATATTATGATGTTACTTTCGAGCCTGAAACAAAAGACGAACACAAATATGAGTTAGTTAATAATACATATTTAAAATATATACACATTAATGCCTACTTAATAATATTATAAATAGATATCATAGTTTTATCATGTTAGTGGTTATAAATTTAATAAAAGCGTTTATCATAAGGGGATTTGGGAAGAAAGAAAGGAGGTGACGAACATTGACTGGAAATTGAATGTTTAATTTTGAAGCAAGAAGATCTAATGGAAAGGTTTGATTTAATTGACAGTCAAGAAAAATGTGTTCTAGGGTACCGTCGTCTAGGCCACATTCACATAGTGACGAGTCTCGTACCCTGATTTTGTGTAAGAACACTGGGGTGCAACAATGTCCCAGGCGGATTCTGCAAATCACAGAAGTTACTGTTTTGGGGGTCAATTTAAGTTTATAAAACCAAGGTTTAGGCGGAATGGAGGGCTGGATCGAGGCGTAAAGGGCGCCCTTTACCTTACTCGATTCAGCCCAAGCAGACTCCCAGGATCTATGTAAGTCAACTTTACAGGAGTGGAGAAGGTCGTATATTTGGATAGAATAATGTTTAAGGTCAGCCAAGCTACTAGAAACAGCAGCTTTGGCTGATGTATCTGCAAGTTCATTACCGTGAATACCTGTATGACCCGGAATCCAAATCAGAGCAATCTCAATTCCCTTCTTAGAGCCAGAATAGAGGCATTTTTTAATTTCAATTATGATAGGACTACGGAGATTATCTTTGAAAGAGTTTTTGGTAATAGCCTCAAGGGCGCTTTTGGAGTCTGAGAAAATGGCTGCTTTGTAAATGAAATTATGGGAAAGGATAAATAAAGAGGCCTCAAGAATACCAATGCACTCTCCGGTGAAGACGGACGACTCTGGAGGGCACAGAAATTGAAGGAAGATTTTGGAATTGGCATAATAAATAGAAATACCGGTTTTACCATCAGGGGTCAATTTGGAGGCATCAGTATAAAAGTGGTGATAATCATGCCATTTCTCTTCAATGATGGAGGAGAACTGTATATTGGCTTGGGTAGATCCCTTATGCACGCCAATGTATGGTATATAATTTGGGCGATAACTTAAAATTTCATACGGAGAATCATATAAGGGAAATTTACTGACCTGGTGAATAGAAACATTTTCCTTGATTAGGGAAATTTTCCTAAAGGAGTTTAAAAATAAAGGGGGGTCTTTGTGTCTCCAGTAATCGCTCTGATCATATAAAGAATTTAAATGGGAGAGTTTGGGTAAAATATTGTGCTTGTCTAAAAAATATGACTTATATATGAACTTATCGGCAAGAAATTGTCTGCGGAGTCGGAGAGGGGGGTCACCACTCTCCACTTGTAATCCATTAATTGGAGTAGATCTCATGCAGCCTAATACAATGCGGAGAGCCTTTGATTGAATTACATCTAATTTAGCCATTGCGGTTTTATTACATGGTTCAAGTAAGTAGGTACCGTAATCCAACAGACTTCTGATAGTAGCATTGTAGAAGAGTTTAAGAGTGAATGGGTGAGCTCCCCACCAAACACCGGCAAGGGCGCGTAAAATATTTAGTTTTTTCTCTAATTTATTACATATGTAGTTAACATGGGGGGAGCCGGACAATTTTGAGTCCAGGATAACACCGAGAAACTTCACGCTATCTTCAACCTTGATGGGAGATCCTTCAATTTCAAGGTGGATATCCGGGATTATTCTTTTACGAGAAAAAACTACGGCAGAGCTTTTAGAAGGAGATAAACTAAGACCATGGGAAATAAGCCAGTTGTTAAGTGAATTGAGAGATATCTGTAAGGACTCCTGAGCTGCTCTAATAGACAAATTTGGTAGGTATAGACACAAGTCGTCAGCATATTGTAAAATTTGGCAGTCAATGTTGAGACACTTATGCAAATCGCAGGTATAGATACTATAAAGTAGGGGGCTCAGCACTGAACCCTGTGGAAGTCCACGCCAGACAGTTCTGGGCTCAAAATGTTCTCCTGGAATGTGAAGTTTAACTTTACGACCCGCAAGAAGATTGCAAATGCAATGTATTATCTTTGTCGGTATGCTCAGCTGGCGTAATTTACATCTGAGCACGGCAAGAAGAACATTGTCATAAGCTGCCGAAATGTCTAGGAAAACCGCTAGTACAGACTCATTTTTAGAAAGGGCAATACGAGTATCCGTCACGAAGATGCCAATACTGTCCATGGTACTGGCCCCTTTTCGAAATCCATATTGCGATCCGGCCAAAAGTCCTTGACTTTCTACAAACCACTCCAACCTACTCTTGATTAGGTGTTCTAAAATTTTGCCTATAACGGGGGAGAGAGCAATTGGGCGGTAATTGTCTGGAGAGTTGGGAGACTTTCCTGGTTTTAAAATGGGAATAATAATTTGAGTCTTCCACAGATCAGGTATATAGCCAAGGTTAAAACAAGTATTGATCAAGGATAGAAGGTATTTGTGGCTAAGGGATCCAGACATTTTATATAAAGAATAAGGGAATCCGTCAATCCCAGGAGTGGAATCCTGAACGTATTTGAGCACTGCTTCTAATTCGCATAGAGAAAACGGATTATCAAGATTATTACTAGAGACAATATCTGTGGATAAAGGTAAGTCCTCTTCTGAAGGGACAAAGGGAGGAGCAAGTTTGTTAAAAAAGAGAATAGCTAAATGTCGAGGGATAGAAAAAGAGTTTCGAGGCAAGCAGCCACGGTTAAATTTCCTAAAGTTGAGCCAGATAAGGGAAGATGGGGATGAAGGAGAGAGTGAGGAGCAGAATTTCTTCCAACCTTCGTGTTTTTTCTTTCTGAAAAGACGCTTGGATCTAGCAACAATCCGATTGTAATCAATTAAGTTGACGAAGGACATGTCACTTATATACTTTAGTTCTGCTTCATTTCGGGATTTAATAATAGCCGTGCATTCCCGGTCCCACCTGGGAGGAGAAGCAATCTTCCCTGAAGCAGAATTCTTTAGAGGGATGGAATCGTCAGCTGCCGATGAAATAGCACCAGAAAATTGTCGCAAACAGGAGTCGATATTCTGAAAGGAAATTTGGGGAAGGGAGGGAATTTCATTCTCAAGAGTTTGTTTGTACAGGGCCCAATTAGCCTCTGAAATTCTATATTTCAAAAGAGGCGATTTTTCTACCTGAGGTAGAGCTCTATTAATAAATGTGGTACATATAGAGTAATGGTCACTGCCATAAGATAAATTGAGTCGGTTCCATTCCAATTGGGCAGTTAAACTGGCTGAACATATGGTAAGATCAACACAGCTTTTATCTTGACTGGGTCTGGGAACACGGGTAGGAGAACCATCATTAAGGACGCACAGACTAAGTTCATCCATAAGATCAACTAAGTCAATACCGGCACTATCACAATTTAGAGATCCCCACAAAGAGTGGTGACAATTAAAATCTCCTAATAAAATAAGGGGTTTAAAGAGGGAACAAATACTATGGATAAATTGTAAACAGGCGGAATTAGGGGTGGGAATGTAAATTGAAATGAAATTAATGCCGAGGATGTTAACACCAACAGCATCAATATAATTTCCATGTCTAGGAATAGGAAGAGGGGAAGAAGGAAATACATTATTTACCAGGATAGCAGCGCCGCCATAACCATCTGGACGGTCATCGCGAAATGTACTATAACCTGGAAAATTAAAATTGAGACGAGGCACAAGCCATGTCTCAGATATAGCAAAAATAGCAGGTTTATAAGAATTAATGAGGTGAGAGAATTCATGTTTTTTGGGTAGGGCACTCCTGGCATTCCATTGTAGGCAATGGAGGTCCATTATTGTGGTGTTGGATGAGGTTTACTATGTCTTTGGCAACGTGGTCCGGTATATTGTATTTTAAAAGAAAAGATGTAAGGGAAGTGAGAATAGAAATAAGTTCTTTAGAGGAATCACTATCAGAAGGAGAAGAATGTTTAGGAGTGTTGAGAGCGCAGCCATTGCTGGTGGGATTATAGGAATAGTTATTGAGGATACTTTCATGGGCACTACGGTCATAACCGGGCACAAGATGTTGTCGGGGTTTGGGTTTGAGGAGAATTATTTTGCGGTAGGAGGTTGAAGTAGGGGTTTGCTGGCGAGATTTTACATTATGATGAGCCTGAGATGAAATATGAGCAAGGGAAGGGGGAGGAGGAGGGATTGACGCAGAGACGGCAGAATAGGATTTGTAACTTGGAGGAATTTTTTTTGAGGCTTCTTCATATGATAAACATTGTTCAGCCATACACAATTTAATGTTTTTTTGCCTCATTAACTCAGGGCAGTCTTTGCTATTGGCGCAATGGGGCCCCGTGCAGTAAAAACATAAAGGATCCTCAACGGTACAACCATCACCGAAGTGGTCCCCACCACAGCGGAAACACCGGGGTTTGGATCGACACTTGGCTTTGGTGTGACCGTATCGACAGCAACCGTAACATTGTATTGTTGGGAAATGGTAAAGGTCAACAGGGAGGGAGTTGTAGCAACAGTATATGCGATTCGGGAGGGCCTGACCATCAAAAGTTATCACTATAGAGGAAGTGGGTTTCCATTCTGCAGCGCCATCAGTAACAACTTTATGGTTCAATCTACGAATCTTAAGAATTGGACCGCAGCCAATTGGAGATTTAATATTTTCTAAGATCTCATCTTCTGTCCACTCGATTGGAACGCCTTTAGCTACACCCATTCTTGTGATGTTATATGTGGGGATAACAGCAATGTAACCTTTGGAGGTGAGGTCTGAATTATTCAAAAAGGCATTGGCGTCTTCAGGGGACTTAAATTCGACGGATATTCTATTGCGTCCTACTCTCTTAACACCATCTGATAAAATGTTTTTAATGTTCAGCTTCATCAACAACTGTCCAAATTTAACGGGATGAATAGATGTACCAGAAGAAGGGGTTGGAGTGTACGTAACGGGGCACTGAGGAAAAAAGACTTAGAATTTTTTTGCCAAAAATTTTTTTTTTTCGCAAATCTTTTATTTTCTCGATACTATCTTATAAAACACGTAAATATAAGGCTAAAAGCCTCTTGGTGTTTTTTGGATCTGACCAGCCGTTTCTCGTAAAAACGATGTCGAAGGGTTCCACTTATAAAGGCGTCAGGGACTTAGAAAATTTTTAAATTATTTTTTTTTGATTTTCGCAAATCGTTGATTTCGTGATTCTATCGTATATAACACATAAATATAAGGCTAAAAGCGTCTTGGTATTTTTTGGATCCGACCAGCCGTTTGTCATAAAAACGATGTCGAAGGGATCGGTACAAAATACAATAATATTACTGTACTAGGAGAATTTAGGATGCAAGAGCGAGCGAAGCGAGCTCGGAACTTGGGGCACCCCAACTCGGACAGGTTAGGTTAGAAGGGGATGGCGGGGTCTGCAAGACCCCGCCATCCCCTTCGTGGTTTTTTTTTTTAAACCACCCGGAAGTAGGAGCCCCGCGAAGCGGGGCTCCGTCAACTACGCCTTATTACTATTGCCTATACTTGTCCTTCACCCCAAAGGCAACTTGACCTGGACCTCAAGGTCACTGACCATGAACATTGACCTTTTAGAACCCCTGATAGTAGCGGACAATGAATTCCCGAAATTTGACCTTGACCTTGGACAGTGACCTTGACCTTAAGGTCATTGTCCATGATCTTACGTTCGATGACCTTGAACACAGTCAATGACCCTGAGGTCAGGGTCAATGACCCTGGGGTGTCCCATTATGTTCCCCCACCCTACTACTCCCACATCCCACCGGCTCCCGAAGGCTTCACTAGGCGACGATTTTTGGTCAAAAATTTTCTAAGTCTTTTTTTCATAGTGCCCCGTTTCGTATCCACTGACCATTATTGGGGAGAATTGTGGACAATTGAGGGCGATTGGAATCATCAGAATTGTTTGGTTTTTTGGGAGGGGGAGGGCCGTCGTTATCTACATTACGTTTCCGAAAACGGTTTTCCAGCTCTTCGAAATTGGATAGTGGGGCGGTAAGATTCGGGGAATAAGAAAAAGTATCCGGGGAATTACTTATTTGGGAAATATTAGGGTTGAGTTCGGAAATGCCTGGATCCGGCGGGCGGCCATGGAGCTCAAAATTGACTTCCATGGCCACGGCCGAACCGCATGCCACGGGAAAAATAAATACGCTTACTTACCTATTAGAAAGTAACAAACACAACAATCAACGAACAAACAATCACATACACTTATAGGGCACAGAAAATAACACCAAAACTTCAATTTACAGCCAAAAAATGACAAATTAAATGCTCCACATGTGATTACCATCAACACTTACCGGAGAATCTCGACGTACAGTTCTCGCCAAACTTATTGTCCAGGTTGAAGTTGGCATATGTTAACTTTAACCCGGTTGTCAAAAACGAAGAAACAAAATTACAAGATTGTAATAAATAAAAACGAAAGTTCAAGTAGTACTTAAGTAGGCTGTCGTTTGAAATAATTTTAATCCAATATATTTGATTCTCCGATTTTTAAGGCCGGGACGCCGGGTCAAAGTTAGCTCGTGCCAACTTCACTCTGATTGGTGTTTAACTTAACATGGCGGACTGCTGTATTTCGTAGTTTTGATTTATTTACTGAATTATCAATCTCGCCCTAAATGTAAAAATAAATACATTTTTCTAATCTAAATCTATTGATCACATTTAAGCAGTTAAACACATTATTAAAAAAAACGTATTTTTTAATGGACACTCAAAGAATAATAATAATAATAATAATTTTTATTCCAAATTATATATGGCGATTGTGTTTCATTTCAACGAACTAAAGAAATGGTCAAACAGATGAATGAATTTTTTTCCAACATGAGATATGTTAAATAATATGAGCACACTTTATGAGTATCTTTTTATTATTACAGTAAACTATGTAAAGATAAAGAATCTTAAATTTTGTAATTTTGATTCTTTATTGCACTAGTCTGAGGGCGTTCACTAAAAGGGGCCTACGTCCAGCAGTGGACGAATACGGGATGATGATTGATGATGATGATTACACAAGTAAAGGAATACGGCTTTGTATGTACCCATCGCATGATCGCTCGTTCAAAACGTCTGGCAACACTGATCGGCTAGAGGCGCTACGAGGGTTTTCCAAACAAATATTTTACGGCGTCGCTAGCGAGTATAGTGAGAAAAACTCATGGTCGAGGCACTGTAGCTCTAAGGCTCAAACCCGTGCGATCTGACTCATTGAAATGACTCAGATCAAAGTTACACACCTCTATCACAGAAGCAATTATTGGCTTCCTTCTTTATTTCCAAAAATAATATGATTGCTAAAATGTCATCAGAGAGGTGGTATCAGTCGATATTTTATAAGATTTAATTTTAGATTGTAAGAATATGATTTAAAAAATGTTGTATGATTCGTATTCGTAGATATTTAATAATATTTGTGTATACGTAAGTAAATCTTCGTTTTAGTCAAAGGTTTATTAATAAAATCTCCCGAATTCTACCTTTTTTACTGGCAAACTTGATTTTGCAACACTACAATCACGTCTGACTCGAAATGATCGGGATCCGAATGGCACGTTCACTACGGATGACGTTACCGGCAGAAATTCCGGTATCCGGCGCAGAAATGCCGTTTCAGCGGACGCACTTTCATACAAATCCATACAAGCAATAAAATCCATCCGCTCCGTACGTACCGATTCCAACATGCGGCACGCCAATCATTTGTCTATCTATGAGGCAAAGTCTATTGGTTTCTCTGTCTACAACTCAAACGAACCTGGCAACAATGCCACTGTGCCGCACTGGCAGGGTTGTATTTCGTACTATAATTATAGTATTTGTACTATAATTTCATGCTTTGTACTATATACTATCCATATCTAAGGATAGTACGAAAATTACTATAATTTCATTACTTTGCATTAATGACTAATATAAAAACCATTTACTAACAATCCAATATTTAAAAAACCACAAAATTAAAAAATAAATCACATAACTTACCGTTTTCACTCCTCAAGTGCATTCGAAATATTCATATTACACAAACTGGCAATACAATTCAAAGGCGGTAACGCAAAAGTGGTAATCAAACAAATATTGAATAACTGATAAACTTGGAAGAGGTAATAGCATAAATTGGTATTGATTTTAATGACTTTTGATCCCAATTAATAAAGTGTACTATATTTTTTTTACAAATACTATCCTTTTCAACTTTTTGTACTATCGTTTTGAACATGCCCAAATTCAATCCTGCGCACTGGTGGTACGTTCTGGTATACTTCATTCATTGTGATTGTTGTGTTGACTTGATTAGTTGATTGTTTGTCAAATTAGATCAATCAAGTCAAGATTACATATTTATTTTGCATTTACTTGTGTGAAGTGAAATTACACGTTTTGATTTCCACTGTTGTATGACGTAATTTTTAATTTCTCAAAGAATATTGATTATTTTTATTGTGGGAGAAATCATCACCGCATTGTGTACTTTGTTAAGTCATACATAAAAAAATTGGTTCATGTAAGTTTTATCATGGTCTACTGTTTTATTTTAAAGTATTTTAAAGTAACTTACATTCGCTCAGCCCCTTTTAGGTAAATAGGTTCAAAAAGTGTAACACCTAAAATACAGTAGTCACTCCTGTAGATACATTGCACATAACTTATTTACCCAAGGCGACTCTCTGACCCAAGGTTTTATAAACATTAATTTTAAACATACACAACAAGTACTTACCTCGATTGCATCAATTCTAATAGTTGTGGCGTTTTCCCTTACTTTGAGCACTTGAAATATTATGTTAAATTTTATTATTGCTTGGGAATCATCTTAGTCAAGGCTGATGTCTTCTTTTTGGTTTTATAAAAAAATCATCTAGTGAAAAATTGTAATTTCAGACATTTCGTTAGTGGAGTTTTAGCTTTTATTCAATAAATAACAGAGCATGACCTGTATTTGTAAATTTCTTATTTGATGCATTACAGTGACTATAGTTTCTTGCCGGCTCTTCTCCATAAGTCTCACTTTTTGTAACCATGCATAGTTGCATGGTTACAAAAAGTTTGACTATTCAAAAATGCCTATTTATATGGTCTAATAAAAATAAAATATTTTGAATTTTGAATTAATCTATTTACTTTTCGTGTTAAAAGTCGTGTTTATAATTCTGAAGACAGTGAACACAGGTGTAACAAATTTTATTACTCTTATAGAACACTATACTGTTCACATAATAATGAGCTTATAAATAGACATAATTATGTGTAATGTAATACATGGTGGTCAAGTAATTCTGCTAGTATTCATTATCATTAATATATTTATTCAGATTTGTTTAAAATACAGTGAGTGATTTTTAGTGTAGTAAGAAATTATATAGACACAAAAAATGCTACAAAGTGTTTCCATATTTGTGTCAGGTATTTGACAAACTAAAAGGTCTATACAAAAAATTCTTACTTGTAATTTTAAAAATTATTCAACATACTTATGGGTATAAACAGTTAATAATATAAACATATTAATTATTGATTCCAACATCTACATTTTGTAGTGTAAAAGTCCAAAACTGCAAATTTATTTTTCATATTACTTGTAGCAAAGTGTGTAAGAGCCCCAGGGCCAAAACAATATATTTCCAGACAGATGCAATCCTATCCAAAACCAAAAAAGTTACTGTAATTGTGTACTTAATTGGTTAAATGAAATGAAATTTTACTTATTATTATTTTTGACAGGAAAACAATCAACAATGGCATCAACTACAGTGATTGAGACTGTTACCATTACAAGACCACTTAAGGTAAGTCCAGAATTTATAGAATTCTAGCAGAGTATGAATAATAATTCTATGACATTAAATTAGTAATGTGAGTAGTCAGAATATGGAGAAAATAACTGGCCATTTCTCTAGTGTAAAAATGTATGTTCTTGTGTTCAGTTTGTTATATGAATGTGTATTATTTTATGTAGGTTGCATTGTTATTAATTAATGTTTTTGATCAGTCTTTTTTATCTGATAAACTACCTGTAGTACTTTAGATATGGTCCCATATAAATGTTGTTTATAAGATATGTTCTTAGACTCGGCAGGGTTCTCACCCAGCATGAGGCTGACCCTTGAGATGTTAGGCATCCAGTTTTCCTGTTATCATTTCAGTTTTTCGTGCCAACTGCACTAGTCCAGTGTGGCCAACTAGTTCACTATTTTGATCTAGTACAGGCTGACAGGGTTCACACGCCATTGATTAAATCTCTTGTTTTTGATTAAGTTTTGACTGTATAATAATTTTGTAAAATAAGAAACAAGAATGCAATTTTAATACTTAAGCCAAGAAATAACATATCCTTTTTGATTGTTGATGTTTGGCAATAAATGACTGACTCATACGCTCGCTAACAGTCATTGTTTCGTAATAGGTGATTAGGTGCTGATGACAACACTGCCATTGTATAAGAACACGTAAAGACTTGAAGACTTTACCAAAGTGAATATATTTATTATCCACACGGGATCAATATTGGCATAACGATATCTTGATTCGAAGCCACGCGAAAGCAAAATCCATGTTGCTTGCTCAAGATCCCACTAATATTGGGCTCAGTTGACTAATATAGACCGAAATCTCTTGTTTTTGATTAAGTTTTGACTGTATAATAATTTTGTAAAATAAGAAACAGGAATGCAATTTTAAATAACATATCCTTTTTGATTGTTGATGTTTGGCAATAAATGACTGACTCATACGCTCGCTAACAGTCATTGTTTCGTAATAGGTGATTAGGTGCTGATGACAACACTGCCATTGTATAAGAACACGTAAAGACTATTGAAGACTTTACCAAAGTGAATATATTTATTATCCACAAGGGATCAATATTGGCATAACGATATCTTGATTCGAAGCCACGCGAAAGCAAAATCCATGTTGCTTGCTCAAGCTCCCACTAATATTGGGCTCAGTTGACTAATATAGACCGACAAGCCTGTCGTATTGTCGACGAATGAGGTATTGAATACCTAGAAGTTTAAGAATTATAGAAACCTCTATGAGTGGTCGTTATTTAATTTTGTGCAACTAAACTCGCTTTCCACGTGCGCCATGACATAGCATGAAATATTCTTCTTGGAAGCTTTTCTATTAATGGAGATTGGCCGTCCGTTCGGAGAACTTCAGTCTATTCTTCGCGAGGCGGAACAGTTCAGCGGCACTGTTGATGCCGGTTCTTCAACGGACTACTGATCCTCTGCCAGCCACTTTTTCTAATCATTTTATGCTGCCATCATTATAAGGGCCTACATTTTGAAGGCTTCTATTCATCTTTTGAAGTCCACTTCGTCTAAGCCTAGCAACCGTATAGAAATCTCAGAGTTGAGTGTACTTCTGACTATATCTATGCGAGTTAAGGCCTTAACAACAGTGAAATGCCCAAATTCTTGGGTATTCAATTAAGATTGTTTCAATAACTGTTCATTTAATCTGTACAAAAAAAATATATGTGATAGATAAGGATTCGATAAATTTTTTCACTTGAAAAAAATTGTAATTCCGCCAACCACTTTTTGGAAAAAAAATCATTAAAGACTACCTATTTTTGTCAGAATTTTCAAATTGTTTGCTAAACGGCTGAAGCTACTTACTTCGCTTTTTCATACAAAAATAGGTCTTCAAAATATCAATGTTTTCACTTGAAAGTATTATTTTTATTTTGCATTTTACTAGTCAAAATATTCATTTTCCTCGAAATTGAGTCTATCCATGCGAGCGTTCCCTGCTCCTTCACCCGCGCAGTCCGTCTCCGGACGTTGTCGAGGGTGGACCGCGCGTCGGTGTTTGAGCGACTATTTTAAAATACATTTTAAGTTTTGAAGGCTTTATACTTATTGATAAATATTTATATTAACAGAAATGCTTAGTTTAGTTAATATTTATATATTGCTGGCTGTAAATATTTTTTTCTAAACAAATTCATTTTTTAAGTGCATAAAGAGTAAGATTGCAGAGTGGTAGATCTGATATGTATTGCTCCGCACTTTAGGCATAAAAATATTACTACGCCACTCGCCTTGTTGGCGACTGGCTGGCAACAGTTCTGTTTTTGATAGTTTTTATTTTTGATATTTGATTGTATTGTTTTTTGTGCTGTCAGTCCGTTATTGTGAAATAAAATACTTCCAGTGCTACTAAATTTCTCTTAAATAACCACCATAGTTTGATTTTCTTCATCAGTCCACTTCTCTCACGAACACGCCTTATTCTTATTTAAAAGTTATTTTTTATATCTTTTTGTATTTTTTAAGCATTTTCCATGCTAAGATTACAAGTTATTTTTAATGAAGGAAAAAATCGGCTGGCGTTCAGGATTCGAACCTGCGTCTTCTGGTTCGGTACACCAGACGCTTTAACCGCTAAGCTATCGCGAGCCCCGCTCGCCTGTCAAAGTAATTTTATAGTTACTTACCGCAGGTACTTATCGTAAATGTTTATCGAGTTTTGATTTATTTAGGTATGGTTATTCAAAAAACCACATAGGCATTAATTGTAAAGGTAAATAAGGGTATCAAATCCTAATGTTCCTTAGGGAAATGGGATTACAAAAATTGCATTATTTCTTTAATCCAATACGGCGAACATATTTTTGAAATTTTGAATTATGATATAGGTATCAGATTCAAGGTTCTTTAGGGAGCTGATTATGAAAATAAGCTTTATTCTAAAATTTAAGATGGCGGATATTGTTTTTTTATTTTTTATGATATTTTAAGATTCTTCAGGGCGCTGATGATTATGATTATAATATAATATTGATATCAAATTCGTGGTTTCTTGGGATGCTGATTACGAAAATGGCATAAGTTTTTGAATATAAAATGGCGGACATTATTTTTTAATTTAGTATGATATGGATATTAAAGATGAATGTATATACTAGAATAGATTAAAGGACTAGGTATTTAACGAGACCATGTAGTACCTATTCCATCTTTTAAAATACTCGATCCTCCTAGACTCACTGTGACTATGGGTACGCGGCATCCGAGGCCCGCTCGAATTGAGCAACGCGGCGCGGCGAAGCGCGGTACAGTCATTTAAATTTGAACCATATTTCTATGCACATAAAAGTAACGCGACGCGGCACTTGTGTCGTGCAAGAATATACTGTCTTTTTTAATTACACTAATAGTATTTTCGCCGTAAGATGATATGCCTGACAGTTCTCATTTTAAAATCCCTGACGCAAAAACGACGGGGTGTTGTGTGTGTGTGTGTGTGTGTGTGTATGTGTGTATGTGTGTCTGTCTGTGGCATCGTAGCTCCCGAATTTTGAATTAGTAGTAGGTTTTTTTATTTGAAAGGTGAATTAGTCGGGAGTTTTCTTAGCTATGTTTGATGAAAATTGGTCCAAGATGGCCGCCGCCACAAAATAGCGAATTAGATATTTTTTCACAACTCCCTCATTATGGGTATCAAATGAAAGGGCTTAACTAGTAGAATATAATGTACTATAGAACATTTCAAATCCAAGATGGCCGCCACCACAAAATGGGAAATTATATTTCGTGTCGGTGGTTTTCAATTTTTTTATCCTTGCCGCGCAATAAAAATTTAAATAAAAATTTTATACTTTAAACTAATCTATACTAATAATATTATAAGATTTGATTGTTTGTATGTTTGTATTGAATAGGCTTCGAAACTACTAGACCGATTTGAAAAAAAAATCTTTCAGTGTTAGATAGCCCATTTATCGGGGAAGGCTATAGGCTATATAATTATCATCACGTTATGACTAATAGGAGCGGAGTAGTAATGAAAAATGATACAAAAACGGGGAAAAAATTATAAGACCACGCGGGCGAAGCCGCTGGCGGAAAGCTAGTAATAAATAAACTGGTGTAGTGTCCTACCTACAGTTTAATTATTTAAAGTACCGTTTTTATATTATGCCCGATAATCGTCCTTTTTAATTGTTATTAGTTTATATATCAATAAAAAATGATATTATTTAATATGTAATTAAATTAATATAATAATAATGTTATAATATAATAAATAACAAAATGTTTTAATAATTTTGTGTGAACAGCTAAATTTATTTTGTATAAAATAAATATGACATTGGTAAATGAACACACAATAGCTTTTATATAATATAATAATTTGCAGATATCAATAATTGTCTGTTACGCACAAACAGATTTTTGTATTAGTAGTTAGCTCATCACTAATGAGGCGCGTGACAAAACGTCCGGCCGGCCGCAGTGGCGGTACATCGAAATACAACGGCGCGGTGCCAACGCCGGTACCCACATTGTAGGATACTGAGCTACATGGTCGGCGAGTTGAGTTAGTCCGTTTAGTCTGCTGTACCCCGCCGCTTACAGCGTGTTTATTGTTATAATTCTCGGATGCGACTTGTATACTTATAAACCGTACCTAACCAGTATTTTGTATGCATATTCGGCTGTGTAATTGTGCGCTAAGACTTAGTGTAAAACATACGTAATACTTATGTGTTAATAAACTTTGAAAGTGAGTGGCTGAAACTTTTATTTGGTTCTCTGAACTACACATCATCTACACACTCACTTCACTGGCAAAAAAATTAAAAACATATTATTAAATTAAACATAAAAGCCGACTGCGTTAAACTAATTCTAAAACGGTACTAACTAAAAATCTAAAAGCAAGCTCTATATAGGTAATATCGGAAGTGAAGTACTTCACGTTACGTCATGTCACCAATAAGAAAACATACTTATCTTACACACAATAATTGAAAGTATCGATTTAGTCACTTAATACCGTGCACATGACGTGACTCTCAGTGATGCTTAAACATAATAGGCAGTATTCCAAATAATACCACTTATTCTCTCTGCGACTCTAATCTTTGAACTATTCAAATCCGTGTGTAAGCAGTACGGAGCGTCTCGAGCGAGATGGCGACTTTTTCAAATTAGCTCCATTTCCTCAAGGTCATTCACGTGGGTTAAGGCCTTAATCTCAAGGTCACTCTCTGAAGCTTCATTTAGCCATGTGCAGAGGTACTTATACTTGTTCATCTGTTCCAATTTTACACCTGCCAATGTGATTGGTTTTTTGAGATATTCATTCTAATACCGGCTACATGGATTACATTAACAATCGGCGGCAATGCAGCCGGGGTGGAAACTATTAGTACTGTGTCGTCAGGATATCGGAGGTTTTCCTTTTACCTATACCTACACCACATAGTTGCCCATCCAAATGTTCTGCGATAGTCGGTTCCGAGTAAAATTTGAAGAGTATCAGTGACAGTATGCAACCCTGCCGGACGCCTCTTTTTATCTCGACCCCGCTGGTTTCTTCTTCTTCTCGTGTCGATACGCGAACAGTAAATTTTTAAATATCGAAATATCTTGGGACATTTTACACAGCACCATCTAGTCCCAAACTAAGCAGAGCTTGTACTATGGGTACTAGACAATGGATATAATACTTATATACTTTTTTTTGTAAATACATACTTATAATACATAAGAAACACCCAGACAAACACAAACACCCAAGTTCTTTTTATAATATATATCAAGTATTTTTGGCTCCAATACCTAGAGGTTTCGTTTGAATAATCCTGATGTCTATATCTTCTTTACTATATTAATGAATACCTAATATAGTAAAGAAGATATTTATATTCTTTTTTAAGCATTTTCCGTGCTAAGATTACCCGTTATTTTAAATTTTAATAAAGGAAAACATCTTCTGGTTAAATATACCAGACGCTATGACCCCTAAAAATAACCTATTTTTTATTGATATTTATAGTATGTGTAATTTCCTGTGTGCACAGGCACACAACGAATTTCCAAGTTGCGAGACTGGGCTGAAAGATTTCTTTTGGCTATGTCACGTGTCGCCCAAGTTATTAAGTAACTTCTCAGGCTGTCAACAGAGAACCTTAAGTAATTAAAAGAAGTCGCAGGCAACAGAATAAGATTTAAAAATTAAAGATTTTTAAGAAGTAATAAAGTGCCTATTGATGTTTTTCTTAGAATTCTGTCTATTATTATATTTCCACTCCCTTTAACATTCCTCGATTGCACTTGCAAACATTGTGCATATTATAGAAACAGATTACATTATTAAATATTCAACACCATTGATCCAATTTAAAATGCCTTTACCCGACATATCTCTGCGAACACCCACAAGTGCACAAAGCCTAGTATTAGATTAGCGAGGGTCGTTTGTGTCCTGTTAGTGAAGATTGGTATCGTGATGCAAACGCACGGGAACTTGACAGCGAGTTACTTGTGGCAGCCGGGCGAGTTTGCCCGCCGAATGCTGGGAGAGCGACCATCGCCTGTGCCACCCACCAGGGAACTGTGGCCACCTCCGCAGCAGCCCTTGAGTATCAGTACACTGCATATTGCTTATCTTCAAGATGAGCCATTACCGAGACGCGCAGCGACGCTTCCTTGTCAAACGTTTCCAGCGGCAATTATCACCGAACAAGCCACAAGCAGTAGACCACGCGTGTGCACTGTTGGAACCAATACCGAACCTCCTCCGACCATACTCACCAGGCTGAGGCTTCTTCTGAAACGCGAGCAAGACGAGCCTGATAACACTGTTATCGCAAGTTGCTCATCAACTGGTCGTTTAACTGCCGTGCCTAGAGAAACCACATTCGACATCAAGGGAGATAAAAATTCGGGAACTTTAAATGGAATAAAGAAGGCCATATCAGGAATGAAATATCGTGTCGCCCCAGGGTCCGAAACCGTGGATAGTCCGAAGATTGTCTATCACGTGCCTAAGCCAGGAGACAGGATGACTTGCACTTTTGGATCAGAAAAAAGGAAACGCGGATGGTTCAAGCTTCCCTCCCGCACGTCGTGTTCTCGACGAATGCTAGCTTTTAGCGAGTGGTGCAGACACCGTCCTCGGCGTCCTCCTAGACGTCAGCCACATCCGCCTCGTCTGCAAATAACTCAGGTGTGATGGTGAAGACCAGTCGTAGCTGGAGTATAAGTGAAATTAGCTATGTGCTTTGTTGTGTCAAAAATAATTCCGCCAGAAACAAAAAAAATAATGCAAATATACGATCTATTGAACGCTAAGCGGTTTTTGTGTACGTTTTGTAGAAATATAGTTTTAGTAGTTTTAGGCTAATAAATGTGTTACCATAATCTGTGTTTTGTTGGCGCACGGGCGGGTGGATGCAAGGGGGTAAGAGGGGACGGCTGGGCGGGCGGCAGTCCCGTGTTAGGCGCCGCGACGCCCGGTCTTACCGCCCATGTAGTGAATCCCGCCCTAACAGCGTTCCATAAACCTTTAGAGATATCCGAAACCAAACCCCATTTTATTGTTGTTCGTGACTTATTTTAAAAGTTGGTACATACAAGTGGTTTTGCGGTAAATTGCGTTTAAGGTGCTGTTTTATGTCAGGGCATAAAATCGGCGCGACCCAATGCGCAGACCTCACGAATGTTACTGAAAACTAGGACGAAACATATTTTAGGTTTTTTTTGTAGTTACTTTGCTGTTCACTTTGATAGAGTCTATCCATAATTTCATTACGATGCTTTCGTAAAATTTCTTCAATTTCGTAACATTAATGAAGACTAGCTATAAGACGACCATAATAAGTCGTATTTCTAATGCGGCAATAGATCTCTCAATAAATGGAATCGAAAACGAATCCTAGCTTTTCCATTTCAGTAAAAATGTTAACAAAACAATCTTCTTCGCAAAGGATTATTATGTTGTAGGTAAAATTAAGAAAAAAATGGTTATATTAAGCTTAAAAAGGTCACAAAAACTACTTATGTGTACTTACAAATAACAAATCGTCGTCGAATGAATGAAACATTAATTTGATGATTTTGTGCAAAATAAGCAATTAATTTTATACCCTTAAAAAGATAAAATAATTTCGTGTTTGAGAGAATTCTCATGAGAATGAAATAATGAGAATATTTATCACTAGGTTTTTTTTCTCATATCGATAAATTAATGTCTAGTAGATAGCGTAAATACAATGTAAAAACTTTCAATAACTACATATACATACTTGTACTTGTAGTACCTACTTATATAACGTTGATAAAATGAAATGTAGCGACTAATTATATTACGATAACGTATTCGTAAGGCTTCGGTAACAGTGGCATAATAGAGAAGCGGCCTTTACTCAGTGGATGTTGCCCTAAGTCACAGATAGATAAATCGGAGATTATCTGGCTATTCTTACTGCCTTTTTTAGGTAAAGTAACGGTCTACGAAATTATACAAAATATAGTAGCAGGTCTTGTCCGTGCTAGGCGTAGAAAGTGTAATATTCAATTTCTTTGGCGTAGAATGTTATAGACGAGGGTTAAAGTATAGAAATTCAAACATAAACAGGCTAGACAAACTATACCTACAAATAGCAAACAAGTTCTTAAATCTGAAAAGGCAACTTTTTGGAGAAAGAAACTGTCATAAATACTCTTAGAGCCGATTTCACCATTTAAATTAAACGCGATCAATTCAAGCTAATCTCGGTTTTCGCATTTAACTGAGTTCAGAACGCAGGTTTGCATTTCACCAACATAAACTGAACTCAGTTAAGGCTGAACCTAGTTTAAATTCTGAACGCCCGATTTTGGACGTTTAACGTATCTAATCGCGATCAAGACGTGTCAAAGCCATAAAAGATAACCTTATTCAGAATTTAATTTATTAGAAATATTCTAAATATATGTATATTATTGAGTTTCAGCAATATTTCAATTAAACTCGTTAGAATTGTTAAAACACGATAGTTAATGTTATGTATGCAGCAGCGAAATTACATTGTTTTTATGGAGAAGAGAAGCAGCGCCACCAGTGTCAAAACGGAAACGAAACACATATGTTTAGGAAGATATTGTCCAACAAAATATTTATAAAGACATCTATGAGCTAGCTTACAAATTTATATTTATTCAACATAATTATATTGCCTACTGCATAAAGCTGTATTTTTTTTATTTTAATTCTCTTTCATTTTACTCGAACTTCACTATCTTCAAAATCATCTCAAAACTCACTTAAAAATTATAACTTACCATTTTTAACTGCAAAGCGCATCGTAATTTGTCTATGATTGTGACGAACTGTCGACATTTACATTCTATGTCAAAGTAAACTTAGTTTTCGTAAAGGCGATCAAAAATGAGCCGGTGAAATCTGCGAGACGTGAACCGAGATCAGAACCAACATATAAACTCGATTAAGCAGAACTTAGTTTTAATGAACTCAGTTTTTAATGCGGTGAAATGAAATGAAATGAAATGAACGGTGAAATCGGCCCTTAGTTTTCTAAGGCTAACATTCAGAGACGATGCTCAGCGTAAAGTAAGGCTTCCGTAAGTCAAATTTGTATTACAATTTGACATACGGAAGCGTAAGTTCATGCTGAGTCTCTTCTCTGAATCTCAGCCTAGATGTGGTTAGCCACTCGTAATTTTTAGTGTGAACCTTACTGATTTCTGACACTTACGCAAACATTAAAAATAATACTACTTTTTACGGATTTTATCGCGGTATATTGATATTATTTTATATCATGGCAGATTTTATGAACCACAAGTCCTTGCAAAAGAAAACCGATTCCTACCAAGAATGATTCGTGAGGCTATTGAAATTAATAAACTCCCAAATTTCAATAGAGAAGATGGCTGGGTCTTACCACCTGCTTGGAACCCTAACATAGATTCAATTAAATTTAAATTGTACCCTAACTGGAAGACCAGAGGATACGGTGAGCTCGTTCTCCGTGCAAAATGAAGGGTAGCTGTTGGTAATTAAAACTACAAGACGCCTAACACCTTAGTCACCAGTGACCATGGACGCTGTAAAGGGTCCGAAACGTCGGGATTAAAATAATATCAATATAACGCGATAAAATAAGTAGTAATAAGTAGTTTTATTTCAATGTCTAATAATAACATCATAAGACAATATTACTGTTGCCGTCAAATCATAATTATTAATTATACACAGGATGGCGATTGAATTACCTTCATCCTTCTAGCAGGTGAATCAGATCACCACCTACACTATTTCACGATTTATTGCTACACTAATCACGATATAATACGTGATTAGTGTAGCAATAAAAAAAATACCTTAATTTTTTCATATTCACCATCCTCTTAATTCCGTATGCAAAGACAAGGCGCGGACGTTGAACTTATAGTAGCTATACTAGGTATTTTTCTATACAGAGATGAGTACATAAAAATGCGCGTTCGCTGCCGGGTAGTCAATGTACGGTGGTGAATGGTGATGCATGATGATTAAATAATTAATTAAATCTGTATATCACGGCATTGCATAAAGATAAAAATAATAAATGATGTCTAAAATATTTAATTATGGTACCAATACTACACTGCGTTGAAGCAGTGCAAGTAATTAAATTGCCACCCTGTATTGTTCCGCCTGTTATTTTTGGTTCAGTTGCTTCCGAAGATCCCACAATAACAAACATTTTTCTTAAACAATGAATTATTTTATCTCGCTTTGTTTGGTTTGACGAGTGTAAATAAACGATTCTTTTGCCTTTGTAGACATAATGCTTCAGTTTATTTTATAATTGTTATTAATAGACGATGAACAACATGTTTTCTTTTATCATGCCTGAATACACTACAAATTGTGATTATGTTATAATATTAATAATAAAGTGATTCTTTTACTTCCGCAAATTCAGTGATAATATTTTGTGATTCAAGGCGACATGCTATCGGTCCCCCAGTTTGATCTTGTTCAAATAAGTTCAATTTAACTTATTTTGTTAATTTTTCATGCTCCACTATGTCAGTAGTTCGAATAAACGAAGTACCTTTATCTTTCTTCGTCAGTTTGCATGTTTCGATATCGTACACGAAATTATACGCGGTTATTATTGTCTAACTAAACTGCCGCTTATGATGGCTGACCCCATTCAACATTCTTTTCTCTCAAACCTCAGAGTTGTGGGTGTTGTGACCTACATTCAGACGGAGTGACATGGAAAGACATCTAATATTTTGCGAATGGGGCTAATGTAAATGCGATACTAAGATTTTTATAAGAATAGGTAGTCCTTTTCTTTAGTGATCTCAATATCCACATAATGATTCTCAGACATAATATTTATCACCCTGCTCGCCAAACTCATTTATCACCACTTGGTTGGTTTTCATGCCCGATCCCTTTCAATTCTTTCTATTGACACAATCAATCACCTTTCAATCGGTAGTTTACTTAACCGCAGGGACAGGGAAGGTTTTTTTGTAATGTGTCTGCAACCTAGTCGACAGTGATTGATTGTGTTCCATCCAGGTAAATGTAGCCGAGAATTGGGTAATTTGGCAATATCTATCACCATTAAAGTTATTTTACTTAAAGTAGGTCAAAAAAGGTCTGTAAAGTAAACCCCATCAATCAAATCATAATTAAAGGCTGACGTTGTGATTGACGGTAAAGCTACAACTGAAAGCAGATAGTCTTGTGAATTGGAACTAGTGTAATGTGTTAACCTGTGCGCGAGGTCGCGTGCTGTGGTGGCGGCCCGGTAGCGAGCGCATGCAGGGGCGCGCGGGCGCAGGCCCGGGTGGGCTCCGCTCCAACCCGCGCGCCCTCCCACCGCCAGTCTTGCCGCCACCGCCCCAGTTTGCCACTGAGCAAGACGAAATGCCTGCCAATCAGATTGCACAGGTTTGAATCACAAAGAATTGTCAATAGCCGCTAAATACTGGAGTTTTTACTGGAGGAATTATGCTTAAACCACGTTGTAAAGAATATCTGAAACCAGTATTTGCTGGTTCTACGGACTGGTAAATCGTCACTATACAAAGTGGAAGGGACATCGACGCACATTTGAATACCATGAGTTCAGTACATGATTCTGGACCCCCCTGTGTTGAAATTTTCCGTAACTGTTTTCATCAATTTTTTTTTCTGCATTTTTTTTACTTGAACGTGTAAAAAAATATTATTTCTATCTACCTAAATTAGATTTATAGTAAAAAAATCATATTTTGATTTATTTCGGATCGCGCGCGCGATAACATTCACCGCGGAGCGTTATAATAGCGTTTTTAGCAATACACTGCGCGCTCAAAAATCTAAATATCTGTAATAACCGATAATTTTTTACATGAATGACCTAGGTCATTTTATTTTTGACCTTGAGTGAAACCTTGTCACGACGTTTGTGCTTCGATGTCCCTTCCACCTCGTATAAAATTAAAACTGGGACAGTGACAGGC
Organism: Acronicta psi; assembly: GCA_946251955.1. Lineage (NCBI taxonomy): Eukaryota > Metazoa > Arthropoda > Insecta > Lepidoptera > Noctuidae > Acronicta > Acronicta psi. Next base: position 7,970,390 of record OX276482.1, on the reverse strand, counting down.
TATAATTTTATTATTCTAATCTTCATAGGCACTTACTGCATTAAATGTGCACATAATTCTTGCAGATATGGGTTCTTTAGGTACCGATCGGAATTTCAGGCGTTGGGCTCGGAGTGGTTCGGAAGCACTTACTTACAATACGATGTAACATTCAGGTCATTAAATTTTCAGCATTATTATCTACTAGCCCGCGGCTTCACCCGCGTGGAGTTGGGAACTTTGAACCCGTTGTGCCGTAGAAACTTTGAATTTTTCGGGACTAAAATGTAGCCTATTCCTTAATCCAAGGAATATTATTTAAACTTTCAGTCAAATCGGTTCAACCGTTTTGTCATGAAAGAGCAATACACATCCAAACTTACAAAGTTTCACCTATAAAATATTAGAAGATTTTGTCGAATCGGAAATTTGATTTTCTCTGTCTGTATACACGGATAGTGTTTAGTAGTACCCGTATTGGGCGTACACAGTCCCTGAGCTATATGCATGGGCGTACCCAGCTTTTGGCCCAGGGGGGGGCAGTTGAGGGATTTTAACCCCCCCCCCCCCCCCCCCCGATCCCTCATCTCCATAAAAGAGGCAGTGGAATTTCAGCAGAATTTAAAAAAAAATACTCAAACCAATCTCGAAAAATCGACAACTATGCTAGCTAGGTATACGTAAATAATTATATCAGAACCAAATTATTTTGTTAATTTGTTGCTACCTATTATGTTATGACCCCACGTGGGATGAGCTTAGAGCCAGCAACAAATTTTAGAATTGGAAATCGGATGAATTTTAACTGGTACGCTTATAGCCGGTCATGTTAGCCTAACGCTCGATTTTACCAAAATAAATAAATAATAAATTATTTGCAGATCTATTTAATTATTGGCTAGCATGACCGGGACCATATAGGGATATCGGTCAGAAAATCATCCGATCTACGGTTCTACATTTTGTTGGTGACTCTGATGCATTATAAACTGGTCATGCCGGATCAACACTCGATTTTTCCGGTATTCATAAAAATTGATGCATGGATAGTCAACAACAAAATATAGAATCGGAGCTTTTCTTAGAGTTTCTGACTATACGGTATCCTTTTATAAGCTGGTCATGCTAGTCTAACTCCAAATTTTTCTGGAATCAAATAAAATAGTTTTCTTCCTCTACGCTGCAATGTTTATTGACGCCTGGAGAGTCAGCATAATAAAATAGAATCGGACGTCGGATGATGAAATTTATTATTGTTGCCCGGAAAGTCATCAACAAAACTCAGAACCGTAAATCGAATGAATTTCTGACCGGTATTCTTATAAGCCAGTCATGCTAACTCAACGCTTGATTTATCTGGGATTTATAAATAGAAAAAAAAATGCTTAACGTAGCAAGGAAAATTGATGACTAAGCCACCTTGGACAGGTTAGGTTAGAAGGGTAATTACAATTTGTTTGTTACTAAACCTCCAGTTATCTCACACAGTAAGAGCGAGCGAAGTGAACTCGAAAATTTAGCCACCTACCTCGGACAGACTTGGTTAGAAGAGTAACTACAATTAGTTTGTTTACTACCTCCAGGTGTCTCATGTAAGAGCGAGCGTAGCGAGCTCCAAAATTAAGGCCACCCTCCTTGCACAGGCTGGGTTAGAAGAGTAACTACAATTAATTTGTCTATTACCTTCAGGTGTCTCAGTGTAAGAGCGAACGAAGCGAGCTCGAAAATTTGAGCCACCCATCTTGGACAGGTTAGGTTAGAGTGGTAATTACAATTAGTTTGTTACTACCTCCAGTTATCTCAAGTAAAAGTGAGCTCGTAAATTGAGGAAACCCACTTAGGACAGGCGACGTTAGTGAAGGGGATACTTACAATTAGTTTCTTACTACCTCCGTGCGGCTAACGCCGCCCCTCGAAGCCTGGCGCTCCGGGCCATGGCTCTTTTGGCCCTAGTGTAAATTCGCAACTTATTTTTAATGAAGGAAAAAATCGTATAGTAATCTTAGCATGGAAAATGCTTAAAAAATACAAAAAGATAAATACGCAACTGTAAAGGTCGGATGAGTATGCGAACCGGTATCCTTATAAACCGGTCATGTTAGCTTAGCACTCGATTTTTAGGAAATCAACAAAATACCTTTATTGATATCTTTCGGTGATCGCACGAGTTTGTGACCGGTATTTTTAAAAGCTCGTCACTCTCGATTTTTCCAAAACAAATTAAACAATATAAATTATTTGCGCAGCATAATCGGTTTATAAGAATACCGGTTAGATATTCATCCAATCTCTGGTTATTTTTTTTTGTGATTTCAGGCATCACTATTCTCACGTCGAGCAAGAAAATGTCTTTCTATCTTTAAGTAAAGTTAGCATTGTTGTCAATTCTGTAAGATCGGTTTGAGCAACAAAATCGTTTTCGTAGCAACTAATTGTTAACAAAAAGCAACAAATAGAGAATATTTTTCTATTTTGACAATTTGTCACTGCCAGTGTTATGTAACTTGTGGGGGACAAGTTAGTTGCGTCCTACACATAACACGAAAAAGGTTTTTTTTCTATTATAACTTTTATCTCCGCACGGGCATTTAAGTTCCAGGGGGGGGCAGCTGCCCCCCCCTGCCCCCTCCTGGGTACGCCCATGGCTATATGTATTTATTTAACGAGTACCATCAGTAAAGATTTTAAAGAATTCACTGCCAAAAATGGAACTATATAACGTGTATCGATAAAGCATGTATAACTCAGAGTTTCAACCTTTAGTTTGTTTGTCCTTCTCCCCTTGACGAATGTCCGGAAGAACTATGAACTATTTATATTTGAATGAATAAAATCCGTCTTGATAATAACAGCTTCCGCTTGGCTTTTGAACATTTGATTAGAGGACATGTCTGGTATACCCTCTTTCTCTTTATACTGGTTTGAATAGGCACATTTTAATTCGGGGCATTTAAATCCTTTATACCCGTGGCCTTGATAGAACCTTTCATTGATCAACATACAAAACGATATTAAATTAATTAAATAACGTATTAACGTCGGACTTAAATTTTTTCTTGTTATGCTTACCAAGTAAATAGATTGGTAATTATTTAGTTCATAAAAATGAATAATGCAAGGTAAGGAAGGACTAAAATATGTAGGTGAACGCAATACGTACTTAGCTTCAAAACTCTCGGGGCAATAGAGGCTTTAAGGAGCATAGCGTGAAGTGTGCTTGGGGAGTCGAAGAGGCGGATCGTCGCTGTCTCTAACAGCTGATGGCGGTCCCCGCGGCCCCGAGCGCCGTCGGGGATTGCGATCGATGACCGCACCCCGCGCTCCCCCCTCACCTCTAGACACCGCCGCACGGGTGCGTCTCACTTTCCCGCTTTTCTTTCTTTGAAATATGGGTAGGTACATGTAACCCACTCAAACGCGCACCCATGCCGCGTGTTTTGAATTCCACATTACACCGTGATGTATGTTATAGGTTTATGGCTGTAACTAGCTTCATGAAATAACATTTTCAGTCTCGGTGTATCTTTATCGGCAGCTGACATATTATTTACTTCTTGTTTTTGTGTAGGTTAAATTGTGATAGTCGGGCTAACACAATTTAACTTTCGGATACTTAGGTACTTACCTAATATTTAATGCATCTGATTTATTATTCGATGAAGACTTCTATTCTATGGGTACCTAGAGATCTCTCCTAGATACTTATACTTATTGTTTAAAAAAAATAAAGTAATTGTTTACTAAGTAATTTCTGGAGGCGACCCATGGCTTTTGGCTACATAACCGGTCGATGATATGTGATAGTGCAAAGTGTTGTCATTGTGTAAATTACGTTTCAGGTGATCGCGTTGATATGCGGGTTGTTGGTGGTGATCCTGATGGTGTTAGGGCTAGCGTCGGCCGACTGGCTGATGGCGGCGGGGTGGCGGCAAGGTCTCTTCATGCACTGTATAGACCCTGAAGCGCCCACGCCGCTGCCCTTCGATATAACCGCACAGCCCGGCTGTTATGCTGCTAGACCCGCGCCTTATATTAAGTAAGTGTCTGACTGTGATTAACGAATACTTAGTTCACTCAAAAAACATAATATAAACGTCCGCTGGCCTAATAGACCAGGGTCGATAATTTTAAAACCAAAAATAAACAATAGTACGATGAAACCCATTGGAAAAGGAAGAAAATAACAAAAATGAAAGGAAAAATAATTAACGGGTGATCTGAGGTCGGAAAGTGGATGGGGGTGAGTTTTTAAGGGTAAAATCCGCTTTATTTCGATTTCCGGCAAAAGTACAAGTCCTACATTTTTTTAAAAGCTGATATTTTTACGGGAGAATTTTCGATGGAAATGAAGGTGTTTTTTCAATATTAAGTCAATAAAAGGTGAAAAAAATACAGTTTGTTTGGGACATAAAAGGGTAAGTTTTCACCAAATTTCGTGAAAAATTATTTTCTTTTAGACAAGATAAAAAAAAAAAATCAAAAACTTGGTTATTTTATTTCTAGTTTCTACATACATTTTGAGGTTTTGTGAAGAATATGTAAATACAAAAGTTGTAGATCTTTTTATTACCTACAACTTTGTCATTTCACTTTTCTCCATAGGACTCGTACTTTTGCCGGAAATCGAAATAAAGCGGATTTTACCCTTAAAAACTCACCCCCATCCACTTCCCGACCTCAGATCGCCCGTAAATTATTTTTCCTTTAATTTTTGTTATATTCTCTTCCTTTTCCAATGGGTTTAATCCTACTATAATTTTTTTCACTTTTTATTTTTTTCAAAGGTTTCAGCCCTGGTTGGAATCTAAACTTATATTATTTAAACAAGGTACTGTAATTATGAATCGTACAACCTAGCCTAGAATTTGTCTTTAACACTTGGGTCCTGGTTATAATAATCGCGACATGTATGTACATAACTGTACTTTATTCACAAAACGGTAGTAGACTGGTGTTTGATTTCTTTAAACGGCAACTTACTCTGAGGTGGTGAAACTGGCCCTTAGCAATCAATCATGAAAATCAGTCGACTCTTACTACATTGCCAACCTACACACGTTAAACTTATAACACCATTCTTTTTGTGGATATACACCTCTGTCGAACCCTTCGGGGAATACAGGCGTGATGGTATCATGGTATGTGTGAATTACTCAATAACCTTTGTTCCATAGTCCGTCTAGCTGCTAGACGGACTAATGGTAGGAAAAAATATAGGCAAAAAGTTTCAAAATGTAAATCAGTAGCACTACGAGAACCTATCTAGTTATAAACAGTTATTATCTCAGACAAAAATGTTTTGAAAATGTGAAGAAGTAAAAATGATTATAAATCAAATAATAGTGTAGTAGTAGTGTGTGAGGGTCAGTGATTTTATTCTTGGTTGTGTTTGTTTGTTTACTCAATAGGTAATTGTTTTTTTCTTGGCCCTAAATATAATATGATATATTTTAACTACTTACTTTTAATAATTGCCAAAAAATCTAAAATAATGATCGTTGAACACTGTGTTTACGTCGTTAAAAAGGATTGGATTATAATTAACCAATTTTATTAAACACAGGATCTTATTAGCGATGGGAAGTTGACGTACCTACAGTTAATAATCCAGTGAGCTCATACTTCTTTAGAGTATACATATAGAGTTGCAATTGCACTTTTAGCTAACCAATCTTCAAGATTATAAATAGTCTTGAAGATTGGTTTTCAAACAGCAAGTGCGGAATAAGTAACTCATGTAGCAGAGATAATTATCATTACACAAATAAATACATACATACGCGTCAAACACATAACCCTCCTCCTTCGGCAGTCGGGTAAAAAGTAGTTACTAAAAAATATAAAATACAGACTAAATAAATGAAATACAATGATAATTATCATAAATTTACTAAATATGTTAATTTTAGTGGTATTTATTGGGATGTCGGATTCAGATACAAAATTATGTCGTGCTGCCTGCTATAGAGTTAAAAATTATTGGTTTTATTTGTATATGGCATAATGGCAGGCGACACGCTTTCTGAACCCCGCCATTTTTTTACTTCAAAACTGTAAGAAAGGAAATAATAGATGTTGGTGATCAATTCCTTCAGTATTTACTAGTTAGTCAGACAACTGGTTTATACTTGAAATGTGCAATGATTTAACTAAAATTGAATATCGGCCAGTTTTTTAATAAAGGAATAAAATTTAAGTTTAAAAAACTACAATCCGCGACTACGGAAGAAATCAACTGAAAATCATGTAACAAGAACAAAATTCCTATGTCACCTTCCTGATAAACAATTTACTGAATCGAAATCAACAACAGAAGAAACTGATGTGTCCAAATTATAGCCGTAATCGCATGCCACCCATATTATATTTAAGTTTGGAAGCCCAGGGCATAGTGGCATGCGACCACGGTCACAAACTGGACACAACAATTCCTTTTACTGTTGACTTCAATTCAGTAAATTGTTTATCAGGAAGGTGACATAGGAATTTTGTTCTTGTTACATGATTTTCAGTTGATTTCTTCCGTAGTCGGCGGATTAATTTTTAAAATCGGTCCAATAGTTTTCGTGTATTATTAATTACAACATAAATACAACTCTTTTTCTGTATAATATTCCTATAGATATCTCCTGCTCATATCAAAGTTTACTTGAAGTCTGGGCAGTAGGTATGTCTTCGTATTCCATACATCTCTATCAGCCGTCATTCAATTCCTTTGTAATCTCACTTCTTTCACTCTCCGAGGTTGCTTCTTACGTCGCATCCGTCGTTATGGTGCATCAACTCTTGTCCACTTCCCATAGAAGCTGTGTGCTATCCCTGCGCGTCACCTCCTGGATACGCTCTATTCTTCCCACAATATCCTGTCCTTTTATAGTAGGTACTCATACTGCTAAAAGTAACGGTAAAGGAATCTACCCATACTATGTGAACCATTTTTTTCTTTTCTGTCTTCTGTGACAACCCGCAGTATATGGCGAGACATCCCCCTCCCCTTCTAGTTTTCACGTGGTTTCATTTAATATTTTTTTTGCGTTTTAAAGGATTTTCCCATTTTTTTTCCTTTTAAACCACCCTTGCATAAGAGGTAACAAAACAAAAAATAAATTCTCGAAATCGGGTTTAGCCGTTTTTGAGTTTTAGCAACTAACGTTCGTCAATTCATTTTTATACAGCGAGTCTTTATAATGTGCACTTATCGAAATGAGGGAATGTACTTGTTGCTTAATTTTATCGACGGAAAAATATTTAAAATATCTTTTTTTAATACAATAAAAAAAAAAGTTTGCTACTGTGTGACCCCTTTGTAAACAAAACAAATGGTGTTCTTTAGGTGGTGTTAATTAACATATCCTGTATGTTGCCCCTCAGAGCGGCGGCGGGCCTGTGCGTGGCGACGCTGGCGGCGGACGTGTGCGGCGCGCTGCTGACGGGGCTGGGCCTCCGCTCCACCGACCACCGCACCAAATTCCGTTACTACAGATTCGCAGTGCTCGCCATGTCGCTAGCCCGTACGTCCAGTATTTTTAGCATCATTATTTTATTATCATTGACGTTGACCCTGGCTTGGCCACCATCGGGATTTTAATTTTGATTACATTAAAAATTGTCGGTAAAAATCGGTCATCGGTTGAAAAGTTACAAGAGTTCATAGGTGTTCGATCCGGAATGAGCCTCTCCGGTTTGCCGTTTGGCCGCTTTTATATCTCAAAAACTAGAGCACCTATCGAAGACAAGATTTCTCTCTTTTTTATGATATATAAATTGAAATGATGGTGACCATGCCAGTTTCAATCACACAATTTTTTATCATTATGCATAGTAGAATACCTATAGATATTTCTCAATCAGAAACACCTTGCTATCAATTGTTTTCTTTTCAGTGATGTGCATCTTAATAGCACTTGTGATCTATCCAGTCTGCTTCGCGGCGGAGTTAAATCTGGGTAAGTTTTCCAACCTATGTATTTAAACTACTTTTAAAGTGTCAAACATGTTTCATCTCCTTCATGGGGTTCTCGACGAGTGTGTATAGGTTTAACTTTGATTGTGTACGTGTAGGCAATAGGTCTGTTTGGGAGTTCGGGTGGGCGTACGGTGTGGGCTGGGGCGCCGCCATCTTCCTGTTCGGCGCCGTCGTGTTGCTGCTGTGCGATAAAGAGAGCGAGGAGCTCTACTACAAGGAGCGGAAAGTGAGTACTATCATTAAGTAGTTATACTTATCATACGGTCCAAATTAAAATACAGAAGTTTGAATATGCATGAAAAAATTAGTCCTTTTCGGAGCATCATTATTATCTAGTTGACATGTAGTCGGTCTGCAGTCGGTAGCACGTAACACGTGGAACGTGTATTCGGCAGGTGGTGAGCGCGGAAGGCGGGGCGCGCCCCTAGGGCCGCGGGCGCCTGCCCGACCTGGTGCCGTGAGGCGCGCGCGCTCGCTAGCGCGGCGCCCGCGCACGGCCCGCCCGCCGCCGCTCGCTGGATCTGACTCCCGCCCACACGCCTGACGTCACGCCTCTCTAGCAGGCGCCGCGCTCCCCGCCGCCGCGCCTGATCCCCGCGCCGCCCCGACCCCGACCGGTTGACCTTTTTTAAGACTACACATATAATAACGGAGGCCACGGTCCTAATTACGTATCCGAAAGTGAATAAATCTTCCTTCACGTTCTTCGCAATGTGAAAGGACTAACATTGGAGATTAATTTTGGCCGTTAGTTTGAAAATTGACCATGTATGTATTCCATGTTTATTATAAACTTGTCAATCAAGGCGACCAGTCGGGCGTCATTCGGGTGTTGATCGATATTCGTGCAGCCGCGTTCGGTTCGTTGACGGATCGTGGGCAAGCGTGTCGTGGCTTCGGGGAGCGACCTATCGATGCAGTTTTTGGGCCATCGCGACAGTAAGCGACGGTCTGGTTGTTTTTGTTGTTCGAAAATATCATAGTACTTGGGCTGATCAAAATTATAATTGTGTCGCGTTGAATGCGAAGTGTACTGAATTTTACCGTAATATTAAATAATATATTATTGTGCAAAGATAATAGCATAAAATGTAATTGTTTTGGCTATTTCCAGTGTAAGTGCTATGATTCTTTTGTAGACACCCAATTTTCTTTTAATTTATATTCTGTTTAGTTTTTGGGTTCATAAGATTAATTGTTTTTTTTTTTATCTCTGGACTCACAATTTTATTTTATTCGGTTTGAGCGATAGAAAAGAAAAAGAACTGAAAATGAGATATTGATTAGAATCTACTTAATGAGTGAGAATCGCCATTTTAGGGATATACTTTGAGAATTATTTATCATTAAGCGTATGGTTAATAATGTTTAAGTTTAGCAGCTGGTTGTCGACCCTCGGCGCAACTCGCTCCTGAGATGGGCGGAACGCATTCAGATATCTGTGTGTACTGGCGTACCTCGAATGTAATCCGTTCCAAAGAGCGTAACGTAACTTTTATTTATTCGCTTTAATTTATTGATTCGTCTTAGTTGTGTGTAAATATCTGTTTAGAATTTTATGTTGTACGGCTTTCGTTGCATCTGGGGTGGCGCGTGTGCAGGTGTGCGTGTGGGTCGGAGTGTGTGCGTGTGTGTACATGTGTACATGTGTACAGCGCGTGTGTGTGCGGCGCCGGCGCGTCTCGGGCAGGCGACCCACTCGGACTGCTACCGCTCGCTCAAATATCGTATCGCGTACTACTTGCGTCTTTTGTAAAGCGAACTCGTATTTCTAGTGTTAGTGCACGACTAGTGTAAGACTAAGTGACTGTGCGTTCTATTCGACCGCGAGGACTGACGTAATCGACCGCGTTCTAATGCTACGGCTCTTGACAAGCCAACCCGGTGAGATTATTGGAATATGTGACTATGAATACTGAGATATATAAAGGAATTAAATATATGTTTTGATTAAAGTTACCTTTTAGTATGATATTCATATTATTGAAAAACTATTTTATTAATGGTTATATACATAGGAATCAAGTCTGTCTATTATTAAACAGACTAATATACCTACTTGAGATTAATTTTCAGTTTGTTAGTCATATCTAGAATCTCTAATTGGTTTTAACTATTTTGTAAATCTCAGAAAATTTGGAATTGAAAATTACTTAAAGATTATATTTTCTTAATGTTTATGTAAACAACAATTAATTTATAGATAAGTATAAAATAGTGGTAAAATATGTGTAATTGTAACATTTGTGAACGTTGTTATAATGGTATGCGATGTGTTTGTCTGACACGGCGAAATTATAATTTTATATTATTTTCGAATGTTCTTGGTCATGGCTTTAATGGTTTTTTTTTAATTTTATTGATCGATGCCTAAATAAATTTATATCCTTTAAAATAACTAATTTGAACTGTGTCTTTTATAACACACAAGAAATATTAAAAAAATATTATGACACTATATACCTAATTGGTACGTTTTGGCCTCAGCAGCTATTTAGTTTCTTACATTATTATTTTTGTGATAAAATGAAGATTTGTAATTGATACGATCAAATCAAATGAGGCTTTTATAATTAAAGAAGTGTTGTCTCAAAACAGCAACTTGCACGATTTTCATAAAGGTTTTCAATCTATATTTTTAAAACGCAACAAAAAAGCAGTCGGTTTTTCTCTCGGTGACGATGTTTGTTAATGGTAAAAATAACATAATGTTTAAAACTTCCAATATCGAATAAGATTTTGTAGTTCATGAACCTTCCTCTCGCGAATCTCAATATTTCGCTCTTAGTCACTACCTTTTAAGTTAGACGAAAGTAACGTTATCTACGTACACATGTTAGTACCACGAGGTACTCTTACCCTTCTCCAACATTTAGCATTTTTTAATTATTATTTAAGTAAGCCTTATGCTTATATTATATTAGAAAGATATCAGATATATTGTTTAAGTACAAGGCTTAAAATTAGATTATAAGTTTTGGTGACAAAATAATTACTGTTGCAATCCTTAGTCCTTTAAATATGAATAAATAACACTGCCATGTATCTATTAACTTACATTTTCTTTGTAAGTCATGTTAATTTTACTGTAGTCGTAAAACATAACATTAAATTATTGAATTTCCCTAATGTAAGTGTACATTTTACATAAAAATGATAACCCCCTTGTAATTGATAATAAACGACATTAGCTACTTAATTTTATGCACCTCCAATTATTATACTTGGACTGCTTGGACACACTGTATTATTAACATGAGTTGAATAATTAATCTGTGAAAGCACTTGTGAAGGTACACCTGTTTAATTGCTAATTAAAGATTTACCGGTATTACGTTTCCAAAAAATTACGTTCCCTACTAAACTTGTCAATCTTAACAAAGCGAATTTTTTATTTACATAATGCCAACGTTAATTTGAAGCCTTTGTTCAGCAGTGGACCTCTTTTTTGGCTGATATGATGATGATGAAACATTAATTTTAACATTATTTTGAAATTTTAATTTAATCAGCCCATTAATTTTACCAGAGAAAGAGAGAGTAGCATTTTATTTAAAAATATAGCAGTTGTCCAAGTACACCCGTTATTAAATATATATTTCCTTAGCCAAATTATGAGTCATATCAAAATTAAATGATTGAATAAAATACCTAGTAAAATTGTGTGTATATTATTTAGACCTTCCCTTTTTATAAATACCATTACACTGTTGCAAGTCTTGGAGAAACGATAATGGACTAAATAATTAGTCCCTAAAGCGTGACTGCGGCGAGGTCCTGGGTTCGATTAACCAGACGAGCAGACGTGTTATTGTTTTTCTATAAAATTCTCTTTCTATAGTTCTTTTCTATTAACAAATTAGAAAAGGTGGAATGTGGACGATTTGCCTTCTACCCCATAGGCTCGCCACCCATTTCCCTACCACCCGTGGAGGCGACACCGCGGCAGGGTATGTCGGACTCCTACTTAGCGGTGTTATGTTGATAATATCAGCTGTAATGTAAAAATAAATAACTAAAATATCTGACATAGACGGTACAATTTATTAATGATGAAAACAGTATTGAGATGTTTCATACTAGCATAATTTTAAATAACATTATTATAACATGATCAATTAATTCAATCTTTTAAAGATATTAAATTGACATTTAATGTTTGGTAGCAGATCTTAACATAAACATGTGATAGTTTTTAATCCTAAATAAAATTAAAGTTGACCACTACACTTCAACACCTGATATTGCCTTAATGCTTGAGATTAATCTCTTGTTAGCATCCTTGTAGTCGACGGGTTGTACATTCATTACTGTAGTTTTCAGGCGGGCTTCATCCTTTAAAATATTTATATATATTTAGATAATAATAATAAAAATAAATAGATAAATATCCTGGGACACTTTACACAGCTCCATCTAGTCCCAAACTAAGCAGAGCATGTACTATGGGTATAGACAATAAATATAATATTTTATACTTTTTTTATAACTACCCAAGAAACATCCAGACAAACAAAAAACTTAAGTTCATCGCATAAAGATTTGTGTCTTGTGGGTATCGAACCCACGACTTCGTGATCAGCCCCTCAACCATGAGTTCTATCGAATGACTTTCGATAGGTTTTTTACGCATCGAAACGCTGTAATCCCATAGCAGGTTTTAGTTCTTTACGTAACCGCTAGAGGCGCTGCGAGAGTTTTCCATACAAATATTTTACCGCGTCGCTAGCGAGTCTAGTGACAAAAACTCATGGTCGAGGCACAGCAGTGCGGTACTCGAATCACAGACGTCGTCGTCTCTACATGCTATAAAACAAAGTCGACCCCGATGTTTGTACACTTAGAACTTTTAAAGTCGCAACAGATTTGAATTCAGTTTTCAGCAATAGATGGAGTGATTCAAGAGGAAGCCTTATATGTATTTATATGCATATTATAGTAGAGAAAAGCCGACAAATTAAAACCCGTGCTAAGCTGGGACGGGTCGCTAGTTTTTAAATAAATTAGCTATGTGATCAATGAGATAGTGACTAATATTACAAAGAGACATGCTTAGTTTCTGGAAGGTTACAATTTTCATGTCAAATAGAAATATCATTACCGAAAGGGGAGATAGCATTCTCGTGTCTGTTCAAGGAATATTAATGTAGATAACTTCATAGAGGGAAAGCGTGCGTAGAATCTAAAATAATAAAATAAATACTATGATGTACTTACGTTGTATGTCTCCATTTTAGTACGGAATTTAAACACGAAAGTTTTGAACTTTACTTCTTCGAACATTTGCGTGTACGCAATCTTGTCGTTCTCGAACGCGCGACCGATGTCGGCAACGTTTCTACCAAGCATCGCTTCCGCAGCTTCGTTGAAGGCTGATACTCGTTGATCACCAGTCGCATCGGATACATTTGCCTACAAAGAAATGTTGAAGAACAGTTTTATAATATAATTATGATTAAGAATATAGCATATCCCGCTATACTATTAACAAGCAATATATTATTAAAATCTACAATATTTCAGTTTTTTTAAATAAATACTAAGAACAGTTAAAATTAAACATACAGATTAAACGAAAAGCAATACCTTACAAAACACACTTACCGTCAATAGTAATCTGTATTTGTAATTAGGATATTCTCTGTTGCATTTTTCACACCTAAAGAGACCATTTTCTTGATCAACAAGCTTTTTGTTGCACTGCTCTTGTGGGCAGGCTTTGTACACTGCATTGTCAGCGAAGGTAAACGTAAGTACTCCGAGGAGACTGAAGTAGTCGCCCTTGTCGCCTGAACCGAGCTGACGGGCCTCGGCGTCAGAGAATGTGATCCATTCGTTACTGCCGCCCGTGTAGCCTCCCGCTCTGTAAAGGTGGAAAACAAACAATGTCGGATTAGGGAATTCATAATTTCAAACAAAATAAAACAATGCTTTGCAAGCGACGTTCGTCAGTATAAATTAAATGCAGAAAAAACTTGTAATTAATAATCCTCTTCATCATAATGGGTTACATACACCTCAAATAAATACAGTAACACTTTTTACAGTTTACCTGGCAGAAATATTAACGATCTCCATGTCAGCACCACCGTTGTCGTACCAGCCCCTCAGCTTATGGGCCTCGGGCAGGTCGGGGTTTAGGCGTATCATAGTGCTCGCCAAACAAGACAAGGACTTGCTTCCATTAAATTCAGTCAAACGGGCACTCTATAAAATTCAAGAATGCATGCATATAATATGTATATAAACATAATTTTTGGTGTGACATTTCATCTTCTTCTTCGGTACACTCTTGGCATAGTGGTCGTGATCGTTATATAAATATTAGAGGCACGCTTGAAAATCCGCCGCCATTCCTTACGCACTGCTGCCTTTTTGGGGCATTCATATGTGACATTGAATGCACCAAACATACAAAGGTGTGAAAATATAGTGAAACACTTGAAAAAGTAGTTGGTGCCCTGTTCCCTTCAGCTCGACTTGGTTGGAGTACTACTTACCCGCCTATAATGTTGACAGGTTGGATTTACTTTTTTGAAAACATGAACTTACGCTAACTTCTGTACTCTGTACCTGTTTTTCTTGTAATATCTTCTATTATGAAAACATAAGTACAAACTAAGAATCAAGAACGAATTAGAATATTTACCTTTACAGCTATGACAGGGTTTGAGCTACCTTCAAAGTTTTCAGCTTCTTTCCCCCACATAGTTAAGACTATCTGAAATATTATGACGGGTAATATAGGTTTTTTATAATAAGGCACGCAGACATATTAAAATTCTGCACATATTGTTCATAGAGTCATATTTTCATACTAACCGCACCACCAGAGTTGTCTACTAGCGTAAGCTCCCGCTTCTTCAGCAATTTTCCGGTACTTCTGGCGGTCAGCTCTTGGAGGTCAGAACTCGACTTGCACACACCCACCACATCTAGAAGATATAATTTATTAAGTTAGCCATAAAAAAACTGTTTACTCAATTTGGATTGAAATTCTCCATGTAAACTCAATAGATTATCTAAAAAAAAATGTCAGTAGGTAGAAATAAAAAAAATACTTATAAATGTTTAAGCTTGTGATGTTTGTTACTTTTTCAGGCAAAAACTATGAACGCATTTTGATGAAACATACTGGAATATTTATACGACACAATTTATACAAGGGGACATGAAATTTTGCACAAAGATTTTGGGAAAGTCCTACAGGATTTGGAAAAAAAAAATCAAAAGGGAGTAGCACCATGGGGAACAGCTAGTACTTTCTTTATAAATTTGATAAAAGCGCGTTTGCTAGATCATAACAGTTTGTATTTTATTAGATTTTTTTTTATTATTACCTACACATTCTAGGCACAGCATCATTATTATCTAAGATTTGTTTTAGAGTAAGTAATGTGAATTAGTTGGTATGCATTTTTTCAAGGTAAGTGAGAGGTGGTTATTTAGTTACCATAGCCACCACAATCATAAGTTCCATCAAAAAGTTCATGACGGAAGACTTATTTTTTTTTTCTTAAATAATATTCTAATTATGCAGCCAGCTTGCCTTCAATTGCACTAAAATATGAACGAACCCTTGAGGCTGGCATAGTCACCAAGTGTGTACCGAAGCCTCGAGAAAAAAAAAACATCATTACAGCTAAGATAGTAAATAAATCTTCTTTAAACACTAGTTATCTAATATAGACATCATAAAGATAATTCTTACCTAGTAATGTGTCAGGAGTCTTTGTGGCAATATCATTTATAGGCATAAATTCGTATTTAATGCTGGGCACACTGGAGGTGTCTTCCATACATTCAGCAACTACAGTATTGGCTGTAAATGTCATTTCATAGTCATTCTTCATACTGGTGTATTGTTTATTAGCTGTCTTTAGTTGACAACGGCTGATGTAGTACACTTTGTCGACCTGTAAAATATGATTTTATTAAAATACATCCGTGATTCTTAAATTGAACA
Source organism: Acronicta psi (assembly GCA_946251955.1). Lineage (NCBI taxonomy): Eukaryota > Metazoa > Arthropoda > Insecta > Lepidoptera > Noctuidae > Acronicta > Acronicta psi. The sequence continues at coordinate 7,954,479 of OX276482.1, read as the reverse complement.
TTTAAATTAATTTTAGAGCTGTGCAAATCAGTTACACATTGTTTTTAAATATGCTTACCTGTATCATATCATAAAATTTATCACATTCATTCTTAAAAGCTGTTGCTCTGATTTCTCCACTGTCGTCACAGAGGTCCATACTGAACAGTTTGCCTTCCCCTCGGGCATTGTTCCATGTGCGTATGTCCGACTTGCTCATCACTCGAGCTTTAATCACCCACCTGGATAAATATAAAATAATTCAATACTGTGATTCTGAAGGTGGATAATATTAACAGATCAACTAAGAAAGTAATATAAAATGAAGATATACAGAGATATTGTGTAAACAAAATTACTTACTTATTTTGATATGGGCTAAGGCTAGCAATGGGATGGGTCATCTGTGACGAAAGGAGGCTGTTATCAAGGTTTGGAGCAGCCATAGGTACTGATTTAGGTATGGGAGCAGGACTGGGGCGAGGCGCAGGCGGTGCCGCGGCCTGGGCGGGTGCTGCCGCCGCCGACTCTTCCGTCCATGTCTGAGGATTACCTATCTTCTTGCCTACCTCACTGCCAGGAGCTACAATTGTGAGGTCCAAGATGATCATCACACGCCTGTTAAATATAAAGGGGCTCATTTTAGCTATACTACCTATATCAATTCAGTTGCTAATAAGTAATAGTTATTTACTGTGTACTAGGAATGATCATGTATAGATGGTAGATCATCTTTGTATGTTAGAGGTATGTAAATTATTATCATTAGAATTGACATTGTAAAATGATCAACATACTTCTCTCCTTTTCCAGTGTTTTTTAGCAGTGATGTTACAAATCGGTCTATCTGTACTACAGAGTAATCAGACAGCTCCCCAGAGATCAGCTTATCATTAAGTTGTGTAGCAAGCATTGCAAAGCTGTGGGAATGCTTTCCATCAGATACAAGCAGCCGGAACCTCTCATTGGCACCACTTCCTTGGATCTTTTTACTGCCCAAGACTTGCATTATGGGTTTATCATAGACCCCGCCATTCATTATCACCTAAAATAAACATAGGTAAATAATCTCAAATCTGCTCATTCAAGAAGACTTTCCCACTCATTGAAGTATACAAGTACAGCTTCACAAGTATAATAATAAATAGTTGATGCTTTTAGACATGGTTGCTTATATTGTTGATAGTTTGAAAACTAGTTTTACAAGTAGCAATCTACTTGTTCAATTCATCACATGCATTTTTTATACAAATAGGTACAAATTGTTTATTGCCAGAAATATAACAAACAGTGGACACGAGCAGTGTCCTCATCAAATATGTTTTATTTGCACTAATTTGGATTAGCTTCTGGATAAAATCGTGTAAAATGTAACGAAAATTTGTTAAAAGATCTTACCTCCAAAGAGCCTTCTGATAGTTGGTGACTCATTTTGAGGATTATAATAACTCTAGGTCTGATTCAAATAAAAAATATATATGCTCCAGTGAAACAAGTAAACTTTATCGAGAACAATGATACAAATTAGACTTGATGATTGAAAAACACCGAAATCAAATCACTCTACCTACAACACAATACTTTTGTTTCGCCGCGGCGCGAAATTCTAAGTTTCCTAGTTTGACATTGTCAATAATGACTGTAATAGGGATGTTCGATCCGATCCGATACTTGTGAGGATCGATACAAAGGAATACAATCCATACTATTTTTTAATCGATACAATGGCATTCGATCCGTTAGTGGATCGATACATGAACAAAGAGGATCGGATCAAAAAAATTGTTCTATTAAATTTTAAAAAAATGAACAATCTTTAACCTTAATATGTATTCGTAATATTAATATCGCGTTCCTTAGCTCCAAAGTATGGTTTATAATCACGAACAGGTTCTTATTACACTAATATAAATATTTGTCGGGCGGTGGACTGTTAAATCAGTAGTTATTACATCTTATATTTTTCAATATATAATATTAATTTTTCAATATAATATTTCAATATATATCATTTCAGCATGATTACTTGTGATGATAGATCATTTCATAAAAAATATCAACCAAGTCCTACGTTATTTGCCAGTGTTAAGAAAGTCTGTGCCTTCCGAACGACTTTTCTCGCTGGCCCACCACACTAAATAAAAGCCGCAATCACCTAGACCCAGAGGTACTATCAAAATTATTATTTTTACGTACTTTACCATTGAAAGATTAACCAATGTAAAAAAAATGTTTAATTCTCTACAGAAATAAACTTTGATGCTTTAAAATACAACATATTTCTTTTTTTATACTTTATACGATACTGGATCGATCCAATAATTGGTATCAAATCAATCGGATCGATACTTGAAACGATACAGTGTACATTCGATCCAGAATATCGATACTAATACTTGGTCTGTCCACGGAAATGACATTGACGTTTATTTATTTATTTTACTATTTTTACGGCCCTGGATACATTGTCCTTTACGCATAAATGACAGTGACACTAAGTGTGTGTGCTGCCAGATGAAAGATTATAGTGCGACAAACTTATATCTAACATTCTTACCCCATGGCTGTAATTGGAATTAAAGTCAGTTCAAGAAGTAATTCATACCCATACACAATTAGATTGGTCTTATCTTGAATAGCTAACCTATGAAAGTCATAAATATTATAAATCATAAATCTTCGGCCAACTTCACGATAAATTTTGTGGGTAACGATGCGACATCGAGGTAGGCCCGAAAGAAGGTGGCGAGCTAGAGTCGACTTAACTCCTACCTCAGTTGACGCAGACAATAACAAATTATAGAACCGGAGATGATGAATTATATATAACCCGGTCATGGTAACGCTCGATTTTTCCAAAGTAATCAATTCACATTATTTGCGGATCATTCAATTATTATTATTAGCTAGCATGTCCAGTTTATAGGGATACCGGTTAGACATTCTTCCGATCTCAAGTTCTTTATTTTGTTAGTGGGAGCCGCTTGTTGTCGATTCTATGGATGCCAGTCAGAAGTTCATCCGAGGTCCGCTTTTATATTTCGTCGATGGCTATACGGGCAACATTAATACATTGTTAGGGGTCGGGCAAGAAATTTGTTTTACTGATTGATTCAACAATAAATTTTAATACCTACATCTTCTACTGTCTTCTACGAAAAGTCTTCAGCAGCAAATTCTATTTATTCCCCACTAGGTATATCATATTTCGTTATTTTTACCCGACGACACGGCAAAAAGCGGATGAAAGAATTTTAATTTCTGCTATCTTTACGTAAAGCTGGCACTGTTGTCAATTTCGCAGGTAACGGTTTAAGCAACAATATCGCAACAATATGTGATTATTTTTTTATTATGCCAATTTTTTACTACCAGAGATATTTAGCTTGGAAGGGACAAGTTAGTTCTGCCCTTCACACAACGCAAAAAAGGTTTTTTAACGAAAAAGTAAATCGTAACGTGACATATCGACGCATCCAAGATACTTTCAGCTTTGTAACAGTAAGCTGTATAAGGGCCCTAGGCCCTAAAAATCTTGCAAAATTTTGGTTGTTCACCGAACCTACACCGTACAACGGCGACAACAAAAAATCTTTGAAGTCGACACTCGACAGTAGCACTTCGGAATTGGTTTCGTGCCCGGGACTTATATTTACTTGGGATTTTAAAACATACTAGATAACGATGGCTAAAGTAAATATTAGTATATCTCTGCCTAAACCTTTGGAAATAAAGGCGTGGTGGTAAACTAAACAAACGTACCATCTACCATCAAACTATTTATTTCACGAGTAACAATACATAAAACATCACAGCAACTTAAATACAATTCTATAACAAAATAATACTTATAACCAGAAATATCCACCTCTATAAAATAAAATAATATCACAATTGATTTTCACTTGGATTAAATCCAACAAATAAAGTAACTAGTTATTCAATTTTTTAAAGGCAGTCATAATTAAGGAGCTATGAATAATAATTATGCTATCTTGATGAGGTGATCCATCGATTATAATCGACCATAAACTGGTAAATTTTGAATCGATTTTACTTAGATTCAACATAGTTTCACAAAATAAAGTATGTAGTTACGGTAAGAGCTGGGTAGAAACCTAAGGTATGAGAGCATGGAGGCTATAATAATAATTAAGCCTTTTTATTATGCAAAAAGTCCTACAGTCATACACCTTTTTAGCAGTGTTAACCTACTATCAGTCGATTAAAACTATTTAAATTTAGAATCCATCGATGCTGCCGACACGTCTGTGATCCGTCTGTGGAACCAAGTACCCATATGCGTCTCTAGCGGCAGCCACCATTGCAGCGAAGCCAGCAGTTGGTCCCAGCTCCGTTGTAGCATGCCCCTTTGCCTGAAGAGATGCAATGATTGCCTGTCGAAGGAAAATAAGCAGTTACAAATAATTAGATCGAGGGCGATTTGTTCTGCCGAAAACGAGGATCAAATGAATGCATTGACGTTGACGTTAAACTACTGATGATTGAACTACAAATCATTTACGTGTCAGGCACAGCTTTTTTTTTTTTACAAAACTACGTAAGGTATATAAGAAACAGTCGCGAAAAACGTCCTATGTTCAATTCCTCAAAATTTCTACTCTACCTCTAAGGTGCTACTGAGAAATTCACAGAGAAACCGAATAATTGCTTGCTCGACCTCGACACACAAAAAGAAAAACTGCAATGAAGCATGGGCACCTAAATACCTACATACAGGCGAATTGTAGGTGTAGCTCTGGCTAGGCTTCGGATTTACATTTCGTTTACATTCGATTTACATTTCTTACATAAGTATAGGTACATAATTGGAATGTATTTTGGAATCTCAAAAGCGTTTTCCACAATATTGCTCCATTCAGATAAAAAACTGACATTAAATGGCAAGGCTAATGGTAGAGGAAAACACCGAGAGGCTTCGAGCACGTATTAATAACATACCTGCAAAACACGTTTAGAATTAAAAAGATACCTAATTCTTATCATTATCAAAACATTGATGTATTCTTTATAAACATTGAAGTAGTTAAGTAGGTAGGTATTAATTCATTGTTTTGTTTCGACAAACCGAGAAACATACCCATTACTAAGGGCCTGCTTCACCACCCCTGGATAGCCGCTACCCGCCAAATAAATTTAAATAAACGAGTAATTTAACAGGAAAATATGTGATTATATATGTGATTTACAAAATAAATTAAGCGCCTTCCAGCGCCATAGACGTAGACCTAACGTCTGTTTGCAGCGCAGAGCAGAGCACCCATAATCTGATTACTTAGGGGCCGTTCATAAAATACGTGAGATGTTTAAGGGGGGGAGGGGTCGAGTCAAATCTCATCTAATCTTACGTTGGAGAGAGGCAAATATCACGCAATTTTTCTTCTGATTGAAATAAAAAAAAATATTATACTATTTTTATTACACTTATAATTAAACTTTCAGCAATATTGATTACTAGTCTTAACTAGTCGTAAATAAAAGCACGAAGCATTTTTTTTTCTTTTTACAATAACAATCCAACGGATTTACGTAAGGAACCCACATTTTGAAAAATCTCACGTGAGATTGGGGGATGCGGGAGGGGGTTGAATAAAATCTGACGACATCTCACCAGGGGGGAGGGAGGGATAGAAAGTTTAAAAAAACACCTCACGTAATTTATGGACGCCCCCTTATTAGCTTTCGCTGTCCGTCCGTCCGTAATGTCTGTTTTTTTTAGTTTCTATATCTACGGAATCTTAACTAATTTTTTATTATTTATACATATAGATGATGAGATTACGGTTATAGTGTCACGTAATATAATAAATACTTCGAACATCATAAATCTATAATTTTCTCTAACAATTTATTATTACATCGACTTATGTAGGTACTATTGTATAACACATAATATTGTCAACACCAAGGTCGCTATGGTTGACATAACATTTCGGTTTGTCTGTTCATTACAGTTGATCAGTAAATCATAAACGATTTGTACAAATATATAAGGGGATGGTGACATTATGAAGCAGTAGGTACGTATTAATTTAAATAAAAGAACAACGAGTTCTTCCTCGTGGTAACATTTTTAGAAATCTTATTCAAGCAGATGCTTACATCGTTTCAGAATTCATAGGCCTTACGGACCTTATACCTAAGCTTATTTTCGGAGATCAGGTGATGTCGATGTATGGTTCTATCATATCCTACTAATATTAAAGTTTGTGAGGATGGAGGAACTGATGTTTGTTACTTTTTCACGTATGGAATATTGAACGGATTCTGATAAAACTTTACAGTATTAAAGCAGCATCAGAAAAACATATCTTTTACGATGACAGCTCAAACTACTGAACGGATTGGGCTGAAATTTGGTACACCGATAGTAATTATGAAGTAGGCATCCGATACGAAAGGATTTTGGGAAACTCCCACAAAATAGAGAAAAAAAATATGAACGAATTTTCCGTGGGCAGTTCTTTCATGAGCAGCTTTTCCAAGTTCATATTGGATATTTCAATTAGATAAAAAAACCTTTAAATAATCATACCGGGTTGAAGTCCGCCTCATGTTGCACTTCCATAGGTAGCAGCTGATGATGGAGTCGTGGTCTCTGGACAGCGTCTGGGAGATCACTGCCTTCTAATATTGTATGCCTAGCCATCTGCAACACGAATAATTTTCCATTTTCTAATCGTAGTAAACGCCTACTCGGCTTTGGCTAAGCTACTAACCTATATTAATTGTTTTTGAACATTTTGTAGGCTACAATGGCTGAAAACATTCAGATCATTCTCCTTGCATAACAATGCAAGGAGAATGATCTGAATGTTTTCAGATACGAGTCTCATCTCTTGGTTTGGTTTAATTTAACATAATTTTACAATTCAGGCTCTTTACTGAACCTTAGCATCTAGAGGATTAAACAGAATGCTAATCTTAGCATGTTGAAAGGGATGCTTTTAGGCTTTATACGAAGAAAGTAAGTAATAAAACGCTTACCAAGGCGACTTGTGTGGTGATTTTAGTGCCGCCAGCGGCTCCGAGGACTAAATCTACGCTACCACTCCTCGACTTGACTATACTGGGCACCATAGAGCTCAGTGGCTGCAGTCCAGGTGCCAGCATGTTCGCAGGGGAAGGTGGCAGACCATAGGAGGACTCCAGGTGTGGGATCGCAAAGTCATCCATCTCGTTGTTCAACATAATACCCAGGCTTTGTGACCGTCTCTGAGAGCCCCAACTGTAAAAATTAAAAACCATTCATTTTGTGAATAGTTCAGTTTTAGAATATATATAGGTATGTACCTTATTTAACTGCAATGAGGTTTAAGTTATCACTATTTGAGTACCCAATGTAAGAGTGTGGTGTTTATATAAAGCTTTAAATAATCAATATATTATGCAATTGCTCAAGTATTATAAGATCATCGTTATCAAAAAAAATAAGGAGCAGAGACAGAACTCATAATTAAAATTAATGGCATGCTGTGAAATAAAAGTAGAAAAGAAAATCCTATTGTTAGTATTGTTTAGAGACTTTTGGTCCCATTTTTAAATTATTTTCGCATTTCATATAGCGACTGAATGTCTATTCATCTCATTGTCATGTAAATAAAAGGTGATATTTTTATGTATATCATTGTTTAAGCTATCTCTGATTTCTATTGTATTTTGTTTTTGCGATCACCTCGACTAACACAACTGTTGCTTCGGTTGCGACGGTTGTCATAACATTTCGGTTTCCAGCCTACCTGGTAGCGGCTGAATACTTCGGTAACCCAATTTCCCAAATAGCGATATTCGAAGAATACGTAGGTTGTCAAGCTTGTATAAGTAAAGAAATATAACATAATTTAGGTACATATAATTAATGGTGCTGGTGGCGGAGACGACGCTGCCGTCTGGTGCCACGACCACGATGTGTGCCGTGCCGTGATCGTCCGCGCCTTCAAACAGCGCGCCGTAGTGCTGCCAGTCCGAATACGTCCTAGTGTCGTTCACTAGCGCCCGGAATGATCTAGCCCAAGCTGGGTTAGAAAGATTACTCTCCAACTGAAACAATGACGTGGTGAATGTGATGACGTATAACTTATAAAATTATAACCGTGCCAACCCTGAAGACTATTGGTTGCGTGTGGGCATCAAACCCGCGACACGTGGCTCGCTCTCACACTCGCTCATTCACTAAAACAAACATGTCGTTCGTTGACGCTAATTATTTTTATACTGTGCTAATGTCGAAATACAATGTATCGGTCCTTGAATTTCTCGAAATCCAAACTTGTTTGGCACCTAACTGGTTATTATTATTATATATATTATTTTGTTGGGTGTAGGTGGACATTCTGATTTCAGCCTAGCCATATAAAGTCAATTATAGTTAAAAAATAAAGTTTTCAAAAAAGGTAGAAGCACTGTATAATATACAACAGATTATAATAATATAATCTTAATAATATGATTCCTAACGAAAAGAAAGAGCTATGTGGTTTCAAGTGTGCCCCAGAAAGAAATTGGTGGAAGTATAGTATCTACTTGTAGCATTTTAATTATATTCACATCAGCTGAGTGTATAAATCTTACATAAATTACGAGTTACTCACGCGGCGCGTGAGACGCCGCTGGCATAGCCAGACCAATTGTTTTAATAAAATATGAAGTTGTTATTATATTAATTATTGTAAAGTCGTATGCTTTGTACCTAATAACCCTGTTTCTACATGGAGCCTACAGATTTATGGTCCGTCTTCCGTTTTCTCCTACTTATATAATTCAATGACAAAATCTTCCTTTCTAAATTGGTTGCTCAATTTTATAGGTATTTTTAACTGTCAATCGTATGGGCACTGCCCGCAGCAAATACATATTTGCAATGTGACAATGTTAACATTATGATGACAAATTGTTAGTTTACTCTGCCTATCTGAAATTGCGACACGACTACACGACTGATCACTGTAGGTTTCTCTTTAACGATAGGTAGATATAGCTATACCTACACTTAATTAACAAATTTACTTTCCTACTGCTGGGCACAGGTGAGGGACCGGTGCTCAGGGATCCTCTCAGGGATGCACCGTAGCAGGTCTTCTATCCTCACCTGACGGTGTTTTCTTTAAATGTTATTTGTAGGCACATTACAATTTCGAAACGCAAGGGTGCGCCTTGGATTCATACTGAAGATCTATGCTCTATGCCTTGGTAGTTGAAGGCTATAAAGTATTAGGCTATAAAACTCAGATGAAAAGAGGGAAGGCAATGGGCTCTATCTAGGTTTCAATACGATCAGACGCTACCACGTGTTAAGTACCTTGTTGCCATTTATGGTACAGAATCAGGGGTTTTTAGAGTACTTGGATACATATAGCTAAACAAGCGACATAGGAAGCATAGAAGCTACGTGGAAAAATCAAAACTATAAGTGCAGAAGATAACTTTACGTTTGAAAAAGTATTTATTCAATACTTACACCACGAATGTCGAAAGCCAGGTTAGAGCGTGAAGGGTCGCCGAGGCCGGTTCGCTTGGCGTATGCGTACTTGAAGGTTTCGACGACGCGGTGCCAGTAAAGTTCGGAGCCGGTCGGCGCGGGCGTGCCGTCTCCTACCCAGTCGTGCAGCATGTTCAGTATGAACGCCAGAACCGACCCTGACCCCGGCAGTGGTACGGAATAAAGCGTGTAATCCTCCGTTAGTTGCACTGCGATTGGCTCTTGCCATTCCACCCTAAAATGTTATTATTGGTCAATTTTCAGGTAGGAGGCATGAATGTTTTCTTGCTGATCGTCAAGGATCGAGAACAAAGACAATAATACTCGTTGATGACGACTCGTCGACGAGTATGTCTGTGTGTTTAGTCTCACCTGTAATTCCGGAGGTCTTCTTCGGTAATTATGCCACCGAAGTTCTGGATATCTTGCACGAACCGCGACGTGAGGGAGCCGTTGTGTATCGCCTGTGGGCCCTCCTCGGCGATAATGTCCAGCGTACGTGCTAATGTCGGTTCGGTTATGAGGTCGCCCTCGTTCCACACCTCTCCCGTCACCCCGTTCACGTACACCTCCCTATAATAAATCCAGTCAATATTAACGTTCCACGTCAATAACAATTCAAGATAAGGTTAGGTTAGGTTAAGAGAGAAGGTCCCTGATAATCTTTTCCCTTAATTAATTTTAAACAGGTCTTTTGAGAAGTAGGTACGTATGAAGTCATTGCATACTCACCGCATGGAAGGTTCGGCTTTGATTCTGTCGCTGTAAGCCTTGAGCACCCGCGCCATGTATGCGTTGACGCGATGTCCTTGGCGGCAGAGGTCGGCCGTGGGCTGGACGAGGTCGCGCCAGGGCAGGCGTCCGTACGCCTGATGGAGAGCGCCATAGCCCCTCAGTTCTCCCGGCACGGCGATAGCGAGACCGCCGACGGTGGAAGACGCGTTGATGAACATGTCCTCGTGCGTCGCGGCCGGTGCCCTCTCGCGAGCGTTGATCACGCGCACCTCCCCCGACGCCGCGTCGTACACCGTAGCCAGGAACCCACCGCCGAGCCCCATACATTGCGCGCAGGCGATGCCCTCACAGAATAATGTCGCTATCGCGGCATCCACGGCTGAACCATTTCGTTCCAGGATTTCTCTGCACATAGGTATTACATTTCATTAAATTGTTGTGAACTCTGGCTGAAATAGTTTATGAAGAGTTAAGACGAAAAAATACTATACTTATCAGCTGTTGACATATATTTGTCATTGTGCACTTAAGCCATGGCATTATATTATATGGTTAGGTAAATATATTCTATGTACAGGCACATTTTTTACTTTTACTGTTTTATTATATGTATGTATAGATTAAATACGTATCATGGGCCTATGCAGAACTGCATATCTATATATTTTATATGAACGCAACAATACTTGACGTCTAGCCCAATTCAAGCAGGAAGCTAAATAAGTATGGTGAAGATAGTGCGAACCGCCCAATAGAAGCACATTCGTAGCCATTGGCGGCGACAGCAGCGCGCGGGAAGCGCGGGTGGTCGGGGCCCGCCCACGGCTGCAGCACCAGCACGGCCACCAGCGCGCCTGCGACCAGCGCCGCCAACACGCTGCCCACCAAACACCACCGCCGCGACTTGCAAGTCCTGAATATAATGTCACATATTATTTACCTACTTTAAAAATTGGTTGCCAGAGCTCCTTGCGCTGGCAGTAAGAGGAATATTCCCTTAAACTGTCGGCGCAGTGTATAATCCATAAACCTCAAAGAGGTTTTAAGGGTTGGCAACGTGCGATGGTGTTGCAAGCGTCCATATAGCCTATGGACGCTTGCAACGGTAATCGCTTACCATCAGGCGGGCCGTATGCTTGTTTGCCACCTTGGTAGTATAAAAAAAACAATCAAAAATCCAAAAACAATAATTTATGTAACCGTGTGTTAGATGTACGGTGAAGGACAGAGGTGGTAAGCTTTTATCGTTATTAGGATTGGATCACTTTTCAATCCTAATAACGATAAAAGCTTAGATTGAAAATACAGTTATAATTTTGAAAACCCATCCACATTTGCAAAAATATTTTTTAAATTTCTATATACTTTTAGAGTAAAGTACCTAGAGAACAAAGACATGCATCGTTACAGAGAGCTGATAATTATAAGAACTCACATTTTATATTTTGTGCCTAGGTAGGTACTACACCTACTTAAGGCTTGTGTTTGCTACGTGCGATGGCACAGAACCTGTTCACCACTATTTTTAATGTTTTGTTTTTTGTTTTGATGAAGTTAACATATCTATTATAAACCATCACGCCTATATTCCCCAAAAGTGTGTGATGTACGCGCACAGTTCACGGTATGTTTAGGTCCCATGTAAAAAAGCCCCTAGGCTCGTTAGCCTAGTGGCAGTTTGATAAAGATATTGAAATTCGAAGATTAAATGCGGGATAGCAATACTGCTGTTTTCAAACAAAGGTTTTCCCAAGAAACTCCTGTATTTCTTGTATTTTTAGTGTTTATCAATAAAGTGTGAAATAAATAAATATGGTTGGTTGAAATTAACCATAATATCAATATTTTCAATTACTTATTATAGTAACTGTACCTAAATAGCTGTGAATCAAGTAATTTCAATGAAAGAAGAACGTTTCCAACGTAATTATCGGACAATTTGCGAACAGTGCCATTTTGGTTTCCTATGGATCTTTTCTGCTGAGGTCATATACAAGCCTCGAAATAATATCTAACATATTATTATTAACGTCGCAGTAGGTTAGGTTTCTTGAATATATAGGAACTACAGTGAAGTAAACAACAAGCTTCTAACCTTAGGAGATACCAGCTGTTATGCTATCAATATTCACAAACTTTTGATGCTTTTCATTTTCACAAACTTTTAACGGACAATTTAGATGTCTAATAATTACTACAATTCTTCTATTCACTAATATCAATATAATTTTTACAAAGTTTTTAGTTTGGCTATAAAATACTGAAAGACCTCAAAATGACAGTTGTGTCTACCACATTTATTTTTTTATTTGGGAAGTAAGGACACACCAAAAAGGTTTTCCAATAAAACATGTGACCGAATGCAGGTTTGTTAACGTTGTAATTATACGACATATCTAAGTAGATAAATTAATATCTTTTGTTGTGAAAAATAAACTTTTAGGGTAAGTAGGTAACCTGCCAACAGATTCTATCAAAATAAACCTGCCTTCAAAGAGCCATTTTTTTTTTCTATTTATACACACATTACATGTTATACACACATTACAGGACATAACCATTACTGAATGATTATCATGCAACAGCTGTTCTGCTTACATACATGTAAGCAGAACAGTCATAGTTGAATAACGACTGCAGAGCCTGTGGTGAATTTAAGGAAACTATGCAGCACATCCTGTGCGATTGTGACGTCCTGGCGACGAAACGGATGAGTCTTCTCGGCAACGGGAACCCGAAGCCGGAAGATTTTAGGTTCCTTCCTCTCAGTGGGTTAGCCGCCTTCATGAACCACGTCTTCAAAGAGTAAGGAATATACGGTAATGGGGACAACACAAAAGATCCCATTGGGTCGAAGTGTTGCTGGTTGTACCAGCCCCCATAGTAAGATAAGATAAGATAAGCAGAACAGTCTAGGGGCCGCACTCAGAAACGTCAATTAACGTTAATATATGTATTCTCTCACAAACAGACATCACACCCTGCTTTCTGAAGTCTGGAAGGCATGGTAACAGCATTACACTCACAGGTCACCAGTTTGAATTTATCTACCCACTGTAGTTGCAGGAATTTTTGTATAGCCTAAGGAAATATAATTTTTAAAAGAATCAAGGAAAATGGAAACCTCAGTACAAGTAGGTAGTATCTCGCTTCCTTGGCAATACTTACATAATTACATAACCCTTACAGGTAGGTACCACAAGACGAAAGTTTAAAATTAATGTTATCTACAAATTAGTCCGTCAATGAAATTTATTATGCTAAAAACTTCTCAGGTACTTATTTAAACTTAGGCAATTTTATTAAAATGTGTGCAATTATTTTAATTGTTTAAGTTTTTTATAAATTCGCCTGTTATCCAAAAACCTAATTTATCCAAAAAAGTCCAGGCGGAAGGTTATCTAATGATTTAATTATGCATGCTAGTCTAGTGGGTACCTGTGTACGAAAAGCAAAGTAGCACAAGGTCAATAATTAAATTGAATTCGTTCGTCGTGAACTATTAAACCTGGAGTTTCTACACATTCATTTAGTACTTTGTTTTCGGCTATTCATGCATTGATGTCTTTGCTGTTACTTATTATTTATCTATGTAGTTACTCATAATTAATTAGGTTTACAGTAAAGTGAGGGCATGCTTTGAATGTAAGACATTATTAGACACTGCGCTGTATCATCTACAGAATTATTTATAAATTGATTTTTATTTTAACCTTTTATAGGTATCATAGCAAAAGTAACCAGAGCGTCTGATATCTTATATTCCTACTAATCCTTACTAATATTATAAATGCGAAAGTAACTCTGTCTGTCTATCTAACACGCTTTCACGCCAAAACTACTGAACCGATTTAATGAAATTTAGTACACATAATAGTCTAGAGCCTGAGAAAGGACATAGGCTACTTTTTAATGCGAAAAAAGGCCTGTAAGGGGTTGAAAGTTATAAGAAATAGTAATTCCGCTGGCGGAAAGCTAGTTAATTATAAATGTAAAAGTCTTGATGTTTACATTATTACATATTTGCATGTTTGTTACTCCTTAACGCTGCAACGGCTCTAGTTTAGAATTGATATTGAATAGTGGGTTCTCACGGAAAAATAACTTAAAAAAGACTAATTTTACACAGGCGAAACTGCGGGCAAATACTGTTTATAAATAATTGCATCTTAAGATTTTGTAAGCAGCTTACTATGCGCATTGTGATAAGCATAATTTAAAACACAATACGCCTTATGATAAGCATGAAATATAGAGATAAGAACCTATCTACTCACTAAATACCTAAATTGCTGATTAACGGTGTATAGACGCATGTTCTTGACAGAGACAGAAATATCCGATGTACAATCTAGTTGAACTTGTGATTAGGTTATCATTAAAATAGTATGGGTTACAGGAAGAGGATTCTAGCACGGCCACGGAGGTGATTTAAGTAACACATTGTCTATCAAATACTATCTAAATGATAGCTTAGTGGTTGTCTTATTCTACCTGCATGGCTGCAGTCACATTATCGTTGAAGCGAATGTGTATCGATCCGTGCCTAATTAAAACGAAATAATACCTTATATCCATCACTGGCATGTCTGCAACTCCATCTGCCTATCCAGTAGATACGATAAAGTTGTCCTCCTTACGGTAATGCAGGGTTTATATTAGCTACATTATTTCAGCCAAATCAGTCCTACCGTTGCAGTGTTAGGGAGTAACAAAGATCAGTATCACAACATAAGGTAGTAAAATAATCATTTTAATTAACTTATAAGTCACTACCTAATAATAAGAGTCTAGTTTACTTATGACCTAGTTAGCAGTGTTAATATTAGGTGCTGTAATGCCTGTTTCTATGAAATTCTTAGTAGCATAAATATTACTTATATAAGTATAGATTTATGCACGCAAAATGGTAGGTACAAGGCTCGTCCCAAAAGACATCCCCTCATCACTCAAGTTATCAAGTATACAAAGTGGAAGGTACATCGACGCACAAACGTCGTGACAAGGTTTCACTCAAGGTCAAAAATAAAATGACCTAGGTCATTCACGTAGAAAATGATCGGTTTTTACAGATACTGTCATTTTTTAACGCGCAGTGTATTGCTAAAAACGCGATTATACCGGTCGGTGGTGAATGTTATAGCCCGTGCGATCCGAAATAAATGAAATAATGATTTTTTTATTATAAATTTAATTCGGGTAGATAGAAATAATGTTTTTTAGACGTTCAAGTAAAAAAAACTGCAGATAAAAATGAAAAACTGATGAAAAAAGTTACGGAAAATTTCAACGCAGGTGTGTCCAGAATCATGATTGAACTCATGGCATTCGGATGTGCGTCGATGTCCCTTCCACCTTGTATACACTCGTAGGTACTATAAATGTCACATCATTGATTCGTTGCATTGTCTGCTATGTAACTGTTGTCTAAATGTCTACAGGCCATCAATTTATCCAACACTTTATAATGTACTTATAAGTATCTACTTTGTAGTCAAGTCAAGACACTGAAAGATATCAAAAATAGCTATCTTTGAATCATATCTTTATGGAAGTGGTTGGAAGTCGGTGTAAAGTAAACTTCAATTAAATCATTATGATAGATTTAGATAAAGTCCTGTAACGAGTTTCTTTATTTGATGACTGAATTACCATAATGACAAATCGTTTTAGACCAAAGTCAGTGATAACTTGATAAAATAGCACAGTCAGATAAACGTAGATACGGTAATGTTTACAAAGCTGAAAAGTGTGACGTATTTTATGAAAATCATTATATTGTATCGCGTAGGTACGTGGTGTAAGTATTTATGGATAGGATTATGTCTTTGTCGAGTCCTACTAACTACTACTAAACTAGGTACTTAGCTCAAACATTAATTAATGAAATTGATAGTATTATCATTTCCATAGAAGTAGCAGTAAATACAGTAGGTACCTACTTACATAGCTCTCTCATGGAACGTAGATAAATGAGCCTAAGTAACTAAGTATTGAAAAAATATGATAAGTACGAAATAGTGGTTCCTCGGCTTATCGCGTAGGTACCTAATCCAATAGGAATACAATTTTACTATTTAGAAATGGCTTGCGTGAGCTGCTGGCCTGCTGGATTGGAAATGACTCCGTAGACCGTAGTAGGTACATTTACCGTCACTGTTTTGTTTATTTTTACTCGCTTTATGAATTTATCGCGTCACAGATCAGAAGTCAGCAGTACCTTTATGTAGTACTTATATCGCTGTACAACAACTATGACGATTGTTTTATTGTGTCATACTCATAAACTACTGACTCGCTCAAGGAAAACCACTTGATTGTAATGAAATTAAAGTTTTCCTGCGAGAACTGGAATTTCTCACTTTTTTTAGCTATTACTTTCTGCTGACGTATGACAATATGTGTATACGTGCAAATGTGTGTCGGTGCAATTAGATAAGTAGGTAAGTATTACTTGCTAGTTAGATTATGGGATTTTACGGAATGACGCCCTTGCATTGTAACGTATCATGGATGCGGTCTATGTAATACTTTTATGATGTAGGTAGGTACTGTAATAAGTAAAAGTAGGTACTTGAACGTGAACGAATGGAAAAAGGAAAGGTATGGAAAAGATTGAAAAATTCTCCAGGGTCTTTACCAGGGGTATTTAAATGTAAAATTGTATTTTCAATCTATCCGTCAACCAAATCGGGTCTGTTTCACCATATCTGGATAGCTGCCGATTTTTGAAATTATCCGCCGGATGAATTCAAAAATGGAATATTAGTTTGAAATTATCTGCCAAGTAATTTAAATTAATACTAGGTTTAGGCGGTGGCGAAACAGGTCATTATTGTGAAAAAAAAAAGTACTTGGTATGAAAGACTTGGTGGTGGAAATCTCTCGTGTATACAACGAGGAGGGTTTAGCAGTCCCTATTTCTATTGCTGCGTTTTGCCGAGCTGGTAGTGAAAACGTCGCAGCCCAAAACATGTCTGCAATTTGCGAGTGTTTGTAGGTCACGAACTGCGATGATATAAATTGTTTTTTAGCAGCAGTTTACAATCTCGCGAGATAGATTATAATCTAACGATGTAACAATTTTACCGTGACATAATATGTATTGTTAAACACATTTTCTACCTATAAAATAGTCGTTAGGTGTTTATATCATGGAATCAAAATTAGATTCCTCCAATTTGTTATGAAGGACCTACCTACGCGTGACGGTTATGACCTTTTACAATGCAACCACTCGTTTCGATCCAGCACATAGGTACAGTCAGCAACGAAATTCGTTGAACACAGCGAAAGTTTAAAAACATCACAGTACCAAAACTATTCATTCGATTTTGACTTAGGTAAAACATATAATTGTCCTCCATTATGAGAATTTGTACTGCCTTCAAGGGTCAGTGAATTCTGAATATTAAAGATGTTTTGAAGATTTTATAGTGTTCAGCTACTTTCGTTGCTGACTGTACCTCACATTTCAATATTTTCAAGCACAACGTTTACACGTGCCACATTTAAAACTATTGAATATTTATGAAAAGAACTCACAGTTACATAGTTTATAAACATTGCCAAAATAAACTATTGTCTGCGGTGTACGATTAAATTTGGTTAATTTGCTAAATAATGGCGCAGTGATTTTCTAAGCTTCTGGTATTTAGCATGCATGATTAAAGTTTTTTATATTAAAGCTTTAATAAAAATATGTCGCATGTTTTAATCGTTGTATAAAAATAAATGGGATTCAATAAAAGCTTCTATAACTGACTAATAAACTAATATCACTGACACATTAATTAGGCGGAGACGCAGTTTATGCTAAAAGCAGATTTCGCTGTGGAATACTGCCTTTGATATTATGACGCAATGACTTTTTTTTAATCCATTGGCAAAACTTCATAGACTTGATTGGTCGATCGATCGATACTTATCAATATAAATGTTCGAATTAACTACTATCATAAAAATGTACCTATGCCTAATCTTTACGTAATGCCATAATATCGTTGTCGCTAAACGGGTTTTCACATAATTATACATGCCTACCTAGCAAACCATCAAACCTGTAATCCCGGCAGGTTAGGTAGAAGTGTACCTACTTAATTATTAACTCATGTATGTACCCACAGTTCAGGTAATAGGAATTTCATAGAAATTCATAGAATTCAATTCATTTCATAGAATTTCATAGAAAAAGCCAATAAAACTGGCCAATAGACCTGGGAATTGAACCCAACCCAACATCTCAAGCTTATACCACTAGGCTATACAAGGTAGTTTAAACACGGGTTTTGATGTTATGTTTGCATAAATAAATTTCTCCTGATTATTACATCAGTGTATCTAATGATGAAGCGAAAGTGGTGTGCCAAGATCGTAGCATGTGGAAATCTATAGTATATTAATATTCATATTATTTATTTGCATTCCACAATGTAAACTTAGGTGGTAGATACAATGCTTTAAAGCTAGTAACAATCATGAACCCTGTAGGGCACCCTGTAGGGTAGTATCTGCCTACCCCTATGGGAAGCAGGCGTGAAGCTATATAATATGTAGGTATGTTGTTATACATGTTGTTGTATTGTCAAACCAAATCTGTTCGTAATCTTGTTCAAATCGAATGCCTACCTAAACCAGTCTACAAGTTTTTCGATAACGTACTAGCCAATAAATTTTATTGGTTTGAGATACCTACCACTAGAGAATTTCCGTGAGAGGTGCATCTATTATTGATAGGTATCGATATTTTATTTAATAGCTATACTAAAGTATGAACGGTTCCCAAAATGTCGTTAACTTATTATGATGTGTTTGGTAATAAATACGCCTGCGCAGCTACCGCTCATTTGGATAGAATTACGAAATTAATCACTAGTAATTATAACCTTTATGTTGTCTCTACATGGTAGATAATGGGTAATCAAATAAAACGGACATACGCACATAATTCTGCAGTATATGGTTTATGGAAACAGTTTTCACGTTGATAAAACGTATGAAGCCGAGAATGGAAATAGTTTTTTGTTTCTACAATTACAATTTTTTTTATCGAGATTACTACACCACTTACGAACTATGATAGATAGATACCTAAACAATTATGTATTTTAAAATGTTAGTAATAAGTAGACTAGGCAGTTACTAAATAGCTACCTGGATCACAATAACCATTAACACAGACCCAAATTGATTTGAAACCGCTATTTCTATGCTGCGAAATTGGTCTTACTTTTGTTTAGGATAAATTATTTAAACACATTTAATAAAATAAACGTCGCATTGTTACTAGAAGGCACACTGTTGGTAATCTAAGAAGGATTAGTATTTCACTTGTAATTTTATGTTAGTTTAATAAAGTACGATGTATCTCACCACATGATCAATACTGACGACAGTCCGTGGTCGCAGTCACTCACAAACTGCGAGAGCGCAGCAGAATTGTTTGAATGTTTAAGGTCGTTTCATTCGTATGCTTTCCTATTGCGTAGGGCAATGAATCGACTATCTTACACCTTGCTTGATACAGGTATCTTAACTTTATGGAAGATAAACTGATTATTAGATGACACAATTGTAATTCCAGACAGATTATCGATTTCGAATAGGTAAGATTGGCACGTGTTTATTTTTCATCACACTGTAAGCTGCGGTGTACCAAGTAAGCAGATGCTTAAAGACGTTGAGGCGCTGTTCGCTTGTCTGGACTTGATAAAACTACCATCACGCTTGTATTTCCCGAAAGGTAAGGCACATGTGTAATTTATACTGTACTGTGTAGGTAAACACAGTTCCCATAGTAGGGGGTGCGTAAGTATTATCATTTACCGGGCACAAACCCAATTCAGTTTGCTACCGAGAACATAGTTATCTTTTATCATCATCATCTTTCTCTTCTCATACATATATCGGGGTCGGCAGTCGGGTTCCCCTTCCAGTTTAGAGTGAGTCTTTATATTGAGAACACGAAGCGAGATTGCAATTTGACATTAAAATACCCTGACCAAATTGGAACTATACTTTTGTGATTTAAAATGACCACAATTGTTTTTTTTTTACTACACCTATGTACACATTCACAGGAAAATAGTACATTATGTAAACAGGACGTATTCATATCTAAATTATGTGTTATTTGTTCATCCTACGCAGTGGTTTTCCAATTTGCATGACATAGGCAAAATAGGAAAATACTTAGCACTGTTATTGGTGTTAGAAAGGCATGGCGACCGCGAATGAATACAACGGGAAATGAATAATCCGAATAACCAGGGTTACTGGAACTCCCGTAAGGTGATGAGGAACTCAAATGCAATAAGGGGGCGTCCATAAATTACTTGAGGTGTTTTTTAAAATTTTCTGTCCCTCCCACCCCCCTGGTGAGATGTCGTGAGATTTTATTCAACACCCTCCCCCATCCCCCAATCTAACGTAAGATTTTTCAAAATGTGGGTTTCTTACGTAAACGTTCGGCTGACAGTGGCGCGAAAACGGAAAGGACGGGCTACACTGTACCGTAAATTCAGATTAAATTGAGCTATTTGGTATAAAACAAATATGGTGGTTTGACAGCCAGTAGATGAGATGTATAACGTCGAAGTATGAATGAAATTATTTTCTTTCGAACGAATTAGTATTACGATTACGCTTAAGATTAAACCTTAAGCATGTACAATCTGGATTAAATGGACCAAAATAGTATATTTTTTCTTGTTTCAATCAGAAAAAAAATTGCGTGATATTTGCTGAGACCCCCCCTCTCTCCAACGTAAGATTAGATGAGATTTGACTCGACCCCCTCCCCCCTTAAACAACTCACGTATTTTATGAACGCCCCCTAAAAACTACCCGACATTAGGTGTCCGATATTGGACACCTTTAGAGATATTCACTTGTTTATAATAGGTATCATATATTTAGTAAATACATTTGTGACAGGTTGGCGATTTCCAAGAAATCAAAGTGAATATATCTAAAAATATCCAACATCGGACACTTATGTCGGATTGGATTTTTGTTGCAGTCGAGTCCCTATATCCTCTCCTTGTAGGATGCCTTGAGTTGCCAGAATCCCCTATAAGAGTTGGTACATAAAAATACCTAAATTAAAAAGAGGTAATTGTGGGCAACAAATCACAGATTAATTATAAGCGCAAAATAAAACGATTACTTTTTATATAATCTTCTGAAACGCACACCACACTACATAATATCCATTTTAGCCCCATGGAAATCGATTCATCGTGCAGTGGTTGAAATTTACTTCTCCTCCTTCCTCCTAGCCTTTTCCCAAACATGTTGGGGTCGGCTCCCAGTCTAACCAGGATGCGGCTGATTATCATTATTTTACACGGAGCGACTGCCATTAGACCTCCGCCACCCAATTTCTAGGCAATACCGATATTCGAAGGAAAGACTGGTTGTCAGGCTTTATAGGCTTTGCTTTGCTTCATCATAAATAATAATAATATAATATAATAAAAATTTGCTGCATCATTCATAGTGCATTTTATAAAAAACGACCATTTGACAAACTAGACAAGGTTCAATTCCGACCAGGCATATATAGACCCCCCGCAAGAATAATTTCAAGATATCAACAGTACCAGTGTTATATGTAGATAAGAACAGGAGTATGATGATGACAGCTAAATAAATCAAGCAAACGTGTAAAAAAATATCGGATATTCGGAATAGCCTCAATACAAAGACATTTAATACACTAGATCTCTTTGCCTCAATACAATATTTTCTTAATACATTGTTATTTATTTTGAATCTGGTAACTACGTAGAGAATACGACCTTAAATTAATGTAACAATACAGCATAGATTTTTTTAATCAAATTGTTGTCATATCAAATTTTAAACATAACAGTTTAATTTGCACAAGGATATTTTTTATCGTTGAACTGAACGAACTCCTTAACGTTGCGGTAATTATTGATGATGAATCTACGACTTGAATCCTAAAATTTCCCATGTTAATTCGGCAAAATGAGGCAGGTAGGTAACATAACAAAATGTGGGTACGTCAGAGTACTGCCATAGAAGAGAGAGAGGGTGGAGAGGCGGAAAGATGCTGTTACTGTTTAGTTGATGAAAGGTGCTCTTGGGACACAGGAGTTTTGCGTTTTTCGGAAGGACCTGAGTCGCATAAACAGGGAGCTGACGAGCAGTTATGAACCCTGTGCAGAATTAACTTTGCGCTTCAGGCTGTGATACAAGTCATCTCTGAAAGCGACTGTGCGTGGCAGAAGAAGCGTCGGTTTAAGAAAGTATTTTGTTATCTGCAGAAAATGCACCAGGTGCCGAAAGGAGCTTAGTGATGAAGGATCTGTGACCTTCGTTTTAGGAGTATACTCTCCGAATAGAAAAAGACCAAACAAAGAGAGTCAGGTGGTGTTATGCTTTTTGACGCAAACGCTGCTGCTTTTTAGGGTTGCGGTGGAATATACGTTATATACGTACGGTCAAACTCTGCCAAAATATAAAAGGGAGAGGAACAAATATATTTAGGTCATTTAGAAATTGACAATCCTATATCATCTCCATCGTAATTTTTACGACGAATTTAAAAAAAAGGTAGGGTTTCAGTTTTAGCGTAACTTAAAAATTACCGCATATTACTTAAGTTACAAGTATTAGGTATATAAATAAAGGTAACGACACATACGATACGATAGTAAATAACGGTTCATAGATAAATAATTAAAATTAAGTACCTTAAATAATTTATTGATTTGTGCATTAAAACTAATTATTTTTATATAAAAATATTAACAACTTCATTCGTCTTTAAAATTTGGCAATTTATAGAACGGATGATTTCACTGTATTATAATGATTGTTGATGGACGATCGATCTTAGTATGCTTGATTTGCATTAAAACAGATCCGAAAAAACCTGGAGGATGGCGGAAGATATAGCACAGAGTTACTATCTTTTTAAACCTACTTAATATGAAAAAACTACAAAAATTGCCTTGTAATCGCCAAAAATATAAAATTTTCGCGTCAATGAATTGTATGGCAATGACGAAGAACTTCACTAGACGACGATGTATTGGTACGTAGAGATTCAAATTGTTAATGTCCCTTTAATCTAAAGACTAATAGATATACAAGCACTTTAAGTTTTAACATTTACTTTAGATTTTGTATATTATGTAGCGTTAGGCCGGTTGCACACACCATGCTAATACGCGGTTTACACACGGCGAGTCTAGTTGAGTACCGATAATTGGCACGGTGTGTGTGGCGGCCTTAAAGTGTTAACCCGATATTGTGCAAATAAACTAGGTAGCTAATCCGCTGCGACTTGTATATCACGAAGTTGGTGGTCGCGTCATGTCTTCGGTAATTATTTTGACATTACTTAATGGACGTTATGTCGTACGTAAGGGCGTAAGTTAATTTCGATGTGGCCGAATTAGCAAGTTAGTGCAGCTAGAAGCTAGCACAGGAGGTCTTAAAGAGGAGAGTCTAGCATTAAAGTATTTTAAGACACAATAAAGTAAAGAACACACAACGGACGGGTGAGGGTTGAGTGTGGGTCGGGTCCGCGATTAGGTACGCGTTTATTTTACTAATTTTATTCTTAACTGGCATTGATATAGTTACGTTACGTTACGTTATCGTGCAGATTAACTAGTTATTGCGTACTTTAACGGGTTCCACAAATTATTAGTGCATGAGCATTGCCATTACCATTCTATATTCACAATGATGAATTCTAGTGCGAAACTGCTTTTTGAGTAGTCGTGATTTGCTTAGCGGACCCCGAATTGCAAACCGAATCTGCCTTTGACTTAACATTGTTGCACACTGCAACTTATACCGTTAACATTATCATAACTTTTTAGTCATTATGAAGTCTTATCATTACCTACTTAGATAATATTGGTGTTACATTAATGATCGATAGCTACTTGTTCACTGGCATTAAATTAGATAAATAAACATAACACAACACAATCACTTTTGTCTCAGTTTTTCTATTTTACGAATGCAAGTGATTCGAATTTAAGCTTTGTCCATGCCCTTAAAAGTCATATCGCACATTCGTAGACAAAGACAACTTAGTATGTATGTAAAACAGATTGTGCCTACAACATGCAAATATCGTAAAGGTGGTCTACATGTTAAGCTATCTGTATATTATCATTATTACGTTTAATTGCTTAATTACTCGCAAGATATAAATTATTTACATCAAATTTTTATGATATTAACTGATCTCATTTACGTAAAGATTTAAATTCATCTGGTTTATATTATTATACAAGTTTGGAAACAGAAGTACACATAATATCATTTCAGTAAGCTAACTTATCATAATATCCTAAATACATTCCAAATGAATAAAAACATAAAAAAATTACTAACTTAAGCTATAGAAATTAGTTTTCGCTAGTCTGGTGTTCTAGATCTTGGCAACTCGTCACCAAAACAATGTTTATTCATAGGGTCCTTATAGGAATTCTCATGGAGTACACTGTGGGAACTTGTACGACATTTTGTTAAACAAAGTTCATAGTCATCACTCAGTGAACGGAAGAGTACATTCTTCTCCGTCGACAGTTTTGATAAGACAACTTCGAGCATATGCCTCTGTGAACACACAAATTGTTATTGTTTAAAGGCGATTACTACTTACAAACTATCATCAACCCATTAATTGTCCACAGCTTGGCACAGGTTTTGTCTCAGAATGAGAGGAGTTAGACCTGGTATGGGCAACCTTAGAATACTAATGATGTCACAGGCCATAGGTACATAAGAAATGTAGAGAAGAATGCTAGCCTTTCTTTCTTGTCGGCGTGTATCCTATTTTATACGCGATTTGGGAATATTTCGCGGGTCGGATCAAAGGTCGTAGCGGGCCGGGCGTTGCCCATATATGAGTTAAGACTATAGGCCACCATTGACCACATTGGCCTTTTGCAGGTTGGCAAACTTCACACGCCGTCAAGGAAATCTCTCAGGCATGCGGGTTTCTTCACGATATTTTCCTTCACCATTGTAAGCAAATGAAAATTAATTATTAGGTAAGCACTTGATTATGAAAAGTCAGAGGTGTTTCCCTTGGAGTCGAACTCGAGACCTACGACCCAGTGGTCATGTCTACTGCTCACTACTCTCTTATTACTTATGGTTACGAAATTTATAATTAATTTATTAAACAGCCAAATTATCAACTCTGACATCTCAAATTACTAAAAGCACTACTAACTAAAAAAAAGTTTTGTTTACCTTACTGGGATCCAAACAACAAGACACACAGTATTCATATATAATACAGCAATTATTTTCTGAACATGTGTCACAACTGTATCTGTCAGTAAAGTCAGCATCTGTATCACAGCAACCATTCTTGGTCACATCCATTCTTTGACACACATAACCTGTAATGTGAATTAATTTGGTTGGTTTATTTGTAGAGAAATGTAAAAGCATAAACAAGATTGCTCTATATAATCACTATTTAATGATTATTTTTTATGCCTAGATCTAAGATCACCTTTTCTTGAATCCTTTACATTTCATGAAAGACTGAATCTGGCCTTTGTTTAGCAGGATGAACATGATTGATGACGATTACAAAAGTACTTTTCATTATAATTGTAATGTTACAATGAATCAGCATTATCAACCATTAATACTGTACTACTGCTGGGCATGGGTCTTCTCTCAGTATAATAGGCTATAGTCTATCTGTACTATAGCCTAATTCCTCTCTTGGACTTTAGTCTAAACCCACACTAGCCTAGCCTAATGCTGTTTGTATGCTAGATTGTTACAACGAATGAATTAATTTTGTTCAATAGGCTCGCCCCCATTTCATGGGCCTAAACATACCGGCAAACTGCAGGTGTAATCCCTGCCTAATGTTGGGGGAATATAGGCATGATGGTATGATATGAGAATTATATAAGTTACAGAAATAAAATACTTACCCCTGTCATCTACAAGTAACTGTTTTCCTTGCACAGAGTTCCTACATATAATGTTATCTATACTATCATTGTGTTCTTGAAGAGTTCTCCAAACAAATGGCTTCTTTTCAAATGATATATCTTGATAGATCATGCCTCTGCTGCTTCCCTGAAAATAGAATAAATGTTTATTAATTTTAATAAAGAAAACAATATAAGTATATGATTGTGTTGTTTGATTGTATGTAGTATACAGATTGAAACTAAGGATGACATATTCCAGAATTCACTAAATACATACTCTGGCTTGTAAGTGAATAGGTATCATCATCATCATCAATCCATTAATCGTCCCACTGCTGGGCATGGGTATTCTCTTATAATAATTACCATTCAAATGCTACCATAGAACATGCTTGACTTTTTGAGTTTTATTCTTGAGTGTGTAGTAACCTACACATTCAAGTTTGATTGGTAAAGTTTAAGCTTGTGTTTTTCAGTATTGAATTAATAATGACTGTTTGATGGAGCTTCCTCAACAAGCTTAGCTGTCTATACAGAAACAACAGCTTCTTTCATATGAGTCTTCTCTTTCTTCTGCAATTGGGCAGCTGATAATATTCAAGGTTGTTAACTTGTTGTGATAAGCTAATGAAATATATTGCTGTCGAAAAAATTGTGAAAGGAATACAGGCCGATTAGTTTTTACCATTAACAGGTGAACTATTCTAAAGTAGAAAACCTTATATTAATTACTAACCTCTCTGAGAAAACTGACAATACAATAAGTTAACGAAGACGCAAATATGATGCCCAACACTAATCGTCTTCGTATGAATCGCACCAAAGCAGCATACCACATTTTATACTTGGAATTAACACTCAACTTACGAAACCGATTACAATAATACGGAAACAAATCGAAAAATAATAACATTTTCAGGCGTAAGAATGCAGTGCAAAATTCACTTTCTCCGATGACATCTTATAATTTATGCCGAAGAACTTTTATACCGCAGGCGTATTATGTTTACTCTCAATTTACTAAATACACAATGTTCTTTATAATAAATAAATGTATGTTTCGCGTGTACATTGCAAGGAAAGTCATCAGAAGGAAATAAAAAAGTTTAAATCAACAATCAATCAAGTCCCATCGAAGAATCAGACGGCCTAGTGCCTGTGCCTGATTTGGATTTGACATTGACAAGTCAATTTGACAAGTCGTTTTGACAGTAGTTGGACTTTTGAAGTTTTGATACCTTTTTTTAGCCATATCACACAGAATAAATAATAATAGAATGGCCACTCTCCGCCCCTCCCTAACGTCAGATACTTCAGGGTCCCCCCCATCCTGCCGGTGTTCTTGCCGGACTGCCAAAGGGCTGTTACAGCACTATGGCTAATATTTAGTGATATAGTGAATGTACTAGTTTATAAGAATCATATCTATGTACAGTTCGCGCCAAACTTATTGTCCGGGTTGAAGTTTATGAATTATTCTAATCCAATATTTTTCTTTCTCCGATTTTTACGGCCGGGTTAAAGTTAGCTAGCGCCAACTTCAACCCGGACAATAAGTTTGGCGCGAACTGTACGAAGGCGAAGCAACGCATCATTTACGATATTATGGTGTACTGCAATAATTATTGCAGTGGAAACACATTGCGCTGTATATGATTAATTATTTATCGACATCGAAACATGATAAAGACGATTTTTTTTCGTTTCCTGAATAATGAATCAAGGTACTCAAATCAAAACAGCTGAATAGTAATTATCTTGACTGTTTTCTTTCAAAAACATTATTTTTTATACGAAACGAGTATGTATCAGTATTGTTTTGTTAAATATTAAGGAGGCGCGCCACCAGGTGGGTACGGCAGATTTTTTAGTGCAGAATCACCAATAGTACAGTTCTCGCCAAAGTTATTGTCCGGGTTGAAGTTGGTACGAGCTAACTTTAACCCGGCCGTAAAAATTGGAGAAAGAAATATATTGGATTGTAATAAATAAAAACGAAAGCTCAAGTCGAAGGCTGTCATTTTAAACCTTTTTAATCCGAATTTTTTATATAATATACTCCATATGTGGAGTATATTTACTAGCTCTTTGAGTATATTATATATCTATGGTCACAAATATGCCATAATCTTAAAAAAAACATCCATCGACAATGATTTTTTTACAGCTGGTTGGAACATGAAACTTGGTCTTTTAATATTGTGAATTAAACGGCTAAGAACATCCCTAAAAGGATGCGTGCCCGTGCCAAATGGTCGCATAGTTTCGTATATCTAATCAAATTTAATGACTATAAAGGACCTCTTTATTAGTTACCACCTGTCGCGAATCTGAAATAATTATTGCCGCGATTATACAATTATTTAAAAGTGTACATCAACGCCCCCTAATTTATCGGGAACTTGCCCTGCAAGTGCACCTATGTCCATGTCTACCAGTCTCCATAGTGTTTATTTTTAATATTGCCTATTTTCTCCGTTGTTCACATTTAATTTTGTGGATGCAACTTGACTGAATCATACGAAATTTTCTGTCTTTTATTTTAAACGTGGCACTGAATGACCGAGCATGGCTACAAGTGCAAAGAATGTATCGAAATCGGCCCAAATGATGTACCGAAGGTACACTTATTAGAAAAATGCTCTGTATTACGCTGGTTAAAACTGTAGTCGTACTTTTTTAATGTTGACTGGGGATGAGAAAAAAAACTTTTAATTTGAGGAAATCACGCCATTTTGGCCCACTAATATTATGGTTTCGTAGTAAAAACTGTCAGTGTCAGTTTCGGAATGTCAAACTTACGCCATTACGAAATAGGGCAGATAACAGTTTCATAGTGATTTCATGGTAAAAACTATTAACTTGACAGCTGTCATGTACCTCCGGTACAAATTTGGGCTGAGTTGTATGGGCTTTTGATGACCTTCTTTTATATATAAGTATACCCGCGTTTATATCTTTAGTCCACGACACTACTGATGAGTTGACTAGAGTTATTTTTAGGATCATCTCTGGTTGATTTTGAACTGCCGTTCTTGTCTGATGCTATGATGCGGTGCGGTTATATACATGATCCCATTTTCCCAGAAGCAGTGGGACGACCCCCGGTGCAACACGCGTTCATATTTTTTTTCCAAACCCGTGGAGATTTCCCGTAGTATCGTTATAAATTATAGCTTAATTAATAGTATTCTGATGTATAAAGAATAATAGGTACTGTAATGTTTTATCGAAATCCGTTAAGGGATTTGCTACGAACCAGTTTATTATGTAGTGCGACAGATGTCGCTACTTCACTCTTTCCGAGACCGGAGGTCGATGAGGAGTCAGCGGTCGGTGCGTCTAAAGAGCTGGCCAGGGCCGGTGGAGCGTGTTCCAGTCTTCCAGTGAGTCGGAACAGGGTGCTGCGTAGTCCACAGTGAGTCGGACCTATGTCTTGGGGAATCCCTAGTGTGTTAGGGTGATGTTGCGGAAGGAGAGTTATTTACACAATGTTCTTACAAGTGAGCGCGTGTGTGATTGTGTCCTTACTGCACCGTGCACTCTAAAGTGTCTTGAACAGCGTGAATATCTATGACTCCTTAGTTAAAGTAAGCCTCTCTTTTTCACTTCATTCATCTCATTCTAAGATATTTAAGTTTATTAATTACCTACATTTACATTGTATCAAATTTAGCCCAATGTTTAAATCTGATTAATATTTAAATAAGTAAAACGACTGTTTTATGTTAATACCAATATATTGAAAATGTAAAACATTAATTTTATATCATAATATCCTGTACACCATTATTTTGTCCATCCGGTTTCTAAGTACTGTTGCACAAGGAATTGCGAACCTGGTTATCCAATTCCTGAAATAAAAAGACATTGTGTGTTCAAAACGTTATCGACATTTTTACTTCCCTCCTAGCGATTAGTAACATTTTTTTTAACCAGTTATTACATACCTACTAATCAATAGGGAATTTTATGGAGTCTATTTGTTCCAATCCAGCATAACATCAGTTAAAGGACTAATACATTTCCATGGATGAATAATAAGTGTACCTACTCAAAAAAACTTATTTGTTCATCAATAACAGCAAGAGAAGGACACGAGAGATTTAAAAGTAAAATCTGCTGTTTTTACTAACAAAGTAGATGAGAATGACTTGCATGTTCTTAGAATTCTTTGGACTTCAGTCGTATGCGTAAATATATGAGATTCTAAAACGCGCAAAGCCAGCAACTCACAAAAGTTTCATCGTGATCGGATGAATGGTGTAGGAAGTGCTCATATCATAGGTTGCTCCGGATAGGGAGACACAAAACATCTTCAAATAAGTACATCCTACTTAGGTAACAAAACATACCCTTATTTCGCTAAAGGCATAGGAGGATTTGGGCAGCGGTTTACTGATGTATAGCTACAATATATCGTTTGGTATATTTTGGTCGGGAATTGTAGGAGGTGAGCTAAGCCATAAAGCCTGGTATAAATCTAAACTCCAAGCTGCTATGAGGAATTTCTTAGAGGAACCCAATAACGCTTTGATCGACATAGGAATCGAACCCAGGCCCTTAGCAGTTTCGCTTACAACCATCAAACACTAGAAAAAACATAAACCCACCGAAAATTTATCATTACACTGTAGTAGGTAAAATTAATTACCTGGCAAAGATTACTGCAGTAAGTGGGTCTAGCGTTGAAGTTTGAATGTGAATAATATGTTTGTTCAGACATTTTTCCACACATACAACAACGTACACTTGTGTATGCCTTCAGACAGTATGAAGTAACATTAGTTATTACTGGTCTGAGTTCTGGTTCACTCTCCGCTTCATGCTGCAATTACGAGGAAAACTGTAAATACGACGTTGAGACTTCAACAAAGTATTGGGAAAACTATTGAGTTCAGTTAGGCATCCTTACCATTTCATTAGTTAGATTTATGAAATCATACCGCAACGGGTTTCTAAAACTGCTTTCGGATGGTGGTGTTCGGTTCATGTTTACATATGGAACTTGTGTTCGATAACTTTGGATTAGATGTCCTGTGTTCTGGCGATTTTGTTGCTGCTGTGCAATGTTATAGCGATTTTGAGTTGGTGGGATAGTGTTCTGATTTAGATGCGGGGACGGCTGATGATAATATTTGTGTAAGCTATTGTATGGCGGTGGTGCAACTGACGTGTTTCTTGTAGGAAATTGACCACTTGATGCAAAAGTTTTTCGGTTTACAGTAACTTCATCAGTATTACTAGTATTTTGTTTTTTGGTACAACTTAGTAATGTATCTGGATTAACATTTATACTTATTTGACTGCCAGGGGCCCCAGAACGAAATATACACCACATCTCATTTTGTGTGTTTGCACTTGGTGCAGAAACATTTGTCGGATTTGGAGTATTGTTTGGGGTATATGCAGCAGGATAAGGTTGTGGCGGCCTGGTTAAATGTTCCCTTAGATAGTTTCTATTAGGGGTTTGCTTTATGGTTTTGAAGTGGGCTTGTTTTTGTTTAGACCAAACGAGTAATTCGTTTAACAATACTCGCATGTGATCTCTATGAAATTTCCATTTCGGAAACTTGAGTTCGGCAATCATCATAGTGTTATCTAAGAATTGGTTTATAAGTGTAGAATTTTGTTCTAGTGGCAAAATTATTGTCTCCATCGTTGTATACGATACTTCGAAAAAATGGGATTTTATAAATCGGAATGTTTTTTCCAATTTAATAAAGTCCACCGCTGGCACGGTAGAACTTTTACGTTTGTCATAGTAATAAAACGATTGCATGATCATCAATAAGTTTTCAGATAATTTGTCCAATAAATCTTCTACGAATGTATGTACTGTATTCTCATTACTTTCCGTGTCTTCTCGAACTTCATTGCTTACAATGCATGAATGCAGACCAGACACGGATTTATTTACATTATTTTGATCTTCAACATGACCGATATTGTTTCTTACGTTTTCTAGACTTGTATTATTATTTACAATCTTTTCCATTATACTTTTGCTGATTTTTGTTTTGTTTTTATGAATTTTGTTATTTTTCTTCAAGGGTTTATATTTATTTTTATTAAGTTGTAAACATTTTGATGCACATTTGTTGCCACAAGTCTCGTTGTTGTTAGTAGCCTGTATACTTTCCCGTTCTCGTATATTTTCAAACGAGTTATCAATTTCTTCATCGCTATCTTCAAATATCATTGTTACATTGATTGGTGAATTAAAATCATACTCTGCCATCTGGTTCAGAACGTTAACTAAAACATAAAAAAGAAAGTAATTAAAAGTAATTTGTAAATATTATTTTTTATGTTATTTATAAAAAATCTTTCAACGTTCTCCACTATTTTAGTCTTGTCAAGGTCGAGGCGTCGACCAAAATCAAATTTTACGTAGTTTGTGGCAATTCTTAGGTCTGTAGCAAGTTGTGGTATAAAAAATTGGAATCGCGATTATAACTAGAATATATTCTCAAGTTTATGTTAAGAGGTCGGGGTGTCGCTTCATACAAATTTTGATTGGTCCAATGCTAAATGTTAACCAATGGAATTCAAAAAATGTGCGACTGACTACACTACATGGATACATAGAGACACCGACAAGAATATTATAATACCTAAAGCGATCACACCTATACGTCCTTCTAAACTTTACATTGAAAAAGGATTTCATTCTGACACGCGGAGTTGCGTGTCAGAATTGACCACACATACCATCACGCCTGTATTTCCCGAAGGTTTAGGCTTGTGCACACACAGTTCGCATGTATGTTCAGTGTAATAGGGGGCTAGCCTATTGCTAGCAACCGGGCGAAAATCCCAACTCAGAGCTGCTACTGAGAAACAGAAAACCCAATAGCACTGCTCGACCTGGGAATCCAACCCAGAAACTCAAGCGTAGGATAAAACGATCCGACTCACATAATTTTGTTAAAAAAGATTTATTGAAAAAAAAAAATACAAGTAGGTATGTTCATTTTATACTTTGTTTATTGGAATTTTGAATACGTAGCCTTGACTTTGATAAACTCCTGCTCGGAGGTACGATAACCAACATTGTTTGGAGTGCGACGCGCGATGTTGAGTTCAGTGGCCCGAGAATTATGGAAATGAATCTGCATCCACATTTAGTTGACTTTGTTTTAGCTCCATTGTAATAGATTGTCTTATAACAAAACGGTCACTTCTCCGTTCTAGGAACTAGAATCGATAATCGGGCTGGATGTTATCGCTGTAGCCCAGTGTTGAATCGGTTTACAATTAAATTCTTACCACCAACTTCTTTGTTTGTATGTACCCGTATAAATAACCGATTTTTGGATCATCTCACAATGTTTTCCTTCACGATTAAAGCAAGTGGAAAAATTTACGCACATAATTTCGAAAAGTCAGAGGTCCGTGCCTTGTAATCGATCTTTGACTTGGTAGTCCAGTGGTCATACCCCTATCACTGTTTGTAATAAATTTTTAAGATTAGTTAAATAAAATCAATAGCTTACCTTTGTCCATTTTATTCGATTCTTTTATATATTTGTTCCCGATTTCGGATAGTAAATGGTTCTCCGTCTGCATTATCTAGCCTGCACCAATGCACCTGTAAATAACAAATGTAAATCAATACTTTTATTTTTAGCCTTTGAAACAAACCGTATATGACACACTATTATAGAACATACCTACAACGCCATTTTTAAAGTGGCGTTTACTACAACAACTTTTAGGCCCTGTTTCATCACTTCTGGGGGGCTAGACAAGTTGCATTTTGACATTCGAATCGACAAACAAAATGTATGGAAATGACACAAGCTTTCGACAAATCGGGCTGTCACTACATACATTTTGTTTGTCGATTCGAATGTCAAAATGCAACTTGTCTAGCCCCCCTGGATAGCCGCCAACCGTCGGATAAATTCAGAATAGGAACAAAATTGTTATACATTTTTCTTCATGTAATTTAACGGGAACTTAAGTACTAGGAGGTGGTAAAACAGGCCTCTAATCCTTACTAATATTATAAATGCGAAAGTAACTCTGTCGGTCTGTTTCGCTTTCACGCCAAAACTAAAAACCAATTTAAATGAAATTTGGTACATAGATAGTCTAGAGCCGAAGAAAGGACATAGGCTACTTTTTAATGTGAAAAAAGGGCTGTAAGGGGTTGAAATAGGGGATGAAAGTTATAAGAAATACCCAGACCACGCGGGCGAAGCCGCTGGCGGAAAGCTAGTAGTCTGATATGGTAACAATATTTCCGACGGAACCGAGACTGGAACTCGCTCGACTACGATACGATACGGGAGAAACTTTAGGTATATTATATGAAGATAGATGTATGAGAAAGCAAAGGTCACAACAATATTATTTGGAAATAAATAACAAATCATGCACTAAATGAGATAATATGAGATGGGAATGTAAACAATTGATTTATAGCTCGTACCTACACACAATATTTTTTCATACCTACCTACTTCTAATAATTTTGTATACCTACAACTACATTATACATAATGTTGCACTGGCAGATTGATAGACTGGTTTCAGTTAGGCTAAAACGAACTACGCTTCTATTACCTTGGTAAATATATATGAATATGTATTTATGTAATGGAATCTTTGAACATGATTTCACCCCTTTCATAATGACGGATTGATTTGAAACTTTGCACACTTCTCGAAGACCGATGACAATGCAATATTTTTTATTATAGTTTGTCTTTGTAGATAACCAAACTAAAAAATATAAAATACATAATATTTTAAAAAACCTAAAAATGAAACGCTTTTATAGAAAATCAATCTAAAGCGTGGGCACCCAACCCTTTTTTTTAAGATATTTTCAAAATCACATATTTCAAAAACCAATATCTGTCAATAAAATATTCATAACAATTGAAATCAAGACCCCACGCTTTTTATTTTTTTAAATTGCTATGGAACTGCTGGTCGAAAAATATGCATGGATTCCAGAGGAATTTGTAAATGTAGTTTCTAGCAGTGGCGTTTTTAATAAGCCTTTTTGCGCTCGGTGCGAGCTTATTCGCGGCGGTAACTGCGCCCTTGAAATACTAGTCTGGGCATATACCTATGCGCCTCCAAGGTCATATGCCGATATTTGCCTTGTGCCCGACCAACATTGGCACTACCCTAGAGTAGAGCTCAGTGGAAGATGAAGATGGGCCAGACTTGCTCAGCAGTTTAGTATCATGTATCTAGTTTATTTAAAAGAACTACACTAAGTGCTTTGTAATTTATCTACGTAGTTACGTGTATTATACTATAGGAACACTAAATGCGTATACTTAGGTACATAAATACTGTAGGTACCCAAGCTTACAAACAATAGCTCGCTAAGGTCAATAACACTAGCGTGGGCAATATTCGACATTTGCGCGGGACTTGCATTGCACGAATCCGAAGTTCAAACCAATGTCAAACGTCACAAATAAACGAATTTGCGTCGGAATACTACAAATATGTATAGTAGAGACTATATCAGTAGGTATGCATAATCTAATAAAGCTATACGTATGTATGCAACAGGTATTTAACTAGATATGATTAAGGCGTATGATAAGAGTATCTTAAAAAATACATACTTTTGAATGAAATAGATGGTATAGGGATTAGGAACACGTGGTACTTAAAGCTCCCGACTAATTTGTTTTTTATTCAAAAATCGTAGCCAGTTTAGCATGTAGAAATTATACACCAACATTTTAAAACCAGTCTGGTTAGATTGGAAGACCTCAACGTGGTTGGGAAAAAGGTTAGGAGGATGATGATTTTAAAACCAGTGAAATATCTAACACATGAAAAATTTCAAGTAGCTAAAATAGAAAAAACTATCCCACAAGTCTATTTAGAGCCGATTTCACTACCTCCGGATAGCCACTAACCGTCGGATTAATTAAAAAATGGAACGGAAGGTAAGCTATGAAAAAACTCACAAACACAAATTTTATTCCATTTTTTTATTTATCCGGTGCTTAGCAATTTATCCAAAGGCCCATAAAGTACCAAAATCTAGTTTAACAATATTCCACTCTAGACCGCATGCAATGATATACAACAGGCATATTTAATAAAATACCCTAACAACTAATAGACCCAAACTACATTTTTTTAAATGATATTAAATTAATTAATATCTAAAGCAAAAATGTTATTCCAATCTACAAGAGTTTTTCAAAGAAAAGAAAGGAAGTATCTCTACCTACAACCCACCCCAACACATCCACTATATAAAACAATAAAAAACCCGAATGTAAAAAAGACAATTTAAAAGTAATGCACTAAAAAGACCGAAAGAAGTTTGAGAATGGAAAACAAAATTAAAATAAACTATAACCAAAGATGAGCTGAAAGCCTTATTTAAATTAAGTTTAGTTTCTACAACATTGATTTTCTTTCGTTTTAAATTTCAAATTGGGACACAATTGCATTTACTGCGATGCATGGGATGATGATGAACTTTCAAACAACAGCAAGCTTTTAATATTTTTAAAGGGTATGAGCACATCTCCAACACAACGTTACAGCAAAAATGCATCGTAAATAAAATCGATAATAAATATTCACATTGTTTATTACACGACTGTTTTTATGAAGGAAAAAATCGACTCGCGGGCAGGACTCGAACCTGCGTCTTCTGGTTCAATACACCAGACGCTATGCTCGCTAAGCCACCATAGAAAATGCTTAAAAAAATACAAAAAGCTTGTTAATATTCACATTATTAAATTGTAAATATAATTTGCATTTGCATTATCATTAATCAATATCATTGTCAAGGTACTTATTTTCAGACTAGACCGTCCTATTGCAGGGCAAAGCCCCTCCCCTCCGTAATTATATTACTTATTTTAATAAAATACAATAAATAAAGTAATTATATTTATTTTGACCATTGTAAGCACGTAGTCGTTGTTCAAAATGCAAAATAAAATACAATGTCTCTACATTTCCATTTTTTTAATGTAATCCTTTTAATATACTATACGTACTTTGATATATTTGTTTTAAAATTAGCGACATCAGTCGCAAAAGAAATCCCGCCTTGAATGACCTCCGAGAATCCAATCCAAAACACATAAATCCAAAGCGACACACCAGATTTGCACTGTTTCATGAAAACCATTATTGTTCTATGTCAACATCATTATGAAACACATATACACACTATAAATTTAATTCTGAATTTATGTTTCCAACAAACAACAAAAAAGCGTGAGCGCGGTTCGAACGCAAAAGTGTAACTGGGAGAGCTAGAGACAGTCGAATGTGATGTGGGTGTGGATTGGATACTGGACTCGAGTATCGTCTGGATCGTGAGACGGTGCGGTGGGGGCAGGTGCAGTAGTTTTGCAAGCGCCTGCGCATTTATATGCGGGTTCCCAAGATTTAATTTGTATTTGAAAATAGGAAATAAAATTAACCAGTGAGCAAATATTGGCAGAAGGTACACACTAGATAAAAAATTATCCTATACACAAATTGAAAAGTCCAAAAAGTGTGGACAAGTGCAAGACACTCCCTAGTCACTCTTTAAAAATTAGAATATGGTTACAATTAACAATGTAAGTTTTGAGGATAGCGCAGTTTATGTGTTACGATGTAATGTTTAAAAAATATATATGTATATATATAGCTATAGGCAGTAAGAGCTGACCAGTCTCGAATATACCTATTATAACGTTCGATATCAGTCAATCTTTGGGTTAAAGGGAACAAGTAAAAATAGGCACAAAAAATAAAGATGTGTACTATTGGTAAACAATAACTTATGCACATACAGTAGCCATACCTACTACTGTTCTCGCCAAACTTATTGTCCGGCTTGAAGGCACCGGGTCCGGCAGGAGCTAATGTCAACCCGACCGAAAAAATCGGAGAAAGGAAAATATTTGATTGTACTTAATATATTATAAAAACTAAAGTTCAAGTCGTAGGCTGTCGTTTTAAATTATTCTTAGCCAATATTTATACGGCCGGGTTAAAGTTATGTCGTGCCAACTTCAACCGGACAATAAGTTTGGCGAGAACTGTACATTATAGAACTATTTATATACGCCGAGGACAACATAACAGAAGCTTTTTTTAATTGTACAAAGATATGAAACTGAATGGCAATGACAGGTATCAGTGCAACGACTTCAAGTTATATTTACGGTCTTTCTGATCAAATGAATATAGGTTCAAAGGTTTTTTAATGTCAAGAGTAAGCCCATTCCAGACTTTTATAACAGATACAGCGAAGGAATTTGAGATTTAAAAGCCTGTGAGAAGGAATTTAGATTATGAGATTTTCAGAAGAAGGAGAAGGTTTTGTGTTAGGCGAGTGCAAACAGACAAACATTTTGGGTTATTCATCAAAGGTCAAAAAAACTGAATAGTTTAAAACGACTGAGGGGACGATGGGCGTGAAACTACTGTCTCTAATAGATCATTAGCTCCGATTCCAGATAATGAGGAAACATTCCTAGACGCTGAAGATGTAGAGGAAGTACGTGATTCTGATTTGTCGACGGATAACATCGAAAACGTACGGCCGATAGAGGAACAACCGTCACCTGGCCCGTCGACTGAAGGCTCGCAACTACGCCGCTCTACTCGCTCTTACGACCGATATTTATACGGGCTGCGAACACTACGCCACAGAATCGAACGATCCCGATAACTCTGTAAAACACGAGGAGGTACTTGGCTTGTTTTCTTGCTTTGACCGTGTATTATTATTACGCGAGTATCTTGAAAGCAAAGCATTTTACGTGTTTCTACAACAATTCTGGAATTTTTGTGACCCATTGTCGTCGTTTACTAGTTACCGACGTAACAGTATGATCGATGCGCTTCCACTAGCGTAGGAAATATTTCGATAATAGTGTAATGAGTAGATGTAATTTCATAAATTATTTATTTCTTTACAAAGTAAACGTAATTAAAAAACACATAATCTACAAAATAATTAAATAAACAAAGGAGAGTAAAAGAGGTGATAACGTATATAAAATATTATAATAACATCACTTTCATAGATTCCTCTCATAGTACTTACTTCTGTCATACCAATAAAATCTTCGTCTACCCATTCGTAAATAAATCGCCTGTTGTGTTATGATGATGGTAAGTCATAGAATATTCTACCATTACTACTGTAACGAGCTGGGTTTCATCATTATCATCATATCAGGCGAAAGAGGTCCACTACTGAAAAAAGATTCAAGATGAAATGTATGCGAGGGTCTCTACTGTAATACTGTTCCTATTAGATCTTAACTTTATTAATGTTTCCATTTCTATCTTAATTAATCTAATTCGTGATTTTACAGTTTTAAATTAACTATAAATATAAATAAATACCTATAAATAAGAACTTTTATTGTATTACGTTCACTAAACCGAAAAAAAATTAAATGTCAGACGGTCAAAGGTTGGTACCACGCTAGAAGATAATAGACCACGTGCAGGCGGCGGCGTCGGGGAACTCTTTGATATCCTATTGGAACGTCCGCGCCCGCGCCCGCGCCGGTGCCTTTGATGAATCCTTCTTTAAAATTTTAAAGAAAAGCGATTCAGGGCCTGTTTTACCACATCCTAGTAAGTTCCTGTTAAATTACCTGACAGATAGTTTCATACAAACTTTGTTTGAATTTATCCGGAACCGGTTACCGGCTATTCATAGGTGGTGAAATAGGCCCGAAATATCGCCGATGCAATGGTGTTCGGAATAAACTAGATATTTGAACTTGAGTTCACAAATTGTAATTTAAGGAAAACGCAATTTATTAATTAAAATGTACTTAAAATAAATATATTACTCATCTTAAAACGAATAAGGAAAAATTAAATGTAAATCAAAATAAATTATCAATACTTTATTTATTTCCTCTCCAAACAGAAGCGTTACGTCTAGTTGACAATGGCGGATGCCCGCGGTTACACTTACATTCATTTCCCTATTTACTCGGCTCCTCTCCTAATAGGCCGCGGACCCGCGACCAGCGGCGAGCGGCCAGCGGATACTTCAGTTTTATTTTAGACTAGCTTCCCGCCAGCGGCTTCGCCCGCGTGGTCTTATAATTTTTTCCCCCGTTTTTGCATCATTTTTCATTACTACTCCGCTCCTATTAGTCGTAGCGTGATGATATATAGCCTATGTTACTCGGGGATAATGTAGCTTTCCAAAGGTGAAAGAATTTTTGAAATCGGTCCAGTAGTTTCGGAGCCTATTCATTACAAATAAACAAATCTTTCCTCTTTATAATATTAGTATAGATAATTATAGACTAGAATATATTATGTAATATAGTTACACTATCTATACTTGATATTATAAAGAGGAAAGATTTGATTGTTTGTTTGTTTGTATTGAACAGGCTCCGAAATTACTGGACCGATTTGAAAAATTATTTCAGTGTTAGATAGCCTATTTATCAGGGAAGGCTATATAACATCACGCTACGACTAATTGGAGCGGAGTAGCAATGAAAAATGTTGCAAAAACGGGGGCAAAATTTATAAGACGACGCGGGCGAAGCCGCTTGCGGGAAGCTAGTACTGTATAAAAATGATGATGGAATGCCCAGAAAGATAAAATTAGACGTAAAACTTCGTCCTCGTTTAAACTTAGTACTCGGAATAACTATTAGTATTAGTCATCGACTCATCGTGATATCAACTGATTGACATACCAATGACTTTGAGAATGGCTAACAGTGTTTTGGCAAATGACTAAAGATTTATAAACCAAATATAGATATACGTAACTGTAGGTTGGTAAAAAGGTGATGCTTATATAATTAATGTTTTGTTAATTGAATCCTATTCGCCCAATCCTAGTAAAAAGACACGTAATTTTCTTTAGTTCGGTCTATATTCCGCTACTCATGTGCCATTACAAATTACTTAGTGTAAAAAATATTATTTTAAAGAATATAGAATGCAAATTGCAAATTGAGTTTACCTATAATGCGAGTAGGTATCCGAAAACAATATAGATACAAACTTTATGCAAAAGCTTGCATACTTTCAGGGCAGTTTTCAACCGTGTAACATAATTTAAAAATAATAATAATTATTAAAAGGGTTAGAATAATAATCACTCTACCATCCGCGGCCCAGATTTGATATTGCGTCGAGATTGCGCCGCAAAGACGGTCTTGGGCGGTGGACTCGGGGTCATCAGTCGCCTATTGCACTTGGCCCCCGGGAATTGTCCGACAACGGACGTCCGCGGTGGGATCACAGATTATCTGACGGTCGGATGATCTGGAAGGTGTAGTGGTATATGGTTTTAGTCGCTATGGCCACCTGGTCAGAGAACCTAACATAAGTTATGTCAGGCTGCGCGCTAGGGGATGCGCTAGGTAAATTGGGACCAAAAAATATTAATACAATTAATAGATACAATTTAAATATCGTAGCTTATACACTGTTGTAGAAGTGGTCTCAACATGGCTAGTGTAAGAATTTTGGCTGAACTACCTACCAAGGCTACAAAAAAAAACGTAGTTCAGTAGTATCCATACTACTACTGGCTCTGTAGTCATGTATGACGCAATAAATGATTATGATTATAATGAAAAGCAAGAGTGCGATCAAGAATTGGAAATCTTATGGAACAAGAAAATGACAATAGTGCAATTAAAACTAAACATCGACGTTATTTCTGTCTTTTACGATGTATTTACGAAAGAACCAAGATTATTAAAATAGCTAAAGAATTTAAGAGATCTACATTCGACCTAAAATAAAAAAAGTAAATAACCTAAAATAAGTACCTACCATTAAAAAATGCCAGGCAAGGATCCCCGGAGACCTGGAACCCACTTTAGGAAACGCTAACTAAAAACATGATCACACAAAATAAATATAATAATTATGAAGACCTACATGAATAGTGAAATACTACATAAATGCAATAAGTGACGCCCTGGACAAAAAATCTTAACTCAAGTTATACCTATACTAAATAACACCAAGGTATAATCATCGTAGAGTGGGGGTGCAACCCGGAACATATCAAAATAACAGGTTTGCTGTATTCCATAATTCTTATTGAATGTATTTAACACGTACATGCGTACTATTGGTACACTCGCGACACTCGTAGCATACGGACGTGCTTCTTAGCAATATTTAATATACACAATTATTTATAGTGACCTCCTTTAGTATATTTGTCGTAATGCAAATTTAATTTCGTTGTGTTTAATTTAGTAAATAATGGACACTTTATGCAAAGGTAAATAGTGCATATAAGATAAAATGGATTACAGTCCCTCAATTCCGAGGGGGCTGGTGCAATCCTCCACTTCACCAGTGAAGGCGACATCCCAGCAAAACTCTGCTCTCGAGTCCAACATCGTATCCACGCCCGAGATCCAAAAATGGATGACAAACATTGAATTGCATTTAAATGACGTTTGCTCTATTGCCGGTGATGGCAAGCTAAACTCTGAGCAGAAAATGAAAATTGCAAATCTCTGCCGTAAAATTGGATCGGGCACCTCACAAATGGCAGTTTTGTATCAGTCACTGAAACAAAAAACTCTCCAGGCGTACAGCATTATAGACGAGCTCAAAGAAAAACGTGACCTGACTGAACACATCTCGGAGCTAAAGCAGACGATACAGGACTCGGGTTCTGCAGGAAATATTTCTTTTGCTGATATGGTCAAAAAGGGCTCAAACGATTTCGTTCGACCTAACAACTTAAGCTCAGTGGCTATTTATCCTAACGATAAACTAAAGACCAGTGACGAAACGAAAGACCTTGTGCAAAAATGTATTCGACCTGAGCAAATGAAGCTGCAAGTCCGCGGAGTCCGTAAAACTAAAAATGGAGGAGTTATTGTTAGTACAGAGACAAAAAATGACGCTGAAAAACTCAAGCATGCAGTGCAAGTCTCTACAACCGGACTTACTGTCGATGAACATAATAAGCGCAAGCCCAGGATTGTAATTATAGGAGTGCCGTCTTCCATGGCGGAAAAAGAGGTTTTTAAGTGCATCTTCGAACAGAATGCAGCCGAAAAGTTGCCAGCAATGTCTATGGAATCCTTTTTGACCTTAGTCAGATTAAGTCACAAATCTGGGAAGAAAGATGCCCCGACCTGTAACTACGTGATAGAAGTCCCACCTAACATACGTAAAGCCCTAATAACTCAAACAAGACTTTTCATAAACTGGACTTCTTGTCCTGTTAAGGACTTTACACTTGTAACTAGATGTTACAAATGCCAGCAATATGGACATGCAGCAAAAACATGCAGAGACCCAAATTCAACATGTGGACACTGCAGTGAAGTAGGTCACTCGATGTCGGAATGCCCAAAGAAAGCGGAAACACCAAAATGTGCTACATGCTCGCGCTTTAAAAAGCCTAGTAATCACAAAACGGGAGACACTGAGTGCCCTGCTAGGAAAATAGCAGAATACAGGTACATTAGTTCCGTCGATTACGAGGGAACCTAGGACGCCGCCTATCGAATTGAGTACCTACGTCATGCTAAAGGCTAGACTTCCGTGTTTGCAGCAGACTACTTCGCTGACCCGAATC
The DNA here is from genome assembly GCA_946251955.1 of Acronicta psi. Lineage (NCBI taxonomy): Eukaryota > Metazoa > Arthropoda > Insecta > Lepidoptera > Noctuidae > Acronicta > Acronicta psi. The sequence continues at coordinate 7,910,744 of OX276482.1, read as the reverse complement.
GCCGATTTGTCGCTAACTAAGCAAAAGTTCGCCTACTGTATTAAACAAAAATAATATTATGTGTAGTGTGTAAAACGTAATGCATCATTGACATTAACCTAGTTTACGATACTGCTATGCAAACATTATAATTCAATTATACTAGAGAATATAATATGTAAATTAGTTATAGTAAATATTTATAAATTAATAAATCACTTTCTGTTTCAAATTTTAAGTATGTTAAATATTGTTTAGAATTTCTGTTTATAGGTATAATACTGTTAGCACTTATGTCGCCTGTGACACAGGTTTATCCTAGTACAGGCTCCATATATTGTTGTACTTTTATAATCTCTAAGTTTTATATTGTATTTTTGAAAATTTTATGTATTTCTGAATAAATATTATTATATTATATTATTATTATTATTATTATATTATTGATTAGTCATACTACTGTTAGCGGATAGTATAAAACGTGTAGCCAGGAAGCTAGAGTATAAGTATAGTGTTATATTATTTTATTATTAACATTGTAGCATCTCTGCAACTACCACATCAGCCTGGTGGTCGAAGTGAGACCGCTACGTTTGAGTCTTAGGTTTGACTGTAACCCGAGTTTTGATTCTAAAATGTTTGCTTTTTGTTTTTTCTATAAAATCCTCTATAACAGGTCACTCGCCTCCTATTACAATTATCATTTTATTTTATCATATACCTCTGCCTAACGATGTGTGCAGGCTTGCTTGTATATTTATATTGTATCAGGCTGGTACAAATGTCTCAAAACATGCGTTACATTATCACTATCAAGGATAGTTACATTGCCTGGCATGCGTTTCCAGTATCAGTGCCTCGACCATGAGTTTTTCTCACTAGACTCGCTAGCGACGCCGTAAAATATTTGTATGGAAAACCCTCGCAGCGCCTCTAGCGGTTACGTAAGGAACTAAAATCTGCTATGAGATTACAGCGTTTCGATGCGTAAAAAACCTATCGAAAGTCATTCGATAGAACTCATGGTTGAGGGGCTGATCATAACTTTAGCAGAAACCATTGCAATTTCGGTTTACCACGGATGGGTGGATACCATGGAGAGATATGATATCATATCATTGAAGTAAAGTTCAAATTTCAATCATTAACGGCCTTCATGAATTAGAATGTCTATACAATATTTTTATTTTGACCAACCAATATGTGTGGCTAATGTCGACGCTATAATAAGATAAATAATAATAATAATAATAATTTCGCCATGTTACTTGTACTTATCAAAAAATTTATAGATCCACGTACACCCGAATTAATACATTAGATTTATAATAATAAAACGTATTCTGACAAGTGCAATGGTATGATATCTAAGTACAATATTTCCCTCTCAAAATCCGGTATGTGTACGAAAACATTTGACGCCCGACCACAAACACTTGTTAGAGTGATCACGCTAATAAGATCAAGATATAAAGGTGTGATGTTTATCGTTTTCAGGCTTTCAGTCGTAGACCGGTCGTCGGGCGCGCTTCACGGTTTTCAGGAATTGAGGAAAAGCGCGCGAATTTTCCACTTACGTAGTACTTCGTACTGACGAATTTTGTCAGTTGGTGAACATTACATTACTTTTGTGACGTGATCTTTATGATACTAATTGATACAATTTTAAGTGTTCAGATTTCAGTCCACTTTAGTTAGGATATTTCAACATATTTTTCCAGGAGCCTGGAATCTGCCATGTAGAATAATTTATACATTTTGATCATTTTTATTTATTTATTAGTGTGATTAATATCCGCAGTCAAAATTAGATTTTCCTTTTTATAAATTTTGACTGCAGCAAATACAAGAAACAGTAAATAAAATGCCTGAAAGTGTTATAAGATTGATTTTACGTTACAAGGAATTGATAACATAAAAAAGTAAAATGTCATATTATTCTGTTAGTGGAATAAAAATTACGTCAACAGAATCAAGAAGGCAATAAAAATGAGAGGTGAGTACGACACACAGAATTTTTTTCTACATACAGTGCTTTTCCTGCTGCGGTGTTTCCCGTATGCTATGACATGTTCTTCTTCAAACGAGGCCTAAAAAGAGCTCTGTACCATACACAGTAGGCGGCGGCTCAGCTTTGCCCCTGGCGTTGCTGATGTCCATGGGCGGTTGTTACCACTTACCATTAGGTGGGCCACCTGCTCGTCTGCCACTGTAGGCAATAAAAAAAAACGCACAATCCCGACAAAAACTCAAATTGATTCATGATGCAGTGTAACTTTGATACGAGAGCCAGCGCACTCCATCAAACCTTGATGGAACACATCTACCTAATTTTTAAATTATAATGATTATTTATTATTCGATGTGCTTTACACCTTTCTTGTCAAATCTTTCACGGGTGCATACCAAACAAGCCCTCAGCATAATAGTATGAATATTACAGGAAGGAACGGATACAGAACCAAAAAACAAATAAAATATTTTAAAGGTAATAATTAATTGGATTTATTTTTATATAATTGTTAGTTTTAAATGTCATCATCAACTCATTAATCGTGCCACCGCTGGACACGGGTCTCCTCTGAGAGTGAGAGAGAGTGGTTAGGCAGAGTCTAAAAAGCTGGCCTAATGTGTAGTAATAAATTAGAAGTTAAATTTTCGTAACGATAATTTTCATTTTATGCACAGGTAATGTAGGGACAGTGAATGTACGATTATAAAATAATTTATAATTACATAAATTGATGATTAAGTTGTTAGAATCGTAAAAATAAAATAAATTGCATGGTATAACAGCTAGGTCACGTGAGTGCCCCCCGCCGCCGCTTCAGCCGCGGAGGTGTCATCGACAGTATTGTTCGAAAATAAATGTTGTGACTATGTGAAAATAAATTACCCGAGCAAAATGCATTGTTTTGACTAACTTGCTTCTTTATTAAATCAAGTTAGAACGTTGAAAACAGATAGTACAAAAAAGATAACACTTGATAAAAATAATTTGGTTAGTAATGAAAATAATTAGTATCATCATTATAATCATAATAATTGTTTTGATTAATCAAGTTCAACTGCAATCGACGGCAATATTGTGTACGGCATTAGTGACATTCGCGCCGCGAAACTTTGTGGAAATAGCATCACTACTTGGCGCACCTTAATTATCCCATGGTATAATTGCATTTTGCTAACCGGCCAGATTTTTTGGAACGATACGTATCTCGTATTTGAATTTAAATGAAAACAACATACCATACGACTTAATGTTACCTTAATCAAAAACATTTAGGCGTGCTTTGATTCGAATATAAAGTCAATTTAGATGCTCTCAACATTTTACAGAAACGCGTCGGTGTATTCGTATGATAACAAAATTTGGAATGACACGATCTTTTCGTGAAGTAACTAAGTTTGTACATACACATTAAAATGTTATTTTTACTTAAAAGTATGTTAACCCATACAAACTTCAAACGCAGACGTACTGTTTGCTTGTTAGTCATGAGTAATGTCAACACTTGTTACCGTAAATGAGGAAAACTTTGATCAGGACTTCATCCACACAGACGCACTTTTCAACGAGTAAAAAAGGTTATTAGTATTCGATTTTCATTACCTATAATTTAAGTTGTTATTGCTTTCTAACTGATGATAACGAGTTTCTGAGAGAGAGACGAGGTTTCTGAAACTAATTCAACAAAATTTTGATAACCTTTCCGTATATGTTGACCGTATATCGTTGCATTAACAGATGCTATTTATGGTATTATACGATAAAAAACTACATTTTGCGATAAAGTGGTCATCGTAATGAGTAAATATTGTCGTCGCGATCACGCTGGATGGGTGACCCAATAGGCTCATACGCAATAAAAAGGCATTCTGAATACAAGAAGCCTTTTACAGAACACTTGACTACTAATGTAATCTAACTGAAAATGAATAATTTTAGCGATAGACGGGGGATCACAAGCAAAAATTTTATCTACTACTCGATTCCATTTGGAAATTAATCGCTCTGTCGAAGGTCGACGGGGAGTTGTCTCTTTGTCAGGCTGAGTTTGACAGGCAGAAATCAAATCAAAACGGGATCTAGTTATATGTCCTCAGTCCTCAATTTCACTGTATAACCTTTAAATCTTTTTGGATATAAATATATCCACATTACTAATTGTCTTCCTCATTCGTTGTGCTGCTACCACTGGATATCGCCGAGTATCTAATTCTTTGGTACGACATGCACGTTGGGCAAAGAGCAGATATGGGATGTTGGCATAAAAATGGGTGGGCCTGGGCTTGTGCAGTGGTGAATGCCCTTATTATTTTAGATTACGTTAGAATCTTACGTCCAATATCTAACGGTTAGATATTTGTAACATTAGTTACTTAAGTACTATAGTCATTGTTACCATCCACACATTCCACTATCCGCAACTTTTTATATTATGTTCTTTTATCTTTTAGCCGTCGGCATAGCCTTAACCACCGACTCGCCCTTACATAAGAAGCATTCCTATCTCGTCCCCTAACGGCGAGCCTCTCTTAATTACCCGTGCCAATGCCACAAGAGTGCATTCTATCTACGAACTCCGGATCTATTATACTATAAATATCCAAGAACTCTGTAACGTATTTTTTTCATAAGAGTTGAGCTTCATGATAGTTGAGTCGAACCACCGCTCTTAATTGTTCATTATAATGTGTACTGTGTATATATTGTATTTTAAGTCACCACTTTGCACTAGTAACACCCTCAAACTGCGTATGTAGAGCAACCTCTCCAAGTACTCTCTTGGATCACTCCTCATTATCTTCCTTCCTCTTCCAATATATTTGGGGACCACACCATACGTCTCTCTCAGCCGACTTCCCATTACTTTCTTCCATCGGTACCATACTCTGTCACACTTTTCCGTTTCTTCTTCAGTCTCCCTCTCTCTTTTATGTTCTTCAGATCCCTCATTAATTCATAATTCGTTTCCATTTAAATACAAATATAATTATGTAGGTATACTTAATACTATGTACTTGACAATGTGGTTCCCGGTAATCGGAAACAAGCAATCTTACAATTGCTCTTATTGAGTATCGATGTCAGTCTCAGGGTAATTGGGTTGCGGAAAACGTAGAGATAAAGATGATACTATGAAGAGTAGGTAACAATACCGGTAAAGTGGATCATATCTACATGTTAAGTTAAGCAACGATTAATCAGTAATATAGACCATACCGATTTCAACAGAGATTTTATTTCCATAAGCAACTTTTTTCCAGAATCAACTTTACAAATTCGCTAATATGCTGCATGAAGTTGAAGATGTTGAGGAGTTGAACTCTTTAATAAATATCTTTGTTATAGACAAACGACTGTAATGGAACGTATAATAAACAAAAGAAGGTCATTCAGAAAGTGCAATACAAAATCGAAAGCCAGTTTCGAATTCATCATAACCAAATTTTCTGTTGTATGAGATCTATTTTTTTGGGTCACATATTCGCCCCGTCCCCACGTGTCTCACTGTCGTATACAGACATTTTTTTTCGGCGAATAGATATAAATCATAAAATAAATCTTTTGAAAAAATTACAACTAAGAATAATAATAGGATGGATTCTATTGTCCCTGCCGACAATAGACGTCGGTCATTTACAGGACATTTACGGCATCTCTTACTGGTGTTCCTAGTAGTCAAGGGCTGCATAAAGTTCTCGACTTTCCCAAAAATAGGTATTACACGCCCTTGCCAAAAGCACAACAGAGAGAGGCTAACAGGAAAAATGCCTATATCGTCCCACTAACCAACTAAACATGAGAGCGTTAATTGAAAAAAAGTCATCTTATGCAGACTAGACAGAGCCTCCCTTACGCCTGTAACTATTTTGGTTTCGAGACCTACACCCTCAGTTCGTCGGTATGCACACATTACTGTAAAAACCCAACTACATTTTGCTCGACCCAGGGATCGAAACCAGAACTTCTACTTAACGAGGTACCTACTAAACAATGAATATAATAAATCATCATTAACATGCAACGACTACCAGTGCCCTCTGTGCATCTTGTTTGAGCCCGTCTTAATTGAGTTTTCCCGTTTGAGATTTTTTTGCCCTAACGGCCATTGAGCTGTATATATCAGCAGTATACTCGATGCACTAGACCACAGACCTCGTCTTTGAGTAAGCAGAAGAGGCAATGCGTGGGGTATACTAGGGTACACTAGTGCATCGAGTATACTGCTGATCACCAATTCACCAGGTCGTGGGTTCCATTCCCACAGGACACTAATATTTAGTTGCGAATTTGTGATCTTTTCATTCCCGATTTCATTCTGGAAATAACAAGCATAGCTCTTCATATTGTTGAGCTATGTTTATGCTATCACTGGTAATACACACCGGTTGATACTTTTGTATTAGAGTACTATATATATATAGCCCAGTGGAATGTGAAAGAACTCGCCGGTCATATCTTGCATATACCCATAAAATGTCATATCCTGACTAATTAATAGATGCCAAACCGAAACCGAGGTTAAGGAAATTCCCACGGGATTAGGAAAAGAGATCAACACGGGTAACACTGTGAGCCAGGTAATATTATTATGGTCTAATATTAAACACGATAAAATTCCCAGATAATTAGATAACCGAGAGTAAAGCGGGGTTTGACGAAAGTGACCTTTGGAGTTTGATCAAAATTACCTTAAAGGAGACTGACCATTACAGTGTACCGTATAGGAATAGCCACGTGTAGGATTACATCGCACATTTATTCATTGCGCTACTGACCTAGCAGAAGCATTTTTTCATAATGTAAATTGATTCACTATTAATTTTATGTGAGTATTGATAATAAATGAAAATGTGTAATAGGAAAAATCTTTGGGTTGGAATTTGGCTAAGCTTGAAATTTAGCATTGTAGGTTATTGGACTGCCATATCAAACTGAACGATTTCCTCAACGGCGCGCCGTTTGAAGTTAACTCCTTAGCTTAGCTTACCAATCCACAAATCTTATTCTGGGAGGACCCTTGCGTAACAGTTGGACGGTAAAAATGGGTTGATAATGCAATTAAGTTTTATAAGCTACTAAATTTTAATGAACATTTTCGAAATCATACCTCTTACAAAGTTTATCTATCACTTTCTTATACAATAGTTGTATCGTTGCCATTGTGGTCCAATTAGTAGTTGGGATGTCAGTCTAAAATATACAGCAAACTTCAGTAGAGTTCCGTTAATTTCACTATTCATTCATTTGATTACGTCATCGTATTTGAAAATACCTATAGAAACTCGGTAATTGCCTCGTGCTGCGAATATCGGGCTACATAACCTTTGAGAGATTTCACAAAGGACTATTGTAGCTACACTACTCGGCTTCGGCTTCAGTTTCGAGCTAAGGAGTTAACTCGGTTCCCAAGGCTAATGAAGGATGATGTAACTTTTCTACGAGTATATTAGGTACGAAAAAAAATCGGTATACACTTTCAACGATCTGTTGTTTTCTACAGCCGACGCTTGAGCGCATCATTGCAAATGCAAGACCGGTTGTTTTTACCATTCTGCTGAAAGTGATGTAACCTGTATATAATAATTATGTCCTTTCCTATGTCTGCTCGTAACTACGCCACGGCTCAATCTATTTTAATAGATGAGACGTCATTAGATTCGGTCTTCATGGCACGAGTGTCACTGGCAAAAAATCTCATAATGGCAGATTTTATGCGTTTTAATAATGTGCGGGCTATAATTTTATTGAAATATATTTTTTTTGTGTCTCATCATTTCTCATTTCGAATGATCATTTACTGATCTGATGCTACTGATGGTTGGCGCTCTTTGGGGGAGGCCTACGTTCAGCAGTGGACGGCAATAGGCTGATATGATTTACTGATCAGCCGAAGTGAATTTAGCTGTTTGGTGGTGCAATATTTAATAATTATTATACAATTTATGACCTAATCAATATAATTTGGGAATTCAAACAGATATCTTCAGTCGCGCCAAATTATGCCGTAATGGCGCGCTATTTTCCTATGCAATACGTACTGTGTACTGGGCTATTTTCAATGTAGTGTTAACTATAGCTAGGTACTTATTATTGGAAGGTCGAGCTGTATGATACTCTGTAAAATGGTCTGTCACGAATATAATGTTTAGAGAAAACATTGACATCTCACGTATGTGTTAATAAATGCCCATAAATAGTCATCTAAATGGGGATATTGAGAGTAAATTAGCAACGAAATAGATGTATTGGTTAGGAGGAAAAAACAGGCTTATCACAAGAATATGAGCAATTTAGGATTTCATATTGCTTTTTTACCCGACGAAAAACCGGAGGAGGTTCTCAATTCGGATTTTTATATTTTTTTATATTAAGAGTGGCAATACCTAACGTTTTAAGCGAAGCGATGCGAAGACCAAAGAGGAATGTATGTTCGCAGATTTTTCTGTCAATTGTTTAATTTAAAAAAAAAATGTTTAAAAGGTCATACATACTCCCTCAACGGATTTACGTAAATTTGAAAGATAATTCCACCTCTTAGGGTAACAAAGGGATGATTGATTTTTATCTACCTACTGAAATTTCACCTGTGAAAGAATTGTTGTGAAACTTGGCACACATGTAGGTATATATGTAGTTCTAATGACCCTGAGTTGATCCGATGATGGAGACAAAAGACAGATGAAGGAAGGAAACTAATGAAAGGAAGATTAGTTTGGGTTAAGGGTGCGCTGGTACCATAAAGTTTGATGTATAAAGTCCTTCGGGAGCACTACCTTAATGAAATGGTTGGGTGGTAAAATAATCTTTACAATGTTGGCAATCAATCCAATGACAAAGGCCACTAATAGATTGATTAAAGGAAGAAGGCAAGTACTCAAAGTGCTCACAAAATGATGAGCCCTGCCCGGAGTGTACGTCTCGAGTGTCGTAATTACATCATGATTTCTAATAGAACCTATCGAAGCATTTAGCTACATATTGGTGGGGAATAGTACCGGTACCAACAATATTCACTACATCACAGGTTCTCAAAATTAGAAAGAAAGAAAAGTTTATTTCTTTCTTCTTTCTAATTATACGCACGTTCCATTAGAACATAAGCAAAATTTGTATATAAAACAAATTAGACCAAAAACCATCTCGCGTCTCCTTACTTTCTGTGTCTAAAACATTGGCAAATTGGTGACCCCCGATGCATGGCTAACTTGAAACAAAACTTCATGAACGCGGTATAGACAGCAAATTGAAAAAGTGAAACTCAACAAAAATGGAGAGGAAGAGAGAGTTGCTTGGAGTATATTATGAGTCAGTCAAGCATCTTCGAAGGTTAATCAAATGAAGAGAATTTTCAATTTTCACAGATCATCGCCCTTCGACTTAAACGCATTATCCCAAAAACCATCATTAACGATACGCTACGGCGAGTACCACCAATATTCAACACATAGGCGGAAGTGACAATAGTGTTGCTGACGCACTATTACGTATAGAATAAATTGATATGCCATCACCGATAATGATGATGATTTAGCAAGATGCTAACTTAATGACAAAGAATGAATAAGATTTCGTGACAGTAAGTACTTATATGAAGCTTAGGGGCTTTCTTCTTCAGCCTACTGATGTTTTTCCTCCACTTAACTAACATGTCGCAAAATGCGACCCAGATAACCAACTTTTCAAGAAGATTGACTTATTTTGAAGATCAGCACCTCGATATTGTTGGAAGAAATATTAAATAACGATAGATTGTTGTACTTAATCACCAACAGACCCCCGAGCCAAATTAACCCGACACTATACCGAAGATATCCCGGACATCAGCCTGTACGAGATTAGGATGGCCTTGAAACAGCTGAAAAACAACAAGGCGCCGGGTAACGACGGAATTACAACGGAGCTTCTGAAAGCGGGTGGAACACCGATACTTAAAGTCCTTCAGAAGCTATTTAACTCTGTTATACTCGAGGGCACAAGGCCAGAGGCATGGAACAGAAGCGTGGTGGTGCTTTTCTTCAAAAAAGGAGATAACACCTTATTGAAGAACTATAGACCCATCTCGCTTCTGAGCCATATCTACAAGTTGTTTTCAAGGGTCATCACGAATCGTCTCGAGCGCAGGTTTGATGACTTCCAGCCTCCCGAACAAGCCGGTTTCCGAAAAGGTTTTAGTACCATAGACCACATCCATACGCTACGGCAGATTATACAGAAAACCGAGGAGTATAACCTGCCACTTTGCTTAGCGTTTGTGGACTATGAGAAAGCCTTCGATTCGATTGAAACTTGGGCGGTGCTGCAATCTCTGCAGCGGTGCCACATTGACTATCGGTATATCGAAGCGTTAAAGTGCTTATACAAAAACGCCAATATGTCGGTCCGAGTACAGGAACAGTGTACGGGAGCAATTCCATTGCAAAGAGGTGTTAGACAGGGGGATGTCATTTCCCCGAAACTGTTCACCACCGCAATGGAAGATGCCTTCAAGCTACTGAAGTGGAAAGGATTCGGCATCAACATCAATGGCGAGTATATCACTCATCTTCGATTTGCCGACGATATCGTAGTCATGGCAGAATCGCTGCAAGAGCTCAGCACAATGCTCAATGACCTCAACAGAGTTTCCCAGCAGGTGGGTCTTAAAATGAACATGGACAAGACGAAAGTCATGTCAAACGCCCATGTCATGCCTATCCAAATATCCGTTGGGAGCTCTGCTCTCGAAGTTGTCGACGAGTATGTCTATCTAGGACAAACCGTCCAGCTAGGTAGGTCCAACTTCGAGAAAGAGGTCACTCGTCGAATCCGACTCGGCTGGGCAGCGTTCGGGAAACTTCGCAATGTCTTTTCGTCATCTATACCACAGTGCCTCAAGACAAAAGTCTTCAACCAGTGTGTGTTACCAGTGATGACATATGGCACAGAGACGTGGTCACTCACTATGGGCCTCATAAGAAAGCTCAAGGTCACTCAGCGAGCTATGGAACGAGCTATGCTTGGTGTTTCTCTACGCGATCAAATCAGAAATGAGGAGATCCGTAGAAGAACCAAAGTGACCGACATAGCTGAAAGGATTAGCAAGCTAAAGTGGCAGTGGGCGGGGCACATAGCTCGTAGAACCGATGGCCGCTGGGGCAGAAAGGTTCTCGAATGGAGACCACGCACCGGAAAGCGCAGCGTGGGACGGCCTCCAACGAGATGGACCGATGACCTGGTAAAGGTCGCTGGAAGTCGCTGGATGCAGGTAGCATGCGTCCGGTCCCTGTGGAAGTCAATGGGGGAGGCCTTTGTTCAGCAGTGGACCTCTTTTGGCTGACATGATGAGTTGTACTTAATGGCCGGAAGTGTTTCCTGTTCAAGATCACAGCCGAAGCGGTAACTGGCACATTACATGAGGAATGGATATTAAGATTCAGATGCCCATTAGGTACGCAAGATCAAGACAATTCGAATCAATTAGGACGACGCCATACCAACCACAATCAAAGTGCTTATGGTTCGAAAATCTCTAGGCAAATGCATTATTACTTTATATTCTCTGGATCTTCTATTCAATGCCTCTAGTATCTATCAAGAGGGGACGGTCACTCACTTTGGGCAAGACTGGACTTGATTCTGTCAAGTGTCACAACAAACAACCTTTGCTAGTAGATACAATCTTCATATACAAAGCAAACATTTTTCTCTATGCAAGGATGGAAACCGCGACCCCTGGCGCAGGAGTCGATTGCTTTGTAATTTTCGGGTGGCTTGGGGGCTTTTACAAATAACTACCGATTACAACTATTAATTTTGTCACAAAAATAACATTGGGGATCAACAACAAATAATTAATAAATGAGATGAGAACTATAAATAAATCATTAGTTAATTATCATCGTATTACAAATGCAAACAGGATGTTACGTGTAGGTATAAAAACTAATGATAAGTATAATTGATAGCTTAATTACATTTTTAACTTTAAGCGACAAATTCTAAGTAGTCATAACGTTAAATGATTCATTTTTATAGAGCAACTGTACCTAATGATTTACAATAACATTTGTCTAGTCGATAATATATCTGCCAATATGTCCATGTCGTTTATACAGAGTGGAGATCACAATATTATGACAATAATCGAGACTACAACCTAAGCCAGTCTAAAGAAGCACTATAAAGTAGAAATTGGTAATTATAACCAAAAATAATAAGTCATCTTTCCTCAAGTTTGTCAGATCATCACTTTAGTTTGTATTGAAAGTAATGATTTTTTTTTGTTTATAATTACCATTTTCTTCTTTATGATGATAATGATGATTGGTTCCGTCGGTTTCGGTCACGGAGATCGCTTTATGGACTGTTATCGCTGCGCTGGGTTCGCTTACGGCTTAGGTAGCCACAGTCAGCCATTTTGTTTTTTCTTGTTTTTTACTTTATAGTGCTTTTTTAGACTAGCGTAGGTGGTGGTCTCATTTATTGCTGCATTGTCGTCTCCACTTGTATTGTTTGTATAATCATTGGTGATCCCGACGCGATTCTTTTTAACCGGTTTTAATGTGGAGTTTATTTAAAATAACTTAGGGATAATATAATTACAAATTAATACTTTTCCTATAAGGATCTTCACTGTCTTATTTTAAAAAAAACTAGTTATTTTTTAGAAGGAAAATATCGGCTGGCGGGCAGAATTCGAACTACTAAGCCACTAAGCTTTGACCACTAAGCGGCGGCTTAGTGTTCAAAGCGTCTGGTGTACCGCACCAGAAGACGCAGGTTCGAATCCGGCCCGCCAGCCGAGTTTTTCCTTCATTAAAAATAACTAGCATGGAAAATGCTTAAAAAATACAAAGAGATAATAAAAAAACTACACAAAATAAAAGCACGACTTGATGATTATTTAGATAATTAGAAATTATAATTATGCGAGTATAAAACATGATCTTTTTTATAACAATTAAGATATTGAATTAAACTAAAAATACACCATTTTGATATTTATTTAAAAAAAGAGATCAATGACCAGTATTTATTAACTTGGAACAACTTGGAAGTTAACAATAGAATAACTACGTCATTTTATGGTTCAGGACGGGCCATATTTTGCCTATTCTTCTTAAAGAATGTGCTTTTTTTACTATCCACTTCTTAGTTTGCCGAATCTGTTGCTTTGTCTTAAGGAAAAAACGTCTGGTGTGCACGTTTGTCTGTGTAATTATACGCCCGAGTCGAGTATCTACGATTCTATAGAAGGGGTTTTTTCGTTGTAATATTTGGCTTGTGATTCTCTCTATTCTTTAATTTGTTTTCGAGTAGATAATAGAGATTAAGCATTTGGTGTGCACGTGTATTGGCGGGCACTAGTTGCCTACCTGAAAATTAGTGATGCTATAAGTAGTTCTTCCAGCTTGTTCATCTCAGCGTACCTCTTTTAGGGGAGGATTTAGTTTACTAGTGGCTTCTCATCCTGCATAAAATATTCCTTACCCCAGGCTATCTAGAATAATCATAGATATTGTGGTGTTCAGTCGACTCCGTGAGCCCCTAGAAAAGGGGATTTTCCTGACCGACAGCGTGTAAAGTCTGCCAACAAAATCTTTCGTGGTAGACTACAACCTAACCCCTCCTGGTCCTGTGTCGAGCAGAGGGGTAGTGACTGGGTAGATGAGTGATAAGGTTTTTTATTTGCACCAGCACTGTGAGCCAATGTTGTTGTGGTGGATTATGACGTGCTCTCTCATTCAGAAGAGCTTTATGCAACAGTAAAATTAATAATTCACGCACATATTACTTAAGTTTATTTTTTGTCTAATGATTGTCCTTGTACTACTTGTACTCATATGTCGATCTTTACCTTCAAATATCTCGGTACCCGCATTGCGGGTACCATGTTACTAACATTTTTTGTTAGTTTTGTGTCCTCTACCCATAAGTACTACAATGATAGTACGCCGCGATTTCGTAAAAAATCAAAATGGCGACGGGTCGATATGCCAGCTTCCATACAAAAAAGTTCAAACCCTTTTGTATGAAATTATCTGCCAAGTAATTTAGCCGGTACTTACCAGGAGGTTGTAAAACAGGCCCCAAAAATCATAGAATTGTCAATGGGTGGTCGTTATGGTACGTGTAGTAAAGTAACGGACATAGTTAAAATAATTTAAGGGCCTATTACGACCGACGACGAGTTAGGACAGCTTACTGATAAGTTCGTCTTGAGGTGAGGTGAGAGGTGGTGAAACAGGCCCTAAAACTTGTATTCTATTTTGTCCTCAGTAATCTCGAAGGCGCTGGTACTGTTCAGTGTGGTGACAGTGGTGACTCCTGGACTCCAGTTCCGCGGGAGGAACACTTCTAACGCTACAGGGAACAAGCCCTGCTCGCTTGGAGAGTACACTGCCAGGGCCCATTGTGTACAGTCACAGCACCGTCTCATCTGTAAGGATGGCTTTGCCAGCTACTGGATAAGAGGAGTACAGTAAGTAAAAGTGTTACATCATCTGTACTAATATTATAAAGGGGAAAGATATTTTGTTTGGATTGAATAGGCTCCGAAACTAAAGGACCAATTTGAAAAATTATTTCATCGTTGGGAAGGTAGAAACTACACTATCCCCGGGTGAAATAGGGTATAATTTATAAGAAATACTCAGATCACGCGGACGAAGTCGCTGGCGGAAAGCTAGTTTAAAATATTTGCAGACATTATTGACTGGATTTTGACGGGACTTTCGAGTGGAAAAGTCCCAAAATATTTTAATAATAGTACCAGGAGCGAAGCAAAGGGCGGGTCACTTTCGGATAAAATCTTGAAATTATTGTTTAATATGATTAAAGTATCGGCCTTAGGTACTAGATTTATTGGATTTTTCCACTAAATCAACATTTCAATGTACCCACGTTATTTCAATTTCGTAGTAGCAGCTAGGAGTTTATGGTTGGGGTTTGTTTCCGAATAATGGCTAAAATACTCGCATGCTCGCTTATATGGGACCTAGAAATACGTATCACCCAAACTGTGTTTGTATACCTACATTATATACCTGAGAAATGTGGGTTTACATATAAGTACATCTCTAAATCATTCCTCGGGGAATACAGGTGGTGGTATGTTTATAATAAAAATAATATAATAATACATCTTTATTTTAGGCAATTAACCCATAGTAAACAAAATAAATAAATAAAATCTTTATTTAAATTCTTTTACAAAGAATGAAACAGTTCTTCAACAGTTCTTCAACTTCAACAATTATAGTTATAAATTTTATAAAAATTACGTATCGTACACAATTTTATTTCCTTTCTTTGACTTACTTGGTCCTTTCTATTTAAAAGACCACACGACTGTGGTTTCTATCTCTTTTGAGTTTATTTTAACGTTAAAGTTGTGTTAATTACGTTGACTCGTGTGAATACAATTAAGTATTAACAAAAACGTCTTATTATTCACACATTTTCAGTTTCTCCTTTTTCGTTTTTAAATGCCTAAGAAAAAAATTATAGGTAATCAAAATAAATAACGAATTGAAAACCGAACCAGGAAAACGAAAACACACACACAAGTTTACGTTTTCCCCATTTCGACTAATACCAACATAGAAAAGAAATCCGATATATCCATACTAATATTATAAAGAGGAAAGATTTCATTGTTTGTTAGTTTGAATTGAATAGGCTCCGGAACTACTTACCGGAACGATTTAAAAAAAATTTCGCCATCTTTATTGAGTACGTAACTATTGTTTTATAAGAAAGAGGTACTCAGACCACGCGAGCGAAGCCGCTCTGGCGAAAGCTAGTACCTACCTAATATTACAACATTACTGCAATAAGTATTTTAGCTTTAAGCCTTGCAACTAACCTTACTATTGAACGTTACACGGCCACGTTGTTTAATATTTTCAACTTTCAGTCAAGTTACTTTTCCGTAGTCCGAAACACGCGTTTATCTGTAACGGTATCTATTTACCTGTGAAACTTTGCTGTCGTTTGCATTCGTCCCTTCCCGTCACTCGCCAGGGAAAACGACACTTTGACGTCATTGCCGGCACGTCTATTCGGTACGTTTCATTATATTACGTATTTACGTCATGCACCCCTCACTACGACAAATGAGTTTGATTGTTTCGAACTTCTGAAAAGGCCTACATAAATATATCATGCTTTATTACTTTCCAAAGGCATAGTTAAATACGTACCTACCTGATCTCGATATCTTTTTAAAAAAAACCTTTACCAATTTATCGACAATAGGCGCTCGCCATCGATCGAAGGATTTTATTATATAAATTCAATAAGAAGCCGTAAAGTGCTTTACAATAATTGATATTATGTTGTTACTTAGCTGTCTATCAGTGCCTTGCGTAACTCGCTACATAAGTCATGTTATTATGTATGTGAACTGTGGCTCTTTCTTCAAAAGGCCATTTCAGATTTTGCCCTACGTTGTTTAACTCGCATATCCTATATATTCTACGATTGTCTGGACTTTAAAAGAGACCATGATTCTCTGTTTCTTTCAGAGTTTCTTCTCAGAGGAACAAGCCAGCGCCATCTGGTATTTAAAAAAATATATGACTTGTAAAAGTGTCTTTAAAGGATCTACTTACAGAAATAAATATAATTTAATTATCGTGAAATTAAATTATATTTATTTCCTTTCAGAAATTTATTTTTTACAAGAGAATGCATGCAGTAACGCATTACGTTCAGTTCATTTTTTTTAAAGGAGGTCATCGAAATCGGCCCACATCGAAATCGGCCCAAATGATGTACCGAAGGTACACTTATTGGAAAAATACTCTGTATTACGCTGGTTAAAACTCTAGACGTACTTTTTTTAAATGTTGACTGGGAGATGTGAAAAAACTTTTAATTTGAGAAAAATCACGCCATTTAGGCATACTTATGTTTCGTAATGATTTCATAGTAAAAACTATCAGGGTCAGTTTCGGAATGTCAAACGCATGCCATTACGGCCAATTACGGCAGATCAGTTTCATAGTGATTTCATGGTAAAACTATCAATTTGACAGCTGTCATGTACCTCCGGTACAAATTTGGGCTGAGTTGTATGGGCTTTTGATGACCTACTTTAATCGCTGAATGTTGATCTAACCAGGCTTCAGTTAAAATTTTGTATTTTTGTTGTAGGCGAGAGATAACGCATCTTCGAATACTGAACTGGCCTGGGAAGTGCTTCAACATCGCACGACTCCAGTATCATTATCCAGAGCTTCTTGTGTTGGAATTCATCAATTCTACGAGTCTGACCAATTTCAAGGGACACTTTAGCGCTGTGACCAAGATTGAGGTTTGTATTTATTTTTTCAGCGTACCGACCCAACACTTAGTTGATCCAGTATTCTGTTACGCACACGTCATTTATTGTAACAGTCATGAGATCTGCAATTTGAATAGAGCCGAGAGAGCTCGACAAAGTGTTCACTTTGCTGTAAGAATCTGCATACAACAGAGATCAAACTCAATCTCGTGCTCAAAATTAAATGAGAATAAGTGAATCTACATTTTCTGATTAAACTCTTTCTACTTTCATGTGTCTGAACAACAACATTACTAAAGTTAAAGTTTTTATCTTATCTACTTACTTATCAGTTATCAATTAGGCTGTCACTGAACCGTACCGAACTCTATATGAAACATCCTTTGCGCCGGCATCACGGTTGAAAGCATTCTCATTCAGTTTTAAAGCAGGTATTATCTTAGTTTAACCTTTGCGATACGCAATACGGATTGTATAAATACTATTGTATAATACATAAATACATAATATAATATAAAATATTATTGATCCGTGATTATGTTCAGATAAGCGACACATTATAAACATCCGTGATCAAAAATATATGTGGAACTGGAAAACTCTTTACTTGCTCGCTTGCCTCCTCTTCTATAAAGAAAATTCTCACTCATTATAATAATTTAAATTTATTTTAATCAATTTATGCTTAATCCATCCTAACCCATATCACATACATACCCATATATCTATACATAAATACAATAATAAAATAAGTATATAAAAACTACTTGCATAATAATTATTACAGTTTTTAAATAAACAATATTGGTTTACTGGTTTATTTTTTTGTTTATTATTTAATTAAAAAAAAAACTTACAGGGACCTCCTTTTACTGATGTTAACTTTGCGGAGACTCGACCAAGACTGACTCACAAGTGTTTTTTTTTTTTTTTTTAGGACGGATGTAGATTCTAGCTCAGGAGCTTTAGAATCTTAACCGGGCTTGGTGGCGAGGCACCTTTTGTGCCTCCAGCCATGGACACTTATAAACTAAGCAACCGCAGCTAAGGGCGTCCCCTAACGGGACTCGGACCTCGGCTTAGGGCGTTGCTGGGGGGACAGCTAGGGACAGCTGGATCTGGGTTGAAATTATTTAGGGACGAATTTAAAACTACTGGCTCGGCGCGGGCCGGCTCGAGCAAGGGACGGGGAGGGGTACCGTTTCGGGGTCTTCGCGACGGGCCTCGCCGGCGAGGACGGTAAATCGGATGGCGTCGAGCCTGTTTGAGTGCTTCTTGTGCTACGGTAATCGGGTCGTCAGGGTAAGTGAGTGCGTGCCTTGGGCGGCGCACTCTACTTATCAGAGAGGGTTTGTAGTCTACGCTACTGACTACTAGGCGGTTTGGGTGGAGGGGGGCCTGATCGAAATAACGCTTGGAGGCGCGTTTCATGTACTGCTTGATGGTAGGCAGTTTTAGGTCGAGGTGGAGGTCCCTATTGCGCACGAACCACGGGGCGCCCGTGGCTTTGCGCATAAAACGGTTTTGGAGGGTCTGCATCCTACGGATTGCGGGACTTTCAATGTGAGCGAATACGACGCTCGCATAGGTCATGATGGGGCGAATACACATCAAGTAAATTCTCACCTTGTAATTAAGGGAGAGTTTACTGCGTGCGTTGAGTATGCCGTGCAGGCGGCCGAGAGCGAATGCGGCGCGCGAGCGCACCGTCTTTATGTGCTCTCGGAACGAGAGTCGGTGATCGAGAATCACGCCCAGGTATTTGGCTTTCGGTTCCCAAGGGATCCGTTGGCCGAATAGGGAGATGGGTTGGGCTTGAGTGGAAAGATTGGAACTCTTGTGGAAGAGAACCGCTGCGCTCTTGGAGGGATTCACCTCAATTCTCCATTTCCTGAACCACTTTCCGAGGGCAGTGACCGAGGTTTGGAGGACTTTGGTGATATTTGTTAGGCTAATGCCGGAATAATAGATGGCCGTATCGTCAGCGAATAGGGCCAGCTGTGACTTTGAGCTCTTGGGAATATCGCTGGTGTACAGCGTGAAAAGGAGCGGAGAGAGCACGGAGCCCTGAGGGACCCCGGCTCGGATAGGATGAGGGGACGATAGCGTACCACCCTCAATGCGATAGCGAAAGGTGCGGTTTGACAAGAAGTCTCGAATGATGAGCACGAGACGATCCGGCACATTGAAGGAATACAGCTTGTATATCAAGCCGTTGTGCCAGACTTTGTCAAAGGCTTTCGCCACGTCGAAGAAAAGCATGCCAGTCGTCATACCGCGTTGGAAACCAGCACCGATATGTTCGACTATGCGATGCACTTGGTGGATGCAAGAGTGTTTGGTACGAAAGCCAAACTGCTCGTCGGGAATGAGATTGTGGGATTCGGCAAAGTCCTTTAGTCGGGCATAGATTAGACGCTCATAAATCTTCCCTAGGACATTAAGAAGACTTATGGGGCGATAACTGGACGGCTCAGTCCTGGGTTTGCCGGGTTTGGGGATACCGATGACGGTGGCTTCTTTCCACGATTGTGGGAAGATGTTATTTTTTAGAGCCGCATTGAAGATGGCGGTCATTAGAATAATGAGGTGGGCGGGGAAGAGCTTTACCACCTTGTTGGTGATGCCGTCTGATCCGGGGGCTTTCCTGGGTCGTAAATTCTTAATGATTTTCTGGACTTCGTCCACAGTGACAGGGGGGACGGAGTCGTCTGGGTCGGGGTCAGGGTGGGAGGAGGGGGCGGGACTTACTGGGGCCGTAAGATTATCGGGGGATAGAGAGAGGGTGACTCTACGTTCGACTTCGGCGTTCACCTCGTCTAGGTGGGCCTGGTCTACAGGTAGAGTGCTGGGCGAGCATTGTGCCTCTAGACTGTCGGCTAGGCATTCGGACTTTTCGTCATCATCAAAGGCCGGCCTTTGATTTGGTCGATTCAGAGGGGGCATGGTGGAAACTTGGTCGGATTTGAGTTTCCTAGTCAGATGCCAGAAGGCCTGGTGGGTGGGCTCCAGGTCCTTCAGCAAGTTGTCCCAGCGGGCCTCGCGCAGCTCACTTATGCGTTCCTTTACAGGCTGTAAGTTGCGCATGTGAGTGCGGTTCGGCTCGCAGGGAAAACTATCGTACGCTCTGATAGCCGCGTTTTTCTCCGTCATCAGCCTTCGCACATCCTCCGGCAGATTCCAGCGGTCATCAAGTTCCTCTGGAATCTGTCGCGAACATTCGTTCAACACGGATTGTACGTGACCGGTGAGGGAGTCAATCGCGCCCGTCGCGTCGGCTACTGACAGTAATGAGTCGGGGATGGCGTCCAGGTGAACGGATGAAGTCGACTTAAGGCGTTCCTCGAGTTTACTCCAGTCCGTTATCACCTTTGTTGGAGCGGGTTGACCTGGGTCTAAGGGATCTGTTCTAGGGCCTAGTTTGATGACCACAGGTCGGTGGTCGGAGTCGAGCTCTTGTAGCGTCTCCAAGGAGCGCAAACCTAGGTTTACGTTCTTTAAGAGGGCTATGTCGAGTACGTCAGGTCGGTGGTTTACGTCAGCGGGAAAGTGGGTTGGCGTCATTGGGGCGACTATGTCATAGTTAAGCAAGGTGCTCAGATTATCCAGCTCTCTGCCTCTCTGGTTGTTCGAGTGGCTGTTCCACGCGATATTTTTCGCGTTAAGGTCTCCAGCTATGATAACTGAGTCACCTAAGCCTAGGAGGGTTTCAAGGTCGGGGCGGAGGTGAAGCCTAGCATTGCCAGGTGGAATATATGCCGATACGATGGTGATCGGTTGGTGTCCGGTCATGCCTACTCGACATATCGAGGTCTCAATATGCTCGAGGGTTGGGGGATCCATAGGGATGCAGTACAGGGACCTTTTGTAATATATGAGAGTACCACCTCCTCGAGAACGAGTCCTGTCATTACGCACTATGTGATAGTTTGCAATACCAGGGTTTCTCTTGGAGGGTTTGAGGTAGGTCTCCTGTATCAGGAATATATCTATTTGATGATCGCGAAGGAAGGTGGCGATCTCATCGCGTTGACCATGCATGCTGTTTGCATTGAAAAAACCTATTTTAAGGGACCGGGGTTTGGTTCTGCCTTTATTTACTGCCATTTGTTAAAAGAAGCACTGGTGAATGCCTGCATTAGATCAGCATTCCTCACTATAATTACAAAGATGGCTTGACCGTTGCCCTCATTGGCTCTGAGGGCGTTGGCCATATTTGTTATACGTTCGTAGGGAACGAGGTTGAACGCCTTATGACAGGTGTCCCAGTCAGACAAGGGGGGTTGCGCGGGCATAGGCGCGGGTGCAGGTCGAGAGACCTTTGCGGGCTCGGCCGGGTGGGCTTGGGATGTTCCCACGATGGTGGCCTGGGAGGCCGGTGCGCGGGAGGGAATACCCATAAGGGGTGGGATGTTGGCCACATGTTGTGGCGTTTTTAGGGGCGGGAACGCTTGCTGATGGTTCAGTGCGTTCCATGGCGAGGGCCTTTGGGGGCTGAGGCGGTTTTGGCCTTGCTCACCGCACAGAACGCAGCTGGGTGGCTCTGTGCAGAGCGTCCTGTCCTTGGGACGGCTGCAGTCCGCGGTAGCGTGATTGCCTAGGCATTTCACGCACCGGGATTTTGCATGACAATTGCGGGCAGAGTGACCATAAAGTTGGCAATTGTGGCATTGCCCGATCGGACCCCCCTTATGGGGTTTTTCGATCCGAATGCCGGACAAGTGGCAGACGGAGCGGATATTGAAAATGGCTTTAGCAGCCTCGGATTGCTCGATGATCGCGAGCACCATGTTGTATTTTGTGGCTCCTCGGCCACCGTGCATACGATGGATCTCGAGGGCGGGAATGTCTTGCGACTTAAGGTCGCTAAGAATGTCCTCCGTGTCTATCTCCTTGGGGATACCTCGGATGATTACACGGAGGGGTTTTTCTGATGCGAGCGTATAGGTGTGGTAATTCACCTTACGCTCGGTTAGGAGGCTGGTAAAGCCTCTGAAGTCGGTGGGGGAGGGGAGAGTAACTTTAATACCCTCCAGTATTGTCCTGGCCTGGGTGTAGTTGATCTTGCGATCAGCGCAGGCCTTTGAAATATTTACCCATGACTCTTTGTCATGGACAATGACGGGAGGTGGGGCTTTGCCCTTCTTTGGAGCAGTCGCGGAGGACTGCGAGGGCTGGGGGCGAGGGGCGGGGGAGGGGTTGACCTGCGACGAGGTATTTGGGAGGGAAGGGGCTGGAGCGGTGTTGACCGTATCGGTCCTGGGAGCCTTGGAGGGGGCGGTTGAGTTGGCCTTATTTTTGCGGGGCCGTTTTTTCCCTGTAACGGGAGTGAAACCGTCTGAGGCTTCAGAGCTAGAGCTAGAGTCCGAGAGGGACGACTCTGACTCATGGTCACTCGGTGCCGATGTATCCATCGGCGCCGGGTTGGGAGGGGGCGGTGTCTGAGAAGTCGACGCACGTGCGTCGGCATTCTCGGAAGCGGACAATAGGGACGCGAACCTATTGTTATCTAGATTTACGTTCGGTTTCGGGGAATCCGGGTCGTAATAATTCTCCGGGCTTTCCGGAGAATCGTATTGTCTACGCAGGTGTCCCTTTTGGACATCTGGGTCCGGCGAGGCCGGGCTATCGGGGATGGGAGCGCGGGCGGGGCGGCGGACTAACTCACGCGGGAGCTTGGAGCCATATTTGGCTACGAAATCGGGGTCCTTTAGGAGGACCTCGTTGAGAAAAGTTAAAAATAGGGCTTCAGACATCTTGAGGAGATGTCTGAGAGGGAAATTGGGGGCGAATTATTAGGAGAAAGACTCACAAGTGTGGCGGCATCCCCTTTTTATAAGCAAATAGTGGGGATGGCGCCACATTTGTAAGTTTATTAACTACCCACATTTTTTTATTGAAAACACAGATTAATTATTGCATACAGATTACTTTTGCTAAGTAAATAATATTTACAAACACAATTATAATTGAATGCTAGGCTATATTCAAGGCGTTCTTTTTACCATGGCATGAGCTACACGGTCCTAAAATAACCTCGAATATAGTCGGGAATTCGAGAACTATCACAATTGTCACAGCTTTAGACTATTTAGTTGAGACTGATAAATTCATAAATAACAAATTACTTTTGCGTCAGGGCGGGGGTTAGGAAAATGTATAACATACTAACAAAATCTTGTAAGAAAAACCGTGATGTACCTACATGATATGTTGTACATTTGTATTTATTCAGCACAGATAACGGCTGCTTATGTCGCTGGCTTGTCGCGTACACAATAACCTGTATTCGTGGAACTCGCAAAGAAAATTGTTT
This sequence comes from Acronicta psi, assembly GCA_946251955.1. Lineage (NCBI taxonomy): Eukaryota > Metazoa > Arthropoda > Insecta > Lepidoptera > Noctuidae > Acronicta > Acronicta psi. The sequence goes on along the minus strand of OX276482.1, from coordinate 7,887,170 downwards.
TGAAGGCAAACATTTTCATTATGTGTGTGAAATGTTTCTCTTGAATTTGAAATGTAGAACACATACATCCTATGTAAAATGTCCAAAAATAATTATTTTGGTATTTTTAATTGCGTTCCTACCATTTATGTAATTTTTATTTTGTAGATATATTATATTTTGACATCAATCGTTAAACGAAATGTTGAAACTTCAAAAGCAGAAAAAACATCCGTTGTCACAAACAATCTAGATGTATGTACTATTAAACGTTTTTGTATGTGTAGTATTTACAGTACCTACCTAATTGCTTATAACTTAAGGTTCTAATAAATGTCCAAATACACAAATGACTAATTTCTTAACATTTTGAGCAGACATAATGTGTGGTTGCGGCATTTTGAACTAATACATTTTTTTTGGTCTATTAGTTAGTACTCGAATGTAAGACATTATTATAATTATTTATTGGAAAGCTCAGCTAATAAAATACTGGCCTTAATTAGGGGATATTCATCATCATAATCGTCATAAGATATGTGCCCACAAGTAAGACATCCAAAAATAGGAGGCTTAGTAGTTAATTGATAATGCGGTATGCGTAGATGATTAAGAGCCGATTTTGAACCTAAGTCGAGCTAAACCGCGTGAGTCAATCAGAATAATCAATTATTATAAGCTTAAATACCTACGTATATGACAGGTTAAGTTTCTAATAAAGTCAATCCCGAATAATAATTTCCATTTATCTATCTATGACATTTGAATGTTTCATACTAAAAGGAAAATTTAGGTTTATTGGAAAACATGGCAGGGAGAAATTAAAACTAGTAAAGTGCTTTATTTAAAAAAAAATACGCAAAGGGCTTACAGGATGTACAGTTAGGGTGGTCCTCCGAGGTTAGTCTTTCCAAACGGCAGCGAATGTCTTTTGCATAGAGTGAGCAGAACATAATATTGAAAGAATGTCAGAGTAAGCAAGCATTTCAACTATTGTTAGTAGTACCTATCTACCGGGACTGGATCTAGAAATATCAACCAACAACTTTTATTCTGATGTATTTTTGGCCACCATTCGGGAAGCAACGTGATATCTTTGAATCGTCGATCCAACAATCACTAAAGACAAGGGTCTATAACCAGTACGTCCTACCCGTGATGACTTACGGAGTTGAAATGTGGTCACTCACCATGGGACTGGTTTACAATTTCAAGGTTGCTCGGCGCGCAATGGAAAGAGCAATGCTCGAAGTTTCTTTGGTGGATAGGGATTCAAAACGAAGTTATTCGCCAAAGAATAAAGTCACCGACATTGCGCGAAGAATAAGCATGCTGAATTGGAAGTGGGCCGGCCATGTCTGCAGACGGACAGACGGTCGATGTAGCAGACAAGTGTTAGAGTGAAGATAGCGTTTGGGCAAGCGTACCGTGGGACGCCCTGCGACATGTTGGACCGACGATTTGAAGAAGGTGGCTGGCAGCTGATGGATGCAGACTGCCCGAGACCAGATGGTTGGAGCTCTTTGGGGGAGGCCTACGTTCAGCAGTGGATGGCTATGGCTGATAACATAATAATTATAATTATGTTATTTTTATTATATTTTAATTTAGGAACTTTCGAACACAGTTTTGTCAATTACATCTTATGTTGCAGTTAGGCAAACTAATCTTTTTCGTAAGAAAAAAAATCTTTACTTCATGCTCACAATTTTTCTTAACAGAAACTCACACTTCACGGTCTGATGTCACTATGGGAGGTGCCAGCGGAGATCGTGATCGACATGCCGGATCTTCAAGAGATGGACCTTCGGGGAAATATGCTGAGGCATATCAAGTCACCTTTATTGACAGGTCCAAGGAGCTTGGAGCGGCTTTACTTAGCAGGTGAAGTATGTCAGTTTTACTTTTATTAGAAGTTTATTCCATGCCTCTCCCCAGCTGATCCATGAGGAGTTTCTATTCTATAAAAAAGAAGGGGCATGTCCAAAGTGAATGTGTAAGGCAGAGCTAGTGATTAGATGAATATGTTACATACCGTAAAATACCTAAGTGTTTGTTTATTAAAAGCTAAGGTTATCACAAATGAAGTAAAAATACTTTTAGGTAAAACTTATGAAACATTGAAATTTACTTAATACCCTACGAGGATATTGGCGTGATGGTGCTACTGTATTACGTTATGTTATTTTATTTGTGTTGAAATTTTACAAAGTTATTTACCATTTCCAAGTACACAGTATTAGTTTCATAATCTTCCAAATCTGCGAAATGACTCATGTGATTATATACAATTACTAATATTGTCATAGGTATCTTACATTATTTATTTATTGCGGCAAAGATTATTAGCAGGTGCTATTTCCCAATGGAATTTTACTCTATGATATGATATTCACGCATGAGAAAATACATCTTCTCAGTTATTGTACTTTATTGGATTACTGATAATATCTATGAGTTCTATGGGCATACACATTATACGTGCTTATTAATAGTACTGGAAGATTTATCTACGTACATTTACTCCTTTTTCCCATAGGGGTAGGCTAAACTACAGAACACCACTTGCCACGATTCTTGCATTGGTACTTCTTTTGTTTCGACAATTTCGACATACATCTTGTCACCCGTCGCAATGACCTGACCATCAAGAAGAACCTCAGCGAAATTGAAACAAACGGACGTGAGATCACACTACAAGTTGTGATTAAGAGCAGGCCAATCGCGTTGTTTGCAACGTAGAAGTGTATATTGTGCTTGTGTTCAGCACAACATACACTTCGGTTCAGACAACAGTGTGCATATGCAAGAACCAGCAAGGTTGCAGAATAAGCAGCAATACTATAGGTATTTATATAACCCGTGCACTGCACTGCTCATATCGTTGCTATTTTCCGCACTTCATCGATAAAACCAATTGGTGATACACATTAGAAACGCGTGTTCGCAGCAAATCAACTGAAAGCTCCTTAGGCACGTATACTCACTATACGGCACGGGTACTAGAGCAGTTACTTAGGCTACCATAGCTAGGGCTGTCGTAATAATAATATGTAATCACTAGCTTTTTGCCCGCGACTTCGTCCGCGTGGAATAGTTACTTTGTTCTATATGAACTTTCATCCCCTATTTCACCCCTACATAGGTCGAAATTTATTAATTATCTTGCCCGCGGCTTCGCTCGCGTTAAGAAGTATTATTATTAATTAGGTATATTTTTTGCAGCTTTAGTTTTGTTTAGCGTGTGTAAAAACTCTAACAAACTAATACATTTACATCCTCCATCATCCCTTATTTTATCCCCATGGGGGTTGAATTTATCAAAATCCTTTTTTTAAGCGGACGTCTTCATCATAGTAGCTCCAATCTTTAATTTCAGTTCAATCAGTCGAAAATCTAATCTTCTAGATTTTCGACTGATTGAACTGATACAAACTTTCATCCCCTATTTTATCCCCTTGGGGGTAGAATTTATCAAAATCCTTTCTTAGGGGATGCCTACGTCATAACATCTACCTGCATGCCAAATTTCAGTTCGATCCCTCCAGTGGTTTGGGCTGTGCGTTGATAGATCACTATGTCAGTCAGTCAGTCACCTTTGAGTTTTATATATTTAGATAGCATTTTTCAGGTCAATAAAGACAATGTACTGTCTGACTGTGTTGTCAGACTGTATGAAAAATGTAAACCGAGATAAAATCTCTTCAATATTTTATAAAAATATGATTTAGTAGCTACCTATACAATATTGTAGCCGTTGCAGCGTATTTTGTGTACAAAATTTCAACTACCAGGATTGTTTGGTAAGTGGTAACCCTAGTTCTACTATACATGCAACAAAATGATTGTACATTCTGGTTAAAAGTAACACGATGAGACATTTTCATGTTATTAAGGTATTTAACCAATCGAAGAAATCTGCTTTTTACTTTATTTCAACAAATGAGCATGAGTAATTAATAATTATGTTACACATAAATATTTGCCTCTTGTGGGAATTTTACCCACGACACGATGCGAAACTGTAGTGGCGAAGAGACGACTTTAACTGTTACGCCCAACGTGCCATCAAAAATTAATATCATCAATATCTATACATTGACCTGTTTTGTGGTGCTTGCTCTTCAACTGTTTAATATGACAACAATTGGTTTTGATTGGATTTTTTGTTCAAAACTGTACCTACTATATATTTATTATTCGGGTTGCTCCATACTACATATTAAATATAATTATTTATTACAAATCAGTTTCTTTATAAAGCTAGTGAAATCATAAAGACGTCAATGATTTTAAAGCTCAGAACAAACACTGCATAAACACTGCGTTCGTGTACAAAAAAGTAATAATTTACGGTTTTTGTTGTAGCTTTCAATTTTGAACTTTGTCAAGTACCTTGTCAGCCCACTTCAAATTTATTAAAGGGCACAAATAGTTGGTGATGGGCAGCAAAAATGATTTTTATTAGTTTGAAAACAAGGACGTAATTTGATTGAGGGATCGATCATCGATATAGTACAAGTGCATTGATTACATAAGAGGTTCAACACAACTTGTGTGAAGAGTCCTTGTATCAATGGTTTTTAGAATAATAACACACCGCAAAAACCTTCACCAAATTCCCTTATCCGAAAAAAATCTCAAGGACTTTTAACCCATATTCATGTGTACAAAAAAGACATCAATCCTACAAAAAATATTGCTCACACAAACTCAACACATCTAAGAAATATTACGATAGGTGGGGCAATAGGAACCAAGCCGAAATTTATACTTGTTAGTTCATAGCCATCGTTGGTTATAAAAGCGCTCGGTCTAGTAAAATCAAATCGATCAAAATGATCCCAAGGTTCGCTTAAAAACTGTATTGCTCCTAAGGCCGGCCTAACACATCCGGAATTTTCTTAATCTGAATTCAGATGCCCAGAATTCTTAATTAAGCAAGCTCAGAATTCCATACAAAGTAATTGTTTACCACACACAGATTTTTTCAGATTATGAAAATCTCAGATCGATAATTATCTACTTTGTATGGAATTCTGGGCTTTCTGAATAAATTTCTTAATAATCTGAATTCAGATTATGAAAATTCCGGATGAGTGACGCCGGCCTAACTCTACAAATTCAATGATAATTATGTACTGTAAGTACATAAATATCATTAATATATATAATATCAGAATTGGAAAGGAAAGAGAGCATCTTTTATCCGCACAACTAAATAAGTTTGTTTATGAACTGTATGAATTATAATTATTATTCTCCTTAAATACTGTAAGTATGAACTTAAATGTTAAAGTGCAATCAATCCAAAATGTACCTACAGCCGAGAGCGAACGCAATCTGGAAGTTTAAATAATACATACATATATGATAGTAAAATTCAAAAACATTTAAACTGGTTTACCGATAAACTTATTGGCAAAAAGGTTTTTTTTTGTTGCTGGAATGCAGTAGGTAGCCGATGACATTACAACAACATGATTTATTCAACCCAACTACGATCGACATTTAATTATTTATTTATCTTATAAGATAAGATCGAGTCTGTGGTTTCTAAAACAAACTTTTCTTCTCATGACTGATCTACGAGTAGTACGAGTAGGTATCTCCATGGCTAACCCTGCGTATTTGTGCTTTGCTGGCAAATCTCTATTCAAATAAGTACCTACTTACACGCTGAATTACACATCACCCCTCTCGAAATGTAAAGGGATGATGTATTTGATCGCAAATTTTAATGGTATTTTATTTACGTTTAATACTATTTTCACTTTGGGTCAAGTTTTGGTGTGTATAAATAAGATTTCTACTTTTGAAATCTTATTTCGTTTCAAAGTTGTCACAAGATGTGGTTACATTAAAAATAGTTATTCGTGTAACACAGGATATACTCGTATAGGTAAACAAAATAATTCACATACCATCACGACTGTATTTCCGGAAGGATTAGGTAGAGGTGTTGGTACTACTGTACACCACACACAGTCCACAGATGATTTTAACAGAATTAAAAAGAAATTAATCAAAAAGGCCTATCAGCCAGATTGTTATGAAATTACCCAAAAAAATAAAAAAGTGCCGCAGCGCTGGTTTGCAGACAGGTTACACCGTAGTTACCAAATTAAGTACGCTACGAGCTAATATTGGATGTGTCCTGAAAATAGGACGACACATTTTCTTGCTTAAATAGTCCTTCATTCATAATTATAGCTTAGCTCTTTTTTTGTGAAAGCCTAGTTAGGTTAGTCCCGAATCCGGAAGTTAAACCATCAACGATAAAAAAAAAGTTTCTGTAAGGTGGATCGCAGTCCAGTCATCTTTGGGAACTAAACTACTGGATTATAGCTCAGATGTCGCGTATTTTGGACCTTTTTTCTATTTTAGCAGCGTGACCAACATACAAAAGACAAATATTTAAAATAATGAATATGTAAACTCATCTCTCAAAACCAATACCAGTGGGACCAGTTTACTAAAGAGTCATAAAATCCTAGATTATAGTAAATACCAATGGTTTTGTTCACAGGCAATAGTTGGGATTGTAGTGACGGAGGTCTAGACTGGTTGGCAATGGAGCCAGAGAATGGAACAATTCGAAGCAAAATCGTAGACTACGACGATCTTGTGTGCCATCAGCAATTGTATAGGGGCAAGCCGCTGAACAAGGTCATGGACATTATTCGGGTAAGTCCAATAAATAAATTGTCAGCTAGAACTAGGTCTGACGTCCCACCACTTTCTTGGAACAGTCTGGCGAAGTATAAAAGACCCTTATACCAGGTAGAGTTGTACTCGTAGCAGTATTAGCAGGTATATTTATCTGATAGATATCATCTGCTACACATTTCACAATATCTATACACATAATAAATTATTTAAAAAAAATATCGGATATGTCTTCAGCGTCCTCGACATCATAACCATTGAGATTGAAGGCCGTACCATAAGACCACACGATAATTTTTTGGTGGAGAAAGAGGGATGCCGCTTTACAGATTAAATAGCGCTATCCCTCTTCCGCAATCTAAAAATGTTCGCTGAAAGCCTTAATTCCGTTTTGGTTATTACTTAATGGACGCAATTAGTCGCATGCTTTGTTCTAATGACTGCTTCTTTCATCCGTTAATCTATCCATAAACTGTAATCAACGGCTCTGTCGGAAAGTAAACATTTGTTATTCAGTTTTGTAATTTTATGGAGTCATTACTGTTCTGTCTTTGTCGTCGTCTCACTATTTAATAATAGAAAACCCCCGTCACGAAATGTCATTTGCCAATTTGTGGTGGCGGCCATCTCGAATTTGAAATTTATCATAGTGAATAGTATTCTCCCAGTTAAGCCCTTTCATTTGATACCCATATTGAGGGAGTTGTGAAAAAATATGTAATTCGCTATTTTGGGGCGGCGGCCATCTTGGACCGATTTTCATTAAACATAGCTATGAACACTCCCGACTAATTCACCTTTCAAATAAAAAAATCAAAATCAAAATCGGTTCATCGGTTCGGGAGCTACGATGCCACAGACACACACACACACACACACAGGCACGTCAAACTTATAATACACCGTCGTTTTTGCGTCGGGGGTTAAAAATAAATGTAGATACAGAGTAAATTAGAAGGATACAAACATCGTAACAAAATTATTTTATACAACTGGAAACACTAAAACATATCACCTACTCAGACATAATGATGCATAAAGTAAACTAGTACCAAGGCCGTTGACTACTAAGTCTATGTTGAGTTCTTGAGGTCGAATCGAAAGCCTCTGGCTCATTATTTATATCACTCGATTAAACCGCGAAGGAAAATATTTCGCGGAAACCTGTGTTTTTGAGAGGAAACCCGTGTACTGTACTGAGACAGAAAATTGATATCCTAGAAAATGCTGAAGCAGCAGTTGTTAATTAGCGGCTATCCAGAGTTGGTGAAACAGGTCCTTAGAATACAATTTTACTATTAATGTAAAAACACAAAGATAGAATTATCTTTACTTAGTAACCAGATGAATTGGCCAAATCTTTTACTGTTCAAAGATAAATCAATCAAATGAAACAATATGCTACCGGTATTTGACTCGATATACGAGAGCGTAAATCCTCACCTTATGTGATAACTGATATGACGTTACGAGATAGTTTATTCATACTTTTATGCCGAGTCAAAAAAATATAGCTGTCTGTATGCACGTAGAGATTGGAAGTACAATATCTAAAGCTGTTTACCTACCGATTGCAGGGTAATTTAATTATGAAGGGCACTCAGTAACTAGTCTAGTAGAAGTCAGATAGGTACATCTATACTTATAGTATTAAGAGTTTGTTTGCATTGAATACGCTCCGAAATTACTGGACGGATTTGAAAAATATTTCACTATTAGAAAAGCTACATCTTTACCGAGTAATATAGGCTATAATTTATAACAAAAAGGCAGACCATGCGGGCGAAGCCGCTCTCGGAAGGCTAGTGTTTTATACGTTCCTTTCCGTTTGAAGAACCCCCCCATACGTACGTTGATTTAAATTTTAAATGTATAACAATAAAACGTACTAATTAAAAACCTAAAAACATGCTCTCTGATGAACGTCGGGATTAAATAAAATAATATCAATATAACGCGATAAAATCCGTAAAAAGTAGTTTTATTTCAATGCTCTCTGATGTTGGAAAATGTATTGCAGGCGAGACAAGCTGTTCGTTCATAAACAAAATTGTTTCTTTACTTGTGCCGCCTGCAATACATTTTCCAACATCACAGAGCTTGTTTTTAGGTTTTTAGTTAGTACTTTTTACGCAGTCGGGTTTTTATTTCATTGAATAATTGATTTTATTTCCTACTTTTTAGTTTATGAATCATCATAGAATCACTGCATTGATCCTAAATGATAATTTAAAATGAAAATTGATACAACTAAAGATTATTTTCAAAATCAGTTCTCACATGAAAGCGTATAATATACAATATTTTGATTTTTTTTATTTCATGTACTCAGTGACATTCGTGCTATCAAGACGAATCTAATGAGTTGTCATTTATCTAAATTGGTTGAGCCGTTAAGAAGTTACGACCGGATATAGGAACGGACATACATACATACGCGTCAAACACATAACCCTCCTTCTCCTTCGGCAGTCGGGTAAAAATACCTATCTTGCATTCCTAAACAACTAATCTTTTAAGGCGAGGCATTGACAAACTATGAATCTGAAATCGGACCCCCGCACCGCGCCATCCGCTTACACCCCGCAAATACTTCGTGGTTTGCGATCGTAGGCTCGCGCTGTGGAACAGAGACGTCATAGAGTCGCGCTTACTATCTTAATTTTTTTTGCAAGAATATTAATTTGAACAATTATTTTGTGTAATGTTAAATGGATATTTTAAGGGGTTGTTCCCAGAGGTCAACGATTATATAATAATAATAGTTAGCTCCAGGATCAGATGGACCGAACAATTTTTTGTTAAAATGGCTACGTACTTCACATGCTCGCTTGGCGTCTCAATTCCAGTCACCCTTAGAATCTGGGACGCTACCACCTTCCTATTCTCAACTATTGAAGTTACCCATCCGCTTCATAAGTATGGTAGTACTGCGGAACTAATATGAATGGAGTGCGTCTAATGTAAGGCTGGTTTATTACTAACTCAAACATGGCCGCGATAAAGAAAGCGCTCGGCGGCGGCGCGGTGTCGCGTAGGTATTCATCAGGAACCCAAGAATCACGCACCCATCACTTGTTTACCGACGGTCTATAGGCTTCTTACATATATTTTGAGAACAAAAAATATTGATAAAAATTCAATTAAGTATGTCTGCGTTTTAAAAATGGATGTAGGAACGTGGTACTAAGGAGCTACTATAGTACGGTAGTAGTTGTATGCTAGTCCCGGTAATGTCTACCCGTGTGAAGTCGGGACGGACCGCTAGGAATTAAAAATTAAATAATTTAATTATTATGTACCTAATATTAAATGTATATTTTAAGATTTCTAATTAAAGGTAACATGTCAAAATAGCATGCTAACAATTTGATAACTCGTTAATATAAAATGGTTTACAATTTTCATGGTTGTCATACTGCTGCTATCTGCCGACACATACAGTCGTTTCTGGAGCTCATAACTGAGTTATGAGCCGTTTTGTGTGATGATGTGCGTGTATAATTATACTGGTGACCATTTTTAACATACCGAGACCCCTCCGTGCCTCGGTGAGCACGTCGTAAAGCACTCTTTCCCTGTTGTCAAGGGCTAGATTCCTACCAGACACAAATCCCTAAGAAATACCCAGACCAACACAAACCATTATTTTCATCACACATGATGAAAATAATGGTTTGTGTTGGTCTGGGTATTTCTTAAGTATTTATAAATATATAAAAAAAAACTATTTAGGTATTATTTCTATTGTCTAGTGCTCTACTAATTTTGGGACTGATGGTGCTGTATAAAATGTCCCCAACGAACTGTTATACGGGGTATGGCAAAAGAGTTTTTAAAAAAGAACTTGATTAGTTATACATTAGTTTATTCACAATAATACACAGAAATAGTAACGAAATAGTAACGAAATAGTAACAAAATAGTATGACCGGCACGGATGGGAGATAGAGACCGACTGACTGGGAGCAATAGGAATTATGCTGACTTGAAATGGAAAAGTACAGAGTTAGGACATGTCAGCAGGAATGTAGGAGGGAATCAGGGGTATAACAGAACGAACGAATACAGACAACTATGACAATCGTTAGTGGTGGTCAAAAGCCCAAGAAATCCTGACAACTTCGAATATTGGTACTGCCCAGAAATTTAGAAGCATATATGTCTGACTGCAGTCACTTCGTGTTCGTGTAAAATATTGGTATTCTGCGGCATTGGTTACATTGGAAGCCTATACCTACATAATTGAGAAAAAGCTAAGACGATGATCATTCAGTCGTTTTATGTAATCAGTCACAAAGCCAAGCTTAGGATGTACTAGGTACATCCTAAGGTTGGGTTTGTAGGTAGGTAATAATTTGATGGCAAATGGTTCACCACCTCTTACATAGGGCCTACACATACCAGCAAACTTTTACTTACATTAGTATATCTCAGTTTATCGCCATAGCCCTTGACGAATACAGGCGCGGACGTGATATTATGTTAAGTAATATATGAAAATTGGTGTCGGTATTCGGTATTTTTTCTTCCTATGTAAACCAGAATAAGAAAAAATGGTCTACCATTCCTATTAGGATCACACATTGTTATTAGAAATTTATGTTACTTAATAGGCTTAGTTGTAGTGTGTAAAAGTGTATAGAAATAGTTTTTATCAGAGTTACCAGAGCTTAAACTTATGTTATTTTTTTAATGTCTGGGAAGATGCCGTGTTATTTATGTAAATTTAATAAATGCGTGGAATTCGGGCTAACGTTTGGTCCGGTCTTAACCAACTTTCGTCCAGGCAGAGCTCGCAAGCCATTGTACTTACTTGTATCTTCTAGTTTATATTATTATTTATTAGCGAGTAACAACCTGCCCAGCTTTGCACAGACAGCAGAGCATATAGGTATGCATTAATTTTTTTAACCGACGAAGAACCGGAGCAGGTTTTATATTCGTCTGTATATTTATAATTTTATATGTTTTTACTACCCTTGAAATGAACCCTTTCAAATTTTTACTTGAGAACCGATTGTGATGAAACTTAGCACAGTTATGTAGTCCTAATGACCTTACAACATAATGGACATCTAAAGGTGACCTGATGATGGAGATGGAAGACAGTCTAAGAAAACCCTCAATGGTTTAAAGTAAGACCACATTAAATAATGTAACCATTTTTTAAATATTAGAATGGGTATAGTAAGCTATTTTTAAAAGATACACTTATGGTATAGGGAACTTTTTTATAGGCCTATCAAAAAGGAACAATTCTACCATACATTATTTTTTTATATCTCAAAGGGATAAGGCAGCATTTTTCATGAAAGTTCCCAGTCGCTTAATTTTTTAGATTTAATTTTGTTTTTTTTTACGTTATTGTATGTTGATTTATAGACCTGGTTACCTGAAATACATTGAAAATATATTAAATGTGATAATATTTTTTTATATTCGCATAAGTCCAAAGACGACTCCATTTAGCTTTGTTCTATTTTACCGATTGTCAATTTATCCAGTCCAGTCTAATAAGCATTTACATTGTATAGGCTTCCCGTACGCTGAAAGGTCAGCTTATACTGGTCGTGGGAGCTCATCTGACACAGACCCGGCGCTGATAACAGTCCGTGGCGGACTGACAGGAGGCATTCTCCATACTAAAACAAGTGCAAACTAGCTTATAGTGGAAAGTCGTATGCGCCAAAACGGTTTTTCTCGTTTAAAATCTAATCTAAAGTATATTTTAAAAAATCCTATTACCATTTTAAAGAGTCTGTTGAAACTTATCTATAGTGAAAATTTGAAGATTTAAATCCGTTCCGTTTCTTCATAAAATGCGAATCCATGTTTTTGAAGAGCTGTCTTCAAAATTTTTTTCTCTGCAGTAAAGTTTAACCGATCGTGTTTCTGTACTACAAATTTATAGCTAAAGACATGAATAATGACATATGTAAAAATCAGATCCGTATGTTTTGTAATGGCTGAGAAATATTAAGATCCATGACCCCCAAATCTTCAATGCGTCGTCTTAAATCCATGTTATCATGTTCCGTCTGTCCAAGTTTATCTATATCCGTAAGAGAGATATATTCGGATCTCGTAACAAATAGAGTTTAAAACATTTATAGCAAGTTTATGAATGACCTGCAGCGAATTTGTGCATAAGAACCGTCAAACATAACTACAAATAGGTACCTATGATTGTATGCCTGTTAATTATTCACTTTGATAGTAACATATAAGTGATACTGAATAACAGCATCATTCTCATTCATTCTTTTCATAAGGACTGAACATCATTCGAACGACATAGGTAATTCCAATCAATATAATTCAAGGGAACGAGGTAATTTTAGAGACATCCAACGACTTATAAAGTTATAATAATATGTAAATACCAATGATAAATAATTAGCAATTCATTTCACCCCGTCAGATGCAAATGAATTTCGTGATTAATTATATACAATTTCTCGCTGAATGTTTACATTCAAAGTAAAAACCTCAATTAATTTACCGCTCATATCTCAGTGTTAATTAATTTGTTACAAGATATAGGTAACTTACCATACTATGACGCATGCACTTACTAAACGGTTAGGCAGAAGTGCACCAATGCATCCAAAGTTTGCCAGTCCGGTTAGGTCCCATATAGGAGGTCCCTAGGAGGCCCTAGGTCTAGGCTGTTGAGGCAATATGGTAAATAACCCTAATAGCCTTTTATTATATTCAATGTATAATAAAATACGCTTTTCTAAAATTTCATTAAATTGCTATCATATCCAATTCTTTTACACGATGACTGATTTTGATACTCATCTGCTTTAAGAAGCAAATCTATCCCACGGGAATCATTTCCAGACTATAATCTAACTCAGATCTTCAGATCCGTTCAATAGTTTTTGCGTGAAATAGTAACAAACATCCATCCAACTATCCAAACTTTGACATTTATAATATTAGTAGGCCAGGATTCCACCAAAGTGGTGCTAACACTGGTTTAATGTGTTTTTTCTAGTATTCGCGTAAGTGTCTGAAATCAGTAAATAGATTCCTATTAAAAAAACACATTAAACCTGTGTTAGCACCACTTTGGTGGAATCCAGGCCTACTAATTGAAACATTGAAATAAAACTACTTTTTACGGACGTTTCGGACCCTTTACAGCGTCCAGAGTCACCCGTGACCATGGACGCTGTAAAGGGTCCGAAACGTTGGGATTAAAATAATATCAATATAACGCGATAAAATTCGTAAAACGTAGTTTTATTTCAAGGAATCTATTTTCACAGACAATGCGGCAGACTTGTCCGGACCCCTGCGCATGTACAATGACGCACGTGGTTTCGGATGCCGCGGGTGCAGTGATCCCGCTGATAACCGTCGACTGCTCCAACAGGCAGTTGGAAGCCCCACCACCAGCACTCCCCCCCGGCACCACCACGCTTCGGCTTGAGGGCAATAAGGTAAAATGGTACGAAGATTTTTTTGATGTTTCATATTACATTCTCCCGTATGTGTTTCGTTTGGTATTCATTTTAGTTTTTTTTTTATATTTTATTATCGACGACGTCTGTGGTCTAGTGGTTCGAGTACCGGACTGCTGATCACTTGTATTTGTCTGGATGTTTCTTATGTATTATAAGTATGTATTTACAAAAAAGTAGGTATAGAAGTATTATATCCATTGTTTAGTACCCATAGTACAAGCTCTGCTTAGTTTAGGACTAGATGGTGCTGTGTGAAAATGTCCTTAGATATTTATTTATTTATTTGAAAAGCTCTATTTGCCAAGAAATATAGATAATATTATTTGGAACATATTAGGCTAACGAGCTAGTAATAAAAACCCTTATTAGTTTATCCTTAATATTAGACGTGGTCACCCACGCAGGGACTTATAAAGGTAATAGAGTATTATTTTTCACCAACAAAGGCCATTGTTTTGGTGCGGCCTGTTTATAACAGCGAATTAGTCCAAGTAGGTAATTAGCGTCGGGTTTCATACTCGTAATTTGTCATTTGAAACTATGACCAATTATACACGTACAAAATGTATAATACGCCTCTGTATCTCAAAGTGGGCGAGTTGGGTACCTTACATATACATACAAACCTAACAATTTAATTATTATTTATTTGCAATGCGTAATAAAATGAATGAATAATGTGCTATCTCTGACTGGATTGCGTAGTGAATCAGCGATGATTTTTGGGAGGAAGAGGAAAAAGGCAAACATGACACGTGTAACCGAAATATTATAGTCGTTTTAGTAGACGGTGCGATTTAACCCTATACAACCGGTTTAATTGTTTAAAGATACGATGACCCACCAGAGGGTTAAAAAAACATAACATACTAGCACTTCTACTTTCCAGAAGGGTTTAGGCAGACCGCAGAGGTGTACTAATGTACACATTGTACAAATGTACACCCACAGTTCGCAGGTATATTTATTTGCTATTACAAGGGGACTTGTTACCACTAACCGGGCAAAAATTCAAATTCCGAGCTGCTATTGAGAATTTCACAGAATAACCCAATAACAATTTGCTCGATTTGGAGACTCGATTCTCGAGACTCGATTCTCGAGACTCGATTCTCGAGACTCGATTCTCGAGACTCGATTCTCGAGACTCGATTCTCGAGACTCGATTCAGAAGCTATACCGTAGCAGTCAGGGTTACGACCTGAAAAAACGTCCCATGTATTACCCTGTACATTACAAATAAAATGACATTCCTTCCTGTATTAACTCGGGGTCGATTTCCTCTTCTGCATTTGTCACGTACACTATCCTTTTTGCTACATCGTCTTTCACGGCTTCCGAACCAAGCTTTTCTCTAACGTGTCACTTCCCTAGTCCGTATTCATACTTGAACCTTTTCATATCTTCGTGTCACCTTGTCACGTGTGTATAGGTGAGGTAGTCGACGAAAATTGCTTTGTCAGTTCAGTGTAACAAAATTTCACTTATGTATTGCAACATTTGTTTATCGCCGCGTCGTGTAGATCTACCATGGAGGTTTTGAGTTCTTAGTATACGAATTGGGACAACATTATATTATTCAGTAACACGATACAGTTGACAGCAATAATACGAAGAAAAGAAACCTAAACAATTTTAAAAATATTTGCTGGTATAAATGCTGACATAACTACAGCGAAAAGGGTCACCAATTCAGCATTTATTGCTTGTTGAACATACACATAACAACGGCTACACAAACATTATGTGACAGTCTTTAAATTTGCTAATGGCCAATTTAGATCCTATTGCCATTACCCGACAATTCCTAGACCAAGAGCTGCTACTTAGAAAAACACATAGTTCGACCTACTCAAGACATATAGCGTAGCAGTCTCGCTTATTTAAAAATAAATGTAGTACTATTCTGGGATACCTACACTTATTTTTAGCACATCGTGACCTTATAATGTTGAATTATTCATACGGACAAAACGTCTACGCGTGTGGATGAAAGTAAATAGTATAATGTTGTTATGAAATCTAACTTCAAGACTAAAGCATCAAATTCATCCTTCTGCCCTTATCCCAATTCACTTGGGGTCGGCGCAGTATGTCTTTTTCTTCCATACGTCTCATCATTCAACCTCTTTGTGGTCATATTCTTTCTTCACACATTTTTTTTGGTCTTCAATTATATCCATCCACATTCATGCTCAAAACCTTTTTGGTAACCCATAGGTCCATATCACGATAAGCGGTTACTGCACATCGTGTTTTGGAGTAAAGCACGATAAGTAATTAATGAACTTCAAAGCGCAAATGTAAATAATTTTCGTATCGTTGATATAAATGTATACCTATACATATGCCACACCTTATCGGATGTTTTGTTTTACTCAGTAGGTATCCCTTTCACACTAGAGCTGACAAAAAGGGAAAGGATACATTCAATTTACATTGGTAGGTATACCTATACTGAATTCCAATAAATCGCGTTGGCAATATCAAAAGTTTCTGAAGACTGTTTGAGGTTACGAACATACCGAGAAGTTATTGTTTATGTTGTAATACGATCACTGAGAATAATATGATACGCTTTATGTTTTGGTAAAGCGCTTTGGGGCAGTACCAACAAGAAGATACTTTCGTAATTATGTCTAATTAAACCGTAATGACTGCATCGTGGCCGACTAAAATGAGATGCCAGTGATGATCTTGTCTGAAACTTATCTAACAGATCCTAATCTATGTTGAATGCTTTTCTTTTTAGGACTAGATGCACTAAAAGCAAACATCTTGGCATATTATATTATTTATAAGAGCTGCATTAGTTGTAGATATGTCGTATTCTTGTTTGAAGTCTTGTAACATTTGTATTTTATTCACAGTTGAATACTATTCGCGCCATAGTACACAATCCTCAGTACAAGAGACTGGCAGATTTGTACTTGGACAATAACAGTATATCGGCTGTCAAGGAGCTCGAAGGCACTGAGTGGTTTTCCACATTTCGAGTGCTGAGTCTTCGGGGGAACTTGCTAAAACAGGTGTGTATAATATTATTAAGTTATAGTTGTTTTTAATAGAATATAAGGTACCTGCATTAGAATGGAGTGGGTGTGCGGAGTGACTACAACCACTACCTACACAACTACTACTACTACACAATTAAAAATTAAAAAACACCCCGACACAAAATGAAACAAAAAAAATTCATTCGCCATTTTGTGATAGCGGCCATCTTGGACCGATTTTCATTAAACATAGCTAAGAACACTCCCGACTAATTCACCTTCCAAACAAAAAACAAAAACAAAATCGGTTCATTCGTTCGGGAGCTACGATGCCTCGACATACACACAGAGACGTCAAACTTATAATACCCCATCGTTTTTGCGGCGGGGGTTAAAAATAAGGAATGAGTAAGTATGTTAATAAAGTAAGAAAGTTTGAAAATAGCGTCAATGACGGACAAGTTAAGGCGGCGATATACGTGGATTGCGCGTTTTGGGGGTACATTAAAACGTTTTTTCTCCCTAATCTTTATCGGAAAAAAAAAAAAAAATGTTAATCTACACGATACAGAGCAAGTGCGTCTCGGGCCCAGAATTTTTAAAAAAACATTTGAAGTATTAAAAATAAATGACCAAAGTAGCCTCCGTTTTCTTCGTTACAACCTTTTTTCTTTTAAACTATGAACTGTAGGATTTTTTTTAATCCATCAGAATATTAAATAGTAATATGCCGAGAGTACTCTCGGCTCACTTTTTTGAAAAACTTTTTTAATTATTTTATATGGTTTTTTACGTAATCGATACTCGCAAGTTCCCTGAGCAGCCCCTCTGTCGCCCAATACTTCAGTGCGGGACGAGGCGCCGTGCCGAACGGACCTGTGTCGCTTTTTTCCGCAAAATGGAGCTACATACTCGATACTTTTGTGTATTAGTAGTAGTATAAAGGGTTTATTAGTGTGTGTAAATCTTACAATGTTTTGATAGGGTGAGCCCGTGCTAGCTACAAAACAAAATTTTAGCAGCTCGGGATACTATTTTAATTTTTAACTAAGTTCAAGTACAATATTACCTTGCGTGTTAATAATTATGCAATTATTTTTTAAATTATAGGTACCTATTGATTTTAACTTTATAATGTAAAATTACACATGGTTACAAAATTTTAATTTTTAAAATTTTCCGGAAGTTTTTTTCACTTTTATTTTATCTTTTGATACAGTGAATTTAAATCTACCAGCCGTTTCTATCTATCAGCTTTTATTTTCCGTATATAGCTTTTTGGTATTTTATGTGAGGGTAGGCGCACCTTTACAAATTGAATACATTGTTAATATCAATTAAGATAAAATTATAGCGATGTCTACATCGAGGAGACGTTGTTTAAACGATCCAAAGTGTTTTTGCTTTATTTGTGGTGAATATGTTTTTAAAAATTATAGAAAATCGGTGAAAAACTTTCTTGGTAATACTAAACCACCAAACTACCAAGACTTGGTCCAACATATGTTAATATGTCTGAAAGATCTTGGTTGCAACATGAGCGTAAAACTTCATTATTTACACTCTCATCTGGACCACTTTCCTGAAAATCTTGACCACTTTAGTGATGAACAAGGAGAAAGATTTCATCAAGAAATTCGCACCATGGAGGAACGATATAAGGGCAGATGGGATGTGCATTTGATGGCAGATTATTGCTGGAGTTTGAAACGAGACCTACCTCATGCAAGAAAATCTTTAAAAAGATCATTTTTGGCTGCTTTCGAAAATTTAATATTTTTTATGGTATTATTTTTTTGTATTTTTCTACAAAATTCCATACATGTCATATCTCCAAAACTAAAGCTGATAGATGAAAACGATTTTTATTTTCAGAATCAGGATGCCATCCGTCTACATGAAAGCTAATTAACGGTCTGGAAAAAAAAATATTGTAATTAACTACGTGTTATTTTTTAAATTAAAATCAAGATGGCGAACCTACTTATTTTTTTCATTAAATGATATGGGTATCAATTTCGAGGTTTTTTGGGGTGTTGATTACGAAATTGCCATTTGTTTTGAAATCCAAGATGGTGGACATCATTTTTTTGTCATAATTGACATGGGTAATAATGGGTATCAATTTCGAGGTTTCTTGAGGTGTTGATTACGAAATTCACATTTATTTTGAAATCCAAGATGGCAGACATTTTTTTCCATAACTGTGACATGGGTATCAATTTCGAGGTTTCTTGGTGTGTTGATTACGAAATTGCCATTTATTTTGAAATCCAATATGGCGGACATTATTATTTTTTCATTAATATGACATGGGTATCAATTTCGAGGTTTCTTGGGGTGTTGATTATGAAATTGCCATTTATTTTGAAATTCAAGATGGCGGACATCATAATTTTTTCATTAATATTACATGGGTATCAATTTCGAGGTTTCTTGGGGTGTTGATTATGAAATTGCCATTTATTTTGAAATCCAAGATGGCGGATTTTTTTTTTCATAAATGTGACATGGGTATCAATTTCGAGGTTTCTTGGTGTGCTAATTACAAAATTACCCTTCATTTTGAAATCCAAGATGGCGAACATTATTTTTTCATAACTATGACATGGGTATCAATTTCGAGGTTTCTTGGCGTGTTGATTACAAAATTGCCATTTATTTTTAAATCCAAGATGGCGGATATTATTATTTTTTTCATTAATATGACATGGGTATCAATTTCGAGGTTTCTTGGGGTGTTGATTATGAAATTGTCATTTACTTTTAAATCCAATATGGCGGTTTTTTTTCTAACTGTGACATGGGTATTAATATCGAGTTTCTTGGGGTGTTAATTACGAAATAGTAATTTATTTTGACATCCAAGATGGCGGTTCTTTTTTCATAACTGACATGGGTATCAATGTCGAATTGTCGAGGTTTCTAGGGGGTTGATCATGAAATTGACATTTATTTTGAAAAAAATGTAATGATTGATTTATGTATAAAAAATATCCTTTATACATTATAATATACCTCCACGGGGCACGCGATGCCAGCGTTACCTACGGCCTCCAGCAATATTGACAGATAGCTAGGTAAATTAGATTTACTGTAACTATAGGCAAGTGTATAAATATAAGAAGTATGGTCTACGCACACTATATGAGTTAGCCATTTGGGTTATGCCTATTGTTATCAAATCTTAAACAAATATTAAAAATATATAGATTTGAAAAGTAACCACTTACCATTTTACCCTTTGTATTGTGCTCTTGAGACTTTAATTTCGAATTATGTTTTTTATACTTTCTTTTGTCACCCATTTTGATATTATAAATAAACATAATTATAACGCACAGAATTACTTTAATACAATTACAATAACGACTAGTATATTTAAATAATTTATGTACACCAATACACGCTAATATTAAATATTATTCACAGACACACAAAAATAACCCCATTATATGATTACTAAAAATCGATGAAAGTATTACGAAACTACGAGTATGTAAGTACTTCGATTTACAAAGAAAAGTGTCGCAGGTCCGTTCAGCTTAGTGTCTCGTCCTGCACTGAACTGAAGTTTTTGGCAAGATTCGACGAGAGGGTTAGCTCTGACGATTTGCGAGTAAAACGTAAAAAAATAATTTTAAGTAAATAATTAAGAATGTTATTATTACAAAATCTGTTAATAGTAGGTACTTGCTTGTTTTTTGCCTACACATTTCCAAAATGTATCTATAAGCAAAAACTTGTTATCGCCTATCAGCTGACCAAGTTACTGCTACTAAGGTTTTAATTAGCTGTAAGTTTTCCGTGCAATAAATAAATAATAAGCAAAAGGTTCCTTCAGTATCATATCTAAAATTCTTATAGAAAAAAAATTATTCAACGAAAACATTTCTATCAGTAGAGGTATTATAAATTCAATATAAGTGTTTTTTTAAAGAACTCCAAAACATTTTATGTCATGCCTTTAAACTGTCAATTGATATCATATATTATCTGAAAGTCTAACACTGATAATAATAACAAGCAAACAAACCTTTTTATCATTCCGTATAAAAAACTATAATATTTAAAATTATTTATTTAATCGGCCGAAAAATGTAGACAACCCTAGTCTAAACGCCCAGTCAATGTGTGAGTGCAACGCGTAGTCAGTGCCGGGGGGTGCGGCAGCGCGCGCGGTGCTTTTTATCGGGAACGCCCACTCGAGCAAGGTCAACGGCGTATATCGCAGTCTTAAAAAGGATTTGTTTATGGGATGAAACGTATGTGACGAAAAGAGTGCTGAATATGAATATGTAGAGTAAGGGCAAAGTGGATGATGATGGATGTTGTTAAGGCCGTAATGATGGAAAACGGAGTGAATGATGAAGAGATGGCTAACAAAGGATTGAAAGAAGAAAGGATGGGTGAAGATCACCAAAATAAAGAGACAGAAGCAGGAAGATGATGAGTTGAGACCTGTAGAAAAGTTGGAATCTAATATTCGATTCGACGAACTAATGGAAATAAAATATGGAAATTTCAGTTCATAAAGTAATTTTCATACGTCGTTTCCCTCGTCTTGGCTTTATAGACGTTGCTATTTATAAAGGAAGAGAAATAAAGGATTCTTGTTTTCTTCTGTATATAATTTAGCATTTCCCGTTTTTGAAGACGTTTCTTTCTTGGGGAGAATTTTCTTTACGGGTATTCTAAATTGTACTCTATTTCATCACTATTTTATTTTCTGAATACGAGATTTCAAAAATAGTATATCCAGTATCGTTGGGGAAGCGACACACGTCGAGATTGCGGTAAGGATAGCTTGAGAATAATATTACACAGTGGCAGACGCCATTGTGTGGAAACGGCAAACAATAAACCTATCCGTGAGGCTACCTTCCTGAACATATTGCACGGAAAGCAAATTCATAGGAATATTAAATTACTTCTACAATGCATACATGTTTGTTTCTATGTAACTGAAATGAACTGATGAAGCTACGAGTATGTAATATACTCGTAGCTGTGGAATTACATCTTTTGAAGAATATTAAACAAAGTTTTGATTTGTACTTGCTAAGTAAGTCACTGCCTACTTAATTTAAATGATAAACCTTGCTACTACGTAAATATGTTTACGTAAAGAAATAGTGTTGTGAAATAATTGATCATTCATTTTATTGATGACTTGTATCTAAATAATACAATGGATAATCGTCTGTACAATAATATACTTACAAAACTCGCTCAAACCATTGAACGGATTGGGCTGAAATTTGGCACACAGAAATAATTGGGATGGGAGTCTTATCCCAGTCTCATCATGAGACTATCGACTGCGGCCTGTGAACCACTGTTGTTAGGGTCTTAGATGGGCTACGGTCACCGCGTACCATAAAGTTGCTCTTGATTTGGGGTTAGCGCAACCTATCCTTTTCTTCCATTCATATCTGCTAACCGCCACCTCCTCATATGATGTAAAAGGTTCAATCCCTTTTACATCATATTGACTCCATCCATCTTTTCTTTGGCCTTCCTCTATGCCTCTCGTCCTTCAACATTTAATGTCTTGTTAAAAATATGTTGGCAGAATTATGTAACAATAGTACGTAGAGGTAGATTATACAGATCAAGACTATTTGGACTTGTAGTAATTTCTAAAAGATCGCAGGGTCGAATATCAGTTATTTCGGTTAAGGACTGCCGCTAACATGAGAGGGTATCGTGTACGTAGGTAACCTAGGTGCAGCCCTCCTTGCAAAAAAGGCATACCCGAACACCAGATGATTTTAGTCGAAAAGATATTCATTAACGCTCTCCGCTAGAGAGCGAGCGTTGTGAATTAAAAAATATTAACCAATTACTCGACAGACGGAACCTTCTGCAATTGTGGTTAATTATATTTCTCGCTTCACAACGTTCTGCAGCGCTCCAGATACTTTCAATGGGCGCATACTAGACGTACTAATTTAAGCTTTCCTTTACAGATCCCTGTGTATGCTTTTGACAAAGCGTTTCAATATAACAACAATATAATGCATGTGTTCTTGGGTGACAACCCCTGGCGATGCGACTGTCATTACATACCTCGTTTCCAGAGTTTACTGATGAAATACAAGAGAGTGATCCGTGATCTACCTGACATCAGGTGTTCTAAATCTAATGATAAGAAGACTTCACTCATACAGGTACGTTGATAAATTATCGACTAGAAAATGCCTTAAGCAATATGTCTACCTCAAATGATTCACGTATATAGCAACGTACGGAGTATAGACCTTTTTGTTACTTACGTCACTCAACGCTAATGAATTAGGTTGTCGGCGCTATTCCCAGATTCTATAGATTTATTTTTTTATGCATTGGCATTTAATTCATATATTGAGTTGATATACGTGTAGAATCATAATCATAAAACTATTACTAGGAATTATAAAACTATTATCCTTGAGAAAAAAAATTAAGAACAGACGAAAAAAAAGTTCGCATTTAAAATTAAATTTTCTTAAAAATAAATCCAACCAAGCGTCAGTGTACATACAGTATTTATTAAAGTCCGTATAAAAAATAAATAACAATAACCATCTTACTAGTTTGGACCATGTTCTACTTATCAATGTGTCTATTTGGTCGGCCGTTTAAATAATGACATGATCACTAAATTTTTCAGATCATTACTCCTTTGAATTATTATATTTTTTACAAGCTAGGTAGATATTATATTACAGAGAAATACTAAAGGAACTAGATTTCAAATTAATTAGTCGCTCGGCGTCTTTCAGCTGGTATAAAATGATAAATGCCAAGACATTTTATACATGCTTGTAATTAAAATTAATTAACGAATGTTGCTCAAGTTTATGTAGGTACTAGCTGTTCCCGCGGTAACTCGCGTTCATCTACTTTTTCCCAATCCCGCGGGAATTTCCCAAAATATCATTATAAATTATAGTCTATATGTTATTCTGATTAATAAACAATAATACTGTAACATGTCATCAAAATTCGTTCGGTAGTTTTTGCGTGAAAAAATTACAAACAGCCGCCAGCGGCTTCGCCCGCCATCCCACGGAAACCATACATTTTACCGGGATAAAAAGTAGCCTATGTGTTATTCCAGACTATGATCAGAAATATATATTTACAGAAAAAGGAACGAACTCCAAAAAAAATAATTCAAATCGTTTCCAAATCAACATTGCTCTTTGATTTATAACTAAGTATAATATCGTTATGTAATCTAGCAATTATCCCAATTTATTACAGCCGTCAAAACAATGCCTAAGTTATAATAAATACTTCAGTACATATTATCACGCCTGTATGCGAAGGGTTAGGCAGTACACCAACAGTTTTCCGGTATATTTGGGTCCTATTTAATGGCCTTTCACTGGGCGTAAATCCAAACTTCGAGCAGCTACTGAAAATTTCATACAAGAACCCAATATCACAAACACGTGAGTTTAGCTGTCGCGTTTATAAAGGACAATTAAGCTAACGAAGCATTTATATAAAACTTCACTGTAACTATAGTAATTGCCACTTTTAACTATTTTCAATCATAATTTTTACCCGACTGTCGAAGGAAGGTTATTATTATATAACGAGTCTTTCAAATAAAATTACATTCACAATTAATAAAACAGAGTTTGTTAATTTTAATAAAACTTGTTACAAGGTCCTTCAGGCTGCCTGTATTTGTGCTTTTTATCTATGATGTTTGACTTTAATATTTTTTATAATTATATTAGCTCAAACGGTTCCCAAGAAAGAATAACATTATTCAGAAAAGAAAAATGATTTTAAGACATTTTGGTACAAATTGAATCATTCTTTTGTACTAGCAATATTACAAATTAAATTTTTTTGTGATCTTCGTTGGTTGTGTGTGACTAAACACAAGTTATTAACTTGAGATTATAAAAGGTTTATTTTAGTTTATCTTTTCTGTGTTACTTAAATTTTCGTCGGTTTTTATTTTTTGTTATAAATAAATTTTTTGGAGTTCACTTCTAAGTTACTTAGTTACCTTACTGTAACTTTGTGGTCTAAAGTTTTCGTTTAAAGTCAAAACACGAGGTAGCTACTATGAACCGCTGAGGATCTCCTTTGTCTGTATTTCGTCTCCATCGTCAGATCAATTCTAGGTGTCCATTATGTTGTAGGGTCATCACGACTACATAATATGTGTGCGAAGTTTCATTTCAATAGGTTCACATTCACTAGATAAAAATCAATAATGTTACTACCCTTAGGTCTATTTCACCACCTCTGGACAGCAAATAACCACCGGATAAATTTAAAAATTTAACAAAACGGGAACGAGATTTAGCGGGATCCTATTAGGAGATAGTGATAAAATCCATCTCTAAAGGCATGTTGCCTCTAGAGATGGATTTTATTTTTCAAATTTAAATGGATCCATAGCGGGGGCATACCTACACTCCCAAACAAAAAAATTTGATACTATCTCGTCACCACTTTCACCGATGCTTTTTATTTTTTAACTAAGTGGTATTTTATTATCTTAGGGTTCCTTTTTATGTATAAATTACCTACTCAAACACATTAACTTAATCTTATCATCTTAAATATTTGAAACATTAGTCACTAATTTAGTCGTAGATATCATTGTTCCCATCCGCATATCCTGCTACATAACATTCTAATTATCATTGTTTCCTTATCTAACGGTGCCATTTACATGGCATCAACCACGGACTCATCCTTAGATAGTAAACATTCCTTTCCCCTCCCTTAATGACAAGCCGTACCAATGCCACAAGACGTCTTTGTCGTCCGATTTCCCGTCCTCGTCGGGGAGGCCCGTTGCGAAGATCTCCCGTCCCTTGCTCGAGCCGGTCCGTGCCGAGCTAGTAGCTTTAAATTCGGCCCTAAATAATTTTGATCCAGAGCCAGATTTCCCTAGCCAGCCCCCCAACAACGCCCTAAGCCGAGGTCCGAGCGTTAGCGGACGGCTTTAGCTGCCGTTTCTTATTTTATAATGTATGTCCCTGGCTGGAGGCATTCGGTACCTCGCCACCAAGTCCAGACTACCTCGAATCAAAAACTGCGTCCGAATAAAAAAAACACTCGACGTCTTTCCATCTCCGATCTTCAAATCGAATATTACCAATATCCACAAACTGTGTAATTTAATTTAGTCATATAGTAATAAATAATTAAAAGTCGAGCCAGAAGACATCACATACAAGTAGGTAATCATTTTAACCATATCGTTTTTGTTTCAGATCAGTACTATACCACTCGGGAACATCTGTGGAAGCGATGATGTCATGCCAATAAGTCCTATTAATATTGTCAATTTAGTTTTATTAGCATTAATTTTACTAGTGTTAGGAAGATTTCTGTATGACTGGCAGAGCTTTAAAAATACTGGAAAATTACCATGGTTATCCTCAATATTACCCTAATAATATGGAATAAAATATTTGATAATCGTAACTTGTTCATTTTAGTTATCCGTCCGTTCAAAAATAATATGTAAGACTTAAGGGTGACACTATAGATAAAAAAAGGGAAAAGAGAAAAAGTGAGGGATAAAAAAGTATTCTTATTTTCTTAATTTACCCAACTGCCAAGAAAGGGTTATTGAATAATATTATAAAGGGTTATTGATCCAATAGTTCCATAAATATAAAATATTTTTTCGAATGGAATAATTTGAATTGTCAATTCAAATAAAATAATGTTCTTTCTGTATTTATTTATTTATGGTATGGTGTGGTATGTGGTATACCAACTCCAACAGCTATACATATTTAGATTGTGTTTAAAAAAAATACTTAAGTGATATTTAAATTGGATATCATTGTATTTTGCATGATTTTTCCTGCCCTAATCCTCAATATTATTTAGGACGCCTCCGCGTGCAGAAATGATCGTCGGGCATATCCTGCACATTCACCATGACATTCGCCACGACTTTGACAACATTTCAAGCATTTTGTCGCATCTTCAGAACCGATAGTCAGACACGAATTTTTATAAGGTCCCATATAAAAAATCCTGTCTGACAGTGTAAGGAAGTATATTTGATTCAATTATAATAAAATGTCGAAATCGGCGAAGACATCGCGTAACACTCACACAAAAACTTCTGTAGGAATGAGCACCTTTCTTATTTGATATGTAAGCACTATCAACATGAAAGTGTAATGACATCGAGCTAATTACAATAAGGTATAAATTTTACCTTTAAAATACATGTAATATTATAATTAACAATACGAATTAACAACATCAAACAAAAATATTATTTAAAATGATAGCAAATTATGTTGACGAACAGGCGGAACAGCGGAACAGGGTCAAAAGTTTGCAAGCGCATAATTGAATTACCGTCGTCACGAGTAAGCATCGTTCATAATTTATTATAAAAATATTATAGGTATTATAGATAAGTAAATTGTTTCACTTATCATTGGCACAGGTTACTAAATAGCTACTACGTAACCATCGGTCTAAGTAGTGGTCATAATAACGAAAGCTGGTTATTCTGAACAGTTAATGGCAATAGGCTCGTCGCCTATTTATTAACATACCATACCATCGCTCGCTTGTATTCGCCGAAGGGGTAGGCAGAGGTGCGCTAATGTACACCCACAATTCGCCGGTATATTTAGATCCCATGTAATAGGGGGCGAGCCTATTGCCATCAACCGGGCACAAGTCTAGATTCCGAGCTACTATTAGAAATTTCACAGAAAAACCCAACAACACTTTGCTCGACCAGGGATTCGCACCCAGGACCTCTATCGTAGCAGTCGTACTTGGGACCACTAGATCAACGAGGCAGTCCCCTATTAAATGGGACCTGAAAACATACCGGCAAATTATGGTGGTACGTCAATAAACTTCGCAAACTATGTGACATACGAAAGCGAACAATTTCCATATTATCATAATTACATATACATAGCCTGTTGTTGCGGCTTTTCAACTCGAAGCCACAAGTGTGCGAAGCTTTGAACATAACATAGGAAAATTATTGTCGGCCGCAGCCTGTCGCCGGGTCTGTCCCCCGAGTTGTCGCAGTCGCATACCGCATAGTGTGTACCATGTCTTCAGGGAATATTATCCCGTTGGTTCGTATTACGAGTGGTCAGCAAAACGGTACGTAGGTACTGCACTCCGCTCAATGATACGGTCACTAGTTTATCAGTCGGTGACCGGTCACATTGCTCATATCCTTTTTGTCGTAGTACAGAACTGATAGTCAATTTTTCTAGAAGAAATAAACTTTTAACGATCTGGGTTTTATTTAGATAACGTTTTGTGTCCTTACTAACTTGCTGCTTCCCTTGCGCCGAGTGTCGTGCGTTCCATTCCCAGCCGGTGACCCGCAACATATTTTATTTATTTTTGATGCTGTCGGCTAATTTCACTCCTATCTAAAAAAAACTCCTAGCTTGAAGTAGAATTGGGTTGGACTAAACAAAGTAGGAAGGGTAGGGGGTTGCCCTGCAGGGGCATGACAACGGTTAAATAATAAAATAAAATTATCAAACTTTGTTATCCGAGTTCTAATATTCTGATATTTCTATACACATATCTACATATTGTGAGTACCTATATAAAAGTGAAATACAATCATTGAATAATTTAAGTACGAAATCTCCTGAGTAAACGTAAAGCCTTAACACAGGATTTTACTGAAATCTACCCCAAGATGAAATTGTTGTAGGAAGATTGAAGGAAATCCAACGTATTTTTAGAAGCTAATCGGTAACGTTTTGTTCTTTTTTAGGAAAAATTAAGAAATATTTTTAGGAAACAAGCTTTATGAGAACGAAATAGAGACAATCACTCCATGGGTACGCCCATGCTTGCATAGCTTTCTTTGGTATGTTAGACTTTAGTTTTCATGTGCAATATTTAAGTAAATTTCCTTACTGTGTCATCAACGCCAAATCATGATGTGACGTGAACACACCGACAACTGTGTGTGGGGATTAAGGGCTATAAGTACAAACGGCATTAACACCGTAAGAGACAGCTAATAAGGATTATAATTATGTAACCTAAGAACATCTAGTAAAGTAGTTGAGGTATATCCTCACGGGGTATCCTCAGTAGTTGAGGTATATCCTCACGGGGTATCCTCAGTAGTTGAGGTATATCTAACGTTCGGATCGACGAACGAAAAGATACAAAATGTTTGGGAATGACATGAAGCCTTCGAGAAATCTCACGTTTACAAATGTCATTTCCATACATTTTTCGTTAGATTGCATCTTGTGTAGGCCCGGTCAACGCTTACACAGTATTAGTCAATGTCTGATGTCCAAATGTTATCTGCGTGGAGGTATACTAAGGCCTGCTTCACAGTTTACTGATAATTTCATACAAATTTTGTTCTATTTTTGAATTTATTCGGCAGTTACCGACTATCCAGAGGTGGAGAAACAACAACTCTTTTGTCCACAGTACATACGCAATTAAAATTGTTTGGCACCCTCAGAAATTTTATTCTAAGACTTACCTACTTCAAAGAAAATATCTTCTTGAAAGAAATGTTTGTATGTCGTATTATTATACCTGTTTCCGCAGCATATTTCCTTGAAAGAACTTTTCCCTTTTCGTATGAAAACGTTTTCCTAGAACACGACTTTTGTAATACTTTGAATGATTTATGTAAGAACATCGAACTGTATTCGTAAGCCTCAAACCTATACGTACCATTCCGTTCGTTCGTTCATTTCACGTTCATTTCATGAAAGCGTGTGAATCAATTGAATTTGAACCGTATATGCTAGTCATATAATCACAATCACCATCATAAAATGAACTTGCTATACTTTGCTTTTTGCTATTGTTTGCGTAGGAAGAGAGTTTGTCTATTCTTCAGTCGTTTGATTAAATGTGATTTAAAAACATCACATAATATCGCATGATCACGCCTGCATTCTCCGAACGGCTAGGCAGTGTACTAGTGTAGACCTTAGTAGATAACGTCTGTTTGCACAATTTCTAAGCTATGAGTAGTATTGACTAGCACAGTAGGTAACTACTTGTTATTAGCTTCTAACTAGTAGTTACTTGTTGCGGTTTATTCCGATATCACAATGACGCAAATGAATTTTAATTTAAAATTCACGTCTGCGTCCCTATGAGTCACGTATAGTGATTCGAAAATACCATTCGCGTATTTGTAAAATTGCAACTATTATAATCTCATTATTTATTTATTTATATTTCATAGCTACATCACATATTACAAATAACAGACATTCAGGATCTGATCATGTGTAATAAGAAAATTGTTGATGATGTGATTAAGAAAACGAGTACCTAATTACGGTTTAATTTTCGTGTTACTACGGTCATAAAAAATATTATAAGATTGTTAGGGAAGTAAGCCGCTCTACAAATTAAATTGTGCTATCTATCTCTTACAGTATAAAATCATCAGTTTCGAACCTATATGTATCAATTAAGATATCACAGGACTACTATATCGATTCTTATTCGAATATACATATACTTTTTATAAAAAAGCGCTTTTTAATATAATAGCAATAGACTGGAGTGTTCTTATTTTTTACTAGCTACAGGTGTACGCTTCGTTTATCAGTGTAATACTGTGACAACTCGATTGTACACTAGGAAGGTACCTATGTAATGTAGGGATGATCCATAAAAGAGGTTTTTCTGTCATTTTATGATAGATGAAGTGTATGTAACATCGACCCGCTATTGTGACGCGCATGTCACTCGATATGTTTGTTCATTCTATATTTTGGTAGGAAGGTATTTTTTTCGTTATTCTTGGTATTCATTTAGCGACCCATGCGCAGCTTCGCCTACGTATTCCAGTTACAAAAACACACAAACCTTGTCCTGACAATAACGAACGAACCAAAAACAAGAATTATCCAATTTAGTTCAGTAGTTCCGAAGTTATGCGCGTACAAACATTTCGATTCATTTTTATTTATATGGATAGATTTAGGTCTTCCTACAGCTCGTGCATACAATATAATATTATAATTAAAATATATATAATAAAAGGTTTACACACTAGCCAATTACGGGCTAACCAGCATTCTCCTTATTACACAAGTGCTTTTTTAAACTTTTTAAAGTTTTAAAAAGGCACTGAACTTTCATAAACTTTTTAAAGTTTTAAAAAGTCACTGAACTTTCACAAACTTTTTAAAGTTTTAAAATGTAGTTAGTCTACAATCGTCACGTTGAATAAAGATTTACAGATTTACATGTTATAGATTTCTTGACTATTTCGCAGAGACTTCAGGATTTTGGATCTAAATAAATTAAGATGGTTATGGTTTATTACACACAGACTTTATAAATGTAGGTATTAATTTCTCTAGGTACACATTCTGTTTAGCGGTGAGTTGACACCTATATTTAGAGGGGTTGATTTCAAATGCAACACGATCATTAGTATTTTCTAGAGTGTGTTGAAAGAGCCTCCAAGCGCTGAATGTCTCTAATGATTACAATATATTCGACTCTTATAATATGTAGGTTACACAGTTCTAATACCATATTTACCTTTGCTCCTAGAGCAGCATCTCAGCCATCAAAAACATTCTCAATTTGGGGTCACTCTTGTAGCGCTTCACCAAGTACATGTCATTGTACCACTATGACACGCACAGACAGTGTTCGTTATCTGGGTGTTATACTTGATAGCAGACTAACTTGGAGTTCTCATATAGACAACTTAGTTAGTCGCACTAGAAAACTAATGTATGTCTTTAAGAAGACAAGAACTGTCGCTGACTTGAATACTTTGAAAATTGTCTACTACGCACTGGCGCAGTCAAACTTGGCGTATTGTATAACATCTTGGGGTGGTTCCAACAAAACGGACCTAATACGTCTGGAGAGAGCCCAGAGGTGTATTCTCAAGATCATTACCCGCAAACCCATAAGATTTCCTACGTCTGAGCTTTACGAACTTTGCAGGGTCCTTACAATCCGAAAACTTTATATACTAAAAGTCATCCTTCGTAAGCATGCAGACACATCATTCGATCCTGATTTTTTGAGAAATACGCGTAGGTCGGACAGAGTTTTCGACATAGAAACCCCACCCAAAAACCACGGTTGCAAGTCACCAATATTATTACCTTAGCTCTAGATTATATAATAAAGTAAATAAAGAGGCAGTAATCTACCCGCTCACAATTTCAAAATGCAAAAAGAAAGTAACGAATTGGCTTTATACGTTATCCTATGAAGAAACTGAAAATATTGTGAGGGTTGCATACTAAGTTACATGCAACTCATCTCCTCCAACCCACACACACACACACACACACACACACACACACACACACACACACACACACACACACACACACACACACACACACACACACACACACACACACACACACACACACACACACACACACACACACACACACACACACACACACACACACACACACACACACACACACACACACACACACACACACACACACACACACACACACACACACACACACACACACACACACACACACACACACACACACACACACACACACACACACACACACACACACACACACACACACACACACACACACACACACACACACACACACACACACACACACACACACACACACACACACACACACACACACACACACACACACACACACACACACACACACACACACACACACACACACACACACACACACACACACACACACACACACACACACACACACACACACACACACACACACACACACACACACACACACACACACACACACACACACACACACACACACACACACACACACACACACACACACACACACACACACACACACACACACACACACACACACACACACACACACACACACACACACACACACACACACACACACACACACACACACACACACACACACACACACACACACACACACACACACACACACACACACACACACACACACACACACACACACACACACACACACACACACACACACACACACACACACACACACACACACACACACACACACACACACACACACACACACACACACACACACACACACACACACACACACACACACACACACACACACACACACACACACACACACACACACACACACACACACACACACACACACACACACACACACACACACACACACACACACACACACACACACACACACACACACACACACACACACACACACACACACACACACACACACACACACACACACACACACACACACACACACACACACACACACACACACACACACACACACACACACACACACACACACACACACACACACACACACACACACACACACACACACACACACACACACACACACACACACACACACACACACACACACACACACACACACACACACACACACACACACACACACACACACACACACACACACACACACACACACACACACACACACACACACACACACACACACACACACACACACACACACACACACACACACACACACACACACACACACACACACACACACACACACACACACACACACACACACACACACACACACACACACACACACACAGTTATGTACAACTTTAGTCTTCTACCTTTGATTTAGTAATTAATTAGTTTAAAAATATATTTTTTCTTTTTTCACTGTTACCTAGCTTACAATGTAATAAGCCAGATTTACCCGGAGGAGGGCGTTAACTAGCTGCAACACAGTTTATACTACTGCAGCAGTTACCGTTCAAATGTTGTAAAGTTCCATTGTAACTAATGTTTCCCAAATAAATTTATTATTATTATGTGTTACGTATCCTTTTGGACTCTCAGCATAGCTGGTGAATTTGACGAGCCAACCACGGGTTTACACCAAGTGAGTTGGTTCGTTTCCTACTGAAGAAGGTGTTTGTGTAGTGGATGTCAGGAATCGCCGTACTATTGAACATGTATCAATGATAACGGATTTTTGGAGTGGGATGTATGTTGATTTGTGTAGGTCTAACTCTTTTAGTGATGTGTGTAGTGATTTAGGAATGAGTCCGGTAGATGACAATATAATCGGTATTATTTTAACTGTATTTTGCTGCCACATCTGTCGAATTTCATCTGCTAACGGTATATATTTTTGAATTTTCTCTGTGTATTTCTTTCTTAAGTTTTCTGAGTTCGGTACTGATATATCTATTAAATATGTAACTTGTTGTTCTTTTAGGATTAGTGTTATGTCTGGTCTATTGTTCTGTGTGGTTTTATCTGTAATTATATCCCTATCCCAATATAATTTAGCAATACCGTTATTTAGTACATTTTTTGGTTTATATTTATAGTATGGTTCTATTTTATCTATTAACTTATATTTTTTTGCTAACTGTAGGTGTATTTGTTTCGCTACGTTATTGTGTCTATCTGTATACTGTTTATTTGCCAAAAATGGGCATCCTCCCGTAATATGATCTATAGTTTCTTGTTGAGTGTTACATAATCTACATCTGTCTGAAATCACGTTGTTATCCTTCATAATGTATTTTTGGTAATTTTTAGTTTTAATTATCTGGTCTTGAATTGCTATGATAAAACCTTCTGTTTCTTTGTATATATTTCCTTTTCTAAGCCACGCGGTAGAAGCTTCCTTGTCTATATGTTCCTGTTGCATAATAATAATAATAATAATAATAAACATTTATTTCAGACTAGGTCCATATTTTGTTAGTAACAATAGACTTAAAAACTAATGTTAGTATAATACAATACAAAAGCACAGTTTACACTTTGACATGAAGCCGCAACCATCTTTGCAGCATGGGGGACTCCCACCTATCAGCAAAAACACTCAGTATAGTGTTAGTACTGCCACGAACGCGAGTGAGTAGGGAGGCGCACCTTTTCCTAATTATGGCGGCAAAGCCATCAACCCTCGCCTCGGCAAACATCCCTGACGCACTGCATCGCCACGGCAGCCCTAACAGTACCCTGAGTGCATTGTTGTATTGGACACGCAGGTCACTGTACACCCGCTGCGAATAACCAACCCACAGGCTGCAGGTGTAAAAAGATTGACAAAATGCTTTAAAAAGCGTGATCTTCACTGAATTCGTACACCGTGCAAACCTGCGGGCCAGCATGTTACAACGGATAGCCAGCGACCTGCGTTCCCTATCTATATCTACATTATCACTTAAATCATCGGTGACCCAGTGACCCAAATATTTGAATTTAGAGACCCTACGCAGTGGAGTGCCACAAAGTGACACATTCGGAAAGGCTGGGTAAGAAAACCCACTCGCTTTAAAAAGCATTAGTTCACTCTTTAAAACATTATATTTGAGCCCATGAGCCACCGCATATGATTCACATGTAGACACTAGTCTCCTCATGGCACTGATTGATGGACTCAGCAACACCATATCGTCTGCGTAACTAAGATTATTTGTACACACTCCGTCAATATGACACCCGACCTTGGTGTTGCTGAGCTCAGCAATCAGCTGGTTCATGTACAGGTTGAACAGGCGAGGCGAGCTTAATCCCCCCTGCCTCACCCCGCATTCCAACCGGTACATACTCGATAAGGAACCATTCCACCTTACACAATTGCGTTGATTGCTATACCAATACTTAAGTAATGATATAACTTCAACCGGTAAAGAAGTTTTAGATAACAACTTATTCCAAAGAACGTCATAACTGACAAGATCGAATGCCTTCGATAGGTCTAAAAAACAGGCAAAGACGGGCGTTTTTCTATCCTTGTAGTACTGTACTGTCTGCTTTAGACACAATATAGCGCTTTCAGTGGACAGCCCCGGCCTAAAGCCAAACTGAGCGTCATGCAGTTCGATATGCTTTGCTAATTGTGTGTCAAGCAGACTGTCCAGCACCTTGGCTGAAACAGTTGCCAAGGATATAGGCCTATAATTAGAGACATCAGCGGCATCCCCCGTTTTATTTTTAATAATAGGTACCACAACAGTAAACATGAGGCTATTCGGTAAATAACCGTGACTGATACACAAATTAAACAGCATAGCAAGTACGCGTGGCAGGTGTACCCCGGCGTATTTCAGATGTTCGATATTTCAGAAGATTAGGATATTTACCATGGAGGGATTTTTGTTTCCATGTTGTAATTTTCTGTTCATCCGAGGAATGGTTTTCTAGGGGATTGAAATTATTTGTGTTTAGTTTTAATGGTGTGCCTGATGTTGCTATTTTGGTAAGTGCTGTATGAATAGGACTATCTTTGGCTTTATTTAACATGTATGTGCGGATATTGTGTAGCTGTCTACTGTGTAAATTCTTAATATCTATCAAACCCCTACCCCCTAGTTTTCTTTTAAGATGGAACCTTTCTGTGGCTGAGTGTATATGGTGTATATGTTGTTTGTAGCATGTAGTTCTTGTGAGTCTATTGAGTGTATCTAAATCTGTACCTGTCCATTTAATAATGCCAAATGAGTATGTGAGTATGGGTACTGCATATGCATTTATAGCCTTTACCGTGTTTCTTGCGGATAATTCTGTTTTAAGTATTTTGTTCAGCCTTTCTGTATATTTTCTTGTTAGCTCTTCTTTTACCTTATTATGATCTATGCGCGTGCTCTGGCAGTATCCTAGATATTTATATGTATCGGTTAATTCCATTTTATCTATTAGTGAATTTTGTTGTGTAAGTATGTATGGGTCTGTGATGTGGTGTTTTCCTTTTATAATACTATTTATTTTACATTTATCTGTTCCAAAGTTCATTTTAATGTCAGTGCTAAATTCTTCTGTGACTTTCAATAAGGAATCCAGTTGTTGTCTACTTGTAGCATATAATTTGATGTCGTCCATATATAGTAAATGTGTAATTTTTGTGTTATCCTCTTTATGTAGTACATAACCCTGTCTTGTGTTGTTTAAAATTCGGGAAAGTGGATTTATTTATTATTATTATTATTATTATATTATTATCTGCATTTTATTAAGATTTATTCTTATTTTATTTTGCTCTTATTTTAGTTGATAGGTATAGTGATATAATTAATAATGTTAAAAAGTTCCCCGGTATTGGCGGCTGTGAAAGTTCAGTGTCTTTTTAACAAGGTAGAAAGAGCGGCGGCGGAGCCATGCAACATTGTAAATGAAGTGTCAGGTCACTTAAAAAAATATAAATGAAAATTTCCTTTGAGTAAAATACTTGGTACGCTCGCTCTTTCCATCTTGGTACTTGTAGGTAACTATACAGAAGCTGGAGAAATATAATTTGATAAGCAAAGAGTCAATACAAAGTTATCAACCGACTTCAAAAAAGGAGGAGGTGATGGTCGGTCGGGAACGGGATTCATTGAAAATTAAACAAAATATAAAATTTAATTAAATAACTACAACAATTTTATTAATTATCTATCAATAACTGTCAGACATTCCTTTAGAAGCTTTTTTTTCTTTTACCGGTAACCAGGTCGAACGAAATTAACGTAGCTAAGCAAAATATTTATGAAATTTT
Source organism: Acronicta psi (assembly GCA_946251955.1). Taxonomy (NCBI): domain Eukaryota; kingdom Metazoa; phylum Arthropoda; class Insecta; order Lepidoptera; family Noctuidae; genus Acronicta; species Acronicta psi. Next base: position 7,849,532 of record OX276482.1, on the reverse strand, counting down.
CAATAGAGCTACTACCGAGAATTTCGTTCAAAAAACCAATAACATTTTGCCTTATTTTAGTTAGCCTATCCATTAGCACTAATACCAACTCTGCGAAGTTGGGATTACTGCTAATGGGAATAGGGTAACCAGTGCATGCGACGAGAGCAGTGATCAAGTCAAGTCAAAGGTCTCGAATTCGAACCCAAGGCTTGCAGCCGCAGGCCATCTGAGAGGAGACCCGTGTCCAGCAGGGGGACAATTAATGGGTTGAAGATGATGATAAGTACATGCAAACTTATCCTACTACTGGTTTCTGAGTCTTAAAACATACCGCAACCCAAATACAGCCGCCTTTTTAAAAATAACCCCCGTGCTAGGTTATATCGCATCTTAAGAAAAAGTCTGACTAACGACTAGCTTGCATCAGGAACTCCTTTGGTGTTGCTGATTAATATGAGCAGCGATGACCACTTACCATCAGATGAATCTCGTGCTCGTTTGCTGACATTTAAAACGACAAAAAACATGCTTCAAGTGGAAAATTGCATAGTTATGTTTGTGTGGCTATTTAACGCGACCGATGAATTTGTCTGTACAACACTCACCTCTGCCTAATACTTCCAGGAATACAGGCGTAATGGTATGTGTATATATTACCTGTACAACAAAGACAATGTTCCTTTCAATACATCTTTTGTTTACGTAGGGGTGTCGTGTCCTTGACCCTCCTTGAGCTACTGGATACAACTGGACAATTTATCACACGTATAATATTTAAGTGTACATTATGGAGCGTGACATGAAAGGGGCACTATCTAGTCTAGTCACGTTATACGGAAAATGGAAGCATCTGTCTATAAAGAAATACTTTGTTGCTGGAGTATAACAAAGGCCAAGGGACACAGTAAACACTTTTAGGCGTGATTAAAAGTTAATAAAAGTAAATCAGTCTAATATTATTTAAGTTTAAAATATATATAATTATTATTATTATTGAAGTTATTGTTATACGATAACAATTATAATAATAGTATACAACACCAGTATTTTTATATTTCATCTTTAGGAAGCGGTGTTGTTAGTGCTGTGCTGGCCCATCCGATTTCAAATTCAAGAATTCATTCGAACCTTTTTACCCGACTGCCGAAGGAGGAGGGTTATGTGTTTGACGCGTATGTATGTATGTATGTATGTATGTATGTATGTCCGTTCCTATGTCCGGTCGTAACTACTCAACGGCTCAACCGATTTAGATAAATGACACCTCATTAGATTCGTCTTGATGGCACGACTGTCACTGGGTACATGAAATTTAAAAAAAAACAATATGGCGGATTTTATACGCTTTAATGTGCGAACTGATTTTGAAAATGATCTTTAGTTGTATAAATTTATATTTTAAATCATCATTTAGGATCCATCTAGTAATTCTATGATGATTTTTAAACTAAAAAGAACGAAATAAAATCAATTATTAAAAGAAACAAAAAACCCGACTGCGTAAAAACTACTAACTAAAAATCTAAAAACAAGCTCTGTGATGTTGGAAAATGTATTGCAGGCGGGACAAGCTGTTCGTTCATAAACAAAATTGTTTCTTTGCTTGTCCCGCCTGCAATACATTTTCCAACATCACAGAGCTTGTTTTTAGATTTTTAGTTAGTAGTTTTTATTTCGATTTTATGTTATTATATTCATTTTAAAAGACCACTGGACTGCCAAGTCAAATATCTCGAGTTCGAATCTAAGGTTCGCACCTTTGACTTTTAGAAATCATGTCCGTAATTATCAATCGCTTTAACGGTGAAGGAAAACATCGTGAGGAAACCTGCATATCGGAGAGATTTTCTCGACGGCATGTGAAGTCTGCCAACCCGCAATAGGCCAGCATGGTGGACTATAGCCTAATCCCGTGCCCAGTAATGGGTCGATGATGAAGTATTTACTTCGGGTAAGGTGTACCTACTAATTTCCATTCACAGTTCGCTAGTATTATATAGGTTTCATATTTTGTAATTGGATATGGAACTTGCCTTTAATCTAACTAGTATATGCGATGCTAATAATATTTTAGATTGATTGATACTCAATGCCCAATGCTCCTTTACGAATCGAACCCAAGACCTCGCGCTAAGCAGCGATCATTGGACCCCAAATTTATTTGACTTATCATCTGCTAGTCATCTTAAAAAGAAGATTTATTTTAACGTGTATAGTCTCTCAGTCTGCTACTGAATCCCACAGCTCCTAGGGTAACCCACGCAAGTTTGCAGTGCGTAAGTCAAAGATAATAAACAAAGGGTATTAAATAACAAAGTACAAGATTACTTACATGAATTTATTTTGTTTACAAGGTCTTAGGCAACAGAACAATTTATTTATTTATGAATCCAATAATATAGTGTTATTTAGGTAGGTACAACATAATAATATTAAAAGATAATTTAATACAAAAACTTAATTGTAATAACTTTCTGCTATGGAACTGATTATCGTGTTACATTATAGGCTCCTTCTACGTAAGTGCAGCTAGGAAAGCCTGTTCACAATTCTGCGGATTAACCCGCAATAATTTGCAACGAAAATGAGGCTTTAAACTGTTAATAAAAAGGAACATTATTGTGAAATCGTACCCATTCTTAAAATCATCTGATTGATCTTTTAGTGAACAAAATAGCTCGTCTCTCAATTTTTTGAAATGTTGAACGTGACTTACAATCGACCCTTTTTGTTTGAACTGCATTTCTAGAAATATTTGATCCTTGTTGCGATACCTAAGGAAGCGGGTTTTCATTTCTTCTAAAAAATGAGGCATTGAAGTGAAAGTCCGTGTATGTGCGAATATTTCCGCTCTGCCCTCAAGCCGAGAAATTGCATAGAGTAGCAATACATGTTTTGACCAATCATTTGCCAACGCACTGTGTGCTGCGTTGCACATATTAATAAAATTGTCAATGTCATTAGTGTTTCCATCAAACTTAGGTATAATGTCCATTAATTCTTCTAATAATACATTTTCGCCAGTGTTTGCCATTTTAGATGTGTGCACAGAAGAATATAGAAATAGGAAAATAAATTGTATGTAGTAGAAACGGGAAAAGTTTTATCCAATTGAATAAGGATCGAGTAGAGAAGACTTACAGCTGCAGTGCTTGATTCAATATTCGTCTTTGACTGACAGCAACGTCCTTGGTTTTGTTAAAATTGGCTGATGGCTTCTATTGTCTAATTTAACAATTCCGTCACGGGCTGGTCTTCCCAGATTAGAAACATTCAATATTCACGCACACACGAGGTTCTCTAAATTCGTTTTTCAATTCTAACCTTGTTGATTAGTTCTAGTGGTAATGATTGTCACCTTAGAAACGTTTTTATTCACCTTAACGATCAATACGCATTGGCAATTAAAGGAAAGTAAGAGTATGTAGCTTCAATTGGCCTCGAAACTTCGATACAGTAAGCTTTACCAACGCGACAGTGCTTTGTCGGACAGTGCGTCTGAATGACTGTGTATCTAACTTTTGTATGGCCCGTGACGACAAACTGACGCTGCATAGCGACAGACTTCGTCCGTATTCCCCCCGACTCATACGTTGTGCCGGTTATACGAGCTTATTAGGTATACCTAAACGAAAGCTAAAGCTAGACGCCCACTAGCGGAATGGCAGACTACACTAATAATATTGAGCATTATATAAATTAACACTATAGTATTAAAGTATTGAACTATAGTATTGAAATTTCATAGACAATGTTCGCAGCTTTTGTTTATATGTTGCTACAAGAGGCCTTTTGTAGCATTTCGAAGCTTATCAGAATCCGAACTCATTATTAAACAAAAAAGGATTGTTTTATTTTAAAATCATCTGTTGAAAGAATGGCAATTATTATTGTTTTTTTTAATTATAGTTAGGAATATGGGATTTCAAGTTGGAGACTGTGTTTTAGGTGAAGTATGTCCTACAAACTTAGGTGAAAGCTTGAAACGTCAAGACGCCTACCACCTTAGTCACCCGTGACCATGGGTCACGCTGTAATGGGTCCGAAACGACGGCATTAAAATAATATCAATATAAAGCGATAAAAGCCGTAAAAAATAGTTTTATTTCAACTAGGTAAAAGCTTCTATGAAATTTTCTGCCAAGTAATTTAACATAAACTTATCGGTGGGTGGTGAAACAGACCTTTAGTTTATAACACAAAGCAACAACAAGGCTATAACCACGCAATACAAGTAAATACCTTGGCAGGTACTTACAGCTAGCAGTTAATACTTTATCAGCGAGGCTAACATGCACGACGCGACATAATTTTGTCTTCACATTATCTCGTCACGGCTGTAGGCGAGATAAGCTTCCTCCGCGAGATAAGCTACGACAAGATTATTTCGTAGCGCGTTTCAACGTTTATCTCCCTGCATTTTACATGCTTGTCAAAACGCTATAAATCATAAGCGCTTGTTAGTTACGCAAAGGATTAGGTACGCTTGACTGAATTTTTATGAGCCATGTAGAAATGTGCAGTGAAATCTGTGCCCCTAGGAACCTAACATTATTACCTTTAAATGTAGGCTTTACTAGTATACTTGTTGACTAAAGTATGAATTGCGACATAGTCGTTATTGTGACAAAGCCCTTTCTATTGAAATTAAAAAAATATGAATTGCTGTTCGTTGGTATTGTTGTTAAGCGCATTACTTGAGAACGGCTGGATAGTTTTCGTTTTTTGTTTTAAATGTTCGTAAAAGTCTGAGTAATGTTTAATATATAAAGGAAAATTACGTATTATTTATATTGTATAAAAAATACACAATGTTAAATATCTGGGATTTTTTATTCCAAAGCTGCTAAGAACGGAATTAAAAAAAAACATAGGTGTATAAGATATTATCCTACTACACAAGACTGTATTTGTAATAAAAATATGACTAAGAAAGGTAGACGCTAGACGCTAAGATAAAATAAATAATATCCCGAATTAAGGTCTATATTAAAAGATAATTAGGCGGGTAAAAGATAATGCCGACGGGGAAGGCCTATTAAATGCCTTATTACAAACTCCCACATAATTTCTATGTTAAGAAAGAAATATTTACCCTGTAACCTTTACTAATTTTTGGAGGCGTTTGCCTTAGGGTGGGACATTACAGGCTTATAATTTCGATGCAATATAGGTAAATTATGTACAGTTCTCGCAAAACTTATTGAAGGTTGAAGTTTGTATGAGCTAACTTTAACCCGGCCGTAAAAATCGGAGATAGAAAGTATTGGATTAGAATGATTTTAAACGACAGCCTACGACTTGAGCTCTCGTTTGTATTTATTAAAATCTAATATTTTTCTTTCTCCAATTTTTACGGCTATCTGAACGAATTTAGGGGAAAATTCGCGCACCTCGGCTTTAATGTTCAAAAAAGTGAATTAAAACTTTCAATTCACTTTTTTGAGGTTGAGATGATATTGCTACTGGAATATTTACAAAAAAGTTCTGTAAAAAAGTTTAACAAAATATATTTTTTCCCTTTCTTGTCACCAAAAGATACATAAATAATTATTATGTAGTATATACCGGGGTCTGCGGTAGCTCTTTATCCTACAACAAAGAATTTACCCTTGAACTTTGATCATTCATAAAAATGTGGAACATAAGGATTCCCATTAACTTGAGGATCCTATTGAAACAGCTCTTTTAATATATATAAAAGCACTGAAATAAAATAAAGTTGAAGCCTTATAATTTGTGTCCTTAACGTTTTATTGTGTAGGTACTGTATTATGCAGTGTCCACAAAAGAGTTAAGACATAGATTGCGCAATCATTAGATGTCAAAACAACAATCAACAATTAGGTGTCAAAACCTACCATCGCGCCAGCTTCCCCAAAGGTATAGGCAGAGTTCCTACTGTATGCACCCAGACCTGCGGTATGTACCCAGCATTTTGCCGGTATGTTTAGGTCCGTTTGAATAGGGGTGAACCTAATACTGTCATTAGTTGGGTATCTACAAATCCGAATTAAAAATTAAATATTTTTGCATATCGATTTGAAGAAACGGTTCACCTTTCAACAGATTTCAAACTACTCCATGTAACTATTATTATGTTTAATATTATGTAGTCTATCTAATTATCTTAATATCTTATTTATAGTGACATCATTCCTCTTTATTTTTTTACTGTTCTTGTTGCTTTGCTTCTAATTATCATATTGAAAGGCATCTCAAGTCTGTTGGAGGGCGGGAATGGGGTCCATTCAAACCCTCTACGGTCCTTTGTATTCAAATTTGATGTAAATTGTAAGTCCACACTTCGAATCATTTCTAAGTATGAGTCTCTATCTTAGACTGGTCCAAAGAACATCATTACAAGGACTAGTAGAACTACTTAAAACAATAATCGTAAATTACTTGAGAGCGTCTATTTTGATGTTGCCCGATATTATCGTGAACATAATTGAATTACGAGTAATACTTGTTTACCGTAATTGATTTAAAGGGCAAGGGACAGGAGTTTGCGCTTTGATTTATAGATAGATAGCTTTACTTAATTGTGTGATTGAGGTAAAACATCTTCGTTGTCTCTTTGGTCTAGTGGTCCCAAGTGCGACCGCTACGCTAGAGCTCCGGGGTTCGATTCCCGGTTGGAGCAAAGTCTTATTGGGTTTTTCTGTGAAATTCCCAGTAGCAGCTCGAAGTCTGGATTTGTGCCCGGTTGATGGCCCCGCCCCCTATTACTTGGCATCTAAACATATCGGCGAAATGTGGATGTACATGAGTACGCCTCTGCCTATCCCTTCGGGAATACAGGCGTGATGGTATGTATGTATAAGATAAAGATAAACAATCGTAAAGAATGGATGAAGTAAAACAAGTATGCATGAATCGTAGTGGCGTTCTACAGTGTCTACCTACTCCCTTTTTATAAGAAGGAGGCGTATATGTATGCTACAGAATACAATGTTTTTATTTTATACAGGGTGCTCTTATAGAATGAGGACATTATTGTAATTATCGGGTATACAAAGAAAGTCTGTTTTGTGGTGTTGAAGTAGGTATAAACACGCTGCCATTCATCGTGAACTCTTTACGAACTTACCAAAAAAAAACACAATACGAGTATTGGTAGGTACACAGGGTCCTTAATCCTTATCTCTTATGTTACAGATTGATGAGGCAAGCTCTCGAAATTTTATTTGGTACCAATAGATTTATTTGAGTGTCTCTGAGTACGGCATGTACAGTTCTCGCCAAACTTATTGTCCGGGTTGAATTTGGGACCAGCTAACTTTAACCCGGCCGTAAAAATCGGAGACAGAAAAATATTGATTGTAATAAATAAAAACTAAAGCTCAAGTCGTAGGCTGTCGTTTTAAATCATTTTAATCCAATGTTTTTCCTTCTCCGATTTCTCCGGACAATAAGTTTGGCGCGATGTGTAGTTTTCAAAAGACGTGTCAGCACACACCAGACACCGTTTCGACATCATCATTTTAAACGGAACGGGTAATCATATGAAACTATCTCACGAGTCGACTACACATAGATACCTACGTTATTTAATCTGTTTAGCACACTCAACAATTGGTCATTAGCCAGCGTTTCATGGAAGAGAATTGGATACGGGTTATCAGGTTACGCATAATATTTATGCAATAATATAGGTATCAGCTATTATTCAATGGTGTCCGACTGTCCGTATACAGGTTGTTATAATTTTGTAATATGAGATTTGGGCATTCAAACTAGTTCAGTGTTCGGTTACAAAGCGGTTATTCATCAGACTCAACGCTGCTGTTGAGTTGTTGACAGTTGACTGTTTGATGTATTTATATGAAAAAAGTTGACCATAAGACCGTAATTTAAATGACGTTTATACAACGAAAAGTTGTATAAGTAAGTTTTATAGATGTCGTATAATGACGAAATACCGTCTCTATGATATTATTATACGACAAAAATGTATATGACCATTGGGACACATAAGGCAAGTACATGACAAAGTGTTAAAATACTGTAAATTAACTTTAAATAAGTCTCAAGGTCTTACAAATGTTTGAGTATAATATGACAAAAATGTTTACTGAGTATAAAGCCGATCAACAAAAACAAAATCCGAATCGGTTCAAAAACTTTAAGCGAAACAGGGAGCGGCATTTTAGGTCAAATGTCAAATGGCGCACCGCCATTCTATACTAAAATTCATTATGCGGAAAGGGACAGAAGCATGCCTTCTCAATCCCCACCAAACATTATAAACGAGTAATCTAACAACTGTATAAGTCTATTTTACTTATTGTTTTAGTAATACAGTTGATAAATTAATTATATTTTTCAGTAAGTAAGTGAGTATTCTCAATAAATCATACACCAGTCAATCAGACTAGATAGTTATTGAGCTCGCAATATTGTTTACTATTTTCGGGATTTGAATTGGGAGTACAATACAATCAGTCTTTAGAATATTTTTAACTTCAAATAAGCAATTAAATAGTTTTGAATATCTATGCTCCAAAATTTTCGGTCTATTGGTCCGAAAATAATAATACCTAGGTACCTACTTTATTTTTGTCTTTAACATAAAGAGGTAAGTACTTACCTAAATATAAAATCTTACCTACCGTGATCTACCAAATACGGATAAATTTCATTTCGTGATAAATTAGAATTGTCACTCTTCATTTTAATTGCTTTTTGGTTTTGTGATTTATACTTGAGTTTGTGATAAAATCTACTCTGAAATACGAAATGTCATCTTAAAATGGTGATTAATATTTTATGTCTAAGAATTGACACGGCCGCCCACAGTGCCTTACAGTTTAATAATTCTGAATATCATTAAAATAAGATCTTGAACGTCGCAATCATCCTAGTTACACCGTTTCGTTGGATAGCCACTCCTGAAATAATGAGGGCGAGCACTCGCAAGCCACGAACAACTTCTGAACTCAAGTTACTACTAGCATACACATTTCATTTTTTTTCAAGCAAGAGTTTTACAATCATTTTTTGTTTCGCGGTCGTAATCGTTGCTTCTGAGCCGAAACTCTTGGGTTCAATCTCCAGGTCAAACAATGTGTTATTGGGTTACCGAGTTTAAACTAAGTATGTGTTAATCCTGAGCTGGTAACCCATTCGTGGCAACCATGCCGACAGCACATTCTTGTAACCTTTCTTGTAGTTAATTTCACTCATTTTATCTGTGTGTCTGTCTCGTCTGAATAAATGTGGTTTTATTTCTTTCTTTCTTATTTTTTTTTACTATAAAATTCTCAGTAGCAGCTCGGAGTTTTTGTACCCAGTATATTCACCCTTATTTCATGGGAACTAAAAATGTCAATGGATTATGATTAAAGGATTAAATTACACACCGATGTAAATGAAGCACCTAACCTGTAAAAGTAAAGTAAAAATAATAGGTGGAACAAAATAACTAATCTATTATATTTAATTACGCATTTTCTTTGTTCATAAAATAGTAATTATAGAATTATTTGACTGCCATTCAGACTATAAATATTAAATTTCCTTTAATGAAAATGAAAACACGGGTATTTAAATATACTTATCACGTCAGTCTGTCTATCAAAGATGAAATCTTAGTTTTTTAGAAAAACTATTCGACTGTAAGTAAATACTTCTTTTAACTTGAATAAATAGGTAGGTTAGGTATTATTTAGTTACGTCTAGATCAATTAAATGAAATTGTATTACTTATCCGAAGCAAATAAAATCGAAAAAGATTTCTATCTGAAGGTGACCTTACAGACGGTACCCTACATCGGTCCCTCTAATAGGTAATTTTGTAGAGATATTCAACTATATGAAAATATTATATTGTTGCTTCTTGATAACTGTAGGTGTAGAATTCCGTGAGCCGTGAATATAATATGTGGATAGACTATGTATTCCAAAGTAGCGTATAGTGAAGATGTATATTTTGTCTAGGTTCCAGGAATATTCCCAAGAGCTTAAACCGAGGTCACCGTTATCTAATTTTGTTATTTGATTAGTTTCTGTCTTTGCAAAGATTTTTGGATTTCGATTATCGAAATTTGTAAAAATATACCTACCTACAGTTTATCAATAATATATTATGTAGATTATTATAATACCTCTTATTCTAAGTTCAGAATTGAATGATTACAACTACAGCTAGGTATATTTAAATCCTTCGCAATAATGCTGCCATCATCATTAACCCATTATCTGACCACTGCTGGGCATAGGTCTCCTCTCAGAATGAGAGGGGTTAGGCTTATAGTCTACCACGCTGGCGTAGTGCAGGTTGGCAGATTTACACGCGCCATCACGGTCGGGAAAATCTTTTAGGCATAAGGTCGTGACATATTAGGCATACTCTGTTCCATGAGGATTTTCCCATCACAAACAACTAAGCTTTAAATATCCACCCTGTATTACGAATTTGCTTTGTCAAGAAACAAGTACTCAGGTTATTTTGTAATTACAGATGTTTTACAACATTATTTCTGCAGTGTGTTAAAACAAGTGCCACTTTATTCGTAACTGGGTAATATGTGCAACATCAAAAACAAAATGCTGAATTTGCTCCGTTAGCGGTTTAAAGTATCGTTGGGACTACAAAACTTTGCTGACTGATGGACTACATTCTTTTTATTATGTTCATCATCCTCATACCTTTATTTTTACTTAGAGTCGGCGCAGTATATCTTTTTCTGCATACATCTCTTTTAGCTGTCATCTTGTCATTCAATTCTTTTGGCTATACTTATTATCCTTTTTCACATCACAATTCCATGCTTTAAGCTTTTATGTATCCCGTGCCAATTTCACAAAAAATGCTTTCTTAGTGGATGCTTTCATTGCCTACGTCAACGTTGTGTGCTGATAGATCAGTCAGTCAGTCAGACAGTCAGTCAGACAGTCAGACATTCAGTCAGACAGTCAGTTAGACAGTCAGTTAGACAGTCAGTTAGACAGTCAGTCAGTCAGACAGTCAGTTAGACAGTCAGTCAGACAGTCAGTCAGACAGTCAGCCGGACAGTCAGTCAGTCAGTTACCTTTTCCTTTTATACGTCTATAATATTATATATCGTCGTATAATATCATCTAATAATGATCACCAAATCTGTATTTGGTGATAATAAGGTGGTGGTGTTGGTGATATTTAAATAATTTTCTGTGTTATGAAATAAGACTTCGCCCGGTCTATACGGAATCTACCGGCAAGGTTATTAATATTAAATTCCTTACACTATACATATATCATAAGCATTTTGCTTTTTTAAGTACTATTTATTACTTCGTATTAAATTATTTTTGATATAGCTATAACATTAGGAATGTCGCCTACACTACACATTGCTACTCATTGTCCACGTAGAAACTGGAATTGTATTACTTTCATGTTAAATTTATCCGATTATTTATGTGCACTTTTGTTATAGTTCCCGAGATGGATAATAAGTAGGATAATCGGTAAAGAAATCGCGTAGGTAACTCACAAAAAATAACACTTTCTTTCCGTTTTCGTCTTTTTAGGCACGGAGCCCTAAAAATTTGTGTTTTTAAAACAAGTAAGTATATGAAATATATTTCCAAATACCTTGTTGGTCTAGTGATCCCAAACGCGACTGCTAGGCTAGAGGTTCTGGGTTCGAATCCCAGCTCGATCAAAGTGTTGTTGACCAGTAGCAGCTTGGAGGCTGGAATTGTGCCCGGTTGATGGCAATAGGACAGGCTCGCCCTATTACATAGGGCCGGCGAACTGCGTGTGTTCGTTTATTTTCCTTTGCTTAAGAAGTAGTTCAAATTGAAATTGTTCGCTTATTATCATAATTATACGAAGCGACTGCCATCAGACCTTAGCTATCTACTGATCGGGCAATACCGAAAAGATATCCTAAGGATAAACTGGTTGCCTAGTGCCTAACCAGTAACCAGTAACGATTATTATCATAGGAGTTCGTTTCGAAAGCGGGACACATTCATACAGCTTAATGGCCTCTCGGAGACACGGAACGGTTTCGTCATGCAATGATTGGTCAGCCATCCACAGACTGAACGCGGCAAGCACAGGCTAGTGTTACAGATGAGCTTACAAACAAACGAAGTTATTAGTTAGTAATCTAAGTTGAGACTTGCTATGCGAACCAGTATGCAACAATGTATGGAATGCCTAACAAAAATGTTTATTCCGAAATCGAGTATTCCTTGGAAATAAAATGGACATCGTACCAACTATAGCGCCATCTTTCGGATATACTTTAGGTTATTTTCATTGCCGGCTACCTTGCTTTAGTGATATTGTGAGTTGGGGTTTGAGCTTCAGCATTTTGCCCAACTTCACTGAGTTTCCGTTTAGTTTCAATGTTAAAGTAAAGATGTCGTTGATTTCAGAAAAGATTATTTTATTCAACGTGTTTGATGAATGTTTTTTTACATATGCTGCAAGTATGCATGTAAAAGCTATCATTTAAATTTTTGCATGTATTTTTGTGATAATTATTCAACTATTACGATGTTTTATTACAAATCTGGCGAACAGCCCAGATTAATAGAATTATACGTACAGTTTCGATCATAGAAAATAAATCTATCCTTGTACCTATTACAAAGAGGAAAACAAAGAGAATAGAGGAAACTTTTGTTCGTTTGTGTGTTTGTTTGCATTGAATAGGCTCAAAAACTACTGGACCGATTTAAAAAAATCTTTCACCATTAGAAAGTTACATCTGTACTCAGTAACATCGGCTAATTTATAAGATTACCCAGACTATGCGGGCGAAGCCGCTGGTGGAAAGCTACTACTTAATAAAGTGCCAGATCGAGTTTTTCATGAAGTAGTGATTGCAACTTTGAGATACCTAGCTCGAATATCATTTTAGTACTGGTTCGATTTACACGACATTCGTGATACCACTAAATTTCAATCAGTACTTTAGGAGAAAATTAGAAAGAGGGGCTCATGGCTAAGCTATAATTACGCTGATCAACCGATCTGCAAGGTACGCTTGCCGAGGTCAGTCTGTGGATAACCATTATTAACACATCAAGACCCCTCCGTGCCTCGGAGAGAACGTAAACCCGTCGGTCCCGGTTGTGATACGAAAACCTATGATAATCGTTAGTGGTAGTCAGAAGCCCAAAAAGCCTGACAACCAGTCTATCCTTCGAATATCGGTATTGCCCAGAAATTGGGTTGCGGAGGTCTGATGGCAGTCGCTCCGTGTAAAATACTGATATTCAGCCGCATATGGTTAGACTGGGAGCCGACCCCAACATGGTTGGGAAAAAAAAGGCTAGGAGGATGATTTTAGGAGAAAATCGTTTTTGAGTTTTGCCATATACGGGTACCTATTTATGCTGTTATGCTATACTAGCTAGACTATTTATGTCGTATCCATAAAGCATATTATCCAGTAAACATCCTAAGCTTGCGGGTGGCTAACATGAGGACTTTCTGACTGCCCCCAGCAGACGGGATGGCCCGAGAAAGTGTTTAGCGATTGCGTTGGGACAACAGCATATAGGGGTCCCGGTTAATGGCGTCAGGAGTTCCATTGACTGGCCAAAAGGGTAAGCCAGTGTAATTCAAGTCAGTATATACACCGTTACATCGACATCGAGTTCTTTTGTAATATTTGTAATAAATTCGACATAAAAACTTGTGGATAATAATAATTATTATCTAAACTAAACTAACTAATTTTGGCTTCTTCAAAGAGGTCCCGAAATATAATCAGACTATAGATTTGGGTACTCTTTGCTATGGTAGTATTAAAAAGTAAGTCTTCTGTCAGTTTCGACGTAGTCAGTATTTTTTATTGTGATTTCAGGTACGTAAAATTATCAAATATTTTTCATCGAATAATTCGTTTATTCAATTCACACGATGGTTCATTAATTAGATTCACGAGTTTTCGAACCTAATACTGTAATGAACAATTGTTTGTGAATATTTTTTTTTCCAAAATGACCACCGCAGTTGAATCCGATGGAAAATTTTTGACGGTTGTTTTTGAGAGAAAAAAATCTATTTTTAATAAAATAGATGATGAGCTTGAGAAGAAAGTGAAGCTCGAGAGACAAATATACAGAAAAATGGCCGTCGATATAGCTAAAGAAACAATTGAAAAAAAGGTTGCTGTGATTTGTGCAGAGTTCGATAAGACAAACGAACTAAAGAAGAAAAAAATAGACCATATTGTTAAGGCTGTGAAACAAGCAAACGATAGAGAAAATATTTCTACGGAAAAATTTCTCGTTGACGTGGAATCAATGGTGACAAACTTTAAAGCAGAACTTGATAAAATGCAAGAGCTTTTCAGCAACATTTTAAAGAATCTGCCGCAGATCCAGGTTGAGAATGCAGTAGTCAAATCTTGCTAGCCCCATCTATCCTACCGGTGCCTATCAGAACAGAACAGTGAAGTTATTTGTTGTTAGTGTTAATTACTTATTTAAGTATAGGTAGTACCTAGTCATCATGTTTTGGTAAAACCTTGGATCTACAAAAACAATAATCTGAAATAAAGTTTCGAACGTGAATTATAGAACCATTTAACCCAATAATCTTCGTAATTTTTTTATCCTATTAAAAGGTTCCATTTTTTTAAGTATTACCATTGTATTGTAGCCGGCTATGGAGACATTTCCAGATCCACCGTAGCTTAAGCAGGTGATATTTTAAATCTATACACAAGCTGATGTCTGTAGGTACATTAAATATATTGAAAAACTAATAAGAAGCCACAGGGGTTTTCATTAGAGCAATTGGGCTGAAACTTGGCACACATACTGATTTCTGACACTTACGCGAATACTAGACATTGAAATAAAACTACTTTTTACGGATTTTATCGCGTTGAATTGATATTATTCGAATCCCGACGTTTCGGACCCTTTACAGCGTCCATGGTCACGGGTGACTAAGGTGGTAGGCGTCAAAAATGTAGGGTAGCTGTTAGTAATTGAAACGTCGAGAGTTCAAGACGTCTACCACCTTAGTAACCCGTGACCATGGACGCTGGGTCCGAAACGTCGGGATTCAAATAATATCAATTCAACGCGATAAAATCCGTAAAAAGTAGTTTTATTTCAATCACTTGGCACACAGATAGTTATTATGACGTATTTATAAATAAGCTCATAAAGGTTTTGGGAAATTCTCACATTATTTAATAGCAGCTAGTAAGCCCATATTTTAGATACTGATTTCAATAACATTGAACCATCCCACATTAAATTCAATGTCGTAATTGAGTGTGCCAATGTGCCAATAAATTTTCCTAGACTGATTTATCTTAAAAGCCTGACTCCACTTCGTTTTGGAGACGCCCGAGATGTCTGCATTTAAATAAGGTTATTATTATTATTATAGTTTTATCAAAGATTTTTTTCCGCCAGCGGCTTCGCCCGAAAATGATAAAGCTTTCCAATGGTAATTTTTGAAATCGGTTTTGAGTTTTCTCATTACAATACAAATCTTTTCTCTTTGTTATATTAGTATCTGACATATTTTATAATGTTGTATCATAATTTAATACTACATCTATGGTTTTAATTTATCTCAGCCTGAGGTTAAGGTTCGATTCCTAGATCGACCAGTGTTCTTGTTAGAAAATGTTCACAGGATGATATAAGAAGGACTGTATACTACTGTATAGGTATACTGGGTGGAAAAATTCTGAAGCTGGCCAAAGTAACAATGACTGAGAAAATGTCACGAAGAAATAACCTTGCCAGCATTTCCTTTAGGCAAAAGTAAATAAATTGCGATTTACTCTCTAAGGTATCAATAATTGATATATTATCAAGCTGTGAAATGTAGTCACAAAGACCTTTTCACTTATTTTCGTGGTATTCTTGCTTCAGTTGCTGTCAAGCATTTCCTATCTGACTAATGGAATAATAAGACCGTATGTACAATCGCGCACAAAACACCAATAAATCGAGTTCGGTGGCGATATATCACATCGGTGGCAGCTGAGCTGAGTCGGCAAGAGGTTGCACATAATGACGTCATCGGTTCGCGGGGACGGCGTACGTACAATGCCTTCATTATGCCCTAACAGCTTGCTTACCATTGTGCCGACTGTCTGCCGGCTAATGGAAATAGACCGCTGGCAGTTGCTACTGACATCGAGTCCATTCGAGTATTTTTAGCTGTGTACGGGAAATTTTGTACGTCGTTATTTCATTTCAGTTGAGATTCTTTATTATGATTAAGGCTCTAGGAGAATAAACTATAGAGTACTTACCTTTTTTTAATGGGGACCTATGTGAAGCGTTGTATACGCATATTGTTGCGATGATACAGTGGCTTATGTTAGGATAATGCTTAATTGCCCGCGGCAACTCGGGTAGACCGAGTAAAACTCAGTTTTTAGTAATATTTTCCGTAGAAGTCTGCGATAGAAAAAGTATCCCCTGTTATTCCAGGCTATCTCTATTTCAATGAGTCAAATCCGTCCAGCTGTTGCAGCGTGAAGGAGTAACAAAAATCTAATTATGTTATCACAATATTTTACATTATTAGTAGGATAAAAGATATATTCTTAAACATACATTTTAGGACGTTTTACAAGTCAATGTTTTTTTTTGTTCTTTATGGCGCCGGTGTTTCTTAAGAGGCGGTTTAAGTACCCTAATTAAAGAATTAAGCAAACATTTAAAGGACGCCTTGATAAGACAAGTTGTCACAATTATTTTTTTTGATAGGTTAGGTCTAAATCTGTGCCTAAATAGACCCAGTTGATGGCTATAGGCTCGTCTCTCTCACATTTGGGTCTACCGTTCATAAAGTCTACCTAACTACGTGCGAATTTTAATTTCTTTCAAGCGCTTGTATGTAGGTACGACAAAAAATTTAGAATAAAGACGAAAAAAGTTTTAATATCTAACCTTTGTTGTTCGAACAAAGGAGGCCACGATTATTGGTCCGAGGTCGGGTCAAAGTAAATTACAACGTTTTTTACTTAACGAACTTAAGAGTTTACGACATTTATTTTTAAATGACTTTATTAAAAGGGCTTGTTTCACATCTTGCTAATAAGTTCTCGTTATATTACTTGGCAGATAATTTCGTACAAATGTTGTTCCATTTATTAATTTATCTGGCGGGTAGCGGCTATACTAAAATTATAAAGAGGTTTGATTGTTTGTTTATTATCTTTTTTTTGGATTTTTTAAGCACTTTCCATGCTGCATGCATGCATGCCAGATTACAAGTTATTTTTAATGAAGAAAAGAATCGGCTGGCAAACGAACCTCGAACCTGCGTTTTCTGGTCTGCGTCGTAAGTTGAGAATGTGAAGGAAGATTTCGACTGTCGAGCGGGGCTCGCGATAGCTTAGCAGTCAAAGCGTCTGGTGTACCGAATCAGAAGACGCAGGTTCGTTTCATTTATTTATTGAAATAAATAATTTTAGGCTCGTTCTTAATGATACATTTTGATGAGAAAAATTAATTATCAAAGGCCGCTGTAAGGTAAAAAATCTTTTACCTTATATTTCCTAACAAGGAAAAGCGGAAAAATGTCATTATGAGTGACATTTAAATATGAAGGCCTATTTATTTGCCTGCTTGCTTATTTATTTTAATTGCATTGTGAGAAACCTACTAATATTATACACGCGAAGGTTCGGATGTTTGTTGCTCTTTCATGGCAAAACGGCTGAACCGATTTGGTTGAAAGTTGAAATGGTGATGGCTTATACCTTTGATTAGGACATACGCTATATTTGATCCCCATTGCATTGTATCTATTGAACTTCTGAGTAGCAGCTCAGAGTTTGAAGTTGTGTTTGGTTACTGACAATTGGCTTGTCCCTATTACATGATAGGTTCCTCAAAACATAACAACGAACTGTAGGAACGTCAGAACACCTCATACCATCACGCCTGCATTCTCTGAAGGGTTAGGTAGAGCTGTACTAATAAATGTACACCCCCAGTTTGCTAGTATGTTTAGAGGCGAAGCCTGTTGCCAGGCACAACTCCAAACTTAGAATTAAAAATAAAACACAATGACCAGCCCGGCTAACATGCGCGCCACGACAAAATTTTGTCTACTCCTTTGTCTCGCTCTTCCTCGTACGAAAACGAGACAAAAGCACGACATAAGCGTCGACAAAATGTTCTCGCGGCGTGCATGTTAGCCCGGCTGGGATAGGAACCCAGGTCGTCGAGCGTATCAGTCACGCTTAGAACCACTAGGCTAACGAGGCAGTATACCTCCCTACTAGAAATACAAACGTGATAATTTAGTTATTTCTAGGATCCAAACAAAAAAGTATCACTCATTAAAACTAAATAGGGTTCCCAAAGTAAAATAGAAACCCGTAACGTTGCTAATGTAATTCATTATTCCGCATAATATTTCGTTAACTCTGGAAAGATTCAAAAGCTTTCAGACATGTCCCTATTAAAGCCTTCACTGGCGCAGGTGGAAGTTATAATGCACTTTCAAGTTTCAGTTAACTTTGAAGATATGAACAAGTTTTCAGTGGCGTGCTTTCATTCTTATTTGTTTTATGATCCGTCATGTGTGTGCGCCTTTAAGATTACAAATATAATGATTGACAGATGACAATTAATACTAAGTAAGTACAGTAGTGAAACATACCAAGTAAGTTGATCGTCAAAAACATAAATTAAACTTAAGTAAAGTTATAAATATAAAAAAAATATTTAATTAAATTTATACCTATACTATAGTCCACGCGGAACTAGTTGGCCGCGCTTTAGGTAGGGACGGGGGTGAGCCGGCGGGTTACTGTGAACGAAAACATGCGCCCCCGTTCCTCCTTCCCAGCGCACGCAGGCGACCTCGCCCTTCCGTCCCACCGCTCACATACCTAAGGCGCGGCCAACTAGTTCCGCGCAGGCTATAGGTATATTTGAAGGGATTACTATATAGTTTTTTTACATCATCATCATCATCAACCCATACACCACTGTTGGGCACGGGTCTCCTCTCAGTATGAGACGGATTAGCTGGCCTAATGCGGATTGGCTGACTTCACATGCCGTAGAGGAAATCTCTCAAGCTTGCTTCACTATGTTTTTACATGTTACATAGAAAATGTTTTCAAAAAGAAGCACAATGAAGAATGATTGAAGCAAGACGAATACACCTATTGTTGTTATTTATTATCTCGAGTGAAGAATCGGACCGACAATATTCTCGGAAAGCGTATTGAGTCACAAATGCGATGCAACATTCAACCAGTGAAACCGACACGATCCATAACAGTCTTATAAAACATCATAACTAGATGTTGGTCAATATTTCTGGTCCCCGCGGGTGATTGATATCGTCGGTAAGACATAAGTAACGTCGTGTCAGTCATCAATCACATTTGTCCTTGGCATTGGCAGATTAATGGAGTGCGCTCGATCAGTCCGTTTTATTGCGAATAGAGCGGAATTACTGTGTAACTATTAATGCTTGTATTTTTGCCAAATACGTAATATTACGCTTGTAGTCCTCAAAGGGTTGAGCAGAGGTGTGCTACAGTACAACCATATTTCATCGGCGTGTTTAGGTCCCTTGTAATAGGAGCAACCTTATTGCAAGCATACGAATACCAACACGATTGCTATATATCCATGGCTATTGTCGCGATTCTGATAAAGTCCTTTGGGTTATGAGTAAAACTACGAGAAACAGCTTATCATAATTGTAAATCATTCAATGGTCTAAGAACCTTTAATAACCAAGACACGATATTTGAAAGATGTGATCAAACTACCGAACTTTGATTTTCCTATGTGTTTATACCAAGTATTGGATACGTGTGGCTCGTGTAGTTTCAGAGACATTAATTAAAGGAGGCTGCCAGCACAAGAAGGCGCCTCTACGAGATCAGACAAGCAACAACACATGTCCAAAATAACTAGAGCCTTCACGTCTCAACAGCTGCAGCAAAGAGCGCAGTTTCTTAAGAAAAGGTCGGATAGTTGGGTGTCAAAGTAAATTGGCAGATCCTGGTACACACGCGTCCAATAGATTAGTTTAATTATAACACGCCCCTAATAAATGACACTATCTTTAGAGAGCTTAGTTTGGAAATTCTACGGTAATAGGGTGTTCATAATTTTACAAATTTACGTCATTACGCAAACCCGGTATTTTTTATTATCGCGGTTAACTATTTTTAAAATAACATTTTGAAGGTTTTGTTTTTGTTGAATTTAATTTGTAATGGTATTTTACCAATATTATTGTCGGTATGTGTTTGTTAATTTAAATGCATTTTGTATTCCGTCCGCCGTGCGAGTTCACAGAAAATCCCTGGTTATAAAATAGTTAGATATATTTTTGTTTTTTTTTTTATGAAGGAGGGATGTTGTTTATGTTATCAATTGTCGGCTAAAACCCCCTATTACATGGGACCTAAACATACCGCCGAACTGGGGGTGCACAGTATTATACTTCTGCTTAGACTTCGGGGAATACAGGTATGATGGTATGTTATAGGTCCAACATCGCATTTATCTAAATCCATTCCTTATCGGTCATATACCCAATAAGTTAGTCTCTACCACTGCCTCTAATAAGCTCTAGGTACCACTGCCTTTAATCTCTACATGAAAGTTACATCTTAAAATTTCAAACGATTAAAACAGTAGCGTTAACAAAAACAACTTGAATCAAACCAGTAGTCACAAACGACATAACCAATGTTCCCACCGTATGTAGACAGTGAAAAGTTTTAAGCGTACCGTATTTTATATGTCGTACGATTGACAAATATCGCCCGTTGTCATCGATCACAGGCACTGAACAGGAACAGATAAATTGATGAAGCATTTTTCGAAATCGTCCCCGAACGTGGAACGTGAAATGTCGGTATCGAAGCGACATAATAGGGACCCATGTATTACGCAAAGTCATGTTTATCTCGACATCAGTTTTCTGCAGCGATATAAAGTTTGTTGTATCAAATAGCTTCGATATTTCAAAGAACATTGGTTGAGGAAGAGAGAC
This sequence comes from Acronicta psi, assembly GCA_946251955.1. Lineage (NCBI taxonomy): Eukaryota > Metazoa > Arthropoda > Insecta > Lepidoptera > Noctuidae > Acronicta > Acronicta psi. Next base: position 7,828,579 of record OX276482.1, on the reverse strand, counting down.
AAATGTAAGACTATGTAACTAAGTAGATATTTTTATGTCATAATATTTGTCATTTCATATTATGTATCTAAGTAATAAATACTACAGTATAACTGACTTAGTTGACTCTTAAGTCCAATTTTTGCATCATCGTCAACAAAGCATCTCCGGTAAAAATAATGTAAGTATCTACATACCATCACGCCTGTATTTCCTCAAGGAGTAGGCAGAGGCGTACTAATGTAAACCCAGATTTCGCTGGTATGTGTTTAGGTCCTTTTTAGGTCCATAGGTTTGAGTATAAGGCTGGACTCACACATCCGGAAATTTCATAATCTGAATTCAGATGATTAATTAAGAAAGCCCAGAATTGCAAACAAAGTAATTGTTTACCATACACATTCAGTTTTTTTCAGATTATGAGAATCTCAGATCGATCATAACTTTGTATGGAATTCTGGGCTTTCTTCATCACTACATAATATAAAACAAAGTCGCTTTCTCTGTCCCTATATCCCTATGTATGCTTAAATCTTTAAAACTAGGCAACGGATTTTGTAGCGGTTTTTTTAATAGATAAAGTGATTTAAGAGGAAGGTTTAGATGTATAATACATACTTATTATATAGTACAGAAAATACAAGAAATTCAAACCCATGCGAAGCCGGGGAGGGTCGCTAGTAATTAATCATCTCAATTCAGATTATGGAAATTCTGGATGTGTGTGTCCAACCTAAAAAAAACATACAACAAAGCAATATGTGTACTTGTAACATTATCATATTATATCATTCTTGAACCTAGTGCTAATATAGCGGTATCATCGTGTTTACTAGCTTCAGAAGCTGACTGTGCTTACAATGTGTTAGTTTTGAGTGGCCACTTATGTTTTACACTCACTTCAGTAGCAGATATAGCCTTGCATCTAGCATGTTAGGGTGCCTCGAGTTTCGATACCACGATGATTAGTGTACTGAGAAACTGTAACGAGTATGAACAATGAACATATACTTTATGAGACCGGTATTTTACAGAATTGGCTACGGGACTCGAGGTCGAAGGTCTCAAGTTCGAATCCAAGGCACGCACTTGTGACTTCAAAATTATGTTCTGAATACGGACAGCTGAAAATATAATATTAATCCTGATACATAGATAATTAAGTATTGGCATTAAGTCCGCCTTATGTGCTAGTGTACATAAAAATATAAATAAATAATAATTATTAATTATTGATCTATTGAAGTAGGCTGTGGAACGGGTAAAACTAGAAAGTGTAGGTACTTTATCTTCTAGAAAAAAAAAACAACCACCAGAATTCTAAAAAGCAATTCATTTTGAAACCAGTCTAGCATTTTCGAAAGATCCACATGCAATCCTACATTACATTGGGGCAGTTATCTGAAGGCTAAGAGCACCAGCAAGGCGTACTTAAGAGCTAAACCAGTACGGACAGGCTGCCCCTATCAGTGTGCCCAACGGGCGGGGCTTACGTGCCCCTAATAGATATTCCATGTACCACTACTACACACGACTGTGTCATACGATAACTCTTAAGTGCCGTGAAATGGGTTGTTTGCCGAAGTATTACGATAGTGAGAAGTTGTCTTTTTTGTTGGATCCTTTTTAGATGAAGGTTTATTTGCAGTTTTAAAGTCGTTGTCCGACACAACATTTTTTACTGTATTGTGTGACGTATTTTTTGTGGCAGTGGACAGATCAGATAGCCCGTAGAACTGATGACCACTGGGACAAAAAATTTCTTGAGTGGAAATCGTCATGTAGGTACGGCATTCAACTGGATAGACAAATCTGGTAAAGATCGCTGGGAGACTTTAGTTGTAGGCACATAATGGCCCTTGTGGAAGTTTATATTCAGATCAACTCAGTGAGGCCCATTGCTAATCAAAGAACATGAAGTCATGTTCCGATAATCATGCTCATGAAGCGCGATAACACAAAGTATAAACATAATATGTATACAGTAACTGCACATTTACCAACGGTGCCAAACAGGGTCATATACAGGATATGACCCTGTTTGGCACCGTTGGTAAATGTGCAGTTCATTTTCAACAAAAACCCTAATTATTCCATTTTATTAATAAAGCAGTGTTTTTACAATTAGAAATAAATAACTTTCCGGTAGATTTTATTTATAAACATTTTGAGTTTCCCTTTGAAGTAAAAAAATCGTACCTATACTGGGAAATAAGGGGATTAAAATACGAACTTCGTTAATGGTACTAACAGAAATAAACACGGTACCTGCTGGTATCATGTCCAAAGCTCCGTACCTATATTTTCTGTTTTTCGTTATTTGGCCTTTTTTGATTGGTCTCGACTCTTATAAAACAATAGCAGCTGAGGTTGTCAGAAGGTTGGTGGAGCGAAATCGCGTAGCCAATTTTTAGTAGCACTGGAATGTCAATTTGTTTGCAAGTGGTGACAGCATGCTCACATATTACAGAAGATAAAAACATTAGTAATTGGTGAGATGTGGATTAATTAATCCTTTCGAGAAATTAACCCTTTCGAGAAATTCAAGCTTTATAAGAGCAGTATTGTACCCACCCTTATCGTCTTACAACCAACATTTCAAAGCTAAGTTGGTGTTCATTTATTGTCCTCTTCTTTCATTACTATGAAAATGATAAGGATAGGAGTACTGCGATACCCCTTTTCACTGGGTAATGAAAATGGACATATGCATTACAGACGGATGAGATGCCTAAGTATTATGGTTAGCCAACCATTAAGCGATGACTGGCGACCTTTATTAACTTTGCCCTGGTGTTTCCATTTCAGTAATAATGGGCTTTTTACAGGGGGAACATAGGTAGAATACCGAAAACACCATGGTGTTTAAAGCATTTAGTTGAATAATCCTCTCATTCATTGTCCCTGAAAAAACACGCAATATACTTAAACTTATTGCAGATAATTCATATTGTTTAGAATATCTATCTATATATTTGCTCAAATTTGTAAAAAAATGATCAAAAATGTGTAATTTCAATCTAAATCGTATTTTCTTTCCATTACGACTCATTACTTGCAGGTGAATTATATACCACAAAAGCGCAATGACTTGTTTAAAAATCCGTATTGTTTATATTTGAAATTTTGAATATATTTTTCGAAATAAACAAGAAAAACCGTAGTTTTCACAATACGCACCATTCAAAGCACCCCCCTATTGATCCGAATCTACAGCAGCTTATGTAAAACCATTTAAAATTCAGCTTGGCGAAATAAGAAAATCAGCAATCATTGCTAACGATGGAATCCGATTCCAATTTTCCACATACAGCATGTTTTTTTTAGAACGTAATGAAACATGTAGCGTCGAACATCTGAGCGGCAAAGAAACGGAAACGTCTGTATCGGCTAATCAGTAATTAAGAAGATAAACAGCGAGCGTTCGCTGTATTTTCCAGTGGATCGCTAAAAGCAGAGGTTCATCCGGCACACTGAAACAATAGCAGTTTATTTATATTTGCACGGCTAAGTCTTTCCGTGAAAGCTCGTTAAGAGGACAAAGCCATTCTGTTTATTAGCTCTCACCTGGCCCTTTTGTTATTATTATGAAACAGACAAAGATTTCCAAAAGAAATACAACGTTTTAATGTCACTTCGGCCATTTTCCGGTTTTACATTAAACTTTATGGAGAACAGATATGTGGAGATGTAAATTTCGCAGTTATGTTAAATTTTATTTTATTGTTGAACATGAAACCGTGTAAATAGTTTGTGATAAATATTTAGTTTGTACAACTGTTGTTGATTACTCTTGTTTTGGTAACAATCAATGACAATAAATAGTTTAACAAAGAGGGTAACAACAGAATCATAACTATCCTAGTTCCTTTCTTTTCTATATTAATATTAGAAAGAGGAATGATTTGATTGTTTGTTTGTTTGAATTAAATGGGCTCCGAAACTACTAGACCGATTTGAAAAAATATTTTACCATTAGGAAGCTACTCTATCCCCGGGATAAAGGATATATTTTCAAATATGAGTTCCAGTTTGTGAAAGGAGTAACTGTATTTTTCATCCTGTGGCAAATTCTATATTCTAAATCAAATAAAAAAGTACTAACACCCAAGGGAAATGATGCAGCATATTTTCATTTTACACGACAAACTGAATTTACCTTTAATACATCTTTGTCTATAAGTATGTATTGTGTACAATAAGTACAAAAAACTATATACATATAGAATTTACAGAAATGCTAAACACGGGGGTGTGTCTGAGCCGCGTTTCATTAGGGAGAAGTCAATTACAGGGAAAGCCGCCGAGAACATATGGTGGGTCATATTTCAGCTCTAATAACGTTCATTTTGCCTCATATCGTGAATGAAAAAAATTTCATTAATGGAAAATGAGAAACATAAAATGTGTCGTAAATATTCGTTTTATTTTCGCCGTTTATTTTATTTTGCCACGGTGATGTCAGCAGTCAACTTTAATTTAATGGAAAAAGTTGCAGAAGTTAAATCTATGTATACCTAAGAATTTATACTAGGTCCGCCCCGCACCCTAACCGTAACCCTTCTCTCTTGCTTTAGGCGGGCTTCCTACAATGCGTAGCATACGTAGAAAAAACGAAAAAGTCGCCGACTATGAATAAAAAAAATATAAAAAATTAATAAAAATATCCTTGGACATTTTACACAACACCATCTAGTCCCAAACTAACAGAGCTTGTACTATGGATACTAGACAATGGATATAATACTTACATACTTTTTTTTCTTCAAAATACATACTTATAATACATAGGAAACACCCAGACAAACACAAACATTTATATTTAACACATAAATATTTGTGTCCTGTGGGAATCGACCACACGACCTCGTGATCAGCAGTCCGGTACTCGAACCACTAGACCACAGACGTCGTCAAGAATGATTATATTATCTTAAAGCCTCATAGATCCCCTGCCACTTGGGAACCTGGCAGGGTATGCTGGAGTCGTACCGAATAAAGCCACATTTGCCATCCCTTGTCTTCACGACCAAGGATTAGAAATATTAACCACAACCATGACAGGCTTCGGTCCGTTGCAACCACCGGACCCTACCAGATATTGATTGAGGGAGAGATTACGATGACATTTACATGCTACGACTGGTAGTTAGGTACATTAGAGGTCCTTGGTTCGTTCTCCAGGTCGAGCAAAGTGTTATTGGGACTTTATATGAAATTCTCAGTAGCAGTTTTTATTTATTTATTTATTCTTCAACCAAATTCACAACTATCGTTACAGGCTTATACCTAATGCGATGGTGTAATGGATGGATGGTGCGGCCGCGCGGCAACACCAGCAGTTAAAGCTTGGTATCGCGCCCTGTTACTGGGAATAGGTTCGCCTCCTATTACTTGGGACCTAAACATACTGATGAATTGTAAGTGTACATTGGTACATGTCTGCCTATCCCTACGGGGATTATAGGCGTAGGCGTGATGGTATTCAAACAGCTTTAATTTATCGATAACATCAAAATCTTATTCAATTATTGACTAAATGAAAAATCAAAGTCCTGGCGTGGCGGAGTAATTAATATTCACAATTTCATAAAATCAATTAAAATTTCAAGATCAAAGGGGATTTGCTACTTTAATTTGCTTTGGGCTAGGAGTCAGACATTTTAAGGTCTACACAGTATTAGGCTTCGTGTTTATTGGTGAGTGATTACGCGCCAATGTAGTGCAAAGGCACAATATTTGTGATCCTTTATACCATCAAAGCTTCTCAAAATATATATATATATATATATTACTTATAAACATTTAGTTTCCATATGTTTGTGTTGGCAAAACTCGAAAAGTAGTCACGGGATTGACTTGATTTTTTTTACAAAACATTGCATTCTATATAAGTGTTTTCGTATAAAAATACTATGTATCAGCACAGTATATAAAAGAAACAGTCTCGAAACTACCTACAAACTCTCGAAACGGCACACTCACAAACAAGCACACCGATGAGACCTAAGCTGTCGTCGCGGGACTCTCAGTAGTATTCTGTGTTACACTCACCGACGAGGCCCCCTCGTCGGTGCGCTTGTTTGTGTGTGTGCCGTTTCGAGCGTTTGTAGGTAGTTTCCAGACTGTTTCTTTTATATATAGACTGTATCAGGTACCTATAATAGACTAGACCACAGCGAAGCGTGACCGGGGTCATCTTATAAGTACTTTGTAGTAAAAAAAAAGTAAAAAAGAAATGAAATGAAAATGATAAAGAAAAGAAAGAAGTCACAATTATAGCGCAAAGCATTTGAAGGACTGTAAACCCTTATCAAAGAACATATCGTGTACCTGTGGATCATTTTTTTACACATATTGTGTAAAGCCTTGCCGATGATTGCCATTGGCTGTACCAAAGAATAAACACATTTTCTGTTTGGTATTTCTTTTGCTCCCATTCTAGAATATGATGGGTCACCAATTAGGACGAGGCTTTATGTATTTGCGACTGTACCTAATTGTATTATAAATTGATATTGATTCGATGTTGAAGTTTAAACGCTTAGCGAAAACATAAATTGAGTTTTTGCTTGGATCGAGACTCAGAATCGAATAAGATTTTCATTAATGTGTATATTTGTGTAGTTTAAACTTGAATATTGGATTACTAAATTGATTAGTCAATATTTGATTTAGGCTTAGAAGATTTTTAGCAAATATTAATATAGCACATTAAATGTAAGTTGGTTCATTAACATGTATATTGTATATTAAATACATCCAGTACAATGTAAATTAGTACAGAGCCAAAATAGTTCGACCCCTCCGATAGGCCAAATGGAAATGATTTTTCAAACGGGACTGTGGGGTAATGTAGTACAATCTGTACAATACAAGGTGGAAGGGACATCGACGAACATCCGAATACCATGAGTTCAGTACATGATTCTGGACCCCCCTGCGTTGTAATTTTCCGTAACTTATTTCATCAATTTTCAAATTTTTCTGCATTTTTTTTACTTGAACGTGTAAAAAACATTATTTCTTCATAATTAAAAAAAATCATTATTTAATTTATTTCGGATCGCGCGTGCGTAACATTCACCGCGGAGCGTTATAATCGCATTTTTAGCAATACACTGCTCGCTCAAAAATGTCAATATCTGTACTAACCGATCATTTTCTACATTAATGACCTACGTCATTTAATTTTTGACCTTGAGTGAAACCTTGTCACGACGTTTGTGTGTCGATGTCCCTTCCACCTTATATATGGCGCCCTTATTATGCTATCATATTCAGCATGGTTTGAAATTTGCCCTGTGTACGCTATAGAGAATTCTGTGCGCGTACGCAAAATATTTGACATCTATAACCGCTCTTTTTGCTCACGAAAAAAGAATACATTGTGGTGTGTCATTGATTTTATTGAATGATGAAACTACTATGCGTGAAGATAAGGTACAGTAAACGAAGTGTAACGAAGTTGGACATTATTAGTTTCATGTAAGGTACGAAATCATCTGTCACTTCAAGCCTTGCCTCTCAAAAAAACCCCGCTACCAACATGAACTCCGATAGGTTGAGTTGTTCACCCTATGGGTTTTATAACGAGGGAAATCGCTCGTTCCTAGCATGTTGGTAGCACGTTCGTAGCGTAGTTAGGGGCTACGTACACGATTTTTCTTTTTCCCAATAGATGGGTGTATGTTGGAGTCCACTTTTAATCAAGCGCGTGGCTGGTCGTAGCAAATATGGCAAGCGCATGCATAAATGAAAAATGAATTTGAGCAAAAATATAGCTCATTTTTGTAATGTTATGGGTACAGATTGTAATTGGCACTCATTTTATCAATAAGTGGAACGCCTGCGGTTTTGGCATGCCTGTACGAATATCTGTTTATTAATTTTTATCACTAGCGTTAACATGGACTCCGATATCAAAGACGATTGTTCTTTGTGACTATAAAACTGCCATTGTTCAGGACTTATTATCGCCATAATGAACCTACTTGGGCGAATCGCTTGTAATTAGGGGAGCTTAGATATCATTTATTTTATTACTTATATCTAGTCATAAATCTGGGTAATGTGGGCTGGTGTTTCAAGGTTTTCCTGAGGAGTTAAAATGGCCATTTTTGGATAATTATGTGTACATGAATTTTATTATATTGTTTTATCAAATATGTATAGGTATGGTATTTCATATATTATTTTTTCGCCCCCTATTATAAATGTGGGTGTACATTAGTACACCTCTGTCTAAACTTTCGGGGAATACAGGCGTGATGGTATGATGGTAAGTTTTATCAAAAGTAAGGATACTTTCATTGTAGTCAAAGAAACTTATGCATTTATTCACAAACTAACAGATACAACAAGTAACACTATTACATTTTAGGTAGTTAGTACGACTTAGTACCTTTTTCAGGCGCTGCAAAGATGCATTTATTTAACTATGATGTTCGAATTTTCGACTAAAATAATACAATGTGCTTGTCGGCTTTTCTCTTTATTTAAGAGTATTTATTTATTTATCTTTCGATGAATGATTCTAGGGTCACTGTGTAGAGCTTTTGAGTAAACTAAAGTTGTAAGAAATGGATATTTAAAACTTGAGTATTCTACATAATTGAGACTTTATGAAATGAACTAAAACCTCTTTTACTTTTACCCATAGACTTTCAATACATCATCAGAAAATTTATCGATAATGTCATCCAGTAAGAAAAATAGCTATAGATTAGATTTATAGTTTGATTTAATTATTACAAAATATAGCTTTCTTTTAAGAAACAGTATTAGTTAAATAACTTTTACGAAAGTCATTGTGCAGGCGAAAACAATGGAAAACTTAAAGGGCTTGCTTGCTACTGTCGAGATAATGAATGAAACTGAGGCCGTGCTGGATACTGTTTACGACCTGACTAAGGATTCGGACTGTAAGTCTTTGTTAAATTCATACTAATATTGTAAATGCAAAAGAAACAAACAGTCTGCATATCTGTTACTTATTACGCCGCAAATCCTGAACAGTTTTCGATAAAATAAAAGGACATAGATTGCATCCTGAGGGTATTTGTGTCAGTATTTTCATGATAGTTTGTGTTTGCAGCGGTTAGCCGTGTTGGCACATGCGCAGCAGAGGCAGTGCATGCAGCAGAAGTGGAGGATGCATTTGATCTTTTTCAATGCATCGATTGCAATGATGGGGGTGAGTGTCTACATACTTAACTAAAGATGCCACCGTAAAATTGTAAAAACCGATCTCAAGATGGTAAACTGTCAAAAAATTTAACGAATTTTTTTTCGGTTCTGTATGGCACTCGCTGCTACGCTCACTCGGCTTAATTAAAAAAATTAAATTCATAATATCTTCTTCTTCATGAATTTTTCGAAGATTAGCAACGAATGAAGAATATATAGCAAATTCTTAATCGCGAGGGTAATTATACTAATATGGACATAATTTCGATAAGTCACAGGTGCATAGGTACCTTTAATTATAACTTAAGACATGACTTGGCAGCCCAATGTCCTCAGAAATGGTGATATAACCTTTTGCTTTTTAACAGGCAAAAATCGGAACGATATCTTATCTGACTTGAAAATCGTGACCAGGAATTTTCCTCAGCAGCGCTTGTAAAATAAAAACAGACTAATGGGCAGTCTATGAAGCTTTTTATAATAGTAAATGGTGTTTTTAATAAAAATGAGGTGTAATATGGCGACTAATATAGCGCTCGGTGGGAGGCGGATGGTGCAGACGCGCCGCGTCCGGCGGGGGCGCGTCCGACGTGCTCCTGCCCTTAAGTTCCACAGATTAAATAACACGTAGACGAGACATTTAATATTCTTTAATTACAAAACATTTTTAACCCAATATTGCGTTCATGGATATTATTATTGAATAATTAGTTAATAGAAAGACCTCATGGTAATGCAGCGTGATTAGCTCTACGTGCGGTGGTTTCTTATTAAAGCAATCAGAGGATATGACGTAGGAACTAGGAAATCATAAGCCGAAATAACGGCTTGGTCAATGGTCAACTCTCTTGAAGCTCACTTCTTGCAGTTATCTGGAATTGCAATGACAAACATGCGAGAGTGTTTTATTGCATCCTATCTTGTATTTTTCTTTTAAAGTACATTTCGCTTTTTTAAAGATGGTGTCCGCAAAGTGGTGTAGACTGAGTCCAATATTTTGTCTCATCTATTTCTATCACTGTAAAATAATTTGACAGCCATCCTCCTAGCCTTTTTCCCAGCCATGTTGGGGTCGGCTTCCAGTCTAACCAGATGCGGCTGAATATCAGTATTTTACACGGAGCGACTGCCATCAGACCTCCGCAACCCAATTTATAGGCAATTCCGATATTCGAAGGATGGACTGGTTGTCAGGTTTTTTGGGCTTCTACCACTAACGATTATCATACGTGTTCGTATGATAACCGGGACCGACGGCTTTACGTGCTCTCCGAGGCACGAAGGGGTCTCGATGAGTTAATAATGGTCACCCATCCACAGACTGACCTCAGATCAGCGTAGTTACAGCTTTATTTGACAGGGACAAATCATAATTATAAATTTTGATTTACTGTTCCTAGCTTACACCATTTGTATATAATTTTAGTCTATGCCCCAACGCCCGAGTAATTCCACGGCAAGTTAGCGATTTATTATCGACTCACTTCAACGCGGCTACGTCGGATGCGATAGTTTATAGTTCTCGCTACTGTTGCTTACCGGCCTCGCTTACCTTGCGCCACGCAAACCTATGCAAATCTAGATCACATTAGCTCTAGAACGAACGTAATTTGTTTTAATGTTGCCTATCTACATCAGGATGTTTGTGGGTTTGTTTAAAGTTTTTAATCTTGTTTGCAGTGATAGGCTGACCATCCAATGATTAGTTGACTAAACACAGCCAAGTTACAGGTCCCATAGGCTACTCACTAGCCTCTAGTGACGTTTCCATGCACTCCTTAGTAATTTGCTGACTTTCTAAAATCATGTGTATTTGAATTAATACTCGCAAATGGTAAAAGAAAACGTCAAACCTGCATGCTTCATTAACTTTCGACTATGTGAAGTCAGCTAATCCGCATTAGGTAAAATTGATACTGACTTGGTCCCAGCAGTGGGGCCGATAATGAGTTGACGATGATGACGAAATCTTATAAAATTTATTGATCGAGAAAAATGAAAAAAAAAACATAAACACCACTTACCTTTGAGGGATGTTATCTGACAGTCTGCATGTCGAAGGCTACGAAATAAGTGTGTCGATTTGTGTCTCGTGCTAAACAATGGCTAAGGACGAGATAAGGTGACAACAAAATTATCTCGTAGGTCGCATGTAAGCGTAGATGGTTATTCTTTTAAAAAGTGCATACTAGTGTTTTACATTGCTGTTATGCTTTATTATTAGTGTCTACGGTATTTTTATCGACGCTTACTTATATTTTCAGACACCAATAATAATCCTTATTTACATTATTTTATATTGAAGCTCTTTCCAATAATAATATGTACTCGAACAGAAAATTATTCGGCTCAGCGAAGTGTTTACAATAAGATTCAATTCAAACAATAAATGCCAGATGATAATTTAAAACGAAACCAGTGATGTTTAATTTCAATAAACTCAGAATATTTTAGCATTCATTTCGATTTTCTATATACGTACACAATTTTTTTTTTGTAAAAAGTAAAAATCTGTAACAAGGATTTAAAACTTTTTATTAATGTAGGTAAATGAAACAGAAATTCCCTTTGGATGTTTAAAACTGATGTAAACAGCTGAATCACACTCCATTTTCGAAAGTAAATAAAGCGAAAAGCTGAAATTATTTCAACTCTTAAACGAAACGGAGGTGGCCAATGATGATTCTGCAATTCTAAAGGCGTGTTTGAACAATAGTATCAGGAAAATTGTTTTTTTTTTTAATATCGATAGTGGAATATAAATGTGTGTGGTCATTCACTGATATTGTTTTTTTTTATATTTCCATTATCGAAAATGGTTAGGAACGAATAAGATCTCGTTTTAGTAATATATGCTTACAAATGTAGTGTAAATAAGATTTGAAAGTGACATTATGTTCAAATCTTTCAAATACTTATCTCAACACACAGATTCAAGTCTGAAAAATTTCTACATATAAAAAGGCGCGTTAGGAATTAAGTTTACGAAGCAAAAAATCGGTCGACAATTTATTCGTGGGCGGGTTGGGCATCACTAATCGGCGTCATCAATCAGCTCGTCCCGCGATCGGATCAACTGACGGACCACCCCCGCCCCGCAGCCCCGCACGTCCCTTGCCACACCTCATCACACACCCCGTTAATAGGACCTGCTGGACTAGGCCCGGTGTAAGTGCGCTGGAGTGGCATTTTCATTATAAATTCAGTTTTTGTGCTGTTGTGGAAAATCAGAGATTGTTTATATAATGAGAGGGTTGAGAAGAATTAAAGCTGCGCCATTAATAGGCATGGCGCGCTTTAATTCCTCTCTTGTATTGAAAACAATTTTGAATAGAAGCTTACTCTGGCAATTATTATTGGAATTCAAAATTTATAAAGAGGTTTACGTTTAATTTACCTTGACTAAAAGAGCAGAACATACGATAGAATAGATACACGATAGAATAATACAGTAAGTAATAAATTAATACAAAATTAAAATAAAATATGACGTAAAATAAAGAAGGAAGGCAGAGAAAGTAGCAACAGACCAAACGTTTCATGAGGTGGAAACAAAGAATGCTTGAAATTTCATCCGCATAATAATTGACAAAGCCAATGTTTACCTGAGTCGTTGGGTTGGCCGTTCTGTTATCTATGACAACAGTCTGCCCGGGCTTGTCGCGATGAACGCACTGAAATATTCCCGGTAAACTCACTGACGTAGTATTTATGTCGTTTGGATAGGGTTCAAATCAATTTTGCGCAAAACAATCGCATATACGGTACCTTCGCGCTTCGCTGACATGGGTAATGTTTGCACCCGTCTCCGAATTGATTTACCCACATCCGTAAATGTCACGGTTTTTCGCACCGAAATCGACTATTATTGGAATATGAATATGTCTACAAATATGACTGTGTTTTTTGGATTTAGATACTGTTGCTTAGTGGTAGAATTTTAGAAACGGTCGTTACTCATGGCATTTTGTTCGGTGAGTGCAGTAATCTTATTGCAATAGTTCGTCTTTCTATTACTGGTTTTTCCTCGTATTACAGTTTCTGACATTAGCTGTCTTATATACTAATCTAGAATAGTGTTATTAGGGTTTGTCAATGTAATTCTCAGTAGAAGCTCGGAGTTTGATCTGTGTCTGGTTAGTGGAAATAGTCTCGCTCCCTATTACATAAAATTAAACATACTCGCAAACTGAGGGTGTACGCCAGTAGACCTATACATAACTCTTCGGGGAATGAAGGGGAAGGTATGATGGTATAGTTTCTGGTCATGGGACATGACGAAACATTGAATTAAAATGACTTTTTAATTATTGTATTATTATGATATTGATATATACTTTTTATTTATTTTGATATTATTTAATCTCGACGTGTCGTGATTGACTAACGCCTGGTTTTCTGTTAGGTTTTCTTCTCAGTTCCAATATAGAAAATAATAGTATTGTGCGATATTTATATATTACTAGCTGTCCCGGCAAACGTTGTTTTGCCATATAGGGGTGAGTCATTTTAGGGGGATGAAAAATAGATGTTGGCCGATTCTCATAGATACCGGATAAGCACACAAAATTTCATACAAATCGGTCCAGCCGTTTCGGAGGAGTATGGCAACTAAAACTGTGACACGAGAATTTTATATATTAGATGTTAAGGATGTGCAAATACTTTTTGGTGGCTACTGAATACTGTCAATGAATGAATACTAAACGTAAGCAATGATTGTAGGAAATTCCGAAAGTTTTAGGTTTAAGGTTAGGATAAATCAAGTCTAAACGGATCAAAATTGCTACTATTTTGTAAAACACGTCACGTGCGTTAAAATAACTTACATATAGTTCAGTCAAATCCATAAAGATTTAACGTTATCCAAACTTTACCTGACTTGCCACCCTTTTGCATTCCCCGTCCGATATTCTGAATTCTGAAGACAAAGCGTCAAGTTCTATAGTTTTAATACTTCAAAGAATACGCTTTCCAATAGTAGAAACTCTATTTAAATTATCGACAGACTTATGGATAAGTTTTATTTTAATACTTGGCACGTAATTTATATAAACGGAGGTGCGAAGGTTCAAATACTATCTGGTTCTACGTCATCAGTCTATATTCGTCCACTGCTGGACGTTAGCCTTAGGCCTGAGGCCTCGTAGGCTCCCAATTAACGCGGCAGAACCCAATCACTGCCCGCTGTTTCCTTCAAGACATCACTCTCCCTGACCGGCAGGCGTTCTACACTACGCTTGCCTAGACGCAGTCTCCCCTTATGTATTACAATATTCCTACCTACAATGCATGAAATGCACAATGAGAATTCTGTGTTTAGAATGAATTCAAAGAATTTATAATTACAGTTGTCTGTCGGGTAACAACTTCGAAGGGTTAGGCAGATGTACGCCCGTATGTTGTAGTTCGCCGGTATGTTTTTAGGTTTCATTTAATAGGGTCCGAGACTAATAACCAGACACAAATATAATCTCCGAAATACTATTAAGAATTTACCCAATAAAAGTTAAAAAAAACAGTATTATTGCTCGACGTGGGATTCGAACCCAGGATCTTTAGTTCAGCAGCTGCAGGTCAGACCTAGGCAGGTCTAGGAGACTATCTGTAAAAATTATACATAAAATTATTTTTGTAATATTTTTTTTTGTCTCCAAATATAAACTTTTACTTACAAACATGTCATTGTTAAATTAATTATTACGAGTATTGTACTTTAAAATTGCATTTTTCTTGCAGAACGAGCTATACTGGCTGGCTATGTTTCATTAATGCGACAGTGTATTGAGCTTGCTGAAAAAGTTGGAGCTGCTAAGGCTTAGTCAAGTACCTACTCCTTATTTCAAATATTAAGTTTTTAATAAAGGTGAACTTATATCACTTAATATATTATTTGTTATTTTTTTTATCCTTTAGTTTGTAGCTTTATAAAACTTATTTTTAAAATTCAAATTCGGTTGTCATACGAACACCTATGACAATCGTAAGTGGTAGTCAGAAACCTAAAAATCCTAACAACCAGTCTTTCCTTCGAATATCGGTATTGCCCAGAAATTGGGTTGCGGAGGTCTTATGGCAGTCGCTCCGTGTAAAATACTGATATTCAGCCGCATCCTGGTTAGACTGGAAGCGACCCTAATATGGTTGGGAATAAAGGCTAGGAGGATGTAAGGGATACTTTTTAAATTTAACCCCTAAATGGTTCTTAAGGAGCTTTCAGGGATTGAATTATTAAAACACCGCTTCAATCCGTTCTTAGCGGATGCCTATGTCATATATGTGTACCAGTCCAATCGGTTCAGTGGTTTGAGGTTGTTGGTAGATTAGTTAGTCAGGTCAGTAACGGTTTCTTTTTATATTATACAGAAATGATAGCGGATCGCGCACTCGTTCACTGTTCACTGTAATTGTGACATGCGGTCCGATCAGTCCTTACGCAGTAATATACAAGTCAAAGATTAAAATTTTATCCCTAGTAAGCAAATCTATCGACAGATTGGCTATAGGAACCGGCCGTTAGTATATTAGGTTCACGTTTGATCATACTAGTTTCGGCTTTCAGGCAATCTTAAATGTTCAAAAAAGGTTTACTTATCCTCAGATTCTCTTACATTCAAAACTATTGTGTACCGAATTTCTAAATATAAATAGTTGCATCTCCTTGCTGTGGTGCCGTACTATCGATCAATATTGGAAATAGAATACTATTTGTGTACCCTGAGGCAAGGCATGGAATTGTATTTTTTGTGATACCTCCCTATGCGTCAGCGAAAAAACCACTTCTACAAAGTATCTATTTCCCGTTGCCCACCCCATTGATAGGGGTTCGAATAAATGTTTTTAAAATCCAATATTGTTGAAATATACCTTATTTTGTTTGATGAAGTCATGTACCTATCTTCAGAATTGCCAGTCATTTTAAACCGACTTCAAAAATGGAGAATATTTTCCAAACCCATATACCCATAGTTTTCAGATATGTTAACATATCTGAAAACTATGGGTATTAATTAGTAGGTACCTACACTACACCTCTGCCTACCCCTTTGGTACAGCCGTGATGGTATGTTTTCAAAGCGACAGCTTTCAACTTTTAATAGGGTGGTCTAACCATCGGTTCTAAAATTAAACCAGCCCGCAGTTCGCCAGTAAGTATGCTTAGGTTGAAAATGGTCAAAACATTTAGCGTCGAGCATCAATTAAGGGTGATATCTAGGTTCTCACTGGAAAACCAGCGCTGTTGAGGCCTTGCCTTGACATGGCATCATGCTGAGGGACCTATTTGTCACATCTACGACGTGCAACTTGTGTGTGTTTTTATACTATTTTTTTATTTTGTATCTATCTATTTATAAATGTGAGTTGTACGTTTATGTTGTGGCAATAAATTCGTTTTCTTTAGTAGTAAAGGCATAAGTAAAGGTGCGGTCATGGAGAACTGCCAAATTTTGAGACGTGAGTAAACATGTTTCCTATGTCACTTCTACGTATATTTACTTTGTCGTTTGCGATAAAATTATATCAATAGACCGCACCTGCCACTAATATATGCTCACGATAGTAATGGCAAACAGCTGCCGGCGCGCTCTTTATTATGAACATGTTTAGATAAAACTCTCTTACTTTGAGATTTAGTTTTTGTATTTTCTGGGGTAAGATGAGGTAGGAACTGAGCTGAAAATGGTAAGCGTAAGGTTTTGAGCAGTATTACAGAGTCGACAACATTACAGTCAGGGAAATAGATCCTGCAAGGATGAAATAAATCTATGAACTGCGGCTATAGCGACACAAAATGTACGTATAAGTAACGAATAAGCAAGGACGACACTAGAAGTATGCTATGTTATGTCAATGTAATCGGTTGGTGCAATTTTACATAAATTGTGTTGACTTTAAAAGTAGGCAGAAGCTACAGAGCGTCACGCGTTACCGTAGCGAATGGCGCTCTGTAGCTCTTTTTTACTCGACTGCTGGAGGAGGGTTATTGTTATTGTACGGAAAATCCTTATGGATCATTTGGTAGAGGTGGCAGGGTATGGCGGACTTGTACCGACTGAATATCGTACTTGCCCTAAAGTGATGGCCATGGGATTCGTGCATATTAATGCATCGATACATTTTAATGCGAAAAAATGTCTGTAAGGGGGTTGAAATTTGGGATGAAAGTTGTAAGAAATACCCAGACCACTCGAGCGAAGCCGCTCGCTGGCGGAAAGCTAGTAACGCTAGAAAATCTTTGATTTGATTAACATTTCCATAATATTTATTATTGTGTGCCTAAGCCACAATATCGGAGGTTTGTGATAAAGAAGTTGGTATTGCCTTGGTAGGTTAATTTGTACATTCAATACTTTCTTAATATAGTAGAATGTTCTACTACGTATATAATGTTTATTGAATGTCTTTATTGATATATTAAGATCTGCTTATCAGACATAACAATTTCTCCTTGTGGGAGATCTAAAAGTAGATCAAATAAACATTTGAATTCAATATAAAAATAGATATCATAATTTAGGTACTAATGAGGTAGGTTCTTTTATATCTTTGTGTACGAAAATGGAGAATATTTTACGAAAAGGAATACTTAATATACGATTGATATTTCAACTCATTATGCGCAATCAATTTGTCACGTGCCTTTGGATGATAAAAGTGAAAAATGTCTGTCATAATTCACACGTGAAAAGTGTTTTCACAAAGAAAAGATGAAGAATGAGATGCATGTTCTCTAATGAAGGTGACATGCGCGACCTGAGGTCGGGTCGGGTACATATGTTGGACCTATTTATAGTTGCTCTAATTTTTTAATTAATTGACAAATTCTCTATTAACTTTTAAAATAATGAAAAAAATCAGGAGTATTGTGAAATCTGCCTGAGAGATTTTCTCAATTGCAAATTAAGCCTGCTAACCCGCACCATCTTCGTAGTGGACTGTAGTCTAACTTCAATATAACATCAGAAATAGCAGCGTTCGAGGGTTGTTAGAGGCAAACAACTAAATAATGGCCGAAAATATTTTCAAGCAAAACAAATTATGTACCTAAATATTAATATTAATTTTATCTTTACACGAGTAAAGGATTTCTTTAGAATTAAGCCTAAGCTTTAGAACCTTAAAGTAGAATCATAATTCCTTGAAGAAAATATTCGAATATTCGAAATTACAAACAGCAAACAATATACCCGCTGTGAATGACAATCTATTCCTAAGAAAGTATCCGTAATTGCCTACGTCGAGGTCAGGTAGATATCTGTTGGATTTGTAAAGGGGAATAAAGGAGGGGCCTTTATTCCCTTCTCTCCTTGATTTTCCGGTCGAGAACAAAAGCTATGGGGCCTTAAATGAGACCTCCGACTCTGCTCTGTTGTCCTACTAAAGATTAGATGTACTATACTATATCACGTACTTAATTAAGTACAGAAGGTTGTTGATTCAAAGAAAATTTATATTATTATGAATGTTGTATGAGTATTATGTTCAACGACATGGACAGAATATGGTAATGATTGCTGGAAGTTGCTGGATGCAAGTGGCAAATAATCTGACCTTGTTTATGTGGTAATCACAACGACATGTTTGTTATGTTTGTTTTATTTTAACATGAGTTCAAGGTCTATATATATAGGTGACAAAAATAATAATAAATAGACGATCTGAATGTGCCAAATTATAGACTAGACTACCTAGAAATAGGTATAGATTTAGCTATCTATGTGCTAAAATCTGAATACAAATAAAACACTGACATAAAAAAGGTATTTACAGAAATTATTATTATTTCATGACAATTAAATGAACATTTTGTTTTAAAAAGTCTTTATCCCAAACACATAATACAGTTTATCTATCGGTATACCTATCCCGTCTCCCGTTAAAGAAAACACGGTTGCTGTTGTACCCCTACTGAGCAAACTACGGGATTTCTTGTCCCTAAATAAACATAACGCATTTTTAGTAAACCCTCAACACGCAGAACATTTATCATGTCTACCAGCTTGGGTACCTATAAAGTTGTGACATGTCAGGGGAAACTAAATCATTGAGGATTTTATAAATGCATCTTGAACAAGATATCTTTTATTTATGGAAGAAAATTATGATATTGTTTACTCACTATATATTTTAAGTTTAAAATACGATTATATAGTGGAGGTAACAATAACGTATATTTCGCTTAGCTTCCCTATTACTCGTACCTACTTTTGAACATGATACAGAGAATAATTTAGATTTAATGTTGCAGAAGATATTATAAGCTACATCCCTGTATAAGGCATGATGAATCGGGCTAAAGTTGAGAATTTTGTTAAGTTTCGGAATCCCGTTGGTCCTCCGTGGAAAAGCGCACTGGAGTGTTTCTTTATGACGAAACTTGTGAGAATTTTTGAAATATCGATTCGGGTCCCATTCATAAACTTCGCGATCTATATTTAGAATTTATTAATAAAGCGCAAATTGGAAACGTCCCGCTGTTCTTTGAATTTTCAGAATATTATTTCTGCGAACTAGATTGATATCTGTTCAAATATTGCTCGTTGCCCAATATTTTCAGTTGTTCCAGAGTTCTGTACATATTATTTATTTATAGTGCGGCGTTATTAGTATTTGCTGCCAGATACAGACACCTTTTTTGTGTAGGATAGTTTATGGCTCAGGTACCTTAAACATTTAATCAGACCTTGCGAGGCAGCGAATTCCTCCAGCAAAAATGTTAAAAAAAAAAAAAAAAAAAAAAGGTTTATTGCAGAAACTTGTACAACTTTTACAGTAAATCTTACATAGAGACCTCCTTTTAAGTAAATAATATACCTGTGATAGGAGGCCTCGCTCTTCAATGACAGCATAAAATGGTAAAAGTGGTGTACAAAGAGAAAGATAATAAATGTGAACAAAAATTACAATTAAAATCTAAAATTCAAAATTAATCAAGATGTTTGGCATGAATGTTTGGCAACAAACTCCCAATATCAGTCACACCAAAAGCATTATCTTTAAAGTACCACGTACTTAGCACATCGTACTAACATAAGTGAATACAGACTGACTATACTTCTAATGTGGATGTTGCCGACTCACCGCATATCTAGTGTTTCTCGTTCAGTGCAAACAAGCAACTAACACTGGACTCATATGAGGGTAAATCTGTTACAGCGTCGGATGGGGCTCTCAAAGGATTTTCTCCGTACAGCCATCGGCAAATATTTGTCACTCTCTTTGTTTCCATTCAGCGAACATTCTTCACTCTAGTTTCGGACCTTTGTGATAGGGGAAATATTATTAGAACTTTTTTCGGTGTTTGTTTGTTTACACTTCGTAGATCTATATGTGTAAGGTCATGGTACGGTACTATCATATTTTACACTTTAGACTTCTATCTATTATCTTTTAAAGACACTTTTACGAGTCAAAGTTTTACTGTTTTTTTTCGAGATGGCGCCGGCATTTCCTATCTGACGACCTCTGAGAAGGAATGCCGAAACAAACTCAGAGAATCATGGTCTCTTATAAAGTCCAGACATAATTATCAAATCAAGATATTACGTGAGTTTATGTAGGGAAATGTTTGAAATGGCCTTTTAAAGAAAGAGCCATAGCGGCTTTGAGCAGACCAGACTCTACCGACGGCACGCATAAGTCAGTAATTGTGTAGCTCGACAATATTATATTGATATCGAATTGCTTTTAAAAATTTACAAATATAGTTTTACATGACATCGTTACATATTGATTTCTGACACTTACGCGAATACTAGACATTGAAATAAAACTACTTTTTATTTCAATGACATCGTTACGTCAATTATCTCTTTAAGCAGATGACAATATTCTGTAGCAATAAGTATGTGACTTGCTTAAGGGGGCAAATATCCTAAAGTCGGGTTTTTTAATTCGTTTTTATAAGGAGATGTTTATTAATTAAAATATCCTACTAGTTGTTGCTTGCGGTTTCACTCGCATACCAAAATGTCTAAAAATTAAGAAAAAATGTATCACAACATACAAAAAGCTATAAAGTATAGCATTTTGTTCTTAGTTTTCCTGTTTTTGTCTGTTATCGGCAGGCGGCGCTGGTGACGCGACTAACGACCGATGTCGACGTCTCAGTGAAATGTCAGTATGATTTATTTGCTGTGCCATGAGCGAATATACGCCTGAGATGTATAGATATGGGATGGCGGGAGAATCAGTAATTTCTAAAAAGATCACAATAAGAATGAATGAGCACGATGACATAAATTCTGATATAAACCCTACATTTAATTTAGGTAGTACCTACCCACCCTGGGTGACGGACTTCTACTACCCATGCGAAAGCATGGGTAGTAGAAGATGTCTTCAAAAATCGTCTTCATGTTTCAGCCAAATTACACAAAACCATAATAATATTAATTTGAGAAATATTAAAACATGAAAAAATGAAACCTGCCTCCTCATTTCGTCTATTAGTGAAAATTTTATGAAAATCTATTGGGCTGTTTTTGAGATTTTTGCTTTTAGACAGACAGAGTTTTATAATAGTTCTATTTTATATAATCTTAAGAAACTCGTTTATATCCATTTTAAATGAGTCCCGTCTTCAATTTCGATTGATATTCATTGGTATTACCGATTTTGATACACAGTATTCACATTCCTGTGGCGCGTTGAATTTTCGATAACCACGCGGGCCACTTATTTCGAGCAAATTTGTGTACACGTGTTCAAAATTGGAACGCAGAAATTTTCCATTTAATTCGATAGGTGGAATAGGTACTCAGGTTGGGGCGGGGTTCGTATTGAATTAATTTTTAATCTAGTCTAAAAGTTTTTGCATGTTTGTGTGTCTTGATCATCTTAATTTTCTGGTTTATTTAGTAAAATAAGTAAGTTTCCTGGACTGTATTTTTTTATTAACACTTACAAGTTACTTGATCCATTACAGTTGTGATGAATCATTAGAAAGATAAAAATGATACAGAAAAGAAATTCACATTCGCTTCAATAATTTTATATTTCTCATTTTTTTTATAAAACTTTAAAGATGAGATTAACGTTTTAGTCTTTCCAGAGCCTTATTAAACCATTATTATTTAATTAAATAATAACGCAGGTTACGCATCGAGTAAAATGTTGCCATTTATAAACCTTTTTTAATATTAGCTGCTTAATCAAGGTTACCTGCTTGTTTTAAAATTTTAGTAGCTATACCAGTCTGTACATAATGTGAATATTAAAATAAATGAGTTTTTTACTGTAACTTTAAAATATTAGGTTGTTAGAATCTATTTGCATGCGACTGGATTCTAAGATGCGGTTTAATAACGTGGGTTTTATTGTAGCTCAATAACTTTTTTTAGTTTGTAATACGACTTTATAATGATTGCTATCGTAAATATTTACAATAATAACATTTAGTAGTTATGTATAAAATCCAAAGCGTCGAGTTTAAATGCTTATTAAAAATAAATGACCATAATTATAATAACTGATCTGACTGACTCTTCTGCAATATCAAGATTATACTTTATTAATGAGAAAAAGTATAGAATATACATATAAATACAATAATTTTGTTACGCTTTTATAGAGAAAGGTATATATTTACGAATTTATCATTCACTTTTCATAGGAATAATAAAGTTAACTGAGTTACCGAAACGAGGGTCAAATGTTTCATATAGAACTACTAGCGAACGCTAAGCGGTAATATGTAAAGTTAATAGTTTAATCCAATTTGTAATGACCGTAAATCTGGGTTCAGACATCTAAATTACTGTATACGTGTGAATATTTTGATAAACATATACATGAATAAATAGACGATCTCTAGGTGAATTTGTTTTAAATAATGTTGTTCTATTCTAGAGTTTTCTTGTTTACTTTGACTCGACACGGAATAACCTGTAAGCCATGTAATGCTATGGACTTCCGGTGATATTCTCGCCGGTCGAGGGGCTAATAGGCTTACGTCATCAACCCATGACCTCATTTATGCTCCACTATGCTATGCTATGCTCCTGCTGCTATGCTTGAAGGTATACTTCAAGATAGGGACCTTTAACATATCAGTTAACTGCTGGTGTATGTACATCAATACACCTCTTTGGATTTTTTTTAAAAAAATTTTTTTACCGCTAAGGTGGCAGACTAGCATACGGCCCGCCTGATTCGGGTAAGCGATTACCATAGCCTATGGACGCTTGCAACACCAGGGGTATCACTCGCGCGTTGCCGACCCTTAAAACCTCTTAGAGGTTTATGGAGGATTCACTGCGCCGGCAGTTTAAGGAAATATTCCTCTTGCTGCCAGCGCAGCGCATCCTTAGAAGGAGTTCTGGTGACCTTACTCATTGCAGGAACACAACACACAATAAAGTGTGTTATTTGGCTGCAGTTTTCTGTGAGCTTTGAGTCATAAATGGCTGTGCCCTACCTCTCTTGATGGCAAGTATCAGTCTCAAAATATAACGTCAGAAACAGACATATAAATCTGCTAGAATGGCGTGTCAACAATTTGAAAACGGCGTGTGAATGCCGCTCCGATTTGTGTAATTCTGGTTTGCAGTTTATAACCAATAGCTACAGTTAGCCGGTATTGTGGTATCAACAACTATATGTATACGTATCGCTAAACACCTGTGCTAATGGCTGTCATTAATGAGAATCGTGATTTGGTTACTGAATGAAATGGGCTCTGTGGTTGTGGGCTGTCTACAACTTTCGTCATTGTTGGGGTTTATTAAATGTGGATTTGGGTTATTCATACGGATAGGTTACGCTTGCTTTGCGGTAACGATACAGTGCGGATACGTTTGCATTTAATACATAATGGAAGGGACATAGACGCACATCCGAATACCATGAGTCCAGTACATGATTCTGGACTCCCCGGTGTTGAAATTTCCGTAACTTTAAAAAAAAATACTAGAACGTGTAAAAAAAAGTTATTTCTATCTGCCTAAATAAGATTTATAATTAAAAAAAACATTATTTCAGTTATTTCGGAGCGCGAGCGCGATAACATTCACCGCGGAGCGTTATAATCGCGTTTTAAGCAATACACTGCGCGCTCAAAAATGTCAATATCTGTAATAACCGATCATTTTCTACATAAGTGACCTAGGTAATTTTATTTTTGACCTTGAGTGAAACTTGTCACGACATTAATTGTGCGTCGATGTCCCTTCCACCTTGTATATTATCACACCTGTATTTTCTAAAGGGTTAGGCAGAGGTGTACTAATGTACACCTACAGTCCGCTGGTATGTTGCAAAGTGTTGTTGGGTTTGTCTATGAAATTCCCAGCAGCTCGGAGTCTCAAATGATGCCCGGTTGACGGTAATAATAGGGTTGCCTTACGTCCAGGTACGCCGAGACATGTCCCGGTTTAAAGCATTGTGTCTCGGTGTCTCGGTCTTATGGACCGGGAAAAATTGGCCCAGTTTGAAAACCATAGTTATTTAACTGGGACCAGTACCAGCTTGTCACCTAAACGTACCGGCGAAAAGCTGAACTAATATTTACCTCAGGGACCTTTAGGGAAGTCAGACGTGATGGTATGTCTAGATAATATTCCCCTAAAGGCCGAAAAGCTATAGCTATACGTAACAAAATCTACTATTCATTTCTTTAAATAAATAATTGAGGAAACCGTCACCTGTAATCAAAATCATAATCTTTTATAGGTGTTACATTACGTAATCTCAGAAGCTTTTCCTTCTCCCCTTAATCTACTGAAACGTAGGTTACAGCTACAATCAAAGAAATTGAAATTTTAATAAACAGTTTAATTTCGCCGTCGGGTTGTCACCGATTCAATAGGAAGTATTATAAAGTATCACGAAGTTAACTCCAGCTATTTCTTTGCACAGTTTCATATCGTAAAGCCGTCGGGGGCAGCTTACGGCTTCTAAATCATAACTGTTGTATGTAATATATATATAGGAATAGTTTTATGGTTTGATTGTATTTTCGAACGGTCTCACATTGATCTGCGATCGAAAGATTCATATTAAGAAGTTAATATGCTATACCATCATCATATCATCACGCTTGTATTCCTCAAATGGTACGACAGAGGTGTAGGTACTCATTAACACCAACAGTTCGCCGGCAGGGGCGAGCCTAATGCCAACACACAACGGAATCGAGCTACTACTAAGAATTTCATAGAAAATCCCAATAATACTTTGCTTGGGAATCGAACCCAGGACCTCGAGCGTAGCATTCGCGATTAGGGCCACTAGGCTAAAGAGGAAGTGAATGACACTGTTACTAAGATTTTTTATCTTAACCACAGTACCTACTATACTTATTTTATGATTTCACGAAGATTTAATAATTTGATCTAGAGAAACTACGTCAATAGTCAGAATACACGATCTCTCTGTCTATCCTATTAACCCCTCTCTCAAGAAGATAATATTTCTAAACATTGTACGACATCAGAATTTTTTCCTGTATCGTGGGTGCTTTTACAAACAAATCTTACATGCACTAACAGACCTAAACCCCACTACCAACTTTCCGTGTGTGGGTATAACCCGCGACCCATAGTGCAACAGCTGACCACTCGACCACTGCATCAATCGGCGTATTCCCATTCAACATAACATGTTTACAAAGAACTTTTAAATATTTCAAATCATAATCTAACATAAAAACTTAATAGATGTTGCTGCTTTCATGGAGAAAATCTTAATTATAGTGCCGGTGCCTGCAGTGGATGGGGTTATGTACATTGCAAAGTGTATTAGACAAAGTTGGAGCGGGGGAGGGGTCGATAGGTGCGACCGTACACGTGAATTAACTGGAATCGACTGAATTAAATGCCAGCCAAGCGTGTACGAACGCGGATACACGAAAATGTTTCACAAGTTTCTTAATGTTGAATTTGAATATGGTAAACGGAGAAGCGCCTATTCATCCGTGTCAAACGTGATGATTATAATACGTCTTCAATTGGGAAGTTTTTGCCTAAGCAGTAACTTAATTACTTAAATACCATTACGCTTGATTTCCCTGAAAGGATAGGCCGAGGTGTATTAATGTACACCCTCAACTGCCGTATGCTTATTGCTTAGGTCTTATATAATAGCGGTAAATCCACACTTCAAGCAAGGCAATTCTCAGTAGCAGAATTTCCTGATACTCCAGAGGGTTGAAACAATTGGTAGTAGGTCAGCTGAATCAATGTATTTAATCAAGGGGTGAGTGATCTTAAACGCAATGCTTAGCTCCTAAACAGCTCTTGGATCAATAGACATCCTCAATCTAAATGATAAGGAATTCCAGAGATTACTGTTACTTAATATACTTAATAACGTAAACCTTTAATTCTGTGGCAGATCCACTTTGGTACGCACTAGGCAGACTACCGCATGCAAGTATGATTGATTCTTCCATAAAGAGATGTACCTGCATAGATACGTTTGCAGTGCATTCAAAAACATTGATTACATTGGAAACCAATTCACTCTCGCACTCTTGTTAGCGAAGATAGGTGACATGAAAACCGCTACAAAAGTTATACCAACACGCATTTCCGGGTTTTATTTTAACCGTTGCAATGCGGTTTATTTCGTGGTATTCGCATCGAATGATGTAGGAGCACGGTGAACTGTGAAACATACAACATAGTGTCCTGTTTTTATTTTTTGGAACCAACTATCAGATAAAATGTATGGTAAAGGGATTTGCGACCTAGCCAGCTATGCATCACTTAGCGTGTGAACTACGGTATGTGGTGCATGAGCTAAACTAATCTGTATAAAATTCAGTTGAGTGGAGGTTAAAAAATACATGTACCATCTGTTTCGAGCTTCATTTTGAAATACACAGTTGGCCCAACAACGGGAACCTGTAAGGGACGACCTATGGGTGAAAACTATAACACAATGGTTCCCATATAGGGTACGTAATCGACATGGCAGGCTCAAAAGTTAGGAAGTGTGGTATCTTAGTCAGATAGACTGAATGCCTGAATAGATTGCGTACCAATGGCTACAAGGTATTAAGGTTTGTCTTAGCTCCACCAACTTGTTCCACCATCACTATTATTCCATCAAACCACTAGGCCTCAGGAGCCTCCACCCTATGTTGTGGACGTTCCACCTTGCCGCACTAAGCGTCATGCGCACAGCGAAGATTCAGATACAGATATTCAGAAGATCTAGATACAGAGAAGATTCAGATACAACATGGGTCTTTTCAAGGCCAGAGTGAATGGGCATCTTGTGGGCAAACGGGGTCCATTATAAGCCACATCGACACGGGTAAGTTTGTGGTCAATTGCAAACCCATCCATGATAAAAAAAAATAGCAACAACTCAGGCAGTAAATGTGTGAGCTAAATGTATTGTATTATGTCGTGTTTGTTGAAAGGAGGGCGTGCAAGGAAGCATATTTCCAACGCAACCGCCTCGCTGTCGTTTCGTTAACGCCCCGTCGCCGCTTCGCGTAACCAACTTAACCATAATTTGAATATTCCGATATTGTTTTAGAAAGAAGGGAAAGAGTCGCCGGGATTTCGGTAAAAGACGGCTGATTAATGTACAGATTGACAAAATTTTACCCATTCTGAGAGGAGATTTGGGACTGTAGTGGGTCGATTAATAGGTCAACCATTAAAACAAAACATGTTTTTTATCTCTGGTATATCCAGCGTCTTTAGATGCGCAAGTAATAGGTGAGCGGGCGATCTAAGCAAGGTTCTCTAGTCACGTTCGCTACGTTTATCGCGGACACGTTCACTGACTGTAATAAAAACTTCTCTAAAATGAAATATTTAATGCCACCCTGCCTGAGTGCTGCTCATGTTTCAGGCGCTTCAATGAACAAGCGTGTTTATTTTTAAAATAAACTCTCACGGTTTATACACAGGTGCCTTTATAATCTGCGAGATGTGTCGTGTTTGGATAAGGCGATTTTCGGTGTTGGAATTTTTGATGTTTGCCTTTTGTAGGAGGCTTTTTCTTGGTTGGAAATGTGGGAAGATTATGTTGTATTCATCAGACACGAGTGCTTTTTATTAAATAGTTCAATCTTGAGATAGAACTAACAATATATGTCTAACGACGTCTGTGGTCTAGTGGTTCGAGTACCGGACTGCTGATCACGGCTCCGATTCTCAGAGGACACAAATATGTGATGAATATAAGTGTCTGTGTTTATCTGTGTGTTTCTTATTATAAGTATGTATTTACAAAAAAAGTATGTAAGTATTATATCCTTTGTCTAGGACCCACAGTATAATTTACATTATGGTATAATCTTCAAGCTTAGTTTGGGACTCGGATCAAAATATTTATTTATTTATTATTTAAGTATGGTATGTTTATTACAAAAGCTTAGTTTAACATAAGTATAGTGTTTCTTAAAGTTGTTCAAAATAATTTCTTAAGATTGTACCAATAGGCCTCTGCATTGTCAAACCAATCATTATCCTTTATCATACAACTAGCTTTCCGCGGGGGTTTCACCCGCCTGGTCTGGATATGTCTTATAAATTATAGCTTATAGCTATATAAATTTTTAATATCGATCCAGTAGTTTCGGAGTCTATTCAATTCAAACAAACAATCAAATCTTTCCTCTTTGTTTTATTAAAGATAGATTCAAGCTAGTTGCTAGGATACGTTGTTTGTATTCCATACAACTTTCCTACGTGTCACAATATTAATACAGAATTCAACATTCCCGTGCGGTGTAAATTTAATATGTTGAAGCCAGGTCAGACTACTAATTTTGGAAATTACAGTTCATAGAAAATTACCAAATGTAAAGTCCCCGCAGAAGCCAAATGAAGGCACAAGTTGTACAGCACAAACACACTGGTCAAATATTAATTCAGGTCACATTTGCCGCTCCGAATGTCCGTGTTTGCAGAGATACAACTTTCGGGCCATCGAATTTAGAATGGTTTACTTTGGGCCTTGTGTATTTGACTATTTATGTAAATTTAATTTGACTTGGTAACGCGGGGCGGGTGCACTAGACACCGGTGCCGCCCGCCAAGCCGCTTGCGTAATCCGATATTTTACGCACCAGTTCCAATTAGTAATTCCTTTGAATATGTTGTTGAAATGGAGGTGTTTCTAAGCTTTGAAATCGGTTCCTATGAAAGACAATTTCTTCGAAAATATAATTATTACTATCTACATTTAATTTTGATATATCAAAGTCATCCGCCGTGCTGAATTCGTGTTTATTCAGAAACGGCTGTACGGATTTTCTTATGGTTTCCACCAATAAATAAAGATATTTTTTTAATGCGAAGGTAGTTGTGTCTCTGTTACCTTTCCACGTTTAAACCGCTGAACAATTTAGATAAAATTTGCCCAAGAGGCATTCCTATCCATTCATCAAGAGAAATTCCAATCCTAGTACAGGCTACTAGCACACAGCTACCTTACCCAGGACAGGTTACTGGGATTTGTCTTAAAAAGTTGTTTGAAATTTGGGAATGAAATTTGAAACATCGGGCATCAGCTAATTCATATATACCAGCGAATATATTTAACATAATATATACAAACTACCAATCTAAGACATCCTATATTTTTTTTTATTGTTATCGTAATTAGCTTCTTCAGTCCTGCTGCCACGTGTGAGATCCTGGAACTGACCCCCAAGTCAAAAATTATGTTAATTTGCTGATTTGAAAAATTTCAAAAACAGCCAAATATCGGTTGCTTTATTATAAAGTTTTATTACCTATTGTTTACCTATTGTTGCTGATTTTAAAATAAAACTTTAAATTTTAGTTCAACCCCTTATTGTTAGATTCACAATGATTTTAAACGATGATGAAATTGCGATCTAGAATCCGGTCCAGTAGTTAGATGGGCAGGTTTAATCTGAGTTTGCATGTGGGAACCGAAGCATTAACAAAGGGCAATAAGCCAGCAATCCGCAATTTGATCGCTGTCTGTGAGAAGCCTGACAGATGATAGCCTTACGTGTCTACGGCTAAGAGCTATCAAGGCTATTGAATTAATAATGACCACCTGTTATTATGTTTATGTATAGAATTAATCTCATGGGTATGGAAACAACTGGTTATTTGGAAGGGTTGTGAAGGGTTTGTTCAGCGCCTAAATAAGAAAATACTATTTTTGTCACGTGATCCAATAAAATATTGTAAGTATACATCAATTTTCTAGTCCCATAATATAAGCTCTTATTAGTTTGGGACTTGGTGACATGTAAAATGTCCCAGAATATTTATTTATTTATTGATAAATAATACTTTTAAATTGTCTTTTGTATGTCTGTAACCTCTTTCACGCCTAATCCGCTGTTAAAGCTACGTGGCAGTTATTTTCATACACATTTTGTTCTATAATGAAACAGGCCCATACTATCATGTGTTCCATAGAATCACACAAAACAAAATGCTGCGATATTATTATCCAAATAATATGTCAGATAGCTGTAAATCGTACTCGTGCTACATAATTCAGTTATAGCATCCAAAATGTAGCCTGTAACACACTTATGTTCTTTAATTGACACATTTAGTACATTAGTAATATTAGCATACACGAACTCGCAACTGTATTGTTAAGCTTTAGTGAATTTAGTTTTGGATAATTATTCAAATGATTTAAATGACACAGACATATTACATGTATAATGATATAGGTAAACAGTTCACTGGTAGCTGAGTCTATTGCCATAAGGCACAATTAATTTTCCAGTTGGTATAAAAATTTCGTAATAATCCTTATTATTATTATAAATGCGAAAGTAATTCTGCCTGTTTGTCTGTTGCGCTTTCACGCCAAAACTAGTGAACCGATTTAAATGATACACAGATAGTCTAGAGCCCGAGAAGGTAGGCTACTTTTTATTGCGAAAAAAGTGCTGTAAGGGGTTGAAATAGGGGATGAAAGTTATAAGAAATAGCCAGACCACGCGAGCGAAGCCGCTGGCGGAAGGCTAGTAAAAATTATATTATTTAGCAGTAAATGGTAAGATTGGAAGCCAAACCAAATGTAGTTGGTATACTAGGTTCATGACGACAATGGTAAACCCACGGAACAGAAGGTAAAACAATTGTATGAGCGCCTTTATCTAGACCACATCTGAAGTATCGAAGAGGTAACCTTAAAAAGTCATTGTAAAAGGTATCACGCACATTTATACAGCATTATTCAAGAAAATCTGTGGTGTATTATTGTCCACTAGAGGCGGGCCACTAGCGCTCGGTAAATCAAATCGATTCACATTCGAATAGACTAATAAATCGTTGGTTTTTTGTCCGAATTGGTACTATTTCGTCCTTTGTAGAGTTTGAACAATACAAGCTACATACATAATATTAACACAATCGTTGCTCCTGTGAATCCTATGTGGTAGAGGGCAGAGTAGGACAGACCAATTTTGAAAAATAAGATTGATACATCATAATTATTTAATTGACGATTCTTGTGATGATTAGATTAAACCCGGAATCTCAAAAACAGAAAAATAAGCTTGGAAAATGAAATCAATACACAGCGGGACAAGGCTTGTTAGTTTATGGTTATTTTATTCTACTTTAAGAAAAAAGATGTTCTCAATAGTTAAAAGGAAGCAGGTCGTGACTGTGGTGAACCTATTTCTGTTTTTTTTTGCTCTGATTCAATTATACTCCTTATGGTCCCATAGGAATTTGTTGTTAATTATATCGGTTTTAAAGATAAAATACAAATGGTTAAAGATACGCATAAAAAATGCTTGCTTTTCTAAAAGGCTAATTATCTGGTCGTGGGTTCGATTCCCACAGGACACAAATATTTATGTGATTAACTCAAGTGTTTGTGTTAGTCTGGGTGTTTCTTATGTATTTACAAAAAAAGTATATAAGTATTATATCCATTGTCTTGTACCCGTAGTCCAAGCTCTGCTTAGTTTGGGGCTAGATGGTGCTGTGTAAATGTCCCAGGATATTTATTTATTTATCTTGAAGCGCTTTTTGCACTTACAGCATTTAAGAGACAAGTTTTATTTGCACGTTTTGGTATATTATATGGAGAATTTTATGTACTGTCGTAAACATCAACTACGTTCGCATGTTGTTAAACTTTATTGTAGTTGAAGTAGGTACATTACAGTAAAATATATGGCTACAAAACGATTGATTGTTTTTTACCTAATAAAGTTTTAGATTAGTGATAGAAAAAGCATTAAATTTATGACATGGTGCATACCAAAATGAAAGGTTTCTCAGTTGTATGTGTCGATTTGTTTGTGTATGTGTTTGTCTGTAGAATGATCACACTGAAATATTTTAAATGATTTTACAGATCAACAATACTTTATTTAAGTAGCAGCAGTTTTTAGCAAGCAAAACTACATATTTTGGTTTTGTTTTTTTTAATTTACAACATTTCAAACGTAGCTGGTTCCAATAGACGTTGGTATGCAAATATGTTATTTCTAGCTGCTTTCAATTTAAAAAAGTATGATTTAAAAATTCTAATTAAATAACCATAGGGGAGCGCGCCAAAGCCCGCACGTAATCTGCAACCCTCATTGCAGAATTGATCACAGTCATTAATAATACCGAACCTAACCTAAAACTGAACCGCAATGACAAATTACGGGCACATCTGAGCCTTGCATGCCCTTAACATATAGCTGGGATGATTTTTCAATCCACACCCATTATCTAGCGATTACAAGGGTGGGTCCAGACAGATTTGGGATGTTTTTGCGCGTTTCGCGTAGCGCTGACAGGGGGCGCGCGGGGCGTAACGACCCACCATGATTTATTGACGTCACTGGCGAGCTGTTATTTTTTAAACCCCGTTTTATCTTAAACGTTTTTCGATCAACGGTCTATGAGATTAACGGTGGTGTGACGTTACGTAAAGGGTGGCCTCTTGATAACGAAACGACGGTATATTATTTTGCCGAACGTGTATTTAAGCGATACGGTTTACGTCCACTTCCTACATTTCTCGCCTTTGACCTTTTCCGAGCCTTCCAAGGCCAATTTCGTACAATAAATAGGGGATATAATACTTCAATGGTCAAAACGTTAGGCTGCTAATCGAAACGACGTACATACAATGTAATACATAAATTGTTATTTATAACTACTTAAATTGCGTGCTATCTTAAAACTTTGTGCTTGAAAAAACTATGGTCAATGCATTGAAGTCCACGATAGAAAAGTAACACGATTTTTACTAACCAATAATAATCAACGAATATCATAATATCATAACATTGACGACGTCTGTGGTCTAGTGGTTTGAGTACCGGACTGCTGATCACGGGTTCGATTCCCACAGGACACAAACATTTATGTGATGAACTTAAGTGTTTGTGTTTGTCTGGGTGTTTCTTATATATTATAAGTATGTATTTACAAAAAAAAGTATTTAAGTATTATATCCATTGTCTAGTACCCATAGTACAAGCTCTGCTTATTTTGGGACTAGATGGTGCTGTGTAAAAATGTCCCAGGATATTTATTATTATTATTTAATTAATTTTGTTTGGCACCGACTCCAAATTAGGTAGTTAGAAATCTTAAGTAAATACAAATATTTTTTTGCTTCTTACTTATTGGGTGTTTTTTGAAGGCGGTTGTTATTTGATGAACTATGGGTATCGTGAATCTAAAATTAATAATCAAAATGAGCATATAATAATAATATTCGAGGCCTTAACAGTCCTACTCTAATATACTTAAGTTATTTTTTTACAGCTACAATATCATGCTCTAACTGAATTTAGTTATGAACTGCACAATAATAATATTTCTTGTCTCAGCTTATTGGTGTTGTGGTTTCTGCGTTACGGGATTCTATACTGTAATCATATGAGGTACATGACCAGGTACACGCATAGTACCGGCATGGTGTTGCATCAATACATAGTTTGTAATCATCCCCGTCTTCAACCGCTCGTAACTTGTAAAGGCTATATATAGCTTGAAGGGATGTATCGATCAATTGCCACATTAAGCACTCTTCATCGATTGCTATACGCTTCTAATGCAACCTTACCGATTTCCGCGTCAATACACCCCTAACTACCGCAAGGTAGCGTTACTTGATGTTGCACATCTCTAATTAGTAAGGCAAGAGTTAGTTTTCTATGTAGGTACAGTTCTCGCCAAACTTATTGTCCGGGTTGAAGTTGGCACGAGCTAACTTTAACCCGGCCGTAAAAATCGGAAAAAGAAAAATAAATAAAAACGAAAGCCCAAGTCGTATGCTGTCGTTTTAGATCATTTTAATCCAATATTTTTCTTTCTCCGACTTTTACGGCCGGGTTAAAGTTACCTAGTGCCAAGGCCAACTTCAACCCGGACAATAGGTTTGGCGAGAACTGTAATCTATATTTTTTGTACAAATTGTCATCAAAAGAGGTGCGTAGAGTAGTAGAGTAGAGCTTTTTTTACTCTAGCGTATGTATGGCTGTTCGCTTTTTCAATACGCTTATCCTATAGATAGAATAGTTTCCGCTATTCATGTACAAAGAACTTTGCCCTTTGGTATAAAAAAGCGGTAGATATCATTCGAAAACATTCGCAAAATTACGCTTTCCCAACTCAAAATAATCTTCGATAAAAAACATGACGAGGGTCTTGAAGTTTCCTTACCCATCGACAATCCTAACTTTTATATTCGAATAATGCTCCAATTATACGAATGATAACCTCCACATTTACGGACAACCATCTCGTTATTTCGGTCAGAATAATAAATAAAACATCAGCCAAATAATTCGTTCATTCACTTCGGCGGTTGAATTTTGATTCGAACTCGACTCTTCTCAATTTACATGCAAGAGAACTGGAAGCTTATTCATATTAATTTTTCTACCATGATATAGATATTGACCAGTAATTGATTTAAATGATTAAATGTAAACTGTGGCGCTCTTATTGGAACTGAAACTCTGTAAATTTAAATTTAGAATCTTAGATCTGACTCCCTCTCGATGGTAGGCAGTCGTATTATTAGTTCACTGAGATTTCCTAGCAAACAGAAATAAAAGTTTTGTATTCCATTCCATTCCCCTATGGAAAAAAATAGGAATACTTTAATTGAATGACATGTTTTTAATATAATCATTAGGATTCTTCTATGTAATTCTCGTTGAATCCTAATCAGCTGGGTAGCGTTCCGGAAACTTCGCAGAAACTTTTTGCCAACAATACCGCAGTGCTTCGATAAAATTCTTAAACCAGTGTTACCAGTGGTGAAATATTGTACAAAACGTGGTCACTCACTAGATCATAAGAAAGCTCAACGTCACTCACTGAAGAGTCATTTCTCTAGACCGCATCCGAACTAAAAAGATTCGAAGATGCGAAAAGAATAGCAACGGCTACGATTTTGGAATTGTGCCCAGTTAATGGCAAAAGTCCCGTAGCCTATGTAAACGTATATCATATATTAGATTTGGGTTTATCCATAACCTGTAAACTGCTAAACTAAATTCGTCTTCATAGCCGACAATTTTTCTTTTCTGCGTTCAAATAGATACCTATTCAAACAGATAATCTTCCCACTTTAAACCTATTTTTATTCTCTAAATTGGCTTACAATATCCATCTGTAGCTGCCACGTAGCGCCCAATCAGGGAGATCCCGTTTCTTACTTCATTAGAGCTGCATCAAAAAGCTTATTCCGCTTAAATTAAATTGGTTCAATAATCCAAGCTCAGCGATAGTTGCTTTGTTCATTGAAGCCAGTTTCAACGCGTCTCTAAAAAAAAACGGTGCATGCAATCAAGCGTCCCCGCTACGATTAGCTCGCAAAAGCCGATGACACGTAGCCACCATTTTATTATGCCTATGTGCATTCTGTGTGCACCTTGTTATTTTAAATTGGACGCGCAATACGAGAGTAATCGAATAATCAACGTGTTTATATTGATTGGTCTCATCTCTCTTTGTCATTCTCTGCTTTAACACATTTCGTTTAGATTAAAAGTTCTTTGACATTAATTTACTGGAATTCCAATATGTATTTTGGTCAAATACCAAAGGCTAATTTAAATCTCTTAAAAAGTATTATAACAAGAGCGCATTGTGCCTTGAATAGTTTATGGATGCAAAAATGCTTGTAATCTTAGGAACTCTCGGGATTCTTGCTTTCTGAATTATTTCATTGCGATGAAATATGCTTGCAATGTTGAGCTTAACTTTGGCCTTATATTTACTTCAAGAACTTAAGTCGCTCTCAGATTCTGGATTTTCTAGAATGCAAATGGAATGAAAAAAAAAACAAACTTTACGAGTATATTCGTAATTAAAATTGTGAAAAATTCCATTGGACATAAAATGACCACTCAATAACTCTAGGAAGGCGGAAATTCTACAACAACTTTTTAGCTTTTTGAAGTTATAGAGGGCCTTGTGAGGTTTCTACCCGATAGTTTAAAAACTCGAGAGTCAAGAACAAGTTTACCTACCTACCTCCCACGTGAAAGTCAACTTTGAATTTTACTACCAATTCCTATTGTGCGTCCAAAATATATTTTTTAAAAGGTGGTAACAAGGTGGCAAGTTATGGACGTCGATTTCATCAGGCTTACAAACATAATGTGGGACAAGTTGGCAACGCGGCGTCCGCTTCAAATTTCGTAATACTTTAAGCAAACTTGTGAAGCAAAGTTAGCGAGTTGTCGGGCGAACAGGTGCAGCATAGAATACGTTCTGATATTCAGTGGATCGTGCACATAGAAATGAGCGGACGTGCCTTTGATGCGTACGAATTATACTGTCAAAGCATAGGCTACATACGTATTACGTTTCGTTAGTTGATGAAATACTTTAGTCTTGTATCAGGCCCTACACACTCCATAGAAACTATCTGATAGCGGTGCCTTAACTATTACAGACAAGTATCTGCCCGCTGCTTCGCCTGCGCCTGTTTAAAATTGTGATTTTGTAGTGAATTCTTCTTTGAGAAATCGGGATAAAAATATCCTGTGTTAGTCCAAGGTATAAGCTACGTCCTAATTCGTCGCGCTGTCGCAGTGTGAAAGAGTAACACGGATAAAATCAAACGTTCACATTTATAATGTTAGTGCGATGAAAGATGTTTGTACTTAATACATAACATACGTCTGTATCCTCCGAAAGGTTAAGTAGAGGCGTACTAAGTTCACCGGTATGTTTAGCTCTAATAGGGGGCGGGCCTATTGCCATTAACCGGGCACAAATCTGAGTTATTACTGAGAATTTTATAGAAAAACCCAACAACACTTAAGTCGGGAATCGAACCTAGGACCACTTATCACCACTAGGCTAATGAGGTACCTAGCACTTTCTATTAAACTTATACAGTGGTAGTATAAAAACGTACTTTCTTTGACATAATCGTAACGAGATTTATCTATAAACTTGGCTTGCCAAGATATAAACAGAGAGATTAATTTAATATCTAGGTACTTAAATAAATAGCTGTTGCTAGCTTGCTCGACGATAAAAATTATATACAAATTATGATTTAGATACTACTAGTTTTTACCTTCTGTTTCGTTCGCATGGATATCGATTATCGCGATACGTTTTATTAAATTAGTTTCATTTTGACGTAAAGTCAAAATTCTCTCTCATCTCTTATAAGTAAATCTATCGACTGATTTGCTGCAGAAACAGGTCATTAATCAATAGTGGTACCTTCCAATGAGTCTTAGCTCAAACTTCTCTCTCAAAAATCAAGCTACTTCCCGGTCAAAAAGTTTCCTTTGCCCTGCTCCAAATTACGTCGAAATTGTTCGTCAATAAGTTACAAACAAACAGAGCGACTTTGGCATTTATATTAGCATACGAATTATAGAGTACGTCTCGTCTAGTGATTTGTATTTCCACGTCAGGCGTACGTTCATGGTATGCAGGGCACCGCTTTGGGGGTGGCAGTGCAGTTCGAACGAGATAACGAACCCGTTCGATAGCTACGTGCCTTTCCTGACTCCGCCTGTCAAAGTTTGGATTGATTATTTTGTCAAATATATCCACCGATAACGGGGGAACTTCTGCTGAACATCCGGAATGGTTTGAGTTTAGACATTTGGGCTTAGATATTATTCTTTAGTTGTTGATTTGAATTTTATACTTTGTTTACGTATAAAATGAATCTATGGTACGTTTTTTCTTAAAACTTACTGGGTCATTTATCGTAGATTCTGTCCTAAGTATTTGAATTTAGTTATCTGGAAATCCTTCCTTAAATCTCGCTCGAAGGTACAGCACATAAATCAATTATTTTTTAAGGAAAGACTTGTTTTAATTATATTGCGTAATAGTATATACTTACTCGTAATATTAAAAAAATAATGTCAATATGTTTTAAAGCTTGTTAGAACAATAGGAATTTTTTTACACCATAATTAACTTTTCTAATATCAGTGCAAGATTCGACATCACAAAGCATTGTTCTAATAAGGCCGAGTTTATACGATTCAACTGACAACGAAAAAAATAAAAGACAAAGCTTAATAGCTCGCCTGGGTCGGGCGAATACCGTAGCTTATTTATAAAGAACAAAGCTGATTAAATTGCTGTTGAGACCGAAGAGATGCTCTTTATTGAAGCGCTCGGCTGTGGTCGGGGGCGGTCGAGATCCTCTGTGTCTGTACATCGAGAATTTTCTCCCGCGAGGTATGTGCAAGCACAAATTCGGTTTAGTTAGGTGTTTTGCCGAACAATATACATTTTTAACACGTTTTGATGAGTTTTTCTCGGGGTCTGTAGTCTCGAGACCCGAGATGGCTCATCCGGTGTTTCTTTAGAAACACTTCCGTTGTATCTACAAGCAGTATCTTACTTTTTTAATTACTCCTTCGCAAAGAATTCTTTGTTAAAAAATAATAGTTAATCTTTCCGGTCTAGAATAGTTTATGTTGAAGTTCGCTATAAAAATGTTTATAAATTCATTGAGGGAATTTATAAAATGAAAAATTCGCTTGATAAATATTCATAAAATTTCATATGTCATGCCGTCGTTGGATGGGACGCGGCAATCATTAATCATTCTTATTGTTATAGGTTTGTTGTTACAATATTTTTATATTCGAATGGGATAAGGGGAGCATGTGGTTGAAGTACGTCCGCCGTACGACCTGTAACAAAATAGGTGTATGACGTAGAGGTTTTTACATTATATTCAAACCTCTTTGGTTCATATTTTGTAAAGGGTTGATTCATAATGTCTATATACTTAGCCTTCTTGGAACTATCACTTTAGTAGGCAATGTGTTTGTAGTTTATGCAATATTGGTGCTAACATACCACTGTGCATAAAAAATTGTGTTACATTATTTATTCCAGTACATTTGTCCCAAGATAAGTGTGACGTCCTGGTTTGATTCCCAGGTCAATTAAAGAAATAAACTAAAGGATGGTTGCAACAGGCGAGCATAATAATATACTGGTAAACTGTGGGCACTTACAAAAGTCATCTCAAAAATGATAGCCGCGCGTTGTCGAACTAGAAGATTCCAATAGGAAAGTGTAGAAGAAAATTGAAAGAAAATGTAAGTTGGCTCCACCAATGGCGGAGTAACTTCTAAATAGCCTGAATAGGAATATAATGACATAGATTACCATATTGTACAATATTTTCTTGTTATTTTTGTGAACATTAAAATCAAAACCCCTATTGGCCAAACATGTTCACCGCAGAAAATATTAAAAGAAAACCCCTCTGTTTTAAGTGGAATACTTCGTTAACTTAATATTTTATTAAAATGCAGATTCAGGGTAGTAGGTTGACAGTACATGCAAAGTAAGGTGGCGCTGCAAGTAAATTGGTACTTATCTCTCGACTCGGCTAAAGGTTGATGAATGGGTATAAATCCCGTATATGTACCGAGGAAGCCGGGGCAATTTATCCAGGCCTCCGGGGAAGAATGGGTCATCGCATAAAATCAAAGAGGCTAGATAGCAAAGTGGGTCGTTATTTGTAACTAGCAGACAGTGTACTGTGTGATAAAGTTTGATTAAAATCAGTCTCTCTGTATCTATATTTTGTTTAATAATGACAGTTACCCTATTGCATGTTATTGTTGAAATGACTTTATTTTAGAGCTGTTGTTTATTTGTAATTAGAACCTACTGAAATTGATCATATTCCTTTGTATTTATTGTAAAATAACGGTACTTATTTAACGCCTATAACATATTGTTACACCTATTAGAATATTTATAAAGTAAACACAGAAATATAATAATAGATATCTTTAATTTCAACACTTTTACTCCGCAACAACACAATCATAATAACCCATGATTAAAAACGTTATAATAATTACAATAATAATTAGTGATCGTAATTAGCACACACATCACATTTAAACAATATAAACGAAATCACCAATTAAGCAGTTCTCAAAACCAAGATACTTAGCTTCTCTTTTTAAACACCGTTAAGCAAGAACTCAAAGCACTTGTACTATCGTCTTCTCTTTGTGAAAATCCAAGAACGACTGCCTGTTTAATTACCAAGCGAATGATCACAACACCTCCGTGTTCCCGCCGTAAAAATAAAATTCCCACCAATGGTGGCGTGATAATGGCGCGTCAAATCCCGTCTTCCTATTGGTCCGTTGTTAGTACCGCAATTATCCGCCAATAGCTGCGCTGCGATGTCATCGAGAGCGGGTATCCACGTACAGCGACGACATCTAGCGCCCACTTTGGGAGATTACTCACACTCGTCCATCCTGACGCCTTTGCGACTCTGCAAAGGAAAAATAAAAGGAAAGTTAAGTTCACAAGCAGCATCATCTTGTTCCATTAAACAAAACAATATTCCATACTAAAACCAACTGATATAACGAGAAAACAAAAGACATAAGCCCAAAGCAACAGGACTCAATATCCACCAATTATTCCTTATTCCTATTAATTGATTTAAATTTAAATCAATTTGCCAGATATACCATTAACCAGAATTTCATTTATACCATTAATCCATGTTATTCATTTATACCATTAATACACAATTTTCATTTATACCATTAATCCATAATATTTATTTATACCATTAATCCATAATATTTATTTATACCATTAAGATGTTCAGCCTTCCAGTAAGTCTATCAACTCCTCTGTGCTGTCGGCTTCGCTGTCATTGGAACTATCATCAGTGATGTTCTCCTGAAACGGCTTTAAAGAATCCGATGGCACCAGGGCACTGAAACGCTTATAACCTTTCACGCCTTTCAAGGAAGTTATCATGTACCTGTCATTTCCTACTACCTTTGATACCTTATAAGGTCCGCTGTATTTTTCCTTCAGTTTACGTCGTATATTTACGTTCCGATCAGCAGCTCCTTTCCATAAGACCAGGTCATTTACCTTATATTTTGTTGGCGGTTTACGCTTGGCATTAAAATGCTTACGCATGTTTGCTGCTGTCCGGTTTAGGTTTGCTGTAGCTTCGGCTTTAGTCCTTGCAGCTGAGTCTTCGTTATCATAAGAGTTATCACTCATCCCTTGATACCTGCTTCGGGTGGCGCTGAACATGAGCCTGTAAGGTGTGAAGCCAGTGGAACTGTTTTGTAAGTTATTCATACCCCAAGTAATGTTCGCAATCTGTGTATCCCAGTCCTTTTCATCCTCTACGCTCGTATTTAGTGAATGTAACAGTGTACGGTTGTACCTTTCCACTTGACCGTTTGCACGTGGGCAGGCTACAGCATTAATTATATGTTTTATTTGATTATCCAAACAAAATTGCTTGAAATTTTTACTTTTAAAGCTGGAGCCGCTATCAGAAATCATTCTCTTTGGATAACCAAACAAACAAAAGATGTCAGTAAGGCTTTTAATCACCTCACGGGTTTTCGTAGTCCTAACTGGAATAGCCCAAGTAAATTTCGTAAAAGAATCTACCACCATTAATAAATAACTATTACCTGCTCGACTCTTACAGAAAGGACCGAGATGATCGATATGCAGGGTGTGCATTGGCTCTGGTATTTTCTCAATCGGGTGAAGTTCGCCTTCAGGACGTCCATACTGACCTCTCTTATATAGACAATCCAAGCACGAGTTGACGTATTTCCGAATGAAACGAGTCATTCCGGGAAACCAGAACGTACCTTTTACAATTTCCTGGCAGCGTTTCAGACCTGGGTGTCCAATACAGTCATGGTACTTCCTCATGATGTTCCATCTCCCATATTTAGGTACTACTAACCTTTCTTCTCCGTCCTTAATTATCCTATAGACTCGGCCATCCTTCAACTTGTAGTTATTTTTGACGTCTTGATCGGTGTCCAGAGATTCCAATTTTGTCCTAATAATTCGATTTTTTTCATCTTGGTTCTGGAGGCACACTACCCAGTCAAACACGTCAATAATATTTATGTCAGCTGTTAGAGGAGGATCTACTGGGAATCTGCTAAGCGCATCAACGTGCCCATGAGACTTACCTGGTCTGTGTTCGACTTCCATGTCGTACTCTTGTATAGATAGCCACCATCTTGCTATTCGAGGTAATAGATCCTTTTTCAGGAAAGTGTCTCTAACTGCTGCACAATCTGTAACAACTTTAAAGTGACTACCAACCAAATAGATTCTGAACCTCCTCAGCGACTCTACCACGGCCAGCGTCTCTAACTCATAGGAATGATATATTGCTTCTTCTTTGCTCGTTTTACGGCTGAAATAAGCTATCGGTTTTAAATCTCCTTCCTGCCTCTGAAAAAGAATTCCTGCTACACCTTTACTGCTTGCATCAGTATGAACCTCTATATCGCCTTCCCTGCGAAATAAAGACAGAAGTGGTCGAGTTGTTAAGATTCCCTTTATCTGATCGAATGCAATTTTCTGTGGTATCCCCCATTGCCACGCAACATTCTTTTTGAGTAACTCGTAAAGGCTATGTGTTATGCTAGCGTAGTTTTTAACAAATTTCCTAAAATAACTCGTCAAACCTAAAAACATTCTGAGTTCGTGTACGTTGTTAGGTGCTTCATAACTAGCAACAGCTTCGATTTTCTTAGTCCCCGGCCTTATTCCTTCTCCACTAATTTCATAACCGAGATAGTCGATCTTAGTCTGCAAGAAAAAACACTTATCTATGTTCAAAGTCAGCCCAGCATCCCTTATGATATCCAAAACTAACCTGAGTAGTTTCAAGCCTTCCTGTTCAGTTACTGTGGGTAGTAGCAGATCATCTATAAATGGAAGAACCTTATAACGTAAGGCGGAGAAGATTTTGTCCATCAATCGTTGAAAAACTGCGGGAGAATTAGACAGACCGAAGGGCATACGTAAAAATTCATAATGCCCCTCGGGTGTAACAAAACCTGTCTTGTGTATTGATGTTTCCGCAACTGGAATCTGAAAGAAACTTTGTGACAAATCAAGGCTAGTGAATAATTTCTTACCACCTAATTTCTCAATTTGCTCTTCGATTATAGGAAGAGGATATTTATCTTTAACAGTGACGCTATTAAGCTTCCTAAAATCTACACAAAACCTGTAATCTCCGTTTTTCTTCCGTACCAACACAATCGGGCTTGCGTAATTGGACGTCGATTCCCTAATAATTCCGTTTGATAACATATCATCTATTTTTTCCCTAACTATAGCCTTTTCTGCATAGGAAAGTCTGTAAGGTCTATAACAAATTGGCTTATCAGAATTGAGTTCAATGTTTAACTCGATTTTATTAGTTTTCCCTAATTCACATGTGCTTGCTGAAAAACAGTCCGAATATTCATTCACGATGGCTTCTAACTGATTGAGAATAAGAGGGTCCTTCGTCCCGCATTTGATTTTTATTGTATCTACGCTAAAGATCGAAGTAACGGTACTCGATTTATCACGAGGAACACAATCTACTTCCCTTGTTACTAATCCTCGAGCGATCACCTGACCTTTCTGAAACGAGACAGACTTTTCACTGTGATTAATAATAAATAAGGACTTCACAGGATAACAGTATATAGAGGCAGGTATACTAAACTCAAGACCGTTATACGAATTATTACGAGTATCGATAAACAAGGAAGTTAAATTATTAAGCTCAATATCATGATATGTATTTATAAACAAGGATGTGCGAGGTGGAATAATAGTATTTTCAAAACAAATAATGTTCACTTTTTCCACATCAGAGTTGAGAGCCAAAGAGTTTATTTCAATAATTTCGGTTTCCTTATTGTCGTCGTTTACATAGCCTATTTTAACTGTTGTTCCGCAAATTGTAAGTTTAAGTTTTTCGTTATTCAGAACAGGTTGACCTATAAAGACATCAGCACGGTTTACAGGAGCATCGATAACTACAGCGTCTGAATTAATCTTCACTTCGTCTATCTGAAAGTCTAACGATACCTGACCACGAGCCTTAATTGGAGGTCCACCGAATCCACTCACGAAAATATAACACGGCTGCATTGCGACACCAAGCCTGAGAATGCAATCATGAGTTACCAGGTTTACCTGAGCTCCAGTATCCAAATATGCTGTACATGCAATTCCGTTAACCAAAATATTCTTAAAATAACATTCGTTTACCTGTATGTGTATTGCATTGACCGGCTTCTGGTAGCACTGCTCCCGTTTATGGTTGGTCTTCCCACAAATGTCGCATTTTACCGCGTTAGGATTATTAGGACACGACCTAACCATATGACCCGGCTGGTTGCAAAGAAAACATGTTACACCCGTCCTCCTTTCTTTGGGTTCGCCACTTAGTTCCTTG
The DNA here is from genome assembly GCA_946251955.1 of Acronicta psi. Lineage (NCBI taxonomy): Eukaryota > Metazoa > Arthropoda > Insecta > Lepidoptera > Noctuidae > Acronicta > Acronicta psi. Next base: position 7,783,750 of record OX276482.1, on the reverse strand, counting down.
GAGGGTCCTGGCGTAGGATCTCGACTGCGAGGAACCATCCGTTGACCCTGATATTGGCTCAATCTCCTTTCGTCATTTACGCACAAAAAATGAGAATAGAGCTCTCCTGGGGACCTATAGTTACCAGCTCTTGCAGAAGTTCTCATGTGAAACGGTAACCCTTCTATGATGCAAGACACTGCTTTCTCGCCAGTGATTTCACATTTAGTTAGCAACGTGCTTTTTGAATAAAAATAGTGAGTCATAGTTTCACTCGACAACTTTTTCCTATTAAGCATTTCCTTCAAACAATCTGCGTAATCATAACTTTGAGGAAATGCTTCCAAGATCTTGTTTTTCCATTCATACCAAGTAAACTCATAGCTACGTAGCGCGTTATGCCACATTTTTGCCAAGCCGACTAGCCGCGCCTGCATATAATAGCTTTTTATGTTGTCGCTCCATCCGTGTATTGCGGCTAGTTGTTCAATTTTATTTAGCCACTGCGATGCGGGTAGTTCAGATTTTTCCGGATCAAATTCTGGTATGATATCCGGTTTCACCATCATGCCCGAATAATATGGAAATGACCTACCAGGTTCATCCACCGAGTAGACAGGAGAACTGTCTTGCCTATAGCTCCGCACCGGTGAGCGTTCTGATCTCCGGGTGTCACGAGAGGGGCTGCGTCTCGCGCTATACACTCGTTCTGTTCGCCGTCGATCCCTCCTCACAGGACTGCGAGACCGGCTACGACTCTCGGAACTCATGGTACACTTGTAAACGGCTCTCGATAATCCCACTTCTGAAAAATGTTACACCTATTAGAATATTTATAAAGTAAACACAGAAATATAATAATAGATATCTTTAATTTCAACACTTTTACTCCGCAACAACACAATCATAATAACCCATGATTAAAAACGTTATAATAATTACAATAATAATTAGTGATCGTAATTAGCACACACATCACATTTAAACAATATAAACGAAATCACCAATTAAGCAGTTCTCAAAACCAAGATACTTAGCTTCTCTTTTTAAACACCGTTAAGCAAGAACTCAAAGCACTTGTACTATCGTCTTCTCTTTGTGAAAATCCAAGAACGACTGCCTGTTTAATTACCAAGCGAATGATCACAACACCTCCGTGTTCCCGCCGTAAAAATAAAATTCCCACCAATGGTGGCGTGATAATGGCGCGTCAAATCCCGTCTTCCTATTGGTCCGTTGTTAGTACCGCAATTATCCGCCAATAGCTGCGCTGCGATGTCATCGAGAGCGGGTATCCACGTACAGCGACGACATCTAGCGCCCACTTTGGGAGATTACTCACAATATTGAAATAAAGATGGAGTTATAACGTTATAATAAATAGATATTACAGTAGTATAGTATAGTGCAGAGTAACGACCGTTGTTGGTTAAGCATTTTATTTACGTAATTTATATTTAATTTATCGACCTTTACGATCGACATACTCGTGGATAACGCCGCGGATACACAACTACATAAGTACCTAGTTATAACTATCTTCTTGGTTCAATTAAGTTCGTATTGTTTTTCTTGTTTTTTTACATTGAAATATATGTGTTTTGGATGTTTAGTCTGTAAGCTTATAATTAAATAAATAGAGGTCTTACGAAAGTAGTAGATGTTTAACTATTATGTCAAGGGAATAGCATTAGTATTCTAGTGTTAATAACAACACACTGCTAATTGAGATCACCAATCCGTCTGTGCGATAATTGCAACATCCCCTACCATTGTATCGTAGTGCTTACAGTTAGAAATAGACCCTATGTAGATTGATACTGAGACTATAATGCCTTTATTCTTACCTATCAAATGCTATCTGATATCCACCTGCCCTTATTTAGAGCTAGGCTCTTGGATTTGTAAAATAACCAATTATTGATGACCTCTGTTTTATATATTTCCGCAAACAATAGAGACGTCAAGCTGCATCTCACATGACCTGCTGAGAAACCACGTATTTTTTTTTAAGTTGGAAATGTTTGTTTAAGTTAAGCATCGTATTCCTGAAGATACGTTGTGGTTTGCAATCCAATTTTGGAAACACAATTGACTGATATGATCGTATTGAAAAAACCTTTAGTTTTGATTCAATAGTTGTATAGATCTAAATATATGTAAAACACTAGCCTTTATCTCTGTATCCTATCTATATAAATAAAAATGAATTGCAGTTCTGTTAGTCTCGCTAAAACTCGAGAATGGCTGAACCGATTTGGCTAATTTTAGTCTTGAAATATTCGTGGAAGTCTAGGGAAGGTTTAAACTTTAAGGTTAAACTTTTATTGGCGGTACAAAATTCGCTGAGTCAGTTAGTATTATTTAAAATGTGTGTTTTAAAGTACATTGTTGATATGCCAAAAAAAATTTGGTCGACCAAACATATCATATAAAGATTTGTGTCTTGTGGGAGTCGAACCTACGACCTCGTGATCAGCAGTCCGTTATTCAAACGACTAGACCACAGACATCGTCAACCAGTTAGGTACTACGACCACTTAGAGGTTGAAATTTGCTTGCTAACGGACTTTCTTCAAAAGTGAAGATGTGTGTCGAGTTTACAACTTGTACCTTTTTTTTAACTAGCCCGTATTGTCCCAATTCTGAGCAAAGGCCTCCCCCCATTTCTTTCATTTATCTCTTTGTTGGGCTATTTGTGTCCAGTTATCCAGAAAGGCATCCAAATCGTGTCGCCATCTCCTCCGTGGTCTGCCGAGTTAGGGCTCCAATTCTGTGCAATAGAAGCCCACAGTTCATCGGCGGCAGACATGGCCAGCCCAGTCTCATTTAAGTTTAGCAGCCTTTTGAGCCACATCGATAATTTGGGTTTTGGAGCGTTTTTGTGTAAGTATCTTCTTGTATCTACCGATGAAAAATAAACACATAGATTTTTATGGCTGTGACGAGTTTACAGTCAATGTATAAAATTAAATGTATAAGTTAACCAATGTAAACGTAGGTAAGTACGTCATTTCAAAAAAACCGTAGCTTAACACAGAAAAAGAGTGTTGTTGAGGCAACTGCTCTCATCTATCACCCAATCGAAAACCCTATTACAAATGCATGGATGTACCTACCTCACCTTTAGCAATGTGCATTACTGTTGTATGCGGGATAGCGCGGCCGCTCGTAGATCATGGGATTAATGTGCGCCTCCGATCTCTAACTAACGTGGCCTGGCATAAAGGCAAATATTATCCGCTTGAAATAGTACGAGACTTTGGCTGCCATAGCCGATTTTACAATGAAATATAATGAAGATATAGTCACAAACTGTAATCCTCAATAACACTAGTACTAGACTGGGATTGGCCCGCAGCTCGGCTCGCGTATAATTAGATTAGCCAAACCGAATCGCGATCTAAGAAGAAATCTGGGGGGCTAGACAAGTTGCATTTTAACATACAAAATGTAAGTAAATGACATTAGTGACAGCCCGATTTGTCGAAAGCTTGTGTCATTTCCATACATTTTGTTTGTCGATTGGAATGTCAAAATGCAACTTGTCTAGCCCCCCTGATGAGTAGGTACATGACTGCTCTATTTCAAAATTCAGCCAAATTCGTCAAGTCATTGTAACGTAAAGAAGTAACAAACATCCAATAAGGATTATGTATCTAAATAAATCAATAAGCGAGTGATAATTAATTATACTATTAATACGCACAAAGTTCCGGGGATTGAGGAAGGTATTATTAAGACGGTTTGGGCATATAGACAGGTGGGTGAACGGAGATTGACGATTGTAAGATGTATACATTTTTAATGTAGGAAAAAATCGGCTGGCGGGCAGGATTCGAATCTGCGTCTTCTGGTTCGGTACACCAGACGCTCTGCCAACTAAGCTACCGCGAACCCCGCTCGCCAGTCGAAATCTTCCTTCACATTCTAATTTACGTCTTAAAGGTGACGTAGCGACATCTATTGTGAATGCTTCACAACCACTTCATTAAAAATAACTTGTAATCTTAACATGGAAAATGCTTAAAAAAATACAAAAAAATAGATGTATACATGTTTTTGCTCGTGACAGTACATGGCGAGTACGAATGGAAGAGTCACTACGTTACACTTAACTGCTGCAATAAAATTAAATAAGTTTATATAGTATACAATGCACTGTAACTACACTTGAAGGCACAAGAGTGTACATAATATCGGGATCGCATTTCGGTTTCAGCAACATCGAGGGCTTGTTCGCAGTATGCGCAGCGACACCTGTGCACAAAATGAACGGCAATGGAAACGTGTTTGCGAGTTCGCGCACAAATTACATGCATTTTATTGTATGTACGTCGCACGTAGAGGGGTTGAGAGTGTGACTGCGCGCAAAGTCGCAAGCCTTTAGAACGACCGACTGTAATAAGAACGGTTCATTTCGAAATTTGAAAATATGAGATCCGTGCGAAGGGTTATTAGAACCCTTAGTTCTTTTGTTCCCACCATTGCTTTTGAGAGTAAAATTATACGAGTCGTAGTATTATTTCGTGGCAAAATGACTTGGATGGATCTTATAGTGTCGTTTGTCTACGTATTGGGAAATACGTAGACAAACGACAAACTACGTATAGGTTAGTTAAATATATATATAAAATATGTATGGTCGTCTTGCCCTATGTATTATCAGTAATGTATTACTTTTTACCCGACACAAATCCAATTCTGAACGCAATCATCATGACCAATCCTAGAATACTCTGCTAGATTCGGGATTCGAGCCCTGGATCTTGCGGCTATTAGGCGAATGAGACTTTGATATGTGTTGAAGTCAAAGCTATCAATATTTTATTACTTCTTTGTTGTTTTAGTAAGTCCCCATATGGCGTTACTAGTTCAGAATATCCTCACGGTATAATTTGCAAGTTTGAATATCCAACAGCGTAACAAAATTATTGTTTGCAGCCAGCGCTTTATATGCACTAAGTCGTTAATTATTCAGTACTGTAACACCTGACGCGTTCGGTGCAGTTAAAATCAATAACTTTTCAAACTGATCTTTAAACCAGACCTGAGATGTAATGAACTTTTATAACTGACTAGCTTTCCGCCAGCGGCCTCGCCTGCGTAGTCTGTATTATGTATTTCTTATAAATTATGCCTATGCTCCTCGGTAAAGATGTAGCTTCTTAATGGTGAGAGATATTTTCAAATCGGTAGAGTAGTTTTGGAGCCTCTTTATAATATAGACTACATACAACAACACTACACACACAACGAATTTAATGATAATGCCACAATAAATTATGAATAGTCTGTCAATTATCATAACATACTATACTCATTAGGTACATCTACTTTGCTTTAATGTGTCTACAGTCTACACACCCAAACATTGTCTGGCAGTTAATGCTTATGGCATTAAAAATAAAATTAAAATAGAATAAGTCACTAATACACAAGTATAGGGGGCGGGGGGGGGGGGGGGGGGGGCAAGAGTAGGAAAAATTAGAGAGAGAGAGAATGAAGAGACAGAGAGTGTCAACTATCAATTTGTGCACGGCTAATGGGCAATTAATTAGGCTCGCTCCCTATTACCTTAACATACCAGCGAACTATGAATGTGTATTCGTACACCTCTGCTTAAACAATCAGGAAATATAGGCGTGATGTCAGAGGTCTTTTGCTGAACAAAGGCCTCCCACATTGACTTCCACAAGGTCTGGTTATATGCCACCTGCATCCAACGTGATGTCAATATAATACTGTAAAACGATTGATACGATTTCAGATAATGTTTGCAGAATATCGCAGCTGCTCTCTCACTACAAGCACCTAGTATTTATTTTGCTTTTACGACCTCGCGTTGAAATTAATTAGTTGAGCGTCTATCAAAAACGTAATTAAAATGGCCAGTGAAGTAAAATGCGTGTAAAGAGAAAAGTTTTAAGAGTTTGTCTTAATCTATGTCTTAAGAGATCGTATTCATTTTATAGGGCTTTTTTAGTTAAGTGAATAGAAACTGCTTTAAATTACTTGTAAAAAGATAACGATATGAATGATGTGAATTTGAATTTGATTTAATGTTTTGTCACGATTGTATATCATTATGAGCATCATCAACCCATTAATCGTCCCACAGCTGGGCACGTTGCTGCACACGGGTCTCCTCTCAGAATCAGAGAAAAGATTCCTCATATTTAGAAGAAACTAAATCTTTGACTGTCTATAATAATCTGTAATACCTGCTGCATTTTCATAGGTAATTATGGGATTATGGTTATGGACGCTCTTGCCGGTTCTTCTCCATCACATGTACGTTATTGATAACCACGCAACTGTTTTTTTTAATTTTGAAAAGTTACGAGGCGGCTCTGCCTGGAGTGGGACAGCAACGGCAAAAAAAATAAGAATTTTGGATGACCAAACAAAACATTTTGACATTGGCATTGAATCAAAAATTCGGCAGCAAGGCAAATAAAAAACCACAACAGTACACTCATATCATCAATTATTACAGGTTGGAGGCTGTGACTGGCTACTTTCGTAATTGCTTCAGAAGTAACGACGCGATGAGTTGGCCAAATGACGCGTTACTTGGATGGGGCTAAAGTAGGGGAAAATTGCTACAAGTTATGCAATTCCTATACGCACCATTAGGTCCAGGCTTCCAGACAGGAAGTTCAGTGCTCAACACTTATTGCAAGAGAAATATTTATAAGCTAGACTGTTTTTTACAGTTTCGGATTTCGAGCTGAAAAAGCTATTTAAAAGTCGTATTTCCACATCCTATGATAGCAAATTTGTTTCGTGAAAATTCTGTGAAAAAAAATGAAAACCTATATATACATAATACATACAATTCCTTGACAACCTAGTTTTTTCCACCGTATTTAAGTATTTATTGGTCTTCTTTATTTAAAACCTACCAATCAAACTGTATCTAGATTAAAACTTCAATTAATATTGTGATAAGTTAAATCAATTGTAAGTACTATAATCTTTTGCAACACAAAAGATCCCATTGGGTCGAAGTGTTGCTGGTTGTACCAGCCCCCGTAAGATAAGATAAGAAGTACTATAATTATCCTTCATCTTTGCTGACAATGTAACCAAAATTCATTAATCATCAGGTGTCCCACGTTTCTATCATAGTAGTAGAGGTTACATCCCATTAATGAGTGACTAGTAGTAAAACGAAACGAGGTTCAGCGCAGCAACATTACGACATCGTAAAGTAATGTAACTGACGTGCAAGTACTTCTGCTTTGACTTTTACTTGTAGTTCTAGTGCCCTTGTCAAGAAACAGTTTATATACGCATGGTTATGTGCGCCTAGTACCATGAATTCTGTTTTTCATGTTCGTTGCTGTTTTCTAGGGTAATTTTTACATTACTATCTCTTTCTTATATTATTGGTGCCGGGTTCAATTGAATTTATTTTAGAACTTTGTTTTACCTTTCTAGCATCAACAACTGTGTCAATGGTCTAGTCTAGTAGTTGCCGAGTTCCTGGATTCCAGAAGTGGTGAGTGATATTAGCAGCTCGGAGTTTAGATTTGTGTGCAGCTATCATCAATAGGATCGCTCTTATCTCATAGCGGCGAACCGTGGGTATACAGTAGTCACAGGCACACCTTAGGGAACTATGATGCTATTGTTTATTGTAATGTAAGCACTTAAATTACAGCCAAAATTGTATCGTACTGTATTTCAGGTACTGATTGTTGTTTCTATCTTAGTTTTGCAACACAAAAGTTCGGTGACACTGGTTTTCACGTCTGACATCAAGGGTACTAAGCGTTTCTGTAGTTAAATTAATAGTCACAGAGCTTGAGAAGCGTTTATACAAAATCTTTTAAATAAAGTTAGTACGTGATCCCCCGTAGCGACCCCTGCCAAATGGTGCAACAACAGATTTTTGTAATGTTCGGTGCTGGTAAGAGGGGTCTGGACCAAAGCCAATTCGGCCATCGATTTACAAGTTCACTTTATGTTTTCCTGATACTTTCCGTACTAGACAAAATACGGGAGACACTTCCGTTTGTTTGTGTACACGAAAATCTTCGTGTAATATACATGTTTATTTATTTTGTTTTAATTTATGCTGACGATCGGAGGTTTCTAGAGCTAGATTTATTTTTTTCGTCACGAGAGTTGCTTTGTTTAGAGTTCTGAATAAATACCTACCTACTTAGTGGTATTATTTTTTTGTTTGAAACTTCTTTCTGTTATTGCGATCCTACCTACTAACTAAGTTTACCGGACAGAAAATGGCTTTAAAAATGTGCTATATATTATTCGTAAGTATTAATAAACTGTCTCGTTAGCCCAGTGTAAGCGTGACTACGCTCAAAATTCTGGTTTCGATTCCCGGGCCGAGAAAAATGTTACTGGATTTTTCCATGAAGTTCTACGGATTGAATTCTCGAGTTGATTTGTTTTTTTTTTTATATTTTCTCATTTTAACTTTATATAATGTTATTGATATTATCTATCAAATTTTCAGAAGTAGGATTTTTTTGCCCGGTTAATTACAACGGGGACATTACGTGGGACCTAAAACATCTGGGTGTACATCACTGCCTAACCTATCAGGTATAACAGGTGTAGGTATAGACGGTATGTTATATATTAAACGCTGACTGTTTGACAGCACCGTTAATTTTGCATACTTATGTTTGACGTTACCGAGTATTATAAACGTACCTCGGGCGAACAATTACGTTGAGTGGTTTTGCCTGTATCTTACCGAGTTTGTTCCAATTTCATCCTGTAATATATGTCGCCGTAAAATTGTAAAAACCGTTAGATTATAATCTATCTCGCGAGATAGTAAATTGTCGTAATGTGAACTGTAACACATTGCTAACAATTCAACGATTTTTTTTCGGTTCTAGCATTGTTAGGACACGGTCCTAGCATTGTTGGGACACGGTTCTAGCATGGTTTCGTTACAGTTCTAAACTAATCGAAACAAAGATGATCATTGTATGTAAGTATGGTGCAGTTCACAATTTATCGACAGTTTACAAACTATCGAGATAGATTATAATCTAACGGTGTTAACAAACTTACGGTGACGTATACATATAACCAACGGTAATTTCAGTTTAGGCAAATAAAAACAATTGAATGCTCTTAATTCGAGTAGGCAGAAGATTTTAAGAAGAAACGTAAAATGTAAAGTTATGGAAAACCTTATTTTACTGTAAAAGTTTGGCAAATAAAATTATGTAAGCGCGATGGTGTAAGATGGTAAGAATTTTAAGTAAACGAATGAAGAATTTGTGTACTAAATCGTTACAACATTATATTTAAGAAAATTGGTTTTGATTACTTTAATTATAGTTTCAAAGATTAATCGAGTACTCATTGGACCTCATTATAATCGGCGAACTCTGCATTTGCAGAACCTTTTGAAGGATATAGTCGTGATTCTTAGACTTTTTACCACTTAAATGTTTATAAACACCCCTTTACAATGTAAAATTACGAAGAAAGGTCTTATAAAAACATTTTACAAGATATTCTTTATTGTATTATTTTTTCATTCCAGATTACTTTATACAGTTTCGGTTATTTAAATTTACCTTGTAGCTAGAATACATTATTTTGAGGCCTAAAATATTACTGTTGTATTTTCAACCTTATGATGTAGGGAGTTATTTATTGTGTATGTACGGTAGCCATTTACTCTTAAAGATGTTAAAATATTTTAGGCAACCGTGGCTTTCTTCTGCCATATTAAATTATGTACTTTTTTTTTTAGTTTAATATAGAGAAAGTCAAGTTTTATTTGATTTTTAAAGATATAAATTGCGATATTTTCTTTCTTATTTTTTACGTCATAAGGTGACGTCAGGAGACGATTGGAGGTCTCACTCCTGTTTTTTTCAGAAACTATTACTATCAAGAACAACTTTTAAATGAAAGAAAAAGGCCCAATGTCTTTGTTTCTGTCAACAAGCGAAAACATCAAAACAGTAGGTATAATAAAACAATGTCATTCGAAGAACTTAATGTTAACGCCATCTGTCGGCCCATCACGTAAAAGTTCTGGATAGATACTAATCATTAGTCTGTGGTTTTTTTTCTCTCTATATTATCTATGTCCAGTGACAAAGTTTTTTTTTATATTCATTCATTCAAAAGAAATAAAAATTCGTTATACTACTGGGAAGACTGGCGCTTTATTTCAGAGAAATCCCACTAATTAAACTAGTTAGGTAACACTTAATATCGTTCGCATCACTATTTCTATGAAGATGTTAGAGGCAGCTCATATCAGAGCCTAGCGGGCATTAAAACGTTTATTAAAGCCAGTATTCGTGTTATGTTCGAAATAAACTGACAAACTAGCATTAGTTACACTGCATAAGAAGGATGGGTATAAACTACATATTGGTAAATTTTATTTATGTATTTTTTTTTCAACTGTAGCGATGCAAAAGTTGAAATAAATCCATAAATTTTTATACTAATATTACAGGTGTCTACTCTACTACTTACTATCAGGTACCCACCGGATAGCCGTCGCTGGGTCTTCTATCCGTTTTTGTCTTGTTAAGCCATACGAAATCTCTACTTTATAAAACTTTAACACTGAGTCTACACTGATTGACAATGATCAGCGTAGAATTGGTAGGTATAATACATAAAAGTTCTGAACTATAATTGGTTGGTGATCGCTTTTTGGGAATTGCCACATGCTTTGGAAAAATGAGATCATCTTGGTAAAAATAGCGAAACTCCTAGAAGTGCGAAAGTAACAGGAACTTTTCCATTGCTATGAACCTTTTTGAACCTACATACATATGGAAGAAATGACCAGATATCCATCTATAACGTTAGGTACGTTATAGAGTTATATGATACGTTACCTAAGGCATAAGTTGATTCTGTGACATTAATACTTACTTGTTGTCGAGCTACCACTGACAAGTTACCTATTGCTTATTTGTTGTTATTCAGACATGACAAACAATGTTTATCCTTACTCGAATAATTCTACAGAAAGGAAACTCGCGATGTAGACAAAAAGTCAGATTTTAGACGCTATTTGTCAGGTAAAGCAATCCGACAGTAAAATATGGGGATCATTAATTGAATCGCAATATAGCTTCAACGAAACAAAAGGCCGTTGTGAATGACAAATTTGTATCCTCCTGGAAGCATCATTTGCTTACGAAATTTGATGGAACCCACCCTCGGAGCGAGATACTAAAATAATAAATGGAATCCTAAACGGCTCAAGGTCTAAAATATTATAATTTCACATTTTTCTTGATTTGTTCACCGACTTAAGTCATGTCATAAATAAATATAATTGAAGGATAATAATATGGTCCATAGACCGCTTTTACATTTGTTGTACATTATTGGAAATTTTGTCTGTGTGCCAAGAATTGAGAATTGAGAATTTTAGGCATTGAACCGAAATTTTAACTTAAATATTCAAATTGTTGCGTTTTGATATCTTGCGAAGAATCATGCATCATCATCAATCTATTAATTGTCCCACCACGGGGTCTCCCCTCAGTATGAGAGGGCTTAGGCTTTCGTCCGCCACGATAGTGCGGGTTGGCGGACTTCACATACCGCGATACCGTTAAGAAAATTTCGCAGGCATGCAGGTTTCCATACGATGTTTTCTTCCACGGTTGTAAAAGAGTGATAATAATTAATACGTACATGATTACTGAAGGATAAAGGCCTTGGATTCAAAATCGCGACATGCGACTTCATGCGAGCCATACACCCAGGCTATCACTGCATCAGTAAAAAAAATATTGAGCCAGTGTCACATGTCCAGGTACAGCTAATTGAGAATAAAAAATGTTCGTAATGAATTATTTCAATGCAATATTTTAAGCTTCCAACGAATTGCCTCTGTTTCAATTACAGTACCTACTGTCTCGTTTCAGGAAAATTATTTAATATAAAAAACGGCTGCGTACTTCAGAGGGAAATGGCTCGCTGTATTGACAATTAAATCGGGGGAATTTTCAAAATGTAGTCGACGTTAAGTAAATTATTTCTCTTTATTATCCAAAGTCAGGGTTCTTTTTTGTTTATTAACACAGATGTTGCAACGAATACTCATAGGAATCGGTACTAACCTTATTTTAATAATGTAAAAGTATTTAAAAAAATATAATATACAACTCAACCTATTCCGTTTACTTTTTCAAAATTAATTTAAATAATTAATGTTTCCGTTTACATAATTCCTTCATTTTTATGTTATGTCCATGTCTGTGTATAATTTTAATTAAAGCTTATTTTTTAAGTATTATACTTTATATTATTATACTTACCTGCTTCCTAAAATAGGTTCTATGGTTATATTATAACCATTGGAATAATTATATAATATATAATTACGTTTTTAGCAAGTTACAGCCAAAATTTCTCACAAAACTCACATTCGTATTTATAATGGGTAAGAAGGGATGTAGGATGTAGTAAAATTATGCTTTCACAACTTTCTACCCTTACTCTTGCCTTCTTATCCCTTGGGCGCCTTTAACGCCACTCACAGAAACTACACGGAAAACATACCTCACCACAACTCACAATAAACACCATATTGCACTTAACATCAACTTCTGTCAAGACGGCGTAACTACGATAAACTAAGAAATTTCACTACGTAACCGAAACGCGAATGAGATGTTGAAATTTGCGTTGAAACTAAGATCCCGTTGAGGAGGAATTTATGCAAATGAATCTCGTCTTAGTTGATGGAATGCATTGTTCGAGTATACAACACAATGAAGATAGTATATAAATTATCTTTTAATGGAACACACGTTGTGTCATGGTATGAAACATCAAATTGTAAATGAATTAGATAAAGAACATAGTTCTTTGATAAGCTCTGAACGTTTGGTGTGATCATATTTCGCTACTACCGCTGCATAGCGTTGCGCCGAATTTCGTGTCTTCGATTCCCACTCGATGCAAATATTTGTATGGTCTACAGATACTTATTTCGAGTCTGATTGTAATCAGGTACTTTATATCCATTAATTAATTCATTAATTAATGTTTGTGAATTGTAATTTGTGTCACAAGTCTGGTTTTCCAGTGCAGAAGCTGTACTTAAAATCTGTTCCAAAATATAATGACAGCTGTACAGGCCTTCGCCAGGTGTCATCGATCCGATGATATTCCGATGTAATCATCGGAATGTGTTTTTTTCTAAAATCCTTGCCACCTTGATCCTACTATGTACCTACTAAAATTGTTTGGGCTACTATGCCGTTGAAAACCAAACTCGTTTAAAATTCTGTCTTAGATTAAAATTAACTTATCTTTCAAAAACAACGAAACAACTTCCTACCCAATAATGGAAATGAAATCCCCAAGCTTTGTAAAATGTATACATTTTTCGGATTATTTCAAATTCTTTGCAACTTCCACATTCCCTATTCAAGGCCACGATCAACCTCGTTTGGAGAGTTTTGCTAATTCAAATTTTCAACTTTATACATTTATTTGGAGTGGTATTTAAAATATGTGGCGATGTTTTCCAGAACGCGTTTGATATTCAAATTTATTAGGAGCTCGAATAAATTTTACGGTTTAGTTTTGTGGCGCAATGCCGCGCGGTCGAGCTATAAATCCGCTGGTACCGTTGGAGGCTAATAGCATGCACCTGTCACACGCGTGTGGAATTCAGAAAGGTATTTTTGCTATCAGTACCACTTTGACGGAGCCAGAACGGCGGCCATTACAACGCGACAATATCCCACTATGCAACTGCGGAACGTACAAATCTTCTTTTGAGTTTTTGGTCCATACTTTGGGCTTTGGCCAGGTGTTGCAATGCAGTAAAAACCTTGGGTATTCAGATAAACGGAGCGCACTGTATAACAACTGAGAAGTAGCTAGCTTTAATGTTTTTTTGGACATGCCTCCTTCCTATTGTTCCATTTTATGACTAGGTCCATAATTAATATACCTATGGCTTTGTGCGGACTTTTGATGACTATGTACTTAAATATGATTGTCTTCGAGATCTACTAAGATAAAAAAGGATTGTTGTAACGTGTGACGGGGAGATCTTACATAGTCATAATAATAATTTCGAAATCATCTCCATGTCACTCAGTCTTAGAGATCGTTTATGAAGATAGTAAAATAGTGGACTCGCACATAATATGAGGTACCTAGGTACGCCTTTTCGCTTATACAAAGCAATAGAAAAAATATGTATCGAAAAGTTCTCCAAATGATGACAATAATATCTGTTTCTAAGAATCTAGTAAAAACTTTTTCGTACAATCTTTCAGACTTCAGCAATCTACTTGAAGTTGAGCGTGTGTTATGACTTATTTAAGTAGTACTTACTTACACAGCAGAACATGCCATCACGCCTCTAATCCCTAAAATGTTAAGCAGAAATGTACCTACGAATGTGTACTATAAACCTTTTTGATATGTTTAACGTCCCTTGTCCGACATATCCTGTGGTTTACCTTGGTGGATAAATGATGCCTGAGGTTTTTTGCACTATAGAAAGGGTAGAGGTACCAGTTTCTCAGGACAAAATATCGAGCCACCTTATAGGCAAGTCTAACTTATTGAAGGTCGTCCAAAAATACTAGACTACTAGCTTCCCGCCAGCGGCTTCGCCCGCGTGGTCTTATAATTTTTTCCCCGTTTTTGCTACATTTTTCATTACTACTCCGCTCCTGTTAGTCGTAGCGTGATGATATATAGCCTATGTTACTCGAGGATAATGTAGCTTTCCAAAGGTGAAAGAATTTTTGAAATCGGTCCAGTAGTTTCGGAGCCTATTCATTACAAACAAACAAACAAACAAATCTTTCCTCTTTATAATATTAGTATAGACAACCTAGTGCAGTTAACATCCAAATATTTCAGACATATACAATATTTTTCTTTAGTGAATTAGGGATGAGATAAAAATTGTTTACTTTAATCGAAAAAGACTCGTTCAAAACTATATAAAAAGTTGCTTTACAATAACCCAGTTGATGTAAAACAAAATTATCATCAAATTCGCCGCATACATCAGAGTTATTAGGCTATACGTATCGGTAACTGAATAAACAAATATTTGTGTGAGCGCTACCAAATGCCGAATGTTATTACACCACTTCTCTATATGGCAACACATGTATGAAGCATAAATTCAGTCCTGCACGTTAAAATTAGAAATGTAAGCTCGGCACCGTGAAATATGTGCCTTTAAAATTTATATCGTATTATATTTGTTCACACCCACACATAAACAATATTGTTTTTATTCGTAAGCAAATAGTATCCTTAGATTTTTCCGTAAACTCACCCTTTCCTTCGTTACACCTGCCTCATTTTTATTTCGAGGAAATATAAGGTACTTTGGTCAGCCAGTTGTTACAAACCCCGGGCTGATTGTTTGTGGATCCCCTGTTAATAATTAATTTTCGCGACCCTTTCATGGAAGTACTTCGGAGGAGCGTT
Organism: Acronicta psi; assembly: GCA_946251955.1. Lineage (NCBI taxonomy): Eukaryota > Metazoa > Arthropoda > Insecta > Lepidoptera > Noctuidae > Acronicta > Acronicta psi. The sequence goes on along the minus strand of OX276482.1, from coordinate 7,768,315 downwards.
TTTAAAAAGGTTGCTACAGAATGTAATTCCATACTCTCCAAGTTAAACATCACTTCGTAAGTCTGTTCTCCGTAGCGTCTACTTCAGATACACAAAGGATACTAGAACGTAGATTTGAATTTCTTACTAGAACGAACAAAGTAAGAAACATGAGCCGCTCATAACATACGTCGTCTCATGCGACGCCGAGCCTTAATAAGACAACATGTACCTATGTACATACAATATACTTACGCCTTTTTTCGCACACCGGCAATAACTACTGAATGTAACTTATTTTGCAACATAATAACAAGCCGTAAATTTTGGTTTCATGATGTTAAAGTCAAGATTTCGTGGTTTGTTGGACTACCCAATATCGTCAAAACTTTTTCCCTATTATGTCTGCCTATTCAATCTTTGAGAGTTAAACATAATAAATATAAACATAATATGCACACCTTTTTATGACTGCAAAATTCTAAATATAATAACCAAAATAAAATATTATCGATTCTATTCTTTCTTAGAATCTATTTGAAAGACTTTCAACGCAATATAAGCCCCGATTAAACGTCTTTGAGAGTAGGTACGTAAAACATAATTAATTCTTAAAATTTAAAACGGAGCGCACGTGCATTTTACGATGTAATACATCTAGCAACATAGTATGCGCGTGGATAGTAAAACCTCCAGAAATCTCATCTGGTCGGACGCTGCAGTTTAATCAACTTCATTCTTTCCACCGTTATCTGCTTCCCGTTATCTGGAGTTAGCCGTACGTAGAACGAAACTTTTCAATCAAGAACATCTTGATTAAAATATCGTTTTGAGAGGCCATCAAAGTTTTGAAGAGCTCATTTTATTAGCGTTTGGTTTAAATATTCAGTTCTGTTTGTAGAAGAATATGATTATTAGAAAAATATTAACAATTAATCGAATTTTAAAGATAATATTTACGTCTGTATTCCCCAAAGGGATTGGCAGAGCTGTATACACAACAACCACAGTTCGCCGATATATTTAGATCCCATGTAAATACGGTGCGAGCCTATTGCCATCAAACCAATGCGATGGCATGTTATAATGTAGTTTTTAAAAAAGTACATTAAAGGTATTATTAAGATTTATTTATAAAATATATTTAAAATGTTACATACAACATATTTCTAAGTTAGTACTGACATAATCTTTTATTGTTGCACTTTAAGTACCAAAGTAGTTAAAACAAGTCTTGATAACTATGTACTAAAAGTAATTAGAAATACGTTATATTAATTACCTAAACTGACGACTGCAAGTCTAGCCTGGTAAATGTCTTAACATCGTAAAAAGTTTGTAAATTGTAAATAGTATCTAGTTACGAGTAATACTGAAAATTGAAATAACTTACTTTAAACACAGCATTTTAGCTTTTATTTTAGTTTTAAAATCTTTTCTAAAGTCTTCAGTTATTAAGAAAGTTGTTAAAACTTTTAGAATATTGTGTATTATATTGTTTTCTGTTTTAATCTTTGTCGAAAACACTTTTTCCTAGAAAATTGATGAAAACATTAGTAATTATTCGTAATATCTTTGTTGTAATACTTCACAAGATACTTTTGAATACAAAAAACAATCTTTAACGGTCCCTGACTGAAATTATTTTCGGTACAAAAAAGTCAACGGTGCAGAAATGTTCGGGGAGAGAATATCTTCCACGGGTTGATTATGATGTTTCATACAAACAGAATTACTATAGCGCGGTTATTTAGCCCAGTCAAAATAAAGATTCAAGCTTACATTAATTCGCATAGAGTTGAATCTTGGTTTATTTGTTCATATCATCAATATAAAAGAAATGTTAAAAGTCGGAGTCCCCATCGATCCTGCATGTGCAAAAAATGGTTTTCAATGTCAAAGTTCACAAATATGGGATTTCTGTATTTTTCAGCCAACACTGCAAGACTTCTAGCATACCTACCTATCAGCGGTACAGCGGTATAGCGGTTAGAACCATTAACTATACTAACGTGGCAGTCAAGTACCTACTCATAATAATATTCATAAAAAGGAGTTAAAGCTATAATATTTACCGTTCAAGAATTTGATTAATTTATCAAACAAATACTCCACATTTAGAATTGATATTTGAGTCGGATATTTATAACTAAATACCAGTAAAATGTTACATGTATAAATAAAGTGGTACGTGCACCGCGTGAAACCGCTCGGTCCATGTGAAAGGGCGCTAAGACTGTAAGCTTAGTGATTTCGTACAGCGAAATGATTTAGTGAGTCGCGTCGGGCCCGCTCGCGTCCTGTCGCGTGCCATTGTTTCACCTCATCACGATTCTCCAGACGTACACTCTGGTTCGTTCTGCTTGGGTCTATGTTGTAAGCACCTTTTTTGTTATCAACAAAACACTCATTAGCAGAGATCGTCTAAATTAATAATTTTGGGCAAAAATAAACTTATATAGGTAAGGTTCTACCCTTTACCAGTTTTAAAGCTGTCTATTAAAAGCCGCGGACGCATTCTGTGCTCGATCGCATGCTACGATTTCGCTACGAAAGCGCTACAACCCACACGCTACGTGCGTAGCAAGGATGTAATAACACACTTTCGTTTACATTGCATGAGATTATGTGACAAAAAACTTTTACAGTAAGTATGCCTTATTGGAAAAGATTTTTGTCACGTAACCCTTTACCCGAATTCAAATACATAATTTTTTTTTAAATTTAATATTACGGTTCCTACATAATGCATACATTTTTTCTGTACAATGTTCTCTCCTTCAAAAGACACCGTATACATTTTTCCTACACCACTAAACCATAGACCAAAAATTGCTATAAGTCATCATACCTGTATTTCCCGAAAGGTTTGAAAGAGATGTAGATACTATTATACCGCCCACAGCTTAAGCGATGTGTTTAGATCCCGCATAATAATTAGGGGATCAGAAAAAAAAAACTCAGGTTTAATTAAAAATCTACTTTTTACTAGAATTTAATAGTATATATTCTATGGAAACTGGAATATCTCACAAGCCAACAGTTGTTATAAGTATACAAAATATAAAAAATCAACTCGTTAGAAAAGTAATTCCACTATAATCACAAACGATGTCTATAAAAACATGATTGAATTCCAACTTTAGCTCAATAAATCAACTAGTGTCAGATAAGTTTACTGTCATCAATTTCACAGCGTCATTAATCATTAGTCAACTTACGAATACAAACATTATTTGTTCGCGGGCTCCAAGCGGAAAAGCCGTTTTAAACAAATGTCTGGTCGCGTTCCCGCCCTGCGTTATGTTCAGAACTGAAGCATGTTTATAACAATTTCATGGGTTACACGAGAATTCTTCTTAAGCGACTTAAATAGCACTGAGGTGTTCTCACTGCGCACGTATCTTGGAGAGAAAATGCTCATAATTCTTTTTTTTGTCTACTTAACGACTTCCTTTTGGGATAGTTTAAAAAAAAGTGGTTAATTGCTTTAACAGTGCAGTACCTACTGCTAAACCACTAATATAGCAATAGTATTTTGTGACTTCAACTTTTTGGAAAAGAAAACGATTAAAGGTGTATTATAGGTGTGCTCTTTCTTCAAAAGGTCATTTGCCATATTCATTGGCCTACATTGTAACGTCAGTCATAAAAAATGACTTGTAAAAGCGTCTTCAAAAAATCTTTTTCAGATGTAATAGTAACATTTAATTTGTTGAACATGCAATCAGAAATTGCCTTTAGACATTACTATCACAATAACGTGGAGACGGCCAATTCAATGTCAAAAACAATAATTAAAAAAATAACTAATTATGAACGAATTCACTGTAGTTCCCCGAAAAAACTCATCTTACATTTCTGTGTTCGGGCGAAAAGTGAACTTTTTTTTCGTTTCTCGTGTACGTATGTGAGGTTTGTTAAAGAACCTTATTTCGCCATACAAAGGGCCCGTGCTTTGGAATAATGAGGTTCTCACGAGAGTGCACTTGAGCTCGTTCCTCTTATTTCAAACTTGACTTTACAGCATCAAGACATGAGATGTGGAAAAAACTTTTAGTGGGACTTGTTTGTAGAAGTGTTGTTATATTCAATTTTTAAGGCGAACGCTTCCATTGTTAGTTACAGTAAGGCTCAAACATTTTCATAAATTGCAGTTACTAACAAATACAGAAAGCGGTACTCCTTCGCACGGCAAGAATAATCCTTTATCTAAAAACCTTACCACCGATAGCACAGACCTGAAAAAACATACACTAATTTTATTATAGAGTTCAACATAAAAACCTCCTCCGTTATTGCGTCGTTCAAAAATGATGGAAATAGCGTTCCAATCTAGTATGACAAATGGTATCCTCCCAAACTAAAAATCTACGAAAAACAAGAACAATTTCTATTGCAATGAAATCGAAAATTGACCCAAAGACCGGAATCTACCTTCAGATGTATAAATCAGATTACGCACAGGATATCTTTGTTTTGACCTTTCTTTGTCTATATCCAAACAATTTCCGAACACGCCATCCCAACCCTTCAACATTTACATGTATAGATACAAAACTACAATTCTTTGTAAAACATCAAAGCGTTTGTCTGATAAAGCACCAATACAAAAATCTATTACGCTCCGATTTCTCAAACGTTTACCTGTAACGATATATTCTTCTATTATCCTTATATTTCTGCGGGATCAATACGGAATCCGACAGAAATGTTGTATCATTGTTTATGGAAAGTCATTCAATCAGGGTGTACAATGGAGGAACATATCGTTCACGTCTTGTGTAGTCTCGTTAATCTTAATCTTCCTATCTGCTCGGTCACGGTCCGCTTCGTTGAATGACGTGGAATTATAAGGTATTTTTAAGGAAATGTTTTTTGTGTGGCCGAAAGTAATAACATACCACGCCGACTGTATTCCTATTCACTTTACCGCTTCGATTCGCTTTTTATTCGCTTCGACCTAAGTCGAAGCGTACTTAAAGTACACCCAAGAAGTTAACCGGAGCCAAGTCTATTGATATTAACTGGCCAAAAATTCCGACTTTGAGCTGCCAAAAATTTCATAGATATTATAGCTAATAACACAGCTCAAACGGGAATCCTGGGAATACAATGAGTAAAACGAAAACGTTTTACAAGTTTACTTGGTAAACCTATAAACTTATATTTGGATCTACTAAAACGTTTAAAATATAGCGAATTTTGGAATAGAAAATATAAATAGTAATAGGCCTAAATGATTACTATTTATTTTAATTTACGAGAAAGACACTGACGTCGCCAGTTGGGAGGAATTTGCCCAACAGTGGGATACAAAAGAGGCTACATAAGCATATACGAAACATCTTTATAGTAGCCAGTTTTATTTCTGTGCACGTTACAGTAGAATTCACTTTAAACGTTTCCCGACAAAATTACATACACCCACTAAAAGCAAGCAAAAACAGGAGAGCAGACACAAAAAGTGTATATATTTTTTTAAAGTCAAACTAACGGCGGCTAATCGAAAACTGTAATGAATCAAAGGACTGTTGCGTAGTTCAGATAGCTTTTTCCTGCTCTACTACATTTTTTTTTATCCGTCGTCGGAGTCTCGTTAGCCAGAACTAAATTGAAATCATCTTGTTTTCCTAGTTTTATAAATTTAAAAAGGCGGTTTTAATACACTTACTTAAAGTTATTTTAGGGTTTTTGTAAGTTATTGTACGTACATACCTACTCGTAGTATTTGGCTCCGCCAGCGTAATATTCGGTGTTAGAAGACATTCTTCCCGTGGAAAGCTATCTCTATTTAATCCAAGTTTCAATTCAAGCCGTCTAGCCGTTGCAGCGTGCAGGAGTAACAAACTTTAACATTTAAAATACCTATTAGTAGGATCTTCTTTTATGATTTCAACATAAAAAATCCCTCTATGGTATTAAGGGATAATGCAGCTTTATACCTATCTATAAATTATTTTCAGAGATTACCAATCTACGTCCTACAAAATAATGTAATAACATCTACAATCCTATTTAATTATGACAACCAGAGTTACTATTTTCATTTAGGTATATTAATTTCAGTATGAATTTCATTTAACATTAAGAACAACAATACTTTGTGGACTTTATTGATAAAGAGTTGAAGGTTATATGTGTTAATAACTGTTAAATGTAGTGTGTGTTTTGACTTAACATTAAAAGTTTTCGATGAATTTGTAATACGCTTTTTGTTTTTGTTCAATAAATCAGTTTTAAATTAGTTTGACTAATATACATTCTATAAAACATGTATTTACAATATTTAGAATATATTTACGAATAATAAATATTTTTACGAATAATGAATTTATTTAATAGAAAGATCAAAAAAGAGATTGATCGATGATAAGATGGAAGACAAGAAAAAGGAAAGGAAAAATGCACTGACACACAGTAACTTGGGATAAGGGTAAGGTAAGAAAGAAGAAAGAGACATAATTATTATTTACAAGCTTGATTATTTAATTACTTCTTCTTCTTCTTCGAAGTGCCTCTCCAATTACTGGAGGTTGGCTTAACATGTTATTTAATTACATAAAAAAATATTAATTTTATTTCATTTCATATATAAAATAAAATAAATAAATGACAATGGATGAGCGCGATCGATGTAAAATGTCTGGCTAGAAAAAAAAACAATAAACTTTTGAGATCGTGATTACAAAAAAGCTATTGTTTTAAAGCATAATATGGCTCGTTATTAAGAACTTTGCATAAAGATGTTATATATAATAGTCTAGTCGCACTGCAATACACTTTCCATTTATCTACATACAATCGGAACGAACTGTCAGTCGCGTGGAGGGGCGTGTCGCGCGACAAAGGATGCGTTTTCTCGCGACGCTTCTCGTCAGTTCTTTTTGCATTCCTTTGAATAAAGATGGCAGATTGTAAATTAGTTGAATTGAGACGGCTGTAGGTCTGTTTTGTGTTAGCTGTTTTCATTTAGTTGTTTATTCTTAACTTCATTTTGAAAAATATCATGGCTGTTCTACAAAGTCAAATAAAAACTAGGCCGATGCTTTAAAGTACTTTAGGCAAGTTAATCGTGAGAAACTAAATATAATTGCACACCCCTGTTAAAAAAAACGCTGTCAAAAAAATTAAACACAAAAACTGTTTGTATTGTTATGAAATTATTTTATGTAATATGACTTTTGTCTATAGAGATAACAAAATAGAGATTAAGCATTTACATAACTTGCTTAAGTAATAAACAGCCCTTATATATCATCAAAATAATGCAGATATTATCTATATATTTACAAATAGATACAATGACATCATCATTGGCATGGTGCGTAACTAAAATATCGCATGCTATTTATCTAAAGAGGAATGGTTTAGCATTATTCCAAAATACCAACTGCTATAATAAAGCTAATATTTTCGTTTATCTTATGTAATAGAGTCGCGATTCGTTTGGAGAGAAAACAAGCATTGTTAACACATTACGTATAAACAATGTAACACAATACTTTGGCACAAATACAGGCAATTATGTTCTCATAACGTGTTTGTTATTATCTGAGGACATTGCCTACACACACACATACAACAGACACACGCACACTAACTACTTACATCCGTGTTTGTATACCTAAGTGCTGGTGCAGACTAAGCTACAGACCGCAGCAATCGTGGGCCACAACTCGCCACAAGTTGAGGTCGACAGTTCACATGCATTTTCTATGAGCTTCGTGCAAATTCGGCATTCGTCGCGCTTGAGCAAGTTTGAGAGCTGGCTGCGTCTTGAGCTAATTTTGGCAAGTGTTTGCGGTCGCGATGTAGATTTAACGAATGGTGACCATGAAGTTTGTGGTGTAGAGGAGACTGTTGCAAGTTTAACGTTAGGCATCGACTGTAAATAGCTCCTTCATCAAACTGTACGAGCTGTTAAGTGCTAAAATTAAATGGAGTGATTGGAGAAGATTGGAGCGAATAAAATCAAAATATTATTTGAAGAAACATGAACACGTCAAATAATAAATTAATACTTCATTATTCGACACAAATCAATCTTAATCTTGTGCGTCGTTGTCCTCTAGATTCGAAGCTTCCATGTTTCATTTTCTCGTAGGCTAGTTTCTACGTCGAAGTTGCGTCTACTCATCAAAGGATGGAGATATTAATAATATCATAATACTAGTATTCATTTATTGTTTCATTGATGATGAATGAAAATGCTGAAAAAAAGAACTGCCTGTGATGATAATGACTCATAAGAATATGTGGTACACACACCACTTAGAACAGATAATTAATGAGGAACGGGTGGCCAAGTTTGTATAAGCGCTTAGTATGAACCAAAGTTAGCCAACAAATCATACGTCTCATTATTTTGTGATTACAAACACAATGCAAAATTATACGACTGTGGTACATCAGTATTTGCTTTATATCCATTTTCATTAACATAGAGGCTATATATTATTATATTAATGGACTGTCATGCAAAAAGGGAGTAAGTAGTAGTAGCTGCCTTTAAAAAGTACATATTAGTACAATTTTTATTATTCATCATCGACTGGGTTCTAGTTTCGATTTTGCAGTAGCATTTCGGATTTAAGATTTGTGCCCAGTTAATGGCAATAGTCTCACCCCCTATTACATGGGACCTATACATAACAGACGTATCCTACCCCAAATTAATATTAAAGAAAACTATATGCCGCATTTACCAATTTGTGAAAGAATAAATTATTCTTTGATGTCTATCTGTATGTTAATGTAGTGTCTTTGTTGAAATTTCCTTACAAAATATATCGGGCTGTTTAGTATTATAAAAAAGCTAAGATATATTTCTTCTGATATGAGGTCGTGTCATAAACTTGCAAAGTAAAAAGTTTCAGCCTACCGACTCACGTAGTTGTAGCAACTTACGAATTGAAATGGTTTCAATGACGTATTATTGCGTTATCCTTTTATGAATATATATATAACTAAAAAAAGGTGAAATACTATAAAGGAAATGTTACAAAAAGTCAGTCAGACATCATGAAACAATCAATATTCACTAGTATGATAGGTAGTCAATATTAATAGTCATCATGACATGATCCATGTTGGCAACAGATTATAATTATGCTTGTTGATATGCTAATGAGTTTAACACTCATTGCCACCATGTGATTGTTTTTCCATCTAAACATAACATGTCTACAGCTAATGTCTACTAACAGATGTAGTTTTTTATATAGTTATCTGAGGAAAATGTATCAGCTAGTATAACGAAATTGCCATTCGTGGAATAAAATTGAATATAAAAATAGTCCACGAATGGAAATCAACCAAAAATATTGAAAATTTCCGTCCGTGGAATACGTCAATTGCCAATAGGATAATTGTCATTCCAATAATTGGCCTTCTTGGAACACATGATTTAATGAAATAAAATAAAACACGATGGAGTCAATAGCTAAATAATGGATTCGTCGAAGATTCGACTATGCATATTTATTTTGTCGGTCGTGGTAAGCGACTTACAAGCTCGTTCGTGCGTACAGAATCATCAACTGACTTAATGAAACGACTCCGCGTAGAGTAGCACTTTTGACGATCGTTCACTCGAAAACAGTCTATAAACTCTTATCGATATCGATTTTTCAATCAAATTCGTACGGCTCCGTATTTCCGTATTTCTTTTCCGCATTTAAACTTGAGAATTACACGATTAATCCCCTGTGCGTAGCACCCATTCTCTTCGTCTCAAGTTAAAAACTGACGCAGCCGACGCTTTATTCAGAGGTTTTCCTCCTTTCACACTTTTTGTGCGAGTTCGCGTGACACTTCATTTATAATTCTGCTTAATCCAAGTGAGTGAGTTCTTACCGAATGAATTTGTAATGTAAAGATTAATGATATGTCCTACGAGCTCTTTCAAACCGTTCTCTAACTGCTATTCCTTATCGTATTTATCAAACCATACAGCCCCATTGTACTGTCGAACCTAAGAGTGTTTTTCAGCCTACGCAATTCGGGGATTATCAAGTATGAAATTGTGTGGAGCGCAAACAGTTTTTTGTAACACAAACAGGGTTTTAACCGATCCGTGTCCCTTATTGAAATGTTATGTTCAGACTTGGGAGTAAATTTAATTGTCGAAGTTCAGATTGAAAAAGTTACAGGCGGTCGCATAATTCCACAAAACGAGCCTCGGTGCCCGCGGCGTAATTATTAGATATGTTTGTTTTGTACAATTTGGTTAATGTAGCTGGTGCCTGCGCCGGGAGAGTTTTATGACTGAAATTTTCGGGAACCTCTTTAAACGTAGGTGGAAATTATTTCTTCAACTTTTATTACTTTCCCCTTAATAAAAGTTTTTAAGCTGCGTTTGCATTAAATTTAACAACGTAACGTCGAGGTTGTTGCCTGGTCGATTACTTGTATGTTTTAGCTTTAAACATTCATTATTTGTAAATTGTTACTTAGAAGGTACGGCGATGTAGCCCAACTTGGTATATAAAGATAATCATAATGGATTACGTTCAACCTTTGAGAGCAAGCTCTGTACGTACCTATAATAAAAGTAACATAAAATTATATTAAGTGGCCCAAAAGCCTTAAGTGCGCTTATTTGTATCTAAGCTAAATACGTTTTCCAAATATACGTAGAGTGCCCAAAGCTTCCAATAACGGGTTCATGTAAAAAGGAACTCTTTGTTATATGATTTATTGGAACGACTTTCAATAATCCCGGGCCCATTGCCTTCGCGGGCGTTAAATTTCGATGAAATTGGAAAAAAATGGTATGGAACGCCGGAAAGGCCCTCGGAAACTTTTATACAAAGGAAAAAATGTTGAAACTATTATTAAATACGTAATACGAAAGGTTATCTTATGGTTTGTTTCAAATTTTTAATTAAAATTTCAATGTTGCCTTTTAAAACTATCTTGGTCCGTCCACGACCGTCCGTCAAGTTCGAAGTATACTTGATACGTGCATGTTTTTATCCGTGTACTAGACGCGCTTCGATAAATATTCAGACACATCTGAGAAAAAAACAATTTTTAGAACGTAACTTAAATTCGAATTTCAAATTTGAATCCACGAATATAAAAAAGTACAAAAGAATACCATATCTGCAATTTAAAAATAATAATTTATTGTGCGTTATTGGCGTGCAATAAATTGGGGTAAAAATTGCTAAAACACACGGTTCACAGTAACAAGTTTGCCCAACGTTTTCATGTACAGGGTGTCCATTACGCGAACAATCCAGCTGCGGCTGAATTTAATCCATTTAACTGCATAACGCTGGCAAAGTTATCTCTCTGAATATGTGTGTAAAATCAGCCCTGGTTTAATGAGTCCAAAATAACGTTACAGTGTGCGGTCCGCATATTTGCATGCCGTGTTTTTCTCAATTTGTTAATGTTGTAATTAATTTGTGTGTTGGGTTGACATGTTTTTGGAAATATTTATATTTGTGTTGGAGAAAATCACCGCTGGTGGCGCCAGAGCCAATTATTTTAGGTACAATATATATTGTCCTCAGTATTTTAGGTACAATATTATATTGCGTATTTCACTGGCCTCTCAAAGGACTTTTTCAGAAAAAAAGGTACTTAGACTGTGTTCCTACTTCCTTGGCAAATATTATTGAAATCTTTTCTACGGTTTAAGCAAAGTGTTATTGGAAAGAACTCAGTAGCAGCTCTGTATTACTCGCTCACTTATTTTTGATGCACTGTAGGTGTCTATCTATGTCTTATATACCTCTGTCTAGCCTTGGGGAATACAGACTTAATAGTATATTTCATGCTTCTTCCAGGTAGGTACCGCTATCGCCTGCCATTTTAGTTACGAGAATTTAGTTTTTCAATTTAGTTAAGAATTGTCGATTCGTGGAGAAATAATATAATGTACGTTATGATTTTTATTTCAGGTAAGTATGATGCAGTATGTAAACACTGGTTATGTAATAATAAGTTGCAGCGATAGTGAATTAATATTGTACTAGATTTTGCTGGTACTTAGTTTCACTTGCGTTCCAAAACAGTAATATACAAATGTTTTTGGTATACCCAGTAGCTGTAATCAGCAGTCAGTATAACTTAACTTTTAGTTTACCCATTAATAATATTGATATGTTATTCACAATGCTTCTTTTGCAAATACATTTTTATCTAGTAACGAATAAGATATAAAATACAGACATAAAATATGAGCATACAATAGAACTACCGTGAGTCATATTGGAGCACTTTCCAAGACTCCATCAGAATGATATAATAAAACTTATCAATTGAAAAATGGAAACTCTTTGATCTACTTTAATCCCAGTATGTCGTGAACGAAGCGAGGAAACGAAACTGGAAATGTCTAACGAGATTTTTATTTTGAAAAGAAACACGAAAACGCTATTTATTGCGAGTTCTCTATTTGATTTGCTTTGCTTGTAGGTTTTGAAGTGTGCAGACGGATTAGAGCGGAGAAAAATATCTATTTAACTCCACTATCTCGTAGTTTGTACTTCTAAGCGCGGAGCGAATTAAAGTAGCTAGTTTTTTCTGAGATATCTGATATACGTGAGTAAGAAGTGCAAAGAAAAGAGTCTAACCCAACCTGAAATCGAACACGAAATAATAATTGGATTTGGGAATAGGTACGCAATGTTTTTTTTTGTATTGTTGAGTTTAATGTTCATACTTTATAGTTCTCAAAGAAAATTTATCAATATATTTTTGTTGGTATTACATACAATCTTATCTTAAAATTTCTACACGGCTATATTTAAAAGACTAAAACTTTGCTGACAAAGTCTAAAAATACTGGTAAAGTATTTAGGCCCATCTGCACATGTAGCAAGAACAACGTAGACAAGAGTAAAGTTATGTGGACAAAAAATCTGACAAGAATAGGTATAATTATGTTGTCATAATATACGTCTGTTGGTTAGACCAAGTGTCAAATCCAAGATGTGAGATCAAGTGTCAGATCCAAGAAAGTATTAAATGCTGATTAAGTATTTATATATTTTTAACAAGATATTACTTATAGATGTCCTTATTCAATTTAATTGCATTGGTTTGTGGTGTAAGTTATATATTTTATATTGCTAATACTAGACGTTAGGATAAATAAGTACTTCATTGAAATATGTACGTATCTAAATGCTGCATTATTGCCTGGTTATTATTCCGTACAAGTACTAAGACTCACCGGGGAAAACAGTCTGTAATTGGCTTATATGCGTTGACTAACAATGTGTCTTAGCTTATGCGTTGTTTTGACCAACAACTGAATCATGCCTCGTATTTTAGTGAAACTTATTCTGGGGCTGTTTCACCACCTCCATATATATAAGGATAAGTTCCCATTAAATTATTTGACAGATAATTTTATACAAATTGTGTTCCATTTTTTAATTTATCCGGCATTTAGCGGGCATCAAGAGGTAGTGAAGCGGACCCTTAGTACAGTTCCCGCCAAACTTATTGTCCGGGTTGAAGTTGGCACGAGATAACTGTAACCCGGCCGTAAAAATCGGAGAAACAATAATGTTGGATTAGAATGATTTAAAACGAAAGACTGCGACTTGAGCTTTCGTTTTTATTTATTACAATCTAATATTTTTCTTTCTCCGATTTTTACAGCTGGGTTAAAGTTAGGTCGTGCCAACTTTAACCCGGACAATAAGTTTTGCGAGAACTGTACCACTTGTGATCCGTCAGATCACAGACCTCGTCTATCAAGATGAAACCAAAGACGTTTAAATAATACAAGCGACAGACGAGACATCAGAAACAAATTTTTAATCCCTTAATTATAGTGCTACGCATAGGTAGGTACTTACTTAGTTAAACTTTGAAGTCAAATGTTAAAAGACTTGCTATTATTAAATCATACGAACCTCTGTAATAATGTCGTCACCGTATACCTATCAGAATAGCTGTTACTGGTAGGAAATTGAAATTTGAACGTAAATGTTCCGTTTATAGATCCCTGCAAATTCTTGTTCGGTTCCATCCATATTATTAAAGTACGAATTCATGTAACTAAAAAGAGGTAAGTATTTTAGAACTTATATGCCAGGTCTCCAATTTATTACAGATTAAAACAGAAGGAACTTGATTTTAAGTTTTCGTCAAGAAATTTTATTGTTTTTTAAATAAGTTAACCCCTCCGTGTCTAACGCGATAAAATCCGTAAAAAGTAATTTAATATTTTTCTTAATTGTAAGAAAAGGTATCAATTTAACACGATAATATATGTTAAAAAATATTTTGATTTCAATTTCTTACATTCGCAAAGTGACAGAAATAGTTTGTTAATAATAATTTCATAGCAAAGCTCGGGGTGGCGTTAGATTTGTTGCCCCGTATTGACTAAAAACCCTATCGATACTCCCTACTACTACTACCTACATAAATATATTATCATTTAAAGTAGATACTACAAATCTTCCCATAATATTAATATTATTATCGTTTTTATTGAGTCATCCATAAAGAAATGGGATCTTGAAATTTCCTCTTACTTGCTGCGTTTTGTAAGAAAATTTATGATTGTATTTTACTGACACTTGATGACTCCTTAACTTTGAAATGTGCGTTATAATAAAATTTAATGATGCCATTTCGCAAATATTCTGTTTGTCAAACATTCTCTTAAAACGACGTATTAACAATAAAGAATTTCAAGTAATACTGTTTATGCTTCCGCATCGTTTTAGTATGACAATAATATTTTATATGGGGATTCATCAGCTATTTATAGCAAAAGAGAAAACGAGACCCCTGCCGGTAGGTAAACGTAAACGTCCATAGGTTGTGGTAACCACCTACCATCAAACAGGCCACATGCTTGTTCCCTACCCATAAGGTATAAAAAAGTAGTCATCGCTGTTTAAGGGCCACCTGTAACACTAGATTCATTTCTGACACCAAAGAGGCTGTCTTCCCTGCTGAGGCCTGCCGGAGCTGCAGAAGCTGAGGGTCTCTTAGTTGTGAGACCTACCTCTCACGCAGTGATAAGTCAGACGACACACAAAAGAGATTCACGGCAGACTCCGACCTGAAGATGGACTCCAGCCAGTCAGATCCCAAGAGTTATAATCTAATAACCCTACTTCGTTAGTCGGATAAATATAGTGTTAACTATATAGGTAGGTTTACTAATAATAATTTATGAAATTATATTATTGATCTCAAATTAAAGCTGAAGGTTGTTAAAGTCAATAACATCCCAAAGTATTTTCCCAAACATGTCGATTATAGACAAGCAAACCATTAAAAGTAGCGAAGCTGTTCGCTTTGTAAAACATGGAAAGCCGAGAGACTCCCTCTATTAAAACTTACGGAGCCGGTCTGTTCAAACCATTCAACGGGATTACATGTAACTTTAAAATGTGGTTGAATAGAGATTGCCTGATTAGAGATATAATACAATTAGTTCTTAATACTTCGCGCGATTTGCTTGGAGCACTTGGGAATTGTGTTTACAAGACGAGTAATCTTATTTGTGTTTTGTTATTTTACAGTTTTTAGTCGATAATTTTTAATAGATACCTAATAGGAAATAACCCCAAAGGTTTTTAATTGATTTTGTATTGATAACGTTACTGATCATCAACTTTCCTTTTGCTGGGCAGTGGCCTCCTTTCAGAATGAGGGGGGTTAGACTATAGTCCAACTCTCTGCTCTAGTTGCGCTTTCGAGATTTTTTTTAAGCATGAAGGTTTTATGTTTTCGCGCGTGATAATTAATTTATGAAGAGAATCTAATGGTTGGACTTGAGACCTACAACTCCACATCATTGATCATATTTACTACACACTAGGATTTTATCCTGTATCCTGGGTGCGTTTACAAAAACTAACAGTCTAATTGACCTAGGTCCTACTTGTTTGACTAGCCTAGACTAGAAACGGCAATAATAATATAATCATAGTAAGAACATAATTCAGTCTTAAAGAGTAAAAATACTTAATACATAATTATGTTATTAATAATATCGATACTAATAATATGATAAGGTGAAACAGTTGACATAGGAAGAGTATAATAAGGAAGTACTTATTCTTAAAACTGTTCCTTTATTAGAGGTCTCATTAAACTGCATCCGTGTTTCTCTTCAACCTAGTGACCTCAAAGGATAATTGCTTCCATTTTTTAATCACTACACCACAGCTTGTTATAGCCAATAAATAATTCAGGACTTAGTCAAACGGGCAGTGAGCAAGCTAGAAAATATGCAGAGTAACGACCAACGACCCATTTTTATAGTTGATGCTTGGAGTATAAATAAAACAAGCTATACGCAATTTTTTTAATTATTATATAAAATGGAAATTAAAATTTATTTCAATCTCGTTTGTTAAGTCACATATAGGTATTATTTGATTCTTGAGAGACAGGCCACAGTCTAAGAAAATTATTACTATATTGCAATAGGTACATAAAACTCGAAAGACTCGTAAACCTTTCGTTTTGAGATTGGAAGTTTTTAATTTTGGAAGCACTCGTAGCAGCAACGCCCGCATCAAGTTTCACTTTTAATTACCAATAAAATTAGAGTACTTAAAAAATTATACATAATTAATAATCAGATTTGTTCCGATTCTTGTATTTTATTTAGCTCTACATCATTAGCTAATTATTATTATTGTTTATTTATATTTCAGTAACAATAAAATTATTATTACTAATAATTACTTTTACCAATAAACTATTTTATTCACAATACCCTGTTATTTCCACATTACCAACATGTACAACAACGAACCCTTATTTTATAAGCTATCTTATTCATACTGCAAGGTAACTGGGTAATACCGGGTAACCAAGTGGCCGCATTATGCGACAGTAGCGCTCTCTGGGCCAAGTGGCCGTTGTAAGGTACTATATGAATTGTGCACACCCCGTATAATCGTATAGTTTTACTGGAAGGAGAAATAACGTTTTATAAAATGTATTTTTGCTGAAAAACCACTGAAAGAGACAGAATGTAGATTTTTCCCGCCGTCGTTGTTATCGCATCCCAAGACATTTTGAGATAAAAGGACAAGTTGCATTTTGACATTCGAATCGACAAACAAAATATATGTAAATGACATTAGTGACAGCCCGATTTGTCGAAAGCTTGTGTCATTTTCATACATTTTGAAAATTTTGAATGTCAAAATGCAACTTGTCTAGCCCCCCAGGCCTGTTCCACCACCTCCCAGTAAGTTCACGTTAAATTACCTGACAGATAATTTCATACAAATATTGTTTTATATTTTAATTTACCTGGCTTTGTAAAGTTCCTGAAGATGCAATCTGTCTCTTTCCAAATTTTATCGAGTTACTTTCGCATTTATGGAATATCCATTACTTATTCATGAAAAAATTAAAATAGTTTTTAGGTGTTATTTTTTTTACAGAGAAATGTCAGTTGTCCACTCTTACCATTGAGTCATTAATTTAAAAAGAAAAAAAAATCTATAGAATAACTATGTAAGAATAAATGGGTTATTTGTATAAATAGCTAGTCGTTACCGCCGCCGCCGTCGTCTCAGTATTTACGCACTGACCGACTGACAGCGGTAAGCTCAGCTATATGACTTCAGCTAGATAATGTTTAACAATTACGATCAGGAGTACTGTTTAATATACTTATCTTCCTACCTTACAAAGCCTAAAAGCCATCCAATACCTGTACCGCCTACCTACATCACTTCACATCCAAATCACTTAGTCACGTAAGATGAAAGCATATATCAAGCGGCATCAAAGGATCTACGGAGCCCTAATCAGGTGTATCGCTCACTAATGATCCGATCTCAACGGTAATCCGGTTCCAGCCAGTCAGGGCAGGGCCACTTTTTCTAGTTAATCCCTTCATTAGCGCGTCTGCTTACAGCTTTCCAAACAAACTGCGTTCGTGTATTATTTGTGAGTACGTTTTAGAGTCGCTTGATTAGTTTCGTCTGTAGTTTTTTTCTTCAAAACGAGAGTGAATCGGTGTCTTCTAGGCAAGTGCGCTCCATTGTAGACCAGCACAGCAGACAACTTTTTGGCGCACTCGAAACTAGATCCAAAAGGTACTCTCAGTCAAAAAGAAACACTGACGCTGTCAAATCGACAGATGTCAATTGTTTCGCGGGCTTTTAGCTTTTTCAAAGTAAGCTACAAATAAAGTAAATTGTAGACAAAAAATATGACAACGCGCATGAGATTTTTGGCCCATGTTATATTGAAGGTTTACGCTACCCAGCTGGACTGTACCTTTTCGGACTCAAGCTTTCACACACGCATGACGGAAGACAGTACTATGTCACTTACATAAATGTAGGTGATAGCCAGCCGGGCAAATGGTTTTGTTCAAACTTTAACACGCGTGTCTTAACAACGAGTGGAAGTTTATTCTAAGCCGTCTTACCACGCGATAAAAATCTTACTAATCACCTGCAGTCCATGCAAATATTTATGTATGGTGTGGGAATCGAAGACCAGTTACGCGTAGCCATTACTCAAGCATTTTGCCCATCGTGCCGTAAAACGTTTAATGTGCTCGCTGCTTGGACATCACGAGCCATATAACAGTGTCAGTCTGTTTCCTTATTTATATTTTGCTCCTAGCTCACTCTGTAAATATTTCAAGAAACAAAATGGCCGGTTTAAATGAACTGATGCTTTAAGTAAGCTAAATCCAGGTATTAGTGCTACCTTTCTCAGAACAGTAAAGAGGTCAGTGTAATATTATTTTGCGTGAAATTCCATCTTTATTTTAAATGTTATAAATAATTTTAAAATGGAAACCGCCTCGTTTTCCCAGTGGCCGTAAGCGCGACCGCTACGTTCGAAATCCTGGGTTTGATTCCCAAGTCAAACAAAGTTTTATTGGGTTTTTCTATGAATTTCTCAGTAGCAGCTCGGAGTTTTGGTTTTGGATGGTTTGGCTTTGTGCCCGGTTAATAGAAATAGACATGTTCTTTATATAACATGAGACCAAAGATAGTAGGTACCAGCAAATTGTAAGTAAATATTAGTTAATATTTGCCCAAGTCTTCGTGGGATAAAGGCACTATGGTATGCTAATTTGGCTTCAAATAGAACACACATTCTAATACCAGCTTTGTGCATATCGTCAGAAGATCTTTTGCAATAATCTATCTATTACTAAAGCTTATTCAACCACCGCTTAAAGTTAATCAAATCTATGAACGAGCGTCTCATTCTGGGCCGGTCCGGTTCGCTAGCGTCCAGCATTCGAACGAGTACGGCTGTAATATTTTATAGATATTGGACCGCGTTTTCTGTCATTATCGTAAAAGGAGCGTCAGCAAGAAAACTATTCCCTCCCCTCTATTACTTTCATAATACTTAAGTGGATCCGATACTTGCGTAAAGGAAATTGAATCATTTATTGTAACGGTATAATACTGCTTTATCAGATAGGTTTCGGATGAACATAGGTATGATTGTTTACTACAAAAGATACGAGCTAACCCTACGAGAGAATTGTATACTTCTGAGTCACATCGATATCCATATGTCCAATCAATTTCTTGTATACAATAAAATTTTATTCGGCAGAAAACAAGAATACGTTTGCTATGATTGAAATATTTCGAATAAATCAATTTCTTTATTTATTATAAGAATATTATGTACTAGCTGCTACCCGTGATTTCACTTGCATCCCAAAATACTATTTAGTATTTTTTTAAAACAGAAAAAAATACCGACAAACAAACAAACTTGCCCAGTTATGGATTAGTATCGAAGTATGGATTGATTGTTTACAATTTACATTCAAACATTCAGCATCATCATAACAGTCTAAAGAGGTCCATGGCTGAACAAAGGCCTTCCATAGACCTCCACAAGGACCACTTGCATTCAGTGATTCTTGGTGACCTTTATTAGATCGTCTATTCATCTCGTTGGAGGCCACCCTATTCTGAGTATCCTGTGCTTTCCGGTGCGTGGTTTTCACGCGAAAAATCTTTTTGCCGCAGTAGCCATCAGTTCTACGAGCTATGGGCCCCGCCTACTGCCATTTCAGGTTACTTTCACTGAATACTCTCAGCTATGTCGGCAACTTTAGTTCTTCTATAGATCTCTTCATTTCTAATTCGGTCGCTAAGAGAAATGCCAAGAATAACTACAAGCATATTACATCCTATGATTACATCTTAGTTGACATTGTGGAACGCAAATGAATAATATGAATATGAATATGAATACATGTTTTAAACACTACATTATGTAAAATACGGTAATCATAATAGTAATGTTGCTTGCCAACAATAACAACGCACCGAACAAAATTAATATGAAACACAATTTTATTCGGCTAGTATTCAAAGACATAAATTGGTGGGTTAACCGACCTCGCGCGGCCTCAACCATGAAATCATAAAATCAGAACTACAAAGTGGGTGGAACGTCAGGCGTCATGCGGTATGCGTCACACATTAATCTATGTACAGGGTGCGCCACTTGCAACTGTCCGACAAAATCCGCATGCGGTGGCCGACAGAGTAAAGCCCACCGAAAGCTGCTTTGAGTTTGTCCCTGAACGGATTAAAGCACAAAGTTTGTTGAATGCAATTTTAAAATGAAACTTTCGTAAGCAAGTGCATTCTATTATGTAACAACTTCATTTATTTTGTAAGCTGGGAAAGGAGTATTGGAAAAAGATTAAATTTTAGTTACATTAAAGCTTGATCAAATATTATTTGTTAACAATGTACAGTACAATGTTTACAGATTCGTGACACCGTTTCGCGCAGTGGCCGAATGACGGGCTTCAGACTCACGGATCCAGGATTCGAGCCCCGCACGGAACAATTATATACCTTTATGATTCAGAGGAAGTACCATTACTCACAAAGTCTGGTATACATACTAGAGTTTGTGTTTGTAAATGCACTCATGATAAAGGACAAAATCCGTGTGAGAGACGTTTTTGTAAATGAATCGCAAAGATTTATCCATGTCCGTAAATAATAATATTCATCCCCGCCTCGCGTAATAATACATCAAAGAAATTGATTTCCCATTTAGCAACAATAAAATCACGCGTCAACTAGATGTCATCTCAAAATCAAAAAGCTTTTAATTTTCTTTTTATCGCGTTCGACAAAGTTTTTCCATTTGCTTCGATTCTTGTATCGGCGACGTTTCCGCAGGCAACTTTTTCATTTTCCCTACTCATGTTACTTTATACGAGTGTTCGATTCAACCAGAAAGCCTCCTTTTGTTCGATAAATATTGACAACAACTTTTCATCAGAAATCAAAATGTATATGTCGATTATGTCGATTATTTGCATCAACACCTCTTTGCCGAAAGCTGATAACGTTATTGTTTAAAATAAATGGAAATAAGTGACTGTTCGCTTGTCATTATTCTGTTGCACTGCGGTTGGCTTTTTGTATTTAAATTGTTTTGCTATACTCATTGATATTCAACGCTTACGTTATTTGAGTCTCGCTTTTTTGTAAATGTATTCAGAGTTGTTTTAATTGTGCGAAATATATTATTATTTATATTTTAAGTCCATTCATCACTTATCATATCCATTTTCTGTTGAACTGTCTCGTTAGTGTAGAGGTGGTAAGTGTAATTGCAATTGGACAGTACATAGTACACCCCTGCCTAACCTTTCCATTTAACTATGACGCCTGTATCCCCATACAGATGCCACATTTTCTTACTAGTATCTATTATGAGTGCGTAAGTAACTCCCATTTGTTTGTTCTCAAAAGAAAAGGTTTAGATAAAGATTGGCAATTAGATAGATTGCATCCTGAACTAGGACAAAGGTTAGGACAGGCCTTTTGTCTCAAAAAATGATATTAGTAATGCGATTTTTATTCCTTTTGGTATGCAAGTGAAACCAGGGGCAACAGTTTTAAACAACAATATAATCTTTATTCAGACCAAGTTATTCATAAACTTAAAATATAGAAATTGAAAGAAGAAAAAAAAAATGTTATTCTTGCGAAATTTGATTTCGCAAAAATGACCCTCGATATAAGTAGACAATAGATTGGCATCTAAGTAATATTTTTACATAAAAGGGTAGTTTAGAAACTGTATTTTAGTCTCGTCAGCGTCTTTCGAAAATTATTTGATTAAATCACGCTAGTAGGTGGCAATTCCCATTCCTCGGCGAGAGTTTACATCAAGCTGTCTCCGGCGAGGAGTCGGGCATACTTGGGGGCAACTCATCACTTATTACGACCCCAACTATCCGGCGGAAAAATGATATAGAGTCGCCAGACAGAAGGGGTCTTAGTTCTAGGGGAGTTTTAATATAAAACTTTATCTAGGTAGGACGTAGAAAATATTACAATCTTTTGTTTTCTGCATGATAGGTGGAGCATTAATAATAAATATAATTATTTTAAATTTAAATTTATATTATACTTTAGATTGCCATTACAAAATTATATTGACATTGTGTAGTTGGTCAAACTTGTTATGCCCTAATTGTTTACTTATTTTAAAACGACATAGCATTTATAATTACTAGGTATGTATTTTGCATGCTGAAAGGCTTAATGTGGTGTACTCGTAATATAATATGTATCATCCTCTTTACCCATATTACGCAAATAAATAAATTTAAATTTGAGCAATCGGTACTGCGCTAGGGTCGCGGGTTCAACCCAACCCTATAATAAATAATAATAATAATAAAACTTTTTATTTCGGATATCAAAGGATCCATACAAAGAGTTGTTAGTTGTTATAAATACTTAAAAACTAAGGTTAGTATGTACTTAGGAATAATTCGCCATTTAAAACACCTTACATACTACACTATCGCATGCAGTCGTACTATGTATATAGGACTATACAGACCTGAAAAAACTATGTAGGGCAACTACATAGTTTTTTCAGGTCTGTATGATTGTAAGCGAACAAAATCCTAGTGCGCAATTAATTACGTTTTTTTTAAGTCACACGCATTTTACTTGGGATATAGTTTTTTCTTTACAAAAATTTCTGTCGTCAAAGGCAAGAAGATCTCAAAGCAGATAAACAAGTAGCGAAAAAGCATTCAATTTCAGATATATCTCACCACCTGTCGGCATCATTGCAGCAGTCATTTCATCAACTTTTAGAGCCGTGAATTCCCTATCCCACTTGGAAAACTTATCATTCAAGCGCACTCGAACTTCGCTTACTCTCGTAGGTATCTCTTCAAAGTTAGCACGTAGCGTTTTACACAAATGTGTACCTTAATTCCATTGAAATAAAGTCTGACTAGAAGGAGAATATTAAGTTCTTTTTCCAAACTAATACGTATGTAAATGTACGAGTCCTTTTAATATCACTGTGTTTACTGTCAAAGTAACTTTTACATACCTAGATAGTTGTAGAGCCTTCAAAAGACTTGATAAATAGTACTATTTACTACTTACTAGGTATCTTACTTAGTTTTTAGGTAGCAAAGACAAGTAACCATTAAAATCAAGAACTACAACTATGGTTTGTTTTACGATTCCAGTATACTGGGAGCCTAGACAAATTGCAATTTGACATTCGAATGTATGGAAATGATAATAGTGACAGCCCGATTTGTCGAAAGATTGTGTCATTTCCATATAACATTTTCTTTCTGGGGGGCTAGACAAGCTGCAATTTGACTTTTGAATCGACACACGAATAGAAACAAAATGTATGGAAATGACACAAGCTTTCGACAAATCGGGCTGTCACTAATGTCATTTCCATACATTTTGTTTCTATTCGTTTGTCGATTCGAATGTTAAAATGCAACTTGTCTAGCCCCTCTGTTCGTTTGTCGATTTGAATGTCAAATTGCAACTTGTCTACAGGCACTGAACCACAGTACGCGATTATGGATTACATCCTAAAATCTTAACCCTTGCCATTCTGAGAAGAGAGAGTAATCAACACATCGGAATTGCCATGTTGTAACCGTAATACTCTTCTAGCAACCCTATATCCATACTCCGTATTCCGATTCGAATCGCGAAGTTGGTAGCACGTTGTAATTCCGATGCACTTCCAAGATAACTTTCTAGATCGTGCGGGGGCCAAACGACCTGACAAAGTTCCGCCACCTCGTCCCTCAGATTGTAACATTGTATTTAAGCGTTCAAATATTCCGGCAATCTTCGAAATGAAAGGTATCCCGCTACTATCCTCTTTGCTTTTACGTTGAAACATTTTAAAGGAACGGACAAGGCTTGCGTACCTTAAATACCATAGTACTTCTCCTTAATTAATTTGTGAATGGTATGTTCGTCGGCGGCAATCTAGAGTTTTTCATATTTTATCGTCTGTAAACGTCGTCGACGTTAGGAGGTATAGATTATTGTTGTGGACTTTGATCTTTACCTTTTTAGTTTCTTCAGTTGATCGTTAATGGGGCCTGTTAAACATGGCATGTCTCTCTCTTCACGAGCGAAGTATTCACTTGGCATTGCTGGTTAAATAGTGTCCAGATAAAATAAATTCATATTCAATAAATAAGTACTCGTGACTCGTGACTCGCTCGTGACTAAGTTATAGCAACGCTGATCAACCGATTTGCAAGGTTAAGCTGCGCTTGCCGAGGTCAGTCTGTGGATGGATGATCATTCTTATCACATCGAGACTCCTCCGTGCCTCGGAGAGCACGTAAAACGTTGTCATACGAACACCTATGACAATCGTTAGTGGAAGTCAGAAGCCTGACAACTAGTCTATCCTTCGAATATCGGTATTGCTAAGAAATGGGGTTGCGGAGGTCTGATGGTAGTCGCTTTGTGTAAAATACTGATATTTAGCCGCATCTGGTTAGACTGGAAGCCAACCCCAATATGATTGGGAAAAAGGCTAAGAAGATGATTCAATAAATACTTCTATCCATTTTTCATAATTATAATGAATGTTAATGAATGTTTTGTAATAATGTTTTGTTTTGTTTCATAATTATATGAATTCACATTTCTTATCCCTTAGTTTACAAGAAACTGATTGCCCAAATTCTCAGTATTTTCCAAGTGCGTCCCACAAAACGTCTAACAAGAACGTTGTACAACGAGGCGGGACAAGACAGCCTCGACACTTAACGCAGACTGGCCCATATTAGTACAGACAAGACATACGTGTAAATGAGAGAGACGGCTCTGTTTTGTAGTGTAAAAATAAAGACTTTTATCGTTTCTAGTGTGAACCCTCCCATTTAAGATAAGATATTATTTTTCTGTCTTATAAAAAGACTAGGTTCCCGCCAGCGGCTTCGCCCGCGAGGTCTTATAATTTTTTCCCCCGTTTTTGCAACATTTTTCATTACTACTCCGCTCCTATTAGTCGTATCGTGATGATATATAGCCTATAGCATTCCCCGATAAATGGGCTATCTAACATGGAAAGAATTTTTCAAATCGGTCCAGTACTTTTTGATTTTATTCGTTACATACAAAAATACAAATCTTTCCTCTTTATAATATTAGTATAGAAGTATAGATATAGATATACACACAAATTCTGAAGCTTATAAATTCAAGATTATGTAGAGTAAACTTATACTTTATACTCGAGTATAGAGTTTAATAATTTTAAAGACAAGAACTAAATTTTTTATTCGGGTTTTATTTAGTTTTCATCCAGTAAAAAGTTGTTATCTCTCTATTTATTTTCTAAAACGATAATCCAATAAATCCTCAATCTTATAATGACACAAGAACCTAATAGTAAGCCTGCGAGCACAGAATTATTGAACAAAATTTTGTATCCTCAGAGATGAATTGGCATCAAGCGCACCCTGGGCACTTTTTGCTTTGGCACCTCACCAACCTGATACCATTATGTTGTCAACAACTGACATAAATAGAGAAAAAAAACCTTAGCAGCTTTATCAATCTGCTGACAACATGCTACTAGTAATATTTTTTTTATTGAATAACACTTGCCCAAGGTAGAAGAAGTCAAATTGCACACTTGACTACTCTAATAAACCTCGTAGACACTAGCTGCTATCTTTAAAAATAAATCTACAAGACAATAAGTCCACTCAGAATCAGTGGCACTTGTGTTTCGACGATTGTTTCACTCTCACATCGTACTCTATTGCTAAGTCGAGACGACTGCATAAGCCGCAGCTGACAACTCGTCGGTCCCTTTCCAATTTGCGTTCGAATAAATGGAAATGCTCGAATCGCATAAATGAAAACGGTGGAACAAATTGATTTCTCACTCAAACAGAACCGTGCACAGAACAACCTATTACACTTTCTATTTTGTGTTGTATTCTAAAAATGTTTTGCAATAATAAGTTCGTAGTATCAATCTGCTCTAAAATTTTTCAACGATTTTACTACATTTTTTATGGATTGAAAAAGTTGTGCTTGTAAATTTGAGACTTTGCTGTCGATATTTTTCGTTTTTAGTTTTATTTTTGACTCTAATTTTGTCGTTTAAACTATGTAGTTTGGTGAAACAATAGTATTCAAATTTAAAGAATAAAACAATGTTGAAAATCACTTATACCAAAGTAAAGGAACAATGTAACTTTTGAGAAATTGTCGAGATATTTGTATTTTTCTCTATAAAGTATTGTCCTGTATAAAGTAAAAAGGCAGACAGAAAACCATCTGAGTAAGTCTTCGCTTCATTAGAAAATTTTGTCCCTCCCTCTGCCATCCCCAGTCTAGACCCTCAATATATTTTGTCTAACAAATTCTCTATCGTTTACGACCCTTTATTTGATATGTCTGTATAAGTATAGACCAATACAAAGGGTACGGACTAAAGATATTATGTAGATCTAACAGTACACAAGAACACGACAAAACTATTTTCCAAGGTCCCGCCGGCCTCACTCCGTTTAGGGACAGTAATTCCCTATTTACAAAACTTATACAACAACCGATAATTTTGGCAATAAATCAGACAACTTGTTAACTGAACTGTCACAAGAAAATACGTCCGATATTCTCCCTCAGTAGGTACATAATGTAAAAATGAGGGGTCCCTTTGTCGTTACGTGATCGTCAGGCAAGCACCACGCACGAGCCGGCCGTAGCCAACGAAGCGTTGACAAATGCCTAATTGAATTTTCAGCCACGATATTGTGTCCCTGTCAAAAAGATTTATACTTATAGATCCTGCGGCTGCCTTTATTTTCCGGTATATATCAAATATATTAAAGAATATATTGCATTTAAAATGAACCAAGTTAAAAGGTTTTTGTCAACTGATTTAGAAAAATGCAATGCTGGAGACGTCACCTTTGGACATAAAGTCTTGACACCTTAGCTTAGAACTTTATGTCCAAAGGTGACATAAAGTGCTAGGCTAAGGTGTCAAGACTAGACTATTATGTCCAATATTTTACGGGGATGAACTCAACAGATCAAGAAAAAAATTTTTTGGATTGTCTATAAAATTCTTAGTAGCAGCTTTGAATTTTCATTTGTGTTAAATAAACCTAATGAAGTTATATGGAATGGGACTTAAAATATACCTGGGAAATGTGGGTGTACGAATACACTTCTGCCTCTGCCCTTGGGGTAAGTACCCCCGAAAGTACGAAATGTTTATAAATGCGAAAGTAATTATAAATATAAATAAATAATAAATTTTTTTGGGCATTTTTACACAGCACCATCTAGTCCCAAACTAAATAAATAAATAAATATCTTGGGACATTTTACACAGCACCATCTAGTTCCAAACTAAGCAGAGCTTGTACTATGGGTACTAGACAATGGATATAATATTTATATACTTATTTTTTTTTTTGTAAATACATTCTTATAATACATACGAAACACCCAGACAGACACAAACACTTAATTCATCACATAAATATTTGTGTCCTGTGGGAACCCACGACCTCGTGATCGAACCACTAGACCACAGACGTCGTCAGTGTGTCTCTCCGTTACCTTTTCACGCCTATTGATAAGTTTTGATAAACATTGTCAGGAAATAGAATTCATACTAAAGAAAGACATATTTATGCTACTTGTTGTTAAAAAAAATCCTTTGGGTTGCCAGTGAAACCGAGGGCTATAGCTAGTGTTAAATAATTAAATGTGGTTATCTTTCAAATTATAAATACTGCATACAAATTATTACGTATATTTCTATTGTCAATAAATAGGAATTATTTTGGTTCAAAACTGAGTTCGGTAGTTAATACTTGAAGCTTCCGTTCATCCATCCAAGTCCGATATGATAGCTCTTTTTTGTCCGTTTCTCTGCAAAATGGACTATACAGAATGAATGATTGCTAAAGGAATGGCCGAGTATGATCACAAAATAAAAAAATGATTGAGACTAGTACCTACGTACGTGCTGGTTTATAAATAAGAGTTTTTTTTTATTTTCAATAATAAACGCTGTCTGTGGAAAACGAAGGGAAGCGACGGGTTATGTCGGACACTTAGTGTTTGCCAAAGAATTCATTAATCATTTTCCACGAACCCGATAGGTGTTGGGTCTAGTTGGGTGAGAATTCAGTAATACGTAAAGGTGCATTCAGAACACAGCGTGCCGAAGATTTCGAGAAATAAACCGAACTTGAAGAACGCAGCCTGCTTTCAGCATAGTTTTGCCCTTATTTATATTTTAAAAGCGCTACACTACCATTGTTTCTATAATTTGGCAAGCTAATTATAAAGGAAAATAACGCCAAAATTGTTTTTCGTTCTGAATTTGTGCAGTAGTAAAAATATGCCATGCCTATTTAGGCCGCATACATATCATACGCGGTGAATGTTCACTACAATAATACCTACGTGTAATTTCGCTGCACGTTGTATGAAGATTTATGCGAACAGGAATAAATAATGTGCGCAGAGCACACGAATTAATTCCCTGTAAACGGATTCGCGAATGCATCATCCCAATATTTTTTAATTAATATTTTATTTTACAAATTCTGATTTTTAGTTAGGACGCGCCGAGGAATGAATATCTTTATATTCAGTTTTATACCTATGTAGAGTACTTAAAAGGGGAAAAGTAGGTTATTTGATCCATAAACTGTGGATGTTGGGTACTATCAGGTGGTCCTTAATGCTTGTTGGCCATTTTAGTAATATTAAGAAAAGGAAATACATAATATGTCGTAGAAAAATTGTTAGTCTAATTAAATTCTGAAATCAAGGTAATATTTTATAGATATAATTTGCAAAAACCTGTGATTGTCAAAAGAATCAAATTAACGAGTACCTACGAGTATATTGTGAATTACTAACTTGTAAATTTAAAAAAGACTGTAATATTGTCCCTTAACTACGAACACGAGTCATTAAGTTATTTTGTCTCATTCTGGTCTGAAATAAAGAAAGAATTTGAACAAGGCATGTATAGCACAAATTGAACATCTTAAGCCGAGAAAAATCAAATTTACCGCCTAAATAAACACACCATCCGCCAATGAGCGTGCTCGCTTTCACCCCGAATTTCTCGAACGTAGACAAAAACGAATCGACAAATGTTCAGTCATGTATAAAGCCACATTATTACTTGTCAATTCAAGTAACGAGATTCCGCTTACAGGCGATGTTCGGAACAATTCAAGGCTGACCCGAATTTCTGAATGAGGAAGGCCTAGCCTCTCAAAACCCTGAGGAGGCTTCAGTTAATTGAAAGAGATCGCCCCACACTACTTCAAGTCGAGGGTGAACAAACTATGTGATGCCACTTGCTTCGCTCGTGTAGGATGTGTGTAGCTTTAAAAGATCAGCCCCTTACTTGTATTGAATTATTAGCGAACGTATTTTTAATCGGTATCAGAAGTACAAAGTTTTAATTAAATCCTGAACCATAGGCATCATGAATTATGACGTAGGATTTTGAAAAATTTCCACGCGATTGGGAAAAAATTACGATTGCGAGTAACGCTCAAAAAGGAAAATTTAAATAATATTTAGAGCATAGTAATAACAGGTGGAAGGGACATCGACGCAAATCCGAATACTCAGAGTTCAAGTACATGATTCTGGACCCCCTTGCGTTGAAATCCAACTAAATACCCAAACTAAATTTATAATTAAAAAATCATTATTTCATTTATTTCGGATCGCGCGCGCGATAACATTTACCGTGGAGCGTTATAATCGCGTTTTTAGTAATACATTGCGCGCTTTACGATAATTTTCTACATAAATGACCTAGGTCATTTTATTTTTGACCTTGAGTGAAACATTGTCACGACGTTTTTTGCGTCGATGTCTCTTCCACCTTGTATTATCTATGTTGTTTTTATTTTCAAAATAATAAATATTTACATTCGTGGTAAAATTAATCGAAAAGAATTTAGTATCAAAGAGCTACATTTTACTTATTATTTTACACTTAGCATTAAATGAGCTGAGTTAAAGTAGAATGTTTTTAAAGCACTTCTACGAAAAACACGTAATAAAAGCATTATTAAAAGGTACGAATTTGTAGCACGTTTTAAATTAAATTCGCATAGAAGCTACTTTAAGCCACTCAGTAATCGCTCAATATTATTATCGGAGTAAAACAAGTCTCTTTAATTTCTAAGAATTTAATTAAGTACAGTATTTGTTTTGGAGAAACCGTAAAACGTATTTTATTGTAGTTCTTTAATATATTTTTTGTAGTATTATCATAAATCCTAGCCTTGTACTAACTTCTAGTCTAATCAGATAAAGTTGAATATTAGTATTTTTACGGAGCGATTGCCATTAATTAGCTCTCTGCAACCCAACTACTGGGTAATACCTAGGTACCAAGCAGGCTTTCAGGGCTTCTGGCACTAGCGATTGCCATAATAGGCGTTGGTATAACAACTGGGGCCGTGCTCTCTGTACCACGAAGTTCCTATTTGTTAAGAGACCCATATATTGATAGCGACAAACACAATTTAACATTAATTATACCTATTTTGAACTTACAGATTTATTTTAATATTTTAGTAATTCATTACTAATTATAATTATTTTGTGAATTCTCCATATTGCCAAAATATACATACCTACATATAATGCAAATGAATAAATGCAATCATAGGTTTCCCTATAGAAAAAAAATTGTATCTTCCTAGAGCTCTTCGATTTTTTTAACCCCCCCATTTCAGTGTATTCTAAAATGAATGACGTCATACTCAATATTGTGAAAATGAATAACATAGCATGCAGTACTGTGGAGATTATTATACAAAAAAAACATGTCATAACCTTGCAATTTCCTTTGAATAAACTAAGATGTGCTACAAAAATTTGAGTGTCTCATTCATATTTACGATTACACCGGATCGCATTACATACCTCAATATTTTCTTGTTCCAATATTATTTTATCAGAGGGAGGCGCTTCCGGGGGAGACTCTTATTCTTCAAAGCCTGTTTCGAGAGCTGGTCGTAAAGTTTATGAGCGTGAATGACAGTGTCGGGGTCAAACGGTCGGGGCTCCCGTACCAAACGGGAATTCCGTTTATAACACTATTCTGTTATAAGATAAGGTAACCCCCGTAAGCTTCACTACGGCCTCGTCTCGAAGGTGCACACGTTACCTTCGGTTATAGTATGGAGATGGAACATTAATCTCTGTGAGATATTGGGGCCATCAGCTCCTGGCAAATGGAATTGCTATTATAAAGAGATGAAACTCATTTGCGTGCCTTGTCTTGTCTATACATCTTCTGAGATAGTTTATTCCTTTCACATCTCGCATAAAAATGTTAGTAAGGAGTATCGATTCGTTTTTCCTTAATATTTTATTCTTTGTCGTGCATAAATCTCTTTTACTGAATATAGATCAACTATCGGCCCGATTGACTAACGGAATAATGAATAACAATGTGGTACGTAGAAATGTGGAATAGTGTGTTATTTTTAATAACAGAAAAAATATAGAGTTATTGTTTTAAAAATTAAAAAAAACTGGAAAACTTCTTAGGCCTAGGTTGCCTATGATGTATTTTTATTAAATATTTTTTTAAAGATTTTAATACAAAATCCTGCTTTCTTCCGTCCCTTATCTCAAAATAATTATCATTTGTATCAAAGTTCCTGTTATTATTACCTACCCTTATAGGTCGTGTACGTCCATTAGGGTTACAAATTGGTTTTTTTCGAGTACATTAAGCAAATAACCGGTATTCTGCTCACGCAATCTGCTCCTAATGGCGCGTTAAGATGTGACTTAAACAACTCGATGACTTGATACAATTTGCTTCGAAGTCGGTTCGATTTGACAACTGCGATGATATGGAGGTTTTGTGTTCCAAATTGATCGCTTGTACGTAAATCTGTTGCCATTTCTGTATTGATTTCCGAACGTATGATTTGTAAAGTCTTTTCCAATTTATTAAACTGTGTAGGCGTTAACAAAAATGGATTGTGTATGTTGTTAAAGGAAATTCAACGTATCATTTTGTCACTAAACGCTAGAATTTTTGTATAGTGTTTGTAAGTGCACCTGCTATGCCAGAAGTCCTGCTTTTTTATTTCCCAGGTCCAGCAAATGATAATTAGCAGTTCAGAGTTTTGATTTTTAGGCTCGCCCCATATTAGATATATAGAACCTAAAGCATGTGGATGTAGATATGCAAGTAAAAAACTCGAAGATAGACCATTTTGCCCCACACAGCGTGCTATGACATACTATGGTTAATTCAGATAATAATAACAATTACTCGTATGATTCATAACATTAAATTCGAATTAGCGAATCGAGAATTAGAATATCACGAGTGTCCATATTTCCGTCAAAATCATGACGAAAACATTGTCCCCTTTGGGATGTTGCCAATTTATCCTCCAATATTCATAAATAGCCACAGCCAGGCTTTAAATCCCCTTAATTTTTTTTTATAAAACACCACTGTTTTTAAAGTTGGGTAAGTACTAATTAAATAATAGGTATATAGTGTACCAACATTACGTCACGTAACAATCTATAATCGTTCATAGAATGAGACATGTTCATATTGCTCGCTCATTCATCGCGGAGTACAGCTTGCTGAAACAGTGTTGATGGGAAAAGTTTGGTTATTGTACTTATTGTGGGCTTTCCGTTACGTGTGTGTGAATCTGAACACCTGACTGCGGGATTTGAGAAAGTTGCGCGTGCTCTGCAAAACAATTTCTTTTGGTAAAACAAGGCAATGTTTGCGTAGTCACTGTTGTTGATGTTTGAAATGTAATACACGTTTAGCCGTAGTGGTTGGGTGATGGTCAGCGTACACGGGTAGTGGGTTCGTTACCCGCACGATACGTATGACCTTTGACCAACAAGTAGTTGGGCAGGGTGTTTCAAATTTCCTTTCCAAAAATGACAATTCTTTGTCAAATGTCACTTAGAGCACCGAGATGATGACATTTTGACTTGACTTTAACTTCATCAAATAAAGGAGCATTCTATTCGTAAAAGCAATTTCGCCAAGTCTTGGAATCAAGAGAATAAAGACAATAGATCAGTGGTATCAAACCATTTGTGTTCATATTATTACGTACGTATTATATGCACCCACGACAGGACCAAATTGTAAATTGGTGTAACCTTTACTTAAAAAACAATGTTTTAAAGGTTTATTCAATCTGGGTTTTGGCGCGAAATAAGCCGTCTTATTTATGTCTCATCCGTAACTATACCTACTTGTAAGTGTAAGGTTGTGCAGCAAGTCAAGTAAATAGCAGATTTCATGCTAGCGCTTCAAAGCAAATGAATTCGGATTCATTTATCTCCACAATGTAATGCACAAGTTTCTACCAAGACAAAGAAAGACACAAATTTGGTAGAATGCGCGCGTCAGTATGTGAACTAGAATAAAAACTGTTACTACGACTACCAAAGATTTCGACTCTACACTTCGATCATACTATGCGCTAGTAGTAATTGACTCTGCGCTAGGAGTAGTAGGAATTAACCATAAGAGTGTAGGTATATTACCACCAAAACGTTGAAGTGGAAATGGTATTACCTACTTCAAAAAATATTCTCCTTATAATGTTAAACGCGGCCATGTAATAAACAGACCGTATTGCTCGCTAAGCCCTCGAGGGATTTAAATTTTTAAGTACTATAAACAACCCTAACAGTTTACTATTACTGTAGTTGCAGATCCGATAATCCCTTCACGTGGGCGGGGTGATACCTGCAAAACTTTATTTCTGACGTGTAGGTAACAAATCGATTTTTGGAAGTCTTTCTGTACACGAGCGATTTCATCGTGCATGATCGTCTTTTATTCGATTAATATTTTGAGAGCTTTTTATTAGATTACTAAAAAGTTTAAAAAAAAAATTTTGGTATAGATAGAAACATTTCATTTATTTTGTATTTGGGGGTAAAGCTTACTACAAATTCTCGAAATATGACACTGACGCTAGAATCCATTGAGATTTTTTGAACCTCCTCCGCTTTGACTCAAAAAGCATAAGCAAAGGCAATTAGGTTATTTGTTTGAAACGAACTTCAGGGAATCGCACCCAAGACTTAAAGTTTAGCAGCCGCACTTGCAATTAGACAGTAAACTGTCGAGGCAGTTGATATCATGCACTCTATACTAATACTAATATACTAATAATATACTTAGAATACTAATATTACAAAGAGGAAAGATTTGATTGTTTGTTTGTTTGTATTGAATTGGCTCCGAAACTTCTGTACCGATTTGAAAAAATCTTTCAGTATTAGATAGCCCATTTATCGGGGAAGGCTATATACCATCACGCTACGACTAATAGGAGCGGAGTAGCAATGAAGCCGGTGGCGGAAAGCTAGTACAAATATAAAACTGTTCAACTATTTCAAATATTTAGTAGCACAGACACGTGCGACTAAAAGTGCGTGTAGCTTATAGATCTGTCACCATAGAATCACCTGGAAAATATCCACTTACAAACTTAAACTTACCCATATAGAGCGTCCCCTCCGACAACCCGGTCGCAACTAATAGTCCTCAGGGAAATATGGAAGAGAGGTATCACAAATTTATTTTCTCTACTATTGTAATAGATTTCTGCCCCTGTTCCTTATCTCCCCTTTGTCGTGCGATTAGTCGTACGTGCGACCGAAGCACTTAGTCGTCGATTTGCAGCGGACAGACCCCGATGCAAGTGATTGATATTAATTGTTTAAGTCATTGCCTTATTAACCACGAATTAATCTGAGATTAAGGTGAAGATAGTCTTTGAAAAATGTAACTTACTTTTTCACGAATTGTTCTTTTAGCATCGCAAATAAAATAATATTATAATATGTTCTCTCTGCAATGAGCTATTTGAAGAGCATAAGAAAGAAAAATCTCTTTTTAACTGTGTAGGTAGATCCTTTCCACCCTCTTATTATTATGTTTAGCTGGCTTTATGCTTAAAATTTAATTAAAATTAAAATAGCTTATCTTCATACATAGATAATTCAGGTATAAACAAAGTTATTATCATAAACAATCGTGCTGCTAGTTACGTATTAAATACAATACAGTACTTAAAATTTTTATTTTTTCTACTAATCCGTAAATTCGACTAATCCGTCACTGTTATATCTATTCAATTTCCACATCTTCCCCTTACTCTAGCGATTAATCGTATGTCCATTACCATTATGTTCTTCGATTTGCAACAGATTTAACTCTCCGGTTAGTTAACTTATTGATTAAGTTTCTTCCGCATGTTTAAAGCAACTTCTCTATGTGATCTGCCCATTGCTAAACCTAGTAAATATTTTTCTTAAAAATTACGAAATATTACTACCATACATACCATCACACCTCCATTCCCGAAGGTTGAGACAGTGGTGTATTGCTGCACACCCACTCTTCGCCGGTATGTTTATGTCCTTCCTTTTGACGACGTCTGTGGTCTAGTGGTTCGAGTACCGGACTGTTGATCACGAGGTCGTGGGTTCGATTTCCACAAGACACGAACATTTATGTGATGAACTTAGGTGTTTGTGTTTGTCTGGGTGCTTCTTATATATTATAAGTATGTATTTACAAAAAAAAAGTATATAAGTATTGTATCCATTGTCTAGTACCCATAGTACAAGCTCTGCTTAGTTTGGGACTAGATGGTGCTGTGTAAAAATGTCCCAAGTTATTTATTTATTTATTCCAAAGTAATCGTACCAGTCGTCAATTTGTAGCAGACTTAACCCCCCAGTGCGGTTGGTTGGTATTAATTGTGAAAGTTACTCGGTTGTTAGCTACACCAACTAATCTGGGCGTGTACGTGTGCCTCCGTGTGCCACGCAACAGTGACGCACGGAAACTACCTACTGATTGTCTGGAAATGTTTAGAAATTAATTAATGTTCTAACGAAATCTAGAATTAGCTAGTTTATTATTCGGTAGATGCCGAATGCGAGGCCCCTCTCTTTTTTTCCCATAAAATATCTGCTAGACTTCTATATTTTATAAATTAACTACCAGCCTGGTTGGTCCCAATGGAGGGCAAAAGCATCCCTACCCTCATTCCACTCCTCACGGTTTAAGGCTTTATGAGCCCAATCTCTTAAATAAAATAGAATATACAATTCTTAAACGTGAGAGTTCCACTTTATATTAATTTTATGACAAAGTTCTGTGCGTGCCTAGTGTTTGTATATCTTACAATATTATATTTTTGTTATGCTTTAAAACACATTATTTATTATTTTGGTGCATTCTGCGCAACAGAAGTGACCTGCGGCAAGGGAGTTTCCATGAAAGTGGGAAAAATAGTGACTAGAATTACTGATACACAATTAACCTTTACATCTGTTACACCAATCGGGCAAGTTGATTTTTTATAATGTAATCAAGTATCTTTATACCTAAGTATTTATTTTCATTTATTGATGGATCTGATCCCTATTTACACTGTATCAAGAACCGATAAAATTGTTTGAGCTATCTCTGAATTGATAAATTATATTGAAGTATTGTGATTGAAATAGGCTGATAAAATTTCTAGAATATCAGAACAGACAGGCAAAATAATTGTCATTTTGATTGGACACCTTAATTGCTTATTGAGCCGTTTATTAACTGTTATTTGATATATCGACTCGTTAAAAGAAATAAAGCCTTAATTTGAGAAATAAATCCAGCTCTCAATATCGTTTATCAAGATAAAACGAGATTGCATTCCAGACTACAAATACTTGTATTATTACGTGATATTAAAAAGCCTTTGAAAACCGTTTTTATTGCAAAGCTCAATCCTGTTTGATAATACATTGAGATACCTACCTACAAGATACAATTGCAGAAAGTTCGCGGTGAAATATTTTTTTACGAAGTTGATCTATAAGTATATTTTTTTCATTATGTTCTGCATAACCGTTTTGTTTATCAGCTGATTTATTAACCTCTAGTTAAGTTGTGTACCTACTAAGTACTAATGTACCCCCAATCTCCCACAATTCGATGGTATGTTTGGTCCCCATGTAGCAGGACCTAGGGGGCGAACCTATTGCGATTAACCGGGCACAAATCCCTTTTTTAATTTTACAGAAGAACCCAATAACATTCTGCTCGAACTGGAAATTGAACTCAGGATTTCTAGAAAAGCAGTCGCGTATAAGACAACTGGACTAACGAAGCAGCCTTCCTTATATCACATTGACATTTTGAGTGCGTCACCCAATTGTACGGGTGGACGTCCCCATGGAAGTTTTTAATCCAACCCCCAAACTTCCCGAGACACCTAAATGAGAATATAACACCTCATTACCTACCCCTATTTCGTTTTCAAAGTTAGATTGAATAAAAGGTTGTATACCTGTATTACTGTCAAAAGTTTATGATTTAATTTCATTGCATTTGGTCCTGGGTTTTTAATTAAGTCTCTACGGTTAGTAATTTTTTTTTGGCGTAGACTAAATAAATATAATGTTTTTTCTTTGTGAGTTGACCTAATTTACCTTTCACGGCAGTTTTCAGTCTTGATTAAACCATGAAATCTGCAATTACGAGTTTAAAGCTTTAATTTTATTATAAGTTTTAAGCTGAGTGAAGCGAAACCGAAAAAAATGGTTACACCATTAAAATAAGGTTTCGCTTTGGTGGTTTTCATCACATTTTATAGAAAATAAGTTAGTGTCATTGTGATGAAACACTGAAAAAGAAGTGAAGTATTCCCGTTTGAACACCTGTTTTTAGAAATATATTGAACACTTAATATATTCTCAAATGAGAATAAAAACATTACAGTTCACATCATGAGACGACCTCGATGTAGTTAGGCGTGGCCGCTTAAGTTCTGACTGGAAAAAGTGACCCGTTAATTATAATATTCAATCGAAAAACATACGATAAAAACTAATTAACTAACCATTACTTCACCTTCCATTCTATTAATAATGAGAAAATTGCGCCCGCCAAATGAGGCAGATTCAACATTGTTCCACCACCCAATTTCAGTGTGGAACGTACTTCTACAATTTATGATAGAACACGTGTGAAGCGGCCCGCGGTTTAATATCTGCTGTAAATTAGACTGAGCGAGTGGATACTGCACAAATTGGCTCGTACTATGCTCTTATTTACTTTATTGTTTTAGAAACGTATTTTGATGTTATCGTTGTTATTTACGAGGCGGCAGAGTAATATGATTGAGCTTAAGCGATATTTTAAATTGGCTATCAATCAAAGGACAAATAAAGTGGATAAATTGGTATTTTTTTTAACAGATTAATATATTCGGCCTGCCAAAATTGCTTGTTGGTTAGCAACTTATGGTCAGCTAAATTAAATTCGGTTCTGGCGTTGTTTGATCACAGTTATAAGCTAACCTATATTTATATTACTTTTATTTGTTTTTGTTGCCAACCAAATGTAATAAGCGCTGACCATTAATAATCACTTCGCTTAGTTCACATTTTCTAGAAAAAATATTATGTATGATATAGGGATCAAGAACGGCCGCTGCGGCAGCAAAAAGGTTCTCGAATGGTACCGGAAAGCGCAGTGTGGGACCGCCTCCAACGAGATGGACCGACGACCTTGTAAAGGTCGCAGGGAGTCATTGGATCGGAGCCGGTCCCGGTGGAAGTCTAGAGGTAGAGTCTAGAGGCCGGTCCGGTGGTAGAGGCCTATGTCCAGCAGTGGACCTCCTTTGGCTGATATGATGATAGAGATCAAGTATTTCATAGTGCGTTGCAAAATACCACAGTTTTATTAGCCAATCCGGAGAAACATGTCACGCTATAGTCACGACTGGGGGGCTAGACAAGTTGCATTTTGATATTCGAATCGACTAACAAAATGTATGGAAATGACACAAGCTTTCGACAAATCGGGCTGTCACTAATGTCATTTACATACATTTTGTTTGTCGATTCGAATGTCAAAATGCAACTTGTCTAGCCCCCCTGATTGGCTAACTAAGCCCGCTAGCGTCAGATTAGTTAATGCAACTTGCTATGCGCTAGCCCCGGCACTGCATACAATTCTGATTACACAAAATTGCACTGTAGGTTTACTACGAGTAATTACTTTGTAAGTTTGTTTTGGAATGTTGTAGTGCGGTTCATAGTTCTATGTATTTTTTTAGTTTGAATGTCAGAGACATAAAGGACAAAGAAAACGCAGGGTCCTCCTCCTCAAGTCGCTTTCCTCATTGCTGAGGGTCGTGATAATCCCTAGGAAGGATCATGCGGTTGACAATTTTGCGCCACCTGTGCCTGTCTTTGGCGACGTGAAATGCCTCGTGAAGTTTGGTGTCCAGAGAGGTGCGAATCTGGTCAGACCATCTAGTAGGACTTCGACCTCTAGAGCACTTGCCGTCGATTTTTCCAGTAACCATCAGCTGTTCAAGGTTGTGCCCATCTTTCCTGGCAATGTGACCGAAGAACTCGAGTATTTTACGGAGGCAAATAGTGGACAGTCGCATTTTAATATTTAGTTCCTGTAGAATTGATGCATTGATTGAATTTGCAGCATTTTCCTGCAGCACCACATTTCAAAAGCATCAATTCGGTCTCTATCAGCCTTCTTCAGAGTCCATATTTCTGCTCCATAGTTGAATATGGCAAACACGAGTGAATGAACCAATTTTACCTTGGTTTTCCGTGTGATGCTACGGTCCTTCCATATCTTCTGAAGTTGAGACATTGCGTTTTTGGCCATTCCTATTCGCCTCCTTATTTCTTTTTCGCATGACCCCGTATTACTTATAGTAACACCTAAGTAGTTGAAATCCTGAACAGTTTCAAGGTTAAGAGCACCCGTAAGGTGTAATTTATTCGCACGGTCTACTACCATGAGTTTGGTTTTGCCGCTTTTATTTTCTGCTTCCCAAGCGTGTGTGTAAGCACACAAGCAAAAGTGTATAAACTGTACTTTTGGTAACACTTAACCCTCATAATTATGCATCCCACCAACAAGAGGACACAAAAACAACATTTTGTTACATATCTATTGTGCACTTTATACCCAAAAACCTAACAACGTCATGCATAAACTGCCCCTACCCACTGACCCGTCCAAAGCCCGCCGCTAATCTAAATGAAGCCGTGTTTTGAAGAACAAAAGGTGTATTATCATTTGGTCGGATGGCCACGTCAACTCTTATTAAGTTCGCCTGGTAAGCTCCTTATCAGGCAGTGTATGGTAAAGATAAAGCGAACGCCAATGCCCGCTGTCTGCCGGAATGCATTCAGTATAATCGTGTACAACGGTGATTCCATTTTATTTATCTTATGTCCTGCTTTAATAGAAGATGTCTCATTGTTGTGTGTAACTAAGCTGTGTTTGTTACTTTTTATTGATATTTTCTTTAGGGGTTGTTTTAGTGAAATGATTTTCTTTCATTTTCTTTGCCAGGATATTGTTTTCATAAGTACTTAAATAACTATAAAAATAAATACAAAATTTATGAAGCATAATACAATAAACATTGAGTGGTCAATTTAGTCAATAAAATCAATTATAAAATGAACGAACAGCTTGTCTCGCCTGCAATACCTTTTCCAACATCACAGAGCTTGTTTGTAGATTTTTAGTTATTTTTATTTAAGAAGATTTCTTGTTTTTAGATTTGTGTTGATGGCACGAGTGTTACCCAGTAACCATCAAGACAAATCTAATGAGGTGTCATTTATCTAAATCGGTTGATCCGTTGAGTAGTTACGACCGGACATAGAAACGGACATATATACATACATACATACGCGTCAAACACATAACCCTCCATCGGTAGTCGGGTAAAAACACAACAAGATGACACAAGTTATGTCTGCATCTGTACCTGTCCAGGCGAGTAAGGTGGAAGACCATTTCTGGGGCTTTACTGCATAAAATTTGACAGCACCACCCGCCCCCTCGCCTCTAGCACTTCTCACCCCAATATTATTAAGCTGGCTTTTATCGGGCCCACCTCACCGTAAATTAATAGAGGTAATTGTGGCGTACAGTTTAAATGAATAAAAACTGCTCGGAACATTCAATTATTCGGTCCGGTTGAGGAAATATGGCAGAAGGGTGAGCGCTAAAAACGAGCTTTGTTTTAGTTTTGATTGCGTGATTATTGAAATTAATTTGTGATGAATGGTTTTATAAGGGACGGTATATTCGGTGTATAAATTTCTATTCGTCGATTTTATTTCAAACAAACACGATTTTGACCTACAATGTTATATATTTCGTATGGTCCCAGACAAATTTATAAAATAAAGTTATAATTATATTTTTTTTAATTTATAAATTAAAAACATAACCGGCGTGTGGTGGTTAGCGCTTATTCGGACATAGTGAAATAGACCTAGTGTACAGAATCAGTAATACATTCATATTTTCGGGTGTTATTGTATTTAAATTATGAAAACTGGTGGTATCGTGCCCTCAGAAGTACGGAATAACTATTACAGATTACTGAGTCACGCGAGCCCCTAGACTAAAAAATCCATACATAATAACACTTACGTTTTTTTCCTACAGGGGTAGGCAGAAACTAGAAGCCCCCAACTTGCATATTTCTTTAGCTTCCTCCACGTTTAAGCATCTTGTCATTCACACGCGCCGGCTGTGAGTACTAGGGACCTTTTGCAAAATCAACTATTTTGAAATTTAACTTTATTATTTAAAAACATTTTAGCGAAACTAAACACTAATTTAATCTATTCCAAACCTTTTACAAAAGAGTTTCTGTCAATTTGTAAATACTCGAGTAATGTAATTTTGTACCTAAGTTAATTTCACTGCTTCTACGCCGTTGTAACTCATTTAAACTGTGAACGCTACTGAAGAATGTTATCGGGATTATATGAATATTCAAACCAAGTAATCACGTTGACGTAAATATGGTTAATACGAGTTTGCTTTATTATTTAATTCCGACAATTCTGCGGTGTCGTACGAGTGTAATCATATTCATGTAAAAATACTTTGCGGCTCTAGGAAAAGACACTGTATTTTGCTTAAAAGCTGTTGGGAAGGAAGGTCAGGGAAATGACAGACTTTCTTTCTCGACAGATTGCTTACCACCTTTCTTTCTTGGGGATTATTAGTTATTAGAAGGATCGAAAAGAAAAGATGCACAAGTAAAGATGGATCAAAGCCTCCTGGGGTTTCTTTACCTATAGTTGAAACGAGTGAAAGTATAGTTGTAAGTAGTGATTAAGTGAAGTTTATCATCCGATTTGAGGGAGGATTCTGCGCGGATCTTGATAACATGATAATTATCTTGGTTCCTCCTCCGGTACATCAGGTGAGCAAAAATTAAGAAGAAATCCAGTATCCGACTAGCTAAAGACATTGTTACTTTTTAAAATAGTTAATACTTAAATTAGTCTTTCATTTTATCTCATGAGTACTATTATCTTTATCATTTAAACACTGTTTCTCGACTTATTATGTAAAATGTGAATTTAAAAAGTTTTTTAATTAAGTAGAGACGGTATTACGAAAGTATCTTTTGTTTCTCTATGAGATACACGTGGAATAACGCTACTCTGTCTCTTTCTGTAATTTACTTGGTGTATCAGAGTTTTGAGAGTATTATTGAGTATTGCATTGAACAGAGGGAAGTGGCAGAAAAGTTGGGAGGCGTTTGCCCTTTAGTGGTACATTACAAGCTTCAAAAATTGAGTCTTATGATAACTCAAGTCTAGACCAACTAGAATATTTTATATTTTAACATACCATCACGCCTGTATTCCTCGAATGGGTAGGCAGAGACGTACTAATGTACCCACATTTCTCCGGTATGTTTGAAAGAAAGAAAACACATTTATTCAGACACACAATATCCGACAAACACTGTCTGTGTTTATAATAAGTAGAAACAAATTACAAACAAAGAGGCACTATAATATGCTTAGGTCCCATGTAATAGGGGGCGAGCCTATTGCTATTATATATTGATATTATTATAGTCAATTTTATATTTTCACTACCTAATTACATTATTATATTCCCATACTGTACTTTTACGCCTATATTCCTCAATGGAATTAAAAGGGTACTGATTCTAAACATCTTATTTTTATCTCTCTTCGTCCTCATCCTACTTAGGGCTTGTTTCAACACCTCTTGATATATAGCCACATCTGCCAATTAATTTAATGGGAACTTATCAGTAGGATGTCAAACAGGCACTTCTCTATCTATTGAATAAATGTCTGTTATAAAACTGTTCATTATTATTATTACATAATTATTTATTTTATTCTTTTTCAATTTCTATTCTCATCAAAGACGCTAACATTCAAACTTAAATCAGACACACGGAAATAAATAAGGAAATGAAAGATGTCGTTTCAGTAACAAGTGCCATCTCCATGATATTCAGTGTTACGATAATGTCCTGCAGTAAATAAATAGGAAAAAACAGTATGAAAAGGAAACAGTATGATTGTTTATCATATTATTATTATTATGTTCTTTTATTTGGTGGTCGGATCTAATGATCCGCATTGCTAGTTTACATGTAAATCCGGCGCCATACACAATTACTGTATTCAGTCTTAGTTGTTTGAGAGTATGATCTAAAAAAGAGAGAAAACTGCCCTAAAAGATATAGATTATCGTACAACGCACCTCGTTTCAGAACTTGTGTGATTTTTTCATCTGTTCATACTAATAAGGAAAAATATTAAAAAAAAACATACAAACCATCACGCCTGTATTCCCCGAAGGGTAAGGCACAGACAGAGTTGTACAGCAGCCGTGTGTGCTCACCTACAGTTCGCCGGTATGATTAGGTCCGAATAATATTGGATTTTAATAATTGCTATAAGGTTAAAACAAAGAGGAAAATCTTTTGATAAGGTAGTTGCTACAGTGTTACTGGTTTGGTTAGGCTTAGTATTGTTGTTTTCTTAATCTCTGCTTGTAAGTGCACTGTGCAGTGTATTTTCTTTGGA
Organism: Acronicta psi; assembly: GCA_946251955.1. Taxonomy (NCBI): domain Eukaryota; kingdom Metazoa; phylum Arthropoda; class Insecta; order Lepidoptera; family Noctuidae; genus Acronicta; species Acronicta psi. The sequence continues at coordinate 7,724,081 of OX276482.1, read as the reverse complement.
AACTTCATCAAACAAGCTTTCGAAATGGACAACATAAAACACCAAAATTATGGTCATTTGAATAAAAATCCAAGAACAATAAAGAATTAAGTATAAGATTCGGCGGAAATTAAACTTTTTTTCTTAGGCACAACAATTCGGGGTAAGTCATAAACTTCTCGGAAGTTCTAAAGGGAAACATTTGGATTCGGTACAAAGGCGACTTGATAATAACGCGGCAACTCCATTCAGTGTACTGTAATCATCTCCTATTCCCAATTTAGGAAACTTTTTTCATCTTTGTTCACATCTGTTTGGGCGTTTTGCTTGCCATCTTTTGATTTTCGTGACGGTTTGTACTAAGACATTTTGTATACGATATTACTTTGCAAAATACACGTGCCTGTTTTCCTTATTATTCGGTGAGTCTACGCTTTCGTTGCGGCTTCGGTACTGATAACTTACAGAGCACAAATGACTTTATATCCGTTGTTTAGTTAAAAACAACAACTTTGGACCTAAAAGTTTATATTTCACAATCAGGCCGCAACCATTTTTTTCTGTATTCAGAGAAAAACTACTTTTTATTTTTTTTAATTAGGTATTGGTTAATAATAAATAAAAAAGAACTTATACTACACATACAAGTTTTATAATATAATACGGAAACAATGGTTTTTTGTAATATAACAGTAAGGAATAATATACTAGAAAATAATAATATTCTTCATTCATATTTATATTCTTTTTTGGTGAACATTTGTAATTGGCAGAAGACTATTTGTATTTTTTGATGTACAAATTGACAAAAAAAAAATCATGCAATTAATGATTGTCAAAATCAATGGAAGGCACAGGGAAAAAATATAACTGAACGGTTAATGTTTGTGGATCTTTGTTTAATGCTTCCTTTGTATTAGGTATAGGCAACGTTTTTTAAGGATCGTGAATTTAAATAATGCAAACTGTACATTTTGTAATATTTATAGGAAGCAATAACACAGATGTTCCCCGAAAAAGTATCCTAGTGTTGGAATAAAGGTCTTCAGTGTACCTTTTAATAGTAATGGAATTCATATAGATAAAAATACCACTGAACATACTATTTTTTCTTTTTGTGAAAGGAAATTATTGTCTATTACATTCTTGACATATTGTCGTAATAACTACAATGTAATTAATGTTCGAAGTAAGAAAGTCTGTTATTTGACAAGCAATCACGTTACTTCATAATACAATAGCTCGTAGCAACAACATACTGGCGTTCCGAGTTTAATAGTTTTTGTTCTAAGAGTGGTGAGCATGAAGTTACAGAATCGCTTCTCCGACAAAATAAGAACAGATTTGACATAAGTTGTTTTTTTTTAATTTATACGTTTTCAAACATATCGCAAAAATGTGTACCTTCTTCTTCTTATTTGTCAAAGAGATTAAAAAAGGGGTCATGGAGGAACATTTTCATACCAACATTTGATGTCGATTTCTTTGTTTACTTTTTGTGACGCGGACTATACAATAATTATGTACTTAAGTAACTGAATATGTATGAAACCTAAAATTTAATTATTTTGATAGAACTATAAATGGTGTAATGTTAAATGACGGGACGTACCAAAGCCTAGATTTTAAGTGTTGTACCTGATGAATAACTAAACCAAATGTGTCAGATGTTCACCTCAGTCATATTGTTTAGTATTCAATGGTCAACGTGTACATAAAACTGGGACTTTGGAACATCGTAAAACTTTAAATAGCAGACACGACCCAAACATTAGTTTAGAAATCCCTTTTGAAATTAACGCAGGTTTAACGGTAGATTAAATGTCAGTTTTAGGGAAAATCGGTTTTAATTGTCCTGGTATTTGGTAGATTTTTTATCTATCACAACCTACCATCACGCCAATATTGCCCGTAGGGTTAGGCAGAGGGGTAGTATACCACAGTTTACCGATTATGGTTAGGTCCCGTGTGATATGGGGCGAGTACATTGCCATTAACAATTTGTATTTTGTAAACCATTTCTACTCTCAAGTTCTTTCGGATTGCTGTAAGTTAATGTTATTGTTTCCTATCAATCAGTTTACTTCTAAGATAAAGAGCAGAGCCTGGTGATTTGTAATATAGGTCCCTAACCTAGTACAGACACCAGCTCTCATAATGGTTATGCCTATTGGAATTAATTCAATAATCTTAGTAATATTGTAATCCTTTATGAGAGAAATAAATGCATTATTATTAACCGGCCCCAAATCCAAATTCCAAACTGCTACTCAGAATTTAATAAAAAACCTTATTAACACTGCTCACGGCTCTATTAAATAAACCGACTTGTCAATATTCAAGTTGTATTAAAACCTATTATATTGTCAACATTGCATCTATCTAATGCTATCCTCATGACCTACATACAAATAAAAATAAAAACCGTAGATGTTAAAAGTTTAATATCAGGGATCCCTTAACGTATTCTCGTCTCAAACATGTCGGTGATTGGTCGAACAGGGCTGCAAGTGTCTACCTACGTGATTCGAAAGCAAATTTGCGGAACTAGGTACAGTCAGCTAAAGGAATAAGTATGTAGGATGCTGGTCATATTTTACCTTGAAAAAGTTTGCATATATAAGTCAGCTACTTAGTGAACAAGAGTTTGTTACCGCTGTCGTAATAATAATAAATACAATCTACTTAATAACAACGACAGCTGTTGTCTGAATGTTTGTACGTTTAAGGTGTGTAAGTCAATTTTACTAAGGACTACTATTGCAAGTTTTTTTTATCAAATAGTTATCAAGTATTTGATTAAGAAACATTGCCCTGTGAAGCCCATAAATTATAGCCAAATTCTAATATACCGAAAACCGTATGAAAATCTGTACAGTAATTCCGAGTTTAGATCGAACTTGGCGATGTTATTATCAACGACCGTTGCCTCCATAATATCAATGTTTGCCTGCACACTTAACTTTTTTGCCGTGTGTACCTCTTGTACTTGTATCTGAGTAAGTTTTACGTCGGATTTTACTACTGCAACGTGATTGATACAGTGTAGAATTACTTGGGGAGTCACTTTTATAGCTGAAGTCTTTGTGAATAAGAATCGGCCTTGTTTAAAATTTTGAAGAGTTTTGTTGCTTGCAACAGTAAAACTTTTTTTTACAATGTTTTGTGGCAACCCGAGCTTAAAGAGATAACTAGAGAAAAGGTCATCATCGGAAACTCCAGTTTATGAAAAATTTGACTTTAGCCAATGAAAATACATCACATTGTTGTTGATATTTCATGTGCAAACATCAACTGCCGATTTCAGTACCGGATCTGTCGGTTACTATGTGAACCAACAAATATTACAAACAGCTTGCCTCACGGATTGTGTGTCTGACACACTTCTGGTACACGTATGTCCGGTGGCCATACAAGCGTGTACCGTTCACATTTCAAGCTTAGAAGCACACTCATGTGGCCTGCGAAATTTAATTCTGTATATTCTGAGAGCGATTTCAGAGAGGTCTGTCTACCCGTAGATTGATTTATTGGAGCCCGGGGGCCTTCGACGCATTCCTATTCCCTGTTAATGGAAATCGTAACGGGGTGTCCCTTTCATTTTCTACCAATGACTACGGCCGACGTTATAAAAGTTTTTTTCTTTACGTTGATTTTTCTTATTCCACTTTCCATTTCTTCCGGTTTATTGTAGCATCCCGATTTGTGTTCTCATTTTTTTTAATAATCTGACGGTTGATCGAGATTAATAAAAGGAAAAGTAAACGATAAGAGCTCAAAGGATAGAATTATGTTGAGATAATTTTGTGTATCTTTTCGTTTAATATTCCAATTTTTGTCTGAATCTCTCTTTCTAATATTTTTTTAAATTAAAGGATAAGGTCTTTGACCTTCCCCGTCTATATAATACCATTATATTTTGCCTAAACCATTCATTTTTGAAAGACCTTACTCTTATATTTCTAACAGATAAGAAAGAAATATATGAGTTTAAGACTTGTTATTCGTTTCAGATTGCATATAATGGGCAACAACTACAAATAGTCTTCTCAATTAAATCGGTAGACAATTGTCGTAGTTTGTAGTAAGATATCTATTTCAATTAATGTAGTAATCAGAATAATTGCTCGAATGAATTGAGCACTTGCTATTATTACTTGCTATACCTACAAAGACTAGGTATTGCGATTTAAGCTAAGAACTCACAAAGGAGGTTTCGCACGGACCCGATCTGGGGGCTAGACAGGCAATGCTTGCAATTTGACATTCGAATCAACAAACGAAAAGAAACAAAAAGCTAGTAAAACGAATGGAAATGACATTAGTGACAGTCCGATTTGTCGAAATCTTGTGTCATTTCCATACATTTTGTTTCTATTCGTTTGTCTTTTATAAGTTGCGTGCTGTCATGCATAGGGTCCTTTTTCCATAGTACGGAAAGTCCTCACGGATTGTCCGACGCCACGAGAGCTGGCGGAGAATGTCAATCTCGTACAGGGGTCATTAAAAAATACCGGCGATGAAAACATGTCTGTTGAATCACTCGGTGAAAACCAACTAGATGGTATGTTTATAATATAAAAAGCCATGACCATTCTGTGAGTTCTTAGCATAACATTCGGAATTTTGCTTCTTATTAGGATTTGTATTGTGTAGGACTGAATTGTGATGAAGATTTATAACGAAGTAACATTAATAAGTACTCGAGTTGTAACTAATCTGAAAAGTTACGGTAAATAAAGTATAAATTGATAATTGAATTTAGTAGTAAATTGAAGATTACTTCGATAGAACTCATGGTTGAGGTACTGTTGTCTGCACAACATGCAACTAGATAGGTATTGCACAAAAACATGCGATCCTGGCCCGGACCTTTTGAAGTTACTGTTTTTTAGAGTCTATCTAATTGACGTGTGTATTATCACAGATATAATAGGTATATATATATTCTAATTCATATAGTTGGTAGATATCTATGTAATTGACAAATTGAAATACATCATCAATATATAAAAATCAAGTAAACACACAAACACCAAATAACGCACAATAATATTCCACTGCTTAAACCTGTCTGCAGCAATCGAGAACATAATATACCGTAGTTATGTAAGCAAACAGAATACTTCTAAATGATTTATTGAAGGCTCCTTCCATTGTGGCGGGGATCCCTCGCACGAGCTAAATATCAATGACAGTAAGAAAGATTTATTATGTTTCGCAAGAAACACTGTGGAGCAAGTTCCACTGCAGTTGGCTAACCGATAACTTTGAACGGGAGTCGGTATTTAAGAGCCTTTAATCTATTCTACGTAGACGTCTGAGACGGGAAAATATATGCATATTTTTTCAAATGAATTGCCAAGATTTATTACAATGAATGTAAGTGCTATTTGTTATTTAGTTGGAGTATTGATTCTGATTTGAATGAATTGTTATTAGCTATGGCTTATTTGTTTGACGTTTGAATTTAAATAAATTGATTATTAGCGTGAGAGTTATCCAAATTGGCCATTATTATGATGTGCTTTTGATTAATCATAATATGATTGACATTCGAAAATTGCTAAGAAGCTGATTGATGGAAATATTATATTTATATTATGTAGCTATAAAATATAATGCGTTGTTATTAAATAACTTTAGAATTTGTCATACTTTATGCACAAATTGAAACTCCAAGCTGTTACTGAGAATGTCACACAGAAACCTAATAACACTTTGCTCGATCCGGGAATCGAACCCAAGAACTCTAGAGTAGCAGTCGCTTTTAGGACCACTAGACTACCGTAGTAGTCGTAGTAGTAGTAGTAGTACGTATGATTCGTTAAATTTTTTGTTGCTTTTATATAAATAATAATTATGAATACCTTTATCATTAGTTGAGCCAAAATAAGTTTAATATTAACTGTAGCGTAAAATGTAGGCGACTGTATTTTTTATTGTTGTCATGATTTGTTTCAATTTAAAAACTGTAAGCTTTTCAGAAATATTCTATATTTCAGTTAATGTTGTGGGTAATCCCAACAACCCGAGCTTTTAATATGATTGATAGGGTAATTACCAGGGTCTAATTATGCTACAACATTGAATGAACACGTTGTATTAATTAGCCTTAAATTAGCGTAATAGCTGCTGTTGAATAGTAAATGCGCGTGTTAAATAATTTACAGGTAACAGTGCCTGAATTGCCAATGAACGATTAAAACATGAAATTAAGTAACACAAATATATGTGATGTAGAGTAATAGCATAGCCTCTCTCATTCTGAGAGGAGACCCGTGCCCAGCAGTGGGACAATTAATGGGCTGATGATGATGACGATGATGTTAAATGTAATATGGTTTTGTTGATATTCATTGAAAAACCTATTTAATCGATGTCTATATGTTTCGTTGGTTAATTTAACTAGAATTGCATTCGTCTGCGATTAAAGTATATTCTGAAAATGGTTTTTCATTAATTATTTCGACTTTCTAATAGGTCCCGAGAGGATTAATGTCTCACGTCTAAAACAGTGAACTGATTCTCATAACATTAGCCTAACCGATAGATTGTATCTTGGAGAAGAACATAGGCTACTTTTTTCCGTAACAAGTCAAAAGAAGCCGCGGGCAACATTATAGTTTAATTAACTATTTTTTTAAATATGTGTAATAATAATCGAGGCACATAGTAGGTACTGTACAGTCACGTACAAAGTACTAGAGTGATTTTTTCATAAATTAACGATCGCAACTTTGAGATAACTATATATTATTGGTTCGTAAATACTATCTTCGTAAAACCACAATTTTATCAGTACTTTAGGAGAATTTTTGCTTGTGACTGTACTCAGGTATTCAAATCATCTTATGATATGATAAAAGCTATACGATCAAAATTGCTGAGTTCACTAGCCAATAGAAGTACGCACGTATAATAACATACTCAAACGGGCGCTGAGATAAGTACGATTCAGCCTTAATCCACTCCGACGAAGCAATTGACCTATGAAAGGATACAATAGGCACAATAATGGAGTGGGTATTTTCCAAAGAGTTCCCTTTTACGATAATTGCTTACGGCCTTTTCGTAGCTCGGATCTGAAGTGCTGGGATTTACGTCTGCACAACTATTTAGAGGTTTAAAACTTAAATTATCGATTAGCTGTCTCGACTATCATTGGAGCTTTGGCTAAAATTTATGTTAAAACAGTAATTTTACGGAGTTATAAATTTTGTGAATAGATTTGACATCAGGCAGGATTCGAAATTGCGTCGCCGGTCTGAAACCCCGCAGAATTGTTAACATGAAAGTTATAATTTTTAACTTATGGTAATTGGCTTATGGCATTGATTTGTAAAAGGTTTCGAAAATAATTTTATTGACATACTAGCTTTCCGCCAGCGGCTTCACCCGCTATCCCACGGGAACCATACATTTTACCGGGATAAAAAGTCTATGTGCTATTCCAGACTATAATCTATCTCTGTTCCAAATTTCATCCAGATCCGTTTAGTAGTTTTTGCGTGAAAGAGTAACAAACATCCATCCATCCATCCATCCTCACAAACTTTCACATTTATAATATTAGTAGGATTAGTAGGATTATATCATTAGCTTGCTCTTAGCCTTTTTCAAACAATGTTAGGGTAACCTTTCAACCTAACCAAATGTAGTTGAGTATTAGTATTTTACACTAAGTAACTGCCATCAGATCTCCACAACCCAATTTCTGAGCAACACCAATATTGACTGATCTGAAATTACATAGCGAATTTAGATACGCACTGAATTGATAATTGCCACATGAAACTGCCTCACTGGTCTACTGGTCGCAAGCAGACCTGCTGAGCGGGAGGTCCTTGGTTCGATTCCCAGGTCTGGTAATCTTTTTTCGTGCGCTCGGTTAATTGCAGTAGGCTTGCCGTCTACGAGCTCTAAAATATCTTTTAGTACACTTCTGCCTAACCTTTCGAGGAATACGCTTGATAGTAGGTGGTGATAAACTCTTTTTATTCATAGTTGATAAATAAAATGCTTTTAGAGAATATACAGTTAGGTATTCAAAATAAATTGGTTGTAATAAACAAATATTACCTTTATTGCAAAAGTAATTTTTCTGAGAACACTATGTATAAGCCTTTGCAGAATTGAAAGCTTCACTGTATATGGATTATGTTATTACAGCATGCATATTTACGTGAAACTGCATATTTTTATTATTTAAAAACATTCTAGAATTTTATACTTCGCCCAATTCGTTTTCCACTAACTGAAATTGCTCTCAAAAATCATGTTAACAAAAGCTAACCACGACCCGATCCGATAATCCTTCTAATTTTAAACGGAAAATTCGAGAACCCGTATGCCATGGTATAAAGAGGTCGTTTAGCAAAGAAGAAAATGCGATTAAATTAAATTTCCGCTAGCAGGAAGTCTCAAACGGCCTTTCGATAGCTGCAATATCTTAAGCCGGCTCTCTAAAGGTCTGGCTATCGCGGTCTTGCCTTTTCTACAGCGAGCCTTTTCGTGTAGTAGTTTAGCCTTAGGGCACGTTTACACGACAACGAATTGCTTGTTTTTTGTTAAGGAAAACAAGGCGTAATTTTGTGTGTACTTCACACGCAAAGCTGTCATGAAATGAATGAAGGGTTGCGCGATTTCGGGTTGTGTTTATCTATTTCTTTTTTTTTTAGGCTTGTAGAGAGGAATACAGGCTGAATATATTTAGATGATTCTTATTTTTCCGTATAAATTATTTTCTATGTTTACATAACAAAAAAAAGCTTGTTATTTAAAAAAAAACGGTGTATAGTAAAAAAATATTCATTATTATGAGGTATGAACGTTTAACATTTTCTAGTCGCTATGATAAATACACAAATGCCTCACATTCCACAACTAAAAGAAGAACTGATTGAATATCTTTTGAGTTTATTAATTACTAGCTTTCCGCCAGCGGCGTCGCCCGCGTGCTCTGGGTATTTCTTATAACTTTCATCCCCTATTTTAACCCCTTACAGCCCTTTTTTCGCATTAAATCGTAGCCCATATGCTTTCTGAGGCTATAGACTATCTGTGTACCAAATTTCATTTAAATCGGTTCAGTAGTTTTTTTTTTTTTTTAATTTATTTTTATTTCGGAGCTTTTTTCCTTTTTGGAAACATCAGCTCCATCATACTAAAAACATGATAAACACTTAAACTATGTAAATTACTACACTATTACTACACAAATACTATTGGGAGAGTTGCTGCCGATTCGGAGGCAGTAATCGATAAAACATTTGAGCCATCTCCGATGTGGGGTCAGCCAACACACGTTGGATAACTCCAACATCGGTCCGATTAAGATTGAATTTTTTCAGCAGCAACTCTCTTTCCCCCTTATTCCTGACACACTCCATAAGCAAATGTTGCACATCCTCAACTTTCCCACAATCCGAACAGTTCGGAGATTCGGCCTTTCTCATAAGATATGCAAACTTTGCAGACGGATAATGTCCTGAACGAAGTCTAAAAGCAATCTTTAACAAGAACCAGTTCGGTTCAACAAGTTCAGTAGTTTTGGCGTGAAAGCGCGACAGACAGACAGACAAACAGAGGTCTTTTCGAATTTATAATATTTGTAAGGATAATCAAATGACGGACGTACATTAAAGAAGCAAAAGAAGTACCTATGCAAGAATTGTAGCAAGAAGTCTCTAGTTCCTGCCCACTACACTTGTGGCACACCTGTGACATTCCATACAAACTTTCCGATACGGGCACACTACAATACCAAATGTCAAACTTGTCAAAATTACGTTTGTACACGTGCAAATGCAAATGTGTGCGTGAGAGTGCGTAGGGTTTGTTGGCAGTCCGTCCGGCAAGAACCCCGGCAGAATGCGGGGGACCTGAGGTATCTGACGTTAGGGAGGGGCGGAGAGTGGCCATTCTGTTATTATTTATTCTGTGCTTGTGGGAAAAAGGTGTGAGTGAGTGTATGTAATCAACCGCAATACGCACCTATACAATTTAGCGGTTTTTAATAATTTGATAAGCTTTAGACAAATATTTCGGCTGAAATGATGATTATTCTGAAAGAAAAAGTAACATAGAATAATCTATAACAAAGAATTCCGTTGTTACCAAGTTCAGCAAGAAAATGTAGATGAAAATGTTGTGGAAGTATCTTTACAGGCATACTTGTGGATGATAATAAAGCGATCAATAGCAAGCGTAGCCTTCAATATATGAAGGATAAAGTAAAAAGAAAATTATGTAGTTAGAGTACATAGTACCCGTACGATATAATCTGTAATATTTTATTTACCACTAGCTTCTCGCCAGCGGCTTCGCCCGCGTGGTCTTGATAACTTTTTCCCCGTTTTTGGAACATTTTTCATTACTACTCCGCTCATATTAGTCATAGTGTGATGGTATATAACCTATAGCCTTCCCTGATAAATAGGTTATCTAACACTGAAATAATTTTTCAAATCTGTCCAGTAGTTTCGGAGCCTATTTAAAAGAAACAAACAATCAAATCTTTCTTCTTTATAATATTAGCATAGACTAAGCTAAGCCCGCAACGCTTCCATGTGCTTCAGTTTCTTCTTATATAGTTTTCTAATTATATAAGAATGCAACGTTGTGTACAAAATAAATAAAAAAATCTTTATTGAATCTCAATTTTGCGCTCAATCTCAACATTAGATTCAGCCCCATAAAGTAAATTTGATACATAGGTACTTATGTTAGGGTTGGCTCGCTTCCCTTATTCGCTAGACAATGTTTTAAAATTAATACGAAACAAACTAAAAATTACATAGACTACATAACAGACACTGAAAGTGTGTGTGTGTGTGTGTGTGCGTGTGAGTACAAATTTCAAGTCAATCAATCAACTACTTTTTAAGTTTTGCTGGCGAACTGTTGGTCTACGTTCGGGTAATATAAGCAAGATGGTATGTCCTTATAATCTAGAACTATTGCTTTTAAAAAGGAAAAAGTTGTATACCAATTTGGCTGTAGCTTAAACCTGATAATGAAATACCATCAAGACGGCGCCTATTGCTAATTTAGCTGCTCATGGTAAATTAATGTACTAAAAAAATTCCTTGATATGTTTAAGTCCCATGTAACGGGGGCGAGCCCATTGCCATTAACTGGAGACAAATTCAAACTCTGATCTGCTACTAAGAATTTTATAAACAACCTTTGCTCTACCTGGGAATCGAACCTAGAACCTTTACCGTAGCAGTCGCGCTTACCACCACTAGATTATTGAAGCAGTTCAACTCTCTGAAACTGTTTCAATAGCCATTATGTATTCTGGACGCTATATAATATCTCATTTGTTAAGTAATCCTCTTTGTTAGGTAGAGTTTATCTTTATAATGTAGCTCGTCTCTAAGTAAAATGGAATATTAAACGCTTTATATTCGCTCACCACAATGATCAGTTTCATGAATAAGGTTGTGGTTTTCTGCTTTGTAGATTTTCGTTATCATACAAATGTATCAAACTAGGACAAGCCTTTTAATGTCAACTTTTTTTGAGATTATTACTTTATATAATATGCATACTTAATTCTGTCTTACTATAAAAGGACTAGCCCTTGCCCGCGACTTCGTTCCCGTAGAAGTAGAATCTTTCCCCCGTTTTTGCAACATTTTTAATATATACTCAGCTCCTATTGGGCGTAGCGTGATGATACTTAGCCTTCCTTGTTAAACAGGCTATCTAACATTGAATGAATTGTTCAAATCGGACCAGTAATTCCTTAGATAAGCACGTTCAACCAAACAAAGAAACACAAACAAACAAACTCTTCAGTTATATAATATTAGTATAAATTATCAGTAAGCTGCACTTACCAAGGTCAGTCAAATATGCCTTAAAGAGTCGGGCAATAATAGAATTAGTACTCTACTAATTAGCTGCCACAAAACTAAGTTTTCATATTATGTTAACATAGTTATTTTATAACTACGGCCGTTTCGACTGGATAGCTACTAACCGCCAGATTCATTTGAAAATGGATTAAAATCTGTATTCAATTATCTGTCAAGTAATTTAATGCGAACTTACTGGGTACTGATGAAACAGGCCCTGATAAATATCTCCCAGTTCTACTAATGAAATGGCACATAAAAACATTTTCTTTATTTTAAATAGGTAGTGCTGAATCAATGTTTCTATTCGTCTTTCTCTTTACCATACATCTGAATGAAATATGTATAAGTAATACTGAATTACTCGCTATCCATTCAACCGCTAGACGTCTGTTACGCTCCGCGCTTCCTGTCTTAACAGTTTACACATTTGCTCTCCGGTCGTTTCTTGAAGGCAGTGACTAAAGGTATTTATGTTCTTCCGTGTATATTATGTTTTGTAGGAGAAAAGTTAACATAAAAACGTGAACGTTAGTAAGTTATCTGAGTATAATATTTGTTATTTTAATGAAGGAAAAAATCTACTGGCGGGGAGGGTTCGAACCTGTGTCTTCTGGTTAAATACACTAGACGCTATGACCTCTAAGCCACCGTGAGTTCTACCCGCCAGGGGGGCTAGACAAGTTGCATTTTGACATTTGAATCGACAAGCAAACTGTATGTAAATGACATTAGTGACAGCCTGATTTGTCGAAAGCTTGTGTCATTTCCATTAATTTTTTTGGCGATTCGAATGTCAAAATGCAACTTGTCTAGCCTCCTGGTCGAAATCATATTCCTTCATATTCTAAATAATTTACGTCTCAAGATGACGTTAGTGACATATATTTGTATTATTAGTTACTAACTCTCTAACTAACTCGAAATTAGATCGGAAACTAAACTTTTTACAAGTACGTGAAATTCAGTTGTACAAAGGTACGGATTATAACAAAAAGAGAGAAATAGACAAGCTCCTTTAAATTATTGTGTTTGCCTCATTGAACTCGTGGACTCAAGCGCGGCTGCTGAGATTAAGATCTTGGTTTTTAATTTTCTATAAAATTATGTTTCAGGTGTTTAAATTTGTTTAATGTCCAGTGGCAACAGATTCACTCCCTACTACATGTATCCTTAATACACATCGGCGAACTGTGCGGTACATAGGACTTAACATAGTACATATTACACGTGTCAGTAACGTAACTTCAGTGAGCCAACTATATATTTTATATCTACGATCTAAGTCACATCCATTTACTCCTAAGTCTCTGTTACCCCAATCGTACTGTAAGCTGTAAGTGCCACGCAGAAAGAATGATCGCGCGCTAATACTGCTCCAAAATGGTGGATAGCCGAACGGCCATGCAGTTTTATTGAAGCTTTTCGAGAGAATTGACCGGCGGATATGTGGCAAAACTATCGGTGTTTTTGAGATAAAATTGACTCCTTTTTGATAGACCATACTTCAACATCACTGTTTCTCAAAGTTGGGAAGCATGACCCATGACCCCTAGGGGGCTTGCGTTCAGTATTATTTTAATTGTGTGAACATCCTTTTAAATTAATTTGTGTTAAACATTAAAATATATCTACATAAATCAAGACAAGCACTGAAAAAATATTTATGAATATATGAAGTATATTTGGATCAATTAGCAGTAACAATAGAAAACCGAATAACATGTGTTTAACCCTCGAGAGGGTTTGTTTAATTAATTGATTAAAATGGTTTCATTAATTAATTAATTAATTAGCCTATGTAAAACGTTGTTGTAGTGAGTGGTTGCAATATTTGTATTAAACTTTTTGGTTTTTTAGTGAGTAGCGTTCCAAACCTGCATGAGTGCACCAGAAAAGCTGCGGTACGAGGGGAATGGCGACGAATTGTGAAGCGTGCCACCGCCCCTATGTGACGACCACGACCACTCTGTCAAGAGTGTAGCGACTAAGAAGAAAGAAGCGTTCCAAACAAGTTTGAGAAACAATGTCCTACATTGATGTGAAAATGATACGAATGTAAAATTGAGACTGAAATTAGACGGAATGGCATGGTGGGTTTATAGGTGATAAATTTTGACGAGCGCATTCATAGCCAGGTTATGTTTGATGTACAGCTTTTTTTATTTAGTTATTATTAGTATTGCTTATAATTTAGCCTCGCCTTCTACATTTTCCAACATCAAAGAGCTTGTTTATAGATTTTTAACTAGTACTTTTAACGCAGTCGGGTTTTTTGTTTCATTTAATAATTACTTTCATTTCCTGTTTTATTATTATTTTGATGTCCCCAGTATCACTCTCACAGTAAATACGAATCTAACGACGACTCTTAAGCTAAAATCCATCGAGTCGTTCAGGCCGCAAAGCGTGCCAAACAATTATACATACATAGACATACTCTCGAAAAACATTACCCTCCTTCTGGCGCAGTCGGGTTAAATAAATACAAACTTGCTACTACTACTAATACCTATAACAAAATAGTTACAGTCACATAGTTACAAAATCGAATAGCGAGAACCTGGTTCGATTGTTAGGTACAACACAATATTAAATCTATTGCATAGCCCACTAAAGGGTCGTCGTTCCAAAAATACCATCTGTGTTTGTAACGTTTCAGTAACTTTAGGTAACAATGTATAAGTAGCCACAAATTGTTTCCCGTGGCCGTACGCATTGCAGGGAACCTTTCGTCTGGTTCATGGTGACGCCGGGCGTGGAAAAATCAATCCGTAATGCTGTTACATTTTCCGTTTCAGCATTTTGTTATTGTTATATTGTTTAAAAACATTACATAACAAACCAGCACGCCTGTATTCCCCGAAGGGTTAGACAGAGATGTACTAATGTTATCACAGTTCGCACATGTTTGGGGCCCATGGAACAGGGGGCGAGCCTATTGCTATGAACCACGCACCAATCTAAACTTACAGCTGTTACTGAGGCAGCCGCGACAGGACGCAATTGCATCATGAAATCTGTCAAAATAAACATATTTATATTTTCGCAATATCTCGCAAACGGGACGAGTTAGAGTAAAACCTCTCTTCGTGAATTTATTAAAAGACTGTTATACGTAATTAGCAAAACTGATTATATTTATTCAAGTATAAGTATCCGATTCCAATAATAAATAAAATACCTATGAATTTCTACAATATCTTCTGAGTTAATTAAGACGACGATTGTAGTTGTAGTCAATTGTGTAGTTTGAAACGGAGTTCAGGTGTTATTTCAAATTTATCTTAGAATAATTCAATGTTAGTATTTATTTCGTATAAATCTTCCTCTCCCTTGAAATAAAGACACAATGCAGTTGACTAAAGATCTCTGCAACAAAAACGGTATTGATTAGTCAGATCCCTCCGATCCACGCGTAAGCTCATTTATGCTCTATCTATCTATGGCATAGATAGATAGAGCATAAATGAGCATAGATTTTATGCTCCTTTGAGCAACAGAAAATGGTCGCCGTAGCCAAAACTGGCATGGATTCCATCACCACCATAGTTACTTACCCAAAAATCTCGGCACTAGATACACGCGAGATTTTTAATGAAAAAACTTTCTTACATTTCAATTAGTATCCTTTCAAAGACTGTAATTTTCCGACGTTAACGAGTTTAATTTTATCGAAAATTAATTGCGACATCTTCATTGAAAAGTTTTCACTCAACTTTGATACCTTCCTAAATTTTCCTTGGGCGAAACTTTGACAATACAGAGTATCTAGCGAAGAACTCCGGGGGAGGGGAGGGGTTTGGGTGACTGGGTAACTGTTACGTAGAAGTAAATCTTAAGCAAATTTTCTCTCCAATCACCCGTTGAAACCTTCTACTGGATTGGCAAAACATTATTAAGAGAGTTGCCATCTTATTTTGCGCCCAGTTTAATTATACGAAATCAATAAAAGCTGTGAAGACTTGTAATGTTATTGTCGCGTGTGAATTATGTTATTGGACTATTCAGCTTTATATATTGTGTAGTAGATGCAGCAATGCAACTGATATGTCATAATTTGCAAAATAAAATACATAAAATCCATACAAAGAATACAGGCTCGCAGAGGTGTACTTGTGTAACCCACAGTTCGTTGGAATGATCCTATGTAATAGGGAGCGAGCCTAATGCCATTATCCGGACACAAATCCAAACTCAAAGCTGCTACGGGGACTTTTACCCAATAACACTGCCCGACCTGGGAATCGTACCCAGGACCTCTAGCGTAATATAGGATCACTTATCTTCTTTCTAGACTCTTCCCAACCCCAATGTTGGGCTCGGTTTCCAGTCTAACTACATGCGGCTGAATAACAGAATTTTACACGAAGCGACTGCCATCAGACCTCCGTAACCCAATTTCAATACCGTTATGCGAAGGATATATAGATAGACTGGATGTTTTTTGGACTTCTGCCTATCACTAAGGATACAGGTATTCGTGTGACAACCGGGAGCTCTTTTGTTCTCTCGGGGTTTCGATGTGTTAAAATGGTCACCCATCCACAGATTGACCGCGGCAATCGCAGCCTTACCTTGCAGATAGGTTGATCAGCGTAGTTATAACATAACTACGAACCCTTCGACCACCTTAGACTATAGTGAGGCAGTTAAAAAGTTATTTTGCAAGT
Source organism: Acronicta psi (assembly GCA_946251955.1). Taxonomy (NCBI): domain Eukaryota; kingdom Metazoa; phylum Arthropoda; class Insecta; order Lepidoptera; family Noctuidae; genus Acronicta; species Acronicta psi. The sequence goes on along the minus strand of OX276482.1, from coordinate 7,707,562 downwards.
ACCTATTTACTTACTATATATTGAGTATTTATGTATTTTCTTTTATTTTGAGCAACTTTTTACGCAATTTTTTACTTAAATGTCCTAAATTTTTAATTTATACTCCTAGGAATGGAACTTTTTGCAGAGCAAAGGAGTTATACAAAGTTCTACTTTTCATAACAATAGCATCATATTACTTGTAAGTTTCCGTAACTGTCAGTCACACTCGAGTTAACTGCAAGGGTGTATTGTTTCCAATTATTGTGTCAATCTTTTTGCTATTGAGACAACCCTATCGATTATGAGTCGAGTTCTCAAAACAAAACTCGACGTAATACATATAACCGTCAATTTTCGATTTGGGTATAGTGACTGTAAGTTTTATTTTTATTATTAATTTAGATGCTACGAATAATTTAATTTCCATTGATAGGTTTCGTTATTAAAATGAACTCGTATCTGTTCTAGTATAAACCAAATCCGTTGAATACAAATTATCGTTAGGGATTACAAGTTTAAATCGCTTCTATGTGTATGGGCATGAGAGAAGTTGTTCGCCGGCCGCTGCGTGTGTGAGTAAATCACCATTAGTGTGTACATCATTTACAAGCCCAAAAATGTTACTTTCCCGCTTCCTCTCGCGGGCCTCTTGTAAGCGGTAGAGGTGTGTGCGTGAGCCGCCCTATTCCGATAGGTTCGCGAGCCCAATGTATATGTGTAGGTGAACGGTCCGGGCTCGCGTAGCCCCCGCCAGTGGCGAGCCGGCCGTAGCGGCACTACGACGCGCCTACGCCGTAGCAAACGCGCTCGCATCTGTCCCCCTACCCACATCATCGGACAATAGGACCGGCGACGATTCGTGGCGTTTTGTTATTTTTTTGTTAGATGTGAATAAAAGCGACTCTTTGTGACATTTACTCGTAAAAAAGCGGAGACAGTATGCTGAAGGGTCCCCCTTTGTCCTCAAAAGAGACGGTTATTAAGGCGGCACTATGTAATTTTTGAACATTAATTTGCTGAAATGATAGCTTACAAATTGGGACAGTTTAGTCGTGTTGCGGTAGATTGAGCGGGATACGAGGCAGCCGCTGCGGGATTCGATAGTGTATTAATATATAAGCACGAGGAAGCCAGTTTTGGCGTAATATTGTAATGCATGTGACACTAGTGTTGGTGTAACGTAATTAATATTAGACTGTTGTTCACCGAGTGCTGGAATGGAGTTTGTATTTCTACTCTCGCAAATACAAATGTAAGGTAAACAATTATATGTTTTGACACACTTTTCATCTTCTACCATCCTTTTACATTGTGTTTCAAATTTGTTCTTCACTTTTGTTCTTTGTTGTGTGCTTATTCACAAGAACTTAACGTATTTTTATAGGCGGCAATTCAAGAATAGCAGGAATTTTGCCTGGGGTTATGAATTTGGCGCGAGTATTTTGGGATTTGGGACGAAAAGAAAAAGGTACCTATATTACCTACCTACCTATATTATTTATTTTCTTACTGAAGTAATCTTACATATTCTTAGTAAGTACTTTACTGAAGATAAATAAATATTCAATTATTTTTTTCTTATCATCCTAATATGTATCTAATTATTATCTATTTACTATATATTATTTCTATATATTAAATAATATTATAGTAATAAGTAAATCCCGATTGCGGTGGGATACTTCTTTCTTATAAGTTTTATTCCTAGTTTTTTTAATAAATAAAAATACAAATGAATATATAACTATACTAAATTAAATAAACGATTAAATGCGACATGACAACTACCCTGTGAATTTAATCAAAAATATTTTCTGTCGTTATTTGAAGATAACAAACAAACTCGCTTGGAAGTTTAAAATTCTGCTTGAAACCTGAGTACCAAAATGCCTGTCTCGGTACTTAGTTCATAAAGAACTCTACTTTTCTGAAAAATGTGTAATTCGGCGCTCGTTTATGCATTTTGAAGAGTTGTACTTACGAAGTATGAGTTACAACCAATTTAAGAAGATTCAGCATTACGCTAGAATGGAGAATTGATTCTTCTGTAAGACACAGTCATCATAACAACATAATATATATATAAGATGCAATCAGGCCTGTATTCGGAGGGTTAAGCAGAGGTGTACCTACTGATATACACCTACAGGAGACGAGAGTATTGCCATCATTCGAGTCCAAAGCAACTGCCGAGCTGCTACTGAAAATTTCATAAAAACTGAATAATACTTTGCTCAACCCGGGACTCGAACCTGGGACATCACAGCCAGTAGTCGCGCTCCTGCACAAGTGCGACAGCTTTTGCCACTATTCAAACTCAAATGAACACAATGTGCATTACAAATTACCTTACTGTTTAGCGTTGATTCAATAGAAGTTCAATAGAAGGTTGATTTAATAGAAGGCTTCTTCGATAGGCGCCTAATTTGTTGTTGTCCCGCGAGTAAACGATGAACGACTATCAATCAATTAATCAAGTCTACTGGGATTCTCAAGTTGTGCCGTTATAAGAGGAACCAATAAGGAAAGTACTGAACTTACTAAGCTTAATGTTATGTCAATAAAATATTACAGCTAATATAATGAAAGGTTTGCAAACGAAAGTCTTACTTACGCCAGGGGGGCTAGACAAGCTGCATTTTGACATTCAAATCGACAAACAAAATGTATGGAAATGACATAAGCTTTTGACAAATCGGGCTGTCACTAATGGCATTTCCATAAATGTTTGTCGATTCGAATGTCAAAATGCAGCTTGTCTAGCCCCCCTGTGCGTTTTATGTGATATGACGTACTAAGTCTAAATGTATGTAGACATTGGTACATATCCACCTTAAGTCCAGCTCAAAGTCGCTCAGCGATCTATAAAACGTCCTACGCTTGGAGTTTCTTTACAGAGTATCCAACGATTATACCTGGAAAAGATCTGCACTGGCCTAAGAAAGCAAAGAATTTACAATGTTACGTGGAATAATTTATTGGTCATATTTGTCGAAAAGCCAATGGATGATCGTCACATTGTGGTAACAAAGGTTCATTTAAGGGTTATCTTAAAGTGAACGACCTAATTGTTTGCGACAAAGAGTAATAAGTATCTTCCATTGGGTATAAATAATTGTGATTATTTACAAAAGATAATATATAAATTATTATTTTTACAGAAGATAATATAGTAGTTGCCTCATTAGTGCGGTCGTAAGCACGACAGATACGATTGATTGGGTTTCATTCACAGGCCGAGCAAAATGTTGACGTGATGAACGAACCCTATAGAGTAAGTCAATAGGCGTTAGTTTAAAACTGACAGTACGACTTGACTTGATAATTAGTACATCCTAATCGAGGAAAAAGTCAACAAAACCAGATTTGGTTATACTTATTGAATGGAAGATTGTAACTACGCTGATCAACCGATCTACAAGGTTAAGCTACACTTGCCGCGGTCAGTCTGTTGTTGGTTGACTATTCTTAACATATTGAGACCCCTCCGTGCCTCGGAGAGCACGTTAAGCCGTCGGTCCCGGTTGTCATACGAACACGTATGACAATCGTTAGTGGTAGCCAGAAGCCTAAAAAGCCTAACAACCAGTCTTTCCTTAGAATATCGGTATTGCCTAGAAATTGAGTTGCGGAGGTCTGATGGCAGTCGCTCCGTGTAAAATACTGATATTCAGCCGAATCCTGGTTAGACTGGAAGCCGACCCCAACATGGTTGCGAAAAGGCTAGGAGGAAGATTGAATGGAAGATTGGGAGGATAATTAATCAGGGGACTTCTTTAAATTATTTTGGTGCTTGAGGCGTCAGGTTAGGCTCCTCCACGGCTTCGATTTATTAAACCTCTGAATAGAGAAAATTAGCTAAGCATAAGGCTCTACATCAAATTGCATAATAGTGGGAGTTTTATGCATTGAATACACTAGACAAAAAAATACCGAGCAACCCGTGTTGCTTGTAATATCGCGTAACGTTACTGGGCATTGCCAGACTGCAGCCGATAATTTATCATGTCCGCGCCGTTTGATATCCCTGTCATCACCACGAAGCTCTTAGGACAAACGTTGTAAGCTAAGACTTATTTTTTATGGAGTATAAACCAAAAACAATCCTGCATTTTTATTCCATTATACCTAGCTCAATGTATAGTGCAGCTTTGCGCAACTTGTTCATTGTTGTTGATGATGAAGGGAACGTCGTGTTTAAAACGAGTTTCGAACATTTTGTGTTCCGTAAAATCTATTGATTAGAGAGTTAAATAGTTTTCACTCACATTTTGCCATATTTTTTAAACCCCAATGTAAGTTTGTTAAGACCGGTACCCTAACCATGAGTTCTATCGAATGGCTTTCGATAGGTTTTTTACGTATCGAAACGCTGCAATTGCATAGCAGATTTTAGTTCCTTACTTATACACTAGAGGCGCTGCGAAGGTTTTCCATACAAATATTTTACGGCGTCGCTAGCGAGTCTAGTGAGAAAAACTCAGAGAGAGAGACAGGGAGAGAGAGAGAGAGAGAGAGAGAGCGCCAGTTAATACAAAGTCTTATTTATACAGCAATCTAGTCTAGTGCTGCATGCACGGAGAAGTAAAGCTCGAAATGCCGAGCTAATACCCGTAGTAACCTCGCCGGATTGTTACGAAATATTTTGTAAAACTCTTTTAATTTAAGCCTTTTGTTTGCATGTGTGGGCTCTATTTAGTTAGTAGAATAACTAAAACTGAACAATACTCTGATGCTGTTGGTATTTGAAGAATACAAATTCATATTAATTACGAGACTTATTTATTGTTACGTGAATAGCAACCCTTAAAATATTAGTGATAGCTTACGCCAGCCCTTCCCCGATAAATGATTTATCTAACTCTGAAATAATTTTTCATATCGGTCTTGTAGTTTCGGAGGCTTTCCTCTCTATAATATAGGTATAGATTGCTCTCCGAGTCATACTTCAGGTTTATATTCAACTGATTGCTTTTCCCAGATCAATGAGAATGGAAGTATGGATGTAAAACAATTGCTGATTACAATATTTGTGTATATTGAGCAATGGGCAATGCTATGAATATTTTAATCGCTCGTTTGATAAATTCGCGGAAAAGATTCTTTGTAAGGCCGTTTGCCCAACAGATCTATATTTTATTTAGGATTGGCAACATAATATGTAATATCAATATATTCTACGAAGATACCATGCCATCACGCCTGTATTCCCCAAAGGGTTAGTCAGAGTCGTGACTATGGAGTTTCTTGCCGGCTCTTCTCCACAAGTCCCGCTTTTTGGAACCGTGTAACTAGTTTGACTATTCAAAAGTGCCTATTTATATGGTCTTATTGAAATAAAATATTTTGAATTTGAATTTGAACTTGTACCAATGTACACCCAGATTTCTCCGGTATGTTAAGGTCCTATAGGCTCTCTCCAATTACATGAGACCTAAACATAAGGCAAACTGTATGTGTACAATCTTGATGATATGTTTTATAAATATACCTACCATTATTATTTTTAAACAACTCAATCCTTTGAACAATCGATACTATGTCGTTCATGTTTAGTACACCCACGCTTTGTCTACAACTGACGCAGAGAAATAGGCAAAGAATCTTTTACGAGAGTTGAGCTAAGTTTATAACAAAAATCAAAAATCATAACTAAATCAGAAGATCATATCGACAGCTGCACTTTTGTGACTTCGATGTAGGGTTTCTTCTTGCTTATGATTTGCACTGTAATTTTCAATATGATTGATGTTGTAACACTGTGCACTGTTTAAATAGATAAAATATCTTGGGACATTTTTACACAGCACCATCTAGTCCCAAACTAAGCAGAGCTTGTACTATGGGTACTAGACAATGGATATAATACATAATTATATACTTTTTTTTGTAAATACCTATTTATAATATATAAGAAATATCCAGACAAACACAAACACCTAAGTTCATCACATAAATGTTTGTCTTGTGGGAATCGAACCCACGACCTCGTGATCAGCAATCCGGTACTCGAACCACTAGACCACAGACGTCGTCAAATGCGTTGACTGCCTTATTGGCCTAATAGTCGTAAGTGCGACAGCCATGCTAGCAGTCCTGAGTTTGATTTCAGGCAGTGTTTAAACGGGCAAGCCTTCAAAACGGGTAGTAACCCGAAATCCGAGCTGCTACTGAGTATTTTAAAGAAAAACCAAATATAGCTGCTCGACAGGGGAATCGAACCCAGGTACTCTAGCGTAGCAGTCTCGTTTAGAGCCCTTGGATAGACTAATAAGCAGAACATTACATAATTATATAATAATGATATCAGTGTTTTCCTCATGAGTATTACCCAGCAACAAATTGTTATCAACCGCCATCATTACGGAAACTGTAGATCGACACGATCGATACCAAACTTCATCCCGGTACATAATAGACGCAACCAAAACCCACCTTTAACTCCCGTATACACTTGCAACAATTCCCCGTTGTTACGACCAGCGGCAGCGGTGTTGTTTGCAGTACCAGCGATACCGCGATTGACTGGGTTCATTGTTTGACGCGGCGAGCGTAACTCTATTGTGGACGGAAAATGTCATAGCCCACGACAGTGTGTACCCGTCCTATGTTGCGATGTATTGTACGTCACGCAGTTTTATGTCAACTTTGATGTCTCAAAAAATTTTTACTCAATTTCGCTCCATGTCGACAATATTAGTTTGGAGTGACATGTTTTTGAACAGAAAATATACAAAGCAATATTCATGTATTTTAAAATTAACGCTTCGAAAAATGTTGCGAGTTCGATGTATTGTTGTATTACACCGGGTCCTCTGGGAAACTGAACTCAAAACTGCCAAAAAACTCGTGTAAATATACCAGGAAAATTTTCGTAAAACTCGTTTTACTTTTGTAACGGTCAACGTTTATACGGTAGATATATTAAAGTATCATGCATTTGACTAACGAAATAAATATACCTTCTGTAAACTTGAATACAGTGCGTTTTTTATTAGTTTACGTGTAAGTATGTATTTAATTTAATTTATATTTTGGGACAATATAAACAGCACCATCTACTCCCAAATTAAGCACAACTTGTACTATGTGACAAAGACAATGGAAATAGATATAATACATAATACTTTTTTATTTATATATTTACATATACAAGTGCCAAATTCCCTAAATACATAAACCTTTGCCTTCGCCTTTGTACCAAATAATAATAAATAAATAAATACACATAGGTAGGTATTATTGAAAACAGACTAATATTTTTCTGACAATGTCAATATATCTGACACACAGCCTCTGGCCATACCAATAAATAAACACACATAGTGTATGACTTCGTTGAGAATATAAACTAAAATACGAAGTTATTGGTTCAGATAGAACACTTATATTATATGTGACATAAGTCTGTCTGTACTACTGTAAATATAAATATTTTATAAAGTATTCGCGGTTTTACCCGCGATAGCAAATATTTATAGGTATTCATATCTTTTGAATCCGGCAAAATATCGATATGGAACATTCACAAAAATTTTAGTTTAAATTCCTGTTTATAATTATTATGTCTAATTCTAATTGAAGTTCGTTGCCATTTGAGCATATTTGAGACCAACTTTGAGACAGTCCACAGTTTTTTTCAACTATTCTTAATTAAATGTATCATTACCATGATATCGTACAAATAAAAGTGGTATTAAACGTTGGCATTTATTTTGAAATTATAGACAAACAAACACTTTAATTTTACTTAAGGTATACAACAGCTCTACTGGCATATGTTTGGTATTTCAGAACAATAGGCCAGGGCTGGAATTAAGGGAGGGTAACAGGAGCTACTGCCCCGGGGCCTCCACAAAAGAGGGGCCCCCACAATAGATACTTCGAAATAAAAAACCTTTAAATTCCGACCTTCCTGGGGGGTTCTATCAATGAACGCTCCTTAGTACTAACTAAAGCCTATTATCAAGATGTGATTATTTATGTGACCATTTTAATGCAGCTACATGTATTAATACAATAATCATAAATAATAATTCTTCACCCTCTAACAAACACCCTCCTCACAGATATTTAATTCCGAACGAAAACGAACTTGAATAAATTCACAGAAATAGTTCCAATGTTCAATTTGCAGTCTAAAAGCGCGTCCACTCAATTAAATAAAAATTTAACAAGTATTTTATAAGTGAACAGTTTCAGTGAATTTGTTTGAATTGAACCTGTTTGCGAAGTGGCCTATTCTATTGACCTATTCGCTGGACGCTTACTTTACTGTCCTCGAGTCAATAGAGGCTTTAAACGAGATTTTAAATAAAAATGGCTCGTTTCGCAATGATACTTGCGCTATCGTTTGAATATTCTGTTTCGAATTAAATTATTGTACTTTTTACAGCACTATGTTTTAGCAATTTAAAATATTGTAAGTGCGCTTTAATTTCTGCTTTAAAAGTACTTTCCATTAAGCTTATTATGATTGTTCAATGTCAGAATTTAAAAAAAAACTGTTTGTAATTTTATTTTTGTAATCGGGATGGTGGGAGGAGGGTGCGTAAAAAGAGCCTCCACGTGTGACGATACATAATTGATCGTCCGGCGCATCCTGGGCAGTCAGCCTCGATATATCAACATGCTGACTGGCTAATCTTTTTATCGGGGCATGAACTAAATGCCAAATCGTAGACCAGAAGGATGGGCAGCAGCATCCTTTTCTGTGGAACAACACCCCTACTGCGCTCACCAACCCGCCTGCCAAGCGTGGTGAGTACCGGCAATTACCCCTCAAATGACGACACAAACAAATAACCGGCCCCTAGTCCCCGGCGGCCTCGCTGTTCCAGGTTCTGGTAGCAGCCATGGTAGCGGCGAGGCAGGGGGTGCTAAGAATCTCCGGCAGAGATCCAGCTACCAACACAAACGACTTTTGGCCCTGGTAACCTACAACGTACGCACACTGAGGGCAGACGGAAAGATTTTTGAGCTGGAAGAAGAAATAGAAAAGATGCACTGGGATGTCATGGGTCTGTCAGAAGTCCGAAGAGAGGGCGAGGACACGATAACCCTGAGATCTGGCAATCTTTTCTACTACCGGGAGGGCGACCATCAGTCCCAAGGTGGTGTCGGGTTCCTCGTCCGCAGGTCCCTCATCAACAATATCATTACCATCGAAAGTGTGTCGAGCAGGGTTGCATACCTTATACTCAGAATATCTAAGAGGTATTCCTTGAAGGTCATACAGGTGTACGCACCGACCTCGACACACCCAGATGATGAAGTGGAGAGTATGTATGAGGACATCAGTAGGGCCATACATACCACCAAAACACACTTCACAGTTGTTATGGGGGACTTCAACGCAAAGCTGGGCACACGATGCGATGGTGAGCTGAGAGTGGGGCAATTTGGTTATGGGCAACGGAACCCCAGGGGACAGAAGCTGGCCGATTTTCTGGAAAAGGAGGGACTCTTTATGATGAACTCCTTTTTCCAGAAGCCGCTTCACAGGAAGTGGACCTGGATGAGTCCCGATGGTTTTACGAAGAATGAGATAGACTTCATTATGACCAATAAAAGACAAATATTCAATGATGTCTCTGTGATCCACAGGGTGAAAACCGGCAGCGATCACCGAATGGTAAGAGGCACATTGAATATAAATCTCAAAGTTGAGAGGTCCCGTCTAATGAAGTCTACGCTCCGGCCCTCTAGTGCTCATATCCAAAACCCCGGGAGTTTTCAGCTCGAACTCCAAAATCGCTTCGAGTGCCTAGAACATTGCGTTTCTGTGGACGACATAAATAGTAGGTTGGTAGAAACTGTCCAAACGGTTGGGTCTAAGTTCTTTAAGAACCACCGTAAAGGTAGACCAAAAAAGCTCTCCGACCATACCCTCAATCTTATGGCAGAACGACGCGCTATGACGCTCCAGTCTTCTTATGATGCTGAAGCATACAGGCTGCTCAATAAACAAATTTGGAAGTCCTTACGTCACGATATCCGCACCTTTAATACTAACAGTGTTAAAGAGACCATTGAGCGGAACAAGGGCTCCAAAGTTTTCGCAAGAACCATGTCTATTGGGCAAAGTCGTATTATGAAGCTGAAGACTGAAGACGGCAGTGTAGCGTCGACTAAGCCAGAGATTTTGGAAGAAGTCGAGAAGTTCTACCGACAGTTGTATACGAGTACCTCGGCAACTAAACCTACTATTGGCTCGCCAACAGACCCCCGAGCCAAATTAACCCGACACTATACCGAAGATATCCCGGACATCAGCCTGTACGAGATTAGGATGGCCTTGAAACAGCTGAAAAACAACAAGGCGCCGGGTAACGACGGAATTACAACGGAGCTTCTGAAAGCGGGTGGAACACCGATACTTAAAGTCCTTCAGAAGCTATTTAACTCTGTTATACTCGAGGGCACAACGCCAGAGGCATGGAACAGAAGCGTGGTGGTGCTTTTCTTCAAAAAAGGAGATAACACCTTATTGAAGAACTATAGACCCATCTCGCTTCTGAGCCATATCTACAAGTTGTTTTCAAGGGTCATCACGAATCGTCTCGAGCAAAGGTTTGATGACTTCCAGCCTCCCGAACAAGCCGGTTTCCGAAAAGGTTTTAGTACCATAGACCACATCCATACGCTACGGCAGATTATACAGAAAACCGAGGAGTATAACCTGCCACTTTGCTTAGCGTTTGTGGACTATGAGAAAGCCTTCGATTCGATTGAAACTTGGGCGGTGCTGCAATCTCTGCAGCGGTGCCACATTGACTATCGGTATATCGAAGCGTTAAAGTGCTTATACAAAAACGCCAATATGTCGGTCCGAGTACAGGAACAGTGTACGGGAGCAATTCCATTGCAAAGAGGTGTTAGACAGGGGGATGTCATTTCCCCGAAACTGTTCACCACCGCAATGGAAGATGCCTTCAAGCTACTGAAGTGGAAAGGATTCGGCATCAACATCAATGGCGAGTATATCACTCATCTTCGATTTGCCGACGATATCGTAGTCATGGCAGAATCGCTGCAAGAGCTCAGCACAATGCTCAATGACCTCAACAGAGTTTCCCAGCAGGTGGGTCTTAAAATGAACATGGACAAGACGAAAGTCATGTCAAACGCCCATGTCATGCCTATCCAAATATCCGTTGGGAGCTCTGCTCTCGAAGTTGTCGACGAGTATGTCTATCTAGGACAAACCGTCCAGCTAGGTAGGTCCAACTTCGAGAAAGAGGTCACTCGTCGAATCCGACTCGGCTGGGCAGCGTTCGGGAAACTTCGCAATGTCTTTTCGTCATCTATACCACAGTGCCTCAAGACAAAAGTCTTCAACCAGTGTGTGTTACCAGTGATGACATATGGCACAGAGACGTGGTCACTCACTATGGGCCTCATAAGAAAGCTCAAGGTCACTCAGCGAGCTATGGAACGAGCTATGCTTGGTGTTTCTCTACGCGATCAAATCAGAAATGAGGAGATCCGTAGAAGAACCAAAGTGACCGACATAGCTGAAAGGATTAGCAAGCTAAAGTGGCAGTGGGCGGGGCACATAGCTCGTAGAACCGATGGCCGCTGGGGCAGAAAGGTTCTCGAATGGAGACCACGCACCGGAAAGCGCAGCGTGGGACGGCCTCCAACGAGATGGACCGATGACCTGGTAAAGGTCGCTGGAAGTCGCTGGATGCAGGTAGCATGCGTCCGGTCCCTGTGGAAGTCAATGGGGGAGGCCTTTGTTCAGCAGTGGACCTCTTTTGGCTGACATGATGAATCGGGATTACTGATTTTTGCAGCCAATGAAAGAGACTTTTTTCTTTTTTTGAGATTTCAACTCGATCAAAGTTAATTTAAACTCACAGCACGCAATCTATTTTCAATATGAAATTAATTGTAACAAGTATTTCATGGCCCATCTTCTTCTTCGTGTCGATGGTACGATTTTATTTTTCAAATTAGATCTGGTGCGCCCAAAACTTCGCCACCTCCACAGCACCGTCAGTGGCAGCGCAGAGGTCGCTTAGATTGCAGGTTGTGGGGCACAAAGGACAGGATAGGAGGTGCACCATTGTTTGCGGCACAGTTCCACAACCACACCCTGCAGCCGTTTTATCGAGATATCCCCACTTCACCAGGTTTGAATTACACCTCCCCACTTGGGTTCGGAGTCGGTTTAGTGACTTCCAAATGTGCCAAGGAAGATCACATCCCATGGCCCATGAGGGTGTGGTAAGAACTTGTGGCTTGATCATACGAATGTAATTGTATCAAACAATAAAAAACCAAAGTGCTATCAGGCTAACTTCCTAAATTTCGAATAAAGGTTTTTGTTCCCAATTGTGAGTATCGAATATTCGAACCATTCAAATATTTAAACTAGTATTCTAAATTCCAGAAATTGTTTGTTTCTGTTTATGTAAATGTTTTAAATGTATTCTTTTTAACTTTGTTCACAAATATTTTAAGTACTTCTATAAAATTCTCGTGAGGCGGGGCTTGTTACCAAACTCCTCCGAAACAGCTGGTCCGATTTGTATGTTTGTGTGCATACATGGGTAGTGCATGGGTAGGTCTAAGAATCGGCCACAATCTATTTTTCATAATCCTTAATGATAAGGGTGACCCACCCCTATCTGGCAAAACAACTTTTGCCGCGTCAGCTAGCTGTTATATATTTTGAAAATAATGACTTATTGACTTATTTTGTAACGTATACATTTCAGTTCTCTGTTCTGTAATGAATTTATTATATTTTGACCACAGAAAATTCTATTCAATGAACACCTGCATCGGCATCCAGAAAACACGATAAGATTTCATAGCAAAAATTGTTGGAGCATCGTAGCCAATGCCGTGGTCAGGTAGAAGCGCCTTTTACGTGTTACGCTCCAAAGAATGCGATCATTGTACTCTTCGGATGTCACCTCGCACTGCTTCCTACCGATGCTCCCTGAATCGAGAAAATTGAATTGAGTCCATACCTATTCCACTTTTGAAAATGTCTTTTATAAGGTACACGAAATTCTGACTTGTTATTGAGAACCAATAAGTCGAACGTCGAAGATTTGTTTCGAGGATATATTGGATTGTGATTTTCTGGAGTAGTTTAATCGGTTGAGCTGTTGTTAATGAAAGTGTTGTTGTTATAGTGTTCACTGAAAACTTCGTAAATAATATCAATGTCATTTATGCCGATGAAGAATAATAATACCTACATTTCGAATATTTTTATTTCAACCTTACTGCTATAGTATCTTTCCTCTGTGGTTTTAGCTTCCGTTTGGCTTTTATCTTTCAAATGTAATATTAAATCAAAACAAAATCAGAGCGGGCTTAAATGAAAGATTTGAGCCAATTTGTTAGGGGTGCTATTCTAAAATGAATTCCCATGGAATAAAATAAATAACGAACGAACAATCTCTAATAAAATTACCGCCGTAGGAAACAGGGCCAGTTATTAATAAAGATATTATAATTTCCCTCCCGGTTATGAGTGCGGACGGCCAGCCGTTACGCAATTAAAACACATGAAATGGTTTCATGTCCATTGAGATTTGCATACAGATATGTGATTATAGCCAAAATGGCTTTATGTTATGGATATAATGCGTACCAAAAAAATATTACGGCTCGGAATAGGTATACGGAATTTTATTGCTGTAAAATCCGATCTGAAGTTCCGCACCGGTTTTATGATATATTTTTTTATATTCGAAAATAATATATTTTGAATTAGGGTGGAATTTATAGTCATATACTTTTTCTATCACCAGTGTCTAGTATAGTGTATATACAAAAGTACATTTACATAAAATATATAGCAACAAAAACATTGGTCGTTTCAGCTGCAACATCAGAATAGCCTATGACCCAACCTATAAATTGGGAAAAGTGACAGTGAAGTGGGAAATGTGAGGTTATAATTGAATACATTATATAAATAGAGAAATTTTGCTTTCAATACTCCGCTGTTAAGGAGGAATAGTGTATGCTTTTTTAGCATCTAACACGATCTAGCACGAACCATCCCAGTTGCTAGTCAATCGTCATTTGTAGTTTCAAAAATCAGTGTTCGATTCCAGTTTCCAACCAGAGTTCATAAAATCTACCAATGGAATTATTTAATAAAGTGCTCCTATATTTAAGCATTAATGTCCTTAGTAGGTACCTACTTCTTTATTTATAAGATCTTGGACATCGGACGTCCGATAAAGAGGTCAACGTACGCGATGCCAGACATCCTATTTAATAAAGTTGGTCGCCGCCATCCGACTAAGTGATGAACTGCTAGAATAGAATACTGGTGACACAATTGCAGCTCTTAGACTTGTTTTGTTGGGTAGCAAAAAAAACCTACATATAAACAAACTCTTTGTAGATAGACGAAAATGGAAACCTACATAATGCGCATACAATTAAGTAATTTCATTATGAGAGTTACGAAAACTAGCCAGAAAATTCCATTACATGCATTTTTTTTTAGGACGGATGAAGATTACATTCTAGCTCAGGAGCTTTTGAATCTTAACCGGGCTTGGTCCATTACATGCAAGAAACTTGATACATTTAACGTGATACATTTCGCATAGCGTAGAAAAAAAATATGATAATTTTTAAAGAGACTTACCACCAAAATCAGCAAAAATCTGAAACAAATAATAAAAATAAATAAGACTCTTTTTCTGATGGAGACTCACTGATAACAAAAAACGTAGTAATAAATTCAGCAAAGCGTTCCTGGAACCCGTGGCCAGTAAAACAACAGATTTTGAGTATCTGTAATTTGTTAGCTGAAGGGTTAATATACTTAGATATGCTGACATGCAGCCATCTTAATCCGCCAACACACTTCGCTCATAATTCTATCACTCCAAGAATTGAATTATTAGCGTACATAACTGGATTTCGTGTTAGATGGCAGGAGACATCGATCTCGGAGTCAGTTAGTAGGTCAATGCAGCGACAGTAACGGCTTTCAAGCAATCACGGGTCAGACTACACTAATGTCACCAACGGAATCCAATGGGGCAATTTTGGCATTGACGGAATGTAGTTATCTGTGGTTTGTGTGTAAGTAATTTCAAAGTAAAAGTTACGAGACACAGTTAAATAGTAAAGGCCCTAACTCAGAGACACTCAGAGACGTCACTTAACCTTAATGAATCGTTAAGAAACAGTGGCTACTATATCTTGGCCTATTTTTCCATATTTGAATTTATTGTCAGTGTTTTAAGATATACTGGGTCTCATTAGCTAATGTTTCATTAGGTCAAGTGACGTCTCTGAATGCGGCCAAATGCTTTATTTCAATATTAGTTATAATATTTTCAAGGTTTAAAACCGTACTTAAATAATTGTTAGGTAACCAAAAATTTTACAAAACAATATTGCGGGCATTACATTCATATTTACAATGAGTATTTTGTTTATAAACTACAGAAAAAATGGACTACTCGCTAAAAAAACTACTTTCCGTAACACGTAAATGGATATAACTAAACGAGATTAAGTTTCAATGTGTGTTCACTTAAACGATTATTTCCGACAATGGGTGTACAGTTTCCAGGTATTACTGTTACAAGTTATCGCTGCACAATAGAGCAAATGGTTTCCATGAAACGATTTTTGTAAAACGTTTTCATTATAGACTAGGCATAGTATTTTCTCGAGGCCGTCCTACTTACATGGTTTTATTAGTATTGGTATTATAATTGGAATCGTCATGTTGGTATAATCTTTTAAAAATAAAGTTGTACTACATAATGGCTTATAAATACATGTCTCGGGGCGGGTAAATTAAAAACTCCTTTGTTGCCTTCTTAAAAAGGACTATGAAATTCTCTCAGTGAAATTCTCACTAGCAACTCGGAGTTCCGGTTGATGGCGAGTCTCTAGTCTACCTACTAGGCTAAGACCAACGAGGCAGTCTATAGACTCAGGAATAAATACTAAAGGATATTTATCAATCGCCCACGTTTACGAAACCTATTATATTTCCCTCATCCAGTCGGCGTAGGTAGACCAATATGTAATAAATCACAATATTTTTATACCTAAGAACTGACATAAAAATACGTTTCTATCGTAGAGGCTATATCGATATAATGTAACGACAGTTTTGTCTATTTAGCTGGGCAGTTCAATAGGCCAACTATTATAGAAATATATCGAGATAAAGCTGAAATAGACGATTCAGCGATATCAATAATTTTAGTCGACAGTTATTAATAATATACCAATTTGTTTTCGGTAGCTTTTGTTTTTATTTTTAGACCCTATTCTATCGTTTATTGTGTCACCAAGGTCATGTCATCAGAAATTATGAACATAATATGGATTAACATATTATGGGAACCGGAACTAGTCGGAGAAAAGATTAAGATGGATACTTGGACTTTTTTTTTTGAAGAGAAAATTTCTTTAGGCCCGTTGAGCACTTTTTGTGTGAACAAAGAATCATGGAACTCGCGTCATCTTCACCGAACGCTTTCTTCTTGTAGTTTTCACATCTATCGGTAGTACCCAAAGGTCGCCTTAATTTTTTATTTTTTTTTGAATATGTTATTCGTAATAATATATCGTTGGAAAGACTATAATCATCGAAGATAAATAAGAGTATCTATATGATCAGACAGTGCACTGCACATTGAGCTTAAAAGCCTTTTAAAACAGCAATGTATACAGTGGTCAGTTAAAAAAATAAAAGCAACCCCGCTATTTACTCAGTAATTAAAACGCTGGGTGGTCTTTACGACCAGCAGCAGAATGTTCTATTACATTCAGAAAACGTCGCTTAAAAAAATATACAAACTTTTTTTAACGTCTTATTATTTACGTAAATGTACCTCGGTATGAATTATGCATGACTCAAAAGAAGATAATGATGTTGCCAGCAGAAAATATTGAATTACATTTTATGATGTTACTGGCCTTTTTGGTTGACATTATTATGCACTTTTGTGTCTATGTACTCATATATATTTAAATAAGTAGGTCTCATCGCATTTTTACAGTAGGGTACGTACGTAAATAAATTTAAAAGTGTAAAATGTTCATATCTAACTGTTTTGAAATAATGTGGATTTTTTTAACTGAATAATTATCTAAATACATAAAACTTATTCCAACAACTTAAACTTTTCAAACAAAGAGAATCCACCTCTAATTCAAACAAAATAGCCCTAAATCATCATCATTATGTCCATCTACTTAGGTAGGTACTACTTATTGTAAGGAAAAAATACGATAAATAAATTGGACCCAAACGAGTCCGGAATATCTTCAAGCAAAGATGCGAGTAAGCATGAATACAATAAATTTTCATACCACTTAAATAAGCTTTGATCATAAATACACAAAAACCGTGGAAAGGAACCCCGGGGCGATGGTTATCGATCAACTGACCGTGTACAGACCCCTCGCAGGGACGAATGGACGCCCTTTGTAATCAAAACAGTAATCAAACGGCATGAATTGGGAGGAGCGAGCGAAAACTTTATTAGAATTTTAAATACCCCACGTATGAATAGTCCTGCCCTAAATGTTTCGTACTGATTTTTTTATTTAACAAGGGATCAATGGTAACTTTTACCTATTTTGCATGTCTATGAATAAGACCCTCTTTCTAATTTGAATCGAGATAGAGTTTTATTACGCCAACTGTCACATCTAGTGGTTTAAATAATTGACATGAATTTATGATGAGTTATTGTTTGCTTAAATATTTGTTTCTGAAGCAAATATTTCAAATAATACAAGGTTTAATTTTGATTTTGTTTAATTTTTATATATCGTCAGTAAATTAAACAATATTAAAAACAAATCTAGTATCAATGTAATAAATCTCAACATTCGGTAAATTTTCGGTGTTACAAACTCGCTTACGTTACATGTTATTATTTAGGTACTAAGTACTTATTTAGCTATTATTAATCTAATTAAATTAAAATATTTTAATTATCAGTTTAATAGAACTGTCGCTAATCGAACAAAACATTTAGCTCACATCGACCGATGTTTACGTTATCACCAAAATGGCAAAATTGTATATGGTTACAGTTACAGACCGAAACATAATTTTCTTTCTTACTAATAAAGTTATTAAACATTCATTACATTTTATGTTATGATAGGTATTAAAGCTTTCAAGAGCTGTAATACTGATATTACACGGTATAAATATGTAAGTTCATTTTGCTCATATCCAAACGGTGATTACAGTAATTAATCTAACTCGTTATAGTGGCCCGAGTGTATCAAAATCCCCTTTTAGCCATTACAGTCTCACTAAAACCAACATATTCCGTTCATTTTACATTATTATTAAAAAACGCTAAACAAATAATATTATGAAAGTAAATCCTTGTATTAAAAGGAGTGTTCGCGCAGTGTTGTCGCACCCGGCCTTAATCTGGCGACCCGCTTCGTTCGCCAAGCAATTATCTACGTGAAATAGTGTCCGTATTAGGAGCACTTACTTTGTACCGGATTAAACCGGATTACGCTAACTGTAAGTAGCCGTCTGTGCTGGTATTCAGTTGGAAATAACAGTATTAGACGAAACAATCATTTGGCTGTACCCAATGACGACTCTGGCTAAATTGTTTGCAGTAATTTTATTCGGATTGCCAAGTAGTGAAATGGACTTGAATTAAGTCTTCGTATACACGAGCTTGATGGGAATTAAATGTACAGTTATCGCTTGGGAAGCTATCGCTTGAACACATTACTGAAACACACCACTGCGAATAAAACATTAGAAATAAACTCGCAGTAACGACTTCAGGGAAAACACACCGACCATATCCAAGTCATTATTTATACTTTATTACTAACTGTTAATATATTTGTTATTATTATTTACGTTAATTGTACCTACAATCTGCATGTATTAAAGTTATTATTGCATGGAGATTATAAAATTAACGTTAATAATAAAGTTATATGCACTTTTGCGAACAAACGATCTGATCTCAGGCAAGAATCGAACTTGTGTCTTTGTGATCAAGAGACTTTGACGTCACCTTAAGAAATAGATTGTGAAAGACAAATTTGACATTACAGACAGTGGTCTCGAAAGCTTTCCTACCTTAGATGCAGACCCAACTAACACATCACTAGATAATACCATCAATCATGGATGTCACATTTGTTTCGGTGAAAAATAAGCCTTATTGCTATGCCCTATAAATCGTGTTTCGGAAAATATACACTGTGAGTGGGTTTCATAACGATATACCCATATTATGGGCTGTTTGTGGGACAGAAACCTCTACGTAATGGTTCCCACACGGCTCCTTATTTTAAGGATACACGCGATATAGCAAAATGTTTTCGTAAAACAGCTCGCCCGTTTTACTGTATTGACATAGATAATGTACTTTGAAGCCGGTGAGACGGTGGCGGGGATGAAGCTGTGCCCAAGGGAGGTTTTCCTAAAACAAAGCCTTGAAAGCAAGGGAAGATTAGAAACGATATACTCTTACCGTTGGTAAATAACCTAACGGACGTTGCCACGAAAACTTAGATAAATATATCTAGGACAGATACAAAGGACGAGAGAAAAAACATTTCAATTAAGATTGTTTCTTATTTAATAACAGAAAATAAACTTTATAGGGCTTGGCTTGGAAGTATTTTACGGATTAAAGTGTGTGTTTAATGTTATGTGCTTGTCAAGGTAAAATATGTTCATTAACTAAGGAACAGTTTAAATGAAGTCAGGGAAGTGCTGTCTTACTTCATATTCATCAAAATGTTAAAGACAAGTATACGTTTTAAAGTATCATTAATAAATACGTTAACTTAATATTGGATTAGGGTCCTAATTATTTATGATTATGATTATTTATGATTCGAAACAGATAACCATCATACTATATGATTGCTATGTATGATAATGATTTATTTATTTACCCGAAACAGGGTCGGATTATTTATTAAAATATCCTTTTTGATATCAGAATTATTCATCAATAAGTTTTCTGTCTAATCCCGTATGCAAATACGCGAGGATAGTGAAGTCTTCGTAGACCCAAAAATGTAGATGTGGCCGTTTAGCTACTTATCTATGGCTCTCTTGCTTGTTTTGTTTAAAAGCCCTCGACACCATGTGGCGCTGTAAAAACAGACCGACTGGAGCCGTCCCCTCTAATCCAGGACACACAGCCGTTTGTACACCCTTCACTCATTTGCATAAGTCCTGTCCGTCATAAGATGGGTTGTAAAACTTTAATAAGACTTTTTGATGGCAGCTCTCGCAGATTTAATTGGATTATACGGGATTATAATGATTGGCGTGGCGCATAAGTGATTTGATAAAAAAACCTTTTTTTATTTAAATCTTATTTGTAAGTAGCATGTTTGAAAGTCCTTCCATATTTATTTCCGTGTAAAAGGACCACATATTTGAAATTAATAAAATATAAAATTATATGGTCCTTTTATACGTAGCTTCAACCGGGGCTTGGTCTATATGCCAGTGAGTATATCCGTCACGTTCTCTCATTTAAATAATATGTTAATCCATTATGGTTTAGCATTTCAGATGGAGAAACTATAGCTCGTAATGCTTCCTCAAAGTTAGGATCACTAAAATAGGAATACGAGTAAGCTATATTCACATATATAAATTTGTGAACAGTCGTTTGAAGTGGTAACCAGATATAAAAATAGCAAAGTGATTGTACATTTGTACAACTGAATTGAAATTGCCATCGAAACTTTTATTACTTTCTATATATCTAACTCTATTGGGGTAGAGATACAAAAATGGCTACAATTGGCTAAAAAGCGACATCACGCCACAAGTTCATCCAATAAATATTCCTAACTGCCGTTTCGTAAGGAAACAAATGCTCGAAAACACAATGATGGCCGCCGCCAAAATACATACAATATTGCTCAGAACAAGTGAAGCGTGTCCAACATATTCTGTTTGTTGTGAAAATTGTGGGGTTCATGTTTTTCTCATGTTGCGCGTCTTTCTTTGAATGTTGTTTGTTCGGTAATCGCCTTAATCGCTTTTATACTGACTATTTGTTAGAAATGTTTTAACTGACCGGAAAGTGTGGAACACACGGCGAGTTTATTTGTTTATCGCGGCAGGAGTGCTATTGAGTCACGAATACGACCCCGGAAAATGGTCATAAAAACAAGAATGTGACTTTGCTTTCTTGGAGTTTCTTTAACAAAAACTGTTGGATAGCTAAATGTAAGTCCTATTCAATAAATATTACCTGCCTCATTAGTCTAGTGATTGTAGACGCGACATTAGAGTTGCTGGGTTCGATTCCCAAGTCAAGTGTTCGTTAATTCTCAGTTGCAGCTCGAAGTTTTGATTTGTGCCAATGTTAATTGCAATTGGATCGCCACCTACACGGAACCTAAACATACCGACAAATTGTCGCTGTACAAAGGGACACCTCTGCCTAAGGCTACCTTCGGGGAATACAGACTGACCACAGGTCATGAAGAGAGAACAGTGAAAGGAGGTAGATAATTTGAATTGGCTGGCATTTTGTTAGAAATAATAAAATCAGATTTTGTTTTCATGAAAAGTAAATCAATTCATGTATATTGGGAGATGGCAATTTGAATGATATAATTTTTTCAAATTAATGTCATCAATTTTATAACTTCATGAAAACCGAATCGAATTATTTTTTATTTCTAACAAAATGGTAGCCAATTCAAATTATTACATTACTTTTGCGCCTCCATAAACTAAGAAAAAATAAATTAAAGTTCTAGGGGCCATCATTTGTTACATTACATGATCGAAAAATTATTATTAAGAAGAGTACCGTGATATCATATCATAAATTACTTCTTGTATCGAACAAGAAAATTCGCGAACCTAAATTCATGACGAAGTTAATACTTTCTTCCAAGAAAATATAGACGACAAACGATATATTACCCAGGCATTGATAAAGCGCCCTTCGGCAATCCATAATTTCACACAAAATGATTCGCGGGTAACTTGTTCCCACAACATTAATTCGTATAAGTTTCAAGGAGGTACTTTTTTATAACATTTTTGCATGCGGTGACGTAAATAATATTTGAAATACGAATAAGAGGAAAATTTGGCATCCTTTGGGATTCACTCACGAAATATCTTCTTCGTTTTATCTAAGTTTGCAAGTAAAGAAAAATGTCAGCGTTCAGTCGGTCAGCGACGTAACCGAAACGGTACGTTATCTTTATAGGCGGTACCTACGCCTATTATGCTGCTATCGTACTTCCTTAGGGTTTTGTAGATAACTATTATCTATATAACGAAACCCGTAGGTATTAGATGTGTAATATATCTTCTATCGGGCTTAATGAAGAAGACATGGCTTGCTCGGGAAGTTGCTAACCAAAGTTTGCTGATGAAAAATGTCGATCTATTTTTCTCCGTCGTCTGCGTAATTTGGATCATGTGGTTGGTTGCGCGATTGCGCACTGAAGAGATTATAATAAAGTTAGGACAGCCTGAAGGGTCATTAATTTTATACAATATTAGAGTTTGATGGAAAATACTTAGCATGTTTGGTATCTTGGGAATGTTTTGCAGATCTAATTGGATGTTTTTATAATGTTTTGGTGCTCAGTGCAGTTAGATACTATGTACCTTTGAACTAGGGTACCAGACAATTTGATATTAGATAATTATTATGCGAGTACTATGTTATTTTATTTTAAAAAAACATCAAATTTCTTTTAATAATACAATTTTTGTCGTATATTTTTATCAAACATTATCATCACATCTCTTTGCCCGAAAAAGAAACATAGGACAAAAGAATTTGATGAGTATCATATACAGATATATTATTCTTATTTATGTTATTAAATTTAAAAAGAGCGTAATTTACGTTCATGATAGCCTGATAAAGATCGCTGGATTCCGTTGGATGCAGGCGGCATATAACCGGTCCTAGGGAAATTTATGGGGGAGGCCTTTGTTCAGTAGTGGACTTCTGTAGGCTGATAATTATGATGAAACTACGGTCTGAATAACTAAAACACAAAGATTAGTAAATATACAAAACATTTAAAAAACAACGGGCTGAATTCGGAGCAGAAAAAATCCTTTCAAGAGAAGCCTTCCTACTTTGCCTAACATGCCGTAGAGAATTGGGAATAACAACTTAGAAGAACACTTCGTTACGAACAAAATGCGAAGGCAAACGATCTCAGTGACAGAGCCCTGAAATGAAATTTGTAAAGGAAAATCTGCATTCATTTAAATTTTTACTGTTGAGAAGATTTTCTTGATTAATGAAGTACAATGCGTTCTCTGTTATATCACAAAAAATATTGTCATTTGCAAATGGAATTGCCGTGTTTCGGCGCGAGTGTATTGTAAGTGGAAAAATGGATTAAAAGTAAAAATGGAGGGCACAAGAGCTCGAGGTAGACCACCTGCTAAGTGGAGTGATCAAATACTCAAGGCCACCAATTTAACACTCCAAAAGGCAATCCACTCTGCGGGTGACCGGGCCGGTTGGAGAGCGTGCTGTCGTCCTAGAAGACATAGTGGTCACGATCCTCAGCATTTAGGGACCGACGAGATGGATGGATGGATGGTATTGTAAGTTTAGCTTTTGTACCTACATTTTATCATGTAGTATCTTTGAAAAGAGTACGTAATAAAGTTTTTTTATCGTAAATTCGATTACCTAATTAGCCTAGGGGTCCTAAACGAGACTGCTATGCTTGTTTTCGATTTCCAGGACAAGCAGTGTTGGCCATAGGCTCGCCCCCTATTACACGGGTGAAAGTATAATACATTGGTACAATTCAGCTTAACCCTTCGGGGAATACCAGCATGAAGGTTTGTTTCCTAAATTCAATTGTATCAGGCTGTAGACAAGTAGCTGATATACTCAAAGTTTTTCTGTACATTTAATAATAATCGTGGGGCTCGTGGCCAAGTTGTACCAACGCTGATCAACCGATCTGCAAGGTTAAGCTACACTTGCCGCGGTCAGTCTGTAGATGGGTGACCATTCTTAATATATCGAGACCCCTCCGTGCCTCGTAGAGCACGTAAAGCCGTCGGTCCCGGTTGTCATACGAACATCTATGACAATCGTTAGTGGTAGTCAGAACCACCTAAAAAGCATGACAATCAGTCTTTCCATCGAATATCGGTATTGCCCAGAAATTGGGTGGCGGAGGTCTGATGGCAGTCGCTTCGTGTAAAATACTGATATTCAGCCGCATCCTGGTTAGACTGGAAGCCGACCCCAACATGGTTGGGAAAAGGCTAGGAAGAAGAAGAAGACATTTAATAATAATAATTAATCGATATCAATTGTGTATTTGTTCAATTTCATAAAATGTATAAATGTCATTACATAAATAAGTTTCGTATTTTAAAATAAGACTGAAATGATCCTCCCTATTGAAGATTACACAGTTATTCTTTTTAATAATTGTAATCCAAATAATCTTCATCCTCCTCCGGCAATTTCAAATTTCAATCAGAAACAAATTATTTACTCAACTCGAGTGATACAAAGCTCAACGCAGCTACTATACAGCCACGGTTTTCAATAAGAAACTTATTTGTCGGAGATTGGCCTACATCAGGGATTTAACTGAATGCAGAGGGTATTTCGCTCTCAGGTTGGACGTAGAGGCATTTAGGAAATTTGCATACGATACTATCGGGAGCGAATCTAACGAAGAAACTTTCGGGACTCTATTATGTTAATGTACGCTCAGCCTAATTATGTTTCGAAGGTTCCCGAACCTTCTATATTGAATTTATATTGATTGTTTGGATTAATTTTAATTAGAAGAGATTTTATCATAGGATTAAGAGATTTTGCTATCGTTTATGTTTTCTATTCGGAAAAGCGATTAAATATAAAATTATATCTACATAAAAAAACTTAAAAGAGTGTAACTTTAAACAATATTTTTATTATTTAGGTCTAAGGTTCTAATAAGGGGCGAGGCTATCGCCATCAACCGGGCTAATGAAAATTTCACAAATTAAAAATTTAGGAAACCCCCGACACGAAATGTAATTTTCCATTTTGTGGTGGCGGCCATTTTGGATTTGAAATTTATCATAGTATTCTCCTAGTGTGATAGTGGATTTGTGAAAAATATGTCATTCGCTATTTTGTAGCGGCGGCCATCTTGGACCGATTTTTTCATAAAACATTGCTAAGAACACTCCCGACTAATTCACCTTTCAAATAAAAAAATCAAAATCAAAATCGGTTCATCCATTCGGGAGCTACGATGCCACAGACAGACACACACACACACAGACACGTCAAACTTATAACACCCCGTCGTTTTACTAAAAAAACTAATAACACATTGATAGAACTGGGTATCGCACTCAGACCCTCTTCCGTACAGTCATGGTTACGACCAATAATCAAACGACTAGGGTAATGAAGCAGCCAACATTATAAAAATAATAACTGCCACACACAGTCACTCACATTTTCTAATATAAACGATTATGAACAGATTGATAGTACATCATTCAATTGTTTATAGACTGCCTCGTTGGTCTAGTGGTCCCAAGCGCGACTGCTACGCTAGAGGTCCTGGGTTCGATTCCCGGGTCGAGCAAAGTGTTGGGTTTTCTGTGAAATTCCCAATAATAGCTCGGAGTCTGGATTTGTGCCCGGTTGATGGCAATAGGCTCGCCCCCTATTACATGGGACCTAAAACATACCGGCGAAATGTGGGCGTATATAAGTACGCCTCTGCCTACCTCTATGAGGAATACAGGCGTGATGGTATGATTGTTTATAGAACCTTTGTTATGGGGCGGTTGAGTTACGTCAATTTTGCTATTATTGCTGTACCTACATTAAACCAGAAATTCGTAATCTGATAATTAAACAATTGAAAACCCCAACACAATAAGCTTATATCTATTTTGGAATGATTAAATCATGTTGATTTAATCATTTAGTAGCTTTAGCTTTAGCTAGTAAATTATTAAGCAAATAATATTCGAAGTCGCATTTCACGCTGCTTAGTATTCAGGAAACATGGTGCAGAGCTCGCGCAGGCTATTCAGCAAACAACTGGCTTTTATTGTACTACCCACTTATATGTAATAAAATTATATGGCTAGGGGGTCAATATACGCTGGTAGGTATAGTATACGTTCCATTTAATGATGTCGAGTAAATGGTAAAGCTGCGCTTAATTGGCAATGGAATGCGCTTTTTATTATCTAGTAATTTTTTTTAATTACCTGTATTCAAGCAGCGTAGGTGTACGCTCAATCAATGGGTTGGATTCCCGGTCGAGCAAAGTGCGCTCTAACCTTTTTTTGGGTCGGAGAAAATGCCTGTGCGCATACCACACCGTCGAGAACAGAATGTGGTTATGTAGAGCTCGCAACCACTATAAATCTCCACCTGTGCCTTCGTTGTTAATGGAAGTCCCACGAGAACTTATGAACTAAGTATTACTTTGTAGTAATAGAACTAAAAGAATTAAAAAGGCCTTACAGGACCATACCGATATGAAACGCATAGAGGAGTGGAACAACAGCCTAGGGTTAGAACACTCATGACGTTTCCTCGGCTGCAGCACCACAAGAGTCTCAAAATTCGTTCTGAGCAACAGAAGGGACAAAGCCCGAGCTGTCATTGGAGCTCTTACACGGCACTACACCGCAAATGACATGCTCCATAAAATGAAGCTAACTTTGAATAACGACTGGAGAACCTTTGGTGAATTCAAGGAAACTATGCAGAACATCCTGTGCGATTGTGACGTCCTGGCGACGAAACGGATGAGTCTTCTCGGCAACGGGTACCCTAAGCCGGAAGATTTTAGGTTTCTTCCTCTCAGTGGGTTAGCCGCCTTCGTGAACCACGTTTTTAAAGAGTAAGGAATATATGGTAATGGGGACAACACAAAAGATCCCATTAGGTCGAAGTGTTGCTGGTTGTACCAGCCCCCATAGTAAGATAAGATAAGATAAGTATTACTTTTGCGACCCTTCCAGCGGCAGCCCGGACTTGGGCTTCTTTCTGTTACGGTGATTATCATCACCACCTATGTCCGACCCACTTGAAGTGCACCTTAACCTAACCCTTCGGAAATACAGACGTGATGGTATGTCAAGTTACGTAATATTAAAATTAAAAACTAATACCCATTCAGAAAGAAGGATTATAGTTTCACAAATTTAATATTTCGTTTCCATAGAATTACTAGTTAAAACGAAGATCCGAGAGCTCACGATGCATAATTAAAATATGTGGCTTAAATATTCTCGTTTAAAATGTTAACAGCATTGCAATTAACCAATCAGATGTAAAATTTATTAACCAACACACACACATTCGACTACACATTCAAATAACACATGTACTTGTACACGCATACCTACAATTACATACATAAAAATGATATACCTAAATGTATATATCATATAAACTGCGAAACGACACAGTTTTTAATCGGATTGAAGAATTTAAAACAAACGACAACTATCATAAAGTCAAGTTTCCAACTCAACTTACTTTTAACGAGACAAGATGAATATATTTCAAGAATGTTCGCTTCGCTTTGCCTCATCTGCGGTTGCCGTTGAATAATGGTCGGCATTAATAAACAGGAATGGTTTGCTCCACAAAGTTGAAGTTAGACCGTATAAGAGGATATAATTAATTACCGTCTATAAGTACAAGTAGACAGAAACTATCACTTAGGATTGAGTAGGATTGTGACGTGCGGAAGGTGCACCCATCTCATCTGTCGCGATTTATGGGCACCATACGTTATGTAATGAATTATGTTGCTTACTGTGACATGTTTGTGTGAGTGCCGCATATGCTTGTTACTGTTACGTCACTCGTTCCTGTTGTCACGCAAATTAGCTATCCGGGGCCCAGCATGGAAATGATAATTAGAAACATGACTAGCCTGTATTTCCCGAATGATTAGGCAGAGGTGTACAGTTCAGTAGATTAAAATTATTTAAAACGACAGCCTACGATTTGAGCTTTCGTTTTTATTTATTACCTTCCAATATTTTTCTTTCTCGGATTTTTACGACCGGGCTAAAGTTAGCTCGTGCCAACTTCAACTCGGACAATAAGTTTGGCGAGAACTGTACTAATGTAAACCCACAGTTCACCGTTACGTTTAGGTCCGATGGGGGCAAGGCACAAATTCAAAACTCCGAGCTGTTACTAAGAATTAAATAGAAAAAAATACTGTCCGACTCAGGGTCGAACTAAGAACCTCGGGTTTGGCAATAGACCATACCATCAGTCTTGCCTACGGATATTTTAGTCTGCGTGGAACTAGTTGGCCGTGCCTTAGGTATGTGAGCGGTGAGACGCGCCGGGGCGGGGCGCTTGTTTTTGTTTACAATAACCCGCCGCCACACCCCCGACCCAACCTTAGGACTCACGGCCAACTAGTTCCGCGCGGACTATAAGCTACCGAGGCTCTTAGGTATTGAAATTTGTTCATGATTATTATTTATACTTATATGTGTAGACGCAGATAACATCACTGGGAAAGTGATTACTGGAGTAATACCTACATACCTATAGTATGAATCCTCTCATAGTAACTAGTCACTAAAGCTTAGTAACTAATATGAAGGTGATTGTATTTGTAACTAGCTGACCCGACAGACTTCGTCCTGTCAAAAAAATTTGTAATGTGGCAGTGTTTTGTTCCTACCTTTTTTATATTCATTGCAAAAAATTATCCTGAACAGAACCGTCACCCTGGTAATAATTCGGTGTGAATTAAAAATAATTAAATAAAACACTTTAAGCATTTAAAAGTAAGTAATTTTAATCATGTAAATCATAATTATTAACAAAAAAAAATCAGTTCTATTTTCATTGTAGTGCTTTGTGATAAACGATATTTTATATTTTGTGACTATTCAATTTGGTCGGGTCCGCGATCACTTTTTTTTAGTTTCGGAACGCGACATTAAATCCTCCAACGACGTATTCTGTGCTCCAACGCACACACGCACACTGTTTTGATAGATATGATTGAATTTGAACTTTGTATAGCGGTAAGAAAGTGCAAATTTACTTTTTGACGTTAGAAACACACCTACATTTCTTAGATAACAGTGAGTGCTTGTAATTTGATATGAACTTTATACAATAGCAATAAAGCTCAAATTGATTCTACGTTTTAGTTAGAAAACGTTTGTATGTGAAAAAGAAAAGGGCTATTTTTAGGGTTTTCCCGGCAACTATTCGATTTTTTCTCGCCGTAAGAACCATCGTTGGACTTAAACGAACATTTAAAAAAATTATTGGCCAAATTGGTCCAGGCGTTGTTGAGTTATGCGCTTACCAACACATTTTGCGATTCATTTTTATATTATAGAAGATTAATTAACGTAATAGGAAGAAGCATTATCTACATAATTATCTGAACAAACCTATAAGTGTGTATCGATATTATCTACGTTGCTCAGTATCAGTGATGTGAGATGAATCGCATTGAAAAGATACAGAATTGTACAATAACGCAGCCGACAGGCAGACGCAGGTTCGAATCTTGCCTGAGATATTATTTTTCTTTCACAAAAAAGTATATTTTCCAAGTAATTCTATCCTTATAACATTTATTAAAGCAATAAAATAACTAAGAAGGTACTCGTGACTAGGTAGGTCCAATTCAAAGCACCTATGTCACACCTATACACTCAATAAAATTCTCTGAAATTTCATTACAAACAAACAAACAAACAAATCTTTCCTCTTTATAATATTAGTATAGATTATTATAGTATAGATTGATGTCGACAAAACTTTGCAAGCTGAATAAAGTAAGGGAAATAATAGCGTACAGCTGTTATTAGCATATTATATATATATTATTATTATTATAACATTTTCAGTAGCTACCATGAGAACGGATTTGTGACTGGTTACCGGTAATAAGTAATACGCTTATGACATGGGATCTAACGACAAACTGATGAACTGTAGTAGCCGTAGCCTCCTATGATGACGAATCGATCGAATTTTAGGACATAAATTATACCTACCTAAGTATCTAAGTCTTCTTCATCTACAAAACTTATGATTTATAGTTCTAAAGCCTTAGACTAGAAATAATTCAATTAGGCTTACTGCGTTGAAAACCGAGACCCTAACTTAGGTTCAGGAGTCATAAGGGTTCTTGTGACCCTAAAATGCTTACTACTCCTTAGGCTAAAATATGGTAACTATAGTCGAGAATATAAGTGTCTGTGTATATATATCTGTTTGTGTTTGTCTGTTATTATTTCGTACCTAAACCGTGAATGGAGATCATTGAATACTAAAGATAAGCCCATCCGAACATTTAACAGATGCGTTCGCCATACATAAAAATACTAACGCCATCTTTGTTAATATCGCATGGCATTTGTTTTCTTAGCCGATCGTGGAGTTCACTTAGCACTTCGGTTTAGAGAAGACCATTTTGGGACCAAGTTGTGTCCAATGTCATAGTGACATGTGTTATTATAAACTACCATATGTCTCAAAATAATAAATAGTACCTCAAACTCCATTGAGATTGTAAGTACAAACGCATTCCGTCGGTCGAATACCTTATTATAATCATTAACTCTTTCGTCAGGCAATCCCTTCTAATACGTTTCGTTCTTCCCTTCCTCTCCCTCACCTATAATTCTGTCTCATTCTCACAATGTTGTCACTTTATTAATCATACATTCATACATAAGCATTAGCAGTAGATACCTGTGTATAGTTACTATAGTTTATCAAACGTGTCAGGTTATACCAGAGTAAACTAATCTCCGGTTACAGAGAATTCACCGTTGTTACCTACACAAGGCTACGATTTTGAATTTTGCAACACAACACTCGAAATAACTTCACATTCTCAGAACTAAACGAGGAATATCGTCCTTGCATCGAAACTTCTAAACACATAAACTATTACAATTTACTAAGGTATATTACTTTCTAACTCTTGTATGGGTCTGAATGTTGGGCTACAAAAGGGATGCATGAAAGGCAATTGCATGCAGCTGAGATGAGAATGCTACGCGGAATGTGTGGAGTTACAAGAATGGACAGGGTCAGGAATGAGTATATAAGAGGTAGTTTAAAAGTAGCACCGCTTACTGAAAAGTTGTGCAGTAACCGCTAAGCGTGGAATGGACATGTGATGCGTAGAAGTGAAGAGCATGTTACCAAAAAGGTTTTAAGCATGAATGTGGATAGATATAAGGCAAGAGGAAGACCAAAGAAAAGATGGATGGACTGTGTGAGAAAGGATATTATGACCACAAAAGAAGTGAATAATGAGATGACGGCTAATAGAGATGTATGGAAGAAAAAGACATACTGCAACCGACCCCAAGTGAATAGGGATAAGGACAGGAGGATGATGATGATTACGTTCTAACTCTAAGGAAAAAAATGTATCATAATACTATCAGACTTTTCCTGGCTATATTGGGTTTCCAGTTAAACCAGAAGCGGCTGAATATAATAACTTTTCTATACTCTGCCTGATGGTAAGCAGGTGCGATAGATGATGGCGCACGCTTACCCAGTTCACCCCCAAAAACCAGTCCTCTCGAGTTTTGAAGACTATTGATTTTATAAATCATGTATTTTACATGAATTGACTCCCATCAAACTTCCCCAACTCAATTTCTGGCCAACACTGCTTTGTATAGGATGAACTTGACGATATAATATTTTTTTAGGTAGTATTTTGGGATTCCGACTATTACTGATTGTAATTCGTTTATAAACCAGGGCCGGCTCAACGTACTTTCCAAGTCTCGATATCAAGAATGGTCACCCATCCGTAGCCTAACCGCGGTAAGCTTAAAGTGTAGATCAATTAATCAGCGTGGTAATTATGTAACCCTAGATTCCTGTTCCAATCTGTTACTGAATTTATGCAAATTAATAAAATAGTTCACAGACAAGCGCGGCGTAGCTCCGGGCTACGCGGCGACCTAATTGAAGTGGCCGACTGCAATCCGACGATGAAGAGGAATTCTGTTTGCATTTAGAAAATCAAACCTAGGTTGATTTGTAGCAAATTCATTATATTGATTTTTACTGTTAATTTTTAAACAAATATACGATACAAATTATTACACAATACACACATTCAAGAGAGGTAGGGCACAGCCATTTATGGCTCAAATCTGGGGCAGCCTATCTGGGGAACTACCTCCACCTTACAGAAAACTGCAGCCTAATAATACACTTTATTGTGTGTTGTGCTCCTGCGGTGAGTAAGGTTGCCAGAGCTCCTTCTGAAGATGCGCTGCGCTGGCAGCAAGAGGAATATTCCTTCAAACTGTCGGCCCAGTGAATCCTCCATAAACCTCTAAGAGGTTTTTAGGTTTGGCAACTCGCGAGTGATACCCCTGATGTTGCAAGCGGCCATAGGCTACGGTAACCGCTTACCATCAAGCGGGCCGTATGCATGTTTGCCACCTTAGTGGTATAAACAAAAACATATATTATCACGGCAGGTAGAGGTGTAATTTTACTACCACAGTTGGCCGGTATGATTTTGTATTTCTGTAAAATTATAAATTGTATTTTATTAAAACATATTTTGTTTGTTTATTAATTTATAATAAATAATTTATAATATAATAGCCTTCTATGCTATAAATACCGGTAGGTTAAATGCAAAAAAAATCACATTATTTCCTTTCACATTTTGTAAATAATTTCAATCGTAAAGAAAGAAAGGAAATTGTTTCTTTGAAATTTTTCACAATGAAATCCTTACTAACATTTTTTCATACTCAGTCATGCTTTAGGCTTTTCATCAGCAATAATTTCCGTAAAATTGTGTTGCCAGTATATAAAATAAATAAAAATGTATTTCATTTGAAACCATTTCTACAGAAACGGTTTCATAATCGTCGCATTATATTGTACATAGCCACGCTACTGCAGTTTTTAAGTGCCCTTAGCACGTAACGTAACAAAGTGTACCATTATGTACCTAATTACATTAGCCTACTTAATGTCCCAAGTTTGACCCAGTCTTAAGCGGCACAAATATGACTTACTTATACTTATACTTCAACAATGTATTGATTTATGCTTTCAAAATAGAAAATTTGCAAGTAGTTTATCTCTCATATCAGAGAGAAAAATATTGATGTTCATACAGAACACTACACGTATTAAAGAACTTGAATTATGATACTTTCCTTCACTTTTAAGGGTGGACTTGACAAATTTCTTTGTTCAGTGTCTCTGGTCAAAGAGATTGACGCAATAAATAACGATATCCAATATAATTATGGTCTCAAAAAGACAAAAAAAAGAATAAATATATTTTAAAGTGTCATAATTAATATATAGGTTAATCAAGCATCTTGGAAACAAAGTCTTTTTAGCCTTATCAAAACTCAATTTGAAAGAAATACCAGAACAAAGTATCGGACAGAAAGTATCCCGCAAAAAAGTCCAAAAGGAATTTTATTCCATTTATAAAGGCCACTATGAATAAGCTACTATGAAGCCTGTATAAAATAATTAAATAGTTGCAGCAAGAACATTCTCAGCTCAAATAAAAAGTACAAGGAAGTCTCAATTTGTTCAGCTTTGCACCGAGGTGGCATTTAAATAGCGTAATTATTTTTATACCGCAGCCTTCATTTGTCATGGGGCGGTCGTAAGCAGGTCCAGTGTTGTTGTGTTGTGTCCAGGTTCCGTGCCCACAGTTTTTGCTACCGATCATTATCAACGCTTATTTACTCATTAATTTATCACTGTCCAACAAATTATCTTGTAGGGGATCGATGACCCTATTTGTGGGTTTTTAAAACTCGGAAATACAAAAAATAAATAAAGAAAGTAAAATTTAAATGTTACAGCAATTCTAATACAGATTTCATTTGGTATTGATTAGAAATATTTGGGGGTAAATAGTGGAATTATTTGTCAAATACTTTAATGACGATAACGAAAAATGAATCATCAATCTAAACTATGTAGTCCTATAAACATCTTTATATAACAATAGTTGCACTTACCCATATTAACAAATTTACATTTTGAAATATTCTGCAAGTACTTGTATACAGTAAAAGGCTTTCGTTTGATCAAATTGGCGTAATTTAATATCACAAATGACACTGAATGAAACACGCTTACGGCAAAATTCAGCCATCAATGGGATTTGGTGCAGTAAATGCGGCGTCATGTCCAAGCTCACAGTTCAAACGTTATCTACCTATTCACATACTCACCCGACGGGCCATCCAATTGGTTTTACATTTCAACGTATTATCTCCATCGCTTTTATAATAGAATTGCAAATTTAAACCCTTTATAAGCGCTCTGCATTCGGGAACACAAATTTGCTTTTACGTTCATTTGCATTGTTGTGTCACAGTTGTGGTGACTTCCGAAACGCCTAGTTGTGCAAATGGCAGGTTATTAATACGTGCACACTGCCTCTTGCCTTACATTAAGCTACGGCTTCTAATTTCCGTTTTATTGGGCGTACGTAGCATTGTTTTTATGTCTAATTTATTGAGCGGCACCCCTATTATAATTACTGCCGGCGCTTAATTAAACAAGCTTCGTATATTTCGACGCGTATGTACTTTTGTAATCGTTTATCATAGGATATAATGAAGTCGATGTTGAAACTGTATGAAGGTTTCAACAAAGTAAATGAAACAGGTGCAAATACATTATTGTTTTTGGTTTAGTTGGGTACTATAGGCCTCAATTATAATGTAGATTCATAGACCATTAAACCTACTTTGTACTTTATCATCAATCCATTTACTGTTTCACTGTGGTTAGGCTAAAGTTCAAACTGACACAGTGCGGCTGAAATTGCCTCTCATTTTGCAAGATATTGTATAATATGCACTTTGGTTGCGCAGAGTGCCATGAGTTCAATTCTTGAGACAATTATTTGTTTATTTATAAGTTAAGTTGTTATATGACCAGCAATAATCCAAAATTGTGTTGTCAGCACCATGTTTCCAGAAACAGAAAAATGGTGCTGCAACAATACTGTTTATTGTTTTGTGGTTTACAACAAAAAGATACGCTCCCTAGTAATTAAAGTTTAAAATACTAAACGATAAATTAATACGAATGGAGCAAAATACCTCTTTTAAATGAAAAGACCTTTATTTTGACACTATATTATATAAAGTGAACGAAACAATAATTTTTCAGAAAACCCGCTTCAAGATTAAAACCGAGATTTGAATTCCTGAAAAGGAATTTAGGAACATTTACATTTGAACGCCGAAGGGTGCGACGGATTACAGGCGCTTATGAACATTTCTATTCACGTTATGACGGTACCCAGCATAAAACTGTTAACTCGGTGTCCTATTCTGAGATAAATTCTATTATTGAGACTCTTTCAAAGAGACAGGATACCTATAGAAAGAAGTGAAGACTGTAAGTGTCCTGATATAAAAAGGAAAAGCATTGAACTGGGAAATGATCAAGCTTTAAGGAATTTCAAGCCCTTTGTAATGGGTGTCAGACTTTCTACTTTCCGAGTTATTTTATCTACTAAAAAGTATCTAATGTCTTTGAGAATTGTGTTCATTTTACTGTTGTTCTTCTATAAAGAGTGCTAATCACTCAGTTATCACTAGAAGGCCGGGCCGGTTCAATAACACTGAATTATTTATAGTAGGTACCTGTGTAATTCGCTATAGGGAGTTTTAAGTGATTCTATAGATTGAAATAAGGAAGATCGAGAAATACAGACAATCTATTGAATAATATTTAATTTAAGACAGCGCTATTAAAATAAATAAATTTATTTTAAGTAACCGACTCCAAATTAATATCCGATACTTATATCTGCAAATAGTAATATATAATATAATAATATTTTTTAAGATTCACTCGTATAAAGCGTTTTTAATCACCTTCAACAATATTCCTATTCATCAGATAGTCTCGTGATAACATAGGTAGGTACTAACTACCTAATTGAAATTGTTATTTTTGTTTTAAAAATTCATTTATCCAAAATTCCATCTTCAGATTACCTGATAAAGTTAATTTATTTTCGAGCATCAAAATACACAAAGTGCGTACACACGACAGAAAAAACAACGTAATTCTGTACAATATTCACGCTACCCAACGGAGCAAAAACAAAGGACAAATCATATAACGCAAACGTATATGTATTCAGTAAGTGTAAAGCAGAATCGACCTCTCGTAAGTGGGGCAATACATTCAGCCACCCTTTCCGACATGTGTGGAGACCATAAATTACATCGCGCACCTGTAAGTGCTAGATCATGCCTAGATAAAGAAATGTATATGGAACTAATTTATGATTTTGTTATATGAGCTTTGGGATTATCGGTACGGAGCTGTGAGTATTTGTAAAGGTTTTGCGGAGAATGGACCCTTTTTTTCTATGAGACGTGAAAAAGGTCATGGCCTAAAAATGACAACCAGTCTGTTAAGTTAATAATGTCTTAGTAATTTTTAGGTGGATGAAATGACACAACAATGTTATAAGTAAAAGTGACGTTTATTATAGTAAAATTTAAGGATTAATTTGTTTATTGGATAATCCAATTAGAGAAGACAAATGTGTTGTAGTTGTTCGCGTAGAATCGTTGTTTATATATGTACGAGTGAGCAAGTATGTATTTACGTGTGCATGTGTGAGTATCGCAAATAAACTATAATCAACAGACTAAACACCTCTTGCTATGCATGTAAATTTGTGTACTACAATAGTTTACAAAAGTTAATAAATTAAATCTCTATTTTAATTGGTTTAAAAGCATACCTATCTGCATTTTTCTATATTAGAATGGCATAAAGAAGCTTTTCGCTTTTCGAATAAGCAGTATAAAACTGATTTATGCTTTGTATGCACTTTGGGATTAAGTTCAAAATTTATGGGTATACGTTTGATCTAATAGGATTAATTAAACAAATTGTTAATTTGTAATCGGATGGGTACCAAGTCTTTCGTAGTGGGATTATATTGATCTAATAACGGAGGCAGTGTTTTGATAAAACACTACTCTTTACATTGTTGTTTTGTTTTGCATGCTCAAAGACTAAAAATGAATGCATTTTCGAATGTCATTAAATAGAACATTTTATTATATTTAAAAAGTACAAGTTTACGAAGGACGTGTTTAGTCTATCGAAGAAAAACAGAATATTATGTAGGTCCTACCCCGTTCAATTTCAGGAAGGGGGACGAATTACGAAATGGTGTTATTCAATTCAGTGGTTTGAAAACCTACATATATACTCGTATATCTATTATCGTAATAAACATCACATTACATTACATATAAACACGAATGTATCATCGAAAGAAAGGGCAGAGGTAAACTATAGCTATGAATAAATCCCTTAGAACAAGTAGGTTTTTTCAATGTTCATTTAACAATTTAAGTAAGAAATACACGTCAGAAATCAGTATATTAACAATGTGTGGTAATTAAGAGTATTTTACAGGTATTAATTAACTGTAAATTATTACTTCGATCAACTTATTAATGAGTACTTACTACCGTTCATACGTTAATAGCTCCCAATTACTTTTTAATAACTCAGTATCGAGGGACTTAATGAAGCCTGACGGTTTATTTGAATCATTGAGAGTAATATTGTGCGCGTACATCAATACAGTTCAATCATTTAATTATTTTAAACGTTATGGTTTTGCATTTGACGACGTCTGTGGTTCGAGTACGGGATTGCTGATCACGACGTCGTGGGTTCGATTCCCACAAGACACAAACATTTATGTGATGAACTTAGGTGTTTGTGTTTGTCTGGGTGTTCCTTATGTATTATAAGTATGTATTTACAAAAAAAAGGTATATAAGTATTATATCCATTGTCTAGTACCCATAGTACAAGCTTTGCTTAGTTTGGGACTAGATGGTGCTGTGTAAAAATGTCCCAAGATATTTATTATTATTATATTATATTATTATTTTTATGGTTTTTTAATGATACGTTGTTAATGAATGAGGATTTATGACTTGGTTTATGTTTTTTACTAGCTTTTCGCCAGCGGCTTCGCCTGGGTGATCTGGGTGTTTGTATGTTGGATCTTCTTAAAATAAAATTATAATGAAATGAAATGAAATGATGAAATGATGAAATGATGAAATGAAATGATATTTATTTCTGTAAGTAGATCCTTTAAAGACATTTTTACAAGTCATTTTTTTATGCTAGATGTCGCCGGCATTTCCTAACTGACGACCTCTGAGAAGAAACGCCGAAACAAACTCAGAGAATCATGGTCTCTTTATACCACGGGAATCATATATTTTACGGGGATAAAAAGAAGATTATGTGCTATTCCAGACTATTATCTCTTCGAGATCCGTAAGCCGTTCTGGCGTGATTGAATAACAAAGATCCATCCATGCATTTATGCATCCAAATTTTCACATTTACAATATTAGTAGGATATTACCTATTAGGATTAATTACTATTTATTAAAAAAATGCTTGGGTTCACCAGTCATCATCTATTCACGTGCAAATTTTTAGCTTTTTAATTGTGACTCATGTAATAATTTAAGGAAATTTTTTAGCCTTTTAGCCTTGCACATTGCAATGAATGACCATAGGGCAGGGGAGAACCAGTGCAGTTTTTGGACCTTGCCGCCTCCCCAGGTAGCAAACTTTCTATGGTAATTTTCCGCACGCAAAAAAGGGATTTTTGTATGTGTACGGCCAGGATCAGGTTCCACAGTGTCCAAAAATGTGAAGAACACAAATTCAATTATATGTTGGTAGTCATAGTATTAAAATTGTAGTAAACATTGTTAGGTTATCCAACATAAACAAGAATACCGTTGTTCTATTATAGTAAAATCCTACGTTTTCAAAACGAGCGTCATAATAATGACCGAGGTTTCTCTATAATAAACAGGGTTATTGTAACAGTTAGGTAATCTGTTGCCTAACTAAAAGGCTTCGGGCTACGTTTAGATATAAACAATAAGTTTCCACCAAAACAAAGTATACATTTCAACATTTCTAAAATTATGATTACGTATGAATCCAAGTTTGCCCTCTAACGGTTACGTAAAAGTTACCGTTTACGTAAAAGTTTGTTAGCTTCGTTTAGATTAACATAATATTTTCCTACTATTATTTTAATGACTTCCTGCGAAGGCTCGAGGTAAACGTTTTAAATAACTTGAAACAGTGAGTAAGTAGATGCTTTGCTGTATTTAGGTCACCGGCGAAATATGTGTTTTGTTCCTTTAAAATGCCAGGCAAACATCTACTTCTTCTTCTAGGTTCTACATCTACATAATATTATATACTAGCTGTATCTCGCGGTGTTACCTGAACTCATCTATAGTTATTTACAATAATACTCGAATGTGAACATACACGAATTTTTTAAATGAAATTCTAATAAGATTGTTGGGCAGTGGCCCGCCAGGCATAACACCCTTTGGTGCGAGGGACAACACACCTCGTCCCTCCACAAGACAAACTTTATATGGAGAATTTTCTATTGTGTCTACTAACGGCAAAATGTGTCAATTTAAAGGGTCTTTACAGTCACTCGCTTTGCTATCGGTAGGAGCTTGTCGAATCGGCAATGTATAAGTACCTAACGCTTCTGGTGTTGTAGGTGTTCATGGGCGTCGATGACTACTTACCATCAGTTGACTCTTGCGCTCGTCTTCAAACCTTAAAAAAAATGAATAAATCTTGAATTATATGAAATACGCTTTCCACCAGCGGCTTCACAAGCGTGGTCTGTTTATTTCCTATAAATTATTATAGCAAATCCCACGGGAAGCATATATTTTACCGGGCTAAAAAGTTCGTCTATGTGCTATTCCAGACTTATAATCGTTCACCCGTCCTGGCGTGATTGGGTAACAAACATCCATCCATTGAAACTTTCCATTTAAAAAATTAATTACGTTTCGTTTGTTTCAGGTACTAGCGCAGTGAAGTGAAACCAGGAACAAAAATGTTGTGACAACACCGCGCGAAATAACCGGGGTTTTAAAAATGTGTCATCCAAAGAATTCCCTGGATGTGACCAGCAGTAGAACTTTTTTGTTCATAATAGTGTTGCTATCGCTAAAACTGTGCAGTCCTCAGGACTTAAACGAGGACTTTGTTAACGAGGATAGTATAGAAACTATGTCGGATATTAGTATGGTGGTGCCAGTGAAAAAGTTCCCCAGGAACGTCGGGGCCGCGACGCCTTGTAGAATGAGCGAGCTCTTGTGTGACACTGGCCAGTGTATATCTTTGGACAAGTATTGTAACGGAGAGGACGACTGTGGAGATAAGAGCGACGAGCCCAAGTCCTGCACACGTAAGTACCACAACATTATGTTCCTTACATCATAATACATAAAGACTTAGTTAGTGTGACATAGTTTAAGTCTTCTTGTGCTTTGTGTGAGAAAACTTGGTTATGTTTTAGATGTACTTATATGTTACTGATTGTGAACACCGCTAGATTATTATCTCGCTAGATTGCAAACTGTCAATAAATTGTACTACTTTCATACAACGATGAATTATTTATTTATGATGGAGTGTTTCCGTAACGAAGGGCACAGGAATCAATTGTTCAGGGATGATTGTATTTTTAATATAGGTTATTGTAATAGTGTTTTAGCTTAACCTTTGTCAGAGGACTCGGTAAAATTATTAAAACTTGTTAAGATCGGCCTTAAAAATAGATAAAATAGATAAAATAGATTGCTCTTACCTATAATGTAATACTTTCAGAGTGACATATTCGTGTATATGAAAAAGCTCTTTAAATAAAGAATAAAAAAAAACGATGATATAGGTGAGGTTAGAACTCTGACCAATCGCCTTAGTCGAAAAATAATGCATTAAGTTGCTAGCTGTATTACACAGCACACAATTTACACATTTACAGTCCACAATATTTTGACATTTTACAATCTCGCAAGATAGATTGCAATCTAACGGATTTCATAATTTTACGGTAACATACACTTTTTTCCGCATCACATAAAATTTCAGATTGAATAAACAGTATTATAAGTAAAAGTATAGACATGCAAGAAGGAGAACACACACAGTGAAGGTTTTGAAGCAATATCAAATATGTTATTCGTAAAAGTAATATGTGAAGTAATAGAAGCCGAACTCTTCATAACAAAAAGGCGCGCGAATAAATCTTTTCAAAGTCATTTTAGGTCATTCAAACGCATTTTTAATATGTCTCCCCTTCTCGGTTTGCTGACATCTGTCACAAAAGAAAAGGTAGTAAAGGAGGCTAAGGACTCCGGGCCATAAAGTAAGCGGATTGGTAAAAGCGGAAATTTTTGTTGACATGAAATATTAAAAGTGTTGAAATGAAACGGTTAAAACAAATGGGATGTATGGGAATATAACAACATACCATCAAGCCTATATCCCTGAAAGGTTTGATAGAGGTGTATTTAGTAATAGCCAATCACAATACGTCAGTGTGTATGAGGTCACAGGCACAAAAACAGCCTTTAATAAAATATATAAAAAATTCAGTTCGAACTTAGGATCTAAATTCAGGTGGTCACTTGCGATACTATTTATCACGGACTAATTCCCCGCCAGAGATTTAATTATGATGTACATTTTAATTGTTTTTTGTTCTGCAGTGAACCTTCTTCTAACATAAAAAATAATTTTATTTAAATATTGCACTATGCAATTCATTGTACAGTTCTCGCCAAACTTATTGTACGGGTTGAATAAAAACGAAAGCTCAAGTCGTAGGCTGTCTTCGTTTTAAATCATTTTAATCTAAGAGTTTTCTTTCTCCGATTTTTACTGCCGGGTATAGTTGTCCATTGTAAAGTATTGTATGATAGGCACATTAGGCAAGTAGGCATCTCAACCAGTTTTCTTTATAACTGTCAAAAGTCAACTTGTTCCACTAACGTTATTATTATATAATCGCAGTTCTCGTAGCCTCGAATGCTTCGTCGCATGGCAGTGGAGTGGCTGTGTCAGCGATGGACAGACTTGGCTCCCTTTTGCCTTTTATGTAATATTCATACCGGGAGTTATGCGGGGACTCCGCCAAAACATATTATACAACATGTTTATGGATT
The DNA here is from genome assembly GCA_946251955.1 of Acronicta psi. Lineage (NCBI taxonomy): Eukaryota > Metazoa > Arthropoda > Insecta > Lepidoptera > Noctuidae > Acronicta > Acronicta psi. Next base: position 7,665,498 of record OX276482.1, on the reverse strand, counting down.
TACGTAATCGTTCAGTTGGGGCACAGTGGATTGCTTATGCATTTGTTGGGGATTGAAGTTGCTCTGGGAGCCTAGGCAACTTACAATTTATCTTTTCAATCGAAATGTATGGAACATTTATGAAAACTCGATTTGTAGAAATCTTATGCTATATCCATCAATTCCTTTTAATTCTTTCATCGATTTTCACGTTACATTGTAACGTATAGGCCCTGGAATATGAAACAAATGACAGCAATTATAAATACATACATATACACCACAATCACACACGTATTCCCCGACGTGTAGGTAGAGGTGTAAGTACTGGGTGATAAATGAGCCATTAAGAATGTAGGCAAAGTTGTTAATATAAAACCTTACAATCTTTACAATGTAAATAAGTATTAACGTTCTTACACGTCATACAATAACCTAACCTAAATTAAAAATTTAGAAAACCCCCGACGCGAAATGTAATTTGCCATTTTGTGGTGGCAGCTATCTTGGATTTGAAATTTATCATAATGCATAGTATTCTACTAGTCAAGCCCTTTCATTTGATACCCATATTGAGGGAGTTGTGGAAAAATATGTGATTCACTATTTTGTGGCGGCGGCCATCTTGGACCGATTTTCATCAAACATAGCTAAGAACACTCCCGACTAATTCACCTTTCAAATAATAAAATCAAAATTAAAATCGGTTCATCCGTTCGGGAGCTACGATGCCACAGACAGACAGACACACACACACACACTGACACACACACACATACACACACACACAGACACGTCAAACTTATAACACCCCGTCGTTTTTGCGTCGGGGGTTAAAAATATAGGCCAGTGTACTCAAGGTCGTTTGTCCTTTATTTCTCATAACTGTAACGTAAGGCGTAAGCGGCGAGGATTTATTATGTAGCTGACCTTTTAGAAGGACATTACCGATAGGTCAGCTTGTGCCCTTGTAGGGTGTCCGTTCTTGGAAATTCTATTTATTGATTGTTGTTAGAAAATGTAATATAGTAGGTATTGCAAAAAGTTTCTATTCTTTTTTTTTTAATATCTTAAAATTTTTTTGTAACATGAGCTTTGAAGCTGTGACAAAATAAAATTGTATATTTGTTTTTGTTCAGTACGTACTTTATTTTGCCTGTCATGTTCGTTATAGAAATAGAGTTGATTTTTAAGCAACATAGCTATTTCATTTGCTGGCTGTACAAAATAATTCTGTAGGTATACAGAATTTGTTTTGAGTAAACGTGATTCGCAAGAAAACAAAGACAAACCTAAACTATACAACATTAGTGGTAATAATCGCCGTCTATATTGGTTTAATAAGCTCTTAAAGCTGGCGCCCAAAGAGTATAATACATTTTGGGGTACTTTTGCCGGTCTAGAGCACTATCGCCAATCCCCAACATAAATAAATTGCAAAGCATGCCTAATCTGCCTTGTGCCGTTTCACGAAAATGGTTCTCATTTCGTATAAAATACGTTTTTGCTCAGAAAATGTCTGCAACAATAATTGTCTTACACAAAAGAACTCGAAGAAATACTCTACAGGGAATTGAAAGAAGTAGATTACAATGAGTTTGTTCAGTTCCATCCCTCAAGGGAGTTGGTGCATCAGACTGATGCAGACCGCAGAACGAAGATACGAATTACATTTTTATTGAGCGAAATGTACAGAAATTGTATCGAAACAATAGGAATGGAGTTCAATGCAACTTAAATTACCTGTATGTTTTAAATGTGTTGGATTTATTCCTAGTGACACAAGACATGCGTAATTAATATACGTAAAATCTAGTTGTTGAAAAAAAAAATTTTATTACTTTACGTTTAAAATAATAATTGATGATTAGATGATTCAACATTGTAAAATTTATGACGGATATCGCCATCCCAATCGACCACGACGCAGTTGTTACGAGGAACGAGATATATTTGTGAATCAGACATGGCCAGACACTTCACAAAGAAGAAATGATGAAAAAGGAAAATCTGTGGTACCAAAATAATTCATATTAAAAACTAAGAAATAATAGTAATTTAAATAATAACCGACTGCAAAAATTGTATTTAAGAAATAACAACTTCAAAGCAAAGCAAAAGCGGGTGTGTAGCATCGCGAATCAATGTAAACATCTATAGATTTATGGTTGAAAAAATTGAATACATTTTACAGTCCTATTTAGCTAAAATTATTGTTGCTATGAATATTTTAGCTAGCTAAACACACACGGCATCTCAACCTGGGTTCCGTGACTAATGACACTCCATTTTGTAAACACCGCCACGGTAAACTTAACACCTTATTAAACGCAGGTTTTTTGTTAATTGTAGCTATATTTTGGCTTAATGACCACCTACGTGGGCACGATAAAAGAGAAAGCTCATTTTCAGCCGGCCGCTATAATTACAGAAGGTTTATTGTCCGCCTCGGTCTTTGAGTGGTTGCTATTTAAATTTTCACGATGTTTGCATGAATATTTCCTAAGGCATTAGGTGAAAATTTTCGAAACCTTACGAATGCGACCTTTTCTTACGAAGCTTCTTGTGAATCTTCTTTAATCGGAGACCAAGCTGTATTGAAAAAAAAAAAAAACTTAAAATACTGATAATTCGGTTCGAATCGAACCAATAGGCTCACATCCAACAGCCGCGCGCGGTTTCAATATACCGTTGAGGCATTACCTATTTCGTTTTCATTACATATATACCAGAATATACCTATTATTATGTATACTTCAATATAAATGCTCGAATTTATCTTTTACGATAAAAATTTCGGATATTGTGTAATAAAATTCTCGGAAAGTGAAGACTCATTCTACACAATAAAATGTCTGGAAATATGTACCAACATAACTAGTACAAAGGAATTACTGTTTAATATTAATATTCCTTTTTATGTTTAAGAAGTTGCTGCTATAGAATATTAACAAAATTTACTACCTATTTAAAAACTATTTTTAACATTATGTTGTACCTTCATGTTGTGTTTGTACTATAAATATCTTTCTTCGCACACTCTAGAAATAGAAACTAACTAGAAACTAAATAATGTCACGAGTTAACCCTTCCGTGATAGAACGGTGCTGTTATTAATAAAATAAGTTAAGAAAAAAATAATGTTCGTAAGCGTCACTGCTAACACTTTAGGTTAGGTGCTGTGTTCGTTTCCCAGGTCGAGAAAAGTGTTATTCAGTTCACGTATTAATTTTATTGCCATTTTATTGGTTATTGCCATTAACCAATTAATGGCAATAAGCTCGCCTTTTTACACATACTGGCAAACTGTGTAGGTGTACGTTAGCTACACCTCTGCCAAACCCTTCAGGGAATACAGGCGTGATAGCTTAAAATGAGTAATAACATGTCTCAAGTTTATCTCACTATTTTACATGTCACCGCTTGCTTTTGTTTGAGACAGTGAAATACAAAGTTGCAGTGAATTTCTGAATTCCTTCATAAACCACGTTCAACACCGCGAACTATCAACGCTTTTCCCAAATATTTTACCTTTCTGTGTCACCATTCTAAAGTCTAGTGACTGCATTCTTAGTGAATAGAATGATTCAAATCGTTCATGGTATTATACGATGACTTTTTCCCCCGCACTACTAGAGATCAACAACTCTTTAATAGATTTAAGCTAAGTTATACCAAAGATGAACGAAACGATGACGAAAAATGTTCACTAGAAAGATCAGTAGTAGCCGAAACAATTATTTTAGAAATTTTAGGTAGTCTGTCTGTTTGAACGCGCATCACGCAAAAACTACTGCATAAAATTGGATTCTTTTGATTAAAATAGTCCTTTAGTACCAATGCAAGTGGAACTGCGAGTAACAGTTAGTTTAAAATTGTTTTGGCTAAGAATTAGCTCATAAGCTCTGAATCCCTAAATATTATCACTGTGAAGCCAACACGCTGATATTATAAAATCGGTAATAAATAATAAAAATTGTAATATCATAAAAAAAATTATGTATCGGAAAATTCCGGTATTCTCTACGTTACCTACTATCGGTATTTCGTTTAATATTCGTATTATCAAATTAAATATGTAAACGGGCCACACACATAGGCCTTAAATAAAATCAATTCGCTTTTGTAAATGAATACTCTTGTTGAAAACCAGCGCAAAAATATATTTACGCAAACCAAAATTAGGTCAGGTGCAACAAAAAACGGAATGCTGGGGTTTTCAAACATTTTTTTATATAAAAATACGCAGCGTTGGACTGAGTCCGATGCCGGTAAAATTTGTCTGCGAAAAGCTTAAATTATAATGATCCTTATTAATCTTTTCACAAAAACGTGGAAGGAAGGTAATGAGAGTAAAATGAAAAATGTTGCGATATTACAGCAATCTTTTTTATAATAACGTACCATCACGCCTGTATTCCTTGAAGGGTTAGACAGAAGATTATTGCTGCACACACAGTTCGTCATTATGCTTTTAGCTCTATATGTATAATTGTTGCGAGTCTATTGCTATTAAACGGCCATTTAAGCAGTGTTACTGAAAATTTCATTGTATCAATCCGCTACAGACGTCTAGAAGCATCTCCTATAGATATAAAAAATAAACAAAAATGCAACATACTATATTTCAAAAACTACCTCCCAAACAAAGTTCATTTGAGGATCAGTATAGAGGTGATAAGGCAACGTTTAAAAAAATGGTTCATTCCGTATTCGATATCTCCTAAATTACCAATCCCTGTCCCGAACATTAAAATCGATTGAGATAGGTGACCGGCAAATGGGGACAAATCGTGAAAAACATCCGATCATGTAGGTATAAGAGGACAGCTCAAGAATCTGGATCAGTGACGTAAGCGGGGTCGCGAACCTTCGGGTTTACATCCAAACATTTTGTATAATACTCGGTGCTGAGTAACCGTGTGTGTGCTACTTTCTTCAAAGTCTTTGAGAAAGTGTACATATAAGGTTATTTTTATTGTATATGTACATAAATGTATAGTTCACTTTAATTTATTTAAAAGTCTTACTGAGGATGCGAAATCATAAAATTATTTACAAATAAATACCTACACAGTATATTAATTACCAAAATACCAGCGACTTCGTACGTGTAGACGTAGTAACACACTATGTTTATCAGGAATCACATGAGACTTTTTATTTTTCTGGATAAACGGTACCAACAGTATATATTACAACGGCACGAATTTACTATTTGAATTGTATTAGTATATGACGCAAGGTCTGTCAGATTTCGAAACAAAATTGACAAAAATCATTTTTTTTTATTATAAATTTGAGTGCGTTTGGCAGCACCTCACTGCTGCTGGTAAGTGACCATGCTGCCGAGGAGGGAGCACGCAAACTCAAATAATGTCTATTCACTCTCGCCTCGAAGGTTCCTAAATCATATGAATCGGGAAACAGCAGCTGGCAAAGAATTCCACTCCCTAGCCGTTTGCATGACAAAAGAAAATTCTGAAGTAATTTCTAGACTCCTTTACATCCACGTCCACGCTATTTTGTGGCGGCGGCCATCTTGGTCCGATTTTCATCAAACACAGCTAAGAACGCTCCCGACTAATTCACCTTTCAAATAAAAAAACAAAATCAAAATCGGTTCATCCGTTCGGAAGCTACGATGCCATAGACAGACAGACACACACATACGCAAACTCAAATAATGTCTATTCACTCTCGCCTCGAAGGTTCCTAAATCATATGAATCGGGAAACAGCAGCTGGCAAAGAATTCCACTCCCTAGCCGTTCGCATGACAAAAGAAAATTCTGAAGTAATTACTAGACCCTTTACATCCACGTCCACGTTACAAAATAAATAGGTATGTATTCGAATTTCGAAAATTTACTGTTCATATTTTGCTAGTCACAAACTATGGTGAAACTGTAGGTAAATAACCTAAATTAAAAATTTATAAAACCTCCGACTCTAATTTGTCATTGTGTGGTGGCGGCCATCTTGGATTTGAAATTTATCATAGTATTCTCCTAGTTAAGTCCTTTCATTTGATACCCATTTTGAGGGAGTTGCAATAAAATATGTTATACGCTATTTTGTGGCGGCGGCTATCTTGGTCCGATTTTCATCAAACACAGCTAAGAACACTCCCGACTAATTCACCTTTCAAATAAAAAAAACAAAATTAAAATCGGTTCATCCGTTCGGAAGCTACGATGCCACAGACAGACAGGCACACACACACACAGACACGTCAAACTTATAACACCCCGTCGTTTTTGTGTCGGGGGTTAAAAAACTGAACACCGAAATAAATATCTCATAAAAGAACAATATACGCCGCTGTTTTACACCGGAAAGCGATGCAGCTATCATTAAATTCGTGGTTGTACCCGAATAGTGGCGAAAGAATAATTAACCACACCGCAAATGTTACCGTGACACAGAAACGAGGTTGCACATAAATTACTGCACATGTGCACTGTTATGTGCAAAATATTTTGCTAGTTTCGCCATTCTTCTTTTTTCCGTGTCCATTATAAATAAACTATTTTATATTACTTAGATATAGTAGGTTAATTGCGGCATCAGTGTTGCATATTGTTGTTTTGCTTTGCCATATAACATATTGGATACCTACTGACACTTACGCGAATATTAGACATTGAATAAAACTAGGCGCTTTTTACGGATTTTATCGCGTTATAATATAATATTAAATCCCGCGATGTTTCGGACCCTTTATAGCATCTATGGTCACGGGTAGACTAATATGGTAGGCGTCTTGATGTTTTAATTACCTACTAACAGTAGGTAATTAAAATTATCTTACGTGCCAAATGTAACGCGATAACATACGTAAAAAGTAGTTTAATTTACAATAACATAACATACCTTATCACCTGTATAAATCCATCCATCCCATATGGATTAGCATACCAGGATCACATAGACCGGTTAGCATACCATAAAATAAAAATTATGTAATATATTGTACAGGAATCCTACTAATCCTACTTATAATATTATAAATGTGAAAGTTTGTGAGGATGGATGGATGGATGGATGTTTGTTACTCTTTCACGCAAAATCTACTGAACGGATCTGGATGAAATTTGGCACAGAGATAGATTATAGTCTGGAATAGCACATAGGCTACTTTTTATCCCGGTAAAATGTATGGTTCCCGTGGGATAGCGGGTGAAGCCGCTGGCGGAAAGCTAGTATTACATAATGTCCCCTTGTCTCTCTATTTTTAGAAGTCTCAAAGCCATTAGCGCTATTTTCCATCATTTATTTATATAAGAACGAGGTCTATAATTGCCTTTCGTATAACAATAATGTGTCGTTTCGTACATATTGTTACCACGTATTTACACAATAGAGCCTCATGATTCGAGTAGGCGGTTTTAGATCGCTCACTAATTATTTATAGCGTTGTCAGCGAATGTTCTGTATTCGAGATGGGCGAAATTATTATTAACTAGATTGTGATTACGTAACATATTCAGTTAAGCGTATTAAATGTAGTTGGTGAATAGTTGAGTGATAGTAAATGAGCCCTAACATGATATTGTTCATTAATATTTATAAATAAAGTTATTAATTATTCTGCATTATCTAGATAATATTAATCTCACAATGGCTCACAGACAATGTCAGCTTGAATAAGTGGGTCTTATTCTATTCTTTTATTTTATTAAATGAAATTTAGTTTATGTAAGGTAGGTGAAAAAGAGGGAAATTCGGAAATTACGAAAAATGGGATGATTGTGGTTAAACACGGGTTAACGGGTCATGATAATGACTTGGTACACATTTAGGTTCATATTTTGAGGTTAACGCAAACATAACTATAAAATATATGACCTGGGCATCATAAGTTAAAGAAGAAGATATAATTCTCGAGGCACTGAGAAGTAGAGTACCTAGTGAATATAATACTAGCATGAAGCCTACGAGATTGCTACGGCGTAGCGGCGTAGATACTACGCAAGCTACGCTATCGTAGGAGATTATATTTGCAATTTAAGGTAAATATCTGTTAAGGTAGCGTAGCTTGAATAGTATCTGAGTTCTCGTAGCAGATCATAATTTTATTGCAAAAAACAGCTCCGATAGCGTAGCTTTCGTAGTATCTACGCTGCTACGCCGTAGCAATCTCGTAGGCTTCACACTATTTTCTTCACTGAGTACTCTGACATTAACATACCATCTTCTCTGTGTTTTCCATGTAAGTTAATTCATTCGCAACCTTTGATGTATCGACAGATATTGTATATTCTATACAATAAGTGCTTATTATAGTGCTTAGATTTCTATATAAAAAGTCAATGGCGCGCCTTGGATTAAAACTCGAGACCATCACTAGGTTATCACTGGTCACACTAAGTAGACTGCTTACTAACGAGGTATACTGGCAAAATAATAATAATAATTAATTCGCCTCGCAAATTTACGCGTTACCAACACTGGTTTGTACATAATTAGTGCCGGACGCAGGCGCTTTGTTATAGTCTCAACAAGAACAGTTTGTAACCTACATTGCTGTGTCAATCTTTGTTATGTGTACACTGTATACGTTACTGTGTAGAAAGCTCGTGAGATTTAAATTAAACAGGTACAGTTCTCGCCAAACTTATTGTCCGGTTTGAAGTTGGCACGAGCTAACTTTAACCCGGCCGTAAAAATCGGAGAAAGAAAAATATTGGATTAGAATAATTTAAACGACAGATTACGACTTGAGATTTCGTTTTTATTTATTACAATCTAATATTTTTGAGGTAAGGTGAATTAGTCGGGAGTGTTCTTAGCTATGTTTAATGAAAATCGGTCCAAGATGGCAGCCGCCACAAAATAGAGAATTACATATTTTTTCACAACTCCCTCAATATGGGTATCAAATGAAAGAGCTTAACTAGAAAAAATAATATACACTATGATAAATTTCAAATCCAAGATGGCCGCAAACACAAAATGACAAATTACATTTCGTGTCGGGGGTTTTCTAAATTTTTAATTTAGGTTAGGCTATTTCCAAAACAAGTTGCAATTTGACATTGGAATCCCCTCCCCCTGGAGCCCCTCGGCTCACGTAAAATGGTCCACTGCAGGACTAAGTGCGGAAACCGAACCCACACAGGAGTGGGTTCTCCTTGATGATGATGACATTGGAACCGACAAACGAATAGAAACAAAATACAGTATGGAAACGACACTATTCGTTTGCCGATTCATGTCAAATTGCAACTTGTCTAGCCCCAAGTAGACTAACTACTAGAACCACTTATTTTTAACACTTTACAGGCACTTACTTGACAGAACTTTAACTTAACACTTTTCTGAACCCGGGAATAGCATCCAGGATTTAGAGAGCTTCGAGAATACACGCTTAAAACCACTAGTACCTATACAGAATATGATAAATCATGTCATTTTTTGTATACTTTCTCGTTACTAAAAATAGTTTTACAACGCGCAGTTTTATAGTTTCAACAAAAAGAGAAAGCGGGGATACAGAGTTTGAGTTAAGTAGAAATCTTAAATTAACTTCCACCTTGGGGGCTAGACAAGTTGCATTTTGACATTCGAATCGACAAACAAAATGTATGCAAATGACATTAGTGACAGCCCGATTTGTCGAAAGCTTGTGTTATTTCCATACATTTTGTTTGTCGATTCGAATGTCAAAATGCAACTTGTTTAGCCCCCCGTAAAAGTTCTATAAATTATCGTATGGAGGAACTTAAACGTTCTGAAATGTACTTACAAAATCGTTTCTGAAACTTCTCGATTTCTTTGATAGTAGTACGTATATAAAAAAAGAAATATTACTTAGTAAGAGCACATTTACTTCCCATTTTCTCTTATACTATCATTCGGCAATCGCTTGCTAGTGTGCCTATTCAAGAACCGCCGCCGTCTAACTTTTAGAAGAACAATTTCGTTTCCATTCTGAGAAAACTTTAGCGAGTACTAACTGCGTTCTCACTAAAATGTCTCAATTATGTTCGCTAAGCAAACATTTCCTTTCACATCATTTTGTCGTGGTACATTCGCTTTAGATGATTATATACGCTTTTATGTACTGAGAATGAATTAACACACTAATAGAAATACGAAAGATGTAATGTGTTTTTAAAATTGCTGAGTAAATGAGTAGAGCTTTTAAACTCTTAGGTTGCCATCAGATGACACGCGCGCGCTAAGCCTGCGTCTAACTAGCTTTGAAATTATTTGTATATAATTTGTGTCTTATGACACATCAATAGATCTCAAATTGCTTTTATCGTAGTTCAGCCGCACACGCCACGCACCCGCCAGTCCAAAGCGAGTTAGACACAGGTGTTGACGAGCGTGGCGTGCGCTTAGCAGGCGCGTGTCGTCTGTTCGCAGCCTTATTTAAAACTTGTTTTAATTTAAAGCATCCTGCATTAGTATTTCGGTAATTATTATGAGTAACAAAATTATAGTACCAATTGTTTGTGGTACTAAGCTCGAGGTTCTGGGTTCGTTTCCCATATCGAGCAGTGTTTATGAATGTTTTTCTATGAAAATCTCATTCAGATTTGTGCTCGGTCAATGACAAAAGGTTCGCCCCATATTAACACATACGGAACCTAAACATGGCATCGTACTGTGGGTACACCTCTGGAAACCCTTCGGGGAATACAGGCGTGATGGTATGTTATGTTGACGTGTTATATATGTTGATGTGTTGTCATCTGTAGGTATTTAATAGGTAGGTACCATCCTAGTTTGTTGTAACAATGTATTATTCCAGTTCAACGGGCCCTCAATTCAAAGTTTATGAAGCATAGTTTAGTTTTATGGCTGCATAAGATGATGCTGTTGTCTTCTCAGTTGACATACTCCAATCGTCTTTTACGACATCGACACAAAATAGGTAGATGATACCGGCAATAATAAGAAAGTAATACAAACATAATGTAATTTCACCATCACATTCTGTAGAATTATTGACATGTATTAGGAAGGATTAGGCAGCAATGTACTTATGTATGTCCAGTCTCGAGTAAAAATATATAAACACTTTGTTACCGCCTTATCAATGTGTAAGCTAAATTTTACTTCACACATTGATAAGGCGGTAACAAAGGCCGCACAGATGCTTGGGTTTCTGAGGCGCAACTCCAAGGGGCTTAAACACCAAAAAACCAAGGTGTTGCTTTACAATGCTTTAGTGCGCAGTCATCTTGAGTATGGTAGTAGTGTATGGTGTCCCTTCTATGCAGTCCACTCGCAACGCATTGAGAGTACACAGCGAGCCTTTTCAAGGCAACTTGCCTTTACGACAAGTGGCTTTTCTCACAGGAGGCCATATGAAGAACGGTTGAATAAATTCAACATGGTCTCCCTGCGTAAGCGCAGGCGTCTTTTGGACCTATGTTTCCTTTATAAAATAATTCATGGACAAATACAGTGTAGCTACCTATTGCAAAGTATCTCCTTAAAAATTCCAAGACTGTATCCTCGGGCTAGAATAAAAAAGCTGTTTGATACCCCATGCGTGAGAACGAATCTCGGTCTCCAATCTCCCATTATAAGAATAATGAATGCATATAATGATCTTGCCTCAAAAAATTCAGAATTAGACATATTCAATGACACGTTGCCATGTTTTAAGAAAAAGATTTTGCAATTCTCGTAGTATTAGTACATTTTTACATAGTTTTAGTTTTGTTATGGACTGATTTTATTTTATTATTATTTCGCTAGTTGTTGTGTTATCGTATAATGATGCAGTAAATGCTATGTACGCCTCAATTGTCAGATGCATCAGTCCTAGTTTTTAAGAGTCTATTTAGCGTAAGTGTTGATGTATTTGATGTGGCTGTACTATTTCAATAAATAAATAAATAAATAAATAAACACTTACAAAAGCACTAAAGCGATTTTTTCATGAATGAATGATCGAAACCTTGAGACAACACCAATGATACGATAGTATAATATTGGTTCGTAAATACTATGTTCGTAATATCCCAAAAATTCTTTCAGTAGCTTAGAAGAAAATCGCTTTTGAATTTAGCTTAGTTTATACATATTTTTACTTTTGCCGGTATGTATTTTTAGGTCCCATGTAATGGGTAATTCCGAGCTGGAATGGGCTGGGAATTATCTGTCATTTAGTAATAATGTGCTAACATTATTGTGTTCCGATATATATATTTAAGAAAGTAATACAAACATAATGTAATTTCACCGTCACATTCCGTAGAATAATTAACATGTATTAGGAAGGATTAGGCAGCAATGTACTAATGTATGTCCAGTCACGAGTTAAAATATATAAACACTTACAAAAGCACTATAGCGATTTTTTCATTAAAAAACGATCGAAACATTCGAGTCAACACCAATGTCACTATAGTATTGGTTCGTAAATACTATGTTCGTAATATCCCAAAAATAGGAGTAAATCGCTTTTGAATTTAGCTTAGTTTATACATATTTTTACTTTTGCCGGTATGTTTTTTTAGGTCCTATGTAATAGGTAATTCCGAGCTGCTGTTAAGAATTTAATAGACAAACCCATTGCATAGGCATTGCCAAACTATCTGTCATTTAGTAATAATGTGCTAACATTATTGTGTTCCGATTTGAATAATAATGTAACTAGTGATTTAACAATTGAGGTCTTAAGATGACAATACTACTTGTAGTTGGTGTATAGCCTGAGTATCTATATTTTGTTATTGAAATGAGATCACAACTATATATAGACCGTCTGATGGGAAACGATAACCACAGCATGTATATATATAGATACACACATATATATATATATATATATATAACAAAATATAGATACTCAGGCTATTCTATACTCAAAAAATAGAGGGTTTTGAATCCAAAATTGTTAATTAAACAAAAGTCAAACTAATCAACAGACAGGTAAGGTCTAAAACAACGTAACCGTGCTGACGGCTCGTCTTTCACTTAAAAGTTACGTAACAAACAAAACTTCCGTATCTAAGTTATATTTCACGAAATAAACCAAACAAATTAGGCAATATCATTTTACGTAATTAAGTGGCGAAGTTGTTTTGATATTTCGCGTTTGCCTAACCGAAAACAAAGGCAGTACATTAACAGGAACAATGATTCTTGCCCGAAGTGTACACTTGTCTTATGCTATGTAATGCGCTGTCAGCGAAGACAAAAGGCTTGTTTTTTTTAAAAAAGATCGTAAAATATGGCCGCAGTCCATTGTCGGGCGCTTTATTCACAACCTTTTTCCTTCTCATTTCCCCATTTTTACTCTGAAAGGATTAACAATAGTACAGGTACGGGAGTGTATTTTATAATGACTTGCATAAATTTAGGACACACGTATTTCGTTTTGAATTTTGGAGTACTTTATTTGTGATGTTGGTATTTTGGTTTCTGTGTAATAAAGTACCTAATTGCTTTATGATGTTTCTCTAGAGGTTTTAATAAACTAAAGATATAGTCTAAATAATAGTTATAATAATAGCGCAGACAGACGACAGTGGGCGTGACACATGCGTGTGTGTTCAGACAATTACGTTGTATATAATATATTGTATGCACAATAACACTTGCAAACATTAATTATAGCTGTCTTCTATACATTTCTAACTACATTTAAGATTAACGGTATAGTCAACTGCTTAAGACAGTAAGCGAAATTTCTGAGTGTAGAGGGGTATATTATTTTATAATATAAAGTTCCTCGCGAAACAAGGCTTATAGTAATAGGTAATACTAAAGTACAAATCATTAAAAAAATATATTTAAATTTAATTTAAAACATTCTTTACCAACCATTCCTGACAAATCAGACATAATGTAAAACCAATAAAACTTTTCACGCGGTGGAATTCACCTCATATAGCTTAGCGCTTAACTTTATAATCAAATCACCGTATCAGATATTTTAGGCGATGTCTAGACTTTAGACTTCGCTCTTTCGCTTCACGGTATGTTAAACAATTATGTCATTTTGGAAGAACAGGTTTGGTTGTACATACGGTGCCAAAAGTAACGTAGCTTCAACCTAATGTATTTAATGTTATAGCTGTTTTGTAGGTACTGAATTTGTACCTTAATGTTGTTTCTGCGCAATCAATTTAGGTATATAGAATTTGAATTGAGTTTATCTGTTTGTGTTTATCTACGAAAAAATTGAGTAAAACTTTATAATTCCGTGTCTTTGTTACCTACTCTGTGTAGGTATAGAATGTTTTTATTAATACGAAAAGGTCATAAAGATTTTGGTCACACATTTTTTTTCTATAAACAACTCTCTAAAATCACATCGTTAAGTGATAATTGTGTATGTTATTAAATCCCTTAATATACTAGGTACTTCAAATAAGCCAATAGTGCCATACTTAAATTTAATAAAAACGGGTTGAATAATAAAGAAAAATTTAAAATGTACAATGATAACTTCGAGCGAAATCATTGTTTATTTTCTATTAAACAGCTTCACGCAAAATATTAAGTTTAAGTTAGAAAGGTAATGTAATGGTTTATAGATCGTAAAGCAATAATTAATCACAGACAATAAAATATTTGTTTGTAATTAGACGACGGCGTCGGAATCAAACTTGATGTAAAGAAGATCTATTTACACAAAACATACCATTCCATCACGCCCGTATTCCCCGAAGGGGTAGGCAAAGGTGTGCTCACGTACATCCACATTTCGCCGGTATGTTTAGGTCCCATGTAATAGGCGGCGAGCCTATTGCCATCAACCGGGCACAAACCAAGACTCCGAGCTGCTACTGGGAATTTCACAGGAACACCCAACAACAATTTGCTCGACCCGAGAACCCAGAACCTATAGCAGTCGCGCTTCAGACCACTAGACCAACGAGGCAGTCACACAAAACATTAACATAAATTATCTCCTAATCATAATTTCTTGTTACAGCATGCAATAGAACGTACATGGGTGACGTAGGCCGCACGTACGAATTAGAGGTGCGGCGTCCACGCGAGGATCACCTCCCCTTCGTGTGCCACCTCAACTTCACAGCCATGGGAGGCAACTACGGGGACATTATACAGGTATTTAGAAACGGCTACGTGATCCAAATCCTTAGTAGACCCCCGTCAAACCGATCGGTCAGAACTAGTATGTGATTGTAATCTGAAATAGGAAGATTGTGTTTTAGTGGCGAGGGTTCGAGAATTTTGATGATATGAAATTCGTATTGATGTGAACTTGATGTTTTGATTATGATGTGTATTGGGACTCTCGACTCTCTTTCGTGTTCTATTTATTTAAATAATTTAAAGGCCTTTTTCACCACCTCTAGATAGCCGCTAAATGCAGGATAAATTAAAAAATTGTTAAAAAATTATCTGCCAAGTAATTCAACAAGAACTTACTAGAAGGTCGTCAAACAGGCCTTTAATATTATTAAACATCTATCCTGATATTTTTTTAAATAAGCTTTTTACAGATAAGCATTTCGAAGCGTTCATATTTCTCAATTTTGTCTCACTTAACTACTTAATTTGGTTTACAATAACTTACATACCTTAAAAGAAAAATAAATTATATTCCTTTTATAATTCCATAACACTTTTATTCTTTATCAGCTCAGTAGAGCAAAAAGTTCTGTAGTAATCCCCAAGAGTTTTATTTCAGTAAGTAAATAATGACTCCAACATAAAAAGTATAAATATTGCTGATAATTTTGTTTCACGTTCCTTAAATACATAAACACGCTAAGCTTACGATTGCTAATGCGGTCACGAGATTAACAATAAGGCCCAAATCCGTTTAACATGATTTCATTCCATTATATAAGTATTCACAAAAGTCTTTTCAGAACTCTTGGAACATTTTTCATTATAAAAACAAATTATTATTGGTCGAAACACGATATTCCGAAGTTCTTTATACAAATTACTTTTCTAGCAATATAATACGCCATTTTCTTCATAATAAAACGCACACGTCATCCAAATTTAGGGGTTACATTGAAAAGGAAACGTATCGACAAACGAGCTCATTAAAAATATACGCTTCACTGGAGTAACTGTCTTATTCTTACAAAGGTTTAAAGCTTTCTTTTTATTGTGACGTCGTTTAGATTTCAGGTTGGTGATCATTAGGACGATCCTATCTGTGTTAATTGTCAGTCGGAACAGAGATTTTTTCCAATTTCGGGCCTTGGCAAAGCCATCTTGAATTTACGTAACACTTGGCCTTTCGTGGCGTATCAAATATCATTTTCTGTTTACGGGTTTTTTCGTAGTATATTTTCTGGGCCTTTCTGACTTCAAATTTTACTACTGTGGTGGATTTCAACTTCAATAGTGCAATAGTAATGGACTAAATTATTATTGTATAGCAACCATTTAATAAAAAATGAATTGTTTCTAATTAAAACTTCAAGTTCAACTTGGTAGCTTGGCAACTAAAGTTTATCTTTTCTTATATTTATCTACTGGTCTACTGAAGCAGCGCAGGTTCGAATCCTGTCTAAAATCAAATTTTCGCTCAAGATCTTTGTGTAAATATTATCTTTTTTTATTTATTATTCTATCAATTAAATGATGGAAAACATCGACTGGCGGGCTGCATTCTTCTTCTGGTTAAATACACCAGACTCTGTGACCTCTAAGCCTCCGCTAGTCCCACCCGCCAGTGGAAATTATGCATAAATAAATTATGTTCAATTCTGACGATTAACCTTTGTTTCAGCTAACATTCGACACGTTCACAGTAGGCAAGTTCGTGTCTTTCACGTCAGACGGTTGCCCAGACGGGCACATGACGATCGTGGAGCGATCTCCTTCGCCGCCCACGGGCCAGTGGTGTGGCTCAGCATGGGGGTACACCGTATACTTCTCAGAGTCAGATTCTATTAATATGACCTTGAGATTAGACAGGCTCAGTCAACAGGTTAGTCCAAATTTGATGTTTTTTATTGTTTGTTTTGCGGCTATAATATCACCGCTAAACCCTGCGGTTTTCACAAACAGCAGTATAGACTTAAACAGTTGAATTTATTTTTAATTATTATAATTCTCACTAAAATGGAATATTAGACTCATTACGTTTTGCAAGCGTGGAGTTTCCATTCTGACCTATTTATTACCTTTTGCAATTACAATAAACCACATTTTGATATAAGAGATTGTTCCGTTTAAAAATGACTTTTCTGCTTAGATGGATTAATCCTTGATATTTTTTCCATTGTGTGTGCTTAGTGTGTAGGTACGCAGATTAAAAATAAAAAGAGATAAAAAAATATGGGCCTCTTTTGTGAAAAGAATTCAAATTAGGAATGAAAAATCCCACGCACGTATACATACTTAGAAAGGGAACACGTAAGGATAAGGTTTAACATACAATTTGTTAACACAACAAACTGACGCGTTTAATTAGAGTTTTTGCTCTCAGCAAAGTTAATCCGTATAAATGAACAACAGTATTTATCTTCATTAAGAGTCACTTACTAAGCATCCCTTTGTGTTTTACTGACGTGATGTAACTAACTACACGTTTGCGCCTGTGACTTGACTAATATTTCACATCGCCCCGCTTTTAACGGTTGGCTGCCTTTCCTTTATCTCATTTTAGCAGCCGTATTATGTGCACTAAGGGTTCAACTTTCGATCAATTAATTAGGCGACGATTACGGACACCCTCCCGGGACCGCAGGATAAGGATACCTCGCTATTACAATAATGTTATTGGGTACCGCCTTAATTCCTTAATTTAATAACGGGAATTTCGTTTCGGAACCATTTAATACATTTCGGATGGCTCCCTAAATTTGTTAATGCGCTTCGCCTTTTATCTCTTACTAATATTTTCCTTTTGAAGCGAATCTTTCGCAATGTAATTTTGCTCTTCTAATTGATTAATGACTCGTTTTCAATAAGACAGAAGTTGGAAATGTTAGGTAATTTTCGGTGATATTTTAAGTGCCTCTGTGAATTACTCATAATTATATTTACTTAATGGTCTACCACTGGAACTTAGATAATAAGTCTTAATGATATACATAATAGGCTTTAAAGATAAGCCGGAACATACTTAATGATCATTTGATCTGAGACTTTTTACATAATTTCTAATTTTATTTTCTTTTATCTGTACTAATCGTATCTGTTGCCAAGTTCCCCGCCATTGTACGTGTATTTATTTGTACAAATTCTGACGCCTTTGTTTTATCACAGGGCGTTGGCTACAATTTCGACTTCAAACTGGCTTACAAGTTTTTGAGGCGAAGTGAAGCGAGGTTACGATACGGTAACGCTACTGTTGGTGCGTGGAGAGGAGAGAGGGTGCCAGGGACCTATTGCGACAGGATACTGAGCGACTGCGACCTTAGAGCTTGTCGCATTCAGTCGCCGAACTTCCCCGGCGTATATCCGCGTAACGCCTCTTGTACATACCGCATTGAACATACTAAGGTAAGTGAAAATGTAGTCTTTTTCATCGCTAAATATTTCTACTAAGTAGCGGCGAATACAGGGAGGTTAAATCATTAATTTCACAAATGAATGAACTGAATTTGTAGGTATCATGTTAATTTAAATGCTCGTACTCTAAAGCGTTTGTGACTGATAACTATCATAATTTTGCCTAAGCACCAATAATTAAAGTTAGGTATCTATATTATAAGCATTCGAAAAACAATTAAAACGAGAATTATGCTGACAAACATACTCAATCGTATTCCAAACTTATTTGAAATGCTTCTAAAACGACTCGATAAAATTAATTCGATATATCGCAATCAGTACATCTCAAATCAAATGAAATCATTGTGTTATTTCTATATATTGTTGTAGCAACAACAATACCGTTATGAACCAACGATTGCTATTACTAATACAGCAACAACAATAGGGCTAGATACTAACCTCAGAGAGATAATTACAATACAGATTATGTAGTATTTATTACGGTCTAGATATTGAGACGTTTACCTAGCTACAGAGAAGATGAAGCCGCGATTGAATCAGATATTACGCCATCAGGATTATTAATTATGTTGTTCACCCACTATGTTATGTAACTTAATGATTATACCGTTGCGTAAAACACGCATGAAAACGTAAAATATATTGTATATAATTACGCCAAATGGATCACTTTGTAGTAGAACTTAATTCTTTAAAAAACGAATGATAAACCAAGACTAAGTAATCAGTTGTGGATTTGCTCGCGGTGGAGATGTGTTCGCTGTAATATATTGATATTTTTTGTAGGTTCGAGTCAATTAGTTATTTTGGGGATTTGTGTATGTGAGAATTTATATTTATAAGCTATGATTCATGGATAGCTATGATTGGCGTGACGAACTTGACTCCCACGAGAGATATTGGATTGTCAAGTCAACAGACAGAGCGACTTGGAAGGGGGAAGGGAGGCTTTTGCCCAGCAGTGGGACAAAGTGGGCTGGTAAAAAAAAAGCTATGATTCAGGTGGAGATCCTAGTGAGAGCAACGTTTTAATTAAAAAGATAAACATATTATGTAATAATATTTTCGTTTTTTACCATGCTAAGACAACTACATAGTTAATTTAATGAAGGAAAAAATACTGTACAATAATTGACATCATTCAGTCGACTGCTAGATATAGAATAGGTAACGTTAGAGTTACATTACTGAGGTTATAAAAGCCAATCTGGGTGTTTAATGAATGATCATAGTGCACAAACATATTGGCAACTATCGCAGTTGGCCACACTGCAAGAGATTTGCTCTGCTAGTTGCCTACTTGTAGACAAACATTGCCCATAACGTAGTTTTTAGCTCGGCATTCAGCCTCACATTTAAAGCATGGTACAGAGATTAGGCCAAATAAAGGTGTGACGCCAACATTAAAACAGAGGACGGAAACAGAGGTTTTGTTTTAGAAAATAAATCTAAAACACGAGATGTGTAATGTGGGCTTCGCGTGGCTCTTTGTGTTAATATTTAATATAAAATTCACACCAAACTGCGTAACGGTTACACCTGACATGTACATAATAAATGTCGGATGTGTAAGGGTTAGAAGTTTTTCCGTGAAGGTAAAATTTACTTTAGCGCTTTGTGAATAAAGTAGAGTTTATGTTTATCCCTTCCTTTGCAGATACCAGCCGATAAACATGTTTTACTAGCAGTAAGACAGACGAATAGTCACAAAATACATATCAAAGACCAAATAGTGAAGTACGATAGAAGTCAGCGAGTCTTGAAGTGAGTAAACATAAAACTTAGTACCTGTGTAAGTTTGGTTTACGTTACTTTGTGTGTTATTAATGTGTGTATAGGACATACTTCTTATTTAGATAGAAGACACATATATTTTTTTAACTTTTTTACTATCTCCATTCCAATATGCAACAGAACATCACTATTTTATTCGAATCAGATGCCATGTGACTTTCTCTACCGAGAGACTTTTATAGGTTATTCATGAATATAAACTGAGCTGGTGTGCTGAGGTGTAATAGACCAGCGATTCCTAAAGTGGTAAGCACGACCTAAGGGTTCCGTAAAAAGTCATCGTTCCTTAGCTGGGTGCCTACCTTATCTGGGGTTCTTTATTGGTAGGTACTGTGGAGGCTCTTGTCCTCCATGGTACACGGGATTAATAAAAATAATATTCGTATTTATATATTATAGACTTTAGTTTATTGGGAGCACTCAATCAATATCACATGTCATGGTGTCCGTGACACAACTACTTCTAGAACAGTCTACGTCATTATTTAAATGAATGCTTGCTAATGGCCAGTTTTAAATCAAATATTGGTAGCGACCTTTGTGGTCTCTACAGTACAAATTCGAAATTGCTGTGGAATACATCAATTAAAAAAAAAAATATTATCACTTCACCGTTGCCAAAGACAATAGACAAAATAATCGCAGTAATTTAATTCTCATAATATGAATGCATGAATTTCTCTATGGAAATTACAAACGCTACAGTATCGTCACCACAACACTTACGCCCGAGGTATTCATTGAAACCCTTATGACAGGACACTCCTACATCAGTACACACCATTACTCATGTCAGATAATAATCGTAATTACAACTGTAATATAGATTAATGTACCAAAACTACTGTCTAATTTGTAAACGCACCGTCTTGCGCGTCGAAATGAAACTTCCATTTGTTAAGCTAATAATGTTGACAAATTCTGTCCAAGACATTTTGGGGACGTTATTTACGCCTGATTTAAGAAGTTACAGAGGCGTTGGAGCGC
This sequence comes from Acronicta psi, assembly GCA_946251955.1. Classification (NCBI taxonomy): domain Eukaryota; kingdom Metazoa; phylum Arthropoda; class Insecta; order Lepidoptera; family Noctuidae; genus Acronicta; species Acronicta psi. The sequence goes on along the minus strand of OX276482.1, from coordinate 7,644,307 downwards.
GAACGAAGATGAGCAAATTAGACTTTTGTTCTAAACAGATTTATTAAATATCTGAGGAGCAGCTTAGTCATTTTTGGTGAAAGTCAAATTGATTTTGATGTCAACATGTTACTGAGAATTTGAGAGAAGTAGCATAATGTGTCACGTAAAATGTAGAAATCAGAATTTAGTTACACATTTCTGCACATTATTAACCTTTCTCAATACCTACATTGAAACTGCCTCGTTGGTCTAGTGGTCCCAAGCGCTATTGCGACGCTAGAGGTCCTGGGTTCGATCCCCGGGTCGAGCAGTGTTGTTGGGTTTTCTATGAAATTCCCAGCAGCTCGGAGTCTGGATTTGTGCCCGGATAATGACAACAGGCCCTATTACATGGGACATAAACATACCAACGAAATGTGGGTGTACATTAGTACGCCTCTGCCTAACCCTTCGGGAAATACAGGCGTGATAGTATGTTATATTTAATTTTCAATTGGGGCCGCTTTATGTGCTCAAATTTTGTCAACGTACACATCACTATGTAAGTGATCACTTCAAGACATAGTTCAATTCCCGACATTTGTCAAACTCTACTAATCTATTTACCTCTCTTAGGATTTGGGACCAATGCAATGTCGTGCAAGATTACCTCACAGTATGGGACGGCCCCACTAGAGATTCACCTGTACTGGTGCGCCTTTGTGGTGGAGATGCGGTCCCCGATATTGTCAGTAGAGGTCCCAATATGTTACTGGAGTTCCACACATCGCCGTACGATAATCCCTTTCACCCGGTGCCATTGAGCTACCTGCCCGGATTCGAGCTTGAAGTACAGGTGAGGTTTTCGAATTTGGAACATTATGTGTGAATGGAATTTATTTTGTGCTTTGGTATGCGTCTCGAGTTTCGAACGTATGAATTTTAAATGAGAGGGTTTGTGAGCAAAGGAATTTAGTGTTACATCCATTCTGTTATAATATAACTACTAAGAAGAAGAACTACGAAGAATTTATATTGATTTATAATGTAGCTCTAATAGTTCAAAATAATTATGTTCAGTTCCGAAATTTAACAGTCAAATATGATACAGAACTTAAATAAATGTGTTTTATAAAGTATGTATACTGCAATGGTAACAATTTTCCTTGAAAGTCACCAGTGCAATACGAGTAGGTACCAATTTCTAAATTACGAGTATATGTATAGTCACTTAATATAAAACAGAATAGAAATTCGATTAGCTTACATAGTAAAAGCAATTGGTTCACTACGGAATCCACACTATTGCACTGAAGCTGATTGCATTTTGTTCAGTATAAAACGACGTCGACGCTAGTTGTCGCTTCGTCTGTACCAAGATACGAAATTGTCTCTAAAATCTTCTTTTATTCCATGGTAAATATTATACAATAATTATAATAAATAATGATATTGTGATTTGAACCTGAAAAAATTTCCTTACACACAAAAGAAAGCGTGACTGACTAACTGACTAATCTATCAAAACATAGGCCAAATCACTACAGATTGGACAGTATTGGATTTAAAAAAAAAAACCACGGAATTAGGAAACACCAAATGAATGCAAGTAAAACCGCGTTACAAACATTACTCACTGTAATTATTTGACGTAAACATATCTGAAATGTTGTAATCTAATATACATTGCTATTAATGCAAATTCAGGCGCAATTACTGTAATTAATAACTGATTAATGAGATAGACAATTACTGATAAATTATTATGCAAATTGTTTTTTAATGATAATGAATTTTGTGATTGATACATAGCGTAAATATTAAATTAAAATTAAATGATCTTATTCCATTATCAATTAATAATTACAGTCATGTTGAAATATGTTTGGTGATCGGATCAAATGATTCAACTAGCTAGCTACCATGAACTAGTGCCAAAGAATTTCACAGTGTACCGTCGTGACTAATCTCGAAAGGGTTTTTGAATTGCTTGAATTGCGTAATCATAAGCATAAACTTATGCTTCCGTATGTCAAATTGTAATACAAATTTGACATACGGAAGCATTACTTTACGCTTAGCATCGTCTCTGAATATTAGTATTAGACCTTGTTTGTACTTCTATCAGGCATGCTAAAACGAATTTTTTTAACTCGTCAAATAATGGTGAAGGTTCTCCATTCAACTATATATCTTTTTATCCAACTACGCCAGAAGGAATGTTATTTTTGTGTTGATAAATAGAGATACAGTAAGTTGAAATCCAACCTCTTCTATCTAATAATTTCAGAGATGATCCCATATAAATTTGGTTTGTCTGACTATGTTAAAATTTTCTGATAGTAATAATAATTTTGACAGTAGTAATCATTATTATAATCATAAGTCAGTTTTTGTGGTGGGCTCCAATTTGTGCCCGCCCCTGACGTAAGTTTATATGTATGCAGTAAGTTTTCTTTCTAAAAAGATAATACTTTCATACAGGTTCTGTATGTGGAGAAGGATTCACATTCGTACGTGCGTTCAGACGGACGATGTCGCTTTGTACTGCGCTCTTCAGACAAAACAAGCGGAGTATTGAGAAACCCGCGACATTCATTACCACCAAACACTTCTTGTGTCTACTATTTTCAGGTAAGGACTTACATAAATTCTTTTCTTTTGTTATCTTTATTTATTTAGAGGCTTTTGTTATAACATAAAATCTTATAATTAAATATAAAATGGTTAAAGTTTTTTATACCTAACATTAAATATACCACTATTATTAAAATATATTTTTTTACTTATTCAATTTAACCCAAAGGTTAACTGGCAGAGAATACCATATATGGCATTTAGTTCGCTTTATGTGCTACAGTTGCACACAAAAGTATAAATAATAATAATAAAAAAAACTTACTCGTTTCACATCTGAACTTTAAAAATATATTATGTAAATCCATTTTTTTTAATTCCAATAAAAATTTATTAGGGGCGAGCTATTTCCGTTTACCGGGCACAAATCTAAAGTCCTAGCTGCTACTGAGAATTTTATAGCAAAGTCAAATAACACTTAGCTTGCCCTGGGAATTGAACCCAGGATCTCGCGCTTATGACCAATAGACGCAGACAGTCACAGTTCTTAATTTAGGTTTATAAATTATTTTTTACTAAGCCGGGCTGGCGACGTCGACCCATTTCAATCGAGACTAAATTATTTATAAACCATAGTTTTTATTCAAGTTCTTTTTTTAATTAAAATATCGTGGAAACAGTATCTATTTATCGATTAAACTACATTTCATAAAGCAGATTTAGGTAAAAATACACTTTGATAAAACCACGGGCACATTTTTAACACGAGATTGCTCTCTTATATAAAACCTATTAGAATTAAATCCATAAATTAATAGGACAGTCAGCATCAGTTATAACTGGATGGCACAAAATGTTCTGAAAAACTAAGGAATTTAACGTTAACTGCCTCGTTAACCGAAGACATTTTACCCACCGCCACCGTCACTGGGACGTCACCGTCAACGATGATGATGGCGAGATTATTTTTGTTCGAGATCACGTTGACGCTGACGTGACGGGAGTGCGGTGCACACACGGTCATAGTAAATGTATGTATCGCTAAATTGGCGCCGTCATCTCGTTGACGGTGACGTCCCGGTCACGGTGGCGGTGGACAAACAGCCTAATAGTACTAAGCGCGACTGAGGTCCTGGGTTCGATTCCCAGTTCGAACAAAGAGAAAGTTCTATGAAATTATCAGTAGCAAATCGGAGTTGTGAGTTTTAACCAGTTAATGGACATGGGGGACTCGCCCCCCATTACATAGGACTTGGATACCCACGATGTGTGGGTGTACCCCAGTACACCTTAGTCTGACCCTTTCGGGGTATATAGGTGTGATAGTATGTAATGTATAATGAAGTAATTTTAAGCCCCCCATTGGCATGGGGGGCTTAAAATCTTTGGTGGCCCAAATAAGAATAAAAATCTTGATTGTAGTGATTTGAAAACAAAACAGCTAGGGTTATTACTGGCAGTTAAAACGATTTACGATTCCTAGGGTCGTGCAAACGAGATAGTGTGGGTGTCGTTTGTGAAGTACCACTCCGCTGGAACTGAGCCCGCTGGCTTCGACCAACAAAAGGACTGCTCGTCCCAGCTGACGATATGGGATGGTGCCGCCCCTGACGCCGACTTGGATCGAAAGGTATTTTTTTTGTAACCATGGTTTTATTGTAAGTACTGAAAGTTGTAATTTAAAGTTGTAACTAATCGGGACTAAAGGTATGTAAATGGTGACACAATTGGCATAGTAGCTGAACGGTTAGAGCCACGTGTCGCGGATTCGATAACGTCATGGAACGTAATAATTATAATGACCATTTATGAACATTAATAATCAAATGATTTACATGAGATACGCCGTGTTTAGGTGAAGATTGGCATAGTATAGTGTAGTAGGCACTTCAATGAGTTACACGAGGACCTCTATGTCATTGATATAAAGTTCAAATTTAATCATTTTGACAGCCTTCATGAGATAAAATGTTACAGAAAAGGATTCTTTTCATTCTAATGTGGACAAAGTACTAAGTAAACCAAAAAATCACTCGTTTTTATATGAACACTATTTATCGACTACCTATGAAATTTTTATTATATTCGATCATAGATTCGAATTTTGGATCGATACTTTTGCATGCAGGCTAGTATGTACCTACACAAGAATATACACAACTTCGAGTTTTGAAATTCATGCGAATAGAAAAAACCATGACTATAATTCTATTGAAATGAAACATCGCGATGTGACCTAAGTACCCGTTTACACAAATTACCTTGGAGAGCAGAGCAAATTGAAATCTAAATTTACATTGAGATAAAATTTATTTTTAAAATGGACAAGTAAATGTTATTTCAATTTAGTAAGATTTAATTTTGGAACGAGTATTTCCATTTGTTAGTACATATTATAACGGATGGTAAAGCCTTTATTACTAAGATTAATCCCCTAGGTACCTAGCTGAAGCTCAGGATTCCATTACTTCGAAGTACAAAGCCAAGATTGGTATACGCTACCGGTATGACTTATCTACAATAGCGCAGATTAATCTTTTGTACCTACCATAAATGAGAACGAGCTATATACTCATAGGTATACATGGGATAATATAGTTTAATTCCTTCAAGTGAATATGAAATTTATTCATTGTTGTAATATAAATCAAAATAAATTGTATGAAAGATCATCACTTGAGAACCTCTCGCCCGATTTGGCATTTTTTGAGCATTGTGTTCATAATAATTGTTAGGACAAGTTATGTATGAAAGGTTTTTTTATAAATTTCACTTGAAAGTACAGGAGACGCTGCACGCGGGTTACTTATATAATATTATAATAGTAAATGTATTTATCAATGAGAGGGCATTATCAATCAAGCTCCAAGCAGAAAACTTAAATAACAATTTATACGACTTAGCACCTTAAGTGTCGTGACCAATGAGGTAGTCCTATTTAGTTCTTAAGAACTCGTGGCACAACGTCGAATTTCGTATGAGGCTATATTTTTTTAAGAATACAGTGCTACACGCTGGCTCTCAACATAAAGAACAAGTTTTCTCAACATAAAGAACAAGTTTAAGGTGCACCGGAACGCTGCGTTAGTTGTACCTTAACAGGTGAATTAAAAATTGTGTTGTAAAATTGGAAAGTATACTATACGTTTTATAACGAATTGTAAATTATAAGCTTATGTTACAACTATGTAGCGAAAGGAATGCGTGGCAAGGCGATTTTCATCTGTAATAATATACGGGGCTGCCTTAATCTAGGCACATACAAATAGAAAAGCTACTCGTAATTGTGTTGACTTCTTTATTTTGTAACCGACAAAATGCTTTCGCTTCGTCACACATTCGCTTTGTTTGACAAGGTAGGTCATGGTCTTTCGCAGTATAAATCTAGATGATCTTCGTTCGTTCTTACTAATACTACCAATATAATACGAGAAAAATTATATAATTGTACCGTATAATTTCATTATAATATAGGAAACACAAATGAGTAACAAGACACGGTGTAAACGGATTAGGCTGAAATTTGGCTCAAAGATAGTGATGTTATGACGTAGGCATCCGCTGATTTGGGAAATTCGCGTAATATCGCGGGGAACATAAATATATTTTCGATATAAATCTTGAAGAATGTTTTACAGCGATTTCAAGTTTATCTAATTAAACATTTCCAGGATTTCATGGATATTTAGTTCTCTCCGTAATGAGTTGAATATTTATCTTGTAAATGAGCGCGAGATAAGATTTATATTCGAGACAAGGTCGAAATATTACATTTTGAATGATAATTGCAGGTTTATACCGTGTCGCTAAGAAATGTACCGCTGCGCTGTTTGTTATTTCATATCTACAAAATGGGCTGGGCAAATTTTCTGTTTAGGAATTTCTGCTTTATTGAATGCGTGTCACGAAATATTTTTGTAATTCTTTTTCATATGTAGCAGTCAGTTTCACTATGTTTTCAAAATTTTACAAATTATGGAATGTCTTTTAACCTAAGGCAGGAGGAGTCGGCAGGAAAAATGTATTCATTTTTTAAAATACCCTTAGGGACGCATGTGAATCCACGGGGAACAGCCAGTTCAAAATAATTATATTATGATTTGTGAGACCCAACAGTGTGTAATATAATGTACCAAAATCACCCTAAATCTACTTTTAAAACTGTTATTGTTTAACTTCCATACTTATCGGTAACAATTCTTGGCGTTCACGCAATAAAAATAAAATATTTAAATTGTTATCGCATACCGAATCACAATAGCGGCTCGTTCGTATAAAATTTTATAGTACATGAATTTAAATGGTAAAAAGTTCCGAGCCAACGTGTATTGTAATGAAATGTGGATTAAGTTCAGCGTGTACTGGGTTAAACTTCGCACTGCGCAAGACTAACCCGATGATACAAGAACGAAGCGATATAGAATTGGGCGGCGTTCTCACTGCCTTTATTCGTGCCATTTCACTTTGCCAACTACCTCAACCTCCCACTTGACGTCGGCAGCCAAACATTAATTTTCTTTAATGTGTCTGAGCACTTTTACCGAGTTCCACCGACTGCAGTGCGGTGTTTCGTTTCATTCATTCGGGATTCCTCAGTTTGCATTAAGAATGGATAAGCGGTTCTTGTCGAACTTATTTTTTTGTTGGCACTTTAATCAGAAAAGTTTTTCCGTTCGCTCGCAGATACACTATGTAAATAGTGTTGCAGAGTTGAATAAGTAAATAATTTATTCAGGGCCGATTTAGTTTTCTGTCAATATACCTACATTAATTTATAAAGGTGTGTATTTAAAGTCGATACCACTTTAATTAGGTAGGTAGGTATTTAGTGTTGCCATTGCCTATTATTCATTCTAACGCTATATTTACTGACGCATTTTTGACCCTCACGAGATTTATAATATTATATGATGAGAGAATTACGTAGATTTAATTTAATTATACAGTCTAAGTGTACAGTAAAAAAAGTGTTAAATAACCAACGATAACTGCGTCTTGATATAGATTGCGTTATAAATAATTTTCCACCAGTATTTGTTTTGTCTGTGTTTTGAGTTGACACATTTGTGTGATATGTTCTTCGTCAAAACATGGGTGTCGTGCCTGAATACCAACTTTTTTACTGTACCTCGTGATAATTATGTAGGTATTTTCTTATTTTTAATACTGAGCTAAGCTAAAATGATATTTTTTCGACCAGTTGGACATGAGCGACAAGAAGTCTCGCCTCGGGTTGTTCTGTCGCGAAGAGTCGCCGCGACTTTGCGACCATGCTCTTCTCTCGAACGCGACCAGAGCGACCCGCCCCTGCGCCCCGTCTGAGAGCTACATCACCACTGGGAACGCGCTCACTATACTGCAAGTAAGTAAATAATTAGCTGTTACTTACACATGCTGCTAAGTAGCACGATAACACGCTCCCTCGAGCAAGTCAAGTAGCTTCTAACCGGATTAGATTAGATTTAAGAACTTAGTTTTATGCATTTATAAAATAAACACCCTTTCTATCATGATTCTAGGTTCGTTCTTTGTGTGTTTGTTCGTACAATGGAAAATTATAACAACACTAATACTATAATTATATTCATCAATCAACTGACAGCCCCAATGAGCAACTCCCACAACAATGCACAACAAGTCATCTTTTTACATTGAGATTAGTTATGCTAAATAAGAGGACCTTATTACATAGGTCTCTAGTTCATCATGCTGGTCTAGTGTGGATTGGCAAACTTCACATGAAGGCGACAAAATCAAGCTATTCAGGTTTCATCGTTATGATTTCCTTGACTATTTAAGCGAGCGATAACTAATTTTATCTATGTATCTTTGTGTGTGTTTGTTTCATTATTTTGCACACACAGTATCTAAGTAGGTATACCTTCAAATTCAAGACCTATGACCTCTTTTAATAAAATACTGTACACTTAAATTATTTTAAAAGTATCCCTTCATTCAACCTTTTGACGAAATTTCTAAGGGTCACATTGATAGGACAAAAGGTGATCGAATTGTTAGTGGTGTAATGGTGATTAATGATGTGTCAAAGGCTTTAACAAAGACCTATTTTGTATGTAAAGTGGATCTTCAATAGACAATAGATATCATCAAAGGGCTTAAAATTCTTTAGCGGCCTTTTTGAATAGTAGATATCTACTTGAAGTATTTTTCTATTCGAATAAAAGCTATAATCATAAATCAACTGGATCAGTTTTAATTCACGGATTCACCCTGATTAAATATTAAGCATTTCAAATTTAAATACTTACAAAAATAATTGAAAATGCAGTTATAACCTAGGGACATGCGGGCCATGAAATTTCAAGCCTAAGTCTTGAGTGATGAATCTAAGGGCGATGTTGGCCCTTAGATTGTTCATATTGTAAATGTAGCACTCGCTGAAACGATAGAGGAAAACATCAAAAGACAATATTTCAGGCACGCAGGTTCATGCTTGAAAGATTTCTCTTCATATCCATCTCTAAGGCATGTGCCATTATATGAATACTGCCAATCCGCATAAAATTTTGAAAGCTGACCTTTCTCATTCTAAGAATAAGCCCATATCCAGCAGTAGCATAGTAATCTGGACTCCTGATGACGATAATTAAAAAACCAACACACACAAATATATATTTGGACAGAAGTTTACTATCACATTCTATCCCAATATGAAGCGCACCTCACAAAAGAATTAGGGGCGTAATTAAAGCAACAAACAGACGACAAACAACTGCCAAAGCTCACATAATTACCAACTGCTGCAAATATTTATCCACCCATTTCGGGATGCTCCAGTATGCAAAGAGCGATGTGACAGGCAGCGAGGAATTTTTAGCCAAAATATAACAGGAGCGCATTGCAAGTGAGTCGGAACGGTCATGAATTTAGTAGCAGTCAGCTAAAACATGTCACGTGCATATGATGCCTTATAGTGCGAGTGGTTCTTGCGAATTTTTCATATCTTTTCTCATATTGTTGGATGAATTACTAAGAATGAGTTTTAGAATGTATATGGGAGATTGTAATGGAAGGTAGAACGTGGTATCTCGTATATAATGTAGATATAAATGTTTCTCTGTGCAAGGAGTTTCAAGGAGGATATTTTGTTGTGTTAGAAATAAGATTTTTGTTACATTAGTGAAACAAAATATTTGTAACTAACAAATTATCGTATTCGTTTTAAATCGGTTGCTATTCTAGACTCATATTTTGGAACCAGTTCAATCATGGTTTGGTACCAACCTTAATTTTTCATTAGAAATGAATAAACAAATTAGTTGTAATTTTTAACTCCCTATTATAAATTTTTACACCCTGTAAGAGTCTCTTCCACATCAGCAGACAATAATATCAATCAGATAAACATGATTTCTCCATTATAGCCCTGCGTAATATCAAACTCCTTTATATTTATTCCGATATCGATCCTCTGACATACTCTGACATTCAAAGCAGCAATCCTCGCGGGATTAACCCCATGACTGTCTATTGTTTCCTTCTCTCCCTCGCCACTGCCCTTTCAGCTGTATTCCCTCAGCTTGATGTAACTTTTCTGGCGTGTGAAACATTCATAGCGGCCAGGATAGATAAGTCACGCGTTACTCCCGTTGCATTTGCCATAGTGAATAATGCAAGGAGCACGTGCTAGCTCTCTCCTTTCACAGTGATAGAATGCGTTAGTGTTGTCACGTTATTTGAAGTGTTAGGAGTGTCACTGGATGAGACACGTACGAGAGTGTTTGTAAAACTCAGATTTATTGCACCTCATCACTCGTTATGGCTGTTTTCTTTTCTCGGCGATGTTTTGCATAAACTCGAAGAGTTGAATGCGGTTTATGGGTATTGCAGATGTAGGTACCAAAATTTTCGAATAATGGCGTTTTACTACGTAGTTATTAGTATATGTCTAATGTTAATAGGATTTCACGTTTCATCCTAATTGCTGATATTTCGAAGCCTTCACACGGGCACTAAAACTCGTCATTTGCCAAAGTTGATTTCGCTTCCCAATCTGCTAATAAGCTTCTCTCTCATTTCATTAATGTTTACTATTTGTGTTTGCTGCTGGATCTGTTTGAAAACGTAGAATATAGTCTATCTATAGATCTACTATCTATAGTCATATTATAGTAGTGAACTACAACATACAGTTTTATAATTTGTCGGTGTACAATGTCGTTTCATGTCTCCCTGTCTGACCTTGAGAAAGCTCTAGACTAAATATTCTAGTTAACGCGTACAATAATTACAAAAACTTGAACGTTGTCATTAGTATTCTACGCAGCTGCTCCGCAACTAGAATACGCCGTAGTTAATATAGGAAACCTGGTCTTAAGCAAGTTGTTAAAGTCACTAGTTGAGAACTGCTTTATAATTCAATATTAAATTCAACAGAGGAAGGACTGAAGCAAGTTTCTAACTAAATATTTGAAGTTTTACTACACCACGCAGCTTCGCTCTACCGTGAAGTCGACCTTGGCGATACACTACTTATAAAGTAGAAATAAGTTTTAACCTTTACATAAAATTATAAATTTATAGAAGTATATTGTTAGATATGTATATTATTATGGTTTCATGTGCTAGATAGTATCAAAATTATAGTAGAAAGAAACATAAGTTAGAACTTAAATTCTCAAGGAACAATTTGATTAATACTTGGACATAAAGAATAATCAAATAGTTTTATGAAGTATGTGTTGAAGTTTATAAAATAAAAGTTGTATTCGGAACTCAACTGTTATTTTCTTTGCAGGAACTGCGCCAAGGATCAGCACTCTATCCAGTATCATTTGTTCTTCGCTACGAATTCGTAGACGTGAGCGAACAAGGCCAACCTTTGGTCGACTCACAGTCAGCTTGTGATAGAGTTTTCAAATCTGCTCAGACCTATTCTGGTAGATTTCAAGCTCCTCGCGCAATATTTTACTACGGGAGAGGTGGTGCGCAAAACCTTACATGCATCTTAAGGTAAGAAATAATTCTTACCTAGTCTAAGAACATACAAAAATATTTTGAAATACATTTGTATACATTATGATAATGTTTTCAGATTCGAAGCCAAACAAGGAGAAAGAATTCAGTTGACCTTCACGAGCACTTACTTTGGAAATAAATATTGTAATACGCACAAAGACTCACGTACAAGTCGTTGGAAATGCGATAGGCCTGCGAAAAGAACCATTGGGGGTGAAGGTCTCGCCCAAATTATTATAACAGAATATCCCTGGGAAGGAGTACCCATACAGAGAGATTGTATTTGTACGAACAGATCTGAACCATTAAATATACATACTCTTACCGCTCCAGTCGTAGAAATTAACTTTACAGTAACAATGATGAATATTACTGAAGATTACGATGACTTTACTTTTGAAGGTGAATATAAATTTGTTCCAACTGGACCAGGAGACGAAACAGTGTGTTCAACCGGATGGGGTAAGCGAAGGCTAAGAGGGAGCAGTGGAGAAATCAGGCTATTTGACAAAAGACAAATACCAGTAGCACCAGAAATTGTAGGAGATAGACATGTTATATCAGAAAGCGTGAGGGCAGAAGTTGCATGTGTTCATAGGCCTTGGTTGATTGAACCTGGAGGTGATGAAGTAACTCCTGTACAAGGAAGATATTTGTACGTCAAAATACCTGGGTTTGAAGTCTCACCATCTTCACCGTTCTGTAGTACTCCAAACCGACTGTACATTTATGAAGCTCATGATACTTCAAATCCGAGAGAAGTATGTCCGGATGGTTCACATGTCATAGAATTATATTCACCAGGGTGGAAGTCTTCTCAAACAACTATAGAGACATCATTGAAACCCCATGCTCGAAGCTACGTTATTGACTTTTTGCAACACGAACAAGCTGACTATTCAATAAAATGGATCGAATTGATAAAGAAACAATCATTCGAACATGACCCCGAGTCTAACATTATACCCCCGCCTGTGTCATTAGAATGTCGTTACAGGTAAGTGTTGACGTTACTACTGTGAATTTTGCTGGAAATGTATTTTAATGTTTGGTTTCTAATATTGGTTTTATTTCCTATTCAGCTGTCCGGAATTGAACGCTTGTATTCCTATCGCACTGTGGTGTGATGGCAGTGCCCACTGTCCTTCAGGCTATGATGAAGATGACTCCAACTGCTCGTTTAGGATATCTCTACCTCCACCTTACGTTGCTGCTGCTGCTGGAGTCGGCCTACTTCTTTGTGCTATTGCCGTTGCCCTATGTGCATGTAAAAGACGCCGAAGAAAAGACAAAGAATTCAAAGCACGACTTGACGGTGCTTTACCAACTGAGGAAAGACCGTTTGATCGCGCTAAAACGAACGGTGTTCCTGAAGCAGCTCGTCAATACGCAACAGTGCAAAAGTACGCGACAATAGATAAGTACAGCTTAAGTCAGAAATATAGTGCAGGGTTGAACGACGCTCGTTACTACGACGAGGTAGCACAAAGGGATAAGCTCGCGGATACAAGGTACGCTAGTTTAGGTCGAGCTGGTCGAGGCACGCGAGTCGAGAACTCAAGAGGCAACGGTTCAAGAAGAGCACTGCCTGATTTGGGTTATCCTGACCTAAAAGACGGTTTTTGTTGACCCTCTCCGGATCTCATAGAAACCACAGTTTAACGTTTAGGACGTTAACTTTAACGGATTTTCTTTTGTGTAAACATTAGATTGAAGACTGAATTTGGCGAAAGTGCCTACCTTAACATTTGATCAATAGCAATTCAGATTCGAAATTGTACTACAAAATTGGCTTCTATTGTTAGGTAATTTGTTTTATACTGAGACGAAGACTATGACTTTGACTTTGTAGAGTATTGTGTAAATAAAACTACTTGAAATAAGTTTGAATAGCAGGCGTCAGATACTTAATATTCTTTGCATCAAATCTCACAGTAATTTAATTCTCATCAAATAACATATCTAAATTGTACAGTAAACGCTTGACAATACGATTTTAAGATACAGAATAAAATCATTTTAAAATGTTAGTAGTATGAGTGGTTAGTGACTGACTCTTGAACAATAGAATAAAATCGGATTTAAGTGTAAATTGAAATTATGTTAATAAGTAAGTAACTTTGTGTATTGATATTTTTCAACAACAATTATTTAGTAATTAAGTGTGAAATTGACAATTTTTCTTAATGTTTTTTAAATAATTCTAAAGCCCGATGCCTATCTTAAGATTTTTTTTACTGACCGTATAAGTTTCCGTTCTACTTTTTCGTTATTTTGTTTTACTCAAAGGCACACAGTTGTTTCTCACTCTGACCCTACACTGTAATGACACTAGAAATAAAAATGAAAATGTGATATAGGTTGTAAAAATGTAGGTATCTAAGCGTTCACAGAATGTATAATTACAATTAGTAATTTCCTTTGTGTATAAAATTAATTAAGGTTGTAACTAACTAGATATTGGTTGTACATAAATTATAGATTAAGATTTTTAAAGTCTGTAATTATTTCCAAGTAAAAGGAAGATTAAAGTCATTTCTAAAAATCATGATTTATGTTTTATTTATTACGCATTCATCAAGCTATCATGCATTTTATGATAATTTTTATTAATCTTGAACTAGTTAACTCTTAAATATGACACTGTTATAATAATGATTAAAGAAGCTCTATTACGTTAATTTGAACGTTTATTTAGACGCAAGCTTAGAGAACAGAAAAACACAACAGCGAAAAAAAAAAAATCGCGACAAAAAAGTAAAGTAAGTAGGCACACTTTCCTCATGTACAACACCTGTAAAAATCTCAGTACGGCTTAAAAAGTGTACCAAGATAATGAATAGACCGTCTGTTCCACAACAAAGAAACAAGGCAAATATACCTACTGAGACAGTTTTTACGACAGTGAAATATTTTTATTTAGTACACAAAAAATGGGACGCATTTCGCTTCATTGGGGTCGTGATATAAAGGTGGGACTCCCTACATTCTTATATTTCTGTCTTGTTATAATTCTTTTGTAAATTATAGCTCCGTATTACATTACTTTATGCGTCCCCGTCACGGAATAATGGGAACATTATGTCAAAAATTCCTTTGATCGTTAAAAGCCTGTGTTTTTGTTAACAAGTTTTCACTGATATCGATACGTTTTACGTGACACTCGACGCATTGAATAAATATTCAAGAATTTTGGCGAAACATTGTTGGAATACGGTATGAAAGGTTTTACATCCGTGATACACATTTATCTATACTAATATTATAAAGAGGAAAGATTTGATTGTTTTTCTGTATTGAATAGGCTCCGAAACTACTGGACCGATTTGAAAAAATCTTTCAGTGTTAGATAGTCCATTTATCGGGGAATTCTATAATCCCGCCAGCGGCTTCGCCCGCGTGGTGTTGATAACTTTTTTCCCCGTTTTGGCAACATTTTTCATTGCTACTCCGCTCCTATTAGTCGTAGCGTGACGGTATATTCTCCAATAAATGGGCTATCTACCACTGAAAGATTTTTTTTAATCGGACCAGTAGTTTCGGAGCCTATTACAAACAAACAACAAATCTTTCCTCTTATAATATTCGATGATTCATTCACTTTTAAATAGCAAATAAGTAGGTCTACGTAAGTCTCGATGAGATGCTCTTTATTTTATCAACGTGAATTCTTAAACGAAGCACTACAATCGAAAATAGAACACGCGAAGACAAACAATGACAAAGCGACTCATACTTTTATGACAAATGCTAAGTATACCTGGGCCACCGAGCTCCCTGTACAACGTCGATATTTTATGTTACTGTTCTTAGTTTTTAGTCCAAAATGTTTCTTTGTGCGCGAAAACATGGAAAACGATTCGTTCCAGAAACGAGACCTAGCTTTATCCATTTTTTGTCCCAGTAAACCACCATGTTGTAATTACAGAAATGAGCGAAACCGGAGCTGAGAACGGGAGTACAGTCAATGTAAAAGTAGGTATATATTAGTAGGATAGGTAGGATGAAAACTTGTAGGATGAAAACTTGAATCCAGTCGCCATAGGCAAACCAAACACTAAATACGACAAATGACTACACAGCATGCAGTCCCATCCAACACAAATATTAATTCCCCATTTTTTATCAGGGTGCTGAATGTCTGTGAAGACTCTATCTTTAAAAACAAAAAAACGCTAAAATGGATCTCCGTTAAAATTTGTTTATAGATCGATGCTATTATTTTATAGGTTATTTACAATTTCTCATTCTGCTTAATCCGCACGTCCATCTTCAGAATGGACGTCATAAAACAAGTAAATAGCGAGCTCATCTGAGCAGGTACGCGACGTCACTAATTTGTATTTGTCTCGTCGAATAATTAGATTATAGGCTCAGGCTGCATTAGCCTGTCCACTTCGCTGGCGTAACGAGCGCCGCGCAAACTAAATTATCTGATGAACTAATTAAAGCTCGGATCGGAACAGTACTTGGGTAACAACAAGTGAAATCCCTGGGAAATCCACTATGCGTATTTGAAATTAGCTTAGGATTTGTTGTGTTGATCATTTGTCTAAAAACTAGTGATAGCCTAGGGATACGGCCACTGGACTGTCAAGTAGTCAAGGCACTGAATTTTCGTGATCACATGCGTATTAATAATTATCACTCGCTTACGATGATGAAGGAAAACATTTCAACACTAATGGATTAATAAAAAAATGGAACACAATTTGTATGAAATTATCTGCCAATTAATTTAACGGGAACTTATTAGGAGGCGGTGAAACGGGCCCATAATGTAGTAAAGGAGGTAGATAAAATTTAAAGCCATGGCTCGTAAGTAATATTCTTTTGCCTTCAGACTGTAACTTACTGAACTAAGATAAATGAAAATACTTGACATAAGTTTCAGGTCGGCTCACCCGTCCAGTTATCCACGAGCGAAACCAGTTATTCTCGGAATTTGAAATTTAAGGAATGTTCCTAATTTACGTTGTAGGCGCTTCGTAAACACGATGTTTTGGAAATTCAAGACCAAAGGGGTAACCGCACTGCATCTACGCGATAATGAAACTACGTGGTTGCGTAGTTTCGGGCGGCACATATTTTATGGCTGGGCTGTCAAAGTTGTTCGTTTACTTGTGTAGCTCTTAAAACATACGACTTAGTACGTGCTGGTAACACTTTCTTATAAACCTCTAAATAGTAACAAAACCTAGAATTTATTGATATCTAGTTGAATAAATTGAACTTTTTTATCCAAAATAACTCAAAAAGTAGTATAAATAGGGTTACCTATTTAGTTATGAGTAGTATTCAATTCATTGCCGTAGAACATCGCAAATATATGTTAATAGTAAATATATAATACTTTGTTTTGTTGGAATTTATTTCTCGAGTAAGGTATTGAGAACAATTTTTGGCAACCCTGATATAACTTCTATATTCAAATAGTAAGTACAGACACGAAGGATATTATATGGGTTCATCAAGCAGCTTCAGTAAGTACGTAATTGAGCATAACAGAGAAGCATTGTACATAATAGGACTTGTATGTAACTATATGTATAGGTATATAGTTATATTGTACCAGTACAATGTACATGTATAATACGATAATGCATTAATTGCTTTATATGTGCCTAGATTAGCATAATAAACTTGATTGCCTCACCGGGCTAACATGCACGCCGCGAGAACATTTTGTCGACGCTTATGTCGTGCTTTTGTCTCGTTTTCGCACAAGAAAGAGCGAGACAAAAGAGTAGACAAAATTTTGTCGTGGCGCGCATGTTAGCCTGGCTGGTTTCTATACCTAATTATACTATAATTCGTATTTATATAATTATTGTTAACTGCCTCGTTACCCGAGTGGTCTTAAGCGAGGTCCTGGGTTCGATTCCCAGGGCCTGTAGACAAGATGCATTTTGACATTCTAATCGACAAACGAATAGAAACAAAATAAATATTAAGGAAGTGACACAAGCCTTTGACAAATCGGGCTGTCACTAATGTCATTGTCATTTCCATACATTTAGTTTGTCGATTCGAATGTCAAAATGCAACTTGTCTAGCCCCCCAGTGCTATTGGGTTTCTCTATGAAATTCTTAGCTCTAGCATGGAGTTAGCATTTATGTCTGGTTACTAGCAATAGGCTGACCCCGTTATCGCAAAAAAGCTCGAACGGGGTTCAAATAAGGGATGAAAGTGTGGGAGTAAGGTAAAATAAATACTTGATAAAGATAGATAAACATTTGTTCAAGTTATTTTTAATGTAGATAAAAATCGGCTGGCGAGCAAGATTCGAACCTGCGTCTTCTGGTTCGGTACACCAGACGTTTTGACCACTAAGCTATCGCGAGCCCCGCTCGCCAGTCGAAATCTTCCTTCACAATACAAAAAGATAACTTGTCCAAGTGTTTTTGAAATACCTACGATTCTTTATAATGGGGGACCTTTTTATGGAGGACGACGATTATACGGGGTGAAATAGGGGATGAAAGTTTATATAGAACATGGTAAGTATTCCACGCGGATGAAATCACGAGCAAAAGCTAGTATTCAGTACATCAAATTATAAAAGCTAAAGAAAAATTGGTAAAAGATTAATCAAAAGATTTGACCGCCACAAACTCACGGCTGTTCTTAATAGAACCTTACATAAAGGCTTGCGTGTTTATAAGGCGTTTAAAAATAAATAAAAAATTTAAATCCTTGAGCTTTATGCACGACTTAGTTTTGTTACATTAGGTAAGAATAGTGATTTGTTCAATTATTTAGAATGTTTGCACTCAAGAAAACGCAACCAAGCAGAAATGATAAGCCGTACTATGTTTATAAAATAACATACTATCACGCCTGTAGTCCCCGAAGGGTTAGGCAGAGATGTACTAATGTAGACCAACAAATCACCAGTATTTTTAGGTCCCATGTAAGAAGGCGAGCCGTATTGCCATTAACCGGGCTCAAATCCAAACTCCGAACGACTACTGAGAATTTCTTAGAAAATTCCAATAATACTGCTCAACCAAGGAGTTTAACCCAGGACCTGTAGCGTAGCAGTAGTGTTTAGGGCCACTAGAGTTACGAGGCGATTGGGTGTGGTGGGTAGGGTGATAATTATAAACAATGTTATGACATTATGTATAATCATCAATCATATTCATAATCAATATCTTATAAGTAAGATCCTTCATTAACCCTACCAATGATGATACATATAAGATTATATTTTTTCCCGTCTGAATAATAAAAGAACGAGGTTAATAAAAATCTGTACATTATTTTATCGTTCTATTTACTCGCTGGTAAATAGACTAGTAGGTAAATCTGATAAAGTCCCGCTCCGCAAACACACAAAATCCACCACACAGACTATCTCACACAGAATTCACAATCCTTTACTTAGAGAAACAACTCTAGGTACGCGTGTCGCTCTAAGAAACAAAACCACTTACTCGTAATGGCTGTGATACGAGTTACGTGACAGTGTGAACACGCTTTGCCGGCCGCGAATTCTAATTCTAAATTCCAATTCAAACAAAAATAAACAATCCATATTCTCAGCACAGGTGCACTTTTCAAATAGAATGTGGGAACAAAATTGATTGTATAGGGCCGTTTTCCATTTAGATATGGAAATTCCGACAGTGTGTATGACACCGCGCCGCGGCTCGTTACTAAAAAATATGCCACCGGCAATGTGTTCACACATGAATTTTTGCTTTTAACGAGAATGTATAATGGCTGAAATAATAGTGGTTGTTTTATGCGCATTTAAAGTAATGACATGCAATTTTATTGTCCGCTGATGTCCCAAACAGTACATATTTTTGCTGAAAATTGTGATGTATTGCAGTTCATCATTGTAAAAGTATGTTAAAGCATGATAATAGCATCAAGGATTACAAATAATTAACGAAGATTAGATTCAGATTAATGTTGTAATAAAAGCATTTAAATGCGTATTTAAAAAATATACCACTTTACAGGATTGGTATGGTTACATTCGGAATTTTCACAAATTGCGACCACTACGTCATAATGTAAACTTTTAATTGTAATAATCAATTTATGTGCATAAACTTCATAAAATAATAGATTATTTATGGACAAAAGTTCGAAAACCTAAAATTAAATAATTGAATTACGACCTAAATTGTATCAGAACTTTCCAGAAAATCGATGTTGTTGACTTCTTTGGTAAGCATTCACTTCGCTACGCTGTTTTACAATTTTATAAGTTGATCGGTATCTACTCTAGAAATAGAACCGAACACCAATCAACTGAGTGCTTTTTGTCATTTTGTTATTTATGGTTTTATAAAGCCCGATCAAAGGAAAACCGATGACCAGTTGAATGAAAGCATTATTTTCTCAAACAAATTGGAAATTTCGATCAACTTTTTAACTTCCATAAATATCATAAGTATTTGTCCGAACTTTGGGGTGTCGTTGAAAACGGAAATGAGTTTCGATATGATATTTGGTCCGACTCATTGTGGGACTGATAGAAAACAAAAGGTGCCATTTTTTTTTCAAAATGTTCCATTTTACACGATACTGGTAATCCATTCGTAAATAACATTCAACTTTCTGACTACACATTTGGCTTAGCAGTTAATAAATAAGAATAAATACAGTTCTAGCCAAACTTATTGTCCGGGTTGAAGTTGGCACGAACTTTAACCCGGCCGTAAAAATTGGAGAAAGTAAAATATTGGACTGATTTAAAACGACAGCATACAACTTGAGCTTTCGTTTTTATTTATTACAAACCTATAATTTTGTTTCTCAGATTTTTACGGGCGGGTTAAAGTTAGCTCGTGCCAACTTTAACCCGGACAATAAGTTTGGCGAGAACTGTAATTAAATATTGAGATTGTTGAGAAATAAAATAAATAAATAAATAAATATCCTGGAACATTTTTACACAGCACCAAACTAAACAGAGCTTGTACTATGGGTACTAAACTTACTACTTTTATTTTGTAAATAAATAATTATAATACCTACATAAGAACAGACAGACATACCCAGACATACACAAACACTTAAGTTCATCACAATAAATGTTAATGTCATGTGGGAATCAAACCCACGACCTCGTGATTAGCAGTCACAGACGTTGTCATTCAAAATCCTTAGTTAACCTCGTCACTACAATTTCACCTATATCGTGCGTTTGTTTTCCATCTGAGCCAAACAAACGGTGGCGATATAATTATCTGCATCTTTCTAGCAGGTAAAAGACCACGATATACTTCCCGTATCAATAAAAAAACATGCCTTGATTTTTAATTTTCAAAATCCCTTTAATTTTGTTGCAAACGACTTATTCTTAGGAGCAGCGGCTCGGAGTTTTGATTTGTGCCGGTCAATGGCAATAGGATCGCTTCTTAATATATGGGAAATAAACATATCGGTGAATGTGCGAAATTAATTAGTACACTTCTGCTTGGTCCTATGAGAATACAGGCTTGAGGATGTGTTTGTTTGTTTAGGTAAAGATAAATTTTATCTATAGAGTTTTTTATTAATTCACTAAACTTTTTACAACTATTGAGACATGACTTTCGCGCCAGAAACTTCCATTATGTTTTAACAGAACTAACACACCGCACATTTACAGGAACAATTGATATTTTTTATGGCGGTCGGGACAAAATACATAAAAACTTTACTGTCTTCGACCACTTTTAAGGGCCGAATGAGGAAAACGCTTTAGAGAAGTTATTTGGTTATGGAATACCCTGATACCGTTTTTTATCCCCAAATGTGATTGTCAGTTGTGTGATGCCCAGTTTTTTAAATCTAATAGTAAACAAAGGAATTCAAAGAAGTTTTTTCTGTATAAATAATTTGTGTTCTTAATCCATGTAAGCTAAACATTAAATAAAATTAATAAGCTTCAGTTTTAAAAGATAAAAATTAAACTGTATGTTGAAAAAAATTAGATATTATTATACAAAAATATAATTCGGGCGACAAAAAATATTTCGGAAACTAACTACGTCATGACGTGCATGTGTATGTGAGTCGTTTACGTCCAATAAGCAGAACTTGAACTGAACTTGAACTGAACTTACTTACAATAAATTGTCTTAAACAATATTCATCTAATATGTCGCGGATATTTACTTATATCTGGAAGTAGAACATTTGCCTAAATTCTCTCAAAATATTAAAAATAAAATTGCTTCCCTTTCCAGGACTGTAGCCCATTTTCTATTAATTTATTTTGCCTTCATCTTGACAAAATTTAATAAAAAATCTGAGACTACAACAGATTTTCCTTCTAAGAGAGAGTGTTTTGTGAATAACAATTACGGTAGTATGACGTTTATGTTTTTGGAATTTTTGTTTACAACATTTTCCTTGATGTTGGTTCCCTTTAATGTTGAAGCACTGGGGATTTAGACGGAATAAGAATCCAAATTTCGAGCTGCTACTGAGAATTTCAAAGCCCAATAAATAATGGCAATAGGGTCACCCCCTGTTACATAAGACATAAACATAACGAAGAATTTAAAGAAATACAGGCATGATGGTATCATATGTTGAGCCTAAGACATTGCTCGACCTGAAACTCGAATCCAGGAATTCATACCCAGCAGCTGCGCTTGTTATAGTTCAAAATTTTATAAAATGTAACGATTAATGTATATATATATTATTTATATATAATAATATTTATGTAGGCCAACGAGTAGACAAGCTACAACACATTGCTGTGTTACCGCTGCAAACTGCTGGAGCCGCAACGACCGACATTGGAAACCGACTTTTACTCTGACTTTTAAAAGTTGGAACAGGCACAAAATGTCACCACTTTCGAAAAGCTGAACTGAATGCCAGTGAAGAATTGTATTCTAATCCATTACCACACGGGGCGAATAAGTAGGTACTAGCAAATTGAGGTTAATAATATAATACATTAAATTATACAAAGAGCAATGTTTTCCTATAAATTCTGATTAAATTATTTGAAATATGAATTTTATTGTTGTTAACCACTATGTTTGGCTACCATTAATTAGTAATACATTAAAATAATGAATGTTTTAATTAGTTTAATAGATTAACACCGAAAATATAGTATAGTTTCAGGTAATGTAATTACAGTTATTTAATTATTACTGTAATAAAATTATAGAAAATTATTCCTTATTACAAATTCCTGTATAAAGTATATACCTATGCTGAGGGTTGGCTTCTGAATTCAAATATATAAAATTAAAGGTGGTCTAACAATATATTCAGAAAAAATAATTTAATTTTTTTCTTCTTTTCGTATCAATAGTAAAACAATTAGATATTGACATGAAACCAACTCAAATTTTAATGAGATAAGCGTTTACTTAAATATTTTACAACTTTCGTTGCATCATAAGGCTCCTTTACCTTGAACAATCCGTAAATATGAACGTGCCAATAAAAATGCAAATAGAGACTTTTAAAGAAAAACGTCTCAGTCAACGATCACGTTGCTGACTTTCGATACAAAAATAATATTTACATGCTCTGCTACTAGTTACAATTAAAAGGCATAATTAAACGTATCATTCGATCGAATGAACAATATTTCTCTTTGATGTAGCTGTTAAATGAATATTCCGACGATTCCGTATTATTTCGTTAATTACAAGCATTATGGAATGCAATGTGGTCTGTTAATTTCCGCTCAACTCATATTGTGTAGTGACATAGTATGTGTGTCGTTAGTATATTGCTATTCGCTTGTCATTGTTTGGACGCGACTGTACTTTGTAGGTTATGTGGAATGAGTTTGGCGCATCGTGTTTTATTTATGTATGCTTGGAGTGAGGCTCACAGTATTTGAATTACATCGGGTGGTAACTCGTAGGTATCGTAAAAGGTAAGTATATAATCAAACATATCGACATATATCTGTGTTCTCTGAAGCGTTAGGGAGAGATGTAATGCTGAACACTCTTTGTTAGCTATGTTTTAGGCCCAATGTATTATGGGGCGAACTTAATCATAAGCCTGATCATGTCCACTGCTCGACCAAGGCCTCTTCCATTCGTGTTTGATCTGGGTTAGGTACCTAACTCTTGACCAAGGGGTCGACCGATACTTCTACGACCTACGGTCCTCAGTTAAGGCCGACCTGATAAATTAACCCAGGACCGCAGTAACGCCCAAGAGAATATTAAAACTAGCTATATTAATATAATAATTCCGCATCGGGGGTTAAAAATATCAATAACTGCATTTACTGGAATTATTAAAGCCTCTACCACCAAACTGTGTCCTATTTTGCAAAAAGTAAAAATAAAATAAAAAAGTTTTATAATTATTTATTTGTAGGTATAAAAATTTTAAACTATTAGTAGGTATATTCACCCCACGAGCAATAAATATTTCTCTAAAGAAAGTATGATATACCCTATTTGTAAGTACCTATAATTCTAATAATAAAAAAAAACAAAAAAATTCTATAAATTTAGCTATACCATACTTGAAATAACATGTTATCTCTCAAATTTGCAACGCCTGCAAAAGGCCGCTAAGTTCTAAGCACCACTATTGAGTAATAAGACCTGTTTGTACACTTAGTAAGCAAATAAATGATTTGATTTGATTTGATTCCTGTAATTCATATTTTAAAAGGGGTTCATATTGCTTATTAAATTATTGAGGTTGAAATTAACGTGCCTGACTTAAGTAGGTACCTACACATATTTTTCTCACAATTTCCTAAATAAGAGAAAGTTACCAAAGATTTCTGTGGGAATATCCCAAAATTCTTTTTTAGCGGATACTATAATTATGCTAATTATATCCATGTTCCAATTTACAGCATAATCCGTTCAGTGGTTTGAGACGTTGATAGATTTTATAAAAACATAATTATAATAAAAGTGTACGTTTTAATATGTTATTACTAGGCAAATACTAATAAGTGAATATTACTTATACGGTATTCACTAAAAACAAACGATTGACTGATTTTACCGATTACTCTGGAACGGCTTTAGTGTGGGGAAAACATTCTTCATACTATGCAATAACCTTCTCGCAAATTTTAGAACAACTTCGGTACGGAACGAAAAGTTACTCCACACCGTTTTATTGAGCTTTACAAGAGTTTACAATACTGCAGAAATAACAACTTTATTTGGAAGATCATAATAATGTGCCAATCATGTATTCTTAACTACCTATCATGAGATATAGGTATTTGTAAGAACAAAATGATCTACATGACTAAGGACATACCAGATTCATAAGCCAGTTTTCCTCGAAGACGAAGGCTTAGGCAGTAGTTATATAGCCGGTCTGTTTAGGTCCCATGTAATAGGGAATGAGCCTATTGCCATGAATCGGACACAAATCCAAACTTCAAACGCTATTGCTATTAAGGCAGTTTTAAATAACTTAGAAAAATACTGTCTAATCTCAATCAAACGATACAAGGGATGTTTGAGAAGGAACACAACACACGGAAACTGTCATTTTTATATGGTTTACCTATTTCTCATTGAGATTCAATTATTTAGTACGTAATAATAATAAATTGTGAAGTCTTTTCGTCTCGATATAATTA
The DNA here is from genome assembly GCA_946251955.1 of Acronicta psi. NCBI lineage: Eukaryota > Metazoa > Arthropoda > Insecta > Lepidoptera > Noctuidae > Acronicta > Acronicta psi. The sequence continues at coordinate 7,619,234 of OX276482.1, read as the reverse complement.
TACGTGCTGACTGTAGTATTGTGGGCTTCTGCGCTTGACGCTGTAGGAACTAAAAGTGTTTTTGCGTCCTCCAAATGAAACCCTTTTGGTAAACGAGAAGTTATTCGGGCGTAACATGAACTTTCGAGTAAATGTAGCATGTGTTTAACCACAACCATAATTTTAACGTAACGACCTTCTACGTGAGAGAGATAAGTCGAAGTTTTCGGCAGGAAAGGTATTCCTACTGGTTTATCGCACGCACGTTGGAAGAAATTTTAATGAATGTGCTATAGTTAGTGAAAGATTTATTAGGTTGGCAGCATTGCGTGCGTCGACGGATTGGATCCCAGTGATTTATAAATGAAGGCTAATGACATCGTTAACCCTTTGTATTTTTAACGGTTTTTGATTGTGTCATATCCGATAGCATTGAGTAGGGTCGGTGGGTAATGAGGTGTGAGGTTATCGGACTGACCGTTTGACGAAAACGCACAAAAAGCCAGTTTTATGTCGCAAACATAAGTTGAGATTCATGAAAATCCATTGTTGGATTATTTCACTTAGGAATATGTTCTTGACCGCTGTTTTCGTTGAGGGTGCCAAAAGTTAGTCCCAAAAGGTTTTATTGAATCAGAAAACAATTTTTGTGAACCAGTTCTGTAATTTTAATATATTAGCGCAGTACACTAACAAAAGAATAGCTGCTTTATATAATCTGTTACAGTTAAACGCGATAATGGTTCTATGTGGCTTTAGACATACCTAAGTATATATACCTTATACCTTAAATTCAATACAAAAGCATATTAATGAAAAAAAAAAAACATTGAAAACACGGCAAATATTTATGTCGCAAATATAAGTTAAGATTCATGGAAATCAATTGTTGGATTATTTCACTTCCGAATACGTTCGCGGTCGCTGTTTTTCCTGAGTATGTCAAAGTTGACTCCCACAAGATTTTATTGAATTATATTGTACCAAATAAAATGAGTTCATCAGTGTTATTTTCTCTCAGTAGACAGTTAGCGGTCATTGAACCTTGCTTGAGTGATGAATGTAATTTACTTTCGTATTTTTCACAACAGTGCGTAGGCGACACGTAACAAACAACGTCCTCGGTACGTTAATGTCACATTTTCGTAATTACTATACTTGGTAGGTAAAATGGAGTAGGTAGAGATAAATAATGGTGACAATGATGTTCATTTCTGTAATAAATATTACAAGTCAATGTATTTTTTGTTATTAATGGGCCAGACGACTATAGTATAAAGCTTTTACAGTGTAACTCAGATTTACATACATACAGTTTGCGCCAAACTTATAGTCCGGGTTGAAGTTGGCGCTAGCTAACTTTAACCCAGCCGTAAAAATCGGAGAAAGAAAAATATTGGATTAGAATAATTTATAACGACAGATTACGAATTGAGCTTTCGTTTTTATTTATTACAATCTAATATTTTTCTTTCTCCGATTTTTACGGCTGGATTAAAGTTTGCTAACGCCAACTTCAACCCGGACAATAAGTTTGGCGCGAACTGTACATACATTAAACGCCTTTTTCCCACATGGGTAGGCAGAAACAAGAGACCGCCACTTCCTACGATTCTTGCATAAGTACTCACTCAAACTTAGTTTTTTCTATTTAGTTTTACAATTATAAAACATATAAATATTTATATTTTTGCTCCTAATAGTTAAAGAAAATCCCCTTTTGATTTCCCCAATTAGCAGTTGCAAACGTATTGCGATATACCAATCATGACACTGAATCCACGTAATAATGAAATGCTATGATTTCTGGAATATTATGTTTACTAAAGGACTCAGAACCTAATTACGTTTTGTTACAAGTCTTAAGTAATAGTATTATGTAACTTGCAAACCAAAGAAGTCTTAGGGCCGCACTCAGAGACGTCACTTAACCTAATGAATCATTAGCTAATGCGACCCAGTATGTCTTAGTACACTGACAACAAATTCAAATATGGAATAACAGGCCAAGATATTAGTAGCCACTGTTTGTTAACGAATTATTAAGGTTAAGTGACGTCTCTGAGTTCGGGCCTTAAAAACGATATTTCACACTTTAAAATTATTCTAAGAGGGTGATTATCCAACAAATCCAGCTGGTATCCAAATTTCAATTATGTATTAACATTAGCTCCTCTTAAAAGCGAGGGACGCACCCTCCAGGGCATTATAATTATCTGTTCGAGCCCCAATTGGTTCTTACCGAAGCTTTCACTCTTAATCTTTGTGAGGTATATCTATTTTACAAATTGCAAACAACTAACCATTTTGCCTTTCATGTGTACAACTTTAATCTTTTAATCCATTTGGGTTTGAATTTTTGACGGATTTGTTGTAAAGTCGACGCATTTGTGATGAAATTAATTTAGAATAAGTGCAAAACATTGTAATATTTTATCTAACTATAATAAGACACTAAATTTAATAACCAGTTTAAATTAAATGTGGACATACTATTATCAAGACGTATTTTACGAAGGGTTAGGCTAAACTATACTGCTGTACATCCACAATTCTACGACATCTTTAGGTCCCGTGTAAAAGGCGTCGATTGCCATTGACTGCGCAAAAACTCCAAGCTATCTGAATACAACTGCTCAACCCTTTGGGCAATCTGGATGATACATGCTATCTTACTTAATATTAACCATGCAAGAATATGCAATCATATTTGTAAAAACTAACCACAGAAATAAAAAAAAAATATGTCCATTCACACTATCAAATTAGCAACTTGAGTCGACGTGCAAATTACTTTGAAAGTACACTAAAACTCATTCGATTCAATGTCTGCGGCCATTAAACGTTTAAACGGCCCACCTCATGATGTCATGAGTCTATTACGACCACAAATTTGAACGCATAGGTAGTTTCTACCCCGACATTATCACTTAAAATGCTTAATATGCTCACAAACGTTCCGAACGCCGTGAAATTCGTTTCTCGTCCCCCAACGAAATGTCAAACGCTCAGAGAACCTCCTCAAATGCTCTAAGAGGGTGTATTCGACCCCTTGACAGTTCTAACCAGTAATCCGTCGAAACCGAAGGGTCACTTTCCAATTACATAATTGTCTACTCGAGCGCAATGTGCGATTGCCAAATGTCGGCGAAATACCAATGATTATACAAAAGAGTACTGATAAGAAATCAGTGGCTACACTACGGAATGACAAATTATTGGTATTCAGAGCAATTTTTTATGGTTAACGGACTTTATTGGCTATCTTTTAAAGTATTTGACCTTTTGACCAAAACATAACAAAAGCATTGAACCGATAAACCCAATCTTTCTAGAGTGAAAAGATCAGATTATGATTCTGCATCGCGATTAGAATGAGATTGTTTGTATAATAATAATAATAGGAGCACCTTCAAGAAATCTATAGAATCCCTCCACAGTATTCCTTCCTTTAGATTCCTAAGGCTGCTTTCGTTCTCGATGATAACGATAGAAATGAATCGGCTAATTGAAACTTGATTTCACTTGTTACGTTTAATTCTTTTGTTCAATACTTTACAGGGGGCCTAGACAAGTAGCATTTTGACATTCGAATCGACAAACAAAATGTATGGAAATGACACAAGCGTTCGACAAATCGGGCTGTCACTAATGTCATTTACATACATATTATTTCTATTCGTTTGTCGATTCGAATGTCAAAATGCTACTTGTCTAGCCCCATAGGTCATAACTTCGAAGCTAATGTTAGAAAGAAAAAAGTTTATGTAGCTAATACCAAATTAGAATGCAATAACATAGCACAGAACACATATTTAGCAATGGGGTAAGTACCCGCCTAGATGAACTAAACACAAAACAATGTAGGAAGCGCATTTAGTTTCCAATTCACGAACGGATAATCCGTCTTACTAACCACGATAATGCGAACACGCCCATATACCCTACATAACTTAAATAACATTTACGAAATTGTTTCCATAGGAAGTTACAAACCACGGGTAGCGCCGTAGGGTGATTTCCTACAAACCCATGTACATAAGTTTAAAGTTTTATCATTAACACTTCACTGGAAACATTGGAGGTCAAAACCGCCCGTTCCTCCCTCACTACAGCTGAAATATCGATAAGGGTCGTCTAAAATATTGAAAGCATTAAAAACAAAGAATGGTTTTTGCTACTCCTGTTTGAAACTGGAGTAACACCTTGATTTATTGGCCTTGAATTCCCCGTCGCAGCGTCCGACCAACTTTACTAATTAAGAGAAAGATTAATTTCCCTTTTCCTTTAAACAATTTCCTTTTAAAGTTATAAAAGTTCGGAACTCTTTTTTGGGTATAAAAATAATCCGATTCTTCCTCAAATCTTGCCGAAAAAATTATCATAACATAAAGAGGCTTGATGGCGAGACGGCCTGGATGTGTTACTTGATAATTGGACACAAATTGCCCAACAAAGAGATAAGTGGAAGAAATGCTGGAAGGCTTTTGTTCAGGATTGGGGCAATAATACAGCCTAGATAAAAAAAGCTTCTTGATATACACCGAAGCGTCAGGCAGAGATGTATTGATACTTACAGTGTAGCGAGTCTATTTTTCAAATTGCCACACATCATACTCCGAGCTGTTGCGGAGAAATGGATATCAATATTTTCGAGGCGGCCCGAGAAAAAAGTATCTGGAAGGACCTGGGGGAGACCTTTGCCCAGCAGCGGGACAGCAATGGCTAAGAACAAAAACATACTTTTTCTTAACCTTGGAATTTAACCCAGAACTTAAAGCCAGCAATCGCGCTTACCGCTCTGCCTAACTTGTCAGGGAAAACAGGCGTAGCGGGCTTAACCTAGAAAAACTATACTCCTAGTTTAGTGTGTCTACCTATACAAGTACACAGTGCTTGGAAAATATCTATTACTGCACGTACTGACGATCGGCGTACCTAACTGTGTTAGCTTAAATGTCATTTGTATGTGAAACGACAATTTTGTATCCAAATAGTTGTAGAATATCGGTTGCTATTTTTCAATAGCGTTGCAATTTATATCGATTGCATGTGGAAATGTATTATGCAACTAGTGTAACCCGGCTTGATTCAGATTTTCCTCATTCCATCGAAAGTTTTTTAAATATTTTCTTTTGAATGGTCATTTAAACGATTACATTACACATAACTACTATCTACCTATACAAGGTGGAAGGGACATCGACGCACATCCGAATACCACGAGTTCAGTACATGATTCTGGACCCCCCTGCGTTGAAATTTTCCGTAACTTTTTTCATCAATTTTTGAATGTTTTCTGCAGTTTTTTTTACTTGAACGTGTAAAAAAGCGTTATTTCTATCTCTCCCAATTAGATTTATAATTAAAAAAACATTATTTCATTTATTCCGGATCGTGCGCGCGATAACATTCACCGCGGAGCGTTTTGATCACGTTTTTAGCAATACACTGCGCGCTCATAAATGTAAATATCTGTAAAAACCGATCATTTTCTACATGAATGACCTAGGTCATTTTCAACCGACTTCAAAAAAAGAGGAGGTTCTGAATTCGACACAGTATGTTTTTTTTTGACCTTGAGTGAAACCTTCTTACGACGTTTGTGCGTCGATGTCCCTTCCACCTTGTATGTTTTTGGGATTACATCATTAGTTAGACTAATACTACTATTAGTTTATTTAATAACCGATTTAGCGCAGATGAAGTCGCATGGGGCAGCTAGTATTTTATATAGGTACTCGTGCGAAGACTGGTTGCTAGTGTGTTTATTCTATTTGAATGCTGGATAGTACATACTAAACAAAATAACTTGCCAAGCATGCAAAAACGTAAGTATGGCAACCATTTTCACGAAAAAATACAATAAAGCAAATATTACGACACAATATCTATATAAAACCCAACAATAGAAAGACGTTGCGTGAACAAGCTGTTCATAGCAGTTACAATAACGCAACAATTTTTAACGTTATTTACACAAACCTTTTAACGTTAAAGCCTTCGTCTTTGATCCCTAATGATACAATGGAGGTACACTAACACGCCATAAACTCATTTGCTGGCGACTCCCTAATCTTGGCTTCCAGTGTATTTAGTTTCTCATTTATGAACACTGCTAGCGTGAAACTTGCTTCATACATAATTATCAATATAGGCTCGGAGCTGTAATGAACCACAAAGCTCCATATATTGTGAACTATTTTGATTGCCGGCAGTGTAATTTGGAACTAGTAACTACATATTATAATGACAATCACGGTTTGGATAATGATGATCTATTTTGTGTTGAATTGATACTTTCTACTTTGTAGAACATTTATACGGCAGTGCTATTGTTAATATTATTTTAGTGTTCTGTTTTGGATATGGATAGTGTTTCATAGCCCCTACTATGAAACGTATGTAGTTGTTGTATAGATAGTAGTCATATGTAAACACTGAAAATGTTAACATTGTGTAACAAAGCATCTGGACAACAAAATGTCATAACAAGTGTCTGAAACCCTAGCTTATGTTAGAACTGTTGGGGGTTGAAGTAAGTACTAAAATGTCTTTTAACAATTATAAAAAAATCCTCTTTTTTAGCTACGTCAAAATATATTTTATTTATATATTTTTTTTCCACTGCCTCGTCAGTCGAGTGATCGTATTGACTATTGTGTTCACTGCTGAACAAGAGGTCTTGGGTTCGATTTCCAATTCGACCAAATGAGACTTTGACATGCGTGTCTAGAGTCAATCTAAAAGCGTAGGTACACAGCCCTGTCCATGCAGATTCTACGTCTCCTAATTATTTTTCTGTCTGTAGGGGTTTTTATGGGTATTCTTCTTTTAGAACTTATGTTGCTATAATAATTTTGCTGCCTGTAGTCTCGCCTATTCATTGGCAGGGGTAGGATTATGTATAGCAGACGCTTAGTAATTTTCTAATATAAGTCATATTTTGTTTGTCAATAGAGGCGTTTTTAGCTCAGCAGAAGGAAATTTATAGCCCGTTCAGTATATATTATAGCCCCCCTGTACTTGCAGTGCAGTGGAAACGAAGAACTCATTTGTAGAGGCCAGATGCCAGATAGTTCTGAATCCGAATCCGAATCCGAATGCGACTGAGCTTGTTTCCTTTTGGACAAATAACACTTCTTATGCCCGGTTTCTGAGGTACTTTAACGGCGGTTTATCTATTCAATAGCGCTATTGGTTCGATAACCCATGAAAATGCGTTTCTGAACAGCTCATGGTAAGATAAACTCCGTTTAAACGTAGGTTAACTTAACTGACCAATGCACGCTGGTTAGCGGTTCCATAAGTATTTGACGTTTCACATACTACACCATTTGTCGTATCGTATTATAAAATAAATTGACAGTGAAAGCTCTAAAGAATAATATATATCTAATAAAAAGGACTAAAATGAATACTAGCAGCTCATCAGAGTCTGATTTGGAAGTGTTGGGGTTCATTTTTAATATATCAGTACCCAGAAACCTAAGACGTAGGAGAAACCCTTTTGAAATGTTTACGGATGAAGAATTTGCAATGAGATATCGCTTTGATAAAAACACTGTGATACACCTAAGTGAAATTATCAGCCCTGTTCTGGCTCCCGTTACACATCGCCGATATACTTTGTCTGTGTTGGAACAAATTTTTGTTACATTACGGTTTTACGCCACAGGTACGTTTCAAGTTGTAGTTGGTGATGATATTAATGTTCATAAAACCACAGTGTCAAGAGTTGTTTACAAAGTAAGCAAGGAAATAGCGAAGCTAGCAAGGAGATATATATATATGCCAAATGAAGACTTGAGAGAAGTAAAGGCACAGTTTTTTAATATCGCTGGTTTTCCAAATGTAATTGGTTGTGTAGATGGATCACACATACCAATTCAATCTCCTGGAGGTGAGCAGGCAGAACTATTTAGAAATAGAAAAGGATTCTTTTCTATTAATGTTCAAGTTGTGTGTGATGCTAAGTTACACATTCGTGATATAGATGCTCGCTGGCATGGATCAACACATGACAGTACAGTTTATCACAACTCATTCCTGCGAGCACGACTGGACAACAATGAGATAGATGGTCACCTCCTAGGAGACAGTGCGTATCCATGTGGAAGGTACATTATGACACCATTTTTAAATCCAGTCACAAATGCAGAAAAGCTTTACAATGAAGCACAAATCAGGACCAGAAACACAGTTGAACGAACGTTTGGTGTGTGGAAAAGAAGATTTGCATGCCTCTCTCAAAAGCTAAGGTTGAAATTGGATCACACTTTAGCTGTTATTGTGGCAACAGCTGTGTTACATAATATAGCACTGCAGCAAAATGATACTGTGATAATAGATTCTAGTCCTGAAGAAAGTATTATTACAGATTCTATCGAACAATCTGTTTCCATTGAAGGACATAATTTTCGTCGTTTATTATTGGAACAATATTTTAGGTTGGTAAAGTTCTACTTTTATGAAATACAGTGTACTGTACCTATTTATTCCTATTTTTTGCAATAACTATAGAAAATGCATTTTCATTTACATGATAACAAGGCAACTTAACACATAAATAAAAATATATTTGTTTTGTACATCATTTTAATAGCATTTTAAATCAATATTTGTGATAACAAAAAGTTACAATTATGGGAAAATATTTGGCAAATAGGTAACACAACTAAAAATAATCTCCATCATAAATTATAATTCTTCTTCTTAAATTCTAGATCCATTTTTGCATTTTCTAAAAGAATTTTCTTCAACTCTATATCAATATCCAATAACATTTTGGTTTTTTCTAATTTCACAAGTTCCTGTTGCCGTTGAATATCCAATATTTCTAACCTTTTGGTTGTTATGGCATCTTCATTCATTTGCTTATGATTTTTTCTTTTTATTATCGAAGCACTAACATTATTTATATTTTTTTTTTTTGTTTCAGTTAAACAAATTTTCTTCATTTTTGGTGTGCTTTCAATATCCTTTATGTGTGGTGAAATTGGTCTCTTTAAACATTCCACATGTGTTGACGATTTTTGGCTTTCAGTCACCATATTATTATCTTCTTTTGTAGGCAATACAATGAGGATATCTTGAGAGTGACCAACTTGTGCATCTTCACTTTGTTGTGTTTCAACATCTGTAGAGAATAAATTAAAAAATATGTTATTACTGTGTAATTTGTATGTGATTATTATTTGACATGTGAATTATAAAATTATACCAAAGCATTTCAGTATAGGACAAAAATTGAATTGTTAATTTAGAGTATGAAGTTTGATTATGTAGCACACCATAAATGAATATTCAATTTTAATGTCCTAGTTTGATTTATCAATGTTTACAACATTGCCTAAATTACATTTGATAGTGCAGATAACCAAAACCCCAGTAAAACCAAGTTTTTATTAAATAGTTTTATTTTATTAAATAGTTTTATTTTATTAAATGTTTAATTCTAGTGCTATAATAATATCAGAATCCTTTGCACTTACCTAAGTTGTAATAAGGTGCTGATGAGTCAAATCTATTCTCTAATGCTTCAAATTGAGGAGTTAATAAGGCTACAAGTTTCTCATCAATTGCAGTTGTCTTAGGACAAAATGTTCCACCTCCTGTCTTGTACATCTCAGACTGAAATAAAAGTATATACATATTATTAAATCTGTATAACCTAAACACATTAAATTTATATCTGACACAATGCTGTACTCAATTTAATAATTATGATCAACGAATTTGGTACTCCATGGTGGCTACGACGTACCTTATCATCGCTCAGATTTTTTCTTGCTTTTTTCTTTAAATTATCATAAAGTGCATGTAACTGCTTCTCATTACGGAATCCAGTTTCCGAAATAGCATTGTATTTATTAGTAAGCGCTATCCAAGCTTGTTTCTTGGCCTCTATAGAAGTCCCGTCAGTCTTTTTGTTGTCAATAATATTTAAAAATTCTTTGGCTACTTCGATAAGAAGCATCTTCTCTCTTTCAGTAAAATTTTTACTACGTTTTCCATATTCCGTCATAGTATACGCACAAATCAATTATACACAACACAAACAATATAAAAACTTAAGATCAAACTGCAATGCAAGCAAGAAAGTAAATTACATAAAATACCACGCACGAAACAAAAACAATAATAAATAAAGATTATGTTTGGCCTTGGCAGTTGGCACTGACTGTGACTTGACATTGTATTTTGAGTTGACAGAATGACGTTTTCATTATTTTTTTTGGCAGAGATATTTCTCAAACCTCCAGTCTTACACAACAATTACCATAATTTATAACTAATACGGCACGAAATCACTTATTTACCGCCGAAAATAAATTTGTTACTAACAATACTTTTTAAAATGACGAATTGAAATAGTAAAATCCATTTTAAACTTGATCTCTTATACAGACCCATCTATCGGCATATTAGCGTACCGGTTATCGGTTTCATAGTTATTGAATGGGTCGTTGAGTGTTCAGAAACACATTGACAGTTAATCGAAGTTTATCTTAAAGATAACTTTAACGAATCAATAGCTAATGAAAGTTTAACTGACAACTTCAGAAACCGGGCATTAGAGAAAGAGATATCGACTTTATCTGAGACGGCACGTTTGGTGTAGTGCCTTAGCGATTGGCTTCTGCGCCCCGAGTAGTATGTTCGATTACCATAACATACCATCACGCCTGTATTCACCGAAGGTTTTGGCAGAGGTGTAGTAATGTACACCCACACTGCGCCGATATATTTAGGTCCCATGTATTATCTATACGATCTGTAAAGGGTCAGGCTCTTTTAAAGAAAAAAATATGAAAAAGAGCAATAAGTTAGACGTAAAAATAAATACCTTAAAGATTGAAGAGGTATAAGAACCATCTTGGTTTTTATATAGGTACTCTCTATAATGGGACCAAAAAGCTTTAAATCTTGACAAAGGCTTTGGATCCCAATTCAAACAAAAAAAATATAGCTTATGAATGGCTGATGACAGCTGCATCTAAGCCGCATTAAAGATGCTGCATTTAAGAACTTGGCCCCACCAATACAGTCATAATGAAGAAAATCTACGGATCTTCTTCTACTTAACAAAACTAAAATACCGACTGATTGACAGACATCGCAGATCTGAAACAGTGAGTCTAGAACCATGAAATTCCTTTACGCAGTTATAACTATAGAGTAGGTTACAATCACTTAGACAGTGATTTTAGGAAATTTTCACATGATGAAAAAGGAGGACAAACGGGATCATCTCGGGCAACAGCACGGAAGGTGCAGTGAACATAACCTAACCTAACATAAATTAAAAATTTTGAAGCCCTCGATACGAAATGTAATTTGCCATTTTGTCGTGGCGGCCATCTTGGATTTGAAATTTATCATAGTGTATAGTATTCTCCTAGCTAAACCCTTTCATTTGATACCCATATTAAGGGAGTTGTGAAAAAATATGTAATTCGCTATTTTGTGGCGGCGGCCATCTTGGACCGATTTTCATCAAACATAGCTAAGAACACTCCCGACTAATTCACCTTTCAAATAAAAAAAAACAAAATCAAAATCGGTTCGGGAGCTACGATGCCACAGACAGACACACACACACACAGACACGTCAAACTTATAACACCCCGTCGTTTTTGCGTCGGGAGTTAAAAATGAATAAGTATGCAGGCAATCTGTGTTTTGAGTTTGACAAAGATTGAGAAATACTTTTTTATCTGCTAAAGAGTTTGGTGTGTTAGCAAGTAACAATACTTACGTTTTGACATATTTAATTTTTACGTTATACATTATTGCACAATATATTTGTTAAAACACATAGGTATGTTATTATCTGCCTGTATATTTTTTTCGTTGACAGTACTTAGCTAGTATTTAATAAAATGGCAAAGTAGCGGCTTGGGCCATAATTGACGTTCATGTTTTTATCTCTAACTTTATAACCGCGCCTTTTTTTATAGCAAAATTAAAAGAAAAAGGCAAACATTAAAAGCATTTCAGACCACTTCATTTATCTAATAATGCCGTTGAGACTATATAACAAAAGTTTGCAGTCACTACGCTATGCGTTCAACTTTCTAGAAACTTCATTTCTGTGCCACTGAATGCCATATTCGTGGCAACTAGGTGTTATAAATGTGCTCATTTTTCTGGCGGGAGACTTTTTATGGATATTGTTTTGCTTAATAATATTTTCAAGTGCTACTATGATATTATGCAAGCAATCTTAGAACTCGTTTCTTCGAAGCAAAAGCGCAGATAGGGCTATTTTAAACAGATGTAAATAATAGATTTTTAAGCATGCCGCGAGTGGTAATTTATAGGAGTTTGTGAGATGATTTATAATGTTTTTATACTGAAACATGAATAAAATAATAGCTGTATTTTCGGATAATTTAATGGAACTGTTATGAGGTAGTAAGTGCTCCATTAAAGATACATTTCTTCTTTTTATCGCGATTCTATAGAAGAAATGTTTCAATATTGTTACATTATGTTCAAAGAATGGTAACATTGTTAGGATAATATTGTAGACTTGCTTTCCGCCAGCGGCGTCGCTCGCGTGGTCTGGGTATTCCTTATAACTTTCATCCCCTATTTCAACCCCGAACAGCCCCTTTTTCGCATTAAAAAGTAGCAATTGTCCTTGTTCAGACTCTAGACTATCTGTATACCATAATTTCATTTAAATCGGTTCAGCAGTTTTAATGTGAAAGCGCGACAGGCAGACAGACAGAGTTACTTTCGCATTTATAATATTAAATAACGATAAGTAAGGATTAGTAGTAGGTGTATCAAGTCGTATATCAAAGGTATGTTAAGATGGTTTGGGCATATAGAGAGGATCAATGAACGGAGGTTGACTAAACAAGTATATATGGCGAGTACGGATGGAAGAGTTGGAAGGGGCCGACCTCGGCGAACGTATCACAACCAGATTGCGGACGTTCTCAAAAAAGGCAAGGTTAAGAGCACCCTAAACCGACGAGCATGCATGGAGAGGTTAATGAACATAGACGAAGCGAAAGTGGTGTGCCAGGATCGTAGCAAGTGGAAACCTATAGTCTCTGCCTACCCCTATGGGAAACAGGCGTGAAGCTATGTATGTATGTATGTATCAAGTGTATGTAGATGAATTCTGTAAGCAATCAACGGAATTATTCATGGTATAATTAATGGTGATTGAGTGGGTACTAGGGCGATGAGCAGGGTAGGTGTCGTGCAATACTCATGGGATCTTTACGCGTGGGGCGCCAATTTGTTGAGCGCAATAATGTATATTAATGTGTGGATGAAAGATTAATGAACTTAGTGGGTATTACAATACCCGACGTCGTCATTAGAATAGCGTTAATACAAAATTTAAATATGAAGATTCTTCTAATCCACTTAAATTGTATCTTACTATTAATAATATTTCTTAGTTTGTGAATGATTAGTTAAATTGTCACGACATCCAATAACTTTAAAAGCAGTATACATGCCAAATTTTACATCTTCAAATACTGCCAGATAAATCCAAAAATAGAACAAACTTTGTATGAAATTATCTGCCAAGTAATTTAACGGGCACTTATCAGCAGGTGGTGAAACAGGCCTTTAATCAATTAATATAATGCTGTAGGTGTTTGCCCCTTTAAGAGACTGCCCGCGTTATTTTATTTCATTCATGTTTCTATAAAAAAAAACCTTCTACCAACAAGCTATGGCTCAGAGCAACTTCTGAGACGAATATTTTTATTTTTCTTTTTTAGAAATTTGCCAATGTTGTGCTGTTCCCTCGAGAATTCTCTGAACTTTCTTGTTTCGATGCCTTTTCAGCGATATATTGGCATGCTGTTGTTTTATTTACTGGGCGATTCTTTTGTTAGTACATGTATGTAGTATGTTCTACATTTGTAGCCGGATTTGGTTCAAAGTAGGATCTTTTATCTGATTTTGCTTCTTTAACAGTGTTGTAACTTTGTAGGGTTGAGAATGGATACGTTGTATTTGAATATCGAATATTTTTTCGACTGTCAATTAGACTTTATAGAATTAACGTTTAATTTGTTGCATATTATTTTAATAATTTTGTTCAATGTAATAGTGACTTAACTTTAAAACTCAACTCAGAGTTCCAAAATACAGGCTTAGCCTAGTTTGGATACCACTGTATTATTGTAAGCCACTGTAATTTTTTGGAATAAAAATTATTATTATTATAACTTTAAAATTTCGATATTTTGAATATCGGTATTTTACGGTGTATAATTGTCGATAGTTAAATACATCCCACCCATAAAATGACTTCTTAAACATACCGGCAAACTGTGGGTCTACATAAGTACACCTCTGCCTAACCCTTCGGGGATACATGCGTGATGGTATGTATGATGGTAATTACAGGTGGATAATGTTCTCGACCTTTGTTATTTTTATTTTCGGGAGTCGCTACTTCATCTAGTTAAGTACTTCCTTTTGCGAATAAGTCAAGCATTTTCGACTTTATTGTTGAAAGCTCTTATGAGACAAGAGGATCCTGCGCTAATTAGCAAGGGCTCGGCTCTAGCAAGAATAAGATGAATGCAGAAATATTTTGTTGTTGTAAGTAGTAATTATACATTTCCTTAGAATTTCTTGATAGAAGTTACAAGCGAAGTTTATACAAGTCTTTCACTTTCTTCCATCTCTGAATTAATTGTATTCCCTGAAGGGTTATACAGAAGTGTATTAATGTACACCCACTGTTCTCTGGTATGTTTAGGTTTTATATAATAGGGGCGAACCTATTGCCTTTCAGCAGGCACAAATCCTAACTTCGAGCTGCTACTGAGAATTTCATATATTAAACCCAATAACACTACCCGACCTGCGAAACGTACTAAGGACCTCAAGCTGCTACGGTTAACTCTCGACGTAAATTATTGATATTTGCTGAATTATGTATTTCAGCTTTATGGATATGTAGTCAAAATCTAAGTATTAGTTTTAACCCAGTATTGTAGTTTGCACCCCAAGTGTGCAAAAAAATTGGCGATTTTTTTATCATGGAAATTCGTAAAACTATATTTTTCCTGCTCTAATTTGCAAAAATTGTAGAGAAATGAAAAGGATGGAATAATAGTCATATATTATGCACCCGCATACTGCACATTTTTGCATAGGTTGCATTCTAATCGTGGGAGAGGTTAAAATCTTAAAAGTCAAAGTCAAATATTTTTATTTTAATAAAATCACATCAATACTTTTGAAAAGTCAAACTAGCTGCACGGTTACAAAAGTGGGTTTTATGGTGACGAGCCGTCATGAAACTACATAGACATTCCTTTAAAAAAAGTAAAGTGACGTAAATTAGGTACATTATTTAGCAATGAAATCCTAATTCTATTGCCTTGACTTTGAAACTCAAATTTACACTGCCGCTCTAATTTAATGCCACTTTTTATTTACCTGCTTTCAAATAGTAGTCAGTCCAATGTAACAAATTTCTATTGAAGTTCGGGGCTCGGTAGCAGATAATGAATGGAGTACTCTTAGAAAGCAATAATGTCTGTAGACTCGAAGTTATATCGAGTTCACAGCGAACTCTTGTGTCTCTTGTTGTATTTAAACAACAATTCACAGGGACTTACCGAGGGTACCAACATTCAAATTAAATAATGCCTTTTGTGTCTCTGCTATCAATCTTGAACTCGAAATTCGGTTTTTGAAATACAGATTGCTCTTTTCTTTTGTTGAAATGAGTTCTGAATAATCTGTATTCAGTTTTATGTATGTTACTTTATTATACTTAAATCGTATTTATTTTTGTAAATAATGCGTCCGTTAGGTATATGTATATTACATTGTTTAAGCACCATTCATGTAAAAAAAAATTGTCAAGTAATAATAATACATAAATTCGTTCTTTCTAATAATTTCTTTCAAATGTTACCACTTTCACTGGGATTTTCTTCGATATAAATAGTATAAATAAATAGTATAACTTTGTTCCCACCACTATTTTTTTTAGAAAAGCTATTTTATACCACGTAAATCGGGATTAACTAGAGTTGTGTTGCTCATACACAATAGACGATCAGAATAATATTAACCTCAATATATTGTTTTTTCCAAGACGACCGAGTATGAAGGTATTTATAGACACACATGCGTATAATTGTATTATGCGCATAAAATATACGTAGAGTATCGAACAAGACTCAGCCGCACGCACATTGAATTCAGATCAACCGCACCCTTCTGATGGAGTTTTGATGTCATCTGTTGCGGACTGCCCATGCACATTTTATTGTTTTTTTCCCTAGATTTAGAACAGTTTTTCTGACGTCTTATTAAATCTCAATTACTGAGAAACTGTGAGTGGAATATTATTTGTTTGTCAGTTACGAGTATTTTATTTGATAAGCCGCTTAGAATTTTCTTATTAAAATTGTTTCTAAAATTAAATGGAGAATAAATTTGAAATGTGTAATTGGATGTTGACAGCTAGTTTTAAATAAAAATAAGCCTGACAAAGAAACATAAAAAAATACGAAGAAAGCAATAAATTAGGGCCCGTTTCACCACCTCCTAGCAAGTTACCGTTGGATTATCTAGCAGATTATTTCAAACAAATTTTGTTTCATTTTTTAATTTATCCGGTAGATAGCGACTGCGATATGCAGTGTTTACTGTATGTATAATGTAAGTATATTTATTTTGGTATGAGTTATATTATTAGCTGAACCAATAATATACAGGGCGGGTAAAAAGTCGTGCATAGCGGTATCCAAAATTCAAGACTGCACCGTGCTGCAGCTGTACCGGTGATGTTACAGTGTGCAATGACCTTAATCTTAGTTTTAAGTGTCAGCTTTGAAACGCACCGACGATAAAGAGGGTTAACTTTATCGTATAGGGCGGGGTAATATTTAAAAAAGCTCAACAATCTTTTTGTATTTTTTTAAGCATTTTCCATGCTAAGATTACAAGCTATTTTTAATCGTAACCGTCACCTTTAAGACGTAAATTAGAATGTGAAGGAAGATTTCGACTGGCGAGCGGGGCGAGCGGTAGCTTAGCGGTCAAAGCGTCTGGTGTACCGGATCAGAAGACGCAGGTTCGAATCCTGCCCGCCAGCCGATTTTTTCTTTCATTAAAAAAAGCTCAACAAATTAAAATACGTTGTGGTTGTCTCATACAAAGTGAATAAACGAGTTGTTTCACTCATTGTGGTCCATTCGCAACTGCGCCGCTCTTGCTCGCACCTAATTACTAAATAGCTTAATGGATGGAACGGCCTCATTAGAGCGGAGTGGAGTGGCGTTTAGAAAGACATTCTATAGCCATTGGTAGCGAATATAAGGCCGCATTTGCGAAGTTGTTTCATCGGGAAATTACGGTTTTGACGCTACTTTTTTAACCACGAAGCGACGACGCGAGGTGTTAACACGTGTGGTTGAATCAGCCAGCTTCTTTTGTGACTCAGTGTTGGTAATTTCGACGCAGTTTTTATGCAACCTTTTCGTTGGAAACGCCAAAAAATTTCGTTTGAAATGCAAATATTTTTAGCAAAGTAATGCATACGAAATTATGTTCTTATAAATACCATTCTAAGACAACTTCAACTGTCTTGTGGTCTCAGCGCCAGCTGCTAAGTATGAAGTCTTAGGTTCGATTCTCAAGAAAGGAGTAGGAACAATATGTTATTGGGCTTTGGAATTGCAGTTCTAAATTTGTATTGCACCCGGTTAATGACAATGGACTCACCCTCTATTAAATGGAACCTACAATTTTATTTACCGGTAAACTGTGAATAACTAGGTATATATTTATACCTTATATTATATATTTATATAGAAATACTTGCGTGATGATATTACTAATAAGTAATTAGTAATCTTTAGCACAATCTAAACCAATCAAATTTTTTTAATACACCCGTAAAAGTGACGTTAGTTTACTCAAGAATTTTTTATTGGTACTTTTTTGCAGCGACGACTCCCGACGCAAGATTTGTGTCCACTGCATACGGTAACTTTGGTACACCCAGCTAGAGATTTATGGGGCCGAAATTTCAGTTACAATGGATGTTGGTTGTGACTATTTTGCTCTCGACTCGACTGCATACTGTTTTCTCGTGGTACGTGAAATTCGCTCCGTATTTGGAAAGAAAAATTACACAAACTTCAGTTGCTAGATATTATTTAGAGTTTAATATCATTGTATGTAAGCAATAACGCTACTTTGGTTTCAATAAAATATTTTTATTTATGACAAAACTGTTCTATAAATGCGGAGCTGCCTTAGAAAAAAGTAACAACATAGCAAGAAGTATCTTATTCTATAACTAATAATGTTTTAAAGAGGTAAATTCTGTTCGGGATTTTGAAAATACTTTCTGTTAGAAAGGTACCTATATTGTCCCTGAGTGCTATAGACTGCTTTTTATTTTGGCTAATACATACATTTTTGCGGGCCACTAGTTTTTGTTAAAAAAACTAAATCTGTTCTTATTTAGTTTCATTTTTTATATAAATTGGACTTTTTTAAAAATTACAACAAGAATTTCAAAGACAATACTTATCAATTTGCTCATCAGTTTATTATTCGTTGTCTCCTAATTCCCAAACAAAACAAACTCGGATGTCAACTTTGTTTTCTGAATGTAAATATAAATCTATTATCCGAATTCCGAAGTGTCCGTTTGAGTTGAGGACTCCTTCAAGAATGATAACGAAGTGTCGATACAAAATTTGTCCAAAGTTTCGCAGTCCCTTGTTTGTGTCTAGATTTGAATATCTAAACGAGACAAAGCAAACAAACGATCGCAGAATACCTCGGCAAACAATTATTTTTTAATTTCGTCAATTTTCTTTTGAACTAGCAACAGCTGGGTGTATGTTATTTTAATTCTGTTAAAGATGATACTTTTGTCACAAGAAAAGTAATTTATAATTTTCTTCGAGCTTGTGTCGTTATTCTTTTATTTTACTGAACTTGATGTTTTAATTTTTTTTAATTGGATTGTGTTGTTACTTTATTAATAAGTTAGCTAGATATTGTGTTGCAGATAGGAATTGACGGCGATGACTACTTATTAAAATGATCTTTAGAACTCATATCTCTCTCTACTTCAAGCGTTTGGTTAATTAAACAACTTAACTCTATAAATAAAAATGAATGTTGGTAAGCGCATAACTCAAGAATGGCTGGACCAATTCGGCTAATTTATTTTTTTGTATGTTCCTTAAGGTCCACGGGAGGTTTTAATACTATAAAAAAAGCGTGGACACTAGTAAAAACTGGGACCACGTGGGATCTGCCGCTGGTGGAAAGCTAGTTTTAAATGAAATTACATATAATTTGTAATAATCAACTTACAGTTCAGTGTGTATTTAGAACAAACTATAAGTACTATACATTTGTTCGTAGCTTCTTTAAAAACGTCTGTCTACGTTCGAAATTTATATAAAAGCAAATCATTGAATTCGAGAGGTATTCATTATTTCGACGCTGTCGCCTACAATACTTATTGTGTGAATAATACAAAAGGACTCGAAAATTTGGTTTTGCTTGTTAATAATAAATTTAATTCTAGTCGAAATTCAATTGACAACAAATGACATTCAGGTCTGTCTCGTAGAACTAATTATTTATATCTAAGAAACATATTTTAACGACTGGCGACGTGTGTATGTGAACTAATAAAATTAAGATATTTATTGGGATATTATTCTTAATGTAGACTACAAAGAAAAATTGTTATGCCATGGAGATAACAAGATGTTAAGTTATAAATTGTTGCGAAAGAAATATACGACCTATGGCTGAATTGCAAAATTCGTTCTGTCTGACTAATTTTCATTTATTTTTATAATCAAACGAGTGTACGTACATTTGGTAAAACACACGTATACGTGCTTGTCACACAGATTGCTTAAAGTTGTCGCCAATCTTTTTGTCCAGCCTGAAGTTGGCGCGCCACTTCTACCCTGCCGTAAAAATCGGAGAAAGAAAAATATTGGGCTAAAATAATAAAAAGAAAGCTCAAGTCTAGTCTCAAAAATATTAGATTAAAATAAATTGATTCATTTTATCAATATTTATCTCTCTCCGATTTTTACGGCCGGGTTTAGAATGGCGAGTAAAATTATGTACCTAATTGAATTATAGCTATTATTACTTTCACAAGAACATCCACTTATCAGGAATCATGTTATAATTCATACAATTTATTTCGTTTTCAACCGACTTCAAAAAAAGGAGGCGGTTCTCAATTCGACTGTATTTTAATAACAAGAATTGCTTAATGTTGTTTTGGACTTTCAAATTATTAGGTGCTTCTTTAAAAAGCTGTTATGACTAAATATTCTAGTTAAGTGACTAAATTGAATAATTAAGTAATTTGGTAAGTACACTTCGAGTATATCGACATAATCGATGTAGTCGAAGTCTATTTTATTCAAATGAAAATTCAATTCTGTTTGACTCGGTAAATAGTTCTTAAAACTTCTTATAGGCCAATTCAAAGAGGTTCATTGAAAGTCATAGGCGAAGATGTGTGAAATTTAATATCAAGTACATTTTGTTGAAGTTAAATCACTTAAAGTTTATTAAGCTTTGCGTCTCATGATCCTCGAGAGCTTTCGGATTAGAATAATATGATTATTTAAGCCAGTTTCTGTGGCTTGGAATCCCTTCACTTTTTGAAATGAGGGTTTATAGTTCAGACCGCAGTCAGTTGTAGTGTATAATAATTAAATTAGCCCATTATTCTTGACTCGCCCCTTATTACTTGGGACCTGAACGGGGTGTACATAAGTATGTCTCTGCAACCTTCGGGGAATACCGGGGTCATAGTATATGTTATTATGGTACTATTCAGCAGGATTAGGTTAGATTGTATGGACTGCGGGCAGCTGACTTCGAGTGACCTCCTCCCAGACGTTGGCCCCAATACCTACACTACGATGTCAAGGTCTCACCCCTTGAAGTGGTCTAGGGGCCTAGAATTGCAACTTGACGTTCGAATCGACAAACTATTAGAAACACAATGTATGGGAATGACATTAGTGACAGCCCGATTTGTCGAAAGTTTGTGTCATTTCCATACATTTTTTTTCTATTCGTTTGTCGATTCGAATGTTAAAATGCACCTTGTCTACAGGCCCAGTAGTTGCTGGATCACAGGCCATCATGCTCGTGTCGAACGTCATGAATGGTCCATGGCCATGACATTAGGGAAAAGCGATCCTAACCTATCCATATCCAAGTATTACGCGTTCCTATAATTATTCTCAATTCCGTGGGGATTTCCCAAAATTCTCAGTGGATGCTTACAAACAGCTTTCTTTCTGTGCGTTGATAGATCAGCCGGTCACGGTTTCTTATTTATACAGATAGTGATAATACAATATCGATAGGTACTTTGCTCACTAAAAATATTGAACTAAATTTGGAGTCAGCTTTGAAGTGGCCAGTTAAACAGGCAACGTGGTGGAGCAGTTTTGTATATTGACATCAAAGAGGGCCCGCGTCAACCGTTTGTTATGCAAATAGAAGCCGGTAGTTACGGTTGAAGGGTAAGCCACTTACTTTGAAGATATTCTTGCAAGCAAAGCTCAAAAGCGAGCAAAGATTTCCTTTAAAATTTATAAAATAAATATTGTGTTCTTGAGAAAACAAAAATAACAAGTCAAATCAAAAATTTTTGTTTGTTTGACAATTTCATATACATTCATATTTTATGAAGTCCCTAATCCTACTTAGAGGTGTTATCTCTTTTACTAAAAGAGCAAGCGCATAAAAAAGTTTGACTTGTAATCTAACTTCCGTAGTCAAATGATCAAACTCTAACAAAATGTATAATATGAACTTATGCATGTAAGAATCGAAAGCACCAAAGCTGTAATGTAATATTAATAAAAAAAACTGCATACTAACAAATTCAAAGAAGGTTCTATAAAGAGGCTTTAGCTATAGAAGGATTTAGAAAAATTCCCTACCACATAATATAATATGCAAATAGGTGCACATGAATTAAAAACTCTTTGAAGCTGAGAACTCTTTCCATGTTTTGAATTCGTTAAAAAAACAGTTGAATTAATTAAAGAAGGCTATATTGAAATAAAGTTCCTTCTCACTAGGGTGACTTTTTATCTGTTTTTAAATTATAGTACAACACCAGTCGCAAAAGTGCAATATCGTGCTTACAATAAATGTGAAAAGACCGCAAATCAAGGGGAGTGAACGTCGAAAATTATTTTAAAGAACAGCCGCCATTAATTTGCGTAGGAAGCGACATTTAAATTGACTAATATATCAGCTAAATTGCAAGCATTATGCCACTTCACGAAGTCTACATCTACGTTTGTTTGTTTATTTAATATCGTCTATGGTACTTATTAATGGTTATTTGAGTACTGAATTTTATTAAATACAAGCTATCTGCGACCATGTTTGTTAGCCCCCTTTCGATATCCTTAGAAAAAAAAAGTTTTTTAAAGAATTTCGGAGTAAAACCATTTTTTATGAGTAGCGTAGAGTAATAATTCTCTATCCCGGACTACCCGGGTAATACTACGGAGAATACTCTTCAGCTTCTTATTCGTGGAGACATATCCGAAGGCGTATTCGCAGACTTTACGGCTGTTTAGAGCTGTGGCGGGTGACTGTCTACGGGGCTCTGTTGCTTGACCAAGCAATGGCTTGAGTCGGCGGCGTCAACCGTCTAATGTTCAAGTAGGTTACCGTACAAGGGCTCAAAACCTTAAAGAAATCCAGCGATTGCGCTGTACCATATCTTGTCCGGTTCGAAGTAAAAATGTCAAAGAGGACGAGTACAGTTTTAAGTCGGTACGAGTCAGCCATAAACCGCCGTCTACTTTGTAGAGGACGATCCATAAATATTTCCACACGTAAAAAAGGTAGAATCGTAGTGTTTCAGCTTTATTTTATATTTGTTGGATTCTTTAATTAACGTTATTTATGAAGTCTGGCTGTGAAGGTTTTTTATTTTAATTTAAATGTTGCATACAACAGTTACAATGTTTGCTGTGGTATTAAAGTACCTAGTTATTACTAGTTTATGTGTTGGCACGCAAGCGTTATCAACTTCTCAAACAGTGTTACAAAATAAGCTTTACTCATAGCATATACAATACAGACAGTAAAAATGTAATTTTGAACATACATCAGTGATAGGTAATGATGAATTGAATTGTGCAGGTACAGTTGAACTCAAAATATTCTGTAGCATTCCTACACTTAAACGTTTTTAAATAAAATAATATCCTAGTACAGTAATTATTGTTTATATGTTGGTGTTTTATTAGAAGCTCGTATTCTCCTTGATTGATAAAGGAAACCTCACACATACGCGATATACTGTCATATATCGCGTATCATGTATTCCGTTTACACGTAGGTATTCATCCTCAGTTTCTGTAAACCGCAGAACTTTCCTTTGTCATTGTGAAGTTAGACATTTGCGGAGTAAACAATTGTGTATGAGGACAGTTTAAATTTCATAGAACGGAATTGAAGATGCCCATTGAGGTAATAGGGATGTTTTGGCCCGTTTTACAGACGAAAACCTCACTCGAGATCACGTAACGTTTTCATAGCACTGGAAAATTCCAAATATATTACCTGCGACCGTTGCATTGTTGAGAATATAAGTGGTGTGGAGACGACATTTTGTTGTAAGTTTTTATATGTTATTTTCTTTTTTATTTGAATATATGTTTTTTTTTTGAGATACCTTAAATCCAACGTTGAAAAATTTACACACTCAACTGATGAGTTAAAAAATTTGCGTGTTCATTTTTTTCATCACTGTTGTTTAAAATACTGAAATCGTACAATTAAAAGCGGTTAAACACAAAACAAATAGTTTAAAAACACCTCAACAATTTTTCTTTTTAAAAACTGACGCCGCGTTTGCGCCTGCACATTTTATCCAAAAATAACAAATAAATTCAGGCACTCAACAGTACCAGAATAAGCTTATTAAGTACAATCGCATCTACGGCAGCATAAGGCCGTTCAAGACTAGCGCACGTGTGCCGCGGAATTTCCTCGTTGCATTTACCGCTGATGACGCGTCCCGCCATTACCTACGGGATCGCCCCGGCAATTTTATATTTCGCTGCAATATCGTGCTGGTTGTCACACCACTTGATAGATTATCTTGTACAGCGATATTTTATAGATTAAAAGTGTAAAATGTGGGTGGCGGTGTCATCGTACGTGATGCCTGTTTTTGGTAGCAATTTTGATCGTGAATTATGATTTGGTTGAAATATTTTTTAACAGAATAATAGAAGTACATTTTCTTTTATGCATTATATTGTTTATTATAACCACTCTCAGAGAAATTATTGTGCTGGGGCAACTTAAAATTGTATTGATTGATCCAATTTTAAGTCTATTATTAGTGGATTTTACGATCTAATTTTAAGTCAATTTCAAAATATATAGTATTTATGTCATTTTATTGCATAAAATATCGTAAGTAAATAAATCTTTAAAGACAGCGTTATTATAGCGTACATTCTAAGACTTTACGGCTGTTTTGAGCTGTGGCGGGTGACTGTCTACGGGGCTCTGTTGCTTGACCAAGCAATGGCTTGAGTCGGCGGCGTCAACCGTCTAATGTTCAAGTAGGTTACCGTAAAAGGGCTCAAAAGCTTAAAGAAATCCAGCGATTGCGCTGTACCATATCTTGTCCGGTTCGAAGTAAAAATGTCAAAGAGGACGAGTACAGTTTTAAGTCGGTACGAGTCAGCCATAAACCGCCGTCTACTTTGTAGAGGACGATCCATAAATATTTCCACCCGTAAAAAAGGTAGAATCGTAGTATTTCAGCTTTATTTTATATTTGTTGGATTCATTAATTAACGTTATTTATGAAGTCTGGCTGTGAAGGTTTTTTATTTTAATTTAAATGTTGCATACAACAGTTACAATGTTTGCTGTGGTATTAAAGTACCTAGTTATTACTAGTTTATGTGTTGGCACGCAAGCGTTATCAACTTCTCAAACAGTGTTACAAAATAAGCTTTACTCATAGCATATACAATACAGACAGTAAAAATGTAATGTTGAACATACATCAGTGATAGGTAATGATGAATTGAATTGTGTAGGTACAATGGAACTCAAAATATTCTGTAGCATTCTTATACCTAATTGTTTTTAAATAAAATAAAATCCTAGTACAGTAATTATTGTTTATATGTTGGTGTTTTATTAGAAGCTCGTACTTCTCCTTGATTTAAAGGAAACCTCACACATACGCGATATGTGACATTATCATGTGTTCCGTTTACACGTAGGTATTCATCCTCAGTTTCTGTAAACCGCAGAACTTTCCTTTGTCATTGTGGAGTTAGACATTTGCGGAGTAAACAATTGTGTATGAGGACAGTTTAAATTTCATAGAACGGAATTGAAGATGCCCATTGAGGTAATAGGGATGTTTTGGCCCGTTTTACAGACGAAAACCTCACTCAAGATCACGTAACGTTTTCATAGCACTGGAAAATTCCAAATATATTACCTGCGACCGTTGCATTGTTGAGAATATAAGTGGTGTGGAGACGACATTTTGTTGTAAGTTTTTATATGTTATTTTCTTTTTTATTTGAATATATGTTTTTTTTTTTGAGATACCTTAAATCCAACGTTGATACTCAATACTCAATCATTTATTGCACTCCACAAGTTAAATAGATGTTACAATAGTAGGTATAAGAAACATGTGTGGGCCTTGTCAGGCACGGCAAATGTAGGAGAGAGGAGGAACTTTGAAACTTCATAATATATTTTGTATTATTATTTACTATTTATTTATTATTATATGTAAGTATTCCATGCTATTTTACTAGTTTAATTGAATTTTGGGAACTATATAGGTATTATAACAATTATGCAATAATAATTTGTAAATTACTATTTAAATATTGTAATGTATTTTAAATATTATTTAATGTTATTTAAATTTTATATTATTCTTAAAATTAAAATGTATATGATATATATATATTATATTATGAGTATATAAATATATGTATATATATAAGCTGTATGTTTAAGCTTATATTTGTGGTAATGTTAGTATTTATTTTAATTACTAATTTATTTTTTATTACTTATGTTTTATATAAATTTGTCATTTAGATATTCATTTATATGGTAGTAGCATTTACTTAATAGCATTTGTTTTAGTTTCTTTAGAAAAATATTATCTTTAGTTTCGTTTTTTATGTGTGGGGGTAACTTATTATATATTTTGATGGACATAACATATGGACTAGATGAATGCATTTTAAGACGAGAGCTTGGTAGGTTTAGTCGGTTTTTATGCCTTAGTCTCTGGTTTTTGTCTTCCCTTTTTGAGTAGAAGTTTAGATTATTTCTTGTAAACTTACATACTTCTAGAATGTACAGACTAGGTAGCGTTAGTATTTTTTGTTCTATGAAGTGGGGTTTGCAGCTATCAGTATCTTCTATATTCACAAGTATGCGTATTAATTTCTTTTGAAGAGTAAAAAGTGATGGTGCGTCTGTACTGTTGCCCCATAGGGTGATGCCATAGCTGAGCCACGCGTAGGCATAGGCGTAATAGGTGACGAGTGCTGTTTTAATGTTTGTGGATTTTTTTACTTCGCGGAGAGCATATGAAAATTTAGCTAATTTGGATTTAATTTTGTTTATATGGGATTTCCAGTTGATATGGGTATCTATGTTTAGACCTAATAAGGTAAAGTTGCTGACTACTTCTAACTTTGTATCTTGAAACGCAAAATTTATATTTAACGGCGTTTTTTGAGGCGGATGGAAAGTCATCAATTTAGTTTTTGAGTAGTTTATTTCTAAGTTGTGTAGGTACATCCAGGATTTTATGTTATTCAAGAGTGTTTCAAGTTGGTTATTTAGGTTTATATTGTTTTGGCATGATATTAGTAGTGAGATGCCATCCGCGAATAAAACGCAGGGACCGTGTATATTTTTTGGTAGGTCATTGATATACAAGAGGAATAGTAGACATCCGATGACACTACCTTGTGGGATTGAGGCATTGATAACTTCCTTGTCAGAACGTATTCTTTGGATTTCTTTGGTGGTATGATTAAAAAATTCAATTTCGACTGTATGCTCTCGGTTTAGTAAGTAGGATGCGAACCAATCGTGTGCTTTTCCTCTAACACCTATACCGTGTAGTTTATTCAGCAGTATATTATATTTAACTTTGTCGTAGGCTTTTGTCATATCTAACAGTATACCTATTGCGTACTCCCTGTTGTTTATAATATTGAGCGCTTCCTGTATGTATTTGTATACTGCTAGAGTAGTTGACCGACTTTTCCGAAAGCCGATAAATTTACACACTCCACTGACGAGTTAAAAAATTAACGTGTTCATTTTTTTCATCACTGTTGTTTAAAATACTGAAATCGTACAATTAAAAGCGGTTAAACACAAAACAAATAGTTTAAAAACACCTCAACAATTTTTCTTTTTAAAAACTGACGCCGCCTGCACATTTTTTCCAAAAATAACAAATAAATTCAGGCACTCAACAGTACCAGAATAAGCTTATTAAGTACAATCGCATCTACGGCAGCATAAGGCCGTTCAAGACTAGCGCACGTGTGCCGCGGAATTTCCTCGTTGCATTTACCGCTGATGACGCGTCCCGCCATTACCTACGGGACCGTCCCGGCAATTTTATATTTCGCTGCAATATCGTGCTGGTTGTCACACCACTTGATAGATTATCTTGTACAGCGATATTTTATAGATTAAAAGTGTAAAATGTGGGAGGCGGTGTCATCGTCCATGATGCCTGCTTTTGGTAGCAATTTTGATCGTGAATTATGATTTGGTTGAAATATTTTTCGACAGAATAATAGAAGTACATTTTCTTTTATGCATTATATCTGCGTTCCCTATCTATATATAATGTAGATATAGATAGGGAACGCAGGTCGCTGGCTATCCGTTGTAACATGCTGGCCCGCAGGTTTGCACGGTGTACGAATTCAGTGAAGATCACGCTTTTTAAAGCATTTTGTCAATCTTTTTACACCTGCAGCCTGTGGGTTGGTTATTCGCAGCGGGTGTACAGCGACCTGCGTGTGTATTGGACACGCAGGTCGCTGTACACCAATGCACTCAGGGTACTGTTGGAGCTGCCGTGGCGATGCAGTGCGTCAGGGATGTTTGCCGAGCCGAGGGTTGATGGCTTTGCCGCCATAATTAGGAAAAGGTGCGCCTCCCTACTCACTCGCGTTCGTGGCAGTACCAACACTATACTGAGTGTTTTTGCTGATAGGTGGGAGTCCCCCATGCTGCAAAGATGGTTGCGGCTTCATGTCAAGGTGTAAACTGTGCTTTTGTATTGTATTATACTAACATTAGTTTTTAAGTCTATTGTTACTAACAAAATATGGACCTAGTCGGAAATAAATGTTTATTATTATTATTATTATTATATTGTTTATTATAACCACTCTCAGGAATTATTATGCTGGGGCAACTCAAAATTGTATTGATTGATCCAATTTTAAATCTATTATGTGGATTGTACGATCTAATTTTAAGTCAATTTCAAAATATATTTATGTCACTTTATTGCATAAAATATCGTAAGTAAATAAATTTTTAAAGACAGCGTTATTATAGCGTACATTCTAAAATAAACAGGATTGAACTACTGAATTTACGAAAGCAAATCTAGTCAGACATCAAAATGAAAAGCAGGGAAAAAATCTAAAGCAATGCAGGTACACGCTTTCCAATCCAGTTTACAGCTTAAAATGATATACAGAACTCTTTCACATTTCCGCCGCTGCGGCCCCCAATCTGAAACGGCCATAACTCACTCATTCCCCACGTTCTGTGTTTTATCAAATTTACACGTTTCAAAAATCCAATCGGGTAGTGTTGAACGAAAAATGTCACTGCAAAATAGGACTTCATAATATAAGAGGAACGCGGCCCGGCCAATATGCTGACGTTGTTACTACGAGGAACACTTGAAACTCGATTTTCACCGTTCCGGGTGGATTCGCGAAATTTATAAGTAGCCCAAATTGGTTTATACTGACAGTTGGTGCTACGGTTAGGTTTAAAGCCAAATTATACTGAGTCCTCGCACGTTACGCATGCAATGCATAATATTGGTGTATTAATTTCAACAACGATGATTGACGATGTCTGTAGTCCAGTGGTTTGAATACCGGACTGCTGATCACGAGCTCGGTTTTGATTCTCACAGGATACAAATGATTATGCGATAAATATAAGTGTTTTTGTTTGTATGGGTGTTCCTAAATAATAAGTACGTTACTAAAAAAATATAAAATATACAAGTGTGTCGGAATGAGGCCTTTTTTCTTACAACCTTCTCGTTAAAAATATCTGTATGCCACCATACTAAAGAGGTTTTATTTATTTTTCTATTTTTAACGTAGACGGTTTTAAACGGAATCGCTATTGAATTGAATAGTCACAATAAAACGCGCCCTCAATTACTAAATAGAAAGTAGAACAGTTTTTAATTTTTTCCTTTTAATTAATGCAAAGTAAGGACCGGTTACGTCACTCACCTACAGCTTCGTACTCGTTTTATTATTTAGTATTAATATGCTTTGTCAACAAAAATACCATCGCGCCTATAATATCCTAAAGGGGAATACAGCAGTAATGATGTTTGTTTTATAAAGTTTATCATAAATATGTTCACAGTTCGCCGGTGTGTTTGGATCCTATGACGTGTTAGGGGGTGAGCCTATTGCCATTAACCGGACACCAATCCGAATCCTTGATGCTACTAAAAATTTAATAAAAACCCAATAGCACCTTATTCGAACTGGGAATTTAACTCGTTACTAGATTAATGAGGCAGCTAAAAATTAAAATTAGAAAAATATATTTTTTTCACATTAGTGAAACGCTATGTTATATTTTTCATACAGCCTTTCAAACTACGTAACTCTATTCTAACAAAATACACTTCAAACAAAATAGTAATTTAATTTCTTCTCTAAAATCGAATAGAAATAAAATATTTAAATCGCTCACAGAGACAAAATAAAATAAGAAAGCTAAGAAAAGTTTTTTTTACAAACTCTGTTATAGACCGGTCTAGAGCTAAAGTTTCGAATCATTATGAAACAATTTAAAACTTGTCTATCCTTAATTTAGAATATTTTTCTTGTAATAATCGAATCCTATATCTACAGTTCACAGAATCAAATACAATCGGATCAAAATCATCAAAAACAACGCACAAAAAATACATTATAATTGAGAAACTTATGCTTTGAAGTCGATTCAAATAAGATTATTAATAAATTAAAACGCTCGGGAGGATCTTTGATATCCCATGTCATGGGGGTGAACCTATTTCCAATAACCGGATAGAAATTTAATTTAATTTTTGGATTTATAAATAAAAAAATATACCTATATATGGAAATAAATATTTCGGACTTTGCATAGCAGTAATTTTGTATTAGATGCTTTTTCGGTCTATAGAGATTGTATTAGATTTGATTATAGATAATAAAGATATTTATATATTCCTTAGAGCGCCCATACGCTATGCCTTGTTTATTTACACACATTGTAAATCAACACTGAACAAAAATGTCCAGTAATCATTATTATAGCTCTTCCTCACGCAACGCAGCGTTTTTCTGTGATAGCTATCGGGATTTTTTTTGCCTTGTTTACAGATAGGTAGTTTCCAACTGTGTTTCAGTCATGGTTATGCAACACCATAAATTCCCCCTCCGGAAACATGACAAACAATTGTATTGTAGATAAAAATAAACAGCTCTTCGACGAAATGCCTTTCATCGATAGTGTAGGAACACAACTACACGAGTATATACATGAAACGTGAATGTGTGCGGGTGTGTTAATTGTGATGCCAGAAAGACTTAGAATCTATATAAATAAGTAAATATCTGCTTAAACACTATCTCATTAAAAAAACATAAACATATATAAAAACATAATTAATTAAATCCTCATTCACCGTTCTTGCAACTAATTACGTCTGGAAAATAAAACAAGTCTTTTTCTTAGCGTGACGATAAAACAAGTTTGCTACGACGTTACTCGTTGCTACGAACGAAGTGATGACGTCATTGCTACGAACGCTACGCTCTTTTATCAGGCGATATTTTTTAAATTAATATCACAATTTTTTAAGGTCATTATCGACTATTATTTTTCTAAGGAGAAGGCTGAAAGATCTAAGCATCCTCATACACCATACATAATTTATACACAGTATAATCGGTATACCATAAGACGCCTGTCTTCATTCAAATCACATATTACCGAACAATCAATTCACGCAGACGTCTCTCAATGGCTTACGGGCGTCGTGTGGCATGGGGCGGACAGGCCCACCGGTGGGCTTTGACATGAACGTGCCAGTTCTATCTCGTTGATTGCATTTATTCTATGACGTGGGCCCATCTAGGGGCGAGCTTGGCTGAGCATAATGACGCGCCCCAGGCGAATGGTACGATCAGAAATTCCCTTGTTAATAGATTTCTGTGAGTCGATTCACGTCAATTATGTTTGGATGTTCGAGAAGCTAGGGTTTACTAGAAAATCAATTTGCTATTGTTCGTTTTGTTGTACTGACGATGGACCATGAAAATTAAAAAAAAAGTACTATTTATCTACTATTTATTTTAAAAACCAAAAAAAAACTACCTATATGTATTATCTTGCTTGCAAAAATACATATAGGTAGTTTTTTTTTGGTTTTTAATCAATATTATATCTATAATGTTTTTGGTAAACAGAATTATGTGTAACTAGGAAATTGATTTTATTTAAAAGCAGTATTTATTATTAGAGGCAAAAATGGGCTACAGAACTTATATTATAATTCATTTTAGATTAATAATATATTATTTTTTCCTGAAAGCGCACATGTGTGTGTAAATGGCTTGATACATAAGGCGCAGCTTATGTATCAAGCCATTTACACACACTTATGTTGTAAAGTTTATGATATACATCGTATACGTTTTTACCCTCGAGGTTTTTAAGTTTCAGCAAACTTAAAACTCGCGCAGGGTCATTCTATAGCTACAGTTCCCGCGGGATGCTAAGTTACCTAAGCGGTCGGGTTAAAAAGTAGCGCGTTTCTTTTCTTTTTTTTTCTTTACTCTAGCACTTTCAGTCACTCCTCTGAGACTTTGTAAAATAAAGGTTCTTGTGCTACTTCGTTTATTTGACGAATAATGTTCGATAGTCATTTTTTTCTTTGTATTTGACAAGAAATAAAAAGCTGGAGTTAGCTCATAGAAAGGCTGCCTTTTTTTCAAGAGTATTAATATCTCCTGTTACAGTTATGCATGGGTACTCAGTTACCCGCCGATAATAGAAACAACATAAAAACACAAAAAAAGGTCCTAAAATACGACCCGCTAAATAGCCAACAAAACACTTGTATTCCTCTTAAAGAAAAGCTTCTTGAAAATAATTAACTAACCCTATAAAAAGACTCGCAGAAAAAAGAAAAAACACTCAATTCAATACCGATTTCTCGTAATTAGAAAGTACCGATAAACGAGCACCGGTAGCGGCTTTTATTTATTTACTAATTTGTAAACCATGGCATGGGAATCACCAAATGTTTAAGATTAAAAAGGGCTCGCTTTATCACGCTATATCATTTCTACCCAGTGGCGGATTTGGCCCGAGCCTACGACGGCCAGATA
Organism: Acronicta psi; assembly: GCA_946251955.1. NCBI lineage: Eukaryota > Metazoa > Arthropoda > Insecta > Lepidoptera > Noctuidae > Acronicta > Acronicta psi. The sequence continues at coordinate 7,586,526 of OX276482.1, read as the reverse complement.
CCTAGTAGCGGCGGCCAATAGTGACAAAAAGATTATGGCTAGAAAGCTATAATTTCCGATATCAAAAATTTTTTCACCATTACAATTATTATTTTTTTTGAAATCGGTCCACTAGTTTTTGAGTTTACTCATTGCAATAAAAACTAATCTTTTCTCTTTATAATATTAGCATAAGTATATAGATTAGCAGTTGATATTTCGAAAATGAATTCGAAATATCAACTGCTAGTCATCAAATAAAAATCGATCACACAAATATCAATGCGTTGGTTTTACAGTTTTTGTATGGGTATTTTTGTATAAATAAAATCTATTCACATAATATATGTACTGGGTATTCACGTATGTACTCACGTATGTATGTACTGGGTTGGTATTGAGACTAATACTCACCGTAGTATGTAATCCCGATCAATGAATTTAGCCCGCGGGCCAGTGATATTCCAAAAGACTGAGCACAGCGGATTGTGGATGACATAATGCGTCGTCTAAATCGTTTGTGCTGGATTTGAATGCATTAACTCGTTCAAAACTAATACAAATTAAACTAATATCAGCTGCTAATTGAATTAGAGCTTAATTCGTGTTGATTCGTGTTGGCAAACAGAAATTTGGTAACGAAATAATGCAGAGACATTAACCAAAATAATGATCTTATAAAAAAAATCGTTTAAAAAATTGTATTATACCAAACATTTTTTTTTCACTTATCTACATTTTATTATGATATTTTTTCCTTGATTATTTTGCATCCATAAAAGTAGCAGATTAAGTCCTCAATAATTTTATTAAATAATATTATTACGGAGAAAAAAGCATAAACCATATTTTGCGTTATTAAAATTCACCTATCAAGATTTCCCTACTTAGCAAAAGAAAATTTCTCACGAAAATAAACACTTAATGTTGGAGGTACATAAAAAATCCATTCCACTTTGCCAAGTTCAGAAAAGTTAAATTTAAAATCAACTGCCAACATCCCTCCACTGAAATCAAATTATTTTGCCACCGTGAAAATTGGGGAAAACATTTTTTCTCCTTTTGATCTAAGAAAACATTGCGTCCAATATTTTGAGTAAACATCAATTTGCCGTAATGACCTTTTCCGCGTATAATATTGTCTAATGATTTAAATAATGTTCTGAAATTCAAATAAGGAAACGCGCGGGTCGTGTTTGGACCTCATTAGTAACAGTTTAAGAGCACAAAGGTTTTATTCACAATGAAGTCTACACGCCATAGAGCATGACGAGAGATCGTATTATAAGGAGTAATTATATCGGGCCACAACTTTACTACACAGAAACATAATTACAAGAAATTTGTTAATCTGTGGAAAAGTCGATATGATTTACAAATGTAAACCATATTTAATAGCATTTTAAGTCGTATTATATTTGTACTTACGCAATCAAGTACCAGTGGTTGATTTAGCACACACCTACAACTAGTTGAATGCATGCACAACTACATTGATACGTTATTGAAAGTCAGCCATTATTATCTTTACTATACTTACTAATATTATAAATGCGAAAGTAGCTCTGTCTATCTGTCTCTCTGTCGCGGTTTCATGCCAAAACTACTTAACCGATTTAAATGAAATTTGGTACACAGGTAGTTTAGAACCTGAGGAAAGACATAGGCTACTTTAATTCGAAAAAAGAGCTGTGGGGGGTTTAAATAGGGAATGAAAGTTATAAGAAATACCCAGACCACGCCGGCGAAGCCGCTGGCGTAAATCTAGTATAATATAAAGAAGACAAATGTATAGCCTATACCATCCCACTACTAGGCAAAGGTACCCACATATGCTTCCACATCTTTCTATTGTGGTTCTCTCCGGACTACCTTGGCTTTATCACTGACTACGTAAGAATCGTGGCCCACCTTTCCCTAAGGTGAAAGAGACTAGACCCCACGACACAGGGAATCCTAGTGTGGGGGCTAGGGCTTTATCTCCTTACTGTACTATTTTTTTCTGGCACAATAAAAACATTCTGATTTCTGACACTTACGCGAATACTAGACATTGAAATAAAACTACTTTTTACGGATTTTATGGTCACGGGTGACTGCCTGACAGTCACCCGTGACCATGGACGCTGTAAAGGGTCCGAAACGTCGGGATTAAAATAATATCAATATAACGCGATAAAATCCGTAAAAAGTAGTTTTATTTCAGTAAAAACATTTTTTTTTTTCGAAAGCATTCTATAAACGTCTTATGCCCTCTATCTAATATACTTACTAGGTATTCGGTTTTTTTTTTGTTGAAAATAGAACCGATTGTCATCTGTCGATCTTGTCAGTAGAATTTTAAACGCCTGCTTAAATTTTAAACAAAAGCATTTACGATCTGCCTTCAATGTTATCCCTAAGTTCAGAAACACGGCTCCTAACACGTTAAACGCCGCGCCAAACTTCTTCGCTAATAAGGTTCACGTTATCGGAACTCCAGACGAGATTAGTTACGTGTTGACGCATAAACCGAAAACGATTTCGACATATTTCTCTAGTCTATAAAAGTCTAGGTTTGTAGCTTGGCAAGGAAATAAAAATTGAAGGCATAATAAAACCAACAGACTCAAATCGTGTTGTGCATTGAATAGGAATCTAAGGGCCCGTTTCACAACATCTGGATAGCCGGTAACCACCGGATAAATTCGATAAATTCAAATTTAAAATATTTTATTTCAATTAGACCATATAAATAGGTACTTTTGAAACCTTAAATTAGTTGCACGGTTCCAAAAAAAGTGGGTCTTATGGAGAAGAGCCGGGAAGAAACTCCATAGATACTCTTTTTTAAAAATTATGTGTGGTAACAGTAACAATTGTTGTGAATAGTAATGAGGATGATGCAGCTAGATGTGTAGTTGCATAATGGAACAATGCCAAGTAATTTAATAAGGGGTACTAAAACCGACTCTTAGTATAATTCGATGCTGCTTTATTGGTCTAGTTGTTATAGAAAGAAAGAAGCTTGGAAAAATAATAGTATTTTCTCTGAATAATTTCTGTTAATATGACATACTCACTTTTCAAAAGGTAACCGTAATTTTAATTACCACCGTAATTGAAATTAATGTTGAAAATTGTGTTAGTTAATTACTTAGTTTTCAAGTTAACGCTATAAAATCAAATGCTTATTCCATTCAAGAATAATGAAGCTTGCACGATTATTCAACGCAATCGGAGCGCAAAATGATTTTTATTAAAAGAATTTCATCGAGCGTCGATTGGTCGGTCGAGTTTACAGAACACACTGCATGGATTTCAAAAACGCATTGAGAAAATGTAAAGTGGCGTGATTTAGTTTACACTAGCGGTTACGCGCGGTGTTACTCGCGAACATCCAATTTTTTTAAATAAATTAACTTTCTAAAATAAAAGTAGTCTTAGAGCCTGTTTCACCAACTCTGGAAATATTATGGTTGTCAGTATGGTTATCAGGGTTGGTGGTATAATTTGTATGAAATTATGTGCCAAGTACTTTAACGAGAACTTATGAGGTGAAACCCCTCTAATGTTATTAGGCGTAACTAACTAATGGCCTGCCCTTAGTTACCCCTTATAACATTAGCTATCTGCGAGTCACCGTCCTTTCCAAATCGGTCCAGCCGTTCCAGAGATCAGCCGCAACAAACAGACAGACAAAAATTTTAAAATAGATTCTTTTATGTATAAACCGTATATACTTTCATATGCATTTGGTGAAAAGCTGTTAATTTGAAATTACAAACAGACGATTCAATTTTATTTATTTGTACTTGTAAAGATTGTGCCCTAGATCTGCGTTCTTCAACGCAGTAGGTAGCCATTTTAGTTTTCAGGTCGCCGCCGCCGCAACTGCGCTCGCGTGGTTGTATTTGCATGCTCGTAATAAAGCAATAAAATGTTTTTCGCGTGGCCGAGAGTTCATTTCATGCAGCCAGTCTTCGAGTTAAGGAGATGGTATATATACATGGTGTTTGTTATATGAGGCTTTGTGAGTTTATTATATTTATAAGGCTAGTGAGTAGTGAGTAGAGAATGGGTTCAAAATAATGCTGAATATGTTTTTATAAGGGGTATCGTTGTTTTAAATATATATTTATATTTTTTTTAGTTTCCTGTGTGTGTGTTATCTTAATAATTAATGGTCTGGTCGTCAAAATAGCAACTTCTGAATGAGGAGGCCCGATACTATTTTGTTCCTGTTAGTAACCGCATCCGGCACACCCACATCCACATACATCTAAATCATATAAACACATAAAGTCAACAAAAGAGACAAGTATAGAGCGGGCCTAGACAAGTAGCATTTTGAAATTCGAATCAACAAACGAATAGAAACAAAATGTATGGAAATGACATTAGTGACAACCAGATTTGTCGAAAGCTTGTGTTATTACATTACATTTTGTTTCCATTTTTTTTGTCGATCGATTCGAATGTCATATTGCAACTTGTAACACAGACAGCTTAACAACACCTGCATTTCAAAACACAGACGTACACTGATCTTTTTTTGTAGACTGTACCAACATACAAACGTCATTTGGAGTGCAATTCATCCAGTTTCTCTCAAGAATCTGTTATTTGACGGATATCTGTCGCATGCACTCGTGCTATAACAAAAGCGTTACCGACGACATCCCGACACATTCATTATTCAGTGTCGCATATATTTACCGTTTCTTTGTCTCGGAACGCAAACGCGTTTCGTGTGTACGACGCTCATTATTGTTAAAGGAAAAGGAATAAGCAAAGATGGAACGGGTTTTTGTAAAGAATAAAAACGTTGGAGATAAACGGATAGGGGATTTTCGGGAAATTCCTTCATATAAAAGTTGACCATAAATCGAACTGAACACCAAAAACAAAATTAAAATTGGTCCATAAACAAGGAAGTTACAAGTATTTTAATTTTATACTAGAAATTAGCGCACTATGTTGAGCTGTGACGTATCATTTCAGTACTTCATACCTACCAATTTTATACTAACTCTCGTTTTGCGGTAAAAGGACAAAGCCTCCCCCTCAATCGATACCAAAAACTTTGAACGCTAATTTTAGACATTTCTTAGTATATTTAAATATTTTTTTCAACATGCGAATTATATTTACTTATAGTTAGGTACACGAAGCGTATTATTTTTAGCAAATTCAACAATAGCCAAATACCCAATTTGATGATCGCGAGGAACGGCCAGTTAACAATAATTAATATAGCATGTTTCACAAATTGCTCGCGAAACATGGTAACAAACATCCAAAAACCTTTGACGTCATCATCAACCCAAACTGTCCCACTGCTGGGCACGGGTCTCCTTCCAGTATGAGAAGGGTTAGGCTATAATCCACCACGCTGGCCGAACCAAAAAACTTATTTGAAAGAAAAAAAAACAATTCCTACATAATCGCAGACCATTCAGTTTCTCTCAAAACGACAGATGGAATCAGTTATCCGACGGATACGGTCTGCATGCACTCGTGCTATAACAAAAGCGTTACCGACGACATCCCGACACATTCATTATTCAGTACCGCATATGTTTACCGTTTCTTTGTCTCGGAACGCAAACGCGTTTACTGTATAAGCGTGTTTTAAACAAGTAAATGTATAACAATAATGCTTGTTGTTAACGTGTAAAGAGTAAACGTTAAAGAGTAGATGCTGTAGAAAAGTCTGTCTACTTCACCACCTACTAGGTAAGTTCCCGTTAAATTACTTAGCAGATAATTACATGCGAATTTTGTTGCATTTTTTAATTCATCCGTTGGTTAGCGACAATCCAGAGGTAATGAAACAGGCCCTATGTATGCATATTCTGAAGAAACATAACTGTTAGATAAAAATCACTGCATATCTTTACGGCTGTAATCCCTGAAGGGTTAGGCAGAAGTGTATTAATTGACACACCCACAGTTGGCCCGTTGGCCGGTATGTGTACGTCCCATTGTAATTAGAAACAAGACATTTTCATTAACCAACCACAAATCAAAATCAGAGCTATTACTCAGAATTTTACAGAAATCCTATTACAATTTTACCGAAATCACAACACTTTGCAGTCAATGACGACTAGGCTAATGAGTCTTGCAAATCGACGAAGAAAACTATTATTATTCAATTTGTAATAGTTAGCCTAATTTATTATCCTGACCTGTTTTATTCAGAGAGGACACACATGCCTAGCCAGTGGGTCGATTAATAGGTTGATGATGATGACGATATATAGTAGTTATACTGATCAAGGTCATTCTCATTTGTGTACAATACCGCCGGTGGCAGGCCGCTAGTTTTAAATTAAATAAACATACACCGGTTCATAAATTATCGCAGAACAGTTTAAATTAATTTGTGTAAAATGTTGGAGCACTTGTTACAATTTATTTACCTTGACATGTAGTGATAATATGCTTAATTTATATTTCATCTCCTTATAAAATTTACTTGCATTTAAACACATGCTGAATATAATAAATTCTTATTCTAAAAACAAAATATAAAATTTAAATAACGAAGTATTCCGATTCCACATTCGATAAGTGGTTTAATACTATACGGGGTCACGGCTAAGGTATAACTACGCTGATCAACCGATCTGTAAAGTTAAACTACGCTTGCAGCGGTCAGTCTGTGGATGGGTGACCATTCTTTACATGTGGAGACCCCTCCATGCGTCGGAGAGCACGTAAAGGCGTCCGTACCGGTTGGCATACGAACACATATTTATGATAATCGTTAGTCAGAAGTCTAAAAAGCCTGACAATTAGTCTATCTTTCAAATATTGGTATTGCCCAGATATTGGGTTGCTGAGGTCTGATGGCATTCGCTTCATGTAAAATATGTTATTCAGCCGCATCTGGTTTGACTTAAAACCGACCCCAACAAGGTTGGAAAAAGGCTAGAATGAACGAAGATACCGTGCCTCGACCATGAGTTTTTCTCACTAGACTCGATAGCGACGCCGTAAAATATTTGTATGGAAAACCCTCGCAGCGCCTCTAGCGGTTACGTAATGAACTAAAATCGGCTATGAGATACAGCGTTTCGATGCGTAAGAAACTTATCGAAAGCCATTCGATAGAACTCATGGTCGAGGTACAGGAAACAAAAACATAAAAAATTTAATAACGAACCGATAATTCCAAGTCCAAGCGCTAGTTTAAAATTATTTATTATTATTAAATTCAATTCGGTTTGTCAGAATCAGAATACGTCGGCTATGTCAGCTACGGATTGTCGATGTAGTCATTCGTATGCCCGACTCGTAGCACCTCGTAGATCCTCGTAGCCGACACGCGTCACGAGCGCGCTCGAACGTCAGTTCTGTCGCCTCGGGCATTCCTAGTACCCCTTTGTGTAAATGTCGAATTTATTTTACTTGAATTGTTAATCGATAAGTCGAATAAATGTGTTCGATGGTAATAGGTATAATTGAAAATGAACGTGTTGTGAATATGTTGGATAAAAGCTTTATCCTAACAAACGCAACATTTTAAAATACCGAAATTTCTATTACAAGCGTGTATTCGTTATTCGTTCTTCGTAATTACAACTATAATTACATTATTTTATTACATATCACGATTCTTTTTTTATAAAATTCGTATTAATTATAAGTTGTGTGTATGGCCGGATTGCACGTGTGGTTTTGTGTGGCAATAAATCTTTTTTATTTTAATTTAACAAATTTAGCTTTAGTAAAACTAATGGAAAATATACCACGTAGGTATAAATTATGTTTTTATGATTAAAATCTTAATGTTTATAAGGAAAAGCTAAAGTTTAACATTTTAATGAATGATGATTTCATTAATAAATCAGGGGATTATGAAAATATCACGCAATAAGATTGCAAGAGCCGGCCATACAACGGTACCATCATCATAAAGTTCAAGCTCAAATGGTTTTATTTCAAATAAGCTTTTACAAGCATTTATGTAAAGTCACATGATTTTATGTAGTTGCACGATTCCAAAAAGTTGATCCTATGGAAATCCTATGATACTATTTTGTCATAAGTATTCAATGTACCCTTTAATATCTACCTACACATACACGCTGTAAAGTTTTCGTACTGAAATCTAAATCCTACACTCCCCAATCAGCAGTCAGTCGGGATAATCCAAATTGAGCAAACAAAATCGTCAGACCGGTTGTTTCACTAGTAATAATTCCACGTCCGCCATTGCCAAGAGTTTGGCAACGCGGCAACATTTATCTTTTGTCAGAAGTCATAACTTACTGTCTACTTGTAATCATATCTATTAAGCTATAAACTTATGTATTGTGAAAGGAGTTTTGTATATTTATTATTGTTTCTGGTATTTCTATTGTTCTCAAATTGAAAGCCCGTTAGTAGGTTTTATTACTGTTTTTGGATGTATGAAGGTAGATAAAGCATAACTGGCCTAACATCACGCCAGGGGGTTAGGGAGAGTTTTACTGCGGTACACCTTCAGTTTTCCGGGATGTTTGGATTCCATGTTATATAAGGCGAGTCTATTGCCATCAACCGGGCACAAATCCAAGCTACTAATGAGAATTTCTTATAAAACCCCAATAACATTTTGCTAGACTCGAGAATCTATCCCAATACCTTAAGCGTAGAGTGGTTTACGTCTACTGGGCTGATGGTAGTCAATCGATGGCAATCTGTAGTATCTGTCTACCCTCCCAAGAAAAAGGCGTAACAATAGTCTCTCACAGCACTATACAGTATTTTAAAGCAAAAAATAATTTCTTTGCGACTTGATGATAACTTTAATCGTTATGTCTGATTGTGGATATCGATCTAGGAAGTTCGCTCGACTTTACGCTATTCAACGTAGACGTGATTAGAGCGGGGGCTAATCGGTTGGTTATTTATATGGTTCGATCCGAGTTAGAGACGATCTTAAACTGCAATCGCAAATCGGCAAGAGGTTTACAAATTACATTTTGCTTCTTAGCGTAATAGCATCACGTTGACAGAAGGGGTTATTATAATTATCGGTAGATACATAAATTATTTTAAAGACACTTTTATAAGTACCGCCAAAATGTCTCTTTAAGTTTCTACATAAAGATACATTTAAAAAAATGTAAATGTATGTAATGTAACATACGATACATCACAATTCAGAACGATTTCTGAACGAACAGTTTTTTTACAAGCCTGTTTTTTAGCGGAACTTCTGTTTTTCATTATGAAAGCCTGTATGATACTGAGTATAAATTCATTCAATGCAATTAAATGAAAAACATACCTCAAAAGAATATTGAACCCCGGAATACAAACGTCGGCAGTCCAATTTAAAATTAATGGTTGTAGCAAGGTTTGCACAGACAGACATCACATGTCATGATCGTCTGATCATTTCATTTCCAATTAATTCTCCCTATAAGTTTAACACGATAGTAACGAACCGCTACGATTTGGAACGGGTTATTATAAATTATTTTGAAATATGACGCACCAAAATTTTGTGTAATGCGATGGCTTTAATATGCGATCCAGTAATAATATAGGATAAGGTACATTCTAGAACTAATGATAGCTACAATTCAGAACCGTGAATAATAATAACTACCACGGTGTTATTTTTATCTTAGATAGGCTTGCGCTTGACCACAAATTTACGCCTGCTTGCCTGATGTTAAGCAACGATGTGGTCTACGATGGAGCGCGCTTGCCTCGAAGAAACCGATTTACTTTCGTCGTTTAGAAATTTAACAATTTCTTCGTGTTACTTCGGGAATTTTCTAAAATACTTGCTTTCTGTGCTTGGGTGGCTACGTCATATCAACTACCTGTGTGCCAAATTTCAGTCCAATCCGTTCAGTGGTTTGAGAGCAAGAAAGTGGTACACGCTATATATCGGTAACTACTTATAAAATCATCAAAATCATATAATATAATTAATTCCACTAACCTCCGTTTCTCGATATTGTCAGCTAAATGCGCCGACCACAAAATATAACACTTGTACACTCACAAAACACACATATCAGTGATCCATGCACAGAATAGAAAAACAAAAGAATCCTTTAAAGAGTTAAGGTTCAAATTGCACTTCTTTACATTACACTTTGCCTATAATTATGACACTTTACGTTATAATCTACAAATCACAGGACCGCATACACAAATAACTTCATAATAATTGTCGAACTGAATTCTTTTAACAATAAAGATGGTCAATAATTAACATCAAAAACACATTAGAAAATTATTGTTCTCGGGCGCCGCGGCCCGTACAACAATGTGTTGGCAAAATGCGCGCAATATCTACCAAAAATAAGTTTGAACAGCGAATAACACTACACAATTGTACTAATATTTTTTTGGATTTGATACAACCAAGAATACGCAACTGCGTTTGTCCATAGTTTACTACTGAATAGATATTAAACTACCCACGACCTTAAAATAATAATTGACATGGTATTTTTATTAAAAAAAAGTGTTCTTGTAGGTACATAAGTTCATTTAGTTCATTTAATTATATACGTAGGTAGTATAAAATTAAGCTTCTGTTTGATTCTGCATGTTTCTCCATTTACTTCTACTATACCGATTCCAATGGATTTTAATACCATTTTCATTATGTTTAAGGTAGGTTTGTGTATTTAGTTTTATCAAATAATTATGTCATAATATATTGGTTACCACTTTACTTTTGTACTTTGTCAATAGATGTCTCTTCCTTAAATTTACCATAGCAGTAGAAACTAGGTAATGAATTTGTAGCTCAGAAAGCTATAACGTCTAGCCATGTGTATAATTACAATATGTTTTTCCCAAAATCATCATTGTTAGTTTTTTTATTAAAATACGTTAAAATTTATATTTCAAAAGTACATTATACTTTATGTAGTGTGATGTGAACGTCGATTATATTCGATTGATTCGACAACCAGCGTTGACACCTACTTATAATTTGATTGCACGTTTACTGATTGACCGAAGTACGCGCACGATGAGTAGACGGCAAAACTAATCTGACATTTGTGACAAATTAATTAGTGTCTTTTTACACAATTGACTGGCAACATTGTTATAAGCATGCCACAGAAATAATGTTATTAATATTTAAAAAACCTGTTATTGGTTTCTTTTGAAAGTCGATAGTTAGATACCAACCAACATTAATTAAGGTATGTATTTGGATTAATCTCGGGAGTATCAAGTTTTCCTATCTCAAGGAATTTGATTCCTAGACCGGAAAAGTTATAAAAGTTCTCTTGAACTGATATCCTACGTCCGTTTAAAAAAAAGCAGCATCAAATAAAATCGATCCAGAAACTTATCAACTTATCTCGCGAAGACTAGATTGATTTGACATAATAGTTACTATTGCCATCATCAATAATTTAATATGTTATCGATATTTAGAATCATTGATAATTTTTAACTGATATAGTCTCACAAATATACCATTATATTAATACAAAGATAAATAATTTCATACTTGAACTATCTATTAAATTATTTTCATTATTAAAGATGTTATTGTAAAAATCTTACGTCAATCATTGGTGGGTAGTTAAAAATAATATACTAAGCTGTATAGAAATGGAGGTAGTTGTTCGCAATATGAACTGTCAATATTAATTAGTATGTACAAAATGTGCAGTCGATCGCGATCCCACTTTACCTATAATATTGCAACTGATTGATAAACATTGACTTTAAATTATTTTCTCGAGAGTTTTGTGTTTATTTCTGTGTGCTTATATGTAAATTGAACGTAAGGTGTAGTGTAATGTAAATAAGGGATATAATTGAAATTAACCTTATTGTGTTTGCTTTTGAGTGTATGTGTGGGATTTATTACCCGAAGAAGGAGGATAATGTGACTACTACGTTAAGTATTTGGCGGATACTTAAAGTAGCAGCAGTCGACAATGTAAAGAAAGTGAGGTTAGTGAAATTCATAATATAGAACTGATTGATGTAATTAAAACTACATTAGGCCGACGCTTACGTCTGATATATTTGGAAAACGCCTCTCCAGAACGGCCGATTATATGCTGCATCCAGTAACTCCCGGTAACCTTTACAAGATCATCGGTCAACCTCATTTGAGACCGTTCATTTTCTCGTGTCTGGTGTCAGCTCGGGAGCCCTTTGCTTCAGTCACCGGTAGTCAGTTCTACGAGGGATGTACTTCAATCATAACTCCCATTTAAGCTTGCTAATCCTTTCAACCATGTCGACATCTTTTCTGTGTTAATGTAGTTCTACCTTCATTCTATCATGTCAGGCCTTGTTCATTTGATTTGCTTGTTAATTAGGCTGTCTAGTTGCGTTCCACAGCTTTTCCTCGACTTCGTTGTACACGAAACATGCACTTTTAATGTATAACGCCAACCTTAAATCTGCTTTCAATACTTAGAAAGATAAAAATTTAAATTTAGATTCATATGGAAGGGTTGCGTACAATCGATTAATTCTACCGAGCCTTTTGGAAAGTAAGTTTAGGATCGGATTAAAGTCTAACCACTAACGATTATAAATGGGTGTTCTTTGACAACCAGTATCACCACCTTTACATGAACGAGGCAAAGACCAATGGTTACCCATCCATAGATAGAACGCGTCAAGCTCAGCGTAACGTTGCAGACGGGCTGATCAACGTAGTACACAGCCGCCAAGCTCTCCTAATATAATAATCGCGTATAAAAACTTTTTTAACAGATTAATCGATTAATTTTCCGATCAGGGAATAATTGCGAGTCTCATTAGAACATTATTTCTTTAATACAATGGATACCTTCACACATTATGTCATTCTATAGCAAATCTTTTGTAAGACAAACTGTGTCAGTTCTCGGATGAAATTGTTGTCACGTCATTTTGTAACAGATGTTCAAGCGACATCATTACACTTTGATTTTGTTTGAAGTTCCTCCAATGTCATGAAACTGCTAACATTACACACACACATACTTAAACTTAGAGTATTTTCACTTACACATACCTATACTTACAGTATTTTTACTTAAACACACACTGAAATATTGACTCGTATATAATTTTTTTTTATAACCTTGGCCGTTGGCCGTTTGGTTGCGCAATATACAATTTTTCACCTAAACAATCCATTGCGCATTCAAACAGGTATCTTCCCACTGCTGACTTAGTCTATTATAAAAAGACAACATTTGAAATCGATAATCACATCCCTAGTAGCTACTATGACGAAATTGCCATTCGTGGAATCAAATTTAATATAAAAATATAGTCCACGAATGGCAATTGACCAAAATAGATCAAAATATTGATAATTGCCATTTGAATCATTATTATTACTGGAATACATCTTTTAAACTATTCGCAGCGTCAATGCAGGTTAAAAAAGTCCTAATAAATTCAAGAGACCTCTATAGCATCTTGAAAATGTTGCCCTACGAAAAATATTTTGTTCCAAACGTCCTACTATCGTAAATTCGTATCTACCCACATAATCTCTATTATCTATGTAGATTAAATGTGTTTAGCTCTTTCAAAGCGTCCCTAAACCGAATCTTGTCTAAATATAAATCCAAGGAAATTGTCTTGGAGCACGACAACACAACAAATGCAAATTGGGAGACGGACCACTGTATGATCTACTTGGAATTTAATGCGGCATGAAATTACGTATTTACCTACTTACCTAGTCGATAGGAAAATTGGTTTCCACATCCTAGTTGTCCATTCGGTGCAGAAGCAATTGGCGTTTGACAGCCGAGACTTTTCCGGAGTGAAATTATACGCGGGATCAATCTGATTATTGTAATCGTTTGATCTCTTATTGATATGACTCTGGGGTATATGCTTTGGGATTATGGCGGTTGTGGGTTAAGGTTTTCTTGTTTGTTTTGGTTAGTAGTAGATATATATTTATTGAATTGGAAATATTTTCGTTCGAAACGGAAAATATAAAAAAGTAACTGTGCACCGTAGTGCTTCACATGAAAATTAACGTTTAATACGTTTATGGCAATCTCGTATAATCAATCAATAAGCAAATATTACCAAGAAGTCACAATAGAAAAACGATTGTATCGACCCTCTAGAGGGTCAAAGTTTCTTTAATAAATAAATAAAGATCTTTTCATCCCACCAACTCGGAAAGAGTATTTTTACTCTTCGATATCTGAGTGCAAAAGTCGTTTTTATCCTCTAGAGAGACAAAGTAAATTGAATTTAGAACATCGTGCTTTTACCCCCCTGGCGCCGAATTTATCATACAACTTTTTTTTAATTTGTTAAAAACTCAGACTTGGAACCTTCCCTAGGTTCCGAGTCTAAACGCAACAAAGTATCGATATATGTCGAATCGATATTTTTTGAAAATTATTTTTATTTAAAAATATCGATATATGGGCGATATATCTTAAATACCAAATTATAATACAATAAATCAAGTCGACCAAAAACAAAAAATACATTAAACATAATTTGTTAAAAAGATGTTAGTATAAAAAAGTATTCCTTTTTGGGATTTTATAATCTTAAAACTTATAAATGTTTATTGGTCTGTAAAAAATATAGATTTTTATACCTTTTCGATACTTTGAATTTTATATCTATGCATCGATATATCGATATATTAAATATCGCTCAAAAATATCGATACATTAAAAAAAAATATCGATATATCGATGTATCGATATTTTTTCAACAAGCCTATCGGAACTTTCTTAGTGTACTTTTTTTTTTAAGTCACTAACACCAACATTACAATACCTAACAAAAATATTACACTCAAGTAATGGTAGCTTTTTCTTAGGCTTTTTTCGTTACTTTCAATTTCTCTTAATTATACCTAGTATTTTATTTGTTATAATTTAAAGAATAGGTATTCTGTAAAACTTACCTATCATATAGTATTGAATACCTAAACTAAAATAAAAGTATCTTGTGGTTGTAAATGTTTTTTTTTAGTAATTTCCTCGCTGAGGTGGGATGAAAAGTTACGTGTTGCACTCGAGTGCAAAGATTTTTCACCTTATGCTCTTTTAATTCCCTCGCTGACGCTCAGGATTCTAATTTTTGAATCACTCGCTCCGCTCGTGATTCAATTTTAGAATCCTTCGCTTGCTCGGTCATCAAAATTGAGCACGCGGTTAAAAAGCAACTTTGCACTCTTGTATAACAAATAACTATTTCATCCCACCATCTCGGAAAGTGTATTTTTACTCTTCGATATCTGAGTGCAAAAGTCGTTTTTATCCTCTAGAGAGACAAAGTAAATTGAATTTAGAACATCGTGCTTTTACCCCCCTGGCGCCGAATTTATCATACAACTTTTTTTTAATTTGTTAAAAACTTAGACTTGGAACCTTCCCTAGGTTCCGAGTCTAAACGCAACAAAGTATCGATATATGTCGAATCGATATTTTTTGAAAATATCAGTATCGATACTGATATTTTTATTTAAAAATATCGATATATGGGCGATATATTTTAAAAACCAAATTATAAAACAACAAATCAAGTCGACCAAAAACAAAAAATACATTAAATATAATTTGTTAAAAAGATGTTAGTATAAAAAAGTATTCCTTTTTGGGATTTTATAATCTTAAAACTTATAAATGTTTATTGGTGTGTAAAAAATATAGATTTTTATACCTTTTCGATAATTTGAATTTGATATCGAAATATTAAATATCGCTCAAAAATAACGATACATTAAAAAAATAATATCGATATATCGATGTATCGATATTTTTTCAACAAGCCTACCGGAACTTTCTTGGTGTACTTTTTTAAGTCACTAACACCAACATTACAATACCTAACAAAAATATTACAACACTCAAGTAATCGTAGCAACGTTACTTTCAATTTCTCTAGTATTACATACCTACCAACTAATGTACACATTATGGAATGCAATAAAGTATTGAGTATTGAGTATTGAGTATTGAGTATTGAGTATTGAGTATTGAGTATTGAGTATTGAGTATTGAGTATTGAGTATTGAGTATTGAGTATTGATTATTGAGTATTGAGTATTGAGTATTGAGTATTGAGTATTGAGTATTGAGTATTGAGTATTGAGTATTGAGTATTGAGTATTGAGTATTGAGTATTGAGTATTGAGTTCTATTCTGTAAAACACCTATCATATAGTATTTAATACCTAAAATGAAATAAAAGTATCTTGTGGTTGTAAATGTTTTTTTTTGTCATTTCCTCGCTGAGGTGGGATGAAAAGTTCCGTGTTGCACTCGAGTGCAAAGATTTTTCACCTTGTGCTCTTTTAATTCCCTCGCTGACGCTCAGGATTCTAATTTTTGAATCACTCGCTCCGCTCGTGATTCAATTTTAGAATCCTTCGCTTGCTCGGTCATCAAAATTGAGCACGCGGTTAAAAAGCAACTTTGCACTCTTGTATAACAAATAACTATTGTGTCTGTCTTTCTTTAGGCACTTGCGTAATATCAATATAATATAAAAATAAGTATAAAACCAATCATCAGTATTAATTGTAAAGAAAAATCACAATACTAAACTACAAAATTAGAACTGAATAAGGTATGTACACTAAGTTATTGGGTGTATTTGAATGACGCCCTGTAAATTTATCATCCAGGGCCTCATAATTGGGCTATCCACCCTATTAGTAACTAGCTACTAGGCTGCTTGAGCTCTATCGTAGAATCTATGTAGGTATTATAACACGCCTAAAATAAATAAGTACAGATATAAAATCCAAATAATTTTCAGCTTGGTGGCTTACTGCTATTATCATCGATTCCCTAAGCTGTCATCAATCACGTTACCCTATATAAAATCGGGTACAATTAATAATTTATACCTCGTCGGGGGAGTAAGTAAAGAAAGTTTTCGGCTGTCAATTTTTTCGTTTGGTGCCTTTGAAAAATTAGTAGTCATCAAAGGTTCAGAGAGGGGATCATAAATTTTGGGGTGGTACTTTCGTGATTTCATTCGCTTTCCCCTTAGAACACGGGGCGAATACGATAAATTATGCCCATCAATAATACCCAGGCACCGCTGTGTCAACAACATTCTATACTGATGGTATTTGTAGCTATTTATTTAGGTACCCTTACCAGCTGCTCTGTGATGTCATAACTTCTGCTTGTCTTAACCATGGATTGTTTTATACGCAGTAAATAACTTTACGAGTCTCGATCTGGATATAAATGCGATATGTTCAATTAAACACTTATTTATGTACAAAATATCGATATATATTGTACATAAATACGTGTTTAAAAACATGAATATTGGTTTTCTGTTAGCAGAAAACCACACAAATATTCATGTTTTTACCTAAAAACAAAATTTATGCTCTTATTGATTTGCTTACTTTTCTTAGCACGATTAGCTAAATAAATAGACTTATTAGCTGGTTGGTTATAAACGTAACTGCTACGTTGGAAATCCAAGGTTCGATTCGGTTTTTCGATGAAATTTTCAGTAGCAGTTCGGAGAATGGCTTTGTGCACGACAATAGACTAAAATAACAACGAGCTGTGAATTTATAACCAGGCCGTAGGAAGGCGTGATGGAGGGCTTATTTCAAAGACAAATTGTATTTATATTAACAGGACGGGATTCAGAACCTAAACAAAGAAATGTTCGGATATCATACAGCTATATTACCTAACCCACATCCGTGGCGGAATCCTAAAAAAAGGAACAATGTTTATTACTTTACCCAAAATTAGTTTTCTTTTTTATTATACGCTACCATAAATAAACCTGCCAAAGTTAACTAAAACCCACTCGTCCTTTTATTTCGGGAAGAAAGGATCCTTTTACCTGCGGGAATATCTTCTATGTTTAACGAGAAAACTGGTCGCGGATCGGTTTGAAATTTCAAGTGTACGTACCCCTTTCAAGGTTCAATCGGAATAACCACAAAACATTCCGATCCTATTTCCGATTCCCGTCACATCGCCTCCATCACGGGGTTGGGACGGGACTTAGGTGGGTTGGGTAGAGCCACTTTCAATGCGTATTCGAAAAGCGTTCGTGTTTCGAACTCGTGTGCTGTGATCGTGTATGGTTTCTATTGAGCGAAAGATTAATAACTTGTTTAAGATTTCGATATTCGATGTTTTTACGACACTTTTGGTCCCTAGACATCTGTCGATTGCCAATTTTAATATGTATATCCACACTTAATATAATTGACGGGAAATTTTGTTAAAAAAATCTAGAAATCTTTATTTTGCCACAAGCAAGACACATTAGAATTATAATGAAAATTATAAATATAGGATGACAATTGCATTATATAATAAATAATAAATTTATTTATTTATATATAATTTATTGTACACTGAATAAAACACAACAAAACAGGATACATAAGTTAATAAAAATATGCAATGGGCGGCCTTATCGCAAGATATACTTATAAACAGTCAACATTTTTATCATTTAATAAAAAATAAATAACTTCCAATTCTTCTGTTTCCCACGGAATTAAGAAAAAATACGCGAGCAACAACGCGGGAACAGCTAGTTTAAAATAACTAACTTATGTACTACAAGTTTTCTTTGTCTTTATTAACTAGCTAGCTTAGCTTTCCGGCAGCGGTTTCGCCCGCGTGGCCCTATAATTTTTCTCCCGTTATTGTAAAAATTTTCATTGATACTCCGCTCCTATTAGTAGTAGCGTGAAGATATATAGCCTATAGCCTTCCCCGATAAATGGACTATCTTACACTGAAAGAATTTTTCAAATTGGCCCAGTAGCTTCGGAACCTATTCAATACCAACAAACAAACAATCAAATCTTTCCTCTTTATAATATTAGTATAGATTTCAAGTTGGTAAATAATACTTATGTCAAGGCTGCCGATATGGGCGTGTCGAACTAGTTGTGTATAGGTAAGCGTGATTAAACGACATCACGGTTAAATATTTCATTAGTCACAGTTCAGGGACGAATCGTTTTGTTTTACAAATTGGAATTTAATATTAAACGATTATACAGGCATATTTGATAAACTCGGTATTTAAACAATGTAGTCTAGCTTGCGAATAACTTATTATTGTTAATAAAATACGTGTGATTAGGAATAATATTTTTTTTCAATTTTGTGTTAATTATTTGGAATTAAACGTTGCTGTACATTGTCTCAATGAATGGACAAGGAATGAATAATAGGGGCCCATGGCTAAGTAAACTAGATTAATCCATCAATCTTCAAGTTTAAATTGCAGTTGCCGCGGTTAGTCTACAGATGGGTGACCATTCTAAGCATATCGTGATGCCTGGGGCCTCCCAGAGCACGTGCAATCATCAGTCCTGGAACGTCATACGAACACAATCTTTAAGGCGGCGACGTACGTGGATTGCGCGTTTTGGGGGTACATTAAAACGTTTTTTCTCCCTAATCTTTATCGGAAAAAATCCAAAAAAAATATATGTTAATCTACACGATACAGAGCAAGTGCGTCTCGGGCCAGAATTTTTAAAAAAACATTTGAAGTATTAAAAATAAATGACCAAAGTAGCCTCCGTTTTCTTCGTTACAACCTTTTTTCTTTTAAACTATGAACTGTAGGATTTTTTTTAATCCATCAGAATATTAAATAGTACTATGCCGAGAGTACTCTCGGCTCACTTTTTTGAAAAACTTTTTTAATTATTTTATATGATTTTTTTACGTAATCGATACTCGCAAGTTCCCTGAGCAGCCCCTCTGTCGCCCAATACTTTAGTGCGGGACGAGGCGCCGTGCTGAACGGACCTGTGCCACTTTTTTCCGCAAAATGGAGCTACATACTCGATACTTTTGTGTATTAGTAGTAGTATAAAGGGTTTATCAGTGTGTGTAAATCTTACAATGTTTTGATAGGGTGAGCACGGTGCTAGCTACAAAACAAAATTTTAGCAGCTCGGGATACTATTTTAATTTTTAACTAAGTTCAAGTACAATGTTACCTTGCGTGTTAATATGCAATTATTTTTTAAATTATAGGTACCTATTGATTTTAACTTTATAGGTAATATAAAATAATTTTTAAATTAAATTCAAGATGGCGAACCTACTTATTTTTTTCATTAAATGATATGGGTATCAATTTCGAGGTTTTTTGGGGGTGTTGATTACGAAATTGCCATTTGTTTTGAAATCCAAGATGGTGGACATCATTTTTTTTGTCATAATTGACATGGGTATCAATTTCGAGGTTTCTTGAGGTGTTGATTACGAAATTGACATTTATTTTGAAATCCAAGATGGCGGACATTTTTTTTCCAAAACTGTGACATGGGTATCAATTTCGAGGTTTCTTGGTGTGTTGATTACGAAATTGCCATTTATTTTGAAATCCAAGATGGCGGACATTATTATTTTTTCATTAATATGACATGGGTATCAATTTCGAGGTTTCTTGGGGTGTTGATTATGAAATTGCCATTTATTTTGAAATTCAAGATGGCGGACATTATTATTTTTCTATTAATATGACATGGGTATCAATTTCGAGGTTTCTTGGGGTGTTGATTATGAAATTGCCATTTATTTTGAAATCCAAGATGGCGGACATTTTTTTTTCATAAATGTGACATGGGTATCAATTTCGAGGTTTCTTGGGGTGTTGATTATGAAATTGCCATTTATTTTGAAATCCAAGATGGTGGACATCATTTTTTTTGTCATAATTGACATGGGTATCAATTTCGAGGTTTCTTGAGGTGTTGATTACAAAATTGACATTTATTTTGAAATCCAAGATGGCGGACATTTTTTTTCCAAAACTGTGACATGGGTATCAATTTCGAGGTTTCTTGGTGTGTTGATTACGAAATTGCCATTTATTTTGAAATCCAAGATGGCGGACATTATTATTTTTTTATTAATATGACATGGGTATCAATTTCGAGGTTTCTTGGGGTGTTGATTATGAAATTGCCATTTATTTTGAAATTCAAGATGGCGGACATTATTATTTTTCTATTAATATGACATGGGTATCAATTTCGAGGTTTCTTGGGGTGTTGATTATGAAATTGCCATTTATTTTGAAATCCAAGATGGCGGACATTTTTTTTTCATAAATGTGACATGGGTATCAATTTCGAGGTTTCTTGGGGTGTTGATTATGAAATTGCCATTTATTTTGAAATCCAAGATGGCGGACATTTTTTTTCATAAATGTGACATGGGTATCAATTTCGAGGTTTCTTGGTGTGCTAATTACAAAATTGCCCTTTACTTTGAAATCCAAGATGGCGAACATTATTTTTTCATAACTGTGACATGGGTATCAATTTCGAGGTTTCTTGGCGTGTTGATTACAAAATTGCCATTTATTTTGAAATCCAAGATGGCGGATATTATTATTTTTTCATTAATATGACATGGGTATCAATTTCGAGGTTTCTAGGGGTGTTGATTATGAAATTGATATTTATTTTGAAAAAAATTGCGCATTGTATAAAAAATATCCTTTATACATTATAATATACCTCCACGGGGCACGCGATGCCAGCGGTACCTACGGCCTCCGGCAATATTGACAGATAGCTAGGTAAATTAGATTTACTGTAACTATAGGCAAGTGTATAAATATAAGAAGTATGGTCTACGCGCACTAGATGGATGGTCTATGGGTTATGCCTATTGTTATCAAATCTTAAAAACCCTACCCTTTGTATTGTTCTCTTGAGTCTTTAATTTCGAATTATGTTTTTGACATTTTCTTTTGTCATCCATTTTGATAATATAAATAATCATAATTATAACGCACAGAATTACTTTATTACAATTACAATAACGACTAAGTATATTTAAATAATTTATGTACACCAATACACGCTAATATGAAATATTATTATGTACACAGACACACAAAAATAACCCCATTATATGATTACTAAAAATCGATGCAAGTATTACGAAAGTACGAGTATGTAAGTACTTCGATTTACAAAAAAAAGTGTCGCAGATCCATTCAGCTTAGTGTCTGGTCCCGCACTGAACTGAAGTTTTAGGCAAGACTCGACAAGAGGGGTAGGTCTCGCGATTTGCGAGTTAAACGTAAAAAATAATTTTAAGTAAATAATTAAGAATGTTATTATTACAAAATCTGTTAATAGTAGGTACTTGCTTGTTTTTTGTCCACACATTTTGTTTTTTCTAATTAGTTAGAAAAAAACAAAATATATCTATAAGCAAAAACTTGTTATCGGCTATCAGCTGACCAAGTTGCTGCTACTTAGCTTTTAACTAACTGTAAGTTTTCCGTGCAGTAAATAAATAATAAGCAAAAGGTTCCTTCAGTATCATATCTAAATTTCTTATAGAAAAAATATTATTCAACGAAAACATTTCTATCAGTAGAGGTATTATAAATTCAATACAAGTGTTTTTTTAAAGAACTCCAAAACATTTTATGCCATGCCTTTAAACTGTCAATTGATATCATATATTATCTGAAAGTCTAACACTGATAATAATAACAAGCAAACAAACCTTTTTATTATTCCGTATAAAAAACGATAATATTTAAAATTATTTATTCAATCGGCCGAAAAATGTAGACAACCCTAGTCTAAACGGCAGTCGGGCGCCCAGTCAATCTGTGAGTGCAACGCGTAGTCAGTGCCAGGGGGTGCGGCAGCGCGCGCGGTGTTATTCATCGGGAACGCCCACTCGAGCAAGGTCAACGGCGTATATCGCAGTCTTAATGACAGTCGCAATCCCGAAAAGCTAACCCAAGATATTAATAATTGTTAAAGGTTGTATAACAAAATAAATAGCGCCATCTTGTGGCCCAATGTATTAGCTTAGGTTGACAGGTATTTTGAATTTTTAAAATATAGAATTGTCTGGTTGCAACAGTCATCGTGTTTTATTAATAATGTCACAAATTAGTTCGAGAAGGTCGAAACCCAGATGCCTTGTTTAAAATACTGATATTCAGATGCATCTGGTTCGACTGTAAACCGATACCAACATACTTGGGAAAAGGCTAGGAGTAGGATCATGAGTAAAGAATAAACAACAATTTATGCTACAACTTTGGTGTAAAATTTTCACTATTCCATGCGATTCCACTTATCATCCGATTCAGAATTATTACTAAACGGGAATGAAAGTAGTATTATTTCCTTTTAAGAAAAATATTAGACGATTTAAATTCAGAATCACGACCAATTTCTAATAAACCCTAAAAGTATTTCAATATGAAAAAAGGAATAGTTGTTCAAATAAATATTCCAGGGTCTCCATGTTATTAAAACATTTCACGCGTCAACCCACACTTTGGCCACGGCTTGGAGTGGAATCAATATAGATGCTTTTCGTATTCCGTATCACGTAGAATCAATTTAAGAACTCCTGCTGCGGGTCAACGGATATTTATGAAGATAACTTCAATTTATAGAGATTGCTTCGCGTTCTTTACACTGCCGGGCAAAGTTATGGTGGCGCAGCCGTGTTGTTTTAAGTGTACGGTACGTATCTTGCCGCAAATGAGTCTAGAGATCTTTATTTTAGACGGGTAACACATTGGAACTAAATTATTTACATGTATGTTTTAATTTTAAATTGTGTGTCTCCTTGGATGCACGGTAGATAACCGGGATAGATAGAAAAATATTTCCGACTCTTATTGGAAACAACCCGGTATATCCTATTGTTTTAAATATAAGGTCGACGTCACGGCGTTATAATCGACATTAACTATTAAAACTTTATGGATACCGTACATCGACATTTTGAACTTCGAAGTTCAGAAATACAGTCAACACCAGCGATTGGTCATAGTAGCTGAGATATTACATCCTACAACATGGATTACTGGTTTCCAAACGAAAGAAATATTTAGTTTACGGGTAGTTACCGGGTTTTTGCTTGTGTAAGTGATAATATAATTTATCGTGTTTGAGAAAATTCTAAAGTAAGGCTTTTTTTAAAAAGAGAAAGAGAAAAGGTCTTTCGATTTCGATCTTGTGGGAGTAATAAATAACACCCTTAGACTTCGCATCATCAAGGGATTTGCTCTCACAGGCAATGGTTTCATTCAAGATTTTACTGAAAAGTTCAGCCTGGCACGCTTACAAAAATCCCCACTCACATATAGCTGGTATGTTTAGGCCGTGTAATAGGAGGCGATGCCATCAACCGTGCCGTCAACTGAGCATAAATCCAAAGTCCGAGCTGCTACTGACACCCAGTAACGCTTTGTTTGACCTGAGAATTGAACCCAGGACCTTAGGCGTAGCAGTCACGTTTAGAATCACAATATTTTTCATCATAAGGTAGATGGAGGGGTTGGGAATTATTAGTAATAATAACATACGTGCTAATAAAGATCTGTACTTTACACAATATAACATAATAATTATGTAGTTCCTAAACTATAACAAAGTGGTTGATGGTTTCATACATACATACATATATGTATGTATGAAACCATCAACCACTTTGTTATATGTATGTATGAAACCATCAACCACTTTGTTGCACATCACGCCTGTACTCCCCGAACGGTTAGGCAGTGGTGTAGGTACTAATGTACACCCACACTCAAGTTTCATACATGGGAAATAAAATGGCCGCAATGTCTGCCATTTATAGACGACTGCAACTAATACCATGTTGACTCGTGAAAGTCCAGAGACTTTTTCGTTGTCAACGACTAAAATGTTCCATGTTCCTTTAAACGTATTAAAGGCCCGACACCCACTGTATGGGACGGTAAGGTGACGAGTAATAATATAACTTCATATTATGACATTATAGTTGAAATTTCTTAGTAAGCATTTGTTTATTTTATGTTTGTGACTTAAGTGTATGTACTGTCCTACTTTTTTCTTACAGACACCATATTTATTAAATAAAATATTTTACGTATTCTTACAATAATTATTATTGATTGTTATTGTACGTGGTAGTTAAAATAACAAACTACATAACTAAAGAAATTGGACCAGCGTTATAATTACTAAACCTCAACTTGATTATTAAACGACTACGTCACTTCCCATCAAGTTCAGGTTGACTATTTTTAAATAAACTATAGACAGAATCTAACGTCAAAGTAAGTTCCTTAAGGCACGCATCTGTTTTATGTAGGAAAATATTAATATACCTAGTAAAAACTATGAAGAACACCTTAAACCAGATAGTTGGACTAGAATCTCACCACAAAAATGACTGAAAAAGGTCGAGAAAATGATTTTGAATTCTATAAAGCATGACACAAGAAAATTACAGCTTATAAACAACGTTATTTATGTTTCTGAAAACATTCAATCAAAGATAGTACTTACATTTTAAATAAAGAACCAATTGTTGTAGCAAATAAAACGCAGCTCTTAGAAAATTAAAACAACCTCTTAATCTATAAACACGTTTGGCCCCGACATCGGTTTTGCATTTATTCCCCCAATTTATATCAAAGAGAAACCGGGAAGAACCCTCCAAGAAAACCCGCCAGAAAGAGAACCGTGTGCAAATAATGCATGTTACCAATATTGATGTATTATGCTATAGAGTAGCAACTTCAAATAAAATGTGTACCTTTGAAATATTCTGACAAGTTGATCATTACGGATATTTTGATGGACGACAAAAATATCCGACTTAATATTTTTAGAACCGTGTAGTTTTAGAATTTTGAATTCGTTAATGTCCTAAGGGCCTAAGCTGTTAAGCCCACCTCCTAGAAAGTTTTTAACGGAAACTTTACTGATCATTTCATTCAACTCGCCTCATTGCAGTATCTACATAGTAACTCAATGGTTTCGGCAGATTTCGGAGCTCACATAATGCACTTTGCGACGTCACTTTTTCCGATGTTTGACTCCCCTCGCATTGCCGAAGTGCTAAATGTATTAGTTTCACATCGCCTATTCTGAATGTGTCATAAATAACGCTTTAACATCGCGTATTACAGTATTAGTAGGGGAATGTCCAGATGTTTTACGATAATGAAGTAGTGGGTGTAGAGTAATTTGTTAGAGTAGATAGGTACGATAGTTTTGATATATTTTATGCATTTCCCGCAGCAAGATTAATTGAGATACAGTCGTTATCCTTTTAAATGTCTTAACAATAGGGAAACTATTGTTATGATAGCTTAAAGAAGCTACAAGTGTTGTATCTGTGAAAGCTAATCTGTGAACGATTACATATCCTTGGTTGAATAAGTACCTACCCAATTTTCATTCATTCACATGTTCAGATCAATTAACATAATGCTACTGGGATTTTCAGAGAAAAACCCAACAACACTTTCCTCGAGCCGGGAATCGTATCTAGTACCTAGACTAACAAGATAGTCAAATACATATTTTTTTCTGTTCACCATTGTCTTTTAAATATTACTTGGTCTTCCCTAAACCGAAGTGAACTAGTCCGCGATCGGCTAAAAACAAATGCCAAACGATACTGACAAAGATGGCGTTAGTGTTTCTGTATATAGTGCCCGCGACGGCCCTATCTTTACTATTTAAATCAACGCTGTTTAATACTTTGCTAACCATTTTAGTGTTAGCCATTTTAAGTAGCCGTTAACTGCGTTCCGGCCTAAGGGATTAGATTACGTATACGACTTTTTTCGCAAATCATCTCCCAATATTGCTGGCGATAGATTTAGGGGTGTTTAGTGGGCATTATATTGAACTAGCTATATACCTACGGGATTGTTCTCACCATCACGCCTGTATTCCCCAAAATTTGTCGGGTAACAAATAAGGTAACAATTTATTTGTAAATGCAGAACTAAACACCTGAGCCGTTGTTGCGACGACAGCGCCGAACAAAGCGGACAACTGAATGCCATTACTTATATTCTTTCCAAAAATATTCCTCTCTTCAAATTTGGGAAGGGAACAAATGCTCTTAGCAATGTGGTACGGTAATGTACGCCGGCCCCCTGAATTTTTCATTCCCTTGTGGCTCGACAACTAAGCATTACCAAAATTGCGTCATATTTCTTTTCTAACACATACTGAAGGGGAATAGTTAGGAGAATTGCTCCTTTACGGACTGGAACGAGGATGTTAGTGGAGATAATTTATTTTTGCAAATTCTTCGTGAGTGATGTTAATAAGGGGATTAATGTGACAATTCTTTAGGTAAAGTGGCAGTTTTAGGTCATCGAGAAGCCTCCGTGCCTTATGGAGCACGTTATGCACGGTATGCCGTTGGATCCGGGGCAACCATAGTCATCTGCGTGGTTATAACTTAGACACCAGCCCCTCAATAACATATTTTGATAACAAGGCACCGTCAATAAAGCTAGTATTAGTAATCATAAACCAACTTCAAAAAGGAGGCATTTTTTGGCATAATAAATTCAGTGCTTGTTGATACCAAAATTATTTTAATTTGTTCTTAAAATGCAAATAGACTTAGACACATTTACAGGAGTGTTTTAATGTGTGCTAAACGGAAAGATAAAATAAACTAGAGATAAATTGCATAACTGTCTCTTTCTTAGAGTCATTGTAAAGTACTACTGTTTTTTAATCGCCATTTACCAGCAGCTATTCTTGAACACACCGTATTAAGTCATAAAAAATATAAACTCGTGTTTTAATTAAAGGTGCAATAAGTGTTCGTTGACCCTACCAGAGAAAAAAACCATAATCCCTGCTAAGTAGTTTAAAACACACTTCACTGCCTTTTATAATGTGATTTACCCTACATGTAAAAAACACGAGTGCCGTGTTTAAACCTAATTAAAAATTATTTCATTATGTGTTAACCCTGTAACTAGCGTGTATAGAATGTTATTTTTATTTTCTTATTTATTCAGTGATAGGAATGTTTATCGGGTTGTTTTTTCAGTTGAAAACTTGACACTTGATCTTTCATCTTTAAAAGAAACGGGAATCCCCTGGATGGTGTAGAATATGATTCTTAACTCTCAATTCTGATCAGCAACTTGTAGGAGACGAGACAAGATCTAACTTATTCGGTGGTAGGACCTTTTAGGGTTCGACTGGTTGGCGACCACTCTTAGGCTAATATTCAGAGACGATGCTTAGCGTAAAGTTTTTATGACAATTTGACATACGGAAGCCTAAGTTTATGCTTAGCATCGTCTCTGAATATTAGCCTTACGTCAGAGTCTTATCATAAAGCATGTTTAATTTTGTATGTCCCATTTTTGCGCGTGAGAGGCAGTTCCCCTCCTAAATTTTTTTGCAGTCGTTAACAGCTTTTAAGGGCTGGCAACGCATCAGCGACGTCTCTGGTGTTGCAAGTGTCCATCCATCCATAACATCACGTGCCTGGAACCAGGTGGCCGCGTCTTAAGTATGTGAGCGGCGGGACTGAGGGGCGGGGGTGCTTGTTTATGTTCACAGTAACCCGCCGCCTCACCCCGTCCCTACCTAAGGCGCGGCCAACTAGTTCTGCGTGGACTGTATGGCTAGCTTAAACCTTAAAAATGAAACAAAATCTTTATAAACTACTGTTAATCATTAAGAATTTCACAAGGCTATGCCGTCTGCTGGAAAAACATACACATACTTGTGTTGTCATGGTAACGCATTGAAGTTCATTCACACTCATCGGTACGCCACTAATAAATAAGGGCTCATCAATAAATGAAGGCTTCTCGGTATCTTGGGGAACGGTGTTCATTCATCAATGTTCACTGCGGGTTTTTCTTACTCAGGTATTTACTTATTCATAACCTTGGTTATTTATGTACTGTATGTAACTTCTTTAAATTTCTTTGTTTAGGAGCATTTATGTATCAAAGAATACGACAGCACCAGCGTTTACCTTCAATTTAATATGTAGCTATAAAAACAAAAATGACTGAATAATAATTTGAATCCTTAACAAAATAACTTCATCTTCTAAAAACGAGCAATATCCTAAAGGTAGCTACGTAATATGAAAATCATTTTGATGAAATCAAAAACATACCCCAAAATATACCATTTAACTCAAGGGAGGGTTTTCAAAACACTACCCTTGGTCGGGGGCTAAATGTTCCATGAAATTACCTTAGCATTTCGCCAGCAATGAAACTCGTTTCCACTGGACAATTCCGACTTTATCCGCTTAAGCAGATCTGTGCAATTGTATAACTAGATAATAATAGTATGTGCCTTGTAGCCCGTGTAATGTAATTTATTATTTATATAAATAGAATATTGGTGTGTAATTCGCTTCTTTCTTCTGTCGACAAAGATGACATGATCGGATTATACTATGAGCTACACTAATAGGAATAAATTTAGGGGTATCTCCAATTTCCATGCTAATATTACTCGTTATTTTTAATGAAGGAAAAAATCGACTGGCGGGCAGTATTTTGCAGCATCTTCTGGTTCAGCTACGGTAGTGGCTTAGCGGTCATAGCGTCTGGTGTACTGAACCAGATAACGCAGGTTCGATTCCTGCCCGCCAATCGTTTTTTTCCTTCATTAAAAAGGTTCACTTAGTTTGGTACTATCCATCACAATCTTATTGCCAGTTCACCGCGCGGGTGTATAAAAGATAATAAATAATAATAGTAATAATTACATTCCCACACAACACGGTGTAGTTATTAGGGAATGGATATAGGTAATATGTAATTATAAATTTTTTGTAAATACATACTTAGAATAATAAGAAACACCCAGACAAACAAAAACACTTATATTCACCCCATAAATATTTGAGTCCTGTGGAAATCAAACCCACGACCTCGTGATCTGCAGTTCGTTCGTTTAGGGGAGGCCTTGGCCCAGCAGATGGACACACAAAGGCTACGTAAAAAAGTTAGTTACAATACAATATGCATCTCGTTTTTAGTTTCCCTGCATCAAAATTTTAGTATCCCTTCAAACAAATCTATTGGTACTAAACTCTAATTAAACTTGTTCCCAACTAAAACAGCTTGTTTTAATTAGAACATGATGAATGTGAAAAGTTTCCTTGTCATAATTCAACGGTAAGTTTTCGCAGGTGTCGATAGAACGTACGGGATTCTACTGAAGCGAGGCAACTGTTGCAAATAAGGGCTTTTATGCAAAATAAATGCTGTCTTTATTAGTGTTTATAACAGAAGTATTTTCAATTTTGCTTACCCATTATACTATTTGTTTTTTCTTTCCTTATAAAGTCATTATATTGAAATGAATTAGAATTTCTGATAGGGGGGGGGGGGGGGGCAGGAGTCTATAGCACAGGGTATCTTAGTTTGGGCTCCTGACTACCACAAATATACCTATTGTACCTCCATATTTAATCTAAATTTGATTGTGTAAGTTTAAGTTTATAAAATGTTAATTAATTTTGTACTTATTATTTTTAACCCCCGACCCAAAAACGACGGGGTGTTATAAGTTTGACGTGTCTGTGTGTGTGTGTGTGTGTGTCTGTGGCATCGTAGCTCCCGAACGGATGGACCGATTTTGATTTTGTTTTTTTTATTTGAAAGGTGAATTAGTCGGGAGTGTTCTTAGCTATGTTTGATGAAAATCGGTCCAAGATGGCCGCTGCTACAAAATAGCGAATTACATAATTTTTCACAACTCCGTCAATATGGGTATCAAATGAAAGGGCTTAACTAGTAGAATACTAAACACTATGATAAATTTCAAATCCAAGATAGCCACCACCACAAAATGGCAAACTAAATTTCGTGTCGGGGGTTTTCTAAATTTTTTATTTAGGTTAGGTTATTTGTGGGAGGAAATAAACGATATTATTATTATTATTATACTCGTGGCCTTTTTAAAACACCATGTATAACTAAGATTCATCATCATCTGAATATCAGCCAAATGCGACTGCTGAACAAGGGTCTCAAAACATTCAATTTATACACTAACAACCCCAAAAAATATTTATTTTTAAAATAAGGATTTTAAGTTTCATGAACCAAAGTGTCTGTCAGATTCCATAAATCTAATAAAAAGAATTTGTTTGTCATAACTTCTTGGATGATTTTCACAAAGGTATTTTGAGTGTTGGTGGGAATTCAATAATTCAGCTTACCAGCTTACTCCTACTTTTCCTTCATTAAAAAATAGCTTACTCCTAATTTTTTTTGAGGGAATAAGCTATCAATGGCACTCGAAAAAATTAACAAAATAGTAATACAGCGTAGTCTATCTTGAATATTATTCCTGCTACACACGGAACAGTCAAAATAACTATAATTTACACTGAGAATTTGAAACTAATAAAGAAGGCAATGCAAAGAAATATAGGTAGAAAACTATTGGGTAAATAGTAAGTGGCTCCATTAGTAGGCCCCCATTCGATTGTTGTTAAGATGGATACAGCACAGGACATCGCGTCATTAAAACCATTACCAGTCCGCTGACAGGCTTGATGATTATTGCAATATCCCTGCAAGATCGTTTCTCGTTACGGTCCATGAGAATATCCTAAGGCGGACATTAAAGGACTGATAAGGAACAAGATTGTATCGAATTTGCGTGACCTACATAGCTAAGTAGGTCAAATCACGGGTCAATTAGATTGTGTAATTTATTTTTCTTTAGCTCTTTACAAAAGGTCAGGTGCTATACTCGTGAAGTATGCGTATACATACTCGTATAAGAAAATCTATGAACGTAGACGTAGCAAGGATCTTAGAATTGCATTCCCTAAAGTGATCAGTTTATGTACTTATGTATAAGATCCCATGTAATTGATGGCGAGCCTATTCCCAGCATTTAGCTACAAATGCAAAATCCGATATAATAGTAAACCTAATAGTGCTTGCGATCAATAGACCTGCAAGGCTCTAATTAAATTAATATTGTTTCTATTTATTATTCCTACCACAAAATATATTTATATTATCTGAATACAAAATAACAAAGAAATATTTTGAAAGTCAGACATTTCCATTGGCGTCTGAATAAATTACAAACTCACTTAATTTTGTGTTGTTTGGTAATCCCCACAATAATTTCTTTCAAGGCCTTCATTTCAATCTGGTGAAACTCGGTAGCATTGAGGATTAAGTATGATTTACGAGACTAGAGGAATTATTAAGAAATAATGAGTATTATGAAAGACAACCTCGTCTTTATTAATAGATAAATACGAGTTATCTTCGTCAAATATGATAAAAAATGGTAAGCATTTTTTGTGAAATGAGGGGAATTTTCCTTTTAGCGGGTGGGTATCGCGTGTCAGGGTAAATTTTTAAGCCCGACAACATTTTTTTACAAGAAAAAAATAATTTTATTTAGGTTGGATAGTTCTAGGTTTAAAAACGCGTCTTTATTGCAAATTTTAGGTATAACCAGTACCTAAATAAAATTAGAATATCATGGAAATGTTTTTTGTCAAAAAAAAGTAAAAATATTCTTCTACCTAGATTATCTTCTATCAAACACATAGACATGATTTATTATTACGTACCTACCAGTCGCTACTCCTTTAAAAGCAAACTTCGGAAACACCTCCTCTTCTTTGGCAGATTCTTAATACTACTCTACTCTACTCTACTCTCTTCTATATCTGTGTTTATATTAATATATATTTATAATATATATATATATATATATATATATATTTATAAAAATTATGTATTTATGTTTATTTATATATTTGTGGTAGTTATTTAGATATTGTTTTATGGAATCCTTCCTTATATGTATTTATATTACGTTTCATGTGTATTTTCTGTAGTTACACTATTAATGCACCTACCAATTTTTTTTGTCTCTGCATCACCCTAAGGTCGACTGGTAGAAAATGCCTTCGGCATTAAGTACGCCTCTGTACTATTTGTGCATAAAGTATTAAATAAATAAATAAATGATTTATTATTATCTAATAGGTACATCATAATATTAATCGAGAAGTCGCGATTATTATCAATTCGTTTCCTGCTGTCGATTCTCGAGGAATGCATTTAATTAGCCCGAGGAAGCGGTGTGCTAGTTGTCGGGGAGAAATCAGAGATGGCGTGACAGGCGTAATCGACTATCGACTCACAACACTATGACAGGTGCTGTCACTTCGCAAAGCGAGGGAAACGTCTGCCAAGTACTGCACGTGGTCGTTGAGTCGTCTTTAATTGAGTTTGAAAGTGATTATTTTGTCTTCCAAATAATATGCAATAATAAATTTTGCCTGTAAACTTTTGACTGTGAATATCTTCTTCTACTTTAGTTTAAGAACTAGGCTTTTGTCGGCAAGCAATCGCCGCTGTTCTCTATGTTGTACCCTTTGATACCACTCGATCTCCTCTTTTTTCTTCTATTTTTCCTTCTAGTATAGTTCCAAATATATCGTAGAAAGATGGATGGATATGTGAGATAGATAGATGAATATGTGCAAAGGAAATGATGACCAGGAGGCTAGACAAGTTGCATTTTGACATTCGAATCGACAAACAAAATGTATGTAAATGACATAAGCTTTCGACAAATCGGGCTGTCACTAATGTCATTTACATACATTTTGTTTGTCGATTCGAATGTCAAAATGAAACTTGTCTAGTCCCCCAGTACATCAACCATGAGTTCTATCGAATGACTTTCGATAGGTTTTTACGCATCGAAACGCTGTAATCTCATAGCAGATTTTAGTTCCTTACGTAACCGCTAGAGGCGCTGCGAGGGTATTCCATACTAATTCATTCCATACAAATCATGGTCGAGGCACTGATGATGCCTTATAGAGGTGAATGGTAGAGTAAAATTCATACATAGTTGGAATTAACCTATGACGATGAATATTAAAACACAACATTCAAAACTTTTGGATAAACAGCAAAAATCTACATTGATACAACAACAATCACACTATTTTCTCGACTTAAATCAACACGTTAATCCAGACGCCATTAGTACCGGTGAATTACAGTTAATATGGCAACAAATCAGAAATAAAGTGGGTATGTAGAGGGCAAAGTTTACGAACTTGTTCTCAGTTGGAGCCGCAAATCAACTTAGCTAGCGCACGCTGCTACATACTACTTTAAACTACGTTGCACGATCGATTCGAAATTTCTAACTTAACCGCCACTAAGCCTGGCTTCTAAACAAAGATTGTGATCATGTTTAGTTTCATTTACAAATTGATCGAATTTACACTCAATCGTTTACTACTTATTGTAATAAAATAAAGAAAACATTAGTTTTTGTAAACTGATAAGTTTTAAGAACGTGACTTTGAGAGACCTAGTTTTCACTCCAAAACTTAATCAATAAGTAGTTTGACAATGTATAATAATTATATATTTTTATATCAAAGAACTATATACGGTCTATCAATATCGCAAGCGAGATTGCTAACGTGAGATTCTGGTCGAGTCCTTCATTGATTGACGTATATCAGTTCGCAGGTATATACATATATTTATGATTACATGAGGCGAACTTGTTGCCATTATCTAGGGACCATTATCGGAGGTTCTCCCATTGGGTTATTACATGGAGTTCTTCTTTCTTCTTCTTGAAGTTGAACATCTGATGCGTTGCCCAGAGCCATGTGGGTATACATGGCTCTGGGCAACGCATCAGATGTTGCGATGTTGCAAATGGTGTCTAGTCTATGGGCTGCGGTGGGTCGTCTGCCCGTTTCCAGACTTCAAAACATAAAATAGAAGGATTTAATAGAAAAAACCCATGAACGGCTTGACCTGAAAAACTAACCAAGGGCCAAGGTCGTGACATACATAAAAACAATAAGCATTAAAAATTTCCTAAGTTGTGAATATGCAAAACTAATACAAAATGAAATTATTTCAAAACACAAACTTTCTTGTTACTAAGTAACAATGGGAGCGCTTGCTAATTGAGTAATTCCTTTAAGACGTTCGTTATGATTATCAACTAGGACAGACTCCCGGGGGTGAAACTTTGCGAAGTACTTAGCACTTCTCTTCTGAATACGTGTGATATGTAGGTGCTTGCGATGCGGTGGAATGAGGCGTCGAACGCAGATGTATGAAGAATTTAAAGGTGCAATACTTTAGTTAATAAGTAGATACTATTATACGTACATAATTTATGTTAACCAAAAAAAATTCAATTTCTTTCTTATAGACAATAGGGGTATTTAAATATGATTTGTAATCATCTATTAGATAGACAGATGAAATATAAATGTGGTTTATTTTTTTTATAGTATTATTATAAATAGTGAATTTATTTCTAAATATAAACTGCCTCGTTAGCCTGGTGGTCGTAAACGTGAGTCTTGAAGTCCTGGGTTCGATTTCCGGAAAAAGTAGTCGAGGTTTGGATGTATAGACTCGCCACGTAATACATGGAATCTAATAATCCCAGTAAACTGTAGGTGTATATTACGCTTAACTTGTTTTTATTGCGATTAAACTAACCTTTTGAGAATGCAATGTTTTTCTCACTTAACTCGCTAGCGACGCGGTAAAATATTTCTATGAAAAACCCTCGCAGCGCCTTTAGCGGTAAGGAACTAAAATCTACTATGAGATTAATAGAAAACCTATCGAAAGACATTCGATAGAACTCATGGTTGACGTACTGGTCACAGATTCACTACTTATCCATCATGGATTGGTTTGTAATTTATTAAAAAACATTAAATCCTTAAAAAATTATGGACCAACAACGTAAGCCTTTTTGGTAACCCCAGACAAGAACTTTGGGAAACATTTGTTTATCTATCCGTAACTACAGTGAAACCCTTTAAATAAACCACACTGTCGCAAATTGATATAATACAAACTGCAAACAACTTCACAGACAAAAATATTACAGACAAAACTAGCGACATTACTGAGTACATTCGCTTCACCCCCATTTTCCGTAGTTGGTCGCTAGTTACGAAGTTATTTCGTAACTTCTAGTTGCCAACACAATGACATAAGGGGCGGCGTTTTGAAGCCACTTCCGTTTTCTGCGTAACTGTTATTAGACAGACGCTCCGCTCAATTTCTATGCCATTTTACGGGAAGGTAGGACGTTATAGAGTTTCTAGATATTGATATCTGAGTATGTTTTATAATGTATATAGAGGCTTGGATATGTTCCAGTCGTTAGCGGTTTGATGTGAAGGTTTGATTATGTACTTGTACTTGCAAGATACTAAGCTGGTCTTGCGATTTTAACTCATTTGTTAGTGATTGAGGTTGATTCCTAGGTAGAGCAATGTTCTATCTGGTAGAATTTGAGGCTGGAACTTGCCCTTTGAAGGGACCCAGTGACCACAGCTTACCATGGTCGTGGAGGAATGTATCATAGGAATGTAGGCATGGAGATTATCAGGTAGGTGTATTTAAGTAGTAGTAGTATTTTATTCGATACTAGTCTGACATACCCTGCCGCCTTCCCAGGTGCTTGTGGCCATTAGGTAATTATCCTAGTCAAGTCAAGTCTAAAATATAGCGGCAAACTGTAACTGTACCTAAAGCAATACACCTCTGGCCAACCCTTCGGTAAATACAGGTGTTGTTGCATCGCAGTAACTTTTATAGATCGCCGTCAATACTATTATTTCACTTCTGCCACTCAGCACTATCACATAACATTTAAACAAAGCAATCAATTTGAACAAATCACTTAGTTATACATAATCAAATAATAAGCGCCGGCTCAGACCACGAGGCGCCTTTGCTTCCACGCCTTGTTTTCATAAACATAAAAGCTAGTAATAAATCTTCGGTACTGATACATGTTACATTGGGAAGCTCTTGTGATACCAATAGTCGCGGTTTTGCTGTAAGAGCACGTTGCGCTGTAAAGGATGTCGTGCACTGCGGTGTAATGCAAGAAGACAGATAAGATGCAAGATACGGTGTGGCTTTAAATTAGAAGTATATTGAAAAAATGTAACAAGTTAAGATTACGATACATTCCATGTTATCCTGATTTGCAACAAATACCAATACCGTTCTCCATTGTTTTGTTCGTACCGTTCTCCATTCGATTCGGGATGAAATACCTTTATTCATATTGACGCTCCGGGTTGGCAAAGTGGGCACGGCATCAATCTGGCATCTGAGTTGTTAACAAATGTACTATGTTTAAACTATTCTCATATGTGGCTGTATTTCTGTTAATATCAAATACTACACGCCAAGTAAATTATATACATTTGTTATAGTTACATAACTATAGGAAACTGAAGCGTGTAATGGTAGGCATTACGGTTTACATGAAACATTTCATAACATGGTAATATTACTTATACTGGATATAATTATCCAACAACATTGCAGGGATCGTTTTAATTTTGAAGTTACAGTCTTAAAATCACGCATGTCGCTAGACAATTTATTTTCTACAATGAACAGTATATAAAGTCAAATTTTTTATGGCATTATTATCTGTTCTTGCATGCTCTTGCATTGTGAAGTCGGTGTCAGGCAACCTTAAGCTTGGCAATCGTCCGAGGTGCAGTGACGACGCGCGGCGCCACTTGTCGCTATAGCACACATGTCGTAAGACGATTGCATCGGTACATACTCCTGCTATGATTAGTGCTGTGATGTCTTGTTGTAACTTATTTATCGATTTCTTTTGAAATATGTTAAGAATAGTTAAAATAACCTTAAATCTAACCCGATGTTTAGGTACTACTGATTAAAAAAAGATTAACCCACGATATTGTAATTATTTTCATATTTCACTATCTATATTTGTAAATTTAGATTCAAATAAATCGGTTACATCGTTGAAGTTCATAAAATAAAATCGATTGAAACTGCAAAACCATCTTGTTGATTGCACGCAAACAGTTTTACTCTCAAACAAATACATTCGAATAGATTACAATAGAACCGTAATCGTAAATCTAAATATCGATAAAACTGTAACATTTGATAGG
Organism: Acronicta psi; assembly: GCA_946251955.1. Taxonomy (NCBI): domain Eukaryota; kingdom Metazoa; phylum Arthropoda; class Insecta; order Lepidoptera; family Noctuidae; genus Acronicta; species Acronicta psi. Next base: position 7,548,820 of record OX276482.1, on the reverse strand, counting down.
GGATCACTAGTGTAGTCCCCGAACGGTAATGCAACTGTATCCAATTCGTTATCGGATCCGACTTGGATTTGTCGCCGTCTCAGCTCACAATGGTGAATTTTCGATATTGCTACACCACTGTTGTGTGAGATTAGAAATGTTTCTTTACAATATATTTTTACATTATCGATGTGGACTCCATCATGCCTATTACGTTTAAAATGAACTAAACATTTATTATTGCATTAAAAGAAAATTTTTCTTTTATACATATTGATGGACAATTACTTATACTATTTTTCCAGAGATAAAATAATAAGTCGCATTTATTTCTTTAGGTAAGTTTTTAGACATTTTACAAATATTTTTTATTTTAGAATAATGTTGAAGGTGCCTAACCACTCGTAAGGTCGACTACTAAAATGAAATAGGTTTTCTTTGGGCCTAGTAAACCTAATACATACGGAATGCTTGGCCGATAGATCGTTTTTAGCCACGATACTTTGTATACCTACGTAATAAATAAAGCGAGATCGTAGCAAGTAGAAATGTATAGTATCTGCCTACTCCTATGGGAAATAGGCGTGAAGATGTATCTGTATCTATGTAACAAATAAATCGGTATTAATATATCTTGCTATTTTAACATAATGGTCGATCCTCAATCAGGACTACCTACTTTCCAAAAAATGCGCTGCACTGATTTAATACGAGTTATTTCGATCAATATTTTTCACACGAAAAACAGAAACCCGATTACCGAATGAATTCGTTAAAATTTACATCGCAAATACTGAACATCAATTTCATTAGCAAACAGCATTAATCTCAGCAGTGATATGTAATAACAACGTTATATTTGCTCAGTAATTGCCTTCGGGTATGCCAGTAATTAAGCAGATAGTTGTTTGTCCTAGCAAATTAATCGATTACTGTATCGATTAATGATTAACACCTCTATTTTTGCCATTGGTAAATGCTGTGAATGTGTATAAATGAGCAGGCTTGAATTGAACGCAAAATAGCGGTTTTATGTGATTATAATTATAACTGTCATTATGCAGCAATAGAGAAATAAAAAAGAAAGGTAGGATCAAGTTTGGCCCAAAACATAAAACATGATAATATGAACGATTACAATAAAAATTATAATTTCTGCACACGAAAAATTTGAGTGCAGATCTCGAAGGAGAAATATGAGACCACAGCCAGCAACCTTGAAGCTTCCTTAACCTGAGGACATAGTTAAAGTCAAGCCCGCAAAGCGAACGTTTTTCAAATAATATTTCAGAAAAATGCTCACAGCTATTATAAATTCCTTGCTAAAAATTATGTCGACTACCTACATACCCATTCATGCTACATTTCTACGGCGGAACCATGGAATTTCTTAAAACAATGCTTTCTTATCTCACAATAGCTAACAAAAGCTTCAAAAATGGGAGCTTTCTAATGGCCCAGAATTTAAGGTTAATTTTAACACGTGACCTCAAGATAAAAGTTTCCAAGGCAAATAACAAAGGCCATTTAATGTAACCGGTAAAAAAAATTATGCAAAGAAGGATGAAAGGCTACAAAACGCTTATGGAGTTAATACTTAACGTTCCGAATCGAAGAAAGGCAAAAAAGACATCATAAAAGGACACCGAAGTCCGTAAATTTTTGATATAGGAAGGTACGTCGATTCGGTAAAGTTTCGGCCAAGGGCTGTATAGCTTTACAGCAAAGGTTTCGATAAAATTGTAAAAATAAACGCGGTGAATATCGAGAAAATTCGTTTTAAGTAACAAATTAGAGTACCGAAAACATTCTCAATCATTTCATCGAATAAAATGCGTGTGTGAAGGAAACATTTCGCTTTATATTTAACGATCTTCTTATTCAATATGGGAGCTACTATGACAGACATACTTGAAATGTATTAGATGCGGTTCTCTTAGGAACTGAAACATGTTACTGTATATCTAAGAGGAGCTTTGAATACTGTTTTCATATATAATGAAGTAAGAGAGTCATTCAAAGTATTTTTTTTTTTAATTTGTTAATATATTGGGTTAGAGATTTCTTTAGGGCGCGGAAAATACTCATTCATCCACCTGGAGAGACGTCACTACACAATCAAATGCATGACAGTATCAAGTCTTCCAATATTATTTGTATCATACCTGCTTAACATCATCACACCACTTCACTTTTTACTTACAAAAACAACAAAAAATTCTTGAGTCTGAACTATTCATCAATAAACACAATTATGTCCCGATTACACTAGATTTTTATCAAAGTTCAAAGGTGTCCCGTACCTAATTTATGCGTAATTATCCTATCAAGTATGCCTATAGAAACTTTGTTTACAACAACCATATCTTAGTTTACCTCTATTTACAAAGGGTAGAGGTATCAGGTAAGGAAATTTAGGGGGGCTATACTATCATTAATCCCTGGAGACAATGTAGTTAACGATGACCCACTTTATCTATATTTCTTGAGGCCACTAGTTCCCAGTGTGATTAGTGGCTGTGATACTATAGAGGATATTCCTATTAAGCTTAGGTCTATTGTCTAGTACTCTAGATGGTCTCTAAACAATTCAACCATCTCAGTCAACCAGTGGTTGACATGTTCTACATAAGTAGATACATTTTAATTATTTATTTGATTGTTTAGGATATTTGTGTGAACATATCGACATTCTGGTTATCCAAAATATCGGATAGTCAAAAAATTCCTAGTATAGCATGTTTTTTGACAACATTCTTTTAATTGCTTTCGACGGGAGGTTTTGCGGTGCGAGTCTAAATCCCACGTGACATTTTTTTCTACCAATTTTGTTGGAGTGTTTCGCTTGCCTGATTGATTTCCTCTCCTTTTTTATGAATATCAACTTTATTGCAACACATTTAAATTTCCTTTTTATATTTTAAGTACATTGACAGTAACAGCCTAGTCTTCTTTTTATTAGTCGTATTCGTTTGAACGCCATAACTTGGGAGGTAGGTATGCATGTGTTATTGTGTTTAATAAAATTATTGTAACTTACTGCTTTTTCAGTAGGTAATTAAACAAAGTGACCATCAGACTACGTTGATATTATTGTTTGATAGCAGTCATTTCATCTAAAAGGTTATATGTGGGTTATAGAGAAAATTAACGACACAAAAACAAACACCATCACTTACATCTGTATTCTCTGGAGGATTAAGTATGTACCGATGCACTGTTGTACAGTGTACAGTTGTACACACACAGTTCGTCGGTATATTGAGGTGCCATGTATAGCCATGTCCAGCCTATTGTCATCATTCTTCATCGTCATTCGTTTGGACACAAATTCAGATTTCGAGCTGCTACAAAGAATTTAATTTAATTTAAACTGCTCGACCGGGAATCAAACCCAGGACCCCTAGTGCAGCAGTCGCACTTATGATCACTAGTCCAACAGGGGGCCTGGGGGGCGACAAGTTGCATTTTGACATTCGAATCGACAAACAAAATGTATGCAAATGACACAAGCTTTACACAAATCGGGCTGTCACTAATGTCATTTACATACATTTTGTTTGTCGATTCGAATATCCAAATGGAACTTGTCTAGACCCCCTGGACAAGTTGCAATTTGACATTCGAATCGACAAGCGAATTGAAACAAAATGTATGGAAATGATATTAGTGACAGCCTGATTTGTCGAAAGCTAGTGACAATTCCGTTTTTGTTTCTATTCATTTGTCGATTCGAATGTCAAAATGCAACTTGTCTAGCCCCCCAGGTAGTCTACACAATACAAGCTATTATTTATAATTAAGACTATGTATTGGGAATTTAAAATTGTCACAGTCTTCGGAAGTTGTAGAGGCGCTGCGATGAATAATAATGGTCTCACCTCACCGCTCCGGTTTACATTGTAAATCTGCTGCGTCGTGTAAACAACCGTTCGTAATTAACATTTTAGTAGGCGAGTGTATTACTAACGTATTTCCACGTTTTAATTAGGATGTCTACGATATATTTATACTCCGTTTTAAGGAAAATTATCAAGTTGTTCCGGCCTTGATTAGTTTATGAATTTTAGATAGAGTTTGTTACTGACTTTTGGATTGGAGTTTACATTTGATTGGTAAATGGTTCTCGAGATTTTACCTCTAACTTTGATTGATACGGATAAATATATTAAGCTTTAATGTTCACCGACTACGGCTTCCTTCGTCTAATTGTCGCTAGCGCTGCTCTTGAGCGAGAAGTCCTGGGTTCTATTCTTAGGTCGAGAAAAGTTTTACTGGATCTTTTTATGAGAATATATAGCAATTCGACGTTTCGCTTTGTCTTTTGGAGTTTTAATCATTTAATTACCACGATTAAGGGAGTATAATCGATCGCAACAAAACAAAAAAATTACGACGTCTGTGGTCTAGTGGTTCGAGTGCCGGACTGCTGATCACGAGGTCGTGGGTTCGATTCCCACAGGACATAAATCTTTTATGTGATGAATATAAGTATTTGTGTCTGTCTGGGTGTTACTTATGTATTATAAGTATGTATTTACAAAAAAAACGTATATAAGTATTATATCCATTGTCTAGTACCCATAGTACAAGCTCTGTTTAGTTTGGGACTAGATGGTGCTGTGTAAAAATGTAAAAAAAATATTATTATTAAAAAGCTCAAAATGTGTGTTTATTACACGAAAATGGTACCTATGCTGGGTAATCATATTAGAGATTGATAACCTCCTCTGTTTTTAAAATCGAATACAACACGGAACGCGTGCTCACATTAAGTAAACTTGTAAATTCAATGATTTTAGTAATATAATTATATTTATCTATGTCGATGTAAAAACTATATTATTATATATGTGCACCGTCATGGTCAACCCCATTTATAAGTTCAGTTGACGAAAAAAACGCGGAAGAATGCGTTGTTCCCGTAGCCGCCGACGCAAGTGCGAGTGGGAACACCGGGATTGGTTTTAGTCAGTAGGAGTCTGACAGACCAGACAGTTGGTTTTAGACAGTAGGGATTTCCATGAGGATTTCCAACTTCGAAAAAAAAAAAGTTGATGAAATTGCAGTTAGCGACTAGGCCACCCATTGTGTTTTCAATAGTGTGTTTCTGTATTCAATAAAATACATAATAAATAAATAAACATTACAAATTACTGTAATGTTTCATTATGTTATATGTATATTGTATATACTTACTCTGTGGTATTTACCAAAGCTCCTAGGCCCACCACACATTGTGATTTAATCATTAATTAATTATTATTAAACGTGCTCATAACATGTTTCGCTGGAATACTTAATTGTTGGCACCACATAGGCTTTTAATTTGATATACTTTTGCATTATAAATGAGGACTAACTATTAGGATTATATACACTACCTTGCCCGCGGCTTCAGTCACATAGCTATGGACTTTTTAAAATAAAAAAGTAGCTTATTTCCTTCTTCAGAATGTCATCTATCGCCAACACAACACAACAAAGAATGCCAACTTTCACCGAAATGTGTTTAGTGGTTTAGGCGTGAAAAGGTAACAGACTAACAGATAAGAAAAGAAGATAAGCAGCAGATAAGCTATAAGCTACTTCCATATATATTTTTTTGTTTTTTTTTGTTGAGAATTCATTCCAGAATACAGAGCCTGCGAATTCCTTTTTCGTCTTAAATTACAGCTAAAAGAAACATTAAATTGATATTAGGTGCAAGCGTAGAGCCATTTTATTTCCCCTACATTAGCCCCTAGTTTTCGCACTTACAAGTCTCTGAAGAAAAGATTTATTAATGGCGTTGCCACACTACACCTGAAGAAATAAAAATAAAACACATTTTAAGTGCGGTAAAGATGTAATAAATAACTGATGTTAAATTGACTGTGAAGAGCTTATGGCCCCGAAACTCGAAACAAAAGGGAGAAATTGGCTTATTTTTCCATTGGTTTTCAACGGGGGTAAAGAAAAATGTTTTTGGAGGGTTCTATAGAAATCTATTGAGATGAGGAAGTACTTAAACATACCATCGCGCCTGTACTCCCCGAACGGTTAGGCAGAGATGTACTAATGTATACCACAATACTCACAGTTTACCGGTATATTTAGGTCACATGTTATGGAGGCGAGCCAAATCCAAACTCGACTTAGGGTCGAACCAAAGACCGCAAGCATTAACAATCGTTCTACCGTAGCAAAGCACAAAATTATTATCCTAAACACAAATCGAAAAAGGTTGTAAATAAATCTAGGTATTCCGCAGTGGGACTATTGAATACCTTTTTTTATGATATAGCTACTGAACTTTGCTATTATCATAACGGCTTGAAATGATATACTGGGCTTGTTTAGACGCACGCTCGGTATCCGTGAAATGGAAAAGTTTTATTCTGTACTGTACGTGTAAGTCTTTTATTTATTGACTGAAAGTTGAAGTTTACCTTCGCTAAAAACCTTCGTGGAATTTAGTGTCTGTAAGAGTCAGTATTTTCGATACATTAATTTTACCAATCTACACTAGGCCGAAGTGTAAGAGTATAGATTAACCCTTCTTATGCTGAAAAGAGACCCGTAGCCTGCCCAGCAGTGGGATAGAAATCAATTGCTATTCACAAATCTATCTCTATACTAATACCATAAAGCTGAAGAGTTTGTTTTTTGGTTGAACGCGCTAATCCTAGACACTTACTAGTCCTTTTTGAAAAATTCTTTCAGTTTTTGATAGCCGATTTATCGGGGAAACCTATAGGCTATATACCGCACTACGGCTCATAGGAGCGGAGTAGCAATGAAAAATGTTGCAAAAACGGGAGAAAAATTTATTTTATTTATTATATTTATTTTTATTTATTTCTTTGAAATTAGAATTGTTATTTAGAATCCATAACAGATTCTTTAGCAACGGCTGGTTAACAAAAGGCCTTAAGGCTAATGTCAGTGGCTAAGGCAATAACGCGCCAGTGGATGTGCCCTAGGATGTACACCAACCTCACCGATCACTCGACAGGTGTGTATAACAAGATTTATGAAGATGGTTAAGCAAAAGAAGAATGCATGAATCGTAGCAAGTGGTGTTCTGTTTCTGCCAACCCCTTTTGGAAAAGGCGTGAGTATATGTATAGATTATGTGTAAGATTCGTAACGTTACTCTAGTCTAGATGAATAACGTTTGTCATGGCGTGAACGTGACGAGGACGTAGACGCAGCGCGGGACGGTCTCCAAGGAGATGGACCGACGGCGACGACTTGTTCAGCAGTGGAACTTATTTGGCTGATATGATGGTGATGATGAACCCCAAGCCAACTAATTATTGCTCTTCATTCAATACATACTAATTACTGGGCAACATACTGCTATGTAACACATAACACTGCCGCAAAGGTTAAACTGAAAAACCATTTATTTACACATTTTACTCAAAAGAAACCACAACTTCGTATTACCCAGTCCCTCTACACTCAATCCAAAAAGAAATATCATATCATAATTGTTGGTAAAAAAGTTTTCCGTTTCAAGAATTTCGCGATACAAAACGAGGGAGACGTATAAATATTTATCGTACAGGTGGTATAAACCGCTCGAGGATATTGGAGGATAAATTGATTGTTCGGGGTCGGTTTTCCATTTAGATATGGAAATTTCCGGGATTGTGTACGAAAATCTTCGATTTTACGTACCTTTTTTTTCAACAAATCACGCTAAGAGCGGCCGGTGGTTTTTAGGTGCTGTTCAATATTCGTAATTTGAGCGCGTGATTTTTCTGAACAAGAGGAATTAAGGATCCTCGTAAAATTATTATTTTGGGAAAATGAAATTGATAGTTAAGTTTTTTTTTCTATTACTTGTCTGACGAGTAATTACATACATTTTAAGGCTGGGCCATATTTTAGTGTATGTATCATTTAGCATCTACTGTCTTGCCTTGATCCCGTTTATTCCTAATGTGGTATATTTATTTTTACAAAGATCATCACTTTATATGACTGAGAGATCGATCTAAACAAAAAATATTTGCTTTACAGACATAAACATCATTCCTAACATAAATTTACGGTTATCATAATTCCGTTTTGTAAAAAATGACAATAATAGAATAAGTACTAAATATAAAACTTTAATAGTAAAAGTCAGTTCATACAATTTTCTTCGTCCATAAAAGAAACACAGCCATCACAATTTTATTTATGTTCAGTTATTGTGCGTCGTGTCCCTGTGATCGTAATAAAACACAGCGTTTACATCCGTGGCCCACAAGAGACGTCACTCAAACAAACGTGACCCTTTCACCGTTATATTATTAGATTCGGAATGAATGTTCCTAACATAAACAGTGGACAAACGATCGATTTCCACAATAAAGGGTTCGTCCATACGAAATTAATTCAATAACAAAGGACACTGTTGTTTTTTTCTTTACATCCTCGAATTTAAACGTAGAGATGTTTCGTTTCACTCTTATTTGCTTACTGCTTGACTTTTTCTCTTATAAATGAAATTGGATATTGAAATGGTACCTCTAACTCGGCCGGCGATTGCCCGCCTCAAACTTTCCAAGTTTTGATATCGCATTACTCAGCGTTTTTTAGATATTGCCTTTTCGATAAAAAATATATATTTCCGTACTTTATCGACAGCTCCTCAGCCTCAGTGGTTTTCAAAGAATGAAGATGTTTTAAATCGTTTTAGAACTGTCGTTTTAATACTCTTGGGTAAGAAATACGCGTCTAGGTGAATGATTTAACATACTTAAGAAAGAAAACTTTTTAGAGCCTGGATTTGTACCCTATTGGTGGCATCCAACCCTTTGGGGAATATAGATGGTATGGATGTAGATAATTTGTCTTTGGACAAGTATAATAAACACATTCGCGGCCTATAGACAAGAATATATTAGTGGAACTAACTCAAAGTAACGGAAATGGCCCGAAACCAAATTGGAACGAATGGCTGCAAGTTATATACTAATTAGACGGCGACGCAAGAACTTTATACGTACAGTACTCCTCCTTAGAGTGTCGAAATTAGAGTTAAACTAAACTGGTTTACCTTTCCGTAGAGCTGTTTATATGAAAGTTTGCAAATACGCCACCTCGGGGAAGTAAAATTTTGCTAAAAGTGCCATGCCCAAAGTTTGCTTAGTTCGCTCATGCCTCAAAGTAGTTAAGTAATTTGTATAAAATTGTTTTACTTGAACAAGTTTAGCATCTGTTCCCACATTCTGTGGTTATCATAAAAGCTATACCCGGTGAATATGTTCTATTTTGGTAAAGTGTTCGGCACAGTTTGGCTGCATTATTCCTCTTGCTGCCAGCGCAGCGCATCCTTAGAAGGAGCTCTGGCGACCTTACTCACTGCAGGAACACAACACATAATAAAGTGTATACTCACCTACATTATTATTTAACCAAATAAGGTTGAATTGCTATAAAAGTGTGCATTAATATTGAAAGTCTTACGTGCTTTGTATCTATTACGCCACTTAAATGAAATGTTTGTATGTAATATCACGCTGTTTTCCTTTACAATACAAGAAATAAAATGATGTCAAGGTTGCTCTGATCATTCTGTTCCAAAGATACAAATGCTGTAATTTTTGCCAATTAATGTTTTGATGGCCAAATTCATATTTGTACCCGATCAAATTTTTGTTAAAATGTATAGGAGATTTACACATAACATCACGCCTATATTCACAGAAGGGCTAGGTAGAGGTGTCAAAAAGTATACATAGTTCGCCGGTACCTTTAGGTTTTGCATCTCATGTAATAAGGGGGCGAGCCTATGGCCATCACCTAAGCGCAAATCCAGACTCGAAGCTGCTACAGGGAATTTCATAAAAAAAAAACAACCACACTTTGCTCGACACGTGAATCGAACCTAAGACCTCTAGCGTATCAGGATATAGGTAGTCAGGAGTGAAATAACGTAATAATTTAAGAGGAGTTAAATATCTTATCCTCAAAATTACTGATACGCTAAATAAATATCGACATTTTACTAATTCAATCAAACAGAAATATGTCAGTGACTAAATTTCACAGAAAAGTACGTCTCCAGTCCTAAGAATTTCGTGCAAAATGATGGAAGCAAAGAAAACTTCTCCCCTAACATTTTGTTTCTTTTCAATCAATTCTTGGGCTCAACGCAAACTGGCAACTGTCAGTTATGAAAATGCGTTTGAGATATAGACTTCGGATTTTATTAACTTTGAGAAATTAATCTTTGTACCGTTCCCTTCTGTGATATAAGTATAATTTCAGTCCTTTCTACTTATTTTTTTTTTCAAGTTATTGAAATCACGCTTGTTTTCCTCGGAGGTGTGGTACAGACGTACTGACTTACACTGAATTTTGGATTATTGTCCGGATAATAGACGTACGACATAGGACCATATTGGAAAATGGTTTGACACCGTTGCCTAACCATTCAAGTATACGACTGATGGTAGGTATGTTAAAAATAACTAGTTAACTTTAATGGGAACTATAGTTTTGAGCCGTTTGGGGTCGAAGCGCTCGGGCCGTAGGGTCCGAGTGCTCGCCTCTTATTTACAGAACTTGCCAAATCAAGAGACTTATCGACTCTACTCGTGACCAGAGGGCTGGATTATTTTTGGGCCAGAGAATCAGCATTACCATTCAACGTGACAATGGTGTCAGTCTTCTGGGCACGTTACCAGATGACAGCGATGAGTACTTTGACGCCTAGGTGCAAAAAAATTGTTTTCTTTTATTTATTTTTTATTGAATTTGTCTACACCAGTACACCAGTTCGGTCTGGTGTACCGAACCAGAAGGCGCAGGTTCGAATCCTGCCCGCCCGCCGATTTTTTCCTTCATTAAAAATAACTTATTCATTTTGATGAACTAAAAACAAGATCCTCGATTATTTCGAGAGCAAACAATGGAATTTAAGAATGTATCCTTAGAAATAATGGTTACTACAAAACCAGAATACTAAATATTAGGAATGTCGATAATAATTATGAAGTACACATTACTTATTTTAATATTAATACTATCGCACTACATCGATTTACATCAAAAGCGACATGAAAGAGGCTCATTTTGTTGACCAAGGCTCCGATACTATCAAAAGGATTGGTATAATCGTCTCTTTATACCATTTATTCGAACAAAAAATAACTAGTCATGCCACATCCTCGCGTTATCTATAGAAACGTGGCAAACGTGACGTTTTACATCAAAGAACCTCATTTTGTCGATAAAAAGCTTCGTTACTAAAATTCTTGGGTCTAGGTTATCAGTTATAATTTTATACTTTACCTGGTTTTTTTCGTCCTACTGCAGGCAAAGGCCTCCCTTTCCTCTTTCCAGTCTTTTTGGTTTAGAGTTTTCTGCATCCAAACCTCCCAAAGGTTTAAATCATCCAAAAGGGAGGCCTATATCCAGCAGTGGGAGAATTTGAACTGCAGATGATGATGATATCCTAATCAAAGGCACGCATTTAGGTAGCTTTAAACTCTGCACGACCTGCTTATCGATCTATCTATAAATCTTCAATGGCTCAGTATAAAAAAAATATCATTAAAATAAAGCACACCGAAAAAAAATCCAGTAAAGGCGTTTCTATAAATACCTGCAATTAACAAGTAACTCTAATAGTCTACTGTGTATTGAATTATAGATGAGTTCCAAAGAAAAATAATTACTTACTGCCTTACAGGGGAGTACTTACGTTTAATTATTTCCGAGCGATTCAGTTGGTAGCTCCGAAATGCCACCCGACGATAGAACCTTTCAGTGGGGAACCAATTAGTAAAAGTAGGTGCCTACAATGCGTTCTGGCAGATCAATGAATTATTAACTTGAATACAAAGGACACGGTTGATAGCAATAAGTGGAGGGAAAATAAATAGATACTAAAAGTACTAGTTGATAATAGCTTTGAAATCGTTTGCAAATAAAGACTTATTACTACGACTGCTCAAGGAGGGTTATTTTTTTACCTGTATATATGTTTGTATTTCCGTTCCTATGTCCGCTCGTAACTACTGAATGGCTGCAATGGCAACTAATTTTGATAAATGATACGTCATTAGATTCGTCTTGATGGCACGAATGTTAGTGGGTCCATAAAATTAAAAAAAATAACAGAATGAACGCGTTTTAACATTAGCATAATACATTATTTCACGATCTTTGTCAAAATACAGATGTAATTATTGTGTGCCTATAAACTTATATTTTTTGTTAACTGTACATAACATTGTAAATAGTTCTAGGAATCAGTCTTAATAACAACGTCGCGCTTCAAGAATTCTCGTTAACCATGCCGGTTGGACAATGTTAAAAATTCCAGCTTTTCGCTGTCCCATACAGAGCTGAACTGAAATAACTCTGTTAGTGTCATTGTTGAAATGAATATTTTAAGAAATATTCCCGGCATAACTAAATCCTCGCGAGTTGGAAATGCCGTGGAATATTGAAACACATTTTAATGAGACGGAATATTACTGTGAGTTCTTTATTTATCTACCTTTAAAAAACTTGAATAAAGTACTTGTTCATCCGCGTACACGAGCGTGCATTATATCACGCGTGGGTGCAATATGACGACCATAGCAAGAGTTTTTTCAACTTTCTAGTCAACTAAACTGATAACTACAATAAGCTAAAGATTGCTTTTGTCGGTCTTGTTAAAAAATAACATCTTTGTACAAATGAAATTAAAAATAGTTAGGTACTTTCACTTTTAGGCATGTTTAGGTGCCGTTTAGTAGGAGAAAGAGAATCCAAACACCGAATTGCCACTGAGAATTTCATAGAAAAACCACTCGCATTTAAATGACAAAATAAATAGTACAACAAGCATAACATTTTCACTTCCATGTCACCCCAAAAAGCGTAATTTTAAATTAGGAATATATAAGGCCCGCATCTTGCTCGGTTGCACGTAATGCCGTATTCCACAGCATCATAGCTTAGGTGGGTACACCGCAAACATTCCAGTTCTTTCGTGCGTCTTCAGCTCCAAAATTGAACTTGTTTACTAAACAATCCCGCGAGTTGTACGAATACAATTATACCGTGGTGGCGGTTAAATTAATTTTCTGTGAGTACCACACTGTGTTTAAGTAGTGTTTTGTTTTAATTGGATGTTTAGAAAATATCACCTTTTGAGATTTTCAATTGTATTCCATGGCAAATAGAAAAGAGGATTGATAGAAGATTGTTTGTGTTATCTGCGTGTCCATCCGTTGTGCGTGGGATTATAGGCCCAAAACTAAAGAACCTGTTACTTCGCGGGTATTTTTAGGTCCCTTGGTATTATTGGGGCGACCCTATTTGTCAACAACATGGCACAAATCCAGACTGCGAGCTGATGAATTTCTTTTTGCACTTTTGCTCAACCTGAGAAATCAACCCAGGACCTCTAGCATAGCAGTCGAGGACCAGATATCGCCACATTGCCACGTTGAATGGCAATGCTGATTTTGTGGCCCAAAAATAATCCAGCCCTCTGGTCACGAGTAGAGTCGATAAGTCTTTTGGGAAGTTCTTTAAAAATAATTTAAAGATAATTCTTAAATTAGAATGTATCAACTAATCTAATATGACTACCAAATTAATTTGCTCTATTCGTTATAACCTAAATAGATTGATGGTTCTATATTAGATCAACTGAATTTGTGGTTTCGACATTGCTCCATTAATTCCGAGCTCTCTAACTGCGAGCGTGTCAAATAATAGAAATATGTTTCGTCATACCTAACCACAATAAACTTTTGTTACTGCCTCGTTGGTCTAGTGGCCCCGAGAACGACTGTTACGCTAGAGATCCTGGGTTCGAATCCCGGATTGAGAAAAGTATTGTTGGGTTAATAGGTGAAATTCCCAGTAGCAGCGGTAGCGGAGTATGGATTCGTGCCCGGTTGATGGCAATAGGCTCGCCCCCTATTACATGGGACCTAAACATACTGGTGAAATGTGGGTGTACATTAGTACACCTCCGCCTACCACTTTAGTCTACTTTGTCTCATTACCTGAATTTAACCCTGACTGCCCGGATTCTGACGCGCTGTCATGGTGTGACACCGCAGAACTTTGTCTCCAAGACGATTCACTGCAGGGAGGAAGATTGATTTCTACCCTTAACAATGCACTGAAAGGTACTGCGTCATCGTGGCTCACCCAAATCAGATAAGTGGATATAACCTGGCCAGCCTAATTCAAGACACGGTTCCTGGAACGTTTCACTACAGGAGACACAAGCAAGTACGACGATTACGTTACTACGTTAATTAATATGTCGGCATCGGACATGATCACGGACGTCCAATTGACTCTTTTTAGACTACAGCGCCACCCGGTGACACCATTGAGATGACAGCGCCCCTGGTGACGTCGAATGGAACCAACGACTTCACATAAAAGGCGCAGCGGCGCAGTAGCGGACGCAGTTATCATCGTGCTTCACGCGGTTGCGGTCGTGGTCGTGCTTTACGCAGTTGTTATCGTGCTTCGCGCAGTTACGGTTGTGCCTCACGCAGTTACACATCCTCACTTTGTATTCGGTGGTAGACTCGTGCGGACGTCTGGCTTGATTGACAGACTGACTCACTTTTCTTTATAGTCTACCTACATTGTTATTGCTATTGCTGAATCGTAATTCAAATGTAGCTTGGTAATCGTAAATTCGTAAACAGACAAATGTGCTTGAGGAGTTTCTTCCGCTGCTTCTTCTCCTCATAAGATAGCACTAGCGAAGCTGCGAAGGGCGGGCGTTTTGGGGGATGTCTGTATTGTAATATTGCGTACTCAGTCTAAACCAAATATAATGACTTTTGAGTACGAGTTCTGTGTTTTATTGTTTGAACCAGCATTACCCATCTGTTGCCCACAAGATAGTAATCACCATGCCCTCTGACACCAATACAGGCTCGTGCCTGCTGTCCTGCTTTACCTGCCGTGCCCCATATGGCGCCGTCAAATATGTATACTGAAAAATTTGTGACGACGAAACCTATGGAAATTACGCAAACAGACAAGTGAACAGATTACTGAACCGTTGGAAAACGGCGAGTCTAGAACAGATAGCAGTATCTATAGTGAAGGCTATCCTGGCTCAACAAGATTCACGGCTTCGAGATATTACGTGTAATATTGAAATAACTACGAGTCAAAAACTGCAAGAAGAACTTCAAGCATTTAGTTATTTGAAGACAAAAGTCGATGACATAAATAGGGTTCCTAAAGAACGTCAGAAAACTATAGAACTACAATGCAATGGATGCGAAAAACTAGGTCACAGGATAAATCAGTGTAAAAAATTAAAATTCAGACAGTCCAACAATAAAAATACAAGCCTCAAGAGGGAAGAGCATTACAAGAGGAAACCAAAATGCTTCAAATGTGAATATTTTGCATATTTATGCATATTTTGAATTTGAATGTGTATTTCAATAAATCAAAATATATTGAATTAAAACTACTTTTAATCACGTTATACTGATATTATTTTAATCCCGATATTTTAAGCCTTTCAGCGTCCATGGTTACGGTATTTGCATGTCAGGAATCAGTACCTATAAAAACATGTTTTTTTTTTGTTTGTAATTTTGTGCTTCGACGTGCACCGCAACTCACTAAGTGATATTCGGAATACCGGGTGTCGCTAGAAATCAACAAAATTCCTTTTGTCTGTAATTTATTGCTTGACGGCATCGAAGTAAATAAATCCTACGCATCTTCTTTAGAAATAAGGTAACGTAACAATTTTCTTGTAATTGCGATGGAAGAACATAATTACACTTACCTATGTATTTGCTCGTCCTAATTAAATATTTATGTAATGGCCCAAATTAACTTCCTAGAAATTCAACATTATTTGTTTAACGAACAAATAACATATAGGAAATTCTTCACCGTACCGTTTATTCACTTTGTAACCCAATGTAAGCTGTATAATTCCTACGCAGTGTGTAGACAGAAATTAATTTAACATTGGGCCGGAACCGCCGAAGGGACTGAGTGGCGCGCAAGTAATTATAAAATTCATTCACTCACCTCATTTTGCTCATTCAAAATATCTAGGGTATAATATTCTTGTATTTTGAAGTAATCACGGCATTTGTGTTCCTTTACGCAAAGATTTGGTTGTGTTATGGTAACTGCTTATTGCTCAACATAAGACTGAATTCGTTATTTTTGTCTGTGGAAGAAACTGGTGATAATATTCAACGCCATCTAGGGACGGTAACTGAATACAAAACTCCTTCGTTTTCTCGGATAAACATAAAAATAAAAACATGACAATTTGGCCGCCTTCAACTGATTTTCTTTTATACCAATTCTAAGAATTTGCTATTTTTCTTTCAGATCTAGAACACATTTGTCTGTCTGGTCGAGTGTTCGCAAATGCACTAACTGAGTATGAGATCTTGGATTCGATCCGCGGGTTAGACAACGTAGTATTGAGTTACAATTGATAGAAAAAAGACTGGACGGCCTAGTCTTTAAAACGTATCTATAAAAAGGTACCTATAATATGATTATTTTTGTGTCTTGAAAATATTACTGTGACATTCAAATTCCATACGCTTTTAACCCAGAGTGCCTAAAGCCTCGTAGGAAATGAAAGCCGGTCCTACAACCACATGCTTAGACCTATAAATCATATCACAGACTCTTCAAACATTCACATCCAAGGCTACGTACACATGAATGGTGTGCAAAAGTTATCCGAAGAACATGTTGAATACCCCACCCTATAAAATAAATCATATGTAATACCGCATTGAGGGGGCGACTTTGCCGTTGCTCAATAAGCCGAGCTTGCCGTATGTGAAGCTCTGATTTCATTACCATCTGATGTGTAAGGATTATTTCGAGAGGTGTTTTGTATCGGCTGGTTTTGATGAGCATTCATTTTCTTATTTTGTCTTGATGTTATTATAACCAAGTCTGTATTGAAGAGGGTTGCATAACGAGTATCAATTTGGTGCTATAGTGTAGTTCTTTTTTGTAATTAATGGCAAGCATACAGTACCTTTTACAATAACTGCTTCTCGTGGTATGGACATGTGGTGCGTAGAAGCGAAGAGCAAGTTACCAAAAAGGTTTTGAGCATGAATGTGGATCGATATAAGGGAAGAGGAACACCAAAGAAAAGATGAACTGTGTGAGAAAGGATATGATATGAGCACAAAGGAGTTAAATGACAAGATTACGGTTAATAGAGATACCTATTGTATGGAAGAAAAAGACATACTTACTGCGCTTGATGATGAATTGATTATTCAATTGACGAGATGGAAAACCGTGTCCATGTACATTCATAGTTATGTCTCCTGAAATTTAATGTTACTTTATTTCAAAATGTGAGTGTCAACTGGAACCAAAATATCCTTTTGATTTTAGATTATTGAAATGTTTTTGAGACTTCACTTTTTATAACAAAACTACTCAGCTTTCCAGAAGTACTCGGTACATCAAAATTTTTTTTTTTTTTTATCTAATAAAGTTTTCATTCCATATTTAATACAAAACTTGTTTAATGTACTGATTTCTGACACTTACTCGAGTACTAGACATTGAAATAAAACTACCTTAAAATAATAGAGTTTTAAAACAAATTAACTAACATAATATAAGGCCTAAAATGTAATTTTTGTGTATTCTTATGGAGAAATAAATATTACTATTATTATTAATATCAATATAACGCGATAAAATCCGTAAAAAGTAGTTTTATTACTAGCTGGAAAGTCGATTAGTAAAATTGCGTCAGCTTAGCCCAATACAAACACTATGGAGCGCTATGAAACAACATGGAGCAGTGGAGTTAGAAAAAATATAAAATATTAGATCCACTTGTATTATATCGACCAATTTTTAACCAATATCTTGGTTTACTGTTTTCTGACACCGATCTATATTTTTATCCATATCTATCTTTGGGTGTTCAGTACCATACCAGCATAGGCTGAGGCGTACTAATATACACCCACATTTCACCTATAGTTAAGGTCCCATGTAATAGGGGGCGAGCCTATTGCCATCAACCGGGCACAAATCTAAACTCCGAACTGTTACTGGGAATTTAACAGAAAACCCAATAACACTTTACTCGACCCGGGGATCGAACCCAGGACCTCCAGCGTGGTAGTCGCGCTTGGGACCACTAGACCAACGAGGCAGTCTCTGGATGGTTGTTTAGTCTAGCTAAAAAATATTTATGGAAATCTATTTGTGGTCCCTACTCTGTATTCATCCTAAAAAAACATTACCTTGCTACCTTCAAACCGAACAAATCCAATTCTGTAATACGGCAAACAAATATTCCAAATTCTTAGTTTCCATTCGATCTAAAGCCAATTTGATTCGACACAAAAATTGTTACATTACAATACGCTTAGAGCAAAGCTTGTTACGCAAAATTTACTACAAAGTATGTTCTAATTTCAAACCGTTCGCCGTTGGTAAGCGCATTCCGACTGCAGTATGCAGAGCGAATTTTCTCGAATATTCTCTACTCGTTTATTGTTGGCTACCTACATTTTCCCTTTTAACCTTTTAGCGCTTTATTGCTGCGTATCGCTTTAATCTGTTGCTTTAGTTCAGGGTCTACTTCTGAACTATACGAGGTATGTGGAATGTTGAGTACATTTTTGTTTAACCTTTGATGGTTACGATAGTATGTATTCGAAGGATCCTCGTTTGTTTTCTTTACTTCTGTTAAATATCGAATTTGTGTCTGACGCAAAACGTAATCAAATTTTAAAATTCAAGATTTTATAAAAATATAGAGCAGCCTTTGTCTAATTCTCGTTAAAATAAATAAGTATCTTTTAGTCTAGAACTATTTTAAGAGCTAGTATCGTGCCTTTCCCTTTGTGTAAACAACTCGTTAAAATATTGATCTCAATAATTCCCACGAGATGGCGTTACTAATTAAAACTTTGCTATATTTTTGTTGATGATAAGCGTTTGTCAATCACGTCATAAATGTCTAAAATAAACTTCAATGTCTTTTTTGGCGCAGCACACACACACCACTCGACATGGGAATCGAAACAAGGACCACAAACGTAACAGCCGCGCTAAGAAACACTAGGCTAACGAGGCAGATTGAATATGAATATGTAAGAGTAATTTAAATAATAATAATAGTTCACCACAACAGTTTTCATATTAATATCATAAAACTACAGTGAACTACATACTCGCCTATCAGGATAAGTGGCGTAAAAATTTCAACAAAAAACGTGTCAAAAGATATTAGTATTCAGGTGATGTGGAGGGAGGCGCAAGACATTAACCTTTAAAAAGGGGTCGATGCGTGAAGTTCTGTCCCCTAATATCTTATTCTGGACGGCGATTTAACAAGGGACTGTTTGCAGAGACAAATACTTACTTTGAATATTGATGGTCCAGCTCATTATAAAGACAATTAAAGTCCACTGACAAGATTTTGATAATAAACCTTCAACAATTCATAGTGTTTCGTTCATAAAAGATGATAGTCATTAATTTGTAGAAGCTAAAGAAGCCCCAAACGGTAGATAGCACCCACACAACGGTGGCAAGACGAGTTTTTATGAAATATCCTCAAATTGAGAACAGGATAATGGTAGAGACCTCGCGACGAAAACGACTAAATAAAAAAATATCTCTGATTACTATTATTCAAAGAAAAAATATCCCGGTAAAAACGAAACTTGCTCATATTGGTCACTACGGCAACAGAGTTGTTAAGTAGTAATAAAAAGAAGAAAACACAATAGGAAGACACAATAATCCCTAATAACAATAGACCCGAAGAACGATTACTAAATAAAATTTATAAATAACAGAGAATCGATCGTCGCTCCCTTTCTTGTCGTACCTACCTCTAACAATAACACTTTAAAGGAAAATTTACTCCCTGCCTGAGTACATTTTACAGGAAACTTCCAATAGCGAGTGACTTTGCCACGTGAATAATAAATGTTCCGGAAGTTACCTGTAAGCCTTTATTTCTGTTTCTCCCGTTGATTTTATTGTTAACTGTGGCTGAAAAATACTCCATTAATAAATTAAGCAAAGCAACCTGTCGTATTTCAGACGATCAAAGGGGTCAACCTTCTACCCTATAGGTTGCCAAAGACTGAGATAACTTTTTCTAAAAAGTTTTATTAATTTGCTATTTTTACTCATACAATGAAACAAACTAAATAATAGTAAACTAACTAATGAATACCAAACTAGAACATATATTATACAAATACCTTATTGGTCTAGTGTTCCTAAGTGTGACTGTGACGCTCGGGGTCCTAGGTTCAATTTCCAGATCGAGCAAAGTGTAAATGGGTCTTTCTATGAAATTCTCAGCAGCAGCTCGAAGTATGATTTTGTGCGCATTTGATGGTAATGATCTCGCCCCTTTATCTATATAATATTATATTATATATGAGCTAAACATACCGGTGAAATAGGGTAGTGCATTAGTACACAGTCATGTCCCTACTAACCCTTTGGGGGAATACAGGCGTAATGGTATGTATGTTATGGCAACTATATAGCATTCTAAAACACAAAGTAGTAAACCAAATCGAATTCCGACCAGCTATAAAACATCACTAATTTAGTGTTGATCTTCACCCTACAATGTAACACATCACTGAATACAAAAGCCGATGCTACTTTACGAGTATGTACTGACAATACCAATTTAAGAGCCTTGTCGAACTGCAATAGTTACCAGCATTGTTCGAATTTTATGATGCTACCCTGTTGGAAATGTGAGAACACTGTCATATACATAGTTAGCGAGTGACTCTAGTGGCTCAATTTTTTTATTTGAGTCTGTTCAATGAATATTCGAACAGAATTTTGAGCTTCATCGAAAAACAAGAGTTTTAAAGCTAAAAAATATCAATGATTGCTTACAACACTTTTAATATTTCCCAGTAACTACACTTTCAATAACACATTCAATATATGAAAACAGGAAAAATCTTAAATTCATTTATTGAACGACATAAAAAAATTACAATAATTAATAAAGAAAATATTGGTTATACGGAACAAATCCCGGGTTTTTAGACAAGGGTCTATGCAAAAACCCATCGTAATACAAACCTGCTAATGGTCTGAATTCATTTGGCATTGGAACTGATTCCCCCAATGATGAGAAGCTCCTCCATCGATCATCCAGTGGCGGCGGCAAAGGTGATTCATTTGTATAAGAATTTGTCGTAATTGATAACTGATCAATCTTAGAATTATGGTACAATGCTGCTGGGTAGGGACCTTTTATTGTACTGACAGTCTCATTTACTGATAAAGATAAAGTGGCATTGTCTGAATTTGTAAATGGAACCGTGTTATTTTCTTTAATGATATTAGTATTAGTAGCATCTGTAAAGTTTTTCCAACCTTCATCTAATAAAGGCGGTAACAAAAAATAATCTGGTGGGACTTTTGTTATCGTCAAACTATTGACGGTTTGATCATTATAAGCCGCTGTTGGGTAAATTCCACTAGTTTCAGTACTCGTAAGTGGTTCGGTTACATTTTCTTGAACATTATTTGCTATTGTAGGGATTACCTCCGTTGTTGTTAATCCACTTTCTTTAGTATTGTTTCTAATAGTATTTTTATTCATTGTTTTATTCCTTTTGTTTGGAGTTTCTATAGTTTTATTAATGGTAATTTCTTTTTTATCTACATTGCCTCTGTTTAACGCTTGTCTGAAATTAACTTCAATATCCCCATTTTCTTCTATTAATTTTGGGTCATTCAGTATAATTTTAGATGGTGTGATTCTCTGAAATGTTGCACTAATTTCTTGATCGTCTTCAGTACTATGAGCTGGTTGAAGTTTTGCATTATCTTGCTTTATTTTGGGTACTATTATAATCGGTGCTATTAGAAATGCGGGAATGCTCAAAGCTTTACGCTGATAATTTTCATTTAAAAATTCAAATAACGTCAATGTTTTTTTAGTTTTCTGTGTATTATTGGGCTTGATCTCACCTTAAAAGAAACACAAAACGCTTGAATATAAAAGAGAATGAAGTCGGTTAAAAACTTCGAATATTTTATTCACTGTATTATAACTTACCTAGCGCGAAATTAAAAAATAAATATAATGATAGGAGAGCAGTAGGCATCTGCATTTTGCGTTGACTGATAACAGAATGTTACAATGTATGCAAAATAATCAGGCCCTTATGTGAACATAACGCAAAACATAGATATAGTACACGGCGAAAAGTCAGATAACTTTGTTACAAACAATATTAATAGTCTCATGAAACATTTTGCTTTTAATATCCGCCATTCTTCGATAACTTTATTGAAGAATAAGTAGGTAAGGAGGAGAAATAAATAAATTAATGTAAAAATAAATATAAAAAGTAACGAAATAATGTCCCAACTTCTTCAGCATCCGAGTAAAGCATTTTGTCCAAAAGATAAGTATTTTCAGTTCCTACCAGCGACGCCTTCTCATTTGAATAGTCAACCAAGGATAGTGATGTAGAATTATGTTGATACATTTTCTATAAAGAAGGTCATCGAAAATGGAACAAATGATGTACCGAAAGTACACTTATAGGAAAAAATACCTTGTATTACGGTGGTTAAAGCTCTAGTCATTTTTACGCTGACTAGGGGATGAGAAAAAATATCATATAATTGAAAAAACGCACGCCATTTTGACACTTTGTTATCAGTTTCATAGTATTTTTATAGTAAAAACTGTCTACTTGACCTGACATTCCGAATCTGACACTGACAGCAGTGTCAGTTTCGGAATTATGGGCACATTATTAACAGTTTCCGACAGTTTCATAGTGATTTCATGGTAAAAACTATCAACTTGACAGCTGTCATGTACCTCCGGTACAAATTTGGGCTGAGTTGTATGGGCTTTTGATGACCTTTAATTACCTATACCTGGATATGTTATAAGACAATGTACCAACACGCCTATATTCCCAGAAGGGTTAAGACCACTAGACTAACAAAGCAGTTTATTATGAAAATAATAGGTTTCATAATAATTGACGTTATTTTAAATTCTTACTTAGAATAAGCTTAACATTTTTTTTCATTAATGGCTATTAAGTATTATCATTCTCAAAGGCACCATTTTACATTTCATTTTTGCCAAGCTGATTAAAAACCCCATATCTCTCAAAATTTACGCGCAAGACATTCAATTTTCTTATTAAAATGTTTACGTTTCATCTGTTTTCATCAAATTTAATCTTATAACCCTCCTTCGCATGTACTAAGCGAAGTGAAATCGAAAATAAACATAAACCACATCAGAATGCGGGTTCGTCAAGCCACCATTCTGCTTCGCTATCATTCTTTCACGTTGTTTATCATTCGGTACGTTTGTATGTAGGCAGTACTACATAACAGGCATTGCTGTAATAACAGTATGTAGTGTACTTTCGAATGCTAAGTTTCATAATGATAACATTACGTATATAGCATCACGCCTGTTTCCCTAACGGTTAGGCAGAATGTTCTAATGTACACGCAATTCTCCCATGTCCCATGTCCCAAGCGGACATATTGTTATTAACCATATACATATCCAGATCTGCGAAAAACATTCAATCCTATATAGAAAAACCCGATAACACTTTGTCCGATCTGAGAATCAAACCCAGGACTTCGATAACTAGGCGAGGCAGTGAGATTTACATCATTCATTTCATTGTACAAAATACAAAAAAAGTTTATTAAAAAAGTCCATAACATTTATACTATACTTATAGCCTAATCCCTCTCATACTGAGAGGAGACCCGTGCCCAGCAGTGGGACAGTATATGGGTTGATTATTATTATTATTATAACATTTATGGTAAAAATTAATAAGGTTATCAACCATGGAGGCTAAACAGTGTCTAGATTTTAATCAAGATGTTTGAAGACACTCAAGTTTGAATGACCCTGTTAGCCGGGGAGTAGGTACTCAAACTACTATTAATACTAAATGCCTCGGTTCCATTCAAAGGCACATGCAACAGTAATGTACTGGGAAAGCTTGTGGGCACGCTAAACAAGTCAACACTGCTTGAAGTAACAAACAACTGCATCTAGTATTCAAGACTCCATACAAAAGGTCAATGACAACGTCAAGGCAACTGAAATTTAACTACATTAGTGCTTGTTGGTCCAGACTGGACGAGAGGCTAAGTAATAACTGCGCTGAACAATCGATCTACAAGATGCTGCAAGAAGCTGCACTTGCCACGGTTACTCTATGGATGGCTGGCTATTCTCAGCACATCGAGAGATCGAGTTTATCTTTGAGATATAATATATAAATAAATAATAATAAATGTGGGAGTCGAGTTCGTCACGCCACCTCCGTCTGGGCCGACCACGCTGTCGCTTCATTTCGTAGACAACCTACGTTGATAAATTTCGATGATGCAATCATCAACTGTAACATCTTCAATCAATTTATTTTTCCAAGCCTGTATTCCACGGAGGGTTATGCTGAGGTGTAGGCATTAACGTCGGCCACGATTCCCCAGTATAGTTTAGGTCCCATAAAATTTAGAGGAGATCCTACGCACAAATCTATACTCCGAGCTGCAACTGAGAATTTCATTTAAAAACTCGATAACACGGTTCGACCCGAATTAAACCCAGGACCTCTAGCGTAGCAGTAGCGCTTACGACCATTAGCCAATGAACTAGTATATTTAAGAGGAAGAGAGATAGTATTATTTAATTTTCCATTGTATTATTAAAAAAAATAGTTACAAACACATCGATGACAAGTAAAAAGACCCTATATCAACGATTTCTTCCAATAAAAGCATATCTTTCTTTATTTCGTTGGGTCTTCTCTGAAAATAAAAATATCCTTTGATAAAATAATACCAACCCTCAAGGGAAGCGAAGGTACAGTAGGCAGTGTTAGAACAAAGCATTTTTTTCTACTTACTATAAAAATATAGGTACATTATAGGTAGGTACTTACGATATGTAGGTATTGTGGATTATGTAATAAATAGACAGGAATATTTCGTCAGGTCAAAAATAGTCTATCTAAAAATAGACCGGGATCAATTTACATGTCGAGCAAAACTGATGATTTTTCTATGAATTTGTCGTAGGTTAGCTCGCCACCAACAGAACAGAAACTCCTTAAAACGTATCGGTGAGGGTGTACCTATAGTTACATATAAAATGAACTTTATCTTTGAACTTATCGGCCACGATCACCGGCGACAATAGTCTATGACTAATGCTTTAAAGGGTCAGAAACATCAATTACAGTTCGTAGATTTTTTCAATGACAAGTTGTTCCACGTGTTAGTCGTTCATCATTTTTTTCCTAAACCCGTAGAAATTTCCATCTCAATAACTATCTGTATACCAAATTTCAGCCCAATCCGTTGAGTGGTTTCAGGTGTGTGATAGATAAGGTCATTTGGGTAATCAGTCAGTCACTATTCCCTTTTATATACATATATATACAGATTATACTTCACTTTCAATGGACAGTTTATAAATACATAATAAACTGGGAAAGTATATCGCACCTCCGATAAAATAGGGTATAAGTCGAAAAACATCAATTTTGAGGAGAGCCAAAATAAAGCCACACTAAACCACAAATGTACAGACAGTCAATATTCGTTCTAATATTTATTTAAATATATATGAGTAGCATATATTAAGAATGCTTAAAAAATACCTTTATATGTCAAATTCAGTTTTTCAATTTTCCTGAAAAAGGCCAGTTTTCGAGTTGTGACCCTATTTTATCGGATGTGCGATATTATTTAATCATATTTGTATTCTAAGAAATTAAGACTATAAGGTAGGAAGTGAGGCATATTTGTATTCTCAAAGCTTCCCCTCCCATACCTAAATTTTTACTGAGTTTTAGACATAGGTAAAGAAATAAAAATATCCTACCCAGAAGTTTACCCTTAGCCGACCCTTTGAAGGTTTGCCCAAAGGAGTCATGATTAAAACAATGTCCTTTATTGGCCGTGACCACGTAGCGTATAATGAAGAGGGATAGCTAGTGGTATACAACTTCGTAGGTACCACAATTTTCTAAACCTATATGCTACCAAAGAGATTAAAGGTCTAGCGGAAATTAGGAACATTTTTATAGAAAAATTGGATCCTAATTCGATTAGATTTTGTATCCTAATGGAAACAAATAGGTAGTAATTACAATTTTGTTTGTACGTCGATTTTTCGTAACTATCTTTTTGATCTTGTGTTGTTGTAATTAGTGCAACTATTAAGCTCGAGGTCCTGGGTTCGATTCCCGGCTCGACCAGTGTATTCGTGGCACGAAAGTTGACCAAAAACTAACGGAGAGGGAGAAACTAAAATTGCGTGCAAAATTTACTAAAAATCGACTACTGCGCATTTTGTGCAAATTCTTTGCCGGCAACTATAGTAAGATTTTACTGTGGTGTGAAAACTGTCCTTGACCACTTGATCTGGGAATCGAACCTAGGACCTCTAGCTTAGCAGTGGCGCTAACGACTGTTAGACAAATTCAAGAATACACAGTGAAACAGGCCTTAAATGTCTTAAACAGCTGGTTTATATTGTTATCATAAATACGAGTATAACTACGGTATTTAACGAGACTTCATAATCTTATTTAGATCTAAATAAATGCGGGAGATTTTTATTACTTACGCAAAACATTAATTTAAAATGTAGGTACGCTTATAAAAAAAATTTAAGAAATGGTAACAATATTTTCTCTTCAAAATATATGAATATTATTTTTGTTTTTCTACGTAGGGAGACTATCGTTCTTATAAGTATCAAGAAAAAGTAAAAACAATAGTATTTTTTTATGTTTCTGCTCGTAACTGTTTCGTTAGCCTAGTGGGACTGCTACGCCAGAGGTTATGAGTTCGATTCCCAGACGAAGCAGTGTTATTGTTTTATTTTATGAAACTCTCAGTAGCAGCTAAGAGTTTGGATTTGTGCCCGATTAATGGGAATAAACTCTGCCGTTATTAAATGAGATGACGTTTCTGCCTAACCCTTGGGGAATACAGGCGTGATGGTATGTCTATTTAATAGTGAAACCACAGAGATTTTTATCCTACAAACGTTATTTTACATAAATTATTTTATGAACGACTAGCTTTCCGCCAGCGGCTTCGCCCGCTATCCCACGGGAACCATACATTTTACCCGGATAAAAAGCCTATATGCTATTCCAGACTATAATCTATCTCTGTGCCAAATTTCATCCAGATCCGTTCAGTAGTTTTTGCGTGAAAGAGTAACAAACATCCATCCATCCATCCTCACAAACTTTCACATTTATAATATTAGTAAGATAAGATTAGTAGGATATTATTTTATTATTTTATGAACGATGTAATTTAAATATCATTTTGCGTACACACAGAAAATCAAGTATTATAAAATGATGACGCAAAACACAATTATGCAGACTTGATATCCGAAACAGAATGACAGAATACAACGTGCGAGTAATACGCGTTTATATTACGCGAAGGGTTCCGTGATATACGTCGACAGAATGTCGCTTGAGGCTCACATCAGCTGTCGTTAGTGACGTCAGCATCAGCACCGTCACATACCCCAGATTATTAAGTCTTATTTATAATATCGTTCATATCAAATTCAATTTATTATTGTTGGTTTGCTTATGCGACAATTTGGAATGTGATACGTATTTTACAACGTCAAATTAGTATAATGGTATTCTGAAAGCTTTTTGTTTATTAAGACTTTTTATCTTTTCAAGAAATAATAGCAATAAATGAAAACGTTTTTATGTTTACAATCACACATCACTAGCAGATTCATCGTCATTGTGCACAATTTTTTCATCATATATGTATATTTATATACATCTGCAAGTCATGTTGGACTGTTTTTAGTCACTCTGGCATAAAATTATAACATCTTCTTATGTGGAAATAAATAGGTTCTTTAGCTGAAAACTAAATTATCAGGTTCAGATTGAACACAATTCCCGTAATTACGTGACAAGCTTAGAACATTCAAACGAAAATTATAATCTCTAAACATATTTTATCCCATTCTAGAAATATAATATGAGAAACAAAGGCTAAACCACAATGTACGAAACGGAGCTTATTCAACCAAAATACTGCCACACATAGTTACCCATTTTAGATTCAGCTGTCCAATTTGAGCCAACTATTGAAACTAGATGTGTCGCTTCAACTATCACTAAGATGAGAACTACAGTTCTGTTTTGGGAACTAAGGTAGTAACCACTGTAATGTTACTAAGGGTACACGAAGCATTCTCGTTGAATAATCACGTGAAATTTCATGTAATTTAGGATACGGAATTTACGATGAGAATAGTTTCGAGGTCAATGTGTATAACGTAAAGAGTATTTATTTCTCAAAACGCCACACAGGCCCTAACTTAAGAAAACTAAGATATTGCTGATCCTATAATTTTGCGATTTGTTACCGCAATAATTTTTCAGACCACCATTAAAATATTCTCAAATCAGTAAACAGATTAGTGAATACTCCTCTAAAATGATTAGATTCATTTAATTTCAGAGTGTGAGTGATCGAGTACTGGTCGTATGCTTTCTATCAGCTGGACTCAGAAAGTCACCAATGTCGAGGTCTTAAGACAAATTGGCTAAGACCGCAAGCTCATGCAGACCGTCAAGCAAAAAAAAGTTGCCTACCTCGAACAATGAGAGATATAACTTATTGCAACTTATAATGATAGACAAAGTAGCCGGACAACGCGTTGTTGGCCAAAGAAAAAATCCTGGTTGAGGAACATTCGCGAATGGGCCGGAGTCAGGAGTGTTGCTAAGCTGTTCCACCTCGCCAAAAACAGGGAGAAATATTCAAAGTCGATGGCCAACCTTCAGTAATTGGTGAGGCACCCGAAAAAGAAGAAGAAGTGATCGAATGAATTTAGTATACATGATATTGATTACAGTACGAGCCGCATAACCTGGTCGAACTGAAGTTAGCTGTTTGGTTGCGCAGTACACAATTTATACCCTAAACAATCCATTGCGCATTCAAACAGCCAACAGCCAAGCTATGCCGCGGGTACTTAAGACAAATGAAGGTTCCTCCTGATGTTTGCACCTAGTTCTAAAAAGTTAATAATTTACATTTCTTAAGAACCTGCCACTTAAAATAAACTTCAAGATTTCCACAAATTATAATATGTATATTACTTATGTAGGTACCTAAATGATGTTAGAGAACGCACTTCATAAATAAGTGATTATTTCACGATCCCCCTTTACGATTAGGCAAGTAGGGAAGGGAAGTATTAAGACGCTTACAAACGAGTATATTAATAATTATATTACTATCGTGCTGCCAATCACCACAGTAGGGTGCCGCTATTCCTCGGAAACACGCTAAATTTCAAGTTACTGAGTTAGTTGGAGTTCTATGGCTGTACGTATATACAATATTGTTATTGTATTCTACTATCGTAGACCTGGTAAAGCTCCTCCGGTCTCTTTTATAAATAAGTGAATTAATATTAAAGCGTCTACAGCTGAATATAAATATATTCCGCTAGCCAATGACTGTAGCCAGTCATATGGTATGGCATATGGCACATTTGTCGTACCTGACAGAAATATTTACAACAATTATTCTAATCGATTTAAGGAAGAAATTGTTAATTTGACTATATTTTTCAATAATAGTAATATTATTTTTTTAAGTGAATGTCTCGTTGGTCTAGTATTCCCAAGCGCAACTGCTACGCAAGAGGTCCTGGGTTCGATTCCCGGGTCGGGCAAAGTGTTGTTGGGTTTTTCTGTGAAACTCCCCGTAGCAACTCAAAGTCTGGAATTGTGCCCCGCTGATGGCAATAAGCATGATGGTATGTCATGTTGTTTGTATGAAAACCGGGAGTGACGGCGTAACGTGCTCTACTAGGCACGGAGGGTTTTCGATAAAAAGATAATAGGAATGGTCACCCAGCCACAGACCATTAAAACCCTTAATTTAATTCCTCTTCGGATCTTAATTACGTTTTTATCTCTATTGTTGCCTCAAATTTATTAAAATGTAATCAAATCCACTGTAAAACCATTGTTTTCAATTCAATAAACCTTTTTTATTATTATTAGGTCTGCATATTATTAAAATTGTGAGAATAAGTAAATATTTTAAAACTATATCTAATAATTATGTAAGAAACATTTATAACATTTTAATTACACAAACATCAATGAGAATAACGTAATTTAACATTGATTTAAAAACTGGGGGGCTAGACAAGTTTCATTTTGACATTCGAATCGACAAACAAAATGTATGGAAATGACACAAGCTTTCGACAAATCGGGCTGTCACTAATATAATTTACACACGTCATTTTGTTTGTCGATTCGAATGTCAAAATGCAATTTGTCTAGCCCCCCTGAAGATAGGGCCGTCCGTACATTTGACAGACGCGTTCACCATTCACAAAAACACTAACGCCATCTTTGTAACGCCGTCTTTGTTTGTGTTGTTAGTACCGCATGGCGTTTGTTTTTTAGCCGATCGCGGACTACTTACTACGACAACGACCAGGGGGGCTAGACAAATTGCATTTTGACAATCGAATCGACAAACAGAATGTATGTAAATGACATTAGTGACAGCCCGATTTGTCGAAAGCTTGTGTCATTTCAATACATTTTATTTGTCGATTCGAATGTCAAAATGCAACTTGTCTAGCCCCCCTGTTCATTCCGGTTTACAGAAGACCATTTTGGGACTAAGTTCGGGGTGTCATTGTGATATGCGGTCCGCCCAGTCCTGACGCATATAACTCAATGTAATTAAATTATAACCTAATCTTGGACCAACTGAAGAAGGATTATGAATACAAAAAATACGTACCGGTAAATCTAATCTCGACCACAGATAATTTGAACTATGTTTATTATGTTATTATATTATGGATAGTATCTAATATCTACGGCCGTCCGTTGGGAGCATTTCGATACCGATATACGCAGTTACAGTCCGGTCCATAACTTGCGGTCCCTCGGCTACGTTTGGCGGTCTATTACAATTATGTTACTACGATTACGTATTGACCCTATCTCAGTTTGGGTTTCGTTACGTTTTCGCTTTGTTTACGTACGAAATTGAGATTGATTGATCACTCTACAGTCAATATAAAGAACCGACTTTGAGCATTTTGTGGGGCCTTACCTATGGTGTACATTGGCAAAATATTCTACTCCATCCTTATCTTACAGGTCCTTAATAATATTATAAATGCGAAATTAACTCTGTCTGTCTGTCGCACTTTCACGCTAAAACTACTGAACCGATTTAAATGAAATTTGGTACACAGATAGAGTCTAGAGCCTGAGAAAGAAAAGTTTGAAGGGAAATGCAGCCCTCTAGTTACATTGCCCTTCAAACTGAAACCACGTAAAATTACTGGGCATATAGGACTTAACAACTGAGGGCTCAGGATGACAAGTGATGATAGTACTGATCTTACTGGCGGCTACAGGCTATTGACCCTTACTATCACGCGTTTTTATCTTCAATAAAATAATAGTCGATGATAGCAGTGAAGAATGGTGTAAAGATACTTTTTAACTTTCTAAACAGTATATAAACATAAATATGTACATTCAATAATGTTTATATTTTTTTATCAAGCTCGATTAATGTTACACAAAAGAACGTAATGTTTTGTTATAAATATTCTGTGTATACTCTTATTATTCTACGGAAATTGAGTCGGCTCACGCAAAAAGATGCCATGTTTGAGTTTCAGCGTGTTTGTCTTCAATTCCGGAACGGTGAAATTTTTATTTCTAAATTGTGTCGATCGAGTTTAGTTCGGCTCAACGTTGGAGCGTGAAAACGGAGAATCCCAATCTCTCTTTCACATTACTCCACCTTTTGTACACTGTGAATTTACATAAAGAGCCTCACTCGGTCCTTGGGGTACCTTTCCGGGTTTTCCATTTTGTGCTTGAATGCGACGTAGCGGCCGGGTCCTAACTATAGCTTGAATCTGGCAAAGCGGCCGCCTCGTTTTATTTCGATCGAACCACAAAAAGGTTTAGGTTTTTTGACGGCTGACTGTACATTTTTTGGTAATTGGAAACTATTCTGTTTATGAGGGTACTTTCGAGACCTTGGTAACTTTAGGGATATTTTAACGTTAACAGTATTAAAGTATCTAGAAAAGCTCGCTGTTATATTAGGGTTAGAATTTCTAAATTAATTCTAACTTTGTAGTCTGTAAAACACATTGTGATATAATATTGATTTCTTATGTTTTTTTTTTCGGCTAGTGACAGTAAAATTTCTTTAGCGTCTCACAACTGAGCGAAGTCATTTAAGAACAACCAGAATAAAATACGACTGGGAGTCTGATGACGTCATCATCTCCTGCCGCGTCAATCCACTATCGCAGAATCTATATAATATACAGAAAAAGTGTCAAAAAGTATGAGGGCTCGTTCTATTATCCAGCTGAACTACTTTCACCTCCGCGCCCGTTCGTCTCATAAAGTAAGAATATCGTCCGCCGCGGACGATCAGTGAAAGTAATCTTCGCAAACATTGTACCTTCGGGCGGAAAACAATTTTCACTGATGTATTTTTTTGAGAGGCTCGTGTACGCTAGCATTATTCTCGAGTAATATAGGCTTCGAGTTTTTTCAACCGTTCTTAATTCAAAGAGGGTTATACAAGGGACTTTGCCGTGCCGAAAACAGTTGAGCGCATGTACAAACCGCGTCCACTGTCGACCACAGATTCAACGCGATTCCT
Organism: Acronicta psi; assembly: GCA_946251955.1. NCBI lineage: Eukaryota > Metazoa > Arthropoda > Insecta > Lepidoptera > Noctuidae > Acronicta > Acronicta psi. The sequence goes on along the minus strand of OX276482.1, from coordinate 7,516,084 downwards.
CACAAGATAAGCTTATAAAATAACCGCATTTCTCTTTCCAGCGCTATTCATTTAATCCTTATTTTGAACTTAAAATTTCCGAGCATTTCGCTGTTATGTGATTTCTCAGTGTTAGCTTTACAAATAAGGCTGTCATATTTTAGTAAGAAGATTTAGGGCTCATTTTATGAAAAATATTTGTTTGAGCACAATCCTATGTTTAAAATGTATGCATGGCTTTATGACTGAACAGACATTTTCACCTGTCTTTATCTATAACAATCCTACTAACAAAGTTTGTTTGTAACTCCTTGCTGAAACAGCTGAATGGATAAGGTTTAAATAGGTTAAAGAAAGATAAGTAGCATGGATTCTGTGATAAAACACAAAACTCGATTTTTTCCCGATCGCGGGTTCTCACGGAAACTAGAATTCTAAAGTTGACGCAGGAGAAGTCACAGGCTTGAGCATATTATTATAGCGATTAATAAAATCTCAAATTATAATCTCAAGAGGACGTATTTTTAATGTGATCTAGGATTAATATCACACAAACACGACTACACGCTCGTAATATGAGAATAATGGCGTCATTTTTCACGATTTCACTTCATAAATAAATAGAATAAATAGTCCCTACGGGAGTGCGGTGAGCGTAGGTACTTATTTATAGGATAGGAGCACAGGTGGGTTTTGGGTCTTAGCAGTGTTTTACGCTGCCCCCGGGCGCCCTGCCGTGACGCATCGGTGGCCCGAGACCATTAGATACGCCGGCGTATATAACTTCCTTCCCACCGTAATTATGGCTGTTGTAAAACATAAGTTGAAAGTCGGTCAGCCTTTTATAGGCATTAGGTATACTAGTTCAATCCTAATCCTGTGCCTGTAATGAGATTGGAATAAAATATTGACCGAAAACTTGGAACAAAGGAAAGAAATATACTTTTCACTCATTTTGGCTTGGGTATCAAAGGTCCCAAAGGACGTTCAATATTCCTTACTTTCTAAGTTTGATATCTTTATGAATTGACAAAACATCGGTAGTAACATTAACTTGGTTTTTCGGTATAATATATCATCAATAAGCTTTCCATTGTGTATGGGGCTAAGTCGAAGTACGTTTAGTACGGGCTATATTATTTACTAGCTAATCTTAACACAGTAGAGTATTGATATAGAATCTAATTAAATTTCAAACTAAATGACCAAATTATCGACTCGAATGATGCAGAGGGAATCCTTGAATATCTGCCCAACAACGATCTATTCATTCCTTCATAATAAATTTCTACATGAACGATTCAATTGAGGTAAATTAAATAATGTACCAAATGAAATACACCGTATACCATTATAAACCAAATATTTACTTCGCCCGACCTTCTTCAGTTATAAAGAAGTCTCGAAATAAAATGACGAGGAATTTTTCCACATTTTAACTTGATTAACTTTACCACAGACTTTTTAAAAGAAATCAGATATTTTGTTGACTACATTTTATATTTAATTTTGTTACTATTCTTGAAGTTTTAATTTATTTAGGAGTAAATACTCATAGGCGTAGTCTTGTAAGAAACATCCGAACGTCGCGTTGCTATGATTGATAAACTATATCCCCCTTAGGTAATAATAAACATGGTTTAGGCTAAGAGTAGCTAATCTACATTTTGTCACTGTCAGCTGATTTTGAAGTGACCGAAATAGTAATGAGAAAAAAGAATACCTTGTTTATTATTATGTGGAATGTGTGGGGTTTTTCAATGAAATAGGCATGATGACACCAACTAAGAATGACCGAAATTACGATTTCACGTAATTTTATATGACAGACTGATTCATATATAAACACTTGTTTTTAGACTATAAGTGAGATTATATTTATTTTAGCAAAAATAAAAATGCAAAACATATCAATCCGCCATGATAGATCGAACACCAATCAGAAGCGAGTGACGTCAATCTTCTCAAAACAAATATCATCTTCATTTTGTTGTTGTTTTTTTTTGTAAATTCTTTGTCATGGCTCCTTGGCGTTTGAGCAATTCTGTCTGTCGTATAAATAGGGACACGATATCGAATCGCATCTAATTTTATTACTTTTATTATGTCTGCATCACCCTAAGGTTATCTGGCAGATACACATTAGGATTCATGATTATTGCAGAAAATATTATCAAAATATGATCAGAACAAACTTTTAACCTCAACTGTAAATTATCACTTGTCAAGTGTTTACAGAAGATCGACGTCATAGACGACGCCATTGCTATTCTAGCGTTTTAGCGCGGAATTTAAATTGTCTTTTTATAAGGCTATTTTATCTTCAAAATCATATATTTTTCAAAAAATATGAGTTATTTTGTATAAAGTAGATGTGTAAGAACATCGTGGAGTACTTTTTCAAAATCAGTCATCATGCCTATTCTTAGTAGCAGTTTGAAGTAAAGGGTCCGAATGTGAGGAATTAAATAAACGCGATAGAATCCTTAAGAAAAAGATTTATTTAAAAATTTCTAATATTCGCGTAAGTGTCAGAAACCATCAATTTGAAGTTTGGATTAGGATAAGCTTGCCCCTTATTGCATGGGACCTTAACATACTGACAAACCGTGCCTAAACCTTTGTGGAATACAGGCGTGATGGTATATTTTTGTAACAAAAACATTTCAAATAATACTATGATTAAGTTTCACTACAACCCGCCTTCAATAGTTTAATCTAAATTCCCTTTTTAAAACACTTTGTTGGACATCCGCACTTCGGTTTACTCATCATATTTTTCCTTTCGCGCTAAAAATAAGGCCAGCGACGGCGGCCATTGTTGTCGTTTTGCTTTTAGTTCGTGTTTGCTCAGCGTTCAGGTGTTGACTCAAAAATATTGCAACGGTTTTTAGTGAATGAAACATCGGAAATTGAAATCATTTTCTTCTACCGACTGTACTTTGTTTGAAACTAGAGGTTTCTTGTCCTTTATTTTTTATCACTTTTAGGGTTCCTTAATGAAAAACTTCTAGGTATCGTAAAGTCATTATTTATTTTGATTAATAACTGCGTCGTTGCTGTCGTCGTGCGACTTCGACGCTAGAGGTAATAGGTTTGATTCCCAGGTCAAGCATAGTGTTAGTGGTTTTTTTTATGAAATTATCATTAGGCGCTCGAAGTTTAGATATGTGCCCGGTTAGTGGCAATAGACTCGCCCCTTTTTACTAGAGACATTAAGGGCGAACTGTGGAAGAACATTAGTACAAGACTTTTGCCTAAACTTTCAGAGAGAACCTGTATTCTCTGAAAAAATAACATTATTTCTTCATAACGTAATTTAAAATATTATTTATATTCTGTAATGATTCAACCTTCCACTTAATTAATTTCCATTGGACAGCAGAATAATTCTTTTAGTAGGTCAACGTTGGAGTGAGTTCAGAATGAGTCCGGATCATTGGTTCCCCAGGCGCATGGTGAAAACAAGCGCTTTATTTAAATACGGAACGCATCTCTTGTCGTGGTTATTGTAGGCGTTCAATTGGCTGTTGCACTCAATTCTCATCGAACACAATAATTATTATATTGATGTCAAAGCCGAGTAGAGTTTGACTCTTGTTGTGAATTTTAAAAGACCGTACAGTCGATAAATGAAGTCAAAGGTACCAAAAACATCTGCGTCTTGAAATAGATTGCGTTGTACTTAAATTACTATCCGCCAAAGTGTTTGTTATGTAGGCAGCTAACAACACCTGGGGTTTGACACATTGCGTGATACATTATAAGACAATATTTTTCAAACACTAGCTCCCTAGCGCGCCTCTATACCTAATTATTTTGTTAATAAGTACCATTATTTTTACCATTTTACCATTTTTACCATTTTTACCATTTTACCATTTTTACCATTTTTACCATTTTTACCATTTTTACCATTTTTACCATTTTTACCATTTTTACCATTTTTACCATTTTTACGATTTTTACCATTTTTACCATTTTTACCATTTTTACCATTTTTACCATTTTTACCATTTTACAATTTTTACCATTTTTATCATAGTTACCATTATTTATTTTCATCGATTCGATCAATTCGATCATCGATTGTACAAGCGTTGGCTGTTTAATCCTTTAGTTCGTATTGACCGTATCTAATTAATACCTACCAGGTACTGCCTTACCTAATTATCTGAAATGCTAAATACACTCGATAATTGGAGATTTGATTAAAGGATTAATGAACATATCTGTGAGATGTGAGATTATTGACATTACATATAATATAATGTCAAAAATCTTACAACCTAGAAACCTATAATTACTCGCTTTGCTAGACATAATCTATCTCGCTAGATTGTAAACTGTCGAAATTGTAAATTCATCATCCTCCTAGCCTTTTCCCAAACATGTTGGGGCCGGAACCAGTCTAACCAGATGCGGCTGAATATCAGTATTTTACGCGAAGCGACTGCCATCAGAGTTCCGCAGCCCAATTTCTGGGAAATACCGATATTCGAAGGATAGACTGGTTGTCAGGCTTTTTGGACTTCTGACTACCACTAACGATTGTCATAGGTGTTCGTATGACAACCGGGACCGACGGCTTTACGTGCTCTCCGAGGCACGGAGGGGTCTCGATGTGTTAAGAATGGTCACCCATCCACAGACTGACCTCGGCAAGCGTAGCTTAACCTTGAAGATCGGTTGATTAGCGTTGCTATAACTTAGCCACAAGCCCCTCTGTCGAAATTGTGAACTGCATTATTTTTCGGTTCATTCTTTGGTTCTCAGTTCTAACCTGATAAATACAAATAAAGATGGTTAGTGTAGAAGTATGGTGCAGTTAACAATTTATCGACAGTTTACAATCTCGGAAGATAGTTTATGATTCAACGATGTTCACAATTATAATAAACGGTGACAATGTAAGTCAATCATATAGAAGACAATACAATTTCTATAAAGAAACTAAATTCTACAATTCAATGCTGTCCCCGTAGTTTGAATTCGGCTCTAGCTCTGTTATTACTGCTCGTAAGATACATATTATAGGTACACACTGTATAATTTGTCTTCGAATCAATAGACTTATTATTCATAATTATGAGACCCATATTAACAACGAACGCTTGTGAATAATTTATAAAGACAGGTATGTACCGAGGCCTACATTAATCAACAGCTAAGATTGTTCAGTGGACGTTAGCATTCGGTATTTCATCAAAATATCATCCTAAACAAACATACGGCCCTAAACAAGATACATTATTCAGCGGCTAAAGATGAGGGAACCCAACAATCACGCGTTTGACATCAATATTCGAATAATTTGGTAAAGAAACCCGAAGTTGTTGCTAGACCTATAATTATTAAACCACTAGTTAGGGGCAGTTTACTTACAAGTTCCGCGTTGATTGCTATAGTGTTGTGTCCAAAAGTAGTCAAGAACAAATATATTGATCTAGCTTTTAAGTCACAACGTTGTGTACTCTGATTGTAATACTTTTTCAATAACAAATTTTGACATTTTACTTCTATAATGTGTTATATTATTTTTAATCATAATTATTTTTGGACGATTTCGACGACGAAAAGTACGCACTTTTGTTAAATCTAGAATTTTTCTTACCATTTAATGTCCAATTACTTGTGTAAAAACTTTGGGACTTCAAGTCCAGACTCTAATTACTGTCAGTACCATGTCAATGTTTGAACATTGTAAGTTTTCGCGGCGACTGTAAATTTCTGGCAATAATCGCCTTAGAAGATCGCCCACTTACAAGTTTACATTAAATTAATTTGCTTAGGTAGAAATTTCTCATTTCAATCTGACCTTGATAGAAATTTGTCAAAATTAATTGAAACCAATATTTGGTTTACATTCAAGAGCCTATTAAATGTACTAGATTGATTTAGATTTAGAATATTATATCAGCGGTATAATTTATTACAATTTTGAAGTAGGTGGAAAATTTAATTCTTCATGAAATTATACATAAAAATCAATAAATTTACGACCTAAAGTTTGTTGTTTCAATAAAATCAAATTGTTATTTTGTTAATAAGTTAAATAAACGTATAAAATTTAAATCATTAAAATATGTCTTGTAAAAAAAATTAATATGTATGTAGAAAACTTGAAAAGTAACAATAAATTAGGTACATTAAAAGTTTTTATTTTAATAAATATTGTAATATATTTAGGTGTAATATATTTTGTATGTGTATAATTTATACAGTAATAATAAGTTCTATGTATCCAGAAGTTGTTATTTAAATAAATAATACATTACAATTCTAATACTGTTTTAGTTTATATGTATTTGACACAATATAATATGGTACCATTTGATTCTAGGATTACATTTTATACTTCTTTTGCATAAGAAAGCAATAGGTAATTTTTTATTAGACATGTTTTACTAAAATGTTTGTTTTTCCCACAATATTTTATTTTTCCAATTTTCTGAGATAAAGGTGGGTATTTAGTTATGTTTACCTTCGATAAAAAGTTTAACATCCATCTAAGACGAGGTAACTGGCCGTTATTTATGTTTCTTTTCCGACTTTAATCCTTTTCTTTCCATTGATAAGAGGGCTTTACCGACTTTCAAAGTTTCTTGTTACTGCTTTCAGAGTAAGCTCCTTTTTATTTGTTAACAGTATCTACTTATACATCACGTCTATATCCTCAGAAGAATTAGGCAGAGCTGTAGGTACCGTGATTGGGATTGCCGGCCTATTGTAATAAGGGCAGGTTAATGTATCATTTACAATACGCCAAAGCTGCCAGTGCGATTTTGAAAAACAAACAATTATATTTGGATGAACCTCGCTAAACTGGACTAAGGTGGTGTTTAATAAAATAATCCATTAAAACGAAAAAAGCAAAGTTTTGAGTGCTTAAATGATTATATTAAATGATCGTTATAGAATATACTTTTGATGTAAAATGTTGATGTTGTTTCAAAGTATTTACACTTTTACGATACCCATTTGGTTGTGATTAAACGATTTTATATTCGCTTAACCGTATTGATTGTGTTACCTTGATATTGTTTTAGCCAATTCCGGGAAATTCCTATAATTCTTTATTAATTGGTGAAATATTTAAGATTGTGAACCAGGTATATAGTTTCTGAGATTTTGTGATGGAGTGAGTGTTATTTCGCTTTCATAATTTTAGAAGAATTAAAGATACTCTAATTGTAAGTAACTGAGAAACATTACAAATAAAGTAAAATCCGGAGGTTTTCCAAACTTCCCTTAGCTTGTATATTGTGCTTAGCAATGAAAACCTTCGTTTACTTGTATATTTCTTTTACGATGCAAGCAGCCAGCGTATTTGACCGGTCACATAAAAAGTCAAGTGTGACCTAACTAAATGCATTCCTTGTATGTAGGTACTTCTATTTTTTTATTATTTAACTCAAATCTATAATATAATATCTATTATTTATATTAAACTTAAGAACAGAACTTTATGGAATCTGTTGGGTACCTTTTTAATAAAAATATTACACTTTTCTTGTAGGTATTGTATTAATAAATAAAATATTGAAAATGATTATTGGATATCTCTTTCGGAATTGGATGTAATAAAATTGGATCAAATAGTATCAATAGCCATTTCGGTAAAGCTCTAAAATTGTGTTTCATCCGCTAAAAACTAAAAACCTATCTTTGCTGGCATCATAAAAATCCGTATTGCGACGGCTTTACTTCAAATACTTTTAGAAGCACTCCAAGTTCTTACCAAGAAGGTGCTCTCAACTTGAGAGTATGTTTAATAGAATCGTTTTTCTACGTTGTCTGTTTTTTATTATTTATAACTTCTTGGAAGTTTAAGTAACAAGTTCTTAGCTCGCAATTGGGATGGTATTTCTTGTAAAAATGTTGTATTTTGTAAGAGAAAAGCTGATTAAACGTTGCCAGCGTGGTTTCCAAGACCATCTTTATTATATACGAGTATTATAACGAATTATACTTACTGCACTTAAAGCAGTGATAGCCTAGTGATAAGCCCATTGTACTGCCACATTGGAGGTCTCGGCAAAACACCTATGTCATTCACTCGCTCTCAAAAACATCTTATTTTTTTAGAGAGATGAGAGATTTTCAAGACGACGTGGGAAATGCGACTACCTACCTATGATTCCTAGCCAATCGCCAATTACCTATTCAAAAGGCATCCGGGCACATCATTCAGGCGTGTCCACTCGGTACTAGTTGGCCGCGCCTTATGTAGGTCGGGGGTGAGGCGGTGGGTTACTGTGAACAAAAGCAAGTGCCCCCGCTCCTCCGTCCCACCGCGCGCAGGCGACCCCGCCCTTCTGTCCCGCCGCTCACATACCTAAAGCGCAGCCAACTAGATCCGCGCAGACTATAGGTCAATTCTCTCATTTATTTTGACATTACTGTGGTGGTTGGTGGATACGTCCCTGCGTCATTGTCACCGAATGTCATCGTTATTTAACTAGTTAAGTGATTTAAATATTATTATATTAGCCGTACCTGCTCAATCAAAAACAATAACATTTTCTTACTTTATTCTGCTTGACAGAATACCTACGCTCGCTCACTGATAAAAACTCTCCAAAATATTATTTTAAAATTGCTTATGTATCCACAAAGTATAAGCAATTAAGCATATTGTTTTAAGTTGTTGTTGTTAGTAAGTATAAGTTAATTTATACTTACATTAAATTATTTTACGATTTCTACTGATTATGCCGCTGATGACTTGGTTTGTTAAAATCACAGATAGAAAGAAATATATTTTGGGCGAGTATACCAGTTGATGTAAGATATAGGTTTTATGATGTGTACATAATACAAAAAATCTTTACATAAACATGCAACATTATGAATAACAAACTACCCAATCTCACAAATATTTATCGCGTAACGATATCAACAGTGTCAATACGACCCGAAGCCACTCAATATTCTGTTGAGAATATATTTTTGACGTGTATTGTACCGCCCTCTGCCCGTCTCTCCGGAGGGTTGAAGCTGACGGCTTCAACCAGAAGGTAATCCATTAAAGCCGTGGTAAGTCGACCTACAATAACATAATACGAACAGTGCCAACCCTAGCAAGTTTACCTGCCATTAATGTAACTCACTTCAACACTATACAATTTTGACAGATTTCTAAAGTACCTACGGAGAAATGGCTCAGATCCGGTACTATTGAAAATCTATGTTCCCAAAGGCTTTTTTCCAGTAATGGACATCTTTCAGTTTTTTAAACACACCTTTCTTTCTAGGAAATAAGATGAAGCAAAGTACATAAACCCAAAGTCGACAACAAAAATGAGTGGATCACTGAAATTTTTGTCTCGGATGGCAATCGAATTCGCGATACTCGGCACAACGTTAGTAATAAAGTAACCGTAAGCAGTTCCGGGCTAAATATTCTTCTATCTAATATATAAAATTCTCGTGTCACAGTTTTAGTTGCCATACTCCTCCGAAACGGCTGGACCGATTTGTATGAAATTTTGTGTGCATATCGGGTAGGTCTGAGAATCGGCCAACATCTATTTTTCATACCCCTAAATGATAAGGGTGACCCACCCCTATATGGCAAAACAACGTTTGCTGGGTCAGCTAGTTTCATATAAAAATTACCCATAACAAATTCTATTTCATAACTTTCAATAATTTATCGTGGAGATAAATATTCACTTCATTTAAATGGACGGAAATGAAACCTTTGGGTCTGTTTGAATCGGGCAGATCGGGCATAAATCTCTTTTTATTAGATTTCGATTTATAGGTGAAAAAGATTATCACAAAGCTTTTAATTTACTTAAGTAAAAGTTACGACGTGATTAAACTTAAGTAACTTCTTACTTTTTATAACCCACAAATTTTCATTATAATTTTATTATTACCCGACTGCCGAAGGAGAAGGAGTGTTATGTGTTTGACGCGTATGTATGTATGTCCGCTACTCAACGGCTCAACCGATTTACATAAATGACACCTCATTAGATTCGTCTCGATGTCACGAGTGTCACTCGAAATTAAAAAAAAACAAAATGGCTCAATTATACGCTTTAATGTGCTAACTGATTTTGAAAATGATCTTTAGTTGTATCAATTTTCATTTCATATTATCATTTAGGATCTATGTAGTGATTCTATGATGATTTATAAACTAAAAAGTAGGAAATAAAATCAATTATGTATATATTATTATATATTTAACAAGCTGTTCCTTGCGGAGTTACTCGCGTTTATCTATTTTCACCTGTTTTCGAATATCGTTTAAGCCAGTAAACAGATTTTGATACTAAGTAGGTATTTATCAAGGAGATAATTGCATCCTGAGGATTACCATAGGCTACATTTTGTCTCAAGTGAAACAGCGAGCCACAACTAGTTAATACACCATCACGCCTGTATTCCCCGAAGGGTAAGGCAGAGGTGTATATTTAGGGGGAGTCTATTGCCACCTACCGGACACAAACCCACACTCCGAAATCCCACTAAGAATTTCATAGATACATACAAAAACAATTTTTTGACCTGGCAATCGAACCCAAGACCTCTGCCGTAGCAATCGCATTTGGGATCAATAGACAAACGTTATCAACCCATTACTCGTCTAAGCTTGGCACGGGTCTCCTCTTAAAATGAGAAGGGTTAGGCTATAGGCCACGCAGGCCTAGTGCGGGTTGGCACACTTCAAACCCCGTTGAGAAAATCTCTCAGGCATACAGATTTCCTCACGATGTTTTCCTTTATCATTATAAGTGAGACACTCTTATTCTTTGAGTGCCTCTCCAATAACTGAAGGTTGGCCATCAATTCCAATATTTGTCGCTGTCTTTGGTGAGATGGAACAGCTCAGCACTCGAGTCGTGACTCCGCTTCTGTTCGTGAGAGAAGTGGACTGATGAAGAAAATCAAACTATGGTGGTTTTTAAAGTGAAATTTAGTAATACTGGTAGTAGTTTATTTAACAATGATGGACAAGATACACACTGACAGAACCAAAAAACAATTAAATCAAATATCAAAAATAAAAACTATCAAAAACAGAACTGTTGCCAACCAGTCGCGAACAGTTTCATTCGCAAATATTCCTCAGCAAGGATCTGTTTCTTCGACTAACACCACGTTTTCCGGCTACTCTGCCTATCATTATAAGTTGCGACAATTTATATCTCTCGTGCCGAAAAACGTGTCGGAGGTAGGCAACTTTTCTTTGTTTGTCGGTCTGCATGAGGCATGCATGCAAGCGTAGTGTAGGACGCCCTGCGACACGATGGACCGACGATTTAAAGAAGGTGGCTGGCAGCGGATGGATGCGAGCTGCCCAAGACCGGGATAGTTGGCGCTCTTTGGCGGAGGCCTACGTTCAGAAGTGGACGGCAATAGGCTGATATGCATGAGCTTGCATCCTGGCCAATTGGCATTAAGACCTCGACATATTGGTGCGAGAGAAAGCTATTGGTATAGGTTAGAACACACTTATATAATATTTTTATGGGCTAGATGTGATATTTATTCTAGTATCTTGCTTCGCTCATAAATAAGTAGTGCAAGAGTAAACGAGTGCTTGTGTGACAAGATAGCAGCGACACATCCTCCCTGATGCTTCCGCCGAGCGCCGCGGTGGCGCTAGTGTGCATTACTGAAATTCTTTATTTTTCACATTCTGGACTGCACAGATATGCGGTCGAAACGCCGCGTTTGTCTTGGAATTTAAGGAATCTTGATCGTTTGGCGAATTTTTATTTTTCGGTAAATGAACGGTCGTATTTCTGAGAGTGATCTGAAATTCAAAATTATAACAACGAAAAATTCTTAAAAAGTCGATGATCGTCCTAATAAAATCTACGTTATTATACATACCATCACGCCGTTATTCCCCAAAGGCAGGCAGAGGTGTGTTGGTACCTTGGTACTAAGGTACACCCACAGTTAGACTTCATAATTAAGTCCCATGTAATAGGGGGCGAGCTCCAAACTGCTAATGAAACTATCATAGAAATACCCAATAACACCTTACTCGATCCGGGAATCGAACCCATCGATCGCAGTCGCGTATACGACCACTAACATAACGAGGCAATCATATTCAATATTCAATACTTTATTGCATTCCATAATATTTTTCACGCTTCACGCCGATTCACGCAGAACGAGCTCACCGTATCCTTCGGTCTTGCAGTTTTAGGCTTGGATTGCATCGGATTGCCAATAATTAACAGAAATGTAGAGTAGCTGTTAGTAATTGAAACGTCAAGACGCCTACCACCTTAGTCACCCGTGACCATGGACGCTGTAAAGGGTCCGAATCGTCGGGATTAAAATAATATCAATATAACGCGATAAAATCCGTAAAAAGTAGTTTTATTACAATGTTGTTAGGATGTTGGTAACATTAATCTATTTTTGTGTCTTAATGTGTATTTAGTTTGTATTTCTAACATCATTTGTATCATCACGAATGTATATCCATAATTCGAAAGGGTTCAAATCCAATCGCAAATTCATAATTTAATACTGGTACTCCATCAAGTATAATTAATACCGCTAATACGGATTTAGTTTCCCCTTCAGAAAACATATCGAACGCTCCACAAACGGTAACATTGAGTTACAAGCATTGATTAAGTACTACGTTATTCAAGACACAGCTATTACACAGAATACTTGAAGATTTAAGTAATGCACGATGCAAGTAATGCACGATGCTTTAAGTCATTAGTAAGTCTAGTCTAGTTATTCTGTTTGTCTTTGTTTAATACAGCAATGTTTTTTTATAAACACCACGCCAGAGGGTTTACGCAGTTTGTTTTTTTTTTATTTACTTTAGCAACAGACAATGATGAGTACCGACTGCTGAGCACAGACTTCCTCTCGAGAAAGAGAGGGGTTAAGCAAAAGCCCAAACACGCTGATATAGTGCGGATTGATAGCCAACACTATGCCGACGCCACGTCGAGAAAATAGCATGCAAGTTTCCTCACAATATTAATTAATTATCATCTAGCATATCAGTCAAAACTGCTGAACAAAGACCTCCCCAATAGACTTCCACCGGGACCGGTCGTAGTTAATTAATTCAATAGATATTAGTAAGCATAATAATTATGATTGCAAAAAGTTGTTGGTCTCACTTTACGCAATAATAAACAAATAATAATATTATTAACTATGATTTAGAATATATTAAACTGGTTGTTATTGATCAGCAAGAACCCCATACTGGGTAAAGGCCTCCTCCAAAGATGCCCATTTTGCCCTATCTTGTGCTATTTGGTTCTAGTTTGGGCCGGCACTTTTATATCGCCTTCCCATCGAGTTATTGGTCTTCCCCTGCCTTTTTTCCCATGTAAACCTCTCCACAGGGTTGCTTTTACTGTCCATCTTTGGTCTGTAAGTCTTGCTATGTGACCTGCCCATTTCCATTTGAATTTTTGTGCATAGCTCAAGACTTTACGCAATAAAGATTCAAAATGTCAGAAGTCTGACCTGCCAAATAGGTGCCTGTGTACCTTGGTTACTCCTATGTTCATATCACTAAGCTATCACAAAAAAGTTGAAAAGTGTTAACATTTCAACCACGTATAAAACGTTCGTTTGTATACAATTTGTGAATAAATCATTGTCTCCAGAACAACAAGATAGTGCGTGCTGCTTTGGCAAATTTATTTTTATATTTCACAAATTTTGAATACAAATAGCTTCGTAAGAATATTGTAGACGGGACATATTGCGGCGTGGCTAAAGTGTGACAAAGTTAGGTATAGTTATGAATTGTCTAACTTATGACGATTTTCTCGTCTAATTCTGCCCTCTGAGACCCGTGCCCAGTAATGGCACAGTAAATAGGTTGATGATGATGATGCCGATTTTGGATATCGAGTCCTATCAAGAGGTCAAAGAGCAGACAGAAGATAGAGAACTTGCATTTTTTTCGAAAAAAATGCATCCGCAGAGGACACCCAAAACTCGAATCGGTTTCATGAGATGATAAAAAAGTCACCATCTATTTTTTGACACCAATGTTGGTACCATTCGGGCACTCTTATTTAGTATTATACTAACTAAACAAAACTAGTATGGTCGTAAGCCAAGTTCCCGGCCGAACAGTATTTATTGGATTTACAAAATAAAATGAAAATTTCAGTAGTGCCCGCGCCGCCAGCCTCATCCCACATGAGACATAACCGTAATACCGGCGAATTGTGCATATACAGCAGTACATCTCTGCCTCACCCTTTGGAGAATTCAGGCGTGATGGTCCTCCAAATTATTCTGACAAAACGTGCCAAACAAACTCATGAATTCAGTTACATCAAAATTATCTTCAGAAAGCAAACGGTGATTTAGTTCAACTGTGTAAGCTGATAAAACTGACAATTACCGGCACTTATCGGACAAGAAGTAATTAGGAAAGTACCAACCTGTCTAGAAAGACAAAGAAACTACTCCAATTACTAGATATCTACAGAGAACGTTAGGGCCTAATTTGGTCCACAAAAAATCTATTGGATAAACTTGATGGTCTGACGCAAAATGTTGGGTAATTTCTAGATGAGAAATCAACAAGTATAGCAAGAGTTCTTGCTTATTTAATCTTGTTCTATGTGAAAATAACTCTCTATTTCCGTGCCCACGAGTTCTATGATACATTTTGAAGGTGAAAATTAAGTTACATCTATAAATTTTGAAATAAAGGTTTATTAAATATAAAATGTCTCCTGACAATGAATGCTAACGCAATATGGTATTTTTGTAGTAAGTATTTAGTTAACATCGTTAACTATTTATCTATCTATTCAGTCGATAACACCCACAGCTAAATAAAGGCCTCTTTTCTATTTCGTTAATGTTGCTGATCTTGTGTATCTGATTAATTAGGTACTGAAAAAAAAGCAATTATTTAGGCACATCACTCAAAAAAATTTGTTGTTTTAAAAAGATCGTTCAATTCCAAAATTAAGAATGTGCGCTATATACTACACTACAAGTAAGTACTATAAATGTGCACCTATGTGTGTGAAAATCCAATTAGAACGTAGTTTTCATTAAATAGGAATAAATTCCTGCATCGTATACACAGCAATGTTCGAAAGCTGGTACATTCTATACTGTTCAATGCATTTTGTACTAATTAATAGCTTGAACATTTGATTCGATGTTCACGTTGAACCACAGAATTCAGTGGTGTACTGAATCAAAATCTATTCATGCTTTTTATTTGTTACTGTGCAATGAAATTGATGATTAATTGAAAGACGAGATATATAAAGAGTATAGGTATATATTTACTAATATATTTATGCAAGTGATACATTGCATCACACGTATGTGTATGTGAGAGCGTTATTGCGATGAATCGACCAGATCCCAACCTCTGGGCTGATGCGGGAATAATCAATGATACTTTGCCCAACCTGGAAATCAAAGCTGGGATGTTACGCTCGGCAACAGATTGCGCTTACTTGTCATTAAACCAATGAGGTAGACATTTGACTTTAGTTTCATAATAATAACTTATAAGTAATAATTTTATTTTTAATGAAGGAAAAAATCAGCTGGCGAGCAGGATTCGAACCTGCGTCTTCTGGTTCGGTACACCAGACGCTTTAACCGCTAAGCTATCGCGAGCCTCGCTCGCCTGTCGAAATATTCCTTCACATTCTAAACTTACGTCTTTAAGGTGACGGAAAATGCTTAAAAAATACAAAAAGATAATAATTTTATGGTTCCAAAGAAACAATGCTACACACATTTTGGCACTAGCTTCAACACTAGGATTCCCTGTGTCGTGGAATCTTAAATGATATGTATATTCTAAGATTTTCTTAATAAAATAAACTTTGAAATTGAATCTTAACATATCAGCCTCAAAGTCCAATTAAAATAACAAGTTCTCACAATTATGAGATACAAACACCCAATGGAAGAATAGTGTTGGAAACTAACTAAACTAGTGAGTGAGTTTTACAAAAGCTACCGTAGAAACGTAGAACATTAAATTAAATTGGAGAAACGTAAAAGTTACATAGAACTAATACGTTCTTATTTACTTTGAACTGAAACTAATCAAACTAAGCAAGTTCTTCAGAACTCATTTGCGAGTCTATTATTGATCTAACGGATTTTCATAGTTATTTTTAGTCGTATGTTATTGTGGGACATCATACTATCACGCCTGTATTCCCCAAAGGGTTAGGCAGAGGTGTACTAATGTACACCTACAGTTTGCTGGTATGTTTAGGTCCCATGTAGGTAATAGAGGGCGTGCCTATTGCCATCATATAGCCAGCATATAGCCATCAACCGGGCACAAATTCAGACTCCGAGCTGCTACTGGGAATTACACAGAAAAACCCAACAACACTTTACTCGACCCGGGGATCGAACCCAGGAATTCTAACGTAGCAATTGCACTTGGGACCGCAAGGCCAATGAAGCAGTTATTGTAGGAAGGTACTTTTTATCTCGACGTCTTAATTTATTTACGGTTGGCCCTGCTAAATTGATCGATCGCATCAATTTGACTGCCTCGTTGGCAGGGCCGGATTTAAGAGAGGACAACAGGGGCTACTGCCCCGAGGCTTCCACAAAAGAGGGGCCCCCACAATAGAGACTTCGAAAAAGAAAACCTTTATATTCCAACTAGTAAACACTAGTAAACAACTTATCCTTTGATATATTTTTCCGCTGTTCTACCTTTACCTCTACCTTTGTACAAACATGATTATGATAATTATTGAAAAAATCGAATGGTTTTTTATTTTTTTTATTTGGGTACTAATTGGGGCTCTACTCCTTTGTTACCCCGAGGCCTCCACACCTCTTAATCCGGCCCTGCTCGTTGGTCTAGGGTCCCAAGCGCGACTGCTAGGCAGAGGTCATAATTATAGTCTTATGTTTATTACAAAATTGAAAAGACCACAGTAATAAGGTATGATCTATTCTATCGACGTAAAATATTGACTCTTTAAACGCAAACAATACACATGTTCCATCATAATTGAAATAATTAAATTTTAAGCTGCGTACATATATACAGAGCTTACCGAAAGTTTCTTGGGCCTAAACTAAATACAACTTCTAGTTTTCCCAGCAGAGCCGTGTTAACTTGACGGGATAAAATTTCAGTACCCTGCAAAATCTAGGTCTTAAGTTTTTAATTGCTAGACGTAAAGTTTCATTTGGGAGCTTAAACATGGCTTAACTTGTTGCAAAAGTAAATATGCTTAGCAAAGTAATTTTCAATTTTGAAAAGGATGGGCTAACATCACAAAAGGTTGTGGTCAAAAGTTTTGTGTGATTTCGTATACTCCATAATATAGGTATGAATAATACAATTTCACCTCTTTGTATGTTTGAAGTCTGTCGACAGGTTTAATCTTTATTTTAATGAAGTCAAAAATTGATTCGCGTTCAGGACTCGAACCTGCGTCTTCTGGTTCAGTACACCGCTCGTGGTGAGTTAGCGGTCATAGCGTCTGGTGTATTGAACCAGATGATTCAATAAAATAACTAGTAATCGTAGCATGCTTTTTTTTAAATACATAAAGATAGGTTTAATCTTAATACAATTTGAACGTCATTGTGTTATGTTATGTGTTTTTGTCAACTGTCGCGAAAGCAAAATGATCCCACACAAAAAATAGACGCAACATAAATTCACGAATACAGGCAATTTTCCGCACATCCCATCAACCGTCGCAAAATCAGTCTACACAAAAAACAACGGAAAAATAAATTCGCAAACACGTTTCTATCTCGTCTTGTTTGCACTTAATTAGCAACAATCGTTTCAAGCACTTCATGGCGTGGTTCCATAACGCTGAACCAACTGATACGAGGATTAACGTCCCAGTATGCTGATTGGATGGTTTTGATTCACGCACAAATTCGTGCTAGAGCTGTGCGGGAATAATTATATCGTCTAATTAGAATTGAGCACTCGTTAACACTAATTTGGCTTTGTATGTACTTCTGTGTATTGGCGAAACTAGAAGGAATAAGTGATGCAGACCTCATAGTTTTCTTATATAATTCATTTAATATTCCATACATACATACATAGCTTCACGCCTGTTTCCCATAGGGGTAGGCAGAGACTATAGATTTCCACTTGCTACGATCCTGGCACACCACTTTCGCTTCGTTTATGTTCATTAACCTCTCCATGCGTGTTCGTTATTTAATATTATCGTGTTATTATCGGAGTGTATATTCAATTCAATATTAGTTATAATAATATTATGTTGAATGTAACATGATGCACAGAACACACCATGATGCATTACATGTTACTTGAAAAAGTGTATAGTTGGCTTTATTCTGAACTATATGGGATACAAAAGGCCTAAGCAAAAAAAATGACGCATATAAAATAAAGTTCATTCAACGAAGTCCACTCTACAGAATTTTTATTCTTTAATTCATCCATCGCATCAATAACGAAAGCATTCCCAATAGACAAGCTCACAATAGAGAATGTCATTTTTTTCATAATAATATCCCCGAGAAATGGGCCATTATCTCTTATTTATCGCGTAAACTCGTGAACTGTGTGCGGCTCAACTCTTTTTTACTCAACAATAATTCTTTCGACCTAAATAAAAATGTCAACTTTGTTAGAATTACATGTTTTCCACATTTTCTCCTGAGCTTAATTTGATATACTTATATTCATTATTGTGAGATTACAAGTCTAACCTAAGATTGTCAAACATTTAGGTAAATCGGTAATCGGAACCCAAATTCCGCGCGCAAAAACAGTTAAAACTTGCACTAATCAGATATAATCTTTTTTTTTATGCAATAACATGTGTGTATAAAATCTAAAAAACTCATTGTAACATTTTTATTTCAAAAATCCAAATATACAGCTACTAATGTTAATTTAACATAAAATCCCAACAAAACTTTACTCGTTTTAGGAATCAAACACAGGAATATTCAGTAACAATGACTGAAACTATTTGTTAATACCATAAACATAAAGGATCACCTATTATTGATATTGTCAAAATATAACATAAACCTCAATACAATTATTTTTATCCTCAACACTTTGGATAATCGGTTTGTAAAACTTTCAAAAATATTTTTTATCAACCTTACACTCGTAGATTTAAATCCTTTGACATCCAAAAATCGTTTGTGTATGTTATGGGACAAATTTCAATATGCATCAATTTGTTATTCAATCCCATTTTCATCACAAAAAAATATAAAAAAGGTGCACGCATTTTATTCAGCACATTTTAATATTGAAGAGAAAAAAACTGCCTAGAACCCATTTAATTATTAAATGACGAGATTTTAATTACAAATGTGTTCACAATAATCCGGCTCCTTGTCTAACGTTCCGTTTTCAGGGCAAACCACAAAAATTATTGACAAAGAAGGTAGGCAAACAGACCGTGAACCGACGCATTAACAGACTGTTTAAAGAAAAAAGTTGTTTGCGTCCATTGTTATAGAAGATTTCCGTCCAAATATAAAAATGTTGCATCAGAAAAAACTTGAAAAGCATTCTCAGCGCAAAAACTTTGAGATTTTAAGCTTACTCGAACTTGAAAGTTAGGCAAATGACACCGCGGGGACAGAAATATTTTGCAATTTTCTCACAGACCGAGATGGGATGCTTTCTTAAAGTTTTTCCAAAAGGAAGTTGGCCCGAAACGAGTAGCGTTCCGTCGCCGCCGCCGCTTCATAGCTCAAACAAGACAATAGATACCAGAATAGTTGAAATGTTAACTTTTGTTCTTGTCGTTGACAACCAGACTTTTCAGGCTGGAATTTTCATTTTCTTAAGGCCTAGGACTTTCCACGGTAAAGCAGTGTCGATAACTAACTTCCGCAATAGTTTATTTACCGAAGTTAGTTATAGATTTGGGCACTTATTTTAGTTTGAATTCGGATTTCTTTACCATCCACTGAATTTTCCTCAGCCATTTTGAGGTTAGCTTAACCAGATGGGTTGTTAAATATTAATATTTTATATTTATATATATAATAAAAACGTCATCGAACACGTCACGCGTCCCGAAAGACAAAACACGCAATGACAACCGACGCATAATTTTAATCAACAACTCAAAAGTCCGGTCACACTTGCGGCAATAGCAACATGCGCCGTATGGCTTGTTCGGGAAATGAAAATCACCGGCGCACATCCTTGCGTCGGTGCGATGCTAAATTGGAAAAGCAACACCTGTGCCGATCGTGTTTCCCAACACTTCCCCTTCATAGGTTTTATTGACGTTTCCAACTTAGGTTTTAAAGTGACGTACTTTGTAGCTGTTTGTGATTGACAGAGCAGTAACAACAAATAACAGAATGCTTTTTACTGATGTAACCTGGACTTTAGGTACATATTTAGTTCCATTGCCGGGTCGAACAGTTTTATTGGGTTTCTCTATGAAATCCCAGTTTAGAAGCTCAGAGTCTGACTTTAGGTTCGCCTCCTTTTCCATGGAACCTAAGCTGTGAATTGTGAGTGTAAGTACGTCTCTGCTTAACCCTTCGGGGAATACAGGCGTGATGGTATGTCGTCAGTAATATTTCATAAATGAAATTCTATTTTAAGAACTCGTACATAATATTTGTTCAGGAAATACCCAATATATCTTCTAGTGGTAGAGGGCACATGTGCCGTATGGTATTATCGAGCGGGTTGAATTCAACGCACTTTCAGAGTTCAGAATTAATTAATCCGGATTTAGCCTTCCCTCACGGCAACATGAGATAAAATGAAGCAGTATCTACATACGTGTAGCGTGTAAGCTTCAATGAATTTTCAACCTTATCCGTATAATGTTCTTGGACAACGTATGTCCAAGAACATTCTGGACATACACGAATTCTGTAGATTGAAAAACGGGTTGTTTTTTAAAGTATCGTCTGTCTATACATGAAAACTCTTTGACGGAGGAAGTTGTTTCATGTAGTTTTTTTTGCTACGTTTCTTTAACATCTACTGCCTGTGTTTATAACACATGTATTTAATAAAGAACTCCTAATTTTCTAAGTCTTCAATTTCCTAGTTAGAAAATGTAAATGTCACGATCAAAACGATTAAAAAAAATGTACACTTCATTAATAAACAATACTGAACCTAGTTATGTTGCCACATTTTTGCAATACCTTTCACATCCATACATATTTAAATATTAACCTTAATCCTCAGGATCTAGTTTTACAATCCAATACGCATCCTTTTCCCTTAATAAATTATTAAAATTATTTAAATATTAACCTTAGTCACCTACTGATTACAAAGTTGCTATCTAGAGTAATAAAATATTTCCTAGAGAAGTAATAAATTAATCTTATCGTTGCATATTAGTAACGCTTTAGTTACGCATGGTTGACTTTTACGATGTATTTTACGACTTAGATTCTGCGAACTAAGTTAAGAGACAGAACCTCCCCTCTCGGCGCACAAACACTTTTCTAATATAAAAGCCCTTGCATCATGGAACAACATCATTCCTAGTAGCGCCGTCAATTAGTCTACAGTACTTGTAACTAGTATAAGTTGAAAGTTCAATATAAGGTTGCAACCATAAGTGAAGTCTATAATTATTCCGTGAAATCCTTCACCCGTTAGACCACGACAATTTAACTGGCGCAGTCGGTAGGATATTTCGCGTTGATTGCTGGTAACGCGTTCTCGCGATAAGAACAGCCGTTCTTGTGAAGAATTCGTCGGTATACAAAGTTCCCGTGAAGACCGCTACCATATCAGCAACCATCTTCGAGTCTGCGAGCGTGAGTTTCCACATAGACGAACTCCACATCGGGACCGGAGGACTTCTCAACGCACATCAGTTCCGGTAACGTAGAAATCTGACATTGGCACCTAGGAATCGGTAGGAGACACTTAAATCTCCTTCCTTAAAAATCTTCATGCACAACCCCAATCACCCAGAGCGTGATTGTGTTCAACAAAGGGCACTCTTAAGATCACTTATTCTTCTGGCACGAGATTTACAAGAGACCATTCAACGACTTATTGCACATTATAATTACATTTTGTATGTTTGTGAAATCCATCATAAAAGGTGAGCACTTGTGAATCAGTGAAAGTGAACTAATTATTGTTGTGTCATTATTTTTATTGTATTTGTGTAATTATTGCCTGAGTTGGTGACAGACTTCAAGTCACTCGGATATACTTATATAAATATCTGTAGAAATTTTATTTGATTGATTATTATATTATTGCCTGAGTTGGTGACAGACTTCAAGTCACTCGGATATATAGAAATATCTGTAGAAATTGTTAAATAAGTTGGTAAGCAGACTTAAAGCTACCCAGAATAATTCTGTATTTTAATTTTGATAAGTTGGTGGCACCCTTAAAGTCACTCAGATCCAAGTATCTGTTATTTATTAATAGGTTGGTGATAGACCAAAAGTCACCCAGATTATAAATATCTGTAATTTAAAAGGTTTCTGACATACCTTATAAAGTCATTGTGTGAATTGTGTGAAAATTGTATTGTGTTGAAATTATCTTGTAACGGGTAATCAAATTGTGGTAAATAATCCTAAAAGTAGGAAGAGAAAAATGTCTCAGCCACTTAAAAATATTGAAATAATTCCCTCCGATGTAATTAAAATCATTCCATTGTTTGATGGAAATTCAAGGCAAAAGGGCCTATTTTTAAGAAAGTGTGATTACGTTACTTCATTATTTAAAGGTAAAAAGGATCAGGAAGAATATAATCTTCAAATAATTACCAGTCGTCTCACAGGTGAGGCCGCTAATTTGATAAGTGAACGGGAAGATATAAAAACTCTTGAAGATTTTAAGAAAATCATTAATCAACATTTTGGAGATCCGCGCAGTGAGGAATGCATAGCGATAAAACTTGAGACAGCTAGGATTAAACCAAATGAGCGTTATTTACAATTTTGTCATAGATTACAATCCATAAGAAGTAATCTTTTTGCAAAAATTAATAAAATCGATAACGAAGGCATACGCGAAAATAAAATGTTAATTTTTAATAAAACTGCCCTTAACGTTTTCATGTATAATTTATCTGAAGATATGGCTAGATTAGTGAGGCTACATAATGTAGAAACTCTAGAAGAAGCTTTGGAAATAGTTTTAGAGGAAGAGAATTTCCAATATCAATATAAATTGAAGCATAAAACGAATACGCAAAATTTAAACTTTAATAAAAGAAATCAACATTCTAACTCTAATTCTAATTCCAACTTTAGGAATTCTAACTTTAATAATCGCATCAATTTTAGACCTAACGTACAACCTAATAATCTACCTCAAAATAACAACTTTAATTCATGTAATCGAAACGACCAAAATCGTCAGCAAAATAATTCAAGGCCAATAAACTCGAATCAACGACCTAATTTTAATAATCATATGTCGCGTTATAATAACAACAATACTACGTCATCGCGACCTCAGAATGAAACACGTCCCTTGAACTTAAACTTTTACGACTCTAACAGTAGCCGCGTTAATAATGACTCACAGGTACATACGCAAACAAATGACGATTACATTAACATGGATAGGTCAAATGCGACAAATTTTCGCCTAGAGGCCTCAACTTCGTCTGCACACATCTGATTTCGCCGGCAGAGTTACCATTTATATTTGTACCCGATATATATGCTAAAATTATGATAGATACAGGAAGTACACGATCATTCTTAAGTACCAGATTAGTAGAAAAATATTTCTCCAAAAATAAAGTTGCTGAATTATTCGAAGTAGTCAGTACTCATAATGCTACAACGCATAATGGCGCAGTCATAATAAATTTATTTAACATCTTTAATATTGATAAGAAATGCAAGTTTTATATATTTGATTTAGGAGATAGTTACGATGGTTTAATTGGCGATGATATTCTATTTGAATTAAAAGCGATTATTAATTTAGATAAAGCACAATTAATAACCGAAAACGCTGTCATACCTATTCATTTCCAACGTCAATTGAATAATTTTCAAACAGTTATTATTGAGTTGTCGCCTAGAAGCGAAACGAAAGTAAAAATACCAACCGACCTTTTTAACGGTCAGGGAGTTATCGAATACCAAGAATTTGTAGCAGGCGTAAGAATGCCTAGTGCTCTCGTACAATGTAACAAAGGTTACGCGCATACGGTTATACAAAACGCTACCGAGCATAATTTTACTTTTACAATAACGGCACCTTTCAGAATTATACGGTGTGAAAACGGTAACAACTGTTGCGTAATAAATCATTTAACGTTGAATAGTGACTTAGATAATCTTTTGGAAAATAATCTTGCGGAAAAGCTTAGATTGGATCATATGAATGACGAGGAAAAATCTAAAATTTATAACTTATGTTTAGAGTACAAAGATATATTTTATTGCGAAGCAATACCACTTTCCTTTACTAACGAAGTCAAACATTGCATTCGTACGTATAATAATGACCCGATTTATGTTAAAGCGTATAGACAACCCCCTTCGCAAAATGAGGAAATTAAAAGACAAGTTTCGCAGCTAATGAAAGATAATATTATTCAGCCCAGCTTTTCACCTTGGAGCGCCCCAGTACATTTAGTACCAAAGAAATTAGACGCTTCAGGAGAACAAAAATTTAGAATGGTAGTTGATTACCGAAAATTAAATGAAATCACTTGCGATGATAAATACCCCTTACCGAATATAGCTGATCTATTCGACAAACTAGGTGATAGTTCATATTTTACGACCCTAGATTTAGCTAGTGGCTACCACCAAATCGAAGTAAATGAAGCAGACCGTCCCAAAACTGCGTTCAATACTCAGTACGGACACTATGAATTTTTAAGAATGCCATTCGGTTTAAAAACAGCTCCAGCTACTTTTCAGCGGGCAATGGACAATATTTTGAGAGGTTTACAAGGAATTCACTGTCTTGTATACTTGGATGACGTCATAATATTTTCTAAAACATTAGACGAACACATTATTAAATTAAAATTAATTTTCCAAACATTAAAAAAATCTAACTTGAAGGTTCAGCTCGACAAATCCGAGTTCTTAAGGAAAGAAGTATTATATTTAGGTCATACCATCACAAAAGATGGATTAAAACCTAACGAAGATAAAATAAAAGCCGTATTAAAATATCCCTTACCTAAATCAATCAAAGAAGTAAGATCATTTTTAGGACTTATAGGATATTACCGAAAGTTTATCAAAGACTTTGCGAAAATAACCAAACCATTCACATTAATACTTAAAAAGAATAAAAAGTTTGAAATTTCGAAAGAATTCATGGAGGCATTTGAACTTTGCAAGGAATTATTAGTAAACGCACCATTATTACAGTTTCCCGACTTTAATAAAACATTTTTATTAACAACTGATGCTTCTGAAATCGCATTAGGAGCAGTATTGTCCCAAGGAAGTATAGGAAGCGATAAACCAATTGCTTACGCAAGCCGTACGTTAAACGACGCTGAGAAACGGTACAGCGCGATAGAAAGGGAATTGTTAGCAGTACTATGGGCTGTAAAACATTTCAGACCATACCTGTATGGAAAGAAATTTCTTATCTATACGGATCATAGACCACTAACTTGGTTATATTCACTTACTGAGCCTAATAGTAAACTAACACGATGGAGATTAAGATTACAAGAATATGATTTTGAAGTTATTTATAGAAGCGGAAAACAAAATACAAACGCTGACGCATTGTCAAGAATTAAACTCAATATGTAGTTAAATTGTCGTGGTCTAACGGGTGAAGGATTTCACGGAATAATTATAGACTTCACTTATGGTTGCAACCTTATATTGAACTTTCAACTTATACTAGTTACAAGTACTGTAGACTAATTGACGGCGCTACTAGGAATGATGTTGTTCCATGATGCAAGGGCTTTTATATTAGAAAAGTGTTTGTGCGCCGAGAGGGGAGGTTCTGTTATCTTAACTTAGTTCGCAGAATCTAAGTCGTAAAATACATCGTAAAAGTCAACCATGCGTAACTAAAGCGTTACTAATATGCAACGATAAGATTAATTTATTACTTCTCTAGGAAATATTTTATTACTCTAGATAGCAACTTTGTAATCAGTAGGTGACTAAGGTTATTATTTAAATAATTTTAATAATTTATTAAGGGAAAAGGATGCGTATTGGATTGTAAAACTAGATCCTGAGGATTAAGGTTAATATTTAAATATGTATGGATGTGAAAGGTATTGCAAAAATGTGGCAACATAACTCCTCCCTTCTTAGATTGAAATATACTGAAGGTAGATTTCAATGAATAAAGATGATCATTCCTACTAACGTGTGGTTTCTTTTCATACAATCATTAACTATTACTATATGTAATTAGATTAAGTAGATCTAAAACATGAATATAATACTATAATTATAATACTACCCGTATAACCCAATAATTATAATCTAATACTATAGTTATAATCATAATCGATGAATAATAATTAAAATGAACACATGAATTTAAGAAACACTATAAATACCTTAAACATTATTACATTACTATACCTTATATTATGCAGGATCCTTACGATAACATAATTAATTATTAAATGTAACATGACATTTATGATATAAATTTAACATTAATTAATAAACTTGTGATTACATTAATTCATTTATCTCATTATTAAATTAGAAATAAATAGTTGTCAAATAATTATTATGACACTTGAATTTTATATTTTATCAATGCGTTATCAGTAGAGGAAATGCGTTCGCGATTAGTTTATACACTTGGTCTTTTAATATTCCTAACAGGTACGGTAGTAATCCTATTCCTTACTTGAATTGGTGCTATGTTACGTTCTACGTTTCCTGTAACTAAAGCCTTTTCATATCGCGGTTTATCCTTACCACGCCTTTTGTTAACTAATTTGGCAAAAATCTGATCACCTTCGTTAATTTTAGGGTTTTCCCCGGGCTTTTGCCTATTTATTTTATCATTAATTATTTTCTGGGTTAGATATTCATATAAAAATGAGGTTCTATGTGCATGTTCTCTTAATAGTTGCTGCATATAAGCATGCTCAAAATTCACATCGAAAATACTTGTGGCATTGGTATGTCCAAAAACTACTTCGAATGGTGTTAAATTGATAGCTGAATGAATTGTATTATTGTATGCCATTATTGCATATGTCATTACGGATGCAGCATCTGTAAGTTTGTGTTGGTATTTTGCTATTCTATAGATTTCTGTTATTGTAGAGTGGAATCTTTCCACAATACCCATGGAATTTGGATTGTTAGGTGTACCAATATGTAAATCTATTTTATAAAACGATAATGTTTCTTTCATTAGATTATTGTTGAATTCTGTTCCTGGATCACAATTTATTTTATTAGGAACACCGTAATAAGAGAAATATTTTATTAATGCTCTTACTATTTCTGGAGTTGATTTATTTTTAATTTCGAGGGACTGTCCTAATTTTGAAAACGAATCTACAATAGTTAGAAAAGACGTTCCTTCAATGGAGAATATATCTATAAATACCTCCTGAAAGGGCTTGTTACTGGTTTGGGTTAATTGTAATTGCGGTTTTAAGGGATTTCTATCGTATTTCATAGTTTTACATAAATCACAGGCATTTATTACTGCGGATATGGTTTGTTCCATATTTGGCCAAAAGTAACTTCTTTTTATTCTATTATAAGTTTCTTTAATACCACGATGACATGTTTTTCCTTCGTGATATGCTAATACTATGCATTGTTGCTCGTCTTCATCTTCGACATAAATAACTCTTTCTGTGCATTCAGTTATGCTTATAGGGTTTTCTTTAAATAATTCTGATATTGTATTATTGAACAATGGTCTTTGTAATTTATTGTCGTAATAAATGTAGTATTTCTTTCCGTGTTCTAATTTATCTTTTAAAAATTCTTTAATGTATTTTTCGTCATTTAAAGGTAATCTAACTTCTAATATAGTTTGCCTATTCCTAGAACGATCGGTTATCTCTAATTTATCTTTGAGCCAATTTATTATAATTAATTGGTTTGGCTTTGAATCTATAGCTTCCTCAATAATTGGGATATCATTATTTTCATTATTATCATCATTATCATTTTGACCTTCGCTGCTTTGGCTGGAGGTTTCAGATGCTGTTAATGTGATTTGTGAATCATAAGCGTTTTGATTTTCCCCGATTTGAGCTAAGTCTGTAGGTAATGACGAAGCTGTTGGAGAATTTAAGGCTCGATCTATTGTTGTTGGATTATCAGAATCGACTAACATATTGAGTTTAATTCTTGACAATGCGTCAGCGTTTGTATTTTGTTTTCCGCTTCTATAAATAACTTCAAAATCATATTCTTGTAATCTTAATCTCCATCGTGTTAGTTTACTATTAGGCTCAGTAAGTGAATATAACCAAGTTAGTGGTCTATGATCCGTATAGATAAGAAATTTCTTTCCATACAGGTATGGTCTGAAATGTTTTACAGCCCATAGTACTGCTAACAATTCCCTTTCTATCGCGCTGTACCGTTTCTCAGCGTCGTTTAACGTACGGCTTGCGTAAGCAATTGGTTTATCGCTTCCTATACTTCCTTGGGACAATACTGCTCCTAATGCGATTTCAGAAGCATCAGTTGTTAATAAAAATGTTTTATTAAAGTCGGGAAACTGTAATAATGGTGCGTTTACTAATAATTCCTTGCAAAGTTCAAATGCCTCCATGAATTCTTTCGAAATTTCAAACTTTTTATTCTTTTTAAGTATTAATGTGAATGGTTTGGTTATTTTCGCAAAGTCTTTGATAAACTTTCGGTAATATCCTATAAGTCCTAAAAATGATCTTACTTCTTTGATTGATTTAGGTAAGGGATATTTTAATACGGCTTTTATTTTATCTTCGTTAGGTTTTAATCCATCTTTTGTGATGGTATGACCTAAATATAATACTTCTTTCCTTAAGAACTCGGATTTGTCGAGCTGAACCTTCAAGTTAGATTTTTTTAATGTTTGGAAAATTAATTTTAATTTAATAATGTGTTCGTCTAATGTTTTAGAAAATATTATGACGTCATCCAAGTATACAAGACAGTGAATTCCTTGTAAACCTCTCAAAATATTGTCCATTGCCCGCTGAAAAGTAGCTGGAGCTGTTTTTAAACCGAATGGCATTCTTAAAAATTCATAGTGTCCGTACTGAGTATTGAACGCAGTTTTGGGACGGTCTGCTTCATTTACTTCGATTTGGTGGTAGCCACTAGCTAAATCTAGGGTCGTAAAATATGAACTATCACCTAGTTTGTCGAATAGATCAGCTATATTCGGTAAGGGGTATTTATCATCGCAAGTGATTTCATTTAATTTTCGGTAATCAACTACCATTCTAAATTTTTGTTCTCCTGAAGCGTCTAATTTCTTTGGTACTAAATGTACTGGGGCGCTCCAAGGTGAAAAGCTGGGCTGAATAATATTATCTTTCATTAGCTGCGAAACTTGTCTTTTAATTTCCTCATTTTGCGAAGGGGGTTGTCTATACGCTTTAACATAAATCGGGTCATTATTATACGTACGAATGCAATGTTTGACTTCGTTAGTAAAGGAAAGTGGTATTGCTTCGCAATAAAATATATCTTTGTACTCTAAACATAAGTTATAAATTTTAGATTTTTCCTCGTCATTCATATGATCCAATCTAAGCTTTTCCGCAAGATTATTTTCCAAAAGATTATCTAAGTCACTATTCAACGTTAAATGATTTATTACGCAACAGTTGTTACCGTTTTCACACCGTATAATTCTGAAAGGTGCCGTTATTGTAAAAGTAAAATTATGCTCGGTAGCGTTTTGTATAACCGTATGCGCGTAACCTTTGTTACATTGTACGAGAGCACTAGGCATTCTTACGCCTGCTACAAATTCTTGGTATTCGATAACTCCCTGACCGTTAAAAAGGTCGGTTGGTATTTTTACTTTCGTTTCGCTTCTAGGCGACAACTCAATAATAACTGTTTGAAAATTATTCAATTGACGTTGGAAATGAATAGGTATGACAGCGTTTTCGGTTATTAATTGTGCTTTATCTAAATTAATAATCGCTTTTAATTCAAATAGAATATCATCGCCAATTAAACCATCGTAACTATCTCCTAAATCAAATATATAAAACTTGCATTTCTTATCAATATTAAAGATGTTAAATAAATTTATTATGACTGCGCCATTATGCGTTGTAGCATTATGAGTACTGACTACTTCGAATAATTCAGCAACTTTATTTTTGGAGAAATATTTTTCTACTAATCTGGTACTTAAGAATGATCGTGTACTTCCTGTATCTATCATAATTTTAGCATATATATCGGGTACAAATATAAATGGTAACTCTGCCGGCGAAATCAGATGTGTGCAGACGAAGTTGAGGCCTCTAGGCGAAAATTTGTCGCATTTGACCTATCCATGTTAATGTAATCGTCATTTGTTTGCGTATGTACCTGTGAGTCATTATTAACGCGGCTACTGTTAGAGTCGTAAAAGTTTAAGTTCAAGGGACGTGTTTCATTCTGAGGTCGCGATGACGTAGTATTGTTGTTATTATAACGCGACATATGATTATTAAAATTAGGTCGTTGATTCGAGTTTATTGGCCTTGAATTATTTTGCTGACGATTTTGGTCGTTTCGATTACATGAATTAAAGTTGTTATTTTGAGGTAGATTATTAGGTTGTACGTTAGGTCTAAAATTGATGCGATTATTAAAGTTAGAATTCCTAAAGTTGGAATTAGAATTAGAGTTAGAATGTTGATTTCTTTTATTAAAGTTTAAATTTTGCGTATTCGTTTTATGCTTCAATTTATATTGATATTGGAAATTCTCTTCCTCTAAAACTATTTCCAAAGCTTCTTCTAGAGTTTCTACATTATGTAGCCTCACTAATCTAGCCATATCTTCAGATAAATTATACATGAAAACGTTAAGGGCAGTTTTATTAAAAATTAACATTTTATTTTCGCGTATGCCTTCGTTATCGATTTTATTAATTTTTGCAAAAAGATTACTTCTTATGGATTGTAATCTATGACAAAATTGTAAATAACGCTCATTTGGTTTAATCCTAGCTGTCTCAAGTTTTATCGCTATGCATTCCTCACTGCGCGGATCTCCAAAATGTTGATTAATGATTTTCTTAAAATCTTCAAGAGTTTTTATATCTTCCCGTTCACTTATCAAATTAGCGGCCTCACCTGTGAGACGACTGGTAATTATTTGAAGATTATATTCTTCCTGATCCTTTTTACCTTTAAATAATGAAGTAACGTAATCACACTTTCTTAAAAATAGGCCCTTTTGCCTTGAATTTCCATCAAACAATGGAATGATTTTAATTACATCGGAGGGAATTATTTCAATATTTTTAAGTGGCTGAGACATTTTTCTCTTCCTACTTTTAGGATTATTTACCACAATTTGATTACCCGTTACAAGATAATTTCAACACAATACAATTTTCACACAATTCACACAATGACTTTATAAGGTATGTCAGAAACCTTTTAAATTACAGATATTTATAATCTGGGTGACTTTTGGTCTATCACCAACCTATTAATAAATAACAGATACTTGGATCTGAGTGACTTTAAGGGTGCCACCAACTTATCAAAATTAAAATACAGAATTATTCTGGGTAGCTTTAAGTCTGCTTACCAACTTATTTAACAATTTCTACAGATATTTCTATATATCCGAGTGACTTGAAGTCTGTCACCAACTCAGGCAATAATATAATAATCAATCAAATAAAATTTCTACAGATATTTATATAAGTATATCCGAGTGACTTGAAGTCTGTCACCAACTCAGGCAATAATTACACAAATACAATAAAAATAATGACACAACAATAATTAGTTCACTTTCACTGATTCACAAGTGCTCACCTTTTATGATGGATTTCACAAACATACAAAATGTAATTATAATGTGCAATAAGTCGTTGAATGGTCTCTTGTAAATCTCGTGCCAGAAGAATAAGTGATCTTAAGAGTGCCCTTTGTTGAACACAATCACGCTCTGGGTGATTGGGGTTGTGCATGAAGATTTTTAAGGAAGGAGATTTAAGTGTCTCCTACCGATTCCTAGGTGCCAATGTCAGATTTCTACGTTACCGGAACTGATGTGCGTTGAGAAGTCCTCCGGTCCCGATGTGGAGTTCGTCTATGTGGAAACTCACGCTCGCAGACTCGAAGATGGTTGCTGATATGGTAGCGGTCTTCACGGGAACTTTGTATACCGACGAATTCTTCACAAGAACGGCTGTTCTTATCGCGAGAACGCGTTACCAGCAATCAACGCGAAATATCCTACCGACTGCGCCAGTTAAATTGTCGTGGTCTAACGGGTGAAGGATTTCACGGAATAATTATAGACTTCACTTATGGTTGCAACCTTATATTGAACTTTCAACTTATACTAGTTACAAGTACTGTAGACTAATTGACGGCGCTACTAGGAATGATGTTGTTCCATGATGCAAGGGCTTTTATATTAGAAAAGTGTTTGTGCGCCGAGAGGGGAGGTTCTGTTATCTTAACTTAGTTCGCAGAATCTAAGTCGTAAAATACATCGTAAAAGTCAACCATGCGTAACTAAAGCGTTACTAATATGCAACGATAAGATTAATTTATTACTTCTCTAGGAAATATTTTATTACTCTAGATAGCAACTTTGTAATCAGTAGGTGACTAAGGTTATTATTTAAATAATTTTAATAATTTATTAAGGGAAAAGGATGCGTATTGGATTGTAAAACTAGATCCTGAGGATTAAGGTTAATATTTAAATATGTATGGATGTGAAAGGTATTGCAAAAATGTGGCAACATAACTATGTTAGTCGATTCTGATAATCCAACAACAATAGATCGAGCCTTAAATTCTCCAACAGCTTCGTCATTACCTACAGACTTAGCTCAAATCGGGGAAAATCAAAACGCTTATGATTCACAAATCACATTAACAGCATCTGAAACCTCCAGCCAAAGCAGCGAAGGTCAAAATGATAATGATGATAATAATGAAAATAATGATATCCCAATTATTGAGGAAGCTATAGATTCAAAGCCAAACCAATTAATTATAATAAATTGGCTCAAAGATAAATTAGAGATAACCGATCGTTCTAGGAATAGGCAAACTATATTAGAAGTTAGATTACCTTTAAATGACGAAAAATACATTAAAGAATTTTTAAAAGATAAATTAGAACACGGAAAGAAATACTACATTTATTACGACAATAAATTACAAAGACCATTGTTCAATAATACAATATCAGAATTATTTAAAGAAAACCCTATAAGCATAACTGAATGCACAGAAAGAGTTATTTATGTCGAAGATGAAGACGAGCAACAATGCATAGTATTAGCATATCACGAAGGAAAAACATGTCATCGTGGTATTAAAGAAACTTATAATAGAATAAAAAGAAGTTACTTTTGGTCAAATATGGAACAAACCATATCCGCAGTAATAAATGCCTGTGATTTATGTAAAACTATGAAATACGATAGAAATCCCTTAAAACCGCAATTACAATTAACCCAAACCAGTAACAAGCCCTTTCAGGAGGTATTTATAGATATATTCTCCATTGAAGGAACGTCTTTTCTAACTATTGTAGATTCGTTTTCAAAATTAGGACAGTCCCTCGAAATTAAAAATAAATCAACTCCAGAAATAGTAAGAGCATTAATAAAATATTTCTCTTATTACGGTGTTCCTAATAAAATAAATTGTGATCCAGGAACAGAATTCAACAATAATCTAATGAAAGAAACATTATCGTTTTATAAAATAGATTTACATATTGGTACACCTAACAATCCAAATTCCATGGGTATTGTGGAAAGATTCCACTCTACAATAACAGAAATCTATAGAATAGCAAAATACCAACACAAACTTACAGATGCTGCATCCGTAATGACATATGCAATAATGGCATACAATAATACAATTCATTCAGCTATCAATTTAACACCATTCGAAGTAGTTTTTGGACATACCAATGCCACAAGTATTTTCGATGTGAATTTTGAGCATGCTTATATGCAGCAACTATTAAGAGAACATGCACATAGAACCTCATTTTTATATGAATATCTAACCCAGAAAATAATTAATGATAAAATAAATAGGCAAAAGCCCGGGGAAAACCCTAAAATTAACGAAGGTGATCAGATTTTTGCCAAATTAGTTAACAAAAGGCGTGGTAAGGATAAACCGCGATATGAAAAGGCTTTAGTTACAGGAAACGTAGAACGTAACATAGCACCAATTCAAGTAAGGAATAGGATTACTACCGTACCTGTTAGGAATATTAAAAGACCAAGTGTATAAACTAATCGCGAACGCATTTCCTCTACTGATAACGCATTGATAAAATATAAAATCCAAGTGTCATAATAATTATTTGACAACTATTTATTTCTAATTTAATAATGAGATAAATGAATTAATGTAATCACAAGTTTATTAATTAATGTTAAATTTATATCATAAATGTCATGTTACATTTAATAATTAATTATGTTATCGTAAGGATCCTGCATAATATAAGGTATAGTAATGTAATAATGTTTAAGGTATTTATAGTGTTTCTTAAATTCATGTGTTCATTTTAATTATTATTCATCGATTATGATTATAACTATAGTATTAGATTATAATTATTGGGTTATACGGGTAGTATTATAATTATAGTATTATATTCATGTTTTAGATCTACTTAATCTAATTACATATAGTAATAGTTAATGATTGTATGAAAAGAAACCACACGTTAGTAGGAATGATCATCTTTATTCATTGAAATCTACCTTCAGTATATTTCAATCTAAGAAGGGAGGAGTTATGTTGCCACATTTTTGCAATACCTTTCACATCCATACATATTTAAATATTAACCTTAATCCTCAGGATCTAGTTTTACAATCCAATACGCATCCTTTTCCCTTAATAAATTATTAAAATTATTTAAATATTAACCTTAGTCACCTACTGATTACAAAGTTGCTATCTAGAGTAATAAAATATTTCCTAGAGAAGTAATAAATTAATCTTATCGTTGCATATTAGTAACGCTTTAGTTACGCATGGTTGACTTTTACGATGTATTTTACGACTTAGATTCTGCGAACTAAGTTAAGATAACAGAACCTCCCCTCTCGGCGCACAAACACTTTTCTAATATAAAAGCCCTTGCATCATGGAACAACATCATTCCTAGTAGCGCCGTCAATTAGTCTACAGTACTTGTAACTAGTATAAGTTGAAAGTTCAATATAAGGTTGCAACCATAAGTGAAGTCTATAATTATTCCGTGAAATCCTTCACCCGTTAGACCACGACAATTTAACTACATATTGAGTTTAATTCTTGACAATGCGTCAGCGTTTGTATTTTGTTTTCCGCTTCTATAAATAACTTCAAAATCATATTCTTGTAATCTTAATCTCCATCGTGTTAGTTTACTATTAGGCTCAGTAAGTGAATATAACCAAGTTAGTGGTCTATGATCCGTATAGATAAGAAATTTCTTTCCATACAGGTATGGTCTGAAATGTTTTACAGCCCATAGTACTGCTAACAATTCCCTTTCTATCGCGCTGTACCGTTTCTCAGCGTCGTTTAACGTACGGCTTGCGTAAGCAATTGGTTTATCGCTTCCTATACTTCCTTGGGACAATACTGCTCCTAATGCGATTTCAGAAGCATCAGTTGTTAATAAAAATGTTTTATTAAAGTCGGGAAACTGTAATAATGGTGCGTTTACTAATAATTCCTTGCAAAGTTCAAATGCCTCCATGAATTCTTTCGAAATTTCAAACTTTTTATTCTTTTTAAGTATTAATGTGAATGGTTTGGTTATTTTCGCAAAGTCTTTGATAAACTTTCGGTAATATCCTATAAGTCCTAAAAATGATCTTACTTCTTTGATTGATTTAGGTAAGGGATATTTTAATACGGCTTTTATTTTATCTTCGTTAGGTTTTAATCCATCTTTTGTGATGGTATGACCTAAATATAATACTTCTTTCCTTAAGAACTCGGATTTGTCGAGCTGAACCTTCAAGTTAGATTTTTTTAATGTTTGGAAAATTAATTTTAATTTAATAATGTGTTCGTCTAATGTTTTAGAAAATATTATGACGTCATCCAAGTATACAAGACAGTGAATTCCTTGTAAACCTCTCAAAATATTGTCCATTGCCCGCTGAAAAGTAGCTGGAGCTGTTTTTAAACCGAATGGCATTCTTAAAAATTCATAGTGTCCGTACTGAGTATTGAACGCAGTTTTGGGACGGTCTGCTTCATTTACTTCGATTTGGTGGTAGCCACTAGCTAAATCTAGGGTCGTAAAATATGAACTATCACCTAGTTTGTCGAATAGATCAGCTATATTCGGTAAGGGGTATTTATCATCGCAAGTGATTTCATTTAATTTTCGGTAATCAACTACCATTCTAAATTTTTGTTCTCCTGAAGCGTCTAATTTCTTTGGTACTAAATGTACTGGGGCGCTCCAAGGTGAAAAGCTGGGCTGAATAATATTATCTTTCATTAGCTGCGAAACTTGTCTTTTAATTTCCTCATTTTGCGAAGGGGGTTGTCTATACGCTTTAACATAAATCGGGTCATTATTATACGTACGAATGCAATGTTTGACTTCGTTAGTAAAGGAAAGTGGTATTGCTTCGCAATAAAATATATCTTTGTACTCTAAACATAAGTTATAAATTTTAGATTTTTCCTCGTCATTCATATGATCCAATCTAAGCTTTTCCGCAAGATTATTTTCCAAAAGATTATCTAAGTCACTATTCAACGTTAAATGATTTATTACGCAACAGTTGTTACCGTTTTCACACCGTATAATTCTGAAAGGTGCCGTTATTGTAAAAGTAAAATTATGCTCGGTAGCGTTTTGTATAACCGTATGCGCGTAACCTTTGTTACATTGTACGAGAGCACTAGGCATTCTTACGCCTGCTACAAATTCTTGGTATTCGATAACTCCCTGACCGTTAAAAAGGTCGGTTGGTATTTTTACTTTCGTTTCGCTTCTAGGCGACAACTCAATAATAACTGTTTGAAAATTATTCAATTGACGTTGGAAATGAATAGGTATGACAGCGTTTTCGGTTATTAATTGTGCTTTATCTAAATTAATAATCGCTTTTAATTCAAATAGAATATCATCGCCAATTAAACCATCGTAACTATCTCCTAAATCAAATATATAAAACTTGCATTTCTTATCAATATTAAAGATGTTAAATAAATTTATTATGACTGCGCCATTATGCGTTGTAGCATTATGAGTACTGACTACTTCGAATAATTCAGCAACTTTATTTTTGGAGAAATATTTTTCTACTAATCTGGTACTTAAGAATGATCGTGTACTTCCTGTATCTATCATAATTTTAGCATATATATCGGGTACAAATATAAATGGTAACTCTGCCGGCGAAATCAGATGTGTGCAGACGAAGTTGAGGCCTCTAGGCGAAAATTTGTCGCATTTGACCTATCCATGTTAATGTAATCGTCATTTGTTTGCGTATGTACCTGTGAGTCATTATTAACGCGGCTACTGTTAGAGTCGTAAAAGTTTAAGTTCAAGGGACGTGTTTCATTCTGAGGTCGCGATGACGTAGTATTGTTGTTATTATAACGCGACATATGATTATTAAAATTAGGTCGTTGATTCGAGTTTATTGGCCTTGAATTATTTTGCTGACGATTTTGGTCGTTTCGATTACATGAATTAAAGTTGTTATTTTGAGGTAGATTATTAGGTTGTACGTTAGGTCTAAAATTGATGCGATTATTAAAGTTAGAATTCCTAAAGTTGGAATTAGAATTAGAGTTAGAATGTTGATTTCTTTTATTAAAGTTTAAATTTTGCGTATTCGTTTTATGCTTCAATTTATATTGATATTGGAAATTCTCTTCCTCTAAAACTATTTCCAAAGCTTCTTCTAGAGTTTCTACATTATGTAGCCTCACTAATCTAGCCATATCTTCAGATAAATTATACATGAAAACGTTAAGGGCAGTTTTATTAAAAATTAACATTTTATTTTCGCGTATGCCTTCGTTATCGATTTTATTAATTTTTGCAAAAAGATTACTTCTTATGGATTGTAATCTATGACAAAATTGTAAATAACGCTCATTTGGTTTAATCCTAGCTGTCTCAAGTTTTATCGCTATGCATTCCTCACTGCGCGGATCTCCAAAATGTTGATTAATGATTTTCTTAAAATCTTCAAGAGTTTTTATATCTTCCCGTTCACTTATCAAATTAGCGGCCTCACCTGTGAGACGACTGGTAATTATTTGAAGATTATATTCTTCCTGATCCTTTTTACCTTTAAATAATGAAGTAACGTAATCACACTTTCTTAAAAATAGGCCCTTTTGCCTTGAATTTCCATCAAACAATGGAATGATTTTAATTACATCGGAGGGAATTATTTCAATATTTTTAAGTGGCTGAGACATTTTTCTCTTCCTACTTTTAGGATTATTTACCACAATTTGATTACCCGTTACAAGATAATTTCAACACAATACAATTTTCACACAATTCACACAATGACTTTATAAGGTATGTCAGAAACCTTTTAAATTACAGATATTTATAATCTGGGTGACTTTTGGTCTATCACCAACCTATTAATAAATAACAGATACTTGGATCTGAGTGACTTTAAGGGTGCCACCAACTTATCAAAATTAAAATACAGAATTATTCTGGGTAGCTTTAAGTCTGCTTACCAACTTATTTAACAATTTCTACAGATATTTCTATATATCCGAGTGACTTGAAGTCTGTCACCAACTCAGGCAATAATATAATAATCAATCAAATAAAATTTCTACAGATATTTATATAAGTATATCCGAGTGACTTGAAGTCTGTCACCAACTCAGGCAATAATTACACAAATACAATAAAAATAATGACACAACAATAATTAGTTCACTTTCACTGATTCACAAGTGCTCACCTTTTATGATGGATTTCACAAACATACAAAATGTAATTATAATGTGCAATAAGTCGTTGAATGGTCTCTTGTAAATCTCGTGCCAGAAGAATAAGTGATCTTAAGAGTGCCCTTTGTTGAACACAATCACGCTCTGGGTGATTGGGGTTGTGCATGAAGATTTTTAAGGAAGGAGATTTAAGTGTCTCCTACCGATTCCTAGGTGCCAATGTCAGATTTCTACGTTACCGGAACTGATGTGCGTTGAGAAGTCCTCCGGTCCCGATGTGGAGTTCGTCTATGTGGAAACTCACGCTCGCAGACTCGAAGATGGTTGCTGATATGGTAGCGGTCTTCACGGGAACTTTGTATACCGACGAATTCTTCACAAGAACGGCTGTTCTTATCGCGAGAACGCGTTACCAGCAATCAACGCGAAATATCCTACCGACTGCGCCAGTTAAATTGTCGTGGTCTAACGGGTGAAGGATTTCACGGAATAATTATAGACTTCACTTATGGTTGCAACCTTATATTGAACTTTCAACTTATACTAGTTACAAGTACTGTAGACTAATTGACGGCGCTACTAGGAATGATGTTGTTCCATGATGCAAGGGCTTTTATATTAGAAAAGTGTTTGTGCGCCGAGAGGGGAGGTTCTGTTATCTTAACTTAGTTCGCAGAATCTAAGTCGTAAAATACATCGTAAAAGTCAACCATGCGTAACTAAAGCGTTACTAATATGCAACGATAAGATTAATTTATTACTTCTCTAGGAAATATTTTATTACTCTAGATAGCAACTTTGTAATCAGTAGGTGACTAAGGTTATTATTTAAATAATTTTAATAATTTATTAAGGGAAAAGGATGCGTATTGGATTGTAAAACTAGATCCTGAGGATTAAGGTTAATATTTAAATATGTATGGATGTGAAAGGTATTGCAAAAATGTGGCAACATAACTATGTTAGTCGATTCTGATAATCCAACAACAATAGATCGAGCCTTAAATTCTCCAACAGCTTCGTCATTACCTACAGACTTAGCTCAAATCGGGGAAAATCAAAACGCTTATGATTCACAAATCACATTAACAGCATCTGAAACCTCCAGCCAAAGCAGCGAAGGTCAAAATGATAATGATGATAATAATGAAAATAATGATATCCCAATTATTGAGGAAGCTATAGATTCAAAGCCAAACCAATTAATTATAATAAATTGGCTC
This sequence comes from Acronicta psi, assembly GCA_946251955.1. NCBI lineage: Eukaryota > Metazoa > Arthropoda > Insecta > Lepidoptera > Noctuidae > Acronicta > Acronicta psi. Next base: position 7,475,841 of record OX276482.1, on the reverse strand, counting down.
AAAGATAAATTAGAGATAACCGATCGTTCTAGGAATAGGCAAACTATATTAGAAGTTAGATTACCTTTAAATGACGAAAAATACATTAAAGAATTTTTAAAAGATAAATTAGAACACGGAAAGAAATACTACATTTATTACGACAATAAATTACAAAGACCATTGTTCAATAATACAATATCAGAATTATTTAAAGAAAACCCTATAAGCATAACTGAATGCACAGAAAGAGTTATTTATGTCGAAGATGAAGACGAGCAACAATGCATAGTATTAGCATATCACGAAGGAAAAACATGTCATCGTGGTATTAAAGAAACTTATAATAGAATAAAAAGAAGTTACTTTTGGTCAAATATGGAACAAACCATATCCGCAGTAATAAATGCCTGTGATTTATGTAAAACTATGAAATACGATAGAAATCCCTTAAAACCGCAATTACAATTAACCCAAACCAGTAACAAGCCCTTTCAGGAGGTATTTATAGATATATTCTCCATTGAAGGAACGTCTTTTCTAACTATTGTAGATTCGTTTTCAAAATTAGGACAGTCCCTCGAAATTAAAAATAAATCAACTCCAGAAATAGTAAGAGCATTAATAAAATATTTCTCTTATTACGGTGTTCCTAATAAAATAAATTGTGATCCAGGAACAGAATTCAACAATAATCTAATGAAAGAAACATTATCGTTTTATAAAATAGATTTACATATTGGTACACCTAACAATCCAAATTCCATGGGTATTGTGGAAAGATTCCACTCTACAATAACAGAAATCTATAGAATAGCAAAATACCAACACAAACTTACAGATGCTGCATCCGTAATGACATATGCAATAATGGCATACAATAATACAATTCATTCAGCTATCAATTTAACACCATTCGAAGTAGTTTTTGGACATACCAATGCCACAAGTATTTTCGATGTGAATTTTGAGCATGCTTATATGCAGCAACTATTAAGAGAACATGCACATAGAACCTCATTTTTATATGAATATCTAACCCAGAAAATAATTAATGATAAAATAAATAGGCAAAAGCCCGGGGAAAACCCTAAAATTAACGAAGGTGATCAGATTTTTGCCAAATTAGTTAACAAAAGGCGTGGTAAGGATAAACCGCGATATGAAAAGGCTTTAGTTACAGGAAACGTAGAACGTAACATAGCACCAATTCAAGTAAGGAATAGGATTACTACCGTACCTGTTAGGAATATTAAAAGACCAAGTGTATAAACTAATCGCGAACGCATTTCCTCTACTGATAACGCATTGATAAAATATAAAATCCAAGTGTCATAATAATTATTTGACAACTATTTATTTCTAATTTAATAATGAGATAAATGAATTAATGTAATCACAAGTTTATTAATTAATGTTAAATTTATATCATAAATGTCATGTTACATTTAATAATTAATTATGTTATCGTAAGGATCCTGCATAATATAAGGTATAGTAATGTAATAATGTTTAAGGTATTTATAGTGTTTCTTAAATTCATGTGTTCATTTTAATTATTATTCATCGATTATGATTATAACTATAGTATTAGATTATAATTATTGGGTTATACGGGTAGTATTATAATTATAGTATTATATTCATGTTTTAGATCTACTTAATCTAATTACATATAGTAATAGTTAATGATTGTATGAAAAGAAACCACACGTTAGTAGGAATGATCATCTTTATTCATTGAAATCTACCTTCAGTATATTTCAATCTAAGAAGGGAGGAGTTATGTTGCCACATTTTTGCAATACCTTTCACATCCATACATATTTAAATATTAACCTTAATCCTCAGGATCTAGTTTTACAATCCAATACGCATCCTTTTCCCTTAATAAATTATTAAAATTATTTAAATATTAACCTTAGTCACCTACTGATTACAAAGTTGCTATCTAGAGTAATAAAATATTTCCTAGAGAAGTAATAAATTAATCTTATCGTTGCATATTAGTAACGCTTTAGTTACGCATGGTTGACTTTTACGATGTATTTTACGACTTAGATTCTGCGAACTAAGTTAAGATAACAGAACCTCCCCTCTCGGCGCACAAACACTTTTCTAATATAAAAGCCCTTGCATCATGGAACAACATCATTCCTAGTAGCGCCGTCAATTAGTCTACAGTACTTGTAACTAGTATAAGTTGAAAGTTCAATATAAGGTTGCAACCATAAGTGAAGTCTATAATTATTCCGTGAAATCCTTCACCCGTTAGACCACGACAATTTAACTACCTCATAGCTCGTTAGAACTAACGGCCGCTGGGGCAGAAAGATTCTCGAGTGGAGACCACGCACTGGAAAGCGTAGTGTACGACGGCCTCCAACGAGATGGACGGATGACCTGCCGGGCTAACATGCGCCCCTCGAGAAAATTTTCTCGCTGCTTATCTCGTGCTTTTGTCTCGTTTTCGCATAAGAAAGAGCAAGACAAAAGAGTAGATAAAATTTTGTCGTGGTGCGCATGTTAGCCAGGCTGATAAAGGTCGCTGGAAGTCTTTTGATGCAGGTGGCATATAACCGGTCCTCGTGGAAGTCTATGGGGGAGGCCATTCTTAAGCAGTGGACCTCTGGAGGCTGATATAATGATGATGATGATGATCGAACCTTATTGGTATAACTTAACCACAATTACGTATTTTGGTGTACAATTATGAACCATACACCGATCGAAATTAATTCCAATAACAAAATATACATACCACCACGCCTGTATTCCCCGAAGGGGTAGGCAGAGGTGTACTAGTGTACACCCACATTTCGCCGGTATGTTTAGTTCCCATGTTGGGGCGAGCCAATTGCAATTATCCGGGCACAAATCCAGACTTCGAGCTGCTACTGGGAATTTCACAGAAAACCCAACAACACTGATCGACCCGGGAATCGAACCTAGGACCTCTAGCGTAGCAGTCGCGCGTGGGACCACTAGACCAACGAGGCAGTCAACAAAATATACTCTTTTCCAAAATGTCGTGAAGCATTTCAGTTCACATCTACGAGCTACATTTAAGTATACCATGACTGAATCTTTTGTTTCTAAGCTCTAGCTTCTAATCTAGTCGTAATGCGTTACATCAGGGGGCTAGAAAAGTTGCATTTTGACATTCGAATCGACCAACAAAATGTATGAAAATGACACAAGCTTTCGTCAAATCGGGCTGTCACTAATGTTATTTACATACATTTTGTTTAGCCCCCCTGTTTAGTTTACGTAACGACGATACTAATCAATTTGAAATCGTCCGTCCAGCATCCAGTCCGGTTCGTTTTACGTATTAAACCTCACCATTAGACGTCTATAGGGCTTTTGTATTGGAACCGCACTGTGGTGTAGCCGAAGGTGGTCTGAGCAATTAGCAGATAGCATTGGTTCCATCTCTATCATTTTGGGACACACGGTCCGTATCTTTAACGAATTTAATCTTATGTAAATAAAAATCAATGTAAGTGTGTTGGTTCTGTATGCACTCCTAAACTACTCATCCGATTATGATGAAACTTTGTTCTGCGTACGCTTGTGAAAGTTCATGCACAAAAAATAAATAAAAAATATCGCAACGCACTAGTACTCTATATAAAAAAAAACAATAAACATCAACTGCCGCGTTTCATCAAAGATGATCAGTATTGTACTCAAGGTTTGTTTAAAAGATCCTATCGTCCTGCATTTGTCATAATTTATCATGACAAATGGATTTTGACATAAGGCAATAATAATGTTAAAATCTTATACCTATACGCCCCGTAGATTGGTAATGTGCCTAGCAGCCACCTTGGTGACGTAAAAATGACGTAAGCACTCACAGTACGTGTTAGCACCACTGGCGGGAAGTACGGCGGAAGACGTCACGTGGAGGTTAATAAGACAAGGTTCCAGCCCATTCGCAACTTACGAAACATAAGCAAATCTACTGACTGATTTGATATTATCAGTTGTGCGATCGTGACGCATGTATAGCACGGCTAATGCCTGCTACATGCTTGGGGCCCGTAACTAATAGCTGGCTACTGTTAGCGATATCAAACGATACGGCTGACTAGACTTATACTATAATATATTATCTCTGGACTAAGTTCTATATGAACGGTCTAAAACAAAGATCAAATGTAACTTACGGTAAATAAAAACTTACCTTAAATACTTGTGACGAACTCAGGGAGTTAGAGAACGAATATAAATACCTAATACCTACTTAGACATACTAGTGAACAGGTGATGACCAGACAATTACTAGTAGGACCATTTTTAATGACTCGCACGCAATCAAATGAGTCAAACATTCATAAATAATATTAAACTAGGCACAATTTCACTAGCTAAACTATTGAAGTTTACTGGACGCGGTGCGACTATTGGTAGAACTGCATCACTGAAAAACCATAAAGAAATCTAATTATCAATGAGTATTAACTTCAAATACTTACCGAATAGTGTTGTAATAATACAAAAATATCTAAACGAAAAGGAAAGCCCATAATATTTAAATACAGAACATTTCGTACAGAAAAAGGCAATAAAATGGTTTCGGCGTTTAAAATCCGAACATCACACAAAAAGCTTCGATATTTGATAAATATGGCTCTGATGGAATATAAATTAAATAAGTCGTAGGATCTCCACGCTGAGATTTTTATTGATGGCCGTAATTTATTTGAACGGCACCCGCAGTGTGCTTCGGGAGAAATATGAAAGGCATTACAGCAAAAAGGCCTCTCCGAATTTATGAGCATCTCTTTCGTTGTTTGATAACGTTCGAGTTTTCGTGGGGAGTTGAGAAGAGTTCGAATTGTAAATCAGTTCCTGTTTTTAAAACTTACTTGCCTTTTCAAATAATAACAGAACTGAGTGTGTAAATTAATGCCTCTATACACAATCTTGAGTTGTATACATAATAGATTAGAAAACATATTCAATTGATTTTAAAACACAAGTTTCAGTGAAATTGCATTTTGCTTAACTATTTCAACATTTTAATAAATATACAAGTTTCTTAGCGTCTAGTGTATTAACAGCAGCTAACTCATATCGATTAGTTTAGTACGCCTCGTGGAGGACTTCTAACTAGATTATAAGTTAGCAACGAACTATGTTAAATCCCAATAATTGCTACGTGTACTAGGTTAGCATAAATGCTAAGGAATTAATTGTTGTATAAATTGTAGAACATTTATTCTATAACAGTTTTTGTTGTAGAATCAAAAAAGTATGTTAAAGAACTCATACTTTTGGATTGGGCTGTTATTTTTATTACAGTTGTAGCAGCGGAAAATGACTCGAGTATTATACTTATATATATATATATATATATATATACGAGAATTATATATATATATATATATATATATATATACTATTTACAGCACAGGAAAGCAGAGATAAAGCAGAACAACACGGAAGGTACCAGTAAGTAAAATGTAAAGATCAGAAGAAACTACCCAGTTATAAATATAAACTAAATATAAACGAAACGGTTTATTAACATTCTAGCTATAACTAAGGAAGCAATACAACTATCTACATTTTTATTCGCCTAACTAAAGCATACACCGGCGGCGGCGTCGGGACTGAGCCAAAATGCTACATACGAGTATATTTTTGTAATTAATTTCCCAGGTGAGCTGTAAACAACTGCACAACCCTATTCCGAGTTTATGCGTCTTCCCCGGCCACTTTTATGAACATATTAAGTCGTCGAGCGTAAAATTTTCTTTGGGTCCACGCATGGTGTGGGATTGGCGGCTTGCATGTTTTATAGTGATAGAATAATTGGAACGATTAGTGAGAGAGAGAGATTAGTTTTTTTTATATTTTAAATTCTATATTCAAATTTTCTAAATAATGTAAAAAATCATTTCAATACCAAACCTTCAACTTTTTAATATGCAACATCTTTTTATGCAAATAAAGAATTTGAATTTGAATTCGAATCTCAACAGCCAATTTAAAGTCTAACAAACGTTGCATAGGTTAACCTTAAGTTACGATACTATCATCACACCTGCAATCTCGAAGGTACAGGCAGGTGTGATATTCACAATGAGGTCAAGTCACGAAAAAAGCCTTTTGCCATCAACTGGGCATAAATCCAAATTCCGAACTGTTCACCTGAAAGAAACCCCTCTCTAAAACATATATAAAAATACACCCTGTAGCTATTACCCAAGTCCAGTAAAATGAAAAACATTCTTATTTTAATTTGTACCGTGCATGTTATCGCAATCCCTTCCGTACCTTTTTTTTACGTTCCCTGTCTAATGAGCGAGCAAGAAGGACGTGAGAGATTAATGTCCCCCGTCAGTCTGTGGGAGAAAGAATAAAACAAAATCTAGCTTCCATACAATTTACTTAGAGGAAAGTGCATTACATGTACGAAGTCACGCGAGCACGACATAGTTCCTAGAAGTTGTTTCAAAATAAAACTTGGATAAAACGACTGCAGTCTGGACTTCGTGGTAAAGGTTGCGAACGGGTTTTTAGGGACGAGAGTTGGTTAAATATTTGAAAAATTGCTTGTAATTTTCCGTCTCAAAAGTTGAGATTATGACATACGAAAAACGCTTTTTCGATTTGACGAGTTTCTTAGAAAGTTTGAATCCTTTGTTATCCTTAATATGCTTGTTGTTTCTGCCTCCTCTACATAATAAACAGTTGACCTGTATATTAATATTTTAAAATGTACCTAAATCAAGGAGCAGTGATAGCCTAATGATAATCATGGACTTAAGTCATAGGTTCCGAGTTTCTATTCAAAACGCTCACTCACCTTTGGTTTTTCGAAAATAAGTCCGTAAATGTGTCATCAAAATGAAAATTTCCAACCAACCACATGCTAAGAGACCCGTTCCTAGAAGTAAAAATAATAAAGGAAAAATACCTTGTATGTGCTTCCCGGCAAGAAGAGTCAAGCTTTAGAAAATATAAATGCCATATAAGAACTATTCAAAATACAACATGTATTCATTTAACAGGTATATAAATGGCCGGTACTGTGAGTACTTGACTACCGTTCAACGCTAACGAGCTCCGATGAATGTCGACCGATTATCAGATAATCCTTTGCTATATTTCCAACGAATGAATGAAGAAATACGTTTAGTTTGAAAAATCAGATGTGATTTGGGTGAGATTATTTTTTGGTCCTATATTTTTTGACTACGTTGGAGTTTACTTTAAAGACAGCTTTACAACTCTACTCATCGATTTTTGTAACAGGGTGATAATTGGCAAAAAAAAAATGGATTTTTTTCTACAGAATTAGATAAAATGACAGGTTCTTAGGACCACTTAGGGCCTGTTTCACGACCTCCTCGTAAGTTTCCGTAAAATTACTTAGCAGATAATTCATACACTTTTGAAACATGGTGAAACAGGGCCTTTAAGCTGATATTAAACATTGAAATAAAACTACCTGCGATTAAATTTGTAAAAAGTAGTATTACTTCAATACCTTGTTACATAATTAAAGCAGGAAATTAGCTCTAAGTACCCGCTTAAATGAATCTGGACACAAAAAAATCTCTTCATAATTAACTTAACATTTGCTCTCTTCTAAAAAGTTAAGAGGATGCCATAAATTCTATTTTCTTCTAGATTTATAAGAAATAAAAACGGAATTCACGAGAACTTCTGAAACTTTTTTGAAGAGTTCTCAACTTGAGCATTAGAAAGGAAATTATCGCGGCCCAAAGGTATAATTTCTGAAGTTTTGTGCTGAGCCGCTTTGGCCGACGCGGGCAACTTTTTAATGTATACTGAATGTTGGGGCACTGGTGTGATATTGACTTTCTTGTCAGATGCGTAAAATTTTACGCACAATTTTCAATCAAAAGAATCGGTAACATGTTAAATTAATTTAAAAATATAATGGAATCACACCACAGCTTTTCGTCACATCAAAAACAGGTATGTAATAATTACATCATCATCATCATATTAGCCTACACAGGTCCACTGCTGAACAAAGGCCTCCCCCATAGACTTTCACAAGGACCGGTTATATGCCATGTACAAAGTCCCAAAAATATCTGCAATGTAATAAAACACTTGTCTCCAGAGTAAGACAATTTATTGAAATCATTTGCAACAGCACTTTCATATTCAAGAGGGTAATTTATTTATTAATGGTATGAATAAACATGTTAGTAAGTTAGATAATAAGATACTGGCGATCCTAAATTGTAATCTCACTAACAATAACATCAATCATGTAATACAAATTACCCCCTGATATTTTTAATTTTGCTTCTTGTTCATAAATGTTTTTTTTACCCACGATAGAATGGAGAAGGTGTACTTATACCTATAATAAGGGTGAGAGGTAGCTATGTTTTTTTATTGTTATTAAAATAGCCTACGCCACACACCATACACATAAACCCAGGATCTAGAGTAGCATTCGCACTTAAAACCACTACGATAACCAGGCAGTTTCAATAGAGCCATTGAATATAGAAACAAACGCCAGTAAACTGTGCTATTGTTATTGAAATTCAATATATTCAACTTGCCGGAACTTCGAGCTCCACGTGGCAGGTCTATCTATATATAGCATCTCGAGACACACTTATACATAAAACATGAGAGGTATTATGAGATTGTTGTAAGAACCTACTTCAAGTTCAGTATTGTTTAGAATATAATGTCTTAGTTACGTATTAAATACATCAATGAAAGAGTACAGATACTCTTTATTTCATAAAAAAAAACTCTTGGCTATACGGTAAGCTATACTTACTTCGGTCAATATATGGCTTGGTCAAAATGGGGACATAAATCGTGCCTCGGAGAGCACGGTTTCCTCAGCGGGCGCTTTAGCCACTATCTGATTGATTTTTTTATATTTGGGACATTTTCTTCTTCTTCTTCTATTTAAGAGCTACGATCTTGTCGGTGCAGCCTTTTCCACTGTTCACTGTCGAGAGCCAACTCCTGGACGTCCTTATACATCGCGACTTTCAGTTAACGACATTTTATACGATACCATTTAGGTCCAGAATAAACAGAGCTTGTACTATGGGTGCAATGGATATTGTGTACGTTTTTTTTGTAAATACATAATATTTCTATTAATACATATAACAAACACCCAGAACATCGCGAACACTTAGGTTGATCACATCAATATTTTATATCTTGTGGAAATCGGAACCAATGACCTTATAATCGGAAGTCCGACACTCTAATCTTCAAACGTAATTTATAAGAATTAGTCATCTATCCCATACATAGGTTATCTCAAAGTCAAGTTATCCCAAAACGTAGAGGTTCGCAAAAAAGGCTAATACTTGGGAAAAATCGAAGCTATTATTGTTTTTCACTTTTCATAAAATAGATGCAAAACCAAGCAAAATATTTTGCTTTCTGTACAAAGAGATATAGGTACATAAAGTGATATCAAACAGTATGGCAACTATCCCGGTCTATCTTTAAAATTGTTGACTCGAAGATATACTATGTAAGTAGGTACATTACAGTATGTATAATCTACGTACTAAGATGCATTGGTCGGATACCCTCGGTGTATTGCAGGCATACACCGCAGACTACACTAATTATTGTGCACATTCGCCTCCTCACAAGCCGGGTAGGGGCAGCCTAATTGACATAGCGACGGATGTCACTTAGCAACGATTCCGTTGTCTCGCCATACAAATTACATACCTACGTTTATTACATTTCCTTGTTAATAAGATTGTAGCAGTTTTTTGGTCTGCTTTGTTTGTCTGACGGTTTTTTACGATGTTTTGGTTTAAGCTTTTGTTTTTTGTTGTTACAGGTACATGTGCACATCATACGAGTATCTATGATAATCGCAAATGGTGGTCACAAACAACTGTGGATCCAAAATTCGGAATCATCGAATCATAGTGGTATTCTAATACTAGGTATATACCATGAATACTGCCACCTTGGTCTAGCTAGTCGTCCCAAGCGGGACTGCTACGATAGAGGTCTTGTGTTCGATCCCCGGGTCTGATTTCCCAATAGCAGCTTGGAGTCTGGATTTGTACCCGGTGATGGCAATATCCTTCCGCTAGTGCAGGAACCCTAAAGCCTGACAACCAGTGTATCCTTAGGATATCAGTATTGCCCGGATATTGGGTTGCGGAGGTCTGATTGCACTGTCTTCGTTTAATATTTGCCTTCATCTGGTTAGACTGGAAGCCGATCCCGATGATTGGAAACGAACATTTTCATAAGACAATTTATTCCGGATACAAAATACAAAATTAACACTTTCAGACACCGATATTCATAGCTACCAAAGCATCATACAGTCGCCAATATAAATCTCAGAATATTCTTTCCCTCTACATTAAATCATGTCACTGCAGCGCCATCTATCAAGAATAACACAACAACAAAAAACAAGAACACCATGATCTATTTCCACAAGTAACAGAGAGATATTTATCTTAATAATCGTGAGTACAAAAGCTATATATTATAACGGTATCAGTAGATGGAGTAAACGATTGTATTCCGGATGTACGAGACATGACGTTAAAATAAATAAAGCTATGTACAGCACTCGATTTCCTCTGTTCCGCCGCTTCCGTTCCAGTTTGCTGGTAGAAAAGATATTTTCTCGCCTCCAAGCTTATCAAAACCTGGAAATAATGATATAGTTGAAGTGTTTGCTTTGTTGAAATATTTATTGTGTTTATCTTGGTGAAATAAGATGAGTATGTTTATCAAACATTCATGACTCATTGGTCTTGTTGTCGTAAACTCGATTGCTATGCTAGACGTCTTGGGTTACATTCTCAAGTCGAGCGTTGTTGGGTTTTTCACGTCTGCTTTGAAATCCAGTAGCAACTTGGAGCCCCAATTAGTGTCCGTGTGGATAATAATAATATATAAATAATTTATATGGAACAAAACCCTGTTTACAAATCTTTTAAACCAACCTAACTGCGTAAAAATTTATAAGCGCTCCCTATTGATTACATCGGAAATAGGCTGATATATATATATATATATATAAGTAATTAAAAATAAAAACTAAGTTGCGTGATTAGGTTATTAGATTAAGGGCCAGCATACAAACTTACAAGCTACAATAAAGTTACTACTCTTAAACCAAATCTGTACAACGCTTAAATCGAAACAGCAGTTAAGCACTTACGTATCGGCTTCCAATAGTTTGTGTCTATTTGGTCAAACTTGGTGACATTAAAGTTAGTACAAACAAGAAATAGGTCGAGCCGAGCCCGCATCTAAAGCAGGCCAAATTACAACTGACTAAGAACTTAGACACACACAAGTTTAGACACAGTAATATTAAGGCTGTTAAACAGCTACACACATGTCCAAATTGCTTAAGTAATATTTATGCGCAAACGTAATTAAGTTTTACGGGTTTTGTCCAAATAGCGTAACCTCTTAAAGGGTACTTTGCAAACAACTTGGCGTATAGCCCTTAACTGAAATTATGGTGACAATTTTCTAATGAAATGTTATTAGTATTCTTATTCCTATGTGACCAAGGCCTTTTTTTCGAATACTAAATACAGATAAATTAAACAAGAAAAAAATTTAGCTTATAACTATTAGCCATCTTTGTTACCTTTATTTCTCTAAGATAATAAATACCTACCAAATTTAAAATATAGAGTCTCCAAAGAAGGCCATCTTCTTTTGTAGCTTTTGGTTTATAAAATAAAACACACCTCTTCTCTTACCAGTGCGATAAAAAGGCAGACGGCAGGCAGTGTTTATAACACTTTAGTTAGTATTTTCTTACACTTTACATTTCAAAGCTCTCATATTTGTTCATTACAATTTCTTTTACAGAAGCCCTAGGATTAATTCGAGGGATCATAATGAAATTGTACGTATAGGAACGCATACAAGACGAACAATGTCAATTTTACTAATAAAAATCTACATATTTATAAGCATAATACATATTTTATTATTATTTTATATAATAATAATGTATGTATTGTGAATAAAGAATACTTTGTATCCCACATCTATAAAAACTTACAGAATAAATTTAATCTACGAGCTTGTCCCACTTACTACGGTCGTACAAAGCAACCCTGTTTGTATGTGGCGAGTGATCCGATGTTCCGACTTCCGAGTCGGCCAATAACGAACTCGAGTGGTGTTTGTGTAATGCACTTGCTCCCATCGGCTAGTGTTGCACCACTGTACAACTTTTTACATAAATTACTGCTAATATATTGGTGCTGGTGCAGTATTAAATATTGAAAAAGTTGCCGTGTTTTCTTGAAGCAAAGTTATTTAATAGCAGGTTGGGGTGTGTTATAATAAGATATAGATGTTATAAATATTGTGGAGGTGGAATTTTATATCGCTAGCAGTAATCTGGGTAGCTGAGTTGGTAAAGGCGCACTACTAACGCTGGCGTTAGCTAGGTTTAAATCCTGCCCGATTTAAATATATATGAAAAGCTATTATTATATTATATTGAACGTATAAAAATCTCGTGTCACAATGTTTGTTATCGAACTCCTCCGAAGCGGCTTGACCGATTTTTATGATTTTTTAAAATTATATTTGGTACGTCCGAAAATAGGTCGTAGACTATTTTTTATGAGGGTGGCCCTATCCAGATTTTTTTGATGGCAGCATGTTTGTCAGGAAAACTAGTAGGTATATTATAAAAACAACTAGGTACAGATCGCTTTTTCGCGGAACAGTTACGATGTACGATAACATTAAATTTAGGTAAATGCTAGGGTCTAAACGATTATGAAAATGCCAAAAGGTCTCTAGTAATAAAAGGTAAGATAAATAGTTCGGTTAAGTTATTAAAATTTAGGAAATAATGCTTATCTTTCGGTGACGGTTACAAATTAACAGGACACCATTATTATTAATAATAGTGCTTTCCTAATCTTAATATTACACGGTGTTAGGTGACCGCAATAAGATGTTATCATTACCCATACTAATATACTGTTGGCTATCCCGCAGCTTATCCCATAGTCGGACCCGTGGGAAGTATGGTCGGTAATTGTGGCCGGATACCAGAAGGGTAATTCAACTTGACCTCTTTAGACCTCGGAAGGACAGGAGAGGGTTTTCAGAGAACAACCAAATTTGACCCCAAAGTATTTTTAAATTCCCCATATACCTTACCAAACTGTATCACTTTAATCTAGTTAATTCCCGCGAGCATTGGGAGACTTTTTGTTTTACGTAGGTACAACAAATTTCAAACTGTAACACGTCAATGAAAAGTAATTTAATTTCAGTAGTATTGCAAAAAAATGTGTATTTTTTATGATGTAACCCGAAGGCTTTTGTTTAAAAACGTGTGCACGCTTCTAAACCATTGCATTGAGTTATTTTTTTATTTAAAAAAGAAGGATAGAAGAAATAAGACAAATGTTATCTTAATATAAATAAAACAAAGTCATTTTAATTGTTAGTCATTTTAACTATTGTAACAAACCCTGTTACAATAGTTATAAATGCTACACCGATTTAATGGTTTTGATTTGTTGAATTTTTCTCCGCCCTGAATAACAGAATAACAATTAAAACGGGGTTCAATTCAAACATGAACAAACGAAACTGCAGGAAAAAGCTAGTAAATACTATAATTATCAATATTCGAAAATTCTTAGAATGTACTACGAATTGATTTTTACAAACAATCGATAATCACAAAATCGTAGAATTTCTTACTGAAAAAATGCAGTAGTATGTCAGATCAAAGTCTGTTGTACTAGAAACTAGAGATGTATTGTTAAGAGAGAAGGTATTAGCGAATAAACCCGTATACTCTCTATGGAGAGCTCGTTTAAAATAATGTAAAAGAAAAATAATTGGAGAGCATTTTTTGTATGAAATCGTTCTTCCAAGAAATTATTTCTAGCGGTACCATTAGTACGCCTGTACCTACCTACCTACATACTTATAGTCAAATTTTCAATCTTAATAATTTTGTTAAAGTACTTGTTTAGAACAGAAAAACAAGTAATAATAATATGTTGATTACAAAAGTTCAAATCATACCAATAATTAATAATAATAAAAGATTAGGGTTTCTCTTACGACATAGAATAGTATTAATGTTTGTAATTAAGGTGTTCTAACCAATAATAGCTGTTCACGCCAACACGATCAATGATGGGACGTGAATCCGAACGCGACCGACGTGACGACACTAGCTGCTGTCAACCTCTCGACCAATCACAGCGCCTCACTGACTTCGCAAAAATTCTTAACGTATAACGCACGCAATAATTTGTATTCGCTAATTTCTTTGTTAAATATTAATTGTAACGCCAAGAAAGTCGTTTTATTTTTATCAACGCAAACTGCCCCAACATATTGGACCTTCAGAGCCGAATATAGAAGCCAAATTAAATACGCAAGAAACGCAATTCTTTGAAGACGCGCTATTGAAGATCGGTTGGAGAAGTTATTACAGCAGTTCAAGCAGTCCGGAGGCCAAGGAGAGGAGTCGCTGATTGTAATACGCAATACTTACAGTCACAATTAGATTGGAAGGTGCACCGATATCTGAAAACGCGCAAAATAGGTACGGCCAACCATCTTGTCTATCCTCCTTCTACTCCAATTCCGCTGTGTAATGCTGTGTTTAAACTGATTTCAGTAAGGGTAATAGTGTGCTGTGTGTGCTGCGTTCGTTGGTCCCTGCTAATCAGCGGCGGAGGTAACCATCATCGCATTCAAACGTAAGTACTCCATCTTCACTAATATCCACCAAAATGAGTGTTGAACCCAGCCAAGACACTTTAGTTCCCACGAAATCTCGTGACAAATCGCCTTATAAGCATAATGCAAGCGACAACAGTAGTGTAATTAAAGAACTTATTAAAAAACGTGGCATAGTGAAGGGTAGGTTAACAAGGTTTTCAAATTACCTATCTAATATCGAAACTGATAGTTTGTCTAGTCAGAAATGTATAGATTTAAAATTACGCATGCAAGGAGCCACCGCATTGTTCAGTGAGTTCAATGAAATCCAAAGTAAACTCGAGGAATCAGCTTCTGACTTAGATGAACAACTAACTCAGAGAGAATTATTTGAGGATAGTTATTACAGTTTACTATCGCAGGCTGAATTACTTATAGATCAGAATAAGGTCACTGACAGTTCAAGTAAAACATGTAATCATCAGAAACGCTCCGTTAAGTTGCCCACTATTTCAATGCCCACATTTGACGGTTCTTATGTGCAATGGTTAGAATTTAGGGATAGTTTTCTATCATTGGTGCACAATTCTAGTGCCCTGAGTAATATAGAGAAATTTCATTACCTGAAGTCTTCGCTTAAGGGAAGCGCAGAGTTAGTAATTGATTCAGTGGAATTTTCTAGTGATAATTATTTTGTTGCATGGGAGCTACTGCTCAATCGTTTCAATAACCATAGGTTATTAATACACAATCATGTAAAGTCACTGTTTACAATTCAAACTGTGAGCAAAGAATCATCATTTCTAATTAGGAGGTTAATTGATACTGTGTTAAAAAATCTACGCGCACTTAAAATTCTCGGTGAGCCCACAGACTCGTGGGATACATTGATAATTTATATAGTTGTTACCAAATTAGATCAAACTACCGAACGCGAATGGGAACAACACAAAAGCACGTTATTTTCCAGAAATGATGACTCCAAGACACAACTAAAACTGGATGATCTCATGAAGTTTCTTAAAAACCGGGCCGATATGCTGGAAACATTGCAAGTGTCACATAGTAAATCCAATAACGAGGTGAAAAAACACAATACGCAAAGCCAGTCTAAAATTCACTGCAATGTTTCCACTAACAAGCCAAAACAGGAACGTAATAATTCACATGAAGTCACTCATATCACTAAAAAACTATGTTTATTATGCAACGAAAACCATCCACTGTATTGCTGTCAAAAATTCATTGATTATGATTTAGATTCTAAACTTAAATTTATTAGCGATAAGAAACTGTGTATTAATTGTTTACGATACGGGCATTCACTAGAGGCATGTAGGTTTGGACCGTGTCGATTATGCAATAAAAGGCATAATTCCTTAGTTCATCCGAACAATGATAATAGCTCGAGCAATGTTATTCATACCGCAACATGTCATTCGACACTGTGTACTGATGAGAAACCGGTTGATGCAGCCGCGGAAGGGAGACCCGCTTCCGCGACCCCCGCACCGCGCTCGTCACCGTCATCCGTGTCAGTGCAAAACCCTACAATTCAAGCGAATAATGCCCACGTGAATGTACAATGTAATCAATCAGCTGTAGTGAAACCTGTTTTATTGTCGACCGCTTTAGTTGAGACAGCAGATAGTCATAATGATTATCACGTAGTTCGCGCACTTCTCGACAGCGGAAGTCAACGATGTTTTATTAGCAAATCATTATGTAATTTACTTAAAGCGCCAGTTATACAGTCCACTCAGGAAATACGCGGTGTTGGTAATTCTATAACTAAGTCTACGCAGGTATGTGACGTTGAGATTAAAGCGCGCACCAGCCCATATACTATGCGTCTACAATGTATTGTTTTACCAAATATTACGTCGGCATTGCCTGCAATGCCAAACCAATGCGCACAATTAATTAATATTCCCGAACACATTAATTTGGCAGATCCGCAGTTTTATAAGTCCCAAAACATTGATATATTAATAGGCGCAGACAAGTTTTGGGACTTGATAAATACGGAAAAAATAAGATTAACCAACGGGCCTTTCTTGTTAGATACTAAATTAGGGTGGATTATTTCCGGCCCTGTTTGTTCTATTTCGCATCATGACGGCTTTGTACAGTGTAATTTTTCCCAATCAATTGATTCACAGTTACGACTGTTCTGGGAGCTTGAAGAAATGCCTGTGAGTCGGGACAAGCTAACCGAGGAGGAACGTGCGTGTGAGCAACATTTTGTCGACACCTATACGCGCGATGGTGACGGCAGGTACTGCGTACGCATTCCTTTTAAAAAATCGCCTGATATGTTAGGTGTAACTTATTCGCAAGCAGAACGTCGATTCTTAGCGCTTGAACGGCGTTTGATACGTAATCCTGAATATAGGCAGTTATATAGCGATTTTATGCATGAATACATCCGCTTAGGCCACATGAGTCGCGTTGACTATTATGGAACGCCTCATTATATTATGCCGCATCATGGGGTGTTTCGCGAGCACAGCACCACCACTAAATTGCGTGTGGTCTTTGATGCTAGCGCTGCATCAAGTACAAATCTGTCGCTTAACGATTTACAGATGGTAGGTGAACCAATTCAAGGCGATCTCATGGCGATCTTGTTGCGATTTCGGCAGCATAGGTACACGGCCTGCGCGGACGTCGAAAAAATGTACCGTCAATGTTTAGTTCATGAAAGTCAGCGAGATTTTCAATTGATCTTGTGGCGTGACGATCCAGCGGAACCTTTGGGTGTTTATCGACTCAATACGGTCACTTACGGTACCGCATCTGCGCCGTTTTTGAGTTGTAGGTGCCTGAAACAATTAGCGTTGGAATGCACGGATCCTGACGTCAGAAGAATTATTGGCGAGGATTTTTACGTAGACGATATGTTGACAGGTGATAACAGTAAACAGAACTTAATAAACATTTGCAAAAATGTAGCAAATGTATTAAATTCTGGTTGCTTTCCGCTCCGAAAGTGGATATTTAATTTTAATTTAGATGATACAGAAGGTAGTGCGTCTGATGTATCTAAAGAATTAGCATTAGGTGACAATATTAATTCGAAACTTTTAGGGTTAAACTGGCACAATTTAAGCGATGAATTTTATTTTATTTCGCATTCTAAATATAATGATATTACAAAAATTACAAAGCGCATTATCATGTCTAATATATCGCAAATATTTGACCCTTTAGGTTTATTAAGCCCTATGATTATAGTAGCTAAAATTATGTTGCAAAGGTTGTGGTTGTTAAAGATAGGCTGGGATGAAGAACTTCCAGATGACGTCACGCGCGCTTGGGAGCGCTTTGCTAGTTCTCTGTCTGTTCTTAACAACATACGCATACCACGTCATGTCATAGGATACGATCCAGCTTATATTGAGATGCATATATTTACAGATGCTTCCGAGTCCGCGTACGGAACCTGTATTTATATTCGGACAATTAATAATGATTCAACTGTGACGGTCAAATTACTATGTTCTAAAAGTAAAGTCGCACCTTTGAAGCCCGTAAGTATACCGAGACTGGAACTCTGCGGTGCTTTGCTAGGGGCCAGGTTATATAATAAAGTACGCGAGGCCCTTCATAGTATATACTTTCATAAGATTGGTTTTTGGTGTGATTCTACTATTGTGCTTGGGTGGTTGCGCATGTCACCCAACTTACTAAAAACCTTTGTGCAGAATAGGACGGCTGAAATTCATGACATCACTAAAGAGCTTCCATGGTGTCATGTAAGCGGTAAAGAAAACCCAGCCGACTTGGTATCCCGCGGGGTCAGGCTAGAAGACCTGGAGTCGTCTACTTTATGGTGGGAAGGGCCTTCCTTTCTTCACAATGTTAATTTTGATTATAGCAGTGTAATTTCAAAACAGGTTAATGCGAAAAACACAGATTTACCAGAAATTAAATCAAATGTACACTCGTTCCATACGGCAAGTGAAATCCCTTGGTTTCCGTTTAATAGATTTTCTCAATTTAACCGTATGATCCGCGCTTGTGCATATGTACTACGGTTTATCTATAACACAAGAAATCATAATAGTATACGTAGGGGGCTTCTTACTGTTGAGGAATTGAGAAGCGCTAATACAACACTAATAAGGTTGTCCCAACAGGAGTCGTTCGCCGACGAATATAAATTAATAACTGAAAATCATAATTTAAAAGGTAAACATAATTTATGTAAACTTAATTTATTCGCGGACGATGATAAGGTATTACGCGTTGGCGGTAGAATAAAATATTCGTCTGATTTTACCTTTGAAAAGAAACATCCCTTTTTAATATCATCAAAACATTGGTATTCTCTGTTATTGTTTCGCCACGAGCACAAGCGACTCCATCACGCGGCAGCGCAAGCCCTATTGTACAACATACGCGAGTCGCACTGGCCGGTAGGCGGCAGAAATCTTGCGCGAAGCACTGTGCACAGATGTGTGGTGTGTACGCGATTAAGAGGTAAAATTCTACCTCCCATTATGGGCAACTTACCACAGGAAAGGATAACTCCAGGCTTTCCCTTTTTGCGTAGCGGTGTCGATTACGCTGGTCCAGTGCACATATTAAACCGTAAAGGTAGGGGCTCCAAATTAATAAAAGGTTACATTTGCTTATTTATTTGTTTTGTAACTCGCGCAGTTCACATAGAACTTGTCAGTGACCTATCTTCCGATTCTTACTTGCTCGCATTAAAGAGGTTTATTTCTCGACGTGGAAAACCTGCAGAAATTATATCAGATAATGGACGCAACTTTGTGGGCGCAGCAAATGAATTTGCAAAATTTTTATCTAACTGTTCTAATGATATCATTGAGTATGCTACTACTCAAGCTATTAAGTTTTCATTCATTCCTCCTTATGCGCCTCATTTTGGTGGATTATGGGAGGCTGGAGTAAAATCGTGCAAGCATCACTTGCTACGAGTGGTAGGCAATGCAAATCTTACATTTGAGGAGTTTAGCACAGCATTATTTCAGATTGAGGCCACATTGAACTCCCGTCCTATTAGTCCCATGTCTCCAGATCCCAATGATTTTCTGCCCCTCTGTCCAGCACATTTCCTGGTTGGTCGTCCTTTAACAGCGCCTGCAACTGATCAACTAGCTGATGTTCCTGTGCACCGGTTAACGCGCTATCAAAGGCTGGAGCAACTTCGCCAGCACTTCTGGATACGCTGGAGTAAGGAGTATATTTCAGAAATGCAGACCAGAGGAAAATGGAAGGAAAATAAATTTAGTCTCAAACCCAATACGATGGTTGTTATAAAGGAGATTAACACTCACCCGCTCAAATGGAGCTTGGGGCGCATCGTATCCGTGGTTTCTGGGAGAGATGGAGTTGCAAGAGTAGCTGACATTCGGACTTCGTCAGGCATCGTTAGACGCGCATTTTCTCAAATATGCCCTTTGTTCGACGAGAATGAGGATGGGGTGTTGGACGCGCCGGTGCTTCCAAGGCCGGGGGCATGTTCACGCCAACACGATCAATGATGGGACGTGAATCCGAACGCGACCGACGTGACGACACTAGCTGCTGTCAACCTCTCGACCAATCACAGCGCCTCACTGACTTCGCAAAAATTCTTAACGTATAACGCACGCAATAATTTGTATTCGCTAATTTCTTTGTTAAATATTAATTGTAACGCCAAGAAAGTCGTTTTATTTTTATCAACGCAAACTGCCCCAACAATAGCAGTTGTTACGTGATGTGTCGTATAAAAGGACCACCGCATGTTGTTAAGCTAATAAATAAGATAAAATAACATGTAGTAGTAATTTCTGACACTTACGCAAATACTAGACATTGAAATAAAACTACTTTTTACATATTTTATCGCGTTATATTGATATTGTTTTATTTTTATTTATATTGATATTTTATTTTATTTTAGAAACGTCGGGATTAAAATAATATCAATATAACGCGATAAAATCTGTAAAAAGTAGTTTTATTTCAATGTAGTAGTAATTTATTTATCTTTATTATATTTCTCTTGTCACAGTTTCATGAACAAGATGATCAGCCCACTGCAAGCTAAGGATTGGACGAAACTGTAACTAACCCAGCAATCATTGCCACTGAAGACAAAAGTATAACGAATTAAAAAGATTGATCAATCCCTCCAGAAAATCTAAAATCTCTAAAATGAAACCACAGACTTCTATTTCACCACCTCTGAATTGCCGCTAACCTCAGGATAAATTCAAAAATGGAACAAAATTTATATGAAATTATCTGCTAAGTAATTTAACAGGAACTTATCAGAAGGTGGTGAAACAGGCCCTAAGACTGACTTAGTAATGTCACCGTAAAATTGTAAAAACCGTTACATTATAATTAAAATCTCGTGAGATCGAAACATTGTGAACTGGTACTGGAACACTCCTAACAATGTAACGCATTATTTTTAGAATTCTGGTTGACATTGTTTCATGTTTGGTCACTGTTTTGACCTGCAACCTGTAAGTTGTGAAATAGGCCTAGTTCTTTCTACGCCATTTTAGTAAACAAGCATTCTGGCCGCTGCTGGACGCTCGCCGTCCACATTTGTGGTGTGACTCCGCGTGACGGCTAGAAGGACCACACCACAGTGTGTCGCTAAGCTAGCAATTACTCACAGCTAATATACGAGAGTGTTTAGCTAGTAATCCTGACGCATGCGCGTGATTCTAATAGGGTTAAGATTGGAATTTTATTTTTATATTGTTTTTGTGCACTAATAGTATCAACATCTTTCGGCTGAATAATTGATTAATTAGTTAATGTTTTTGCAATAAGATGACACAGTCAAGCATAGCGATCACCTGATGGTAAGCGGTAACAGAAACCTGTAGACGCCGTATCATCACTAGCGCGTTGTCATCTTAAAACCACTTATTTTATATTTTATTTTTTAAGTTTTTCTCTTATGTTTATCGGATTGTTATAGAAAAACTTACGATACGATTGTGACGATTAAAAATAAGCACCCTATGAAAATTATATATTGCTTAGATAAGATAAGATAGATAAGAATTTACTTGCAATAAATATGGGTACAGACAGTTCTTAAATAGGTCAAAATAGTTGCCACATATTATACCATACAATGGTGTGCAAAATTAAATGAACATCAAAACTTACTCGTACCACAGGTGCTCGTACATAGAAAATACTAGATATTAAATTTCTGTTAACATAAAATGCTGCTCCTATGATACCAACTTTAGGTATAATATATGTAGATATAGTTGCAAATCTTGCATCTATTGATCCTATCAGGAATCAATTACTTTATACAGCCATTAGAGCCCGATGGTTGATAGTAAATACACAATCGTAACTAGTCTGAGGCGTTGTAGGGTTAGTGTACGTCTTAGGCTGGACCATTGTATTTAATGGTTCCTTTGTTTATTGTGTAAGCTATCAGCAAGCACCCTGTTGTTGCAAGTGTTTACTTGTCACGTGTGATTACTTTCCATCAGACGACATGCATACTGGTTAGACGTCTATAAACAATGTATTAAGGATACATTTATTTGATCACCTTTCTCTGTCCACGAAGCCGATATATGTAGATAATAGAAAAAACACGCCCTTTGTGTTATAAATATTATTTGAATTCAAAATAGGTACTCGAGGTACTTAAGATTGGAGATATCATATACCAGCTTTTCGCCAGCGGCTTCGCCTGCGTGGTCTGTGTTGTATATTTTTTATAAGTTTAGCTGTGGCAACATTAAAAAGTATTTTTTATTCTTTTGTTTTATGGTAAGGTTCTGATGTCCGCCATCTTATCTATCTATAGTTTTTGTTCATGTTGTTCATGATGATGTTTAAAAATAAATGTGTTGTGTATCTCAAGAAGTGGTATTAATTAATAAACTACACCAGATATAACAGTCTGGGTATTTCTATATATATTATACTATATACCTACTATAGTAAATTTCATCCCCTATTTCAACCCCTTACAGTCCTTTTTTCGCATTAAAAAGTAGCCTATGTCCTTCTCAGGCCCTAGACTATCTCTGTACCTAATTTCAATTAAATCGGTTTAGTAGTTTTGGCGTGAAAGCGCGTCAGACAGACCGACAGAGTTACTTTCGCATTTATAATATAAGTAAAATTCTTCATCATCGAGGACAAGATGACAACATCAAAAGTGGTCGTAGGTGTGGTAGTCTGTCGCTGCTTTTGTATATATTTACAAAATATTTCCGTGAGTATTAAAAATGTTTGTTGAATACATTATATGTCACTGGGATGACCACAAACTCTTGTCAATAATTAATGGAATGAAACTGGGGCTACATGTGAATGACGTTGACGGCTGGCGCGGCTCTCATCCCTGTCATGCTATCGCAAACCGAAATTTATGTAATCTCTCGATTTAAACTTCCGGATTTAAAATATTTTTGAGTAAATTGCCAACATTTGTACCTACATAAAAAGATAGGTAAGATTATTTTGTAAGGAGGACGCTCACAAATAACCTTTGCAAAGGCAACACGTTGTAAGCTGCACAATTTGACAGTTACGTCATCGTCATCATCAGACAGCAGGGCTTGGTCCAAACTAAGGTCTCTTCATGTATCTGCCATTCGTATCTGCTCTGGGCTACTCGTGACCAGACAGCTACCGGCAGTATATGTAATGACAGTAAATAGTTTAAATAACCTAACCTAAATTAAAAATTTTGAAAACCCCCGACACGAAACATAATTTGCCATTTTGGTGTAGCGGCCATCTTGGATTTGAAATTTATCATAGTAGGTACTAGTTTTCCGCCAGCGGCTTCGCCCGCTATCCCACGGGAACCATACATTTTACCGGGATAAAAAGTAGCCTATGTGCTATTCCAGACTATAATCTATCTCTGTGCCAAATTTCATTCGGATCCGTTCAGTAGTTTATGCGTGAAAGAGTAACAAACATCCATCCATCCATCAATCCTCACAAACTTTCACATTTATAATATTAGTAAGATTCTCCTAGTTAAGCCCTTTCATTTGATACCCATTTTGAGGGAGTTGTGAAAAAATACCTATGTTATTCGCCATTTGTGGCGGCGGCCAGCCATTGGGTGGCGGTGGAAGCCGACCCCAACATGATTGGGAAAAGGTTAGGAAGAAGAAGAATAAACGGTTTTAAAGATAGTGTTAATTAGTGACTTAAGTAAAAAATACGCGTCTAATTCATATAATTATTAGGTATAACCTTTTTGTCATGTGCCTAATTATGAATAACTTTAGCTTAACACCTACAATTATTACTTATTAATGCTTGCGTTTACTTTATCCGTCTTTCACGACTATTTGAATAAATGCCATTATTTCAATTCCTGTCCCTTGATAATGGGGAATTTCGCTAATATTATTGCCAGGAAATATACTACACTAGCTTTTCGCCAACGGCTTCACCCGCGTGGTCCGGGTACTTCTTATAACTTTAATCTCCCATTTAAACCCCTTACGGCCCTTTTTTGCACTAAAATGTAGCCTATGTCCTGTCTCAGGCTCTAGACTCTCTGTGTACCAAATTTCATTTAAATCGGCTCAGTAGTTTTGGCGTGAAATCGCAACTGACACAAAGATATACTTACTTTTGCATATATAATATTAGTAACGATTAGTAAATTTTTCATCATAGAGACAACAACAAGTAATAATAAGATCTAAGCCAAGTATACTAGTATACTTTTAAAGTATACTTTAAAAAAAAAGTATATAAGTATCTATTATATCCACTGTCTAGTACCCATAGTACAAGCTCTGCTTAGTTTGGGACTAGATGGTGGTGTGTAAAATGTCCTATATTTATTATTCTGTAAAGCTAGAATAAGTTGGTATATTTATACCTTTACCGTTAGCTTTGTAAGCTCAATACAATTCGTAACAAAAAAAAATTTTTGGAACAATCAGATTAGAAGACGTATTTACCGATATTTGTTCCCGTCGAAGCAGATTGCGATTGCCGACAGTGAGATATTATCCTTTCTTGTTAAATTATATTATCAATTACTTTCGGTTCAATGGGCCGTGATTGTTATCTTTTGTGCTATTCTCTTGACGAAACGATACGGATGTTGTTAATATACAGACTTTATTGGCCTTTGTTCTATTTTAGTTGCCTTTGGTACGAATTTAAATTGTATTAAGGCGGCGCGGGCGTCATTAACGTCGGTGATCATTAAAGATAATAAAAGATAATCCATTAAAGTTCTATCAAGGTCTTATGTAACAGATTTTAATCGATTTCTGCTGTGATCGAATTTTACTTCCACTAAAAAGTTTATATCATTGTAATAAAGATAATTAACATTTTTTAAGAAAAACTACAATGAAAACTCAGAATATTTTAGTCAAACAAAAATGTTTTTTCAGGACTCGAAACACTTCGATAACTTCATTTGTTTTTTACTTTTGTCTGATTATAACACTGACTGAGTGCTTGTTTGGCTTAGTGGTCCCAAGACTGACTTGACTTGACTGCTGCGCTTGCAGTCCAGGGTTCGATTCTCAGGTCAAGCAGTGTTCCTGGGTTTTCTTATGAAATTCTCAGCCGCAGCCAGACTTTGGATTTTTACCTAGTCAATGGCAGTAGGGCCACTCCCTATTACATTGGTTCTAAACATACCGATTAACTTTACTGCGGCTGTTCATACACAGTTTACACCACTGCTTAACCTGTTGGGGATTATAGGCGTAATGGTATGTGTACGGCACATTTACAACACGCGTAGATACTTACTACAACTTCAGACACACAGTTATTAAAGCCGAAAGACTATAAATTACTAGCTTTCTGCCAGCGGCTTCGCCCGCGTGGTCATAATAACTTTTATCCCCCGTTTTTGTAACATTTTTCATTGCTGCTCCGCTCCTATTAATCGTAGCGTGATGGTATATAACCTATAGCCTTCCCCGATAAATGGGCTATCTAGTACTGAAAGAATTTTTCAAATCGGTCTTGTAGTTTCGGAGCCTATTCAATACAAACAAACAATCAAATCTTTCCTCTTTATAATATTAGTATAGATGCAAGAATTTATTACTCAATTTTAATCACATTGTAGATAATGTCCAATCACTACTAACAAATTGTACACGTGTCAATAATTCACACAGATTATGACATCTAAATTAAATTGCGAACAAACATAGTTTGATTGATCGGCGATTGTGCAATCAATGTGACCAATCAGCCGCACAGGTGATTATCATTCATGGAACACATAATTTTGCGGTTGAAATTGAATGGGCTGACATTTGATGTCACATTAATCGCTAGATTACTGAACCAAATGATATTTGATTAGCTGTCATTGAGGATTACAGTGCAGAAGCCGCGAGATATGATAGTTTCCGGACCGCTGTTGTTTTGAACAATCAATAGTGCTTACATGTTTAATGTGTGGTCGATTGCAGTGCTTGGCGGGATTGGACTATAAGTTCAAAGTCGCACAGCGAGCTATGGAGAGAGCTATGCTCGGAGTCTCTCTGAGGGATTAAAATTCGTAACGAGGTTATCCGTCAGAGAACGAAAGTAACCGACATAACTAAAAGGATTATAGCCTGTCGGGCCATGGGCAATGGGCCGGTCACGTCTCTCGATGAACCGACAGTCGTAGGAGTAAACGAGTTCTTGGGTGGCGACCGCATCTAGGCAGGCGTAGTGTAGGACACCCGCCGGCCAGGTGGAGTGACGACCTGCAGAAGGTAGTTGGCAGCAACTGGATGAAAAGAGCTGAAGATCGAGCTCTGTGGCGTTCATTAAAGGAGGCCTACGTCCAGCAGTGACGAATACGGGCTGATGATGATGCTGATGGATGTACTGTATTGTTGAAGTGTGTTGTCTTCGTACCAGGAATAATCAGTTACGATATTATAAGCTCATTTCACAGTCACTCGTTTTATGAAATCTGCCACACTATAAATTTCGGCAGTCTATAAATTAACAAACCGCTTTTATTATCTAATATATCAACTTACCTACGTTAACAAGTAAAATTGGGCAACCAAGTCCAAAGAAACACCTGAAACATACATTGGAAACGAAATAAATGGTTTGCTACAAGGGATAATGTCGACAAACAGATTTGGTGTTATATTTATGACTTCTATTTGTCATTTTGAGCCAACAATTCGTCTCATTGCTGGGCAAAGACCCCCTTTTCTTGTCCAAGATCTCTATCTTGTCTTACCGGCGTAACGGTCCAAAACCTCGCTCCATTTACGATGTTGTCTGTCCTGACATCTTTATTTTCTTTTTGTATTTATGTTAGACTCGTTTTCTTAGCTATAAAAGTTAGTGTGAATTGTTTTCTAGTCTACTAAATCAATTGTCTTATAATTACGATTAACTTTTTACAGCATCAAGCAAATTGATTATTACTGTTTTTTTTAGACAATTCTTTTTAGAAGATAAATATTAAACTGTAGTCTGTCATAGCTTTTGAAGACAACAAATATGGTTTTTGCCAGGTTTAACCCTTATGTAGCCATTATAAATCGAAAACTCAGTGCCTACGATAGGTAACTCCTTACATTTAGCCTCCTTACCTATACTTATACTATATAATTATATACTAATGCCTATACCTACTTATATCTCCTTGAATATAATATTTTCAAGAGTTCACCGAAATCGTTTAGTTAAAGTTCCAAGTTTCAAGGGTACTTCAAGTACCTACATTAAGAGTAAATTAAACTTTCAAAACAAAGATGCGGTTGTCAGAATTATTAATTAAAATGCTATTATTTTATCGCAGTTTCAGGGTAACGTAATAATGCTGGTTAGAATTACCAAATAATTTTATTGCAAAAGAAGTAAGCCGCAAGTTTCCGCGCTACCGCGTACCGTCCAAGCAAAGAGGTTAGTCCACCACTGTCCACCTATTTTTATTAAATACTTCTTTGGTAATAAAAATATAAAGGTATATAATATTTTAGCAACAACTTGGAAGTCGCTTCAAGTTTAATCTCTGTGCCTCGACCATGAGTTTTTCTCACTAGACTCGCTAGGGACGCCGTAAAATATTTGTATGGAAAACCCTCGCAGCGCCTCTAGCGGTTACGTAAGGAACTAAAATCGACTTACAGCGTTTCGATGCGTAAAAAACCTATCGAAAGCCATTCGATAGAACTCATGGTTGACGTACTGAACACATTTACTTTGACTTTTTATCATATATTTTTTTATTATATTCGCGTTGCATAACCGTTTTTTTCTTGTTTAATTTAATCATTTATTTTACCCATTGCAGTTAAAATTATATTGAGCCCCAAATCTTCCTCGTTTTTTCTGAGGATCGGATATATCTACTTCAGCCAGTGCTAAGCTATGTGACATAGTGTTCGCAATTTCGTTCTGCACCACTTTTGCTGTTCGTAACGTTAACTTATGTGCCCCACCTGTTACTAATATGGAGTGTTCACTAGTTGAAATAAGAAAAACTGAACCTTAGTCAGCTCTTATACAGACCTCAAGTTTTTTTTTTTAAATCTTATTTGTGTAAACAAACAGTGAAAAATTACAAATAAACATTACCTAAATGGTACAAACATAGTTGAGGAGCAAATTTTGACACCAGCACCGTTTACCACAGTTAATTACAGATATATGAATAAGAAACAGAGTACATTGAAAGACTGGAAGTGTTAAATTAAAATATTACGTTTTAGTGTTATGTTTAAATTTCTACACTTAATCTGTCAGTGATCATCTTATTAAATACACCAGCACGCGTGGCCGCAATGTCAATGGAGTTGAAATGAGTGTTGTAAGTGTGTACAAGACGAAACAGAGGTGATCTTTTACCAGCATGATCTTTAGTAGCACTCATCTTTTTTATAATGATAAATATTAATTATGATTAACGTTTGTCTTGGTATGGGCACGTAATGAGGAGGGATGAAACGCATGTGAAACGCTTGTCACATCAAAAGAGTGATGACATTGAATGTAGAACGTAGACGGACTATAGGCGGAGGTATAGAGGAAGGCCAAAGAAAAGATGGATGGATTGTGTTAAAGTCGATATGATGGAAAAAGGAGTGAATGAGCAGGACACGGTTAATAGGGATTAATGGAGGAAAAGGATAGGCTGCGCTGACCCCAAATAAATTAGAACAAGGGCAGGAAGATAATGAAATATTAATTATGATAAAATTTTAATTGTTACTCCAATTGTAACCTTTGCTTCAGTAGAGGTAATGTTCAAGAGACTGTAGAATTTAGACGGTAAATAGCAACAAACGGCGAGGGCCCTCTATTGCACGGGGCCTTAACATACCGGCCTGATGGTATGTTTAAAAAACCATTCATTCTCATTCGAAACACGTGTACGCTAAAATAAGTTTGTAAACACATTATAACATGGACCAATCATTTCATTTCTTTGTCTTTTTTTTCTCATAACAGGAATTTATCCTGTATCAAATATCTGTAAGCTATACAATAACTAGTTCAGTAATCAGACCCGTGCCTCGCGGCGCACAAATCGATTTCTGAGCTACTACGCAAATTGTGCTGTAATTGTACATAATATACTACATATTATAAAAAACTCGATAGATTAATGATGGAATTAAGGAGGTATGTAATAATTAAAGAGGGGGTATTTTTTTTTAGTTACATTACAGAATACTGTGTTACAATAAAAATCTATTGTGATTATAGTCTGCACGGAACTAGTTGGCCGCGCCTTAGGCATGTGAGCGGCGGGACGGAGGACCGGGGTCGCCTGCGCGCGGTCGCACGGAGGGGCAGAGGCGCTTGTTTTCGTTCACAGTAACCCGCCGCCTCACCCCCGTATAGGGTTTCTGGTTTCTCGACCTTTTTTATTTCCCGAGGCACGAGAATTCTCGACAAGGATTTCTCGAGTTTCTCGAGTCTCTCGAGAAATTTTGTATTTTTTTATAAAACACGATGTTATTTTAAAATATTTACTTTAATACAAATTAGACTGATAGATGAGATCAATTAAATGAAATGGTAAATTTTTGGTTACTATAATTAGCACTTATTAATTAACAAGTAGGCACCTAACATAAATTATACAAATTATAACCATCTGGTCGATTTTCTCGTAAAAAGTAGTAGTAGTAAGTAGGGTGTTACTTAACTTTTTCGTAATTATTAGGTCCCTACCTGTTCCCAAATGTGCAAATAGTCTTTAATGAAACAAAAATAATTAGTAAAATTATTTCAACAAAATTACTATTTCATTAGATAACTAAGAATAAAAACACATAACATTGCATTAAACTTTCATTTAATTTTAGGTCTCGCTTGTCAGTTACATTTTTCGTCGGTTTTTATTTTATGTCAAAAAGTTATTTATTTTCTATTTTTGTAGCTAATATCTAAGTTGTTGCTTAGGAGAACTAAGCAACAACTAAATAAAGTTAAATAAAATAAACCCAAACACGAGATAGTCGCTGTAAACCGCTGAGAGTTTCCTTCGACTGTCTTCCTAGGATCATCAAAACTATATAATTATATGCCAAGTTTCAGTACAATCAAATCACATGTGAAAATTCATACTCTATTTTTCTACCATCAGGGATAACTTTAAATGGGAACCCGGAGTTGGAATTTTTTGGTATAATTTTTGAAATCGGTCCACATTTGACTGAAATATCGGGGAATATAATTACGTAAAAAACTATATATAAACCTCCGAAATGATAACTTTCGATTTTTCGTCGGTTAATTAAACTAAACCTTTTGCTGCCAATGCCTCTAGATAAACCTTCGAAATGATAACATTCGATTTTCAGTAGGTTAATTAAACAAAACATTTTCTTCCCAACGACTCGGGAATTCCCGAGTCGTTGAGATTTTTTTCCCGTCTCGACTAAAGACAAATTTCTCGAGAATTCCCGACTCGAGAATTCTCGAGCAGAAACCCTACCCCCGTACCTTCCTAAGGCGCGGCCAACTAGTTCCACGCGGGCTATAAGATAACAGTTTTTTTTTAAACATAAAATATTTCTTGACTACAACGGCCTGCCTTTTAAGAGTAACTTTAAGTAACTGCCAAGTTAATATTAATTGTCTACAGTGGTTTATATCTTCAGCTCAATTAAGGGTTACAAAGCTAATAAATTCAAAGTTTTTAATTAAAGTTGTAGTGGCGTAGCTTTTAATAAACTATTTTTAAATGTACGGTAATTTTGTCCTGGGGAACAATTAGGTGCTTTTGTTTTACACAAGCTGATTAATTTTGGAACATAATACATTTATTCATAACTATAAACCTAATGAATATGAGTAGAACACTGAAAATTATTTATTATGGAACTAATAGGTATATATTTTATGTTTTTAATTACACCAACTCGGATAGGGTTAACAAATCTGAGGTTTACGAAACCCTAGTACAGAGCTATGTTGATAACAGTAATTCACTGTTGGATGTAATACACTTACGCCTATATTAGGCGTGATCCTTTTTTTTTTCTTTTTTTTTTTAGGACGGATGTAGATTCTAGCTCAGGAGCTTTAGAATCTTAACCGGGCTTGGTGGCGAGGCACCTTTTGTGCCTCCAGCCATGGACACTTATAAACTAAGCAACCGCAGCTAAGGGCGTCCCCTAACGGGACTCGGACCTCGGCTTAGGGCGTTGCTGGGGGGACAGCTAGGGACAGCTGGATCTGGGTTGAAATTATTTAGGGACGAATTTAAAACTACTGGCTCGGCGCGGGCCGGCTCGAGCAAGGGACGGGGAGGGGTACCGTTTCGGGGTCTTCGCGACGGGCCTCGCCGGCGAGGACGGTAAATCGGATGGCGTCGAGCCTGTTTGAGTGCTTCTTGTGCTACGGTAATCGGGTCGTCAGGGTAAGTGAGTGCGTGCCTTGGGCGGCGCACTCTACTTATCAGAGAGGGTTTGTAGTCTACGCTACTGACTACTAGGCGGTTTGGGTGGAGGGGGGCCTGATCGAAATAACGCTTGGAGGCGCGTTTCATGTACTGCTTGATGGTAGGCAGTTTTAGGTCGAGGTGGAGGTCCCTATTGCGCACGAACCACGGGGCGCCCGTGGCTTTGCGCATAAAACGGTTTTGGAGGGTCTGCATCCTATGGATTGCGGGACTTTCAATGTGAGCGAATACGACGCTCGCATAGGTCATGATGGGGCGAATACACATCAAGTAAATTCTCACCTTGTAATTAAGGGAGAGTTTACTGCGCGCATTGAGTATGCCGTGCAGGCGGCCGAGAGCGAAAGCGGCGCGCGAGCGCACCGTCTTTATGTGCTCTCGGAACGAGAGTCGGTGATCGAGAATCACGCCCAGGTATTTGGCTTTCGGTTCCCAAGGGATCCGTTGGCCGAATAGGGAGATGGGTTGGACTTGAGTGGAAAGATTGGAACTCTTGTGGAAGAGAACCGCTGCACTCTTGGAGGGATTCACCTCAATTCTCCATTTCCTGAACCACTTTCCGAGGGCAGTGACCGAGGCTTGGAAGACTTTGGTGATATTTGTTAGGCTAATGCCGGAATAATAGATGGCCGTATCGTCAGCGAATAGGGCCAGCTGTGACTTTGAGCTCTTGGGAATATCGCTGGTGTACAGCGTGAAAAGGAGCGGAGAGAGCACGGAGCCCTGAGGGACCCCGGCTCGGATAGGATGAGGGGACGATAGC
Organism: Acronicta psi; assembly: GCA_946251955.1. Classification (NCBI taxonomy): domain Eukaryota; kingdom Metazoa; phylum Arthropoda; class Insecta; order Lepidoptera; family Noctuidae; genus Acronicta; species Acronicta psi. The sequence goes on along the minus strand of OX276482.1, from coordinate 7,443,499 downwards.
GTACCACCCTCAATGCGATAGCGAAAGGTGCGGTTTGACAAGAAGTCTCGAATGATGAGCACGAGACGATCCGGCACATTGAAGGAATACAGCTTGTATATCAAGCCATTGTGCCAGACTTTGTCAAAGGCTTTCGCCACGTCGAAGAAAAGCATGCCAGTCGTCATACCGCGTTGGAAACCAGCGCTGATATGTTCGACTATGCGATGCACTTGGTGGATGCAAGAGTGTTTGGTTCGAAAGCCAAACTGCTCGTCAGGAATGAGATTGTGGGATTCGGCAAAGTCCTTTAGTCGGGCATAGATTAGACGCTCATAAATCTTCCCTAGGACATTAAGAAGACTTATGGGGCGATAACTGGACGGCTCAGTCCTGGGTTTGCCGGGCTTGGGGATACCGATGACGGTGGCTTCTTTCCACGATTGTGGGAAGATGTTATTTTTTTGAGCCGCATTGAAAATGGCGGTCATTAGAATAATGAGGTGGGCGGGGAAGAGCTTTACCACCTTGTTGGTGATGCCGTCTGATCCGGGGGCTTTCCTGGGTCGTAAATTCTTAATGATTTTCTGGACTTCGTCCACAGTGACAGGGGGGACGGAGTCGTCTGGGTCGGGGTCAGGGCGGGAGGAGGGGGCGGGACTTACTGGGGCCGTAAGATTATCGGGGGATAGAGAGAGGGTGACTCTACGTTCGACTTCGGCGTTCACCTCGTCTAGGTGGGCCTGGTCTACAGGTAGAGTGAGGCGTGATCCGCGTTATGGTATGCTTATATACTTAAGTTAATGTTACATAATATTACAGTACACATGATGATCATTTTTTAGAATCCTAAATTATAATTATTCCATTAATAGTTCATCACATAGGTACAAAATAAATGATTAATTTGATAGCTTAACTTTAAACTTCGATAATTATAAATGACATAAGTAAATACGTCAAGCTAGTAACTTGGAAGGGTTCCATATATGTGCACTAGTAAGTACACCCTTACTCAGTATGTTTTGAAAGAAAGAAAGTTTATTCTAACAGTCACAACACAAGAGAAAAAATACCAAACATCAAAACATATAGATACAACCTTAACCTAAACATGTACGCTATCTTGTGCGATGTCAGAATGGGTCCCTATTTCAGCACTATGCTACAGCAAGCAAATGAAATTGCAGCGCTGAAATTCTGATAGGGCCCGATAATTTTCTGATTCCATGCACTACAATTGCGTTACAAAAGACTAAAATTGGGGGATCCACAATTCAAATGTTACATCAAGCGATGAAAGTATCGAACACAGCTATATTTGTAAGGAAAATGTTTTTAACTAAAACAGGTAGGTCCCTACGAGTTGTCAAGTAGTGGCGTTGCTTTACCGCGGGAGTTTGCCAGCCAGCGGTCGGGACGTAAACTTGCTACAAAGTTGATTGCTGTGCAACTGTACTCGACACAAGTTTTAGCTTGATTTCTATACTGTGTCTTCCGAGACCCCATTCATGAGTCCATTCAGTTAGGTTGTTACTTAATTTCATTACTTTAAGATGAGTTGTTTGATAGCTTTTCGTTCACTGCACTAATTTATTCTGAAGCAATGTTTACTGAAAATCCATAAGGAATTTAAATATATCAATTTATATTGCAATGTATAAGTATTCTACGATTGGACTACATTGAGTACCTACATTTCTTGACTTCATGTATTCAGCTAGCCTTATATCCTTTCCTACACAGCATTAATCGAATCTTAGTTTCTCCATTATACTTAGAAGACTTCTAAGTACTGCAAAAGCTATCGGTTCTGCGGAAAAATAGTTCTAATAGCTTTACAAAAATTTAAATGCTTTTACAAGAAGTGTAATCTGGAAAATCACCCGTCTATGCTTGGAACAGAAATGGCTGTTCTTTTAGTCGAAAATAATCGTCGAAACGATATGTTTTTTTCATAGAAACCTACCTTGTTACGAATAAATGGGTTAATTGCAGCGCTAGTCTGGAAATGTTTGAGCTTCGAACCAAAATGGCTTACAGGAATTAAAAACTCATTAGAATTAGCGAACAACTGCCGTGACTAATTCGCGAAGGCAACGGTTCGTGCAAAGCTAAACTTCAAATTCTACACCTTCTTAGTATAATTCTTTAAATATTTTTTCTTTAATTACAATTAGTTAGTTATGAACCCTTGTAGCAGTACCCATTTTTCTTTTAGATAGGTTTGTCCAAAAAAAAAGATAATTGTTACGACCGGAATGTCTAGTTCTGACACTACAAACTACGAGTATCTTCCATAGTTGAATCGAATCAGTGCTGTTTTTAAGCTTAGTTGAACGCGTTAGGTGAAGTACATTTATCAAGTTCTTAGTAGCTACTCAGTCTTGGTGTATTTATACCATATTCGCCCCCTATTATACATATACATAGAAACAACTTAAAACCATGCCGGTGAACTCTTGGTGTACATCACAACTCTGCCTAACACTTCGGTGTTTCGAGCTAGATGATATGTAATATTATGTATTATAAAAAAAAGCTTTGAAACTATGATCAGCACTTCAAAATAAACTATTTCAGGCTAGGTACCACTCCAAGTAATAAACAGGCAATATAAATAATCACATCCCCTAGTAATGCCAAGTTTTATCTGCCTAGACGAAAAAACTTGGCAGCTTGCAACCATACTGCTCATGAAGCTTCATTTAACTAAAACTTCCGCTTACTTCAAGCTTTAGATAGACGTGTAAAATATTTGAACGTCCATAGGTCAAATTAAAAAGAATTTGTAGAAATTATAAAAACGTCGACAGATTTACTGTAAAAATAAATATCAAAACTATGAAAACATTACACAATTGCCAGAAATCTAAATATAAAGCAATTTCAGTAAATTTTTGGCGAAAAAATACCAAACCAAGTAGGCTGTTTATTTGCTTTTTTTCCGAAAATATGAGGCATTCAAGCGACAGCCCACAAAACGTTCTCGAGAAGTCTTTAATGCTGCTAATCTTATTTTAATTTATATGTAAATTCATTCTCAGCATATTATCTGTAATATTCCGACCAAATGTTCAGAGTTCCAAAACTTTTTTGAGATATTTTAATATTATAGCAATCTCGCTTATTTCCCCTTTTATTACCTCGACTTTTATCTTTAATTCCGCAGACATGCCATAGGAACGCAATGATTACGGGGCAGAATGGGGTGAGACGGAAACAGAAAGAAAAATTTATAATGAAGTCCCGTTGAACCCTGCTTTCCCTTGCTTTGTTGCCATTCTTAAATCTAATCAAGTCTTACACTTTGAAACGATGGATTAATGAAAAACGTATCCTGCGAATATTGTTTTTTTTGTCGCCAATAGAGTTGCCCTCCTTCTACTTTCGACATAAACCTTTACAAATATACTGTTAAGCTATTTTGAATTTAGAACCGTTTGATTTTTCAACAAGAATCGATCAATGTAAAAATTATACAGAAAATACTTTATGGATATAGCATCACTTAAAATTTGCCTCTATAATTTAGCCTGAAGAACTACTGCTTCGTTTTTCTCTTCAGGCAAAGTTATGCACCAGGAATTTTCACAAGAAATCCCTGTTTCCATCGAAATATTCAAAATTAAAATTAAATACGGCAGAAAAGTTTAATAAAAATTACACACTTTTACCCCAAAAGTTTTGTCGGTTTAATGAAGTTCTTCATGTTACAAAACTTTTAAGGTTGTTCGTTTCCTTCAGCTGTTTGTAACAAACACAGAGGTATTTTCTTTCCTTATTGTTTATTTCTGCAACATCCCAACAAAGAAAGTAAAGAAATACCAAACGATTTTATAATTTAAATAAAAATCCCCGAATCAATTAGCGTGTTTCTAGCACACACCTTATGTTAGCAAACATTTGCCCGTTAAACATTCATATTATATTTTGAAACATAAAGTATCATTATTAACCCATATTAGCTTTTCTTAATTTCCATTTGGCGTTTCACCGTACGCAGACATGAATTTTGAAATCAAACATACAAACAAGGCCACAGGTCACAACTCTATTCATATTGTGTTTGCGACTGTACATGTAACGGTCATAGTGTCGACACCGCACATACGGCGGTACAATCGAGCGCAGGAGTATCTCCTAGTTAATTACCATCACTTGACACCTGGCTTCGTACTACTACCTGTTAGCTAATTGACAGTGGGACGGCCCGACAACCAAAGCCGAGAAACGGATTTACCGCTGAATTTTCCCCTTCGTATGGCCCGATTTGTAACGTATTTGACGTAAAAATACACTGTGGCTCTTTGTTTTTGGTGAAGAATAATTGAAAAATATTTTGTTTTCAGATTTTGCTGTCTATGACGCAATCTGTCAAAAGTGTCTGGTATTGTGGTTGTTTTGGTAGGATGGTAATGTGGATGGAAGAATATTGTTTCTATTGTACAGCTTAGCATTACTTATAAGGGGATAGCTTTTTCTCGCAGCTTCGCTCGCGTCAAGTTTGAACCCCGTTACACCAATTAGTTTTTTCCTGAAATTTTCTGACGTTTAATAGTTATTCTGTTATTCGGGATGGAGACAAATCCAACAAATCAAAGCAGTTCTCGAGTTCTCAAATGTTGTAACAAACCTGACTTTGTTTTATATATTAAAGATATAGGAGTGATATACGATATAGTGTTATCAATCGTCCACCTAAAAATACCACCTAGGGCAGCACTAATACCGGGAAAGGGTGTATTTTTTTCATAATATATACCTGTAAATAATTCCCGGGTACCAAGTAATAGATTTCGAAAAAGCGGAAACGAAGTCAACCATAAATCCGCCGGCAAATGACGGACTGAAAAGCTATTTAAATAACAGAATACGACAGTAAAGGGTTGGTTATACAGTATGTTTTAAGAATTACCGAATAATTTTGGTATTTTAGAGTTGCTAACCAATTAAACAAGTAAGAATTACAAACTACAGTGAAATAATGCTTTTTTGTATGAAGGAATGAAATTCATGATGGTTTCTGGGTATCGTCTGACGATGTGACCATTCATAAGTTACGCATTTGGATGCTATTATAGTAAAGTCTAAGCGTAGAGATTTAATCATACCAATATTACGCAATATATCTACTAATATTTATTTATTTATTCACGAAAGCCAATAGATTGTCAAATAGGTGATAGCATATAACATCAATCTATAAGGACAAAATATAAACCATATTTCTGAAACAAGGAGTTCTCGAAATGTCAGAAAACTTTTTAAAGATTGTAGCATGTTCAATTTTTAAAGTAAATCGATAGATAGATTGATTTCAAAATAGCTGTACACTTAATTTAAATCGTCCTGTATAAAAACTAACCATTGAAAAGTGACGAGAAACCCCACCATTTTCTTGTTTCCATTTAATTAAACTGGAAATTCAGAGTCATGGTTGGGAGCGAACCGGCCCGAATAGCTAAGCTCACTTGAAAAAAATCTAGTTTAGCTTTGCAAATGAGATTAAGTCTTATGGCAGTGTCGCTCTTTATTTAGTAAGCCAGAATTTAGCTAGCCAAGTTTAATGTATTTTTCTATACTTTAATGTTACTTACACACTTTATTTTCTGCTAGGCTCTCGAACAAGGCCTGTAGACAAGTTGCGTTTGACATTCGAAACGACAAACGAATAGAAACCAAATGTATGGAAATGATACAACTTTTTGACAAATCGAGCTGTCACTAATTCCATACATTTTATTTCTATTCGTTTGTCGATTCGAATGTCAAACTGCAACTTGTCTAAGCCCCCAGCTTAGATTAGAAGAAACCTATATCGATAACAGAAGGTTCATTAAAACAAACAAATGTACCCGTAAGTAGGACATTCTTAAGCATTGGTATGAGTCCCGCGATAAAACCCCACAGGTATGCCCAACGCTAATTAAATCCTACCGCGGCACGTGTCGCCTTAGGATAAATTAATCCTCACGTTACCTAGGAATCTGAAATCAGAACAATACAGCCTTTGTCGCAAAGGTTAAGTTGAGATTAACGACAAGGTACAATTTTATTAGCATTTTTTCCTCTTTCCGGGTGCCAAGCTCATTTCCTTCTTTCTAATTTATAGCCGCGGCATTCGGAAGCCGTGAAATTAGTAATATCAAGTAACAGTCATAACCCCCCTTTCGTATTTACTCGGAGGAAATTTAATTTCGGCCTTCGATTAAAATGCGATTAAGTCAAATTAAAAAATGTTTCACGTCGGTGAAATATTTTATAGCGGATTAAATCCTCCTTTTGAAGTAGGCCTAATCTGTGTTTAATGTGAAAAGTAATTTTGAGCGTTGGGTGTAATCCTTTTCTAATATAAGTGACCGGGACTCCGCTATCAGTTTTGGAGGAACAGAGAGTAAAGCGGTTGGTCATGTTAAACCTGATTTTGTGATAGATTAATTTTACATGTCTATATTAAACTAAATTGACTGCCTCGCCCTCTCTTACATGGGACATCAAATAAACCGGCGCACTCTGGTTGTAATAAAACTATTACATTTCGCGAATGTAGATATTTTATATTGTTAAGAACATCCAAAAATTAGCTGCCTGCTGCAAGTCTTAAATTTACAGAAGGAATAAGCATGAGTACGCAATATAGATAGAAAAGGTAGTCATCATCATCATCATGGAGAACCCACTCCTGTGTGGGTTCGGTTCCCGCACTTAATCCTGCAGTGGACCATTGTACGTGAGCCGAGGGGCTGTTACTCTAGCCAACCCAACTCCCTCCAGAAGCAGATTATTCTTCCCGGCCTCCTCAGTGTGTCCGCTACAGATCTTGGAGATCCTAGGGTTTTTTCCCGTATCTGGGTGACGCCTGTGCATTCAAGCAGCACGTGTGCTAGAAAAGGTAGTAAAAGAATACCTATTTAAAAATAGAAATATTGAGCTCCACAAAAGTCAAAAAAATATTAGAAACTAATATTTTTAATGAAAATTGTAAGTCACAGCGAAGCGTGGCTGGGTTCAAATTCAATATAGTTCAAAACCCAAAACCCATATTTCAATGATTATTCTAATTAAGTATACTTAAGGTACTTATTTCTACAGTATTACTCAAATTATTTTGTTGTATCTATATATACCTTTTATATTTCTCTAGTCTTGAGAAGTTAATATCTTGAGATGATTTGGGCATGTTGAGGGAATGGATGAACGACGATTAATAAATGGGAGTTCTACGTTTATGCTTAGGTTCTACGTTTATATAGGACAAAGGCTTGATGCAATTCTATTCAATTTTCTTTAGTTTTTTTCCGTTTCACTTTATACTTGGTTACGTTACCTCATAAAACTTTTCTTCCTATAACTCATCAACTACAAAGACGATTTGGGCGAAGTCCAGATTACCCAGAAGCTATCGTATCTTTCCAAAAAAAACTACACTTGTATCCTTCAATCAAAATCGGAGCCATCTGTATCTTGCTCAGCCAGCCAACTCTTGCATTACCAAAATTGCTCGGAACCAATTTCCTTTATGCGATTCAGTAAGATACACTTTGTAGCGACTTGCAAGCCACTCATATTTATCGTGATTGATTTACGTAGCGAGAGATTTGAAAAGTTTACAAAACAATTTTAAATATTTTGCATTTTGAAACTCTGTATTCTATAATTCTTAGTTGTCTCTGAAAAAGTGAGCTTATCTTATATTTAGTTGTTTTTCAGATTATATCTAATAATATGTTTCCAACTTAATACCTGGCATTAAATTTTCCGTATACCTAAAGCTGTAACCATATTTTATGAAAAATATATAACTACGGAGAACAGTTCAATATACGATGGTGTCCTAGAGCATGTTGGTAGACTTCGCAGGACTACGTTAAAATTGACAACTAATTATTCTAATTAATCATTTGCTAGCTGATTTCGCAATTGTGCGTTGAAGACGGAGACATAATATGGCTTGGTACTACACGATTATTTCACTAGATTATCAACGCTTACTTAAAAAGAAATCATTCGGGAATACTCATTAATGCTACGAAGACGAAGACGAAGACGTCGGCCTGCAATTACTTACATACATATTACATTTCGGAGACTTTCCTTCCGATAAATGAAAGGATGAATCCTTTGATACCTCCCAACCCGGTATAAGTCCGTACAAGACACATTGATGAATCCCCGGCTTAATGCAACAGAAATGTGAAGAAAAACTTTATATTTAATAAAAGCAGTTTGCATCGCTGAGGGCTTAATGACGCCATATTTGCGGATTACATGGGAGGGATAGACTGTAAAAAAAAAAATCTCCCAAACATTTTGCGCAGATGGTGAACTGAATTAACCGCAAACTTGGGCCATTATTAATTCTGTTTTCGTGTAGCCGACGGCTAATGTTTCAGCGGGCTTATTATTGGGAAATTCTTTAATGACTATTAATGTAACGATCACGCCACGACTTGGGGCACGCGACCACGAATAAGGACGACTTATATCAAAGTTCAATGCACTTTTGACTTGAATTGGGTTAATCATATTATAAGCTTCGTGCCCGGTTAAGTTGGAAAAACTAAAATCGCGAAGTATTTCAATTATCTGAAAGTTTTTTGTTGCCCGAAGTTGAAAGTTGAAAATGATAGAATTCAGTGTATCTATTCAAGTAAAGAAAAAAAAGATTCGTTCGTGATTACCCATTGGATTTTCAATACCATGAGTGATTACCCATACCTACCTAGATTCTTTTATAAAAGATGTGTTAAAGGTGTTCCTTTAGAAGTAATTTTAATTGTTCAAAACGCATAGAGCAATTGAACACAATGTGAACCTCAACCTTTTTAATATTTACATAAAAATATACATATCCTCCCCTCAAAAATATACATTTTAAAATGTATCCCCTAAACAGCTTTTTAGGGGTGTTAAACATCTGGGTCGGAACTCAGAACCCTCTTCCCAGCGTAAACAGTTATCTAATACCTTATGCATCCGATACAAAAAACGTCAAGTGTGAATGCTCCAACATGTGATGCTGAATCTACCCACAGATAAGAGGTACCTTTATCCCATTCATGTCTACACACTTACGACCATTTTTCATGTCTTTGTTGTCCCGCAATAGGCATTAGGGTGACAGTGACGCTCACTATCCCTCTTCAACGAGATTTAATATTTTTTAAATTTCGAACAAGGCACATGTACCTATTTTTCGATGCGGTTGTTGCCATGATTGATGCTTGTTATATAGGGATTTTGTTTAAAAATGTTGTTTATGAAATACAGTCGACAAGTTAAACCATCTATCAAAATATGGCGTACGCAATATTTATGGTGAAATTCAAAATTGGAATATGAAATTGAATCTTTTGTTCGTATAATAAATGTAATTTATTCATACAGAGTGTATTTTCCACATGTTTATATAGTATAAAAAAACTGACATTCCCTTGACATTGTGACATGCCTTGTATGTAATGGGAATAAAAAATTGATGTTGAACTTTTTAAATGCTAACAAATCGCAACAATGATTTCATAATACAACTTTAAAAAGAGAATAACCTTTTTCTTTATAACCTTATCCGAGAAAATGTTTGTACCAAGTTTGCTGCAGAAACGTTTTCAATTTCAAACAACTTCTATATAATTACTTTGTATTTGGGCACGGCCAATATTTCATTGTTATTATCAAAGTTAAGTTTATTTTGTACAATTGGTTCTACTATTACGTAAAGTTTATTGTTAGGTCTACCAGTGTGGGCCATGTGTTGCCAACTTTATAATGTTTTAAAAAAATATTTAGATTAGCAATCTATGTATTACATTGTTTCCATTAAGGTTACATAAAAGAGGTAGAAATACTTATTCTAAAAATGAAGTAGAAGCTACATAAGCTGTAGTCACGCTACGTAGCTTCGAGGTCCGTCATGCAGCAGTGATTAGAAAACTGTACTGTCGTTACATGAAAAGTACCCGTGTCGCATACACATTATTTCATCCTACTAAAAATAATAATTAAGTGAAAGTTTGTTTGTTACACTTCTCCGATCCAACAGGAAGAATTACTGCAAAAACCGTATATTACGCGGGCAGAACCGCGGGTTTATATTAGTTTTTCAAAACCTTAAAAAACATTAGGAGTGATCAGCTTCATGCAGCCAACATTGTATATTCTTGTAAAACTATACATTTTTACTAGCTGCACTACGCTATTTTGCGATAAAAATAAAGATGTTACATAACCTCAATTATTTTCTTATCAAATAGAAAGCATTAGAAAATACTCGTAGATCAAGAACGTGTATCTATAATAATAATATACCTAATCATACAATAAATGGAAAAATAAAATCTTATTTTTAAACTATACAATATTTAAGAGGTACTTGTAACAGATACCTCAATAAGTCTAATAACCTTGATGTCATTCAGCATCTAGCTCCTGAAACAAGAGCGTCCTTTTTGGTCCTTGTGCAGAAGATATAGTTGAAAGCTCAACAAACCTAATTTGTTAGCCTTGCCTTATAAATAAGTCCTTCAAAGGAATTCAGCAATAGACGGCATGGCTCTCGTATAATTTGATTCGGTCCACAACAATACGTCACGGTCGGTAAAACAGTGTGCATGCATTTTTAACAACACCTATGGCTAGCATGTCTAAATTAATGTCGGCAAACTGTAGGTTAACAACACAAATCACACCACCTCCTATTATTTATCGGTGTAGCGATCTTTTTAAAGTTTTTTTTTTCGAACACGCTAAGGCAGCATTAAAGTTTCGTTGTGCATTACCAGCCGTAGCGTGAGTCGCGTGCTTCTAAAGAAGTATTTTTAATGCGATGTCATTTAACAATAACTTATTTATTACTGAAAAATCTTAGACTATACTAATATTATAAATAAAGAGGAAAGATTTGATTGTTTGCATTGAATAGGCTTCGAACTACTGGACCGATTTAAAAAATTCTTTCAGTGTTAGATTGTGCCCATTTATCGGGGAAGGCTATATACCATCACGCTACGACTAATAGGAGCGGAGTAGCGATGAAATGTTGCAAAAACGGGGGAAAATTCTGAAATAAAACTTGATTTTATTACAACAAGACACCACGTACTTATCTTGATAATTCAGGACAATTTTTAAACAGAGCGCTAATTTTGGCCGCAGGATCTTAAACGATTTTTAATGAACACATATTTCTTTGTTTTGGTGTGATAAGGGTAACAACATTATAATAGAGAAAATTATGTTATCAATGTTTGAAACATGTTATCCCACTGTAGTATAACTATAATGTTATTTAGATAGATACCTATAGCTAGGAATAACATTTATATAAGAGCCAACCTTATTTTATATAAACAATTTTATGTAGCGTCTAATTGCACTCAGTCACATAACGATGTAACCCTAATTCTGTAAATACGGTTCCAAAAAAACTAAATCGTGGTCTGGACTTTATTGAATTTATTGTCTCAGGGGTACCATGTGAGGAGTAAATGACATGAGGCGGAGTAATGTGGATCGCCTAAGTACTTGTGCAGACAAACTCTTTTTTTTTCAAATGAAAAGGTACTTATAAAATAGGGCTGTGAATTATTTCTATAAATGTCTTTAAAAAACGTTTAGACTGAATAATAATTTGATAGAAAGTACCTATTATTTTTTTATTCCCACTACCGTTATGGCAGGAATATCTCAAATATTAATAATCTGATACGTATCTATCGTGCGAGAATCAAACCCACTGTGCTTACCTAAAACCGACTCAAACTCAAGTTTATAAAACAATCATCGTAGTATATTATACTGTTTCTACAATTTTACCTTTCCTTTCAACAACACCGAAATAAACTAAAACATTTTGTTTTGGAAATTCGAATTCAACAACGAATTCCTTGCTCTTCCACCTTTAAATCTTATTATATTAACTGCGGCGCTAGGGTTAAAATATTCAAAACGATTCAGAATTATTATTCTTTGTTGTGAATCAAAGTTTAAAAAAGGAATCTTGAATTATCTACCATCGCCGCTCCTGGGCAGCACTCATAAAAAGTGTGCAGAGCCACGACGTGACTGCGATATGCCCGTGTTTAATTTTGAAACGGACGGAGGCGAGAGATTTTAATGAGAGATCAGGTTTTTCAATTATCCCCACTTCTTTTCACGAAGTTTTACGCCAGATTTTTATCGGCTGCGTACTTTTATGAGTACTAGAGCATCCAGAAATTGTATAGCCTTGGATAAATCAAGGTGGCTTTATAATTTATTGTTCTATCCTGAAATTGATGAAAGACGGCCAATAATTCAACAGGGGTTTTCTCGTATATTTTTCACTGTTTGAATTTTAATAAATTATTATATTTGGTTGCAAAATCAGAAATGGTCTTGAGGCTGAGACTATTAGTAGTCATTCAAGGAACAAGCTTAAGCTGGTCTTACTGCAGTCCGTCGGCCCTCAGCAGCGCTCAGCACACGGAATCTCCCATGAACTTGAAAGAATACGTTTTGCCCTTTTGGTCCAGGTTACGACTACTATCATCGCGACGTCTAAACGGACACCTGTGTCCTGTGACAATCATACCGCATATTAGTTAGGAATAGTGCATTTATATATTAAACTGTATAATAATCTATTATTTTATAAGCAAATCACTAGACTACAAGCCAGCAGATAACCCTACTTGCCTAAAAGTATAAAGATCTATCTTTACAAATTTTTTTTCTTAATAATTAACTGTAAAGGGAATTGCGAACTAAGCGTAAATCTGTTTCTCAGAAAACCTTCTTTCCAGTTCTCGCTACTCATAAAAAAGTGTAGCAATAACATTTATTACTTGATTACCTACGATCTTTTTCCCTAAAATCAGTCTTATTTAAATAAATATCTTGACCACTATATTTCCTCGCGATTTAATACCGCCACCGTTAAATATAAATCAAAGGTAAATGGCGTAGGTACACCAACAAACAAACATCAAAGTATGGACAAAACTGGAGATTATTGGATATATTTTCGTCTTTTTACCCCGAGGTCAGATAAAAGCTACTTTTCATGCATCTTCTTTACCGAGCATAAGTATTACGAGTAAAATTATTCCGTATAGAAGACTTTTTGATACTGCCGAATTATTGGTGACTTATTGAATATAATCAAAGGAAATGGATTACGTGTTGCTCACTCAAGGAAATACAGGAAAAAGTATTTTATTTATTTTCCTGAAGTTTAAATAATACAAATCCACCATCTTTCCAGAGCGACGCTATTATATATATATATATATATATATATATATATATAAATGAGTGCCACGCCCCACGCAGTATACCTCGCTTTCAACTCTGCTTTTAAGCTATTTTTTTTACCATGGCATGAGGTCTTAAATTGTTGATACTTGTGTTGTTGTGTAAACTTTGAAATACTCATCACTTTTATTTTATGAAACCCGACTTATTATTGCTAAAACTAATACTTCATATTCCACAAAGGGTTACGTGTACTGATATACACCCAGAGATCGCCAGTATATTTAGGTCCCACGTAATAGAGTGTGAGCCCAATGTCGGATTTGCCCTAAGGCCCAGTAGGCCCGGGCCTGGGACGGCCAGATATTCGGGGCGGCTAATCGTAACAAAAATTCACTGATAATTCCAATAAAATATTTAAAACGGTTGTTGTTTGAAATATTTTATTGGAATTATCTCTTAAACCTCAGAAAATATAACAAACTAGCAGCTAAGTATTATTCACAAAATTTCTGGAATGGGCGGCTGATACACTACATGGCCTATGGGCTTAGAACGGCCTTATTTGCAAATCCACAACTAGGTGAGCCTATTTCCATTAACCGGGCACAAATCTAAACTCTGAGACAAACAACACTCAATAACATGCTTGGTTAACAAACCTAGGACCTCTCGGTATGAGGCAATGTTATTGGTTAATTCAGCCCTAAACGGTTCCACTGTTTGCACGGGCCTTCGTCCAGATTGGGTGGGATTACTCAGCTATAATCCACTACGCTGTATTATCTGGGTTGGCAGACTTTCCTCCTCTCCCACGTGCAGATTCAGATTCTATCAGATTGGTTCATTGTTCGTTATAATCACGTCAAGAACTTAGCAATATTATTAATATATTAACGATAACTATAGGTATTATTAGCAGTAGCGGTAAAATCTAATATTCATGACCTACTCGCCACTCGCAGTGGCTTAGAGGTCATATCGTCTGGTTTATCTAACCAAAAGACGCACGTACAAGTCCTGCCCGGCAGTCAATTTATCCTTTCATTATAATAACTGGTAATTTTAGCATGGTGCTTAAAACATCCAAAAAATACTCATAACCTACTTATAACCGAAGAACAAACTTTGTCCAACAAAGAGCTTTTTTAAAAACAAAATTTAAAAATGTACTTGTAATTCTACTTTGAATTCAGTTTCCTACGCGTTTTAAAAACCCTTTTATATCTGTTGAACTGAGTCTGAGCTAATAAAACAAATAAACGGACTACTGAAAGTTTTTAATAAAATTTTTTGTAGAGAAGCGGCACTCATGACTTGTGTGCGGCCGTCCATCCATCCACCACAGTTTTATGAGTCTTGAAAAATAAACAATTTTCATGACTGGAAACTAGATTCAGAATTTTTTTGAATATTAAATAAACCATTACTTAAAAAAGACGGACATACTAATATTAAAATTAACCTCTTTTTATTTAATATAGCGTACCATAACGCCTGTATTCCTGGAAGGAATTTTAAGTTATGTGTGACAGTGTATACACACGAATAAATTTGCATGTATGTGTTGTGCGTATTTTGTGTAAGTTGAGTTGAGCGAAGGTTTTACGATCTTAGGTGTTTTTATGAAATGGTTGTAGGAAGTTTTACAGCCATCCTGCGCACTTTACTGTTACATCGACACCGTAATAAGACAGTACACTTTTATTTCCTTCCATTCCTGCAACGTCATACAAGAATCCTTATTTAGAAAGAAAAAAAAACATTTATTTACAAAACACACTACAAAATTACTGGTATGATAAACAACAATATCAATAATTAATGACAAAGAAACTTTAGAATATAATCCAAGCTTGCATGGCTCACGGCTGGACCAAATTGGGGCCCAGATCAGCTTAATGTCAGGCAGAAGGACCATTTACGTGACGCTGGTTGTCCCATCCCATGTGTAAATGCTCCACGTATTATATTTAGATATTCGTTTTAACTATTTTAGTTAATAATAACTAGCATTACATCAACCTAAACATTCAAAGTACTGATGTGTTTAATTCACACCTTAAACACCGCCAACTATAGTCTAACACGTTTTTGCTCTGGCTAAATAAGCCCCGTAGATAACGACATCTTGGTCAGTTTTTGTGTGGACGATAAATGACGCTTCTCGAACACAGGGCACATTGTTTGTTGACCACTGCCGTGTTTATGGCCCAGAAACGACGCGACGCCACTAAAGAAGATTTATTCACACTTTACTCCGCGATTGTACACTACATTAGAGTTAAGTTGAGCGAGAAAAACAAGTTATTAGCAACGTTTTGTGTACGCTCAAGTTCAACAATTTGGGACAATTTTATTAGGCGGACACAAAATACGTTTTTAGAGGCATTTTTAATTACATAAAGAAAATTATGGGCAATTTATTGTACTACCAATAAAACAATAAATAACCAAGAAGAACAATAAAATGAGAATAAAGCTATTACATAATATTAATTAGAAAAGGTTTGTGTATTAATTATTCTCGGCATTCAATTGTTTTGCTTATGCCCTAACAATTTAGGCATTCACAGAATTTTCAAATCTTCTGTTTATCTTGTTTAAATGAAAACTCCCTTATTGTTTTCGCGTACAGCGTATTCAGGTACATTTAAAACGAATTCCTAAAATTTCTAAAATAGTTGTCTAATTACTAAAACGTTCGTAATTTTGATAAATCATTTTGGTTCGAAGAGTTTCTCATTAAGTTGAGTACAGCTAACTGCTTCTTCTGTTTTTACTTTCGCAATTACGTTTAAAAATCCCAATATTTTTAAATCTTTTCTTAATTTAAAAGGCCCTAAAGTGCTTTTCAGTGCTTCCTTGTCTATCCACTTTACCTTTTACCAGATTCTCGACGAAGACATAGTTTTAATTGGACTCCTTCCGCTTTGCTTAAGGTCTCCTAATTGAATTTTTTGCATTTTAAATTTGAAAGCACTTAATTTGGAAGATTAATTCAACTCATTATACGTTATAAAGGAGTTTACAACTTTAATGAACTCTTACTTAATGTTTATTCAATTCCTAGACTTTATTTAAGAGAAACTTAAGTGAAAAACAATATTTATATAATTTTAGGGTTGATCTGATATTGAAAGTCTAATAGACAATCTTTTTGGTGCGAGAATCGGCGTGGGTAACACCGCGGGCGGCAGCTATGTTAAAGTTTAATCTTGTGAACGCTTAAATGGAACGTCAATAAAAATTCAAACTAGACCAAACGTAGAATAAATGTAGCCTCGAATTCTAGACAATCCACTTTAAAACCTTCGTTTCCTTATTACATTTGCATACGCTAACACAAAAGCTTACAATGCATCATGTAACAAAGTAACTGGCTACAATAAAAACTAATAAAAGTAAACCAAAGCGAAGGAGAACGCCACATCACTAGTCACGGAAGGCTATCGCAAAAACCCAATTAAAACTTAGCTAATACGAACGTGGACGAAACTATTTCTTTTGTCTCATTGCTGTGATTGAACTGTGTCAATGTACAGTTCGCGCCAATCTTATTGTTCGGCTTGAAGTAGGTACGAGACCAACTTCAAGCCGGGCAATAAGATTGGCTAACTTCAACCCCGCCGCAAAAACTGGAGAAAGAAAAATATATAAATTAAAATGGTTTAAATCGACAGCATACTGGTTGAGCTTTCGTGGTTATTTATTACTAGCTTTCTGCCAGCGCAGTGGCTTCGCCCGCACTGTCTTATAAATTTTTTCCCCGGTTTTTGCAACATTTTGCATTGCTTCTCCGCTCCTATTAGTCGTAGCGTGATGGCCTATAGCCTTCCCCGATTAATGGGCTATTTACCACTGAAAGAATTTTTCAAATCGGTCCAGTGGTTTCGGAGCATATTCAATACAAACAATCAAATCTTTCCTCTTTAGATAGGTAGTCTAATATTTTTCTTTCTCAGATTTTTACGTCCGAGCAAACTTCAATCCGGTCAATAAGATTGGCGAGAACTGTACACTATACGAATGTAAGTAAAGGGCCTTTTCAGTATCTCGATTTACGCGGGACGAGTTTGGGAGCTCTTAGAGCTTGATAATGTTGCCACTAGTCGTAATTGTGATTTGTTTTTCTTTCTAAACACTGGCTGTAAAAGTTTTTCGATTCACACCTTAACTCTTGGGCTAATAGGGTATTTAAATATGAATTATGAAACAATATTACCGAATTGTAATCGGTATATAGAAGTGGCTTCATAAATCATAACTATTTCGATAAAACCATTTTAAACGAATAGGTTATTTACTACTACTATCACTATTACATATACACCTTTCACTATTTTGATGAAAATTGGGTCAGGCTATTGCCTGATAGGTAATCATCTGAATCCGGCTGGAGTTGCTACCGTGTAATTATTATCTACTTAGTTCGTTTTTTTTTTCGAATAATCTTTTTTGCGTTTTATTAATTTATGTGCGTGGTCCCTATAAATTTATTAGATGAGAAAAAAGGTCCTACTTCATGGACATAATTATTTTGATCGTTGAGGGCACAATTGAACTTTAACTTAAAAAAAATACTTTGTAATGTTACAACTTGTAAATACTTAACTATGACTTAAGTTGACCTATGAACAATATAACACCTCTGCTTAAGCTTTTGGGAAATACAGGGGTTATATATTTTATGTTAAGATGGTCATAGTAAGTTGATGGTTATAAAACGTAAAAAAACTACGCTGACAATTTACAAAAATCTGTTTTGCATCGGTTATTTAAAATCGATAACAGATATTTATACCATAGATTTCATAGCAAAATTCAAAAGCAATATCCTAGATTCGTAAAGAAGCGTTGATGTCGATAAAGATAGAAGAACATTTCGGGTTTAAAGATCGCGATAAAAGCAGCAATACGTTCCCACTCCGGTGACCATTATATACAATAAATCAGAGACTACTTTCCAAGCCTCGTTTAGGCTTTCCATGTTCAGAAGCCACGCAAATCAAGATTTAGGGTGACAGATTTTGCTTCATGACTTAGAGAAAGGTATTGAAATAAAACTAAAATGTTTACGTAGTTTATTAAGGTTTGTAACCTACCATCAGGCTTTCATTTCTCGAAGGGTTAGGCAAAATTTCAAATTAGTTTCGATAAAATTGATGTGGCAACTTTTTACAAATAAAAATACACTTATAACTTATTACTAATCGTAGTCGTAGCTGCCCGTGGCACCACTAAGGTTAAGGTCCTACCAGAATACTAGCGCTGTGGCATTAAACTTTTCTTGATGCCACAGCATTATGCTGAGATAGGAACCATTTTTGGCTTCGCGCAGGGTTGCACAAATATATATTAGTTTATATATTTTATATTTTTTTATTTTTTAGTTATATTTTTTGTATTTTTGTTAAATTTGTGTATGAATCGTGTCTACTCTCTGTGCGAATCCAAAATAAAAGATTTTCTTTCTTTCTTTTCTTTTATAAAAGTAAGTGGTAAATTACATGCACTAAGATACGTGTAGCATGTCCTACTTTTAAGGCTGATATTTGCTCAGCAAATACAGAATAAACATTCAGAACAAATTGAGTGGTGCGCACAACTTGGCCAACGCCCAGAGCAAACTAGGAACGAAAAGAATCCCCTCCCTGGGCACCGCGCTCAGACTCAAACTTCACAAATGACACCGAGGAGACCGCGATAATTCACAAGCTAATGTCAAAGTTGGGACTTGTTTGAAATTTTTACCATAATAAAGTAAAACATAAAGTATCATTATTCGTCCTTCCGTTTCGTTCGGCGTTTCGAAATGCCTTATGGTAAGTGCTTCGTTTAATTAGTGTTATTAATGCGGTTATGTTTCTCTTTTGGGTAATTATGAGGCTGAAGTTTATGTGGTTAGTAACAAAGATATTATAATTATAGACTAGTAATTTGTTTTTATCACTGTATCTACGAGTGGCGCCATATAAATGGCGTCCAGTCCACACTAGGACAGGCTAGACTACGAGTAACTGGCTAACCAGGGGGGCTAGACAAGTTGCATTTTGACATTCGAATCGACAAACAAAATGTATGTAAATGACAATAGTGATAGCCCGATTTGTCAAAAGCTTGTGTCATTTCCATACATTTTGTTTGTTGATTCGAATGTCAAAATGCAACTTGTCTAGCCCCTCAGAGTTACCTATATGTGATTTGACATAAATTTTAATATTTTTATCATTCAAAATTACTGTAGTTACTAAGCAGTATCTAATAAGCAAGTACAGAAGATCTTCCTAAATTCCTTGGAACACACTTTGTGTTCCAAGTTATTGAAAAAGTAAATAAAAAAAGCACTGAATAACAAAGTACTCTTTTGCAATTAAACAAAATAGATAGTTTTTTTTAATCTACTACAAAAGGACTGCAACAATTCACAAAATATAAAAACAATCCAATTATCCAAATTATAGAACGTAGGTACCTTCTGATGTAAAAACTTGGTTCCACTTTTCCTGACGCGTTGGCACGATGACAAGAATTCATTAAATGTTTTTCAAAATTCAACACTTCAATTTGAGTTCATTCTGGATCTGAACAGGCGGTTGGGAAATACAAGAGGTTAGTCATATTTCAGCAATCGGTATAAATAAAATGTAATTAAAAGGTGTTGTCTTGTTTTTGTTGTAAACTAGAATAAAACCCGCAATACTTTTATTTTTGTGGCTTTTCTCGTCGTCAATACGAATAAAATTCACTAGCCTTTTTTTTAAAGTGCTCTTGAATTATAGTTTTGTTTATCTATTTTTACAGACGTAAATAGCACAACCCGTCTGATACCTATGGGTGACATAAGAAGAGACAAAAAAAACGTATTAGGTAAGTACCTAAAAATATAAAATTTCTGAGTTAAGAACCGATAAAAGCAGTTTTACATAGGACTCTAGAGGTTATAGGGAACTTTTAAGGATCAGAAATGCATTAGCAACTTTTCTGGTGTTTTAGGTGTCCATAGGCAAATGGGCATAAATACCTTCATAATTATACCATAAAAATAACCTCTTTATTATAAGAATTGACTTAGTCTAAGATCCACTACAAAAACCTTCACTTTCAAAATGATTAATAGAATCATTTTCTGGACTGAAATTTTTTAGACAACCTTTCCTTTTTCCTTTTTGCTAGCCTTTTCCCAGACATGTTGGGGTCGGCTTCCAGTCTAACCAGATGCGGCTGAATATCAGTATTTCATAAGGAGCGATTGCCATCAGACCTCCGCAACCCAATTTCTGGGCAATACTGATATTCGAAGGAAAAACTGGTCAGGCTTTTCAGGTTTCTGACTACCACTAACGATTGTCATAGGTGTTCGTATGACAACCGGGACCGACGGCTTTACGTGCTCTCCGAGGCACGGAGGGGTTTCGATATGTTAAGAATGGTCAGCCATCCACAGACTGACCGCGGCAAGTGTAACTTAACCTTGCAGATCGGTTGATCAGCGTAATTACAACTTGGCCACGAGCCCCTCCCATTTAACTTCCACTAACCCAATTGCAATATATTTACTGACATATTTAATTGGATGTAAAATACTTTTCATCCATTAACCAGCTCGGTGAAGGTCGTTTTATCCTGTCGTTGTCTTTGGACTAAGTATCATAATTCAAACAAATCAATAACCCTGCATTTCGACACGCAAATCTCACGCTGATATCAGTTGAAACTCTTTCTTTAAGAAGATAGGGTTGTGACACACTCCTACATAGATAATATACATAGCATATTTTATCAAGTTCCGTATGCTGCATATAAAGTAAGTAATATGTGAGCCCGTCTCGCATGATCTCAGTTTCGTGTCAGTATCAAACAAAAGCCGAATTGTCTCTGTGAAGGAGGAACAGTTGAATAATACATTTCACTTGAGTTTTAACGTGACACCTCTTCTTTGTTTTCTACTCGTCACTTCACTCAGATATGAACAGATACGTACACTATTTTTATTTTTGTCAAACAAGGTTGCAATCGTAAATGAATAATAAATATTCATAACATACATACCATGACGCTTATATTCTCCGAAGAAGTGAACTAATGTGAATTTCATAAACTCAATAACACTGCCCGACCTGGGAACCTAACCTTGAGCGTAACAGTCGTGCTTCGGTCCACTAGGCTAATGAGGCATATCATTAATATGCAATTTATGCAGTACCGGCCTGTCTCCTTTGTATACATAGCGGTCCCAAGCGTGACTGCTAAGCTAGACTCGGGGTTCGATTCCCGTGTCGAACAATGTGTTATTGGGTTTTTCTGTGAAATTTCCAGTAGCAGCTCGGAGGCGGGATTTGTGGATGGGGAATGGCAATAGGCTCGCCCCCTGTTACATAGGACCAAACATACCGGCGAACTTTGGGAGTACTTTAGAAAACCTCTACCTAACCCTTCGGGAATAAAGGCGTGATAGTATGATAGTTAATAAATAATAATAAATAAATAAATTCTTTATTGACATAATAAAATGTTCAAACAGTAGTGAGGCCCTGACTCCTGCGCTAGTTTAGCAAACCAGGGGGCCAGACAAGTTGCATTTTGACATTCGAATCGACAAACAAAATGTATGTAAATGACATTAGTGACAGCCCGATTTGTCGTAAGCTTATGTCATTTCCATACATTTTATTTGTCGATTCGAATGTCAAAATGCAACTTGTCTAGCCCCCCTGTGTTACAGAAGCCAGTGTCTTCTCCCGATATTAATGTGCAAAATTTTATGCAATAAAAGAATTAGCCATTAAATTAATCATTTAAAAAGTAATAGGTAATAATAAAAATAATTTAAGTTGATCAACAAACAGCGTGCTCCATAGTTATCAAACTATGCAGTAAGAGTAATAAACAACATTGCAGTTTTAAAATGTCACATTATGCGAAATGCAATAGCGGAAATTAAAATATGTAGTCTGTTTACAGATTAATTTCCAAAGGCTTTATGAATTTTGTATATGATGTGAAGCCACATTTTGTACAACGTATATAGATGATTATGATCTGTGTTTTTAATATAGATTTTTGCATAGAAATTTCATTTACAGATGAAGTCATCGTTGTTGATTTGATCTGAGGGGCTCGTGGCCAAGTTGTAACTACGCTGATCTACCGATCTGCAAGGTTAAGCTACACTTGCTGCGGTCAGTCTGTGGATGGGTGACCATTCTTAACATATCGAGATCCCTCCGTGCCTCGGAGAGCACGTAAAGCCGTCGGTCCCGGTTGTCATACGAACACCTATGACAATCGTAAGTGGTATTCAGAAACCTAAAAAGCCTGACAAAACCAGTCTTTCTTTCGAATATCGGTATTGCCCAGAAATTGGGTTGCGGAGGTCTGATGGCAGTCGCTACGTGTAAAATACTGATATTCAGCTGCATCCTGGTTAGACTGGACCGACCCCAACATGGTTGGAAACAGGCTAGGAAAAAAGAAAAGTTGTTGATTTGATCTGTATTTTATTATTATAATGTTTAGTTTTATCCGCTGGTATTCCAAAATGATCTTATCGCATTACAAAAGTGTAATTAATTGACATCCAAAGCTTTCATCAATATTGTACATATTTCTATTTGAATTCCTAGTATAGAAACAAAAGCTAGAGCGCACACACAGCAATACATGTACGTATTTATATTTTGTAACCACTCACAACTGAAGTTCCACCCGACTATAGAAATGCTCCCACTGTGTAAAATAATTGGCGAGAGTTTTATTGTTTGAAACTACAATTACTGGTTCAAATATTTGAACGGGAAACAAAAACAGCAGTCAATATTATAACGTTTATTGGATCGTTACTAAATTGCAAACAATAGATATTTGTCTCTCTATTGATCGTGGGTTTGGCTGTATGATAGATAGTTTTAAAAATGGTAGACCATTTATTAAATGACTATCAGTTTCCAGTAGTGTTAGTCGTGTTCATAATTTTATTCCCAAGCCCCTGGGAATTTCCGAAATTCCTTTCTACACACTTACGTCATCTAAGGAATATTTTGTGCAAAATTTCATGCTACTAGACGCAGTGGTTTAATTTTTTTTAATCTCGTAGGATTTTCCCAAAATATCTTTTTAAATTATAGCATTGTGGTATCAGAAGATGATGATGTATAATAATGATAGTGATGTTTCCCAGAAAAAGAGAGAATTGTCGTTTTTTCTCACTCTGAACAGTTAGAACCTGGTAAATTCTTCACAATTTCATACTTCACCTACCCTCTTCAGTATTGAAATAGAGTGTGCAGATATATCTCCCCGCCTACACACAAAACTAGAATGTCACAGCTTTGAAGTGATACTTTCACAATTTAATATTATTGCAAAACTCTGTTGAGATGTAGATACGCGATATTCAATATATTGCATCAGACGTGATTTCCTTTAGCAGATAGATACAAGGCGTTCGACTTGATCACATACTCAATGGCCCTGACAGGCTTTACGCTCGAGGGCTTGATTCCTAAGTGGAACAAAATATTATTGGGGTTTTCTATAAAATCCTCAGTAGCAGCTATCAAATCCATATTTGTGCCAGCCCCCTTTTACATTCGACCTAAACATGCGAAGTGTGGGTATCCAATATGTAGTGGTTCGCCTCTGCTAACCTGTTAGATAATATAGGCGTCATGCTATGGTTGACAAGCTTTGGTCCATCGCATCCACTAGACAATCAACTTTATGTAAGTACTTATAAAAGTTATGAATACTTGTCGGGTATGGTTATGATTATGAACTGCCAATTGAATATTTTAAATACCACAAGATAGTAGTTACCATGCCTTCTACCACGGATATAGGTCGCTTAAACAACATATAATAATATTGATTTCAAAACAACTCAATTCCAATGTTACGTTAAAGATACCATCGATAAAATACTACATCTCCCCTCCCCCTTAATTTGTCAAGAAACAACCGTAGGCACACCAATCTTAAGGTCGACTTGATAGCTTTACTTTCTCTAATTTAAAATCTTTTATCTACATAAGAAAAACTCCTTGGTATAATGATTTATTTCCTTTCAGGGGAACGTAACTCGTAAATCAATCACTGAAATTTGTGCTCGATCAGTTTAAACGTTTTTTTCGTATAAAGTTTATTTAGGTTTACTGTGAATTTTGTAGAAGCTATTTTGTTCTTAATTACATAAAATATTTAATGTTGGCACGATATAATTTTAACTTGTGTGGTGCAAAATAATTATGTATAGCTATTTTATTATTGAATTAAATTAAGCATATCATTGCACATAAAATTTTCATCAAAGATATGGTGATATCCCCGAAAGTTTAAAAAAAGGTGCACTGATATTGACCTACGGTCGGCCGGTATGTTTTAGGCACCATATAATGCCAACCTTTCAAGACATTCTGAGATCTGATGCAAATAATTTCTTAGAAAAATCCAATGACACAACAACCCAACCAAAGACTTCACGCTAAGCTGCCGCGCTTCTGACCACTAGGTCAATCAGGAAGGTTTTGTGAAAAATATAAAAGGGGTAAATACGCATTAATATATCCATCAAACGGCACGGTGTCGTCAACATTAATCAATACCAATATCATATCATTAATCAATACCGGTTAACAATTCAATCAATCATTTTATTGCAAACATATTTTACAAATATCGGTGACGTGATGGCCGGTGCGGTCCTTTAAAAAGGTCAGTTGTGTAGTACCTACTCGCAACTGGCGTGTGTGTATGACAAGGTGGCGTGGACGGAACAAGAGAAGTATGTAAGTGCCGAGGAAACGCCACTTGCTCAGAAAAAGGTGTAATATTGTGTATTTTACACGTAATATGGTACAAATGCAACAGTGTCAAACAATTTGTTAATGTGTATGTCAGATCTATTGAAGACCTGAGGGGCTCATGGCTAAATATAAAATTACGCTGATCTAAAAGCTGTGCTGGGTGTGTCAGGGTCTGTCTATGAATGGGTGATCTTAACACATCGAGAATCCTCCGTGCCTCGGGAAGCTTTCGTTAACGGACTCCGTTAGTGATAGGTAGTCAGAAGTTCAAAAAAACTTCACAGTCTATCCCTTCGCCTAAGCCGATCACAATATTGAAAAAGGCTAGGAGGGATAGTGATGAAAATTTTATGTAAGAATAAATCAATATGAATACAAATAATCTATTTTTAAACCATTATTTTCATAACAATGCTCAATATCAAAGCGCTGTGGCATCTTAGGGTATATATCAGACAGAGTTCTTATATCAAGGGGCGTGGGCAAACACGTAGCGTGCTAGCGGCATTTGTCAACTTCACGGACAAGGCACTCGTGCCTCACACGGCTCTTCGGACAACACGACACTGCAACATTATAGAAGCAATAGAGTATTAATAAGACAAGCTTCCTTTTTGTAATAAAAAGGATAGTGGATTGTTTTTGAAAAGAATTAGATATATAATTATATTAGGTAAGACCTTGATGTTTGTGTCGTCATCACTCAGTGAACTATGGAGCGAGCTATGCTTGGTGTTTCTCTACGCGATCAAATCAGAAATGAGGAGATCCATAGAAGAACCAAAGTGACTGACATAGCCGAAAGGATTAGCAAGCTGAAGTGGCAGTGGGCGGGGCACATAGCTCGTAGAACTGATGGCCGCTAGGTCAGGAAAGTTCTCGAGTGGAGACCACGCACTGGAAAGCGCAGCGTGGGGCGGCCTCCAACGAGATGGACTGATGACCTGGTAAAGATCACTGGACGTCGTTGGATGCAGGTAGCGTACGTCCGGTCCCTGTGGAAGTCAATGGGGGAGGCCTTTGTTCAGCAGTGGACCTCTTTTGGCTGACATGATGAAGACCTTGATGCAAAAAAAAGGATTAATGGCACAAAAGAGAGGAGGCATAAGTAGTGGTAGTGGGTATAATGTATTACAGAAACTTATTCAACTTCTAAAGACCTTTTTTGTAATATAGTTTCGTTACTATTTTCTCGTAAAAATAAACTAGGTAATGTTAACTCCCAAGTGTGGTGATGAACCGATTATGGCAATTTGTAACTTGCTTTAAAATGAAGGGGACCTAGCTGTAGATCTTCATTAGTATCAGTACATCAGTAAAAAAAATCTAATATAATTTTATTTTACGATTTTGTTCGTTAATTGTCATACATATTTTAGGATTATTATTTTCACATCCATTTTCTCTCTTTAACATAAATTATAACAATAATCCACTGCAATTTACGAAGTTTTTACTGCTAAACTAGATATCAAGTATTATTCTTGACTTGTGCTAGGGAAGAAGTGTTTTATCTGCGATCTGTATCTATATTCATACCCTAACGCCACAGCGGAGGATCCTACATCTAAAGACGCTATCTCGAGCATCGAATCAATCAACCGACACGTGTAAAGGGGGAGTCCGAAACACGCGCACCTCCTCTTACCGCAGACTGCTTTTAAAATAATGATGTAAAAGTGCATTTTTGTGGGTGTAAGTAAAAAAACCTTGTTATTTGATTTATTTTATACACATTAATAGTCTCCAATGTATGATAGTTGATAGTCCGATGAAAAGTAAACCGTACAAATTGAATCTACACAGTGAAATTGTGAACTGGTTAGATAACTTTAAAAGAAATACTATGAATATACACCAAAAGAATTGTTCAATTTTACCTAATTAGCCCTCTGATATGACGTCATAATTTTTTGAGGAAACGTTTTCATCTTTAACGTGATCTACTAACAATATATCAAGTTATATCATGTGTATGATAAAAATATCGCAATTTTTTGTCGTTTTGGCACGTTCACGTCAATTTACGTAACGCCAATATTGTACACTCCTTTCCAGGAAGATGAGATAAAAAATAATAATCCCCTTGAAAACGGTTGATTTGTCAAAGGGATTTACTAGAAATATTTTTTTCTAAAGAACCCTACAAATTTGTTATGCAAATGGAAAAGCCTTATTACACTTCCTTAATTATTTCACAGGCTTTACCCAAGCACAAAGTCCCTCTAATATTTTATGACGTAATTTAAAAGACTGTCTTTGAAAATAAGTTTTAAGACGTCCTTTACGAAAGATAATTTCCCTCCATTGTTTTACATTCTGTTGAAATCTCGGGGCCTGATTAGTTGTACGAAAATAAAATTTGCTTGAGAAAGAATGTTACCCTAAGGTAAAATGGAGAGAACCACCGGACTTTTACAAAATCCCGGTATTTATAAAGGTAAGGAGAAGCCTTAGAATATAACCGGGTAAGGCTTCGCGGAATGTTGTTAAATGGTTGTCTGAGAAAACTAAAATTGATTTATTTATTAGTGCAGGTGAGACGTTATTTACCTTCCTAAGCTACACGATAACTGATGCATGTGTGCAATCAGAGTTATTCAACGCTTCTATACTTATCGCTTTTTTCTTAATATCACAAGTTTCTGCTTTCACAATGTATTATTACAACGCAGAAAATATATCCTTACTATGACGCAGCATAAAACAACAGCTCGCTCTAGTAGATTATCAAAAAAAACCCAAAAGAAAAAAATATGAGTAACTAAACATAAACGTAAATAACAGAATTTTCGTCTCCGTGAAAACCGATAAGACTTAAGTGCATCCGTAAACTTGCTTGAGACCTTTTTTTATCGCGGTAGAGACAAATCACGCAGAATTTTTAGGGATTACATGCGTACGAAACATTTTATCGGACGTAGCAAGAAAGTTCTTTTCAAAGATATCTAAAGCTTTAGATCTCCCTATAAAAGTTACACCAAAGTTTTGCTTCCTGGTGCTTTTAATAACAGCCACTTTTTCTTTACGTATCGTTTCGAAGAATCTAGTGTGCCTTCCTCTCATAGTGTAGTTGAAGAGCTTGAAGATAAAAATCAGACCATTTACTTAATATGTTTATAACTTTGTATTAACGTATGTATATGGGTTTATATGTAACACCTATGACAATCGTTATTGGTAGTCAGAAACCTAAAAAGCCAGAGAACCAGTCTTTCCTACGAATATCGGTATTGCCTAAAAATTGGACTGGGGAGGTCTGATGGCAGTCGCTCCGTGTAAAATACTGATATTTAGCCGCATCCGCCTGGTTAGACTGGAAGCCGACCCCAACATGGTTGGTTGGCTAGGAAGTAGATATGGGTTTATAATTATGTATGTATATAAGTATGTGGGCCGCAATAGTCTAATGGTCACAAACGAGACTCCTTAGAGTGAGATCTCGAGTTCGTGTTATTGAGTTTTTGCGGATCTTAATTTAGATTTATGTACAATTAATGTACACGTCTGCATAATGTTTAAGAAATACATAGGACGGGATATAGGATTTATTTATTTCTATAGGATACTACAGATGTGATGGTATATTACTTTATATGTAGACCCATTGCACATTGTATATACAAAAACATGAGTCATAATTAAGGTGGAAGCATTCATTTTAATCAACATTTTCATTTGCGAAGGTTCTCTTAATAAAAATGTAATCTCTGAGTAAAAAACTCATTAAGACATATTTTCATCAAACAAAAAAAAATGTCACTAATAATTATGGTTGAAGTAGATACTCTTAATTATACATTTAGATCAACAAACAAATAGAAACAAAATGTAGGAATGACATTTGTAAACGGCAGATTTTTCGAAAGCTTATGTCATTTATACATAGGTACATTTTGTTTCTTTTCTCCTGATTCATCGTTATAAACTTTAATTCGACCAGAGAATCGAACCCATGAAGTCCACAAAATCAGCAGCCGCGCTTACGACAGCTAAGCCAATGAAGCAAACTGACTGAGTAATGTGTTCTAATTAAATTTACTAACTGTTTAGTACTTTTATTTCAAAAGATACATACTGCATTAATAACTAAAAGTACCCGCACACAAGCATATCAGAGTCACTCAAACCCGCTAGTTAAGTAAAGATTGGATATTTTTTTCTGTAGCTCTGCAAACATCAATCCTTTTACGCATTGGTATGCCGGCTGCGTGGGTCGAAATGCAAAACACTTACCCTCAGTAGAGTTCAAAGCATAAACTTTTTCTGTCCCAAACATTATTCCAGTCTCGTAGTTCTGCTTTGCGTGTTTGAGGTTTGAAGTATTTTTCGGTTGAGCCCTGGTTTCATTAAAAAGTTACTCGCACAACTAATATTGGAAGTGATTGAGTAGCTTCCATTGTGACAGAGAATTGTAAACGGCTTTTATTGTAAATTTCATTTTAACAATTTGGTGATCTAGTTTGTTTTTTATTGATTTTAATGATGGTTTTTAATCAGATTTGATTCAAATATGATATCTGTGTACTATGTGAATCTAATTACTCTAGTATTTAATTATATTTTCTGAACCCCCGACGCAAAAACGACGGGGTGTTATAAGTTTGACGTGTCTGTGTGTGTGTGTGTGTGTGTGTCTGTCTGTGGCATCGTAGCTCCCCAACGGATGGACCAATTTTGATTCTGTTTTTTTTTATTTGAAAGGTGAATTAGTCGGGAGTGTTCTTAGCTTGATGTTTGATGCAAATCGAATCCAAGATGGCCGCCGCTACATTTACAATACGATTACATATTTTTTCACAACTCCGTCAATATGGGTATCAAATGAAAGGGCTTAACTAGTAGAATACTATACACTATAATAAATTTGAAATCTAAGATGGCCGCCACCACAAAATGGCAAATTAAATTTCGTGTCGGGGGTTTACTAAATTTTTAATTTAGGTTAGGTTAAGTTATTTCTAATAGCATGTTTAGAAATTAATCGCTATTCTTACTTATACATAAGAAAGAAAGAAATAGGTAATGTAGATAATCATATCAGACGACGTCTGTGGTCTAGTGGTTCGAGTACCGGACTGCTGATCACGAGGTCGTGGGTTCGATTCCCACAAGACACAAACATTTATGTGATGAACTTAGTTGTTTGTGTTTGTCTGGGTGTTTCTTATATATTATAAGTATATATTTACTAAAATGTCCCAAATATTATAGCCTTCTTTTTTTCCTACATAATCCTTATCAGTGAAAACTGTATGAATATCCTTACAGTAGTTTCTAAGATTACCCTGAACAAATACAAATAATGCGGCGGGAGACTATAATGTTTATTACGTAGTAATGTGCACCGTAAAGTATATCGCCTCTTTTCCAAAGAATGTTTCCTATTTAGTGCAATTCAATCATAAAAAACATGTTCAGTATAAATCTCAAATACATAATTAGGTATGTATATTCGAAACAATAGGGAAACTGTTTTTATGACAGATAAATCTATACTAATATTATAAAGAGGAAAGATTTGTGTTTGTTTGTTTGTTTGTAATGAATAGGCTCCGAAACTACTGGACCGATTTCAAAAATTCTTTCACCTTTGGAAAGCTACATTATCCCCGAGTAACATAGGCTATATATCATCACGCTACGACTAATAGGAGCGGAGTAGTAATGAAAAATGTAGCAAAAACGGGGCAAAAATTTTAAGACCACGCGGGCGAAGCCGCTGGCGGGAAGCTAGTTCAGTATATGATATTTATTTATTTATTTATATACTCTTTATTGTACACCTTAAACATAAATATGGACGGGACAAAAAATTAATTTGAAATGAAAAGGCGGCCACTTTTGTATGTCTATAAAATTCATTTTTATCGCATCCAGTGATCTCTTCCAGGCAACCTGACCTTAGAACTCGCAAGTGGGTGTCACCAAGAAACTCTAAACGGTTTTTAAGATACAAAGGAGTAGAAGGGAGGAATACGTATACATTATATGACGAAAGAATATGAGCATTCCTGCGAAGGAAATATTTAATATTTACATAATAAGTAATTAGACAATGGCTACCTATTCTATGTGGCTACATTGTAAGATAATTTAGACTTAGCTAACTCCTAAGTAGATAAGTCAGTGAGCTAGTCAGCTCAAAGTAACTTAGTGTGGTGCGGGTGTGGTTCTAGACTAGTACAAATACATAGTAAAGTCAACTGCGAAGTTTACGTGCCAGCAGATGTACCGAAATTTGCGGCCAGTATACAAGGCAAGTATTGGGCTACAAAAGGGATGCATGAAAGGCAATTGCATGCAGCTGAGATAAAAATGCTACGCGGAATGTGTGGAGTTACAAGAATGGACAGGGTCAGGAATGTGTATATAAGAGGTAGTTTGAAAGTAGCACCGGTTACTGAAAAGTTGTGCAGTAACCGCTTAGCGTGTAATGTGATGCGTAGAAGTAAAGAGCATGTTACCAAAAAGGTTTTAAGCATGAATGTGGATGGATGTAAGGGAAGAGGAAGACCAAAGAAAAGATGGATGGACTGTGTGAGAAAGGATATTATGACCACAAAGGATGTGAATGATGAGATGACGGCTAATAGAGATGTATGGAAGAAAAAGACATACTGCGCCGACCCCAAGTGAATAGGGATAAGGGCAGGAGGATGATGAGGATGATGATGATGATGATACAAGGCAAGTATTTATTGGGCTACTGTCAACGTTTTTCCCTTAAAGCTTTGAAGTATGTGGATTTGTGGATAAAATCTTTTTGATAAGTGTATCTATGTAAAATATTCCATGATTTGGAGATGGTTTAGTATACAATTTCTTACTGGCATTTAGATCTGCATAGTAAGATGTGACAAAATATCTAATGTGCTCGGCGGTCGATCTTTTGGTGTCTGACTTTACGTCAAAGTCTGTCGTAAAACACCTTTTGTGTGTGTTCTTACTTTTGCCCGTGTGAGGGCCAGATCCCCCACTCGGTTGCTTTGGTATAGGCTTTTATGGGCCCTCAACGCATCAGCAAAACCTTTGGTGATGCAGATTGGTGACGACTAAAAACAAAACTATTCCTCGAAATTTGGTACATTCGCTGCTAGTCAAATAAACATCTCATCAACAAGTCTAGGTACTTGTTTATTTGACTGTCATTTAGACTAGCATCTACTAGCGTACACTAAGTTATTAAACAAGTTATTAAAAGGTATATAATATCTATAGAAAACGTGTACTCAAACAACTTTCCATGTATATTTCTTTTAAATCAAGGGAAGTTTTTTTTATTATTACCATCCTACTAGCCTTTAGTATGTTGGGGACAGCTATCAGTCTACCAAAATGCGGCTACAGCGCTGTTTTTTACACAAAGCCACTGCTATTTCCTAGAAGCTATAATAGCCAGCATTTTCTTTTCAAATAGGCTACGTAACTACGACTAAAAACGGCAATAAACCAATCGATACGGCGATAAAATTACTCGTTAGCGTGGCTGTAGGAAAACAATTAGGAAACTGCAAAAAAATTGAAAAGTTGAAGCGCTAAAGTGTAATTAGCTTAGCTTGAAGCAGCTAACTACTAATTTGGGCTGACACGGACGATAGTGGTGTGATTAAAACTGCATTGTAAAAAATATTGCAATACTGCATACAGTTTGTTATTGTGAATTACATTTTTAATCTTGAAACATTTGGACAGGGCGAACGGGAGGACCCAGATGAAAATCGGGGACAATCTAGACTTTTTAAATGATATTCACCCCAAAAAACCATAACTGATTGCTTTGTTTTTTTTTCTACGAAGCGTTATTTTCTGAATAGTCTTTGTCTATAATTCCTATCATTGAATAGCTTTTGCGGCAGGATCATTTTGAAATATTCTGTGTGTGAGTCTTTTTTTGGTTACGGCTGAGGAGATGACAGGTACAAACCACGCTTGCATATCATTGCCCTGTAGTGGCAATGGAATACAAGACGATTATATTTATGAATCGTGTATTTTCCTTCCTTAGATAAGTCTGTCCGGTTAGGTATTCGACCTAACCTAAGATGAAAATACAATGCCAAAACACATTTTTTTATTGCCAACATAGACAAATTAAGAACCTCCTTTTTTAAATCGGTTAAATAAGTGACAAAGATGAAATTATAGGTATTTCTGCTTCCCCGAGTTCGGTCACAAATGGACCGACTACCTTACACTGTCGAGTCGTACCTGCTACAGATATTTCACTCCTAGCCATTTATCTTAGATCTCTGTAGGTGGAAATCGGCGGCAAACGATATACGTATATTTTGTTTGCCCACTTCTACTTGATTTCCCTTCACTAAAAAACGAAGGAACGGCAAAGATTTATGGTAGTTTTACAATTTCACGGTGAACGAGTTCGGTTGGTTCGCTAACGGAGACTGTACAAGGGATATCGCAGATTTACTTGAAACTTGATGGCTTCTCTAGAGGGAAATCACGGGATGGGGCATCACTGCAGAATGATTCATTCGACAAGCCACCGCGACTGTTTCTGTTTTAAAATCAGTTTCCACTTCGCGGGAGTGAAATTTGTCAAGTTTTTTTTATCACTTTTTTACTCTTGTTTCTGAATTTGCTTTTTTATTAATGTTGAAAATCAATAAGTTATTTGAGTATAATTATGTTCTGTAACTTAAATATTACAAAGGTTCAAATTAATAACTTTGTCTTCCAAATTTTAGAAACCGCACCGTCCAGAGTATGTGTTATTATTATACAAAGTAGCTATAGTATGTAGATATAATAGAACTACTAGGCTAATAATTAATAAAAATTATTCTCTAATCAAGCACATAGTAGATACAGAATAGTAGTAAAAATAATGAGATTGGAC
The DNA here is from genome assembly GCA_946251955.1 of Acronicta psi. Classification (NCBI taxonomy): domain Eukaryota; kingdom Metazoa; phylum Arthropoda; class Insecta; order Lepidoptera; family Noctuidae; genus Acronicta; species Acronicta psi. Next base: position 7,409,620 of record OX276482.1, on the reverse strand, counting down.
TTTAGTTTTTGAAGCTATTGTAATAGAAAAGGCAAATTCCGTCTTGGCGTCTAATAAATTCTAAAATATTGCTTCTTATGGGTAAAGTAATGAGGCAAAAATATTTTTTACCGCATAAAAATGCGTCATCATGTTCCAAAATCAATACCGTCACGTTTTCCTTGTCCGGGCTGCAAACGCAGGTAAAGAAGGATGTCAATATATACATCATTATATTGTATGCAATATAATATACATATATTAAAGATACCTTTAGCTCTACACAAACTGATATAGATTATCAACCCCGGGCCCTTATTCGCTCAAAGCTTTTATCGAACACGAACCGTAGAATACTTCAAAACAAAGAAAAGGTCGGATAAGAAGATTATTCTGCCGTCGCTAAGTTGAAAAATGAAATAGAAAAATATAACATAATTACACATTCTATACCTACTTACTCTTTTTTTGCTGCCACGAGAAAAATATAGCATCACGCCTCTTGCCCTGAAAGATTCGACAGAGGTGTAATGATGAACACCCAAGTTTGAGGGAGTGTGGGACCCATGTTATAAAGGACGAGATTATTGCCATTAACCAGACATAAATTCGAACTCCGAGCTGCTAGAAATTTTATAAAAAACTTAATGACACTGCTCAACCTGAGAATACACCTATAAGCGAGACAGGATCAATATTTATAAAGATTCAATGGAAACAACACAAATTGAATTTGCATTTTCAAGATTATCATTATATTGAATTTGAATAGATCTTTGATGCGTCGTCATCGTTTTCGAAAATAAGGTTGGGACCTGTCAAAAATAATTCCATTTTTATGTGAGGGGTTCTCAAGAATGGGGAGGAGACCCTTCTCGTTATTCCGTCTTCGTGCGCTTTGTAACACCTTTTTCAAGCTAAATATGTTTTAAATTGCCATTCGCGTTCTATGATTACGACAATAACATATTGTGACTTCAACAAAATATACGAAGTGAGCAAATTATTTTTAGGAATAAAACAAATGAGACTCGTTAGGTAAGCACTTGCTTTGCAAACGAATTTACGTACCTAATTGTATTTTCAAAGTATTAAAGTTTATGTCACGTACTGACGTAGAAAGTTTGGTATTTATTTTCAAAATCATTTATGAAAAACTTTTTGAAGACCAGAATTTAATTTTTAACAGCCCTAAAACGCCGCTCTTCGTCGAGAATAAGCAGTGCAACAACCTCGCAACATTGCCGTCCTTTAATTTATGAAAACAATAAGTTATCTATACAAAACAGGATATTTTTTTATATTAATTTAAGAGACTTTATCAGTTTGTGCACACAATATCATGATCATCATCATGATGATGATGATGGTCCGAATTTGTTCACTTCTGCAACCTCTTAATGAACGTCACAGCCCGATCTTCAGCTCATTTCATTCACACAACATGACACTATATAAATATGTCATCGAGGTTAAATAATTAAAGCATGCGAAAAAAGCACACATACGAAGCCATTCTAAAATGGTTGTCTTTCCAATATTGAATTCGTTATTCAAAAATCTATTAAGGTTTAATGAACTGTTTCAGAAAACATTCCAAGTGAATTATGTGGCAATAAAAACTATTTTATTGTGCGTTCGTAAATTTCAAAAGCACGATGTTGGCTCGAATGCTGAATACTTTATTATTAGCACACTAGACTCGTTCTGAGTGTAGCTATAGATAACGAATTTAATCCGTAAGCTAGTTGAAGCAATAAATTAGAATAATTAAGTTTGAATTGAAGTTTGCTTTATTTCACTATTTTAACAACTTAAAACTGACTGCAAATAATTTACGATGTATTTTTGCAGGTGATAGTTTTATATCGTGGGAGCGTAAGAACGGCCAAAATCAGCTCAAAAACAACAAGTTATGGATGACCTGTTGTTAGTGATAATCTGATTCTGTCAGTGTGGTTCTGTCAGAGTGAGCAAGTGGAAAAAATGTATAGGTACATAGTATTTATTTAATCTTTCCTTCGTTTTTAATTGCTTTATTATTATTTATGTTTGTTTTATTTTTTTATTTTGTTACATAATTACATAAAATAGAATATCATTATAAGTACAACCCTTTAGTAACATCATAGATATTCCTCCTCTCCTCTCATCCTCTGTTGATACTTATATTTCGCCTTTAAAACTAAATAATGTAAGTGATGGTTAATCGATGTCAACGATTACGATTGTTAATCGATAGCCGCGGTTCGTTATTAATAGACATGACAACCCTACTGCTTGGGCGCTAAAATATTACCGTAGTCGACTTTTACGGCACTCACGGGTAGGTAGTAAGGGTCGACCCTTTCTTTGGCAGGAACAGCACGATTCATGGTATTAACTGGATATTTGGGATCTTGAATGATCACCAACGAGAGCAGTTTCACGTAGGAAAACGTAAAATTGAATAAAACTTGCTTTCTTTCTATCTTTATTTCATCTTTCTCTATTTCAACTGGTAATCTTCAGGCAAATGACTTATGTGACTTTCAGTCGTCATGTTTTCTTTATAAACTTCCCGAGAAAATAATAGAATTACAACAAACAATCCGAGAAAACGAAAACATGATTAGTAAACCGTCATTTTCAAACAAAAAAGGAGGAAAAGTTTACAAAAAACACAATAAATCCCTATAGTTATGTAGGTAAGTGTGCTAATAAACGAGGTAGAACGTCGACCTAGCCCTTTCATCTGGCGTTGGCCGTAAATTCAGTGTAGAGGGAAGTAGCTTCAGTGATGTATTCTCGACATTAATGGAATTACGTGGCCAGCCGATATGTAGCACTTGTTGGTACAATTTAAGGATAACAATTTGTATCGAGTGGTTCACGTTTCCTCTTTAATTTTCTTAGACTTCATGTTTGTTTCAATGGTTAGTTTAGTTCAGTTAAATAAACATTTTGGAAGGATTTTCAAAGATAATTTGTTTTAACGCGATGTTTGGCGATATTAGTCGGCCACTAAATCAAGAATGTTTGGCCACCTACTGGGCTCAAATTATATAAAAATAGGTTTACGATTTACCATTGACACGAAAAGAAGAAGAATAGGTACCTAAATCGATTTAGATGGTATTACATAGATAACTAGCACAATAACAATAGGCTTCTTATCTTAGAAAGCAGTAACTTAATAGGTAATTAAAATTGACATTATACAGAGAAGTCACTAGATGGCGCTGTTATCAAGTTTCTATTAAATCAGTATTATAAATCTAATTGTATCGAAATTCGTAAGTAAGTAGTTATTGCCATTAACATCAATTACATTCCAAATTTAAAATACTATATGATTGGTTTGATTAATCGCAGCAATTTTATGTACCCTCGAGTAATCATAATATTTTATTAAAAGTACCCACTTCTAGCTTCACTATTTATGTATCTACCCCTTTTTGATTACATCACTATTCACTTCTTGATCAGTCTGCGTTTGATTTTCAATGTTGATGCATACGCGTTGGTCAGCTCCCTGACCTATACCTACGTATACGATTACACACCCGTTAAGTGATCCGTACCGGTCGTTAGATTTGTGATAGTGATTACCTCAGTGACTATTCTCTCTCTCTCTCAAATGCGTGTACCAAGTGCTAGTGACTAGTGAATCAATAGATCCAAAAATGCAGGAGAGTGCTGCCACAGATTAGCAGAATAAGTACCTACGATAAGGTCAGTTCTATATTACTTTATTGTAGCTTTCTACAAAAATATTAATACTGTCAAAATAAAATACTACAATTCCTTTGTACAGAGTTTTACGCTTGTTCTTCCAATAATATAAAATAAGTATATTTTTATTAAATACTAATCTACCAACTATCCTCTATACCAACCTCCCTATAGACATCAAAAACACATTTCTTTAAGAACTCAAAGCGTCAGCAAAATCCCTCGTATAGTAAAAAAGCCGAATAATCAGTAAATCTAATGTAATAACAATATTGGTTTGGTTCTTTCCTTATTGTTTTTGAACCCCTCAATAATTTGTCCTATTTGGAGGCTCAAAGCTAAATTTATAAACCTTATAATAACAAGTCTGAGTGGTCGAATCTGTCAACAAATAAGAAGATTATTGTAAGTGTATGTATTTATTCATTTTTAATTCATATTTTTAGGGACTTATTTTTTGTTTTATAGTGGGAATAAGCGTTACTTGTGAGCCTATTCCCAGACCTAACACTGTCATTGGGTTTTGTGGTGTCATTCTAAGTAGCAGCTCGACGTTTGGTTTTGTGGGCCGTTAATAATAAAAGGCTAAAGGCCATGCACCATACACCGGCCAGCAGGCTTCTCGTCGTTAAACAATTACGTTTGGCGAGTATACCATGTAATGTAGTACTTTAAGCAAATATAAAAAAAAATGTGCACGGCTCTGCGCACTTGCTATTGCCTGGATTGAAGGGGATACTTGCTTGATGAGCGCGGGAGTGAAGTATAAACACACGTCACCGCTTTAATTCTTTATTACACCTACTCCTAACTTCCTATTCTTTCTTCAGTCTTCCTGTTTTCTTCTCGAGGTCACATAACAAGCTGTAGTGATTATTTCATTTGTTTTCATGCAGTTCGATTAGTGATCGGTATCTTCATAATAAAGTCAACACTAACTAGTACAATTAAAAAATCCCAGTACGGGAAAAAATCGCACTTGTTAAACAACTAAAATCCTTGCAATAATATTTTCACTGTGGGCCATAATACGTGTAAATGATCGCAGTATAGCGCCCGATAAAATTACGTTCCCCTTTCATCATTCAGGTGTAGAAGGCGACGTAATACCGGCTACAATTTTTGTAAATCCACAAAGTACGGGGGATTCAATCCTGGGATACAGAGATGCTCCTTTGAACACCGCATCCGTGTATCAAAAACGAAATGCGGACTTTTGCAACAGAAAATAAAACACAAAAAACCGTTAATGAACTACATATACCGCCTACTACGAGTTTATACACAAGTATTTAAACATCGCTAGATTTTTTTTCACCATGTCGTAATTAAAACGTAGAAAAAAATAAAATCTTCTGTATTTTAAATTCTATTTTTTGGTCTTTTGATACGCCTTTTTCGAGACGAACGTTAGTTACGTAGATACAGGCGAATATGAAATTTTTAATATCGTCAAGACAGGCTGAATTCTTGCTCTCAAAAGGTCGTGCCTTCAATATTTTATTAACACTTAAAACTAAATTAGATTTTTTCTGGAGTTTGAACAAAATATTCCACGATGAAACACCTTCTACGAGTTATGGCGTAAAGTTTCAGTAGGCAAAACTTTTGTAATTATACAATCTTTACAATTAGTTGGTGCTTGAACAGTTTAAATTTAATAACCGTGTTCGTTTAAAGCGGTGCATGCATCTTTGTTTATGCAAACAATAGCTACGCAACATACCTCATTATATCAGCTGTAACCCACGATAGAGTAAATACCATTGATCTCATTTATCCCAATCCAATGAGAAATGCCTTAAATCCTTTCTTTTTTTTGCGATTGAAGCGTTGATAGTGTAGATGTATATTTTTTCGTGCGTATTAAAATACTACTCACTTCAACGGTGAAAGAAAACTTGAAGATGTTCACGATATTCACGATAACCAAGAATTTTCGTTGATGACGTGTGATTTTTGCCAGCCCCTTTCATCTTAATTTTGCATGATTGCTCTTATCAAAAAAGGTTAACAAAATGTTTCTAAAAAAGTACATAAATATATAATATTTTCTGAATATTACAAAACAAACTAATTTATTATGTGTGTCTTTGATATGCTGAGTATTAAAAAAGCTTTTTGAACACGAGTGATATGCTGCATGATTAATATGCAAAACGAAAAAATATTTTACAAAATAGCACATAATATAGAGAGCAATATAATCTTATTACAGATGAAATAAAATGCGTGTAGAAATAAGGTTTTCTTTTTTTCATTAATTCAAGTTACCATTTCAAATTTAAAACCGTTGCAAAAATTAAAAGATATATTGACCCATAAATAAAACATTTACATAAAAGAAAAATAATAAACACCTACAGAGGAAAAAAAAAAACCATTACACTAAGCGTCGAAGAATTCCTCCGCATCACTGTCGTCTGGCAACGTGCCCAGAAGACTGGCAGCATTGCCACGTTGAATGGCAATGCTTATACGTTCCCCTAGAAACAAGCCAGCCCTCTGGTCACGTGAAGAGTCGACCAGTCTCCTTGAAATTTCTTTAAAAAGGAGACGAGCACTCGGACCCCACGAACCGAGCGTTTCGACTCCAAACGGCTCAAATACATAACTACCAGATAAGTTAGTATACTTGCGCCATTTGAGAGTCTCCGCAGCAGCAGCAGCAGCACCAGCGCAGCCAGCTGAGCTTGAAAGATGGGATGGAGCAAGGGTGTCAACACAAGTTGCATCCCACACCAAAGGCCTACCCATTTTCCATGGCAAAAGCGTCATACCATCTGGTCTCTTACCATCGTCACGTACCAAGCCATTAGGTTCTAAAACAGCTGGTACGCCGGCGGTGGCAAGAGCGCGACGAAGAATGTCGTTAATGCTGGCATGTCGCGCTGTGCGGCCTGCACTCCTGCAACACGACAGACCGTGATGTCCGAGGCTGCCGACAGCTTCACCACAGTGACACCGATGCGGAGCAACACAAGGAGCGCCTAGACGAAGACACGTAGCGAGCCGAAAAGTTGTGTCATCCAACATAGTCCCTATGTTGGACGACGGAAGTGCCCGAAGCCAGAGACCCGATTCCCATTCACCCACAGCCATCAGACGAGCACGCTCGGCAGTATTGACTGACGTATGTAGAAGTTCTTTCCGCGTCAAACTGCAAAGCGGCTCGTCCCACAGCCTCTGGGAAGATGGGATCAAAGGTAAAACCGTACTCGGACAAGCCATTTTCCATACGTTCATAGCATCAGACATGAACGGTACTTCAAAGTCAACCCGAGATGGTCCTAAGATATCTCTGGTCAACTTATCAGTACCGTGGACTGAGGATATAAACGCAGGTAAACTAATACTTGAAATTTTGCGGATGCCCAGGCCACCCAATTAAAATATTAAAAAATTAAATAATAAAAATTAAAATATTTTTGGGAAGAGGGTGATTCGCGCCCTTTCACCAGATAGGTAAAATAAAATAATATCAACTTCGCTCTCTTTGCAGTTAGATACTGCCAGGGTAACAACTAATAAATAAATAAATAAAATAACCTTTATTACTGTGAGTGATCACAAGATGAAATAAATAAACACTGTAAATTTAAAACTATAAAATGTCTCTCAACTCAGTGTACCTCATGGTAAAGGCCTCTCACTCCTTCCATTATGCTCTGTCCCACGTAACTCTTCTCCAGTTTGGACCAGCTGTCAGTTTAATTCCTCTTCCCACCTACAGTCTACCTGCTTCTTTTTGATTAAACGGGGTACGGGTTGGTAACTTTTAGACTCCATAACAACTAGGTTAGCAACTACTGTTTAATAATTAATCTTCCTTTTTTATTCGATACCTACATTATAATATCGAGTAAGTATGTAAACGTACTCGATATGAGTACGGAGTATATTAATCGGTAAAGCCAATTGTATGAACTAAACAAGCAATTAAAAGCATGTACATTCTAACTCGGTTTAGGTCCTCGGAAACTAGGTTCGTTCTCTAAGCTAAGTTCAACAACAAACTCATCATGTCTTCGAAACTTCTCTATTGTATAACAAGAGCGGTCAATCCCCGCTATACTGTTGCCGTCGATACATTCTAGAATGTCGAACTTACGTTATTACATAATGTTACTAAATCAAAGTCAAACTTCACCATATAAACAACCATATATTTATATAGCATATATTCTACCAGGTAAATAGAAAAATTAAACAAAATTTGTATGAAATTATTTGCCAAATAATTTATTAGAATTTACTAGAAGGTCAGCGACAGTCTAGAAGTGTCAGAAGACGACGAAACCACAACTGAGATTTATTGTAATCGCTGCAAATACATTTACAAATGCACTACTTCCCCTACAAATATTTCTGTGAAATTCCCAATAACAGCTCGGAGTCCGGGTTTGTGCCGGGTTGATGGCAATAGGCTCGCCCCCTATTACATGGGACCTAAACATACCGGCATAATGTCGGTGTACATTAATACGCCTCTGCCTACCCCTTCGGGGAATATAGGCGTGATAGTATGTTGTGTTAATATTATTGGTAAATGTGAAAGAAACTGTTTGTCTATAAACTCTCACGCTAACAAAGAAAAAACTCGTCTCCAAAGCCCATTAAATGTTTTTGATCAAACTACCAAAAGTGCTGACTTGCTAGGTGATAGGATCTATTTGGGTATGACTGGCTGGCGACCACACCCCTTACGTTGGTGTCTATTTTTGAGGGCCGACAACGCATCATCATAAGTAGTGACTCAGGCACCTAGAACGCCACGCACGCATTATTACGTAAAGCTCAAATTAAACATAAAAAGAAACCGAAAGCTTCAGAAAGCCAAACTGTCACCACGCTATTTATTCGGTCAAATAAGTAAGAAAATATTTCCACCACTGCCTATACTTCAACACCAACTAGATATTAAAGTAAATCAACCGAGCGTCGAGCAAGTGAAGCACGACTCAGCATATCCGGGTTACAAGATCCGGTCAGATTTGGGCCACATCTAATCGCCAAATACACGGATATTCCATTTGCATTGCATCCGGGCCACGCAGCTAGTCGAAACTCATCCGAGCGTAAACTATCAGGTTTAACTAATCGGTATAATGATAACGCAATGTGATATTGGGTATTGGATTTAAAACACCATACTCAATACTCAATAGTTATAGCATTTCACAATGTAAGCAATTAGGTGGTAGACAGTACAATAATTTCGTTCATTGTGGACCCCGTCGGGCACAGCAATGTAGGAGAGAGGAAGCACTAGTTACCATAAAATTACATTTAATTATTATTTTTACTTTTTAGTTTTTTTTGTATATATTTATATATTTAATTCACGTTTATTAGGTAAGTTTAATAAAATATATTATATAGGTAGGATATTAATTTTGTTTTTATTAGTATTATTATGTAGTTCAGGAATATAACAATAATATATTATAATGTATTATTAATAAGTATTGTGTTTATTTTCGAGTTGTTCATTATTTCTATAATTTATTAATTAGTATGTTGGTATTTTATTTTTGTATGTATACTGTATTATTATGTGTTTATGTGTAAGTATTTGGTTTTATTATTATTATTATATTCCATCCATTGCGCCCGTATTCCCGAAGAGTTAGGCAAAAGTTTACTAATGTACAATTGTACATCCACAGTTCACCGGTATTTAATTCTAACCTTTGGCTGTCATATTGGAAAACTATACCTAGATAGCACAGTTCTCGCCAATCTTATTGTCCGGCTTGAAGTTGGCACGAGCACTTCAACTCGCCGTAAAAAACGGAGAAAGAAAAATATTGGACTATATTAAATAAAAACGAAATCTCAAGTCGTAGGCTGTCGTTTTAAATCATTAAACCAATATTTTTCTGCCTCCTTTTTTTACAGCCGGGTTGTAGTTAGTTCGTGCCAACTTTAAGCCGGACAATAAGATTGGCGAGAATTGTAGATCATGTCAATTCTAGACAACAATATTCCAGACCATCACGGCTGTATACCCCGATGGGTTTAGCAGAAATGTACAGCTACTATAACTATACCATATACATATATAACTGTTCACCGGTATGTTTAGGTCCTGTTTAGGGGGTGAGCCTTTTGCCATCAGCCAGCCATATAACCAGAATCCAAGTTCAATTTTGCTTAACCCAAGAATTGGACCTCAAGCCTAGCAGTTGCGCTTACGACCAAAGGGCGGATTACAGTCATAGACAATAATACTACACCTTTAATCGATACCATAAAGCAAAATACAATTTTAGATAACCAAAACAAAGCTACCTGTAATATATCACAACAAATAGCGATTCAAAACATTTTGTATGCATGACCGATCCAAGCGAAAAGACCGGACGTTTCAGAGATATGAACTACGTACGTGGAATGCAAAAGGACATACGGATAAACAACTGCTAATATTTAGATAAGGACCTCCATTCGCAAACTTCGTCCAAAGATTAGAAAGCAAATGGAGTAAGAATGTATGCATGCATTGCACGATACATCTATCTAAATAAATTATATGACTATGAATATCTATTATACAAAATAAACCATGTCTATTTATGTTACCGTCTAATAAAATCGCCCTTATTATGATTAGTAGGTCAATTCTCCATTATCATCTTCATCCTTATCAGAAGTAAGTTAGGCATTAACTCGATTTACGACGCTCGAAATATAAGATAGAATACCATCACGCTGCTATTCCTGAAGGAAGGTGTACTAAAGTACTACAGTTCGCCGATATAGTTTGGTGATGTAATAGTGGAGAAAATATTGCCATTAACCAGGCACAAATACAACCTCCGATGCTTCTGAGAATTTAATAGTTAAAACTAAATAGGTACAGACACCAGACACTCCATATTTTGTCTACTCCGTGACCCGTATGACCAGCAAAGTTAAGGCTAAAAGAGATAAGGGAAACCGTAAAACATACGTGGTTTCTTTGTGCTTACATCAAAACGAGAATTTTTGCTTATATTGTCGTAATATTTGTGGACGAGGGAATTTTAAGTTTACCGTGACCACCTATAATGAGACTGACGGAGTTAATGACAGAGATAGGAAAGGTTTGGGATTTTCTGAAAGGGTTGAATGACTTCTTTCTTTAGTTACGTCATTTCTCCTTCTTTGGCGTTTCCCTCTTGGCAGAGCGGTCGTGACTAAATGTAAGAAAACCGCTATTCAATCAATCATTCAAGACTAGAAGGGAATTGTGGCTAAGTTATTCCTACGCTGGCTGATCAATGGATCTGAGACCCTTCCGGCCTGGAACAACCCGTAAAGCGTCGATCCCGGTTGTCATACGAACACGTATGGCAATCGTTAGTTGTAGTCAGAAGCCCAAGAAACCTGAGAACCAGTCAATCCATCGAATATTGGTATTGGCCAAAAACTGGGTTGCGGAAGTCTGATGGCAGTCGCTTTGTGTAAAATACGGATTTTTCGGCCTGGCTTGGAAAAAGATTAGGAAGATCGTTCAAGACAATCTCCACACGAAATTTCATTTGTAACAACAGAAAAATAAAGCTACTCTAAGAATAGTTTACTTTCGTTCTAGTTAGCATAAGTACTTAAAACTTAATATGAAATTCTTAGTAGATTCGGATTCGTCTCCGGTCAATGACACAGCAAGCATCGCCTCTTAGTACCGTACGTAGGTACTTACCGGCGAACTGTGTGTGTACATTGACAACCTCTGCCTAACCCTTTGGGGAATATAGGCGTGATAAAGTATTGTGTAATATGGCGTATGAATTAAATTGCATGATATTTAATTTAAAATTCTATTTAATTGAATTTGGTTTTTCGATTCACATAGAGGGTCTAAAGAGGGTCATTAGTCGTAAGAAGTAGGTATACGACTACCTTGAGAGTACTTAAGTTCCAAATGGTTACAATATAATATACATGAATGAACATAAAATTAGAACAGTGCAAACCTTTTTTTAGATGCAAAAAATAATAAAGAATAATCTTTTATTTATTTTTCTCATAATTTTATTTTTTGGCTAACGGAGTGAAAAAAATAAAACATGTCATGGGCTTATCTCGTGAAAGTCGTTGACGGAGGTAGGAGTTTACCTTCAGACCTTCAAATAGTTAGGTAAAGGGTTGGCAATTGGTCCAATCGGTCAAAGATTTCAAACGACATTTTAATAATAAAGTAAGTATGTGGTTTAGCAAAAAGACTGACACTTGCGATGGTCGACGGCTCAATAGCCACGTGCTTCAATAAATATTTTATTGAGAAGCAGCAGCGTGCTAACATTATTAGGGTAATATAGTCAGTGAATTGACAGGGCAAGTTAATTTTAATACTTAGTAGTTGTTATAGCTAAAACTATGGCTAGGGTTTATTAGGTAGGGTTAGGATTTTATATATAAGAATATTATATAAGAAATTAGCCTCTTACTTCAACACCATAAAAAAACTATGAAAAATGCTAAAATATTGGGGATTTTAATAATCACGAATTTTTGCAAAGGAATTTCCTTCAGTTTAACTCACATAGCATAAGACCTTACGGTGTTATTCGTATTGCTCAGTTTTATCAAGATTAGTTCGAGCCAAGATTCTCCGCTACATTTGTGAAGAATACCTGCTGATAAACGCAGACACTACCGTTGCCAAATCAGATGTGACTGAAATGCAAGATTGCTGGCAGATAGAAATGTCACGAGAACTTGCAACTTTTCCAAGACGAATAAGATATTAGAGTTATAAAATATTATAGTAATACATAGTTGCACACTGCTGTACTTTAATTTTTATATAAAGACTATGATTTAGAAACCGTAGCCAAGAAGATATTAATTGATGGAAATATACACACACGCAACACACACACAGGCACACATGCACATACACACATAACATTATTTATAAAATGCCTATAAAATCTGCATTGCTCGACATCCGTATGTCACTACCGGGATCCAGCAGAATACCAGCGCCTGGTGTTATAGCCTGGCACATGCTGAGCTGGACACCATTTGCTACCGCGAGACATAATAATCACGTAAAACTTTAAAAATATTTTTGTGAGCTATTAATGTATCTAAATTTAAATGTACTGTTTCCTCATTTTTACTGTACCTATTCTTCATTCTTATGTGTCTAGTTTGTGGCAAATAAAGATTTATCATCTATCTATCTATCTAAGAAAAAAAAAGAGTCAGTATCCAACTGATTGACACACCTGAGTCTACCCGTCAATATGAACACTGTAAAGGGTCCGAAACGTCGAGATTTAAATAATATCAATGTAATGCAATGAAACCCGAAATTAAAATCAAGTATCTTTTTTTTGAACAGGCAATAACATTGTGTATGTTACTGCCTATTGACTAGAGTACTACTACTACTGTCTGTGTGTGTACTATTGTCACTTGTTGTTCTCAGTAGGTATACGAAGCTGTATACTATACTTATAATATCAGCAACATTACAAATAAATAAATAAATATATCCTGGGACATTTTTACACAGCACCTTCTAGTCCCAAACTAAGCAGAGCTTGTACTATGGGTACTAGACAATGGATATAATACATAAATACGTTTTTTTTGTAAATACATACTTATAATATACTAGCTTCCCGCCAGCGGCTTCGCCCGCGTGGTCTTATAATTTTTTCCCCGTTTTTGCTACATTTTTCATTACTACTCCGCTCCTATTAGTCGTAGCGTGATGATATATAGCCTATGTTACTCGGGGATAATGTAGCTTTCCAAAAGTGAAAGAATTTTTGAAATCGGTCCAGTGGTTTCGGAGCCTATTCATTACAAACAAACCAACAAACAAACAAACAAATCTTTCCTCTTTATAATATTAGTATAGAAGTATAGATAAGAAACACCCAAACAAACACAAACACTTAAGTTCATCACAATAAATGTTTGTGTCCTGTGAGAATCGAACCCTCGAATCGAATGTGACCTCGTGATCAGCAGTCCGGTACTCAAACCACTAGACCACAGTCGTCGTTATTGATGATATATTACTTTAACCGACGACGTATTTTGGTTCAATACCGTCCAATGATGTCTTAAAAAATGTGTGCTATTACAACTGTAAGATATTGAATTTTTCTTACAATCTTACGGTTATTTGTGTGTCAGGGTAAGTAACCGAGGACTTGACGTAATGCGTCTAAGGCACGAAAGGGTCTTGAAGGCAAAGGGAGATCTTGTATCCCAGACATGACAGCAAACATGGCTTTGTCCCGCAATTCGTTGAAGGAATAATCTTCGTAGTATCCATTTTGAAACAAGCCCTGGAGCATGTAGTCTAAAAGAGCTTTCAAGAATGGCAATATTACATGTTCGTTCTATGACCCTGTAATGTTAGCTTAGTTACCAACCTGTATCTTAGCTAAAAGCTTAGTTACGTATAGATGCTAACGTGTGGAAAGCCCTCTAACGATCACCAGAGGAACTAGACTATACAGTAGCAATACGATATTTGTCACTGTCGCTGTCACTATAATTTAAGAATGTTTCGTTCAATATAACGTGATAAAATCCGTAAAAAGTAGTTTTATTTCAACGTTTACGTTCGCTAACTGTAAAAACAAAATATTATAATATGCGAAACGACGGTACTTATTATTATTTTTATTACCCCGGTTAGTCCTACTGCCAGGATGAGTGGGCACACCCTTCTTCCACTCCTCGCGGTTTTATTATTATTAAGAATTCAGTTCGTCCTGTCATATCCGCCTGGGCCTTATAGATTCCGCTCTGTGCTAAGAGTAGCCCACAAGTCGTCAATCATGCAGCACACAATGTCCCGCTAAGCACCAAAATTTGTTTAAGTAAAATCAATAAATGGAAAACTACAACTTCATTATTTCACGTAACAATTGTCCCATTTTCCGGAAGAAAATCAACTTTAATATGTCAAAGCTCCACTATATCCGATCAACGCGAGAAAAATCGAATAGAAACGTCCATTTTGAAATTTGTCAACCCAAATGCTATTTGAGAGCGTCTACGTTCACTGAATGTAATAACAAAATTTTATAATATACGAAACGACAGGTACAGGTAGTTACAAAACTGAAATCTTCACAGCAGCACGTAACATTTTCATGGCGCTTGGTGCAAAATTTCGCGAGATAATGTCACCTACATAAATGCTAAGTTTTAAGTTTTTTGTCTCCCGTTTTGTTTGCGGACAATTTGCATAATTTGTGGATGTGAAATTAAAGACTACCTTTTATCGTTTTTGTCACGCTTAATGATAGAAATCGGTACCTAAAAGTTTTGTGTAAACGTGTTTTTAAATATTAGGTACAACAGAATTAATTATATTATTATTGTTAGCGTTTGCGACTATTTTGAAATTTTTATTTTTTTAAATAGTAGGTAGTACTCTTGTATCTCCGAAGGGTTAATTAGATAAAGGTGTGCCAATCAATGTACTCACACCGTCCGCCTTCGAAAAATTTCATAGAAAAAACGGCCTGAAAATCAAACCCAGGATTTCACGGATAGCAGGCAGGAAACGAACTTTATACTAGAATTTTTTTTAATTACATTTTAATTTAAAAGGATTTTGACGGTCTTACAAATGTATGCAAGTTTCTATCACCTATAACATTTTATTGTAGATCACAAATGACACCTTTTTTAGTATAAATTACTTTGAAACTAAACTTAGTATAACGGAAGTTTATAGTTAGCTATTGTTTATTCTAAATCTGCTTAACAGTTATATCCATAGCAAAATAAATGGCATTGATAGACAAACTATGTTTGTGAATATCTTCAATAAACTCTAGTTTTCCAGGAAACAATAGGTAGCCCGGGGCGCTACCACAATGATTGAATGTTACTCTCAGAACGTTATAATAGTTGGCAGACTGGCGCGCTTTGAGATCAAGCGCCAACTCTTAATGAAAAGCCAGTTTCAAAACAGCTGTCGGCCGTTTTGTTTAGAGAAAATTTGTCAAGACTTTGTTAAAAACGGGTGAGATAGGTAGATCAGACATTTAGATTTCTGTCAAACGTTAAAAAAAATATTTTATAAGACTATTTTTTGTCATTTATTTTCTTTTTAGCCCACGACAAAGTTAGAAATTCACAATTACTGTAAAATATTGGGCTAGTTTAAGTAGGTATAGCAATTCAGTAGTAGTAGGCTCTCCATAAGAAGATGATTAATAATGATAAAATTTAAAATAATACCATCTACTTTTATAGACAAGTTCACATCCCCAATTGTTAGTAAATTAAAAACTGTAACTGTCGCATATTGTAAATAGAAATACCACAAAAATTACACAGAGCTAGAAGAGCAATTATCCACAGCCTTTTTACCGAGTCCTTTATGTTCTACTCGACGAACGAAGACATAGTTTTAATTGGAGTCGTTCCGAAGCACGCAAAGAGTCTTTTAATTAAAATTTTAACTCTTGATATTTAAAAAGAGTATGATGACTGAAAATCCACTGGTGCCGCTGTAACTTCCGCGTCGTATATTTTTCTTTATGAATTCTTTAGATCCTTACATCTAGGATGGTCTGGCTTGAAAGCAAAGTTATTTAAGTGGTTTTTAAAGTTAAAAAGCTAAGCACTCTAAAAATCCATTCAAGTTGATGAATGAATAAAAAAGAATATCACAAAATCACGACAATTGGGGAAATATTCTATGACAAGTTTTCAAGTTTTACTATTTCCAATTCTCTCAATGACGTCCAAACAAAAAGTGTCTCGTAGGCACTTTTGCGAGCATTGCAATCTTTCCAGACTGCAGAATTTGCAGACTTGTAGATTAACTGACAGCGTAAAATGCAGAAGACATTTCAGCGTGAAAACTGAACAACTCTCACACAACTTCGTGATTTATTATAGTAGTAAACTATCTGAGTATTTAGCCTGGCGGTTTGAGCATCACTGCTATCAGCATTTCAAGTTTCTACAAACTTTCGTCTATTAGTTGCTAAGCAATTACTCGCTCGACTGAAAGGAATACACAACTGTTTTGAAGCACAATTGTCATAAAACTAAAGTTGCACTGAATCACGACTTTTCAAGCGAAATTAGTTCTTATCGTCCTCATCAGTTTAGTGATACTTACGAGACAGTCGTTTGTTAGGTTCAGAATAAAATTAAAACTTTTTGAACGATTGTGAATGTCACAATCGTTCAAAAGCAACGCAGCAAGCGAGAACATTATTCTTAAATATTACCAAGTATTTTATTTATTGTTTGTATACAAAAATTTGCCACAAATTCAGGTGATGATAATTTATATTCTTAATTTTTGTATTTTGATACTGATGACGTAACGTTCCGTTCCGTTACTTCGTATAAGCAGTGATTTCGAAATATCGATATATTATTTATTCGGTAATGATGTAACTTATTATTCTTAATTTACCGCGCGTTCTTAAGTTGAAACTACACCGTAGTTTCAACTTGATCACGGTTTTGTGTCATCATGTCGTCTGCCACTGTAGGCAATAAAAAAAAATGTCATTAACTAATCTGCAAGGTTAAGCTACTCTTGTCGCGGACAGTCTGTGGATGGGTGACCATTCTAACATATCGAGACCCTCCGTGCCTCGGAGAGTACGTGAAGTCAGACGTTGGGTTGCGGAGGTCTGATGGCCGTCACTCCGTGTAAAGAAGAAACCGTCATCTCTCTCCGCGGAAGAGTTCTCACCAAGAAACGTGAATTTCGTGGTGAGAACTCGTGAAGTTGACGTTCACGTCAACGTTCGAAATTTGAATCGCCCGTGAACGCTCAATTCGTCGAAACCTTACGTCATTTCCACACATTTCGTTTCTAGAATTACCTCTTTAGCCTAGTGGTCCTAACCACGCAACTGCAATGCTCGAGGTACTTACTACTGGGTTTGATTTCCAGGTCGAGCAAAATGTCATCGGGTTTTTTTATTCTCATTGTTGGGCCCGATTACATGGTACCTAAACATACCGGCGAACTATGGGTGTTAATTAATACACCTTTGCCTAACCCTTCGGGGATTACAGGCGAGATGTTAATTATGTTGTTTCTTTTCGTTTTCGATTCAAACATAGACTGAAACTTGTCTTCGCGCCTTGGTTAGACCTAGATATACCCAACATAGATAGGAAAAGACTACAATTTTCATTAATTAGCAAGTTATTCAACAACGTAAAACCCAGTAACACAAGAGTTAATGATAAGCCCGGATTCCGCTGGTTAGCAACCCATCATGTTTACTACTAAACAATTTCCCGAATGAATTACGATCCTTTTAACTGATGATAATGGCATTCGTCATAAAATGCTGCTTTACGATGTTATAGAAACTCGTAAAACAAACTTTGTTTGTGCATAAACAGGACCGCGAGGGCTAATTACATTTCATGATGCGTACAGTAAAAACACATTATATTAATTCCTAGAATATTGTAAAGTGATTCTAAAAATATAGTTACAGTAAAACCTAGCCTATGTTACTCAGGGATAGTGTAGCTATTAATGAAAGAATTTTCAGAATCGCACCAAATAGCCCGGTCAAGTTAGCACAGAAAGTAAGGGTAATTTATTTTAATGAAGCATGAATAAATACAAAAAGATAAGTAGGGGTACGTTTATATTAATTCGTATAATGCTAAATCTCGGTTTTGATTGTTCATATCGACATTTTATAAGAAATGTAAAAAGTCCCCAGCGATCCCGCATGAGCAAAAAAAGTTATTCACTGTCAAAGTTTGCAAACTTGACTTTTTGCATTTTTCAGTCAAACGGTAACTTTCATCGTAAAAATACATACGACAAAAAATTGGGCATGCAATAAATCTAAAAAAATGTCCTAGAACTTTTTTCCTAAGAATCAAAGTTTTGAGTTAAACTATTCAAAGAAAAGAAAGAAAGAAAGAAAGAAAAAGTTTATTCCGGTCCCGCACAGGAAACCAAAGACAAAAAAATAAAAAATATATAATATAAATGTTAAAAAATACTAAGAAACCTGCACGAAATCAGAAAAGGCCCTATCTCAGCATATTGCTGCGCCATTTTAATAAATGCCACAGCGCTGGTTTTCAGATAGGTCCTGGTGGTGATGCCACGGACAGCTACAGTGATAAATATAAAAAATAAATAAATAAAACTTTTATGACATTAAACGTTAAGATACATAATTATGATGGATATAAAAGTGGTAGTGCAAGTGTGTGTATATTTTAATTACATTACATACACATATATTTTAATAATAATAATAAACAAAAAATAAGGCCTACACACTAACTAACATGCAAAATGCAGTCAAAACACAACGTTCAGACAGAGTGGTTAGATAGAAGATAGTTAGTTTTGCAGACGTATATTATTACCTATTATGTTACCTTTTTGCATACTTAACAGGTGTCTTTTAAATTTAATTTTGAGAGTGCTAACTGTTTTAATCGTGCGCAAAGGGGCGGAAGATCATTCCATATACGACTGGCAGCAAATTTAAAACAACCACGAAATGCAGTAGTTTTATGTTTTGGCGTATTCAGCAGGTAAGCAGACGCTCTCGTTTTTTTAATCAAAGGTTTCAAAGGTTGCAATCTCCATATTAAGCACATGTTTCAATACCACCTGTAATTTTTTTTAACGTAGTTTCCCCGGGAACCCTATAGGGGAGGCCGGGGCTTTAATTAACAGAGGTAAGTATTAACAAGCGAATTTCTACGAAATTATAAACAGCACGTCACTAGTGATTCCTGGAATTCGTCCCTGTGACAGAGGTCTACGGGTTGAGACTCGTCAGTCCAGCTCAGTGCGCCGCGAGAGTGAGTTGTGTGATGTGCGTCTATTTTGGCCAGGTAACGAACTTTTTTCACTTTACGATATTTTGATTTACGCGTTGAATAATTGATTTCGGTGTAATATATATTTTTTTTGCAGTAGCTTGTTTTATGCTTAATAATGTTACATACCGTTACTAACGCTAATGCACAATATTTCGTAATTATATATTTTTTTTATTGAAAAGCTACCCATGGGGCTAAATTTAACAAAACATACGGGGCTAGTATTAACATGTTAATTCTTACCCCGCATGTGGGGTTGGTATTAACATTATTACACTAGGTACTAAGCCTACGCTGTCCGTCCGTCTGTCTGTCCACCTGTCCTAACTTTAAAGAGCTGTATATCCACCAGGGTATCTAATAACATATTTATTTATTTATCTTAAAAGTTACAGCATGAGGACTTACAAGCGGAAAACTACTCGAGGCATGACTTCGCTGGCGACCTACGAGTCAGCTGCTTTAGAAATAATGGAAAAACAAGCACTAGAAGAGATAGAAAGTAACAGAAACTTAAAAAGAAAAAAACCGCAAAATAAAGACGATGGAAAGAAAAAAAGCAAGGTAAAGAAAATGAAGGTAAGGGCAAAGGAGAGGGTAAAGAACAAATAGCTAAAAAAGGAAAAGAAAAGGAAACATTACAAGTGGAAAAGGCAAAGAAAAGGATATTGGAAGAAAGCAGCGACAGTGCAGAAGATGAATATTTCTGTATAATTTGTGGTGTCTCATACAATGAAGACACATCTGGTGCAGACTGGGTGCAATGCATCTCGTGCAAGCAGTGGGCTCAGTCCGGATGTATCAGAGGCAACACTGTTTCATATGTTTGCCAAAATTGTGATTCAGATGATGAATATGAATAAAAATGAAACATATTGTGATTACATGAAAATGATTCCTAGTAGATTATATTGTTAAGATGTTGATTTTATATAATATAAAAAGGATATTTATATTACCTTCAGTAATTTCATAATAAGCTTTATTGAGACTGTTACTGTTACGTTTAAGAATAAGCTGTTTACTAACTCATTTAAGTTGATTGTATTATTATTAGATAACACACATAAGGCTGATTAAACTACTTAAAAGGCTGTTAACTTAATAATAACGATACGAAGAGGTTTTGTTTGAGTTTTTGTTTCTATTCATTAATATAGCTGAAATATTGTTGTTTGACGGAGTGTTTCAACTTCTAAGCATAATGTTAATTATTTTTCTACTAAGTGAATATTGTTAATATTGTGATTATTGAAAACTAACGTTTCCTTCAATAATATAACAGTAAAAGTAACTGTTAATAATAAATGATTCAGATATTTGTTGAATTTTGTTATTATGTATGTATAGAGATTTTGTTCGGGTTTCTTTCTCTATAAACATATATCGTTGTTGCAGGGACAAAGTGCTATATTGTTTAAGCCTTATGTTAATTGTATTGCTTAATAAAAAAATGTCATTGTAATTTTCAGTTTTCTTTATTTATAGAGGAAAATACTTACAATGTTAATTGTTGCCCCTTTTGTTAATACTTACCTCGGAAGTGTTAATTATAGCCCCGATCGCGGGGTAAGTATTAATTTCTGACTTTTCTGAGTAAAATCGACTTTCTTAAAAAGGTATCCATTTCTTGGCAAATTAAAACCGACGACATGGTTATTGAATAGTTTAGACATCATTTGATACAAAAATAATTTCAAAATGTTTACGTGTCTTGAAGATACAACTGAAAATATAAATTTTGTTAAGTCGCGCCCCGGTCTCCCCTACTACGGTCTATTGTGGTATAGTTCAACAGGCTGATTGAGACAACCGAGAATCGCGGTCAAACTCCATGGAACAAACCAGATGTGTTCAACATTTTTCAAGGAGAGAACCTTTAAATGTTCTGCCGAAGCACTGGCAGGTATAATTTAATTTAATTTAGGGGGAATAGGGTTGATTATAAATTTAATTTATGTGCGCCGTGACGTCAGACGGGCCCCTGCTTGTTATTCACAGGGTGTACAATTTATCGACTGCCCTGATGAGAGCTGACAATGTAACCAGTGCAAATTTTATGAAGAACGGATTGTTTGTTTACAGAATTTAAGGAATATAAAAATAATAAATTAATACATAAATAAACAATATTATTATGGTCGCATGATACATTTTTTCTGTGATCATACAAAGACCTGTTGATATTAAATTGATAAGTATATCATCAGGTTAAAAATATTCATAGATAGACTATACATACCATCACGCCTGTATTTCACAGAAAAACCCAACAACAATGCTCGACCCGGGATTCGAACCCAGAACCACTAGCGTAGCACTCGCGCTTGGGACCACTATACCAACAAGGATAGCTTATAAGACAAATTATATTTAATATATTAAGTATATCTGCATTCATAAAATAAGTTTGTATGCAAATGTTACATTTGCAGTAAACTAAATCAGTCTATATAAAATCACCGAGAATAATACGTTTTATTACATTTTGCTATCCCAAAGGGTTCTACTGAGAAAGTAATCAAGGCTAGAATAAATAAATCCAGACTACATTTTTCTCGCGTTGCGTTGCCTTACACTTTCCATCTACAACTAATAATTCAAGACATAAAATTTAAAAAAATGCTACTTGAATCGATATCCCAGGGGCTTTTCAGGATGGACAATGGTTCTAAATTTAGAAAATGTCACTAATTCAAAAGTCTTCTACTAGAACCCGCGTCTACGAACGCCTAACGTTATTTAAACTTTATTATTGCAAACCTTTTTTTAGAAAAAACTAATAGAAATAATTATTGTTGACTTCATTCACATAAGTGTGAATATTATTTGAGTGACACAAAGTAGGGTAATATCTGAAATGGCCTTTTGAGCAAAAAACCATAGAAACAAGAAGAAAGTAGCAGTAGAATCAGAAAAAAATATGAATGTTTAAAAGTAAAAATCTTGATTAAAAAAAAGTTAAATGGAAGATTTTGCATAAAGGACTCAAAAGAATAATGTGAGTGGGAAGTATCAAGAGGTCACTTCTGAAGGACATGCTCTCATCATATTGATGACGTACCTCAAAAAGGTCAGGTGCGTAGTCCTTTAGAACGTCGTGCTTCTTTAAAATTATGCATGAATATGGAAAAAACGAAAGAGGTTTTTAATTACATTCGTAGAACGATGACATTCCTAGTCTACAGTGAAGTAAGCTGGTAGTTGATAACTTTAAAGCTTATCTTACTAAGGATGAAAATCAATATTAAGGAAGCGTTTAGATAACAATCTACAATCTAGATCACCTTAATAATTATTAATTATGAGAAATAATTTACAAATAACTAGTTAAGAAATAACTACATTACGTTTTGACTAACAATTCAAAATGGGATATTTAGTTTCCAAATTATAATTCGCAAATGATGCCCACGGGAGTACATTTTAAGTTACAATTTCACACCTAATGACCATTTAATATCACCCTTGTTATTACAACTTTCGTCCTGTGTTTTGTTAAATTATACCATTACAAAGGTTCATTAAAATTAGATTAATGATACAAAATTATTATGAACATAGATACTTATTCGGGAAGTCAATGATCCCACAAAATAATGTATGTAGGTCGACACAATAATATTTATATTTTTTTCGATTGGATTAGATCAGAGGACATCATTAGTGTCGGGAGGTCATCATATTTTTATGAATTACCTTATAGATAGATCAAATATTTGTAATGATGTCCTTCAAGACTTTATTCCAAAATTATTGATCAAATCATTAGCAATTAGCATGCCATGGTTTCTTCTAAAAAACCTGGGGAAGCGGCAGAATATGTCAAATTTATAGCAACTAAAAAGCGCACTTACCTTCCCATGCCCTATAGCCAACGACCATGGGATTTGTAACATTCACCATGGTCGTGACAGATCTGATCGAGAGCCTCCATAACCTCCAACCTAAAAAGCATAAAAGGTAAACCGAATGGGAGACCAAACCCCACTTAAAACGTTCCGCTAAAAACCATAAAAGATACGAGTAAGAACTAAAAACTCTTGAGTGATATCTTCATCTATTATTTATATACGCCATCAAATAAATTCAGAACCAGAATTGCACTATGGAAAAGATATGAGAATCGTCGTAGCCAAAACTAACCGTACTTATAAGTAAATATGGGTGGAATAAATCTCTAAAACGTTTGGCAAATACATACGACCTCGGTATAGAAAGAGTTTAATCACGATAATGTCGACGTGTGGGTGCATTAGAAAAGTTGCTCGTATTAATACCTCTTAAGGTGAATTCGAAATGGATGTCTGAATTTTGATGAATGTAAATACTGCGAAGGTGGTAGAAATGGGTGCGTGAAATAACAATGTTTCTTGTGAAAATTTTATATTTTTCTGTAGCATTTTTACTTACTTAGTTAGAATTTACTCAAAAATACCTATTATATTTGAATCTTTTATAGGATATTTATCTTGTATCTTTTATAGGATACAACAATAAAGGTAAAATAAGCGACAGATCGTTATGATTATATAGATAATGATCTCTTTAATACAAGAGCTTGTCGGTGGAGCAATCGATATTGTTCTCTATCTTCTGCGTTCTGTTTTACCTCTTGATATGTATTGATGCCCATTTTAGCTGTACTTACTTATACCTACTATAAAACTTCGTCTAGGTCCTCCCCTTCGTTCCTCGTTTTCCTTTAATTTTGCCATTATGATCTCGACTCATCAAAATATTATTTTCACTTTATCCACAAAGGTGAATATTTATTTCACGACTATTATCATTATTTTCAATCATTATAATTTGGTAAAAATTGCCAATACAACATTTTTGGATGTACCTTTTGTACGTTCAAGCAGTGTTATAGGATTTTTCTTTGATATTATATTTTGTGTCCGGTTACTGACAATGGGGCGCTCCCTATTGCATGGAACCTAAACTTACCGGCGAAATGTGGACGTTCATAAGTATATTCCTCTGTATAATGCTTCGTGGAATACAAGCGGTATACTATGCATTTAAAGTAAGTAAGTAAAATAAGTATACAATATGAGACAACACGACCATATCGCATAGCCACAGCCAGCCGTAATTTTCTGACTAAACAAGCAACGTATTTTTATTAAAACATTCCAAAAATGATAACGAGATATCATTTCAGGAGAGCCCCGCCATTATGCCGGCTGTAAGATAGTCATCTACAGAATGACGTTCCATTTACGAAAACAAAGGGACAAATCAAAATAAAGGGCTGTTCTCCCAGTTCTTTTAACTCACAAAATCTCTTTTATGTCAGTCAGAATTTAATTTGCAATTATAAATTCGTCTCTCAAATTAAAGGTACGCAGATAATATTGACTACAATAGAACTAGGATTTATTTATGTTTAGTTGTTTTGTTTAATTTAATTAAATTCTGTGAATTGATGGAATTGAAATTAGCTGCGTGTTATTTAGGCTCCTTCTACGTGACTGTTTTTGTGAGAAATCGTTTTGAAGTTTGTTGAATAATCTAATTACCACAGGTTTTATCTGAGACAAAAAAGTTATACATTGTCTACTGTTAATTAATTCGTCTCTTAATTTGTTTTTTATTGTATTTCGCATTAACAAATACTACAATTAACAATCCAGTTAACCGGAGGGACATAAGTTCTAAATCGGTCTGACATCGTATTTAACTTTTGCTAAAATTAATGACTATGTTGTTTGTCCAAACAGAAATTATTGATTAAACATGGGTAATTCAAGGGACCAAAATGGTCACTTTTAATTAACCATAATGTGAATTGCATACACGAGGCTGCACACAATGTCGTTAAGGGCGTGACCTTGCATTGTACAGGCTTTTCATACAGTGAGAGGTCAGGTTATACTGGAGTCGTATAGTACGGATGCACGCCCGCATACACGATTTATCTAGAATAGAATTTTTTTTTTTTTTATTTCGAACAGGAACTATTAGAGAATTGGACTATAGGTGGATTCCTAAAATTAACCTTAACCAATTTTTCCATTTTTAATTGGAATCAATTCAACACTCGAGATTCCTCGTTTTATTGGTCAGTCACAGTACAATATACATCCTCGGTGTAGTAACTACCTACGACCTATATACGTAGATTGGGTGAATAAAAAAAAATAGCAACGAAAACGCAGTGCCGTACAAAAACACCCGACCCGTCACCAAAACTCATGTCACAGCACCTCAATTATGACGTGTATTTCAAAAATACCGGCTGACCTGACCTGCCTCAATTTAAAACCCTGCTTGCTTTACTGCCCTCACAAAAAACGGTAACCGGGGCAACGGGCATCTTTGCTTAAAAATTCAATATGGCTAAAACGTACTTGGACTGTGGGATATATCACGTGGAAGCAATTTGAACACCTCTACGGTAGCACTAAACGTTATTTATGGTAAGCCACGGCACTCAGTGGATAGCCCACATTGAGTTTCAAAGGATTTTCGGCAGTAACGGGTTTTATTATCGGCATTGTCACATACTTATTGTGCCGCCTAATGTTTTGGTCAGCGCTAGCGTTACTGTTGACTCATTTGTACGATGTCATGAGATTCAAATTTTGTCTTCAACCATGCCTACTAATGACTAGCCTTATCCCGCGTATTTGTTCCCGTAGAAGTTGATATTTTTCCCCCGTTTTTGAAACATTTTTAATTTATTTATTGTTTACAATATTTTATTACAACAAGTTTCGCCTGCCAAACTGCATAACAGTTTGTCGGCAGTTGATACTTCGCTCCTATAGGTCTTAGCTTGATGATATATAGCCTATAGTCTTCCTCGATATCAAATCGGACCACTAGTTCCTGAGATTCAATTATAAAATATTAGTATAGATAAAAATGAGAAAGTAACTTTGTCTTTCTATCGCTTTGAAAAAAACATACAGAATAAAGATAATCCCCTGAAAGTAATCACTAAATGGATACTGAAGGAAACACGGAACTCAAATTTTCCACAGCCGTTTAGATCAGCTCATCCGCTTAGACAGACAGGGAAACTTAGCTCTCGAAACAATCCGTCCGGCAACATTAGTCAAACTCGGCTTAATACTACCCAAAATAGACTTAATGTAATCCCCTGAAATAATAATGAATTAGATTGCTAGTGATGAACGCCTTGCCGTGAAATTAAGTCATTCCCACATCACTATTACCAACGCCTTTAAGATTGATTCGCAAATTCTAGACGGGTTTCAAGAACAACACTTCAACAATGAATATACATATATGTATACTCGTATATACATAATAGAGTGAGTTACCAAATAGATTGAATTTTCGGCTTATGCTAACAACGTATATATTCTCAGGCGACTTAAATCCTAGATGCGATCGTGAAATAGATATGAGACAAAGTTTGTTCTACATTGAGAAATGGATTCTGAAAAATGTTTGTATTTGTATATTACTCATAGATACTAACGATTTGTTGTAAAGTTGGATGCAATTGAATGCATTTTTATAAAATTTTATATCGGAAATAATACGGACACAAAACAAAATGTTTATACCATCACGCCTTCTCAAAGGGTTATCCAGAAGTGTAGCTACTAATATACCCACAGTTCACCGGTATGTTTAGATGTTAATAGGGGGTAAGCCTATTGCCATTAACCGGGCACAAATCCGAAACACCGAGCTGCTACTAAGAATTTTATAGAAAATCATTGCTCGACCTGAGAATCAGACTTAGCAATCACCTTAAATACCTATAATAATTTTAAATTTAATATACTCGTACCTAGTTACATAACTGTACTTAACACAATAGTAATGTAGAACTGTAGATATGGCTACGGTCAACAGGCAGATTATCACGGTAGAATTCAAATCCTTCTCTCCGAGGCGTCTATTCTCGCGCCATAGTTTATTTGCATCTCAGTATTTCTTAGCTACGTGAAAAAGCAAGCGATGAATAAGTTAGAAGAAGGCCACGGGCGCGGGTGGGGTCACTGACAAAGGAGAAACAACAAGCGAAGCTCAACCCTTGAGACAAAAGAAAACTCTTCGACTAACGATGTACCGGCTCGCACTTGACACCCGACGCGGCCACCATTTTGGGGATTAATTTTTAACATGTAGCTACGTTTTTGCTTGATCGATATTTTTTGTTATGGCTGACGACTTTGATACTGGAATCAATTGGCACAAGATCGAGATGAATGGAAACTTCAGGGCCCTTTCTCAGATTTTCAGTCAGCTTAAAACTGATTTGCCGTTAAAGTATTTAATTTTTACTAGTAACCCGCTCCGGCTGCGCACGGGTTTATAAAGCGCCCTAGATAATTCCTTTTTCTTTTAGTGAAAACCGTATAAAAATCCTTACAATCGTTTCTGAGATTAGAGAAACAGCCTGGTAGGGGTACTTTAATCTTACTGATATATCATATTACAAATGTTAAAGTTTCTTTTTGGATATTTGTTACTCCTTCACGCTGCAACATAAAATTTGGAATAGAAATAGCTTATAACTTGGATTATCGCTAGACTTAATATAATAATCACAGCTATCGATAACCTAGGCTAGGTATACCTTTCTAGCGTGCTCATGACGAGAAGCAAAAAAATCTTACTAATTAGGTAATTATTCAACCTATAATCATTAAGATAGCGTAAAGCCATGCTACCTCGCACATAGAATGGTTAAGTCAGCATTCCTGTCGCATTGTGCCCATCGGTACCATTGTAAATCCTGGGCCGGATGTTAGTGTCGCCTCCCAGGTCCGCCTGGCAACCGCCCAACCTAATGTTTTTACCAAAAAAGTTTTTCAACTAGACTAGCTATTGGTACCACCTACAAAATGTTACAACTTGGTCATACCTATAAAGTTTTTCGAGGTTTATATTTTTCAATTCAGTGTAACTGTCTATAAAGCATGGTTATTATAGCAGATAGTTCAATTTAAACTAAAACTATGATAGATATCGCATAAAATAAAAATATAATTTGTACGCGTTACGAAGATCTTATCTAATACCTATACAGTGTAAAAGATTACTTATTTACATTTAAATATTTGTACAAAATTTAGGTAAATGTATGGAATTAAAAACTGGTGCAGTTGTTTTGAAAGTTATCTGATAGCTATTAATTTTCTTTCAAACGGTAAGATGTACCATTACATCTCTTGTATAATATCCAGTCTTTGGAATATTCTCTGTTAATTAAAAAACAAAGTTAATAGTGCCACATTATTTCTCTAATTTACGAATTAAAACTGTGGTTGAAATGGCATGCACGACTAAGCCATTTGACTTACTGCTGATCACGAGGTCGTGGGTTCGATTCCCACAAGACACAAACATTTATGTGACGAACTTAGGTGTTTGTGTTTGTCTGGGTGTTTCTTATATATCATAAGTATGTATTTACAAAAAAAAGTATATAAGTATTATATCCATTGTCTAGTACCCATAGTACAAGCTCTGCTTAGTTTGGGACTGGATGGTGCTGTGTAAAAATGTCCAGGATTTATTTATTTATTATTATTATTATTATTTATCCATAAACATAGTACCTAAAAGTTCATAAAATGAACACAGCAATTAATGACACCAAGCTATAAATTATTCCAAATTAAAATACGGACGGATACTGAAATGAGAATTAAAGCGAGTATAGTGATACTCGCTTAAATTCTCATTTCAGTATCGGTCTATTAGTTAAAAGCGCTAAATTCCAAACTAGTGTTCGAATGCACACATTAACTTATTATCGTGTAACACAGACCATCGTATTCCTAATTAAATTAAGCAATAATTCCAATTTCAGGTAAAATGAGAACTACTACAGTTTAATATCCGAGCAAAGCTAATAGAAACGAAAATTGCTCGAAATTGAAACACAAAAGCCAATTGTTAGATACATACATGAAGTTAAACAGGAACACATTGCAATAATGTTATACTCTGTTCACGTAGAAGAAAAAAGTACCAAGAGAGAATTCTATCAAGTTAGGAACCGAACGTATCGTGCAATAAGCGAATGCCATAAAAACCTACAACATTAACAACTCGTCCGGGAATAAAACCGCGTTACAACAAGACAGAGCTAGCAACCCATTCACAAACAATGAAAATACCTATATCTACACAGTGTTGTGTTAAGACCTCGATACACGGTGTGGTACTCTCGTTGTGGTCAGCTCGTGTGGTCCACCACTTTACATTGGCCGATTGTTCCTCACTAAAATATATTGAATGCCATTCATTGATTTGGTAGTACCTAGTGCAAAAGTACTTCCGATACAAATTGAGAATCTTAGAAGTATATTTTTTGTCAAACTTGTACACTTCCGTATTAATTTTAATACTATAATAAATAGTAGCTGTTTTTCTATCGTTATTACTTTAAATATTTACCCTAATTTTCAGTTATTGATATTTTTAAGGAAGTCATAATTGAGTAGGCCACTTTTAATTTCCATTCACATTGCTTGGGATATGTAAGTCCAACCTGATTATGTGACTAAAACTACTTGAGTACTACTATGTCTTTCGTAAAAATACAGGTAAGTTTTTATACTGACACTATAATGAAGTTATAGAACGAGGTCATCAAAAGCCCATACAACTCAGCCCAAATTTGATAGTTTTTACCATGAAATCACTATGAAACTGATATTATTCTGACAGTGTAGTGCAGTGTAGTAATGGCAGTGTTTAACATTCCGAAACTAACACTGACAGTTTTTACTATGAAATCATTACGAAACAGATAATAGTGTGCCAAAATGGCGTGATTTTTCTCGAATTAAAAGTTTTTTTTTTCACCACCTAGTCAACATTTAATAAAAGTGCGACTAGAGTTTTAACCAGCGTAATACAGGGTATTTTTTCCAATAAATGGCCGATTTCAATGACCTCCTTTTCTGCAGAATAGCATAAATATTTATACTATAGAATTTATTAAATATGGCCATGCACGTCACATGGACCACAAGTATAATTTAATATTCTAAGTCTGGCGGTAATTTTGTTACACAGTATATCGTTTGTAGCCCACACAAGTTTGTGGTCGGGTCGTGTACACGGCTCATAACATGTAGGAAGCCAGGCTCTCATTACTGCAACAATTTGTCACGGGCGCACCGAGCGTTTCCAACTTTACACTAGCGACGCCTTCTACCGGCTCAGTTTGATGTGGTCTCGCCCAAAGTGCGTACTTGTCTTCTCTATGCCCGTACAACTATCCCGCTTGAGACTCAAACAATCGAAAGTTTTTGTTGAACTTTGTTGAGTTTATTTTGAAATATAATCACAAAACAGTGATCCTCGGTGCAACAAATTGCTACAATATTTAATTTAGGAAATTGCCGATGTTAATACGTAGCTAGAATAAGAAAACTTATTATATTGGTCTTATTTCTGTTAAATGAAAGGTTCTGAGTTCAATTTCATCCTTGCTTCTCGAAATATGGATATGTGATCCGGTTAATGGCAATAGGCTAACTCCCTTTTACATGAGCCCTAAACATACTGGCAAACTAAAGCTGTAAGTCTTCATCAGATTATACTCTGATTGACCCTTTGGAAAATACAGCCGTGATGGTCGTTGATATATTGTATAATATGTATAGGTATTGGTGTCGACTCGAAGAAGAAGGTGTTGGTGTCGAAGCTTCACGATCTTGGTGGAATAATGTTTATAAAATTGGAATCAACAAAAAAAATTTAATTTCAACAAAGAAAAAATATACAATTTCTTCTTAAACAAAATATTAGAAGTAACTGGCTGGCTGCAATAATACCGATTAGGTAATATAAAATGCAATCCGGCAATGCATTCGAAATTCAAATAAACAATAACGTCATAATTTTTAATGAAGGAAAAAATCGGCGGGCGGGCAGGATTCGAACCTGCGCCTTCTGGTTCGGTACACCAGACGCTCTGACCACTAAGCCAACCAGAAGGCGCAGGTTCGAATCCTGCCCGCCCGCCGATTTTTTCCTTCATTAAAAATAACTTGTAATCTTAGCATGGAAAATGCTTAAAAAAATACAAAAAGATAATAACGTCATAATGTATCATAATATTTCGTATCATAACTTTATACAATCTCGACACTGTAATGCAGTGATCCTGCGGTCAACGGCACCTGTACAAAACCAAGTAGAACCAAACACAAAAATCATAATTAAACTCGTGAAAAGGGGTAAACCAACAGATGTTAAGTTAAAAAATATGGTAATTGTTAAAATTAAACAAGCAATCTCATTGTGTACCGAACGGGGGCCGACTGGATGGCGTTCCGTGAAAATGGGCTATTGCCTCTAAATGTACCAAGTTTAAACAATGATTAGAATCTGGATTTATAGTAATTTGCAATGTAAATGTTAATGGAATCGGTTTATGAGCTCCTTCAAAAATATGGCCTTTATCCACTTTAGGTTATCGTTTTTTATTCGATTCAAGTTATAGATAAACAGCATTCGTTATCGGAATATTATCAACAGTATCGTTTTTATTATTTGAAGTAATTTTGTTGGAAGAACTAGGAGGCTTTTATGGAGTTCGGAGCCCAATATCCTCCCTCATGGATTTTCCACCACCTGAGTATAGTAGTATATAGTGCACCTGAGTGTAGAGTATATACAAAAAAGAAGTCTTCAAAAGGCTTCTAATCTTCGGGGATTTAGCCGCGGAGGGTGTGGTCTTCTTTTCCACTAAAATTACTACGGTGGCTATCATCACATGAAACAGGGCACTGTTTTCTCTTAACATATCACCACAGAACCCTTCCTGTGCAATGCCTGCTAGGCCACATTCCTAAGTACCTAAACCTTCACGAAATCTTAAAATTCGCAAGTTCCCAACAGAGTTGTGGAAGTAAAAGTCGGCCCTAATAGAGCTGTTCGATTGTAGAACCACAATTATCAAGACGCATTCATCGAATCTGCTCCTATAGATGTAAATTAGGATGAAAATTCAAAAGAGCACTTAGTTTTAAACCGGAATCGGGCCACTTCAAGTATTAATTGCTTTTGGTGGCTCATTGCGAGTCAGATCTGTGGAAGTGAGATGCAAATTACGCTAATCTTTGCAACTGCCCTACTTTTCTAACGGAAATGTGAAAACTTTCATGAAAAACAACGCCCCAGAATAGAAGAGTCTACCTACAGTTTACAAAAAACTGTGTTTTTTGGTTTCATGTTGGTTATGGTGTATTTTTTATGAAAAGTAAGTAGTGACAAGGGTTTTTAACATTTAGTGAAATATCATTACTGTCTAAAACATACAATCACGTCTCAATTGCCCTATAGGTTAGGCAGAGATGTGAGAGATGTACTAATGGCTACCCACAGTTCGCTTGCATTTTTATTTGCCATGTAACAGAGGGCAAGCCTATTGCAGTTTACCTCCGGGCACAAATGCAAACTCTTATCTAGTTACTACTGAGAATTTAATAGTAAAACCGAATAACACTTTAATTGACCTGAGAATCGAACCCAGAACCGCAAGCGTAGCGCGTTTACGACCATCAGGCTAATGAGCTACTTTATTACAGTACTGTTTCATTATTAACTGCATTTATACTTCAACGAACCAATTTTAATTCAAAACTGATTTCGTAGTATCGTCCAATAAAATAATTTTATTCATTCTGTAGCCTCGTAAAAACAAAATGTACGAAGAGCAGACACAAATTATAATTTCCAAAATTAATCCCCAATTAAAATGAGAAAGATATTGAAAATGTAATTTACGTTATGGCACGTACTTCGTTGAACAAGGAGTTAATTAGTAAAATGCAACTGCAAGCACACCATTGGTTTCCTGTCGTGTCAGCCATTTTGAGTGCGTACACGGGGCTAATGAGAACGTAAATATTTCAATATGGCCGCCGATATTTTATTGATAACTGCGTCGGTTGCAAGCTGCAGAACGTGTATTGTAAAATGGCGTGATATGAAATTAATTGGTGAAGTCTGTAGGTACACACACACTGAACATATCATTGATACGTGACATGATCGTGTGTTTGGCGTGTTTAAATTAATTATTTCACTAATCTCACTCAACTTAACTCATAGTAACACTGTTGACTTAATATTTAGTTTAGACTACAGCGGGCCATATTCGTGTAAAATTTAAAGACAAGCAGGCAGACCGTATAATCCTATTGAGGAGGATCTTCTTTTTAACCCCCGACGCAAAAACGACGCGGTGTTATAAGTTTGACGTGTCTGTGTGTGTGTGTGTTTGATGAAAATCGGTCCAAGATGGCCGCCGCCACAAAATAGCGAATTACATATTTGTTCACAACTCCCTCTATATGGGTAACAAATGAAAGGGCTTAACTAGGAGAATACTATACACTATGATAAATTTCAAATCCAAGATGGCCGCCACCACAAAATGGCAAATAATATTTCGTGTCGGGGGTTTTCTAAATTTTTAATTTAAGCACCTGTGGGGGGGGGGGGGCGGTATCAATACAAAACTTGTAAAGGAAGTTTTGTATTCATACCGTTAGGAAGAAACACAAATTTGTCATATGGGAGTGTTAGTTTACGCTTATCGTCACCATCAACTCATTAATCGTCCCACTGCTGGGCACGGGTCTTCTCTCAGAATGAGAGGGGTTAGGCTACGGTTACGCTTATATTCGTCTCTGAATTTTAGCCTTTAGATCTTGTTGATTTTTACAATCAGACAAGACAATGGGCATTCAAAGCTGCAACAAAAATATATCCTTTCATGATAAAAATAATGTTTTCAAATAACAAGCAGTGAGATCGGGCTCTAGTCTCGTCTTTGTGGGTGACATCGTTTGTTGTCAAGGAAATGTTTTTGCCCGTAAGAGGGATTTAAGAACTTCATGATCTGTGCCAACATTTTCCTTATGAAAATCAGTTGGTATTGGTTTTGATTTTTCTCGGTAGATACATTTGTATGAGGTTCGTTACGGTTTTATTTGGTAAATTTCGAATAATAATTTAGTATAAATATTTAATACCGAAAATACGATGAAAGAACGCTAAAAAATAACGTACTTTTTCTTCATACGCGATTCGAGTGAGTTCGAATAGGGCAGTTTTATGAGATCAATTGTTTTGTGAAAACAGTTTTATGTTAGGTGTGCCACTCGTGTCATGGCTGTGATGAATAAAATTTTGGATCCCACAACCATGACATGTATGCCGAGGAAAGTCAAGTACGGTTTTGTAGTTCCCTAACCAAGGGGCAGGGATCCATAACGATTTTCCTCACTCAAAGAAAATAAGGGTCTGCCACTCACTGTCTCTGTCCAATATCTTGGTCTAAAATTGATCAAATTTCTTTGAATGTTGATAGTCTCAACAAAGTGACATTAGACCAACACACAAAATGGAAATAAATATATTTTGATGTATGAAACGTTTAACGGCCGAAAATTTTATCTCCACGTTCGCTTTCCAACCTACTAATAAACCGTGCAATCAATACATATACAAGGTGAAAGAGACATTGACGCGCATCCGAAAACCATGAGATTCTGGACCCCCATGCGTTGAAATTTCCCGTAACTTTTTTTATAAATTTTTCAATTTTTCTGCAGTTTATTTACTTGAAAGTTATTACCCAAATTAGATTTACAATTAAAATATCGTTATTTCATTTATTTTGGATCGCGCGCGCGATAACGTTCACCGCGGAGCGTTATAATCGCGTTTTTAGCAATACACTGCCCGCTCAAAAATGTCAATATCTGTAATAACCGATCATAATTTCTACGTGAATGACCTAGGTCATTTTATTTTTTACCTTGAGTAAAACCATAATGTAAATTACACTGTGGTAAAACCTTGTCACGACGTTTGTGCATCGATGTCCCTCCCACCTTGTATTCTTATGACTTCCAGTCACATAGCGTACATCAATAATGTATTACAGGTATATTAATAATGCACTACCACTAAAACGTTTCTATTTCTCACCCGTTACGGGTGAGAGAGGGATGATCCCCTTTAAGTGAAATCACACATGCAGCCGACATGCATTACTTAAACATGCATGGTCATTTACATTTTTGAGCTGTGATAGCCGAAGGGTTAAATGCCTACACTACGCCATTACAGTTCAGTGGTTTGCGAATTTTGTATCTCAAATAATATATGGTTTACTCATAAAATATTTTTATTATATAAGTAGGTATATACATATATTTTATTAGATTTCCGTTAGCGGGTTCCCCCGCGTGATCTTATACATTTTTCTCCCGTTTTTACAACATTTTTCATTGCTAAGTACTCCGCTCCTATTAGTCGTAACGCGATGGTATATACCCTATAGCCTGCCCCGATAAATGGGCTATCTAACACTGAAAGAATTTTTCAAATCAGCCCAGTAGTTTCGGAGCCTATTCAATACAAACAAACAAACAATCAAATATTTCCTCTTTATAATATTAGTATTGATATACTTACCTAGTCTACACGCATTAAACTTCTACTATGACACTAAGTTTCTTGATTCTTTGGGAAATCACATCGAAAAACTGTTAATTCTAATGTCAGTCTCGTGAATCAGCTACACATTAAGATATATTTTTTCTAGTATGAACAGCTGATCTCGCATTAGCCATATCTATGCAGTAAGTAGAGGTCAACTTATACTGGAAATGTATGGTTCGATGTGAAGCCGTCCGTACGACGTGAACGAAGCCGCGGGCAATAATATTGTATTTCTGAAAATGTTAACGTTACCTGCACTGCATATCAATTGTCAATCAATTTCACTTACCTTAAAATAGCCCAAATAAAACCCTTATCAACTAGTTTATCTTTACGGTAACTATTCAATTGCCCAAAAAGGTTAAAACTATGAATCGGAAGGGTTAAAGGAAAGTTATAATCAGTTACGTAAACTTGTAATTGAAATCTCGTTTGGGAGTAAACTAAAAGTTAGACAAAATCTCTCTGGACAGGTACTTTCACAAACTGTCAAGTGAAATTTGATCCGAGCTGATTTAATTTTGATTTAATAAGCAGTCGGTACTTTTAGGTAAAATATAGATCTCGACATAATTGCAAGCTTACATTAGAAATGACAAACGAATAGTAAGATAACCTAACCTAAATTAAAAATTTAGAAAACCCCCGACACGAAATTTAATTTGCCATTTTGTGGTGGCGGCCATCTTGGATTTGAAATTTATCATAGTGCATAGTATTCTACTAGTCAAGCCCTTTGATTTGATACCCATATTGAGGGAGTTGTGAAAAAATATGCAATTCGCTATTTTGTGGCGGCGGCCATCTTGGACCGATTTTCATCAAACATAGCTAAGAACACTCCCGACTAATTCAGCTTCCAATTAAAAAAAACAAATTAAAATCGTTTCATCCGTTCGGGAGCTACGATGCCACAGACAGACACACACACACACACGTCAAACTTATAACACCCCGTCGTTTTTGCGTCGGGGGTTAAAAATATAATATGACGACGTCTGTCGTCTAGTGGTACGACTACCGGACTGCTGATCACGAGGTCGTGGATTCAATTCCCACATGACCCAAGCATAGTGACACAAGTAAAAGTTTGTGTTTATTATATATTATAAGTATTTATTGACAAAAAAGTATATAAGTATTATAACCTACCTGACCTAGATAACATTTTTGTTTTTGCCCAGCAGTGGGACGATTATTGGGTTAATGATGAATATTTATAAACATAATAATGTACACAGAAACAGGCAAAATACAACATTAAAACTGCCTCTACGTCTGAGGACCTGGGTTCGATTCCCGGATCAAGCAATGTGTTATTTGGTTTTTCTATAAATTCTCAGTATTAGCTCGGAGTTTGGATTTATGCCCGGGTCGCCCCCTATGTCATGAACTGTGGGTGTATATTAGTCCCTACGACTCATCCTAACCCGAAGAATAAAAGCATGATGGTATTAAAGTAAATGTACAATACTAAATAGGTACAAATGAGAATCTAAATACCAATTACACAATTACTCTTATCTTACGTGTATGCATAACATGATAAATTTGATAAAATGTAGGAGAATTCTTGTCACTAAATCTACACTGTATTAACATAAATATTTGAGTAGATAACTCATTATTTATTTTATTTTTCACACACCTGTGAGGCCACGTTGATAGCAAAAAGAGCACTATGTACTGTAGGTACAGTGTGATAAATTCAAAAGTAAGTAAAAGATAGAGTGTCAATTTTGTAGAAAAGCCCAATAATACTTTGCTCTACCTGGGAATCGAACTCAAGCCTTAGCAGCAGCACTTGAATTTTTACTCCATACAAAAATAAATGCTGAAATGAAATGAAATTGTTTATTCGCCCGAAACATGGTACATTATGGTGTTTAATAAAATAGGCTACTACTATATACAAGACCGGGGTTCGGGACCCCGCCGGAGGGGGGTGGTGTAGTAACACCATAATTTATAAAAACATTTATTTAAAAAATATATATATGTATATAAAATCAAAAACAACAAATATTAACTGATTACTAGCTTTTTTCCGACAGCTTCGCTCACTTCGACCTTTTAATTGTTATTCTGTTATTTGGGGCGGAGACAAACCCAACAAAAATATCGATCCAGCAGTACTCGAGTTATAACTCACTAGCTTCCCGCCAGCGGCTTCGCCCGCGTGGTCTTATAATTTTTTCCCCCGTTTTTGCAACATTTTTCATTACTACTCCGCTCCTATTAGTCGTAGCGTGATGATATATAGCCTATGTTACTCGGTGATAATGTAGCTTTCCAAAAGTGAAAGAATTTTTGAAATCGGTCCAGTAGTTTCGGAGCCTATTCATTACAAACAAACAAACAAATCTTTCCTCTTTATAATATTAGTATAGATATAGATAATATGTGTTGTAACAAACCCGACTTTGAATTATATACTAAGAAGATAAGGAAGATATCCCAGTGTAAATTTGATATAAAAGCTAAAAACTACTCACTATATAATTAATTACATAATATAATCACAAAAACTATAATCCCTATATCTGGAAATTTGGCATAGGCTTATTTAAGTGTAGACATCCAGGGAATATCCATAATTCCTTTCTTAGCGTACCTATAAGAAGCGAGATTGGCAGTTTCCTGTTGATACAATATTCCAATTAACACATCTAATACAAAAAGCAATATCCGGACTGCGAACACGAAACTACGCGCTATATCACACAAACTCGTAATATAAAGGAAGACATCCGTATTCTCTATTTTCCCTAACAATATTAGGGATAATTCGTATGCAGTATCGCCGGCAGCCTTATTATATACGTGATAAACAATAATAGTGATCATCACGCACATAAAGCGATATTTTAGTAGGTGTACTGCATGACAAAAGTGCTCGTTTTCACGCAACTGTCTGTTATGTGTTTTGTTGTAGACTTCTTTACTCGACTGTACAATAGAAAAGTATGGATGTGACGACAATGATACTTTTAATAACAAAAGTATTCCACGCCTGTATTCCCCAGCACGTTATCCCATCCGTTTATATTACCTGTTTTTTTTTAAATAAATATATAAGCAGTAGAAAACAGGGAGGAAGACTGGCCTCGCCCTTTGATGGGGTTGGTGGTTGTACCGGATCACAGCCTCACAGACAGCCACACAGACCAGGGCCTTTGACGGTCGTGGTGAATATTTTTAACCCCATGGTTGTGACTATAAGACAAGGTAAGACAGCAGTTTTGTAGGTACCGTCACTCCAGGTGAGGATCCTTTATTCCCCCCCTCTAGGTTTCGAGTCTCCCCTCTTATTAGGTTTAATTTACTACGTGTTGTTAACAGTTTAAGAGGTGTAGCTAACTTCTAATCTTATCAGACTCATTTTTGTAACATAGCAACAGCCTCTGTCAACCAACATATACCTATTATATTATATTAAAGTATGAAAGTACAATAATGTCATAAACATTTTATTGGTATATATATAGTGTGTATATAATTTTATGTGTTCAATTACAATATATTATTTAACTCCAACGACATGACGCAAATTGAAAAATAATAGACATAAAAATATGAATAATACAATACAATAAGCAAACCCTTTGTGGACTTTTATTTAAAAAAATATAAATCAAATTAAGAACTTATTTTATTCATGACACCAATTAAAAAATAATAGACATAAAAATATGATAAATACAATTACGAATACCCTTTGTGGACATATTTTATTTTAAAATACAAATAATATAATTGTCTACGACTTATTCTATTCATGCTTAAAATAACTAGGTACATATTACTTTCAACGCTATTATACACATTCTGATTAAAATGGTATCCTAAGTATTATGTTTTCTACAAACTTGGGACAGAATTCCATTTCACAGACGGCGATCCGTAGAAATTTTAATAGATCTAAATATTTTCATTTATTACACATTTTATTTGGTAAAATAACTTATAAACATGTCTACAAGATAATAACTGACTGACTGATAAGTACGCTCGAATACTCCTGAGTTTATGAGAAAATAATAACACATCTGGCTTTGTTTCTATGTCTATCCAAAATGAAGTTTTAAGTATCGTTACTTGTTATTTTTAATGAAGGAAAAATCTATTGGCGGGCAGGATTCGAACCTGCGTTTTCTGGTTCTGTACGAGACGCTATGACCGCTTAGCCACCGCGAATTACTTAATACGTTGAATCGTAACTAAAACTTTGTTACGTATATATTTATTTATTTGGTATCTTTTTGAATTTTTTAAGCATTTTCCATGCTAAGATTACAAGTTATTTTTAATGAAGGAAAAAATCGGCTGGCGGGCATGATATTTATTTGGTGTTTATTCATTGTTGACACTAATTTAGTGGTAACAAAGTGGATGGTATCAAATATGAAAATGAAGATTACAAAATAAAGCTCTCTAAAAGATCTCTAAACAAAGACCTTTATCTATAATATCTCCAAAAAAAGAATCAGACAATCAACCGTAAATTCTAATAATATAATAAGTTGCATAATAATCTTTCTTTCAATTGAAATCTCCCCCTTTACCGCCCTCTCTTATCGCCTTATTAAAATAAATATTCTGAGACGGAGTGATGTTATG
Organism: Acronicta psi; assembly: GCA_946251955.1. Classification (NCBI taxonomy): domain Eukaryota; kingdom Metazoa; phylum Arthropoda; class Insecta; order Lepidoptera; family Noctuidae; genus Acronicta; species Acronicta psi. The sequence continues at coordinate 7,369,015 of OX276482.1, read as the reverse complement.
ATGGCTCAGCTTTAAATCTTTGCTGGGGAGAATCCCTACCACTGAGTTGTTTCAAAAGAAAAGCTATCGCTCCCACTTTACATAACATAATAGTTTCTATTCTAGCATTCTTAATTTATTAGGCTTTATAAGTTGGTAGGTATAGTAAAAAAATCAAAACGCCACGTATACTTTAATTAAACAATTTTATGTCAAAATAATTTGTATATATACATATGTATATTTACCCTTTTTACTGGTGGAAAGTGAGACAATAGCGACTCTTCTGCTAATGTCAATATTATATGCGTGGATTTTAGCTTGACCTTGACAGAGTAAAGAGAGAAACAAAATTTAATACATATTTACTTATCTTGACGTGACGACATATTTACGAATACTACATAAAACAGACCATCTTTCCAATAATGAAGAGTAACAGTGCAGTGCAGTGCTAAGTAAACACAAGTAGAATTTTACTTTTTACTTATGATAATAAATTCATCGTAGGTCTATTTATCTTCATTAAAATGTTAGTAGGTATTAGTAAGTTGTTTGTTAATAAATTTCAGATAACTAATCAAGATTGTTTGCCTTGACAATAAATATGATATTGCTTGTAAAATATTTACAACGGAATTTACCAAATACATGTTATTCTAAAGCAAAACGCAAAGTAGTGCGTTATTTCGCTAACCACTCTCATCGGGGGCGTAGCTCAGATGGTAGAGCGCTCGCTTAGCATGCGAGAGGTACCGGGATCGATACCCGGCGCCTCCAAGACTATCTTTTTGTAAAAATATTTTCTTTTCTTTTTTCGCTACATTCATTTTAAAGATCGATCAAGCACCACAGATTGACAATTATTGTATAAGTACTTTGGTTTTAGTGACTTGTATAATTTTAGTCATCCTACAGTTTTTGTGTATGTATGTATTATTAAGCGTATAAATAAACACGAAATCTATGGCCTGCAATTAATAAGGTTGGGCAGAGTTCCAGTAATAACTAAAATTGAACACATTGTACACCCTCAGTTAACATTCCTATGTAATAAGTACCGAATCTCACAAACCCATACTTCTATAGTTAGGAAGCTACTATTCAGAAACACATTGTTTGGTAATCAAACCCACAACAAAAAAAGTTATATATTTTTATGTTTAGGTATATTAAGCTTTTGATTTCGTTTAAATTTAATTCTAGGTTTCGACTCATTACAACAAACGTCCCGTATGAGTATACATTTGACGACGTTTATTTACTTTTATGAGAATAACATTTGACATTTATGTCACTGAGACGTAACTTGATTAGAATTAAGAACATAATATAAAAAAAAATAACAAAATTGGCCCTCAGATTGCTGTCATAATTATGCACAATTTATACACTTGTGCAAGCAAGATTTATCTGAACCACTAATAAGGGTTTTATATTGGATATAAAAAAAACTGAAAACGTAGGTATAACAACATTATTTTAATAACGGTAACAATATATTTTTCTGTACACGAAATAAAAAATAGATACTAAAATTAATAAAATGCAGATATCCCCGTGATACTTTTGCCCAATATTAGTGCATGAATATCATGTGTTCCTTCATAAGTGTTGACTGCTTCCAGATTCATTACGTGCCTTATGATATGATATTCATCAGATACTCCATTACCACCTAGCATGTCTCTAGCAGTTCTCGCGATTTCCAAAGCTTTTCCACAATTATTCCTCTTTATTATGGAAACCATATCGATAGCTGCCTTTCCTTCATCTTTCAAGCGACCTACTCTTATACAAGCCTGGAAACCAAGAGCTATCTCCGTCATCATGTCAGCCAGTTTCTTCTGTATAAGCTGGTTGGCAGCGAGCGGTCTCCCAAATTGTTTCCTATCTAATGTGTACTGACGGGCGATCCGCAAACATGTTTCAGCGGCACCGAGAGCGCCCCAAGCGATCCCATATCGCGCGTTATTGAGACATCCGAACGGCCCCTTCATGCCCACTACGTTGGGCAATAAATTGTCCTCGGGTATAGCTACTTCGTCGAGCAATATCATGCCCGTAGCCGATGCTCGCAAAGAAAATTTCCCATTGATTTTAGGTGTATCGAGACCTTTTTTAACTTGCGAGCGTTCGACAATGAATCCTCGTACTTTACCTTCTTCGTTCTTAGCCCACACGATTAGCACATCTGCGATGGGCGCGTTCGTGATCCATGTTTTAGAGCCTGACAGTACGTATGTTTTATTTTTAGCATCATACTTAGCTCTCGTTACTAAACCACCAGCATCACTGCCGAAATTTGGCTCCGTCAAGCCAAAACATCCTACCCATTCGCCTGTGGCCATTCTTGGTAAATACTTTTGTTTTTGTTCCTCAGATCCATACATGTATATAGCTCCCATGGCTAAGCTGCTTTGAACACTCATTGCTGACCTGTATGCGGAATCAACACCATCTAATTCTCTAGTCATCAATCCATATGTAACTGAAGAGACGCCAGCGCAACCGTAGCCCTTAATAGTGCACCCAAGCGCTCCCAATTCTCCCAGTTCTTTATAAATTTCTCTATTAAAGATTTCATTTCTGTTCGCTTCGATTATTCGGGGCAATAGTTTCTCGTTGCAATAAGCTTTGAACGAGTCCCTTATCGCCTTTTCGTCGTCATGTAATTGTCCCTCTAAATTTAGTGGATCCTCCCAGTTGAACGCAACTTTTGCGTTTTTTGAGGCTGTGGTTGACAACGCCCTTATGTTTATCGTATTTTTACACAATGACAAGAATTTATTGGACACTAACACAGCCATTATAAAGGATTTAAGTTGGAGTTCGACACAAATAAAGTAGCACAACACGTACAGTCACTTGTTTACTGTTCTTTGTTTATCATTTATATCTAACGCACAAATACTTTCAACTACGTATTAGTTTATAAAACTTTATTTCACTAGAGTTTCAACTAAACTTAACACAAATTTCTACTAATTTGTACTTTTAATAAAATTTGTGCGAAACATAACCTCTCCAGTGACCTAGAGGCGACAACAGACTGTTATTAAAATAGCGTTCCGTAACTATGTTCATATCATTGAACTTTACGTCACTCTGTGTGTGCTCTGCGTAACTCTTGCGCATGTGTGAGTCGTTATCTAATTGTTATGCGTATTTTGCTGTGGGTGTGTCCACACCATTCAAGTCTTTATTTTTAATGAAACAAGATCGTTATTAGCTAGTATAATAACGATTGGTAAATATGATTCAACTTTGAGTTGTCATTTCTCTTAATTTTATCTAGTTACAAACAATTATGATAAAAATGTTATATGTTGATGGCACATTGTAGTTTTTTGAATTAAATGTCTTAAAACTTAAAATTGTAGGTCGATGTTTAAATGCCTAGGCAATACAAAACGTACCAAAGTGACAACTGACAGCAAAAATAAACCCTTAATTGCCAGATAATTGCCTCCTACCCTTATATCTACTTACATACCTACTCAAGATCGATAAAGTACTTAAGTGCGGCTTTTTATACCAACCACGACCTCATGACTAAGTTCCTTTCTTCTCCTTCCCATAAATGTATTTCAATGCAATATACGTAATCAAAATAAATGCATAAAAGTAAAAGATCTGGGTATTCTTTACGAGGAACAAAAATCTGGGGTGCTAAAGCAAAGGTTTAATTTGCTGCTAAAATACAAAGGAACTATTCCTGGGCTGAAGCATACTTCAAACAGCTAACATTCCGTGGAGTGCAGTTATTACATACTTAGGTGCATTCTCAAAGAGCAAGCGAAAGAGACTTAGCGGTTGGGATTACGTAATATTGTTAGGAGAATATTAATTTGTACTTTCCTGCAACTAATTAGGCATTTCAAAGTACGTATTGTATGCAGTGTTTCAATGATTTTTTGCAACGAAGTACCTATACATAATATCAAGAATTTGTTCGACACCAAAAATTGATGATTTCTTATTATTTTGATTGAAGACATGTTACTTCAAATATCTACTGTATCGCAAAACATACCTTCCAGTCAAGTAGCCTAAACAAAACATGTAGCAATATGTTATCATTCACGCATACCATAGTAGGTAAAATAGCAGGCGTTGGTCATTACATTTAGCTCACTTTCAAATTCTTTCTTCATTCGATTATAGCCATACACGCACTAATGGTCCGCCATTTTATTTCTCTTGATTTTATTCTCTTGTTTCTGAAACTTGTATACGACATTTTAAAATCTGTCGATAGATTTTCATAGAATTTTGACATAATGCCCATACAAATAATGTCAGATTGGATGTACTGGAACGGGCCGCTAAAAAGCCCTTCATTCTCCAAAAAGTCTGGTTCATTAATTGAATGCCAAATTAACCTATTATCATCGGAGGTAAGTACAGTCAGCAACGAAAGTAGCTGAATACTATGAAATCTTCAAAACGCTTTAACAGCTTTAATATTCAGAATTCACTGACCCTTGAAGGCAGTACATTTCCTCATAATAGAGGACAATTATATGTTTAACCTTAGTCAAAATATAATGAATAGTTTTGGTACTGTGACGTTTTTAAACTTTCGCTGTGTTCAACGACTTTCGTTGCTGACTGTACTATAACTATGAGACAAACATACCTACCCACCTAATGTCTATATACAATATACTTAGCTAACATCCCTGTTAATCCCTTCAACTAATCTAAATGTGTTTGTTTTAGCATTGGGTCTACCACAATAGATCAACGGGGTTAGATCTGATCCCACGACCTCTGAATCGATAGACGGTCTTGTTATTTCAAACTGGAAATAATTTGATTTGGCATATTAAGTAGTAAACTTTATACTTGTGTGTAAAAAGCAGATAAAAAATACACATTTTATTGAATAAAAGAGGAGTAAAAGCAAGGACGGATTGTCGACACATATATCATTCATATTTCATTTTATATTTTTCAAAAACAAGCCTTCAGCCTATAGCATTAAAGTGCTCTCTAAAAGGGAAAGAAATCGTGAAACTTCTCATTAAAAAATGCAGAAAAATTAGGAGCAATACGTAACCGGGCCACATGTGGACAGTGTGTCCATTTATTCACGCCCTAGGACAAAAACCACAACGTTATGAATGCTACCAACGCTGCAGGTCGCAAACAACAATGTTTTAAGTTTTCTCTTTGCGTATACGAGTGAAATATTTAATTTAAACTAGCTTACAGAAACATGCCACAACATATTGCATATTCTTGTTTTGTTACTTTTTAGGGTCCCATACCTACAATAGAAAGCTCTCATTTTCTTGAAACTTCAAACTTCATTTATTTTCGGTGGTTACAGAAAATAGTAAGTACATATCATAAAAGATTTGACACATGTTGCCATAATAAAATAGCATGCAAATTTGACTTCTTGACTTCTTGAGATTTTAATTATACTGTTGAGAGTAAGGTTTTGTGTAAGAAAGCAGTGTTAGATATTAGGCTTTTCTATGAAATACTTAGTTTTATTAATTAATGCGATTTTCTGTGTTTTCCCCACAAGGAAACAAACTTGACTTGCTCACAAATTAGACGTTTTAAATTTGTCACCCAGGTACTGATAACTAAAACTAAAGATACAGTAGTATCTAAGTGTGAAAAAAAAACACGAATCATTTCTGATATTCATCATCATCTGATCATTCACTAGCCGCGAAAGAAACTCATACTGTACCAGATTTGTATACAGTATACATAAATTATGTTATAATTGAAACATGTCTTGCATAATTTAAGGGAATTTATATCTGATAGTAACATATTTCTTCTTATTCGATTTTAATGTTCCGTTCTGTATCTGATTGTAAGCCCGTCTTTGTTGATTATAACAAGTACCTACTGTTTTATTACCTACTTCTCCATAATTTGGTCGCTTGACGACTCTTATCAATGTATTTACCACCTTTATCTAGCTTAAACAGAGATTGTACAAATAATAAGACTGCACGACAGTAGCATAAATAAGCAAAATATTACAAATGTGAAAGTGACTCGGTCTCTGTATGTGATACTAGTTGGCGTGGAGATGAAATGCATCCTGAGGAAGGTAATAGCCTAGCTTTTGTCTCAAAAAGTCCTTCGAAATGCGAGAGAAACCGCGTGCAAAAGCTACTCATTAATAAATACATGATGTCCGCACTATAACAAACAATGAACATCATAACAATGTAAAAGGTATTTATAGATACACCGGTCGCCTTATATCATCCGATTTTCTCAACAATAGGGATGGTCGTAACACAGGGGGATGAATCTTCTATAAATTATTCACTCTCTATTTGCATGACAAACGACGGGTGAGTAGTGAAGGTTTAAGACCTTTAATGGCACCTCTTCGGCCCTTGTTAACTGTATTTTAACCACTCCATCCTTTCACACTTCTATGGGGCACTCTTTAATGGGCCACTGATTTTTTCCCAGTCATATGCAAATTCCAGATTAGCATACATTTTATTCGTAGCTCCTATTTTAGCCGACGAAAATGTTGATGATATTAAAAACGCAAATTTACGTCTTGGTGGTTGTTGCTACATGCTTTTGTGTTGGCGCTTCTAAATTAGAGCGAATAGAGTGACATTTTAATAGGACTACTTAGTTGAGGTATTTTTGGTGGAGAAACAGTGATTCGAGCTAGTACGAAGTTGGAGCGTTGATAGGATTAAAATACGTTTTACCACCAGTCGTTAATGTGGTTCACAAAGTCCAAAAAAACTCCCGTTTTGAAATGCGCGAATGGTTATGTCAATTTTTTTTTTAATAAACGAACATTTATCGTACATTAATTTCGTTTAGGCGCGATTGGTCCAATTCGCGATTGGCCAAATCGTCCAATTCGCAATTGGTCCAATTCGCAATTGGGCCAATTCGCGATTGGTCCAATTCGTGATCGGTCCAATTCGCGATTCGTCCAATTCGCGATTAGTCCAATTCGCGATTGGACAAATTCGCGATTGGTCCAATTCGCGATTGGGCCAATATATGGTTGGTTTAGCATAAAGTATTAAAAGAATAAAAAATAACACGTTTAATGTATAATTATAATAATGTATTATATTTATTCATAATCATATTAAAAACAATATCTTGGGTTACGTGCTCCTATCAATAATTAGTAAATACCTAATTTTGTACTTTCGTAAAAAATCAAACAAATGAAATAAAAATGAATGTAAGTAGTATAATCATACCTTCTTGACATTGTGATTATTCAAGTATATATCAGATCTTACATCAAATACAGTACGATAAAAATATGTTTTTTTTTTCTTTATTTATCTCAATAAAATAAGAGAGAAAGAACTATGACAATTACATATTTAAAAAAAGTAAAAACTATAATCACACCTACTTGACATCAGATCTTTCATCAAATACATAATGAATACAACATGTTTTTCTCCTACTTATCCCAATAGGATAAGGGAGAAAGAACTATGACCATTAAGTATTTTTATCATTAATACAAAAATATTGTTCATATATAACAATAATATTGATAAAATCTTAACGATGTCTGCGGTCTAGTGGTTAGAGTGTCGTACTGCTGCTCACGACGTCGTGGGTTCGCTTCCCACAAAACGAAAATATTTATGTGGCGAGCATAAGTATTTGTGTTTGTCTGGGTGATAAATATGTATTTGAATCCATTGTTTAGTATCCATAGTACAAGCCATGTCTAGTTTGGGACTAGATGGTGTTGTATCAATGTCCCAGATAATCTTTTATCTCAAATAATATATTAATAAATTTCGGAAACATTGTCAAATCAATGTCCCAGATAATCTTTTATAACAAATAATATATTAATAAATTTCGGAAACATTGTCCATTTTGGACCAACTGCGAATTGGACCAACTGTGAATTGGACCAACTGCGAATTGGACCAACTGCGAATATGACCAATCGCGAATTGGACCAATCGCGAATTGGACCAACTGCGAATTGGACCAACTGCGAATTGGACCAATCGCGCATTGGACCTTTTTTTGAACATTTGACCAATCGCGAATTGGACCAATCGCGCCTAAACGCCTCACAAACAATAACTTGGACAACTGCATAATATAGTGTCAATTGAAGCGACGACGTTTCAAAATTAGAACGTCGGGGTATCTTCGGAAACATAAATGGAATAGTCGTGTATTTCGAGAGCCTAGAAATACGAGATAATCTCGGTAGGTACATCTAAGTCGTAGTATGAAATTGGTTTCACTGTTAGCGTAAAGCGATTTAGAAATAGAAAAGCAGAAATATCAAAGGATTCCCCAACCGGGAAATAGTTTTGCACTGTATTTGAGATAGATACATAGTACTTATACATACATATTTAGCGTTGATACGTTAGTCGTCATTTTAGTTCGTATGTTTTAGTTTTCTGATTTTACATGGCGATTTGTCGAAAGCTTATATAATTTTCATACATTTTGTTTCTATTCGTTTATCGATCCGAACTAAAGATTGCAACTTAGCTAGGCCCGCTGTATAGATAAGATAAACATTACCTATGCTGTCGACCTGTGCCTAACTAGGTAGGTACCGGTAACCGGTAACCTTTAATTTCAAATTTTTTTAAACCAGAGACAAAAAATATAGAATACATTACGTCGGTACAATTGGCGGTCTTATTGCTAAAAGAAATTTCTTACAGATAACCATATTGGATGGAAATAGATCATGCAAAAAAATAATAATGAGTTGTATGGGTTTTTGATGACCTCCTTTCTTGGCGTACTTTTATTTGAATTATCAGTTGGATTAAAATTTACCTGATTTATCTGCTCTGCGTCTACTATCCAAAGGTTGTGCAAAGCTAACCCGGAACACTTTTCCGATTGTCACCCCAGACATTTAGCAAATCCATCAAAGCAACTAATTAATTACACTTACAATAAATGAAATATAACCAAATAAGTAGTATGTGATCGTGAAACTTTCATCAATTTGTATTTGCTCCCATTCAACCCTTTTCTGAAGCCGAGCCCTACAGTTTTGGATAGGAAGGGCATAGTTTAAATTAGTTTTGACCTAATAACAGACATAAAATCATAAATTCTGTATTGTATTATGAAGATGAAAACATGTAATTATACGATTTGGTGTATTCAACTAACATAGTCTCAGAGCTGGGGACCTCAAGCCCCCCAAATCATGTCCGCAGTACTTCACTTCCGACCGCTTCTCCCGATACCACACAAAAATTTATTTCCGAAATCACAAGACTGTGTATAAATGAATCCTTACTGCGATTTATTACCAATTAATACGAACGCGAAAATCGCGGCAACGCCCTGTCGGATCCGCTATATCGGTAGAGATTAATGTAATCTGTTATAATTAGGCTACACCCAGAGATTGCCTCCCTGGAGCCGCGGATTTAATTGATTAATTTGGTATGAAAAGCTCCAAGGTAGGTAGATACTTGACTATTTACAATCTTTTGTTTTTTTAGGAAAGTCATCGATATTTATAGGTATATTTTACATTATAGACTTCAGTTTGCCTGAATAACAGTATGTGTTATGTCGGTATGTTCATTGTTCGTACATCACTTTGTTTGGACCAGTTTTTTGTCCTCTCACACCTCGGAAAGATTAGTCAGTGGTATTACAACACCACTCAAGGTTAAAATATGCACCCACAGTTCACCGGTATGGTAATAGGAAGCAACCCTATTGCCATTTACTTACCAAAAGAAGTTGCTGCTGATTAAGACGACTATTCGACTGTTTCACAGCTTACTGATAAGTTCCCGTTAAATTAATTAGCAGATAGACTCATACAAATTTTATTCCATTTTTTAATTTATCCTGCGGATAGCGGCTATCCAGAGGTGAGAAACAGACCCTAAGACTATTGTAACATTTTTCTTCTAAGTTATTTTTGGTTGTTCCATGCAGGCTCGAACACTGCCTGAAACGATTTTTTCTTTCGATTTTTTTTTTGTCTTGTGTCTAAAAATATATTTTAATTAAGTCACGCAATCTATAAACAAGTAGGTACATAATTATAGCGTAGGTCCTTACAATGTCACGGTCCCATTCAAAAACAATTCGAAATAAACTGTCAACGAACCGAAATACAATAAATTCAAAAGTAAGTACCTATATTTATATTGTTCTATTTTCAAAAGGGACACAAGTTCGTTTCGGGGCCCTTTATTCTTGCATCGTAATTTTCGGCTCCCGAACTCGGAACAAATTAATGTTAAAACAAATTTCAATTGAAGCCATTACTTTGAAGTTCGTAAGTTTGTAATTTAATGTCAAATTTTGTTACGGCCAAACTTTAACAATGAGGCGATTGACATTTTGTATATAAACATGATACATTGTGTGCTTTTGACTTGTTTATTCAATAATATAATAAGTATACAGACCTACTCAAGCTCTTTTCCCACAGGCGGGGCAGAACTGCAGACCGCCAATTGCTGCGACTGTTGACTGCTTCTTTTGATTCTACTACGTTAATACGGCGGGGGGCGGTTGCGGGTAATACGAACCTAACCTTTTTGAAGAGCACGCCTATAAGATTGGCAAATGTCCTTCTAGGGTGTCCTCTCACGACACTGCCGCTGATATTCCTTTCGATAATCGTCTTTTATCCAGTGCCTCGACCATGAGTTTTTCTCACTAGACTCGCTAGCGACACCGTAAAATATTTGTATGGAAAACCCTCGCAGCGCCTCTAGCGGTTCCGTAAGGAACTAAAATCTGCAATGAGATTACAGCGATTCGATGCGTAAAAAACCTATCGAAACTCATTCGATAGAACTTATGGTCGAGGGGCTGTTTAAGATATTTAGAATTATATTTGTAACTCAACAAGACTATATATTTAGTTTTTTAATTCTGTTGTACCACGTCGAATTAATTTTAGTTTACAAATGTTAACTAGATGGCGCTGTCAGGTTTTCGTCTATTCCTGAATGGCGATGTTAAGATTATCCGGAGTTTAACTAGGCTCGTGAGGTTGTAAAATTTATAAGAACAATAATACATAGTAGTAAATACCGTATTCTGTGGTTTTATTACTACTATCAACCCCGCTAACAGTTGCGAGTGCCTGCAGAAAGTGCCAGTGGTGCATGTGTGATTAACGAGTGTTCATATCCTTTCTCTCAACAAGTCTTAATCATCTCAGCATATTTGTAATTCGTTTCACTGTCTCACTACATATTTTAATTTGTTTGTTTCAGTTTTCTTTTAAGGACCTGTTTCACTATCTTTGGATAGCCGACGGATAAATTAAAAAATGGAACAATTTTTTTATGAAATTATCTGCAAAGTAATTTAACGGAAACTTATCAAGAGGTTGTGAAACAGGTTAATATGTATCTATAGTACCTTATTTCCATTGAATAATTATGTACAGACAGAGAATTAGACAGAACCCAGTTCCAGTTTGTCGTAGCGGCTTCTCAACCTATACCTGCACGAATTAAATATTTGTATAATTTACAGACCGTTATTCTGTAAAAGGTTGTATTGTTACACGTGAATGCGAATTTGTACTTGGCCAGTGAATTTTTATTTCATTAAGAAGAAATTAATTTTTGTTAAAGTCACAGTAAACTTATTTGAAAAAAAAAAACGATTCTCGTTCGTACTCTTTCGACATTAAAATAGTCATTATTTTAACTAACAGATAGCCTATTTTAAATATTATTTCAGCAAAAAAAATATCAGTTTCAAACTGTATTTTCAAAATTTGGTTTTGATTTATTAAGATCATTAGTTAGCCATTAGAGAGTAGACTCCGATTTTATCAAATACTTTAAAGAACCTGTCATTTTTTTGGTACCGTTTATTATAACTATATTAAATAACACTTTATTACGGCTTCTTCGATAGTTATAATAAAATACATCAAATAATTGGCTTTATTTAAACAGCTCTCTGAAATCAATTGGAAACTTTCTAAGAATGCTTAGTCCGAACCTAACGATAATGCTTTTCAGATAAGTTTTCAGACGTTTTCGAGTACTTAAAAATTTTGTTTATAACACAAAAAAATATTAACATCTTACTTAATAAAAAGCATTGTATTGGTAGCGTAGTTTGATGTTCGAGGATTACGAATACGGGGAAATATCACTTGCGTGGCCTATCAAGCAGATTATTTTACTTTGTAAAACCTTTTTCTATTTTGTCGGCATGACGTTCGCAATAATAATAATATATGGTAATTTTCTTAATTCTATCACGCCTGTATTCCAGATTTTTTTTAAATATAAGTAGATGCCTTCACGCTGGAATAGGTGGAGCCAAACCTGTTGGCTGAAATTTGGAATTAATTTAGCTCATGCCTCATACTCTCTTATTATATTTATTTATCTATAATGTGTCATCAACAATTATTTACTCATCTGGATATTGAATTAACACATGAGATATTTTTAGTTCCCATGGGAAGAATGACAAAAGAAACTGAATTTTACTGCGGCGGATCCGCGGGAAATCTTTAGTATGTGACAATTATGTTCGTACAGATTGGCCACTTAGCGAGGCACACCTGACTATTTTATGGCGCCTCTCTTGGAGACTATTTTAATGGACCCGTGTCACGCCAAACTTAAACATACAAAATGTTAGTTCCAGAATCTTCTGTCACAGTATTTTTCTGTAGACGACGAGGCATAAAAAAATAGTTTTCACAAGATCGACGGCCACAAATCCTCATATTTCATAGCGCAAATTTTCCACACTCCTCTATACATTACACAGAGAGTCCACAAACGAAACATCCTCGCTAAAACTGATATATTATCACAAAAGGCTCACACAACATTCCGCATTCAATTCCACACAGTACATCACGGTATTGTGACGGGTATAAATATCGTTTTTGTTCGCGTTCGCCAAGCAAAAAGTTCCATGCGATGCTAGGACGTAGACGGCTGGCATAAAAAGCGTACGCGGATGTTACGTATACAATTATATAAATAATGTACGTATTATAATATATGCCTTATATTTTTCGTGGATTCAGACAGTGCTTTTATCAGATATAGTCATATGTTTCACAGCTAGTTTACAGAATGTAACGTCTCTCTAGCTGAAGTGATAAAGGTTGGGTTTTTTTTCTGATTTATTTGTTTTAATAAAACATAATGTAATAGTCATGCCTGTATTCCCTGAAGGTTAAGACAGAAGTACACCAACACTTCGCCCATATGATTTGGACGGACCTTAACATACGTGCGCCTTGGCCTTCTATTACCTACATGGGAATGTAGGTAATAGGAGGCCTCCGAACGGGTTTATCCCATGCCTCCAAAAATTTTGTCCCAGTGCCTCCAAAAATAAATTTTAATATATAATTAAATATCAAATTATGTACCATTGCCTCCAACAAATGAAGGTAGAGTATGGTTCGCAAAAAATAATACATTTATTCAGCTTTGGTAATTTTGCAATTTATTTATTATAGGAAGAATTAAGTCTGGGGGCTTACCACGACCTCTTATCGCGATTCAGTTTAGGACCTAAATTGAATTGTTTTGCTTATTCGTACCACAACGTGGTAATTGCGATTATCTTTACGCCCAACTCTTTGACAGCGATTCACTGTCAAGTTGCGTCGCTAATGCTCATTTCATTAATGTTAAAATCGGTACCATGACCTCTTATTTTAACCTAAACTGAGACGCTAGACTGGCAAAATTGACGATTCAATAAAAGTTAGTCTTTTGCAGCCTAAATTGAATAGTTTTGTGAAATAAAAGGAATATGTTGTGAATTTCATTAAGATTTGATATATAATAAATTATGGCCGCTATAACATTGATAAAAACAATAATCTATAAATAATAACGAAGTCCTTCGCCAAATAACTAAAGTCACCGACATTGCTCTAAGAATAGGCATGCTCATGGTATAATAAGAAGCGGCATGGCATGCTGAAGTGGTGAAAGTGGGCCGGCCATGTCTGCAGACGGACAGACGATCGATGGAGCAGACAAGTGTTAGAGTGGAGGCCGCGTTAGGGCAGGCGTTGTGTGGAACGCCCTGCGACACGATGGACCCGCGATTTGAAGAAGATGGCTGGCAGCGGATGGATGCGAACTGCTCAAGACCTGGATCATTGGCGCTCTTTGTGGGAGGCCGACGTTCAGCAGTGGACGGCAATAAGCTGATATGATGATAAATAGTGTCATTGTCAAAATAAAAATATCAATCCAAACAAATATTAAAACTGAGATTAAAACATAGTAATTCCCTCTGTGCCTGGTGCAAGTGGATGTGTTCTGTTGTGATATTTGTATTTTCGGTGGTTCCCTACGATTGTGGCTGTTTCACTGAATTTGATGAATCTTACTTTCATGAACTCTACCGCGGACTTTGTATTTGCTACTTTGTTTGACTACGGCTTGTTATTTTGCACCTCGATATCGCATCGTGTTGGACTAAGTACTTCATTAATCTACTATATAAAAATAAGTCGGGTTTTCCTTCCTCACGCTATAACTCCAGAACGCAGGAACCGATTTCCACGATTTGCATTTGTTGGAAAGGTCTCGGGCTCCGTGAGGTTTATAGCAAACAAAATTCAGGAAAAATTTCAACAGAAAAGCGGGTTAAAAAGGTTATCAAGACCACGCGGGCGAAGCCGCTGGCGGAAAGCTAGTTGTTAATAAAAGTTGTGGTATTATTATATAAATATTTAAATAAACACGTTTAATTAGCTTTTGTTTTACTTTACTAAAACATTGATACATCTTGAATAAATCGCACTTGTCCTTTTCCACTGTATTTTAAAACATTGATGTTCATAGCTTTTCTTAAAACTTTATTTTAAATAACTTATTCAAACTTCCGTATATTTTAATCGATAAATTTCAGTTTCCATTGATCGCGATTTATATTTGACGAAATCCCCTCTAAGTCATTTTAACATTTACCCTCAGTAGATTCCACCAGCATCGACACACAGATCGATATATTGCCAAGGGTAACCAATTATATTACAGATATTATATTTATACACACAACACCAGTTTTTGCTGCTGTCGTTACTGTATCAGCGGTTGGAGGCAGTGGGACATAAATTGATATATTAATATTTATTTAATATTTTTTTGGAGGCAACGGGACATAAAGTATGAAATTTTCATTTTTCGAGAACAAAAGAAGTTGGAGGCATGGGATAGACCCCTCCGAACTACTACTGAGAATTTCATAAAAAATAATCCAATAACAGTGCTTAACCGCGAGCGTACCAATCGCGCTTACGAACACTCGACTAATGAACCAGTTGTGTCAAGTAATAAGTAAGTATAAACGTTAAAATATTATTATCCCGTAGGTACTGTACTGTATTATGACTAACAACATAACATAGTACCCTAATAGTACATATTTAGTATACATTTTGTAAAACGAAGACGTCTTGAATAAACATGAAGTATTTGTGCCTTTGAACGACTCGAACACATGTGTAACTTGCAAACCTCTCTTTGAGAACTTGATCTTGAATGGATTAGGACACCGATGATGTACTGCTGCACTATGGGCCATATATTATCCGTCGTCTCAATACTAGAATATTTTATTCAGTTATGGAAACTCTTTCTAGTCTCTTTCTAGTCATCTTGCTGCCCTTGCCGCCTAAACTCCAACTTGACTGCCAAACTCGACTGAAATTATCTCATCTCTAATTATCGTAGACATATAATTTAATTTAACATTCGGTCAAACATTGAGGAAAAATCTCTTTGACCTGAAACCTGAAGTCCTCCAAAAGCAGGCGAATGAGGACTACCTATAAATACTGTGTTCAGCAGTGAAATAGTGTGTTGATGATAAAAAATTTGCAACAAATCGAACACAAACAAATTTCAATCCAAATAGCAAAATGTCTATGACGTTCTAGACTGATTTTCATTTCCCAAGCGTCCGCATTGGCGTTAATTCCCTTCTGAACGTCGGCCAGATTGCAAAGTTTTAATTGCAAACTCTTAATGAGATAGGCCTGGCCTCGATCGCCTCAATAGTCCAATGTCGCCTATCTGTAGTCTGCGCTAAATGCACTGCGGCGAATAATTGCTTTTATGTCGTCTCCAGATAAAATTGATACTAATTAGATTGAGTTAAGATTCTTCTGCGTTAAATTTATCAATGAGATAATTATGGTATTAAGGTAGATTCGAAATGAAAGAGATTGAAATTTGTATGCTATTTATTACAAAGTAACAGATGTGTTAGTCTGTACCTACTTATTGCTCAATGTATTGTCAAAAAAAAAATTATAAAAAATCATAAAATAATAGTTTCAGATTTTGCGTGTATGATGAATCATCCGTCTTTATGTTTGTTACCTTTCCACGCCTAAACCGTTGAACAGATTTCGATAAAATTTGGCATACCTAGGCTTTGGATATAGGCAAATTTTTGCCCTCCAAGTCCCTTGAAATGCAAGTGAAACCGCGATTAATAGCTAGTTGATCCTAAAGCTAAGTTTTAAGACAGCTGTAAAAAGGTTAAAATGTCACCTACACGGTGACATTGTAGTATAGGACAGCGTAGGAATGTTGTGCAACTACGGTCCTGAACCATTATAACAGTCTAGACCAATCCTAAGATGTGTAATGGGGCCTAAACTTAGTGGGCTGAAACACAACCCCTCACTGCAGCTATAAGCTAGCACAATAGGTAATTGAGTACCTACATACGGAATGCTTTATACCAAACCGTTTCGGTCTGGAGCAGAAACTATTTCGAAGGAATAATATTTTCTTTTCGACTGTTTGCGGGAAATGGAAGTGAAAATGTGAAAGAGTCAAGTTAGAAAAATCTTGGGGCCTGTTTCACCACCTCTAGATAACCGGTAAGATAAATTCAAAAATGGAACAAGTAACATAACCGGGACTTATCACGGGCCCATAAGAATAGCCGCTAACTGCCAAATAAATTCAAAAATAGAACAAAACTTGTATGAAATCATCTGCCAGCTAATATTTCTATATATTTTTTAAATCTAATTTGGGTAGATAGAAATAATGTTTTTTACACGTTCAAGTAAAAAAACTGCAGAAAAAATTGAAAAATTGATGAAAAAAGTGACGAAAAATTTCAACGCAGGGGGGTCCAGAATCATGTACTGAACTCATGGTATTCGGGCACTCATGATATAGGGGTCATATTAATTGATCTACAAAGATTTAGGTATACCTGTTAAAATTCTGGAGAGAAAATCCACGAGTGCAAATATACGACAGGTATCAACAGGAGATTAGACAAAAAACGGATACACAAACCAACGGTCGCCAGTCGTCGCCGCCATGTTGATTTTAATTTGCGTTTCGTCCAAATTCTGTTAGTTTTACATTTACCTTTCAGGGAGCCAGACAGACGACTGATAAATTAGTGACACGTGTGTGCACTGTGCTGCTACCTGTAGACGGAAATCGATAAGTACTGTTGGATTGCGTAAAACTCGTGTTACTTTATAGGGCGTAAATGGGATTTTACTTACCGTACTGTCAAACTCAGAGACCTCACCTTATATAATGATTAATGAATCATCAGAGACCCAGTATACTTAGCTTATTTTTCCATACTAACTCAACTATGGAAAAATAGGCCAAGATATAGAAGCCACTGTTTGTTAACGATTCATTAACGTTTCAAGATTGTTACTGAAAAAATTATTTTCATTTTTTATTATTCAACATACGACCATTGGGCATTGCGTATTTCGGATAAACTCCACTTAATACGAAATATAATAATAATAAATAAATATCCTGGGACATTTTTACACAGCACCATCTAGTCCCAAACTAAGCAGAGCTTGTACTATGGGTACTAGACAATGGATATAATACTTAATATACTTTTTTTTTGTAAATACATACTTATAATACATAAGAAACACCCAGACAAACACAAACACTTAAGTTCATGACAATAAATGTTTGTGTCCTGTGGGAATCGAACCCACGACCTCATGATCAGCAGTCCGGTACTCGAACCACTAGACCACAGACGTTGTCGGCCGTTATGTAAGGATATAATAAAAAAATGGCAATTTCACTTAATAAAGGGTGACCCATACGTCCCATACTGCAATTTTTCGGAAACAGATTCAGATTTCAGACTGCTAATGAGAATTTCCTTGCAGGAAGATGCATTCCCGTAACGACAATGGACTCCAGGGCCTGGCGCAAAGCGGCCACGCTTGCTACCAAGAAGAATAAAGGTAGTTGTAGATAGCTTGGTACAATTTTTAACTGTATACCAGACGAATCCTTAGAAGTGACACAGCGCCATAGACATAATAATATATGTATCCATACGAAATCATTGCACAGCGCATACCTTTAATAGACCAGGATCAATCATTTAAACTTTTTTAGTATTTTCAAAGGTTGGCCTTGGTCTATAATGGGTAGGCAAACTAAACGCACTGCTCGAATGAGACAACGAAATATAACAATTAAATCTATGTATAACAATACTGCTACCGAAATCGATACAATTTATATAGGACCAATTTCTTTCCTCGACTTTAACGGCTTTCCTCTTTCTAATAAAAAAATAAATATTAAAATACATACAATAAAAATACATATACGCGTCGACTTGAGAACCTCCTCCTTTTTTAAAGTCGGTTAAAAATGAAGGAAACAAGTCAGTTAAGCAATAATATAAAGGGACAACTTTGTAATCTCTGCATGTATAAACTAATATAATTATGAAGATGCACAATTTTCTGCATGAGATAAAGTTAATGATGTCAACATCAAGATAATTATCGTTTTATTACAACTACTCACTTGATAGTGTTCTATCCATTGTCAAGTTTATAAGGTTATCTGACGATTATGGACAGCACTCATCTGCTATTTTACAAGTCTTGCTACGAGTATAGTAAGATTTATGGTATGTAGGTACCCACCGAACATAGAAACAATGTTTTATCCTAATTATTCACATCAAGCAATAAATAAAAACCTAGGTTGTGACGCACAGAAGAAAAAGAAAAAACAAAGTGCGTACCTCGGCTAATGAAAGTCTGAGTACACATGAAAGAGCCCTGCAATCTCAGACTGTCGCATTCGAAATTCATAAGTCGTCATAGCCCTCGCACACAGCAAGCTTTCTCCTGGTGCTGGACAAAAGACTCGCCCCAACCTCGGCCTTGTTCAAACACCAATGTGCCGTTCAAATATTTGTCTAATTATAATGTGTGGGTAGTTTCAGGTAGGTACGATATTGCGCCGGCCTTTGGTCTATTGAAGGAATTTTTGAATTGGAAAGTAGTTCAAAAAGGATCCTTACGATTTACAATATGCTAAGTAAAGGGAAAATTATATTGTAAATGCTTCGGTGATTTATGAGAATTTAAAAATATATAATCCTACTAATATTATAAATGTGAAAGTTTGTGAGGATGGATGGATGGATGGATGTTTGTTACTCTTTCACGCAAAAACTACTGAACGGATCTGGATGAAATTTGGCACAGAGATAGATAGTCTGGAAGTCTGGAATAGCACATAGGCTATTATTATTATCCCGGTAAAATGTATGGTTCCCGTGGGATAGCGGGTGAAGCCGCTGGCGGAAAGCTAGTTATGTATAATTGTATATTAAATTAAATGAATAACGATTTTATAAATTTCCTAAATTCCGTTGTACCTATTTGCTTACATATTTTGCTAATTACCACCGATTTCTCTTTTACGTTATATATTCCTTTATCTATTAAATTGTAATGTTAACATAAATAATTATATATAAATAAAAGATACTAATGCGATTTTATTAAATTAAATATTTGAAACTAGTAGACATAATTATGACTATTTATATTACTTATTATAATAAATAAAGATCAATAGTATTAAAGTTATATTAAAGCCGGCATATTATTAATAATTAAAGGTATCCTGTTTTTTAGTAAGTAGTATACTTAGGTCACTTACAGGACATTTATAGCTTTGTACCTATTTTCTATCTGGAACAGATGTGAGATAAACCATGTAATATCTTAATTTATAGTTTTATTAATGACGAAACCTTGTTTTAAATTGATATTTTATGTCCATTTCACTATTAAAATAACGTAATTACTTATATGTGGAAGTACATATAGTATCACAAATTATTGTCTATTAAATTATAACAATGAGGTATTACGCTCGCTTTTTCTTCTGTTTTTTATTTTCTTTCGTTTTCGTTAAGTTTACACAAACTGTTAGTACTTTCAATATTGCGTATACAGCCACTAGTACTAGAACCAAAATGAAGGCGTAAACATCTATCATGGTATATGCAAACCAACTTATTTGTAAAGCAGGGTTTTTTATATGCTCTGCACCATTATGTCTTATCACATATTCAATCCAAAACATAGCCGTATCCAAAGCGCTCATAGGCCTATCTTTAAAACGTCTTGAAATATCTCTAGCTTTCTTCCGATAAGAATCATTGGTGAGTACTTCTTGTAATGTTTTAGAGAAGGTTTCTTCATTGATGTCGTGATACTCTAAAATTTTTCCGAAGCCTAGATATTGAGCTTGCAACAAGTTGTTGTATTGATCCGCATAAATTGGTACTCCAATTATTGGCACTCCATGGAACGTGGCTTCCTGTGTTCCTATTAACCCACCGTGTGATATGAACACTCTTATGTTTGGATGAGCTGCAAACATTAAAATTTAAAATTTTACTTAGATGTAATGTTTGTAATACTAATTATTTTACTTAGCCTAATGTATTCCTACTTATGTACTTCTTATGTCATTGTAATTATAAACATGTTTCAAGACCATAAAAGGAGTCATTTGTTAATATAATAGTGGCATCTACAAATAATGCGCAATAAGTATACTAAGTAGTAGTAAGTAAGTATCCTTAGGTAATCTTTAGGTAGGCTATATTCTATGAAAGAATATTATGATCATCAGCCCACATTCGTTCGCTACTGGCCGTAGGCCTCTTTTCGTGAACGCTACAGACCCCGATAATCAGCTCTTTTCATCCAGTTGCTACCAGCTACCTTCCGCAAGACCCCACCTGACCGGCGCACGGCGGGCTACTGGAATATTAACAATGCTAATACTATACTTACAAAGAATATCTTTCTGCGGCAACCATTTTCTAATAATAAGGTTGTCAGGTTTGTTCTCCAATTTATCGTCTTCCCATTTCCACAGAACAGTCTGATTTAGTTTCCTGAACACGTTGAGGACTGCGTTCTTTTTCTCTTCTGGCAACTCTGAACTGCGTACGTTTGACCCGAAGTTCATATAAACAGCGCCGTGTTTAGCATTATCTAATACTTTTTGAAGATCCTGTAAATAAATGAAAAAGGTTACCAGCTAAAAAATATAACTTCATTCGCTCGATTTCGATCACAATATAAATTTTAAATCAGATTTATTACGAGGTTACCGGCTTTGGATCTTGATAATTTAAAACTATAAAACCAATTTAAGTTCCTACTAACTTAGGCAAGTTTTATAACAAATAAAACTTCGGTTCTTGACCAACTTAGATAACCTTGTTATAATCTTTTTTTAATCAACAATCCTTAGTTTTATGAACAACAATGTTTTTTTGTTTTCTACGATTAGGTACTGCATATAACATGAACGATGAATCATTCAAAATAAATAGTTAACACACAAAAACAATGTAGCTAGAAACAACTTAAGGTGAACAATACCTAACCTCAAACACATATACTTAGGTAATAACAAATATATTTTTACACTAATTGCATTGTAAAGGCCTTATAAAACATTGTATGAAGTCTCATGTGACATGTCTTATTATCCATATTCTCACAATATCCCCAGGGTTTTCGTGAAAATACGAATTATGAAATCGTCCAACAACATTTAAGTAGGTATTTGGAGTATCACATGGGTGATCGAGTCGGCCTACTCCTAGCCGGGAAATAATACTCGCCGATAGGTACACATGCGTATAATGTCAGATTACACTGTACACAGTCACACATTAATTAAGAAGTACAAGCGTTAAAGCACTTAGTGTAGCAGGTATGGTTATAGCTATGTACAATGGCCGCCATACTAAGGCAAACCGTAACAATTCGGCAGCGCGACATGCGTGCGCGTCAGATGGAGGTCTCGAGCAGAAGAAAGCTCGAGGGATCGGGGTTGAACGACATCCGTTCCGATCCATCGATATTTCCCGCCGTCTTTCCTTGTCTCTGGTGGGACCGTAGACAATAATAGAGACTGCACGACAAATTTAGTGGTGTGCCGATACGCCACACCACCCCCCCACGGAGAAGGATAAATCACATAAATAGCAATTTTACAAAAAAAAAAAATATGTGAATTTAGACTATACAAGGGAGAAAATAAAAGACAAAATTAAGAATAATCCTTAAACCTAACGCGTCTGCCAGATCGTGTGAAATACGGTTGTTTGGGAGGCGCAGAATTATCAGTAGGCATGTTAGTTGATAGTTTAGGTAGAACATCGTTTGGCGGCGGAGTTTGAACGACTGGATCAGGGTGGTGTTGAGGAGTCTGCTGTTCCACATAGGCTGGTTTGACTCGGTCAACGCTCACGGCAACTTTCCTGCCCTTGATATCCAAGGTAAGTGTCTTACCGTCACTGGCGCGATCCAGGATTTTAAATGGGCCAGTGTAGGGAGGCTGTAGCGCGCGCCTTAGGGAGTCATCTCGTAGAAAGACGTGAGTTGCCGTAGCCAGATCCTTGAATACAAAGGAAGCTGGCTCGGTATGTCGAGAAGCTGGAATAGGTCTAAGTGTCCTCATCTTATGTCGCAACTGTACAACGAAATCACTGATGTCCTCGGCTTTTTCTACGCTGGGACTAGGCACAAGTAGTTCACCTGGAAGGCGCAGCGGTTCACCGTAGAGCATTTCTGCAGCCGTCGTTTTAATGTCGTCCTTAAATGCAGAACGCATGCCCAGTAGAACTAAAGGTAATGACCTAACCCAAGACTCTTGATGACACATTAGAGCGGCTTTGAGCTGTCGGTGAACGCGCTCAATCATACCATTAGCTGACGGATGATAGGAAGTGGTCCTAATGCGTTTAGTGGCGAATTGCAAGAGGAGTCGGCGGAACAGATCAGACTCAAATTGAGTACCTTGGTCTGTTGTTATGACTGTTGGGACACCAAAACGAGAAATCCATTCTCTGGTAAATGTCTCGGCCACCTCTTCTGCAGTGATGGTACGCATAGGCCACGCTTCAGGCCATCTGGACACTCTGTCAATTGCTGTGAGGCAGTAACGGTATTCGTTACAGACAGGCAGAGGACCAATGATGTCCATATGCACGTGCATAAAACGACCGGATGGTGTGTCAAATCTACCCAATGGAGTGTAGTTATGCCGGGACACCTTGGTGCGCTGACACGTTTCGCATGTGCGACACCAGTCACGGCAGTCTTTATTGATGGACGGCCAAACAAAGCGGTCCGTCACCAAGCGTGTAGTAGCTCGAGCACCGGGGTGGCTTAAATTGTGTAATTTATTGAAAATGGCACGGCGGAAAGGAGGGGTCACGTAAGGACGCGGCTTGCCAGAAGAAACGTCGCAAGTGAGAGAGACGTCTGTATTAGGAACAGTAACTTTGATGAGGTTAAGGCTGGAATCACTCTGTGATAATTTCGCGAGTTCCTCATCCAACGCTTGGGACCTGGCAAGACCCTCGTAGTCCTGCTCTAGGACGATAGCGTCGATCCGTGACATTGCATCAGCAACTACATTGTCCTCACCCTTGATATACTTGATGTCCGTAGTAAATTGGCTGATAAAAGCTAGCTGATTCAATTGAGAGGGCGGAAGTTTCTCTCGGCGCTGCACAAAGGCATACAGCAAAGGTTTGTGGTCGGTAAAGATTGTTGCAGTTTGGGTTTCTAAAATATAGCGGAAATGCTGTACACTTTCGTACACCGCCAAAAGTTCCCTATAATATGCCGGCCACTCAGACTGCTTCGGTGTTAACTTCTTGCTGAAAAACGCAAGCGGAAGCCACTCACCATTCACCTTTTGCTGTAAACAGGAGCCGATATGAACGCTAGAAGCATCGGTAAAGAGGCCAAGTGGAGCGTTGGGGACTGGGTGTTGAAGAAGAGTGGCGTTGGACAGACTTTTTTTACAACATTCGAATTGCTGCAACAGCTCGGGTGTCCACGGGTATGGTTTAGCACCTTTGCCGTTAGCTGACACGAGTACATCAATTAGGGGCGCCTGAAATTGTGCTGCTTGTGGTACAAAGCGACGATAGTAATTTAACATGCCGAGAAATCGGCGCATACCTTGAAGCGTTTTGGGTGGGGGGAAATCCAGTAAATTTTGGATGCGATCCTGAGGAGGGCGAGTACCTTGAGCACTTATGTGGAACCCTAAAAATACAACTTCGCTGACGCCAAGAAGGCACTTCGTAGGGTTGACTACCACCCCGTAATCTTGTAGGCGTTTGAAGAGGACTCGCAAGTGTTCCGTATGCTGAGCCTCATTTTTTGAAAAAACGAGGATATCATCAACATATGGGAAGCAGAAATCAAGACCCCGTGTAACCTCATCGATAAAGCGCTGGAAAGTTTGTCCCGCGTTCCGCAACCCGAACGTCATGAAGGGAAATTCGAAGAGACCAAACGGGGTCGTGATGGCAGTCTTCGCTATATCTTCTTCAAAAACGGGAATCTGATGGTAGGCCTTAACTAGATCAATGGTACTGAATACAGTGGCAGCAGAAAGGTTGTGGCCAAAGTCATTAATGTGTCGGACAGGGTAACGGTCCGGGACGGTTCTGGCGTTCAGGGTGCGATAGTCACCACAAGGGCGCCAGGTGTTATCTTTTTTCATGGTCATGTGAAGTGGAGATGACCATGCGCTCTTTGATGGTCGAGCTGTGCCACACTTGACCATTTCCTCAAACTCCTTCTTGGCGGAAACGAGTTTGTGAGGAGCTAGACGACGAGGGCGAGAAGAGACAGGAGGTCCATCCGTGGTTTTAATATAGTGCACCGTGCTGTGCTTGGTAATCCTCGGAAGTCCAGGTGGTTTGGTGACTTCCGGGAACTCCGCTAGAATGTGAGCACAGGAGGTGTTACCAGTGGCTACGGCTTTAATACTGGGTTGGTCAACACTGGCAGCGGAGATGAAGGATGACAAACCAGTAGTACCATCAACAAGTTTCATGTTGCGACAGTCTGGTAAAAGGTGATAGTAAGCTAAAAAATCTGAACCAATGATGGCGGCGCTGACATCGGCAACGACGAATCTCCACACGAATTCACGGCGCAGCCCGAGATTCAATCTTAAATTAATGGTCCCAAAGGTCTTAATATGGCTGCCATTAGCAGCACTAAGCTCGTAGTCCGTGGACTGTCTACGATCTGGAAGCCAGCAGTGTGGGTAGCAACAGAGGTCTGATCCGGTGTCTATGAGGAAAAGGCGCTTGGAAACCTGGTCCGTTACAAAAAGGCGACGGCCGTAAGGTAGGCAATCAGTTGCCGCCGCTACTGACTGCCCGCAGGGTTTTCCGGGGTCCAGTGACATGGAGGATTGCATTTGCTGGCTTTCGGACCAAATTTTTTGTGGTACCAACATATTTTGTTGGAATTGTTTTGGGTGCTGCGAGAACGGCTACTGGAGCGACTGCGTTGTGCTGTTGACAGCGCTGCTACCTGTCGGGTTAGTTGATCGACCCGATCAATTAGTGTACTGATCACTGAAGGAGCAGAACTATTGGTCGCAGAGCAAACATTTTGGGGTGAGGGCGACAGTTCCATAATTTTATCTGCAAGTTCCGCAACTTTTTCCAAGTTAAGATCAGCTTGAGCTGCCAGGATGGCCTGAACATGTTGAGGCAAGCGACGCAGCCATAGCTGCCGAAGAATATTTTGGTCGGACAATGCTACTCCAGCAAGCGAACGAAGGTGGCGGAGGAACTGGGACGGTTTCCTGTCTCCGAGTTCCTCATCACTTACTAATTGTCTAACCCGCTGCTCTTCAGATATAGACATACGCCGAACTAACTCACTCTTTAATTTATTGTAACGGTCCTCACAGGGAGGGTTTGTTATGATGTCCTCTATTTCGCCTGCAAATCGCTGATCTAAATGGCCTATAACATAGTTGTACTTGGTGGCGTCAGCGGTGATACCTGCTAATTGAAATTGGGCCTCGGCTTGAGCGAACCATACTGCAGGTTTATCAGCCCAGAATGGAGGTAGCTTAACAGATACTTTATATGTGCCGCCGGCCTTCCCCTGGGTGAGCTGCTCCTGTAAGGCATTATTTGTGGCCACCAGATCTTGCAACTGAGCTTGCAACTTTTCGGCATCCATGCTTGCCAGAAAGGTAGAAGAAAAAATCTCACGAAAGAAAAAATCTCAAAGAAATCTCACTGATCCCCGCAACCAAAATCGATTACACACGACCAAGCAGAACGCACGTAATAGAATATAAAAATCCAATACACAAAAAAATAATTAAAAAATAAGCAATCAGTTAAAAAAAAAAATAACATACACACACAAAAAAAAACAAAATGCGAAGAGACAAGGAAATAAAAATGTAAATGAGCACTTATGGCAACAACATAAAATATAAAACACACGTGGAAACAAAAATTAATAATAATAATATGTAATATCAACTAAACCAATATTATTAGCAACAGTTACCACTAAAACGCAAGATGCTTGTTATTGTAATATTATCAAAATGCTCAATGCAACCGTTCACCAAATTACTAAGTAAGGCACTGATTAGCGTGTTAGTGGTTAGTATACTAAGTTATTAGTATGTATTATGCTGTATACAACAATAAAGGATGCGACTTGTCGCATTGGTCAGTATAATATTGAATGGCAAAATATTAATATGGCGAATATAAACGGTGGTAAAACAATTGCATTTACTAATTAATTTAACAATTATTAGTAATGATACGCAAGGTTAGATCTAAACAATCTGTTAAACTCACGTAAGTCACCACGTACAAGAATGATCTATACACCTAATCAATATTCCAATAAGAACTAGGTACCTAATAAGACTATAACATGTACAAAGTCAAAGATTAAGATAGCTCCTGATTTAGGCGTTAGGCGTATTTTTAACAAAACAATTAATTATCACAAGACTATAAATTTTAATAATTGTAGGTATGTATAATATTGGACGCCCAAAAGATTGTAAAATTTTTAGTTACACTTTCGTTACGAAGAAGATTTAGGTTAGTTTTACTCATACGGAAAATTATTTAGCCGTGAGCGAGACGCCATTTTGTTGATTCGTATCACGATGATTTTCAACAACGGTTTTCTTCGTACTCGTAATGTTTGAGAAAAAAAAAAAAAACCTCGTGGTTTTGGAGTTATAGTCACAAATGACTGATTTTCTGCCTGGACGCGGCGAATCCAGCGGCAGTAAAGGTATCGGCCGGAGTACAGTACCTTGGTTTCCGGCGTTGAACTTGACCTTAGGGGCGCCGGGCCGTGCTTTAAATCTAAAGCTGTAGATGCGGACTGGACGGCAAGCGGCGAGGTAAGGATCGATCACGTCGGGGTCACCACTTTGGAGTATCACATGGGTGATCGAGTCGGCCTACTCCTAGCCGGGAAATAATACTCGCCGATAGGTACACATGCGTATAATGTCAGATTACACTGTACACAGTCACACATTAATTAAGAAGTACAAGCGTTAAAGCACTTAGTGTAGCAGGTATGGTTATAGCTATGTACAATGGCCGCCATACTAAGGCAAACCGTAACAATTCGGCAGCGCGACATGCGTGCGCGTCAGATGGAGGTCTCGAGCAGAAGAAAGCTCGAGGGATCGGGGTTGAACGACATCCGTTCCGATCCATCGATATTTCCCGCCGTCTTTCCTTGTCTCTGGTGGGACCGTAGACAATAATAGAGACTGCACGACAAATTTAGTGGTGTGCCGATACGCCACAGGTACATTATAATATGAATCTCTGAAATAATACGTGAAGAAAAAACTTTATACTTCTCACGAAGAAATATAAAGTTTGTCATATTTTGGAGAAACAGCGCAGAAAGATAAAATGCATGTAAAATAAACTTTGCATCCGTTTTTTCTTTTTCTTAAATATATATCATTATGATGTTCGAACATCGAGCACCAGGCGAACACTAGTACCTATAATATAATTATATCTATACACAGTTGATACAACAATTACCTAGTACCTAAAGGGGTAATAGTATCAGTCACGCTATTTGTGTTTGAAAAGCAAGAAATAAGACTGATGATACACTTTATGTTGGACATTGTAATATAATCTAGTCACAATCACACTAGTTTGTTTAATAGTCTAAAGCCTACTCTCTATAGCAACGATAAACTACTCTGCTAACAATAGACATTAAAATCTGTATCAACTTAATAATAAAATTTGGAAATAAGTCTGTTTGTTTCTGATTTCAAGAAAACATAAGCAATTTTAGGACTCATTGCAGCCAAGTGCATAAATGATAGCATGCGGTCTTTTTAGCCCTTGCTTATCCCAACTTTTAGTACAAAACTAAAACTTAGCTAGAAAAGGTTATAAGACATTTATTTTTTCATGCGCTGCTTAGTTGTAGGTAAAACCGTGGCACGAAGCAAGTAATATCCTCTTAATAGAAATCATCTTTGTACAACTACAGTTCATAGGTCATGTTGACGTTATAAAATGTAGACAATTATATAAGAGAGCATAACGTTGTCAGTTATCGTAAATTTGATGTCGTCAAGAACAACAATGAGTCGACGCTAGAACTAAACGCTTCTTAACGACAATAGATTTTAATTATGTATCATTAGGTACTTATATTATATCCGTGTATCTATTATGTAGTTACACCACTTAAATAAGACAGTAGTTAAAATAGGTACGCCTCGTCTAGGTCAAGGGCTAACAATATTGTTCTGAATGGTTTTAATGATAGTGCAGTTTCATGCATATGATTAAAGAGTAATAAGATTAAAAAGATAGCTATAGGCGGGTGACCGATCCTGACAGACAGCGCCCGTTCACGAGTCTGACGTGAAGTGACTATAAAGGTCTATTTACAGAAGAAATAAGCAGCATTGATCTTAATTATGGGGTCTGATAGAGAGAGATAATATCAAATCAAGATAGAAAATTATTGTTTGAAAGTATTTCCAATGTCCAATTTATCTGTCTGTCTGTTCGTCTGAATAAATGCTTTCTTTTTCTTCTTCTTCAAACCCTTATTTTTTTTATTATACCTACCTGATACCTACGGACGTTTTGATGTTGTGTGAATGAAAATTACACCGCAAAAACCAAAAAGTTTTTTACAGTGGTGCGCCAGTTAAAAATCATCATCGTCACAAAAACAGGCTTAGGAAAATTGCCAAGCAACATGTTACCTATTTAATAATACCTACGCAAAGTTTTTACGCACAAAAACTAAACGTACCTACCTAAGTCAATGTGACATGACATGACCTCGGTATGAATACCAATATCAAATCATAACATTATAGTTAACTTGATCAAGCGTATTTTTTACTAAGAAATATAGTTAGTAAAAAAATGTGCAAATTATTTGGTGGTTTAAAAAATATTTTTTTAAATCACCAAATAATAATTTGCATTTGTATAGATACGTAGGTCTAATAAGGCTCTTAGCCAAGTAAGTAGTAACTACGTTAATCATTATCAATTAAACTGCAACTGCCACAGTCAGTCTTTGGATGGGCGAACATTCTTTTGGTAGTGATGATAGTAGCGTAAATACTAATTTTGTATAAATTTCTTTGAGATGAGATACCCAATACTAAAATATGCCACTTTTGCTTTTCTTATAATTTGTAGTCAATCAAATTAAATCTTAAACAAGTATCAGTAACTAGTCATAAATTAACTTCACGTGATTTTTTATGGTACGGAAACCCTCATGGATCATCTTCCATAGAGGGACGGTTTTATGTCGGTTTGCATTCGCACTACAAATCTACGACCAAACCCGCATTTGCCTGCACTTGCCCTACATTCAAGCCAAGGTTACAAGTCGTGCCTGTCACATTAAGTAACATAACAGACACAACTTGTAACCCTACTAGGCTAAAGCAATTTCATTACCAACACGTGTGACTTATCTATATCTTTAAAAGAGGAAAGACTTAATTCTTTGTTTGTTTTTTTAGGCTCCATTCCATTACGCTCCGAAACTACTGGACCGATTTGAAAAATTCTTTCACCATTGGGAAGCTACACTAGGCCCGGGTGTAATAGGCTATAATTTATCAGAAATACCCAGATCACGCGGTCGAAGCCGCCGACGGAAAGCTAGTTTAAGATACAACTGATATTAATTACGTATGTAAATATCATAATCAATTAAACTTGATGAAACACGCATCAAAACAATATTTGCCGCTAGATAAGCCACAACTAAGAACATAATATAATAAATACTTAATTAAAGATCGACTTATATTTATAAAAATGGAGTGGATAATTTAGTCCTACGGTTTTAATTAAATAGATGCTATCAATATTCATTATGTATTTATGGATTTTATTATATTTTTGTCAAAGCACTATTATGTATTTATATATGTAATTCAATAGCGAGATAAATGAATACATAAGTACAGGCATTGTTTTTAAACTTTGAAGTTAAATGAATGAGTAAAGATAACTCACCTCTGGTAGTCGAGTATCACTTTTACTTAGATGTGCTCCCCCAATTTCCACAATATTCGGCAGATACGCCGCAGGGACATCAAAACTAAAATGTCCATTGATTAACATCAAGGAAGCATTTTGTTGCAACTCGTACAAACTCGGCACTGGTTTCGGTAAGTCTGGGAAGTACTTCCTCACAAGCTTCTCGTGGTCTTCCAAATACCAGTACTTCCAATAAACATACTCGTACACGGTGAAATATAAATTCCTTAGTCTGGATGTGAACGATGTCGGGTCTCTGACATCTAGAAACTCGGAGACAACTGTGGCTAGCTGCAGTGGGTTTCTATTTACAATATTGTGTCTCATACAGTTACCAAATGTAGTTACTAGTACTAAAGGGGCATTATATTTGTGGGCCAAAATATACATAGCTTCAATAAAGAATTGTTCACTGATGACCAAGTCAAATTTAGTGTCTTCTGCGAAAAGTTTCTTGATTTCTGTTGAGTTAAGCGTCATGTCTGTAAACGCTAGGCCTCCTTTCCAAAGGATTTGCTCGTGGAATGCCTCTGCCGATATTTCTACCATATCGAACACATTCGGTCTGCTACCTCCTAAAAGTGGTAAAGCATTAGAAACTTGTTTGACTACTAGGTACGCGTTGACTGATCGTTACTGATTAACCAATTATCATTTACAATAAAAATAACTTATGAAACGTACCTATAAGTAAAAAATATGTATTTAAAAATTATAATGAGCCTGTTTCACCAACTCTGAATAGCCGCTAAACTACCGATAACTTAAAGAAATGGAGCAAAAATTACTTGGCAAATAATTTCATACAAATATGAAATTATTTGCCAAGTAATTTAACAGGAACACCGGATGTGGTGAAACAGGCCCATATTTTTGCTCTTGGCATAATTATCTAACAATAAATCAAAGATCCATAATCCTTCAGAGGGTTGAAACAAATACTTTTCCATCGTGTCTGCTAATTGTTACATTATAGATTTATCTAATTTCAATCAATTCAAATTTAATGTGTCATTTTTAGTATTAACAAAAATAAAATATCTATATGCCAAGATTAGATGGAATATTTTGTACAAATTATTGTACCTATAGACACAAAATATTTATGAAAATAACAGGGATTTTTACTTAATTACACTGACTGGATAAAAAAATATTAATGATAATCTTACCTAGTAAATCCCAAATCTCCTTTTCATCCACCTTGTATTGATGATAGTTTGGAGGTGGGTTATCATCCCTGTATCCAGTTATAACGGTCACATTATGTCCTCTCCTAGCAAGTTCCAATCCAATAGGTTTCAACATAATGTAATGAGATTTAGCCGTAAAAGGTACCACGTACAAAATATTCGCCGCCTCACAATATTTTGCTACCATTAACAAGAACAAAACTAATTTAAAGGCACTCTGAAAATAAAATAAACGTTGTTAATTCAAAACTTTTGTCACTATTTAAGAAGATAAAAGAAGAATGTTTATAATCAATTAACACGAACCATTTTGAATTAAAAAATATTTACAAAATTAATGAAGAGGTTTGATTTAAAGTAAGTACGGCACTATCGGCCCTACGAGAAACATGACACTACAGTGCCGACGACGTATTTAAACTACGACTGTTCGGACGTAGGTATCTACGGAAAATAGGAGTAATGTAGGTATAATTATGAACAAGTAGCTATACAAGATAATGCGATGTCCGCGTTAGAACTTGATATGATCATTCTAACTCCACTGGATAATACTGGAAGTAAATTATTAAATACTTACAAAAATATTATAATTAATATCACTTAGCTCTTTAACATTCAAAAATTGTTTACTTAGGCTTTGTTTCACAACCTCCTGATAAGTTGCTGTTAAATTACTCGGCAGATAAATTCTCTGAGTTTAGATTTGAGTCTGATAATTATAATGTATATAAAAGTGGAACGTATTTATTGGGTACTTACGCGAAATATGTAAAATATACTAGCGAACTGTGGGTACACTAGCGTTGCCAGGTGTCCGGATAAGGCCGGGCATAGTCAGGCTTTTTAGTTGCGAGTCCGGCTTTTTAAAGAATATTTTTAGTCTAAATAAGTTAGGTACTTATTTAGACTAAAAATTAAAATTAAGGGTGTCTAAAAATTAAGGGTGTCCGGCCTTTTTACACAAATGTCCGGCTAAACTGGCAGTCTGTCCGGCTTTTCAGTTTTAAGACCTGGCAACCTACATCCCTTCCCATCCCTCGTACATCCCTATGTTCTCTTATTGAAAAACTTTAGAATCGGGTCAGTCCTTCTAGTGATTATGTACCTTCTATAAAAAACTTACGAAGTTTATATTTTTTATTAGCTTTTTTTATTATTTTACACAAAATATAGGACCGTGGTCCGGCTCCAGACCTATTTTGTATACAATTAAATTTGTATTATTGGAGTACATAATTTACCCATAAGTATATCCCGCGGTTTGTCTTTGCTGCCGTCGATTCGACAACGAATGAGCATTTGTTTTATTTCTTCATGGATAATATGGTATCTATATTTACATAATAATATTATTATTTAAGTTTATCATTAAAATTTTAACAAATTAAATACACGTACGTATAGTTCAAGAGAGGTAGGGCACAGTCATTTATGGCTCAAATCTGGAGCAGCCCATCTGGGGAACTACCTCCACCTTACAGAAAACTGCAGCCAAATAACACACTTTATTGTGTGTTGTGTTCCTGCAGTGAGTAAGGTCGCCAGAGCTCCTGCTGCGCTGGCAGTAAGAGGAATATTCCCTCAAACTGTCGGCGCAGTGAATCCTCCATCATAAACCTCTAAGAGGTTTTTCGGTTCGGCAACGCGCGAGTGATACCTCTGGTGTTGCAAGCGTCCATAGGCTATGGTAACCGCTTACCATCAGGCGGGCCGTATGCTTGTTTGCCACCTTAGTTGTATAAAAAAAACGTGGTAATGTAAAGGTGGGGAGGGAGAGGTGACTGTGAACCATTATGGTCTTATTTATGATTTATGCCCCCCTGGTATAGACTATGTACTGCTGTTAAGAAGGTCGATATTCCGACTCGAGCAGAAAAGCAATAGTCACGTGATACGTGGTGTTACCAACCGGGAATAATAAATTCAATTTACATTTGTCGACCTTGACAAATATTCCTAGTAGGTATTTATTTCAAACGTAAATAGATACGGAAATAAAATCAGATAAGATAATTATAGATTTTTAGGCAGATTCCAAGATCGCGAAATCGTGAATCTGTAAGCTGAATGCCGAAAACTACTTGATTGGTTTATTAAATAAATGTTAGTTATTTATATTAGTTGTTCTTCCTTAGGGATTTTATGAACTTTGCGTAATTTACATATTCAAATTAATTTAACGGGAAATTATCAGCACTTATCGGTTTGGCAGACTTCACATGCCGTCGAGAAAATTTCTCGGGCATACAGGTTTCCTCGCGATGTTTTCCTTAAAGCGAGTGACAATTACGCACATTATTTCGAAAAATCGATGCGTGTCTTGGATTCGAACTCGAGACCTTTGACTTGGGTGGGAGTCCAGTGTTCATACGCTGTACAAACGCTGTGGTAGCCTAGGCTACCACAGCGTTTGTACCATGTATACTGTTAAATAAATTTAAGGTATAGGTAGGTACGTACTAGGTATACCTCTATGGGAAAACTTTTCACTTCTTGCTATAATTCTTGGTTACATAAAAATAAAATAATGTAAATACTTACATTACGATTTTGAAAGCCTGAAAATAATTCTACCAATAACCAACCACCTTTGTTTGGTTCAGACGTCAGACAGATACCCGAGAATAGATAGTATATAATGGACATTTGGACATTAAATAGTATAAAATGGACAATCTTGGAGGTTAACCACTATTTGCCCTTATCTTTAGGTCAAAAAAGTTGTAAAGAGGTTGACAGGTAACACCACCGTGTTTTATTCTTTATATCGTGTTTTTGTTAAGTGGGTTTCAATTATGGGTTCAAACGTATTGGATCAAATTTAAAAAGACATTAGACTCACTGGTCTCTCTAGTGATCGCACCGACAGTGTGAAGTCTCAAGATCGATTCCTAGGTCGAGCATTGTTATTAAGTATACCATCGTGGATCGTATCAATCATCGTATCGTAAGGATATTTCAGGTTGTCATATAATTCCGCCATAATTTTGATTATTGTAATAATACATTCAAATATATACCTACACAGATATTATTTTAAGGGTTAAGATTTCCCCATTAAATAGTCCGTGATAACAATTGTAACACCCTTTAATTGCTATCCACTCTCATATCCGATTTATTGTATTTAAACAATGGTGCCTCTATTTAGTTCCGACAATTTGTTGGCAAAAGATGATAACATTATTAGGGTCGGTTTGGGTAAGAATTATTAATTAACATAATAATATCGTGGTACTCCCTTGGCCCTACCGACGGGTTTCTGAGTTGTCCTAATGTCGCAGTTCTCTTTGTTATCAGGGCATCTATGCTAATTTAGTTTAATGATAACAAATAGTATAAACATACACTCTTATTGGTTATAAGTTTTAATAAAACAGACTAGAATGTTATTATTTATTGTTATCGATACAAACACGCAACACAAAAGATACTTTAAAAAAGCGCCATCTACAACTTCTTGAATGAACCTCCACCTAGAAAGATCAGCGCGCAGTGAGGCAAAGATTTTACCGTGGTAGGTAAGGTAACCATCTCATAATATAATTACATCTCTACGTTAGCAGTTTGTTACTTATCTTTAATGTAGTTGCAAGCAATACACAAAAGAGGGCTACAAATCTAGTAAAAAAATAATGTAGTTTCATAATAACCTTTAAACATTTTCATTATCCTTTTTTCTTTTCCCAACCATGTTAGGGTCGGCTTTCAGCCTAACCAGGTGCAGCTGAATAACAGTATATTATACGTAGCGACTGTCATCAGCCCTCCACAACCTAATTTCTTGACATTACCGATATTCGGATGGATGAAGGAGCAGTAATAGCTTGGGGTATGATATGACCTCGGACAGCCAACTCAAAGGTCTTGAGTTCGAATCCAAGGGACGCACGGGACGTACCTCTGACTTTTCGAAGTCATGTGTAACTATCACTAGCTTTAACAGTGAAGGAAAACATCGTGAGGGAACCTGCATACCTGAGAGATTTCGTTACCTCCTGATTCCTTCGAGAAATGGAAACACCCACAATTCGGCGGTATGTTAAGTAGATCCCTCTGAGTTACAAGGATCAGTCGCTTTTAACCACATCTAGGTTAGACTTGAACTTGACACAAACAATCTTGGGAGTCTTGGTATAGTACCCAGAATTATATCCAGAATTGATTGTATGATGATTTTCTGTGGCTCGTCTCAAAAAAATGAAATACTTACCTATCAGGATCTTTATTCCAATTTAAATATTAGCCATCAAAGAAATACTATTAAAACCACGGGTCAAGACGGATACAATTCCTCACTTTTATTCAGATTGACGTCTCGTAAAAGGAGAAAAAATACTAACTTACTCGGTGAAAGGACCTCTAACTTGGGATCTGACTGGCTGCCGACCCTTACGTTGGAGTTTGTCAGCACATTTGATTTGTGTAGCAGTTCCCTGTCTCGATTTGCAATCGGTAGGGGCTTTTCAGGGTCGGCAACGCACCACCAGAGGTATTGCTGATGCCATCGCTGAAGCCCTAGTTTTGATCTGGCATCGCTGAAGCCCTAGTTTTGACTAATTACCATCAGATGGTTCCTCTGCTTGTTTGCCAATATAAATATTTTTTTCTATTGTATTATAAATTTTTGTCTAAAATAAAACTACAAAATTTAGTGCGTATTAACACATTATAATTTTTATTGATACATTTTAATTATAAAATCTAATATTATTTTTACTCATTATTGTCTTAGAGTAACAATAAATGTTATTAAAAAATATAAAGCTATTCACAAAGTTAACGCTTTCGATTGTAAAAACTTACGTACCCGAAATGTTTTTTAAATTCATTAAGTACACTTAATCGGACGGAATTAGATCGATATTAAAATTAAATTAGTAAAGCTCTATGACTTTTTACATGATAACACGAAGCTCCTAAACAGTTACTGTGTGATAATAAAGTTAGAAAACTTACAAACTAAAGCATTTCAAAGATTCAGTCTGTGTATGACTTTGATTCATTTAGTACATTCGAAAAAATATGGCAGAATAAACATTTAAAATTAACTCCTCTCAAAGATATACAAGTTACTAATAATCTCTCATTTTCTCAATCACTTTATAGTTACTACTTCTTCGTTCCGAGTATAATGGAGCGTGTTTAGAATCATAAACGAGCGGCGACGAGCGGATACCGTTTTCTATATACTTGGGGCTCGATATTGGTTCGCCTTTGTACCCCCTGCTTTTCGTCACTGAATTGATTTCCCTTGACTCGATAATCTCTTTTGAGCGGCCGTCTCTCGATGGTACGATCTTCTTACTAACGGTTTCTACAGTATCGGTAACGCTGGGACGTTCAGGATCACCTGACCGTGTGGTGTACCGGTACGTCTCTGAATAGTTATCGCTACTATTGCTTCCCCGCCTTATCGCTGGCGATTTTATCCTCGTATCGAGCCTGGATACAAAGGGACTCGTTTCCCTATTGAGCGATTCTGTCTTATATAAAGGCGTTTTCCTTTCTTCTGAGATACGGTCTTTATAATGGGGCGATGGGGTGTTGTATCGAGATGATAACCTACTGCCGTCAGATTCATCGTCAGCGTGCAAAGTTTGATATAATTCAGGGGCCCGTTCACGGAGCCCTTTAAGGAATATCTTTTTCTTATCGGTTTCGTCGTAAGATTTACTGAAGCCGTTTGTATGTCCGTTGGTCACTGGGGTTGTTTTACCGTATCTAGCACCAAACAGGCCATCGCGCCTGCGCTCTGTTTCACGTGATACAGCATCGGCCAGATCGCGCTGACTGCGATTAATAATCGACACGATTCCTGGACTTTTCAGCTGTTCCGGAGTTTCATCGAGCCGGCTCAAATGGGGGTTAGATTTATACATAGTTGAGTAATTACGGTTCATAGTAGATACGTAACGTGGGTGGGTCTCCGGTTCAGGAGCTCCCATAGCAAAACTCTTGCTCCTGTTAAGAGCTTTGTATGCGCGCGCTGGCTTCGCTGGGCCTGGTGGGTATCCGTTGATTTTGCCGTCTGGCGTAGCTGTGACGTTGTTCGAGATGTTGACGGCGCTGCTGGAGCGTTTATTGGGTGTGAGTCGGTGCCAATATTTATTAGAACTTGGTTTCTGTGGTTCGGTGGTTTTTTCTTTGCGGTCGTGGAGTTTTCTGGGCAGCGTCTGCGCGCTGCGTGCGTGATCCTCTTCGGGCTCGATGTTCGGATTCAATCGACTTGTAGAGTGACTGAATCGACCCAGCGTGCTCGAAAACTGACCCCTGGAATTATCAAAGAAACAATTGAATATTTTTTATACCTGAGATCCGCTTAAAAGATTTATTGGCGTTTCGTGATGTTGTAATGAGCCGGGCCCACGTACAATTATTGTGTTGTAGGTAAGTCGCAAAAACTCGTAATCTTGTTGGTGTTCTGATAATTGGATTCAATGGGGGATCTCCTCCTACGCGCTTAACGACCATGCTTTGTCTACGTATGTTTAAGACGTCTTTGTTAAAGCCTGGACAAATTATTATACAGTTTGATTTTGGACTTAATTTTATTTTCTGTTATACTAGTATCCGCGACGCGATGTCGTTCAAAAGATACCCGAGATGCTCATTAGAAATAGCGGAAGCAAATGTGTCTATTGTAATTTGCAAAAATAATTATAACAAACTAATTAACATACACCAACCTCCACCTATACACAATACACACATAGCAGGTGTGTATTAAGAACATTTCCTTGCCATGAGTCACTTGTCGTCGGCTCATACTTCTCAATAAAGACTGTATCACTTGACAAACACTTGTGACTCACATACACTAAATAAGGGTCTCTTTGCGAATAAAAGGCTTATTTACCCTTAATAGGCAATACCCATGGACGACGACTAGTTTAAAAGGCAAGATATGCCGGAACGTGGCTTTAATTAAAACTGCATCATTGCTGTGATTGATTGGAGAAACTATTGTCGTGTCTGCTACTAGAAGTTGTAATAATTGTCTTTGTCTTTAATTAGTCCTGAGATTGAGTACAATTGAATGGGGTCTAGTCATTGTAACACTTTTAAATAGAGATGATTAATCTTTATTAAGTACTTTAATAACTTCAAATTCAACCGAATATTTTTATAAATAAATTCAATATACCTAATTACAACTAAATTTAATTTAGAAAAATTACATTAGCTTCTAGTAAGCTTTTCAACCGCGAAAATTTTATGATTTCATAGGACCCACTTATCATCTCATTTCAATCACTAGTTAATAGTCGGTATCATTCCGTACAAATTTCTGTATACGGGTAATAGCAATAGGTACCCAGTACCTACGTAATGCTTTTAAGCTATAATGTAAGAAAATTCAGAGTGTATTATTATATTTAAAACTAACTTTCCGCCAGCGACTTCGCCCGCGTGGCTATAATCTTTCCTGATAAATGGGCTATCTAACACTGAAATAAATTTTCATATCGGTCCAGTAGTTTCGGTGCCTATACAATACAAACAAACAATCAAGTCTTTCCTCTTTATAATATTAGTATAGATGCACAATCGCCTAACGTTGGTAACTCCTAAAACAATCCAGGATTCTCAGTCATTAGTATATTTGGTCGTTAGTGCATGTCCACACATTATTATAATAATATATTCAAATTAAACTAACTTAGGTACCATATTGCAATTAATGCGCATAATACCTTATAAGCTAAAACGCAAGAAATAAGTACCTTGTGGATTTGCATGCATAGGTATAATTAGTCCTTGCATAACACTATGTACTACCGTGACAAGAGATATGTCACGGGTTTGTCGAATGCCTCATAAACCTCAAAGGTACTCGTAACATCATTATGTCATGTCACTGGTGGTCCTTTGAGTCGCCATTCGGGCGAATTTTGGTATTTTGTTAGAAAAGTTGGTCTTAGTTTACATAACAGAAGTTTGTTTCCGTATTTTGTATGACTGTCTTGTAATTGTTCGTGCATAATTTATTAGTTTTGAATAAACTGCATTCAGTTTGTGTTTGCAGTAGGTATTCGTTACAATTATGAGAGGAGCTTTGAGAGCCTATATTAAATACTAAATAATATTAGGTATTGATTGGAAAATAGAACTTTTAGCGGAATTAGGTTGCTCGTCTGATACATAATAATAAGTTATGTAATAATTTTAATAATGTTACTAAATTAATAATAACTAAATTCGTGAAGCAAAAACAATATATTTGATTTTCAAAAAACAAATCATGTACCACACAAAATGTGCTCTCCCACAAGTGAAGACAATAAGATGGGTCCATACATCTTATTGTCTTCACTTGTGGGAGAGCACATTTTGTCCTCCCAGATTTAGGGGGTATAAACAAGTCCAAAGGCTCATTTAAATAATTGATGTAATAATTAGCCTCCATCCTGAACTACTCAAAAATTTTGAAATCCTAAGAATTTTCTTTGATAAAAACCTCGAGAATCTATTCTTTCCTTACAATAGGTGTATGAAAATGGCACTAATGAGTTCAACTGTTCATTGTAATCTATACTAAGCCTTAGAATGCGACTGCAAGGTAAAGCTAGCTACCTCGTGCACTGTCCATGTAAACAATAGAACAAACAGACTTCGTGTGTTGAAACAACAACTCATACATAACTCAACTCAAATACTCTTTTGAAAATACTACGTTTTGCCACAATTTACGAAACCTTGTTCAACCCACGTGTTCCAACTTAAAGCTAATTCTATCTTTATGATTATCGGCTCCTAACAGAACACCGTAACTTTATGATAATATAAACACAAAGCATTAATTAAAGGTTTGGTAGATTTTAATGTAGGTGGACGCGGCCTGGTAGTAGGACAACCTTCTATTTAAGGCTCATTGGATCATATTTTTTTATGAAAATTGAATATCTATCATCTAATATCATAGATAAATGTGTTCGACTACCAAAACAGATAAAACACGCGAGAGGCTGTTTCGAACAAATCCAAATATGTAACGACACGTTTTTATCACTATGGCTAATTAATTTTATTGATGTTTTGATGACTATATGAAGTAGTTAATGGCTCACCTTTCGCGGTGATCGCGGGCGTCGGCGGTGGCTGCGCGTCTCGAACTGCCCTCGTACTTGTGCTCTCGGCCGTAGATGCTGGGCGCGAAGGGGTCCTCCCCGAGGTAGTAGCGGTGCGGCGGCGCGACGGGGGGCGCCAGCTCACCGCCGTACTGCTTGTACGTCCGCGACGAGTGCTCCGGTGACGGAGTCCGCGAATTGCGCCACCGAGCACGACGCTCCGCAGACGCCGAACGAATCTTCCCTACTAACTTCCGAATTGAATTCCCGATCGCAGAACCCACAGACTTACGCGCCGGTGACGGATGGCGACCATTGTCAGCAAAACGAGTTTTCTGATTTTGTTTGCGCTCGTCTCGATCGCGTCGCCTTGGAGGTGTACGATCCCTATCCGAACTTTCACGCCTTTCCCTAGGGGGAGAATAGTCTGGCGGCGGCTCTACAGCTGCCTCTTCGCGACTGTCACGCGACCTTCCTGAATTTTCGTTCCGGGATGAGCTCCTGTAGCCACTGTCATAACGGTGTTCTTCAGACAGTCTTTGTTTCGATGGTCGTTTTCGTTCCGGCGCAATCGGCCGGTAGTCGTCCTCGACGGAGGGCTCGCGGAACGCTCGCTCAGCTTCTAGTGGCCGGAAAGGCGAGCCGCGCGGCGGACTGTGCATTGTTGATGACGACACGTAGGCGGAGTCGTCGCGCGAGGGTGGGTGGCGGCGGCCGATAGGTGACGACCTCCCTTGCGGCGAGTCGCGCTTC
Source organism: Acronicta psi (assembly GCA_946251955.1). Lineage (NCBI taxonomy): Eukaryota > Metazoa > Arthropoda > Insecta > Lepidoptera > Noctuidae > Acronicta > Acronicta psi. The sequence goes on along the minus strand of OX276482.1, from coordinate 7,327,293 downwards.
CCGTACACATGTCTAGGAGACGAGCCGTTTAGTCGATCGTCGCTAGCATATGGTGAACGCACAGCCGGTGGTGACGGTGATGAGCTGCGTGGTTCTGGCATCCTAGGTTTGCTGGCGCGTCTCTGCGACCAGTCTGCAACACCCTTGAAGTAACCACCGGTTCTGTTCACTGGTACTGCCGGTCGTTCGTCTGAGGGCGTCGACGATTTCGTTTTGCGAAGAACTCGGTCTCCATACACGGGTGGTGGTGGTACTGATGATGTTTTTCCGTAGTAGCCTTCGTCTTCAGGCTTTTTTGTGTAGAAGGCGGGTTCGGGTCTTCTTCCTATTTCTTCGGCGATGGAGTCGTGTGACGAGCGCGAGTCGCTACCGAAGTGGTTCTCGAGCCACTTTGACGTTTCTTTCTTGCGTGTTTCTTCCTCTATGTCGTAGTCTACCGGACGTTTGTAATCCTTGTCGTGTTCTGAAAGCAGAGTAAACTATGAGCGCGGAGCGACACGGCGGGCGGCGCGGGCGCGCGCGCTGCGTCTCACTGTGAAGTGTGCGCCCGCGTCGCATCCTCTACCACACGCTATGGCGTAATCATTCAGTCAATAAGTTTGCCAAACTACCGAAGGTCAATGCGATGTATACACGAGACAACTTTACTTAACTGCTACGAGACATTACCGTGCATATTATTCACTGAATGATAATTTCTAGGTCAGTACTGTTTCACGTTATGTTTATAGTGTTATGTGATTATTGTCAGCTTTGGTGGTCACTTAACTCAGATGGTAATACAACTATTGTATTTAGATCAGTATTCTTTATGTACTAGCCAATTTAGGTAAAATATGACCGATAGAAAATTATTGTGGTCACTAACAATCATTAAAAATTTCAAATACAATGCCGACTAGAGTTATGCAGCAAATCCGATTTACCATGTAAATGAGACACGCCTATAATCTACTTATTAATAACTTTAAATGGTAAAACTGCCTGATTGGTCCAGTGGTTAGTCGCTGGGATCGATTCTCAGGTCTAACGAAGTTTTATTATGTGATTCTATGAAATTCTCTGTAGGAGCTCTTAGTAAGCATTGGTTTACCGGCAAAAAAGTAATATGGACTCTAAAAAGATACCGAAATATTAATATTTACGAAAACCTGCAACTTTGTGTAAGCCTTCGAGGATTCAGGTGTGATGGTATATTGTTTACTTCTGGGAATAAATAAATAAATATTTGGGACATTTTATACAACAACATCTCAAACTAAGCAGAGTTTGTACTTACTATGGGTACTAGAATATGAATATAATACATGCACCAGAAACACTATAAATATTTGTATCCTGTGGGAATCGAACCACTAGACCACAGACGTCGTCAAAACGTATATGCTTAAAAGGGCATCGTCCGTGTATAAATCTTTAAATATAAAGCCGTTACAGCAAGATTGACAAGTCTGTGACATTACAACATCGTGTGCGGAACCGGGCGATCTTCGCAATCGAGTTTACACGCCCTATAAGCTTCACGGCTGTTGCGAAAACTGTGATTAAATACTTGTTTATGTGGAAATTTATCTGCTATGCATCGCTTCGGCAACTGTCGAAAAATCCGTGTTGGACTCTGTAGACGCCCATCTTATCTATCCTGCCACACGTAGATACTTTTTTTTTGAGGGGCTCGTGGCCAAATTGTAACTACGTTGATAAACCGATCTGCAAGGTTAAGCCAAGGTTACACTTGCCGCGGTCTGACTGTGGATGGGTGACCATTCTTAACACATCGAGACCATTCCGTGTCGTCCGTCACTCCGTCGGAGAGCACGTAAAGCCGGCGGTCCCGGTTGTCATACGAACACATATGACAATCGTTAGTGGTGGTCAGAAACCTAATAAAAAGCCTGACCACCAGTCTTTCCTTCGAATATCAGTATTGCCCAGAAATTGGGTTGCGGAGGTTTGATGGAAGTCGCTTCATGTAAAATACTGATATTCAGCCGCATCTGGTTAGACTGGAAGCCGACCCCAACATAGTTGGGAAAAGGCTAGGAAAAAGGGTGTAGATACTTTTTTATGGTCTGAACCGGCAAACGAAAAGACTAGCCACCTGATAGTAAGTAGTCTCGGAGCCCTGGACACCTGCATCACCAGAGGCATTGCTCATGTCTTGCCCGCCCTTCAAAGCCCTTACCGACGGCAAAGCAACTGAGAGGACGAACTAGCTCACCCGCGAAAATATCAGAATACACACAAACGTAAGAGCGATTTCACACTACGTCCAATCCGAATCCGTGAAAATACGGTCCGGTATAGTCGTAAAACTCTTTATTTTTATTTATTTATTTTATTCTTTATTATACACCAGAAATACAAATAGACAATGATTTTATATACCTTATTAACTAAGAACATGTACAATGGGCGGTCTTATCGCTTAAATCGATTTCTTCCAGGCAACCTAAAGTGATATGAGCACTGGACAAGAAAAACGGGCATATATATGAAACGGGCATATGTAGTGTGTAAACTACCATATGTTTATATTGCAGTTTACACACTAGATCCGATTTCCGTCATTCGATTTGTCTAGAAGAATAGTCTGGACCGTATTTTCACGGACTCTGATCGGATTCGGATAGGACCTCGTGCAAAACCGATCTAACGATGGTCGCCAGCCAATTAGACCCCAAGAAATCCTACCACCGAGCAAGTCAGATCTCTCGTCTCCTAAGAGATGCCGATCTGAGTGGTAATCAGGGATTGTATTTTAATTCGTCTCCGCATGGGACCAAATATATCTACCCACCAGGAAGGTGGCAGAGTATATTGGGCTCCCTAGGCTTTTCCTTGCCTTATAAGTATAGGTACCTATTTAGTCATTGGGATTTGTGACATACGCCGCGAGTATGACAGGCTTTGGTCTAAATCACTAGCAATTTTAAAGGACCAGTAAATGGTAGGTAGTCATACAGATCTAGATAACTATTAAAAATTAATCATGGTCAACAAAACATATCCATAAATAACATTTATCTACTTAATATGTAAAACAATAAAGAAAAAATTCGAACGCGCCTCTAAACAGTGGTCTAATTGGAATAAATCATTTTCATTTTGCCTACTTTATAACTTAATGGATTTTATTGAAACACTGGGCACCGTTACCCTATCTATCAAATCGTAAATCTTTTATAAGTCCATTAAAAATTAAAAACGTTACCGAGGGAGCGATATAAAATCATAAATACTGTTATTCGAAAAGTGGTCTATCCTGACATTTGATTTGAACATGCTAATAATATTATAGATAGTCATGTTTACAACCAATGTAAATCAAAAAGTATTTGTCCTTTATCGCAATTTATGTGGCTTGAACTATTTGAAGAAGAGGTCTATTCGCAGTGAAGACACGTCACAATTCCACAGCATATGTGTAAATAATACACCATACACATTAAATAAACGCCGTATGAGTCACTTTATGTAAACCATAGTTATGCTTTCTGAACTTAAATGTTTTATCACTGCATTCAATGCTAAACCTCTTTGTTCTGCAGTTCTGTTATTTTACGACAAATGCCGCGTGCACTGTAATGCGTGTTACCTGACGTCAACGTAAATTCTCTTAATACATAATCGAGCACGATTTAGAATAGAATAGAAATCATTTATTGTTAATCATGTATTTGCGCATAGGTTTCGATAACGTTGCTAGGAATGTACTTCATACTTTAAGGGAATTCTTAATATTAAGTATACCTATACCTATTAAATTCATTTAAAATGACTTTGGGCCCTAACTCAGAGACGTCACTTAAAATAAATAATAATACGTCACTTAAAATAAACAATAAATCGTTAACAAACAGTCACTGATCTTGGCCTATTTTCCATAAATTGCAATGAAAATATTTGGTTTCAATTCCGCTGATATTTTATTTCATGCTGATACTTTATTTTTTGCAATTTACTGTCATGGATTTCCGCAAAGTAACGCCTGATTCCATTAACTATTTTTCCATATTTGAATTTGTTGTCAGTATACTAAGATATACTAGGTGTTATGAGCTAATGATTCATTGGTTAAGTGACGTCTCTAAATGCGGTCCAAAGTTATTTTAAACGAGCCGAACCTAAGATAAAAGCAGTGATAGTGTATGTCTAGGGACAGTAGGGACTGTATAAAGATTTTAAATTCATATCTCTATCTCGCTGTCGACTGCTTCGTTAACCTAGTGATCCTAAGCACGACTGCTACGCTTAAGGCCCTAGGTTCAATTTCCAAGAGGAGCTTCCTATGCAATTCTCAGTAGCAGCTCGGAGTTTTGAGTTGTGGCAATAGGCTCGCCCCCTATTACATAGGACCTAAATATACCGCCGAACTATGGGTGTACATAATTATTACGCTGCTGCCCTGCCTTACCCTTATGTTATGTTAACCTATTTTACAGTGAAAACTGAATGCCACAGATTTTTCGACGGCGTGAAATTCGCCAACCGGCTATAGGCCAACGTAGTGGACTATCACTGTTCCATAAACAGACATGGTCTATAAAATGAAGCTAGCTTTGAATAACGACTGCAGAGCCTGTGATAAATTCAAGGAAACTATGCAGCACATCCTGAGCGAATGTGACGTCCTAGCGACGTCTTCTCGGCAACGGGTACCTGAAGCTGGAAGATTTTAGGTTTCTTCCTCTCAATGGGTTAGCCGCCTTCGTAAACCACGTCTTCAAAGAGTAAGGAATATACGCTAATGAGGACAACACAAGATCCCATTGGGTCGAAGTGTTGCTGGTTGTACCAGCCCCCACAGTAAGAATAAGATAAGATAAGATCACTGTTCTATAAACGATAATACTGAACGCTGAATGCTCAGGTAAGCTGAATTAAAAAATACATAAAATATTCACGAGTTCGAATTAAAAAGTCGTTTAATTTCAGCTGCACAAACAATTATTGTCTGTGAAATTTCTGTCGTTATTTATGCGCTGTTTTCTATACATTGTATTTATATGAATCAGACAAGTTACAGAACTGTTGATAAAATCTACACCGTGAATAATTTTAGTGTTGTATTTGTAAAAAGAACAATTCATCATATACAAGTGTGATGTCATATATAAACGAGAATTTTTCAGACCATTCCTCGCTCCAAAAAGCAGCTGGACTGAAAAGAGCGTCTATTGATGAATCATTAGGTACAATGATTCACATTAGAAACCTGACGGGAAACTAATAAATTCATTTACCTCTGAAAAGAAACTTCGACACAAACTCGGAATCATGGTCACTTTTAAAGTCCAGATACAGTAGTAGCAAATTTGTGAGAGTAACATTACAATTCAGGGTAATGTCTGAGATGACCTTTTAAAGAAAGAACCTAGCTTAGCGGTCCCTGCTGAGAGTACGCAAGCGTCATTCATTGTGTAGCTCAAACATGTGCCAGCTCCTATATTGGTTTTATAAAATATGAATTGATTATATAAGCATTGCTAAATGTGGCCTTTCTAGCCCCATCCGAGTCCCAGCAAAGGTTTAATAAGCTGATGAGCAATCTTCGTTGCATTTCATTCACTGCTCGACATTTTGTGTAGGCATAAAAAATACCTACATTCCTTTGTTTATCCTATTGACAGGTACTTTTACATTATAATTTAGAATTATTATTCGATTCACCAATGGACTTTACTACAACATTTGCGGAATTATTTAACCTTTCTCTGCAGTGCATAAAATGGATTGTGTGCCACCTGGAAAGAAGACGTTATATCTAATTGTCTTCTTCAGACTCGAGCTAAAATCTTCACTTATCTATAATCAACACTTTCCAGGACCACGATAGAGAGAATAAACCAAAACACATTCTACTAAAAAGTACCATCAAAGTAACAGATTACGGTAAAACCTTAACCCGGCGATCGTCATGTCACAACCGTCTCCACCGAGCGTAGGCCCAATGACTCTCCTTATGTGGTAAGTTGATGGACATGTAGCATTAAATTGGCCACTTAAACTCTCGTTTAAACGTGGCACGTGTGTTTACTAACTCCTTAATTGTTTGCAAAACAATTTGCCTGCCAGATTTGTAAAGGAAAGTGAATAGAGGAGTCATACTGCATACTGCGGCTTTGAGACTAATGTCGTTTATACGCCTTACAGTTTGTCCTAGTAAGTCTTTCAGATGTGAACCCACAAAGAGGTTGTCCTACATCGTTATAATAAACATTTCTTATTTTTGTTTGTTGTGTTGTTTTGTTCTGTTTAAAGTCTCCACCCAGAGCTTTTGAAAGATTGTCCAACGGATTTCGGAGCAGCCAAAAAAACAGTGAACATACCCAGTGAGGAGTCGATAGTAATTAATGCAAATTAGTAAATTCATATCACCTTTCGCCCCTGAAAGACTGCGTTTAAATAATAATTCCAAAAATATGTATCGAAATTTCTATATCTGGCAAATGTTCTAATAAACAGCTTTTAGGTACTACTTATTCAATGAGGCTGTACTTAACGTTTTCAAAAAGATAATTTAAGATCTACATGGTAGAAAAGTGCAGAGGCTTGGCATTCTGTCATGCATGTCGCAGGAAGTCTCGTCCTTCGAGCCTATTATGGGCATCCTACGTTAAGTGCGTGGGATTCTAACAGTCCTGGTAATTCATTTCCTTAATGGTTACCTACTGGCTGCAGAGGAAACAATCCGACCAAATCAAGTCAACTGTAAATAATGAGTCGGTATTTGTATGATTATTTTCTTTATTTTTAAAGACGAAACAAAATGATTCGTCTTTAAATTTTTCTTTATAAAATGGTATTTCTAAGATCTTATTAATGAGCTTTACTATATATTTCACTAGCTGATTCCCGCAACTTCGCTCGCGTTTGAACCCCGTTACACCAATTTTTTTTTTTGTTATTCGGGGCGAAGACAAATCCAACACATCAAAAATCATGAAAATCGGTCCAGCAGTTCTCGAGTTAGTGTTGTAACAAACCCGAATTTGTTTTATATATTAGATTTCAATTTGCATTTATGGGAGCTTGAGTGTTAATCTGATGATTCAGTGATTATTTTCGTCCACCTAAGATCAATCTTCATCATACGACCTAATGCCCCATAATCCCTTTCATCGTTAGTATAAATTTAACGATACAAAGGTAAAAAGCTCACCAAAACCACAAGGTCCTTATCATTAGTATCACTTTTTTCTACAATACATCATCTAAAGCGTCCGAAATCAAGACGCTTGTGTATGTGTCCTTTGCAACTAGGAAGAGCATTCAACAAGGCTCGTATCGTATATCACACACAGTTGGACCGAGTCGATCGATCAACTTGAACGCAAACACAATAGCCGACACACAGGCTAACTGCGACAAGGCCGGTATCTGTACCACTTCTCACTACCACGAGATGTGTGTATTTTGTCAGAACTATGAATAAATTATACGTTTGAAATGTTTATGACAGATACTCGAAAATTGCGTTCTGATTTATTACTTCTGGTTCTGTAAAGGACAGATTGATATTTAGAAACATTTTGAATAATTACGTTTGTAAAACTATTATGTACTGTATTTTACTATATCCATCCAAAGATTGTCTGGAAGATTATCGCTATTAGCGTTAAGACTGCCATTGTACCTACCCTTAGTTTAATTATCATAATATTATCCTATAATCTATCTACCTATTTATCTAAATTGTTGCTGTAGTTATTATCTAGAAGTTAAATTGAGTGAAGTAAGAGCTTTTGTAGGTATGTAGAGGGATACACAACTAATGATCCGAATCAAAAAATTCTTTAACTGATATGTAACGCGCATTATCACCAAGTATAGCTTAGGCTGTTTTATTTTATTAACACAAAATTACTTCGATACGGCTACGACGCGATTACCTATCTAAATTCTGGTTTTATAACGACAATATTACTGCTTAATAGAAGGCATAATTATTTCATTGCGAGTCGGTACGACAGGTAGGTATCTGCCCACGGCGCCTGCCCATAATTTATTCTATGAACTTTTAAGGTAACTAGTTATTGCGAATAAAGTTAGTAACAACATAACGTGACGCTGCGTGTTCCACGATGAATCTTATTGGCTGTTAGACATACCAATCTTTATTTCAGCCTATCAGAACAGTCTCGTCATATTAAATGACTTTGACTTACACAAATGTTCTGGATAATTAAGATTCTATTTTGAATGAGCAATGCGTATAAGAAGTGAATTGCGCATTATTTATTATCTTGTAGGCAGTGTTTAACATAGCATTTGATTGACTTTCAGAATTGTTTTTTTGTTCATCAATTCAGTTTCTACAAAGTAACAACCTAACTAATTAATTTTAAGTAGGGCTGACGCACATCTACCGGTTACGGACGCTTGAAAAGTTGGAAGAAACTCAAGATTTCTTTAATCTAAAATGTATACCTACTTAATTGCTTCAATGTAGGTATAAAATTATAAAATACAATAAAATGAGACTTGATTCAAGGATCTTAAGACCCAATATCGTTTCAAAGTTAGGTAAACAAGTTATACTAGGTATATTATATTATGTAGGACAGGAATATCTTTCCTACAACCCTGGACCTACAACTTTCAAAAATACTATTTTTAAACCAAAGCCTACCTAGTATTTTTTCCACACGGAACTATTTTGCCACCAAGGCTGACTTGACACTAAAAATGGTCACAATTCGAACAACGACCCATTAACATAACGACCGCTTCGAAGGCACAGGTTGATTCTTATGAATGAGCTTATTTAGTAAAGAATAGATATCCAGCCCCTCAACCATGAGTTCTATCGAATGGCTTTCAATAGGTTGTTTACGCATCGAAACGCTGTAATCTCATAGGTAGCAGATTTTAGTTCCCTACGTAACCGCTAGAGGCGCTGCGAGGGTTTTCCATACAAATAATTTACAGCGTCGCTAGCGAGAGCTTTCACTGTGGGGAAGTTTAGAACGGGGGAGGGGGGCATTCGTAGGGTCAAATATTGTAAACAATAATAATGTATATTGAATTAAGTAATAACGCACATAATCTTACTCAAAAGATTGAGTGTTATTATAATTATGTAAAAGTGTGTCTTTTTTTTATTGAAATAAATAGCTTCAAATATTTTTTTTTTAGTCTAGTGAGAAAAACTCATAGTCGAGGCACAGGTCATAAATTACCGAAACATTTGTTGATAATGTTGATATATTTTTATAGGATTTTTAGTTACGTTTTAGGTAGGTATAAAATTTACAATTAAGTAGGTATGCATACCTACTATGCCTAGGTATTTTTACAGATTTACTTTGTTTTACTGCATTCCCCGAAGGGAGTCTATTCCTATAAATCAGGCACAAGTCACAATATACCCAAACTCCGAGCTGATGAGAAAACAAATAACTGCTCTACCTGGGTATCGAACCCACGACCTCAAGCGTAGCTGTAGCTTGCCGCCGCCGAGCTATGAACATTTTTATTTGTTTGGGTTCTTTTAACTTTACATTTCATTATTAGGATACAAAGTTATTTTTCGGATTGGTAAAATTAAGTAATTACTTTTCAAAAAACTTTATAATTGTTATATACTGCCATCTGTTGAAGCGTATTGACACTAACACTGTAAGTTTGTAAATTAATAATAACGCCATCTGTCAACGAGTAGCTGAACTATACTGAATAGCCATCTAGTGGTAGGTTTATAAACGAATTAGTTCTGTCTCTTACCGGCATGGCGAAGGCGGCGTTGGCGGCGCATTCTTACTGACAAACTATCCCAGTCGTCATCCATATTTGGCTGCCCTTCTCTCTCAACTGCAACAAAAGAAGTGCTCACTTGGCTTCAGTCTTAAAAAAGATTGATGTTTCATCTTAAAAATGGTTCAACCATAGATATCAGAACCATAATATTTAAAAAATAACACAGTCATGTGTTTTCTTTACAGTTTTAGATAATAAAATATAATATTATTATATCAGTAGGTATTCTGAAAACAGTTCCAGGAATATTTAATCGATAGTACTTTGCTAGATTCTGACCTACGAAGTACCAACATAAACATATTCTTAAGATAATTTAACAATAATTATGATGCAAGGGAGGACAATTTTATGTGCTCTTCACCTAATCTGCTTGACCATTTCTGCCTAAAGCTCAAGCACGAGTCACTGTAGTAATAGAGTAGTTAACGAAAAATCTCGTATTCCTTACTTCAAGTTTCACGCTTATGATAGCATTTTTTTAGTTCCCTTGACATCCACCGCAGCGCTTATCAGTATTCCATACAAAATAATTCGAACTGGAAGCGATTACATTAACTACTCTTTTACTACAGTTCTTTAAAATTGTTCTTTAAATTGGTTTTATTGTGCAATAAAGAATATTCTATCTATCTATCTATCTACAGTGACTCGTGCTTGAGCCATTGTTTCATAAAATTTACAGCTGTCGCCAAACTTCTTGTCCGGGTTGAAGTTAGCTCGAGCTAACAGGAACTCAGCCGTAAAAAACGGAGAAAGAAAAATATTAGATTGTATTAAATAAAAACCCAAGCTCAAGTCGTACGCTGTCGATTTAAATCATTCTAATCCAATATTTCTCTTTCTTCGATTTTTACGGTCGGGTTAAAGTTAGCTCGTGTCAACTTCAACCCGGACAATAAGTTTGGCGAGAACTGTACATACCTTCTTCAGTGCGAGAGCGTGAGTTGATATGCGTAGCGACCCGCAAGCCGCCCGCCATGAGATCTGTGCTCTGCTCGAGATCCACCCGCTTCCTCCTCTCCGTACCACTGGTCTCTTCCACCACACTCCTGTCACTCGGCAGTGATTTTGCCTGGCAATTAAAAAAGAATTTTATGTTACTATTCTTGGATTTTATACAGGTACTTATGAAATAATGTCAAAACTAGGTTTTATAATATAATAGAATACAATAGTTTCAAGCAGAAGATCAGGCACGAAACTCCTTGGTTACCTACAATTTTAAATTTATAATTTCTTAGTACTTACCTATAAAGGTACCTAATCTATGTCCTTAGAAAAACTTACATCGATTGAGAAATCTATTAATCTAAGTAGTCATTTGTCTAATCATCATAGCCCAAAAAGTTTATTTGTGTTAGGGTCAGTATTCAGAAGTCACTGAAAAGAGATTGGATTACATTTTATGATTTTATCAATTATAATAGCAACCCTCTGTTCATAGAAATCTTGGACAAGATATTGTATATAAGATACTTGACTTGCAATACCGATATCCGCAGGATAATTATCAGGTACTTTAATTATCAGTTGCCTAAGTCGTTCTCTACGACCAGGTAGTTCATCAATCACTAAAGCAATTTATTATTGTAACAAAGCAACGTAATAACTGTTGTACTACTTCGTCAGTTAATAATATTACCTCGTCTTTAGATAGTTCTTCGTCGCAGACTCGTTCTTGTTCCCTGGTGTGTCGTGTCTCCGTCACTATCGTGCCATCTGGGCGCAGCGCCCGCAGTTCCCCCTGCAAGCCAAACAACTACGGTTAGGTATGCACGGGTTATAATAGAAAGGCCTACTTACTCAATTTATTTATGCAACATCACGATCTATGATTGTAAACATACATTGACCAGGAAACGGCTAATGTCGCGATAAACAACGTGTTAGGTCTAAAGATTAATGAAATCATTTTATAGAACTGACTGCACTTACTAATGAAAGTAGGAAGGTGGTAACAGAAAACTAAAAAAAAAGTAACTTCCATAGTACCTATGTACAAGACAGTGCATCTTCTTGTACATAGGTACTATGGAAATTACTTTTTTTTAGTTTATCTTATCTTAGCTTATCAGGAAGACTTGTTTTGGTGTCGTGGACCTTGGACCTAACTTCAGTCCTATCTCTCTTTTTAACACGAGATAGGTACCTACCGCAGTGAACTTGTCAACAAAATCTGACAGTGGACTGTTCTATTCTCATATGCTAACACTCTTGTGAAGTAAAGGCGAGGAGTTTATTCAAAGTAAAATACACTACGTTGACTCATGCAATTTGCGCAAAATCTCGAACAAGAAATAGATACCTAAAAGAACAACGCCAGTGCAATCTTATCCGTGTCTATTAAGTTACTTTAAAATCAAGAAATAGTTATTCATTACCAAGATACTCGATAGCTGCTGGTCTAAATACGTTTTAGTTTCTCAATTCTATCTCTTGGAAGAGGTCTGAGAAATCAATACAAATAAAATTAGCAACACTGTCTAAATAAATCTGTTTATTTTTGTATTTAGAGCTTTCATTATAACTGAAATTTGAATGTCGGTTAGTATGTGTCAGGCGTTATACAAACAAGACAAAATAGGTAAAAATGCGATCGTTAAGCTTCAATACTGTAATTTTTGTTTGCTTTAAGTGGATACTTTTCAGTTATCCCTGACCTACAAACACTCTTTCGACTTCACTCTGTGGTTGCAGACTTTTAAATTACTTTACATCTAGGTGTAACCACGTAAAACCTTTCACACTAAATGAGCTACTTATACAGTGTGTCAATGCTGATAAATTTGCATCCTCTCGGTTAACAATGTTATAAAACTTCGACAAACCATTTTAAAGCTGCCGAATTCTGATACAGTCAGATCAGTGCCTCGACCATGAGTTTTTCTCACTAGATTCGCTAGCGACGCCGTAAATTTTTTGTATGGAAAACCATCGCAGCGCCTCTAGCGGTTACGTAAGGAACTAAAATCTGTATGAGATTACAGCATTTCGATGCGTAAAAAAACCTATCGAAAGCCATTCGATAGAACTCATGGTTGAGGGGCTGTTCCTGATGTAACAATAAACATTTATGGTACTGAAAAAAACGTCTCATTATGCTCTCAGAGTAAAGCGAACCTTTGTTACGGGCGTTCACATTATCACATAGATTGCATACGCTTTTTCCCCATAGGTGTAGACGAAACTACAAAAAACTACTTGCTACGATCCTTGCTTGCTTCATCGAAGTTCAAACGTCTCGCCTAGATTGCGTGTACTACGCACATTACCTTTTCATCGTCTAAATTATTAAGTTCACTATAAATATGTACTTACGGTGTCATCAGTAGTGATGGTAGTGTTATATGCGATGGTATCCTTCACAAGTTTGGGGCCGCGCGGTACGAGCGCGAGCTGGTGTTCCGTCTGCGACTTCAGAGCATCGCGGATGTCCTCTTCAGGGGTCTCATTCACGGCCGCTATTAGAGCCTGGAACAAGAGAAATGGTTCTATTAATTCTAGGGACTTATTAAGTAAGTTGATTATGTTTCCTTTGCATCTTGTCGCTAGTTTACAATACAATTTATGGATTATTTTAACGATTTTTTTTCTAAATTAATCAATCAAATATCTGGAAAGTCAGCAGTATAAAGACAGAGTTTATAAAAATAAGTAATTAATACAAACATTTTTAATACTCTTACAACACGGGTTTAATACTGGCAGAAAGAATGCCACAAGAAAGAAAAAAAAACAAAATTATTACAACTGTCACAAACGAAACAAACCGTCAAGAATACGATGACCGAAAGTGTATTTTACAAAAAAGCAGCGAATTACTGGGCTAATGTGCCAGCGACTATCAACGGAGTACTCGGCGGCTTTGGCCACATCTCAGACACTGACATTGAGGGATCCAAGGCCTTTTTAGACGAAATCCTAGCATTCGACAAACCACCAGCCACTAAAATAGCTCTCGATTGCGGAGCGGGGATAGGAAGAGTCAGCAAGTACTTATTACTCCCACGCTTCGAAAAGGTCGATTTAGTCGAACAAGATGAAAAGTTCATTAACACCGTCAAAGAATTCGTCGGCAAAGACAGTGAGAAGATAGGAACTCTATATCAAATCGGTCTTCAGAATTTCAAGCCGCAAAAAAACTACGACGTCATTTGGTGCCAGTGGGTGGTTTGCCATTTGAAAGATTATGACTTGATTGATTTTCTTGACAGATGCAGAGTTTCTTTGAATGAAAATGGTGTGATTGTGGTCAAAGATAATATAGCATCTCGAGAAATGGATTATGATGAAGATGATTCGTCTGTAACACGTCCTTTATCCTTAATGGAAAGACTTTTCGAGGAAGCCAAACTAAAAAAAATCAAGACTGCTATCCAAAAAGGGTTTCCAGAAGATATTTATCCCGTACACTCATTTGCTTTGATTCCTATGTAGTTATAAAGGTTTTATAATTTATTTTTAATTGCTTTAATAAAGTATTATATAAATTACATAGTTTTTAAATCTCCGACTCGACTGCTACGCTAGGGGTCCGGTCAAACAGTGTTATTGCATTTTTTCTAGGAGATTCTCAGTATGTAGCAGCACGAATTTCTTATTCGTGCCCGGTTCATGGCTATAAGGCTAAACTCGCCCCCTATTTCGTGGGACTCAAACATACCGACGCACTGTGGGTCTACATTACTACACATCAACCTATACATCGGAGAATACAGGCGTGATGGTATGCACAATGCATGTATGTATTTAAATCTCTAACTTTACTATTGAGTGTCAGAATCTATTGCTAACAGGTTTCATTTACGACTCTAGTTGGATATTTATTCACGTCTTAATACAACCGAGTTTATCTTTGCTAAAGTAGTGAATCGTGGCCCGAATTCGTGATAGTGTCGTTTAATAAAGTAGGATCTCCCGGGCGTGCCGTGGCTTCGCAACCTACTCGCAAGTGCATTCACCGTTTTGGTGTTAAGTTACGAAACACTTGCGTCAGAAGCCGCAAGGACTTCGGAATTTGATCTATTAGCTACAAGGCTTTGTGTTGATATCTAATACTTTTTAGTAACAATCGTAATATTAACAGGTCATAATATTTTCATATCTGTGGCCTTTCGCGACGACGTAATAAAATCCTTATATCCACTTTGCATCAAAGATCATAGCTGACGATGTACAGAATTTCAAATTGAGGTAAGATCTGTGCAATGATGGCGTATCTCTGATAATTAGCCGTTGAACGAGCGATGATGTTCAATCAAAGAACAGTTAGCGATGAATATCGCACGGCGCTCTATTATTAGGGCCGCGTCAATCTCCACAACTTAGTATCGAACCTGCCCAGCAATTTGATGTTACAGTTACATTCCGAAATGATAGAATGCTCAATCTGTAGGTTGATATACGGTTTTTTCGTGCCCTTTACTTCCTTGAATTCTTTAATCAACATCAAATCGCCTTGAAATGAAGCTGTAAAGTTCGACCTCAGTTGATGCAAAAGGTAAATGTAGATAAATATTAAATGTCACGGTGTGTGACGTTATTTCTGTCGATGACCAAACATAACCCGTGTGTATTGACGTTCACCGAAGTTTACTAGATATGTTTACAATTTCTTTTCACGTAGCTCAGTTAAAATGTAACGTTACTTATACGTGTATTGCCATTGAGAGTAGCAATCTACGAGTCACGAATAGCAGTAAATTTATTTAGTGTTTACTATAGAAAAAAATTGTTCTGTGAAGTTTAATTGCTGAGCTTTTATTGTTAAGCTGAAGAGTGGTTTTTCTACGTTTATATAATATTCTCATTTTTTTTATTTGTATAGGCTTACGTTTGAGCTCTGTAAGCAATGATGCTGTCGTTGACCATTACACTACTATCTCGAATTAAGTAGATGAGTTTTTGCACCAGTTCAACCGTGAGGTCAAGCGAAACTTATTTAAAACGTAATTATATTGCGTTTAATGACTTTGCGCTAATATAATACGTAATAATACGTATTACAGAGCAAAGTAAACCATTTACTGTAAAACATGTATCTATAGGTAAA
Source organism: Acronicta psi (assembly GCA_946251955.1). Classification (NCBI taxonomy): domain Eukaryota; kingdom Metazoa; phylum Arthropoda; class Insecta; order Lepidoptera; family Noctuidae; genus Acronicta; species Acronicta psi. Next base: position 7,311,476 of record OX276482.1, on the reverse strand, counting down.
CATAAATATCTACTATTTCAACGGTAAATTATACCTATTAAACCAAACATGAAATATTGAGTTTTTAAACCATAAATCTGAATTGCTAATAATTATTAGATATTTTGTACTTAGTACAAAATATCTAATAATTATTATTACCTACTAATAACTATTTAATACCTACTTAATAATAATAGTATTAAAACTAGTAAAAACTTAGGTATCTTAAAACCCGTTCCGAATTGCAGTCATGACATTCTACCTAAAAGACCAGACAACAATTTTATTATTATCACGACATATTCTTCTCACTAGCAACGAAAACAGGTTGTTGTTTCCGTTTCGTCGCGAAAAATGTCGCTAGAAGAACATTTATTGAATACTACTTAAATTTTCACCAACCACACAAATACCGTCATTACGAGTACCAATCACCTCACACACGGTTAATTAAAAAGTATTTACTTTGCATTATCGCCAATCAAGCTAATAAGTAAAAGTAACGAGGAACGAAGTATGTCGACGTCGACCGGTCGACAATGCTGGCTTGCGGTCGCGCATATTTTTTAACACATTTTTTAGAACAGGGGTACTAAATCTTCGGACCGAAGTTTTGCAGCATAAAAACTGTATAATTCATTCCCAAGGTTAAGGTTAAAAGTTTATTTGTATTATTATGTCACGGACACGTCGTGCAACACTAATCCTGTGATGTGTCTAATTTAATCAAAATGTTTGACAATTATGTCTGTTTGTACGTACCTTGTTTGACAAAGAAAATGCCTTTTTTTCTATGATTGTTTCTGTTTTAACTCACTTCATTATGTTTAATTATTTTTGCCCGTAAATAGCGCCATTATTCACGAGCATAAGCTAGGGCGAATCTTACTCGCAAATACTATATACCTATATAATTTTGAATTGAGTCGAAGTGACTTGAAACCTGAAGGTAAATAAGGAAATATCCGGGAAATCTTGAATGTCAGATAGAAACAAATCCTTCTCCTTTCGTACGTCGTACCCTTCCCTATGAATCACTTTTTCTCGGTTGATTTTCGCCATCTATTTCGGTCACCCGCCGCAAAGAAACAAAAATCAAGCCTTAAACAAATGTTTAGCACCACTGTAGTGGAACATTGATTTTTATCATGCTATGTGAGAATATTTTCGTGAAAGCCGTTTTTAAGCTTGAAAATATAGGTAATCTAAGAATGTATGATGATTGCCTGCTTTTTTCAGAATAGCATTCACGGTATTTTTATAAAAATTACTTGATTTTATTACCAAAACTAAGAATTCTTTTATATAAAAAATAGTCAGAATTCTTCAATAAAAAACTTAAGTAATTATTTTTCTCGTTAGCCCCAATATTGTTTAAAACACATTATACGATGGTTTAAGAACTTTTAAATTATGAAGTAAGGTAAGAGGATTATTGCATTATTTTTATATTTCATGAATTAAAATAATAATAAATAAAATACCTACAATAAATGAATACTAGGTACTTCAGTCAATGGTAGAAACAAAAGTGAAACTTGATATGCAAGGAAGCGGAAATCGCTTACAAGAAGCTTGAAACAATTTCTTGAAATATTAATTAGATACATTATTTAAATATATCTGTTGGTATATCTTGCTACTCTTTAATCTATTAACGAGTTTTTTTGTTTCTATTTATAGCTTATTTGCGTTAGGTTAACAAAGGAAAAAATATACTGAATTCTTTTGAAAACATCGTCTGCACCAATTTTCTTGAGAATTTTTCCTTGTAAAATTATGTTTAACAAGAAAAATTTAATCGTAGACATTAGACAACAATTTATAAACACATAGCCTCCAATACATTTTATAACATCACAGAGCTTGTTTATAGATTTTCAGTTACCTAGTACTTTCAACGCAGTAGGGTTTTTTGTTTCATTGAATATTTTATCAAAATAATCTATCTATATACATATATAAATAAAAATGAATCGCCGAAATGTTTGTACGCGCATAACTTCCGAGCAAGTGCATCAAATTGTTTTTTTTTTGTTGTTGACAATAATTGTCAGTTTGTGTGTATTTTTTTTAATCCTCTGGAACACGCAGGCGAAGCTCATGTGCCGCTAGTTTATAACATTTATTGATATTAAAAAAAAACAGCATCAATATTTTCGCTCCTCAACTTTTACCGTTAAAATGGCCAGACGCTATTGTGCTTATAAATGACAGCACAAGCTATGCCCTGTCATAGGCTACTTGTTTCCTATCATGATTTATCCACAGCACCGCGCCTAAGATTTATCTAACATGTGACCGTGCCGTGACTTTGATTTAATTGAATATTGTGCCGCTCCTCATTACAAAATAAGAGCAACATTAAATTACCTTGAATGAAGTGGCCAGTGGGAGAGGACACGACAATCCACTTAGTTGCTACCCGCCAGTGACAACTTACCCTGAATTAAGACTGTATCGTGCGAACTGTATCTTAACTACAAACTACTCAACTTTGTAGTAAAAAGATCAATGTTTAATTAAGTGCGATTTATCTGGAAGGAACAGACGTTGTGTTGTGTTTATTTCGCCGCGTTGTTTTGTGACATTTTCCATTTGCCAGCTTCAACGTCTCGATAAGACTTTTTTTCTATGAAAGCATTTCCCAACACTAGTTTTTCCTCAAGGTGCGTTTAAAAACACTCTCACATGGACTAAGATACGGAGCCAAAACAAGAACGCCTTTGTACACTCTCGTACATTAAGCATGCATAAATAAAATTATAAATAATAATATAGCCCTGACGACCGGTAGCTTGGACTCTGTTCTCGATACCGGTGGGCTACTATTTTTTATATTTTTAAATGCTTTTATATTTTCTGTTTTTTATAAAAATATTTAAAAATACAAATAATATGTACAGAAATAAATAAAGGAAATAATAGAGTGGATAAATAATCTGTAATCCCTTAAAATAGTAATGACCCTGGATCATAACTGGATTAAGTATAATATTATCAGCCTGTCAACCTCATTTTAAAGCAATATTTACTTCCATTAGATTGGTCTAAGACACAAGCCAGGTGCATTGGCACTTACAAAGGTACAAGAAGTTAATAACAAATATTTATTAGACGTTGTAAATTTTTATGTGTAATATACACTGGCATCAGGTGGCCCACGCCCTACTATCCTCAATAAATACATACACAATTGCGAGAATGAGCACCACAGACTTTTTTCATTCCCATGTTACAATAAAAATTATAACAATCAAGAGAAATTACGCGGTCTTTTTTCAAAAGCCCTATTTATACATTGAGTTATAACAATACCAGAGGTTTATTTACAAGGTCTATGAGTACGAGTACCCCTCCACAAGTTTTCTTTTATTAGAAACTGACGCTTTATAGCTTTGTACGTAATTCCAAAATTTTTCTCGCATTAGTACCTACACTTGATGGGTAAGCGGTCTATTTATTGTGGATTAATGCGCTTCATGAAAGATGGGCCGATGAAATTATCAAGACAGCGGGACAAAATTGGATATCAATCGCACAAAACAGGAAACAATGGCAACTGGTGGAGGAGGCCTTTACCCAAAGAGGGGTCCTTAATTAAACACAACTATTTAAATTTATAAATATCATGTAAAACAAAATTGTAATTACGGAATAAAGAGGCTTTATTACTATTATTATTATTAATGTACTTCATAGAAAAGTTATGCCATCAGTACCAACACCCTGAGGTAGTGATGCAGTGATTCTAGTGAACTAATTTATTTGTATTGGCGACTTAGCTGGGTGCTTTCTTGTAGATAACCATTGCTCCAAGCGTAGGTCTCAGCGTCGCACGAATAGTGTAAAAAGGTGACATACCGACAAATAGACGGACAACGAAGTGATCCTTTAAGGGTTCCTTTTCCCTTTGAGGTATGGAACCCTAAAAATATCGTACTTGTCCGTTTTCTTAGCAAGCTTGTTACCGTTGAGCAAATGATATACGAGTGATGTATCGTGTGTGTCAGCTGTCGGCAGATAGTCACGCGATAGTTGCCCGACACATTAGTGAATGGCAATTAACGATAAAAACGCTGGAAGTAATTATACAAACACTACACGTGTTTTTGCATTTTTTATTTTAAACTGATGATGGTGTATAACTTGTTTTAAGTTGTAGAAATGTCGTTTTTTGTAATGCTGTTTATATATAAGCAGTGGCAGTTGAAATAGTGGAACTATAATAGTGAGAATCAAAGCGCTTTTAGGCTTATTAACTTCCCATTCCCAAAGGCAAGTGAGAATTTAAGTCAGTACGGATCCAGCGTACCTACCCTACCTGCCCCTCCCTCTGGTGCAAGACGATGAATGAGAATTTTACGCATCACAGAAAAATTTAAGACTTTTTCTGTATGTAATATAAAACGTAATTACCAATATTGACATATATGGACTAGGTACTACGATGAAGTTATTAATTATAGCCTTTACGGGTTTTCTTTCTTCTATTTTCTCAGATTGGTTGCTAGATTGATAGGTCACTGACTGACTGATTGATCAATGCATGGCTGAAACCGCTACACAGATTTGGGCTGAAATTTGACACAGACATAGGCATTATGACGTAGGTATCTACTTAGAAAGGATTTTGGGAAATACCCAAGGGTTTAGGAAAAATAAATGAACACGAGTGACACCGCGGGGTACAGCTAGTGGTACACAAAGCCAACACTGAGGTTCGTTTATAGTAGAACAATTTCATTTTGTACGCACGGCGACAGATTTTTATAAGTAGGTACAAACGTTTTTATAATTATTAAGTATTCTAGGTAGTAGAGGTAGAGTTTCTAATCTGCAGTTAGATGCTTAAATTCGTAATAAAATTAAATTACACAGTATATTTTGGAAGTGGCCAAAACATTTTCGTTTTAAAACAAAACGGACAACAGATTTAAGTGGCAGATAATTTTTTTGCTTTGACTTCGCAGAATATTACATCTTAATATGGAAGTTTACATTGCCGTAATTTTGCCATGTTCCCTTATTATGTTGACAATTTAGCATAATGTACTGAGTTGAAGGATAGCTAGCTAAATAGGCAAATAAAAAACTAAAAAAAATGTCACGATGTAATATTTTAGCTTTGCCTACATATTTGGTCAAAGCTTGAAAACGGTTTGTATGAAACGGTTTTCATAACTTTTGAGAAATTTTCGGTATTTTAAATTCTAATGAAAAAGCTACTACAGCGGTATTTTGACTTCTTCGTAATACTATTGTTCACAGGAAACATTTCTCTGACAGTTTTATTTCTTAACAACTTTTCTAGATCTTTTCATAGCTCGTTGGATAAAAAAATGTTAAAGTAGATAGATGGGTATACAACCTTCCGTTATTTTTAATGAAGGAAAAAATCGGCTGGCGGGCAGGATTCGAACCTGCGTTGTATTAAAAATAACGTAATCTTAGCATGGAAAATGCTTAAAAAAATACAAAAAGATAACCTTCCGTTACTCAACTAACATTTTTTTTTTGTTATTCTATTACCTATTTTATGTCTTTAGCGGCAGGGCTTACCTCATAATGAAAGGCTGATCTTTGTCTTCAGGCAAACCTACATACACCTATGTATCTAAGTTAGGTAACTAAGTACTATCAATATTATTATGTATTCAACTGCTAATCGCGAGGACCTGTTAATGGCTCCCTGTTAACTTACAGTCGAATCAAATATGTGTGTCAATAGCTGTTGGTCTTCCATGCTCAAATAAATAAATAAATATTTGTGTTGAGGTTTTCTTTAAGTTTAAGTTTTTCAAATTTTCTACTTCTTTTCCAATTTTTTTTTCCCCAAAAATCGCATTGAAACAATAAAGCATAGCTATATTATATCGGTTCAGTTACTCTTAAGTACCACTTACCTACTAACAAACAGCTTTGATTTTTTATTTAATTTGAATATAAATAATGATAGTTACCGTTTCTACCTATAGTTTTTTTTTAATGTAATTTAATTAATTTTTAACTGTATTAATACCTAATTAAATATCAATGATAATATTGTTATTGTATCGTACCAAATTCCACTAAAATATTAATTTTGCAGCGCCCTTGCAGGGTTTCATATTGATACCACAAATTATTGTAACATCCTTATTACATATGAAAGCAATAAAGATTTGAATTTGAATTTCTATAATTTAAACTTATCAACACAACGTATTTATTTAATCGCATACAGCAAAAAGGAGACCTATTACATAATTTTCGTATCAAGTACTACAGTCACCATCTCGTAACATTTAGAACCGCTTTGCAACTATCAATATAACTATCGCGTACCGTAAAAGCTTAGAACTATAATAAAATAAAACAAGATAGTCACTAATGAGTCCCTTGTATTTATCTTAGAGAAAACCCACACACACTACCTCTACTGTGTAACTCATTCATATCCAGCCTCTGCGAATCTTAGAAACCAGTAAATTAAGCTGGCTACATACTATAAAGCTGGTATCGGGGCTTTTCGAGATATCGAGAAGTATTTCTATAATTTTATTCGACGTTAGTCTAACCCACTATAATTTTATAACAGCTGTAAAATATAAATCTAGGATTCAGTATAGCTTAGCTCATATCGTTGGCACTTATACCTACGTAGATATGCTTTGTTTATTTTTACGACGTTTCCTCATATCGTATTATTACGAGTTTCCTAATATCGTAGATATTATTGTGAAGAGTTAGGCATTCTAAGCTTCACTTTCTGTCTGACTCCATTCTATAAGTCCTACCATCCTTCACAATTATACTGTCTACTGAACACTATGTTACTTAGTATTATTGCATGCATTCAACCTAACCCGTCTACTATCCTATGCTATAAAACAAATGATTTAGATATCTGACGGAATTGCCTCTGATATACTGCTTTGATCTTGATGGTCACAATATGAAGACATAATTTATCAAGTACGTTTATAATTCTTCATAATTTTACACACGAGTTCGCGCCTCTCTTAATGGGAGCCTAGTCTATATGTAAGTTTATCTTATGAATCGGCGTACCGTCGAGACTTTCTCGAGACATCTGCCGTGGCTCCTGATTGAACACGCGATACTGAGCGTAAAATACTTAGAAATAATTTCACAATCATTCAACTAGCGTCTGCCTTTTTGTCCCGTCCATAAAGCAGATAAAATCTTAGCCAGATAGTGCTGCAGACACACGGTTAAATGATGTCACAGAGGAAATTCTTCATCTTAGCTTTGCAGATTTATATTTAGTTTATTATGAATCTTATTTATATTCATTCGAGGTACGAAATTTTCCCAATAATATGAAAATAACCAAATTCTTCAACAACAAAATATGCTGAATTTATACACGACGTGCATTATTAGTATCCACTCCAGAATTGGTCCTATAATAATACTAATAATCTACTTCAGTGACTAAACTATTTTTGTTTTATAGATCATACTGGGGTCAGATATTTTGTTTTACAGATATTGGATATAACAACCCAAAAACAAAACTGCTTGGTTCTACGCGATTGAAGCTTTTAACGAAGTAAGCGCTATCATGAATCTGAAGCGCAGTCCCGCCAACGACCGACCTTCGCAGCCGGCTGGAAGTCACCGGCAGTCGTTTTTTTCTTCGCACAATGTATTATACGAATAATTTATTACTTCAATGTATATTGAAATAGCAATTTAGTATAAAACGATGGATGAAACTGGTTGGCTCAGGGTGGTCGCACAAAATTAAACTTTTACTTGTTTCAATATATTTTCTTAATACGCTTTTATACATATACGTACGCCTAGTACGCCTTTAGCAACAGCAAAAAATCTGCAAAAGAAGAACTGAAACCGATTGCATTCCTTTGCTATAGAAATGAATAATAGCAGTATAAAAATGTGAACATTTTCCGTTGTAGAATCGACAGGTATACAGGTGGGGTCGAGCACGCCACGATTCTTGAGATATCTAAGTTGTGCATCGGCCTTGAGAAAGCCGCCGCTTGCTGCCGCTCGCTCCGCGCGCTGACCTTTCCGCTCCTCTCCACCCAGTGCGGTTATTTATTGCTATCGAACGCGTGATAAATCCGCAGCATCTGTACCGTGTATATCCGTGTTGTCTTCGACGAAATGAGTAACGAATTGTGCCGTGGTGCTGCTTTAGTAGCGTTCAATGACAACCGCGGTGACACCAAGTCATACGCACCTCGTAGGTAATATTGATTTATACGTGTTGTTTACTTTGATTTATTTAATGTTGACGCTACGTTGACTTTGTGTGAGTATAGATGATCCATTCGAATGCTACTTGGTAAATGGATAAATAAATATGAATTCCAGAGGCATTTTTATAGCTACAGACGTAAAAGACGTTTAGAGCCGTGGTAATGTAAACAACAATTTCGTGAAGGTTAAACAGCGCGCTAAACCTATCTAAGTTTCTCAACATCTTTATTTACATTTCCCGTGAGACTTAATTGGCAGGTACAGTTACAATTTATTATATCAATTTCGCCATACGGTACATACCGTTTGCAATAACTTGGAGAACATAGCTAGCTTTTCCCGCTGGGCCTTAGTCTTGTCCAGGCTTCTCAAGATCCACTATCAACTTTAAACTTTGTACCGCTCGTGGCAGCTTAGTCGTTTTATCAACAACAGAACGTTATTTATTGGGTCCCATATTGGCGGGCACATGATTTTTAAGATGAACTTGAAAGACATGAAACAAGGAACTGAACCGAGTGTCACTATCTCTAACAATATTTGTAGGAATAAAATGCTTTAGTCGTTAGTAACCTCTGTTTATGAAACTGGTAACCAACGTGACTGGTTCAGTCACAACGCGGCTCGGTCCCTAGACAAGCCATAAGTCAACTGCTCTCTGTCGCAGCGTGCAATTTTATCAAACTTGAATAGGGAGAAACCGCTCATTACTGGTAGCCTACATACGTTGCGAAGAAAAGAAATTGCCGGGACCTTGTTCAATAAGTTGGAGGAGAAATTACTTGATCGGGGAGTCCGCAAGGTGAGCCAGTCACCGGTATGGTCTGTGAAAGTTATTACTCGTGCGATGGACAAGAGTTTGCGCACGCGCAGACCTAAACATTTCATTGAGCAACTTTTTGTCTGTGTGCACCTGATACCTAGCTGTTATGAAAATGATTATGAACTGATATGAAAAATGAAAGTGAAGGCCGTGCTAGAAATAGATAAGTAATGTCGTCAGGTTGTCGCAAATGTATTGAACAAATAATTTAAAGATATTGGCAAATCGAACAAACAGAAGTACCTAATAAAATGTTAGATTTTGTAGCTTATTTAAAAAAAAGATAGATATAATATGTATAGACAAAGATATAGATAAAGAAAATATTTATAGACTTTTTAAAAAGGTGCTCTTCAGATGGAATACCATATAAAACAAAGCACGCGATTAAACATCGCGAAACAGACATAAACATTATGATCAATTTCTCGCATAATTCCGTGCGTCGTATTAGACAACGCGCCGGTATGTCTCCATTGTTTATCGGACATGTTCCCACGGACGACAAAACGCAGCGATAAAAACATTAGCAGCGTAATCACGAGTCCTTGACAATCACATTGACAGCGCCCGATGTTAACGCAATTTCTTATGCGCCTGCACAACTAAAGTTTCCAATTTATTGATTTAACTACTTAAATAGACAATCAAATACGTTAAAGTGACCGTTTTAATGTTCCGACAAATAGCTGTTATGTTTTATGCCTCGACACTTTCGTCTTTCTTTAATAAATTGCCTAAGATGATGGCTCTTTTTATTTAGCAATAAATTGCTTAACAGCGGACTTGGGTACATCCTTATTAATGGCTGTCTATCTATAAAGCCTTCCTTAAGCATTATACAGTAAAACGGTACTTTAATACCGTATTAAAAATGCATTCATGCACTTGATTTTTATTTAAACCGTAAAGTGACATGAATTGTAACATTCTTTACAGCCGAATTTAATGGTCGCTTACATTAACCTACATAGCTTCGTCACCGTGTATTTTGAATTCGTCAAATTCACGGTCAGGGTCTAAACTACAACGAGTCAACTTGATAAATAATGCGAGAGTTATATAGCGTGTTGGAGAAGGATGCCTCTCTTAGTCAACTGCTCAACCAGACAATGACCCTAGTAGGCGACCCGTATTGAAGGGGTCTAGTAACTGCTGGATTACAGCAGCTTGTCATGGTTGCAGGGATTGTCCCTAATCCCAAGGCCGTGATAATAGACAAATGAAGGCAAGTGCGTTTTTAGTCATCACGTATCCGATAAACCCTGCGGCATATCTAGGTCGTGAAAGAAACAGGGAATTTTCGGCTCCCAAACAAAAAAGTGCACTCCTCAGGTTAATTAAATGTACAGCGCTATTGATTCTGAAGGGTGAAATCCATCCTCTTGTATAAATGATCGAAGCTACACGTTGTGATTCAGGCGTAGTGCTCTAATCGAGTCGGGCAAATATCGATACAAATCGAATCAGTATTCATTCGCCATCCTTTTTGATCACGTACATATTGTTCCACGAATATTTACAAATGCAGTTTGTTTTGTATAACACACTTCCATAGACTCGCCACACACAATATCATTTGTATTCTGTATCGATGACTATTGGGAACGCAGTGTTTTACGATCGCTCGCAACGTTAGAATATACAAAGCCGATATACATTTTGATGTAAACAGCATTAAAGTTGGCGATACTGTGGCAGTTTTGAAACAGTATTGTGACATTCTAGTAATGTCCCGATAATGTAATGTTTTCAACAAACACTTTGTATGGAAATTTGTGTGACGTAAGTTGGACATTTAGATAAGAAAATAAACTTTGAATTAGACGACTCAAGGTCTGAATTTAATTGTACCAATAACAGCGTCAATATCGCAAGATTTGGAGTGTTTGTTTACTCTCAACTGTGCTCTTTTCACCCCAACTGTCTCAATTTACGGTAAGGTTAATTGGTCAAATTATCATCAGACATTCATTTGAGATTTTGACGAACGGTTTTCTCTTATTTGCGATCGTTTTCTTTTTGGAAAGTATACCTCAATGCAATTACTGGGAACTTTTCGTATCAACATCAACCAATTTAGTACCCCTAATGATATAAAATACTTAAGTATTGTTAAGTCATTATTTGAGATAAGATCTTCGTACGTAAGACTAAATAAATAATAAATGGATTAACAAAACTGTGTCTAAGAAGAGCGCTGGGAAAATACTTGAAGAGCTACTAAAACCAACCGCAGAATAGCAACATGTAATAAATTAAGTGCCAACACCATTAACGTAATTATTTACTATACTATACGATCCAATAACGTCTTTAACGCTAAATTAAAACCACTGATTGAAGTCGATCGATTTTATTTGTCCTTCTGAGAGTACTTAAAGCCACAAAGAGAGCATTTTTGAATAGTTGCACGTCCATTCAGTGTACTCAGGTAGGCCGTAGGCGCCACCGTAATTAGATTAAATGATTCTCTTGAATTACGGGAATGTACATACTCAGACATACAATAAAAGGAATGGCACACACAGGATGCCGTCTGAACGAGGGTTAGCTACAAATGAATGACGAGTCTACTGACACTTGGAGATTACATTTCTGTGGGAAATTTTCTTTCGAAAACAACGATGGTCTTATAGATTAGTTGTCATTTTGTAGTTTTGTCATATTGACCGCCCGTATTCCATATTATTTTTGTTGTGCAACTGTACTTGACGCGCACGCACGCTGTGTAAAATGAAATCAAACATCCGATAAAAAGTTGAATTTGAATATAGAAGCTTTATATACTTTTTTATTTGGGTAGGCCATTTTGTGCTTTTAGTTCTCAACAACATCTTAAATTATTTTTACACAAAGGTACAAACATTTGTTCATTTCTCCTAATGATTGCCCCTTTTGAATGCAAGTTCACATGGATATCATTATCAGTATCAGTACTCACATCAATAAACAATGCCAAGTGGGAACTTCATTGTGCGCGAACACATCATAACTGTCCTATAGGAAATACAATTGCGTTATCGATCCCGTTAAGTTTTGCGGGCTATATTCAGAACATTCATGAGTATTCGAGTACACTTGCGCCAATAATCGATATGTATCGATATATTCTTAGGAGCATTCGTCATACACGTTACTACCTATGAAGTTTATGGGGGCATAAAATGACATATCACGACTTGTAGTTACATTTTAGACACCTTAGAAATAAAGTTCATTCTAACATTTTCTGTAGGTACTATAAAGATTTCTTATTACCAGAGTTGATCTGATTTGCTACTAAAAATGAGTAGGTATTTTCTGTAATATGTATCGATATTGATTCTTTCTTCGAGTATGAAAACAACACTGTATTCCCCGACAAACAACAAGAAAGATAAGAAAATGCAAGCTGAAACACAGTAGGTACTATCATACATATTCTATTTCATAAATTTCACGAGTTAGCATTGAACATTTACATTCAAGCAGCACACTAGAACTATTAGTTATTTGTGTCGCAAGCTCCCGGTGCGGACACGATAATATGTGATAACTCCACCGACTCCCATACAATGGGGATATTGTCATACAAATGATTTGAATTACTCGCCTCCGAGTACCTACATGTGTTTATGCAGTCTCCTTGCATAAATATCTATTTGCACTCAGAATTTATAAATCGAAAAAATTGTGTCTGGAATTTTAAACAAATATGTGTTTAACGTAAATATATTCAAATAAAAATGTTTTAAAATGTTCACTAAAGAGTTAATTATCTATATCATACGAGTATCATAAAGGCGAAAGTTTGTAAGTTTGGTTGTTTGTTGCTCTTTCACGGCAAAACGGCTGAACTGATTTGGCTGAAAGTTGAAATGGTGATGGCTTATACCTTGGATTAAGACATAGGTTACATTTTAATCCCGGAAAATTAAAAGTTCCTACGGGATATTGGTTCAAAGTTCGTAACTCCATGTGGCCGCCGCGGAAGCCACCGTGGAAGCCACGGGCAAAAGCTAGTAAAACAATAAATTTGGTATCTAAAAACCTATTTATCTTTATATTATATCAAATAAACAAGATAAAAATAAAATAAAACATAGTTCTTAATTTGAAACAATCCACCTTTCTAAACGAGCTACAAAAATTATAACCCATTGTCTTATAAGTTTACGTAACGTTAGACGCATCACACACAAGTATGTAAATCAATTTGTTGAAGCTATTCACAGGGAAACGAAGCACTTCCGAATGAAACTTCCAGAGGAACTTAATACAAAACCTTAATAACTCGTAATTTATCAATTTTGCCGCACACACAAAAACTAACAATATACCGAGAACGCCAGAACAAAACCCTATTGAAACAGAGTTGCCAGTTATAAAATTATGCGCCGTGACTTGCACAGATTCGTTTATTTTCTTGTAGGTACAAGAGTAATGCGAGCAATGAATTTAATTATTTGCTCAGGATCTTTCTAAGCCGCATACAGTTCAATTTGCATTAAAATCTGATTTTCTTGCACGTCATCGCAATCGCTTTAGTTTATGCACACCGCTTTCTATGATAATAATTAATGCAGCAGTTCTCCTTAACTGTCACGATACACTTGACTACAATGTCTATTGACAACATAACTCGGGTATCAATTACGTATTGAATGGCCTTTGCGATTACGATCTCAGCTATTGAACTGTGTTCTAACGCTGAGGTTGGGCCCGCGTTCACGAACGTAAACCTATAATTATTTATCGTTACTTTATTACCTTGCGTTCATTTAGACTTCTTTAATTGATTTCGTTTAGCAATTTACTTGGTAACAAAATGGAATATCATCATGGTTAGTTACGAAATGTACATTCTTGAAATCTTACCTGTTACCGAGTATAATTATAAAACAAGCAAGCAAGCAATTTCTACTGATTTTGTCTGTACTTACGTAGATTAATCTTACAAACTGTCTCTTGGTTGAATTTTTATACATGTAGCTATCACCAACTCGAAAGCGTACTTCGAGAAAAAAATTGACATTTGTTTTTGCATGTCCAAAACCAACGGTTCTGACTGCACATGACAAAATACCTTTGGGCCAATCATCCAGATCATTTTAGCTGGAACTTATGCAAACCTTTGTTAAATGGGCATTACTTGGCACATTAAAAGGGAAATACATCAATCTAGAACTATAAAATTTAGGCTATGCTATCCAAAGAGTGAGAGAAAAAGAGAAGTTATTTCAATTCCTATAAATGGAAATAAACTGTTTACAATCCAATCTCAAAAACAATATCTTTAACCGCAGAAATCGTAAAGCTGAGATGTTTACGATCTTTAACCAACTAATTAAGTGTGTTGAACATTAAACTAGTCTGTGCTAGTAACTCTCCACAAATATGCGCTTCACTTTACATTCCCACATGTCAACGGGTGACAATGGGATGGCGAGGTTGCTCACCTCAATTGTGCTGGCTTGGTACGCCGCAACTATCTAATACTGTGACGTCGCATAATTAGAGCCGATTGTACCCAACGATATTATTTGTCTTCTTTAAAGTACAATGATCAACATGATCACGTGACGACTAATTGACAAGTTAACATTTCTATAGTATTATGTATTATGTTAATTGAACGATTATATTGAATGTATAGTCTCATGGTTTTTATAGAAAATGACAAATTATCTATTATACATTTTGTCGTTAAAGAACATTTATTTACTCGCTAATTGCGTTAACGGGTCATTGTTTAAGTGTATAAGGTGTTTTTAATTGATGATAAACACGGGCATTTAGCTGTCCGAACTTACACAGTGTTAGTTCAAGCCGTAGAGGTTGACTGCTAAACAATAGACGATCCGTAAGACGCAGTAACTAACTGCTTGTGAGGATCGAAAATACAACTTTTATCGCAGAAAGCTATAACAGCTTTAACGGTTGGTTTTTTTATCGTACCGATTACAAGATCTGTGAAAATGTGTATTTTAAACAATAATAATCATCCTCAGAACTTTGGACTCTAAAGTTCAGTGCGAAACTCAACCTTAATTGCCCTAAACCATGAATCCAAATTTTACGTTACCAAAAATGTATTTGTCCTGCACTAAAGTCCTAAATCGAATACGATATGTTAATCACTTCAGTTGCTATACTGTTGCCAGTTACGATACGACACTCCTTATAATATTAATTTATTCTTAGCCAACCTAATCATTTTAAATGCGGTCTAAATCTGAAGCAACGCCACATTCCAACCGTAGTGTAAATATCGGAATGCAAGCAAACAGGGCGTGTCATGTACATATCGACTGTATGAAGTCTATTTACAAAACACCACACAACTAGTAAACAATTGAATCATAGAAATTATGTTGTCAATTATTTCTTTGTCTATCTCGTAGTTGTTTAATTGAATTCAGTAATTCGGTTACTAGGAGAACAACCATTGATTACGCCCATTGATGACCAAAATTCAAATTCAAAATTCGTAAAAGTCCTACTTCGCCGAATTTGACGTAGGTGCTTTTGTAGAAGGGAATCAGTCTAGTTTAATGCTAAGCGTAAACTTACGCTTCCGTATGTCAAGTTGTATTACAAATTTTAAATACGAAAGTGTTACTTTACGCTTAGCGTCGTCTCTGAATATTAGCCTGAGAGTCTAGAATTAATAAATTTGAATTTGTTCATAATTCCCGTCTAGACTCTAAACAAAATTCAAATGGAGTAATAAAATGCTAGATTTTAAAATAGTTTGTGTTTTACTAGTTTAGTAGTAATTTATTTTACCTTTAACCTTCCAGAAGATATCATTCTGAATCTTTAGGTTTCTTCAAATTTCGTAAAGCCTTTATTTAATCAATATTAGCGAAATCAGTTTAGCGAAATAACATTCACATTGAACTTATCTGCAATGGCAATCAAACTCCATTCCAACACGTATTACTACGAACAAATGAATATTTCATTCATAAACAGGAACAGGTGCATGTGTAAACGGCGTTACTAATGCTTGTAAATAATACTCTAATCTGTTCATCAAGTTGAGCGATAGTTTGTGAACGAGTGAACAATTTTCCGGAGTGTGACCGCACTCATTCACTCTCGGCGCCACATGCCGTGACGTTTACACCCCAATGGTACACGTGTTAATATGAAGTAAACTTATTTATTGGCGTATGACGTCAACACCAGAACTTTTTAATTATTTAGTGGGGTGAGTGAGCACGACAGGTGCAAATCAAGGTTGCTGTTTACTTTAAATATTGCTTTTCTACATAATTATACTTTTTGGCTTAATTTTTTAAACTGCGCATCGCATCGCAACAGCTTATACCTATTGGATTTAAATAACAGCTCATATAAGCGTATTATTTTAGGTCTTATGTAAAACCGAGCGAGCATGTCATTAAATAGGTGTACTTATTAGTAGGAGAACTAATATAAGAATCCATTTTTGAAATGAGATTCTATCTAATCCTACAAAGGACATCTAATGAAATCCTCGCTCAACCTCTTAAGGAATTTTAAAATATGTATACACCTAATTACTGCAGTTTTATTTCTTTAGACTCCCTACCCGACTTAGCTAAACAATGGCAATTATTATTTACCAGCTTATCTTATTAAGCACAGCAAATCTATCAGGAAGCTACTTTGGCCCAGAAAACCGCTTTTAGATGATTAGATGTAGAAGAACCACAACCCATCTAATAATAAGTATCCATTTCAATAAATCTTTCAAGTACGAAGGGCTACTCCTAATACAACCGCAAAGTGGGCATCGGCGCAGTTTGCGGTTAATTTAGTAAAAAATATAACATTACGTGACAGGTTATCGACCTGTTATAAAACCACAGCCTATGTATTATGATACAAATTTACTTATTAAATATTATTTACCTACTTACTTAATTTTATTACATTAATTATTTTTGTAGACATTGTACCTATGTCATTTAAATAGTGTATGGTATACGTGTTAGAATAGATAATTTACGTGTTTAGGCGTAAAAGAGTTATTTTGTGTAAATGTCGGAAAATTGCAAATATTTATGATAAAATAGATCCCCTGGAATCTATCTGTGTGTGTTGATGAATAATAATGAAATACGCTCTAGTCTCCATCCATTTCATATTCCTTTGTTTGCCTATAATCCCAGATTCGGTCTAAATTGCCTAAAACGCTTAGCTCAACAGTATTCAAGTTCAAACTTCATCTGAATCTTAGAGTTACTATTCCACAATACCTCATTAACCGTCTGGCGAATAGTCTAGCCGCCGGTGATTTCAAATAATTAATATATCAACTATCATTCATACATTATTCATGAACTGTCTGTCCAAACATTCATGAATGTATATCAACACTCATTAAAACGTTGGCAAAGATCACAGATCACACATAATAATTTATGTTTCACTACAAACTGGTATCTAATCTAAATCTATAAATGAAATGTTTTTTAGAGTTCATACATTCATATTATGTAAATTAGGATTTACAACCGGTGCTTTTTAATAGGTGAAACTATTAAAAATAATTTTTGAGATTTTTTACCTCAAAGCTTTTTCAGACACGCATCACACACAGGCAAACCACCCCCTTCTACAGCTATTACACAAAATAAAAATGGTACGGCATTCTTATGACTTCTTGTCTATAACCCAGCACTTACAACTCGTCTATTACACACGACCACAGTAATGACAAATAATCGTAAAAAGATAAATTAGACATTATGTATGGTTGACTTCGCAGTTGGAAAGGCTATCACAAATGCAGCATTCATGCATTTTTCCAAATACCTGTCCTTGGGGGCTAGACCAGTTGCATTTTGACATTCGAATCGACAAATTAAATGTATGGAAATGACATTAGTGACAGCCCGATTTGTCGAAAGCTTGTGTCATTTCCATACATTTTCTTTGTCGATTTGAATGTCAAAATGCAACTTGTCTAGCCCCCCTTGTCTGCCGACAAGACAAAAATAATATTCTATTACCTAGCGAGCAAGGATGCCACTCAAGCCAATAGAATTATGGCGAAAATCTCATAGACGCGGCACCAACCCACGTTGGTTGTGTATTTTTAATATATACCTTTCTAATACTTATAGCTTGACATTACCATGAAACATTTTGTTTGACTCTATTAATATTCCTATACTATCTTTATTACAATCTGTAGATAGCAATATACTTGTAGATATAATCCTCGTATTATGTAAATGGTGCCATTCACAACGGATAATGGAAGTTAAATACGATATGAATAAATGCAAGCGTATCATCAATACTAAAGGCCGGTTTACATTGGACACATTCTTTATATTTAAAAGATAAAAACAAAACCACAAACCCTTAAAGTTTCGTACATTTTATGTGTGTAGATTAAATAATTTTATTTTCTATTTCATAGTTATCACAGTGCTGAAGATTCTCATACGTCGTTTTGTAATCACCTCGAGGTTTAAGGATTTTATTTGCAAGTCAGTACAAATTCTTAAAATAAATTTCTATACTATCATTAACCCAAAGCTTATAACAATGAGTAATGAATGATTACCGATATAAACGCGTCCTAACAGTTACTGCCAGCAGGATTTTAAAACTTTTTCTTTTTAATTCAATAAGAAGAGAATTAGCATGTTATTTCTGATAATCAGTTTGAGTGGATCCTCTTCGTTATTCGGTCGACCTCAGAAACTAAGAATCAATTTGAAATTCTATGTATATTTTTAAAGAAGGTTGTATTAGACCTACCTACTTAGTATTTATATATATTCAACTAGCGACCCACCCCGGGTTCGCACGGGTTTTAATTTCTGTTTTTTTCTACAATAAATATGCATGTATAGTGTATACTACATATAAACCATCCTCTTGAATCGTTATACCTATTGGGTTGCGTAGTTTGAAAGATCTAAGCACAAACAACGGAAGCAACTTTGTTTCATACTATATAAAGATATTAGTCGATTGCCGTACGGCGTATGTTTTTATGAATATAGAAGACAATTGTCTTAATATGACAATACCTCGATTCCATCTCTCCGATATTTCTAACCTTGGGTTAATTGCTGACAAACAATGTCTGTGTCAAAATACAACATCTGTACTTTCATACTGATTTCTGACACTTACGCGAATACTAGACATTGAAATAAAACTACTTTTTACGGATTTTATCGCGTTATATTTATATTATTTTAATCCCGACGTTTCGGACCCTCGGGATCGTCGGGATTAAAATAATATAAATAAAACGCGATAAAATCCGTAAAAAGTAGTTTTATTTCAATATCTGTACTTTCGCCTCTACAGCTTCTGAAATAAAATTACCGTACACCTATTCAATAGACTATTTCCACAAAATTATTCAGTCTGCGAAGTGACCCGGCTAGGAACTTAGGAGTATTGTTTCTGCCTCAATAGTCTGAGAAAGCAAACATGACCGGCGATTTTGAGCTGCTACAGCTAGCTAGCCAAGACTTAGAATTTTAGTCGAAACATCATTGAAACACACCCTTTTATTATTTAAAAATATATCCAACAATAGGTGGTACGTATAGAAGTTGGTTCCTCACAGTCTAAAAATAGAGGGACAGTAAATAACATAACATAATATCTAGATTAAACTGAAACTAGATTTATTAGGCTGTGTGATTCCCATCACACAGCGACCTTCCCTCTACGCTTTGATGATATTTCGAGGAATCATACGCACTTTAATTAACGCTAACTTAGTTAGTAAGCCTATAAAGTTCGTTCGTCAACGCTTTAAATTATTAATTATATTATCTGCAACACGAAATATAAAATAGATATCTGTAGCTTTAAAACAATAATTAATTAATGAGTATTTAAATATCAGTTATTAATAAATAATAATTAGTTATTTACTGCGTTCTTGTTATGACTATATATGTGACTTCATAGTCTTATGGTCAGCTATCACTGCTTAGAAAAATACGTAGTTACTTTAATTTGTAAACAACAATTTCACCGCTAATGTCCACATAATCTTAGAGCAAACCAAATTGAAAACTTTGTAGCTTCAGCACGTATTTCTAATTACTTACATACCGTAAAACATAAACTTGCTAAAACCACGAAACGAGCAGAATTACGAGCTTAACTTAGTGCACAATTGAAACGTGTGATTACATTGTTTCACTAACGTAACTTTTCAAGTGATGCCCGTTTCTCTTAACCATGTTTTATGAATACAGTTAACTGTGGTTCGACGGTTTATTTAAATTAATTTTAACGGCTGTTTTACCCATACGCAACTAACTTAACTTTGTGTATTTTAATTACTTTTGTGAAGGTAATTCATGTTTGTTTACAGTTCTGCTTCCGTGTATATTTCAGTACAGTTTGACTCATTAGTGACTTAAATAATTTTTGAACACGCGTTGCATTGAGTTGAAGAATCCCGAAACTCAAATTCAGGAAAGCTCCTATACCGAGATCTCATGCGTGAGAGAGATTAAAATCATAAACATACCATGGTCAGAAACCAGAAACTCATGGCCAACAAAATCAGATAGGATCTACTAAATTAGATAGGGTCCTATTAGCACCTTTAAATAATACGCATTGAAAATATAAAAAAAAAACGTTTTTTGTTGAGAAGATCTATATTGTATTTCCTAAAATATGTACAAAGCAAATTACATTATTGTTCTTAATCATGAGTGCCTACACTACCTACTATATCTACCCCGTTTCAGGTCTTAAAATGTTGTATACTCGTGTATCTATGTGTTGAACACATTTAATTGATGCTGTAAACTTGCCACTTTCGTCGTGAAATATATGTTGTTGTTTGAAAGTTGTAGCATTTAAAGAGTCTGTAAACCGGAGTTAGGTATTACTAAGACTTTACCGTCATGGAAAGTGCTTTGCTTTGTGAGAATTCTTTACAAAAATATGATAGTTATGGAAAATATTTGCCCGTAGCTTTGCTCGCGCCATGATTGAACCCCGGTTACATCGCTTTAGGGTCTGAATTTTTAATCAACCCTCAATAAGGAGGGTTAATTCAAATATTTTTATTTCAATTAGACCATATAAATAGGTACTTTTGAAAAGTTGAACTAGTTGCACGGTGCTAAAAAAGTGGGTCTTCTTCATAAGACCCACTTTCCGTCAAGAAACTCCATATTTTTTTTTTAGGACGGATATAGATTCTAGCTCAGGAGCTTCTGAATCTCAACCGGGCTTGGTGGCGAGGCACCTTTTGTGCCTCCAGCCAGGGACACTTATAAACTAAGCAACAGCAGCTAAGGGCGTCCCCTAACGGGACTCGGACCTCGGCTTAGGGCGTTCCGGGTGCAGCTAGGGACAGCTGGATCTGGGTTTAAATTATTTTGGGACGAATTTAAAACTACTGGCTCGGCGCGGGCCGGCTCGATCAAGGGACGGGGAGGAGTACCGTATCGGGGTCTTCGCGACGGGCCTCGCCGGCGAGGACGGTATATCGGATGGCGTCTAGCCTGTTCGATTGCTTCTTGTTGTGCAATGGTAATCGGGTCGTCAGGGTAAGTGAGTGCGTGCCTTGGGCGGCGCACTCTACTTATACAGAGAGGGGTTGTAGTCTACGCTACTGACTACTAGGCGGTTTGGGTGGAGGGATGCCTGATCGAAATATCGGAGAAACTCCATAGATACTCTTTTTAAAAAATATGTGTGGTAACAGTAACACTTGTTGTGAATAGTATTGATCATTGCGTCATAATAGCTATCTGCGTTCCAAATTTCAGCCGAATCTGTTCAATGGTTTGAGCTGTGCTTATAAGTCAGTCAGGTAGTCATGGGTTCCTTTCATATGTACAGATCTTTGTGTTATTTTGCATTAAAATCATATTAATTCAACTGAATTTAATTTTAAATCTAATTCTATTGGAACATAACGATGTGATTTTAAGTAATAATCAATAAAATTTAGTTGGTAAACCAGCATCAGGTTCTAACTATCGAGAAAACAAAATAAACGTCTAATGCACTTAGTTTTACAACATTCAATAAACTGGTACGTGAGCATTCAATATCAATTAAAATAATGAAAAAATATTATCCATAGAAAAAGTTAATTAGATGTTCGTCTCGTTAATTTTCCTTTAGTAATCATAGTTCAGCAATAAAAATCCTTTATAGCGCAGTTCTTAAGTAATCCCGTAGAACTGCAATATAATTTTTAGATTACTTCTAATTTGAGCTTTGATAAAAAAACACTAACAAAACGATTAGTGACATTAGTATTTCAAAGAATTTTACTTTACACCGAGAATTTTATAGTTTAGATAAATTAATAACTAGGTATTACGTCTTGAGAATTTATAATTATTTCTTTTCTATAATTAATTATATACCTATTATTTTCTAAATAATATTTTACCCAAGTTGGGTTTGGATACGTTTTAACATCGAACCATACTACTCATAGTATTAACACCTTTATAATAAAAAGTCTTGTTTTGATGTTTATATATTTGTTGCTCCTTTAGCAACGGCTAGACGGATCTGGCAGAAATTTTGAATAGAGATAATTTTTAGATAAAATAAAAATAGTATTACTGAATTTTACACGGGCAAAGCCGCGAGTAAATACTATTATATGAAATCGTATAATACGCTGACACAGGAGACAAATTAAAATTAACAGTTTTTATAGAGATTAACATTACGTACTATCCCAAAATCCCAACCCAAACCTAGCTTGCATAAAATGCCTGAAAATTACTGAAACTAATCTGCAAAAATATTTGTAGTCCGTAGGTCTTACACAGTAAAACTTAGTGTATTTTTATTCTATTTGCTACCTATAGAGCATAAGAGCATGTGGGAACTTTCTTAGGTGTCTGTAATATCCGCTTTACTGCGGATGATTCGCTCTGGCAAAACATATTTACACCTCGGTACCATCGGTTCTCGCTAATAAAAACATAACAATGCCTTTCCTTATTTATTTTCAATAGACAAACGAAACCCGATTGATTTTATAGTGTGAGAATGTTTCCATAGAATTGTGTGCTAGTTTTGTTTTATAAGTTTAATTGAATATTACCACGAGGGTCTAAAATATAAACAATACCTACGTTTGAATCGATACTTGATGATTCTGTGTAAGTCTTAAAATTTAACTTAATATAACTTAAGCCGACAACAATTCATCTTTACTTAGCAATATTATGTACGAGTACATTACTGAGCTAACTAAACACGCTATATCTTTGTCAGAGACAAATATGGCAACTGGTAGTGACATAAATACTCCCCCGAAACGACCACCAGCAGAAATACGAATTTATCGATAATCAAACGCCACTCGTGTGCCATCATTCAAAACGAAATCGAGTTTTAATCGAGAACCAACCATTATTTATTTGAAGCGATTAAAGCGGATCTACGTGGGTTTGTGATTAACCGAGCAGAGAAGGGCCCGAACGCTCGCGGGTTGCGGGCGACAACTCGCCGCTTCCTCATTGCTCTGCCGGCGGTTATTGCGCCTGCGCAGCCGAGCCGCGCAATCGTCAAGTTCATTTCTCAGGGTTGTCTGTATTCTGTTCGAAATTGAATGCTTGAGTAATCAATCGTATACACAAATGCGGTAGTTCATTCCATTCACTGTGCTGATAAAATCTCTTAAAAATTTATTTGGTTTATTCAATGCACTGTGGGCAGATCAGACAAATAATTATGTAGTTTTAATTTCGCAACTTTCAATTAACTACGCAATTTGAACGTCTTGGTTTATTGCCAATAAATGTAGATGCATAGGTTACACGGACAATTAAATATCTTGAATACGTAAGCAGACAAATACCAAAACAATTTTACTTCGACTGAAAACTGCACAAACTTGTTTCTTTAACAATTATTTTTGGATGCCAATTTTCTGGTCATAATACAACAAAAGATTTAATACTCAAAATAGTAAATTATTCGTTACACGACAGGTCAATTTTGTATATGAAAAACGAACGATTGTTCAAATTAAATATTTGATTACAGTTAGCTTTACAGTAGATTAGAGGTCAATAACTTCAAGTAACGGTATTGTTTAGTAAGGTGCATTATACGTTATGAACTAGACACATTTTAGTACAAACTGTAGGGAAATACATATATTTCCAACGTCATGATTGTGATTACTCTATGACACGCATCTCAATACAAACAAATAAACAATAACAAAGCGATGCTGTTTTAAAATTCAGATCAAAGAGTACTTAGCTAATAAATAAATACTTAATTGTTATTTACTTCTGAGTATTAATATTTCAGTATTTATTTATTTGTTATGTTATATTTTAAGTTGGCAACTTCTTTTTGTTAAATTGATATAGGTACTGTTTGATTAATTGTTGTTCAATAAATGGTTTGCTTTTGTTGAAGACTATGGCCTATCTGTACTTAGAAATATCTGTACTTTTATATAAAAATTTTTTTAGAAACTTGCAAGTACATAACTAATATCCTATTAAAACCAGTCATTAAATATATAGTCATCTATATAAGGATGTCAAGTTAAATTGGTGTGTGATTATTTTTAATAACATGCATTGTGGAAAGGAAACATTAATTACATTTACTGTTATTTATGATTAGTTAGTGAAGTCGTAGTATATGAAAGATGAATACTTCCCGGACTTAATATGTAATTTTATAATCCCAATAATAATAATAATAATAATAAACATTTATTTCAGACGTTTGTCCATAGGTACAATACAACACGATTACATAGCACATATAAATATAGACAATACACAACATACTCACAGAACATGAACGCAAGAAAAAACTGTCCACTGCTGCTCAACGTGATGTGTTCAATCATATCCAGTTACGCAGCAGTGGAGAGTCCCACCTATCAACGAACACACTTAAACCACCAATGATGCATACATATGACATAGTCTTCAGGACAAAATTGAAAAAAAAATTGTAGAAATTTTCGCTTTCAATGATATTTTCAAAGATTATTTTTATGATATAAGTATGATTACGATTGATAACAAAATCTTCAGAATCGAACAGAACCTCTTTACTCAAAAGAACGTTTTTTAATTACACTAACAGAATAATAAGTTTATGTTTATAAAATAATTCGTACGATTTATATCTTAATGTTTAACACGCAATCGGATTACGTTTACTTGCACTCAAAACATTATTATTACAATCCAATCGATGAACATGATATTTTAATTAAAAATCTTTTATTATTCCAAGTATGTGTTACCAAATTAAAAGTTATCCGGTTTTAAATTGAACGTGTTGATAATTTCAATATAGTTCGCGCAACTATTTTTATTTAACTAAATTCATTTTTTCGTATGATTAGTCAGCGTGAGTACAAATTAACATTATGTAAGTCACTTTCACTGGCAACACCATTCTTCTGTGTGTTCATTCCAATTAGCATCAAAAAAGTAGCACTAGGTATTCTATTTTCAAACTGGGTTTGTTACGTCACACGTCTTCATAAAACTGACCACTATACGGCTCGCTGATTGGTCAGTTTCCTAGCCTCTCTTGTTTAGCTATCCACATGTAAATTTAATTTCACGGTTTCAGTACGTTACATATTAAATTTTATAACTTGCGTGCGTTGAAATCGGGGTCACAGCTTTACGGGAAAAACTATTGTATTGTTCTAAGAGTTAATTTGATATACTCTCGATCTTTAATTAGTGTAAAATTTCTCTTTTATTACCTTTGTAAAAATTTGTTCCGAAGTTCAAAGTTATTCATCGATTTTTCGAAGATCATCTAAATTAGGTTTAAATTTGTCAAAATATGTTTTCTGTAATACAAATATAACAACAATATATATATTTTTATTTATCTCACTTTATAGTTTCGATACCTATCACATCTTAAGCATAAATAAACACAAAGTTTAAACAATTAATGCCCGTTATCGTCGCACGCACGAAATACAATAAAAAAAAACAGTCGGCTATCACTATAATAGAAAGGGTTTTAAAAAAATTATACCCATTCACCGATACAAAGCTTTCGTACTAATGAACACGAACTTAACTCGTTCCAATCTATGACCGCTGTCTCGACAGTTGCACGTTATAATTTATCTTTTTGCCATCCGACTTGGCAAAACGGCACACTGGGCGTTGCGATCTCAGTTTGTAACAAAAGTACTAATACATCGCACAGTGTTTCGATATTTTTTGTGCTATGATGATTTGGATGATATAGGTGGGATAAAAACTGTGACTAATGCTACTGGATTAGCTAACGTTGTTCCTGTGCTTTCTGTAGTAATTTTTCATTTAAATGAAATAAAGGTGTCTGTGTGAATTTATTTTATTACTGACTATATTTTGTATCGATCATCACGACGCCGTTCTTCCTCCTAGCCTTTTTTCCCAATCATGTTGGGGTCGGCTTCCAGTATAACCAGATGCGGCTGAATATCAGTATTTTACACGGAGCGACTGCCATAAGACCTTCGTAACCCAATTTCAATTTCAATTTCAAAATCACCACGACGCCGTAAATATAAATAAAAACTTAATTTTTTTTCATACAAACTTTTATCTTAAGACCTGACGTTTGTCTTTTTTATAAAAAAAATCGTGAACATCAAATTAAATGTAAACTGTTGATTGAATACAATATATGTAGATATAAACAACATGCACTATAAAAACAATTTGGAAATTAATTTTGTTAGTAATGTTTCTAACCTTTAAACTATGAAGAGAACATTAATCTCATGTTATGACTAGATTGAGGTTAATTAAAATAATTTATACATACAGTGGGTATACAGGGTCACGCCTCAAACCTCGAACTCTTGACATTGAGTAGGAATTTGAAGAGTAAACCTTCTCTAATTAGGTATACGTACTATGTATTGTATATAATATTTTATAGATAAGTATATACTTATCTATAAAATTGGTATTTTTAATCATGATGTGGTACAACTCTATTTCTGACTGTGTAGGTTAGCTAGTGAAATTACTGAGGAAATCTCAACTTGGTGATCTTCTTTGCGATAAGTTTCTTAGTCTACCTACAATATAGTATATTCTACTCTACTCTAGGTACTCTTGGCAACGCACAATGATACCGCTGATGTTGCTGACTTCCCTAGGCTGCAGCTGCTGGGTACCATCACATCAGGCGGTCCGTTATCTTAACGCATTAAAAAAAAAATTTTTATACCTGGCCTTTGATAAATAGCAGGCAATAGAAAAACACACATTTCTCCGCGTTAAGGCTCACATGTTACCTTTCCATATGATAAAATGTTCCTGCCATTACTAACATTTCGTTTTCATCAGAAAAAGCGTGGCAATTGCAATTTATTAAACTAAAACCCTTTTAAAACTAAAAATAGCTATTCCAGCCAGGCCTACTGCCTTGCTAAGTACAAACTAGTTAAGGTACGTTTCACAATCGTTCCAGTTTCCGCTTTTATTATATAATTTCAATGAAAATGTGTTCCACGTCAATTCTCTACCTATTAATTAGAAAACGACCCATTGTTTTAGGCTCAAAGTAGAGGCCAGTTTACGGGCGTTTTATGATTTAACGCAGAATTATTTTACGATGCAATACGGGTTTTGCTTGCTATCGAGGCATATTACGTGAGACCATAATATAGTAATCTTGCTTTGGATCCCGGGTAAGATATACATATATGCGAGAAATATACAAACAACGGTACAAGTCCAGTTATTTCCCTCAACACTTATTGCATTTATCGGGAACACTTCCAATGGCCTACAACACTACAACTGGTAATTTATCAAACAGAGCCGGAAACCGAAGACTGGGTAATCTACAAACTAGAGTCAATAACCATACTTGGTAGTTACTCTGGGATACATAAGCACAC
The DNA here is from genome assembly GCA_946251955.1 of Acronicta psi. Lineage (NCBI taxonomy): Eukaryota > Metazoa > Arthropoda > Insecta > Lepidoptera > Noctuidae > Acronicta > Acronicta psi. Next base: position 7,283,571 of record OX276482.1, on the reverse strand, counting down.
AATACACACGACAGACGTCGCAAATCTAATTACTGATTTCACAAGATCTGTCTACAACTGTACGCTGTACAGTGTACAGTCAATCACAAAAGTTATGTACAAAGAACAATGTTGAAAACTTTAAAACAAAATATCGAGAAATACGAAAATAACGTCAAAACGTCAAAAAAACCTCAAAACGTCTAAAAATATCTTGTCTGCATAAAACTGGACTTATTATCTCGCAAAGCACAAAAGGCTAGATTCGGCAGGTAGTCTCTCTATACGACGCACGTAGACATCCGTTTAGACGAAATTTAGGGAAATTCCTTTATGATTGGAAACAACGTCATTAATATAAAAAGGAATCCGCAGAACACAGCTAGTATTCTAAAGGATAAGTGGTGTCTTGATTGTAAGTGACAGGTACCTACGAGTAGATAAGCTACTTCTAAAAGTAAATTTTGGCTTGCTACACTACGCGGGTGGTGGGCAATTGTATAACATTCGAAATTTAAAGAATTACAAACCAGCCAGCATTCCTCGCAACTTACTGATAGATAAAAAAAACCATACCGGTATTGGAACGTGACCGAAAATGCTGGTCATGGCATGAACTACAGCGGCGTCAGTACGCAGAAAAGCACTTGCCTTGACGAATTAGCTCAATTGTAAATTATGTTGCCGGTGGACGGTATCTTAATCGAAGACGTAACTAATTGTGAACGTCGAGATATAAAAAAGTCCTTCCGTCCCAACAGATAATTGGCCTCTTTGATTTGCAAAGATCGGCCCAAAATACCCTAAAACCAGAGCTAAAATGACTGCACTCGGAGAAAGTATGAACTGATTCGAATACCTTAATTTAATGAAAGAAAATTAATAACTTAAATTAACCGACTCTTGACCATTTAGCTGCTAAATAGTACCTAGCATTAAATCTTTTAAAAAAATTCACGACGATCAGTTTATTAAAATACTTCATTTAGAGATGGGCTATATAGTATATACCTATAGATGTGGAATATATTTCAGAATATTGGGCATAAATATGCCATAAATGCCCGAATATATTCCCAATTACAGGACACAAATAAATTTATGCCCAAAATGTCAGGCCTATTGCCCGTCTCTAACCTCATTCGATTATCTAGCTTTACATTATCTAACCCTCAAACGATTCACACTCGAAGGCGTGGCGTTCAACCCGTGCACTGCTTACGTCGAGTTACAAAGGCAATAAGTCGCGCCCCGGTGGTAACATCGTTGCGCCCGCGCCGCTCCGGGGGCTAATCAACCGTAGCGAACGCTTCCAAGCCTTTTGTTTTTGAAGCCGACGACTTGTGGTGCTCTCGTATTTTCTCTATCTAATTGTAACGAAATCGGTTGGTTGTTTACAAGTATTTGCCAGACGCAGATAAAAAAGACAGTGTAAACAAAAAAACTTCGATTATTAGTTGGGTAACCTGTAAACATTTACAGATGACATGGATATTGGAACTAAACACATTTTTCTGATGATAAAAAACAAATATTATTTAGTATCATGTTACGAAGTTAGTTCTAAGAGATTGTTGTATTCTTCAAAACACCCTGTATAAAATCCCGTAATATTCCAATCTGCCAAACCACTATTAATAACCAATTTTAAATAGGGCAATGTGATCTAATTGTTTCCATCGATTTTCAACCCGTGATTATTGCAACCGATTAATGTAATTTAAATTAACGGTACACGTATCATCAATTAAACATGACAAACTCTACGCATGTGATAACATGACATAATAGACCGGTATAATTATCGCAATATATCAACGATTGTGGTTCCGAATCTCTCAATAGCCATGTGATGTAAACGAAAATTAATAATAGATACATTAAGTTAAACGTTATCGCTTTGTTATGCAACATGATCGATGATGGCGACGCAACGTGCAACGCAGCGACCGATAGCATCTACGGCACTTACCTATGACACCCACTGAGATAGCAATCAGTGCGAGTACGATGAAACTTTCACGCACGCCTCCAGTTTGGGCAACGCTTTTTATATTTGCAAAGCATTTGAAACTTCGAATTTCGAATCCGAGACTTGAGACCCGACGATGTAACGGGTCCCTCCTTTATAATATCTTTACGAAACGAAAATGTAAATTATAAGGTTATTAGGATTTCAAATCATGCTTCGTCGGATCTCAATGTTCAAATTCGAAATTCAAAACTACAAATTTAATTTAGTGAAGGGACCATTAAATGATAAAGGACTATTATAATTATGATAGTTTTGATTTCTGACACTTACGCGAATACTAGACATTGAAATAAAAATGGTCACGGGTGACTCATGGACGCTGTAAAGGGTCCGAAACGTCGGGATTAAAATAATATCAATATAACGCGATAAAATCCGTAAAAAGTAGTTTTATTTCAATATGATAGTTTTGTTTTAGAATAAAGTCAAAATGACGGTTTAAAATTCATACAATGATGATACTACAAATAAGCTTGAAAGATACAAAAACTAATTAGCAGAAGAACATTGAGTGTGCAGTCTGCTATACCCCATAGATAACAGTAAACGAATGTACGCTGAAACCAAGACAAACAATTTTGGATGATACGAACGTGTTCTCTCAGCCTTACAAAAAAGTTGTTAATACGTGTGAACTGTGATTCGTTATGGGAAACGTGCCGCGGAAAGTAGAGGAATCAAGTTTTGGTACAACTATTATAAATCTCGACTCAGACTTGGTGGTGACCGCCTTTTTTACTTTTTTCGACTTCAAAACTATTTTAACGATATGTTAAGATGCAAAAATGCGAGCGAATTTTTAGGGGACAGGTTTATTTAAAAAGGAAATCGATGTTTCAGCTCGTGTTCTAAATCTTAATGAGGCACGTTTATAAGTCAGTTCAGTACATAGACTGTCTCCATGTATAAAATCTCTTGATCATTTCGAAAGCTACGTAGCCAAGACTACATAGCAAAATTATGACAGCCGAGTGAAATCAATAGACATCACTAATAACACTCCCGATTATCTTAATTCAGCTCCAACAAACAATTTCTCGAGTTAAATCGAAAGTTACGCACTTCGCCTATGTACAATATCGAGATAACAAGGAGCTCTAAATCTTGCTAGGGATTTAATTGACACATTCGCTAAGCCCAAACGTCATTATGAATGAATGGCAGCTCCTTATCTCAGGGGTAACTACTAGCTTCGTAACGAGGGACAGCATTATGAATATCGATAATGCGTTATTCTCATACGTAATCGTCGAAGTCGGCGGCAGTATCATCGATAAGCGTCGGCTTGGGGGCATCGCATCCCCATGCATCAGCGAGATACGATCAAACCCTATGTCGCTTGCAACTAAACTGTGCAATTACGTGATGATATACTTTAGTAATAATATCACAGCAATATTCGCAACTGACGTAATCAGTAAAAAAAATATAATTTAATTTTATATTCAAAATAAAATTCATGTTCCGGTTCTTAATTTAAAACGGATTTCTTTTTAAAAATTACATTCTATGAATTTAGCAGAAAGTTGTTCGTGCCAGATGTACGTATTGCAATTTCAGGGAAATTGAGGTAGAATTTACAAAAGAAAACAAAAAAGTCGCTGCCACGATTTTCCTACCATCGATATTTATTATACAACCAGCATTTTTTTTTACTTTTTTTTATTTGCAGACTCATATTGACATGGAGGCCGAACGTTATTTATTGTGATACAGATTGTATTTCTTTATTAGACACGTACGAACGAAATGACTACAGTAATGGATCTCGTCTCGCTAAAAGAAACTTTTTTATTGATTGCCTACTTTGTATAATATGTAGAAATTGCGAAATTGTTTATACAATGTTCGAGAACTGACGAAAAAAACATTCAAAGAAGTTAAAAATATTCTGTTCTGTGTAAAATTCTATGCGTTTCTGTTGAAGATGTAAACTGTCTCTAAAAACCAAAGAAAGACCGCTGGATTTCAACTGCGTATCTTTATAAATATAAATACAATAAATAGCCTCTGTGTTGGCTAATTCTGGTTCGGTACACCAGACGCTATGACCGCTAAGCCACCGTGAGCCCTGCTCGCCAACCCGAAATCTTCCTTCACATTCTTAACTTACGTCTTAAGGTGACGTAGCGACATCTATTGTGAAGGCTTCGCGGAAGACGCAGTTTCGAATCCTGCACGCCAGGCAATTTTTTCCTTCATTAAAATAACTGCTAATGTAAGCACGAAAAATGCTTAAAAAACCCCCGACACGAAAAGTAATTTGCTATTTTGTGGTGGCGGCCATCTTGGATTTGAAATTTATCATAGTGCATAGTATTCTACTAGTCAAGCCCTTTCATTTTAAAACCCATATTGAGGGAGTTGTGAAAAAATATGTAATTCGATATTTTGTGGCGGCGGCCATCTTGGACCGATTTTTATCAAACATAGCTAAGAACGCTCCCGACTAATACACCTTTCAAATAAAAAAATCAAAATTAAAATCGGTTCATCCGTTCGGGAGCTACGATGCCACAGACAGACACACACACACACACACACACACACACACACACACACACACACACACACACACACACACACACACACACACACACACACACACACACACACACACACACACACACACACACACACACACACACACACACACACACACACACACACACACACACACACACACACACACACACACACACACACACACACACACACACACACACACACACACACACACACACACACACACACACACACACACACACACACACACACACACACACACACACACACACACACACACACACACACACACACACACACACACACACACACACACACACACACACACACACACACACACACACACACACACACACACACACACACACACACACACACACACACACACACACACACACACACACACACACACACACACACACACACACACACACACACACACACACACACACACACACACACACACACACACACACACACACACACACACACACACACACACACACACACACACACACACACACACACACACACACACACACACACACACACACACACACACACACACACACACACACACACACACACACACACACACACACACACACACACACACACACACACACACACACACACACACACACACACACACACACACACACACACACACACACACACACACACACACACACACACACACACACACACACACACACACACACACACACACACACACACACACACACACACACACACACACACACACACACACACACACACACACACACACACACACACACACACACACACACACACACACACACACACACACACACACACACACACACACACACACACACACACACGTCAAACTTATAACACCCCGTCGTTTTTGCGTCGGGGGTTAAAAATACAAAAAGATAGAAATAGAAGTTATTTAACCGTTGTAGTAGGATTCTCAGTAGTAGCTTGGAGTACACTACATGAGACCTAAAACATACCACAGTGTATAAGAACATAACATCGAACTGTGAACATTAGTACTTTTGCTTAACCCTTCACTACTGTGGTACACTAAACAACTTCACTGAACACACAAAGGCTCACACAAGCACTTTCACCATTTTATCACTTCTTCAAAGCCTGACATTGCCATCAAAACATTACGACTCAATGCAGTAATCGTAACTAAAAATGTATCTAACTTGTTTACATAACTTCAGAACGTCTCGCCTTTCTTCGTTCGTTGACCGAAGTCCATTCAAGGCCAAGTGATGGCCAATTACGTATTTTAACGTTTTAATACATTTTTGACATGTGCTTAAAGTAAGAACAGAAGAATCTTATGTAATAACGTGGTTATTTTATATGTATATTGATACTTAACTACAGACGAAGGTTGGGATCCCATTATTTCGAATACATAGTAATAAAAGCTATTTTCATTATTCACATAGCAGTATGTGCCATTTAGACTTTGAACATACCTTTATTCTACGTAATAGTCACCATAGGTTATGAGTATATTTTTTTGGGAAAAAAAACGAGTATAACCGATTAATAATCTTGCTGTACCTAAGTCTTTACCAAAAACAATGGGTACCTATTATAAACAGACGGCCATGGAGGTTACATCTCAACAAAAAAAAGCTCTTTCCGCTTTTAAAATTCCACAATCTGTTAAAGTATATTCAAGCCACGTTTCTTAGAAGATATTAATCAAAAATAAATCATTAGTATGCGTAACCCGTGCCACATAAACTATAGTTATGTCTATTCTAATTTGAATTAATCATAACTAACAAATGGAAATCACGTTGAATAACTTTACAGTTCAGTTAAAATGTTTTATTCATATAATATTTAATTATATTTTTGACTGCCGGCTAAACCTTTCATTTAATGTTAGACTCTATTATAATATAATCTTTGGCTGCAACGATTTCAATTTCGCGAATTAATTGCACATAGATGGATATACTATGATAAAAGTGTTATATAATACACCAATGTAATATGTATTAGCTACAGAACTGCTATCGTAATTATAATAATGTGATATAATTTTTAATAAAATTGCAGTAAACGAAAAGTAAAAATATATTAAGCATCATTACATTACACGTCTGATTGAATTGGGGAACATTTACATAAATAATTTATGTAAAACAACAAAGACTTGCCCTTAAATACATAATTAATTAGTTGTACATAACCAAATTAAGTTACCCAATCAAAATATCAACCACATTCTTATTTTAACATCACACGGTTGAAAGTTTGACAACAATGCTTATTGTTAAAAGCGTCGGCGTTTTCAACGTAACATACATAAATTTCAACGGCACATGTGGGTATACCAAAACATTTCCATACAAATCATTCCACACTTAAAAACAATACATATTTAAAATTCGAACAATGGTAATATTCAAAATGTGTGTTGAAAGTTTGAACTCGACCGAACGCAATCGATCATTGAGTTATCAAGACGAATAAAAAGCAAATAAAGTTTATTGAGTAACTTTCTTCTATCTGTTGGAAGCCGGTGCAAGCCGTGCGTTCGTTTTTGCCGGTGCTTACGTAAGCCGCCCGTCAAGCTGCGTCATGCCGCGTCAACGGTCATTATCACATCGTCGGCGAGATGTTAAACAGACTGTTACATACGATTGGCTTTCCTTTTACGTTTTTGAAGAAAATTTGAAACATGTGCGATGAGACTATGATAAGGTTGTGTGTATTTAAACAACAATGTTAAGCTAAGGACACTTGGCAGGACCTGGGAGAACTTAGCACAGCAGTGGTACAGATGGCTAAAGAAAGAAAATATTGATTAGTACTGAACAGACAGACTCGTTACCTACCTACGCTAGAAGTCCTAGGTTAGATTCCCGGGTCGAGCAGTATTGTTGGATTTTTCTGTGAAATGCCCGGTAGCAGCTCGGAGTCAGGACTTGTGTCCGGTCGATGGCATTAGGCTATATACATGCGACCTAAATATACCTACCAGCTGTGGGTGTACTTGGTACACCTCTGCCTAGCCCTTCGAGGAATACAGGCGTGATGGTATGTGTCCATTCTGTTCTAGAGAAGAGAGAGATTAAACAGAGAGCTCCAGCGTCTCTCTGTTTAATTCAAATTCCAAGAAATCTTATTTTAGCGGAATTGCATTAGAAAACTTCCTTCAAATATTGCTTTAATATTCTGAAGATTTCATAATGAGAACTGGTATTTGGCTGTTCCTTGATAAAAAGTTATTTATTCAACGTAAAATTAATGGCAAAGAGATTCTTTGCTTGTTTTTAATGTTATTTTAGATAATAGTACATAATTAAAAGTTCCTGAATAATCTAGTCCATTGCTTAACCTTTCGGTAAATGCACTTGACTTATGCCTAACCCTCCGTGGAAGCACAATGGTATGTTGTTTTAATATTTATAATCAACTAGCTTCCCGCCAGCGGCTTCGCCCACGTAGTTTGGGTATTCTTACAACTTTCATCCCCTATTTCAACCCCTTATAGCCCTTTTTTCGCATTAAAAAGTAGCCTATGTCCTTTCTCAGGCTCTAGACTATCTGTGTACTAAATTTCATTTAAATCGGTTCAGTGGTTTTGGTTTGAAAGCGAGACAGACAGACAGAGTTATTTTCGCATTTATAATTAAGGATAAGGATTATCATCATCATTAACATCAAGTACCAAAGTGGTACTAATTTCACCGTAGCAACTTCACGATGCTTTATCAGAACGGCAGTCTGAAATTACTTACTGCTTATTCAACATGCTCAATCGAACAGCTTTCAAGAAACATGAATATAGTAGCCCTCAGTTTTACTTTTACGAGTTTTCGCTATTCGTAAACAGAAAGTTGTGAAACTGCAGTCTATTCTGTCTGCAGATTTCTTCAGTTGTTACGCACACCATAGAATAACATAATATTATGATAATACTGATGAGTCATTGTTGTATGATAAGACGTAAAACTTGTATCAAAACAACATAAACACTGTATTATGCAATATTCACATTTTATCAACGTATATATGGAAAAATACAAACGCATTGACAACCTCCTCTTTTTTACAAATCGGGATATAATTTGAGTAATTCTTTACTCCAAGATTTTTATTTCTATAATTTTCTGTCGATCTCGATAATCTCGCTGCATCATTTTTTCGTAATAAATCACATATTTTGAATTTGATCTTAAAAAGTTGACAGAAACCAGATTATTTGAAATAGCCAAAAATGTTGGCTTCCTAAAGACGATATAAGACATAAGACGATAAAAGATATAAGACAAAAAACGCCCTTACTTTTCAACTTCCTAATGTGTAAATTGGGAAGAACAAACTGAAACGCAAGGCCTCCAATAAATTAAGCAAATTAGGTTATAAACTGGTAACTCAGACACTGTGGGAATAATTTGTAAGTAACTTAGTCTAGCTTCCGACATTTGACCGAAAACATCGCGGTGCTTCTCTTCGTAAAACTGCCCTCTAGCAAATCAGCACAAAGGAGATACGGTTAAGGCACAGCCTACTCCAGTAAGCAAGAAAACTACGAAATAATGGGTGGTAACGTTGTCATACTAAATATTATTAATAATAATAAATCCTTTATTTGCTTAAAAAATGGTATAAAATGGTGTTATATATAAATTAAAAATGGCTCATACATGTTTGGCTAGGATAATCCATAGCATGCAAAAGTTTAAAATTAAATGTCTACATCAAGTTTATAAATTCTCTTAAACTATAGAAATTACATTAATTTACCCATTTGTACAATTTAATCTTAAATAATCTTGTATTTAATATTTTTAAATAATTTCGTATCTTATTATAAATACGCACACACATTACTAGGCAGCTTTTCTTGTATTTTGTTGATCTCGGCAAGTCATTTAACACTAGTCTATTAGGGTCTCGTCTATTCCGGGTTCGATTTATTTCGTCTACTGTGTTAAATAATTGTTTATTCTTACAAACAAACATACATATTTCGTAAATATAAAGAGGCGGTAATAAACCAAGCTTTTTAAATATTGGTTGACAAGAGTCATCAGTTTGAAGTCCACATATAGATCTTATGCACTTTTTTTGGGCGATAAAACACGGCACTAGCAGGTACAAATCATTCAATCTATTACTGCATATTGACTTCCCGCATATCGGTGCCAATCGGTGGGTCTATCAGAAGTTTACCTGTGGAAAATTATCACTAGAGCTATACAGGTTTTGCATACGGAATATTTGACAGACACATCTATAGCAAAACCAAATCCACAGATTTGTTAAAACCTTTTTTGGAAAATATTCAATAGAAATATATTGGAAAACTCTATAGATAATTTTCAAGATTCAACTTCAAGTAGGTAACAGATGCAGTTAGGTTTTGTTAAACTATTTTCTTTAGCAACAGTAGTTGTCGTTATGGTTTTTAAGTATTCAGGTTAGACCAACTGTTTCTACTAATCTCATTCACGAGTCATACAGAGTCACGCTCTTATTTTCCCCATAATATACTTAGATACGGAATATGTATATTATAAATCATCTGATAAAGTCTATCTTACTAAGGGCCTGTTTCACCACCTCTAGATAGCCCGTATGGAACACATGTATGAAGTTATCTGCCATGTATTAATTTAACACTATCCTCAAAACTAAATTATTATTGTAACCATTTATATATTTTTTTAAAGAGTGACTATGGAGTTTCTTGCCTGCTCTTCTCCATAAGTCCAACTTTTTGGAACCGTGCAACTATGTAGTTTGACTTTTCGAAAGTACCTATTTATATGGTCTAATTGAAATAAAATATTTGAATTTGAATTTGACGGGAACTGAACTGAAAGTCCTGAAACAGGCCCTAAATGTTATAATAATACTAGACTACATTTATAAACGGTGTCATCCGCGAAGGCCTCGTTTTCCCAATCCTGTGTGAATTTCCTGAAAGCCCGTCTTGGTGTGCTCTTATCTTTATCTTAGGAACTGCCATTATTCCATGAAAAACCCAATGGTTTAAGATATCTGTCACACAGTCCTAGAGTTTTAGAAGATTTTGTTGAAATTCGTTTGTTCTGGGCATAAAAATATTTTATAAAATTTTCTATCATAATTCAATTCATTCATCAAAACGTTTACTCAGCCATTTATTTATATTCCTTTCCAAATTATGTGTCATAAAATTTTATCGCTAATAGTGTTGTGCGCTTTCTGTATACGATACGATAGATTCGTTCCTAATAATTATTGTGTCTTGTGAAAGTTGTTTTCTTGATCTTTGGTGTATATCAATACTAAACTTTACCAACTATGTCATTGGGATGGAACATTTTTAAACCGTTTTATGCACTTAGGAGTTTTTTTTTTAATTAGTGATCTTATTCACCTTATGTTTCGGTGTTATAATAATACAGGGTGTTTGGTAGAACGTTGAACATACGAAAATGGTGGTTAGTTGGGGTCATCTGCTACCCACTTGGCCCAAATTATTTGACCTTGGCCGCACCGTTTTCATTTTTACTTTTTTTAATTTCACAGAAAATTACCAGTTTTTTTTACTTAAAATTCGAATATAATAAGACATTAATACAAAACAACATCCTGCCTGTTTTACCCATCACAAGTAAAGATATTCGAATTTAAATTGATAAAAAACTGATAATTTTCTGTGAAATTAAAAAAAAGTAAAAAAAAAACAGTGCGGCCAAGGTTAAATAATTTGGGCCCAGTGGGTAGCAGATGACCCCAACTAACCACCATTTTCGTATGTTCAACGTTCTACCAAACACCCTGTATATGTAGTTCCAGATTTTAGACAGTGTATTGGTTCAATTAGGCGGTGATCAGCTCATAAAATATACCACAGCAGAGGCACAATCGTCTTCAATGAGGCGACAACCACAGAGGCTTCAAAACACTTAAATGGAACAGTAACTTAGCCCTTAATCCCCGTATGACAGTACCTATAAGAGATAGCCCTTAAGGACGTCGCTCCCCTCCCCGCTCGTCCTCACCCCCGCACCCCTCGCCCGCCGGTCCGACGAGATCCAAGAAGCAAGAATGCTGGTCCATGCAAGTGGTTCGCTTTCGAAATAACTCGCCACTCGCTAACATTTCTTTCGTGTTGGATGTTAAGTCGCGTAATTTGTAAGCACTATTATATAGATATTGTTCATTGAGGTTTTAATTAGGTGCACATTGCAGTATTATTATGTGTGCTAATGTTAGATAACACCTAATTAATTAGTGTTTCAGTTTACGAAAATTAATTAAATATTAGGTGATGCTGAATGCATTCTTTTTTTAATAATTACAACGGCTTCACTATGGCCATATATAAACTCAAATGCAAAAAAAAAATGATGAATCTATCCTGTACAAATTTTATATAAATCATTTTCAAATTGAATACTTCAGTGTATTGTATTCTAAATTTTACACTTTTAATAAACTTAAGTGTATTTTCTTTTTATTCGTTCGTTTAATATGAAACGTGTTGATTCATTTTTGCCAATCGGAATGCAATGTACAATAAAGTTTTTCTATTGTTTCCTATTAAACAAAACTTTTTGCATCGAAGGCCGATTCGCATTCCAATAAAACTGATAATAGATTTCTAAACAGTGTGAAGTAATTTTAGATTGAAATTAAATAACTTGTATGTACCTACTCTATAATGTGTATAGCAGCTAGGTATATTAAATTATATTTCTTTCGAAATTGGTTAACTATATATCTAGAAAAATCTTTGAACATTCATAAATATCTTATTCAAACTATCTAAATAGCCAAGTGGCCAAAGCACGACTGCTATGCTTGAGGTCCCTAGTTCGATTCCCAGATCAAGCAAAGAATATATAATATTACTTAGTGTTCTCAGTGTTCAGTCTTGTCTGATTAATGACTATAGGCCCGCCCCCTCATAGGACCTAAAGTACCTATACATACAGGAATACTTTTTATTCAGTGCGCAAACTTCGTCAATTGAAACTTAAACGACTTTTATTAAACACCAATTTGTTATTTTGATATGTCTTAGTACAAATTGTCAAAGTTATCGTTAACGAAAGATGTTTACATTGAAACTGATTTTATGTTTACTCGCTAGCGCACGGCAAAGCGCGCGCGCCTTAGTACCTACCTACATCAGCTGTGTGCTCGTTCGATCCGCCCGCATAGGTATGGCGCGCGGCGACTATCTGAATAGATAAGTGTCCATATTTTGCTGATTCAAGCCGGATAAAAATTTAAAAAAAGGTTTTAAATAATAATGGGAATGTGTTCTATTACTGATACTGAACTACCAAAATTTTTTTGCGCACTGCTTAAAAAGTATTCCTGTATATATTATACCGGCTAACTGTGGGTGTGCTACAGCAGCCTGCCTAACCCTTCAGGAAATACAGGCGTGATGGTATGTTATTATGTTAAGTTAATAATTGTCCTGTATTAAGAAATCCTATTATTATAATCGCACAGCAGCCTAAGGTCCATTTCCCAATAAAACATGAGCAATAGTGCCCCAATATTGCAATCAGCCCTTGTGTAGCTCTCTCTACTAGAATATATACGTAATATATTCATCTGGATGAAGGTCGGGATTGTATCCATTAAGAGGAATATTCCTTTAAACTATCGGCGCGGTGAATCCTCCATAAACCTCTAAGTGGTTTTGAGGGTCGGCAAGGCGCCATTGATACCCTGGTGTTGCAAGCGTCCATAGGCTACGGTAACCGCTTACCATGGGGCGGGCCGTATACTTGTTTGCCAGTTTGTCACCTTAGTGGTATAAAAAAATGTATTCAGAGTAATTATCTTATTTGTTAAACCCGGAATAAAGTCTATGAAACACTTCGACATAACTTTATTTAACCTTTTAAAAGTTCAAATCATCGTACCAAATTGACACAAAGCTTAGTTGTGTCATCCAATCAACTTCGACCATTTCATAACTTAAGTCAAATATCTAGTTATTATAACAACCGGGTTCGTTGCATTATTTGTTTATAAACTTAAACGTTAGTATTATTAAAATTATATAACAAACTAGTGATCAGTGATATAACAGTCATTAAAATTATGTGTAACTGTTATTTAACCTTGATAATAACGTGGCTCAAACTAACTGTTTATGACACTTATTAATAAATTTCAAATGAAATAAGTATACCAATTTCCTAAAACAATTTGTTTAAGATGACGTCATTAGTGTGACTACTCATTCATTTTAAAATAATAAGTGAATGTATATTATTATAATTTAATATTCTCTGCTATTCTATAATAACATCCCAGACGGACATCCTTTACAACTTCCTAGAAACCTGAAAGATAATTTACAAAACAGGATAGCCAGCCATCCGGTTATCTACCTGATGTATTAAGAATACATCCACGCAAATTATACTTATTAAGTGCCTCCCATCACGCAACAGCTAATGTAAATATTGTAGGCCTACTGAAGGATTACCTACAGCAGCGTATTAATGATCGTAAATACTATATTTATACACAAAATCGCGCATAAAGCACCCTGAAGTACAGTTAAAATGTCACTCACCTTTTCAAACTATTTTCGACAGCACTAAAAGTATATTTACAAAAATGTCACTTTTGTAAAAAATCCAAAAAGACACAACACTATTCACATATTAAAATTCCAGTTCCACTGCAGAATAAAATATATTATTCTTCGAACAAAAGAAACTTCAATACGGTTGAAAATAGCAGTTTTCGTGGCATTCGGAGTGCAAAAGAGTTCAACGAGTAAACGAGCTCTCTCTTAGCAGGCTCGCCGTATACTGAACCCGTTCGCGAGGCCGTACACTATCTCCTCGTACAACTTAAAGTACCTGATAACGCATACCTAACAACCATCTTGATACTTCGCCTTTTTACTTCTAAAAATAGTAGCTTTTCAATTCAGCCGCGCTCATATATGAATTGAGATTTTTTTTTTCAGCGTGACCAAACAGTATTTACGTGGCACTAGTGCGGTTGCCGCCTCCGATTGATACAATCATGGGCGAAATGTAAATGGTTCTTAATAAACGACGCACCGCAAGTGCACTAAGTTAACCTTTTTATCGGGAGCTTTAAGCTCGGCGGTGAGTTAAATAAAGTGGTTTCTAAATATAAACGGCGTATCTGGACGCGCCATTGGCAGGTGCGAGCCTACGCGTCGCGCTTTTTTTGCCACCATCTCTATTTTTTATTACATTTTCTATTTTTTTAAAGGGACAATTTTATAATTAAAGCTCGTGCGTTTATCGTGGGCCGAGAGAAGTTTTACCGAGAAACTGTGGTCGATGATATCTATATCTTATCCCACCGACTTAGTACTACAAAATGGTAATTAATTTTATTTATTAACAATGTCTACAAGATTTTATTTTATTTTTGCTTATAATTAATATGATGTCTAAATACGCCTGTACAGATAATGTCGCGTTGCGTTTGTAAATGAAGATAAAATCGGGAATTTAAAAATAAAAAATTACATTCATAAATAAAATTAATTGTTTTCAACATTCATCATCATTATAACTTGTTAAATGTTATGTCATTTGTTATCATAACTTTTTAATCTTGGCACACATGTTCGCAACTTTTCACAGGCAATCAAGTGAATAAATCTTATGAAAAGGCTCACATTTTTAATTACATGTAAGTACTTACATACATAACAATCAAATGAAATTACTCGACGGGCAGAGAAATGATAGGTTCATAACAATTAAATAAAAGTAGTTGTAGTCAACAGAAGGCGCGGGAGGGGCGCGGGGCGGCGGGGGTGATAATTAAAAAGAGCGTAATGCGTATGGTCCCACGGCCCGTTACCGTTATCGCGAACATAGCCAATGAAACTGAGGAAGTATGGTACTTATGTGGTACAAGTGAAGAGATCAAGCGTTTTTTCTATAAGTTTGTGATCTGCACACACGCCGTCATTTAAAACTACGGTTTTCCACTTGAACTGTCCGTGTTCCGTCGTCACAGTGATTTTTGTAGTACGTGTTTTCGTATGCACTTTCTGACCACCAGTTTATTCATAAAATATAGGTATTGGGTTGCGGAGGTCTTGAATGCCATCAGATCTCCGCAGTATTAAATACATGTCCAGCCGCATCTGATCAGACTGGAAGCATACCCCAACAAAGTTGAAAAGTAGAGTTGGACAATACTTAGCTTAGTATAGGTTTGCAAGATTAAAAGAATTCAACGCCATTTGTAAAAAATCTACAATAAAAATAGTTCTCTTTGTGTATGTTCTCTCGGCCCTCCTTATGTTTTACGACACAATCTCATGTTGTCGTGTCGTGGCGTGTGCTTAAAGTTTAACTAATTTTAACTCTATCTAATCTAAGATATTCCGTTGTGTCATCAACCTTTTAATTAAGGTCCATCTCGCTCATAGTTTTATTATGAAGCAGTTTTAACGGCACCTCAGTGTTGTTTGTGTGTTTTATTATTTATTTATTCATCAAAAATACAATCTGTGCCAAAAAACTTGATTTTAACAAACAAACCATGAAATTTATTAAATTCTTTAACCTTATATGGTTTAAGTACATTATGATTACGGTATCATAGTCCCATTTTGGTATTATATTGGGGTTTTGTATATCTAGTAAATAGTGTGTAAGTACGTCTATAGAGTTACTGGCGGACTTTTCCATAAAAGATCCATTGTTGGAACCGTGCAACTACATATATAGTTTTTAATTTTCATGTGGTCTAATTAAAATCCTTTTTCTTTGACTAAGATTTCTAGAAAGGGAATTTGAATACTTAATTGAATCCAACTTTTTTCTAACTTGCTATATATTTTAGAGGCTGTTATAATCTTCTCCTTAGTATTAACAGTAACACATTTTGAGTAGATATCGTCATACAAACCAAGATTTTAATGCAACTATTAAGACGTTTATGTCTATAAAATACACTAGCTTCCCGCCAGCGGCTTCGCCGGCGTGGTCTTGGTAACGTTTCCCCCCGTTTTTGCTACATTTTTCATTGCTACTCCGCTCCTATTAGTCACAGCATGATAGTATATAGCCTATAGCCTTCCCCGATAAATGGGCTATCTAACACTGAAATATTTTTTCAAATCGGTCCATTAGTTTCGCAGCCTATTCAATACAAACAAACAATCAAATCTTTCCTCTTTATGATATTAGTATAGATGAATCAATTTGACCCTAATGCGTAATGGAAGAATAAAGCGTCATCTGGCTCAGAAATTTTCACTCACAGCTACTTGATGTGCTAATAACACATATCATCATATCATAATTTTGACATTTCCACAATGGGTTCAGTGGAGGGTTTACAAAGAATAAGAATAAGCGGCTAAGTAAAACGATATCAATAGAAAGCCGTGACAGTTTCCACGACACGCATCGGGGTCGCCCATTGTGCAGCGGTTATTGTCTACGTTTCTGTTTAATTGTACCAATGGGTAGTACAAAATGTATCAACCTTTTTTGGAAAATTCTTAGCCTTTGAGATAAGGCAAAGTGAGCTGGAGACTTGATTAACGTTAGTGTCACAAGCACAACCAAAGATTTTCTAGGGTTGGCCCGTAAAAAAATTACAGCTAGATATTATAAAGACTAGATTTATAAGGTCGATGCTACACTACTGAAATTATAGTTATTGATACATTTCTATCTATAGCATACATAAAAAAGGAAAGGAAAAAGGATTTTTAAAGGATACTTAGTAAGTACATGTTGAAATTATGATGACGTATGAACTATTAAACAAGTCTTTCTTTGGAACACATCATTTTACCGCATAATATTAAAGTATTTATAACCGGAATCATATAAAATGCTTTCACGTAGTTCCCACTAATAAAACTCTGCATTCTATTATGAGAAGACACCGTTTGAATAATAATTTGATTCAATAAAATGTTACTACGTATGTCTTCGGAGCGTTCCCAACATAATTCAGGTATTAGTCATTGACTGACACAGATCAATTGCTAGTCGGTAAACATTTGAGCTAACGATCGGTATCTCAAACTATCGATCGACAAACGATTTATAGTCCGTTCTGTTCGTAAATTATGTTCCTATCTTAGGTAGGTGTTGACACAGGGTGGCTTGTTAGAAAGAAAATGTTTTTAGATGCAATACAGGCTGAAAACAGTAAATGAAACCATATAAATATTAGATACTTTTTTAAGGAAACTGCCTAGTTTATTCTTCTGTCATGAAAAGTGAAAGTCTTGGAAAATGTACATTTCAGGCATTTTCATTACGAACCCACTACTGGTCATGGATCTCCTCTCAGAATGAAAGAAAGTTATATATAATTTTGGATTACATTAGCATTACCTAATCCTGTAACGTCGGTGACAAAACCTGAAAACCCGTAAGGCATAAATTAATAAATAAAACAGATAAACGATTTCCTAAATAATGAGACATAAAAGAATATTATCAATTAATGTTCTGCTGGTAAATGACCTTTTTAGAATAAATTACCCGTTTAAAAAGGTCACATAAATACTTGTTCGAAAACGCGCGATCTATAGCTCTAACACCGATCGTGTAGCCACTGCGCTATTCGTATCGTCGAAATTCACACGTAAAACGTTTACCGTCGAACAGAATGGAACATCTTCCTACCATTACATGTGAAACGGCCTGCTAAACTTCAACCAAACATGCAATAACAACTAACAAGCATAGACCAGAAGGGCGGCACCTGGGTATCGTTACTGAGAAACTATAGTAGGGACGGTGAAATACGTTTGCGGTTTACCAATTTCACCCTTATGCTATTAGCAAATAAGGGTGAAAACCAGTCGATTGTTAACATTGTCGATTGTACCTACTTATATCGCTTATTTGAAGAAATTGCCGTGTGTTATGGATGTAAAAGTTAACACTCGTTTATACTTAGTTGTTTGCTGATGTTAGCAGATATTGGCGTTTGTACCGGTTGGTAAAGTTTATTTCCTTGTGTGAACTTCAAAGCTAAAGCTTTTTTCGCACTGCTTTTCACCGTTTTGTGTAGTGCATCTTAAACTATGTACCTTCATTCTAGACTACACGAGGCAACCCTGATACTGAATTGATTAAAGAAGTTTTGAGCAAAATGTGAAGCTCAGAATGCTTCTAAGCTTTCGTTTTCATGTGGTATGGACGTGACGTATGTACGGTACGGTACCTAACCTAAATGATATGATTTCTTAGATAATTATACAGTACCTAACCTTAACCTTTGTTTAAAGTTCTATCATAAAATATCTTTTTGATTTGACGACGTTTCTGGTCTTGTGTTCGTGGGGATCGTTTCTTAGATCGGTTCCTTCCGATAGTTATTTACGAAAAGAAGTATCTAAGTATTATATCCATTATCTAGTAGGTACCCATAGTATAGCTCTGCTTAGTTTGGGACTAGATCATCATAACATCATATCAGCCAAAAGGTCTACTGCTGAACAAAGGCCACCCCTATAGACTTCCAGAAGGGCCGGTTATATGCCGCCTGCATCCAAAGACTCCTAGCAACCTTTATCAGGTCATCCGTCCATCTCGTTAGAGGCCGTCCTACGCTGCGCTTTCCTTTGGATGGTGCTGTGTAAATGTCCCAGAATATTTATTATTTATTGTTCCCTTTCAAAAACTGTTTTCTAAGCGGAGGCAGCCCTGACAACTCGGAAACGCCAGCAATGCCGCGCCGCACAAAGGAGCGCGATTTAACGCACAAAGTATTGTACATCCTCACGGAATATATTGCCGCAGCACGCTTACGAATAGGCGTGGTAGCTAGTTCTCGATGCACAGGAACGCACTTGAAATAGAATTCCATTGTGAAAATTAGGATAGTTTAGATATTAATGGCATTAAGACCGCCTTTGTACCAACAGTGCATAATCGCTAAATGTGTTGCTAAGCGCAAAACTCGAGAACGGGTGAACCGATTCTACTGATTTCGTTTTTGTTGTTTGATGAAGTCTGAAGAAGGTTTTAATGGAGAGAAAAAACAAAAAAATACGATGAAAAAGTATTAGAGAATGTAACTGTGCAAAGCCGGGGTTGGTCGCTAGTAAAAAATAAAATAAATAATAATAATTATGATGTTGAAAATTAGGCTAGTTAGACACGCGAGTGTATTTTGACTTGTTTGTACTGAAATAAACAAAATACCATCAACCCCTGTATTCCCTGTATTAAAGATTAGGCATTGGTGGACTAATGTATCTCAGTTCACCGGTATGTTAAGTCCCTTGTAACAGGGGGCGAGCCTTTATTCATTAACTGGGCACAAATCCAAACTAATGCTATTGAGAATTTCACACTTTGCTTGACCTGGGAATCGAACCTAGGACCCATAGCATAGCAGTCACGCTAAGGACCACTAGGTAAATAAGGCAGTTCGATAAACAATAGTAATAAATATCAGTAAAGGGTCGTAATAAGAGCCGATATATACCTACATTACCTACCTAATCTTCAACTTATTATTTTGGGGACATTTTTACACTGCACCATCTAGTCCTATGGGTACTAGACAATGGATATAATACTTATATACTTTTTTTTTGTTGTAAATACATACTTATTATACATAGGAAACACCCAAACACAAAACTATTTTTTATTGATATCTCTATGGGCTTGTTAAACAGCTTACTGATAAGTTCCCGTTAAATTACTTGGCAGATAATTTCATACAAATTCTGTTCTATTTTTTAATTTATCCGGCGGTTATCGGCTATCCAGAGGTGGTGAAACAGGCCTTAAATATCTTTAATAATGAAGTAGAGACAGGTAAAAAATGTATAAGTACTTACCTGCAGACAATAACAATTTTATCATGTAACCAATTACGAGTACCTTTTAATAAACGTAGAGCTTCTTCACAACATTGTAAACACAGTTTTTATACGCATTCTTATTTTAAATTTTTAAATATCACAGAATCTCGAGATTCTAGAACATAAAAACACCGGTGACATTAACGCCTGGACCGGACTTAAGAGTTCCAACCTTCAAATGACAATTCTAAAATGGCGACTGTTATGAGGTAATGGGATCCATTATATGTATTAATTTGCATTTATTAAAGTATCGTAGATAAAAGGTGATTCCGTATGTGCAGCAAAAAATAATTTTAATATGAGTTCTGTTTGCATTCAAATTCAAATCTTTATTCAAATAATTTTACAATAAACGTAAATGATTTAAGTAATAAATTTTATAGCGTGTTTAATCGGTTTATCCGATATCTCAGTTATTATTTCAAAAGAATAAAACTGAATTGCATTGCAATAAAAACTATGGTGGCAAGTGCAGTAATGTGCGTATTTTAAATTCTTATCTTTTCATAAACTTATGCGGCTAATAAAATTGTAGAACGTATCGTGTCTAGTGCGGGTCTGTGATTGTAAGTCGGTGCCTATATTATTAAATAGACCATATCTTGCAATCTGTCGGCCCTGAATGGATAATAACGCGAAGTCCGGCCGACTCTTCTATTACGAATAGGACCTCACTCCCGCCCCTTGCCCTGCCAACAAGGATTGAACCCAGTTCTTAAGTCTAATTGCTTACATGTTTTTGCGATTCGACTTCACTCTTTTATAGGGCTGTTAAAGTTTTCGTAAAAAGTATTTAGTGTTCCTTCAAAACACGCAGTTACCGGTCCCGGTTGTATTACGAACACCGTCAGAAGCTCAAATAAGCCAAATAAGACCATCCTACGTTTATCGGATACCGGTTTACTGTACAGAAATTGTGTTGCCGTTGTCTAATGGCAGTCGCTTTGTGAAAAATACATCATTTTATAGCTTTCAGCTGCGTCTCGTTATTGAGAAACTCTGCTCCAACGTAGGTCAGAAAAAGGCTGAAAGGATGATTCTGTATTCCTTTCGAAGACGTTGCCTTGAGAACACATATTATTATAGTGGCTAGCCTTAAATAATATCACACACATTCATTTATACTTTTCTATGCTTCGTTCAAATATAGAAATGCATGTAGAACCAGCAGGGTACATCATTACGAAACAGAGCTTTGAAAGTAAACAAAGTACTTAGGCATAAAATCTTGGATTCATTGAAAACTTAAATCGAAGACGGCGTATGTGAAGTTTAATTAATGCAGAACTCAAATGATTTCTAAATGCAAGAGGCTTCAACTTGCGCGATAATCAGCTATTTAAGTAGGTACTACGTCGTAAATCCTATTTTAAGCGGTTTTTATACTTATAGTCTTGTATGGAATTGGAAACATACCTTCTAGATTTTAACTACACCAATAACACAATACATATTACACAGTAAGTAATATACCCGCAATAATACCCATCAATACATTAGACATTCAGTTCCTCAATTTCATTTTCATATTATGAGGCGGATTTCATACTCACGTAATTTAGCAGCGCCCGCCCGACTCGCGTTTCATAATCTAACCGAAAAGAAACGCTTGCTATTCAAAAGCGTGACTATGAAACCAGCCTAAGGAACACACACACTTTTAAAAGATTAAGATACCTATGTTCTTTGCAATCCCGGCGTTCGATACATTCATCATCGCATCATTTGAATAGCCCGCTAAATTACTTGACGCACGCGAATCATCGATTTGTATATTTTTTTACGTTATTTTCGATCGCACTCTTGATGAAAATAAATTAGTATCGAGACATTGTATCAACCGTGTAAAAACTTCTTTAATCTGCAACGTAATTGTATGAAGATGTTACTTTGTGTCAAGTAAATATTACGGGCACAGCGGACTTATTTGTAAACTACTAGCGACCAGGGGGGCTAGACAAGTTGCATTTTGACATTCGAATCGACAAACAAAATGTATGGAAATGACACAAGCTTTCGACAAATCGGGCTGTCACTTATGTCATTTCCATACATTTTGTATGGAAAGATTCGAAAGTCAAAATGCAACTTGAATAGCCCGCCAGGTCGCTAGTAGTTTACAAACAAGTCCATATCATCGAATGTGTCCATACACATTCGAATCGACAAACGAATAGACAGAAAATGTATGGAAATGACATTAGTGACAGCCCGATTTGTCAAAAGCTTGTGTCATTTCCATACATTATGTTTCTATTCGTTTGTCGATTCGAATGTCAAAATGCAACATGTCTAGGCCCCCAGTGCGCAGCTTCGCCTGTCGCCGGACCCGGTGAAAAGTTACATAAAAAAGGTTTGTACCTATAATAATGACAATAACGAACACAACAAACAAACAACAAACATTTTAACACATCATAACCACAAAGAGTATATATGAGGTGTATTGATATAGCAACACCCACAATTGTTCTGTTTTAGATCTCATGTAATAGGGGTCAAGCTTAATGAACACAAGATCCAAAATACCGGTACACTAAATTACTAACTAACAATTGTGTCTACAGAAAACCATTTCGAAACGACTTTCAAAACTTTTAAAGTTATTTTTATCTAATCTTTACTTCAAATAAGTCGGCAAAACGGAGAAAACTCTCACTTCACATTCAAAAACAGATATCAAATAAGCTAAGAGTAGACTGAAGTGTAACGTAGCAATAATTTCATTACTTGAACCTATAGAATGCAATTAAACAACTTTACAACGTGTAATCAATTAAAAACAAGTCATGAACCTGTGTAGAACTAAATAAATAATTGAAATCACTACAATTTACAAGTTAATCGCTAACAAATAAAAACTATAAGATCAATCGTAATCAATAAAAGAATCAGACTAAGGTTAACAAAATATTTTAAAATACCATTTACGTTAATGATTGATTTGTCGCTGCGGAATCAAGTAAGTAATCGAAGAAAATACCAAAATACAATAACAATTCCGATTCGCATGCATATCCTATGCGCATGAATTTCAAACGCAGTGCTATTTTTCGCAAGTACATATGCGCCGCCGCCGCCCACCGCGCCCCTTTGCAACATTGGACGGTAACATTTACAACAAACCTCAAATAGACCTATTCGGAATGCCCTCAAACAAACTGCATTGAATCAAAATGTCAAAATAAAACATTATTATTATCTGCTAACAGAACCTCTGGGTACGTCAATGATCCAGTAAATGTCAAGAACGAACGCTATTCGTACTGTCGACTGCGGAACAACCATGGCACCCATAAATATTCCACCGACATTACAGTTGCTAGAACTCATTCGATTAACGGTGAAATCGATAAAACAATTCACTCGATATCTGAGCACATAACTGTATTAAAGTAATGTGCATTGATTCAATTATATGAATAGGTACGAAGAATTATAATATGTTGTATCTTGTAAAACGCCTTTGATACAAACAAGTATTTCGTTTAAACTTCTCTTTTTCTGTAGGTTCCAGTTCACATGATAATCGATATTTTTTCTAATCGAGTGCGAATGTATTTTGCTAAACGAATAACAGTGGGTACGCTATAACCGCAATGCTCAATCTGAACGAAATAATAAATGCTTTCGTAATTACCATTAATTTTATTGTAAGGTACAATCGCTACATTTTTGATTTATATATAAAAATGGCCGCACCGTCCCTTTTGTTCGAAAAGGTCAAGGTCGATACTATACACTTCAAAATATTATTCATTGACGTTCGAAAACAAAACAATTCGCGCGAACAAAGATCTGCAAACCAGCAGTACGGTCAGCGCAAAAGTATTAAACACAAATGATTGTAAAGTACATAATCTATCTTATGATGCAATAAACTCTGATGAAGCTTTTAATTTTATCAAAATAATTAATGGAAAAAAACAATGATTACAAGAACAATGCATTAAGGCTATATAAAAACGATAAGTAACTGCGCGTACCCACTTATAGAATATACACGTCACATAAAATGCAATATAAAGACAGCCGCACTTTCAAATCCATTAATTCAAAGTCCGATCTAAATTTGCTTAGCGTGCAAATCGTCCATATAAATATGAATGCTAAGAACATCGGCGGCTACACGCAATACGGGCTGCAGGGATTCATAATCTTTGACAAAGAAAAGGTCCCATAGTCGGAGATAATTTTTCGTAACATCACTTCGTAGAGGCTATATCTAAGATTGGATCTTGGAGGTGATCACATGAATTCTTGGGCACACCGCACAGGGCTTGTAGATGTTATCTAAACATCTTAAATTATTGTCCTGAGAGCAGCTACTCGGCTCTCATCTAGCGTTATAATCGCGGAGTTGCCTAGAAAATTCACCTGAACCTAACGTTGGATGAGGCAATCGATGTTCGATCGTATAAAACGTCAAATAGCAAACATCTTTTCAATTTATCTGGAACATTTGATTAGCATGCACGATAGCCGCTGGTTCGTAAACATACTACTACAAACACCGCGACATGCGCGGCTCTTTATAAGATTTTCAACGCAACTTTGAAATGAGCTAGATATCACATCGCTTACATATTCCAGAATTTAAGGCTTGCGTGCTACCAAAAATAGCCCTCATTACAAGATACACAACGGGTGACATCATGCTGCCACAATCTCGTGTTGTGTGCAAAAAAGGCCACATCCAAGAAGTTTCGCAGCGTTTTGTAAATGTGAAGCACATATTTTGTGGTTTTATTGCTATTCGCGTTGAAAGCACGGCGGGCACTCCTACTAATGCTCGGCGTAAGGTCAAATTACTAGCCGACGTTGCAAAGCCGAGTGCTTAGATAGGCACTGTTCAAATTGCGTCGAATAAAAAAATAGGTTTAGTGAGATTGCAAGCGCTTCCAATTGACTTTTACGTCGGGAACGCGAACGAGCCCTATTCAATCGTAATATAGGTTTAATATTTTTTTCTTATACACAATTCCTATTGTAATTGAAGAAAAATCATATTCGTGATCACTGTTAGTGCATAGTATCATTGAAATTAGATTCGATACACATTCAAATGGATAGTCAAATATTCTAGCGATTTCTTGAGCTAGTTAGCAAGCAACGCGTAGAACAATAAATAATTTATGTATGATTACTGGTCTTTATCAAAACTTCATTTAGCAGTGACGTCATTGCTGTGGGAATGTAAACTAACCGCCTAATACGAATAAGGGTCTAAGCGTTCGAGATGAGTCGTTAAAAGTGTGGAGTTATTGGCTGTTTGCTTCGGGCAACACGCAAAGGCGCATGCGCAAATGGCCGATCACTTTCGTTGGAACATCACTTTCGGTGTCGCAATAGACTCCTACTCGTATATACGGACATTATCTGGGTCGAATGTGCAGAGCAAAGGCCGAATTCCGACAGGTATCCTTATAGCGCGCTTGCATTGATGGTTTTGGTTGCATTGTAATACTTATTTACCACTTTTGTAATTTCTTTAAGCTGCTAATTTTACGATGCGCATGTGCGACTGCTTACTGGAGTGAAGCCATGACGAGATTGTTTTGTTATCTCATCAACTCTTGTTTCTAAATTAATTTCTTTACTTCACGGGCTATTACTACATTTAGAACAGAAACCTATTGCAGTCAACTTGTTCGCGTAAAAAGATCATTTAGGCATTGTTTTTATGCGTCTACGCCTAATGCGGAAAATAAAAGTTTTTAATTATAAGAAAAGTAATTCAAGTGCGGCTAATCCATCTCAAACTGGTCAAAGACATCAACCAACCGCGTCTACAGATAAGTGTTACAGCAATAAGCGGCTTTAGCACGTAAATAAAATAATTTGATCATTTTAGCGGTACACCGCCGCACCGCACAAGTGCAGTTTACTCAGCGATTGCAACATGTAGGTATGGGTCACGGAGCGGAACACCTACTTGGGAAGGAATGAATTTAAAGCGCTGCAGCTGCTTTATGGGTTTAAGTAAACCTCACTTGTGGCGTAGTCAATTTATTTGTTGCAGGTACCTACCATGTTTTAAACAGAATGAAGCTAAGTATAATTATGTAGGTATATTATAGGGTACGTTATACCATTTTGTGAGCTCGGTGATCCATATAGGTATAATAAATGCAATATGCAAAAATACAAAAATATTTTTTCGCGGATGTATTAAATCATTTATGTTAACATGTCAAAAGGAAATCTCCAATTAGGTGCCTAGGTACGTTGATGTATGCATATACCTAATAATGTAATATTAATAATAATAAAATATGAATATTAATCTCATAAATACCATTTGCGACTCCTAAAGTCCTCAAATAAATGCGCAGAACAAAGCGCTTTCCGATGCGCGGACGCAATGCGTGGGCGCGGCGCCCCGGGCGACCTATCTCCGTGAACAAATTATAATTTCAAAATCCCATCGATTTATGTGATGCTCATCTGAATAAGCCGGTGCTCCATTTTACACTGTGTATCTTACTATTGTTTCTCGCATCGAGAATAAGAAAAAAAGTATTGACAAGCTCTATCTAGGATTAACAATGTCGCTAAGGTGTAATAAAATAGTGTGGAATTATGTTAGGTAGATAATTTTGTGTGGGTATGTTCGGTCAATATTTTATATGAATATTTGTGTCCTGTGGCGTTGGGAGATAGTGTGAAAGTATTGAAGGCGAAGCAACTTCAATTTTTAATATCGATAGATTTTTTCAGTCACTATTTTTGGAAAAAAATTGATTCATCAGAATCGATTTCAGGAGTTGAACTCGATTCAGCTGAATTTCGATTCATTAGTTCACTAGTATTTACTTTAGGTAAGGTTTATACTTACCAAAATGCCGACGAAATCGAATCGAAAAGCATTAAAAAATAAATCAGGGTGGTCGGTCCCTCGTACAGTCGTAATTCTAAGCCCGCACGCAATAATGCGTCGTTAATTGTTACTTAAAAAACAATTTTCTCGAAATGGGTTGAACTGGACCTGTGTTCAAATACAAGTTATTAAAAAAAAATACACTAGTTGATTTTCTGACTTGCGTGCGTGAGATACGAGAGAGGAGACGGTCTTGTAAAATGAAAATCGCAACTAAAAACAATTGGTACGAAACATTTAGAGCTAAGCTTATGTTACACGTAAATAATAGGTGCTAGTTCATACTTTCTCATTATAAGAACAACAAAAACCGTTTCGTGGGCGTTGAGAGAAAAATAAGCTAGTGGTGTACTCAGCTCGTGAATCACTCGCATGAATGTCTTGTTATTTGAAACCTTCGACAGCAGGTGAACTGGCTGGCTGTAATGCATCTTTATATTTTAAAAATGGAACGCGAGAATGGAACCTTTGTGCATAGGTACATGAATATGTGTATATAAAAAAAATACTTAGTAAAATTCGACTCAACGAAAATTGTCTTACGGCAGAACGATACACTAAATCAAACAGATTAACACTACCTATTAATGTATTATGAGCAATTGTAGATAAATAATTTTATTAAGCAATAGTTTGCTTTTAGTAGCCTCGTACCTATGCCACAATTTTTAGAAAAAAAAACAATATTTCTCACGGACGCAGTACCTTATAAGTAACCAAATTGTGTCAATAGGACCTTTATACAAAATATTTTGCAAATAAAATACACATAAGCTTGCGGAGCTTACACGTCGGTTGAGTAACACGATTACCTTCATAAAGCCGCGACCTCCGCTGTAGTACGGAAATCACGTAACCGATACACGAATACCAATACCGACACTTGAGTAGGAATGGGCACACTCATTGGCACACATTGATTGGTGATTAAGGAGGATATCGTGTAATCAATTCTAATGGCGACCTTCCAAATGTTAGTATAATAGTCCCCTCTACTCCCTTTTTCTCTGTCTCTAGATAGTGACCTGAATCAATCTTATTTAGACAAATAATAAATTGATTGAAAAAAGTTTTATCAACATTTATTGTCCAGGGATGAACAAAAGTCTTCCCCGTAGACTTCCAAAAGAACCAGTTATTTATGGCAGTTACGTATACCTGCATCTAACGAATCCCAGCAACTTTTACCAGTGCCTCGACCATGAGTTTTTCTCACTAGAATCGCTAGCGACGCTGTAAGTTATTTGTATGGAAAACCCTCGCAGCGCCTCTAGCGGTTACGTAAGGAATTAAAACTGCTATGAGATTACAGCGTTTAGATGCGTTAAAAACCTATCGAAAATCATTCGATAGAACTCATGGTTGAGGGGCAGGTTGTCTGTCTATCTCTTTGGAGGCCGTTCCTACACTTTGTTTTCTAGGTCTCTCGACTTAGGAACATTTTTCAAGAAGTCATCAGTTGATGACGAGCCATGTGGCTACAAATTTTTCCTCTCAACAAAATCTTGCAGAAATAGTTCAACCGTAGTTCTAGTAAATACAGTTCTCGCCAAACTTATTGTCCGGGTTGAAGTTGGCACGAGTTAACTTTAACCCGGTCGTATAAATCGGAGAAAGAAAAATATTAGATTAGACAACCCGGACAATAAGTTTGGCGAGAACTGTACATCATTTTTTTTAGTATTTCTAATAAGTAGATAATGTAACTTTTTTTTAATACTCGTACATTCTATTACTTGGGTAACATCCCGTCAATTGGGTGACTCGGGTTAATTGTATAATAAATAATACGTAATCTACAATCTACTTGTGCAAATGTGCCTAAGCAATTATTTATTAATTTGCAGTCAGTAAACCATTGGTTGCCCCTAATTTATAAGTTGAAGTAACCAATAAGTAATTTAGTCTGATTTTGTTTTATTTTGGCACTATATATGTGATTAATTATTTAATAATTATGACCAGCCAGCATCGACGGTAAAAATGTAATAAATAAACATTCTTGAAATATTTATTTTTTTACTTGTTCCCAGGAGAAAACCCAGAACCAAAAAATAATAATAATTTAAATTTAAAATGTAATTAGGGGGCGAGCCTTTTGATATTTACTGGACTCAAATCCAAAGTCCGCGTTACTATTGATATTTCGTAACAGAAACACTAATAACACTATCTGACCGAACCCAACACAGCCGCTAGATAGAGCAATGAGGCAGTTTTACACCAGCAATCTGCAATAGTTCAATACCAATATAAAATCGCTCAAGGAGTGTAACAAATTACGTAATTACGTAACTCTCATCGCAATTAATTGTATAATCCTTTATTCTAGTTATTACGTTGAACGGAATGCAATAAAAGTTACATTTATTATACTATTTATTACGACGTCGGGTTGCTGAGATCTCGGACGAAAATTGCTTTATTAGAAATTTTGCAATTATAGTTAGACGCAATCGTTCTTTTATTTTACTTAAGTATAATATTTGCTCGATAAAGTATTTGGGTTAATAGCAAATGTACTTAATATCAGACCATTCAAACATAAGTATAAGTGTTTTTATACTTTACCGAATCGACGACTTTTATCCTAAATTTATTATTCCAAATAAACTACTTTTCATTAAAATCACAGCACTATCTTACATCCATTGCTACCAACTTTAGAAAACATAAATTCCAGCCACGATTAGGCAAAGCAGCATAAGTGGACTGAACTAAAAATAGTGCTTATCACAGCACCAATAGCTGAAGAGAATAAGACGAGTACTGCTTCCCATGACTCCATTAGCGTGTATCAGCTGGTATCGAACCCGCGGCCTCGAGGTATCGAATCCCGACACCTCGACATGTCCCCCAGCATCTTACGGCGTGAGATAAGCCCCATCATCTAAAAGCTAAAAGCGCCAGTAAATTGCAGCAATCAAGCTAGTTTGATGTTGGTTATTGAATTCGCATGTGTGTCCTAAGCTTGGGAACGGTACATTCTTGTGTCTATGGTTATTTATGGTGTTATCTGGTCTTCATAGTAAGCCATAGTTAATGGTAGTAGAGATTCAGTAAATTATATAATGTATTTCAATCCTAGAATAATTTTTCCATGAAATTCCATGTAATTTTTCGGTTTTTATGCTTTACTTTGTAGCTAGTCTTCAACTTTCAAACGTAATACGAGTTAAATAAAGTAGTTTTTCATTAAGTAATCCACATCTATGAAAGTATTCACCTACATTTTCATTTGTAAAAAATTTTAAGGAAAATTGACGGTGCATTTTGCGCCAAACAGGCACTCTGTATAGTCCCTTCATGTTCATACCACATGGTGAATATTCTAAAACATATATATCATTGCACACGGAGTCCGTGCTATGTAAACAGTCCTAAACGTAGAACACTAAAAACACGGTCGACATATACAAAATCTGAAAGAAAAGCCAGGAACAATGAAAAGAAACTCACGTCATGAGTAGTATCCCCTTTATGTATCCGCTCCTCTGTCTCCTGCACCCGCTCAGTGATGTTCCTAGTGAGCACGCGCTTGTCGTGACTCTCGCGCACCTTGCCGTCAGGATTCGCGACCACTAGTGACGTCACCAACACCTTGGCGCCGGCTGGAGCAACCTCCCCGCCTATTAGAGGACCGTCCACTACTGGGGAGAAAGAAAATAAATTCTTATGAGTACAAATAGAAAATCATTTTATAATAGAAATTATTTTATAGAATAGCTTAAGAGTGCTTAAAACATACATGATTATTATACCAGTATCCTCGAAGGATAAGTTAGAGGTACTAATGTGCACAGTTCGATAAAC
Source organism: Acronicta psi (assembly GCA_946251955.1). Classification (NCBI taxonomy): domain Eukaryota; kingdom Metazoa; phylum Arthropoda; class Insecta; order Lepidoptera; family Noctuidae; genus Acronicta; species Acronicta psi. The sequence continues at coordinate 7,252,482 of OX276482.1, read as the reverse complement.
CCATGTAATAAGGGCGGGCCTGTGAACTTCTAGAGAAAAACCCAATAGCATATTGCCCGACCTGAGAAGTACCTTCTTCTCAGAAGACCTGACCTAAGAAGTACCTAGTACCTAGGTACTGCTTACATAATGTGTATGTATAAAAGGGGTCGATCCAAATGCCATTTACTTGAGAAATCCAAATTTGGATATATAACGTGTATCTAAGATTATTATCATCAACCCATAATTATACTCTCCCACTGTTGGGCACGGGTCTCCTCTCAGTATCAGAGGGATTAGGCTTATTATGCGGGTTGGTTGTCTAAGATTAATATTTGTTTAATTGTTTACCATCCGGTGATGCCCCGATCGCTCCGCCGACTCCATTTTCCAGCTCTTCCTCGCCAATCTGCTCGTCCGGTACCCGATGCTGTCAAAAAAGAATAGGAAGTGAGTAGGTAAGTGCTAACTATTATTAGTTACTTTATTTATTTTCTTGAAGCGTTACTATCTTCTTTACTTCACTATTCTGTGAGTACTGTGTTCTGTGCTCAGATTTAGCTTAGTTTGGGGTGAGCAATGGTATCTTTTTTTATCATAATAAGGGTTCTCGCTTGACCATAATCTGAACAGAAATCTGTTTTGATAATAATCTAACAAGCATACACTTGGTGACTTCAAATTTAGAAAACCAAGGATTTTTCAAAAAAGCTAGGAGACCTACCTCAGTCTGTTGATAATTTGTGGTATGCGTGTCTTCGTTGACAGAGGTAGATATCTTGGGTCCCGAGTCGCTCAGTATACGACCATCCTCTAAAATCAGCTCGCGCTTCACCCTGGTCGCGATTTGGCGAGTCGTTGTCACTTCGCTTTTCTTCCGCGTCACCCATTCTTCTGCAAAATTTATGAAACGGTCAAATAATATACCATCACGCCTGTATTCTCCGAGGATTAGGCAGAAGATTGCGCGTGTTTTTGGGTCCTATGTAATATGGGGCGAGCTTATTGCCACTAACCGGACACAAATTCAAACTACTACTACTGAGAGTTTCATTGAAAAATGTTATAACACTACTCGCCCTGGGAATCGAACCTAGGACCTCATGCGTAGCAGTCTAAGACGGTCAAATAATTTAAAAGATAATTTTCGGGTCAACTCGTTTCGACGTAGCAATTTAACGATCTAAATTATGTATTACCTATAAAACATTATTTTTTTATGCAATTTTCTTTAAAAAACAATAAAAAATACAAACCTTCTTTTGTTGTTGCTATTGTATCCCCCGGCTCGGCCTGCAACAAAAGAAAAACGACGTTAAAATTATAAAATTTATTACTGTGGCCATTATTGGGTTCAGCGCCATCTCTTACCGAGTAGCTGAACTTATACAAGTCGTAGTTACTACGATTTGGTGTAGGTAGGTCTGCCATGAACTGTAGTAGTACTCGCGGCCGTCGCTTGATGGCGCCATGATCACTTAATGTAAAGACTGTCACCATTTAAATTCATAAAATATACACTATTCGTGGAAAATTGCACTACACTACAATCAGTCACAGTTTATTTCTATTGTTTATTTATCATTATTTGATTATCCGCACACATTTTACGAATAAGTATACAATATTTGCACAACATTACTATGCACTCAAAGAATAACACTGAACTAAAATATTCTAATTACATACATAACATCATTATGACTATTCGCGTGTAAAAACTGCAGTAGCGAAAATCGTGTATTCTAGCGCTGTGTTAATAATCGACTGAAGGAAAATCAAGGCTTAGCTGTAATTTAATTAATGAGCCGTGGATTAACATTTTCTTTTGGCACACAATGCTGTAGTAACGCAATGAGTATTCCGTTCGTACGCCTTTACTTCCGTTGGGACGTTATATTGAACTCGTCACACAATAAAACATTTAAAGAATTCAATTTAATTTTCCACGACAATTATGTTTAAATAGTTATTCAATAAATAAAATTAAGTGCTGTACTTACTTATAGCACACGAATGTGCTATAAAACTGTTTGCATACCGATTATCAAACTTTATATTTCTTCTAAAGAAATTGATTCCGGTTTTTCCTACCAACATTTTCTGCTCACCGGATTTCTAAAGCCCAACGAAGCGTGCCTAACAAAATCATAGAAGCTCTCAAGTACATTCAGGCGCTTGAGCCCCTAATCCCTGTTTGAATTTTACGGTAGGTAAATTTTTCAAGGGTCTACCTGCATTAATAACGGTCTGTGCAGCCGGTTCTATTCAAAGTTACATAGTCTATGAATCACATTGATTATAAACGACACGGAAAGTTTTTCCATTTGTGTGCTCCGTTGGGGGAAGTAGAAAATGTTGCACGTGACTGCAAAAGTTATTAGCTCGACAAACGCGAATGATATTATGTACCATGAAGGAATAAAGATGGGTAGGTAACTTAGTAGATACATTGTTCCAAGTATTCTTTATCGTTAACGAGTTTGTTTGAAATGAACAACAGTAGCGTATATATATATTGATGTCTTGTTGCATTTTTATTGCCTTTTGACACGAGTAATCTGATTATCTAGTCTTATTATAGGAAAGTGAGTTCGTCTGTTTGTCTTTTTCGCGATAAATCAACTAAAACTTGATAAAGCAATTCTTAGTATCGATAGCTAACCAAAATGCTCGAAATGGACATTTCATCTCATTTTGATATTTACAACTTGGTATTTATTAGTGGTACGGCGAAATACAACGCTTACTATACCTAAATATGACGTGTTTATACCCCACAAATCATAACTAATCACTCCTTTCAACACACACGTCCCAAAGTCCCAAAGCACTTCACTCAACTTCAATTACGTATTCATCTGATAACATCAAAGAGAGACTTATTATGCCGTTGACCCGGGGTCCGTACAAAACGTCCCGATTGACAAATTGTTACGTTACAATGATATATTAGCACGTTGACTACCGCTACTGCGTTCAGTTTAATTTGGCCTCTGGCGAAATTTGGAACTACGCCTACGGTGCGTAAGTACGTAGATAGAGATAGGTACTTATATGAAATTTATTAAGTAAAGATTAAGTTTTATAGACTAACTATTTGAGTTAAAATCAAGAATAGAAAATTCCAATTTTTATTATATAATCATAAAAAAATTGATTTTGATGATTGTTTGATTTAGTTACACAACTAATTATTGTTTCTGTGTTTCTAAGCAGTGAGAAAGAAATATGCATGAATGTTTTTTGCCAATTATAACTGAATTAAGTATACTTAATTGAAGTAAAAAATGAAAAGTTTTTCTGAATGTATCTGAATTTCCTGTCGTGGTTGTAACGAATGTTACTGGTTCCATTGCCATGACATATTTATAGGGCAAGAAAAGGTAAAAGCGGTTTTTAATCGATACAAGGATTTTCCACACACCAAAAAAAGTAACTAAATTTGACGCGTGAACGAAGATTTATCTGTATAGGAAGTATCACCAAAGATCAAGATATACTGGACAATATATTTATATCGTATACGTGTAGAGACGTCTTCACTACTCAATTGAGTATAATGGATGGATGTGCACTTTAATGATTACATACACATTTGTATTGGTTTTTATGACAACATTTTTATCGTTTGACAATACTAAGTTAGTCTTGTCTTGGCTAATATTTTTTTAGGATTTAGTGGATAGAGATGGCATTTGACATGATAGAATATAGTAATTTGTTTTATTTATGATCAGTATGTTTTTAGATTTCAGATTTGTTACTCATTTATTTTAAATGATATTTCACTGATAAAAGATATGTCTCTCTATTATATTAAAGTCGTTAGACCGATTTGAATTTAGGCACCCTATACGACAGGATTAAATTATACCACTTAATTCGTTTTACCATGTTATAGCCCTTATATACTAAAGGTCTATATTATATAAGTAGCCTAACATAGACCTTTAGTTTAAAGTTAAAATAATAATAAATATTTATTTTCTTTTTATAAAAAAAAATCAATTAATAATAAATATTTATTTTACTGTTATAAAAAATTAAAATAATAATAAATATTTATTATGTAAGATTGATTATGTTATTATTAAGGTAATATAATAAACAGAGACTACTAGATAGACTTGTATTTGACCATAGTCATCTGGTAGCTACACATACCAATAATAGCAATAACACAATGTAAATATACACGATATCAATCATTATACTGAAAGGATCTAGCCTACTGTTATAATGACGATTGGCATCTGCCAACCGTTTATCTCGTTGTCTATGACTCATGCATTGTTATACATAGAAGTACTTGTCGATTGCCAATCAGTCCTCATCACTTCTGACGTCAGGTTAACCACCTGTACTGACCTTACAAATGAAAGATACATCAAAATTACACGCGTAACATCCTACTTATACAATAAATCTAAGTTACCAAGTCATTTTCCTGCTTATTTTATTCAACAAACTTAAACTGGAACTGTTTATTTGCATACTAAGGTAAATAATGGTTTTTAAATAGTAATATAGTGTAGCTTAGCACCTTTTTCAGGTATTGTTTTCGTTCGTTTTAAATATTACAGTGATAGACTTATAGACGGGACACCACGAACAAAACCACACACTTGTTTCCTATAGGCAACAAATCGCTCTAAGTTTTATATCATGTTAGTCAAACAAAAAGAGAAATCCTATAGAAACAGGATCAGTCTTAATAGAAAAAAAAACCAGAAACAGTCTCAACAGACAACTTTTGTCAGCTATTTTGGGGTTTGCTTTGAGTAACAGAGCTACAGGATTTTACACGGGCATAACTGCCACCTGAAAATCTGCAATCAAATACAATCCAATAACCGATATTTTAAATGACGATAGCGGTTGATAGGCCTTCTGATTGCTTGTAACCGCAATATATTTATTGTAGCAAAAAAATTGGTTATACAAAATTATTGTTACGTATAAAATACTGAAAAATCCTGATATTAGTTTTCAGTTTTATCAGTAATTCAAATGGAGGCTACAGATTTTACAAAAAAATCTAACATTAGCTACAATATCAAATACAACTCCAGACAGCCCATAAACATTTAACTTGACAACTACCTAACCACTAATAACACTACAATACAACCACTAATAGCTACAATTATTTAAAAACCGCTACTTAACACGACACATCTAACAGTCAATTAATTAAGCTGTTATCACCCCATCGGCATATAAACAAATTAACACATTAGTAGGTGTCACTAGCGGAGGCCGCGCCCTTGTGGCCACCGCAGCGCGACGACCGAGGCCGGTGCAATCCGGTGCATTGTGATGCGCATGCGCCACTGGGTGCACCGTGCACCGTATTGTTCGGTGCTCGCACTTAATTCGGTCATGGCTTTTGCACCCGCTTTTGTAAGATAATTGTGGTACGAAATTGATATGGCTGTTTTGTTGTTCTGCTTAATTTATTGTATGTTTAATTGTCGTGTGGTTACACATAGACGGAATACGTCAACGATTTTCCGCCCGTATCCTAAAGTGCACTACATTCTTCTCAAATCTTGCAGTTTTGTGTAGACGCTTGAAAGCTGCATCTTGCTTACCATTATTCCCATTATCTATATTAATATTATAAAGAGGAACGATTTGATTGTTTGTATTGAATAGGCTCCCAAACTACTGGATCGATTTGAAAAACTCTTTCAGTGTTAGATAGCCCATTTATCGGGAAAGGCACGTTACGACTAATAGGAGCAGAGTAGCAATGAAAAATGTTACAAAAATGGAAGAAAAAAGTTAACAAGACCACGCGGGGGAAGCCGCTGCCTGGCGGGAAGCTAGTAATAATACAAATCTCTAAAAATTAAAGAGAATGTATAGGCTGTTGGGGCTATAAACAGGTTGTTATAAAAACCGGTCTTTTTATAATTTAATTAGCTCTAAAAGACCAAAACAGACAAATGTAAAGCCCCAGATTTTTTAAATTAGATTGTTTTTTAATTAATCTCCTATAAACTTGGCTTTCTTGTCTATTTAAAAGAAAAGATACATCTTTATTATAAGCACATTATGCCTAACTTTATAATCATAACTTTATAATGTAGCAGAGCTGTTACTTGATCTATTAAATGTTTTTACCTAGTATTTATAGCTAGTACTATACGCGTAGCACGTTCAACACGTAGGGTAATTTAATGAAAAAAATATCTATAGAGCGCGCAGTGTGCCTCGATATCTTCTTTTTTATAAAGTTACCCTTCATAGCACGTATCGTTTTGGTATTAAAGTAATATTATGTTTGTAGCATACGTTTTTAAATAATTGAATTTTATTACGAAGGCAGTATTTCACTGAACGCGTAAATAAATAAAAATAATAATTGTAGATAATTTTAGTGCTTATGTGTAGCTTCACAAATCTGCCCAATTTCAGCATAATACTGATTTTGATGAATTGATTCTGATCTCCCGATAGGACCAGTTTGAAGAATTTTGAGTAATTTATTCCTAATATATACCAAACCATAATCATAAATTTTGCAAGAGGTCAAAGTTATTCTTTCGTAGGAAAAAAAATATTCACTAGAAAGTTTTTTTTCCTACTTAAAAAAGAGTAATGGCCTCTAGTTTTGTATAAATATTTCGGTCTATATTCAAGGTACATAATTAAAATTAAATCCTGTTTTTTATAGCACGCCTTTAACCTTTCAGACGGTATTATGCTTATTGGAAACAAGTTCGTTCAACTTGTTCAATTAATAAATAATCTCAATGGTGCAGTGGAATGACCTACACTGTAGGTGCCATTGATGCATAAAGTTTGCTACACTACCTTTGATTTATCGTCACGATATCGTGAATATTGCCAATTCGAAAAGATTAAAAAAATAATTAGCTTGCCCCGTCGGGCAACTTGAGGCACGCACCTTAACACGAGGCACACACCCCAGTGCTCAATCTAAGTCGTAAGCGGAGACCAGAACCCAAAAATAAGATAGTACTCCTAATAAGCAAAAATATCAAGTTTTTTTTTTATGTTTAGGATCTACCTAACTCATAATTTTATGCCACTGTGCAATAAACACGTTAAACACTAGTCCAACAAAATTAAACATTTGACTGCCGAAGCCCGAAGGAGGGTTATTATTGTTGTAAGGTTTGTTAAGTAGTTCAACGTCAGAGGAAAATATATTTCGCAATTCAATGGTAGCCGTCCGGACCAACATCTGAAGTGAATGAAGTGAATATGTTATTTTCTAGTACAAAAAAAAACAGGCGTACATTGCTCGTATTTTGCTGTGGCCTTTAAAGCCAGGTGGTCTAACATAGGCGTAGTTGCGTCATTAAGGATGTCGAGTAGGTATTGCGGTTATTTGTGTGCAACTTGTAGTGGCCACTTTTTTCTGTCTTCCACAACATCGCTAATAATGCGTTTGTGACAGCTGGCAATTAGTTTTTATTCCATTAGAATTAAACGTTACGTTAACTACAATATGTCGGTCACTAAGTACTTAAGTATAGTTTACTCTAGTTAATATTTTCAGTTAAGCTTGCTGTGTGTAACAAAAAACAAATCCGTTTCGAAAGAATTTTTACTTTTTAGATCTAACGTCTATTTGTTTCGGCTTATATCAAATAGTCATCTGCCTCATTAGTCACTGTTCTTGATCGCGAATGCCACGCTAGGGGTCCTGGGTTAGACTCCCAGATCGAGTAAAATGCTTAGACTTTTCTATGAAATTCTCAGTAGCAGCTCTGAAAAATAGATTAAACGGAGCTCGGTTAATGGCTTTAAGCAACCAGTGAGTGTACACCTCTGCCTAACCCATCAGGGAATACAGGCGTGATGTTATGTTATGTGATATCTTATAGAAGTCTTTAACTGTAGCTGTGCAATGTTCGTGTACATGATGTTTATGATAGAAGGAGGTGCTTGCCCGAACACAACACCATACTTTGACCTCCTATCTTTGGCAACCCTAATAACTATACTCGATATCGCAAAATTGTTTTCACCGTTGTCCTAGTGACTTGTAGGGTGAGAGATACAAAAATCGCCCCTTGTTTCACTTGCAAGTAGCGCTTAGGGCTGTCGTGGCTATCTCGGTCGGCCATCAATTCGGACATACGCCTCACCGAAACAATGTGGTGTTTAGGACTCCGCGTACAATACAATATTTAGACTGCCGCTAATGGTGAGTATCGCCTTGTATTTAGGGCTGCCTAACTTTGAAATATGTAACATTGTCAGAGGCAACTACTGCGGTTTTATATACCTACGTTATTTTTTTCTATGGTTGTTATAAAGTTATCCGTTTTCTTTTTCGTGGTCGGACCCACGTGAAGAGTATCTATAGTATCAATACCTTCTTGGTCAGATCTGTCAGTCCAATTTAAAATGTTTTTGTGTTCTATTAATTTTCCTTGGATTAATATAGGTAATAAACATAATGAGAAAAAAACCTGTAGCTTTTGAACTGTGCATTGGTTTTTGCCCTAACAATACAATATGAACTCTCAAAAGCCTTCCCATCACGAAAATTACAAAGAGACCACACACAACACAACCAAACTAACAAACCAACGTCGGACAGCCCTACAGCCAGGCACGGGCCGCACACAATGGGAGCTATCGCGGAGCAATCTCGACGTTCCACCCGATGTAATGGAACGGGGCGGTGTAACAGATCATAAACATTGACAGGAGACGTACTCAAGGTCCCCACTATCTACGTACTCACAAGCTCTCAAGTAATCAATCACAACTTATTTCACCGAGTACAAGGCAAAAGGCAATAAAAACAAAAGAATTTCGAAAGCGCTTTAAGCGCTCTTTAGATTATGCTGAATTGAGTGTTCTAGATGGTAGGATATGTACTCTTTTATACCTGGTATTGGTATGACGCTTAAATAGAGATCCATCAATGGTCAACAATGTGTATTTTGTACATCTTTGAGAGCTGAAATGACATGATTCTGAACGTATTTTTACGCTATGATAATTATAATTTATGTCCTTTGGACATTATGAATTAAATCTGTGCTCTAGTGTAAAGTCAATTGTAATCTCTAAGCACTGACTTAAAGTTATGCTGGTGCTCTAGCTTTTGTAGAATACCGGATTTGTAATTTTTTTATGTTCGTAAATGACTGTTGGGCGCCAATATCTTCGATCAAGATTTGATGAAACTTTTACTAATGTTAAAATTGGAATGGTATTTATTTGATGTCATTAAATGTCATACAATCTCCTTGATGAAAGTGACATTGGATAAAGAAATTTGACAGTGTCATACCACCTTAAGGTTTCACGTAAGTGTAGGTAGGTACGTATTCTAAATATTATTGACTATAAGTACCTACAAACTTTAACTGTTCTTATTTTTATCACAAAATTTACAGCACTATTAATAACAAATGCATTTCAAAACTGTTTCAAGTATAAGTAAACATTGCGTGCTTTTGCGGTCCCTGGTTACCTACATTACGTTAGATTTCAATCTGTTCTACGTGAATTTAAAAATAAGTTGTGATCACGTATGACGTATTTATTTTTATGTCAGTGTTATATGATAACAATCTGATTGTGCGATATTGTTTAGACGAAATATTACGCGCTACCTAGAATGAAATAAATTTATATGTATATAGGTAGGTACGTATATTTGAAAACAAGAGATCTTACATACAAAAGCGGTGATATATTTACTTATAGTGAGACAAAAGCAAACATGTGTCAGTATCCATTTTGTAGAAGGAGTTTGGTGTGTTAGGAGCGTACTAAATTAATTATATGTATACACGTAAGAATATCACGGATACGCATTACATCCTAGAGTGTTTAGTCTGCACTCGACCAGACCTTGATACCCCTACAGCACATCCCTACTATTCTCATCGTTCCGTGCCCAGCAGTTGGACAGCAAGATAGTTCATGAAAAAAGTCTTGCTACTTTTACCATGTACGAAGGATTAAAAAATAAAAATACCCATTAAAAATATATTTTTGTATTTTTTAAGCATTTTCCATGCTAAGATTACAAGTTATTTTTAATGAAGGAAAAAATCAAGGTAAGGTAAAGGTCAGAGCGTCTGGTGTACCGAACCAGAAGGCGCAGGTTCAAATCCTGCCCGCCCGCCGATTCTTTCCTTCATTAAAAATAACCCATTAAAAATGTAAAATAATTATATTGTAAAAGTAATAAATACACGCTGTCATCATGTAGCCTCAACGCCCATTATTTAAACGTATAAAAAGATATCATCTTAATTAGTATTCATTATGTACCCATCAATATCTCGACAAGGAAGTCAAATTTAAAAAAGGCATCGATTATTGTATGATGCATTTTTCCATACAAACATTCATTGTTCGTACCGCACTCATTTAAGTACGAAACTGGCTGAAAAGGTCATTGAGGTAAGCAGAGACTAAGTATAGATTTCCATTTACTACGATCCTGGCACAATAGGTATATGAAATATAAATTAATGTGTGAAATATATTTGAAAAATATCAGACTTTTACTGCTTTCTTTAGTAACCTAGAAATTATCTACACTAATATTATAAAGAGGAAAGATTTGTATTTTTGTATGTAACGAATAAACTCAAAAAGTACTGGACCGATTTGAAAAATTCTTTCCATGTTAGATAGCCCATTTATCGGGGAAGGCTACAGGCTATATATCATCACGCTACGACTAATAGGAGTAGAGTAGTAATAAAAAATGTTGCAAAAACGGGGGAAAAAATTATAAGACCACGCGGGCGAAGCCGCTGGCGGGAAGCTAGTGAAAAATAAATCTGATTAATTAAGTACTAGAAACCTACATAAAGGCACCTAGAGACGATGTAATTCGATAAAAGATAAACGTACAAAATTATACACGCCTGCCATTTAAGAATGAAGTTTAACAACACAAACAATGCGACCATTAACATTATACATAATTATAAATTTAAATATAAGTTATAAGTACTTAAATTACAAGAACAGTTACTAATCACACGCGCGACCGTGGCACGACCGGAACCGAAACGAGGTACTGTGAATTAATAAATGTCAATTTGGACAATGAAATAATTTAAATAGCAGTAATATTGATGGTAATTTTATGTATAATGATGTGCTTATTGATGAAGCAACCTCATTGATCTAATGATTACGAGCGAAGCGTATTTTCGGAGTTGGACTTCCTAGGCTTTTTATTTTTAGATTAGCTTGGTTTCTTGGTAGCAAATCTGATACATTATATCAGATTTCCTAAAAACATTTTTTTTTAAATAAAATAAACTTTCATCGCCTTATTAGTATACAAGTTTGAATTTTCCTGTGACTTAAAAATTGTTTGACAGTGACAACACAAAGTTTTCGAGCTTAGAAATTTAGAAATTTACAATCCCATTATCTACATAATAATAATATTAATAGTAAATAAAATACATATACCATATCAAAAACAGTTTTTTATTTTGGCTGCGTATGCTTTATAAAATTATATCACTGTAAAATGTAGTGTGGGGCAACACTATTTTAAATAATAAATATAAGTACTATTGTATTGTGTAATAATTTTGACAAAATCATTAATAAAATTTGTAACACATTCTTTATCGTTAAACATCAATCGATCATTATGTAACACTTGTCCGCAGTTCTAAGCAGGTTTGAAACCGAGAGTAAGTAGTGTTGTGTTGTGTTGTGAGCGACCTGGCCCATTGATCGGCCACCTGACCCTTCGACTGAGCAAGGCCGTTCACTTATTGGCTCCGATTCGATTGAACTACAACTACATTCCACCCGTTAAATCGCTTTAAGCGATCTATATCGCTCCAGTAAACGGTCAACAACATCGTGTTTGAAGTCTTCTTATGTTCCTATAAAGTTTTTATAGCTTATGTACCTAATACTGCCTCCTTGGTCTAGTGGTCCCAAGCGCAACTGCTACGCTGAAGTTTGAATCCCGGTCGAGCAAAGGTCGACATTTTTAAGTCTGACTAGGTGTAAGTTCAAGACTGCCTCATTGGTCTAGTGATACTGGGTTCGATTCCCAGTAGCACGTTGTTCATGTTAAATCACGAGCCTATTACACAGTGGCGTAACTAGGGTGGGGCAGGCAGGGCACGTGCCCTGGGCGCCAATCGAAGGGGGGCGCAAAATCGTCAATCATTAAATTTTGTAAATCAAAGCCATAACCATTTTATACTGTTATAATTATTTACTTCGCAATTTCATTCGTCTTGCCCGCATCTCATACACAACCCTACACGGTCATACATCGTTGTTTGCTATAGACCTAATATATTAACTTACTAATTTTTTTCCAGCCCTATGGTTCTGTATGATTTTTTCTGTACTCGGAAAATCCACACAGACGTAACGTCTGTGAAAATTCAAAATTTTCAAGCTCGCTTCGCTCGCTCATAAGACAGTTAAAGGTAGTCGCAAACTAATTGTAATTAGCCTTTATTTTAATGCCGGAAAAAATCTACTGGCGAACAGAATTCGAACCTGCGTCTTCTGGTTTGGTATACCAGACGCTATGACTGCTAAACCACCGCGAGTTCCGCTCACCAACTTGAAATCTTCCTTCATATTCTAAACTTACGTCTTAAGGTGACGTAACATGGGAAATGCTTAATAAGTACAAGAAGAAATTGTAATTACCCTTCTAATCTAAACTGTCCAAGGTGAGGTTCCCAAATTTTCGCTTCGCTCGCTCTTACATGAGACAACTGGAGGTACTAGCCAATTAATTGGAATCACCCTTCTAACCTAACTTGTCCGAGGTGAGGTTCCCAAATTTTCGAGCTCGCTTCGCTCGCTCTTACTGAGACAACTGGAGGTAGTCACAAACTAATTGTAATTACCCTTCTAATCTAACCTGTCCGAGGTGGATGGCCCCAATTTTCGAGCTCGCTCCGCTCGCTCTTACATGAGACAACTGGACGTAGTAACGAACTAATTGTAATTACCCTTGAAACCTACCTACCCTTGAAACTGGGAGTACTAGCCAACTAATTGAAATCACACTTCTAACCTAACCTGTCCGAGGTGAGTGGCCCCAATTTCCGAGCTCACTTCGCTCGCTCTTACTGAGACAATTGGTGGTAGTAACGAACTAATTGTAATTACCCTTGAAACCTAACCTGTCCCAAGTGAGGTGCCCAAATTTTCGAGCTCGCTTCGCTTGCTGTGTCATAACCCAACTCTTATAACTTACTATTGTAGTAGTAAGAAAAGAAATCCAATTAAATTAATTTACTAAGGGGCGCAAATATTATGCGTGCCCTAGGCGCCATTTTCTATCGGAACGTATATAAGTATAACAGGTTAGTATACCTACTTCTATTGATAAAAATATTTCACGAAGAACCTCACCTACTTAGATATTTTTCTTGCAGTTTTACTACTATATCGTGGCTGCATTTTAAAACCTATGATAACAACAAGTACCTACAATAATAAATAGGCACAAACAGCAGAGCAAGTACCTTGTTCATCTCTCAATAGAAATAATTAAAACAGTGTTTTTCATACAGATATTATGGTCGAACTCTGGCTACCGGGCGAACATTAGTCGAATATAATTATGCTTAGGTCCAAACATGGAATACTGCTCGATCTCACGTATAACAGAACCATAAGCAATGAATGAACACTTATTGAAAACCTACCCTACTACCATATAAATGTATCAAAATAACACTGGCCGCTATGAATACTAATACGAAGCTAACAGGTCGGGATCGAGACAATGCGCCGTGCGCAAGCACATAACAATATTAATAGATCGCTATTACGTGACCATGTGGCATGTACTCGCTTTGTCTTCTACGTAACTCGATGAATCGTTTCATGCATCGATGATGCATTCGATTCTAGTCCTGCTTTTGTTTTGTTGTTTTTCCTGATGGAATTATGTAGGTTTGGCTTTTTGTTGGAGGGTTTTCCGAGGTATTTTTTTTGTGTGCGTGTGAATTATACACGCAAAAGTAAAAGTACTCAGACCGCTGAATCCACCTAGAAGACTACCTCAACGCATTCTTGAAGCAACGCAGTTTGAATAGTAGGTGTTATTGTAAAATGATCTTTTTGGAAAGTGTTGTTAGATACATTTTTGATAATTACTATTTTTCATGACCATTCGTCTATCACCAGAACTTCTATGTAAAAATTATCAAATGACATTATCTTCTGTGTAAGAGGTTATTAAATGACGATGACGTCTGTGGTCTAGTGGTTCAAGTTCCGGACTGCTGATCACGAGATCGTGGGTTCGATTTCCACAGGACCCAAATGATGTGATGAATATAATATATGTGTTTATGTTTGTCTGGGTGTTTCTTATGTATTAGGTAAGTATTATATCCATTGTGTAGTACCCATAGTAAAGCTCTGCTTAGTTTGGGACCAGATGGTGCTGTGTAAAAATGTCATGTCAATGCCATGACATTGTATAAATTAAATATATTTTAAACAGTCCTGATCCATATTTCGTATTTTTTAGGCTGAATAAAAAATACGAAATATAAATAAATAAATATCTATCAGTACCGATTCTTTATATATAGCCACAAGCGGCGCTTGAGTGGCCATACGTATTAAGTTTCGCACTGAGTCACCGCAAGGCGATCCCAGTTGCAAGGTGACTGCACTGCCTAATACGGGTACATTACAAACCTTCAACTTTTCAAAGACATTTCGTATTAAATAACATGTAAGTTTGAGAGATTATGACACTTTTTGAGTCATTGTGTTCATGCATCAATGGATATATAAAGCAGATTGCAAAATGCCGTCATATTTTAGGCTACCACGATACAAAGTTCTACAGAAGTTGTATTTCTTCTAGATATATCAATTGTTTCAACTCTTCTCGGGTCAGCTTGAACTACCAGTAATTATAAAACTGCTGAAGTTAAATTTTCTGTACCTATTCCTTAAAGGTTTAAAGGGTCCTTAGATCATAAAACTTCCGTAATCTTAATATGAGTTCGAAACTAATAGCTAAAAACCTCTCAAACGTAAAATAAATAAAATAGTTCTTTCTAACTACCCTCCACATCTACCTTACGATACGCCCGATCACTACCAATGAAACTTCAAACTCATTGACGTACCTAACACAAAAAACTTAACTTTGAGACAACTTTTTTCTCACACAAACTTAACTTTGAGAATTTTTACATTTCAGAAGCATGTTAGTTGAAACGGTAACAGTGTTACTTCTAAATAATTATACCGCTACAGATTATTCGTGTAAAGGGTCTACGACTTATTTGGAGTAAACAATAGTGAGTGAAATAAGGCGGCTGTCTCACTGTCATGTCGGCCAGGTCGAATCATCACTCACTGTCCCATTGAGATTTACTTGTGAACACTCCCTTGCTCTTAGGAAATAAAATACTGCAAGATTCTGTTGAAATTCAAAGTGAATATAAGACCTAAGCTAATTTAAATAACGTCATTTTGAGGCAACAAAGAGATTTTATTTCACTTAAAAAAAAACATTGTCATGATGATGATACCCGCTTTTGATTGCAGACAGATCTGGCTTTTGGGTGATGAACCAAAAGCCAGATCCGCCTGCATCCTACGACTCCCAGTGACCTTTACTAGGTCGTCGATCCATTTCGTTTGAGGCCGTTCCACGCTACATTTCAGACAAAGATGGAACAGGTCTATGGAACGAGTGAATCGCTCAAATCACTAAAACTGAAACATATATTACAAAACAAAATATCAGTCTGGAATTTAATGTTCACTGCCGTTACAAAAATATACATAACATGTATATTTTTCATCTATCTTCTTAAATGATTCTATTTTTTAAGGTTCGCCTCATGAGAAAAACTACTGAAAGATGTAATTTTCAATGTTATTCAAGCGAAATCGTTTCCAATTATGGCCTTGTTTAAATGTTATTTTTGTCGAGAATGGCAGATCCTCTACACGGTTAAAAGATATATCTTTTGGCATATGTGAAAGGGCAGACCTTTTATATCGTCTTAATTACCCAGGGCGACCTTTCAAGTGCCTCGAGAACATCAGTGTCATTAGTTACGAGTATAAACGTTTTTACCCGATTGCAGCGAGGTAAAAATAAGGGTAATGACTTGCTTGACTTGTGTATTCACACATCCGATTAGCACTAGATGTGAAACAACTCGTGTCAACATACAAATGCAGTATATGCGATACAAGATTATTATGTGAAAAAGCTGATGAAGTTTTTACTCGACCCGCAAAAAGGTGAAATCTTTTATTTATTTTGCCCGGATACGCAATGGCAGCAATACATAGCGCTCATCCGATAAAATAGGGTTACAACTCGAAAACTGGCCTTTTTCAGAAAACTTAATTTGCCATTTAAAAGTAATTTTTTTTCAAGCATTCTTAATATAAATATACTACTCTTATAGCATTTAAATAAATATTAGAACGAATATGGACTGGTTAGTAAGTTTGTAGCTTTATTTTAGCTCTCCTCAAAATTAATGTTTTCGACTTATAACTAGGTGAAATAAAATTCTTTCTACGCGCTTTATCTGGACTGCTTATATTATATTTTTAGTAATGTACAGTATTTATTTCTGTGTAAGTGATTTGTAATCTTTAAGAAATAAATAACCATAACCCTATCTTATCGAAGGTCTAAAGTGATCACAAATTCGTATGGTACAAAAGATTTGTTTACTTCACAAACAACTTAATATAGATATGAAGTAATTATTGATTGCTGGTTCTGAGCTCTAACCCCACTCTGTGTATGATGCAAGCGTGTATTAATGCGGGTGACTCCACGTGACAGGTTTTTGCCGTGATCTATGGCTTACACGTGATACAAACAGACATACATAATTATATAGTAACTCTAAGACTGGAATTACTTTATTGGTGATGTTAATCAAAACGTGAGTTGGCAAAGTATCGTGAAATATCTTTTTTCACTATTGGGATTACAGCCTCTGTGACGCTGCCCCAAAACTCAGTGCCAGATTTAGGGTTCTGACCGCCCTGGGATCACTATAATAATTATATTAAGCAAAGTCGGGTAAGTTACAACACTTTTAACTCCAGAACTGCTGGACCGATTTTCATGATCTTTGATTTGTTGGATTTGTCACCACCCTGAATAACAGAATAACTTTAACTTATAACATCAGAAAATTTCAAATAAGTGAAATGCGGACCTTTTCTACACACTGAATCGTCTTGAGAGGCTGAAAAATCGGATTGCGAGAACTGGTTCTGCATGACAGTTAATCTAGCAAGTAACACATCTGTCATCGACTGAATTTAAGATGAGAATTAAAAAAGTTAAATAGGGACTCAAAGCAAATATAGATTTTTTTTCGTTATAAGAAGATTGCTCTATAGGTATGGTAATATGGGCTACGTAGTACATAATGAAGTCGGTGAAGCTACATGGTGTGAAAAATAATACAGCATTCATTTAAAGAATGCCGTTTTTTTGTCGTGAAAGCGAGCATGGGAACTGTTTTTATTAGACATTGAGGAATTAATGTTACGCTTTTTTTAAAGGAATTACGAACGTGTAATTGAGACTCAATTATTATGGGACTACAGTAATATATAGCTTTTTATCCTATACTAATAATTATCGTGTGTTTTTCAATTACAAGGCAGTTTCTGTTATTTCCTAATATCTTCCCCCTAGCGTTTTCAGACCCATGTTGGGGTCGGCTTCCAGTCTAACCAGGATTCGGCTGAATATCAGTATTTTACACAGAGCGACTGCCATCAGACCTCCGCAACCCAATTTCTAGGCAATACCGATATTCGAAGGAAAGACTGGTTGTCAGGCTTTTTAGGCTTCTGGACCGACGGCTTTACGTGCTCTCCGAGGCACGGAGGGGTCTCAATATGTTAAGAACGGCCACCCATCCACAGACTGTCCGCGGCAAGTGTAGCTTAATCTTGCAGATCGGTGGATCAGCGTAGTTACAACTTGGCCACGAACTTGGTCCTTTGTTATATTCTAGTATATTAGTCCTTATTCGTCCGTCATAATCATGGTGTATGTTTCGAATCTCATGGCCATGATATACCTATAAAGCAAGGGAGGACAAGTGCGATTTTCCGATGACGATGTTCATGTGTCCGACTAATGACGATGTTCGTTTTTTTTTCAAATAGTGCACGCTATGCCAGCGATGCGTCACGTTAGCCATGACTTCTCATAAATTAATTTATATCGAATATTTTTATATCGATCGAATCGACAAAAAAAATGTATGGAAATGACGCAAGTTTTCGTCAAATCGGACTGCCACTAATGTCATTTACATACATTTTGTTTGTCGATTCGAATGTCAAAATACAACTTGTCTAGCCCCCCAGTACACCTACACTAAGGTAGTACGAATTGTCAGTGTTCACTATAGTCTCGCAACTCTATATTTGTTTCCCATAAACTTGATGGTTTCATCATATTTCTTTTACCATTAAATCTAGTGATAATGAATTTACAACCCGCGTGAATTCGAAAAGTCAAGGTAATATTTAAATGAATAAATAAATACTAAAATATAACATACATTATACAAATAGTTTATTTTATTGTAGTTATTTAAACTCATAAATTTGTTTAACTTTACTGCAAATTCATTTTAATCTGATTGAAATTTTATTTTCTATAATTTTAATACCTAATGTATTATAACTACTTACATGTTTCTTGTTTAGCCAATTTAATTATGTAATTTTGTACGGATATAATTCTAGTAATATTTTAATTTTGTAATTAATTTGCTTTTGCCTGTATAATCTCGACTATTCGGGCATGTTGTGATTACCTATAATTGAGTTGACATTAAGTGATATTTAAAGCTTATTTGTTAATATGTGTAATAATTTAATGTTAATTAGTTTGTAATCCTTAAGTACTAACATAAATAAATAAACATAAGTGCGTACAAACCCCCATAATTAATAAAAATATCTTTAAAGACTAATTGAGCGCGTGAAAATCTCACACGAAAATTAACTTTTTAATTTTTAAATAACGAACGACCTTTCTACTCAATTTTACTTAATTTGAAGTGGTGTAGAAATGCGGTAGTTAACTTGTTGGAATTTACATAAAATGGCGCTCCCACGGCGGCGCGGGCGCAAGGTGAACCGGCTATTCTTAATTTGTCGCTGCTAGGCCCTATGTACGTGAATGGTGTTGTGTAATACCACATACACACTATAGTTAATGTGTTGTATTCTTTTTTAAGTGTATCGCAATATAGTGCTGGGCGTAGACTCGCAAAAAATTAGGAAATCGTCTAAGTTACAGCGCGTTTCCACTTGTTGTGTGTTACGGAGTAAAACAAGGGGGGCCTAGAATAGAAAGAAATTCTATGGAAATGACACAAGCTTTGGACAAATCGGACGATCACTTATGTCATTTCCATACATTTTTGATTAGACTGACTACATGTTGTAAACTCTTTAAAAATTAAATGAAAGGTGATTTACTTACTATTATTCACAATAATTAATTAAATATTTTTGGACATTTTTACATAGCACCATCTTAGTCCCAAACCAAGCCGAGCTTGTACGATACCTACTGATATACTGTTTTTTTGTAAATATATAAGAAACACCCAGACAAACAAAACTTGTATCATCACATAAGAATTTGTGTCCTGTAGGAATCGAATCCCACGACCTCGTGATCAGCGGTCCGGTACTCGAAACACTATACCACAGACGTCGTCAATCGTAGACGGTCGTCAAAATTGTATAAGTTTTAACTCTACATTATAAACATATTGAGGTTAAATAATTCTCAAGCTACCCTGTAAAACAAAATATTTCTTGAGGCATTCCCGTATGGATTGTTTTTGCGATAAGTAAATATCTTTTGAAAAAACACCAACAACACCTTTTTTAACACCGCCGATGGCACTAATATGTCGACATGCTATCGTAAATTACTAGTAATGTATGTTTTACTATATAATAATACGCCTGAAGTGGCATGATGATACCGTATATTATTGTTATTAAGCAACTAACCTTTTAGTAAGATGGATTTACGACCAAGGCTACACTGAACGTAATAGGTGATATAATGATTGTAATAAACACGTGAACACGCAGCTTTACAATCAAAATGTAAAAGAATGTTTGCTTTTATGTTCTTTATACAGAATTCGGTATTAAGAAGGTTCTGGGGGCATTTTGAAAGGTTCGATGGTCGTGAACTAAAGACCTATTCGCGGACGTTAAAATGTAGAGTGAATGGTAATTACATTTATCATTTGTTTTTCCTGTATCATTCTCTAAAAGCTCTTGTTTTAGAAGTCTGTGAAAGACATAAAAATAGTGATGTGCCTAATTGCGTTCGCTGTGTCCTTCATTGCTTTTTCCCTTATGCTTAGTAATTAGAATATGTTGGATAATATTTAGTTACATTTCTGTTATGTTGGTTTTACCAGACAACAAAGTGTCAATCATTACCTACAATTATACTTAAAAAAGACAATTGTATCTATATTTGACTATTGTTTAAACATTATTTGATATATAGGTAAACATTAGTAGATATATTTGATATATATGAGTAGACAAAATATGTAGGAAAATCGTCTAATGTTAATAATGATATCAATTTTATTTGATGGAAATGTTATATATGGTTCCAAATGTAATTTTGTTATTTATAATTTATTATTTATTAAAAACCAAATTTTCTGATAATCATTTATAAAACAAATTAATAGGTAAGTATTTCTTTGTTTTCTATTGACACATGTTGAAAAGGGTCAAAATCTATAAGAATAAATGCATTATTTGCTAATACATTTTTTATAATTATTCTGTTTAAGGTTTTTCAATACAAAGAACAATCCACGTCTATTCAATGTTAAGCTTCCGTTCAATTGTACTCAGTTTTTAAACAATATACGGACACTAAAGAACTTCCGAGTTAAGTCGTAAAATAAAACGTTTACAAGTTTTAAATGAAAAGAGACTTATTATCTACTTATTTTTTACATTATTAGTACCTTTACATATTAAAAGGCCTGTGAATGGATATAATATATTTACAATAATTTCTACAAGGTACAATTTTCAACACGATTTTCCTGCAGTCGTTCACTACAGCGCCCGCGTAATTTTCCATTTTGTAAACATTGACATACAAAACCTAATTGGCACTAACTACTGTAACTTAATAGGTATTTTATTATGTCTAAACGTTTCTACGTAATTAAGTAATCTCCTTATAAAGAAGTGTAGCGTAAAATCGCAAGTTCGCAACCGTTCGAGCCCACAGCTAAAAAAAAACTAAATCCGTGAGTAATCAATGTCGTGACCGATCCAATACTTCAGTATTCGTGAGAAAATCGCACCCAAACATCCAACACGTTAACTACATAATTAGATCGCTCTCAATAAAAAAAATAAGCCAAGGTCTCTTTAGAACAAACTGTTACACACGCAAATGTTTCACGGTTACATTTCAATCCTAAAAACAAATATTTTTTTACGATCATTTAAAAATCTAACGATAAATCACAATCGTAGGTTTGCATCATAAATTCGACACTAAAATCGAATCATCACTTCACATATGCAGTCACGATCAGACTCACACACAATTATCACTTATGTCGTTATCGGCAAATATGGTGTGTGACTGATTTGTATATATTTTTAATTTGGTCCGTGATAACTCGCGGCAAACGCATCGGCGAGAAGGCCGCGCGTCGGAAGCTGTGAACAAACTAAACTACTAAGCTATTGTATGCAGGTGGATTGTAGTACGTCCGTTTGCCTTATTATGGCCATTTTCCATTCACACAGTGGGGCAATCCGCTCGCTTAGCCGTCGTCAATATGTGTCGCAGACTCACAGTGCGGCACACACTCCACAGAAGCGTTTCGGGTTTCGGCAATATCTGTGCAAATCGCATGTCAAGGCGATAAAGAATTAGCATAGCGAATCGATGTTCAAACTCCATCTAGTGTGTAAACTGATGATTTTGCGCTATTTCTGCAATTTACTTATCAATTTGTTCGTACGTGCAAATTGATTTGGTATCATATTTCATTTCTGACGTATTTCGAAATGCATACCAATTGCCTATATATCATCTTGGCTCCAAGGTCTCTAGATCGCAACAAAACTTGGGGCCTGTTTCACCAACTCTATATAACCGCTAGCCACAGGTTTAATACCAAAATGGAACAAAATATGTATGCTTAGTCATTTAACGGGAACTTTTTTTTATAACCCTAAGGTGGCACACAAGCCAAATCTAATTAATATTAATGATATTAAAAAAATGTTAATTGAATACTCTGTACGCCGCAAAGGCTAAACATGACGATCTCAAAAATTATGTTTTGTAACATCCTATACCTAAGTGTGTATACTCATGTTTTAGCAAATAAAATTATCTTTATCTTTATCTTAAGCATACGGCCCGCCTGATGGTAAGCGGTTACCATAGCCTATGGACCAGGGTTGGATTCCGACCCACAAAAAATTATGCTACATGGACAATAAAATAATACTATTTGTCCAAAATTATACTACGTTTGACTTTTCACGTTTTTTTATCGTAGGTATTTTTAATGTTTAAATGGTAAAAATGTATTCGTAATTTTTTTTTATTCATTTAAGGCGTAAGGCGTTTTAATTACATAAATGGAAGTACCGATAATTTTTATTTTATTTTATTAATTCCCAGAAATACTAGAGATTTGCATTTTTTAGTGTATTTGTGAAAAAGATAACAGGATTTCTAATTAGCTAAAAGAAATTATAGTAACTAAAAATACTCCTATTAATTAGCACCTCTTTATATCGAAAATCTTTTAAAAAACGAGCGCTTAAAGTATTTTGATGGTACTCCAAAAGTGACCAAATAAATGTGTAATACAAATCATTTTTGGCGACAATTTTTTTTCTGACGCAATCACTCAGGCAAAAGCCACCATTTCTAGCAACAAAGTCGCTAAATTGACAACACTACGTTTGTATTTGGTAATCCTGATTAGGTGTTGCCGTACATACAGAAATTCCCGACATTTTAAGGTAAATATTAATAAGTAAAACGACGGTCGACATCAAAATTATGGTATTTTCGCGTAGTATAGTGGCATTACGATACTACATACTACACACTATCAAATAATGGTACAAATAGTATTATAATACTACAGAATCCAACACTGCTATGGACGCTTGCAACACCAGGGGTAACACTCGCGCGTTGCCGACCCGAAATACCTCTTAGAGGTTTATGGAGGATTCACTGCGCCGACAGTTTGAGGGAATATTCCTCTTGCTGCCAGCGCAGTGCATCCTTAAACGGAGCTCTGGCGACCTTACTCACTACAGGAACATAACGCACAATAAAGTGTGTTATTTGGCTGCAGTTTTCTGTAAGATGGAGGTACTTTCTCAGATGGGAGGTACTGCTCCAGATTTGAGCCATAAATGGCTGTGCCCTACCTCTCTTAAACTTATCTTACTTATCAGTAAGCTGTGAAACAGGGCCTAAAAATTATAAAATTGTGTAAACTGCTAAGCTTACGTTTAAACCTTTAATTTCTTCCTTCCTTTATAACTTTCCTAAAATTAAAGCACAATTCTTTAAAACATCATCAATTAACCATCGAAAACTGGTGAAAGCTTTTCCAAAATCGGTTCAGTAGTTCAAGAGATTACTTCCTACAAACAAACTCACAAACTTACAAACTTTACCTTGTTAATAATAGTGTTGATTGGTATTCCAAACACGACAGCCAGCATGATACAGTGAGGAAACGTACATGTAAATAATAAACACAAATAGCTTAATGGTCTACGAATGACAATAGGAACCTCACGTTTTGCACGAAATGTCGATGAAACGTCCACTAGTAATCACGCTACAGCCATCTACAGCTGTGCTAATATCAAACTTCAAACTCACCTACCCTACCGTATTTGAAGCAATGGATGAATAAATAAATAAAAATATTTTATATATTCACGACCATAGACGTTCACGAGCACCTGATAAGTTACCATTAAATGACTTTTTAAATGATTAAATTATAATATTTATTAATTATAATATTTTAAATTGTTAATTTCTTTTCGTATGTAGTTAGCGGTTATCAAGATATAGTAAAACAGGGCCTTTATCTATGTATGTACTACCCAACCCACTAACGGCTGGATTTTATATCCAATCTGTCCCTAGATTTGATAACTAGAGATAGAATTTTGACATTTGACAATTTGTATGGACGTTATGTCAAAATCCTATGCAATCTATCGACAGATTAGGAACTGGCCGAAAAATTCCGGGTCATAAAGGAGCAAATTCGTATGTCACGTGGACAACGATTATTTTAAATATGGAATCAGAATATTTAGAATGTTTTTTAAATAATAATAGCTAATGACAATGCGTTTTATTGTTTCTACCAAAATTTGTGACTAGCAGCGCCACCTATCGATAATACATTACACTAAATGGCCATATGTGAGTTTTCTTGGCAATGGTTTTCTTCACTGTTTGAAGATGTAATATTAAGATATAATATGTCCATGAGGATTTTCCGCTTCCGAAAAAGGCATAGATTATTTTATTGTTATATTATTTATGGTAATATATTTAATACATACGGTGGCTAAAGCCTCTTCATAGGTGGCGGCGTGCAGCGGAGGCGACGCGGGTGGCGTCTCGCGAGACACAGCTGTTATAGGCATGTCAGCACATTACTGGACAACTGTGGACAAAATACACACATTTAATCATACATGTTACCAGCTCTCCGCCAGCGGCTTCGTCCGCGTGATCTGGGTATTTTCTTATACCTTTGATGCCCTATTTCAACCCCTTACAACCCTATGTTCACTTTAAAAAGTAGCCTGTCCTTTCTTAGGCTCTAGACTATCTGTGTACAAAACATTTAAATCGGAAATAAACATTTGACGTGAAAACGCAACAGACAGACTGACAGACAGAGTTACTTTCGCATTTATAATATTAGTAAGGATGTATATTGATAACTTACAAGACTATAAGAAACGTCCGTTGTTTCCTAATATAGCGTTTACCTATCTTTGGTGGCAAATGTGTGTAGAATAAAACACATTATATTCAAATATTCAACTTATCGATATTATATTCAAATTCATACACGCTACATAAAACATTTTGAAAACCTGATGATGGGCTATAACATAATATGGTACTATGTTGATGACTATTATCTCGTGTCGAAGGACTTGTTAAAAAACCCACGTGTCAGCATGATCACAGTTTAATTTAAGCTTATGATTTTTAAGTGACTTTAAAGAAGATATGTTGGAAAGGTTATCAATTCGACTGTATTTACCCGACTGCCGAAGGAGGAGGGTTATGTGTTTGACGCGTATGTATGTATGTATGTATGTCTGTTCCTATGTCCGGTCGTAACTACTCAACGGCTCAATCGATTTAGATAAATGACACCTCATTAGATTCGTCTTGATGGCACGACTGTCACTGGGTACATGAAATTAAAAAAAAAACAATATGGCGGATTTTATACGCTTTAATGTGCGAACTGATTTTGAAAATGATCTTGATTTGTATCAATTTATATTTTAAATCATCATTTAGAATCTATCTAGTGATTCTATGATGATTTATAAACTAAAAAGAAGGAAATAAAATCAATTATTAAAAAAAAGAAACAAAAAACCCGACTGCGTAAAAAGTACTAACTAAAAATCTAAAAACAAGCTCTGTGATGTTGGAAAATGTATTGCAGGCGGGACAAGCTGTTCGTTCATAAACAAAATTGTTTCTTTGCTTGTCCCGCCTGCAATACATTTTCCAACATCACAGAGCTTGTTTTTAGATTTTTAGTTACTTTTTACGCAGTCGGGTTTGTTTCTTTTAATTATTGATTTTATTTATTATTTGGGTGCTTATGCCTTTGCCGATCGGACACCGGTTCCGAATGATTTTTCTTATACAATACCTATATTTCCACATTTATT
The DNA here is from genome assembly GCA_946251955.1 of Acronicta psi. Taxonomy (NCBI): domain Eukaryota; kingdom Metazoa; phylum Arthropoda; class Insecta; order Lepidoptera; family Noctuidae; genus Acronicta; species Acronicta psi. Next base: position 7,226,487 of record OX276482.1, on the reverse strand, counting down.
TGGTTGGTGTCTAACCTCCGGTTCTGAAGCTACCACAAAATGTTTGAAGCCCGTATTCATTTCTATGTACGAGTAAGTACTCATTGTACAAAAAAAGAAAAAAAGAGAAACATAAAAAATCTTATTGAACCTGTCAAATCGTAGTTCAATAGTCAGCTATAATGTTTAATTAAAATAATCTCCAAAATTACCATCTACTTTTGCATGTCAGTAAACAAACAAACTTTAAATTGAGAAAAAAAACATTAATCTACAAGTACTGACATCTTAATAACATGATTAGGCTCACGCGAATTGAGATGGTACATACATACTCAGTTGATGTATTTAGACGTAATTGAATGATCAACTAAACTTTAAAGCCGGATTTCATTCGGCCATTTAATAACAAACAACCGCAGTCATGTAGTCATTGAATTTAAGAAGTTAGAATATAATAGAATGACATTAAAAACGACACTTGTTCAAATCAATACTGTATTAATAAATTATGTTTCAAGAGTTTCAACAACAGTTTAACATACATTGCCACTCCAACGCATAAATCTTGAGCGCCAATGAGATAAGAATAACAATGTAACATATTGCAAATTTGAAATATCTAGTTGTTGATCAAACGTTGGTGTGTTGGTTCACAATGGCTCTTGACCTTGGCTCAAGTGTGGCGTCGATGTGACGACTATGTAAACATACATTACCATACACGAAGACACCGTGACTAAGCGTGTACTGACATTAGCAGGGGTGTATTCTGATGTCGTCGTTATGGTTGTAATATTTTATTATTTACGTTTTGCGACTTCGTTATCTTATTTATAAATTTATAGTGCTGAAAATTTTCATCAATACTTCGCCGTTAGGAGAGGAAGCTGCATATGTCATAATCGTAGCGACTAAAAACCGACTTGTTGTGATTCGACATGACCAACCCCCACAAGTTAAGGACTCCGATACCCGGTAAAACGAGTTATTGATGTAGTCTGATATCACAATGTACATATATGATTTGTTTAGTTTCTCAAAGTTTTATTGAAAGCGACGCCAAAATTCCAGGTTACCCATAATTCTACGATTCATAAGTTAAAGGACTATGATGTGATAGCATACTTTTGACTATGAGACCATTTAGATTGAAGGATTTACTCATTCAGTTCTTATTGTGTAGAAACTATCTACATAACATTCATCTACTAACATCTTTGTATTAAAGCCTATTCGATATCACATAAATCACTTAATCACGGCCTTTCTCTTAGAAATGAACTTTTGTATAGATAGATTGTTTTATAATTAATTTTAAAGCAGCTCAGACTACTTAAGGTACCTCTACCGTGTTAATGAATCTCAATTTAATCAGTTTCCATCTATTTCAAGCGTGGAGCTAATTGTCCATGATTGATTAAAACATTGTTGTTTCAAGGGTAAACCCGAAGGCCTAGATGTATTAATCAAATGCTTCATTGTTTTGTTTCAATAAAGTTATCATTACACGTGATGGAAGCCTAAAAATTATCTACTGCCAGAACAACCGCATGGCTTAGGGTGATATGGATGGACCTTTGCCCAATATCAAGTTCTTTTACGAATAGAATGTTGCTCGTCTATTTCTAAGTGACGTTGGACAAAGAAATTTAAGGAGTGGTATCGTCATCTACCTATCGTCCCACAGCTGGGCTCGGGTGTTCTCTCAGAATGAGAGGGGATGGGCTATAGTCCACCACGTTCGCGTAGTGCTTTGGCAGACTCAACACGCGGTCGAGAAAATCTTTTAGACATGCAGGTTTCGTCACCCTTAAACCCGTCTGGAAGCAAGAAATTTTGCACAAAAGTTCCTTTAAAAGTATAATAACCATTTGAACACTAAGATGTTATTTGAAAAATTGCCACGAGTCTCGAAAAAACGACAGAAAGAGCAAGCAAACCGGGCCTATAATGTAAATAGGAAGTACCCGCTGGTATATGTATGTTTCACATGAAGACTTTGTATTTAGAATAAAGGACAACACCATTTGACACCGATAAAATCTTCGAGCTTAAAACATATTTTGGAATAAAGTACTATTAATTATTCCGAAGCTCAAGATTTCGAATAAATCTAACAAGTCATAACATCACAATGAATACTTTTTATTAATGTGACACTTGTCAAAAACCTGTCAAGTGACTTCGGAAGACCGTCACTTTAAATAAAATATGCGATATTATAATTATGTGAAATTTATTTTAATGAAATTCTACACGATACGAGGGGTCATCGGCATTGGTATCCGTTACCCTCTGACAGCTGAATCGATGATATCGAGTGATTTGACAATACACCTCTGTGGCGTACTGATGTGAACGATATAGACATGTGAACACTGAGACGTGAGATCGATAAAGTGTAAATGTAAATGTTATACTGTATTCTATTACCTGTGGGAGTTAAATTCCTATAACCCGTCAAGTAACAAGAATACAGACAAATAAGTACAAATATTAAATTTTCGGGCGCTCAAGACACATAACATAGAGATAACTAATTTGTATATAAACTCCTAGTACTAAAATGTCAAAGTTACTTTGAAATTTATAATTCAATGTAATAATTCGCGTTGCACTTCGGAAGGAAAAAGCCTCCCCTTAAATAACAAAACCGTTTCGTCCAAATAATTTCGACCAATAAATATATCACCTGTCATGACAATGTCGTTTCACTATAAGACTTTTGTTTCCAACCAGCATTATAGACAATCGAATTGATCAAAGACATAATTTAAATACTAATGCTTACGGTGCATCCACTTAGCAAGACCATAAACTCGGATCCTTTTGAACCTCAATTAACCTACTTAACGAATGCGAATTGGCGATACACGGTGCATCACCTCGTAAAAGATAGACATCTAAAATTCACCATACATAATCATGGTATAGCGAATACTAGGAATTATTTTATGACTGAAAAGACTAATGTTTATGGGTGATTGGATACTTAGATACAAAAGATTATCTTTTTATTATTCACAAGAAATGAAACAAATTAAGGTTTTAATTAAATTATATTGAACCGCTAGTAAAGTCTTTATAGTCGAATAAGCCACCCGTATACCAGGGATATCTAATATCGATAATAAATCTAACAGTAACTAGTTATAATAATGTAATGGAACTTTTAGGCGACCCAAATTTTACTGACTTTTCTCTCCCAAGAGTACCATAAAACCTAGCAAAGATGAAAAAGATTCACGAAGACTTTGAAGCCTAAAAAATTTTTGGGTAAAGTTCGGCAAATAAATTACTACATAACATAAACATAATCATAAAGCATGTATCCCCGAATGATGAAGCCAAACAACAAGCTGCTACTTACTAAGATATCATACAAATCATTACATTGCTTAACCCTGAAATTAAACTATAACCAGCCGCCGCTGCTAACCAATCAAGCAGGGCTTGAGTCCCAACAAATCGGTATGGTAAACAAGACATCACACACACCTACAAAATTATTTTATGACACAAATGGAAGTAGGTATATTTTATAATGAAGAGGACATCCTTGATTAACTTCTAAGTAGGCTTCCACCATCTATAAGGAACCTGCTCACCTTTGGCATGGCATCAACAGTATCTTAGATCTAGCCATCAACATTCCACAACCATCGTTTCCTCATTACTACTTTACTCACGATGCGACATCATAATGACTTGAATGAACAATATTAATTAGGTAACTACTGAATTATGAAATGAATTAGAATGAACATTACTCAGAAGTATTTGTGAATTGAGGTATTATGAACTTGACAATAAATAGATATTGCTTTAATAAAGTTAGTCTTTCAAAGGCTTCCGCTCTGGTTCCATTTATTCCTGCTTATTTCTGTCTAAAAATTCTTTCGGAAGTTCTAGCAATAGTTGTAAATTAAAAAAAAACCAAAGGAGTTCCTACTTATTCAGAGATTTAAGATACGTAACATCGATAACGATGTTCAGAAACTCTTGCTTTTTAGGGTCCTTTAAAAAGCAACTGTATAATTTATAATAAAAATTTACGCAGGTGTGATCGTTTCAAGTTTTTTTCTTTCATTTATTCCCTTTAGCTGTTACACCTAGTTTATTATTCAACATCAATACTGGTAATCATCTTCATATCTCGTATGCGATCGATATCAGCTTAATTTATCGATAAAGAAATATGTTCAACCTTTTAGTCTATATATGGAGTGCACATGAATCATTCGACCTCACTCGATCCAGAAAGGAAACTTGTTCAGAAATACTTTCTTCGCATTTTGATACTACTTTATTGCCTGCACTTGAACTTTTGTGCGAGTATTAAGAATTTTTTCGATGGCGTACCTATAATTGATGAAAATTTTATTGGGTAAAAAGTGAAATGCCCCTCGGTGGAGGCAAAAGTCAACGTAAGCCTCCGCATGGGGCTCAATTCCTGCTCTCAGAACTAATATAAGTATGACCTATTAATCTTTGTTTGATGTCAGGGAGGCTAGACAAGTTGCATTTTGACATTCGAATCGACAAACAAAATGTATGGAAATGACACAAGCTTTCGACAAATCGGGCTGTCACTAATGTCATTTGCATACATTTTGTCGATTCGAATGTCAAAATGCAACTTGTCTAGCCCCCCAGTGTAGATTTAAAAAAAAGGAACAATTGAACTATGCCATTCAATAGGGCTTCAAGGTCTTCTGTAGACTTTTCTACAGAAGATCTTGTAGCCCTATTGAATAAAGCAAGTGAGTCTTAAGTCCTAATGATACTCTTTTATACATACATAGACTGTACCGTGATAAAATATCGCATGCTTAGTCCTAACACGGAGCAGAACTATGAATACTAAGCTGTAATGATAGCCTTCTCTAAATTAGGTTAAACAGTTGAAGACCTGCCAATGCTGCGACTGTTTTGGAATCGTCGATAGAGTTTCGAGTGTTATACGACCTCCTTTTCGTAACAATGGCTATGATACCTATTTGAGCTCAGGTATTAACGGTTATAATAATATCTAGGTAAATGTTTTATTTGTCATCAATAAATCTGGTATTTTTCGATAAAGTTTATAATTTATTAATATTACCAAGACGACCATATACGAAATACGAATAACCTTTTTATCTTTATTGTTTAAATTATGCAGAAATAAACGATTGGAAATATATTATATTGAAAAGTAAAAACCAGTGGACTAAAATGGCTACTTATGATGCATCATCCGTCCATTCCAATTCCATCCATTGAGGCTTATAACTAAGTGACCTTGTCTTGGGAAGAGCGCTGATGTCCGAAATACAGATATTGTCTATCTAGTTCGGACACAGATGTTTTTTTTTTATTAAATATGGATATTGTTAAGTACCATTAGTTTTTAAGAGATCTGTATGTACTTACTTTTTGCACAAATAAATTATTATTATTATTATTATTATTATCATAAATCATAATACCTCATATGATTCGTATAACAAAACTGCTACTAGGGAGTAAGGTTCTACAGGATGGGGAATTGCTGAATGTAACCACTAAGACCTAAGCTCCGAGTATGATGCTTCTCAATACCATAAATACACATTGATAAAATTGAACCTCTGGATAGCCGTTAAAGATTCAAAAAATGGAACACAATTTTTATGAAATTATCTGTCAAGTAATTTAACGGGAACTTGCTAGGAGATGGTGAAAAAGGCCTTACCTATGTAGTAAATACTTAAACGAAACCAGTATATTACGAAGTAGGTACCTAAGTAGTATTCAAGTACCAATAGTAATCAATCATAAATACTTACACATATTCAACATAATTAACAAACCTTACATTGCAATGGAATGCAACACCTTTTCTATTCTGATTCACAACCAGTGAAGTTATGTGATAATTGAAATTTCATCAACCGATTTAGGTAACCGCTTATTATTGATCGATGTTATACACATGAATAACACGACTCGTCGGTATCGAACAATAAGCTAATTCTAATGTAGGTACCTAATGGGCACTTCACACTGCATATTACACAATATAGAAATGATTTGTGATTTTAGTTCAACGAAAAATCAACCCTATGCATAGTACAATACATAAAACTATCAGCTTTGTTCTGTTTCTCTTGTTGATCAAATCGCAAAGGTATTTTCTCTACGACCGATCTTATCAAAGACTAAGGAAATGCGAGCAGATAACTATACCCTCTCTAGGTTTTTTTCAATAGTGACAACCCTTAGAAACATTTGAATTTCTACCGCTTTATTATAACAGTGAAGTGAACATATTTTTGAAAACTTCATGTGATAAAGATAGACCACTGATTTACACAAAGCTCAAAATTCTATACCTCACTGGATATCTGAAGATCATCTGTGCATTTGAGCACTTGTCTGGGGCAGGCTTAACTTAGGCACTTAACCGATTTAACCGAACATGTACAATTACAAGTTACGAGCAGTTATAACATCATTTCGCAACAACAATGTTCAGGTATTACAGCTATTTGTACCTACAGAATCTTCCGGCTAGGCATGTCCCTATTACGAGCTACGACTGGTTCTTATAGACATGCGTAGGAGTCTACCAAAAGGTGCGTTTGCGCAAGAAACTCCTCCAACCAATTGATTGACGCAGCACTCTCCGTGAAATAAGCAATGTTAATTGTTCGATACTACTAGTTAATTAAGCATGACGGCCAAAAAATTTTGTTTATTGTTGGAGCGATTTCATACCAAGAATTGTGCGAACCTTCACTTACAATATTGTAAACAAACGCAAAAAGTTCAGTTACGATTTTGTCCAGTGCACGTTATCTATGCAAATTTTATTCGAATACTAAAGTGGCTATCGGCCTCTAAAAAGGTTTATATATTGTTTTGACTCGATAGTAGATAATATCAATTTATTCATAGCGATAGGTTTAACTTGTTCCATTTTGATCACCCGTCTATTGCAATATCTACCATAACCTCGGCGCATTATAATCATATTGTTTTTGATATTATCAAAACATCGACATGTAACCAACCTGTTCTGCTTGTCCCGCAATTGAAACGTGTACATACAAATATTCATATCTAATCTCGCTTTAACAATAGAAGCAACAGTCATTGTGATGTTCAATTTGTCATCCAAGCTTTTGCGCTGCATCCGAACACTTGTAAGAGTTCATCGATTTACGAAATGCCACCAAACTCGATACCGCATTCGGTATCGATAAATAATTCATGCGGTCTCGATCGCACAATAAGGTTCGCGGGTCTGTATTTATGGATGTTAGTGCTGGAAAAAATTAAGAAATAAATATTCCGCGGTGGTCATTCTGGCCAAATTAGAGGCTGATTTAATAGAACCTCAAAACCCAGTTCTTTTAAAAAGTATTCGATACGAAATAATAAAAATAAACATAATAGTTATAACCTTATAACTTAGCTATGTATCTTTGGGCCTGAGATAAAAAGTAGCGGTTTGGAATAAATATGGGTTTTGTATTATTTGTTTATAAGTCAATAATTTATATTATAAGGTTTTTGACTATTCTTTGGGCGATAAAAAGTACCTAGAATTAAATTTGTCACCACTGTCACCTACAAACACTTTGAGTTTATGACAAGATGTAAATATAACCTTTATTTGGATAAAGCAAAATAAATTTTGCAAGCATCGTAGGAAGTGGCTACTGCTGTGGAAAAACGGTATGTGTGTATTTAATCCCAAACGGTACATACAAGGTACATGTCACATTATGTATATAATTATATTTATTTATTTATTTAATTAATTACTACGGATCCACCAATTGCAGTAACTATATTAAAATCTACAAAACAAAGTAAAGTAAATAAATGAAGGTAAAATACACTTTCATACCTTCCTCTCTCAGTACTTCTGACATGCCAATATAATCTTCGTCCATTCATCCGCAAACAGATCGCATGTTGAAAAATTTAAAAATTTAGAAAACCCCCGACACAAAATGTAATTTGACATTTTGTGGTGGCGACCATCTTGGATTTGAAATTTATCATTGTGTATAGTATTCTACTAGTGAAGCACTTTCATTTGATATCCATATTGACGGAGTTGTGAAAAAATATGTAATCCGCCATTTTGTAGCGGCGACCATCTTGGACCAATTTTCATCAAACATAGCTCAGAATACTCCCGACAAATTCACCCATCAAATAAAAAAAACAAAATCAAAATCGGTCCATCCGTTCGGGAGCTACGATGCCACAGACAGACACACACACACACACAGACACGTCAAACTTATAACACCCCGTCGTTTTTGCGTCGGGGGTTAATAAAATATAAAATGATATAGGTATACATAGTGATTTACGGCACTTTTGTGCCGGCGCTACCTACATAATCGATCATTTAATCATATTAGAGTGTTACTTGTATATGGCAACATTAATCATTATTATTACATAACATTTCTATGCCCCAATTAGTCGAAATGATAAACAGATTTAACTATTATGACAACCTCCCATTAAAAACTTATGTAACTAAATTAAAATTTGTTTATAGCGATATTTGAATAAATTAAATTTAAATAATAATTTGTATTGCTATAATGATTTATTTAACGAATAAATCACACATTTATTATCACAAGTTTATCGATTCAATTTGAAAGTCAAAATTATTATTTTTTTCTAAGTATCTTAGCGATATAAAGAAGATCCACTTAAAAAATTTGTACTGCAAAATGAAATTGATAAAAAAATCAATTTTCCACAAAAAATGACGACTTTTTGGTTTTTCAAGTTTTTAATTGTTACCTTCTGTCTTTGTTTTCGGTCTGAGACTGCTTCATTTGTGTAGTGCTCGCAAGCACAACTGCTGAGTGAGCATAAGATACTGGGATCGATTCCCGGTTCAGGCAAAGTTTCGGATTGAAAACGTTCAGTTGCTGCTCGATATTTGTTGTTGTATGAGAAGAAAAGTTGCTTATTACACAAGGTACTATAACCCCCGGTCGGATTAGCGCACCTTTTCTGAACAACCTTGTACAAATTATACCCCGCCCTTAACCCACAATGAAATAACCCATGCTATTTGATTAATTAGTAAATTAATGCCATTATTGCTACCACATTTTACCGCAAAGCACGTAACTCAGTGTTAACTAAATAGCTCTGACCACGCACATGCGGTGAAACAAACTACCTACTCCAATTTAATTTAAACTGATTTACACTCTATTTACGATGAAACACTTTCTGTTTTGTGTACATACGGCATTTTACATTTAATGCGCAAGTAATTATAACATATTTTTTTTACTTTCGTAAACAAACAATATTTTAAGTACTTAAGGGGGTATACTTTATTAGGGTTGTCAACTTATTACAAGTCTTGACGAAATATGATTATTGTGAAATAAATAAAAACAGCACCTAATAAAATATTAGTAGTTACTTTATAAGATATTTATTGTGTAAGAAAGAATAAGAATACTTTATCCATTGTATTGTTAACTATAAATAATTCCTAAATGGAAGATGAAGATCAAAAAAAGAAGATTCCTAATATATTGGATAAGGAACAAAGCCAAAGCCACGACTAAAGACAAGGAAATAGTTTCAACTGGGTTTGTGAACTCCCACAAAAGCATTAGGTACTAAGCTCTGCCCATCCACGGAACAGTGAAAGTTTAAGTTGTTATAAGCAATTTCCAACTTATTAGGTACTTAATTAGCCTATTGGCAGAGCTACGCACATCACTAGCTCTTTGTTTTGCCCAAGCAAAAGGCATAAATACATATCTCGTTAGCATTACATCACAGATTATGTAAACGTTTTGACAAGCCTAGTCGTGTCATCTCTATTAATAAATTATGTAGATTTAAAACCAGCATTACGCGACCCCTGCAATGTTCAACAATAAATAACTGTTACTTCACATACCGAGGTCATTTAGAGATGGTGTAAATGCGTCTTTATTCGTGGGAAAAACATACTTATGACATTAGTATAACTAGTTCGACACTATGTTTTATGTAGATATAACGGATACGGGTTAGTCGGCTACACACGTTTTTTCAATTAGATTTCATAATTGCTTGAAGAGGTTCTTAACGAGCTAGATTTTGTTTTGTTTTGCATCTTTTGATGAATGTCTAGGCGATTCGTTAGGCTTAATTTGAGTTGAACATTTCAAAAGAAGAGCTAGGACTTTTCCTGAACGCTAGCTGCTCCGTAAAATGTTCAAAAGTTCCGATGTATTCCCATCCCTAATATCCCGTAAATCCCCGTGGTTCACCAGCGCAGGAGGCAGTTGGTATATCAAGCTCGTTCTGACTAAGAACCGCACTTGCCTTCCCTAGACCTATAGTCAGAGCCTTGAGGCTCAATGTTACATTGACCATGACCACAAACTAAATAAATCTTCCTCTAAAGTTTGTAGGGGCGTCAAATGCCAACCTACAGTCGGGCTTTGGGCAGCATAAACGTAAACTATAGGTAGCATGATTCTTTTTATTATGAGGGAAAGATTTTGCCCAGCAGTCACTTTATTATAACAAAATATTCCATTGTTTCTGCCAACTTACCATGGAAAACAGGGGTTATGTATGTTTTGTAATAGGCAGAACTATTTATGGAGCATTTCCAATAAAAGTAAAACCACTATTGCAATACAATTAAAATAATTTCCCATATAAACAAAGTCGTTCCGTGATAATACGACATCACAATGCGTCTGTGTGTTTGTTCGATTCACACGTCCTTTAATGTCACTCTTTGTAAATTACCGTGCCGGTTATTGATCTGTCCGTGAAAATAAAGCACTTATTGCTGATAAAAAAATAACATGGGAACCTAGAAAGAAAAACCTAGGTATCATTCCTTGGATTAAAATTCTGATTAATCCAAAGAAATCAAATATCCCTTTTCGCATCATTAAGATTCCACGAATTCCATTTAGGGGCGGCCAGAAATATTGGGCGCATTGTACCTCTATTTTATTAATATGTCTAATTATCTTAGAAATGGTCTACATACACCTACCAAGACAATATGAGATCCTTATAACTCGACAGAAAAACCCAATCAATATTAAAACTTAGTAGCATGTTCCATTAAAACAGTAGCATTTCAAATAGGTGCTACACTAATTGACTTAACATTGCAATTTACCCAGTGAGACAGATACCCATATTAACTCATTAACCTCATTCGGTATTCTAACCATAAGGTTGGTGACACACTTGACACTGAGAACAATAAACCTTCACGATTCGCGAATTACGTGGGTTATTTCGACTCCAAGGGTCATGTCAACCTCGACATTGCCGACGATTGCCGAGGATTTTCGAGGAATGCCGAGTCTGTCGCGACATTTGCGCGTGCTACGAATATAGAAATAAAGCGAATTAAGTAACAGTTCAATGCCATTGTATGAATTTACCCGTGGAAGCATTTCATTCATTGTTTGTATTTCATTCAGAAGTTATAATGAGCTCCACAAAGAGTAGATAGTGGATATAGTATCTTAGGAAAGAATGCATCGTATATATCTACCCCCTTCTTTTGTAGAATCTACTTACAAAAGCATTGTAAATAAGTTCTTTTGAACTTTTCAGAAAAAAATACCCACTGATTTGAAAGTAACAGAATGTTTTCTGATAAGTAATAGAAGAAAGATAAGATAAGGAATCAAGTAATTCAAGCTAGTTAAAAAACTATTAAACTTAATTGAATAAAAGAATATAGCATCAACCTAACGTAGAACTCACGTAGGTATATAAAAAAATAATTTAACAGTTTCGGCGATGTGAAGTAACATACCCAAAAAATACCGGCGCATAGACAATCTTACCTCAACCTTTTAGGAGTCCATAAAAAATTAGTCGCTAGGGGAGAGTAAATTCGATACTTTGCGATACAGGTACATAAGTCAGTACTAATGGATGAATGACTAACCATATTTGAGTCAACCATGTACTTGTACAAACCTTCAAAATAATACCATGAAGTTTGCCAACAGTTCGCATGACGCAAATACTCACTATGGGAGATTTTCCTTGATACGCGATAAGGCAGTTTCGAGGAAACATTGTTAATCGTGATACATTGGATGTATTCCTATTTCACAGAAAATGTTACTGGAGGCTTATATTAAATACGGCATACTTAATGGGAGATCCTCTTCCGATCCTGAGAATTCTGTTTTTTTTTTTACAAAACTAATCTGTACTCAACTCTCCTTCTTTAACTGATGATGTCAAAGTCACTCGAACCTCAGTGCTCACGACTTTAACCAATTGAGTTGAACTATTTGCAGAACTGAGTCCAAGGCAATCAGAAATATTGAACAGCCTTAGTATTTGCCAGCAAGTGCTGCTTCACTTGTTTCTTTTTCTAACTATGTAACAAAAACTAAAACATGACATAGCACTGATATTTAAATCATCTTACATCGGTGATCGTCGCGATGCGCATGAGTAGCTGGGCAGCAAAAACATTGAGAAGGTCAGCGCGGTCACAGCGCGAGTATCGACCATCCTCTGAAGGTCTCGGCTAGGTCTTTGTGTCACCAGGAAAACTACGTACCTAAAACTAAATACCTATGTGTTTACTTACGATATAACCTAAATTAAAAATTTAGAAAACCCCCGACATGAAATGTAATTTTCCATGTTGTGGCGGCGGCCATCCTGGATTTGAAATTTATCATAGTGTATAGATTCTACTAGTTAATACCTTTCATTTGATACCCATATTGACGGAGTTGTGAAAAAATATGTAATCCGCTATCCACCGCTTTTGTAGCGGCGGCCATCTTGGACCGATTTTCATCAAACATAGCTAAGAACACTCCCGACTAATTCACCTTTCAAATAAAAAAATCTAAATCAAAATCGGTCCATTCGTTCGGGAGCTACGATGCCACAGACAGACACACACACACACAGACACGTCAAACTTATAACACCCCGTCGTTTTTGCGTCGGGGGTTAAAAATAGCCTACAGTTAATATTTGATGGTCAAGTTGATGGCCTTAGTATCCAGGCCACGAGAACAATTGAAGAATTTAAACATCATTAAGGGATTTTAAATATGTACTTTTTTTTTCATCAGTCGTAGACCAGTAAGTCGTATCGTGTCATTATCCGTACAATTCATTAGACCGTCTTTTGGGCAGGAATGGAGACAAGCAGCCAGGGAAATTGATAGCCGGAAATTGATAGTAGGAAATAGATAGATAGATAGTACAAAAGCGGAGTAGCGTTGAGTTCAATTCCTAGGTGGAGCAAAGTGTTATTGGTTTTTGCTGTACAATTCTCAGTAGCAGCTTGAAGTTTGCCGGTTAATGTCACTAGGCTTGCTCCCTATTCCATGGAATAGAACTTAAACATACCGCCGAGCTGTAGCTGTACATTAGTACACCTCTGCCAAACCCTTCGGGGAATACAGGCGTGATGGTGTGTTATGAGTAAACTTATAAAGTCATTTCATGCAATTTTCCGCGTCCGCTTGCTCATCTATGAGGAAAATTCGCTTTACAACGAAGAATGAAAAGAGCACAAGAGATCATTTTTCAGGAAGAAAAAAAAGCTATTTATTATAAACTTTTTTCTATACTATTTGAGAGATTCATTACATGACATAGAATTTCTTTACGAGTACCAGATGATTCTTTGTGTGAAATCAGGACAGTTACGAGATTTTCCTCCCAGAAATATATATGTATACGATATTGAAAAATATCGCATTAGGGGTTTGCATTCTGAGACACCTCACACACACGATCATTTAATTACAAACATAACATGCCTGGGTCCCAAAGGATTAAACCGAGGAGTACTTATGTACACAGTTCACTAAACCAATATTTTAATATTATGACGTCATATTACAATGTTTGTTTACTATGCCGCTAAGCATGGTAATTACTAAAACAAAACCGACGACTATGGTTGAAACGGCCGGTAATTATTTTTAAAAAGAAATTCTTGTGGTCAACCGTCATCACGCAGAAATAGATTGTATAGTTTACATTTATCATAGTATCTATGCTAGAGTTCCGTAGGCAACAAAAAAAAATTGGGTACCTCCTCTATACGTAATTTTTTTTTTCTCTTCCCATAGTGTGAGACTGTAAGTTCGTTTGATAGGTGGTCGCTCAAATATTTGCAGGATTAGCTAAATGTTGTGTTTGAATGTTTTATAAACCCTTTCCCGCCCTAATGTCCTTTTTGGATATCTGAAAAAAAATGCGGCAGTTACAAGGAAAACTGTTACAGCTAAGAAGGCTTTATAACTGACCAAATAATAGCCTAATAGGGCAACTACGGAACCCCACAGGCGACGCGAGGCCCGACACGCCACTTGGCCGGTTTTTTATTATATATGATCTCATTACATCTGCGTCTAATTAATTCGTGTATATTGGCTTCTTTATATAATTAATTACAATGACAAAATTTCGATTTTCGGAACTTTTTGCTGCTGATACGATCGGAATCTACAATTAAAATTAATTTCTTATTTGAATCATTAATCAAAGACGCAGCAATTTGTCTAGTCACGTCAAGTTACAATTATAATACGTAGACATATTATATTCCTGTTTTGTTTATCAAGACGTTAAACCGGCTTGATACTGTCAATTGAATACATTAATTAGTTCACGAAATTCGATAAAACTTAGCGAGTAAAAAAATATTTCGATTTAGAATGTAAGTGTAACCGCGGGTCATAGCAAGTACTGCAAAAAAGTTATTTTCATACTATAGGTTACACTTAAAAAAGAGTTTTTTTATCTAAATTAAACATATCTCATCAGCCAACTGTGCGAATTTGTGTAACACAATTCATTATAAAACTAACTAAAAAAAATGTTAACATACATCATCATTTACAGCACGGAAAAGCAAGTCGGCCCTTAAAACGGTTATTAACACCACAACTCACAAGGCAAACCGGAACCACTGGCAAATTAATGAAATCGACTAAGTATACTCCAGCAGGGTATATATACGTTCTCGGCTAAATAACGAGCTGCGTTGTAAGCAATGTTAGGGTTGTACTAGTAAATAATCGGTTAGGATCGCTCAAGGAATGCACTCAAATGTTCGCCGGCCACCCTTAGCACCGAATGGCTCAGTTCACAGTATTTTTAGAGATAGGTATCCAACGGTAAATTATATTGCAGTAAATTCTAGAAAACTTAAATACCCACGATCCCGGAAAAACAGTTATTAATGTACATAAATTATGCTGATCCAGAAATTGGACTGATTGCAGTGTCCTGTAAAATACTGATATTCAGCGGTTTCTGGGCAAACTGGAAGCTGGCTGGTAATAAAAATAAGCTTTCAACTAAAACTGCGGTTATTTGTTGATAATTAAAATTCCAGTCATTAACGTGTCTGAACTACGCATCATGAATAAAAGCATTCTTTGGATGTCGATGACATATTTATCGGTTTGTACTGATACTTGTTGACTTGAGGAGTTCCGGCGAATGACAAAGAAACTATGTAACCCAAGGTGCAAGGCTGGTAGGCCAATGATTTCATATTACTTGGCAGTGTTAGCGCAAAGATCGGAACGGGGGACGTCTTTCTAGATTAAGGTGAGGGGTGAGGTCCTTCAAAAATCTCAGCTACATAGTTCTAGTAGCCGCGTGTGATAGATAATAGTTATGTAGGCAAATCCCTTGGCGCACCCATAATACATATTATACATACCAAAATTCCATTACCGATTATAATAATCGATTACTGTCTGTGGTCTAGTGGTTCGAGTACCGGACTGCTGATCACGGGTTCGATTCCCACAGGACACAAACATTTATTGTGATGAACTTAAGTGTGTTTATGTTTATCTGGGTGATTTTTATGTATAATAAGTATGTATTTACAAAAAAAAAATATAAATATTATATCCATTATAGTACCCATAGTACAAACTCTGCTTAGTTTGGGACTAGATGGTGCTGTGTAAAAAATGTCCCACGATATTTATTACTCGATTTTCCAAATAACCTTTTTTACTATTGTGTCTACTAAACGGTACGTCGGTCGGCTGATTAAAATCTATTACACATAATCCACGTAGGGGTATATTCCCTAACGCCGATATCTGTTGCATCCCATGTAAGTAGATAGAATGCGAGCTTATTGCCAATAACCGGGCACAAATCCGAGGTGAAATTAAATTAAATTAAAATTCGGACTTAGCAGCCGCTTGCGATAACAAGACCAACAAGGCAGTTAAATTTAACTCTGAGCGAAGTGGAGAGAACTAATTCGTTATTACACTTGACTAATTGCAAAATAATGTTGCCACACGCATTTAGAATCCCAGTTCTAATAACTTAGATTCACATTCGTGGCATGGCAACCTAATGCGTTTATAAGAACTTATTTCCTCCAACCAGCTAAATAAATAAGAAACATAGCTCAGTACGACATAGTTTCTAAGAAAACGATTGCTTATCATGCACGGATGTGACTAACATAAATCCTGTCCATGTTTTTACGATTATTAGTCTTAGCTCATATACACACGACCATATGTTGGCTCGTGTCAATACCTGGCATACTATTATCGGCATTATTTCGTGGCCCATACAAATTATAATTGTTTAAATTTACAGCGTTTGTTCAACGATGTTGACATCGAAGTAAATCGATAAAGAAGAATGCCTTCCATCTATTTGTGTTATTTAAATGATCAAACAGCAAAACAGTCTAATTAAACACTCGTGTAGAGCTATTTACCTATACAAATATGGCGCATGTTTTTTATATGTTTGTTTTGTACTGAGGTAATTCGGTATTATGATCAAACATCTACTGAATGTGGGCCTCCCAATGACCGTTCCGAAGAATGAACTGTCAAAGA
The DNA here is from genome assembly GCA_946251955.1 of Acronicta psi. NCBI lineage: Eukaryota > Metazoa > Arthropoda > Insecta > Lepidoptera > Noctuidae > Acronicta > Acronicta psi. The sequence goes on along the minus strand of OX276482.1, from coordinate 7,209,625 downwards.
CGAAATTTATTTACTTTAGTATTAGACTTTTCTCTATTTATTTCTTTATGATATGATTTTAGCACTGTTGCTTTATATACAATTTGTTTACATACAACCACACTAACAAATTAAATAAAAATTAATGAGAATACAAAGGATGTTCTAGATGTTGACGTTCACACCTAATGTCAAAGATCAATGATCTGAAAGTAGTATTATTTTATTTTATTATCTGTGTAACAATACAAATCTTTGTGATCGACAAAGATGCGCCTACGCACTACTGACAAACAAACCGCGGCCATTATACTTCAATCTAATATAATAACGCCTGCGCCGATGTTTTGTGTCCCTTTTTTGTCAGTATATGACTAATAATTATGTCGAGACGTATAAAAATAATAGTTCTGTAATAATAATAGCGTGTACTCGTGGTTATAATGTTACTGTAATGGCTCATTTATGCATATAATGTATTTTTCACTCAAGTATGTGAGGTAGATTACGAAAATTTATGAAATATCATCGTGACCACCGTATCACCTTTGATAGTAATGATATATCAGAGATCATTTAGACGATATTTGACGTTATGTAACTCTCTGAATAAGCAAAAAAACATAGTGATCACGAAACTGCCGGGCGTTTAAATCATATATCCAAAATACGGGGCTAGCGCATAATCATAATACCTAATTAGGTTACTGGCAGAAATCAGGACAACGCAAAATTTTGTTTTCGAAAATTAAAATTATTCTAGAATTCTCATCTTTCTTTTCTTTCTCATCATTCGACTCAGTATTAGAATGATTCCTTCTCAATCTACGTGAGCAATCGTAAGAAATGTTTCCATAAATAAGCGAAAATACTAAAGAAAATATTGATTTAATTTTCATACGAGCATCATTATTTTTTAAAACAATACTCTTCCTTTTTCGTTTCATTGGGACATTCAGTACATAAAAGGCTCTGACCATAGCAATTTTTTTGACGTGTCTAGCTTTTGTCGTATACTACAGACACAATAAAAATAAAGAAGCATTTGATACCATCCTAAACCCACACACAAACTTAGACAGAAGATGTTAATGTTTTGTTAACAATGAAACACAAATAGTTTTCAACGGCTTTAGTAGATATAACGAGCACGGACAATGGGCGCCGTCGCGGATAACGCAATGGTTACAGCTGATCGGTCGGTTTGGTGTGCTTCCTGCGCCCGCGCCGGGCCGCGACATCCGTCGTACGCGCTGACGAAAGCCGTATGAGTAGTTTAATTGACTTTGTAATTAATATCGACCTATTAACATTTGACTGGTTTATTGTCCTAGAGGATGTTAACGCATCTTCTGTCAATTCTCAGTTGGGACTCATCATGGAAATCACTTCTCTGTGTAGGTTTGGTTTCCACACTAAGGGCCGGTCTCACCACCCCTGGAAAGCAGTGGGATAAATTAAAAAACATTTGTATGGAATTATCCGCTAATTAATTTAACGAGAACTTATCAGTAAGCTGTGAAACAGGCCCTTATTCCTAGAATTGGACCATTGTACGAATATTAAGTTGGCACTAAGTATTGTAAGATTTCTTGTTAGGAATCTAAATGCATAGAACATGGATGTATCCATGTGTTCTTCACTACGCCTCTGTCTAACCCTTCAGTAAATACAGGCGTGATATATTAAAGAAAAATAAACTATAGTTTTACCTATGCCCAATATACGGTAATATACCTGCGCTGAAATCAAATCAAAATAAACTAAACTTATACTTACACTATCATTACATAACTATAATCCCATGCATTATACATTGGCATATTACTATAGTTTCGATCGTAATTCGTAACATATTTTAATGCCCACCGAGGTAAAGAGCGAGTTAAGCCTATTCTATGCCGGAAACTGCACGGTATTAAAGCCTTATAAGCAGTTTAATTGACTTGCTGATTAATATATGGAAAACTGTTTATAGACAATCTGTAAATGCGTCTTAGTCGGTACGTAATTAGTAGTAAAATAAAGTAATGAGCATATTAGTAAAACAGTCATGCTGCATTATAAACAAGACGTGTGTCATCAACTTGTTAAGGAGATGTCTTACTAAAGCGTATATGTATAATGTTTTTAGCGCTTCTGGTAAACACCAATCAAATAGCTTACTTGTTTGATTCTAGTCTGTTTAGTTGTTTGATTTGTTTGATTGATGTTTGATTTTCTTAATTAAAAATAATTATTAATATCATTTATTATTTTATGAGCAATATCAACGGTGGACAACAAAAATGCAAAACTATGTAGGTCGTAGGAGTTATATCAATATTCAGGCTTTCAGAGAGCATTATCTTAAAGCGCCTCAAACACCGCAAAGACTTGATTGAATGGTAAAACATAGTGATACTTTTGTAAGAACTTTTAATATTCCACCGAGTTTGTAACTTTTTGCCTATGTTTAACAAATAAATTATTTGAATAGCTTTGACACAAAAAATATAAAATTTCCAAAAATTTGTCCAAAAGAATTATTTGTTTTCCCCTACTACTCTCCGACGAAATTTCAAACGCAGATGCTTCGACAAATAACTAATAAAAAATGTAATACACTGTAAACAAATAATTAATTGCCAATCACACTTCTACTTAATCGACTGCAAAATAAACAACCTGATTAATTCGCAGTAATTCTATGTCTTCAGGAAACAAGCATTAACATAATCACATATACAGTGTGAAGGCATTATGTTAATATTTCCACATAACCTGCCTAGAGCGACACCTACGTCAATGAACATGCTTCACATACCTTTGAAACGTTATGTCATTCCTAAGTATAACTGGCTAACGAAAACTAAGCCGGAAAATCTTAGGTGAAAATGCGTCAGTGTGCCTTGTTTATCTCTCCTTGCCTATTGTTCATGTAGTTACCATAAACTGTGACTTATTATGAATTGTGCTTCATCATTATGTACAAAGATATATTAAGTGTAATTATTAACTAAACATGTGTAATTGATACCATCTTCACGCCGCAAAAAATGTGTATGATAATATCGTGTAGCATGTTAGCGAATGCATAATTAAGTAGTTACAAACCTTATTACAAGAAAAAAAAACTACACGTAAACTTCACAATTTACACTACAAAACGGCGGCACAGTTTGACAAACTTTCAGTCACTACACTGAAAACAATGAAAATTATTCACAGATTAGCTAAATTGAGCTACACAAATTATGCTAATTATGGCACTAACATTCCAACACGTACTGGTTATTGTTTTACGTTTTACAAGGACTTTTCATTCAGAAAAATGTGTAAAACGTATCGGTGGAAATCGATGGTGTTGATCGATCGCACACGCGGTCGCGAGCGAGAGGGAGACACTACACTATGACACCGACAGCACCGTGCCTCGTGTAGTGCGCAAGAGTGGGGGCCGCGAGGACCAAAATGGAAAACTGCGTGGACGCAGGCTTTACCAGTGACGGATTAAGGTAGCGCGAGTCCCGTAGCATATCAGATAGGGCAACAAAGTATAAAGTAAATAACCAACAGTAGGGTTAAAAGTCAAAATATTGAACTTTATCCGCAGCGTTAAGATGCCTTAAGTTTTGAACATTGATTGATACAAAGTAGCATCTTAGATTAGGTATAATTATGTTTTTTTTATTAAGATACCTAGTACCTGGACACAGTAGAAAAACAATTGCATTGACCCGGGTCGCTGATTCTAAATTAATTAGAATATTGTACCAACCAGGGACCTAAAGTTTCTCATCAAAAAAGTACCTGTTTCTTACGCAACTTTTCTTATTCTGTAAATCCGGCCCTGGTTCACAACTTTAATATCTTATTTAAATTAACCGACGACGGTGTTTCGCATTAAGTATTGCTATGGGGAACAATCTGGTTATTCTACATTAGAAACAGGTTTTTAAAACATCTTTAAAGTTGTTACCTGTGATGCTCGAATAAACGGCGTTAATTCCATAAATATCTATCGAGTCATTATGTCAGCACCTTCGGATACGAGAATCACTACATATACCTACTTAGATCACTAACCGTTTTTTAAACATTCGAGAACATCACGGAGCATAAACAAAAGAGAATACGAAATTAATTACTTTTCAATAAAAGTGTTGCACATTACTTTTATTTTATTTTATTCTTTATGCTCAAAGACAAAGGCGAACTATAAACGTTGCTGCAAAGACAGAAGCACCATTTACCATTACAGCTTGTTTTTGAATACTATTTTAATCGTATCTAAAAAACATTATAAATAACTTAATGGTGTCTAATTTGGTACATAATAAGATTAAACAGGGCCCACACATATGACAATTTGGTCGGTGAAGCAAAAAAAAATATAATTGGTCCAATACCGCCCTCGATTGAGTCAGCAAAAATCTTATTTTGCCTTTCAATTGCGCTTCAGAATATTAAACAAAACGGCTACTTTTAACTGTACGCTTTATTCGTGTAACATATATCTAAATAACTAAGTAATTAAGTAATCAATGTTGGTCTTTTAGAGGTGCGAGCCTATTGTCATGACCCGAGCACGAATCCAAAACTTCGAACTGCTTCTGAGAATTTCTGAGAACCCAAGTTAGTTATGAATATCAGAATAAGTCTGTTCAACCTAGAAAAACAAACCACGCCGAGACCGTTATAATTAATATCCCATCAAACATAAATGTTCAAGAATCTCAAATCACGCAAACCAATTTATTCATTCCAAAAAGTTTTGCGATCTTGTACAGAGCCAAGTCCCCTAACTCTTGTCCCCTAAACTTGGTCAAAAAGTATGACTTGCCGTTACATGGAACTATTAATAAATTACAAGACACAATATTAAAAGAATGTTAAAGACCAGTACCTATGTATGATCCCGAGAGCATACATAAAATCCAGAGAGAAGAAATAGCAGGAGTTTTTATAGTTTCGTACTTAACAACTATCATATTATATCAAGTATATAGCAAGATATTGCAAAAAGGATTATCTGTACTGCAGAAATCAGGCACATTTTGAATGTTGACATAATTAATGTGGGTTTGTGGAGGTAGATGTGTTAATGACTACTTTAAACATTACTTATGCGGATATTTTTTCTTTTAATTAACACATTATATACGGAGATCGAATGCTACGCTTGGGATTATCTGTGACATACATACCTACATACACACAATAGGCTTGTAATGTCAAACAAGTCAGAACAGTTTACAGAAGATATTTATTAATTTATCATATCCATTATCGAACTGATTCTCCAAAAAACAATGAAAAAATATCCTTAAATTGAAAAAGCCCTCATACTATTATAACAACGATCTTGAAAGTAACTGAACCCTCAATCAAACATCTAGAATATGACAATGACGGTATTATGTAGTAACCTACACTAAAGTCAAATATTATTCATATTTACACCAAACATTGTCAAAACTGTAATATTCGTGTCTATTATTAAGTACGTATAATAGAGTAGGAAACTTGCAAAAGAGGCACATTTAAGACGGACCGGGTGGGAGGGACGGCTGCCCACCGCTCTTGTTTATCGCCGCGGCCCCAGATGCATGGCAATGAGGCGTGGGCGCAGTTCTGCATAAACATTACCAACTATGTCATAATCCAAGTCGCCAAGTCTGTAATGCTTCGTTCAATCGACTTGTCTATACATAGTCGTACACTTAGCTTTGTTACGATAATGTTTTTATCGGAAAGGAATGCTCCATGTCGCTTCTCCATACAAAAATACTACAAAATTGATATTTTGATATTGATAGAACTGAATTAAGTGTGCTTGCTGTACCAGACATTGAATTGAATTTTGAGTTATTGAAATTTATTATTAATTTATGATATTAATTTTAAATGTAACAGTACTGATTGATTGTTTTATTGAAATACACACTGTAGATTCTTTCTGAATAAATTGAATTGGATTAAATAATTGAGGTAGGTATATTTAATTATTTTATTTTTGCTAGTGATTAAATAATATAATTGCACTACAGATATTTTAATGTAAATCAGTTGAATATTAATTTGTATCCGACCAAACACATAACTTCAAAAAGTTTTTTCACAGGACTTCATTATGCGTAGAATATTGTGGAATGTATTGATGATAATGTTATAAACTCGTCGTGTGTTCCGAGGTAGGTGTTTGCTAAATTGGCGTCTAGCGTCCGCCCACATGAACACATGAAATTACAATACTTGAATACAATTTTATGTATTGAATTATATTGTGTGCTTATATTATAAACGTCTTCCGGGGTCAGGTAATTTCCTAAGTGCAAACAGCTATGTTTTATTGAATCTTCGACAGTCAAAAACTAAATATTTAGATAAAAATTATGTAGATAGATATCTAAGTAGGTACCTATCTACCTATAACATCCGGTAAATTCATGATTGCTTCATGTTGAGCTAATTGCTTATATCCGCAATAAGTCACTTAGCATATTCGCATTTATGTGGCAACATTCTCATAAACTCTATTCATTTTTAAATTCTGTTTCAAAAACCTTTTCATAGGCAAAATACAACTCTTCGTACCTTCTTATATTTTAGCATAAATTGCGACATTTTCCGAATATTAAAATCGTCGGCACTTCACAAACATTATAAAAAATGACCTACCACAAAGAAACATCATAACAGTCGCCAAGAATCACTAAGTCAGTGCGATCATTTTGTTTTGTCGTGGTCCTTTTACGAGCCCTACAAATGGACATCAGGCATATCTTGATGGACTGTGGCTAAGCGATAAGCTTGAGAAAACATTTCATTTGCAATTTCGAGATGCACATTTGTATTTGTGTTTTCCTTACAGATTATGACAATCTGCCGACAAATGCTGAGGACGCGGAATGATTTCAAGTTTAAGTTATAAGCAAAACCAAATAAAAATTTTCATAATCAAAATCATCGACACGAAGAAGTTAAGTATTCATAATACCTAAACTTTTTCAAATATTATTTTAATTTGGTTTTTTTTAAATTGTGTTTCCAAGTTTTGAGTCAACGCGCGTGTTGTGCCAGAATATTAAAATGTCCTAATTCACTCGGATATAAAGAACAAGTGCTAATATCCACAAGGCACGCGGTAGCCGTTACGGCCAGTTCACATGCGTGCATAAATAGGTGATTATTTTCACAAGCGCACATGACAAATATTATTATGTGTTACAATGGGATCATAATAATAATCCTTTGCGCGTCACTGCGCAATGAACACGCGCCGTCGCACAAATCGATTAATGAGCTTATGAGTAAAGAATAATGTGCGACAGACAAAATATAAAACTAGTCAGGCATTTAAACTTCTTTTTTCTTCAAACAAATCATAATAATTCTGATTTTGGCGCCACCTGAAACTGCCACCTTTTTTTGGTGGTGAAAATCCTCATGGATCCCCATCACCTGGGGAGGAAGGAGGCAGGGTATGTTGGACTCATACCGACTAAAAACCTCACTTGCCATCACTGATCCTATGCGTCATTGCCATAGGATCAGGGACATTCACCATGACATCTCAAACTCACAGCAACAGTTTGTATCACTAGCGCGTTTTCATCTTGAGTAGCCTCGGAGAGCAGCCTCGGATCTGCAAATGGATCACCTGCCCCATTCGGCAGTTTCAGGGGCAAGTGTGTAAATATGCTGCGGTTGCCGCGCTTACCATCATACGTCATCTTATTGCTTACAATAAAAAAATAATCGCTTAATAGTCGGTGCATAAATCAATGTCAACATTCTTATACTAACATGTTCAGAATATTTTACATGCTACATCATAGTACCTATAATGTGACAGTTTTAACGACGGTTTTTTAAGGACATAATGGCTTCCTGCAGCTATAAATCTTAAAGAGGCATTGTGTTAATGACACCAATTTGACAATGTTTCTCTTGTCTAAACTTGGTCTGTATTACACATAATTTCGTAAAAAGTAAACAGTACCTCAACCATGAGATTATGAGTCGCTATCGAATTGCTTTCGATAGGTTTTTTACGCATCAAAACGATGTCATCTCATAACCGATTTTAGTTCCTTACGTAAACGTACAAATATTTTTAAAAAGCAATTCTATAGCTTCTTTATTATGGGTAGATGAAATTAATATTACGTAAAGATTAGGTACCTGCTTTTTTAAGAGCTCCACCAAAATGGGTTTAGTCATTTTTGCGTGCCGCGTGCAAAACAATACGAAATATATAATTCCAAAGCAGTATTGATAGTTTCTAAACTGTGATTCTTATAAGTCACCAAAATAGATTTTTATTTGAAAACATTATATACATAACGTACCATACAGCATATCATATATCTCGAGAAGGTGAGGCACAGGTTTACTTGTATGTTCACTGTTTCAGGCCTTGTTATTAAGGACGAGCCTATTGCCAATAGCCGGCCATAACTTACCTGCTACTTAAAAATTTTCAAATGTAAAATCTTAATAGCACTGCTCGACCTGGCATTCGGACCCAATAAATCACACTCAGTATACGCGATTCCGACCCATGAACCAATGAGGCAGCCAAAATTTCATAAATTACAGACATAATACAAAATCTATTATTTTATGGGTCCCGCAGGGGGCTTTGCTGAATTGATTGTGTGCAAAAATACCACACTGCAAAAATATCTGAGTTATACTCGCAAGTAATAAAATTAATATGTGATAAAATAGGCAACCCTTGATCTTATACGAGCGAAACGAAGTAAGTAAGCACTTGGATCATTTTTTCCGGTGTATGACCATTCTGAATATAATTTGGGCTTGGTAACGAAGTCTGCCGACTAATTGGATGTGGGCTGTGTTTTTTATCAACTCAAGACTTGCAAGCGGCTTGTTTCTATGTAACTGATATTTTGCGTATCCATGTATGTAACATAATCATTTCATCTTTCGCGTTTTTTCTACCTAGTGCTATGATCTTGTAGGTACCCACACTCAAGTACTGATGTGAAGTTTTTTTCATACGCTTTATTCATGATCGTATTTTTTGGAGACTTCCACAATTTGATTGTGGTAGGTACCTATCACATACATACATTCGCCGTTCCATACTCGCCACGTTTACTAGTTTCGTCAACTTCCATTTATCAGTCCCCCGTCCCCTGGGGGGTGCGAAAAACGGTCATGGGTCCCCCGCCACCTGTGGAAGCAGTATGTCGGGTTCATACGGACTAAAAATCACAATTGCCGTCACTTGCCGTATGCATCATGGCCACGGGATCAGAAAATCAATCTTCTCTTCTAGCCCAAACCATCTTGTGTACAGTTCTCGCCAAACTTATTGTCCGGGTTGCAGTTGGCACGAGCTAACTTTAACCCGGCCATAAAATCGGAGAAACAAAATTATAAGATTGTTATAAATAGAAACGAAAGCTCAAATCGGCTGTCGTTTTAAATAATTTTAATTCAATATTTTTATTTACCGATTTTTAAGGGCGGGTTGAAGTTAGCTCGTGCCAACTTCAACCCGGACAATAAGTTTGGCGAGAACTGTACATAGTTATTATTTTAGTCCACAATTCATTTTGGCAGCAGCAGCCGCCGACTACACTAGCAGCTTCAGCGGCAGCGTTCAAATGTCATTACAAAGCCGCTGCGGTCGACTGCATGAAGTCTGCACGTCAAGGCGACCATTATGGTCGACAGCGTCGTCGCCTAGACGCGGTCTCGAGTGGAGACCGTAATTGAGCAATAATTCTAATCCATTTGAAGCATGTCTATAATTATGAGACATACATACATACATAGCTTCACGCCTGTTTCCCATAGGGGTAGGCAGAGACTATAGATTTCCACTTGCTACGATCCTGGCACACCACTTTCGCTTCGTCTATGTTCATTAATCTCTCCATGCATGCTCGTCGGTTTAGGGTGCTCTTAACCTTGCCTTTTTTGAGAACGTCCGCAATCTGGTTGTGATACGTTCGCCGAGGTCGGCCCCTTCCAACTCTTCCATTCGTACTCGCCATGTATACTTGAGACATTTACAAAAATAATATATCTACTTAATATGTCTTTATTCTAACTTCGTTCAGTACGCCCACTAATTGCCTCAAGCTATAGTCTTGTCGATTGGGAGCAATAACTTATAATTCTTGCTTTATTAAAGTTCGTTATTAATAAAAGCTAAAACAGCCAGCCCGTTATTCAAGTTTAATCAAAGTTTACTTAACAACAAAGGTTCTAATCAAAAATAATTTTATGTTCTATAATAATAATCTTTTAAATATTTTCACTGTTGAATATTATTCTAGACTAATAATTAATTCGATAGATTAACATGAAGTATTAGGATTAAGGGGAGGTGTAATAGGGTACACCCACAGTTCGCCTGTATGTTTAGGTACCATGTAATAGGGCGCGTGCGTCCACCAACTCAGGAACCACAAATCCAGACTCCGAGCTGCTACTGGGAATTTCAGAGAAAAACCCAACAATACTTTGCTCGACCCGGGATTCGAACCCAGTACCATTAGACCAATGATGCATGTCTTCAACTTATAGTCGACCTTCAAGTCAATCAGTTGTGTGGTCCAACCATTAAAGTTTCGTCACATATTGCTCACCTATTAATCTATCATAATTAATGCCATGTTCTACGAGACATAAATAAAAAAGTATGGACCTACCTACCTTCATTACCCGTCATTATCGCGCCCTATCGACACGTAATATTGTAAAACTATTAATTATCTCCACAGCTACTGTGTCGACCTCGTGGCTTGGGTGGCCTTAGGCTAACTTTCGTAAATGAGTACCAAGACTTTACAGACTTGTCCAGGCCTCGTTTATACAAATATCCTGCAAGTCTGCTGTAGTCCGGAATTCTGTGGTAAATATTATTTTCTTTGAAAAATTATAAATTAGTTTCTTTTCCACGAAATTTTAGATTTTTTTTTATAAAATTCGTTGTATATTTTGTCTACTGCCCATATTCTCTCTCTTTTTCTTTCACAGAAAAATGAATCTTGGCAGGTCTTTATTAATTAACTTTTACTGATTTTATAAAGCGTGGTTAACATATAAATATTTCCACTAATTAGTTAACTTGCCCTTCATTCATTTCAAGATCTTGTGATTAGTCAATTACGGGGCGTTCATAAAATACGTGAGATGTTTAAGGGGGGGAGGGGGTCGAGTCAAATCTCATCTAATCTTACGTTGGAGAGAGGGGGGTCTCGGCAAATATCAAGCAATTTTTTTTTTATTGAATCAAAAAAAAAATATACTATTTTTATTACACTTATAATTAAACTTTCAGCAATATTGATTACTAGTCTTAACTAGTCGTAAATAAAAGCACGAAGCATTTTTTTTTCTTTTTACAATAACAATCCCAACGGGTTTACGTAAGAAACCCACATTTTGAAAAATCTCACGTGAGATTGGGGGATGGGGGAGGGGGTTGAATAAAATCTAACGACATCTCACCAGGGGGGGAGGGAGGGATAGAAAATTTAAAAAACACCTCACGTAATTTATGGACGCCCCCTTATCAATTTATATTGGTGTCAATTTGTATGTCTAAGTAATGGTATCTATTTTGTTTCGTCTTCTTTACCTTTTTTAACGACCTTCATAACGTGTAAGTTACGATAGTTCATTGCTTACTGTACGATTGTTTATTCAGCTGTCGAAAGTGAGATGCGCAGGAGTGTGTGACAACACGCCGGTGACAGACTAAAGGTCAGAAGCACGGTAATGTTGTGTATTACGTATTGTTTTGCAACTGGCATGTGTTATTTATTATACTACTTACCAGTAAACTCCAGACAGACTGTATTGCAAATACAAACATAATTTATAATTTAAAAATTACAATAGAATTAGAAGAAAAATGAAGCAGTTCAATTCTATTAATCATTGTTTGTTACAGTAGTACTTAGATTAATTAATACTGATTTTATGTTTTTTAATTAACATTTGCATGTCCTGAAATTGACAGAACATGTTGGAACTGTGTAATATCTTTTATAACACCCAGAATGTACACAAATGTAAATAAATGATCTTTATTTTTATCTTAATCAAAAAAAAAATATATTTAATGTTATTATGATATGAACTTATTTTATTTAAATAACAATATTTTTAAATCTCTTTCATTTGAGATATAGCTTACTTTTCCAACAGAAAATTCTTGCGTTTCCTAAATTAAAAATCGACACTAATCTACCTACTGGTGCTACAAATATGGATGTATTCATCTCACTTTTATATGCATATATGTTGGCTGTAGTTTCTCAATAAAGTACTGACATCCTATTATTAATATTTCGATAATGAATCAGTTGCAAATACGTGTAGTAGGTGATAATTTTAGGTTTGCTCGTATCCTTGCAATACCAAATACAGAAATGAATTGTTAAAATTGGATAAGACAAGACGAAGTTGCGCTACCTACGAGTAAAGATATTTAATGAATTGGTCATTAAATTACTTATTGACGCTAACAATTTACATGAATCTTTTGCTAAACATTTTTATGTCATGGTACTTACCATTTGGCCGTGTGAGCTAATACTTACGTTTTCTATGTTTTGACACAAAGCACAAAATTGATCTACTCTCTGTATACATCTGTATCCGATCAGAAATTGGTCGCCCAGGTATTCCTCATCATCATCATATCAGCCTACAGAGGTCCACTGCTGAACAAAAGCCTCCCCCATAGACTTCCACAGGGACCGGCTATATGCCACCTGCATCCAACGACTTCCAGCGACCTTTATCAGGTCATCCGTTCATCTCGTTGAAGGCCGTCCTACGCTGCGCTTTCCGGTGCGTGGTTTCCACTCGAGAACTTACTATCTATTGTCATAATATAAATAAAAGCTTATTTATCATCCCCCTAGCCACTTGTAGTAGTAAAGCAAAGATCTGATGTCTTTTCCAGTTCCGGAAATCTGATACTTTTCTGGCCCATATGCCACCCCAGAAATATGTCCGATATTGATCTGCCCTTCTTGCTGGGGTCGACTACTATTCCGGGCATCTTACGGTCGATTCCTATATCAAATCAGTCGACTAATCCTGAAATATTTACACGACGTCCAAACAAATAATATCAAAATGCTATCTCTAGTAGGTAAATAACTCAGTTTTATTGGACATTTTTACAGCACCATCTAGTCCCAAAATAAGAGCATAAACTATGGTCACTAGACAATGGATCTAATACTTAATTATATACTTTTTTTCAAAACACATACTTATAATAATAAATAAGATCAACTGATTTAATAAACCGGCCGTTAGAAAATAACCGCCTAAATATAGTTGTCTTTTATAACTGTTGAGTGAACATTTTGTGCTACTCATAATGATTGGGCAGTCCATTAAATTCATTTGGTATGTAATATGTTAATAACGGTTGTAAACGTAATCGTTGTATCTACGCTCGGCGATACAAAGACTGTAATCTGAGTTTTCCTGATTGTTAACATAATACAGACAGTGAAGACCTAATATTATTTTAATAATTTCGTTATATATATTTGCTTTTTAACCACTTGCTTTGTGAAAGTAGTTATGTATTTTAGCTGCGGTGGCTTTCAAAAAAGTCCGTCAGTTCGTCTAGGCTAGCAGCACTTGCTACTGGTAAAGGCTCTAGCGTTTTTACCCGAAAGTCGCATAGGACTGCAACATTCTTTTTTTCTGGAAAACCATTATTTTTAAAATAATATAATTAATACATAGACTTTATTTGAAGTAATTGTTTTACAGTTTGTATTGGTTAGATTTGTTTAAATATAAAGTTTTCAATAAATTCCATTGGAGTTTAAACATCACCTATCTTACGAATAAATAAAATTGAATCAAATTAACAGCTTTTCACTGAATGCATATGAAAGTATATACGATAGGTACGTACATTAATTTTTAAAATGTTTGTCTGTCTGTCTGTTTCTTTGTTCCGGCTAATCTCTGAAACGGCTGGACCGAGTTTGACGGGACTTTCACTCGCAGATAGCCAATGTTATTAGGAGTAACTTAAGCTACTTTTATTTTAGAATTATGATGTATTTTAAGAAATTGGATAAACTAATAACACTGCGGGGAATAGCTAGTCGTATAAGAATTGTATTAATTAAACCAGTCATTGTAATTAAAAGCAGTACCTACCAGCTTACTCGAAATTGATTTCGCTTTAGTACACGACTACACGCACAAAAACTTGTTAAAGGAAATCAATATGATTAACATAATAACCACTTAATTGAGGCATCAATCAGTGTTGCAAAGAATATGCATAATGTCAGAACTACGGATATTAGTTAAATCTTGTTATTTTTTCATCGTAATAATCAAGGCAATCAATAACGAGTATGAGTTAAGTAAATGTAATAAACCGTGATGTATTGAAACACATTAAGTTAGAGACGTCTTCTCTAGGACTTGCCCTAGAAGGATCAAGCAGGTAAGGCTTACGTAGAGGTATAATAATATCTATACACAGTTAGCCCGGAACTTTTAAGCTATAGGTAGATGTTTTTCTAGTAAAAAAAACGATCTCATGCAGTTATTCAAACTTGGACGATTTGCCACTAAGCTACCAGACGACTGCCGTTTTTCGCCTGTACCCTGTAGTCATAGCCAATGGGATTCATTACATTTGCCACAACCATGAAGAGTTGTGGTTCAGCCGGAGGCCACTGCCCATGATGTTGAATTTCACATTCATATCGAGTCGAGCGAGTCCTGCTCGTCAACTCGAAGTCTTCCCTCGTTTAGAATGTGTGGGAAGATTTCGAGTCGAATCCTGACCGAGTTGAACCGACCGAGTTGAGTTGAGCCCCAGTTGATTTTTTCCATCATTAAAGTAAATAAGCACTAGAACAATTCGATAAATAGGTATAGCATACAACATTACAATATTTTACATAAAAACATTGTATCATTTTAATATGTATCATTGGTGTGTGCTTGGTGCTGTATCTTTGGGGACTTTATGTCTATTCGCTGATTCGGTGATATTCAGTTAAATATCCACCAAAAACCTTTTAAAATGGTTTGGTGATCTGTTTATTTATCCTCTAGATATTTTGCAATATCCATATTGCGCATATTAACCAAATACAGGTCTACCGAAGGCTGTCGATAAATAATTACATTGTAATAGAAGGCCAGTCTATGACTAATAGGGGTTTCGTTTTCCATAATATTTATTAGAATTGGAAGCTAAAATTGAAAGCGAGTGCGTCTATATTTGGAACTTCATATGCCTGTATAAGAATTGCCATCGAAAATGCCAATCGGCTTACTTCAGTTGGCAATGCCTTGTGAATCGCCCACGAGTGTATTAGGGTTGTCACTTTTATGATGCTTTGAGAATCGCCCACGACCATAAGGGCTGACACTTTTATAATAATCGTCAATTGTGTATACATATTATGTGACCGACTTTCACAGACTTACTTACAGGATACTTACTTATCTGTCTAAAATCAAGTTTATCCTAAGTATCACATCTTATATCGTTTCAATAAGTATTTGGGTCAAGAAATAAACCGCATAGTATGTTACTGAGGTATATTTTGTGTTTTTTTAAATGCTCATTTATTTATAAACAATTGAATGTCACGATATCTTGTTTGTGTTATTTGATTTCTTGAGTAAACTAATCCAAACATTAGAAATAATTACGATATCAAGCTGAAATTTAGTGCCCAGCAATTTACGTTACAAAATCCATTGCCCTACTTTTATAGACAATTTTAACTAATAGCTCGCCGATATGCATACATAATTTATAAATCACTTGATTGGCGCCCAACCTTAGGTCCGTTGCAACCTGCTGAGGTCTAATTGCTGCCTTGTCCCGTCCATAAACTTCCATTTGATTTCAGAGTCTGACTTGAAAAAACCGGACTACTGAAATAACTCGCATAATTCTCGCTTGTCAATCGCTTAAATGGATTCTATTATGTTACATATACAGAGTAAAAAAGGTAACAGAATGGTCATTGGGATAAAAAATTTAATACTGAAGTAAAAAGTACCAAAATGAAGATATTTATGATTTGTTGCTTTTAATAACTAAACTTTTAGTTTGTTTTTAATAATTTTATATACATAATTATATACAGTAAATAGTTAATGATACCATCGCGACATTTTGCGAAAGAGACATTCTGCGAAAGAGGCAATATGAGAAAGCGACATTTTGAGAAAAAGACATTTTGCGAAAGCGACATTTTGCGAAAGCGACATTATGAGAAAGAGACATTTTACTACCAGTAGACATTTTGCGAAAGCGATATTTTGCGACTAAGCCATTAAAATAAATAGGTATCAAAGAATTAATTTGTTAACGAATAAACATTTGCGTATAAAAAATTTGAACATTATCGATGAAACTAAAATGTTATAAGTTCCAAAAGTGCCTTTTTTATTCGGATTAACGTAGTAAGATTATGGCTAAAAGTTGTAACGAATAGTAAAAATTAATCAAGTATTTATGCCGACAATACCGAAGACGAACGAGAATTTTGTCCGATCTCGATGTGAACAATGGACAATACCGCTAACTTGAGAAAACAGCATACTACACATATTACTTACTCTGCGACAGAAATACAGAAGAGGAGTGTCACGTATTTTATCCAATACTAGCTTCCCGCCAGCGGCTTTGCCCGCGTGGTATGTTATTATACATACCATACATATTATATAAACCTTCCTTAAGAATCACTCTATCTATTAAAAAAAAAACCGCATCAAAATCCGTTGCGTATTTTTAAAGATCGAAGCATACATAGGGACAGACAGACGGCGGATAGCGACTTTGTTTTATACTATGTAGTGATTGAATAAAAAATACTGGTACTATTTCTAATCCTTCGAATCCTTTTACATAAAATACAAAAAATCTATAGATAAGCGTTTAAAATTTCTGATATTCAATTGCCAGACTTGAGAAACATAAATTTAATATTCCAAATACTGTTGCAAAGATCATAATTGTCAAAAGCATTTAAATTGAGTAAAACAACAGCTTTACCTTTAAATATACATAAAGTTTGAAACGGACGGGGCCCGATACTACCAACATTTTAACCGGGACATTAATTATTCAATTACAAAATCAAACGTCTGATTAAATGGAATATAGCTTGAAGCATTTCTGTGAGGAATTAGTGACTTGTAATTACATTACACGGTGTCCTGGAGTTGCGTGGGCCGTCATTCAAACAGCTTTATGGACAAGCTAAATTCAGGGCATTCAGACAAATTCCTATAAACTCTTATCGTTGATCGAATTTCGTATAAATTATAATAAACATCGTTAACCCAGTACTTAAGTTACCTAGGACATGAATACTAAATAGCTTGGTACAAATATTGCAATATTTAACCGTTTGTTAATATCCTGTTGGGATTAATGTTAGTTAAGTACCTAATTCTAATGTTCATACGATCATTAAATAATTTCTAATTAGTTACACCATTCATCTCGAAAGGGAAGACAAGCGAAACTATGGAAAACCATAGCTATAAAAAATTAAAGAGCGTGTGCGTGTCTACTGCTTACTAAAAAGTCAAGAAGGTCAAGACAAAATAAGACTCAAACTAAAGAAATACGTATTTCAAAATACAGAACCAATGCACCGTTAGTACAATGCAATGGAATGACAATGCACAAACTCAAAAATAAATGCCACAATCATTTGGGGCGTTTAAAACAATCGACAGTCACCTAAATACAAACCTGAACACTTCATAAATGTATGACAATGATCTCATTACACCCACACGCGTAAACACGTTATTATAACAGATTGCGATGGCCTACAACATGTCCTTAGACGATTATGTAGTCATGTCAAAAACATGTCGCACTTCACGTGTTCCCTATATGGTGCAATCTGCACTAGGCCGGCAATGTAAGGTCAATACCACGCTACCAAAAGTGGTGGTGGCCATCAAGATGATTGACAGTAAAGCCAGTTCAGTGAGGCGTTGAAATGCATGGACTACCCGGAAGTAAGGAACAAAATAATACTTACAAGTTGACTTTAAGGCAGACCAATATTTTGTAGTCTGTAGTGATGCACTGCAAGGATACAACCCTATCTATTTAGAACACTACTTATGATTTAGGATGTTATTATTATCTTATTTTTATTATAACCAATAAAAATATAAATTTTAAATATGAATTTTACGCAGCAACATCTAGTCTAGCTATAAGTACATAATAATTATACACTTTTTTGTAAATATATACACAAAGACTTATAATCGTCATCATAATATAAATATTTTTGTCCTGTGGAAATCGAACCCACGACCTCGTGATCAGCAGTGGGGCACTAGACCACAGACATCAACAATTTTTGGTTTCATTTCAAAACCTGAAAAGAGTCTGGCTCTCACCACACAGGGAATCCTTGTGTGGGGTCTAGAATTCTAGAGCTCCAAACCAACAAACAACTGTTTGTAAACATTTGAAACAATTAATTATTAGGTGCCTATTCAATTATATATTATTAAATCAACATACTTACATTAATTTGTCTATTCGCACGTTACATTGCATTTTGCACAAAATCGGGCAAACGACCGATAATGAGATAACAATAAAAACCCAGTGACAGAAATTCCCAGAAAAGTTAATCTGGGATCCATAAACCGGCGACAAGTCTACCCTAAATAACCTGTTCTTAGGTATCACTTAAGTAAAAAGCTCACGACAAGAGTTAAAAATACTTTAGGGGGTACTTATAACAGCTATTATTCTGTTTGATAGCTGTTTAATGTCACAGACTCACAGCGTAAACAAAGCACGTCGTAGAAGATAAAACGTAGTCAGAGGCGCGTGGGCTGGCTTTGTGTGCAAATTCGGAATAACAACTTGTGGCAGAAAAATATTATAAACATTAGTCACTCCAACCGGTAGTTCTACACAATTATTATCATACTTCATTTGTGATACTTAGAAAAGGTTGTTATGATATTGACCAGTATGAATAGATTTATTTGTAAAGATCAAATTTTGATTTGCGCAGCACAATAATTATTGTTCTGTTCGCCACTGCCAAGTTTATGGCCAAAAGTTTATGACACGACAGAATATAGTGGCGTTGAGAAGGTTTACTGTTCAGCTAAGAATGCTAAGATAGACAAAGCAAGCGCTGAAATTAAAAAAAAGCTTTAGCATTTGCATAAAAGTCCCGGACCTGAGAATGAGAATGACTTTTCTATTGTCTATAATTTTGTTAGGTTGATATTTACCAGTCAATGTAATAAAACAACGCATACAAGTTTAGATTTCAAGAAGGTAAGTACATACAAAATTAATGCTAAGAAAAACATTTTCGTAATTTCAGTTATCATAGAAAAGGCAAGAAAGGGAATGTGTGAATTGTGTGTGATTGATTAGGTATGGCTTTTCCGTTTTTATCCTTTTTCTTGCAAAATCCATAAGCAACCAACAGCAGCAACTTATTACTTCTTAAACAATGTATTAACATAGAGTTCATATTATGGGCCTTCTGCACTATATAATTTTGTTATCCAAGCTGTAATTAAGTAAACAATTAACAGATTCTGTGGAACACTTAAATGTAAGCACAGATTAATGAGCCAGTGATTCTCAATTACGTTGGTATATTGCTAACAATAATTGTTTGTCTACTAATTATCTTTTTTATGGTGAAGATAAATAGTCATTCTAGATATTTAGTTTTTTTGTAATATTAAATTGTAATCTCTAATTAATTACCTATCTAATATCTCAACTATCTTTTAAAGTAGGTTCTAAATCGTTAACTGCATTGAGTGAGAAGGTCATCAACTGGTTTTTTTCTTTGTATTTACAAAGTTAAATAATAAGTAATATTTAAGTGCAACGTGCCACTAAAGCATAACTAAATCTCGACGGAAATTGTTCAAAAGACACGGGTCTCGACTCCGCCATACTTTAACAATGTCAAATACCTCATGTTTGCTACTTGCGTGTAATCAGTGGCTTTTAATCGGTCCGTTTGGCCCATCATCCAGGCGACAGCTGTATCAGATCGTCTGCAAACAAAGCGTTCATCCTCTCAACGTAAGGTCGTTACTCTGACAGACTATACATCTTGTCACTGTATCGTCGTTTTTTGCAAAAAAGCTGAACATAATCAATTTGTTGGACAAATGGGGAGGTCTGAAAGGACAAAATGTTTTAATGCAGTTAAGGAAAAATATCTTAAAACAATTTTAAATCAATTTTGTTGTAACTTTATTAATTACCATTTATTATTATAGAGTGCACCTATGTAGTTTCGTACATAACAACTTTTTCATTGATGTTGAGGGCAAACTAAGGTAGGCAGCGTGACATCGAAAGTTTTGCCACATTTCGGCTGTGTTAGTAGGTAAATATGAGAATATAAAAAGATTTATCAAAGTTGGCAGATAGTTTATCATTATTACCAATTTACCACACAAAGCAATAAATCGATCTACAAGGAAACCGTAAAAGAAAATTAGCATTATTAGTAGACTAATAAAAGGACTTTACTGCGATCGTTGTGGTCATTATGTCATCGCATCGTATAAGCTAGGTTTAGGTACCAAAGTTGCTTTTTGCCCTAGCTGCACACTAATCCAATGGGAATTGGGATAATAGCTGCTAGCTCCCTTTTAAGCCTGCCGACATAATCGTAAGCCGGACGTTATGGTTCATGTGAATTCAGTCATCATTCTGTTATTAACGAAGAATGACATGAGATATAGTTTGCAGGTAAAAATTTTATTTTATGAAATTATAAATCTCGTGTTGAACTGAAAACAACGCCATCTGTTGTACAAATTAGTTGATTCCACTCGACAACAGATGGCGTTGCTATATAAGTTAATATTATCACTCAATAGATGGCACTACATGTAAAAGTAATCAGTTTCAAAACAATCATAATTATATTACTTAGGGCCTGTTTCACCACCACCACTATTATGTTCCCGAATTACTTGGCAGATAATTTCATACAAAATATTGTTCCATTTTTAATTTATCTGGCGGTTAGTGAATATCCTATTAGAGGTGGTGAAACCTATTCCTACATAACAATCACAGTTTGGTTGGAACTGTTACTACGGCATTCACGGTAGGTAGGTACCATAAAATATGTTTGCAAATCTTGTAGTGGTAGAGGCTCTGTATATAATTAAGTTTTTGCATTTTATTAAAATTATTTATTAAATATAGTATTATATTATTATTATATTATTATTATTTTGACTAAGATTCAGAAGTCCAAACTCAAGGTTTGCCAACGGGCTATGGAGCGTAGTATTGTATTGTATATATTAGTGTCAAACTAACAGATCGAGTCCGCAATTCTGTACTGCGCTCCAAAACCCAAATTACCGATGTGGCTCAAAAGGCTGCTAAACTTAAATGGGACTGGGCAGGCCATGTCTGCCGCATGCCGGATGAACTGTGGGCTTCTATTGCACAGAATTGGAGCCCTAAGACAGTTAACCGGAAACGCGGCAGACCACGAAGGAGATGGCGAGACGACTTGGATGCATTTCTAAATAACTGGACACAAATAGCCCAGCAAAGAGATAAATGGAAGAAATGGGGGGAGGCCTTTGCTCAGAATTGGGACAATACGGGCTAGTTAAAAAAAATATTATATTATATTAATTTTATTAGTATTTATTTCGCAAAATACATATTTATAACCTCTGTAGGTATAAATTATTAATTTAAAATATGTTTAATATATATATTCATTTTCAAGTTCTAATGATCATGACCCGATCCTAGAACTGCGCATACCTACCTGTTGTGCAAAATTATCTAATGTGAAAGTAAGGCTACCACACGTCTTAGCTTGGTAGTTAGTAGGAAGGACTGTATTGGATACAAACGTGGCTAGTCTAGCATAGCAGCCGTTCAACAACCTAAGATACCTACGTAAAAGCTTAATTTCTAAATTAGAACAAAAAGATCCAATGTTTTCGCTGCTTCGGAATTACCTAAAGTGTAATTTATTAATAGCATTAATAATAAAATTATGAACGACGTGTGTTGAGATTAATGTTTCTTAAATAGTTATTAAATAATATCTCATAACTCCATGTAATTCACGAACTAACCAGTTTCTATTTCATTTACTTTTACCCAAAAATGACACCTATAACCGAACACCGATCCTCGGTTTAATATGACCGCAGATTTGGCCGGATCTAAAAGTTATGCAGACCACAGACGCGCTCAAACTCCGGTAGATATTAATGCAATCTGAACCTGGGGACGCAACGCAAAAAATCTCTACCAAAGTTAAGCGGTATAAATCCTTTTAAAAATGCGTGCGATTAATAGTAACTAGCGTAGGTAACTTGATTTTTGTTCAGAAACTACAGAATTAGATTTATTCTCAATCTCAGCAAATAGATTTCGTTCTGTTTTGTTAAAGAAACTTAAGGATTCCGATGTATAGTCATTTCGGCAGCCTTGTAGTCTTACTCGCATAGATTGTTCATTAGTAAAGTTAAATGAATTGTATATGCTGTGGATAACGGTGTGAGTTTCACATTTATATAATATCTTTGTTTATATTGTTTGCGTAGATATAATGTGTTACTGTTTGTTTGTCCCAAATAAATAAATAAATAAATAAAAAATAGCTGATATTACCTAGACTTACTATACTAATAGGTACTAATAAGTATTATAAAGAGGTAAAGCTTGTGAGTTTGTGAGGTCATAGGGGGCATAAATCTCTGGATCTACTGAACTGATTTTGAAAATTATTTTACTTAAGAAAGGTACATCATCCTTATACAAATTATAATAATAGTACCCGAAACGAAGCGAGGGCGGATCACTTGTTTAGAATAAGAATAAAATTATGGAAATTGACATACTGAAATCACTAGCATTCATTTTTATTTTTTATTGAAATCAGCAAGTTTGAGCTGCTAATAAAACGCTCTACTTATCTGAATCTACGTACTTTAGTATTTCATAGAACTTCATAATGTTGATGTTGTTGTTCCAGCTTTATTCATAAAAATAAGTATAATTATATAAATAAGTATAAAGAATATTCACAATAACACAATAAAAAATCACAAGTAAGTATACTTTTCCTTTCTGAGTGGTAAAATGAAAAATGTATACTGTGCAGCGGATATTCAATTTTTAGTATTAGATATTCAAATTTCGTTACACACTTAGATTGTATTTTACTTTTCCTGCTAACGTAGAAAGTCGGCTAAGCGTATTGCTGAACATTGAAATAAAATACGTACTATTAAATTAATATTTATGTATTTTTAACAAACATAAATGCATGTAACAGGAATGTTAAAATAATAATTTAACAACACTGAGGTATTTAGTAGTTTTCAACATAAATATAAATCAAAAGCTTTCCATCTTTCATTCATTTTTTTTAGCAACCAGTGCATTCATTTTCTTGTAAACGAGACCGGCAATTAGGCCGTTCACGATGTAGGTGGAAATACAGAGAAAGCACACGTCGTGAAGTACAAAAACCAGAAGATATGCGAGGTACACACACATCAGTACCGAAGATGCTGTTAATAGGAATAGCATACGGGTCACCAGCAGTTGGTCGAAGGTTGCTGAAATAAAAAGAAAGATTATTTCTTACTATACTGATTTCGGAACAATCAGAAAATCTACGAAATGTTGAATTTTGTACCCCGAGCTTTTTATTCGAATTCGATTTAGTCAATGCTTTTATAAATCTGAATGGCTTTACCACCGTCCGTCTGACTGCCAGAATGACGGTAATGTTTTCTAAATGAGCGTTGTAGGCTACGAAAGCATTCCGTGTTAAGTTTTGTGTTTTGATGAGGTCAGACCTTACGACAAATATCTAATTCAAATGTAAATTAATAGTAAGTATCCTAAACATAATTCTTAAGCTCAGAAAATCATAATTACAAGTTCCTAAGCTCTAACACATTTAATGGTTCATAAAATCAAATCAAGCATAGAGCAATTACAATGACAGATTATGACCACTCAACACAACAAAAGAGATCAAACAAAGCGACTGTGGCTTATTTCAATATCAGACTGAAATAACACAATGCCCACTACAATTCCGAGCATTTACGAGCGTGTTTCACGGAATTAACATTTTAGCGAAGCAATAAAAGCTCACGCAAACCCTCTAAATATTCAAATAGAGAAGAAACATTTTATTGTTATAGACTGTAATGCTATTGGGAATATTAAATAATTCCAATACGACTTTCTCATGAACTCCATCGAACACTGTCGGATATTGAGAAATTCAGAGATTCTGATTAAACAGAATCGTTGATAATTTGGTAATATTGTGTTAGTTGCGTGTTACGTACCTACATTTGGTTACCGCTACACTAACAACAATGATAACGCGAAACAAATGAAACTAACAAGCTCAAATTGGTGCAAGTACATTTTCCCTAAACGTACACGTTTCAATCATATTTGCAAGTAACATTTCGCACTTCCCAGAAGTATGTACCAATGTTAGCCTATTACGATAACAGTTATTCACAGCTCGTGAGCTACCAAATAAGCTTAGAGTGAGCACAAGCGCGGTGTTTCGCAATATTTTTCTCTTGGTGGAGTCACGAAGCCGGCAAGGCAACCACGAACCGCATTGATGTGCGAATTGCACACCGCAGAGCGACCGAGACGCCGCCCGCGCCGCTGCGCCGCTGCGCTGCATCGTAATACAATGTCGATTATATGGCATCGTATCTATGTATAGTTCCTAAATCACTCGTTAATTACCATAATTCCCACTGTAGAAACTGTTTTATAACCATTGCGTAACGCTTAAGATCAACAGCAGATACGACGCTCATAAACAACTTTAAATCGTTGACATCTAAATTTAATTAATTAATTATTCCTTTTTTTACAAATGACAGCATTACTGGCGATTCTATCTTTAGATCGTAAAAGTCAACAGCGTTGAATTTTATTGGCTTCTAATAGATCTGAAGAAAATCGGCTGCATTAATGAGCTTAAAATATCGCACGCAGATGTTCTAAAGAGTGGGTTAACGTCGTTAACTTTACTACACTTTTATTGTGAAATTCTGCGAAACAAAAATCGGGCCAGATAGCTCAATAAAGTTTATATACGTACATAAAAATATAACGATGCAATAGAAGACTAATCCATAGATGCAGTTGGGAATCGTTAGCGGTGACTTCTCTGGTAACAATCCAAAGCCTTTTGAAAATCTGAAATGAGATATAAAACATGATACATTTTTCATACGTTGATAAACGGATGACTATTTACTGCTGATTCAGACACATTATTCGCAAACATTGGTGTCAAACCACCCACCAAGTTATATAAGTTTTTCCATTGGCCACCGTGGGCAAGTTCCCAGGACCCCGCACCCCATGAGGCCAATCTAGATCTGCCTGCATTTGTAAGAAAGTTTTCCTTTGTCATATTATAGACTCAAGTCCTCATTTTGCAAAATTGCCCAGGGCATCTAATAGTTTCACAACGGCCCTAGTTCCGCAAACTCTGGGTCACCAATTTTCAATAATAATTTTTAAAAGCTGTCATCAAATACTTGTTTTTTTCGAACTTACTCTGAAGAAAGCACACGTGAGCAGCTTGCATACTCCGAAATATCGCAGAGAGCCTTGTACCCAGGACGTGACTCCACTGCCATCTCAATATACAATGCGTAAGTGGACAGCAGAATGCCTGCAATGCTGGCCAGTACTATGACGCGGTTTAGAGATTTCGACTCCATCGTTACCTAGAAATTGTAACACATAAGTATCTAATTTACTTAGTTGAACGCTAAGTCAACTGCCTCGTTAGCCTAGTTGTCCTAAGCGCTACTGCTACACTCGAGGTCCTGGGTTCGATTCTCAGGTCGAGTAGTTTTATTGGGCTTTTCTATGAAATTCTTAGTAGCATCTCGAAGTTTCAATTTGTGCCCGGTTAGTGGCAATAGGATCATTCCCTATTATGGGACCTAAAACATAATTTTATTATGTGGTGGAAACCAATAGGAAAAGACTTATAGAAGGGTTATAATATTTATTTGTTTATTGGGTGCCGTGATTGGAAAACCTATTATATACCTATCCTACCTACCTATTATATTATATACCCTTTCGGAGCGTAAACCTACGCTTCCATATGTCAAATTGTTACATACAGATTTGACATACGGAAGCCTTAGTGGAGTATCTGAGAGGAACAAAAATTACTGTCAAATGTGTTTAAAGCAACACAACGCGAAATACATTTTGCGTCATGCATATTTTAAACTACCAATGCTAACAGTAATTTATTCGTGATTGATTTTAACTTAATTCATAATTCATATTCATGGTCACTGAATTTCAATATGTCTACGGATCTGTAATATAAAGTAGGTGTCTATCTTTAATTTAATCATACACATTATAATTATATCATTATAATAATTTGGTGTTAATTAATTATTAGTGTTCTGTGTTACGATATCTACATTACGTGCAGTCATTATTATAAAATATTCAGGAAGTAATTATAAGTTAAAATTAAATAAATGGAGTGTTATTCAACTCAATGCAAACTTATACCACAGCTTTTAACACCATAAATCAATTTTATTTAGGAGGGGACGGCCGCTTTTTGTAGACATGCACCACATGAATAAAGAGCGGCGTTAGGCCTAAGTTTGATTCGGTACCCCTTCGTGTGCGTAATAGTCGAAATACGGTATAAAAATTAAAAAGAAAATAAATAATAGCAATCCAAAGCTAAGCGGCCGTTGCTTAGACCGCAATTTTTTTTTTAAATAGTTTTTGTATGTAAACCCTATTACAATTACCTTAATTCAAAAAGTTCAAAATTCAAAATATTTTATTTCAAATAGATTATATAAATAGGCACTTTTGAACAGTCAAACTAGTTGCTCGGTTCCAAAAAAGTGGGACTTATGGAGAAGAGCCCAAGAAACTCCATAAGAACCGGCAAGAAACTCCATGCCTACAACCTACAATACACTATTGGTTCATTGTTATTGTAATTGGTACAGAAGCATGAAATTATGCACAGCACAGGACTTTTTTTTTAAATCGTAGGCTATCACTAAGACCGGTTATTAGCAATCAATCCCTATTTGAATTTGATTTTGATAGCCGAGCACTAAGGGGGCGTCCATAAATTACGTGAGGTGTTTTTTTAAATTTTCTATCCCTCCCTCCCCCCCTGGTGAGATGTCGTCAGATTTTATTCAACCCCCTCCCCCATCCCCCACTCTCACGTGAGATTTTTCAAAATGTGAGTTTCTTACGTAAACCCGTTGGATTGTTATTGTAAAAAGAAAAAAAAAATGCTCGTGTTTTATTTACGACTAGTTAAGACTAGTAATCAATATTGCTGAAAGTTTAATTATAAGTGTAATAAAAATAGTATATATTTTTTTTGTTTCAATCAGAAAAAAAAATGCGTGATATTTGCCGAGACCCCCCCTCTCTCCAACGTAAGATTAGATGAGATTTGACTCGACCCCTCCCCCCCTTAAACATCTCACGTATTTTATGAACGCCCCCTAAGCACTACTGACTCGAACAAATTTTTTCCTACAAACTACCTATGCCACAATGTTTTTTTAATAACACGATAAGGTATTATTGTTTTATTTGATAATTATGTAATTATAAACATTACTGCTGGCATTCGCAAGTTGAAAGAAACGTCTATTAACCAATCACAACATACCTTAATTGCACGGGACGATAAGACCCACAAAATCCAAGTCACGCTATGAATAAATTATTGTCTTCATTAACACAATAATTTACGTTAATTTCATAATCTTAATCACCTTTTTCATTGATAAGACACGAGTTCCCTTTATAATATCCCAAGCTCAACTGAATCCATTATGCCGTTGTATGATGTATCTTATTAAAGTAAGTATAATACATAGTAGGTATCTAGATATTATGTAGGTATGACGCAACAAAATATTTTATAAGCTCGAACTTTGAACCACACGGACGGACAGGTTTTAATACAATTATAAAACGTAATTGAAGGTCAAGTACCTAACTGTAACTGTTATTCTATAATCCTGCAAAACTAGGCAATAAAAAATAGATAGGTAAATTAATAAAATCTTTAATTATAATATGTTCGTAAATCTTAATTTTATAAGCTCATCAACTTTTGGTCAAAAACGATTACGTTATTTTTTATAATTTTAACTGTACCTAATACAGAAGGCCAGACACTGCGCTGAACCCAAGAAAATTGAAATAAGTAATGGCAGCAGGATGATGATGATGATGATTAATAAAATGCTGTCAAAGAAGAGTTATTGTTCATGAACGTGTTGTTGTTACGTCTAGGGGACGAAAAAAGGCGCAGTTTAATTTTTTATCTAGAAAAAGTACTCATTTCAGTAGAAATGTTCAATGTGGCATTTTTGACTATGGGGTACATCGTCTAGTATCTGGGTAGATATTTAATTACATTTTGTAACTACTTTCTTTGCGTACCTATACGTAATGCTTGAAAATCCCAAATAAAAATCCGTCCGCTCCGTACGTTTCGATGCCGACCCAGTGGACGCGCAGCTTTAAAGCAACAACATACACAGTCTGTTGCTACCTTTTCAAAACGTCAAGACGATAACTATCGGTGCCATTTAAATTAATCGGTCCAGTTAACAGAAACAACAGCGTATCCTATCCCGTCAGATGAATTTTACATAATTTATAATGTAGTGAAAAACGAAATCCCAAGACACTAAGCGTACAGTTCTCGCCAAACTTATTGTCCGGGTTGAAGTTGGCACGAGCTAACTTTAACCCGGCCGTAAAATCGGAAAACCGGTCAACTTCAACCCGAACAATAAGTTTGGCGACAGCTGTACTTAGTCTAACTGTCATTTTAGTTTAGAATGTGTGAGTGACAGTGTTGAAGTTAGCCGGACAATAAGTTTGGCAAGAACTGTACATGTTTTACTAAAGATAATATTATATTATATAGGTATGGTATGAAAATTGTCCTAGCTACTAAGTACCTACTGTTTGTGCACTACAAGGAATTTTAGTTACCCGTTGTCCGATTTTTTACGCGTTGCTGATAAATAATAAAAAAAAATATATTTAAAACGTACGCGGACAACGGAATAAATACGCGTAAAACATAAGCGAACTGCCAGACAGTTAAATTCTGTATAGTGTAATGCACAACCGCCTTTTGTTATCTAAATTACAAT
The DNA here is from genome assembly GCA_946251955.1 of Acronicta psi. Lineage (NCBI taxonomy): Eukaryota > Metazoa > Arthropoda > Insecta > Lepidoptera > Noctuidae > Acronicta > Acronicta psi. The sequence goes on along the minus strand of OX276482.1, from coordinate 7,180,375 downwards.
TGGAGATTCCAACCGGTTTTAGGAAAACCTAAAAAACGTTATTTTTCGAAAACCGATACGCACCGGTTATTTTAAATAAAACCCATTAAGTTTGAGAAACTCTATTATACGCTGGGTAATAATTTATATGTATATTTGTATTCATAAATACATAAAAAACTTCAGTACAAAGATAACCAATGAAATTGGATGAAATATCCGTGAATAGTTTAAACTTATGTTTGATCAAATTATTTTGGTCCTATTAAATTATTCCATTAGCCGACAAAAATATTTTTAGCCCATCTTTCATTCGTTAAATGTGTTACGAGGTGCGAAGAATTTCACTAAACATAACAAACATTAACCAACACATACTGCAAAATTTTACTATAGGTATTACTCAATTTAAATTTATTTATTTGTTCCTTTTTTACCGGACTGCCTCAGGACGATGGTTATAAACCGATTACTAAAAAGACGGTTTTTTGTTTAAAGTAATCGGTATAAACCGGTGCGGATTTGTAATCGGTTAGCATCTCTAATAACAATCTGTAATAGCAATTCTGCAAGAGTTAAAAAAGGGCGCAAAATAAAAATCTATATAATAATTTATATTTTGCGCCTTATTTTGTGTCATTGTCATATTTTAAAATTTATTGTGAAGGTGAACGCAACTTATCAGATATCATCGAAACGTCAAAGTCAAAAACATGGCAGGGGCAGACTACAAATCTATGCAGTTACTTTATCGGCAACTTCATTAAACTAGTTCTTTTTAACTAATAATCACCAATATTAAACAATGTTTATTGACACAGTGTTTATAATAAAAACGTAAACTATAGAGAAAATGAAACACTAAGAACCACCAGTGTTGTATTTAGTTGTAAAGCATGAATTCCAAACAAAATCTTGTATTCGTTCACAAAATACCAACATGATAAACTAAATAGACGTATCCTTGGTAATAATGGATTGATTTGATATTATCTAGTAATAATAATATCGTATAAATTGCACAAAACCTTATAATTTCAAACGTACATAAATAATTTATTATTTACTGAATACATTTGCGAAATATTACCTATTTAAAATTATGATTTGTGTCGAAAAAAGAGACAACCTTACCAGTTAGAGGAGGATGATAAGCGCCACATTGCCAATGACGCCCAGTATCGCGGAATGTCTGTGCATTAGGTTGGCAGTACTGTTTTTAGTTCACCATCGCGACCGCAACGCAGCGTTGGCGTCGTGTAACACCTTTCATTGTATTGACTATTGACTGATTCTGAACACAGAGAATAATGTATAAAGTTAATTTATCGTATTATTGTCTTAGTTCTTGTTGAAATATATAGTAGTATGTTTTAGTTTAAGTGGAATAATGCCTCCGTTTACGTGAATGTGAAAGAAAGCAGCCCGTGGAGTGCTACGCGGCCATTTTACTTGCAATGCGGCAACGGTGTACGATCCGCCATTGGAAACGGCCAGTGTCTTTTTCTGTGTGCACGATTTGTATTTTGTTAAATAACGCGGCGTAGGATCAACGGATAACCATGTGTGATAAAAGTGTAGTGCGGACTTTAGTGTAGTGAAGCACGGTGGTCGGGTGTTTCGAATAATGTGTGAACGATGGAAAACGAAGTGAAGCAGCGCAATCAGAGAAATAGGCGAAGGGAGCGGGCACAGCGCATGCAAGCACAGCGAGAGAGCAAAGTTAAGGATGGAGACAGCGGCGAGGACGAGTCTCCAACGAGAGAGAAGCCGCCTCGTCCTCCAGCCAGGAGGAAGAAGTCGCGGGAGCCGCTGGGAGAAGAGGATATCATCGATGGTTTCGCCATAATGGCATTTCGCACATACGAAGATCTCGAGGTGAGTACATAATTGGTCTAAAAGCACTGAATCCTGTTTGAGTTTAACTATAATTATATATTTGATAACAAGGTGACGAGCGTAGACTTACATATTCAAGGCATTGCCTTATGTTTTGCCTAAAAACCATTAAGTTATTCACGAGAATTACTAAAGGTTGTTTACATTTACATTTAACCTACAAGCTTGCAAATAGAAACTAATATTTTGTACGTCAATTCTTCGATAATTCTCTAGTAATAACGTGATGACGACATTTTCATTGTCGTCATAATGTTGTGACCATAATCAAATCTGTTAAATTTCTTAGGAAATCCAAAAGGTTTAAATTAGTAGGTATATTGGGATGTCAGACTCGCATACCTACCTATCCCATTATAAAAAACAGCGCTGTGTAATCGCTTTGGACGTCGCCTCGGAAGTGCATTGACCCAACGAATGAACCCTGCGTGTAAAAATTAGATAGTGAAATTTTGTTATTTACGTAAATGAAAGTAGGTCTTTTTATACTTTGATGAAAATAAAACCTGTATTCATCGAGTGTGGTATTATCTATACAAGTACATATGTAGCGGTTATGTATTATGTAGTGAGCAGCTGACTGTCGGCGGGCGCGCCTGTCGGATCGCGGAGCGCCGTTCTCGGCGAGTGAGGTGCAGCCGCGGTCTCCCACAAAGTGTAAATTTGGTCTAAGTGGCTTTCGCTCGTTTGTGCTCATTTATCGCGGCGTCCTCGAATGGCAATATGTTATGTACGTTGAAGTCTCGTATGTGCACAATAAAACTACATTCCCCGCTATCGTTTTAAATTATGGCGACAGCTTTGCCGTTTGTGGCTCGTTGGAGCGGCGCGCGCGTACATTATAGGCCCGAACAGGTTCCTTTGCTCCTATTTAATTCACCACATGTGGTGTGCAATGCTTATGCAATTTTTACATTGGCTGTACTTTAATTTGACGGAATAACTAAACAAAGGAATAGAACTGCAGGCACGTCTCCACGATACACAGCGGCAGTCTTATGGCATTCAATTAAATTTATGTTCGTGGATTGATGACGTATGTTATTAGAATCGACGCAAATTATTATGTACTATTAATTAATGTTAGGATGTTTATGATAAAAGTTACTACCTAGTGAGTTAAAGCAAAGAGTACCTAAGTTACAGTCAGTTAAACACGTAGGTACCTATCAAATGTTAGCCTACCTAAATATAAAAGGTATGATTTTTAAGTTTGGGAGTTATTTACTGATGTAATTGTCAATTTAATCTGGTATTAATTTATTGCTCACGCGTTCTACCTACTTCGTCACTTTAAGACGTGTTTTTCCATGAAATTTACTTACCTCACATAAATTATGTAACATTGAGTAAATAAGTACCTACCTGTAACAAGTTTGTTTATAGAAGTAAGCTGGTAAATGGCTTCTTAGGAAAATGTAGTTTTACACTAAGAACATTAGTAAATAAGCCTATCCAAATAGTATTGTATCAACGATTCGGCTATGCATGGTTGATTGAGATTATAAACTATGTTAACGCACTATGTCGTAAAACTATAATTCTTTTACGTACGTATTGGTAAGATAACGTCTTTGATAGGTACCTATATTAAGTGATTATTATGTACAGGCAATATATATTTATACCTATTTTATGTAGCTACCAGCAATAAAACGTTTTTTAGGAAACGATTCTGTCGAATAGGTATATATAATTTTAGGTATGTCTTCTCCCGAAATGGTCATCATATACCTAAATTAAAAGTAGATTTTCCGTTCAGAAATGTTAATTACGAAATAGGTATAGTATGATTAAAAATCTTGTTAGACTATTTCCACTATTATAAAATACGTTTTGTGATAATTGATATAAAATTATGTCATTACCATATTCTGGAATTTAACTAATTCTGAACGAGCGCCCAACTCGACGGAAAAACAAAGGTTATTGTTGAAACATTATTGCTTTACATGTTTTGTTAATTTTAGACGCTGCCGTAGCGTGGCATTTCAATTTAACGTGCATTATTGCGTTTTAGGGTTTTTGTTGTGGTTCTTCTTTACTGTTCATGTTTTGTTTACTTTATGGTCCATCATTTTTAATGTTCTCACTCCGTTAAAGTTGGTAATTTAATAAGGTATTAAATAGGTATTACGTTTTTGGTGGGGCTCGTGGCCAAGTTGTTACTACGCTGATCAACCGATCTGCAAGGTCAAGCTACACTTGCCGTGGTCAGTCAGTGGATGGGTGACCATTCTTAACATATCGAGACCCCTCCGTGCCCCGGAGAGCACGTAAGGCGTCGGTTCCGGTTGTCATACGAACACCTATGAAAATCGTTAGTGGTAGTCAGAAACCCATAAAGCCTGACAATTAGTCATCCTTCGAATATCGGTATTGCCCAGAAATTGGGTTGCGGAGGTCTGATGACAGTCGCTCCGTGTAAAATACTGATATATTCAGCCGCATCCTGGTTAGACTGGAAGCCGACGAAAAAGTAAAGGTATTACGTTTTTATACTTTTTTTATTATACGTACAGTTCTCGCCAATCTTATTGTCCAGCTTGAAGTTGGCACTTGCTAACATCAACCCGGCCGAAAAAAGCGGAGAGAGATAAATATTGGATTAAAACGATTTAAAACTACAGCCTACGACTTGAGCTTTCGTTTTTATCTAATATAGTAATAATGAAATAGTAATACGTAAGTACCTAAATATATAATTAAACCAATACTTGTACATATTTACAATTAATTTAAATAAATAAATCATATTTAATAAAGCAGTAAGATCTTCTCAAAGTATATTTCTCACCATAAAACATAGGTAGTTATGGTGGATAAAAGAACAGTTGGAAAAATACGGTCGAGCGTGACGATGTCGTCTAACTAACGCCTCGCCTGTTGAGCGACAACGACAATCGACTCTTGAATATCAACAATTATTTGGTGCCAACTTTATTTTCCCACGGTGCGGTGTAACTACATCAGGTTGTCAATGTCAAAGAATAATTCCAATAAATAACTTTGATGAACTTTTAACAAATTTGATGTTAGTTGATAAAACAATATTTGATGTTAGTATTTATAATGGTACTAGAAATAGAAACTGAAAATTTTAACTTTACATGATATTATGGTTCATGAGATACAGCCCGCTGACAGACAGACAGACGGACAGCGGAAGCTAAGTAATATGGTCCCGTTGGCACCCTTCGAATCCTAAAAACAGAAAATCCAGAGTAAAGATAACAAATACAGCTATTGGAAACAGAAGATTGAGATTGATGCGTGTTTAGTTTAAATAACATTTAGACCAAATTGCCACTTTAAAGATGTTTACATATTAAAGAGTCACGTTTAAACTCGGTAAAATGCTTTTACGTGGCAATCACGACGGTGTTACTGCAAACTCTTACTTAGTAAACCACAGAGTAATAAACATTAATGTTGCTAATCTGTGAATTTTGCCACTAAACTGACAAAGGGATTGGCCAACCTACTTACATCATTTGTAAAGGAATACGTTTTCTTAATTGTTGTCTTTTTAAATTCCTTTTATAAGATTTACTTAGATAAGAATATTTAATCTTTGCTCTAAGTCAAAAACTCAAAATTATCTACCTAAGTAGTTCATATTTTTAAAACAAGAACACGTTTTTAAAATTCCAAGCCGATATTGCTAACAGTAAGTAGGTAATCGTTATGATTTTGCTATTCAAATACCTGTGTAACTAAATTCCTAATGGGCAACGCAATAAAATGACAACACAACATTATAACAACATAAATCGCACGAAGTACTCTTAAAGTCTAAAAATTTTTATACAAAATCAATATCATTCGCTTGAGAAGAAGCCACAACGACTGGGAGAATCGATGTCTTGGGCATACTGACACCCCCCTTTGACCCAACCTCTTGTAGTATTCCCCAGAGCACAATGTTAGCACGTTGTGACATAAATGCTTACCTGAGTAAAGTTTAAAACTACATCGTTTCGCTTTTATTGCCACTCAATGAACCCACGTTTTAGCTTTTATTTAGGCTAATTTGATTTCTGATTTGGGTACACTGATATCGTGACGAAATGTTTATTAGTTTGTAACTAGTCGAATGTTGGCAAGAATGTTCCGTTTGGTTTCGTAAACATGGCCTGTTCATTCACACTTCATAAATAAAACAAGTTGTGATTGTATAGAAAACTTTAAAGTAAACAATACACATCTAATTCCCATAGATTATAATTATTAATTGTTATGATCCCAACACTATATTATACGACTATTCAAAAATCTAAGGTCTTATCGTAAATACCAAATACAAAACTACTTACCGCAAGAGTAGTTGTTTGGTGGCCAACTGGCCACGGTGAGTAAATTGTACAAATTGAACCGAACCGTCGATGACCCGACGTTGCGGGAATTCTCGACCTTGACCGCAGTTGAACAGATAATGTGTTGATTGTTACCAGATACTTGACCTGCCATTTAAAAGGCAAACAGTACCCTTATTTCTTAATGATGTCAGTGAAGTTATAAGTAGGTATTACAGTATTACGTCATTTAATTTTCTGAGCCACTTAGATCTTGTAATAGAAACACCTGTTTGAGTTTTGGTATCGACATTTCTAACCTGTCGGAACTAATGCGGACGAAAATACTGTATTAAGTATCTACAGTTATCATTTTTTAATGTAAATGTTTTTAATATTTATTGGTGCTGCCTCCAATATTGAGTGCATCTGGCAGCAGTATTTAATATACCTAAACATATTATTATTTACATGTGAAAGATCTTTACTGCGGAGGAAAATCTACGATCCTTTGGTAACTGTACGTTGTTTGGTTTGCGCAGCGGTTCACTCTACGTCATTGAATAAGAATATCGAGTAAAATCTTTATTTCAAAATATCTCCAGACATGTTTCTAGAGCTGTTATAAGACTTAACACAACATGCTTATTCAAGTCATATGTATAGGATATGGATATGGCTATAGATCTAGATAATCAGAATTTCTTTCCGAAGTCGCATATTGTTAAAAACAATAGCGTAGATGAACAGTGAACTTATGATACAATTAGGTTTTGTATTTTTAATCAGAGTATTAATAGCATAATATTTTTACGTCCAACATAACGTAAACGCAGCCTTATAATGCATGAGATTTAAGAAAAAAAAATGCATTCGCCATTTCGCAATTCACGAATTTTGCGAGTTATGAGTTATGACAATGTCATTTATGAAAACAGTTGTTTCATTGTGTTCACTGTATGAGACAATACAAACAAATTAAAATTTAAGCAAATATACCTAATTGGATATTTTCCAAGAAACACTCAAGGCAGTAAAATGAAAAAGGTTTAGGGATAACAGATCAAAGAAAATAAAACGACGTTCAATCCAGATTTGAATGGTAAATGTATTACCCACTCGAGAGACTCGTTATAAGATGTGCCAAGTGCCCCAAGTGGCAAGAAATCGTGATGTCGGTTGGGAGAGGCGCCGACGTGGATATTCGGTGGCGGGCGGCTGTGGGGAGGTCGCGACGTATCTCGGCGATCTGCCCGCGATCGACCGTGCAGGCTCCCGTCCATCGCGATCTAATAGCCTGAAGAGTATCACAAGAGCCAATGTGAATATGTCGCTCAGGCTGCCGCTACTTCTGACACTACTTGACTACGACAAGTACCGCCTTCAGCTCTCTTATCAGCTTTAGCTGGTATATGCTCGTAACTAACATGCGACTTAAAATTTCTCAACTTGACATCTCTACGTTGTTGAAGGTCAGACTTGTAATAAATATCGTATAAAGATTGTATTAAGACTATTAAGTATACATAGATTCTGAGTTTCTTTTGCTCTTGCAAAATGTTGTTATTAAGATTTTAACCAGCTTACTTACCTACGTAATGACTTTCTATCATTCAAACAATAGAATGGTAGAACTATGTACTGCTTGGCATTTGAAAGCTCATGATTGGTACAATCTCTCGTAAAATCTATTATGATTATGTATGACATGGCATCTAACAACTGCATTATAAATCAACATTTAATGAAATGTTAGAATATTATTTAATCATAAATTATATCTTTGATGTTTTTCAATAGTTATTTGTTGATTATCTACCGTGAACAATGTATTAGCATTGAGTGCGCGACATAATATATAAACATTAGTAACATATTACTCCATTATCGCTAAAACACGTCAGCCTGAGCAAATGTTTACTGAGAAGTTGTTAGCTATGCGACGGTGTCGGTCGAGAGCGGTCGTGTCCCGCTACGTCTGATTCCAATTGATAAACAGTGGCACGTTGTTTGAAAAAAATATTCTTGTACTATTACATTTTGCTGTGGTGTCTTTGTATCTTTTCTACCCTCCGTGTCCGTAGTTCCGTACATCAGTAAATATTGAACAGATAATGTGTTGATTGTTACCAGATACTTGACCTGCCATTTAAAAGGCAAACAGTATCTGTTGCAAAGCGGTATTGGGTAATTAATTATTAATAGTAGTAATTGTATTGGGTAATTACGTATACATTATAGACCACTGCTAAACATCAGAATCATAGTCTCAACTGAAAGAAACAGCCAAGTGCTATATGAAAATCTTTTTATGTAAGAAGTACAGGCAACTAAATCAATGCAGCTGTTCGTACATGAAATATAAAGAACAGCTACGTTACATTTTTCTGCTACTATTCTGCTCATTACGAAATACTATTTCTCTCTCATCAATCCGGTTTATACATTACTAGCTTCCCGCCAGCGGCTTCGCCCGCGTGGTCTTATAATTTTTTCCCCGTTTTTGCTACATTTTTCATTACTACTCCGCTCCTATTAGTCGTAGCGTGATGATATATAGCCTATGTTACTCGGGGATAATGTAGCTTTCCAAAGGTGAAAGAATTTTTGAAATCGGTCCAGTAGTTTCGGAGCCTATTCATTACAAACAAACAAACAAATCTTTCCTCTTTATAATATTAGTATAGATATAATATAACAAAAACGAAAATTTAGTAACAGTAACTTAATCAATAGTATAGAGTAGTATAGATTTAATTAACTACAACGGATCCACCAATTACAGTAACTAAAAAAAAGCCTAAGTTTATTAAAATCTACAAAACAAAGCAAAGTAAATAAAAGAAGGTAAAAACACTTTCATACCTTCCTCTCACAGTACTTCTGACATACCAATATAATCTTCGTCCACTCATCCGCAAACAGATCCCCTGTTGGATTAGAATCCAAGAGATCGTTTAGCGCGGCCAGGGTGCGAGGAATTGGCGACTTAGCATGTGCAACGGTACGGCATGGGGGTACGGCAAACAGCCTGTGTTTCTTGCCCCGGCAGTAATTGTCTGGGACAAAAAAGCACGCCAGCACGCGAAGCAGATCAGGAGCGTCAATAGCGCCACGGAGCGTCTTGCAGGCTATTGTGAGCTGATCTCGAGCTCGCCTTACCTCTAGCGAGTTATATCCGAGGCAACCCAGTAAGAATTTTGTCGGATAGAGGTAAGGATAGTAGCCACGTGTATGCCTATAAAGGTACCTTAGGAACGCTTTTTGGACTTTTTCCAATAAGAGTGCGTAGGTACCTTCATGAGGATGCCACACGCAAGAGCTGGTTTCCAGCCTGCTACGTACCAATGCATTAAATATTATTTTGATGGTATGAGCGGTGCGAAACTCGCGGCAATTGCGCAGAATAAAACCTAACCTTTGGTAGGATTTTTTGGCTACCAGCACCATATGGTCATGGAAGGTGAGCTTTCGGTCAAATGTGACCCCCAGGTCTTTCATTGCTATCGATTTCGTGATGGTGTTGTTATTTAAATTATATTCAAAATTAACTGGGTGCCGCATTCGACCGAATGTCATAGCGAAGCATTTGGATGAATTAAACTCCATCTTGTTGTCTACACTCCACTTATATATCGCATCTATGTCTTGCTGCAGCGCCAAACTGTCACGCTCAGAGTTTATTTCTAGGTACAGTTTCAAGTCGTCAGCATACAAGAGACACCTTGCATGAAGCAGAACTTGAGGAAGATCATTGACCATGATAAGAAATAACAAAGGCCCCAAAATTGAGCCTTGACTTACGCCGGAACGCGTGTGATAGGTACCTGATACGTACATACCAAGCCTAACAAACTGCCGACGATCACGTAGGTAGTCTGCAAAGAAACGAAGGAGAGAAGGTGTAAACCCTATTTTGCTAAGCTTAGCTAGTAGCATGTCATTGTTAACCCTGTCAAACGCCTTCCGGAAGTCAAAGTAAAGTACGTCTACCTGACGCCCACGGTCCAAACTAGAAGATATATAATCGACTAGCGTCAGGAGGTTTGTATCAACTGACCTTTTGCTTCTGAACCCATGTTGCTCATTACAAAGATACTTGTTTATTTGCTCGTAGACAGCATTATGGAGGATGTGCTCGAAGACTTTCGCTGGGGAAGACAGGATTGCGATAGGGCGGTATTCTTCAACGGAACTTTTGTTTTGGGTTTTAGGGATAGGTGTAACTCTAGAAACTTTCCATTCAGCGGGATATGTACCTGTCTGCAAGGCTAAATTTAAAATGTGGCAAAGAGGATAAACGAAAATATTTTTTAGGTCTTTAATTATGAAGGGGGGGATATTGTCGGGGCCAACAGAACTGTTAGGTTTAAGATTATCTATGCCTTTTATAATGTCTTTATGGCACAAGGGGGGTATACTTACCAAATCAAAATCAATGCGTTTTTATTAGATCTTATATGATATCTATGAATAAAACATATAATTTACTCATGCTTTGTTAATACAAAACACAGGATTTCTATGTAGAACAAAAAAACAGTGATTATAAATAAATGTCAATACGAGTCATAAATAACGTATCATATTAAATGGAACTCGAAATAAAATAACTTTACATCAAAACTACCTAGTCTTTATTCCCTGGACATTTTGAGCGTGTGGCAGTTGACAAGCCAGGTAATCGGTTCCTAGCACGCGACATACATTTACAAACATTTCGATTACATCCCTTCATATTTGTTTTCATGCGCTATTCGCCCCATTCAATTATACAGCTATTGGGGATTTGTTTCTACTCGCGGTCCGCTTTAATTATTCATATGATATTCATGTTTTTTGTTATTAGTTTAAGTTTATAGCAACTGTAAAGTAATATTCGATTAATTCGTATTCGTATGTGATTCGTAATATTAAAGTAGTATAAAACTCGATTCTTTAACATTATAAGCGTATCTTACCTTTACCTGAGTCATGCCTACTCATATTCTATTACACAATACATGAACATATCCGCTACTCTACACTGGTTCTACTTTTATAATGATTATTTAACCGTCATCTTTAAGAACTCATGATTCGTTTTACCTGCACAATAGTCGACTACCCAGTAGAAATAGTTCTTTTGTTAAGTTTTTGCACCGGTTTTTTGTACTGGTTCCTTGTTAAACAACAAAATAGTTTTTTCTTTTTGGCTTCGGCATAATTCTTACAACAATAATTGTTTTCTAAACAGTGTATCCGGCACTCGGGTGGGTTGCTTTTGATATTTCAGATCTTCTAATTATGGTAATATTTATAATTAGATAATCTTAGGAAACATAGTGTAGTGTCATAATTGGTTGTAAAATCGGAAATCAGTCACATTTTACACCCTGATTGCCTCCAAATAATAGGAAATTTATATTATCAACTAGCGACCCGTGCGCAGCTTCACCTGCGTGTTTCATACGATAAAAAAAATATACACAAACCTTTTCTTGACGATATTGAACACAATAAAAAGAAAGATATAAAGAATAAATTAATTTGGTGCAGTTGTTCGGAAGCTATGCGCGTACAAACATTTCGGCGATTTGTTTTTATTTATATGTATAGATAGTACTGTAATAGCATAATGTAATGTTACAATAATAGAAAAACATACTGGAATGCCAGTTATAATGACTGTTTCTATGATTATTCGCAGCTAATAAAGCGCGGTTGAGGCTGCTCTTAAATGATTTAAATTGCAGATGAAAAATATTGTTACCTGGGGCGAGTTAATTATTCTCTACCTACCTAGCCGTGTCACCTCCGCGCTCGGTGAAGGCGGGCTCCACTACCCACTGACCTTTTTAGGATATTTAAACTCTTCAATAAAAAAAAGTTACGGGCTAGGTACATTAGATGATAAATAAATAAATGATCGAAGAGGATTTATTAATACTGATAGCTAATAGAACGAATGCTAAAGTATAACTGAATAAATTAATAAATATTCGGTGATTAGCCCGAACAATATTACAGTACATATTAGACAAGTCTTAAAATTAATGTCATTTCAAACAAGATTTCTTTCACCAGACGAAGTGTGCCGTATTGCCATGCTTAATAGGATAAGATCTAGTTTGAATCCTATTAAATTTTGGATAGTGGCCAATTAACACGAAATGACTAATTTATGTTTCGTACCTACATGTTTCATACGATATCTATGAAATTGAAACATATTTTCATTCTAAAGAAGAATTCTAAGAAGAATAATAAGGCGATTCTTAACTTCTCCCATTTTATACAGGGAAACTTTTAGGTCTTCGGCAAAATCCTGTTCATGTAATCCATAAAATTACATCATGTTCAACCTATTAGAAAAGTGGTATAATCGTTCATTATCACGCAGCTCAGTATCTAATCCGCACCGTGCTACCTCGCCGTCGGCTTGTCTGATGACTTAATTAATGACCCGCCGTGTCGCTGTTAATTAAACAGCCCAGGCAAATTGAAGCTCATGCCTGAGCCCGCGGCTGCTGCCAGATTAAAAACAAAATGCAATTTGGTGCGCACCACGCGACCCGGACTAAGTGTGATTAACGCACAAGGTCGCATATAACGCCAGTAAAGGACTTATGCCAGTGTAACATTTTGAAGGAATAATAATTAAAAGAGTAGTATAAGCTTTGTAACTTATTGGTTATTGGAATATTGCTTAGTATTAAAAACTAGCGACCCGCTCGCAACTTCGCCTGCGTTTCCCGGTGGATTTAAAAAACACTTACATACGAACCTTCTCCTGACAATAACATAAACAAATACATAAAAGAAAGATTTATCCAATTTGGAGCAGTCGTTTGGAAGTTATGCGCGTACAAACATTTCGGTCATTCATTTTTATTTATATACATTTAGGTATATAGATTTAATACAATATTTATTTTATAGTCCCGAGTAAATACAAATGGGTACAGCAAAACAAAATAGGTACATTGGTACAAAGTATCACACTCATTGTCATGTAATACATTTAGGTACCTACATAATTTATGATACATTTATATTTACCCGCACTTATATAATAATGTCAGTATCAGTACCACAATCGCTATGATGATATTGTTCGGTTTATTGAATTAACCGGTATTATAATGTTGCCACTGATTTATTAGCCTTGTTTGTTATTAATCACAAAATGTGTGCATAAATTGTAATTATTATAACAACACTCTTGTAGCGGTAAAGCTTGTTAAACTGCAAACAACATTGGCGACCGCTCGCGCTCTGCCTGTTTAGCGAGGTAATTGAGCATGTAGTGAACATTCCGAGTCTCATCTCCGAATATAATTTTGAATTCAACCAACAGAAAATAATTCTGAACTGTAATTTCTACTGTGCGGATGACAGGTTATTTGGTGAGCACAAACAGGCTTATTTTAATTACGCTATTATTATAATACATAGACTACCTACAATATAAAAAACTTTAATTGTGGTTTTTTCGATGGGACTATTTTTTAATGCTTTAAAATATCATGTTTGATATCCGCCGCTATGGAAATGCTACTTCGACGTTGTCTCATTAATTATTGTAAATATATTAACTGATTAAATTCGGACGACTAGTTTTTGTTCAACTTTCGGTATGAGTGATTTAATTTATTATGAATATATTATTAATGCAATAATATATTCATGAGCTGAACGTAACAAATTGCTGTATATGCCTATTATGATGTTATATTTATTTATTATAACGGTGGTATCAGTACTGGCATATTAGTGATTAATATGTTGTTGTTGAGGCAATTATAATTACAGAAAATGATCGTTGTCGTCGAGCCGCTCGGTCCGGTGTGACCGGTAGTAGCGTATCGTATAAGTAGGTGATTACCTTGCGGCCTACTGAGTTATTGACCGACGCTAATTATTTGACAGCGTCTTGTAAACAGTAAACGACACTGAAACAATGTTAACATTAACTGCTGAATCGCGACACTGAGAGTTTACGTTGTATTTTAAACTAACTTATAAACGAAAATGAATTGTTGCCTGTCAGTTCGGTTATCAGCAAATAAAACTAAATTTTGGTATGCTCTCTGGCATCTGTGTAGTATCGAACCGCCTTTCCCACGGGGGCAACGCCGCCGCCGCCGTCGTCGGCAGAAATATAGCTAGCCCGATTTCTGTGAATTCGTGATAACTTTTTTTATGAGGCTGAAATGAATTGTATAAAATCTTTTGTGGAAGTCACAAAGTTCTCGAGAGAATTTTGCTTTCGTCGCACTTCTGAAGAGATTTATTCCTTGTAAAGTGAAGTTTACTCTTCATCCTTTTCTTTTATTATCTTGCGTGGCCAATTGGGTTTCAATATATATTTGTTTTATTTTACTCAGATCTGATCCTCATTCTTATTCATGACTCAATATATATTTTTTCTATATAAATGTAATGTATAATAATAATAAATATCCTGGGACATTTTACACAGCACCATCTAGTCCCAAACCAAGCATAGCTTGTACTATGGGTAGGTACTAGACAATGGATATAATACTAATATACTTTTTTTTTTGTAAATACGTACTAATACATAGGAAACACCCAGACAAACACAAACAACTATTTATATTTATATTCAACACTTAAATATTTGTGTCCTGTGGGAATCGTACCCACGAGCTCGTGATCAGCAGTCCGCTACTCGAACCACAGACGTCTTCAGTAATAATAATAATAACAGGTTATTTCTGCTATCGAAAAACGACAAAATTAACTTTTTATTCTGTATAGGTATTTTAACGAAGCAACTGCTGCCGTACTATGTTAAATAATAAAATAAGTCATAAATGTTTACAAATGGTGTGAGTTATCAGCTGTGGGTGTGGAACGTGTAGTTTATTGTTATTATTTATTCACATTGGGCGGTCACGGTAACACGTGTCGTTTGATGGCACGAGCCACTTCACATTAGTTCACAGCGTCAGATAGTTTGCACCGTAAGTCTTGTTCCCGTCCCGAAGGCTGACTAAACACTCGCACCAATTTATCAAACACCCCTGAGCTATTTAATCGAGGGTGAAGGGGTTACGCGTGTATTGTTAATTCGCTCTAAGCGCTTTGCTTTTGTATAGTATTGTATGAGAAAGATTTTTATGACATATTGTAAAGCTTTTCTTGTGGTTTACCAGATTACATTTATAAATCAATAAATTTTATTTAAATTAAAAGTAATTATTATTCGTTTAGTATTTCAAAGTTATAGAACAACCAAAAAAAGTTGTTCATTTACATGGGTGAGTATAAATAAAATACCTATTCCCCTTTCGGATTGGTGCATCCGAATGGTCCTGTTTAATACGTACGATAAATGATTACCTACCCCATTTATTCTCATGAAATAACCAACTGAGTCGATTTTGCTATACGAGTCCCCCACCGTAGTGAATCGTACCGGAGTACGACCTATTCATTAAAAATAATGTCGGTACTCCATTTGTTCAAAAATATTCAGTCCTATGGGTAATGCGTTTACGATGATTTAGATAATTTGCAGTTATTGTCAATCAAAGTAAAAATAATCCTGTTTATTTTTAAATAATTTTAATAAATACTTTTTAAATGTAATTAATTTATGTACACCCTTTATTCAAAAAACATCTTTACTCTAAAGCCACTTAGCTTCACCTGAAAGCTCTCTTTGTTCAACTAAATAACATTGTAAAGAGTTTTTATAATTTATTTATTGCGACCTCAAGTACTTAGTTACATTTCATTTATAAATTACAAAAAAAAAACCATCACAAGTACAAACTTAGTGCCTTTATTAGTCACATTTGAGTCCCTCTATCACTTCCTGGCTCAAATTACCAATAACCCTGTTCATATCAGATATATCAAGAAATCTTGTACTCGAATATCGACTCATATTACGCTGATACAGAGGGCGAGACGCTCGGTGTTCAAATCATCCCTTATTGTATCACTTGTATCAGTGCTGTTGCCAAATATAATATCTCTGCTGCAAAATGCGGGAGCACTCCCTACTCATAAGCATTTTTGTGATTTTATCCTCCTAATTGTAAATGTGAAAGTTGGGATGGATGGATGTTTGCTACTCTGTCTCGCAAAAACTATTGAACAGATCTGGATGAAATTTGGTACAGATAGATTATAGGCTGGGCACATAGGCTACGTTTTATCCCGGTACAATGTATGGTTCCTGTGGGATAGATTTGTTTTAAGATGAGTATAGACAATTACGTCGTCGACATAGAATCATTTATAAGAAATACCTAGTAAGTTAAGTAAGAAATACCTAGTACCGAAAAGCTATTATTCAATAAATCTAAAATTTCAACAAAAAAATCTTCAACGAATATGTATACTGAGATCGTCACTAGTGATTTTATTCGCTTGTTACAGTTGTTACGCATGAAGTTTATTCTCACTATCTATTCAAGTGTGATGTCATTGATAACGTTGTATTTATAGATAACTAAATTTAGTGTAATATTTTGGAATGTGCGCGTGAAATGGAATGTGAGAAATCAATCGTGTTCCGATAAGAATAGCTAATAAAAGTTTGATTGTTTCAATGTAAAAAAAATATGCGACCTTAATACTTACCGTATATTAGAAACATCATTCATGACTAGTAGAGATCTAGTAACTTTAAGCAGTCCCGTCAGTTATGAACGTAGAGTGTAGACCTACATGATTTCTTAGTACTATAATTATGTACAAACACCGTATCATCAAACGAAACCGTGACTAATGTAAAGCCGTTTATCTAAATCAATATTACCTAATTTATCTGATTATTATTAATGTTGAATAGGTAGATAACTAACCTAATTATTATTCCTTGATGACTTATAATTTATCCGAAAAAATATGAGTACCTAGTTTAATTTGTTGTTGTATGAGAACGTGTCTGAAACTCTTTTCGTCTGAAATTTTACTTAACTAATAAACTAGATAAATGATTTTTTAAATTGTTTAAGTTTGATGGACTGTTTTTATTAAGAAAAGTTCTCGTTAGACTTCAATAGAGAATTCATAATAATATTACAAGTTAAATATTATTCATAACATAATAAAGAAGCGACACTCCAAAGTACTAAATTCATGAACTTGCAGGCAACTCGTAGTTCATCGTCGAGTCGTAAACTCGCGCGCGCACTATTTAGTCAGCACATTCTTGCTCTCGGGGCGTATTCAGCTAAACGGGCGCACGGGACTATGATAAAGAGGAGCCATATAACTTGACGAGAAAATCTAAGCTACTAACTACGGCTTTCTGTATCCTAACAATGTGATGTAAAGTTCCACGGGCCCCACGTTTGAGCACAAACGAGTCGTCGAGATTGTGTCGGTTATTTGGTTAAATTATAAAGCACACGTTTGTAATTAAATATAAGACAACTTGTAGATAACTGTTAGTTTTGATTAACATCTTAATAATTTAATTATAATGTTTGTTACCAGGCTGCTGTAAAATGCGCTTCCTCTCCTCGCACAAATGCCCTGTCGACCAAGCCTCGCTTGCCTTTGGCGGCGTTGGCGGCCGACTCGGGGCGAAATCATCCGCCCAACAACGTCAACTCTCATGTAAGTAGCAACCATTATCTTCTCGTGGACCTTTTGTGTATGTATGTCAATTAAATGTGCTTGACGGCTATCAATCTAAGGCATCAGTGGTGCGCTAGCGCAATTTAGAATGTTATACGCATGTTTTGTTTGTGTTTGTTTCCAGTAGACTTGTAGACATAACACAGTACACTCGTGTTTGCATTAACCGCGTACTACATTATTTCGGACTTTAACATGATTAGCGAATACCAAACTGAAATAGTCCTAACACTCATGTTAGCCTTCGAGGATAAATCCGCTTTGTTAACAGTGATCGTCCCAGTTCTTACGACGCAGCTAAGTTAAATCTGTTGGGTGATCTCACACGTCTAAATGCAGCGAATCTAAATCTGTAAGCCATCGAACGTGCCTCTTCCGGGATCCGCTTTCTCGCCAAACTCATAAAACGTATGCAAACTGCCAATCGACTTGTCAACGCGCCCCACCACATTATGTTCAAGTTGCACGTTAAATCAATATTACTAAAAACATACATTGTTTACTTACTGGTTATGTTTGCTGACTAAACGCTTAATTTCTGTGTTATCACAGAAGTAAACTTTGTTAATTTAACTATTTATTTTTACAATCGATTTACTAATAATTGAATAACGGCATCCTATTTTCAATGTGAACTTATTTACTAACAGTTGATGTAATATTGAGTAAAATTGCACTAAGTACTTCTAAAGCTTTTAATTCGTTTGTCGGTGTTCAATAACGGCCGTTACGACTCTTTTATTGCGGAGAAAGCAGTGAGGCGGAATCGTATCACAAAGAACTTCAATTTCGAAAACAATGAAAGCAAGATGAACACCTTTCCTTACTGAAAAAGCGTAGAATATTATTAATACTGGAATTGGTTTAACCACAAACCTATTTTGTTATCAGCTGTATTTAAATTAATGCCTGTGTAATTGAATAACTTTATTTTTGCATAATTATTATAACAAAAAATTGCTAACAGGAAACGATAAAAGTCTCTGAATATTTAAATTATTCCTAAAATAACCCTAACAAAAACGAAGCCTACGTCGAATGCAAAATTATTAATTCATCGGGCCTGTCTGCAATGCAATGGCCGATGCTGCCCAGCGACGGCACGCCTGACGATTTAATTGGCACTTATGAAATCTTTATTAGATATACTACGTTTTCTGGTGAGGTTAACACTAATGTTTATTTAGAGCCTATAAACAAACAGAATCAACACTTTATATTCTGTATTTTGCTTGCTTTCTCCTCAATTAGGTTGCCGAAGAGACGATGCAAACTTTGGCGTCAAGCGTCATAGGATGATTTTTCGACAAGTTGTCGCCAATAAAATTTCATCAATTAAATGATCCGCTTGATGTTCCTATCCGCTTTGCAAAATCGAATATTTATATTTTCACTCGTCGACGCGTGTGCTCGAGTTCCAAATAGGTTCACATTTCTGATTCGAAAGAAGCACTTTGAGCGGAATGCGAGCAGTTTACCCTGTGTGCTCCCCCGTGAATTTCGACAGTTCGCCGACGCCAGCCAAGATATGTTGCAATCCCGTCCAATTTGCCTTCCGCCGCTCGTGCTGTTGCTCGAATAAAGCGGAAAATCTTGCTCCGCACCGCGCCGCCAACAGAATAAATTATGTCAGCTTCAATATGGAACTGTGAGAAATGCAGGGCGCGTGTAAAACTAAGCCAAAAGGTAATCTTGAATCAAAAACTAAGTAGATATACATATATTGAATAATAATATGTAAAAACAAAGCTTGAAATCTATATTTACTAATCTGTGACAACCACTACAAATAGTGCAGTGCAGCAGTGTGGTTGTTTTGTAAGGCGTCCATTTGCTTGCAGTTTATCAACTATATCACTGTTTAAACAATATCTAGAGTTGAACAGGGAATGAGCACGATCGTTTGGCACGAGCTGGGAACGCGCCGCTGCGGCGGGCGGCGTCGGCTAATAGCTCTTCGCAGATTCAATTTGTCGTCGAATAGAATATAGCCTCCCGGTGCGCACTACGCTATCATTAAGTTACGTTCTCGTCTCCGACGTCGAGCCAGTAAAATTCGCTTCAAACACCTACCACTCCAGCCAACTAGCTTCTAACATTAATTTAATTCGCTTCCTAATTAGTTAAGTAATTGACTTAATGCGACCTCACTTACGCAAAAGAGTTCATTAGACTCAACATTAAAATGCTTAAGCTGTATTCAGTCGTTTTTGACTTATGTTGGATATAAAAAGAATGCCAACGATCGTAAAATTTTGGAAGATGGAAAAAGTATACGCTTGAATTAATTATTAAAGACTTTTACTGCCTTCCTTTCTAGTTACCTAAATTCTTAAGGCTACTTAAATACGAAGCTTTATTTACTTGGTAGTTTCGATACTCTCACACTCATACAATATACCGGGGTTTGTACGTTAACATGAAATTGGTTGCGGCGGACATGGATTGCTTTCGACAGAAGAGCGTCCTTATTGTGTTGTCTCCGGGAAAGCTGGCGTATCGCCACGGACGCGACACGCTGCCAATGCCAAATGTTTTTTATTCCCCCTTTCTGGACGATATTGCCGTTTGCTTACGTCGCCCTAGCTTGCCTTATCTTAAACGACAATCTGGTCGCATCGTCCATAGTTCGACAGAACTACGGTTAGATTTATCTGTATTGATTGTGATTGTGATTAACACCTTTACTGTACTTTAACATAAGTATTCAATATGTGTAACTCTAAGATGTTCCAGAAATGAAGGTGTGACTTCAAATAAAGCCGGGAATTTAGTACTCTAATAGGTATCTCAACTCAGTGCCATTTAATATTACGGTATAAATGTGTCATGACTAATTAAATTATTGCTAGTAATGATTTCAATTCAAATAAACCGTAGTTACATTCATTAAAACAACAGCAATTGAATTAATACGTTTATTTGCAAAACAGTTTCAAAATTTAATGGATTTATCGGAAAATGATGTCTTCATCAAGTTTTAATTGAAATTGGACAATGGTTTACAATTTAACAATTCGTAATATTCAGTGAACTGTGCAGAATTCAATAATAATGTCATACGAAATGTGATGTACGTGTGTCCACCCCGGCAATTTTATTAATTAAAACACAACAGGCTTATTGTTGTTTATTGCATGTTGCAATACTCACTAGATAAAGGACATCCATATTAAGACGGATTGGATATAGAAAGTGGGCGTTAAAAAACTACAGCAACTAGAGATAAATTTCCTACATACTGAAAGATCGAATATCGAGAGCTTTATACAAACTAGATACAATATTCATATATCTACTATTCTAATTTTATCTTGAAGCAAAGTCATTTAGTAATTTCAGTTTAAATAGGCATACTTAGTGTATAATAGGTCGAAAAAAATCTATAACATTTTGCACCTGATAAAATACAAGCATTCTGATGAAGTTTGCCGAGAAGTTTGTGAGATTTTTTCTGACAAATGTCTGGATCTTAAGGCAAATAAAATGTCAAACAAGTTTATTTAATGTCGTACACGACTACAGCTGGAAATTATGTTAGCAACCGAACATTGAATGTTAATGCTGCACTACGGATTTTTTTTTTGTAAACTGAAACCTGTCTGACAAATACCATTTTAACATGTTCAACGTTCTTTTATGTGATTCGTTCGGTATTTTTAAGTGAGTTACGATAGCGACGTTAAATGTCGCTATCTCTTCGACAAATGCCTTAATTATACGAGTATACTGAATACATACCTATATCCTGGTTTTCGTCAGTAATATTATTTTATTTACTGTTTCCGCAAATTTTTCCTCTGATTTATATTTACATATTTTTCACTGTCGTTCTGATAGGCATCTCTTAAGAGACGAGAAAAGATCTGACTTGCTCGGTGCAGTATTCCAAAAACCCTTCGGGTCGGACATTTTAAGTGAAGGTGAAAAACGTCCTATTTTTCTAAGCCCTAGAGTAGAACTACCCGTGACAAATCTTCATGGTCTTTAAGAAAAATTACGTCAACGTTCAAATTTTTTAGGTATCATAATAGTACAAAACCAAATACTGACTTCTAATGTTAACATCTGGGTTGTATGTCCCAACTTCTGCAAGTCCCAGCATTTATTTGTAGGGAAAACGTTTTCAGAAAAGTGTTAAAGTTGGAATGTCTTCATGGTTAAAAATTTCTAGTATCACCTTACCCCAAACCGTTTTTAGGAGACAGATTGACATGCACAAACGAAACGAAAGTGAAATGTAAATATTTAGGCTTTAACTTATACTCTGACCTGACCTGACTGTTCTTAGAGCACAGCGTCAACGCGAAACAAGAGGAATAACGTGCTACGACATAAATTAAATTTTGCACTACCTACGTCACTTAACTACACCGCACCCTACCTTAGTGGTGCAACGAGCATCCTTGGTATGGTAGTGCAGCAAGCTATACAGAATCTATTTACTCACTTTCTTTATCATTGATGGGTTTGCGCATTACCATCTTGAACATGACTTTTAACATCCTCGTTTAAATATTTATATTATATAAATAGCTAAAGATAAATTTCCAATTCAAAAAATTTACTGCTATTAAATGTATAAAGGCGACGGACCATGTATCTACATAAAATAAACCGGCGGGCGCCGCGCCGGCGGACACTGCTGGTAGAAATATGATACTTCCACCCAAAGAGATATTATTATGTAATGAATTATCATCTGACATCCAGCATTAAGCTGAACTCTAGAGTGCATAACCACTGGAGTGCCTGTTCATGAAAAATGTAATTGAATGATTTATCTCGTTGGTCACGTTTCGCCGCCATATGGACTTCTCATGAATAAGTAATGTTCGGCTGCGGTCGTTGTTTCAATTAGCGGTTGTGTCGACGGTCGGGCACGACTGCTTCCCGCCAGCCACTCGCCACAGCGCACTTGCACAGATATCAGAAATATTTTTATCAAGATATGGTATGACGTTTTTTTAAATGGCCAATAGAATTTTTACCATGGTAATATTATTGTAAAAACAACTGTTTCTCCGGTGTAGTATCGACCAAAATACGTCTGAACTCGTGTAGCGTTATAATCTGTACACCATTGGCTTCAAATTATTGATTCAATGGTATTAAGATCAATAATAAAGCCAGTAACTGATACCCGATCTATGCAAACACTACAGTAACAAAAAAATATTTCATACTTGAATACTATTCATTGATATAGTTTAAAACAACGGTGTTTATCAATAGAGGAAATGCGATAATGAGGGACGTAATTACGTGACAACATCTCTCGTTACATCTCTGAAAGACACGAGCCATTCAAGGATTTAGAGGGATCTCTCTCGCCTACGACGGATTAAATTGATATGTGCGACGCTACTTAACCCGTTTTATATTATGTAAAGGGTCGGAAAGCAATCCCTTTTATTAGATGTGGAGACATAATCTTGCGCGTATGTCTTTTTGTTGTCTATTATGGGAGCTGAACGTCTCAACTTTTATTGTTTTTCTCATTTTCATAACCTATTTGGAACGCTGTAAAGGAAGGGTGGTTTATGATAATATCTGTTTAGTATTATCACAACGATGTTATGGTATTGCGAAATGTACGAGTACAGCGTTATTCGTTGTTATATAAAAGTATTTTAATATAAAGCTGAGTATGCGAATTCTGCTAACATTAAGATTTTTCTTCGGTCGACGGCCGTTCCCGGAAATAGTGTCGTTTACATAAACCTAAACCGGCAGCGAGTAATGGCCTCTACACTTGTACAATTCAGGGTTAATGCTATCTTACCTAATACATTCTGATTTTTATCATGTAGGACGTTGGTATTTAAAATTATCATAAATGCATATTCTAAATCAAAATTGAGACTGAACAAATAAAAAAATATAATATTTACACTTGTAACAATTAGTATCTTAGTTTTGAAACGTTTAGAATATCATAATTATTGGCTCCCTGTCTTCAAGTTAATTGGGACTGTAAAACTTTTAGTTTTCTTAAGCCAAGATACTGTAAGAACTGTTTGCATTTTAAAACAACCAAATTCCACTGAAAGTTATCTACCCGTAAAGTATTATGTATTATAATTTGAAGCCTCATTGAAGGATCATCAGGCGGTGTTATCCACCCATTTCTGGAGTTATGTTCATTTTATTTTCTTTTAGCAATCCTGTACAGCCTTCGTCGCTGAGCATCGCAGTCGCTTCCCTCGCTTGAACGAGCGCTTTCCGAACCCTACCGTAAAATAGACGCGAAATGTGATAAATGGAAAACTCTTTTTATTGTCGGGGCCCGGGACACGTTACGTTATGGGTCGGCTCCACTCATCCCGCCCGCACCCTCGCTTTCCCGGCCCGTCTTATCAAGTTTTCTTATATCCTAGTTACCGCTCAATTTTGTGAGCCTTATATAAAAAGCTTTTTCTCTGCTCCCCTCTTTGCAAAAGATTTGCTCTTAAGGTATCTGTACACGAATATCTATCTCTCAAATGCGTGAGATAGCTTACGCTGTTCTTGCCCTGTTAAGTATGGGTCTGATGTTTAAATTGACCCTGCATTTCTTTTATTCAGGGTATTACGCTGCTTCAAGACGCTGGTACGTCGGATGACAGTGGACGGGCGTCAGAAAGACTAACGGGTAGTTCGGTGGCGCCTCGCGATCCCGATTCTTCCCGTGATCGTCTTAGTGACGTAAGTATTTTAATCTTACATCACTTTACGCCCTAGTACCCATTCACCAAAACTAGCCGTGTCTTTGTGCGAAGTACCTTCAGCAATTAACTCTCTGCAAAGCCCTTTCATAATAATGATTACTTCCCTATCTAAAAAATATAAATACTGATATCATTTACATCCTGTTCGTTCTGTATACTCTGTCTCACGTAATATCGTCTTAATGTGTCGTGCTTTATAACAAGAAACATCAACTTTTAATGAGGTGCATGTATTAATTCACTTAGTGTTGTGATTGCAATGAGTGTTAGATCGTAAAATAAAAGTATAAATGTCTTCTATTTTGTTGCATATCTTCTCGTCTCTCCTTTTTATAATTGGCAAAATAAAAAGATACGATTGATCTTTAGAAAACGCTTTTCCTCTTCGCTGTTACTTGAAAACATTATTGCTAAGTCGAGTGTTAGGAGAGACGGGACAAACTTCACCTCCCCTAGTCACTCCAATCCACTCATATGTTCGCTTTCTCTCTCCTGCCTACAGGCCAGTAGCCGCTGTAGTTCCGGAAAAGGCTATATCGTGAGTATTATCAATGTTGTCCGTTTGCTGTGTAGTAGTACATTTTTATTTTTCCTTCTCTTTCACTCTTTCACCACGCACGACTTTTAATTTTAGTAGAACCCATGCTGCATGAGCATGATCGATTTATTGAAAGATTGTAGATGCGTCGTTTCCAGAATAAGAAATGTGATGTTAAATAGGCGTCATAAATGTATTATGGATATTTATTGTGATACTAACACGGTATAATTCAATACGGTCTATGAATAATATGAATGAATTAAAATTGAAATAACCCTTGTCTGTTAGGAAAGACATGTAATAGCTATAATTCTCTATTACTTTGTGCAAATTTACCCAGATCACGCAACACACATAGACCCTGTTCGATATTCGGCGCGTATCGCAGCTAAATCACGAGATTTGTCGAGGCGGTGCCGTTCCGTACTACATAACATTACCTGCGCCCGTCCTGAATACTTCATGTTCTGTATTTATTTGAAATTGTAATATCTCAGGCTGATCCCTTGTTGTTTCCCCCGGCGTGAACTTACTTCATAAATAACGTGTAACATATTCGTCGATTTATGTTACGATAATAGTCTTCGTCTCCCATGTGAATTCACCTTTTCCAGAATTGATTCATGGTAATATGCAGAACACGTTCATCACTGCTAAATATTTCAGTACGATTGTAATAATTATGTTCAGTTAACAGCAATGAACTAACATTTCAACTGCAGGGATCACCTCATTAGTGAAGCAAACTGTTTGCAATAATAATGTATTTTACATAATGTTTAGAATAAAATGCACGCTTGGTTTTTTGGGTGTAAGGTTTAATATTTTGTAACAAATTCAATTGATATGTGGTAAGAATATGCAGCTCTCGGATAATTACGGCTTAAATTCTCAACTGCGGATAGTAGTAAGATTGTATTTTAACCACCAATATGCATGACCTTAGTTAACGATTTAGTTCCTCTGAACGCCACATTAATCTGACTCAAATATATTTTTCTCCTTTTACAGTGTGATAGCGAAGGCGACGATGACAAGGCAAGTACTTTAATATTAATATTTCTTCTGAAAACTTCGCAGTTAATGTTTCTAAACGATATTTACGAATCGCGTAAATTAATTAAACCAGTCTCAAACTCCTCGACTCTTTGAGAGTTGGAAAAGTTGAAACAGAGCGTTGGAAATAAATGTCCGTGTAATGTAAGTGGCGAAGTTGCTCGTTCCCGGTTTATTACCCGGTCGGACTTGCCAGTACACAGTGATTAATCTCGCGGGGCGGTACGCCATGTTCTAAGCACCTGTTTACAAAATTGTTTAGTTGGATTGTTGGCTTAATGAATTGGACTTAATTTCTTAACGGCTTTCAGTAACTTCTTTTAAAATAAACTCAAGTGCAAGTTAATTATTATCATATAGGTAGAGTCAAATATAGAAGGGTAATATCAAGTTTGCTTTGTACTCGGACTGTGCACGCTCTAGGGGCTTAACTAACTCGTCAACAGGTTGTGAAATGCGAGTTAAAAGCGGCCAGGGTTTGAGCGTTGAGCGCTCTCCGACGCGTGTCGACGTGGCAAAGGGCGCTGATTACGCGCCGTCGCTCTGTTCAGTAATTACTAGATTAGTGCAGCCTGGAAGTGCCCGTAATTAAATACATTACACCACGTTTAACGTTACTAACAACTGGCACTACTGGCACTCGCACTTATCTCATATTATTTATTTTTATCACCGACCAACATGTGGTTGTTACAAAAAAAAATATGTTTAAACTCGGATTTTGAAATTAGATTAAGTTCTTTAATTATGATTTATGTATTCAGAAGTAAGTAAAGATATACCGAAGCATAGATCGTAAAGACAATCATGCTAATTTGATTCAAACAAAACACGTTTTACTTACGCCATGAAACACTATACGGAGAATTTAACAAAGAAACTATAACAACAATCTATGACAAGTCTTGTAAATCCGAAAGCTTTAAATGACTGATACCATTGTTCGTGCGGCCGCAACCCCGACTCGTCCGTTCCCCTTAATCTAATTATCTGGCCGCTTCGCTGCCTGCTCCGGACGAAATACCCCACCCTCAATTTCTCTCAATTTTCTCTGGAGAACTAAGTATAAGTGTTTTATTAGGCAATCCATCCCTTTATATTTAATGGAATCTCGGATTTTGAATAGGCTGATTTTAATTTTTACTATCACAACGTGATAGGACTGTAGTGTATATAAATTTATAAAGTATCGTTATTATTAATTAAGCATTTTCCAACTCTCTTCATAAATGTATTCTAACTCTACCCTCGCTCGGTAAATGGTACGCCTACTTATAGGTAATCTCAATAAACTGTCAAACATAATCGAATATGAAGTTGAACGGCACAATAATGGCAGTAAATGGATATCTGAGCAGGAAATCAGACGCGGGCCTGTGTTGTACCGTAGTCGATTAATTAAATTATCCCGTGAAGTTGACAGCGCTGAGCACATCGCTCGAAGCGTTGGGAGCTGGGAGCGATGTGAAGGTGAGAGAAGGTACCGTGGTAGGTAATACGCGGCTGCCATTGCCCGATACACTTAGCTAGAGAGCGCCACTAACTCGATCCGATTCCACTTGGGCTATTTGCACTCTGAGTTCAATTATGCTTCCACTTTGATATGCAAATCCGGTCGCGTTTGGCTAATTACGTAGACGCTTCCGTAACATCGTTTCAAACGTCGACTTCTGTGTGTACGTGGTGTCGTATTAGTCTTAGTAAGTTTTGCAATTGTATTTCATTACTTACATGATAAATCGAAATTAATGCTATAATCAGAAAATCTTTTACAATACTCGTTGCTATTAGAGTATTAGTCTTAATTTTTATTTACTACGCATAGATGAATAAATACGGCAACATTAAACGGACAGAATCTGTTATCATTTTGCGAATAGAGTATTTCATTTTTCAAGTTTCCTAATAAAACGGGTGGTTTATATTCATAAACCACCCGTTTTATTAGGAAACTAGGTTCATGCTCGAAATATGTATATTCATACATATTTCGAGCATGAACCTTAGCAAACTCCAAGCTCCTTAAACTCTGTTATTAGCTTAGCAGTAACAAGAGTCGGCAACTGGCGCGATGCAGGCGGTCGGTGATCTGACCGGCCCGCCCGCGCCCCTGAATAACCACAATCCATTGGATTGCGTGGCATTGCTCACGCATACATAATCATTTACAAGTAATACAAACCAAAATACAAAAGTAAATATTGCATATAAATTACAGACATAGTTAAACAAACACCTTAAATAATAACATAAATCAATAAATAATAGATTTTAGACATAGGCTCATATAAAGCTTTAAATCTGTGCAGTCTAAAGGTCATCATCATTCATCAGATTCTCATATCACTTCTGGTCGATTTAAGCGGGCCATTATAGTCCCAGTGCGGTGTGCCATCAGTGCGTACATCCATCCGTGAGGGGCGAGACTGGTACTGTATAAGATCATGAATACTAATGAAGTGCCAAGCCTTAAGTGCTATTAACATAATAATAAAACATAAAAATTTAATAGAACAAATTCCTTCTTGTAGCATTAGGTGAAAGCCATCATTTCTTTTAAACATTGAATACCACTTGGCGAAATTTACCTTACGCAAAGCTGCCTCGGTTAATTGAAAGAGCTTCTTTCGTTTGGTGTAATATTTTACTGCACAGTCGGTGCCTCGTTGCGGTAACAGCAAAACGGTCTCGCTCCGACACACCAGTTTTCTTTAGTGCTCTCTCCTTGGGCGGCCGCTTACGACTCCTTTTAGAACTCGTTTTAGAAGCAACAAGAAAATAATTTAATCTTCTTCACGGAATCGAAACATAAATTTGGTTTCAACATTATCTTAATCGCTACTTCTCTTTTATCATCTTTCAGCGTTGGCTTATTTCTTAAAATTCTTTTTACTTTCATTTCTTCGCGAAGAATTCTTTTAGAATTTTCCAAATCACCAACATTGAAAATTTGATTTGAATTGCGGGGAAATTGTGTTGACTTTATGAATAAATTAGAATTTAATTTAAAGGAATACAGTTATTTCTTTTTTATTAATTTAAGGTTATAGGTTAGGTTACTTAGAAATTAATATTCGAGTGTAGCGTAAGTACCCCCATGTACCGCAATAAATCGGCCGCACCCACGGCGAAGGCGCTGCGGCACGCGAGATAAGGGTCACCGCAACACCATTAAGTACTACAATGTCACAGTACCACCGATCAACAACAAACTCCTCACCGCCCACTACACACTTTATGACTTACTCGCACCTACTAACCTAACATCCAGGAACGAGTTACCAGCATTTGCCTCTACACAAATACCAGCGATATTTTAATAACACTATAATTATAATAAACTACAAAACTGCGTGATTAACATAATGTTTCTAGAATGTTCTACTTTTGTCTTGTAAACGAGCATAAAGTGAAAGAACAAATTGCGAGTTTCCCCAGTATTTTCCTCGCTCGGAAAAATATATGTTTTATTAAAGCTCGGCATTTCCGAGAGCGCGGCAACCCTCGGGGCGCGGATGGGGGCTGGCTCGGGGGGATGAGTTCGGCGGCGCGCCAGTGTATAACAGACAGTAGAGGGATATAAAACATATTTACGCGCCTATAAAGTACTCTCGTACGCTCGCTCTCCACCATTTTCTTTTGTTCCTCGCTCGCAGCCAATGATAATGCTTTCTCCCGTTCGGTTAAACTTATTTCTCTGCCGTCTTATCTGGCTTTTCTTCGGCACTTTTATTTATAACCGAAGTGGTGAAATGTAACAACGTGAAGTAAACGATTTTGGGTTCAGTTTGCTTTTTGACATCTTGTTTTTGTTGAAAGATTTACGTTTGTTCCTTGGTTGTTTAGCATGTTATTATTGGATTTTTGTTGTCTACCTTTTTATCATTTACTAGCTGTGTGCCTGGTGTTACCTACCTGGGATGATCTCGTTTTTCCTAATGCCTTGGAAATATCTATAGATAGATATATCTATATCCAAAATGTTGTTATGATGTTCACGTACGTATTATTAAAGGATTTTTTAGTTTAGGGCAAACTATGAGCTGAGAGTTTTATTTGATTATTCCCTGTCGTATTACAAGAAAAAACGTCGGCCAGCAGGAAGTGTATATAACACTTAGGGATGAAGTTACTCAGAGGAGATAGAATGGAAGCCAGAGCGTTAACAGCAAAGTGAGGAGTGTCTTAATCTTGCGCTACAGTACGGCTCAGAACAGAAACCCCTTGCGTAGGTGAGAGGGTGTAATAACAAGAGTTGCGCCCGTTCTCCGCTACGCCACCCTTCAGTCGCCCGCAGGCTCACCCGCTCGCAAAGTTCTACGGAGATTCCTATTACTCCGTCGTGCTCCAGTCTAACCGGCTTGACTTAGATAAGACCTAACTTCAAACGATGTAAACTGAACCTTAAACACTGGTGCTACATCTCTCACTTTTCAAGCCTTTGTTTGATTCCAACCGTAGACTTATTTCTAGCTGTTGGTCATGTAAACAAGAAATATAAACCAACGCTTTCCCGTTTATTAGATTTACTTATACAATAAGTAAATTTAATTTTAAGAATAAACCAGACCCTAACTCCTGGCTGCTTCTAAAATGTTTTGTACTAGTAAGTGCAATACATTGTTGCTACTTTCGAAATGTGTGTTCTGCACAAAGAGGCGTAGTCAAAGGGCCGTAATCATCCGTAGGCAGGCGAGTGTTAACACTCGACTCCGAGGTCGGGATATCTCTTGACGGATCAGCAGCTCACTCGGGATGTACTCGGCGATTCCGTTTGTCACTGCACTCGACTGCGGCTGCGGTCGGAACTCCCGCTCTGATAAACGCATGTCAACGTGCTTTGAATGCGAAGCGTATTTAACCACTGAAGCCAGGCAGGAGCTTACCACTTACGGATTAATTTAGCGCTATACCTAGTAATAATTATCGCTAGGTAATTTCATACATGATCAGAGAACGTAGCTTCCCATAATAATGTCAGGATCATTCTGTGCACATAGCCCAGTTTTTTTGCAACTTAAACAACAAACATCTTTAACAAAAGCACAGCACATAATACTTTCTAGCTTTGGGTGTTACATTATTCATAGTGTTTTATTAATCTTCGCACAAAAATAATCCTTGGCATCTGTTTGTGCATGGCAGCTTTCGTATTGATAAAAATGATCTAAGAAACTTTCCAAGTACTTAATAAGTTGTTACTGAATCGATTTGAATGTATTTCGAGGCACAATATATCAAACGGAACAGGGTACGGCGCGGTCCACACGACATGTTACGCAGATAAACCGTTTGGCTATTTGCACGTCGTCGAAGTCGTGTGTGCGACCTGGCCCGGCCGTAATTAGCCAGCCGCAAAGTTCGCCGGAATGTTACACGAACACCCCTCGACTAACAACACAATACACACTACCGAACGTAAATTATACAAGTCCCTTGGAACCGAGCTTAGCTTTGTCCGATCGTTGCAATACTTTGTTTGTATTTGGAGTAGCAATAGAGTTAGAGACCGCGTGCTTCCGTTACACAAAAATAACCAATGCTGGTCGAGTTTTTTATAAAGAATTCAAATTTGATATTTACATAGTTGAATACTGAATTATGACAACCTTAGTGTTGCTTTGTTTGAGCTGATACTAAAATCATTTTATGTCTTTGAACCCAAAAAAGTGTTTTTGGAGTTCGGTTCTGTTCTGTCTGCTTCAACCTTAAAACTGGCGTTGATTCATCATTTCAATGAATTAAATTAATACCGGGATAGAACTTTGACCCTTTCTGTTATAAGCAGACCCATAGAAACTCGAGATCATCACTGTTGGTTTCTGATTTCTTTTTATAACGCTTTTATTAGCTTGGGTGACTGCTGGTTTTTAAATTAATATTTATTCTATTTCCACGTGAGTAAAGCTACGGGCAAAAGCAAGATTGATATAAATAATTTAATCTCCATTAAATGTGTAGTTTTATTACACGCGGTTTTATTTTAAATAACGGAGTAGGAATTTTATACAAGTGACAATAAGTAACTTTCAAAAGCCCAAAGATAAAACTTAACGGTTTATCCTCGCCAGTCGTTATGCGTCTAGGTCTAGGTTGTTAGTGGCCCGACGAACCGGGAAAACAAACATGTTCGCGACGACAATGTGATAAAGTAGTAGAATACACCGTCCCGTCCGACTTTAACGTCTGACTGGTCTTGGAACGGCAAGACCATTTATAAAGTCGCTATCTTTGCGACAACACTCAGTTATACATACCGTCAAGAGTAGAATTTCAGGGAATTATAATAAAGTAATCTAAGTTAGGCGATCCATAGAGAGACGAGAGGGATGACGGGTGTTTAAATACACCGCAACGCTTCCCCACAACGTTGCACTGATTGTAATAATTCCAAGATGGAGTCATTCAAGCGAGCTGTCGCCCGGGCTTGAACTAGCCATGTTAATTACTTGTTATGACTCCAAATGCATATCATATTTGAATGGTTAGTTGAATTTTCTTAATATTTTATATTTCAACCATTTTTTGTAAATATTAAGTTAATTTAAATTGATTGGACTAAGCGTACTGGACCTTATTATAAACGACCAGACTTAAAAACGCTACAACTAGCAATTACGTACTATGGAATCAATTCATATTTAGAATTTTTCTCATATGAAACATATTGATTCATTTGATGCAAATTTAATTTTTATATTATTTTATTATGTTCTGAATGTGACTACGTGTTTATACACGACTAGTAGAAAAATTTATAAAAATACACGCAATGCTAAATTACTTTAAAAGCGAAATCCATATATTACATCGTGAAACACGAATAAATATGTTTTCATTCTTCTAAACCCATAAATATGCTAAATAGCGTGATTATCTTGTTTCTTAGTGCCAAATAGTGTTTATATTGTATTTTACCCCACGTCGTATAATAAATTATTTTCCTTATCGATGCCGACACGCCGCTATCGTCCCCATCTAACTTTTACTCGACTCCCACGCCTACGATCACGACCATCGTTTATAGTAATTTGTCGTCAAAACCATTAATCCAACACTTAATTCCCTTAACAGGCGTAGCTTTTGTTGAATGTGAATGTTCATATCTGTTTTATTTTCTATGGTCCTGTTTATAATATTTATCAAGAAGTGCATGTAAGATATCAGTATGATACAATAATGATGTACAGTAAACACATTTTGCGACGCTTTAGCGTTCGTCGTGTCGGATTATTATATCCCTCTTTATGCCGAGCTGGGCGAGCAAGATGTTCCTCTACCACTTTGTTGTTTTATACTTCGTCTCGAAGCGACTTTATGCATCGCCTCATTGCTCTTCGCCGTTTCGCTTAGTTTCCCCTCTCTATTTTCAACTCACGTTACTACGTAAATTTATTTTGAACCAAGTGATCTGCCGACATAGTCCGTCGTTGCTTTTTAATTCTTATTTTCCGTTTGTGCTGATTTTAGATCAATATTTATTTATATTTCAATAAGATTACCAATAATGATAATACCTTGAAACCTCAGTCAGTTGTTACATCTCGTTTTCCCTTTATTTTCACTGTCTACATTAAACCGGACCTCCAGACACAATAATGTTGACAAATTATTTCTTAACGTTAGAATATTTGACTTTTACCCCCAAACAAACCCGAGCAACGGACTCCTACCAACTTCAATGTGGTGTCAAACATGAAAATTCTAGTCAACTAAACATTAATAAAGTTTTTAGAACATTGTGTATTATTTATTGTTAATTATCACGTTACTTAAATTTAATAATGCCGCGATTAAAATCTTTCAAATCAATGTGTACAAAATCTAATAAAATCTTAATAACGCAAACCACCCGCAATTTTATTGTCGGCGCTCCGTTTACAAACGCTCAGAAACAAACTACATTTTTATACGGAGAGCAAACAAAATGAGTTAGTGGTGCCATAGAGTCGCTTTTCCCTGTATTTCCATCGAGCGAGCTTGAAAATTCGCTTTAATACCTTTGTTCTACAGGGCTTTACAGCTCTCATGTTTCGCAGACATATTTTCAGAGCGCAGGTTTACTTTTGCTGTGTGAATATTCTCTACTCCATTTCATACATGTTAAATATTCTTGTTACTTTTTTATTCATGTGCATTAAAAGAGTAACTTTTACATGGATTCATGAGTATTTGTTATAATTCCGTTACAATATGGTCTATTTAGATTATGTCGCCGTATTTTAATAACCGGTAGATTATGATCTATGTCGCGAGATTGTAAACTATTGAAATATTGTGAACATAATTATCTACTGCTTAAAATTTAACTCATTATTTTTCGGTTCTTTCTTCATTGTTTAGTCACAGTTCTAACGCAACCTAACCGAAACAAAGATGATAATTGTGTGTAAGTATGGTGCAGTTCACGATTTATCGACAGTAAACAATGTCGCGAGATAGATTATAAGTATACTCTAAGTGTTTACAATCTTATGATGACATAATATAACCTTTCAGCATTTAGCTTATTTATCTATATTTTAATATAATGTAACTTGTAACATCAGAACAAATATAAATACGTAGAGTAAGTTCATAAATAAACAACACTGGATAAAATAAAAGGACAACTTACTGACAAATCAGTTTGTTAAGTGTTTCAGGTATGATCGCTCCCATTGCGGAATTAAATAAAATGAAGGAACCTCCCGGTTCAGTTTATTCATTACAAGCCACGGCAGCGGGT
This sequence comes from Acronicta psi, assembly GCA_946251955.1. Classification (NCBI taxonomy): domain Eukaryota; kingdom Metazoa; phylum Arthropoda; class Insecta; order Lepidoptera; family Noctuidae; genus Acronicta; species Acronicta psi. The sequence continues at coordinate 7,145,560 of OX276482.1, read as the reverse complement.
CGACGGTGGGGGCGCCCACCCTCACTCCACTCGCTTTATGGATATAACCTCGACAAAATACCCCTAAAATTGCACTGTTTTTATTATGTTCTCTCTTTATCTCTTTTGGTTTGTTGCTCGTTTTTACGACGATATTATTTTATTAGGGAATAAAACAAATAAAAGAGTCAACCGTGATTAATATTAGTACTCGCCTGCGTTAGATTCACAGGTCAAGGCATTAGGACTTTATCTTAATTTCAGTAGGACTTAAGAGTTACAAAGCTCTATTACCTAATAGAGCTTTTTAACTGTTTTTAGGTCCCTTGAACCTTCAAGGGACCTAAAAACATACTGGGTGTGTACATCATTAAGGTTCTGCCTTACTTATTTATAAACGTAATTAATGATTGTTTAAAATATGGAAATCGGTTTAACCTCAATCAATTTACTCAAGCTGCTCTTTTATAGTTAGGTACCTATTTAAATACGCAACTATTTTAACCAACGCAAAATAACAGTTTCATAGTCATAAAATGTATAGAATTAAATAATCATTGTTAAAACTGTCAGCGATGACACATCTGAAATAGCCGTGGTAATTTTTCTGTATCATTAAATAGAAACATTATTTAGATGCCAAATAGTTCGCGAGAGCGATAAAACAAAGCGGCTGGCAAACGACCAAGTCGCGCAAAGCGACACGAGTGGATGGGCGCGCGATTTGCAACGCGAACACTGGTTACCAGTTACTAGAGTCGTGAAGCCATGTCGGCTCATGCCTCGTACACCGTACTTAGCTCAGATTTGCACGGATACATTTTAAATGGAGCCGCCAGATCGCAATTACACTCCCTTTGAGCTTGCGGAATGCGTTATGTATGACATTCAATTCAATTTGGCGCACAAAGCCCGCGTCGAAATTCTCTTTCTCTTTGACCGAATCCTCTTATGCAACAACGCTTTGTTGGCGAAATAGCTCCCAAGTTAACGCCAACGTTTTGATGATATTTTAAAATGTCTTTTATTGGGCAAACTGCTGCTGAATTTGTTGCTTGTTGTTTTTATATTACACTTGTGTTCCCCAGGCAGAGATGTGCAGACTTTACAGCATGCTGTACACCCTCAATGTTCTGATATGTATAGGTCCTTTTCAGAAGGCGTGAGCTTGTAAGCCTATTGCAATTAATAACTGCATTAAAAAAAATCACACGTGATTAATGTGATTATATTAAATCGGCGAATGATATAAGCGGAATTAAATAGTTTAGGCGCTACTCTATACTTTGTTGGCAGTGTGCTATGTCTGTGGAATGTCGGACGTGTCCACCTGGTCCGTGGGCGTGCACGTATCACCGCCTCCCTTTGAAGTACAACAACACACAGATGCTTCGTGCGTGTCACTCTTTTGATGAATAAATAAAACAAATATCCTGCAATGCACTTAATCTATATAACTCAATAATTGGTGTATCGGTGCATCATTATAATTTTCCCATTTACCTACTGTCTCTGCTGAAAAACTTCAGAAACTTTAGGCTAAAGTTGCTATACAGTTATTTTTTCCTTCATTAAAAACAACTTGTAATCTTAGCATGGAAAATGCTTAAAAAAATACAAAAAGATAATCAGTCATACAGTGCCGAGAAAATCTTCGCTTTAAAATACATAATTATGTAATAGTTTTTGTAGTCTGATAGGCTACGCTGAAGTATGAATCAAGTTCAATTATAGCAGTTTCTTGTATATATTTTTTTAGTATGAAATATGAACGTTAACTCATATGTAAATTTTATATGGTAGGGTTAAGTCGTTGTTAATTAATTTAAGCCGAGCGAGGTGAGGCTCGATTAGCGGAATAAATTGGGCTTGCGGCGGGCGCAATCCCCAGCGCAGTAAACAGCGCCGACAACAAAGGCAACTCGGCAGCCGCCCCTGCGCGGGAAAGGCGAGCTTAATGCTTACTCATTATTTATTCACATCTATAACGAGATTGTCAGTGCTCCCTGTCCCCGCCCGCTTCTCTACCAGCTACCTCGCTTATTTTATCTCTACTCGTCTTTGCCATATTATTTACTCTCACTCATACTTAAATAATTTTCCCTTGAGTTATAAATTTAAAAATTTTCCTCGGTTCTTCTTTAAAATTACGATCGAGCACCGAGCGCTTGAATTCAAAGTCCGTTTTCCGAGAATACGGTAAGGTTTTATTTTAAATATTTTCCCGATGTTGGAAGAACTGTTTTATTTACTACCTGCATACGTTGATATTTTCTGAATAGGGATTCGATACGGACGCGCGTCCTGTTTGTACAATGTATTGCATAATATAAGTTCAAAAACCATTCAGTCAATTTAACCTAGTAAAATTACAATTGGTAAACTTTGATAGTAAATTTCGATAGATACAGTTCAGGACTAAATCCATCAGTACTAGAACTAGTAACTCTAACTTTATCCTGCTTAAAACCAAAAATTAACCCAACAAGGCAGGCAGTAATTTATTTAATATTTGAAGCATATCTTGAAATGTTGATATAAAAATATGTGTGCAATCTCTGAAAAGTAATATTACACTAAGTTTTATTCAAAAGATATGAAAGCGGCGGAGCACTTGCAAACAGCTAGATAATGCCGTCAGATACTCAACGTGGTCGTTGAAAATTTTATGTCGCCTCGCGCTGCATCCTCCACTGCAGCGCCCACCCCGCATCTGTAATTTCTACACCCTCTTCAACGCTCTTACTAACGGTGCAGTACGTTACGCAGATTTTGTTGATTTTACATTTTAATTACATTCTTACTTTATCGTAACGTAACATACTTTGTTACTATAAATAAATTATAACAGTAGTAACAACAATGCACGATAGAAACCCAGAACATTACACAATTGTTTTTAAATGTTGTTGTTCGTTTCAATGGCATGTGGTTCATCCTCATCACTATTTCAAGTATTCGTTTGAACAGACACAAGTCACGTATTTGTATGTCTTGTGCGTTACTTTGCATTCGCTTTGCTGAGCGCCCCCGTCTTCTGTTCTATAGAAACACTTTCAAATTTTTGCTGTCGCTTTCTCTTCTCCATACTTAAAACAGCTTCACTAACCACTACATTATGTAGTTTCTAATACCGTTTCCTGATTGGCCTGACAGCGATGCAACATACGATCGGCATACCAAGAGAATGTCAAGCGCATACGAAACAAGGGGTACGCCAAGGTCCCGACTACACTTATTTGACTTACGAGACGTCCTCGACATAATATTCAATCGCGATATAAAATGCCGCGCAATTTTCATATGCGCTAAAATTTCATTTAAGTAACTAAAGTAGAAATTAAAGCCGAAAAATAAACATAGGTGAGACTTCGTCAAAATTTCACCATTTTATTAAAGGTAGAACCTTTGAATGATTACACTGAATAGGTTTTTTTTGCAAAATATAGCATTTACAATAAGGGACCGATACAAAAAAGCAATCCTACAATACGTTTACCGCAAATTGAATGAGACTCGAAATAAATCCTGCGGTCGCTGTCTGACTCTCAATACCCGTACCTCCCGTTCGTATCTCTCACCCTTGTTTGTCGTTGTTGGGGTTTCATTCGACAAATAAAAACATTCATGTGATTTTTATTGTTCTACGTTTAGTCTCATTTTGTTATTCCATAATATTAAAATGTTGTGCTTTTTATTATTACAAGAAGCAGTCGAAAATTGCAGTCAGTGGTGAGGGTCTATTTGCCTTACATAGTTTATGGAACTATTTATAAAAGAACCGAGCAGATACCAGGTCCCTAAGGACCAAGTGTCGTAAACAGTGTATCCGTGTTAATTACTTGTTCATTTCGCAAGCTGTTAACAAATCTCGTCATTATGTAACTCCGCCGGGTGAGAACTGTAACTTACCTTGGCTGACGCAACATTGTTTGGATAATAATTTATTATGCCTTGAAGCGTTCTTAACGGGCAGCTAAATCGATAAGCGGCGTTTTTATTGCACCATTAACAAGCTGTGCGAGGGGCGCAGCGGTCATTTGAATCTGCGTAATCAATGCTGTACCGCACTGACAAAACTTAATTGTAGCCAGTTTTTTAGAACACCCGTATTCCTGAACTCCAGGGACCTCGAGTCCAAAATGAATAGAAAATAAATGGCTATTTATGTTAGGATTGACATAATAACATGCCAATATTGCGAATCGGCTTCTCCATTCATCCTCCATTTGTTTATCGTTACAGACAAAAGAAATCACCATCAAATTGCTATATTGCATTTAAACAAAATATTTAACCCACACTGGTATACCACTCGCTGATCATGGTTTTAATTGATATTTAAAACAACGTAGAATTATTGTCTATGGTTTAATTAAAAAAACTTCATTTTTATTGCTTCGAAAAGAGGGAAGTTTATAGGAAAAAATCAACAGCACGGCTGTCGCGAGCGAGCGAATTTCCGGCTCACTGCATGCCGTTCGGGACGTTTCAATTTTACAAAATTTTAACTTGCCCTCTGGCTCGTAACAATCGGCACATTCCTATTTATTATGTGAAATTGAATTTACTTAATAAAAATTTTGTTATGATCATAATATGAATTTGCCAAATGTTGGTAAAGGAGTTTTGTAATTTAACAACAATATTACAAAGGTCTTGGTCTAATCGAGACTTGAATAATGGCATTTTTTTGGGTCTGAAAGTCTCATCGATATTCCGGAAAATGATATAACTGAAACTGAAATTATTGCCGGTGGTAAGAAAAAATTATTAATTGATTGGCCTAGTAGGTTTTTAGAAAATCTGAACATTTCAAAGATTTCTTAAATAATACACACACTTGGGAACCACTAATTTTTTACGCCTATTTATCAGGGGTTAATTATATCGGTAGTCACAAAGTATTAGTATGTGGCTCCTTTCCCATTCAAGGAATTAATGAATTAATTGAAGACGAACATAAAATAGTTTTAAACTGCCATTGATATCTTATGATCAGAAATGATTAGATTAAAGTATACACAGCATTTGAATTAAAAATAAGTAAGTCATCACAGATAACAGCAGATATAAATATTTATCTCAAGTAGAACTGATGCATTTTGCTTACAATAGTGTTATTTATAAGTAAACTAGCCTTTGCCCGCGACTTCAGTTCCAGTAGAAGTTGAATTTCTTCCCAGTTTTTGTAACATTTTTAATTGATACTCCGCTCCTATTGTCGTAGCGTGATGATATACATATAGCCTATAGCCTTTGTAACAATAAAATAATTTTTCATATCAGACCAGTAGTAGTTCCTGAGATTACCGAGTTCAAACAAACTCTTTATAATTTATTAGTATAGATGTATTTTGTTTAAATTAGTAGGTACATTTGTTCGCTTCTATTATTCTTGTTACTATTCAAGTATTCATTCAAATTAATTCCTTCATATAATTTTAATTTCCCCTCGGTATTATTCATTCGTTAATATTTTACGTGGGATCACAATCCCCGCTTTCTCCATTGGGGAGACTTACATTTTTCTCATATTAGTTTATAATATAAATATTTAACGAAGAAGTTTGTTGTATATGTATAAGTCGCGATTTACCTTAAGTTTACGTCTTCATCTTTTCAAAAACGCGTTTTCAATTTTATTTTTTTAATAAAATAATATAATTATGTATCATAACATTTCATATATATTCCCCTTAGCTATGTTGTTTTGGGGTAATACGAAGGAGGGTTTAAAATAATAAAGTTAAATATGTTTGAATCTTTTATTTAAAAAATAATATGAACGTACTTATGTTTATGTAAAATATCATCAGGATAAAGAAGTTTATTGAGCACAAGGAGAATTGCTAGCATTGATCACCTACTTTTTGAGAACCTGTAATACAAATTGATTAATATAGATACTTGAATATACATACAGTCAGTTGGCTTGATTATAGCTTCCCTACAACGAATGCATTAATCCTAGTCGTAAAGCAATAAGTTATAAAACGAATATATAAATAAATCGGTTCATGGCTGTTTTACTGCTTTTCGCGAATGTGTTATTACTACCGACGGATGCTATGCGTTTCACGGTATATGTAGGTACATTATATATTATCATAAAAACTGTACCTAGCGTTTATCATGTGTTCGTCATTATGACTTGTAAATCCCAATATTTAAAAGAGCTTAGAACTATCATCTTCGCCTAAAAAGAGAATTATGACAAAACTACAAAAAATGCAATGTAAATAAGCATTGTAAGACAAATTTTATATTTTGAATAAGATGGTAATTTCAATAAAATCTGTAATAATTTTATTAAAAATGAACTAGCTCTTCTCTCCGTGTCTAGATTTTCGTTAATATTTAAATTATTAAAACTATTTGAATCGTTATTTTAATGAAGGAAATACCTACTCTATGAAATAAAATTCCTCAAACATTTATTGTTATTTAAATTATAATATTTAAATATTTTTTTACAAAACCTGTAATCATATTTAAAATTTAACAAAAATGTTTATAAAACCACCGGTATTAACAGGGCACAGACTTCAGCTAGTAGGACAGAGAGGAACATCTTCCCACAGACATAGATCCTCCCAATGCGTCGTATCAACATACTATTGAATATTAACGTAAATTTAAATTTATAACAAAATCAAATCCATTTGTTATGTTTTAGCGAACACTAACGTCTCATTTGAGTAAAAATTTGACATTAAATTAGTGATGTCTCTTTTTTTACATAATTCCTGCTACGTAGATTAGTATCTGTCAGTATTTTACATGTTGTGTAGAGCAAAAAATATTTAACGAGACGGTATGTTGGGCGGGCGGCGAGCGGCGCGTGCGCGACGTGCGGGGCGCGGGCAACAGCGGCCGACGACCGGCTGCGGAGCGCGCCGCACTCTCGCCCCGCACGTCGGGCGAACTATTCGTTCTGTCATTGGATACTCTTTGTCTTGTTACATACGATCGTAATACATAGTTATTTTTGTTTTGTTCAGCGGACAGCTAAACTTTTGGATACCTATTGTTCTTTGGATTACAGTGATAACGGATTGCAGTGAAACCAGTGGATAGTACCTTACATAATAAATCTGTTTATAAATGTTAAGTGCATTGACAAAGTTTATTGTAACTAATAAACAAGATAATTACAGAACATAATAATAATAAATTAAAATTGTGACAACAGTTAGAATACAGTGAAAAGTGCTTAGGTATGAATGTTAATGTTAAATGGTTTATATTATATTTAAAAATATAAAGTTTCGTGTTTTACCAAAAGTCGACTAAAGTCACCATAGTGAGGATCAAAGATTCGCCTAAAAATAATGGAGAAGGCAGCAGCAAAAAGGAAAGCAAGACAAAAAAAAATAAACAAAAGACGGAAGGTAACGGGTCGGTGACGGGGAATAAAATCCAAAAAGCAACATTCAAGCCTGATAAAGAATGCAAAAGACCGTCGCCAGCCAAGGATAATGTACCACAACAACAGGTAAATTATGACATGACGTCGAATAGACTGAGGAAAAAATATAATGTAAACACCTCAATATTCATAATCAAGAAACGATACGACTACCTACGATTTTTTTTCTAACATAAACAGATGACGTTATTCTATAAATCATATAACCATTTCGGTTTGATTGCAAATAAAAATAATTTAAAATGCTGTTGTACAACATTCATATTCATCCTTACGTGACCGGCATCATTTACCCCCACTTTGGTGAGATTAACTTGAACAATGGAAACAACTTGCTATAGAATTCATATTTAATTTACACATTCGCATTGAAAAACTAATGGAATGGTTATTGCGGTTGGTCACGAATTACCGAAACTTTGTCTTGCTTTTACTATTGTACTACAAGTACGTGCCAAAATGTGTTCTACATTTTATTTGATCTACCACTTGCCAATCAGATGACTCCAACATTTTTAAGAACAGTTTAATAAGTTCTTTCGTTATGCTACATATTGATTGTATCTATTTTTTCAATAGTACAACCTATATGCAGGCAATAGATGTTTCAAGTTAGAGCTTATTTTACGCACCATTATCAATTAAAATAAAACAAACAATGTTTATGAAAACACAATGGTAAATTCAAAAGATGGACTAGACATCACTCTTCATGCAAAACTAAAATGAATTTTTCATAAACATCTACTCGAAACTGACTTGATTGTTGAATTATGTATATGTAGCTTAATAATAATTATTCTTTTTAGACTAACTAGTTTAACAATGATCGCATCGTTAATTCACTTAATTATGGACAATTACTACTATTACAGTGTTAACACATACGCTACCATTAATATTTATTATGTATTAATTTGCAGCAGTAAGAGCAAAATTTTTATAAAATAAAAATATAATTTCAAACACTGTTCTTCAAACTAACGAATGACGACTGCGCTTGCCTTTTAATATTAAGCTCGGTATATTATTAAACATTGCAAACAATTGTCAGGAAAAAAATTTGGGCATCAATTTCTGGTGTTTATTTTACATAAATTATAAGAACCTAGTTATTCGATAGGTAGGTAGGTAGGTAGGTACTAAAAAAACCAAAAATTAAGTTATTTAAATGAAATCTAGAACTGGTTACTGATTACACGCTTATTTAATTGATTTTCTATTACCGAAATAATCAATTATGTTGTATGTATGATTGCTTCACTAAGCCAATGAAAAAAACATTACCCTCCTTCGTAGGGTAAATACTGAAACCACCACTTAAATAATTATGACATATCAACAAGAATTAAAATAGTAGATAGTATAAGACAGCATGGTCATCTTAGATGGAAAATGCTTAAAAAAATACAAAAAGAGAGTGTAGGTTGACAGGCATCTCGAGTCACGGCTAGATGGGGAAGTTCCTGAGGAGCTAACGCCCAGTTATAGTATTTTTGTTAATTTATTATTAATATCAATTATCTAGTTCAGTCAGTTATCTAGTCGCAGTAGTTTGTTTACTGCATCCGGCCGTAATTCTGCGTTCGGGCAGGCATAACACAGTACTGCTTACTGTGTGCAAGTTATGTGCCGAACGAACAAGAACAACGGGGGAGAAATCTCAAACTCCAATTCCGTAAGCAGGCTCACTGTGCGCTAGTCTAAAAGAGCTGTGATCTGCGGTCGGCTGCCTTGAGGACGTAAGACCAAACTTGCCTTCCAACGTAAGACCAAACAATGACCACATAGGTCGGTACACACGCGCCTATATCTAAGTGGATTGTGAGACAACTCCCTCAATAGTGTGGCAATTGTGTCCACATTTATTACGCTCGGAGTTAATGTGTTACCCATGCATAAATCCCATGGCAAGTGCAGCGCTCCGTGGGGCAGCACCCAGATAATTCATAAGGAAAATCCTCACTACATAATGTTATTCACACAGGTTCAATCAAATGCACAGGTTCAATCAAATTTTAGTCCTTAAACTTTCCTTAATATGATACTTAAGATGCAATAATAATTAGAGATTTGTGTGTTATTTTTTCTATTTATGTCAATTCGATTCCAAGCTAAGGCAAAACCAAACTATTTTAATAACGTATACTTTTAAAAACATACTTTTTTTTTAGTGTGCCATTTAAGGTCCTTTGCCTCTAGGATCCGTTAATTCTCACTCACACTTGACCTTAAGCGTCATTTAATAATTTACCTTATTATATTACTCAAGCTTGATTGAACGCAATCTATTCTCTAAAACATAGCAGGCGAGGGGGATCAACATGGTCTGCCTGAACTTTGCTTGGAGATGAAATTCTCCTTGAATTTTAAGTCCCATCCTATTAAAAGTTTGTGAAAGTATTAGAATTTGGAATGAGGGGCGAAAAGCTATCACGCCATTTTTTCCAATGCTCCCCGTTTTCAACACAGGGTGAGGAGGAGGCGGGTAAAACGGGCCCGAGGCTGGGATCGGCAGATTATGCTTCGCTGTTTTAAACGCAAAATACAAATTAATTAATTCAGAATCGTAAAGTTCATTCATATTAAAAGATTGCTTTTTATTATTAACACTAGTGTAAGGCTGAGATTCAGAGAAGAAACTTAGCGTGAACTTACGCTTCCGTATGTCAAATTGTCATACAAATTTGAAGTACGGAAGCGTAAGATCATGCTGAGTCTCTTCTCTGAATCTCAGCCTAAGTGTGCATCGTTCTGAGCACCGAACGGTAGCTTATTTTATTAATAAGTTTAAACCTTGGGCTAATTGCTTTAACGACTCTACTAATGGGATTTAATAAGAAAGAAAAAACTAATTTTAAAACATAATTTAGCAGAGCAAAGAACTAACTAAAGCTTTAGTGTAAATATTCTTAGTTTTATTTTGACGTCGTTGACTAATGCGGTCGTTTATTTTTATGGCAGATTTATTTAGAGTTGCGTGTATTTTCTTCGAAGGTGGGCTTAACAGAACTATTATTACTTGACGACACGACATCAGTCATCGCTCTAATATTGCTAAATTATTATTATCTTTTATGTAACATAGTTTTGACAAGCGGCCAATGTTTGGTGTCATGGATGGACATAATAACTTGTGTTTCCCAACACCGAGGTTAGACGAACGCGGAAAACCAGATTAATTTTAGCGTCCACTACTTATGAGTCCGGTCAGGATAGTCATTCAAGGTTACATTAATTCGCATAAAGCTGAATCTTGGTTTTATTGTTCATAATTATCATCAATATAAAAGAGATGTCAAAAGTCCCCATCGATCCTGCATGTGAATAAAAGTTATTCTATGTTCATAAATTTGGGATATTTATATTTTTCAGTCAAACGGTAATCATTTTTATCATAAAATTTAATCAAACAAAAATTGCAGAACATGCAATTATCTACAAATATTGTTCATAACTTCTTTACTAAAGCTTACCGTTTTGAAATGTAGCGATTAAGAAATTTAACCTCCATAATAAGTACATGTTTCCACGCCACCTGTGATGTGCTTCTATTGAACGTCGATTTTCTCGGTAGGTCTATTACATGTTCTTGTTTAACAAAATAAATAGTGTTTGGTAGATTGATGGGAAGTTTTGACATTTATTTATATTGATCATATGAACAATCAAACCCCTATTTTTGGGCTAACCTGAGCGGGTTATTATGTATCTAATTTATAAAATAATTAGTAAGTTAAATAGTGGTTCTCTCTACTTTAACCTACGTAGTAATAAAAAATAATTTAATTGGCCGTATAATTCATTACCGTGATAACCGTGTAATATTTTATTTAGTTCATCCCAAGGGTTTTAGTGGAAAATTGTTTGAATGTTTATATAGACTGACTGGCGGTACCTTTGAATGTCCTTATTGTATTGTGGCCGGTTGCAAAGCCGCCGCTAGGCCGGGTGCCGGCAGGCGGCATGCGGCACGACACTCGCCCGTCTGGCACGCGCGGCCCATACTTGATTTATCACTCCATTGTTGCGGAGCGACGACCCACCCCCACCGGATAAGGCTAAACATTCAATTGCCGGAACGCACCCGAAACGATTTGTTCCCCTCTTAATATCGATTGACTATTTCTTCCGGCATCGCCGCCCGGTGCTGATATTTAAACGATATCTAAAGAAAGTCATGTTGAAGTACTTACCTAATTGTCAAGTAAGTAATGCAATTAGGCTTTTATGTAAAAGGTTTCTAGTTATTTTCCTCTGTATTTTGTAAGAATATTGCTATAGCTATTTATACAGGGTTACAGGGAAATTCGTACTGAATATTTTAGGACGTTATTATTCAGGACATTTCTGATGGATTTGGTTCTGAGGTATGGTGTCCGAAACTTAACCGTTACGGTGATATTGAACTTTAAAGATTTATTTAATATAACGTATTCCTTTATTTTTAGCTTTTTTTATCGAATTTTGTATTTCGATATTTTGAGATAAAAGATTTATCGATGCGGCTGAGGAAAACTTCTGTCGTAAAAAGTAAGAAAAAGAAAAATAATGAGAATTTTTGTTAGAAATTCCGTAATTTAGCTATTTTTATCTCAAACTAAAAATGTACCCACTGCTACCTTAACTGTTATTTGGTCAATGTTTTGCCTGTTCAGGTACCGTTAGCAGTAGGTTCAGTTTTTGTAAACATTTTTATTTATTGGCATGCCTTTTAATTCCGTTAAGGTCAATAAAAAACGGACACTAGGACCTCTAATGCCGAAAAATCAATAAAAAAGGCAAATAATAAAGGAATTTTTAAATAAATCTTTAAAATTCAATATCTCCGTAACGGTTAAGTTTCGGACACCATACCTCAGAATCAAATCCGTCAGAAATATCCTGAATAATAACGTCCTTTAATATTCAGTACGACTTTTCCTGTAACCCTGTATATGTGCAGTTATTCAATCATTTAGATCTGAGAGAAATTTGCAATTTGGACATTAATTACTTTACTGCCTTCCAAAATACTAGTAAGTAACGGAAACGTATTTTTTACTAATAATATTAAATAAAACCCATACATACATTTTAAATCAACTAAGGCAAAGCAGATTTAAGAGACAATGCCACTTAAATTGTGTCTATCGTAAAAGGCGCGGTTAGCCAGCTAGTTTTATTGAGTCGTTCTCGGCGCTAGCTCGTAAATACCACTGGGTAATTACTTTCCATTCCCCTTAAATACTTGAAACCCGCGCCGTAAAATAAATAGACTTTTATTGTTTTAGAAATTGTTAGTATTAATAACATTTTCTTAAAACTGTTATTTTGTACTTGTGTGAACATAGAAGTGTCAAACTCTTTGTTTTTTAACGATTGTTACTCGCGTTATAAAAGAATTTATCTTATATTTTGTAATGTAAGAAGCTATCCAATAAATAAAATTGAGTGAATGAGTGTTTGTTTGTTATTTCAAACAGCTTTTCACTAAATGCATATGAAAATATATAATACGGTAGTTTAACCAAAAACAAATTTTAACATTTTTGTCTGTATGTCGGCGATAATACATATATTTATATAAACATTGATATATACATACAAATTTGCAATTGTTAAGCCTTATATTTAAAACTAGCTTCCCGCCAGCGGCTTCGCCCGCGTGGTCTTATAATTTTTTCCCCCGTTTTTGCAACATTTTTCATTACTACTCCGCTCCTATTAGTCGTAGCGTGATGATATATAACCTATAGCCTTCCCCGATAAATGGGCTATCTAACATGGAAAGAATTTTTCAAATCGGTCCAGTACTTTTTGAGTTTATTCGTTACATACATCTTTCCTCTTTATAATATTAGTATAGACATAGATGACATAGATCAGACGCTCGACGATCGACGATCTTTTTATTTGAAATATTTATTAGATTATATTTATGTCTGATCTGTAATCTATGTTTTAAATATAAGGCTTATATCAATTGTAAAGTATGTATATTGTATACACATATAAATATTTATATAAATATATTACCTATGATTACATGGCATGATTAAGTATTCACACTATGTACCGATATCTATTGTTCAAACGTAACACAATAACCGCCTTCGGGTTTTTCGTATTCATTATATGAAGATGAAATCACGTCGAACACAAAGAGATGCTAATGAGATATTACTTATAAGTAAAACGATAATATTAATAATAACTGTAATTATTATTATCAATTCGTGAATACGTACTAGGTATTTGTTTATGGACCCAAATAGGTGTACCTAGGTTTTTCCTAACATTTTTAACGCACGTTAATGGTTATAATTAGAGATGAAACGTATATCCGTATATCTGGCCTATCCGGCGACCTAAATTATTTATCTGGTCGAATTCCGGATAAATAGCGCCTATCCGGCCGAATACTAGATATTAATAAAAATTAGATAATTAATTCATTGCAGAATTGCAAATTCATTACCTAATTTTTTAATAAATTAATTTATGTAATTATCTATCTGCTATAGTTAGAATCACTTAAGAAATACAATCGGTAATCACACAATAATTCTACAACTTAGGGCCGATTTCACCGTTCTCATTAAAACCTGAGTTCAATAAAACTAAGTTCTGCTTAATCGAGTTCATATGTTGGTTCTGATCTCGGTTCACGTCTCGCAGATTTCACCGGGTAATTTTTGATCGTGTTTACGAGAACTAAGTTTACTTTGACATAGAATGTAAATATTGTCAGTTCGTGACAATCATAGACAAATTACGATGCGCTTTGCAGTTAAAAATGGTAAGTTATAATTTTTAAGTGAGATTTGAGATGATTTTGAGGATAGTGAAGTTCGAGTAAATTCAGAGAGAATTAAAATAAAAAAATACAGCTTGTAGGCAATATAATTACGTTGAATAAATATAAATTTCTATGATAGCTCATAGATGTCTTTGTAAACATTTTGTTGGATAGTATCTTCGTAAACGTACGTGTTTCGTTTCCGTTTTATGACACTGGTGGCGCTATTTCTCTTCTCCATTAAATAATGTCATTTCGCTTCTGCATAATTATTAATTATCGTATTTTAAGAATTCTAACGAGTTTTATTGAAATACTGCCGAAACCCAATAATATAGACTACTCATATAATTAGAATATCTCTAATAAATTAATTAAATTATGAATTAGGTTATCTTTTATGGCTTTGACAGGTCTTGATCGCGATCAGATACGTTAAACGTCCAAAATCGGGCGTTCAGAATTTAAACTAAGATCAGCCTTAACTGAGTTCAGTTTATGTTGGTGAAATGCAAACCTGCGTCCTGAACTCAGTTAACCGCGAGAACTGAGATTAACTTGAATTGATCGCGTTTAATTTAAATGGTGAAATCGGCTCTTAGAAAATGAATTAATAGTATACTAATACTAAACTGAGGGCAAATTGTGGTGAATTAATACAAATTTCTCTGAATTATGAGATTAGAAAATACCCGAGTTGGACCGAGTCCACCCGATCGTTCGCACGCCGCCTACGCAAGGGTCATACTTGCGATGCACCAAACAGTATCGTTCCGCGGGATATTCGGCGGCTGAATATCCGTCTATTCCGGTACAGGGTTGGCCGAATATCCGATATCCTGCTAAACTGCTATCCGTTTCAAACAGAACCAAAAAAACATTTCTTATAACTTTAAAATCTATAGTTATTAATGTATATGCAGAGTTCAAAGCGTGAATCTGAGATAAAATGTAAGCAAGCAACAAATGAAAATCTTGCGTGATGTAATAGAGTAGTTCATTCAAGGGCGTCATCGTCATCCTGTCGCGAGTTGACAGCTTCTTTTTAGGTTTAAGAACTTTTTTTTCTATTATGAATTACATAAATTCACTTACTGAGAAAACTATTTCCAAACTATAGTGAACTTTCAACTACGAGCGTAAAAACGTAAATAAAGTAGGTATGTACCTAACACAAGAAATTACAAAATTAAAACTGAGTAGCTTAAAATATTATCAATGACAGTGTCGATGCTAAGTAGTAACCGGCGGCGATAATTACAAAACCCGATACAAACAACATATACAAATATCCGATCAGAATTATATTAAACAATATTCCGTATGCGGTATCTGCCTACCTTACCTTTTTTTAACATAAAGCTCTATTTTAAATCTTTTTATATTTCAGGCGAGTCCTGAAAATAGCAGAAATGCTTCTCCAAGGTACCACGACGCATCAATGGAAGATGTAAGTATTAGCTATAATTTGATAATTTACTTTTATAATTTAATTTTATAGTATGTTTAGGTATCTAACAACAGGTTTAAAAAAATCTTATTTATTTCTACAAATCTTATTTATTGTTTTCAGGCATCGGACGCAGGCTCTCTGTTCCGGGTGACAGCCGCGCCAGCTACAGGTGGAAGCGCCAAAAATGAACTCGTAGCACGGGGTGGAAGTGGCGGTGCGCTCGCCCTGTCGCGAGCGCCAGTCGGTGGCAGCGCAAGTCCTGCTCCAGCGCCACTGCCGCAGCCGGCGCCATCTCCCGCGCCTGCAGCCCTGCCACCACCCGCGCTACCACCGCCGCCATTCCGAGCCGACACTCCGCACCGGCCAAATGGCGCGCACATTCCTGCTCTCGATGGCCACGCTGCTACCCAAATACCAGCGCGGCCTGTCGGCGCGGCTGGACCGGACACACCTGAACGTCCCGCCAGCAATAGCAAGTTGCAGCCGGGTGCTAGGGCTTCTGCAGACAGTCCGACACCCGCCCCACCCGCTCCACCTGCCCCCTCCCCGCTCTTCCCTTCGCATACCGCCTACCAATCCCAGTCTCAATCGCATGCTGCCGCTGCATTGCCCGACTACCGGCACACGAACCATGAAACGCGAACCGAACCATCTGAACAGCCTCCAGCTCCCCTGGACCTGCACACACATCACACAACGCACCACACGCCCCGGCCGCCACATCTCGCAGCCGGCTCGGCACTAACGCCTCATCCTAGTCTACAGAGCCGCGTCCCACACTCACAGGCGCATCCCGTGATGCCTGGCCATGACGTTCGAAATCCACCGGTCGCAGCTCAGTCTCATCCCTCCGTTCCTACCTCGTTTTCGAACCGCGTTAATGGCGTGTCGCAAAGCGTAACGCCACATTCGGCGCCTTCTTCAATTCCGAGCTGTCTTCCGAGTCAAACTCTCACGGGACGGTCACTTTCTCCGGCCGCGCCGACTTCTCGCCCTTACCCTACCCCATCGATCGGGTCTAGTCATGTAAACTCCAGTATAAGTTCCAGTATTCACGGTCATTCAATAGCTTACCAGAGTCAGTCGAGTTTACAGAAACATTCCGTTCAACCAGTATATACAAATAGGCCGTCACATCTCGCACCCTTCAGCATATCCAATCACATTTCCTCAAATCATGTTCAGTCCTCTGCAGCAAATCAACCTCCAGTCCCTCACTTAAGCCACCCAATAAGTAGTCATTCCATTACAAATCTTTCCTCCAGTCACCTTCCTGTTAATAACTCCAGTTCCTTAACGAATTCGACGCCAAATCACATTGGTCCTCCGTCTATTTTATCTTCAACTACAAGTACCACAATGTCTTCTTTCACCCCAAGCCTTAAATCACACCCTGGTGTAAACATATTACAACAACCGACTTCAATTGCCACACCAGTGTCTTCTCACATGAGCAATCATGTGGATTCATTACCAACGTCAAGTTGTACACCTACAAACGTGACACTTATGACGACAAGTAGCAATGTCAACAGCAGCCACCCGCTTGCACCTCCCGTCGTAGATTCAAGGCAACCTTCTTCGTGCGAGTTGCCTGTGCGTACTGAGAGTCCAATCGTGTCTTCAACTCTAGCTTCCAATGGTTATCCACCCCCAGCTGTCTACACAGGATCTTCGTATCCTCCGTTATACGCGCCATACGCCACCACATTACAACACAGTCCTTACCTACCACCTGCTGCAGCTTCACCGAGGAATTCTGCCGACACGGTGTGTATCTGGATATATTGTGAAAATTACATGATATTTACTTTAGCTAAGCTTAGAGCTTAATTTTCTAGTTACATTGACTAATACCAAATATTTTTACAGAGAACGAGTTTATCCGCGTCCCCTCTTGTTGCACCAAAAACACCCAAGGGTGTGCGCCCTCACACGCCGGGCTCCACGGGCGCGGCGGGCGCGGCGGGCGCGGCGCTGTCGTACTCTCCGCGCGGACACAGTCCGAACAGGGAGCGCGAAAGTTTTAGGTACCTGCATCATTTTAATAACATGGTATATTATTTCCTTAATTAAAAAAACAACTTGTAATCTTAGCATGGAAAATGCTTAAGAAAAATACAAAAAGTCCTCATATTTAAGATTCATTTGCAGACGTCATCTTCAGATGCGTCGGCCGACGTATACAGGAGGTAATTTGCTCGTCTGCCGACGTCTGTTGTAGATATTTATCGTCTGCAGCTCTGCATCCGCCTCGAGAATCCGATTGCTGTCGGTTTTTGTGGCACAGATCAAGGGGTTTCGGCGCGAATGTCCAGCGTGTGTCCACACGTTTGCCGACGCATCAGTTTGATTGGAATTGCGACTGAGAGCACATGCGGGCTGCTTGCGGTTTATTTATTACCTACTTGGCACAGTAGATATACAATATTTTTGGGGAGCTACCTCCCGGATTTGACAATATTTTTATACCTCACCATAAAACAGTAAGAGAAAAAAATCATTGAATCATTGTATATTCTAAACAACTGACGTTTCGGATGCCCCTTGATTAGAGGTATCTAAATATTGTCTTTAGATGTCACTTTTCCGGCCACCCTGTATCGATGTGGTATTTCTCATACATTTTATTTGTTTATGCAGCAACATCAGCAGTTTGTCACGCAGCACACCAGCGTCAGTGGCGGCATCTGTATCGTCGTTGGCCCCATCGCTCGTAGCACCACTCACCGCGCCATTGGCTCCTCCACTAGCTGCGCCGTTACCGGTGAGATCGCATTTTTTTCTGAACTAGGAATTTTTCTCTTCTTTCCTACAGACATTATTGTACTAACCTTCAATTTCTTTACGTACCCATGAAAGATGTATCCACAGCTCATAAGTTTTGTCATTTTACAATTTAAGGTTCGGACAGAAAGACATGAACTGTATAAACCTCAGGGTCCCCTGCCGGTGTCGCTGTCGGGCCCACTGGCGGCGCCGCTGGGTGGGCTGGGCGCGCCGCTGCCGGCGCCGCTGGGCGCGCCGCTGGCGCCGGCGCCGCTGGGCGGGGCTCTGGCGCCGGCGCTGGGCGGGCCGCTGTCGGCGCCGCTGGCCGCGCCCACGCCCACGCCGGCCGCGCCGACTGCGCCTCACCTTACACATTCGTTGGCACCCGTGCCGACCGTGCCCAGCATCAGTTCCAGTGCAAAACCGCCAGCGCACTGGGGGGTGACGTGAGTACACATTATTTTAGTTTCGTTTTTTATTTGTTAGCTTCGCAACTCCATGATTATTTGAATTTCACCTGTTACATATGTTTGCTCTCTGATAAAAATAAACGAAGATAAAATACGTACGTGTTTATTATAAATACGCATGCATTCATTTGAATTTTACAATAAGAACTTTGTGTTACTTTCTAATAACGTGATTGTCGCCTATTTTTCAGCAGGCCTACGGGTGCGGAGCGAGCCTCTGGGTTTGCGCCTGCCCCTCCGCTGTTTGGCGCCCCGCTCGCGCCACCTAATCCAAACCCTTTCTCAGCCGAATCACTCTTCCAAAGTAGTAAGTTAAATTTAAATTAACTTGACACCATTTGGGTACGCTGCTTCAAATTCCAAAGCGATTATTCCAATTATTCCGAACGTGACCCTAGACCGAATTAGGTTGGAGTAACCTTAATTTCCACATTCGTACAAATGCAAAATTTATTATGGAGTTAATACTTTATAAAAACTAGAGATACCTTATAAAGTTTTTGTACTCACCTACAAGAAAAAACAAAAAATGCAAAGTGTAATATGTCGGTCCATTATGTATGTATTTTTTTTTAAATATTGTTGTTGGACATGTAGACGGGTGCTTTTCAGGCCCAGGCGCGGATCTTTTGCGACGCGAGCTGGACAACCGATTCCTGGCAGCTGCGGGCGCCGTGACGGCCGTGCGGACGGAGATGCACCACCACCAGCACCAGCACCAGCACACGCACGTGCACCAGCACCCGGCGCAGCACGCGCCGCACGCGCCGCACCCGCCGCACCCGCCGCACCCGCCGCACCCGCCGCACCCGCACCAGCTGCTGGTGCCCCACGCGCCACTCGTACGTACTCCTGCTCACACAGTGCCAGCATCACCACACAAATTCCTGATGCAGCAGACGGATTTGATACCCCCTCCGGCTTCTTTCTTTCTGGTGCCGAAGGCATGATAAAATTTACTGTACGTTGTTTTCCTTTGATTGTAGTTCAAAGATGTGGGCAAAATGTCATCGTTGTATCGAAGTGGACTCGGCCTGGGCTACCCGTATTCAACAAGTCTACTGCACCCCACCGGACCCTACGTACCTCCAACACCACTAACCACATATGCTCCTAAGGTAAATTATACTATGTTCTCCCTTATTACCCCCGAATTATAAAATTATCTTTAAATTTAAAGCTGTTTAAAAGTGAACCACGTACAATTTGACATGTCACATAGATGCATATGTATATGTATGCTTAATAATATAGTCTGTTTAAATATTTGATTTTAATTTAAAATACAATAGGTCCAAGTGTCCAATGTTAACCTATTTTTTTTTATGTGCCTTGTCTTCAGTTTACCTAATATTATTATCTCATGTCATATTAATAATTTTTACTGACAATCTCTCTTTAATACTTGCTTACGCTTATTAAGTGTTTTAATTTGCTCCAATCATTAACCCTGCATCGCATAATGTTAACAGCCCGTAGTGTCAGCCGCAAGCGACTCCACCTCTAAACCACCACCACGTCCCGCTGTCGCGGTAGGTTTCCTTCTTAGCACTACATTACTTCATGCATGATACTGTTTTATTTATTTGTCGAACTCAACCTGCTCGTACGCTGGAAGAGTATTCGTATGGCCTAACACCTTAATCATATTATAATTATTATCCAACAGAAAACGGGAAAATGGAACGCGATGCACGTGAGGATCGCCTGGGAGATCTATAACCACCAGCAGAAAGAAAAGACAGGAGGCAGCGCGGTATCGGGCGCTAGCGACAAGGACAAGTTGCGAGCCTTCCCCACACCCGCACCGCCGCCGCCTGCCTACCGCTCGCCCTACGAGCTGCCGCCCTCACCCTACCTGCCGCATCATCCGCACCTAGGTACGCTTCGCCGCTTCGAGCCCGGCCTGCCCGCGCCCGCGCCCGCTGCCTCTCACCGAGCTGTGCGCGTTTCAGGCGTGTCACCGTTTGGGCGGTACGGGCCGGGCGCCTACCCCGGCGCGCCGCCCTTCGGGCTCACGGCGTACGGGCGCGACCTGGCGCTGTCGTCGTCGCTGCACGGCGTGCACCACGCGCCGCCGCTGGGCGCGCTGCACGACGCGTGGCGCGGCGTGCGCCCGCCCACGCCGCAGGCCGCCGCCGAGGCGCGCCGCGACCACGAGGAGCGCGAGCGCGCGCGCCGCGAGCGGGACGAGCGCGAGCGCCGGGAGCGCGACGAGCGCGAGCGGCGGAAGGTGCGCGAGCAGCAGCGCGACCAGCGGGACCGCGAGCTCGAGCGGGCGCGGGCCCGCTCTCCGTTGCGTAACGGCGCACCTGACGCCGTCAAAGACGAGCGTAAAGATCTGCCACGCCACGCGCCGCCTACTCTGCCTGCGTACCCACCGCCGCCGCCCTGGGATCCGTACCGCACATTCGACCCTCTGCAGCACATGCGGTTTGCGCCGCTCGTTGAAGCCGCTATACGTGCCGAGGAGGATCGCGCGAAAATGATGAGCGCGTATGCGCACCACCAGCAGCTTAAGTCCAGCCCACTGCTGCACCGCGCGCTACCACCTCACGCGCCGCTGCCGCCGCTGGGCTCACACGCGCCGCTGGCCCCACTGGCGCCGTTGGCCCCGCCGCTGGCGCCTCTCGCGCCGCTCGACCTGCTTAAGAAGGAGGAGCCGCGATGATAACGATGCGGCGCAATCGCCGTGTCGCAAAATGTGTACATAGAGTAGCGTAAACGACGTCGCAAGTGAGAGTACGACTAATTTAATGTATATCGTTTCGCATTATCGGTTTAGAGAATTATTTATTGGTAACGTCGCTTACAGTTACAGTACGACGGTTATGGGTTCCGTCGGCCACCCGACTCGTTAATATCGGTTCTGTTGGAACATTGTGGTTAGTAGAGTGAAGGAATCGTAGACGGGGAGGGAGGCGAGGCGGATATAGCGAATCGGAGAGGGTGGTGCGAGCGTGCACGCTTTCTCGACATGTGCAATATTGGACGAGAACACTGGGCGCTCGTCGCCGCCGGCCTGTACACTACTGCTTGTTTATTTACATGAAAATATCTATCGAGTTGTTATTGTGACCATTATTAGTTAATTATACATGAAATTTGCTGATTATTGTGAAAGATAGGATTATTGGAATCGCTATCGATATAATTATACATATTTATATATACTTATAAATAAACTGTAAATATTAGTATGTAAATTAGCGTTAAAGTATAGAATTGGTTTATTTAACGTCATACAAAAGAAAATCCCATAAATTATTATTGCATCGGGAGTTAAACTTACACTTCCGTTAAAAATCTCAATGGTTTTTCAATTGTACCAGTGGAGTTCTATTTATTTATTTATACTCCCTTTAGTGAACACAATTTCAGTTATAGCAGTTATTTCATTGTAATGCATTTAAAATATGTGATATTATTGTATTATGAAATACATTTTGTCTGACTTCAAAGTAGTGTCTATTCTCACATAAGTAGATGTAAAAATAATACAATAATGATTGAATTTGTATTTATTATTAAAATCATGTTTTGTTTTTTCAAATTGTATTTTTGAACTAGCAAATCAATGTCAATCCACTATATTTATAAATATATATATATATACATTAAATTCGTTTCGAGACTTTATCATGACATACTATGTTAGAAAACTCTTGTGCCATTGCATCAAAAAAGGCATCGAGTCAGACAAAATTGAATTTAGAATCTATCTTTACATCTAATAGTTTGTGTTCTTAAAATCTCAAGAATGACTCAGAATTATATTATAGTTTATTCAAGTAACATCAATCTGTATACTAAAAAGTAAATGAAAGCTTGGTGCGATTCAGAAAATACCATTAAAACTTTTGATTTTTATACCAATATGCTTTTTTGTGATCCATTCCTCTTTCCTACTGACCATTCGATCTAGATTAAAAAATGAAACTATAAGCGCCGTCACACACCTACCGATTCTGTTCTGTTCTGCCTAGAACAGAAAAGAACAGAATTAAACCGGAAGGCAACAATGCAATACAAAATGTATCACGCTTCACACACCTCCCGGTAAGAACCGGCAAGAACGCCCGGTTAGCAAGCCACCGGCCGACGTCGCCGATCAGAACGTTCTGGCCGTGTGCGTTCGCGCAGCGGAATGTTGTTGAATTTAAAGATTTTAATTATGCAGATATTTAGTGTATGACGTCGTATAATTGGTGTGCGTTCGCGCAGCGGAATGTTGTTGAATTTAAAGATTTTAATTATGCAGATATTTAGTGTATGACGTCGTATAATTGTGTATGGTAAAAAAAAATTTGTGCACGCAGCCATTGTTGAGAAATTCACCAAAAACTGATTCCACTGGGCGAACGTTGTCCTGGCGGAACTCTTTTTAATCCATAGACTTTAGAAGAAAAAAGATGTGTCCAAAAATTAGTGTGTATTTGTGTGTAATTGTGTATGTATGAATAAAATTAGTGCATGCATAAACTTCGGAGAAATTCAAGTTTCCGCTACGCGAACGTTTGGCCATTAGCTAGTTTTCATATAAAGCGCTTACATAGAGAGCTGTAAATTTTTACATACATTGTTTTGAATTTGTGTATATTTGTTTAAAAAACAGATTTAGAAAAAAACGTAGGGCTTAAAAGATAAAAATATGAACGTAAAATACGCTGATTAGGTCTTAGTTCTTAAAGTATGCACTTTGGGGTCTAGATTTTCACGTTTATACAAACCTTGTAAGTGTCTGCAACATGTTGCCAAGTATCAATGATGTTCCGTTAGTAATTAAAGAGTTATAGGACAATTTACCATGAATAGATCACTGTTTACAAAGCAGTCAAATATCACGACGTTCTAAGGGAATTGCATGGTAAAATGTATGCCAATAATTAGTGTATTCATTCAACTATTCACATGCAAAATTTCATGTAATTAAATTCAGTAATTAAAGAAAAACAATTATAATACTGACGAAGCATCGAAAACCTACATAACCCGACCAAGTTCAGATGGCTACAAAAAAGCGGCCGTGCAATATATTTAGGTAACATCCCAAAATTTACAGTATAATACCGGTATTGAATTGGTACAGGTGATAACACAATTGTTGTTTCGATATAATTTATAGGTAATTTATTTTTGTACACCTACTTTTTTAAATGTATTTGACTATGACAGAAAGTAGGTACTATTTACGTAGGTACTTTATTTAAGTAGGTATGCGCTTGAGACTTGAGATATAATCTAGATATATTATTTAAGACAAATAAAATTCATACAGCTAATTTCTATTAAAGATTTCACGGATCAGGATTCTAACTATAGACCCCTTAGGGAAATTAAATAATTACCACATGTAAGTACTACTGTTTAGGTAAATATTTATCATATTGTAGCTTATTACACTATTTTTATCGTAGATAGTGGCGTTATTATTAAAAAAATATTTTTCATTCAAGAAATGCAATTGTTTTCTTTTTTCCTACCGCTTGTGTACGCAACTGTACCATATTAACAAATACTATACTGGAAGGTTAAGAACGTTTCTTAGATATATGGCACGGCCGCTTTTTTGTAGCCATCTGAACTTGATCGGGTTATGTAGGTTTTCGATGCTTCGTCAGTATTATAATTGTTTTTCTTTAATTACTGAATTTAATGACATGAAATTTTGCATGTGAATAGATGAATGAATACACTAATTATTGGCATACATTTTACCATGCAATTCCCTTAGAACGTCGTGATATTTGACTGCTTTGTAAACAGTGATCTATTCATGGTAAATTGTCCTATAACTCTTTAATTACTAACGGAACATCATTGATACTTGGCAACATGTTGCAGACACTTACAAGGTTTGTATAAACGTGAAAATCTAGACCCCAAAGTGCATACTTTAAGAACTAAGACCTAATCAGCGTATTTTACGTTTATATTTTTATCTTTTAAGCCCTACGTTTTTTTCTAAATCTGTTTTTTAAACAAATATACACAAATTCATAACAATGTATGTAAAAATTTACAGCTCTCTATGTAAGCGCTTTATATGAAAACTAGCTAATGGCCAAACGTTCGCGTAGCGGAAACTTGAATTTCTCCGAAGTTTATGCATGCACTAATTTTATTCATACATACACAATTACACACAAATACACACTAATTTTTGGACACATCTTTTTTCTTCTAAAGTCTATGGATTAAAAAGAGTTCCGCCAGGACAACGTTCGCCCAGCGGAATCAGTTTTTGGTGAATTTCTCAACAATGGCTGCGTGCACAAATTTTTTTTTACCATACACAATTATACGACGTCATACACTAAATATCTGCATAATTAAAATCTTTAAATTCAACAACATTCCGCTGCGCGAACGCACACGTATAATTGTGTATGGTAAAAAAAAATTTGTGCACGCAGCCATTGTTGAGAAATTCACCAAAAACTGATTCCGCTGGGCGAACGTTGTCCTGGCGGAACTCTTTTTAATCCATAGACTTTAGAAGAAAAAAGATGTGTCCAAAAATTAGTGTGTATTTGTGTGTAATTGTGTATGTATGAATCAAATTTGTGCATGCATAAACTTCGGAGAAATTCAAGTTTCCGCTACGCGAACGTTTGGCCATTAGCTAGTTTTCATATAAAGCGCTTACATAGAGAGCTGTAGATTTTTACATACATTGTTTTGAATCTGTGTATATTTGTTTAAAAAACAGATTTAGAAAAAGACTTAGGGCTTAAAAGATAAAAATATAAACGTAAAATACGCTGATTAGGTCTTAGTTCTTAAAGTATGCACTTTGGGGTCTAGATTTTCACGTTTATACAAACCTTGTAAGGGTCTGCAACATGTTGCCAAGTATCAATGATGTTCCGTTAGTAATTAAAGAGTTATAGGACAATTTACCATGAATAGATCACTGTTTACAAAGCAGTCAAATATCACGAATTAAAAGCATTTTATATTAGAAATAGACACAACCCAACGAACGGGTGAACCCAGTCCCAATACCTTCTCTCCTTTTTACCCGACTGCGGAAGGAGGGTTATGTGTTCTACGTGTATGTATGTATATCCGTTCCTAGGTCCGCTCGTAACTACTCAACGGCTCAACCGATTTAGATAAATTATACCTCATTAGATTCGTCTTGATGGTACAAGTGTCACTGGATACATGAAATTCTAAAATAATCAAAAGGGCGAACTTTATGCGCTTTAATGTGCGGACTGCTTTTGATAATAATCTTTGGATGTATAATTTTTCTTTTCAAATGATCATTCATCATCATCTGTCGAGTAAATTTTTGAAGATTTATAAATTAAAAAGTACGAATAACATAAATGATTAAATTAATAAAAACCCGCGTTAAAGTACTAATAAAAAACCTAAAAAAAAGCTTTAGTGATGTTGGAAAATATATTGCCGGCTACTCAATGGGACAAGCTATTCGTTCCGTCTAAATTTATTTATATCAATAAAATAATGTGAATTTTGTAGGGAGGGGTTTTGTTAGTTAAACTCCCTGGTACTTTTAACTTGTATAATATTGATATAAGAACACACAATAGGTAAAACAATTACAGTGAGCACAGAACTTATTATTTACGCGCGACAATACTGAGGCGGCTCGCGTGGCGCACGGGGGTGCGCAGAGATAACGACGCGCGTGCGTCGGTCGCGAGGGTGCGTACGTGACTCATCAGACGGCAGCGGCGCCCGAGCGGCTAGGTGCGCGCCGTTGCCGTTTCGCAAGCGGGGTCGCGGGGAGGGCTCGCTTACACGTGGAAGCGAGCTGGCAACCGCCGTAATCGAGAGGCGCGCGGAGTTGCAATTCGGGGCCGCGCTATATCCTCCCCCTCCAAGTCAGCAGAAGGCGCTGGCGCTGACTTGGTAACCGAATCTGATTTACGAGGTCTACCTTTTTTCCTACTATGAACGATAACATCGGCCTGACCGAAGTATGGAGTCAAGAGACTGGCATGATACTTGCCCCTAGGGGCGTCGTCTTTATCAACGACCTCGTAGGTTGTCGGGGAAACTATTCTACTTATACGGTAAGGACCTTCGCGTCGCGGGGCAAATTTGCTCGTAAAACCTTTTGCGGCCTGGCTCAGGCGATGGCTCTCCACGAGCACGAGGTCACCTTCCTCGTACTTAGGTCCGGGGCGACGATTTTTGTCCTCGGTATCTTTGCGGACATCCTGTTGGTGTTCTACTCGCCACTTTACCTCCTGCAGGCGTTGCACAAAGTCACGCAAGTAGGGCGTGATCTGCGGCACGTAGTTCTCCTGTTCTATTACAGTGCGCAGGTCATGAGCTACATCGACTGGGGACCGGAACTCACGCGCAAAAGTAAGGTAAGCAGCGGAGTGTCCAGTACCTTGATTGGGTGCCGTATTTAAGGCAAATCGCACCGCAGGCAGCACCTCAGGCCAACGACGATGCTCTGGGTCTATCAGGATCGCCAACATTTTCTTCATCTCGCGATTCTTCCGTTCCGCGGGATTGGCTTCAGGGTGGTAAACTGGGGTCAGACTCTGAGAAACTCCTAGGACGAGCATAGCCTTTTGCATCACTGCTGACACAAACTGCGTTCCATTATCGGAAATAACTCGACGAGGGAAACCGTATCGCATAAAGACTTCTTCAATTAATAGTTTCGCACAATTTTCTGCATTGGCCTCAGCCAACGGGAAAAGCTCTACCCATCTACTCGCAGTGTCTTCAATCAGAAGAATCCACTTCTCACCCTGACTACCTTCGGGCAGAGGACCAAATAAGTCCATAGCGAGGAGTTCGAAACGTTGCTGCGGAACTGGCGTTTGCAAGAGTCCAGCCGGCTTAAGATTGGTAGGTTTAAATTTTTGACATAAATCGCAAGCCTTCAGATATTTTGTAATATATTGACGCATATTAGGGAAGTAAAATCGTTCTTTAATCTTTTTCAGCGTTCGCTCTAAGCCCAGATGTCCGGCTGTTGGCGCATCATGAAGCTCCTTCATGATTTCTGTGCGCATAGATTCGGGTACGACCAGCTGGGGCTCCTCGGATTCTCCATCCGGATCAAAGCGAAAAAGGACTCCGTTTGACAGGTAATATCCGCGATCTGTCCATCGAGGCGCAGCATCGTTGTCTTCGAAGTCGGTGAGTATCCTCTTTATTTCCGGATCTTCCAGCTGAGCTGCACGCAACTCTTCAGAGCTACGGTGAGGTAAGTCTATGGACACTTGACACAGTTCACAGCTGGGTACTTCGTCCGTCGAGGATGAGCATACGGGACGACTGAGAGTGTCCGCCACTACATTAATTTTCCCGGGGGTGTACTCAATATCTAAATTAAAAGCTTGAATTTTCAGAGCCCAACGAGCTAGGCGACCACTGGGAGTCTTCAGAGACAGCAGCCACCTCAGGGGTTGGTGGTCGGTTGCAACGCGGACCTGGGCGCCTTCGAGGTAACCACGGAACTTGTCCAGGGCCCACACCACGGCCAACGCTTCCCTCTCCGTCGTGGAATAATTCCGCTCTGCTGACGTCAATAACCTGCTAGCGTACTCGATAGGCTTCTCTGACTTCGGATCCGGACCTTGCATGAGCACCGCACCTAGTGCATATGCACTGGCGTCAGTGCGCAGAATAAATGGTTGCTCGAAGTCTGGTTGCCGCAGAACAGGACTTGTGGTAAGTTTCCGCTTCAGCTCATTGTAGGCGTCGATCTCTTTTTCGCCCCATTTCCAGGGTTTGTTTTTCTTAGTAAGGTCGGTTAGTGGTTGTGCAACTTCAGAGAAGTGAGGGATAAATTTGCGAAACCATGAACAGGTCTGTAAAAAGCTTAATAACTCCTTCAAGTTAGTAGGAGGCACCATACTCACAACTGCTTGGACCTTCATCGGGTCG
The DNA here is from genome assembly GCA_946251955.1 of Acronicta psi. Lineage (NCBI taxonomy): Eukaryota > Metazoa > Arthropoda > Insecta > Lepidoptera > Noctuidae > Acronicta > Acronicta psi. Next base: position 7,116,785 of record OX276482.1, on the reverse strand, counting down.
GGTTCAATACCCTGGGCTGTAATTACGTGTCCCAAATACGTAACTCTCTCTCTGGCAAAAATGCACTTCTCGCGATTTGCCTTGAGGTTAAATTGACGCAGACGATCGAATACCTGGTGCAGATCCCGCAAATGGGCATCCAGGTCAGCTGAAATTATCAGGATATCGTCCAAATACGCCACAACCCTTATGTCCTTTAACCCAGCACGAAAGCGATCCATCAAGCGCTGGAACGTCGATGGCGAATTCTTTAAGCCAAATGGCATGCGCCGGAATTGGAACGTTCCGAACGGCGAAACAAATGCCGTTTTGGGTCTGTCCTCAGGGGCCACTTCTACCTGCCAGTAGCCTGATTTCAAATCGACTGTGGACATTACACAATTGCTTTTTGTGGTGGCCAAGATGTCGTCAATTAAGGGCAGCGGATATCTGTCCGTTCGCGTCACAGCGTTTAATTTCCTATAATCGACGCAAAATCGGGTCTCACCGTTCTTCTTGGGTACCAACACAATGGGAGAAGCCCATTCAGTTTCGGCTTCTTCTATCACTTCCAGCTCCAACATCTTGTCAATCTCTGCCTTTATGATCTCCTTCTTTGCGGGGTTTACCCGATAGGGTGGCGTAGAGATAGGCGTGGCGTTCCCTGTATCGATCCTGTGCAAGGCGAAGGGCGTCGGCCCTCCCCCTGCACTGAAGATATCGCTATTCTTCTCAAGGAGTGCAGCTAACTTCTCTCTGTCAGCTGATGCCAGGTGAACACCCTCGTACTCGCGGAGGCCAATCGCTGAACTTACCGCAACGCGGTCCTCGCGTTCATATTGTAAGTCGTGATATCCTATAGAACGTAAAGAGAAACAATTTCTATCGAAATCGAGTATCATGCCAGCGTCCCGTATAAAATTCATTCCTAACAAGGACTCGGTCGCGCCGGGCAAGACCATAAAAAGAGTCGTAATTGCAACTCCCTGCACCTTTACATTTACTAAGGCCGTTTCGACCAACTGAACACGTTGGGAGCCATCCGCGAATTTTAATTCGGTTTCGACACTGTTAAACACTTGGCTATTAGCCCGTAAGTGCCGGGTTAGACTTTCACTAGCAACGGATTGTTTAGCTCCCGTGTCTAATAACGCGGTACCTACAACACCAAACACTTCTATACTTAATATAGGTCGCACTCGCGGGTCTAACACTGTACTGCAAGCGGACACTGATTGGAACGAAGACGTCGTTGCCGGCGGCGGCGGGGCAGACCGTCTGCCTTTACATACCGCGCAGTTTGATCGGATCACACCGGGTGCACCACATCCGAAGCAGGTGACGAACGGGTGCTGCTCCGACTGGGCAGCAGCAGGTTCAATTTTTACAGGTTCGAACGAAGGGGTGACCTTACTTTTGTTTAGTAACTTGCGACAGTCATCCTTGACGTGTCCAAACATTTTACAGAACGTGCATCGCGGCCTAGCCTTGCCTTGTGGTGTTTTCACACTATCCCGCACCGCAGGGGCAGCTGAAGAAGACGTTGCAGCTTGTCCGGTGAACGGCGGCGCGGGGGCAGGCGCGAGCGGCGCAGCTGCCTTAACTGTATAGTTCTTCGCAGGAGCGGCAGCGCATACCTCTTCGAGCACATCCTCCACTACTCGAGCCTGTTGGAGCAGCTCGGCAAAAGAAGTGAAGGCACTCCGTGCTACCCTCTCACGTATCCTTCTATGGAGAAGTCCGTACACCATATCTAACTGAACCGGACATTCCGGAAGTGTGTGCGGCGGCAGCTGGGCAATTATGGCTCGAACGCGGCAAACAAATACATCCGTGCGCTCTTCGCCTTGTTCCCGGCTGAATATCTCCCTGTATATACGATGAGGTGGGAGTCGGGGACCGAAGGTTTGCCGAAGTAGATAAACGGCTTCCTGCCAAGTCGCAACAGAGTGCTTCACACCTTGCCACCAGGTGGCGGCAAAATCCGTCAATAACATTGGCAGGCCTCTTAGAGCGATGTCATCGGTAACGCTAGTACACTCTTTATATATTTGGACTGCATCGATGAATGCTAGTACATCGCCGGTACCATTATATCTCGCCGTGCATTTAGATAGGTTTGTACTTACAGTCGTCGGCGGCGGTGGCGGCGCGCCCTGTGTAGGCGGCTGCGACCGTAAGGCTTGTAACAGAAATACCAGTTGCTGGTCCGTCATAACGATGGGAGCGGATACAGGTGGCTGCGGTGCGGCGACGGGCGGAGCATGCCCGTGCTGTGGCATCTGCGCGTACACAGGCAGCTCACGCCCGTACAGCGGCGGTGGTGATGAGGTAGCGGCGCCGGCGGACGACGGTCGTCCAGCCAGCGGCGGCGTCGACGATCGCACGTCAACGAATACTTCATCAGAAGTCGACGGTATCGCACCGTCAAACTGCTCACCAACCGGAGAGTACATGTTAGGCTGCTGTGTAGCACGTGACGCACTATTTGCACGCGACCGTGTAAGCACCATGGTAATAAACCCGATACACTGAGTTACGAAACAACACTAGGTATTAGTATACCTAGGTAACCTAGTTCGTCACTAATGTCCAACCACTGTTCATACACAACACGTAAGTACGTAACGATAGTTCGTAAACAATAACCTACGCTAATGTGCTAAACCTATATTTACACGTAACACTATTCCACGGAATATAAAAGTTCTACACACTAATATAGTTATATTTACAACAATGTTCTAAATAAATACACTGAGTTAAGAACTCGCACAAAGCGTCACTGTACACAAACTCTGGATTACGACTTGCAGCACTCTATTCTAGGTAAGTTAGGCTAGATTAGAATGAAAAACGTGTAAAATCAAGTTCGTAATCATGTATGTAGAATAAACACTAGACTCTAGGCACTAAACACTAGAATGTTCTACGGAAAGTTCCATTACAAAATGGCCGGTGGATTGTAACTAGGTACACGACTGCTCTAGGAAAGAAAATACGCACTAGAACGGTAAAACGTGAGGTAAACTAGTTCTTAACACTAAATCCACTATACATAGTCACTATTTACATAAGAGTTCTGGAGTTTTCTTGTTCACTGTGTGTTTAAAACGAAACGAAAACTGCACGGGGGGCGTGGCGAGGTATGTACAGTACATGACACCACGAAAAAACCCGCGAAGTCACTGTTTTAGCACTAAAACACATACACTATCGTGGCTTAACCAATAACAGTCTTATATACATGAAAGTTCTAGATGTAAGACCGGTAACAAAGGGACGCGGCCGTACGTTGAGCGCCAGATGTAGGGAGGGGTTTTGTTAGTTAAACTCCCTGGTACTTTTAACTTGTATAATATTGATATAAGAACACACAATAGGTAAAACAATTACAGTGAGCACAGAACTTATTATTTACGCGCGACAATACTGAGGCGGCTCGCGTGGCGCACGGGGGTGCGCAGAGATAACGACGCGCGTGCGTCGGTCGCGAGGGTGCGTACGTGACTCATCAGACGGCAGCGGCGCCCGAGCGGCTAGGTGCGCGCCGTTGCCGTTTCGCAAGCGGGGTCGCGGGGAGGGCTCGCTTACACGTGGAAGCGAGCTGGCAACCGCCGTAATCGAGAGGCGCGCGGAGTTGCAATTCGGGGCCGCGCTATAATTTAACATTTATTATAAACAAAATTGTTCCTTTGCTGGTCCCGCCTGCAATACATTTTTACAGTCGGGTGTTTTGATTAATTTAATCATTTGCTCTTCATGCCAAAGTAGTAAGGCAATGCATATTAGTTCATCATCGTCCATTACGATTACGATTTATTTCGTCGCAAAAGTAAAGAACGACGTAGAACAGGTACACTGTAAGTACCTGGTCTACGTCTCTCCATTATATTGTAGTCTTTGGTCTCTCCGCAAGCGCTAAATCACGACTGAGCGACTCACCAATCAAGAAAATCCGGTGTCCGCTGTGTGTGTGACGATCGCCCGGTTTCAATTCTGTTCTATCGGTAGGTGTGAGACCGCGCTAAGATTGTATTCAATTTATGATAAATGATTTTTTTTCTGCAAATAGATCTTTCAGAGAAACGAGTCAGGATCATGGTAGACAGGGTGGCCTGAGAAGTGACGTCCAAAGACAAAATTAATCTATGCCTCTATAATCAAGGGGCAAACAACTGAAAATCGCGAAACTGTCTCGCGATTTTCAGTTGTTTAGAAAATAGATTTTTTTTTACTTAATTTCCACCTGACATTAGTTTTCCCTTACTGTTCTACGATTATGAATGTTTTTTTATGGTAAGGGATGACTACTTAGAAATGTCAATACCTCTCCTAAAAATAATTATGTCACACCTAGGCCTTATGGAACATGTCTAAAATTAATTTAAAATTCAAAATTTCTGTTCAGGAATTTTAATCACAAAAGTTCGACTTAATTTTTTTTATTTAAATAGACTTATTTTTTAAAACTGCTACGTATCTTGAAGATAAAAATAGGCTCAATCGGTATTGATTTCCTACAACTTTCATTCAAAGAGTAACTTTTTATGGAAATTAAACCCCCTCGAACCTGTACCTCCCAAAGGGATAGGCAGAGATGTTCTTCTGTACACCCACAGTTCACTCCTATGTTTCTCTCTCTTTGCTCTTTGTTTAGGTCATGCAGTAGGCACAGTACAAAGAGGAACAGAATCGAAACAGCGTAGTTGAAGAAATAAATACCTACGCTACATTGAAGCCGTAGGGTTGTAACTTTAAATATTTTTGATATTGGTTTTTTTATTAAAACACTTTTGTTCTGTAGTGACTAATGCAAAAAACTAGCTTATAAATACAATAGGTATAACTAGGTAATCTCATGGCGCACGGTGGGCTGAAAATCGGCTTTCATAGACTTAGGGATTTCAATTTGCAAGTGCCGGATTTTTTCGCCAGTTATTACTATATTAAAAAACGACACCCGAGTTAATTCTGCGTTAAAACGAAGGAATTATATTTTTTTTAAGAAAAAAATGTATGAAGCTGGTATGAAAAAGTTAACTATCTCGTAAACAGCAAGGAAAACCGTAATATCCTTACAGGTGGTTATAGTACTAATTATTTATGATTTTTTGACATATGTCATATAACGGTTATATAAATAGATTGTTGATTTTTTTTTTTTAAATAGCAGCTATTTTTTTAAAAAAAATCAACAAAATATTTTTATTTATTTTTACATATGATACGGTTCCTTTTAGTGGCTGAATTAGGAACATTGTTAATTATGAATAATATTATTGACCCAAATATTAAGAATATATAAAACAAGAAAAATATTTTAAAAAATAGCAAAAATAGAAAAAAATAAATCAAATATTAAACATCTTCCTTATCACTGTCGTTGCCGGACTCCAATTCTGAGTTAGAATCCAGATTGGATATAAATATCTAAAAACTCGAACTCACTTTCCCGAAACTGAATTAAGTCGAGAGTTTCAGCAAAAAAGCTCTGCTTTCTCTTGGCATCTAACTTAGGCCTTTGTGCACTTAGGAAAGGATCCGAAGAAACAACAAGAATATAAGATATCTTGATTAGAATCTTGCCTGCTTCTTTTCCGTGAATGATATTCCCGGTACCTCCTAAAATCTTTGTTTCGAGACTCTGAGGCTTCTTCCGAGAGAGTCCCAATCGGCACAATATCATTTTTCTCGATTATGTCAGCCCCGTGTATTAATAATTTATGTACGGTTGACGACATGTAGTACCAGTCGTACAATCCACGTACTTTTCTGCTGTTTTGTGGGCAAAATCTTTAAATTTTATTACGTCGATCTTCTCGCCAGATGATATCGCTTGCAAAATCACAGAAAATCTTTAAATAAGATCTTCGTCCAACCCGGTAATAGCTGCAGTTTTATTGGGAAACTCGAAAAACTTTCTAGTGATATTCCCGTTAGTTCCCGAAGTTTTAAAACTCATTTTGTATTGATGATGATAGTAGACCGGCAACGAGATGACGGCGAGATAATTTTTTGGTCGAGATAAAATTAGGGCATAGACCCGGTTTTTCCCGGTTCTGAAAAAAGGTTCTTAGCGTTTAAAAAATCCCGCTTCTGAAATTAAAAGAACCGGGTTTTTCGGTTCTTTCGGTTCTCGCGATTCTTTGAATAAATCGTTTATAATTTGAATCTGAAAATAATCTTAATCTTGTAAATCAACCATAAATTCCATCGTAGGTGTATAAAGTGGTGTTAATTATATGTATAGTTTATTAATTCTTTATTTTTCGCATAATTTATACAAAAATTACAGACCCACGCTGAAAAAGGTTTATCTGAGGAATCGATCGATATGACTCGTCATTGATGGCTGCTCTTCGGATCGAATGGATATCAATTTATGGAGGTGTTCCCCAGGGGTTAGTACTCTCTGCAACACTCTTCCTGCACCACATAGATGATCTGCTGAAACAGTATCTTTGGGTACGCAGATGATCGCACCGTCGTAGAGAGTTACACGGACCAGTGGACTGGAAATCCAGTCTCTAACAGAGGCCATGGTGGATCGCTTGTCCCTTCAGGCAGTCTCGGAATGACACGCGTGACTGTTTTCCGCCTAAAAGAGAAATGCCTTTTCCGCCCTTTCCGAAATGTATCTGTGCGCCGATAACTGACCACCTTGAACTCTTGGGCGTTACTTTGACGTCAAACCTCAACTTTGACCCATCATCAACGTCATGGAGAACCCACTCCTATGTGGGTTCGGTTTCCGCACTTAGTCCTGCAGTGGACCATTGTACGTGAGCCGAGGGGCTGTTATTCTAGCCAAGCCAACCCAACTCCCTCCAGAAGCAGATTAGGTGACGCTTGTGCATTCAAGCAGCAGCTGGCCCTATTCAGATACAAAAGGTGTCTAGTCAGTTCCCTCCAGAAGCAGATTAGTCTTCCCGGCCTCCTCAATGTGTTAGACAGTGACCTTATGCTCAGCGCTTTACGCTGAGCATACGGAAGCGTAAGTTCGTGCTGAATCTCTTCTCTGAATCTCAGCCTGAATATGAGCCTTAAGGCTTAGCATAGTTTACGCAAAGTTTAAGCAGTGTTACGAACATCTCTGAATACAAAAAACGTAAGCACTCGATTTGACATACAGAAGTCCAAGTCCATGTTAAGTCTAGAGCGGTTACGCACTATACGTCCGATACGATTCCGTAAAAATACGGTCCAGTGTAGTCGTAGAACTATCTATTGTATAGAGAAATCGGATGACGGACATCGGACCTAGTGAGTAAGCTGCCATAACTTTTAATTTTTCAAATTTTGCTTATATCTCGAAAACAGTGTGTCCTAGCGCAATAATAATGAAAAATTTGACCCCCTTGCACCTTGTAGGACAAAGTGGTGTGACCTTTCAGGTCATAGTCAAGTGACCTTGTAGTTGTTGTGGCGGCGGCCATCTTTGTCCTATTTTCATCAAACAGCTGAATCCGTAAAAATACGGTCTGGTGTAGTCGTAGACTATTGTATAGAGAAATCGGATGATGGACATCGGACCTAGTGTGTAAGCTACCCATACCTTTTAATTTTTCAAAATTTGCTTATATCTCGAAAACGGTGTGTCCTAGCGCAATAATAATGAAAAATTTGACCCCCTTGCATGCAGCAGAATGAGGTGGTGTGACCGATAAGGTGATAATCAAGTGACCTTAGTGTGACCTTTGAGGTCATAGTCAAGAGACCTTGTAGTTGTTGCGGCGGCGGCTATCTTTGACCTATTTTTATCAAACAGCTGAATCCGTAAAAATACTGTACGGTGTAGTCGTAAAACTATTGTGTAGAGAAATCGGATGACGGACATCGGACCTAGTGTGTAAGCTACCTTAAATTTTTTTTAATTTATAAGCAGAATTTCAGTCACAGTGACTCTGTCCCCCAAAAAATTAGATTTTGATCCCACCAGTGATGCTCATAACCACAAGACTACGTAATCCACCAGTGATGCAGTCAAGGTATGTCCATTCCCCAACTGTGATTAAAAATACAAATTCTAATCTTCATACTGTTCGTATATTGATAAATATCATAAAAAAATGCTTGTTCCAGTGATGGAAATGAAGAGTGGATGGGTGAGAGATGGAATAATTGGAGAAAGCAGAAGGATATCTTTGTAAATAAAACAATTGTACCTATACATGCTTGAACTACAGTATTTATTACTGCAACTGAGGGATTAATTTACAATTATATAAAATCATCTATGATTTATCGATAAGCTATTTACTTCCTGTACCATATTTGAAGTGTTTTCATCCGTTTTACTTTTTTCTGTAATTGAAGAATTCCATAGAGCAATGCTTCAGCTGTTGGTGGACATCCAGGTACATATATATCAACTGGAACTATACGGTCACAACCTCTGCAAAACAAATAGAACTGGCATAAATAAGTGAGTAATAAAATATATAAATAAAACTCGGGAACCACATTCCATCTGTGATGAATTCTATTTTTTCTATAAAAAAAAGAATACCTAGAGGTCCAAGGTTATATATAATCCAACAGGCGATCTGTTTGCGGATGTGTGGACGAAGATTTTATTGGTATGTCTGAAGTACTGTGAGAGGAAGGTATGAAAGAGTTATTCACCTTCTTTTGTTTTGTAGATTTTAATACTACTGTACACCCCATAGTAATTAATTAAATAAATAAATCTGTGCTGTGCCCTTAGCAACAGCATACTAGAATCTAGTCGTATGTTTTATATGATTACATTTTAATTAAGCAATGTCTGTACTGAGATGTTAAAGAAGAAAAAATGAGGTATACATAAAAGCACCAGAAGCTAAACTACTCTAGTAACTAAAATTGGTAATCAATTAAACATTCTATTGGGCTTTCATGTGTCTTTTGCAATTATGTTACATTAGATAGTATCTACCCAATTCGCCTAATCACTCACCTTATTTTAAATGTTTAACCAAAGTTATTTTGACTTCTTACCTTACAACGGAGTAAGAATAATGGTAGTAACCACCACCATTCGCGCAGCTGCCCATAGAAATAACCCATCGTGGGTCAGGCATTTGATCGTAGACTTTTCTCAGAGCAGGTGCCATTTTGTTGGTCAGTGTGCCAGCTACAATCATCACATCAGACTGCCGGGGGGAAGCGCGGAACACAACACCATACCTAAAATAAGATAAAATAGTAATATTATTGATAGGGTTTGTATCCCAATATTCACATCATTCTCCTAGGCTTTTATGGTTACATTTCTGATCTAAGACTGTCATATTTCAACCTCTGCAACCCAATTTCATTTATAGTAATATACAGGGTGTTTGGTAGAACGTTGAACATACGAAAATGGTGGTTAGTTGGGGTCATCTGCTACCCACTGGGCCCAAATTATTTAACCTTGGCCGCAATGTTTTTTTTTTATTTTTTTTTTATTTCATAGAAAGTTATCAGTTTTTTATCAATTTAAATTCGAATATCTTTACTTGTGATGGGTAAAACAGGCAGGATGTTGTTTTGTATTAATGTCTAATTATATTCGAATTTTAAATAAAAAAAACTGGTAATTTTCTGTGAAATTAAAAAAAGTAAAAATGAAAACGCTGCGGCCAAGGTCAAATAATTTGGGCCAAGTGGGTAGCAGATGACCCCAACTAACCACCATTTTCGTATGTTCAACGTTCTACCAAACACCCTGTATATATATAATATATATGGTTTGTATAACAGATGAGCCTGGCTTTACATACTCATACTCCCCAAGTGTGTCCTTAGTCTGACCACTGCTAGCTTAACTTTGCAGATTGATTGAACAGGATAATAACTTTGCGACATGTCTCTGGTAGTAATAAATCATTATTTTGAAAGAGAAACCAAGTAGTAATTAAAACCACTGGTCTTATTTTGTCATAATAATTATGTGGCAGTCTATGGGCAGTTCAACTACTTGTAAATCAGACTTAATTTAAAAAACAATACTTTTTGATGTAAACCAGTAAACCTAATATTTTTCGTTTTTAGCATGAAAGATTTTTTCTACAGTACCTACCTGTCCATGTCATAGCGAGGTGCAGCAATGTGCATCATCTCCACAGCACAACAGGCCAAACCAAAGGTCATAGGCCATATTGATCCCTTTCTTCCCCAATTCAATAAGTCATCAAGTCGGGCCACTGCCATCTCGGCCATATTACTAGCATCTTGAAACGGTGAATATGGCCGTGTTTCATTGGGCTTTGGAGCCGGTAAATGGGTTTGTCTTATCTGATCTACTATGGGCGCAAAACCTCCTTTCTTCACTACAGATAAAAGTGTTGAAGGAGCAGTGACTCCCAAAACTTTAATCGCCTGCATTTTGTCTGCAATAACGTAAAAACAAAAACCATCAATATGTATAACAAATGCAACAGTGTACCTTAAAACTGTTACTGTTTACCGTTAATGTACACTTACAGTATTAATGCATTAATCTGCAGGTATTTTAATAGAATATGTACGCAGTTACACCTAAAAACTAAAGATTGAAAAAATCTACAAAAGAAGCTGTCAGTTTTACGTAATTTAAGGTGCATTCACAAAATAAAAAATGATTTATTTTGTTACGCGATTAACGTTTACCAATGACTAAAACTTTTCTTAATTATTAATAATAATAACACCCAAGTCTACGTCCATAGGCAAGTACTTTAAAATTAAGTGTAGCAGTTAGCCGGTAGAATATTATTACATTAAACTTTCAAATCATTTTTTACTTTCTTGACGAAGAATTGAAGATGCTTCGTAAACAGATCTTATCATGACAAAATTTAAAAACTTAAAATGTCAATACCCTTTTTTTTTTTTGAAAATTTTTGGCGTGGCTCATCGGCCTTTGTGCCATATCCTCTTCTCTCTGTCTACGGCTAGGGTAGCCATATGTCCCGGTTTGAAGCGTGTCCCATAGTAATAATAGGTATTTGGGTTGTAATTTACTTGTCGCTGGACACTATTTAAACTTATTTCATAGATGTATAAGATGGTCCTTTGTGTAGGTGTACCCCTACCCTCCATACACCTGTATGTAAAAGTTAAAATCGGTAGTCTGTGGTTAACACTATGCTCATCGAAATTAATCACAACAAGAGGAATATTCCATAAACTGTCGGTGCAGTGAATCCTCCATAAACCTCTAAGGATGATATTCAGAAACGAGACTCAACATGAACTTATGCTTCCGTATGTCAAATTTGTATGACAATTTGACATACGGAAGCCTAATTTTTGCTTAAAGTAAGGCAGCATAAGTTCATGCTTAGCCTCGTCTCTGAATATTAGCCTAGGAGGCTTTATGGATCGACAACGCGCGAGTGATACCCCTGATGTTGCAAGCGTCCATAGGCTACGGTAACCGCGTACCATCAGATGGGCCGTATGCTTGTTTGCCACCTTAGTGATATTATATATAGGTAAATAAAAGCTTGTAAAAAAGACCGTCGTAGACAGTGAAAAATGGACAGTGCAATCAACTTTGTTAAAAAAAAACACGGTGCAATAAATTATCTGTGGCTGTGTGGTTGATTGCCGATTGGAGTGTCAATAAGCTGCTAAGCTGTCAAACTGTAACTGATGAAATGAAAGTGTCATTAGTGTCCGCCCTCCGCCCGCTTACCGCTGTCAGTCACTAGGGATGCCGGAAATTCAAAAAATATCGATATTTTAAAAAAAATATCTATATCGATATTTATATTTTCAAAAAATATAGATATATGGATATATCGGCCAACTTAAAACTAAATTTTAAAACAGCCAATAATTTTTTGGCTCTTTAATAATTTAGTTTTAAGTTGGTCGGTTTATTGTTCTGAAATAAATATCGACTTTTGATACCTTTTCGATACTTGGAATTTTATATCGATACATCGATATATCGAAATATTAAATATCGCTCAAAAATATCGATATATTGTAAAATTATATCGATATTTTTTCAACACCCTAACAGTCACTTGTCACTTAGTGCGAGTTGCAGCTAAACGTAAAATTTTGATTTTTTTTCTCTAATATTGATATCGGGGTAAACAGTATAACTTAATTTATGCTCTCGAATTTCTCCTTAGGAAAATGGCTACTAATTTGAAGAAGGTAAGTTTCAAATAATCAACGGTTGTTGCTGACATATTTTAGGTTTAATATTATCTCATATTTTCTGGCCCCCAAGAGACAGGCGCTGCCTACTGCCTTGTGGTTTGGGGTCCACCGTCTCAATCATTGTAAATGTTTATTAGTTACAAAAAGGAATTCCGTGTAAAACTATTTTTTAAGACAAACTGTATTTGTGACAATGGATCAATCAATTTATTAAGAAAATAAGGGGTTTAAAATAATCAATGTTTGTCGACACATTTATTTATAATATAAGAATCATTTAAAAAAAATATTTTAATTAAAATACTATGTAAATTTTGGAACAGGAGAGGAAATGGTTTAAACCAATGTTTGAATTGGACAACGAGACCCCACCAAAAAGGATTAAAAAGGAAGCACAGAGGGATATTGTACACATACAGCCCATAAACAGTGAAGTATGATTTAGTGATAACTAGAGATGATTGCCAATTTTCAAGTAAAATAATAATAAACAATCTTTTAATTCCTGGCCACCAGCTGACTTTTCCTTCATTAAAATAACTAATAAACAAAAAAATACAAAAAGATAATCTATTGACTGTTACAGGTAATTAATACAAATGTATTTTGTAAGAATCCTGTTATTTTATCAGACCACAAATATTGGATGAAAAATTTTGAACCAATTAATGTAGAAGACTTAGCAGTGCACAATAAGAAGATTTTAGAAGTAGAGGAATGGATAAAGACTGTGTGCAACAATAATACTAGTGATATTCTCCTACTGACTGGCCCAGTTGGATGTGGGAAGACTGTCACATTACGTGTGCTAGCTGCCAAATATAATGTTAGATTATCAGAATGGATCACTCCTGTGGATATAGACTTACCATCAGAAAATGGTAACTAGAACTAATTTGCACGATAGGCTTATGATATGATATAGAATGATCTTCTGAATTTGGTTTCGAGAGGTTACTAAGAGAGAATGGACGGCAGTGTGGAGTGTTAGCTAATGTTTTTAATAATTATAGATCAATATTAGTTTTGAAAATCATTCAAAGTAGGTCTACTGCTGTGCCGTCCTCAAGCTAAAATGCCATTATCTGACATCTGGCCGATTTTGAATTTTTAATGCCAACACAGTACTTCTAAGTCTCAAATATGACCTAGTTAAAAACTGCCCACTTTTTTGTGCATAACTCAAAAAGTAGTTTTGGTACATAACGGCATTTAAGCTTGAGGATGGCAGTGCTGGAGAACAACCTGATCCTGATCTAGTTGTATAACAATGTAACTAACACAGACTGAATGAAAAATTATGTATAGCTTAGTCCGTAACCATAACTATATTGTTTGAGGTCTGTGGCAAGTTCCTTAGATGGGGAGGTCAGTGGATACGAAATGGGCCACTATGAAAAGTTAAAAATAGATTGCTTAAGCAGTGGCTTAGATTGGTGATTTTGTATTTGATCCAAAAGCATTAAATGGACAGGAATTTCTGTAATGTAGGTCACAATTTTTTGATATCCCTAAGGAGTTGAGAAAAGAAAATGGGTAGTATTGTGCAGGTACTGCAGGTAAATTAATAGTCAGTAGATTATATTATTTTTTTATTTACAAATTATGAATTGTTTATTTTAGGGGAATATGAATATAAACAAAGACAGTCAGCAAAATTTTTAGACTTTATACTGACTGCTGCAAATTTCACATCTCTGCTAGATAATAATTGTAGAAAATTGGTACTTATAGAAGATTTTCCTAACACTTTCATAAGAACACCTTCAGAATTTACAGAAGTATTACAGTGAGTTCAATGTTTTACATAATATATATCCATGTTTTAAAATGTAATTTTAAAGAACTATAACAAGCTATTAATTTACACTTGGATATTGAATCTTTTTTTTTTTGACCAATACACCATACATTTTCCAGGCAGTATAAGCAAAGGGCAAAATCACCAATAGTATTCATTTGTTCAGAATCACATACAGAAAGCAAGAATTCAGCTATTAATGTCTTCACATCAAGTTTGCGAGACCAATTCAACATACATCATATTACGTAAGTGTATAACTGTTAACAATTGAAAATACACCAGCCACTAATTTATGTACCTGCCAACATTTCAATCGCGGCCTACTCATAAAATTTCATGAAACTATCTGGAATTAGTGGTAATTTGTTACTACACACACCTTTTCCTGAATATGTGCCAAAAAAAAAACGAAGACATTATGACCAAAAATAGTTGGCAAATGATTATAATTTGGTGTATTTGTTGCAAAAATAAAAAACGTCAAACACAAATATACAGTTAAATTGCATGCTTTGCAGGTTTAATAGTGTGGCACCAACAAATTTAAAATCTGCACTAAAACGAGTTGCTGCTTTAATAAGTAAGAATCACACAGCAGTGTATAATTGTCCAACAAGTGATGTAATAGAATGTGTGGTCAATTCTTCAGCTGGAGATATCAGATCAGCCGTTTTAAATTTACATTTTGCATGCTTGAAGGGTAAGGACACAAATGTTTATAAAAAATATTTATTTAAATTAATAGGTAGGTACTTTTAAAAACATTTAATATTTTGCAATGAAGACAGCCAGGCAGGCATGTCATGAAATGGAACTTGAAGCCATAGATAAGAATAAGTACTAAAGTACTTGAAGCCATGGAGACTTGGTTTGTGAGCACATACGTAGATCTAAATATATGCCGCGAATGTATGTACTTCGTGTTCATTATTGGCATCGGACGGCGACCGAAATTTAGAAAAATGTCTTTTTGTGCCGTGATTAGGGATACTATTAGAGTAGTTTCCACAAAATATACAAAATGTCTTTCAGTAAGTCGGATTTACCATCATCTACCGATCCATTGTTCAAAACCTTTTTGTCTAATAAAATTTCTAAACAGGCACTTTTTACCGTAAAGTAAAATTTGGACTCACCAAACATTATTAAGTCTTAGTGAACGCCTGCACATTTAACGTAGTAAAAAACTGTTGCCTTTCCAAATGATTAGGCACAACTTTTTTTATCAAATCTATAAGTATCCTTTTACCTGATGTTTGTACGAAGCTCAAACTTAAATTCGTGAAAGTAGCAATTATTAGGTATGAATAATTACTTACCTAATAATTGCTACTTTGACACACACGTGTGTTACACAGGTCTTTGAACCTAACTCACGAGTCAGGGGCTTCATAGATATTTAATTATTGAAGTGGATAAAGATTATTATTGTTATATTTACAGCAAGAACAATTGGTTAGGGGCCAGAGAGTGCTCTAGAGCTTAGAACTAGCTAGGTAACCTTTTGTTACTTGAACAGATAAAACAAAGATTACTTTGTTTCTGTTGGGTAATATTTTTTATTATTTTAGGAGGATCTAAACAGAATATGGACACCAGTATAGTCCAAGGAAAAGAACTAAAAACAAAAAATACAAAGAAGAAAAAGCAAGCCACCAGTAAATTTATGTCATTAGGCAAAGATCAAACTGTGAGCATCTTGCATGGAGTTGGCAGAGTACTAAATCCTAAAGGTGTTTAATTTAGTTCTTTTTTAAACGAACTATTATTTTTTATTGATAAATTTTGAAATCTTTAATTGGTTTTTATCATTAGTTACAGAAACACAAACTGGAAATGGAAAATTAACACACACGCCTGAAGATATAATAGAGCAGTTTATCAGTCAACCTATTTCATTTGTCAACTTTTTGGCAGAAAATTACTTACCTCACTTCTCAAATATCGATCATGTCGACAAAGCCTCCTCGGCTTTAAGTGACGCAGATTTCATGCTGGCAGAGTGGAGGGTACGTGCCTAGCTAATTTTCATATCTTTTAGTATATGACCATAGTCCGGGCGGTTATTCTTAAAGTCAATATAGAGTAGGCAGAGTAATGCTTTTGTCTTTACGGCACTTTTATTTAGATATAAAGAATTGAGAGATTATAAAGGTTTGAAGATTTTTCTATGGAGCGTGGGATTCGCAACCGGACGCCATTTTGAAAAAAAAAACGTAGTTTACCGATTATAAATATCATAAATCGATAGCAGGCAACAATACCAACAATAAATCTGTGGGTCAAACTCAAAATCTTGTAGTGTCAGTTTCCAAGATATAAGCAAACCGTACAGAATGTACTTACTAAAATTAGTAACGGATCACGCCAAAATGTTTTTTTTTGTTAAAAGGAAAAAGGAACTATGTATGTCAATTCATTGATTCGTAATCTTGACTTACCAGGCAACTTTGGTAGCGTTTATCGGAAATGTGACACTTTACGGGATTTTTTTATGTGACTTAATAATGTTTATGGGTTTCACGAGTGGTCGACAATTAAACAAAAATGGCGGACGCTACCGAATACCAAACTTTTCCAACCCCCTTTTTAACCTTGATTTTATATGGTTTCAGGAAAAAATGTGCCAAGAATATGGTTTGTATACTGCAGTAGCTAGTTTAATGCTTGCAAATAAAGCACCTATTTCAGCATGGAATCCAGTGAGGGGACCAAAAAACATGAAAATACAATATCCGTAAGTAATGACTTTAGCCTAATATAGTTCCTATCATTATGCTAGCTAGCACCACACAGATGTAAGAGTGATGCCAAACAGTTTTACATGTGCGGTCGGATAACAGACCACTGTGTCCATTTAATTGAGTTGCTAGCTAAAGTTTTTAGACGCATTTAGACTAAGTTAATTAAAAAGGGCTTATTGTGACATCTTATAATTTGTTTCAGGGCTGTAAGCGATCTGCCCTTATTAGAAGAAAATAATTTATACAAAGGAAAGATTTTAGTCACAGATTTTCAAACATATTGTAAAATTATAGCAAAACCTAATAAAATTACTGGTTCCAAGATGGATACTATCCAATAAATCAAATACATCAATATTCTTACATTATTATTATTAGTAACAGGCTTAGTTAACATTTTAAAATGTAGACCAACACAATTTTCTACTTGGCATTGGAAACAGGATCTTTGGATCTGGGAATAAAATATTTGTCTGATTACTGATACAATTTATTACCAAAAGTCATCATCCCTAGGATATTACAAATACATTTTTTATTACACTTCACACTGCGTAAGTCATTTTTATTTTCATACAGTTAGTTCATCTGCATTGCTCACTCACTCAGTTGTTTCCATTTTGCAAGCTTATAACAAGAAACATCCCATTAAAATTATTATTAAAGTAATGTAGACATAAGACACATACTTACCTTCTCATTTGTTCGCTATTATTTATGAAGTCTACATACAATACAAACATACTGGCATCGATCTTAAAGAAGGGAAGTGGTTTTATACTTACCTCTGGTGCCATTTCTGAAGGATGTTGTTTACCAACATTTGGATAAAACCAAGTATAAGAGAGAGGCCAAAACTTGTGTTGGTGTATTGCATGCATAGCGATGAGGTTGTGCGTGTGTGTTTGTGTAACTGTGTGGAGGAGTTATCGGGAGGAGGAGGAGGAGGACCTGGAGCGTCGACGGCGCGGCGCGGCGCGGGGCGAGCGCGAGCGGGAGCGGCGCCGGCGCGGCGGAGACCGCCGTCTGGGCAGCGGGCTGCGGCGCCGATACCTGCACCATCAAGAGATGTAAAAAATCTAAACTCTAATAGGTAAAATACCTGTCGTCATAATGTATGGTGTAAACACTTTCGACTGAAGGTTAGTTTTTGCTGAAGATGAAGGTTTAAAGAGTAACAGTATCTTGTTGCTCTCAAGTAATATTTAAATTGCTGCAATTACCAATTTCATTTTAAGAGGAATTAATAGACTTTAAATTAAACGCATATCTTAACAGCATTTATGTATATTTACCGAGGAGGTGAGTGTCGTCGAGGCGGGGCGTGTCTTGGCGGTGGCGCGCGCGGCGAAGGTCGACGAGGACGAGATGGTATCAGCACTGGTGCTGCTGTTATTTCTTGACCATCAATTTGACCTGTGATAATATTATAATTAAATATATCCCTTAATACTGGTGACATGTTCCTTACTAATTGTTACTGCTAGAAGAAAGGCTACAAGTTTTACTAAGTTAATTAAAATTTATTAGGAGATGTTAAAATAGCCATGTTTTGTACATTACCTCCATCCATATGCTTCATAGCATTTTCTGCCTCATCAGCATTACTGAACTCGACATATGCATATCCTCGTCCATTATGTGGATGTAATCTATCCATGGGAAACTCCACTGCCTTGACAGACCCATATGTTGAGAAAATCTCAAGAATATGATCTCTAGTAACATTCAAAGTCAAACGGCCAATATGAATTCGTGTGGGTCGTGGTGGCGGAGAGCGCTCACGCTTTTTGCGGCCTGGTGATCTAAAACATGTTCAGAAGTATGGAAAATAAAATAAAGTATTGGCAGTATATCTTGCATAGAATAGCATTAGAATATAATATTCATAGTGCAAACTGCTTCATAATTAAAAATGCGAATGTAATGGTATCCACCATTTTAACAATTTTATGAAGCATCTTTGTTCATTCAATGTTCTACTCAAACATTTTGCATTTCAACAAGACCATTTTTCAGGTTAGAATTTTAAGATTTTATTTCCTAAAATATATCGAATAAATCAGAATTTTTGACATAATATATTTTGTTTTATTTAAATTTAAAAATGGCAGGAGGTAATAGAAAAACCATCATTTTTCAGTAAATGGTACTATTCACCTAATATTAATAGTTTCAAAATAAAAAAATAACTGGTAATCTTAGCAAAAAATATATTTAACAGCTTTTAGTTGCAGAATATCTCATGAATCTAGCATCCCCTGGGGGAGAGGTGGTGCATGTTGGGGTACAAACCATAAACCTTGCCTTCCCTTGCATATATTCAGGGCTATAGGAAATTACATTCCCCATGACAATAGAATGGTGAGCCAACGAATGATGGCAATGGCAAAAGCCATTAACCAGGAAAACAAGACTGATGGTGCTTCCTAAAAATGATTTGTGACTACATTAATTAAGGTTGGTGCCACAAAACTATTGCAGTTTATTCTTACCTATCATGTTTTTCCTTGCTTTTCCCCTTATCATTAGATGAGGGTGCAGCTAATTTCTTCTTATCACCAATGGGCGATCTGTCTCTTACTTTGTCTCTATCAGGTTCACGACGATCCTTGACAGGGCTCTTATTTGGCGATGTTCTACAAAAGTCAAACAAAATAGTCCAATAAGAAAATATTCTACTTTATTGTAAAATATTCACAACCTTGAACTTGAAGGCGGAAACCCACTGCGGCACGGTATGCGCGGGCACGCGGCGCATTTTAGCTGCGTGGGTTCATTTGTTTGACAATGTGGGTGTAAGTTTTTACTGTAGCGCACGCTATACACGAATTCGTGTACAGTCAAAAGCATAGACATATATAAACACTAAGAAAAAACGCTTGATATTTGAAATTACACCAATATTGTAGTAATCGTTCGGAAATACTGTGTTCGTAATACCACAAAAGTTCTATTAGTACTTTAGGAGAAAATCACTTCAATTTTGCAATACATGTTTTTGTTCGTGACTGTACCGTGCTACTTGAGCGCCATATCTAAGCAATGCATGCAAGCATATGCCAATGACGTCAATTTATGAGTAGCATGTCCATGGGTTACAGTGGACACCATTCCATACATTTTTTGCAAGGCGAAGCTTGACGCACATGCGTAGCCTCTTCGTGCGCCGCGGTGGGTTTCCGCCTTGAGCCTGACAAACTGGCAGTTAATATAAAATTATATTTAACATTGACTGTAATCTACCAGTGTTACAATAATAATAACTTCTGGTATCTGTGATATAAGCCCTGAGCTTAGTGCAGAAACAACAGCAAAACCATACATGTATTCCTTATCCATACTAATATTATAAATGCGAAAGTAACTCTGTCTGTCTCGCTTTCACGCCAAAACGACTGAACCAATTTAAATGAAATTTGGCACACAGATAGTCTATAATGCGAAAAAAGTTCTGTAAGGGGTTGAAATAAGAAATACCCAGACAACACGGGTGAAGCCGCTGGCGGAAAGCTAGATTGAAATACACTTTATTTGTAGGCAAACATGCAAAGCTTACAGTATTTATTTGGACAACAGCACCCAATAACAATGCTTATTTGGTTTATAATTAGTTGCTTGAAGGATTTAGTCCACATTTCAGACTTGGTCAGGAATCAGTATCTCATATCATCCTCCTGTCTTTATCCCAATGCACTTGGGGCCGGCACAGTATGTCTTGTTTTTTATCTTTCGTACATCTCTATTACCAGTCATTCTGTCATTCAACTCCTTTGTGGTCATATTCTTTCTTACAGTCCATCAATCTTTTATCTTAAGGAGTATGCGCAGTATAACCTCCCAGACTGAAGTTGGCCATTTAGCTGCACAGTATACAATTTTTAACCTAAACAATCCATTGCACATTCAACCACACCAGCCACAAATGGCTAACTTCAGGCATATTAAAACAAGCATTATTTACTGAAAACCTGTTAGTGCTTATATAATATTATAGTGATATGAATATGATAATAACCAAGATCTAGTTTGGTTTTGTCTTTTATGTATCAATTTATTTAGCTTATAAAACAGAACATATAATTCGTAACGTTAACAGAGTTGTTGCTTGGATACTATAATTCATTGACAATTTATCAGTTGACACATGTAAGGAGTTTATACTTCACATAGCGAACCTAAGAAGTTCGCATCATTCACCCCATGTGTTTTTAGGACGAGACATCATAGTCTTGTAAGTAGAACGGGAGCCTACGCTCTCGAGTAGAGCGGCGTAGTTGCGAGCCTTCAGTCGACGGGCCAGGTGACGGTTGTTCCTCTATCGGCCGTACATTCTCGATGTTATCCGTCGACAAATCAGAATCACGTGCTTCCTCTACTGGCCCTCAAATTATTGAATGATACGTTTGAGAAACAAAAAAATATCACACTTGCACGTCACCAACTAACTTCTAGAAAGCAGCAAGCCGGCGAATCTGTGAGAGAGTACTGTCGAGCTCTTACATCCATGGCTTATGATTGCCACTTCAAAGCAGTGACAGCTGAAGAATATCAAAGCGAAACAATTCGCGATACCTTCATTGCGGGTTTATCGACGCAGAACATTCGAGAACGACTTCTTGTGAAATCAGAAATGTCGCTGCAAGAGACTGTCAATTTAGCTATATCACTCGAAACTGCAGAAAAAACGTCTCAAGCACTACAACCCCACACCGTACCATCATTTAACGCTGTGACCGTCACTTCAACTCCAAATCTAGCCACAACCTCACGCGCCGATATTCCGCCAAGACGCAGATGTTTTTTTTGTGGGGGGAGCGTGCATCAGAGAGTGAAATGCCCCGCAAATAATGCAGAATGCCAACTATGCCAAAAGAAAGGCCATTTTGCGAACGTTTGTCGTAGCGGTGGACAAAAACAACAAAACATCAACGCTGTCACCATCGGTGAAGAGGCAAAAGAATCTCCTACAAATTCACTTTCATCCATCCCGGATAATTCATTAGCATCCATCTGCGCCGCTGCACCTACTAGCTTACGTCAGGCAACAATTTCCATTACTATAAACAATTGCAAAGCTGATGCGTTAGTAGATACTGGTAGTTCTATCAGTTTCATAGATAATAGCCTAGTGGAGGTTATGAAACTGAAAAGAAGACACTGCTATCAAGCTGTAACTCTTGCTTCTCTCAATAATATATCTTATGTCAAAGGTCTATGTTATGCAACTATCCAAATTGATGACCATGTTTACAAACAACAGCCATTACTTATCGTCAACAACTTATGTGCCGACGTCATTATTGGACATGATATCCTGAAAACACACTCTTCTCTTGAATTGCAGTTTGGTGGTAATAAGAAATCGCTAAAAATCTGCAACGTTCTTGAAGCCTCTGTACCTCCTGCACAACTATTTTCTAATCTATCACCGTCTATCAAGCCTATCGCTATCCGATCCAGACGTCACTCAGAAGAAGATCAAACATTCATCTCAAATGAAATTTCTAACCTTCTCAAAGATAAAGTAATTGAACCTAGCATTTCCCCATGGAGAGCCCAAGTTTTAGTCGCTGGAGGTGGTCATCATCGTAAACGTCTAGTGATAGACTATTCTCAAACCATAAATAAATTCACGGAATTAGATGCATACCCTCTTCCAAGCATTGACTATATCGTAAATGCGGTATCTAAGTATAACGTCTTTAGTCAGATTGACCTAAAAAGTGCTTACCATCAGGTACCTATCCTTCCTAATGAAAAAATGTATACAGCCTTTGAAGCTTGTGGTAACCTCTATCAGTTCACACGCATACCGTTTGGTGTTACTAACGGTGTCGCCGCGTTTCAAAGAACGTTGCACTATATCATCCGAACAGAAAAATTAAAGGGTACGCACGCCTACTTGGATGATGTCACTGTCTGTGGGAAGGACAAGCAAGAACACGATATTAATCTGCATAGGTTCATGGAAGCTGCTAAGAAGTACAACCTTACTTTAAATAACAGTAAGTGCGTGTTTGAAACGGACTTGATCAATCTACTTGGTTACTCAATCCACAATAATACGGTCAAACCTGACAAAACACGCCTAGAGCCGCTCCTAAACCTTCCTATTCCATCAGATACAGCTTCCCTAAAGAGAACTCTTGGTTTATTCGCCCATTACTCGAAGTGGATTTATAATTTCTCTGGAAAAATCAAACCCTTGGTTGACTCTCCTTTGCCTTTATCTAAGGAAGCGATTGAAAGCTTCACAAAACTTAAATCGGATATTGCACACTCAAGTCTTGCTTCCATCGATATAAAAGAAACGTTTACTGTTGAAACTGATGCATCCGAATTCGCCATAGCCGCTACACTTTCTCAGAAAGGCCGTCCTGTGGCGTTTTTCACGCGTTCACTTAATGACTCGGAACGACGTCAACCATCAATAGAGAAAGAAGCGAGAGCAATCGTAGAAGCCCTCCGAAAATGGCGTCACTTCCTAATCGGTCGTCACTTTATTCTTATTACCGACCAACAGTCTGTTTCCTTTATGTTCAATCAAACTCACACGAGTAAGATAAAGAACGAAAAGATAGAAAGGTGGCGTCTAGAACTTTCCTGTTATAAATACGACATAAGCTACCGCCCTGGCAAACAAAATCTAGCTGCAGACGCACTGTCCCGTGTTTGCGCTTCGGTGAATAACACTAATAAACTTGCCGAACTACACAATTCCTTATGTCACCCTGGCGTGACTCGGATGATTCATTGGGTCCGTTCTAAAAATCTTCCTTTCTCAGTTGAAGAAATTAAAAGAATGACCGTTACCTGTCCTATTTGCGCTGAAATAAAGCCCAGATACGTAAAGAATGAAGGGCGACTTATCAAGGCAACGGCTCCATTCGAACGATTAAATTTGGATTTTAAAGGACCATTGCCATCCAATTCAGGCAACAAATATATTTTAACTGTAATAGATGAATTCAGCCGATTTCCATTTGCATTCCCTTGTAAGGATATGACCTCGGGGACTGTAATCCAGTGTCTCAAAGAACTTTTCTCTCTATTCGGTACTCCAGCCTACGTCCATTCTGATAGGGGGACATCGTTTCTATCAGATGAACTGAAAATGTTCCTAACGAGTCTCGGTGTTTCCTGTAGTAGAACTTCTCCTTATAATCCCCAAGGGAACGGCTTAGTAGAGCGCTTGAATGGCACACTATGGAAAACAATACAACTTCATCTCCGCTCTAAGGGTCTAGATAGTAGCAACTGGGAATTTGCCTTACCAGTGGCACTACATTCTATTAGATCCCTGCTATCTACTGGGATCATGAACGAATGTTTAATCACCCTCGTCGCTCATGCAACGGTTCATCAATGCCAACGTGGTTGATGTCACCAGGGCCGGTGTATATGAAGAATAACGTCCGAAATTCCAAATACGATCCAGCCGTTGAGGAAGTGGAATTATTACAAAGCAACCCGGACTACTCGTTTGTGAGGTTACCTGATGGACGTGAAACTACTGTCTCTAATAGATCATTAGCGCCGATTCCAGATAATGAGGACACATTCTTAGACGCTGAAGATGTAGAGGAAGCACGTGATTCTGATTTGTCGACGGATAACATCGAGAATGTACGGCCGATAGAGGAACAACCGTCACCTGGCCCGTCGACTGAAGGCTCGCAACTACGCCGCTCTACTCGAGAGCGTAGGCTCCCGTTCTACTTACAAGACTATGATGTCTCGTCCTAAAAACACATGGGGTGAATGATGCGAACTTCTTAGGTTCGCTATGTGAAGTATAAACTCCTTACATGTGTCAACTGATAAATTGTCAATGAATTATAGTATCCAAGCAACAACTCTGTTAACGTTACATCAAGGTACTTACTTCTTTTTAGGTCTGGAGCGGTCATTGTTGCTGCTACTGCTGCTTGATGAGCTGGAGGACGAGGAAGAGCGTGAGGAACTGCCGGAGCTGCTCGACGATGACCGTGACGAAGAGCGAGATGAACTGCTCTCTGAAGAACTGTAAAATATAAGTAACAGTAATTCAACAAGAGGATATTGAAATTTTAATGTAATACGTTAAAATACTCATCACGTTCACTGTCATAATAACCTATCTCAATGATCACAAGAATAAAAATTTGCTGATTATCAAAGCAGAGTATTGAAGGTATACCTGCCACTACTTTCACTGCTGCTAGATCCTGAATCACCTTTTTTCTTCTTGTTTTCCCGTGGTTTTTTCTTGTCTTTATCAGACGCCGCCGATGGCGACTTCGTTCGCGCCCTGAAACCATAGTGCATTTACATAAATATCTCGATATTTTTTAGAATTATTTGGTAACTACTGATGAAAATACATACATTTCAAAACTTTATCGTCACCAGATTTATATTTTTACTGGAAATAAAAATAAAAATTTATTTTTAAGCGTCGCCGTGAGGAGAGAAACGAAATAAATTAGTTGTCAAGAATGACTGAATGAAATAATGAATGAATCAAATGAATGAATGAAGAAGCCACCCAAGCCAGGAACACGGCCAGGAAATGGCTAAATTGAGTAAGATCGGTCCTACACGTCCGGAATTTTCATAATCTGAATTCAAATTATTAATTAGAAAACGCAGGATACCATACAAAGTAATGAACGATCTGAGTTTTCATAATCTGAAAAAACTGAATATGTGTGGTAAACAATTACTTTGTATGGAATT
Source organism: Acronicta psi (assembly GCA_946251955.1). NCBI lineage: Eukaryota > Metazoa > Arthropoda > Insecta > Lepidoptera > Noctuidae > Acronicta > Acronicta psi. Next base: position 7,091,411 of record OX276482.1, on the reverse strand, counting down.
CTGGGCTCTCTTAAATTAAAGCTGGCCTCACACATCTGGAATTTTCATAATCTGAATTCAGATTGTTAATTAAGAATGCCCAGAATTCCTTACAAAGTAATTATTGATCTGAGATTTTCATAATCTAAAAAAATCCGGATGTGTGTGGCCGGCCTTAGGGCGACTGCCTAAGCCATAGCCTAAGCAATGTCTATAAACCGTTTATACATGGTATAAACCTTGAAGGTATAGTATACCTTTATGGTATAAACAGTGTTGCCAACGGTTTTACAAGCTTTCCACCAGATTCATCTTCTAAAACCACCAGAAAACCACTAACAAAAATCGGATGTACTTTAAAAATCGCTAAAATTTCCACTAAGAAAACTTTTACTATAAAAAAGGGGAAGTAATTAGGTTTCTTTACTATTAATTTAATAATACAATATTAATAAATATCAACATATTTCAAAATAGCTAGCGAAATTCAAATTTTCTTGCGTTTTTTGCAATTGGCAGGTTTCGCACCGTTCGTGTTTCGCACAACAGAAAAATCCGCACGAAATTTAACTGAAAGATAATTTTTATGGTTAAAATTATGTAAATACGTTTTTTTATTCGCATGTTATATTTTGATCCAGATACAACCTGGCACACTGACCGGTAAATTGCAAAAAACGCAATAAATTTGTATTTCGCGGGAAAACTAAAACTATTTGAATATAAGAATATTTGAACCAAGAATCCCGAAACTTTTGCGTATATTGTGGTTTGTGCATAATTATTACGCTTGCACAAATTCGACACACTTCGCAGTCCGAGACCGAGTTCACTCAGTTTTGTAATTTAAATCTATATCTATACTAATATTATGAAGAGGAAAGATTTGCTTGTTTGTTTGTATTGTATAGGCTCCGAAACTACTCCACCGATTTAAAAAAATCTTTCAGTGTTAGATAGCCCATTTATCGCGGAAGGCTATAGGCTATAAACTATCATACTACGACTAAAACAAAAGCGGAGTAGCAATGAAAAGTTTTGCAAAAACGGGGAAAAGGTATCCCACACGGACGAAGATGCTGGCGGAAAGCTTGTCATATATAAGCTACTAGCTTCCTGCCAGCGGCTTCGCCCGCGTGGTCTTATAATTTTTTCCCCCGTTTTTGCAACACTTTTCATTACTACTCCGCTCCTATTAGTCGTAGCGTGATGATATATAGCCTATAGCCTTCCTCGATAAATGGGCTATCCAACATGGAAAGAATTTTTCAAATCGGTCCAGTACTTTTTGAGTTTATTCGTTACATACAAAAATACAAATCTTTCCTCTTTATAATATTAGTATAGACTAGTATAGAAGTATAGATAGCTACTGCTTTAAAATATTCTACGGGGCATCCCTGCGTATATTGCATTGATTGATCAGTGTTGGCTAACAGTTAAAGTAAATAGTACTCCTGAAAATTAAATTAAGTAGAAATAATATATTTCGTAACGTGTTAGTGGCTTAGTTCTTGAGTGATATCATATTCAGTAATTGAAACTGAATTCTACTAAACCACTAGAAAAATCCGCCAGCCACTAAAAGCAATATTTCGCCACTAAACGGGGGGTCAAAACCACCAGTTTTAGTGGAAAATCCACTAAGTTGGCAACACTGGGTATAAACGTTGAACCAAGCAATAAATAATGCTATATAGCTGAATATTAGTATTTCGCATGATAAAATATTCGGGAACTTCTTAGATTGATTGATTCTTTTCAATTATACGTTACAAACTTACAATCCTTTCCAATTTTTACGACCGGGTTGAAGTTAGCTCGCGCCAACTTCAAGCCGGACAATAAGTTTGGCAAGAACATGTTGGCACAAGCTAACTATATATAACCCGAAAGCTCAAGTCGTAGGTTGTCGTTTTAAATTATTCTTATCCAATATTTTTCTTTCTTCAGTTTTTTACGGCCGGTTTAAGTTAGCTTGTGCCAACTTCAACCCGGACAATACGTTTGGCGCGAACTGTATCTATTATTATTTTAATAAGTATTTGACTTTTATCATTCGATTCTCTTTATTAAACCAGCAGTTTTTTTCAAATACCATTGTTTTTATCCAGCCCCTTTTATATCAAGTCGCGCTTCGGACTTGGGACACCACATGGTCCCGAGTGGTCCAAAGCGCAACTGATACGCTAGTCCAGAGTAAGATTTTCGGTTCGAGCAGTGTTGTTGAATTTTTCTGTGAATTCCTAGTAGCAGCTCGGAGTCTGAATTTGTGCCCGGTTGATGGCAATAGGCTTACTGGGACCTAAACATACCGGCAAACTGTGGGTGTACATTAGTACACCTCTGTCTAACCCTTCGGGGAATGCATGTTATGTATGTACTAACTACAAGTACCTATAAAACAAATATTTCTGTGGTATGTACCCAGGATGAAATTTACGAATTGGTAGGTTTTACTACCACTAGTATTATGTTATGTTTGAACTCTAACAAAACACGACGATCGATCGAACTATCGTTACCGAACTATTTTAAACACAGTACTATTCTATATTCAAATAAATGCTTTAGTTAAGTTGTGCATTTTTTGTATAATAGATCAAAATTGCCCCTTTTAATCGATTTGATTATGTGGATGTAGGTGCTGAGAAAAGGGGCGGCTGATACCTACTTTTACTGGTTCTGGCGCCCCGGGCCCTAAGCCATGTAAATGTTCTATGGCCCGGGGCCAAGGGTGGTCACTGATATATACTCAGGTTATACTACGGAAGAATTAAAAAATCAACTACATATTATAAAACAAAGTCCTCCGTCGCGTCTGTCTGTCCCTATGTATGCTTAGATCTTTAAAACTACGCAACGGATTTTGATGCGGTTTTTTTTAATAGATAGAGTGATTCTTAAGGAAGGTTTATATTTATAATAACATACCACGCGGGCGAAGCCGCTGGCGGGAAGCTAGTAATTAAAATAAATAAAAGAAACTGCAGCTACTATCTTACTATAGTTACTATAGGTACTTCTAGAATCTGTAGAGTGTAGACAAATACGTACCTACTTTAATAGCAAATAAACAGTCGATTGATTGCGAACTTCGGTAATCACTCTGTGAAGGCTAGTAGCCGTTAAGTGACCGAAATGATTAGCTATAGGCCTCCTGGAGGGCGACAACGCCCGCACATTAGCGCAATGGGAAGCCCGTGTTGCATTTACGAGAGTTCGCCCACCCTCGCCATTGCGACCTCTTCACTCCTTCCTTATAGTAATAATCTGAATCAGATATGAAGTATGTCGAGTTCTTGTTGATAAGAAGGCTATACAAAGATAAGTCTTTGTGTACGACTAAAGGGTGATTCTTTGAAACCGAGGGTATTTGACTCATTCTTCTGGCTCAATTTTTTTTTTACCTTTAGGTCTAAATTGACACATTAGTTTGTCGCAGTTAAAGTATGTAATAACATATATCAAACGCACTGATTTGCATCAAGTAGATTAGGATTTAGAGTGTGCTGATTAATGAATGCCCCAGATTAATGATGACAAAGCAGATGAATGAGATTTTTCCTTTTTTTATAAATTTTATTATGAAATAATTAACAAATTCGGAAATAATTACTTCCACAAATATTGAGGTAACAAAAAGATAGAGTATTCGTGTTTATGTAGTACAAAATTTCCAAAACCCTCATATATACGAAAAATTCGATACTTAATTTATATGCACTTATTAACTACAAATTAACCATTTTCAGATTTTTCCCTTAAATTATGCTATAGTTCCTTGCTTCTTGCCAAATTTCATGATTGTAGGTCAACGGGAAGTACCCTATTAGTCTTGATTTATTTGGGTCTCACAATATGCGGCCAAAATGATCATTTATTGTAGGTATTTTTTTATTGCGTTGATTTAGAAGCTTGATTTTTTTTAAATACCAAGGTACCATAGTCCTACGTATATGGTATTAATTTCAACTTGATATCTCCACGCACTCCTCAGAAAAAGGGTGCTGACAGACAGACAGTTGCGTAGTTTAGAAAGACTAAGCAAAATCCTAGATGGTCCAAAATTGGTAATGTAAAGGTGAAAAGCTATCAGCTCAGTATCCGACAAAATGCTGGGACTTTGTGGTGGGGTGTTTTGTGCTAGCAGGGCCGCTGTTCTTTTTTCTTGCTTCTTTCGTAGGTTATATGACTTGGAATTATGCCATAATTCCATCTCTTTCTTGGTAATCTTCGTTGTCTAGAATTCATTTCACTTATTGGTAGTTGTTTCTTTTTCTTCGTATGTAGTTTTGTCCATTTTTTCTTTTTTTTCTTTCCATAATTCTTAATTATTTTTTATTCTTTCATATCTTCTTTTCCCCGCGAGTCTTTTTTTTCTAGGTCTTTCTTCTCTTGTTTGCTTCTTTGATTTTGCCATTTCTAAAATATAGATCTGAAAAAAGATAATGCGCTTCGCCTGAATTTGAATTAAACCTAATTCATATGCCCCATTCAAATTCGTCTGTCCTTAAAAGCCAGATGAAACCAGACTAATGGGGGCCAGACATATTAGGAATTTAGAGATAATCAAATCCGGCTCCTTTATTTATAAAGGATAAAAGGTGTAAATTAATATTAATAAACAACCTCATTAAGGCCATTGGTATGGTTGTTAAACTCAACAAAATACACATAATCCGTAAATGATGAAAGATTAATTATACTGCCTACCTTACAAACGCCAGAGCACAACATATGATTATACTTTTTCGCCAAAATACACGGCGCACGAGCACTCCATACAACAGATCGGCACCGACGAGCGCGACCAATGACAAGTAGATGTTATGCTTGCGAATATCTTGTAGTTACATTGAAATAATGCTTGAACTATTTGAGCCAGTTGAATGATTCGTTTTAGTCAGGGACACATTTTAAAATAATGTAAGTATGAATATATACAATTATATTGTATTTAAATGTTTAAATATCATCAAACGTATACTTAAAAATCAGTTTAGCTTACTAATTTTAGTCTATTGCGAAAATTGATCGCAGAAAATTAAAAAAATCAACAAAAAGCGTCATTGGGACACGCCAAATGAATTAGTTTTTACTGTTTTCTGCAAACTTAATTATTGCCTCGTTTAATCAATTACAATCAGCTACAGAGGCGTCGATAGACATTTACCTTTACCATACAACCTGCAATTGTCATTAAAATTGGAGATTATTTTAATGTGTTCTTCAGTAAAAATCACGAAAGAACTGTGTTTCAAAGAATCACCCTAAAACGGCGTGGGGTTGAAATAAATAGGCTCTGCTTAATTTAATAGTAGGATTCTTCTAGTCCTAATTTTGTGTGATTTCTACAGACGAGTCTACCTGCTTTATAAGATTTTTAAATGGCCAGCCCAGTGTATATAGCATAATAATTATGTTCCTAGGGATCGGTCTGAATCGGAAGTCAGCATCGGTTTACAAATTTTTAAATGCGCTTCAGTGACACTATGAAGAAATTAATTTAAAAGAGTAACCATGGAGTTTCTTGCCGGTTCTTCTCTATAGGAAACGACTAATTTGGAACCGTGCACCTAGTTTTGACATTTCATAAGTGCCTGCATAAGGTCTATGTGAAAATAAAATTATTTTGATTTTGATTTTGAAATATTTATATTCAGAAATATTTTATTAATTCAATATAATGGTTAACTTTTATTGATTTATTGTCGGCAATGGATATCGCACAACAAACTAGAGCCTTGTCTACGTCACGTTGTTCCGATTTCCTTTGTCACCAGCTCTACTGTAGGTAACACCTGCTGGGCCTACAACAGGCAATATAATATGTGTACAAGTAAACAAAGTTGTTGGGGATTATATTTTTCTCACAATTAACTTACTATTGCGGTTATATTATTTTATCGGTTATATGATGGCGGCTCTTTATGAGCTTAACTTTGAATATCAGTACAGTACAATGAAGTATTCATGAAGTTCATCAAAACCTTCATAATCAAACTGTATCATTCACCTACACACTGATATATATAGATTTACGTTCGTACCTAATCCGTGGATTTGATATCAATTCCGTGTCGGTCTTATTGTTATTACCTCCTGGAATGAATCATAAAACGGATGGAATGATATGAAAAAATATGATAAAATAGCTAAAACGTGATCTTTTCAATTATAAAAACACCAAGTTGAAATTATACCTACCTACTTACTTACTTCAATCTCTTTTACCTACAATAAATTATGCTATGTAACTTAATAATATAACTTTCCCAGTTACCTATTTCAATCTAAACATAATATTACTTTACTGCGCTTCCCACGTTTAAGCTAATTTTATTATGATTAATTCGTTCCCGGTTTAAAGCTCTAAAGCGTATAAAATATCTACTTACACTGTTCTTTGCAATTTATCCATTAATAAAAGAGTATCTATTTAGACTGGGATTGTCATGAATTAAAAGCTTCAACGTTGTTGTTTGGGAGTATTCTCAAATCTAAGCTACAATAGCTGAAGCTATTTAACCCGGTTCGGGAACACCAAACAAAGCAAAATGTACCTACCTACCTAGACCTAGGTACCTATTTATTATACAATAATCTGATAGAAAGAGAACGACAATATGTATGTAATGTTAATGTATGTGTAAAGTATCAACTAGGTCTTTATTATTAGTCTCCAAAATGGAGACCAGGCACTACGTGACCAAGGGCCTGTTTCACCACCTCTGGATAGCAGCTAACCGCCGGATAAATTAAAAAATGGAATCAAATTTGTATGAAATTATCTGCCAAGTAATTTAACGGGAACATACTATGAGGTGGTGAAAGCACTATGATTACAATTATGCATAATTAATGCAAACTAATGCAGGTACAACACTAAACATTCACTTTGTCTGTGTTTGTTATAATTATTGCTCGAAATAATGAACACCCACTTTCAAAGAAACATGGACAGGACAATGACACACACGCAGGACGTGTGAATGTCCACCTCATGCACTGCTACTGTGTCCCACGGGATTTCATTGATAGGAATCCCTTTGTACGGATAAAAAATGGTTTTCTAATGATCAGTCACATTTGTCGAGGAGAGTTACCTCAATATTTGAAAGTAAGTATGTAGGCGTTTACCAAAATTCCTAATGTTTTCGTGGAAAACATTCAGGGGTGACACTGAGGTGCAATTTACTTTACCTATAGCCGTCAAATAAATATAAAATATACTTGGGCAAGTAGTTTTACTAACTTACGGATGAAACTAGAAAAATACTTTTTGGATTGTCACTGTTAATTTATAAAAAAACTAGCTTTCCGCCAGTGGCTTTGCCCACAGGATTTGGGTATTTTTTATACATTATAACCATGTCAGCTATGCTATCCTGTATCTATCCTAATCTACAGAGTACACTATCCCGGGGACAGTGTAGCTTAGGATAGGAGGCTTCCCAACGGTGATAGAATTTTTCAAATCGGTCCAGTAGTTTCGGAGCCTATTCAATTAAAACAAACAAATAATATAATCTTTCCTCTTTATAATATTAGTGAAAAAGTAAGTATAGATAATAAAGTCGGTGTGCCCCGCGGTGCCCCGAGTCGATCTTGTTTTTTCCAAACCTGTAGGAAACTTCCAAAATCCTATATTTAGCAGTTATCAATGTACGTGTATCTACAATAATATAAATAAGAGAAAAAGATTTGTAGTTTTATTTATACACCTACCAATATTTATATTTTACTGCCTCGTTAGCCTAGTGGTTTTAAGTGCGACTACTACGCTCGACGTCCTGGGTTTGATTCCTGGGTCTAGCAAAGTGTTTTTGGGTTTTTCTATAAAAATCTCAACAGCAGCTTAGATTTTGGATATGTGCCCGGTTATGGTAACTGTGACGAACCCGGCGAACTGTGGGTGTACTAGTACATTGTTATATTATTTGTAATCTGACTTTAAAAATTCTTTCATTACAATGCTAGATTATTTAGTTCTATTTAGTTCATAACAACTCAATCTGCTGTGCTGTGTGTAATGAGCTATCCCATCCCGTCCGTCGTTATTTTATTATTATTATAATTGAGTTGTATTTTGCTTTATAAACGTCTAGAAATAAAAACAAGATTATAAATCTAATAAATAATCTGTAAATAGTTGATTGCCAGATTCATTCTATATCAATAAGAGAGATAATGCCACGCTTAAGACTTATAGTGGTTATTGCACTATAACCATAATAGGTAGTCAGAATGAATGGCTGTAGTTTATAGGGTTCCGGGACAAAAATATTTATAATAGTTTCATTGATAATCTTTTTATTAATATATTCTATGTGTCATTTGTCTAACTCGCATTTGTAATAACCGTTTTTATAATGAATTCACAATATGTTGATGTACTAAATGAAGCCTATGGTGATTTAGCTTTAAGTTCTCTTAATATTCTAAAATAACATATTTTCCTAATCCTAGCTTTCCACTGACGTATAGTTTCAGCTAAGTCTACTTGTGTTCATTAAAAACAACCTGTAGCGTTGTGTGTGTTGAACAATATATTTGAAAACAAACAACGTTGTGTAGATGCACACATTGGGCGGCCTTATAAAGGCTTGGGCGGCGCGCTTATCGCCCTATATAATCGCAAGAGCTTTCGCGCTTCACTACTGCCTCCGGTTACCGATCAAATTTATTTATATATTTTTTTAAATAAGTGAAAATATTGCAGTTTTGTATAAAGTTTACATCATACACGCGTGGTTATCGTATTATTGTGAGTATTTTTTATTTAATACTAATTGTATAGCTAATATTTTAATTAAAAGTGTATAATCAGAAAATAAAAGCGTGCTAATTCTGTAAAAAATAAAAAACGGTGTCTAAAACTGTCTAAAATTTTAGATGACTTAATAATAATAATTACTGTAATTATAATAATAAAAAATAAATATTACTACAAGTGGAGTTTGCGTAAAGAATTAAAGCATTTGTAAATTGCCTAATAATAGAATAATTATCAATTTTGGGTATAGTAACGAAAATTCTGAAATCCTATATTTTATTAATTTTAATTATTTATTTAGGTATCATAGAACAAAATTAATATTTTTAAGAGTACCTAATCTATACTAAAAATATATTGTACCCACAAAGTATTAAGTGCACCTGTTTATAATTAGGTAGTAAATAACATATTGAATTGATTACAAGAGATAGGCCAGGAAAGTATCGAAAATAGAAAATGATGTACCTGCTTACAGGTTTTGTGTTATAAAAGTGAATGGAGAATACACACTGGGAATTTTACTATCATAAAATTATAGGAATACTGCAAACATTAGTTACTAGCTGAAAAGGCAACTTTAGCAGTGGAAGGTACCCCGTGCTGGGGCGTGTTGGAATACATTTCCTAGTAGTTTGTAGGTTGGCACCTCGTAAGAGGCCAAAATAATCTGACCTGCTCGGTCACCTCTTGGGGTTTGATTGGCTGGTGACCACCCTTTCATCGGTCGGGGTCTGTCGCAAGGCATCTTTAGTGTGCGTTCCGACTTTTCCAAGTAAGAGCCAGCTCACCCCTCGGGTGCCTTGCAGACGCATCAGCAGTGCTTGCCTTGCAGGTGTCCTTGGGCGGCACTTACCATTAGGTGGCACGTCTGATTGTTGGCCGACATAAAGCATACTAAAGGAATTTCTTGATTAGGCTAAAAGAATCCTGGTTTTTGTCTAATATTTAATGTAGTTTTTTTTTTGTTTAAAATAAATTACATGTCCCATAAAACATTAACGGCTTGTTTCACAGCTTACCGATAAGTTCCCGTTAAATAATTTGGCAGATAACTTCATACAAATTCAATTATATTTTCGAATTTATCCGGCGATTAGCGGGTATCCAAAGTTGGTGAAATAGGCCTTAAGAATTATAATCAATCTCACTTGTTCCTCAAATCTTTTCTATAACGAATAACAGTCGGACTAAAATGTATGCTAGAAAAAAAACATCAGATACAAGAAAAAAGAAGATAAACATTGTGCAAGATTGTCGCGATTATTATCCCCGTTCAAAACGAAATAAGAGAAACAAACTTGTCATCCACTGATCAAACAGGCTTAAACTTAAGACAAAGAGGATCAACTCGCTTTGCTACCCCAACAAATTGTTATTGATACTTTTATTATTTTCTTAAGCTTCCAACAAACAAAAGAAAGGTTGAACTAAAAGTTTTCATAGATCAATAGATCAACATTTTCTTTTGTAGCAAAAGTAGGCAACCTCAAATATCTGTGATAAAAAGCTTTTTAGCTTGATACATAAAACTTTACCTGTGTAAAACATTGCTAGGTAGTTATTAGTCTAACAAGAACAATAAAATCCACCTCATATATCAGTTTCCAAACAAACCTGTTTCAACTGAAGTCTATTGAAAACTAAACTTTATTGGTATTTCAATCTCCGTTTGATATTGATATGAAACCGGGGGGGTTTCATATTTCACACAAATAAGTAGGAATATTACACACATATATTTATACATTAAAACATATATTGTGACTACTCTATGCTATGCTTCTAAAGAAAGTAGAATTATGTTTCTCCATGTTGCTGTTGCATGTTATACAAATGTTATGGCCACATACTTAAATAATAAATAAATATCTTGGGTCATTTTTACACAGCACCATCTAGTCCCAAACCAAGCAAAGCTTGTACTATGGGTACTAGACAATGGATATAATACTTAGGTATATACTTTTTTTTGTAATACATACTTATAATATATAAGAAACACCCAGACAAACACAAACACCTAAGTTCATCACATAAATGTTTGTCTTATGGGAATCAAACCCACGATCTCGCGATCAGCAATCAGCCTCGAACCACTAGACCACAGACGTCGTCTTAAAGGGACTTAAATTGTGTGTAAGTAATTAATAAGCCTAACCTTTCTGACTCTCGAGACGGGACCCGTGCCTAGAAGGAGGATATTATAAAAAGTAACTTATTTGAATTTGAATTAGCAAACATTGTTTGCGCACGAACACTATTTAGTTTCAATTAAAACAAATAGGTAGTCAAAGACAGATAGATTCCTTGACTGATTTCGGTAGCTTAGATGGTCGCGATGCATATTTGAAAATGTTTAGCATTATTATAATAAATTACTGGTAAAACTAAACAAACACTATAGTCATCAGCTAGGCTGTTGGTCTGACAGTTCATTGCTTTTGTCCGCAGGTATGTGTTGTGTGTGATGACCATCCAGCGATGATGTGCACTCCTACGGCGCTATTGCTACTCACTATCACGGGTGCACTCGCGGCTCCTGCCATGTACGACGACTACACGGTAAGATATAGGAATAGGATACTAGGAACATAATACAATAACTTTCAAGCTATGACTGCGTCACCTGCTAGGCTAGAATGGCCACTTTTGATCATAATGTTAGTGGCAATGTATGCAACGTTGTGCACGCAATTCTTATAAATGATTCATCAAACGTGGTGATTTTATTTATCAATTGGTTTAATATATTTTATTATCTCCAACTTATTACTTTTTTACTGCCTCGTTGGTTTAATGGGCCTAAGCGACTGCTACGCTAGAGGTCCTGGGTTCAATCCAGATGTCGAGCAGTGTTGGGTTTTTCTGTAAAATACTCAGTAACAGCTCGGAGTCTGAATTTGTGCCATAGGCTCATGGCAATAGGCTCGCCCCGTATTACATAGGACCAAAATATATCGACGAACTGTGGGTGTACGTACATTGGTTACACTTACGCCTAACCTTTAGGGGAAAATTGCAAAACAGTCAAAACACACATCTTCATACTATTATTATTTTCGCGAAAGTAACATATTTGCCTTCAAACATACATAATATAATCTTTCTCCGGAATCTCTGGTCTCGCCAATTAATTAGGTCACCCGTTTTACCCGGCCTTATAGCATGGGAGTAGCCTGCAAACAAATAAAAGCTAGCTTTTCGATTAACGTTACGTTTTGGTGGCGAGGATTGCTGGTTTGTCTGACTGCTAGTGTATACAGGATTTGCACAAAACAGCCAACTGTAACATACCTAATAGACTACAGGGATTATCACAGAATTATTACAGTGTATAAACTAATTTTTGACGTGAGTGTTACAAATAAATTGATGGTTCCTTTACTATTGAGTAACATTAAGGATGTTAGAAAGATAAATAATAGCAAAGAATTAAAAAGGTCAGCAGAGCAATAGTTTGAGGTATTTGTGTCTGCTTCGTAACATCAAAATAATGGGAAGTGTTCATTAAGATTTACACGAAAAACTTCTTTTTGTCCTCTCTTATAGGAGGAAGTCCCCCAAAAGCGAGCAGCCCTAGTATTGGACCGGCTTCTGGTAGCGCTGCAGAAGGCGCTGCATGAAGACAACGGTCCGCAGCGCGGGTACGATCGGCTGGACCCCAACGGACCACGCACCGCACCGCTCCGACTTGCTGACGATGAGATGAACGATCTGGTTAGATAAATATAACACTTAGTTATATAGTTAATCTGGTTAGTTAGTCTGGTTAATCGCTAATGTCGCTATCTACCGGATAAATTAAAAAATGGAACAAAATTTGTTTGAAATTATCTGCCAATATATTTTTATTTGCAGGTACTTAGTCGTCGTAGTCGTAGTCGTAGTAGTAAGTCGTAATTTCTTAACCGGACGCATTTTCCCATAAATACTTAAATTGGGTATTATAACATCAAATTGAATTTGTCTGACCCGATATATTTTATGTTAAATATGATCATGAGAATAATATTGAGTAAAATGCTTCGAATAGATCGTAAATAAATGTTGAACATTACTAAAAAAGCGTAAGGAAAATAAATAACTTCTTGGTAAAAACATTATGACAGATGTACTGCGTAACGCGTATCTACGCTTATTTCATTACCAAATACGTAGCATGCGTATATATTATGAGTTCGTAGTATCCGCGTAGGCTTGAAACGCTTTCGGAGAATATGCCAATAACTTAAAACAAAAACCCAGTTTTATTACGAAGAGTAGGTTATCTATGTAAATACATAAAATATACCATCACGTCTGTATTTCTAGAAGGGTTAGGCAAGTGTACTACTGTACAAAAACAGTTGGCTGGTATGTTAGGTCCCATATGATATGCACCGAGCTACTTGCCATCAACCGGGCACAAATACAGACTACCAGCCGAGCTGCAGCTGAACTGGGAATTTCAAAGACAACAACCACCCAACAACACTTTGCTTGACCCCGGAATATGCCAAGCGTAGCGATTGCGCTTACGCCCACCAGATCAATAAGCAAACCGCAATAAGCGTAGCAAATTTCGTAGCAAAACCTACGCCGTAGCGAAACCGTAGCCTCGTAGTACATGCTACGGTTTCGTAGAATCTAGAAAGCTCGTTATAAATGTTGTTGAACATTGTATGTAGTCTGCGTGTATATTATATTAAACATTACGTAACTATGTATATAAATATCAAAATGTTGTTATATATTTAGGTAATCTAGGGCGCAGGATGGCGTAGCGGCGTAGTCACTATTGTTGCTGTATTCAGGTTAAGCTATCCTTTTTCGTAAACGTTTCCCTAGATTAGGATTTTACTGAATAGCTTGAATTAGTGTTGTAGCCATTTGGATTATATATTTAGGTATTGTAATGAAAATTAATACCTATACCTAATAATAAATAAACAACTCGACACAACCCTAATATTATCATTCTAATTTTATTGACGATTTCTTATTTAATATTTCATTATGCAACATGTGTGTACTATGTACTTAATAAATCAAATCAAATTAAAAAAAAATTATGAAGAGTCACTATCACGTGTGTTCTAATGTAGGTACTAGAAATCACTGAACGCTGAATCATTTCCTGAGATAACGGTTGATCTCATGGATCTCTTAAAAATATTTATGACGTATGTGCCAGAGGTTTCAGTGGGTAGTATTTCGACAATACTTTTTCCCCAACCAAAGGGCCTCCACACTAAATAAAATCGAATAAACACGTGATATATCTAATATATAAAATTCTCGTGCCGCGGTGTTTGTTACAAAACTCCTCCAACGGCTGGACCGATTTGTATGAAATTTTGTGTGCATATCGGGTAGGTCTGAGAATCGGCCAACACCTATTTTTCATACCCCTAAATGACGTTTGCCGGGTCAGCTAGTAATTATTATAAATATAGTTATTTGTTTCACAGAGTGCACTGCAACGTCGCGGCAGCGGCAACGGGCGCGGCAGAGTGCTCCGTTGTTACTTCAACGCGGTCACATGTTTCTAACTACGCCATTTTCTTACGTGCTAACTACTAACAGTAACGAAATTAATATATAATTACTTGTAAGTTTAAATCATAAATATGTTCTGCATACTACGAGGAATACTGTATAAGTACCTACATATAACTCTTAAATTAATGTTTAGCTGTAAAGAATACCTGTTACTTAATTTTGTTGAAAGTAAAAAGGATTGGTGATCGCAAAAAAGGTATTTGTAGCAGTTATTTGTGCCAAATATCAAACAATTACGCAAGAATGTAATATACTGAGAAATACATAATTCTTTTAAATAAATTGTGGTATCTATGTAAGGATAATTGCAAATGATGGAGTTTATTGTGTGAAACCATTATGATAAAATGTAGAAAAATTTTTGATCAATTTGCTATACAAAACATTGTTCATGTCTTGTAATTGTGATAATTACAGAAAAATATTCGCTGAATCCCCAAATAATCCATAGATTAATTGAAAAAATTGTAGCAATAAATAAATCAGTAACTATTTGAATTAAACTACAATATACTGTAACCGTTTTTGTCCTACGAATTTATTCCCTGTAAATATCAAATAAAATTTTGTTGCAATAACTTGTTGGCTCATTTAGAGAAAATGCTATTGTCTCTGCCGTTCGGGTGCAATTGAACGTGCTTGGACTGACAAGTCATATACCATAAAGATCCTATATATAAGTGAGTATGTATCTATATACAAGGTGGAAGGGACATCGACGCACATCCGAATACCATGAGTTCTGAAATTTTCCGAGATTTGAAAGAAGAAATTTCTGAAATTTTGTAACTTTTTTCATCAATTTTCCAATTTTTTCTGAGTTTTTTTTTGCTTGAACGTGTGAAATATCATTATTTCTATCTACCGAAATTAGATTTATAATTAAAAAATCATTATTTCATTTATTTCGGATCGCGCGCGCGATAACATTCACCGCGGAGCGTTATAGTCGCGTTTTTAGCAATACACTGCGCGTTCAAAAATTTTAAGATCTGTAATAACCGATCATTTTCTACATGAATGACCGACACGACAGGATGAGTCATTTTATTTTGACCTTGAATGAAACCTTGTCACGACTTTTGTGCGTCGATGTCCCTTCCACCTTGTATGTAACTGTACTCTGTATATGTTTGCATCCATACGTAATACCGCCATACACATACCATCATGCCTGTATTCCCCGAAGGGTTAAGCAGCGTTGTACTAATGCATAGCCATCAGCATAAATAAATGTATACCGTTGTTAAAATTCAAACGCAATTTTTTCTTAAAGTATGGATTACAATTGGGTAGTGTAACTAACATAATATTTTCCTACCAATACTATAATTACATTGGTGTTAACTCATCTCAAAGTCGCAATCGTCATTTCACGAGAAAAATGTTTGCGAATTTTTGTTTAGTGTATAAAGGTACATAATTATTCTCGTAAATGTACACCCCAAAGTTCACCGGTATGTTTAAGCCATACGTAATAGGAGACGAGACTATTGCGTTTAACCGGGCATAGATTCTAACTTCAAGTTGCTAATTTACATATTTCTCAAAATTTAAACAACCATGCTCCGTGTTTACGTTCAGTGGTGTATCTTAGGTAACCCAGAACAAGTTACTCAGTTGAGTTTTCTGTAAGGTGCAGTGTCTTCTGTAAATTATGGAGTCAAAGCTCATATTTCTAGTCCAGATCCTTCGCCATCACAGTTAAGTAAAAGAGTCGTATTGGGAGGTTTTATTAGGTACATTTATAAAACTGTATGTAATAAGATCATAGAATACATCAATCTATGGTTAATGACTGCCTACGACCTAAAGCCGCACATGCCCTCGTGTCTTTCATTACACGTGAGTATCCAATATTCAAATTAAAATTTATTTTGACCAAAATAAACATATTATACCGCCGAAATATGTATAGACAGCCCGCCGGTGAAACATACTGTTTTGTTAGGATTACGACTTTATTATTTGCAAAGCATACCATGATTTTTTGTTTTTTAATAAACTTTGTTACGTCCTATTAGAATCTAAAAATATTTAGTTTAGTTCTGTTATTACCTAGACACTTTTCATAATTAATTAAAGTTAGATGATACAAATAGATATGCCTGCCTATGAAGAATTATTTCTGTTATTATGCATACGAACATAATGTAACTAACTGTATAATAAAATAGGATATATATTTAAGTTAAACATTATTAATTGAATGATCGTTAAATTATATAAATAGATCTTTAAAATACTTTTGTTTACTAGATTCCACGCGATAATAAAATAGCAATGACATATTTAGACTACGCAAAGGAATCATGTCTAAGTAATACAAAAATTAATAGCACCTACCTTGATCTTATTAAAACATAAATGCCGGCATTAATTTACTGCAAAGCGGAGGTGACATAATAAATAGACCCCTAAATTATTTGAGGTATAACAGGACAGCTAAGAGGGTGGTTAACATAATGTACTGGAGAACCGACCTGTACGACGACGCGGACGCCGGGAGGTTTTCTATATTCACGATCCTTTTGTACATGGGCAGTTTTAAGTGCGGTCTTTCGGATGTTATATAAAACTGGGGTTTCAAAGAATTGTCTTTGAAACCATTGAGATTATACTCGTAATAATACGAATTACGTAATAATACGAATTAGTATAAAGTAATTAAATTTATTAAATCTAAGTACAAAAACTATTCTATGATAAAATGTTACATCATTTTCACGTTATGTAACTTAGAAAGTGCTGTATTTTTATTATATATTTTATATAAAACCTGTGTCGTGACTTTTTTAAGCATAGCCACGAGTCTTGATTGTCTTTTCTAAATGTTCTCTGAAACACATGAAAGGAAGTGTGCTTTTGCCAGTAACTGTTTACAAATCCAAAGTCTGAGGCACTACTCGACCGTGGAATCGAACACAGGAACTATATCTAAAGAGAGTCGAAGTCGTAGTCGAATCTACGAAAACTATATTTCATTGACACAGGTTCTGGTATAAGATGCAGTAAGAAGCAGTAAACTATTGAAAAATGCTTTATTGACTCTCAATTACGTTTAGTACCAAGTAAGTATAATTTACATTTTACGCATAGCAATCAGCTATTAATTTAAAATCTAAAAGTGCGTCAATTCACGAAATATATCATGGTTTGGGACGCTAATTCAACTGTCTCGACTATTCTAACAGCTACAATTATATTTATCAGTTTGATATTAGGTAGGTAGAGGTACTCATGTAAAATTGTTTAAACCAGTGAGAGAATTTCCGAGAGAGCCGTCTTTGATTAATTATTCTCGAATGCCGAGCATGAGATGACATCTGTCGTCGAAACGTAGCACTCGAGAGCCGATTGCGAGAGGGAACAGAACTATATCTAAGGTAGAACCTATCGTAACTCTGTACAACAACCCGGCCACCTGAAATAATATTATGAAGCTAGATGGTGCTACTAGTTACGTTTTCATAATTAGTTATAATATCTGCGGGACTTATATCAAGAAGTAAGTATAATATAGACTCTGTTATGAGGGTTCTTAAAGAATTTCATCGTTAAAGAAAACATGCCTATTGGAACATGTATTTATGTGTGTTGAAGAAATTCAAGAATAATTTAGATTTTCACATAAAGGTACTGTAATTTTTCAAGAAGGGGTTGCGATAGTATTATATTGTAGTGTAAAATACAACACAGGCCAATATCAATACGAAGTTCTAAAGAATTGACATGCAATGTTATCGTACGATAGATTTTTTATCGCGTAGGTGTCTGATTGCATAAAGGCGGTCATCCTTGAAGAGTACCAGTCTATAGACTCATCGACGGCAAGCGTTCCACAATCTGACAGCCGCTCTTTTCTTTATGGGACAAACAAAAGTGGTTGCGGTGGAAAAGCTCCATCCGATCCACTGATATACAAATGCATGGGGCTATTAAATGACTGGACAATATACGTGGTATTCTTTTGTGTTTTAATTACCCCCGAATTAGTTTTTTTTTTACAGAATAATAAAAGAGATTTACTGATGTAAATCCACAATTCGCCTATAAAATAGGGGTCGATACGGCAATTGGCCTTAACCATAACACTGCTTGCTTGACCAGGCAATCAAATCAAGGACCTCGGAGTCGCGCTAGCGACCACTAGACTCATGAGGCGATACAGTCCGAGATATTTTTAACAAGAAGCTCCAGTTAGCACTACAATTTAAAAAAACATAAATTAGCTAACCAAATACATAAAATTTTATAGAGGAAAGCTATTATTCGTTGATTAAAGTTTGTTTATGTTGAAATTATAGAGATGACTGCTACGTTTTGTATGAAATTAACTAGTTCTAGTTAAGAAATTTGAACATAATTTGCATGAAAATATGATAGCCGAGATGAGGCGAAATAACGAAACAACTTTAGTGAGCTTTCAATTCGGGGTACTAATTACAAGCTACCGTCCTGCGGATGCACTGCAGACAGTGGTGTTATTTTAATGTATTAAAGACGATGATGAATCATCATCTTGTATGTCTTGTATATCTTGCGTCATTTACTGTAGGTACTCTGAGTAAATTCACAAAGATAGCTCTGTTTAAAATTAGTTAAGTAGTTAGTAATAAAGATACCTCAATATCGCATTGGATATATTCTGTAAAGATAGTTTTGAAATAAAATAAATAAAAAATAAATAAATCTTAAAATGGTGGCAATGTACTGGCACCTCTATCAAATTTACCACATTAAATTTATCAAAAGCAATGAAATATAACATGTGTAAATAATATCTTACGTAACATTTCTATAACAGTACAAAGTTGAGCGGAACTGGAAGCCATTAGAAACATGTAAGTGAAAATTAATCGATGTTCCCAGACAGAATCGCAGGCGAATAATACCTATAATGAAAATGTAATTTCTCTAACTTGAAATTACGAGTTGATTGGAAATACTTTAATATATCTCGCCTAGTTAGACATCAATAAAGCTGGAGAACTTTCTTTAGTCACGATTATGCCTTTTACGTGTTTTTGCTTGTGTTAATTTAGGGTAATAGTCGGTAGTTTACTGTACCAGCATATGAAAAGGGTCCCGGCGCGTGATCTAATAGCATTAGGGACCCTGCCGACACATTTAACGAAATATTATTTTTGTTATTACTTGAACAGTCTTATTTTATTGTAGGATTTGTTTCAATTTTCTTGGGATTGATTGGATGTTTTTTCACTGTTTGCAGTGATTCTAAATGGCAATTTGGGTCAGACGAAAAGTGGTGTGAAGAAGTGATCAAACCTTGCTGGAAATATATAGGCATTAATTATTGCATTCAACAATTTCACGCATTTTCAAACAACAATGCTTAGCAATGATTAACCCTTAAAATCTGAATAAATGATATTTCCAGACAGGTTTAGGGACCAATATCCTTACATTACCGCTTATGATAAAGTCTCCAATGACAAAAAAATATTAAAGGAATATAGCGAGTGATAGAGGTAGGACAAACAAACCTACAGCTAGACTGCCGATATTAGGTGGAAAGTAAACAGGAATAATTGCTGTCCCCAAAGCTACAAAGAAAACAAGATGTAATTATAGTGTATTGTAAGAAATAATAATAACATAAATGGAGGAAACATCTACCAAACCAGAAAAATATGATGTCTGTGAGTTAAGTAAATTAATATTATTTCGGTTTCATCTTATTGTGGCGCTAGATACTGTTGTCTGTTACTCAGTTGTTACCATCTAGCACAAATACCATCGTTGTCTCTTCTACTTAGAAACTATTAATAAAAAACTGTATAGCTAGCCTTATTGTAGGTAACAACCAAAGAAAATTAATAAAATCACGATGCAATATAATACCATACTAAATATAATAAAAGTAATAAATAATAAATATAAGTATATAAATAAAAACTAAACATAATATAATAAATAAATACAATTTAATGATTATTAATAAATACAATTATAATAGAACAAATAAATTCACTTATAAATGTTATAAATAAATACAAAATTTAAGTTATAAATGAGATAATAAGAATATATAGACCATAAATGTAATATTTTAATGTATACTTTTTTAATGGGCAATCAATTTTCAAATGATACTAAACCCTCTTCCTTTCTCCTAATTTTGCTGTGCCCGACAGGGTCCATAATGATCTAAGTTATCTATAGTCCACCTTTATAAAACATTATATTGAGTATTGTGTCTGAGAAAAGTAGAAGTTAGTACTGAAACCTTGAGTGGGTATTTAGTACATTTTATTTTTGCTTCAAGTATTTTTAGAGACTAATATTTCCACTATGAGGTTTTAAGAAAAAATATTAAACATAAAGCTTGAGCTATATATATTTAATTTTGCTAAAGAGCAAGTAAACAGCAGTGCTCAAATTTACAAACCTTTAACTTACCAACTCACACCCAGTTGTTACTTAAACTAAAGTCGCAACGCAATTTGTGCTATCAACGTAATTAGTGTTTCAGAAAACTAGTTTAAAGCTGTTAATAAGAACTACAAACTTAATCACCCTATTTACACCCGGTTCCTATATCCCAAAGCAGACTATATTGCTTGTCGCTACTGGTAGTATTTTTTCTTATATTGTTATAAAACTAGCTGTTGAATGCGGTTTGACTCGCATCTCAAAGGATTTTTAGAGGCAGGTTGTGCCTTCTGTCTGGATGCAATCAAAATCTGTTCAGCGGTTTAGGCGTCAGAAGGTAAAGAGCAAACAGAGATACATTCTCATTTACATTATTATTTATATTATGTAGCATCTTTCTCATTTACTTTATTATTTATGGCATGGCATGGAAATATGGATGTTATAGGTATAGATTCTATACCTATAACAACCTAGTTTCGATACTATAGATACTAGGTTTTGAAAAAAAAAATTAATTCTGAGACTAGACTACGCATCATCAGAAATCACGGAATTTATAACTTAATTAAAAATTAATTCTAAGCAATCGGATAACTTTATTACCATAACGTAAGTTAAATGTGTTGTGCATGTGATGTAGGTAATTATGATGCTTTCTGAAGCGCTACAATGTACGATCTCGGAAGATATTGCCATAATCCATCACTACGTTTGACAGGAGGTTGGTAATCACAAGGTATCCTACATTTTTTACTACAAATAAAAGTTGCAGAAATTTAAATAATTAAGATTATAGAACAAATTATGGTCAACAAGTACTTAGATTACCGGGTCTGGAATACGAGTGTTTGTGTAAATTGTGGGAATTTGTATATGTAAACGTACCAAGATGAGGGGAAAAACCTATTGCGTAACGTTTTAAAAAATCTCTTTGTCTGCTGCGTATAATTGCGCACTCAATTTTCAATAGCTAGTTAAAAACTAAAGATCTAGAATAAAATGCAATCATATTGGGAATAAGAAAGTTGGACAAAAGCAGGTAAGTACAGTCAATTTTTTTCTTTAATCAAGTATTTACGAGAAATTAATTTAGTTTTTAGTAAAATATCTTTAATAACTGTTATTTCGTCGAGCAACGAGGTAGGTAACGACAATGGAAAATTAATTGTTATAAGATGCTTAATTATATTTATACTAGCTTTTTACCCACGAATTAATATCACGTTAATGTCGTTTTTAAGGATGTAACCTGTACATCGTAATGTGTAATGTAATCGTAATTTTAGAGATCATAAGCACTACATCATTTATTATGTTAATGCTGGTTACTAACTGTATCTTTGGTTGGGTATACAATCTATATAAATAAAAATGAATTGTAATTCTGTTAGTCTCGCTAAAACTCGAGAACGGCTGAACCGATTTGGCAAATTTTAGTCTTGAAATATTCGTGGAAGTCCAGAGAAGGTTTAAACGGTAAGAAAACTTTTATTGGCGGTATGGAATTCGCTGGGTCAGCTAGTTTTAAATAAATATGTTAATTATCTTTTTGTATTTTTTTTTAAACATTTTCCATGCTAAGATTACAAGTTATTTTTAATGAAGGAAAAAATCGGTTGCCCATAATAATATCAAATATCCGCAACCCTAAAAGATAATACATACCATAGAGTTCTGCATAGAAGCATTCTGCGTGAGTTGGCAAACATTGTATACATTATATAAAGCTTCTTTTCGCCGATGATACTCTCAACTACAGTTAACATTACGATCTAAAGTCTAGCTATCTAAACGTCTCTAAACGTCTAGCCGTATCTAAACGTTGAAATTTTTAAGCTTACCTGTCATATTTATTATGCCTTTAGTTATATTTTATAGGCCAAGGATACTAATATCTATTTGTAGACTGCTGCACGTGTCAGCAAACCAAAGAACTTATATTCCGTGTTATGAATC
This sequence comes from Acronicta psi, assembly GCA_946251955.1. Lineage (NCBI taxonomy): Eukaryota > Metazoa > Arthropoda > Insecta > Lepidoptera > Noctuidae > Acronicta > Acronicta psi. The sequence continues at coordinate 7,068,754 of OX276482.1, read as the reverse complement.
CATACTAATAAATAAAATTGAAGTGTCTGTGCTGTTTATATGATGGCTAATCATATATGAGCAGTTGAGCACTTTTAGAATTTTCGTCTGTCTCTAAAAGTTTATCTCGAAATGTTCTGAAACAGCTCAACGGACTTCAATGAAAACTTTTGAGAATAAACCGGGAATTTTCGTGTATGTTGGCATCTTGCAGGGTTCAGAAGATATAATTAAATAAGTAAATACTTGTGGGAATAGGAAAATAATTGGTGACCGGGGGCAACATCGCGGGACGCGGCTAGTCTGCAATACTTATTGCAGACAAGTGCCTGTCACGTATACATATAGGTACGTGAGAGTCGCCTGGTATCATTTATCCGACTTGGAAAAGACGTCATTTGATCGCATCGCGCGGCTGATTGGGTGATGCGATACTCGGCGATGCACCGCTGCCAGGCAACGTGAGTCGTGGGCCGGTGCACACGCCATTGCAATCAATGAGGATAATATATGATGAAAACTTCAGAATACCTTCGAAAGACTAAAAATAAAAGCAAATGGTATAAAACATGAGTTAAGTACCGTATCGGTGTTCAAGTTTTTTTTAAATCTTAGTTTTTTGTGACAAAACTAAATAATATGGGCAATTGGGCATCAGAAATATTAATCCTTGGTTACCTACTGTAATGTCCAGGTTAGTGTGATTTACCGATATCTCGAAATTAATGACAAAATGAACTAAAAAAAAGCATTGATAAGAAATATTACTTGTAATCATTTACACGATAAAATAGTAAGCAAACTCCTAGATAAATCACAATTACCCGGCCTTCTGGAAATCTTTCAACAAAGTGGCAAACTATATGAATAAATTATATTTCTAGGGAAAAAGAAATACGAGGAGAATATTTCAAATGCCCCTGACTCATGGCCACCGTACTGCAGGATTGCTCGTTAACTTACGTAAAGGCAAACTCCTACCTCCTTACTGATATTTATAACAGGTAAATAATATACTAGTGGAAATTTGAAATACTCGTACTAATATCTTTCTTAGGTCTTAGCTCTAAATATAACGGATTCGGTGTTTGCACGTGTAGGCGGGGCGCGACTGATTGACGTGGCCGATTCGACTAGGGCTTTAAAAACTGATAAATCACTATTATATGTTATGTTGAGGGTCTCGTGGCTTAGTTATAACAACGCTAATCAACCGATCTGCAAGTTTAAGCTACGTTTGCCGAGGTTAGTCTGTGGATGGGTGACCATTCTTAACACATCGAGATCCCTCCGCGCCTCGGAGAGCACGTAAAGCCGTAGGTCCCGGTTGTCATACGAACATCTATTACAATCGTTAGTGGTGGTCCGAAGGCCAAAAATCCTGACAACCAATCTATCCTTCGAATATCGGTATTGCCCAATAAGTGGGTTGCGGAGGTCTGATGGTAGTCGCTTTGTGTAAAATACTGATATTCAGGCGCATTTGGTTAGACTGGAAGCCGATCCTAACATGGTTGGGAAAAAGGCTAGGAGGGTGATGATAATGAATGTGTTTTGTTCTAAAAATAATTAAATAGCTGTCTAAAATGTCCCTCACCTATTGTGTTTATCATACCAGAATGAAAATAATAAAGTACGTTGTCTTAGAAACTGTATGTGATCTAAGCATAAGTACTTAAGGAAAGGACATAGTAAATTAAGTTTTGGATAATCACATTTGCCACACCAATCACAGTGTAAGTACTGTCTAAATCGTTTAGTACACCTCGGGGAATTTGATTTACAAAACTTATATTGGTCAGAGCAATTAAATAGGCCAACATGTTCAAATATTGACCTTCATTTCTTGATTGCCCTCGCGTCCCTAGATGGTCGGGCCGTGATTATTTAAACCTTGTTTATGTAATTATAATTATCTTTATGAGTCCCCAAAGTACACTCCAAATGTAACGGAACATTAAATAAGATAGTTTTTTTAATTTTTAGTTTCAGGCTAAGAAAATTATTTCGATAAGTAAAATATTGAAAGCCTTACTTATTTATTAAATACCTAAAGAAGTTGAACCTAAATTTTATCTAATATAACTGGCTACTTGTATTATTTTCAAACCGTTGTTACGTTAACTGTTGATCCGATTAAAATTTGTTCTATTAAACTTACCCAACCATACCCAACCTTTACAGCAAATACCTAACTATTAAAATTGGCACCCTACTTTACACAACGAGTACTTATCTAATTATTGTCTTTGTTTACACACTACCAAAATGTTAGCTAAATAATAATGAATAAATAAATGATAGGTACCTACTTTATAAGCAAACATTGAATAATAAAAATATGATTAACAAATAAATGTCTAAATAGAAACGTACAGTTGCAGAAAACTATTTGCCTCCAATGGCGGCTTAACATCCGGCACAGATGGGCCGACGGAAACATCGCTTCGTATCAAAAAGGAAATAATAATATTTTCTACTAACAAAAGCACATAATACGAAAAATACGTTTAGATAACCGAACAAGATTAGAATTTGTTCATAATGATAATCTCTGGGATGTTCTAGGTTATTATATAGAATTTTAAATTAGAAATGCTTTAAAAATTTAAACAACCAGTCGCGCTGCGCACATCATACAATTTAAAAAAGAAGTTTTTGTTTTTATGACCCTTGCGTTTTTATTTTTATTGGTCGTAATTCGCGCCCATATCAATAAACCTTGTTGGTGGGCCTGGCTGAAATATGACACTTAGCTTAAACCTCGAGTTTTACATTTCATAAACCATTAATTAGTCTGCACTTTGAAGAGAGCAACCTAACGTAATGCGGGATTAGCAAATTGGACAACACCAATTTTGAGGTCACCTGTACCTAACGTAATATTCTCTGTAGCTACTAATTAATAGTGTTTAGGATTTTGTTGATATCATTTTATTCGTGACTGTAACAGACTTTATGAATATTTCCTTGTATTTAGGCAATCAGGCCATCAGGAGGCTAAAATAGTCCCTTTTGATTAAATAGGCTCTTCCTACAACAATGAGGTTTAACAAGTGTCCAATGTTACTTTATTTTGTTTATTTTGTATATTTTAATGTGTGTTTGTTAGTTACTGTAATTGATTGTAACACGGTTGTAATTAAATAAATAAATAATAATAAATGAGATGTCAACTCGCATTGGATGCCTTGTGCACACGATTCATGTTTGGTGAAAAGTGACCATTTTAGCAGCCCGCACTGTTAAACTAGGTATTTGATACACATATAAAACAAACCGTTGTTCAGGTACCCCGCTGAATAGTTACGGAGCCGTATGAGAATCGTTTTAACAACTCGTAAATAGTAAGTGGATTGTAATGGACTCAATCAAAGCCCCCGGAAAGACATCTCCTACAACATTATACATATTTATGTGATACTGAACGCCACAAAAAAGCTGTTTCGATTTACATGAAGATAAGATATTATTTTCTCAATCTGAAATCTAAAAAAAGCATTTACGTCACATCCTTTCAAATAAACATTGAGTGAACAGTAAAGAGAGTAAAACGTATGTGTACTTTTTGGCTAGTATCTATAGGTTAGGTTAAAGATATTAGGAGAAAAAGAAACTTTGGTTGGAATACTTTTAGCAATTCTGAAACCGTGATAGCCTAGTGATACATTGGACTGCCATATCGTGGACCTCGAGTTCATGTGCGTGTCACTAGCTTACACGATGAAGGAAAAGATCATTAAGGGAACGAGATGCCTGAGAGATTTTCTCGACCAACTAGCGGTCTGCCAACCCGCAAGAGACCAGCGTGATGGGCGAGAGATGGGTCACTTTTCTAATTTCAAAGTAGAAAGTATTATAGAAAGGTTTTAGAGAGAATAGAACACCTTCCTCTTCCTTTGGGTGTCCAAAAAGGAACAATCACAAAAGGATAAAACTTTACAGTATTTTAAAGATCAAAGTGCCCAAAGAGAAAGTTATGCTAGAAAGCGTTGGTCTAACCCAATTAACAGTTAAATAATGGTACCTTGTACCGTACTGTCTTCTCATATTATGCTAGAAGCAACTACACATGTAGCTAATCTAAACTTTGAAGAAACTATTCTAGAAATTCCAGTTTTCAGTTGATAGAATATGGCACGTTGGTTCTATTTTGCATAAATAAGCTACATTTCACTTTAAATGTAATTAATATGAATACCTGGTAGGTGTGTATATTTCACAAGTCAAAGTTTGCAAAAGTATCCCATTTGAAAATGTGTAAATACAAAGTTTAAGTTTCATCATGCGAACTTTTTTATAGAATTACATTTTCCATCAGAGAAAATTTCAAGTTCACAAAAATGGAAGGGCATGATGTACTTTACGTATTGTAATTTTTAATTATTTCTTCTGTTTATTGCTTCATCAAGTTGCAATCTGACATTCGGAACCACAAACGAATATAAACATAATGTATGGAAATGACATTTATGAACGCCCGCTTTGCCGAAAGCATTTTTCGTTTCGATTCGAACTGATTGCGTCTTGTTGAGGCCGGCTTTTGGTGTAATCATTTTTTTTTTCACTTCAATATTACAGCAATGTGTAACACGAAATGGACTGACGTACCAAACGACATACTTAGTTAACAGATGAACGCATTGGCCCAGAAAGTTTTGGAAAATTCCTGGAATTCTGGAATTGGGAAAAACGACCCTACGGGTAACACTACGAGACACGGCTAGTGCACAAATAGGTGCTCAGGACATCGTACCTTATCGATACTAATACTAATAAAGAGGAAAGACTTCATTTAATCCTTACCTTAATATAAATGCGAAAGTAACTCTGTCTGTCTGTCGCGCTTTCATGCCAAAATACTGACCCGATTTAAGTGTAATTTGGAACACAGATAGTCTAGAGCCTGAGAAAGACTTTTCGATGCGAAAAAACGGCTGTAAGGGGTAACTTATAAGAGTTATAAGAAATACCCAACCCACGCGGGCAAAGCCGCTGGCGGAAAGCTAGTAATTAATACTTTGGTCAGTCTTAACCTCCAGTCCATCACTACTCTATACTAGCACTAGTCCTAGGCATTAGGTAATTTTATTTCGGAATATTTGTCTCTATATTGAAAATATGTTGAAGTCAAATTTAAAGTTTTTGCTTATATAACGTAAGACTTCAGATAAATTCACAGCCCAATATCCGTTTTAATGTTTGCTTCGTGGTAAAGTTGGAAGAGTTGAAAATTTTGGAACACGTGAGACCAAAAGGTACGACGTGATAACAGTTCGGGTAGAGTCTTACATAAATATAGTCATCTACTATTATATACCTACTCATATATTCGTTGTTGTACTTATAAATTAAATTTGAGATATTATGGACTTTTAAAGACTTCGACACCGAAATTCCACAATTACGCTATCTAGTTAAAAAAACGTATAAACATCCGAATTGAGAACCTCCTCCGGTTTTTCGTTGGCGGTTAAAAAAACGGCGTGGATATTTGTAGACGATATCCTAATACCTACCTAATATCCTAAAAAAATATGGTTCATTGAATGAATCAATGAACCATATTTTTGTATACATAAATATTTGCAATCACGTTAAGTTGCAACATTTATTTTTATTTTTAATCCCCTATAGATTACGGGGGCGAAAAATCTAAGGATCTAAGGAGCTAGGTCTCTTATCTGGGAAATGTTTTCTCTATTTTCAACCGAGCAGAGCTCGGTCGCCCTGGTACTACCTACTAATACTTAAGCACTGAGTCATCAAAATAATTGCACTCTATAAGTGAGTAATAAAAGCACGTTCAAAAACGTCACTTAATCGTTATATTAGCGAAATCACGCTGTTATTGATGTTTTATCCAATAGTACTTAAACTGCGTATAATGTGCTGCCCCTTGGATGCCCTTTTAAAGCACTCACAGTCCATTATAAATTATTGCCTTGGGTCGTATAACTGTTAACATTAACTTTTTAGTACCTACCTATAAGAGCAAATATGATGCAACCAAAAAATAGGATTCATTAAATTCTGAGATTCTCTAACAAATAGAAGACATTGTTTTAATTTATTTATTTATTTATATTTAGGGCTCGTGACTACGCTGATGTTTGTACTTAGATGGTCGCTTCGTATAAAATACTGATATTACGCTGTATCTGGTTAGATTCGAGGCCAAAGGTGTAATGCTTATAAAAAAGGGTAGAAAGAAGGATTTCTATGCACACCAATTTTTTTAGGCGGTTTTAGGTTTTTAGTTCTCCGTTACCGTTCCGCTGATATCTGATTTAGTAGTAGTATTTAGTATTAGACTTAATTTTTAAATTGCATTTTAATTTTATTTTTGTTCTTTATTAGCTAACTATAAAGATCTGATGAATAAATATCTAAGACTATGTATGACTAATCTAAGTAGTATTTATTTGTCAGATTACAATCCCGACGTAAAAGTTTGACTACAATAGTAGGTAATCCATGGCTGGGTGTGGGCCGGTAATAAACTGGTATTTAATCCGTTGTCTCTGCTTGCAATTATAAATAATATTCCTTTGTATACTACTGCAATTTTTTGAATTTTTAAATAATGTTGTCAGCACTGGAAAATTAAAAAATGGTTTATGTTCCAGTCCACTTTATCATTTATTATGTTCAAAGCACTAGCATCTCGCTGCGCTGCGGTGGTTCATATTATACACGTTATTTTATTCTTTATAATTAAATATGTACGTTGAGGTTTCATTTGTACTCGGATACAAATAAACACAAGCTGCCAAGTGCCCGTGGATGGCGGGATTATTTTTTCAACGTGAAATAGTTAATTTACTTACTTTATTTAAATGTTTTGATATGTGTAATTTTCTTGTTCCGCTGATACAGAAAACATATTGATACAATTATGCTGTATGGTGATTTATAAATGAAGTATGCGCTCCCGTCATAAAAACTAATATTCTGACGACACGATGACGTTAAATTACTTCCGTGTCAAATTGTATTAAAATTTTACATGGGTACGGTAGGTTAGTGTCGCCTTAGATTTACGCAAAAAGGTTTTGGTTTAAAAATAATATACGCAACATAACATTTAGTTTGATACTTATGTTTTTAAATATTGATTTGATGAGAACATATTTTTTACATGTATGTTGGCGTCCATGTGTATGTTATGGATAATGTAGGATCTTTTTTAAATAAATATTTTTTGGGACATTTTTTACACAGCACCATCTAGTCCCAAACTAAGGAGAGCTTGTACTATGGGTATTAGACAGTGGATATAATACTTATATATTTTTTTTGTAAATACATTATTACAATACATAAGAAACACCCAGACAAACACAAACACTTAAGTTCATCACATAAATATTTGTGTCTTGTGGGAATCGAACCCACGACCTTGTGATAAGCAGTGCAGGTACACGAACCTTTAGACTACAGAGGTCGTCAAATTTACAAATGAAGTCTCTATACTAAAACTTGGTCTACTAGTACAAGTAAGTACGTACAGTTCTCGCCAAACTTATTGTCCGGGTTGAAGTTGGCACGAGCTAACTTTAACACGGCCGTAAAAATCAATAAATAGAATCATAAATAAAAACGAAAGCTCAAGTCTTAGGCTGTCGTAAATAATTTTAATTGAATATTTTTCTTTCTCCGATTTTTACGGTCGGGTAAAGTTAGCTCGTGCCAACTTCAACCCGGACAATAAGTTTGGCGAGAACTGTATATTCTTAATATAGTGTTTTTCAATGTTATTTTACTGTGAATATACTTAACTAGGAATAAAAGCTGCTGTCGCAAAGATGAATTATTATTGGAGATAGATATTCTTTCTATCGTAATAGCGGATTCTAAATCCTGACTTTTGAAAAGTATTTCAATATTTACAGTTGTGATATGGAGTCATAATTATCAAACAGATTACTTTATTCAATAAGCTATACCTATATACGATTAGCTAGGTACGTATATGTTATGTTCAATACTTTATGGAACCTAATACATTAAAGAATTATTTATTTAAGAAGAGCTTTTTTGCCTTTTATCCCATTATGTGAAATTCGGTTCTAAATGTTGTAATATGTATGAGATATTAAACGTAAATACCGAATCATAGCCATTTTTCTGTCATATCCTAGTATATAGTCTAATATTAAATGAGAAATATTTATACAGAGTGTTTGGTAGAACGTTGAACAAACGAAAATGGTGGTTAGTTGGGGTCATCTGCTACCCACTGGGCCCAAATTATTTAACCTTGGCCGCAATGTTTTTTTTTTACTTTTTTTTAATTTCACAGAAAATTATCAGTTTTTTATCAATTTAAATTCGAATATCTTTACTTGTGATGGGTAAAACAGGCAGGATGTTGTTTTGTATTAATGTCTAATTATATTCGAATTTTAAATAAAAAAAACTGGTAATTTTCTGTGAAATTAAAAAAAGTAAAAATGAAAACGGTGCGGCCAAGGTCAAATAATTTGGGCCAAGTGGGTAGCAGATGACCCCAACTAACCACCATTTTCGTATGTTCAACGTTCTACCAAACACCCTGTATATGTATACAACGTTAGTTTTTGTTTACCCGAAAGCGGAAAGTAATTTGTTCTTCGGTCTCGATGAATACTAGGCGATACCTAACAGATATGTTAGTGATTCGTTTTATAAATTGGGAATAGGTAATTTATAAATAACTTAGAGTACTTAGAGTATCAGAATTCATCAATATTGGGCAACAGAGTAACCTTAGCACCTTTTGTATAGAAAATATGTTAGTCAAGATTAAAGTATGTGTAATTTGACGATTAAAAGCTCGACCCTCAAACGAGTAAAAACAAGCGTGTTTGTTTTATTAACGTAAAAGGCAACGAACTGTCATTACGAAGTGTGACTTAACATTTTGTTGGGTATCGAATTCTAATACGCAAGCCTAATGTAATAAAACTCTAAGTTCATACATCAACCGATTCATTAAGTTGATTTGTTTTTATTGTTACCTAAAATTTCGAGAAAAGGTTTCCATTTCATTAAGTAATTTCATTAGCTTAAACAAAAAACCGGTCAAGTGAAAGACGCATTTTTATGGGATGAGAGAAAATATAGAAATAGACTTATACTAAAAATAGCACTATGAACCTTTCTCCTTTCCCCCATTTATCTCCTTAAAATAACTATCAGAATAAAAATTAATGTTGTTAGTAGACTTAAAATACAATCTGACTTCCCTAGTTATAGTAATACCTACATTCGTGGTAGTATCTAACTTATAAAATTGCAGATTAAACAGTACATTTGAGCGAGGACAACTAAAATACCAAGTTTCTCATCTGCTTATTTTCAATTGGATAGTAATAGGCACAGCGCCCGCCTGCAATCATTGCTTACGCAGTTCCTTTCATTGCTTAGTCGTCAATATTATTCAATCAGTCAATTCGTCTAATCAGATAACTGAAAGTCTCTGTGGATTGTGATTGAATTCTGATAGGTTTATCTTCTATTGGGTCTGTAATAAAAATAAACTTTTTAGGCAAGTATTTAGTAAAGGTTAAGCTGTCTTCAATATTTTCCGGTAAACATGATAAGATGAATGACTACGACAAAACGAACAGACTATATCGTACTATGACGTTGACAAATTGCTATATAAGGTCTTTGACCTGTAAACAACTACAATTACCTGGAATACACTTATTATATAAATAATACATCCATTTAAAGCACCTAAAGTTACTGGTTGTAATGTAATAATTATTATAGTTGAAAGAACTAACTAAATTTAACCCAATGTTTCAATGCTTAATTTGGATTTGAATTATATATGTGCAAAAAAAAAACCTGATTAAATTACAAAAGCCCACAACGCGTCTCACATCACATTTAATATTAAAGACACCACAGATAATTATCTATTTTTATATATGATTAAAGATTTTTTAATAGGTATTCCAACACAAAATACAATTATTAGATTATCGAAACGTAAAGAATATTAAGTAGAATGGCAAGTAAACGTTAACATTTAAACAGGTCCTACATTCTATTCATGTTACCATATCGATTGGTATTTGTAGAACTGCTAATATGTTTATTCGAATACATTAATTTGATTTAATTGGAGTTAAAGGAAAGGTATTATGTAGTACGTCTAAAGAAAATTCAACCTTTTAGAGAATTCATTCAAGTAAATGTATTTAGGTAGGTATACAACTCAAAGGTAAATAATTCTATAATATGAAATTATAAATGTTAGTGTTTTCGTGTAAAGGAAAAGATTTTGTTGACATAACTTAGATATAATAAGTTCCCAGTCCGCATGTGTAGGGTATAATTAAGCAAGTAATCTATGTATATTGTTTTTATCTACGAGCGACGAAATGAGAAGAAAAATCCGCACACAAGTGTCCAGGATTACGTAGTTCCTAATACTCCTAACATGATCGTTTGGTTGCCTTTTGCGACGCCCACGGGATGAGAGTATTTAGCTTTACTTTTGCAAACATCAATAAAACCTTTTTCCCATAATGGGGCCACCGCCCGACCTACCAGATGTAATTGTCGCGAGGCAAATATCTTTATGATAAACTAACAACACCGTTCAAATCTTCGAGGTTCTAATATTTGTAAAGACTGCCGACGGTGCTTTCTCTCCCAGATGATGAGGAGTCTGGGTCATTTATTGGTATTTTTAAGAAAAAACTAAACTTGGAAGTGGTAGGTTGAAAAATAAATTGATATACGTAAATTGAAATATTGTTAATGTTAAAAACTACTACCTACCGAATTATTTATTCAATGAGATTGGCGAAGTGAAGCGTCATAATAAAAAAAATTAAGTATAAAACTTAGAATTGCGACCTTGTTTCGCGCGAGCGATAAAAGCCTAGAGGAGAGCTTTATGCGATTGAAGCTATTTGTCATTGTTATCTTGATAGTTTACACAAGCATAATCGGTGCCCGCCATTCACACCCGAAATTGTTATTAAAGCCTATCATGTCATATTGAGAGATAATTTTATCACGGCGTTGATGTATTGCCTCGTGGCGTGGTCAATGGCATGTTGACCGTACGGAAATTGTAGAATTACTAAGTGTTTTGTTGATATTGCCCCCAATCTATGGATCGCAAATCCTGGATTATGTACGGATCATCTTTGCCCAGCGGTGGGACAAAATATGACACTGAAACAGAACACTGTTTTGTTTTTTATTATATTGAATATTATTTAGATCAGTAATATATGTATACCTTATATACTATTCATATACACAACATCACGCATGTACTCCTCAAAGAATTAGGCAGAGGTACACTATAAATATGAGCGACTGTGTGGTTAGGTCCCATATAATAGGGCGCGAGCCTATTGCCATTAACTGGGCACAAATCACAACTCCAAACTGCTACTAATTTTTTTATAGATAAACTCTATAGCAATTTGCTAAACCTGGGAATCGATCCCAGAACCTCGAGTGTAGCAGTCGCGGTTTAGGACCACGGATTTTAGAAAATGAAGATGTATAAATAAAAATATTGTTGTTCCAAATGTGACACACCTTATATAAATTAATTATTCTATGAACAAAACTAATTCGTAACACCAAAGCAAATATTTGTACGCATTATCATTGTTTGATTCAAGTCGAACTGAAATTCGTAACTTCGTAGCACCGTAGCAGCGTAGCGCGCTACGGCACCTACGCAAGTGAAACACGCGGCGTAGCTTAGTACCGCTTCGCTATATAAACCGCGTCGACAACACACAACGTTCATTTGCTTTCAAAAACCATCGAGAGAGACCACGGAAGCAGCACTCACAGCCTCCTGCACTTGTAACAGTGATCGTTACTAGTTTTACGTAAACATCAAACAGTCTAACATTATTTACCTCTTCACTGCTATTGTAAAGGTAAGATATTTTGTACTTTTTTTACATTTTCACTAAACAAGCACATCATTAATGTTATTGTTTTTTTCTACATTTCCTTTGGATGTAGTGAACATTTTACTACGGAGAACAACAACAAAGGTACTAAAAATTTTAAATTTTAGTCCTTTATTTTATTGAAAATAAATTAATATTATGTCATTTTTTCTAATTGAAGTGTAAAAATAAAGTGTTTGTTTTGTTGAATATATTAGAGATCCCTAGTCAAAAGTTTGATTATGTTCTGTTACTTACGTCTGAGATTTTAATTAGTGTCGCCACACCATTAAAATCTTAATGACCTACTTGATACAAACAATAGGCAAACTTTATTAATATTAAGTTAGAGCGGCTGTTTAGCAAGTTCACTTAACAGCACTTTCAAACGCCCATAAAATACTTTATAAACTTAGCGGTGGTTATTAAATAACAAATGTTATGAATATTGATGTACAAAGAAGCGTTACTTAGAGATTTGAAGTTTAATCTCCGCTGCTTATATTCTTTAGATATTACGTTTTTGAAATGTTCTTACATTGTCACGATGTAAACATCAAAATTATTCTACAAAACAAGAAAAATTTAAATGGGCAACATAATTTTTATTTTATCTTATTACGGGTGTTATTTATCACCTGATTTGTTATTTTTATTTGTAACATATAATATTTCAAATTTTCGACTCAACAAATTTTTCAAAGGAAATTTGAAAAATTTAATCTATATCTAATTCAACTTTTACAACAAATATAAAAACGCTTTGGCCATATGATTATTCCAGGACTAGAACTTATATAACTTTTTATATATATATTTTTTTTTTTAAATGTCATATAATCTAATAAAAAAAAAACAACGTGCACCTTAAACCTTCCCATAGTACTTATTTTATGAAGATTATTAAAATTACATGACTTCGGTTGAAATAACATTATTATTGTTTACAATAAATTATCGGTAACAAACATCCTAGTTTCAAGGTTTTCATTGAAGTAGAGTTATCATAATAAATGAATGATTAATTGAATATCAACATTCCAGAAAATTAAAGTACGGGTTAAGTAAATTTGGATAGGCAATGAGATTATATTAATAATTAACACACGCTTGCGAGGATGGATAACATCATAAGGCAATTTCTCAATGGCGTGTGAACTCCGGCAAACCGCACCAGGTCAGCTTGTTGGGCTATATCCTAACCGTGATAATGATTTTCATGTAATATTTACATACATATCACACGACAAACAAATAAGATTTAGAAGAAAAGTGAAATACATATTGTTTTAGACATCCAACCCACAGTATAGCTTTGTTGTAAAAATTTAGGAAATTGTGTAAAAATAATATAATTTTAATCAAGATGAGAAATGCAAAATGCAATATAAGTATATTCTTGTTGCACTTGAAAGGCTTTCATTTGGTGCTGTTCGCGGAAATGACAAAACAGTTTTATATCTACAAGTAATCGACTCGGACATTGTTAATGACAGCACTTTACAGCGAGGCACAGCGTTCAGCATGGAAGAAAATAAAAATATAAATGAAGTTTAAAAAGAAATAAAGTAAATGGTCAAAATTATTAAAATAGTAGTAGGTAGATTTATATAATAAGTTGTACAACTCGTGTATCTATAGCGTTGCTGTAACGATACTTTGTAGCTAGTAAAATTTAGATTTTACCGAATCGATGCTAATTTCAATGCGAACTACGTATAACATAGTTGTAATTTCACTCGAGGATGTAAAAAAGAGATAACTGCACTTCATATGAAACACTGGATATAATATAAGATGTTCTGTGTAGGGGAATATAAGAAAAGGAGACATATTGCGTTATATTTCTTCGTAATAGACGCATAATTTTTGGTACGGAGTCATTGTAGCCATAAAATATATTGAGCTGCATTCTGAACGTAACGTCAACACACCACTTAGAAGCAAAAAATACCGATAGGAAAATAAATAGGAAGTTTAAACGATTTTTAGAGAAAAACGGTGGGTTACAGCGTCGGTTGTAAACTATATATGTAGCAATTTGTAACCTCTTGAAATCTAAACATAATGTAGGTACTTAGTTATTACATTATAGTCATATGTCTGCCGTAAAATTAGTATGAGTTACAATAATTATTATAAAATACTATGTCACGATAATATTTATAAACCCATATATCTAAATCAAACGAGTATGATTGAGTTAAATCTGACTGAATCGAGTGAATATTATTAATACTCGTGGCATCATTGGTACACGCATACATTCCCCTAATAGTAGACTTAATCAACAACTTCCCTAAAGACTCAAATCATGTTTCACTCACGTTTTTGTATTTTTTTTTCTCTGAGCCATGTAGTTCACCAGGGATACTTCCTATCTGCCAAATTATCCAAAGTCTAGTGGGAATTCACGATTTCCGATTCTGGATTGCCCACATTACGGATTTCATTCCCTGGACACTTAAATTTCCTGAAACCTGTTACATGGATGCCATTACACAAATCACTCGAATGAATAAATAGCCAAATAAGTGGAAAATAAACAAATTTTTACTAATTTTATCGCTTTATAATGATATAATTTAAATCCTGATTCTAGAAAAAGGCATCTTTTAAAAAGTTCCGTAACAAGTAGTTTTATTTTAATGTCTTGTCGCTCTATTCAGTGTCTAAAGAAGTCTCTTTATCGAATTTATTCTCGCATTTGAAAGTTTCAGCCATGAAAATTGTATATTTTTTTGAAGAATGACTCCATATTCAACAGCTTTAGGTTTCCAGTAGTTTACAGCAAGTGCAAATCCAATTACTGGAGAAAAAGCGAATCGTATTTGATCAGTGTGTTTTATTTATTTTTGCAACGCAACACTTCTTTTTTTTTACCGAAGCTCCTGTAAACCAAGATTTACAACAGTAACTATTTTAAAACATCACAAAGTTTTAATGTTTTAATCCCCAAAGCGTCCGTATTTTAATCCCCAAAGCCAGTAAAATTTTGTAATTCTGATTTAGTAATTCTGAGAATGTTATTGAAAAACCTAATATCACATGCTTGGCTTGGACTGTAAAACCATAGACAAAAAATAATAACAAAATTTCGGTTGCATAATAATCAACTGTCGCACTAATGAGCCCTGCGAGGCACGGAACTCTATTTATAGTCATTAACCGCGTAATTAATTCAAGGGATCACTTACAAGTTGTGCGGAGGACCCGTCCTTGCCATGCACTGCACTCGCCCTACGTACCTTCTGTAATTTCCGGCGGGCTCTGGAAAGGCAAAGGCAGTAATTAATAACTAGTGCAGTATTAACTAGGTTCCATCGCGTTTATCACATATTATTGTAGATCATATTTCTACCGATTTAGTTTTTTTTTTTATTAGGTATACACATTTTTTTTAAATAAGTACATATAATATATTTATGTATTTGTTTATTAACAAAGATGTTATTTATTGGTTTTCTGTGCACTTCATACAACTAGGCTACAAGATATTTATAAAATGTTTAATGAAGTTAATACAATTATTGTCATAAACTGTCAATAACTAGATAACGCTAATTAACGTTTTTCTAGATTTATATCTACACAAGGCTTACAGAGGTAACTTTCAAAGAAAATAAGCCAAGTGTTTTATTGGCCCAGCCATATTTTGTAAGTATAAGTGAAACAAAAGTTAACTCGATCTTCTTTTATCACATTATCAACTTACCTATGCCTGTATAACGCAATATATTATAATAAACGTTCCCTACAAAGCGGGTTACTCGACCTGTAATTGGATAAATTTGTTTTCTCTCCTCGATGTCCAACGTAAGTCCTTGAGTATATTACATTTATGTACGTCGTACAAAGTCAGCAGGAAAGGGCCTTTCTAAATTCGTATTTAATATTGCCTGTCAACCTGAGCAAAACAGACCCTATCAATTTTATGCAAAATTGATATGATTTCTATCAAATGTCTTTTGTATATCTGAATATAAATTGAGAAGTCTCACAATATGAGTCCTATTTGTTTAGAATCATTCAATCAGAGAATCAATTTCTTTACATAGATGGATCGATGATATTTTAATGTTCTGTACCTACCTATATATAAAAAGGAACCCGTGACTGACTGACTGGTCTATCCACACCTAGCTCAAACCACAAACACAAACACCATTGGTATAACGTCACACACCGATGAACTGCCTCATTGTTCTAGAGATCACAAGCGCTGATGTAGATGGTCGATTTGAGTTTTTGTATAGCATTCTCATAACAGCCTGGATTAGATATTTAATGGAGAAAATATAGCTGTAAAATGTAGTT
The DNA here is from genome assembly GCA_946251955.1 of Acronicta psi. Taxonomy (NCBI): domain Eukaryota; kingdom Metazoa; phylum Arthropoda; class Insecta; order Lepidoptera; family Noctuidae; genus Acronicta; species Acronicta psi. The sequence goes on along the minus strand of OX276482.1, from coordinate 7,052,531 downwards.
AGACATACATATTATCTACCTGATCTGTCCCTGTCGGAACAAAGGCGTGACAAAAGTAGATATGTTTAAGGCGAAGACCTGATGAATTATTCAATGAAACGGGTTTGACATATAGGTATCGACCAATTCTATATTTTACGTACTAAAGATCTTTAGGAACCTTTTAAGTTATCGGAGAAAATGGACAGCGTTTTTTAAAAGGTTTATGCGTATACTGAACTAAGAAGGGTCATATACCAAGAAAAATATCGTGTTACTCAGTGTGAGCAAGTTTTACTCGGACAAAGTGAATCATTATGAGGAGGGTTAGCACCACATGTGCACAAACCATAAAACACAAACTGCAAATGTAAGTCTTGACTCAATTTCCTAGTAAACAATTCATCTAACTTGCAAGGTTGGCTTATTATACGGCCTTCACTTGTTTAATAAGTATAATATTTTATTGTCTTTCATCCTTATTAATTTAACGAAGTATGTAACTGTTTTATAATGTATTGTAAGTATACGTATAATAATAAGTATAGTATTCTTTCAAATTATTTTTGTGGAAATAATCTAAAGTCAATCGTTACTCGTATTGTATATTTGTATCGGTTATGCACTTTGTTTATTGTTAACCGACCGAACATCGGAAGAGGTGCCCAATTGGATGGTATTTTTATTGTATGTTTGTTACACGATTACTTCGCCCATTCGATCCATAACATTTTTTTATTAATTTGGATTAATCTTTTTTATTTAACTAATTGTCGTCCAAACAACTAAAAGTAATGTTACAACTTATACCAGAGGTAGACACGGTTCAAAGGATTTCGAATTATGTTCAATATAATTTATTTTTACCCAATGACGGCTAAAAGCCAAAAGGAAGGGTAGGTAATGAGAATGAAGTAGTTATGGTATATAAAAACGAACCATGTAGGTGCGATTTTATGGTGCTCAATAAATCAAAATACTCGATATTGAAGAACGAACCGGAAAGTATGATATAACTCAGTAGTATCATTTGGTAGAGTATACCAATAAGCCAACCAGTAAAGTACCTAATCAAAATCCTGAACATACATTTTATAATTATGTAAATACAACCATGAATGAGAATCCTAATTGCGAGGCATACGAATGTAAACACTTATTACTACAACATATCGTCCAATTTTCTACCAGTCCGGAAAAGCGTGCGCTCCGGAACTTCTATTTTCCTGTAATTTTGATAAACATAGAAGTTGAGAGGGATCCCACTAATGTCTCAGTTACAATTATATTTAAACGAAACAACGATGAATAAATAAAAATAAGCGATCAAAATTACAAAGAAGCACGTAATACTACATGCTATAAACTTAAGTACAATTTCAATAACAAGTTATTCAAATGAGACTTTAAAACGTGCCATTAAAAAACGCTAAAAAGCTTATTGCACCAAGATACTAATATTTAACAGTATGCAAGACGAGGGCGCTTACTTTATGCATCCTATTCGTTCAGCTTGATCGCTTTTGCATATTAATACGATGTCGCTCACTCTATCTACCGTTATGTATACATATACGTACCTACTTATGTTACACGTATAGGAGCTAATAAAACGGAATGATGCCATTCAGCGTGATTCAAATTGGCTTATCAATTGGCTTAAGAATTAGAAAAATGCAAATGTTCTTTAAATACTTACATTTCTATTTAGATACCTCAATGGATAACAGATAACCATTATGAAAGTAAGATTATCATATTAGCGAGCAGGATTTTGTACAAACACTCATTACTCGGGTAATATTCATATGGTATCATCCGGTATAATAATTATATTCCTCGTAGCACAGTCGTTATTCATGGCTCGTTGAACTTTTACTACTTGAAGCACATACGAGGCTTATTTTCACCATCGAGCCATATAAAGATGGGACAGTTCTCCTATTCATATTGTTTAAAGTAGCAGAATAATATTAACAATAATAAGTACTTACAAACATTCTAATCGGTAAAAGGTGGAATATTAATATTTTATTACATTTGTACGTTCTCTACAACCTACAACTACGTTATACATTGTTAATGATAAAAACTTTCCAATTTCGTTTTCAGTGTCTATTATTCCTTATCTTGAACCCGCATGATTTCTGTAAACGCATATCGTCACGCTTCCTTTCACCGATCCTTACTGTAGAAACTAACTTAAATGAGTAAATTCTTTCGAAATAAACTTTTCTTGGAGGTCCTTCAAAGAGATTTAACAACATAATGAACATACTCTTTTTTTTGTAAATATCCTACATACCCTTTTCCTGTTTTATTTAAGTTGTAGCACAGTTGAATTAAATATCAGTAAAACTTTTACGTAACCAGTTTAGGGTGAATAAAAACTTATACGGGTTTATAGACTGTGGCGTAATCGAAAAATACTTATTTTTGAGTAAGTAATCCGTAGGTTGCGCACCTCAATATGAAAAAAGCGGATCTCCTTTCTAAAGGTGTGTCAAATTCAAATAAACACCGCACACTAAAATTACGCTACTAAAATCTAGTGCTAAGAGTATGCAAATACTGTTACCGTTTACAGTTTGAAAAATTTGAAGAGGCAAACGGAACGGTAAAACTGGCATTTCATCATCTGAAATTATATAATCATATACTTAGCGTTACAAAAACTTATCATTAGGCAGGAAACAAACCTGCGATTAGCCGAAGCTACTGTTTAGAATGTATAAAATAACATACGCAAATAATGTAAGCAATTATACGATTTTTATTTAAAATTTAAATCAATGAAATTCTATAGCTAGTTAATAGATTACTAAAAAAAATTGTGACATGGACATCTAAAATCAACATAAACCATTGTGTAAGCAATATTTTAGTCGGAATTTTCGAGTTGAGTCTTTTGTAAGAGTCGTCATGCGTAGTTGCAAGCAGATCTATTGTTTTTTTACAGAGCTTGGGTATGGAAATTTTAACAATGGCTACATTTTAGCACTGATTCGTCTTCGGTACACTGCCCCTTTTCATGTACGATACAATGTTTGCTCTATTTCTTTAGGAAAATGCGACGATGTATCGATAAATAGTGTCTCACATATCCAATTATTTGTCAAGGCGATTCCAAATCCGTGGGGTGACCGTAATTTGCGCGCTTTGTGATACGAACCCCCACAGGGATGTTATGAAGACGTATGAGAAAGGTTATACCTTTTACCTTTATAATAGCTACAATTTTTTTCAGTGTATCGCTATAAAAAGATCAATTTAGCTGATCGTAGGCGGGATTTTTGATTTTTCTTAAAAACATCCATGAAAATGAAAAATGGTTCTATTAGACGATATTTGAACATTACACCTTAACCTTTTGATGCCTACCACAGAATTCATTCATAAACAGCCCTGTCATATCGTTTATAAAGCTTTTGGTAGATACGTTGTGGCTTTATTCATAATTCGGAATGTATTAAGTTGTCGGTAATAGAAAATTATGTTTAAACAAATGTGGAAATGTTTGCGTACATTATTTACTGTAAAGGTACATGTTTAACGAGCATAATTATTATTTGTTTTAATAAGTTTTAATTGCTAGAACATGTGTTGTTGAATAACATTTCCAAAATATTTTTGAGAGGCACGGGTTGTCTAACTGTGTGGATTGTACAAAAAACAAAGATTATTATTTTACTTTTTTCATACCACAACTCTCTAGATTTACAAAATGTACGCAGTTTCAAACCGAATCCATGAGACCATCCCAAATCCTTTCTTAGCGAACGTCTACACCTGTTTAGCAAACATAACCTGTTCGCGCCTTACTCCTCCTACGGATCAGGCCGGGAATCGAGAATCCACCATCAAGGTTTGTCATTTTGCTAGCCGGAAGCTAAGATCGCCTATCTAACCACTGCTCCCTGACAGGTTTTACCACTACTAAGATAAGCCTGAATGTCCTAATTGTCTATTTCACTTCAGGCAATTAGGGATTTTTGAACCAAAAGTAAATCTGGCTATACAAATATAAACACCCACGGTTTAACGGTAGCACATGAGTTTATTTGTCGTGTGTCTGACATTTTTACATCGGTGAAGGAGATCCCCCCGGATAATAAAACAATGTGAAATCGCACGACTGTCCAGGCCAGACCGACACGCGATGGCTGACCCGTAACTTGTGCAAATGTCCGGGTGTTGCGTCGACAAGCTAAGCGTATTTCTTCATAATTATCGTCTCCGTAACACTTACGGACCTAACAAAGCAACAACATAACTAGAAAGTGAACAAGTACAGACGGGTGACAATAAAAAGTAAAACATACAACTTTCAGTGGGAAACTGACATGTTTAAGATTAAGATGTGTATGTACCTAGATAATATTAATATGTAACAAACAGACTAAAGTATTTTAACTAAGTCCTTTTTTCCAGAACAGAAATATAATATTAATTCTCTGCTTAAATAACTGATTCCATTACCTACTTTTCGATATAGAACATTACTTTCTAATTCCAAATTTAAATAATTTATTTTAAAGTAATAACAAAAAATAAGTCCCTTTTTAAAACATAGTTCGTTATTCTATACTATGAAAATAAGTACTTGGAAGCTGAGTATTCAATGTAACCGACATTGGTTAAGAAAAGAGAAAAAAAAAGACGAATGGTTGAGAATTCTATTATTACGGCTGAGAATCAGCTGTGTTTGTTTCCATTATCTATAACGAGAATATTGTGCCTGAGGCCTCGGGCATAAAACATCACGTCACTTAAAGATTTTATGGGGTCAGCCCTTAAGTAAGTGGTTTTACTACTACCGATGTGACGAGGTCTTTACCGAAAACAAGGAAAGCACCTTTTTACTCTTATAACGTATAATTTAAGCATACTTATTTTCATTTATAGCCAGCCAGTTTGTTTAAAAAGAAACAACATAATATAAAAAGATTCTCCAATCATAGATTTGAAATCGATACCAAAATACTCAGTTTATCTGTGCCAGCCAAATTGGCTTGATAATCCATTCTTCATCATTTACGCAAGTTAATTATTTATTGATTAAAAAAATATTTAGAACACATGATTATAAAAAAAATGAAATACCCAATAATGGTATTATTTCCAGTTTATGAAAATGAATTATTATTTATTACCAAACAAAATAAACTTTATGATATTCACCTTCTTACAGCAGTACGTACTGTCACCCTGTCGACTGTTGACAAACCATTTTTAAAGCAGCTTCCAGACGTGTATTAATATATTAAAACTGATGAGTTGAACTGATCAGTTAAATCGTGCCTACACACGTACGATTTAACTAATCAGTTCAACTGAAGTTCTCAGTTTTGCCTACATACGTACGATTTAACTGATCAGTTAGAACTGCTCAGTTAAAACTGATCAGTTAGAACTGTTCAGTTAAAACTGATCAGTTAGAACTATTCAGTTTAAACTGAACGTCTGGAAGCCGCTTAATAGGTATAGTGAAACTTAGATTAAAAAGGTATTTCATTGAAATATGGAGGATTTTGTCGTTATGATAATTACTAATTTGTTCATTTGTTTTCAGGGGCATCACAATGAAATCGAGCGCGTACAACGTTTACCTGGCCATCGCTGCCGCCGCATTGGCGCTGCTGTTTGTTACAGTTAATGCTGCGCCCATGGTAACTTAATTCAACTGGTGATATTGGTCTTTTAGTGAAGAAATTGCAATCAACAGAATCTTAACATACAATATTGATACAAATAGCGTATTCGAATATCTTATTAGGTACTGGCAATAAACAACAAATTATGTCCGGCAACAAACACAGGCTAATTTGCAAGTTCCCGTTAAATTGCCTGGCAGATAATTTAATACAAATGTTCCATTTTTTTATAATAAACATTAGTGCTACAATATATCAGAGCCTGTGTGATCGAATAAGACACACTAGGTATATTACATTTACTATCTACTTCAAACTATATTTATTGTGTAATTGTTAGGTTATTAAAATACGATGTGCGAAAATACATAATTATCGATAAAACTAACAAATAAACATGGTTCAGTTTGGCTTATAGGCTGATTTGGCCGACTACCCAAACATTAGATAGGCTATATATCTTCACTGCTGGAAGCTGTTGTATAAACTTTTGTACATAGAAACGGTCATGCGACTAATAAGCATTGTTTGAAAACTGCTAAGATCAAGATTTATAACCGCGGAAACTCGTCCCTCTCACTGATGTTTGCCGTAAAAAATAATTAAGAAGGCTATAAGTCACATTAGAGTAGACACAAAAAAGGGAACGAGTACCCGGAGTACCTACGCTATACGAATAGGTTTTAAATCACGCACTACATAATTATACATTTTAAACTCTATAAATAAAAAAAGCGCGGGAAACTTTGATTGAACGGACGCGATTTTTTGGCTGGTTTCTTTTTATATTAAAATTGTGCATTTAATTAGCTTGAGAGTTGTAGATATACTGTATATTTATTGTATTTTTGTAAATTAGTTCATATTTAGTGTTTAGATCATCTGTTTCTGGTAAGTTTTCTTTAACATAATTCTTGTATAGGCGTCATGAAAGACCCGCCTGATCCGGAGGGCTTTGTCCCTCCGGCAGGCCATTTCGTTACAATAATTTCTAACGAGTCAGGTATGGACACAGACGGGTCTACATCTACTCGTTCTTTAAAACGTAGTCGTGTACATATTTGTAAACATTGCAATAAAAGACGCCGTAAACACCATGGCTCGGAAGGAACATCGGTATCACAGTCGGGATGTTGTTGTGCTGATTCCCAAGCACAACTAACGCAAGCACCTGCAATACCTATGATTAATGAAAATACGTCACAAAAAATAGCTAATGCGCCTAAACCTGATGTAACACCAGTGGGTCGTACACTTTACGACAAAAACGACTGTTCTCCATATGTTGTACATGTACAAAAAAAAACTGTTTCTCCTACCGATGGTGCCACACTGCACCCATTAACGTTTGGTAAATTTCTTAAACGAAATGCATTTAATAGTATAATTAACGGCAGTGTTAAAAAAATTGGACGCAATAAAATTTCTTTATCCTTTTCTTCTTACTCAGACGCTAACTCTTTTATTTCCAATGGTAGCCTTGATGCTGAGAATTTAAAAGCTTACATTCCATCATTCAATGTTACAAGAATGGGATTGGTTCGGGGAGTGCCCGCTGAGTGGTCTCCGGAAGAGGTGATTAGTAGTATTTCAGTGCCAATAGGATGTGGTCCAATAATAAAAGTTAGGCGTTTGAATTTTAAAACGTTTGTTGAAGGTTCTATTGTGTGGAAGCCATCTCAAACAATAGTTGTGACGTTTGATGGACAGGTACTGCCGAAACGCATATTTATTTGTTATAATGCCTTACCAGTGGAGCTATATATTTACCCAACGATACAGTGTTTCAATTGCTGCAAGTTTGGTCATACCAAACTGCAATGTAGATCTAAACCACAATGCTACAAATGTGGTCAAAATCACACAGGTGACTCCTGCAATACAGAGACTGATAATGCATCATGCTGCCTTTGCTCAGGTTTTCATTTTGCCACAAACAAAACTTGCCCAGAATACACCAGACAGAAGCAAATCAAAACATATATGGCCCATAACTCTGTGTCATATGCAGAAGCTGCAAAATTACATCCTCCCATATCTAAATCATATGCTGATGCTGTTCTTTCTTCCCCTTCCAAAAATTCAATAGATAAAGCACCCTCCATGCCTCTTAAACCAAATGACTCTACTATGAGTTATAAAAAAACAGTATTCATTAAACCACATTCTCCTCCTCCTCTTTCTTATGGGTATGATAAGCACACTCACAATTCTATTATCAAAGAATTTACTATCCCAGAGCCATCCAATGGTTGTGCTCTTATTAATAACCAAGAAAGTAAATCAGACAATCAGTTTTCTCTAACAGATTTTATTACAGCTCTATTTAATCTTTTTACTCAGTTTAATTTTTCACCGTCCAACGTTGCCCCTTTATTACAAATGCTCTCTCAGTTAAACCAAAATGTCCAGACAGACAAACAAATTAATTCAGTGGAATTGTCGCAGCCTCATCAGCAAAAAAAGTGAACTTATTTATTTGTTGAATAAATATGAGCCCTTTGTCTTTGCTGTGTCAGAGACCTGGCTCAAACCAAATCATGTTTTAAAAATTAAGAATTACTCTATTATTAGAGATGACAGATCTGATGGGTATGGTGGTGTGGCCATACTTATCAGAAATTCCATTCCCTTTTCTATTATTTCTTTACCTTTGCATAGTGATGAAATATCAATTGTAGCTATTACTGTAAATAATACTTGTTTTGTATCTCTATATATTCCTCATCCTTCATCTTCCATCCTTCAGGAGACGAACAGTCTCCTTTCTTCTCTCCCTAGACCATTCTTATTATTAGGTGATTTCAATTGCCACCACCAATCTTGGGGCAGCTCTATCTCCAATTCCTATGGAGATGAACTACTAGAAATATTTGATTCCCATAACCTGTGTACTTTAAACACTGGTACTCCCACTCGCCGGTCTGATCCATCACAGAACCTCAGTGCAGTAGATCTTTCTGTCTGCACTCCAAACCTTGCATCTTCATTAACCTGGTGTACCCTGACTTCTTCTTTTGGTAGTGATCATTTCCCCATTTTAATATCTTTTCCTTTTTCTATTCCAGCTAGGATAAGTAAAACTTCTTATATAAAGTATAAACTTCCTGATAGGGCTGCCAGAGACTGGGACAAATTTAAAAGTAATGTTGAGACCAAGCTTTTTTCCCTTCCTGTCCTTTCTGAAAATAATGAAAATATGTGTGCTGAGGCTTTTGCTCACATATTGATTGCAGCTGCAGACGAAGTGTTTCCAAAAAAGTCAAACCAAAATAATAAAATCCCTTCACCCCCTTGGTGGGACGCTGAGTGTTCAGATGCTGTTAAAAAACGGAAACAGGCTGAATTAAATTATAATATAGATATGTCACAAACAAATTTTGAGATTGTGTCTAAAATTATTGTTGACACACGAAAACTATTTAAAAGAAAAAAATTTGAAGGGTGGCAAAACTTCTGTACATCTATTTCTCCTAACACTCACCCCACAATCGTTTGGCGTAATATTAGAAGATTTAGGTCTATTTATAACAACTCCTCTGCTTGTCCTATCACTGAATCCTTAGCTAGTGACTTCTTGGATAAATTAGCTCCCTCTTGGGTTCCCCAGGACTTTTATTTAACTATTCCCCACGAAATTAACAATGATAATAATAACCTTAACCTGCCTTTTTCAATGACTGAGCTAAAGGGCGTTATCCTTAATACAGTTGACACTACTCCTGGTGTAGATGGTATTCCCTATTCATTTTTTAGTAACCTCAGTGACAATGCTCTTAATTATTATTTAGATTTAATTAATTCTTTCATGAAATCTGGACACATTCCTCAAGAATGGAAACGTCATATAGTGTTGCCAATTCTAAAACCCAATAAATCCCCATTGGAAGTAAATTCGTACCGTCCTATAGCACTGTCATCTATTTTGATAAAATTAGCAGAACATTTGATTAAAAATCGCCTTGAGTGGTACGTTGAGAATAAAGGCCTATTGGCATCCTCACAGTACGGTTTTAGAAAAGGCAAGAGTACCATTGATTGTTTAAGTATTTTTACATCTGACATCAGGGCATCATTTTCTTGCAACCATTCAACTGTAGCAGTGTTCTTGGATGTAAATGCTGCTTATGATAATGTTGTGTTATCAGTTTTATATAATAAATTACTTGCTCTACAAGTACCGGTAAATCTTTCCAAATTAATTATTTGTATCTTGTCTGAACGTTTGGTACTATTGACAATGGGTGATCATCGAATGTCACGTCTTGTTTGGAGGGGCCTTCCACAGGGTTCAGTGCTGAGCCCACTTTTGTACAATATTTATACTTATGACTTAGATTCAGTTTTTGATAGTCACGTTAAAGTTTTACAATATGCTGATGACTTATTATTGTATCACTCTGGTAATTCTGTAGAACACTCTGGTACAGTTCTTTCTTCTGCTGTGACTTCTCTAGCATCATGGTTACATTTAAATGGTTTAGATTTATCTCCATCTAAGAGCTCAGCTGTGATATTCACTCGTAAAAGAACCACTTCTCCTGTTAATATCTTATGTAACGACACCTTAATTCCTGTCGTTGATAAATTTAAGTATTTGGGTGTTATCCTTGACCCTAAATTGAGTGGAGCTCTTCACTGTGATTATATCGTTAACAAATGTGAACGGCAGTTAAATATTCTAAGGTGCCTCTCAGGAGTGTGGTGGGGTGCTCACCCATACTCGCTAAAACTTATCTACAATGCCATAGTCAGAAGTATACTAGACTATGGTTTGTTTTTATTAGAACCTGGCAGCGCTATGGCTTTTAAAAAATTAGATCGTATCCAGTCAAAAGCATTGCGAATTATTTTAGGTGCCATGAAATCGAGCCCCATAAATGCCCTTCAAGCTGAATGCGGTGAAGCCCCCTTACATCTAAGAAGGCAATTTATAGCAGACAAATTTTTGTTTAGAATTATCCAGTTTGCGAATCATCCTCTTTTTCCCATATTAGAATCTCTTTTATTACACATTCACACATCTAATTACTGGACACATAAATCTGCCCCATGTTTAGTTACAAGTTACCAAAAATTTCTTTCTCTATCCTCTCCTACCCACCGTTCCACCAGTCTTCCTATATTTAGTAGTAACTATGACTGTTTACAATTTTCACCCAACATTATTTTTGACCTCATTGATAAATCTGACCCTAATGTTAACACCAATATTAAAGCTCTTCTGTCTGAAAATTTTGAAGGGTTCCATCACATTTTCACGGATGCCTCAAAACTTTCTGCAACAGGTTGTGTTGGAGTAGGTGTTTACCACTCTCAATATAATATTGTCCAAAAAATTAAACTTCCCCCAGAGTCTTCTGTTTTTACTGGTGAATGTTACGGCTTACTCAAAGCAGTGGAATATGTTAACTTATTTAAACTCAACAAAGTTATTATTTTTACGGACTCTCTCAGCGCCCTACAATCTTTAAAAAAATATCCATTTAAATTGAATAAAAATTTATCCGTTGTTTTTCATTTAAGAAACCTTGCCTACAGTGCTTCTTTAAAAGGTTTTTCCATACAGTTTGCGTGGATTCCTGCGCACGTTGGTATCCAAGGTAATGAAATTGCCGATAAACTTGCCAAAGATGCGGTGCAATGTGGCGACATGTATCCCTATCAAATATTCAGCTGCGATCTCCTGGATTTACCGTACTCCTTCCTACGGGACGCGTGGAGGGAAGCTAGGGATTTAGACAAACTTACAAAGGGAAGGTATCATTCACTTATTCAGCCCGATGTTCCGGTAAAGCCATGGTTTTTTAAGTGTAATTTTAGTAAGGCTGAGACTACTGTTTTAATAAGAATGCGACTAGGTCATGTTTGCTCTCCAGCCCACCTTGCCAGACTGCACATTATTACTAGTCCAGTGTGTTCGTGTGGATTTGAGGTGGGAGACGTTAATCATATTCTATTTGCCTGTCGTCTTTTTGATCATTCTCCTCTTTTTAACAATTTGACATCCCTTGGTGTCCCTCTTCCTCCGTCTATCCTTTCCCTCTTATGCTCTAATAATCTTTCTGTTTATAAATGTATAGCGTCTTTTATTTCTCATAATAACATTAAATTGTAAATTCCTCATGTTCATCCTTATTTTATTTCTTGTGCATGTATTATATATTTTAATTTACTATTATATACCCTAGAACTCTCCTGCTTTTCCAAATTCCGTATCCGAATCCCAATTAAATAATATAAGTCCAGTTTCCCTACCTTTGTTAAAAACATACCTACTGATTTTTATCACTGAACACTTGTCATTGGCTAAATGCACAAGTAGTGCGATGCCATAACTTAAGAAAAAAAAAAAAAAAAAAAAAAAAAAAAAAACTCTATAAATATTATTTTATCAAATTTAATTATTCAGAAAGGAGGTCCGCGAAACATAGGTACGATACATAGGATAGATTCGTTACCTACATGAAACAAGAAACCTTACAAGCAGTTTTTAATTACTAAATAATTAAAAATGGTTTACAGAGCACCCGACCTTCAGGTCCGCCTTTCCGACGAGTGTAATATCACATTATAAATAAATTGATGTAAAAGGTTCTTTATGGCCTGTTCTTTAGCTCAATTTACTTAACGAAATTTCCACGAGATCATTTAACACTTTATGTACGGGATGCAGAGGGGAAATTATTTCTTTGACTATACGCCTTATACTGGCAAAAAATATACCCTATTTTGGCAGTTTAAGCGAGCTAGTTGGTAAATAGATTTAAGCCCGTTTGTAGTACATTTTGTAGTAGTTTGTATATGGGGACCGATCAAAACCGAAACCATAATCGGATCATGACAGTTCAAACAATCCCCGTTTTTTATAACGAAATCAATATCTCTCTAATCTGGTGTTTAAAATACGTTGCAATCCTATTGTATTACTTACATGAATATTGTTAAGGAATAGTTATTTTATGAAATTAGCTCTTTGAAGTGGGAACAATCAGTGGGTGGGTTTGCGTGTAGGACGATTTAAGGTTTAGCCAGCCGTCTAGCATTCACTAATAGGCATCTAATGTAAACCTAATGATTTACTGTGCACACGACTGGTAAAGGGGTAGGCACACAAACTCAAGTGAATGTTGTTTGTTCAGGAGGCGGAGGACGAGCCGTCGGAGAACACTCTAGTGGCGCATCCGGACGGCGACATGGAACTGTCGGGCACGTGGGATGCCATCAACACTGCTGCCCTACGCAAGCTCCTGCTGCAGCTTGACGCCGAGGAGAGGTTAAAGTTTTACATTACTTCCAACATAATTATATAGAAATAGTAACAGCCTAATATGATCTCGGGCGACGTCTCTGGTCTAGTGGTTCGAGTGCCGGACTGCTGATCACGAGGACGGGGGTTCGATTCCCACATCTCTAACTATTACGGTTCATAAGATACAGCTCGCTGACAAACTGACGGACGGACGGATGGACAGTGGTGGCTTAGTAATAGGGTTGACACCCGTCGTACGGAACCTTAATTAACATGCAGGAGTTAAATAAATACATAAAGTTTGTAAGTAATTAAGTAACACACACTATTTACCTAATAAAGCATTAGTGTTTAGCAACGTGGTGAAAAGTTGACGCCAACCTATTAGTCCGAAGGCTTAAGTTACTTTGTGTTTAGCTCCCCTCAACCTCGTTGTCGTTAAGTAGTAGGTGGCTGCCAGAAAACTAGAACAGTTTCCACGATATTTGACATTTAAACTTCGTTTCTGGATAAGATGAACATTAATCGAAGTAGGTATTTAGAAAAGAAGTTAAACAATTTAAATGTTATAAAAGAATATTTATTTTTCCATTTTCTGTTAATAATTCTGAAAACTTATAGCCATAATGTATAAATTGAAAAACTTTCTCGTCATAAAAACGAGTGAACTAGTTTCTTGAAATAAAATTACATATTATGTTGTTAATATGAGAAACAAATGTTATTTATGATAAGCACCTTTGCAAGAGGATAAAAGTATCAGACCTTTTCAAAGGTAAGCTTTGACAAGATCCTTTTCGGCCATTTACTAATACGAATTACAAATCTACATTTCAAAATAATAGGTTGAATAATATCTAATACTTAAAAGCCAAATCTCGCTAATAATACCTTTATGTTTTGTCTTTTTTTTTAAAGTAAGTACAATGATGTAAGTTTTTTATTAAATATGTAATGATCAAAACTGAAAAATACAGACACGTTGTTTTGACAAAAAAACTATGAGAATACCCAATTAGTTGTTAATTTTGATATAAACTGCAGTCAGTGCGTTATGTAACCAGGATCGCACCCGTGTATAAGCCATCATCTTGTAGAACGTGGTTAATAAATTAGAATGCTTAGTTCCGACATTCGCACCACTTATAAGGATTTATTGTTCAAAGTGGCACATGCGGGCTCGCGACCAATTAAAACTGATTGATTCCGTTGCACACTCGTTTTATTGCATAACATAATTTGTTTTTATTATTATATAAATTAAATTAAGGACTTGTGAATTGGTAAACCTATCTTAAAATTTTACAAGTGTTATAACCTAAATGGCTGCCTGAGATCGTATTTTTCTTTCTTACTAGTATACTTATTATACTAGGTATATTTACATATATCTATACAATAATGTAACCATAAAAAGTATTTATTTATAATCCAATATTATCTTTGAATTTGAGATTGAGTTATAAAGCAAACGCGAGAGAAATTGCTTTTAAATTCTGATTGAAATTGTTTACCTTATTGGTGTAAAATTTCTAATAATTTTAATTAAAGATGTTTATTTTCTTAACAAAATTTTCTTACACAACAAATACAAGGAAAAATGTGACTATTGTTCGCTGTAATCTTTGTCGAGTTTAATGATTCTTTATTTTAAAATGTTGTCTTTATTTCTGGAACACTCAAGACGCTTTAGTTAAAACAATGTTTTTAACAAATATTCTATTACATATCATATGGGTAGGTATTAGGTACGGTCCATAGATTCACACGCACCTGACATACTGTTTTTTTTAATAGGATGAGCAGGGTAACCCGCTCGTGGCCTCAGGCGGAGCCCCGCGGCTGGGGGCTGCGGGCAATAGACGGACGGCTGGCGCGCCAATGGCGGGCAGACAAGCGGCAGGTGCGGTTCCGCCAGTGCTACTTCAACCCCATCTCTTGCTTCCGCAAGTGAACGCCACCCACTCATCGACGCACCGACCCTATGACCTAGTTGTTTAGTAGTCACGATTAAAGTGATTTCATGATTTTTCCTATCAACATATAAAAAATAATGTAATAACCATAAATAGGTCACATTGTGAAACGCATGAATTTTAATATTGTCTAATTACTCATTACTATACCAAAATTGAAGCTGTTTCATGATGAGGTCAAACCAATAAAACTAAGTAAAGTATATTACGAAGATACATTTTATGTAAATAAAATATTAGAACCATTTTATTGTCAAACTAAGTCACTATAGTCAAACTTATTTATTAATAAAATGGTCTCTTTAACAGACTTGTATTATTAGAAGCCTAAAATTGATGTGTCTAAAATATAAAATTAAATGTGGGCCGTGATAAGAAGACTCTTCATAATTGATGTATTTATCCCTTAACTCGGTAACAGTGTTCATGACTTTAATTAACTACATTTAATTACACACCCACCTAAGTAGATTGTGTCTAGTCATAGAGAATACCTAATGTCTATATTATAAAGCGTGAAAAATATATTTTAGGATAACATAATTATGTATTTTTTATTTAACCTCTCCTAAACTATCTGCTACTCTTTTGTTTCAACCAGATTTTTCTTCATTACTGTCTAAATTATTTGTTTATTTATTTAGACGTATATTATATACATTATATTATTGTAAGTGTTATTAATACTAATAAAGATACTTATTCGATGAAATAAACATTTGTTTGTCTAATAAGTATAATGTTTTATTCCCTTTTGGTTAATTTAATAATTGTACATTAAACACGTGGGTAAGTAGGGGGCGCTATATTACTTGCGTTTGTTAACTGCTTTCATACAACTTAAAAATAACTAGCTTTCATACAGTTCAGTATGAATCTTTCAGTTGTATTGAAAAGCTGTCAGCGGTTATCAGGGTTGGATTTAAAGTTAAAGTGCTGGAATTATGTAAAAAAATTGATGCTCGAAACTTTGTAAAAAAAGTAAGCAGTCTGTCTGTCTGTCAATCAGTTTGTTGTGGAAAAGGGGCAGCTTTATATTAGAACACAAACGATAGAGAGGTCAAGCTCTATTCCTGGATCTCTTCAAATAATTGAAAAGATACGGCAGTTTTTAATTTGGACAATATGCTTTGCAACAGTTACCTAACTGAAAATTCAAATCTATTAAGTAGTTTTTGCGCCAACCCCTAACAAACTTATAAAAAGACTACTGTTCGCGGTCGTTCTTCTAACCCAATTATTTTTGTTTTTAACCCCCGACGCAAACGACGGGGTGTTATAAGTTTGACGTGTCTGTGTGTGTGTGTCTGTCTGTGGCATCGTAGCTCCCGAACGGATGAACCGATTTTGATATTGTTTGTTTTATTTGAAAGGTGAATTAGTCGGGAGTGTTCTTAGCTATGTTTGATGAAAATCGGTCCAAGATGGCCGCCGCCACAAAATTGCTAATTATATATTTTGTCACAGCTCCCTCAATATGGGTATCAAATGAAAGGGCTTAACTAGGAGAATACTACTATGATAAATTTCAAATCTAAGATGGCAGCCACCACAAAATGGCAAATAACATTTCGTGTCGGGGGTTTTCTAAATTTTTTTAATATCTTTAATATACAGACATAGAACGTTTTTACAGTTTTACAATATTAATAGAAGATAGACAAATCGAAAATAGATAATACTACCTACTTAATAGGCTGATTAACGGCTGGGCATGGCATTGAAATAAATTTTGGGACTGCTTTCAAATATAAACGTGTCTACTTGGTAGAATATTGCGCTTAGTTTATAAGTGTCCATGGCTGGAGGCACAAAAGGTGCCTCGCCACCAAGCCCGGTTAAGATTCAAAAGCTCCTGAGCTAGAATCTACATCCAACATAAAAAAAAAAAAAATAGAATATTGGCTGCTGGATTTTCTATCACAACAAGTAAAGGAGGCGAACAAGGTGATACGTAGGCACGTAGTGGTTGTTGAATGCCGTGACAATTAGTAAGCGGCTCTGCTATTGCTCTTAATACGAATCCTTGGGTACCTATTTCGACACAATTTTACACTAAACCCTTCCTGCACAGTAAAGTTAATACATAGTTAAATTTTGATACATAGTAGGAGAGTACGTGTCAATATCTTTCTCTGTGGTTTACCTAAAAAACTAAATGCTAATTCTTCATGTCACTGTGCATTTCCCCAGATTGATTAACTGACGCGACGGTCGTATAAATGGCAACATTAGCAACACAAATGATTCTATCGTTGTTCCAGTAATCCGCAGAATTCAAATAATGCTGATCCTTTCAAAATACCTCGGAGTAAACGAACTGCGATTAATACCCAAGGGCTGGAAGGTTATTAGACATTGCGTAGAAAAAAAAACCTTTTTTATTTTTTCACCATCACACCTCTTTATATTCATATAAGGATTCATGCATTGAATTTTTTGTTTAATCCTATACCTACCTATTGATTAAAATTTAACCGCGCCTTATCATCACCCCTGTATTCCCCAAATGGGTTTGGCAGAGGTATACTACTATATACTAACAGTTTGCTTGTATGTTTAAGCGCCATGTAATAGATGGCGAGCCTATTGCCATCAACCGGGCACAAATCCATACTCCGAGCTGCTACTGGGAATTTCACAGAAAACCCAACAACACTTTTCCCGACCCGGGGATCAAACACAGAAGCTCTAGCGTAGCAGTCACGCTTGGGACCACTAAACCAACGAGGCAAATAGACATTGAAATAAAACTTCTTTTATACGGATATATTACTTTTTGCGTTATATTATTATAATTTAGATCCCGACGTTTCGGACCCTTTACAGCGTCCGTGGTCATGGGTAGGTTGACTTGTCTGTTAGGTACTTATGTTGTGTGAAATTTGAGTTTGTATGTGAACTAACCGTATTAGAGGAGAATTTCTAATAGTTGCAGGGAAAAATTTAGGTGTTTCTTATTTAGTTGACGACTATATAATTCCTCACTCGTGTAGATTTGTGTGTTTCTGTCTACATTTATTTCGTGGTGCATGTTTATAGACACATGTATTTCCATAGTGTGTATCGGTCAGGTTTTCTCTTTGAAGCACGAGGCCGTGAGCGTTGATTCTATTAGATGACCTGTACAGGTGGGGTAATATAATAATGACATCACAGTTCAACTGCACAAAGCATTTGCATTCTGTTATAATGTTGTGTCGACTAAATCAGGGTTCATCTATTATGCCTAATATAAACCTTCAAAGATAATCCCTCTTTCTACTTAAACCGTAAGAAAATCCGTAGGTATAGTGTTTCCGAGATTAGCCCAAATAAACATGATAAGTAAATAATAATTTAATACCTATTTCATGTTAGATATTGCTTTGATGATGACTGCTAGTTTATTACATAGAACTTTCAAAGTCTCTAAACATAAGCCTATTTTTCAACGGACATTAAACATCAGAATAAAAAAATCTTACACGTGCCGATAAATAATAATGACGCCGATAGACGTCAGTTAACCGACTTAAATGAAACCTATTTATTCTCCATGAAACAGAAAATCAGCAAATGGAACCCATTTTATCCACAGGGGTTCAAATCGGTCGCATAATGGCAATCAAATGTTATTTATTATATTCATTCATCTTACTTGATTTCCGAAGGGCCCTAAATAGGTTGTCATATTGCTAGTCAACATGATAAGGTACTTATTTTATTTATAGTTATCTAAGTGTGAGAAGGAAAAAATGAATAACACACAAAGCATTTAAAAGCGTAAAGGAAGTATGTAATATGTATCCACGGCCGAGGCAAAATATTTACGTGAGTTGTCGGATACGCGATACGGTCGTAAGGAGAGATTATTGCAACTACGTGATTTGTACTACGGCGTATGGCTGCTACACAATAGCTACACACGTACTACGCGCCTACGCCGTAGCATCGAAATAATCTCAATACGCCACCTACATTATGGCACGTAGTCTGTGACGTAGGTGCGTTACTACGCACCTAGGTAACTTGCCTTTAAGTGTGATATATATTTTAATATTATAACTATATATATAAATAATTAAAAAATAAAAGTTACACTTTACATTGTCTATTTTTTTAACGACATTCCGCTAACTTACCTAAAATCTCTTTATTACGATTAGATACTGTAACTTTGTGGTAAAATAATTTGAGAGAGAATTTGATAATTATCACAGTGACTTAGCATTTTATTAACTATTTAAAGTCGGGCAGTAATCGCTTAGACTGGTAATTACTTTCTAAAAGATGTTATGTTGATGGTTGAATCATGTCTTAAAATTATATTTATGAAACTGAAAATTTATGTTGTATTTTCTAAAAATAGTATAAATACTTTAAGAACTAGTACTCAATAATTCAACGATATTCTATCAAGAGAAAAAAACCTATTTAGTTTTTAAAACTACTACTAACCCCCGTTTTCGTAGTTTTGGTAGTAATTCTTACCGTGGGATAAAAATACCCGCGATGGGGATAAAAACCGGTGATAAAAACAGAGTCTATTGCTTTAATTATCTTGATTATTTCTCTCGATTCCTTTGAGCCAAATCCATTCAGCTGTTTGCGAATATCTAAAAATCCAAAAAGCGTACTAATTTATACTAATATTATAAAGAGGTAAAGTTAAGGAGGTTGTAGGTGTTGATCTCTGGATCTACTGAACCGATTTTGGAAATTCTCTAACTGCTAAAAACACAGAAAAGAAAAAGAAGGTTAGAAAGGTACATTATCCCTGAGTGTTATAGACTACTTTTTACATAAAATTATAATAATATGTAGTACCCTAAGCGAGGGAGGATGGCCCTCTTAGTATAAAATGCGAAAGTAACTTTTTCTGTCTGTCTGTTCAACTTTCACTCCCAAACTGCTTAACCGATTTTGATGAAATTGTTACAGATCGTAAACTACCATTTTTGTCGCGAAATAAGACTGGAAGGGGTTGAAAGAAGGGTTAAAGTTTGTATGGTAGTACGTCATTATTGAATATAAAACCATAATTCTTGATATTCAGGCACTTGTGAAATAAATCAACATATTTTCAAGCGTTTTTTATTTTTTGATATATTATGATATTATTCATATATAATTAAACGGCAAAATTGTATATTACGCTGACAAAGGCGCGGTTTAAAGCTAGTTTATAATATTAGTAATTTAGTAGGTAGGATTATTGACTTTTATTGATAATTTCTGGGACTTACAAGATTTAACTGTATACGTACTTATAACCTTCATAATAGCAAATAGAAGTCTGTTGTATACTGAAAGCATCTTCACAATCATCATATGGCAGATTTATATAATAATAATTTAGTAGGTAGTACTTAGGTACGTTTGAAGTCTCTGTTAGACAAAAATGTACTTAGGCGAAACACAGATTTATAATAATTACCCAAATTAAAAACTAAGAAAATAAAAATACAAAAACGCAAATGATAAATTATAAAGCAAGGTAATTATTAAATAGGTAATGCGATTAATTAGAAGCTACTGCGGTGCGGACACCCTACTTTTCATAGCTTGAATTTTCCCGGTTACTTTTAGACAGAGTTTTTTTTTCAAAAATAGTACAAGTACTTTAATGCAGAACCCTTCAAATAAAGGTTTAGCAAAAATGTTTTTTTTGTATACTTAATTCAGTGACGCACGAAACGAATAAGTTGTAAGTTTGAACAATGCTTATTAAATGTGGATTGAAGCTAACTTTGGCTGATTGGCCAAACTTTTAATGAACAATCTGCGAGCTGGATGGGCCACGTGCTCAAACGTAGGTAGGTGACTGAAAAACGTTATTACCTCGGTTATGTTGTGTAATAACTTTTGTTTTCTTTCCTAGAGATTCACACGGGAGTAACTAATAATGTTATGTACTATGTACGTAGGTACCTATTAACTAATATGGTACCTATAGGTACTACGTAAATATATACATATTTAAAAAAATATTTAAATACAATTGACATAAGTAATTTGTTATCTTATATTATCTTCTGTCTCATACCGAAAACGAAAACTACGTAGTTTTCCCATCATTAGGTACCTAATGTACGGTCACGTAGTTATTAAAGGTCACTTAAATTATTTTTGTCAACGTTTTCTGAAGGTTTAGGTAATGTTGAATACAGAATACCTAGTCAACATTATTACTTTTCTCTAAGTAGGTACATAGGTATGTATATTGTACCAATACTTATTGCTGTAGTAAAGTACTGAGGATAGCCAAACCACATTATATACCAATATTTCTCTAATATTTGGATCTAGAACCAATAGAAATTACACCGTACGTTAATTTTGCGTTTCATAAAATAACGTTGCGTTCATTCATTTTCCAAGTTCCCACCGCTGTGCTCCATAAACAAAAAACAATGAATGAGTTACAGTTCACGCCAAACTTATTGTCCGGGTTGAAGTTGGCACGAGCTAACTTTAACCCAGCCGTAAAAATAGGAGAAAGAAAAATATTGGTAATTATATGAAGCGACGGCCTACGACTTGAGCTTTCGTTTTTATTTATTACAATCCTATAATTTTCTTTCTCCTTTGGCGAGAACTGTACATATTTCGTCTCTGTCTTTTCCGTAGACAGACTATCTACGGTCGGTTCTGTGCTTTTGAGCTTTTTGTCGTCTTTGTTAGTGAATGTGATCATTTTGTTTGTCTATGTCTTCGTCTATGACAAAATCATTCATCTATCAATCATCATTTCATTCCTAAATCCTCCCTGACTCCCTCCACTTCTTCCAGTGCTACCATAGATATATAATACACTCCATATATCTATGAGTGCTACCAATTTAGCGACTCTGAAGCTAGAAATGGCGACTTTTGCGTACTGTGTCTAGCGATAAAAAAATGTTTTGTCGCAAAAAATATTTAGTGACTATCTGGAGACTACTAATAATAAAGGGAATAATAATTTTGTTGTTCCGATCCTTATGTCTGCCAATGGCTTAATAGCCAGCCAAGAGACTCGGCCAACATCTAAGGAGGCGTTGAGGAGGAGTTGATACAGAAAGCGGTACTCCTAGATACGGCACGTATTGTTAGGAGGTTCCTTTCCCTTGGGCCCTGATCACCGGTAGCTTGGACTCTGTTCCCAATACCGGTGGGCTATTATTTTTATATTTTTCATTTCCCTTGGGCCCTGATCACCGGTAGCTTGGACTCTGTTCCCAATACCGGTGGGCTACTATTTTTATATTTTTCAATGTTTTTAATAATTTGTATGGCCCTAAATAAATAAAATATGGCCCTTTTTGGGTGCCCGCTGGCCCCCTTTCATAAAACAAGGTGGCAACACTGATTCTGACATTCCGTTCCGCGGTTCCGTTGTGATTTGTTTTAGTTTACCGGGTGCTAAAAGTAAAACTTTGAAAGTGTAATGTAAACTGCTTTCTCACATAGATTTATAGATAAATCAATGAAAATGGGAGACGATTTGCTTCCAGACAGTGGAAATACGCAAACGCAAACTCAAAACTCCCAAATTGATTGGAGTCAGCACAACACTCCATCTTATATTCCTACAATATGGGGTAGATTGTATTCAACGAAAGTCGCAATTGCTGGAAAACATTGTTGGAAAAATGCTCAGTACCCTGAATATTATGGTAAGGAATCGATCATACAATAGTTTATCTGAAAATATTTTGTCAGTTTACCTTATTGCCTGTAGGTATTTATAACAACAAAAAGTACTTACGATGGTGTGCTCGCTGGGTTCTCGTCGGTATCGTTCTGTATTCTGACCGTCACGGCTTTCGAAATGCTTCGCCACTTGACGATTAGTGGCGTTACGAGATGAATACACACCTATTGAATATATTGCATCAATAAATTTAATTGCCATCATCAATCTTACCTTAATTAAGCACTTGACTAAATCAAGAATGTTTCCATTGGTTTAATCAACAACAACAACACTACTGCAATACACCAGAATGATGGTCATATAGGCCATTTTCAAAATTTCACTAACCCTAAGATTAATCTCAGTATTTATATTTAAACATAAAAGCCCCATTTTATCCTGTCAAGATTATATAAACAGAGTTTCTTACTATTCTGACTGCTGCTAATCTGGTAGGAATAATACTATAATATACTAATTATATTGATCAGCTTCTTACATTGTACTAATAGTTATTATTGAACTCCCTGTCATAACAAACAGTTGAGTATTATTTCCCCTGCAAAAGATAGGGTTAACCATTTAACCAATATAATACATATAATATTTCTTACATGCAGATCTCATACAACCAGAATTCACATTGGGACGGGCCCTCAACTGCACATTTGTTATGAAAAAAGACATGATAAAAGAAAATATTATAAAAAATGTCAGCAAACAACACTTCATTATAAAACGGGATATGTCGTAAGATATCAATGCTTCATATATATTTAAAAGCATGTTATTATGAATGTTGTGCTATTTTTATATATTATTAAATAAAACTTTTCAGTGAGCCACTTTGCCCAGCCATAATAACAGACCTATCATACAATGGTACTTATATTAATGGGGAGAAGATAGGAAAAGGAAACAGTTGTGTTTTAGATGATAAAGATGAGATATCAGTGACTCATCCTATTGTAAAAAGTTAGTATTGAATTTAACTTAAATATATACATTACATACCTATTTTTTTATGACTACAGTTGATACAGTTTTTATTTATTTTTGTTTGTTTTCACTATTATTTTCAGTTTTTATATTCAAAGACTTGCTGAAAAATGAGCAGGATCAAGTTCCTAAAGAAATATCCAAGAAGTATTATATATCAAGGACACTGGGACAGGGTGCCTGTGGTTTAGTTAAACTAGTTTATGACAAAGTATTGTTATTATTCATTCTTAATTTATTTTTTACTTTAATATAGTACCTATTTAGTGTGTCATACCAATAAAATAATTCCTCATTTTAGGTCAAGTGCACAAAGTATGCTATGAAAATAATAAAAAAAAGCAGACTGACAAATGGACAAACTAATCATTTGAATGACCCTGAAAAAATTATGAATGAGATCAATATAATGAAAGCAGTTAGGCATGTAAGTGATAAAACATTACACTACCAAGTAGTAAATTTAAAATAATAAGCTAACGCAGAGCCTCTTGCCTCTTGGTTTTTACTTGGTAGGTTTGAAATTGGCCATTTATTCAATCTAATATTCTTCGAGTAATAAACACTTCTTTTTTCTAGCCCTGCATAATCTCAACAGAAGAAGTGTTTGACTCACGTGAGGCTGTGTACATAATCCTGGAGCTGATGCAAGGAGGAGAACTATTTGACAGGATCACCAAACAGGGACATTTGTCGGAAGATTACACTAGATTTTTGTTTAGACAAATGGTACTTGCTGTTAAATACCTTCACTCTCAAGGAATTACTCATAGAGACCTTAAGGTATGTTCTTTCAAAGTAAACTTAGTACACACTTTATTACTTTAGTGCTTTTTGTTTGTTCTGACCTTAGTAGACATCCTTACACAACCAATAAATACCTATTTTATGTAGCAGCTGTTGTTATGTATGGTCATATATGGCTCTTAGTCAAAGTTAATATTAATATTACTAGTGTATACTGTGCACAAGATATTTTTTGCTGAATTATTACAAAGATTTATACTATAAAATACTATGATTTAATACAGATTATTTTATGTAGTGTTGCTGTGTTAGAATTAAGTGCTCTACATTGCATATACAAATATGTTGCAGTACAGTTTTTAACCCCCGACGAAAAAACGACAGGGTGTTATAAGTTTGACGTGTCTGTGTGTGTATGTGTGTGTGTGCGTGTGTGTGTGTGTGTCTGTCTGTGTCTGTGTGTGTCTGTCTGTGGCATCGAAGCTCGCCAACGGATGAACCGATATTGATTTTGTTTTTTTTATTTGAAAGGTGAATTAGTCAGGGGTGTTCTTAGCTATGTTTGATGAAAATTGGTTCAAGATGGCCGCCGCCACAAAATAGCGAATAACATATTTTTTCACAACCCCCTCAATATGGGTATCAAATGAAAGGCTTAACTAGGAGAATACTATACACTATGAAAAATTTCAAATCCAAAATGGCCGCCACCACAAAATGACAAATTACATTTCGTGTCGGGGGTTTTCTAAATTTTTATTTTTGTACTAACTACTAAATAATGTCATCAATTTCAGCCAGAGAATGTATTGCTTGAGAGTCATGACGATGACACTTTAGTCAAAATAACAGACTTTGGATTGAGTAAGTTTGTTGGAGAAGATAGTTTCATGAAGACTATGTGTGGAACCCCACTGTATTTAGCCCCAGAAGTGCTCAGAGCAAATGGACAAAGATGCTATGGCCCAGAAGTGGATGTTTGGAGTCTGGGAGTTATTTTCTTTGTGTGGTAAGACACATAATAATAATATTAGTATATTGATGACTGATCAAAATTCTGTTTTAATTAGTACTAGAATGTATTAATACCCAGGATGTATTACATTCGAATTTGAGCCTGGTTTATGGAAATAGGCTCACCCTTGTAATATTACATAGGATTTAAATACACTGATGAACCATGAGTGTTTATTAGTAATACTTAAACATTTGGGTTGAGCAGAGGTGTGACAGAATATGCTGTTTCTGGCCATTTCTCAAAATAATTAATAGTACTATTCAAGAAACATTATAAAAAACATTTCTTTTAAGAAATTTACATTATAATGCAATACTTCACTTGCAGTCTAGTTGGGTATTTGCCCTTTTCGCCAGACTACAAAAACTTATCTCTAAAAGACCAAATTATGAGCGGGAGGTACAGATTCTCCCAGGCACACTGGCGCGGAATCAGTTTGCAGGCCAAACTGCTGATGAAAAGAATGCTTACAGTGCAAGTTGACAAGAGGATCACCCTTAATCAAATCTTACATCACAGCTGGATGCAGGTACCAATTATGCAAATTTTTTATCGTCAATATGATATAATAATATGGTGTAGATATAAACAAAACATTTTACAACATTTTACAGGATAATGATGTGATCATTAGGGTAGAAAAACTACTTGCTCATAAACAAGTAATGAAAGGCATGACTCAACTGTCCGTTTCATCTTCATGTGAAGATGATGAGAACGGTAACTCGGACACAGTTACGGTAATAAGGCTGGTAGCAACCGGAAAACGGGGGTTGAGCGACACTTTCAGCTCATGTGAACCAATTCCAAAAAAACTACGAGTTGGTCTTTCATCTGAAAAACACAACGACACCACCTCCACAAACAGCTACTGCTCTGATAATTAACATCTTTGATATTGACAATTTGATATGTTACAGGTTCTTATAATTATATTCTTATGTTTTATACAATAATTATGATACCTAATTTGTGACCATACATTCCAATGTGCATTTTTGGAAGTATAATTAATTAATGACGGGTATTTGTTGAGTTTTAGATACCATTTTTAATTATTGTTGTTTTTAATTATTATTAATGTTGTTCAACAAGGACATGTGATATTTTTTAATTAGTCTTGCGTGACAGTTTTGTTAAATGATACTAATATTTTATTATTAGAGTAGGTCAATATTCAACAACAACAACAACAACCTACTCTAATATTAAGGTACACTTACCTTAACAGAATTATAGACACAGAAGGTAAGGTGTTAACATAATATAATTACGATCTGTTAAATTTTATGATAGTCTGATTTTAATTGTAAGGAATGAATGTGAACTGATTGCATTGCTGTTGTTTTAAGTGCCATAATTATGCTTTGTGCGCCGAACATTTAATAACTAATCATTGCAGTTGCAATATAGTATAATATGTTTTTAACATGTTTTTCATCTTATTGAAATCTGCACAAGGTTAATTTTAAAATAATTGAATCACCGTGATTTAATACCAGTGAATTTGGTGTTTCTTATAGTCATTAGATAAATATGGATCAATAATTTCTAAGGTTTTATATAAGATAAGAACTGAAACCCGCCTTTGATTACCACCTGCTTAGATTTACATCATGTTTGTTGAAACTAAATAAGTAAAGTTGATTTTTGTACTGATAATTGGTTTTATGGTTAATAAAACGAATCTTATCAAAAATAAGTTATATTTTTATTTCAATTCCATGAGGCACTATGTACACTATTATGTACAAACACGATTAATGTAATTATTATATGAATTTTTTGACATAAATTAAATTTATTCAGTCTTCTATGATATTCAATACAGTTTAACTTTGTTCTTTTGTCTTTCTACAAAACTGCTTGCAATAATAATTGTTAACATAACAATCAACACACATTGTTCTGTACATTTTTTAACACAAAAAATAGCAATGTCCGTTTGATGTACAATTGGAGATTTGCAACCTCGTATCGCCGTAAGTCAAAGCTACTGCATACATTTCATTAATATTACAATGATATTAACTTGGATTTAACAATTTTCACGATCAATTCATAAACATAGTTATTAAATAGGGTTATACGGAAAGCATACCAGCAATTCGAAAGATGTTGTCCATTGTTATGAGTACTACAGAGTTTGCTTAATACCTTTCAGATAGTTAAAACCTTTACGAATATCTTGTTAAAGTAAACTTAACTAGTTGAACGCGCTACTATAAACAACTTTTTGTAGAGCAATAATCTTAATATTTAATCATAATATTATGTAAAAGCCAGATATCTGACCCAAGGCCGCAGACACTGTTCGTTAGTCACGTGCAAAAGCATCCATTAGGAACTTCAAATGACAAAAAATGTTAAACTGCATGAATATTTTCATACTAGAACACTGTTCGCACGACATAGTAAACAAAACATAATTATATTATTTCGTATTGATAAATTAAATAGCTAAATGTGCTGTGTTGGATTAAATAACAAAACATTTTAGGTAATTAAAAACCAACACGAAAAAGTATTAATAAATTTGTATTATGTACTTGTCATTAATTTGTTTATTATTAATATGAATTGCAAAAACTAACCAAAACGAATAATTTTAATCGTTTTAAGCATTCACATGGCTTAATCAATTAATACGTAGGTAACAGTAACTGCCACTGTGATGCCCAGTCTAACTACTTACAATCATACACTCGTTTTTCCCAATATTACACATAACCAACCTTTTTAGCAGCATGCCTAGTCGTAACTCAGTCTTATGAAATAATTGTGTTGCAATATAATTGCTATAATTATTTAACTTCTCTTTAAGTAACGCATCCGGGAATTACATGATATTTCGCAACATTAAGTTAATTAGGTATTGAATAATTTAAATTACAATTTCGTTAAGATCGACTTGTGAGGCTAAAGTTCCATGATCAGATAAATATCACTAAAGGGGTACTTTAAAAACTAATAACGAAAAGCTATACTAATTATAGTTATTTAACTGGAACATCCTACTCTGAACAAGAGTGTCTTTCACAGCTCTTTTGTATCACGGAGGTAATTTCATCCAACGACATTAACAATATCACTTCATTATTCACCTCCACCGTCGTGAGCTGAACTGTGTGAAGGCTCCGCAGATTGTGCTTCCGCCTCTGTAAAATAAAATTAGTGTTAGGTATCATTTGTTTTAAACAATATGTAAAGTTCTGTTAACGTGCCCCAACATTGTCACCAAAGCCACCAAGTGATGCAGACGCGCAGTGCACAGCAAGCAAGCTCCATTTTAATTGAGCCGGGGAACTCACCTA
Source organism: Acronicta psi (assembly GCA_946251955.1). Classification (NCBI taxonomy): domain Eukaryota; kingdom Metazoa; phylum Arthropoda; class Insecta; order Lepidoptera; family Noctuidae; genus Acronicta; species Acronicta psi. The sequence goes on along the minus strand of OX276482.1, from coordinate 7,023,932 downwards.
CCACGCTACTACATTACTTTTGCAGTAACTGAAACAATGTGAACAGTTTCAGTAACAGATGTTTGATGCCAATAAAGCGAGAAAACAGCATTGTCTAAGTATCTAATAAAACGCGTGGCGTGATTGCAGTATACTGGAGAATTTATCTGAGTGAATCTCTTTGATTAATCTTATTAAAATATCTACGAATCGACCCCATGAGAAAAATTAGTGAACAGAGCAGATCAACAAAAAAGATACAAAATTAATGTTTTTATATTAGATACCATTTAAATTTTGTGCTAGACAGGGTGCTTACTATACCTAGTAAAAGATGGCGTCAAGTCTTAAATGCGTCGCCACCAATAATTTAAAAAGTAAATTAGTATGGGACAGCATATAATTGTCCCAATTAATTTGCCGTCGAAACGGCACACTTTTTCTTCCATTCAGCCCTAGCTGTCGCAACACGGCAACAACTAACTGGTATTCATTAATTATATTTTTCACTAAGCCTGTTATTTTTAATAAATCCTACACAAGTCGACTACCCTATTAAATCAAATACTATTGAACACAGGCAAGTTACAAAATATATATTACGAAATTATGCAAAGTTGAATTGCCTTGAATTTACAATCATGCATACATAAGTACATACAAAATTAAGTAGCTCAATTGAAAATTATTAAACCTTTTTATATAACTTACCGGCAATGGCTCGTTCTGCTCTTAATTTGTCTCTGACGATGTATATAGCAGTTAACAAGAAGAATATGCCACCGATGACTTCAACAAAACACGTAACAAACAAGGCATATTGCAATGACTTGAACTGCACCAGCGGTGTAGGAGCCTCCTCAGTATCAACAGGTGACAAGGATACCTTCAAACTCTCCGATATCTATAATCAAACGACAAGTATTAGAAAGATTATCATTATACAACCTTCATCTCCATTAACTTTAAGATGGCGCAGATATTATTTAACTCTTGAACTTCCAAAATATTTGTTTATGCCCAAAGGGGTCGTCTACATATTGCATCGCGAAACCTCTATCGAATTAACACGTACGTTTAGCATGATCCATCATAAATATGATCCATGTCTCGCCATATGACTGTGACGACATGACATAGGTACTTGGACAGCCCCAAAGCACGCCAAAAGATTTGAATGAAAATAATCTAATACTTATACCTTATGTGGTCACACTCAATGAACTGAACTTGATTTTTACTTTTATTACTCGTATAAAATTTCATTAAATAATAATATTAATGTTGCTTACCAGTCCTACTAAATAGGGACTTCCAGCATCGCCAAACATATGTGATATTAAAATTTGGAACGCTTCTGCCGTAGACCGTCTCGGAGGAACCACCACATACTGAAATATTTAACTGTGTTAGCAACTATTTACACAATATTCCCCAATATCCTCACACAGCAGTACTTTTGTCACAATCACTACATTACAAACAAATAATGCCCAAAATTACATGCAACTATTCACACAAACGTATTTCTATAACAACCTGATAAACATCAGATTTAGCATAATATAAACTACTAGTTATTATGATAAATTTAATTTGATTTCGCCTGACCGGTAAAATTCAAAAATCGATTGGTTTTTCTTAATTTATAGGTCCCCAACATATTGTTTTTGGTTTATTGGTATTGGTTACTACTGCCTTGATCAAAGGAAGAGACCTACAAATTGCGAAAAAACTAATTAGTGTTTGAATTTTCCGGGCTATGTTGAACGATTTACCAACAATAAAATTCTAATCAGTACACTTTTTATATCAGCGCCATCTGGACTAAGTTGCAGTTATTACGCGACCGTGTATAAAGTATGTAAACCAAGGGAATTAATATTGCAAGCTTATATCAATAGATGGCGCTGTTACACACATTGAAATCGGACCACCGAGCTTGAATGTTCTAAAAATATTCCAATGAGACCACAAGTTCCGAAAATAGCTGATCACAACTAGGCAATGGTGAGCCGTCAATATGTGCTAATGAGTGACTGAATCTAAATAGTATATGCATAATATACAAAGCAAATAAAACAATAATTTAGAATGATGCCTATACCAATCATGCCAAGTATGCATGCATGCACAAACATACTATAAAAAAGTAAAAAAAAATAATAATATTATAACCAAATAGCTACCAACACAACACAAAATAAAAATAAAAAACCACCTCAATAGGCTGCCCCTGGATGCGATCGGTTTTGACGGCACAAAACCAACAGCAAGCCATTGGCATCCCTGCGGTTGGGGTCTCTTACCAGCAACATATCGGCTATTATTGCCCAGTTGAGATTCAAAGCGACTTCGCCAATAAACATAAGGAGGAACGGCGAGTAGAAGCAGCCCTGCGTGAGGACGATGGCGAGCGTCATGGCGGGCGCGGACAGCAGCAGCCCTACGCCGCAGATGACGGGATGCGCTCGCGGCCAGCGCTTGCGCAGCGTGGCGCCCAGCCACGCGCCCAGCGGCACGCCCAGCAACCCCGCCACCATCGTGATCACGCCGAATGAGAGCGAAACCCTTCGTGCAAATTATCGGACCGGTCATCACATGCACCAATTAGGTTTTAAGAACCTTTGCACAAATATATTTAATTCATAATAACTAGTCGCTATTGAAGGTAAAAAATCGTTAAAGTTTCGATAGCTATGAATTTGATTTTTATTTTTTATGTAGACAGTAATTTTAAAAATTCACACTAGGTATACATTATAGTCACACCAAAGCTATAAGTTTTAGTAATATGAATAGTAAAAAACAGATAGAAACTTGTCTTATCTATACAAGAAAATACCAATTAATTATATTGCGCGTTCTCAAAAACTCAATGAAGAATCGATATGGTAGTAGCAAACATTACACACAATAAATGTATAGTTTTATTGTTTACATTCTAGTGGTTCTCCATGGTGTCACCCGGGTTCAGTTCGTTTTCCCAATCCCATGGGAATTACTTCTAAAATCAAGTAAAATCCTTTCTTAGCGTATGCCTACGTGTTAACTCTCTGTATGCCAAATTTCATTCCAAACCCGGTGGTTTGAGCTGTGCGTTGAATTACGAGTATATCAGTCAGTCAGTCAGTTTCTCTAATCTCACTATTATTTATGTTATAAATATTAAATTGAATAATAACCGTTTTATATGAGTGCAGATTCAATTAAAGATAAAAAAAAACTTCAAAATATAAGATTTTATCACTAAACCTGTTAAAAGAATACCAATTTCCTCCATTATCAGATTTCTGATTATCATGCAAGCAAGAATGGATTTTAGTAATTCCATAATTATATATTGGGTACTCGATAATCTTTACTCATTTGTCGTAATATACAAATATATAGGATATATGGACTATATGGTTTAGATATATAAAATTTTATTTATATGATGTCTTATTTATTTATGTTTTATTTTTTTATATGATGTCTTATTTATTTATATGTTTTATTTATTTATATAATGTCTCTGCTATAAAATCTGGTTAAGATAATGAAATAGAATTCATGCTTGCATTTTTAATGTTAATGTCATAAATAAAAATAATTTAAATATAATAATTATAAAACAAGTACTTAATTAACAATCATGATTGAAGCTTCATGTGCAATAATGTATTATCGAAGCGGCATTCTCTACAAATAGCATCACGATGAGATGATTTTATTGTATAAATTCCCACACAACATATTACACACATTAAGTTACAAATACAGCGAAGTATTTCGAAACCGCGTCATCTCATTGGAATATTTTCCCTAGAATCAGTTCGAGCCGATGATCGATTTCTGCTTTACTTGCATACACTGCTTGAGCATGCAAGCAGAGTCCCGGGAAAATGTCCGATTGTGTTGAAGTTGTAAATATCAATGCAGGTCACATTCCTGGGACTCCAGTAAAGACAGAAAGCGCTCACCAGAATAATGTCCGCCACAATCGACCAGGTGAGGTTGAGTGTGGTCATGCCGAGGAATATGAGCAGGTAGCTGATGCCGGCGTGGTAGCCGACGGTGACGAGCGCGAAGTAGACGAGCGGCGCGGAGGCGAGCAGCGCGAAGCCGCAGATGAGCGGGTCGCAGTCGGGAGCGCGCGCGCGCAGGCGCGTGGCCAGCGCCGAGCCCAGCGGCACGCCCAGCGCGCCCGCCGCCATGCCCACCAGCCCGAACTTGTACGACACGCTGCCGCGCACACACCATACATCACACATCAACCCATCCACTCGGGCCAGACCACTCCACTCACTACTCTTTACAGATTACATCCTATTTCCTACGGACTGACAGCTGACACTGCCATTGAGTTCAATATTTGTGAATGAAACTTTGACGATATTCTTGACTTGACTCTTTAAACCTTGAGGTAGGTACATTATTTGTTCTGACGTACCCACTCGCGTAAAAGATAAGAAACTACAAACAATACTATGACTTTGACTAAACCTATGATGGAGATACAAATATTATTTAAACCTTGTGGGCATCGAACCACAAAGCTCCTACGTAGTCGCTTTTTCCTGACAGACCACAGAATATGAACCAGTTTGTTTAATGTTCCTTGTAAAACATTGTTGTTAACACTCACCTTTCTATAGTAATATCAACGCCGGGTTGCATGCTGAGGCCCAGGAAAATGAACTGCGGCCCCCACCACGCGAGAGCACCTGTCACGAACGCTACGCATGTGAACGCGAGCGTCGACAGCATGAACGAAGGACTGAAATTAACCATACCAGATTATTGTAATTTTGATGAATAATATAACAAACATAACTGACTCCCAATAAAACATTCTAGTACGAGAGCCCACGACCAACATTTTTGTCTCATAGCAATACGGCCAAAACCGCATCAAATCGATAGATACGACTATCCTGAACTCGAAAATACCAATATCAGACATTTTCCGCGTAGCGTTTGATCTGACCGAATTTTCAAAATTGTCAAAGAATTTTACCGAACTGCATCATAGCAATATGTCTGATTTGCAGACTGTAGTTGAATGATAGTTCTGAGATACCGGAAACATATTTTTCAGACGTTAGTGGTGTAGCGCAAACCCGTAAAATCACTTAAAAAAATTTAAAATGAGACAAAAAAAATGTCTCATAGCAATACGTCTGAAAATCTTTTTTATTAGTAAATTTTGGTTATTTGATGCGAACAAAACAATTTTCAGACGGAAATGTGAACGCATTAAATTTTGAGACCGTTTTGAAAATGTTAACAAATTTTACCGATCGGTATCATAGCAATATGTCTGAAAATTGTTGGACATGATAAAATAAGTTGTCCACATGTGCAAAAAAATTATATCAGACAAATTAAGTGTAGCACCTTCTCTATCAGACAACTTTTCGATACTCAGATATCATTTAAAAATCGTATTGAGGCATCTTGAATTTTCTGTTACAAACCAATGAATACGTTGCGTCCCTGAATTTATTAGATGATAATTAACAAAGAATTTAAGCCGAAAATTAAGGAAATAAAGACGCCGCAAAAAAAGTTACATTGCGGTGAACTGTGTCACTCATTACTGGATGATCTGAGAAAAAAAATTCTAAAAGTTTGTATTAGTCAATAAGTTTATTGAGATAACGCTGTCGAGTTTTTATTTTTTTTTGAATTATTTAAACTTTTAGTCACAATTGTTAGTCCATTTTTATTCGCAGTTCAGTTCAAATTTTTTATTTCGAAAATCTGTCAAAGTACATATAATAGACAAGGGAGATTCTTGAATATCTATGAAGGCTGTAAATTTAAAAAAACATTTAACAGAGGCGTCGGCCAGGCGACTCCGAAACGTTATTTTCGTTTTTGGGAGTATATGCTACACTTAAAGTGTCTGAAAACAGGTTTTTGGTAATCATGGCAGCAATACGAAAAGTTGAAAAAAAAATATATCCGTATTGCTATGATACAGGTCGGCTAAATTTGTTGACATTTTCAAAAATGCGCTCAGGCTATATACTACGCGCAAAATGTCTGAAAACAAACTTTTTCGTAATACAATTATAAAATCTATGTACATTTTCACTATCAGACGTATTGCTATAATACCGACTGTCTTTTTTTTTTGACACAGCAGAAATGGCCTCCCACGCAGTTGCTACACTTTCGACCGTTACTACACACCTAGTCGGGTTCAGAATCATACAATCTAACGATTTTATAGGGTTTTTGCCGTATTGCTATGAGACATGGTTTTGGTCGTGGGCTCTCGTACTATTCATTATGCATCTATCTCTCAACTGCCGATAGCGATACCTGCCGATAGCAGAGGAGGATATAGGCACGGGACCAGCTCTGGTTCCTGTCCTTTCTTACTGAAGAAATCGTGTTTTTTTTTTTAATGTAATGATATTTGAATGAAGGAAAATATCGACTGGCGGGCAGGATTCGAACCTGCGTCTTCTGGTTCGGTACACCAGACACTATGACCGCTAAGCCACCGCTATTCCTGCTCGCGAACTCGAAATCTTCCTTCACATTCTAAATCTTTAATTATTTAAAAATCCTTTTGAATTATTTGTTACCAAAAAAAGTAACTAAAATCCGAAAAATAAACCTTATTAGTCTTAATAACCAAAAAATTAGTTGACATTAAAATTAGTTACCGGATCGATTTGAAAAATTCTTTCAGTGTTAGATAGCCCCTTTACCGGGGAGGCTATAGGCTATATACCATCACGCTACGACTAATAGGAGAGGAGTAGCAATGAAAAATGTTGCAACAATGGGGAAAAAGTTATCAAGACTACGCAGGCGAAGCCGCTGGCGGAAACCTTAGTGTTCTATAAATTAATCACTCACTTCCTAATAAGGGCGCGGATGTCCTGGCTGTAAGTAGTGGGTTTCATTTGACTCTCCTCGGCATGTCCCCGCGGAGGGTCCCGCATCACCCAGTATATGAGGCCCACAGCCACGGTACCGAGGAACGGAGTCACGCGGAGACCCCAACGCCAGTTGCCGGCCGCGGCTCCCGCTAATGACCCCACTATGTAGCCGAGACCACTGTAATAATGAGAAATACCAATGCAGTTATACAATTATGTGATTACTTCGTAATTAAAGAATACCAATTTGGTTATGTATACTTTATGTAACCACAAGAGACAAAGGTGAACCTGCAGTTTGACAGCATGTTTAGATAATATGTAAATAGCTGGCAATAGCTTCGATGGAGTTTAGATTTATATTTTATACCCAATCCAACTCCAACTCAGAATTTGAATACAGAACCTGGAAATTAAAACCAGGACCTCTTGCGTAGTAGTCGAGTCGCACTTAGGACTGCCTGATGACTCTGATCTTCTTCTTCGTGTCGATGGTACGATTTTATTTTTTAAATTAGATATGGTGTGCCCAAAATTTCGCCACTTCCACAGCATCGTCAGTGGCAGCGCAGAGGTCGCTTAGATTGCAGGTTGTGGGGCACAAAGGACAGACTCTGATGACTCTGATGAGGCAAAGTATTTTAAATGTTGCGTAAAACCTTTCTTGAATTTAAACTTTTTAGGACCACTTGTCTCCTACATGACAAAAGTCCATTACGGAGTAATTTACAGTAGGTACACAATATAAATAAAATATCTTACCTGCCAACAGGTATGGCGAAGTAGAAGATAGCTAACATTTTGGAGCGCACATTGCCCACAAAGAGGTCACTGATAATAGTAGGCGCTATCGTCGAGTAGGACGCCTCGCCGATACCCACTAACCCGCGGAAGAAGGTGAACGTAGAGAAATTCTAAAAAGTAGAAAAAAAACTATGCTTTTTATTACGTTTTAGCAACACATAAAACATAGAAAATTATAACATAGATGAGCCTAAATCTAAACTATAGACTCCTTTGTCCTGACTGAATGGCTGATCTATCAAAGCACAGTAGGTAAAAACTTAGAAAGCTGAAATTTGGAACATAAGTTTCGTAAAAAAGGATACTTATAAGGACATTGGACAGGAGTTGGGTTACAAAAGATACATTTTCTAATCCATTAGAGTTAGGTACACTACTACGTTATAACGTTTTTTTTAAAACGCTGCCTATACAAGTATTTTCTCCTGTATCGTGGCTGTGTGTTTAAAAACAAACCCAGAACCTGCAGATAGATAGGTGCTCTGGGACAGAACATTTACTCTGCAACAACTATTTACTCTGAAACAAATAATTTTAACGTGCGGGGCTCGAACCCGTGACACGTGTCGCAGAAGCCGAACGCTCAGCCAATACGCCAAAGGTGCCTTTAAAAATAGAAATAAAAAATGTCTACAAAACACATTGATTTGATCATTGCTTGCAATGGATAACGTTCGCGCTGTAGCAAAATAAAAAGAATCAACTTACTCCTATGAAAGAACCCATTAAGGTGGTCATACTCCATAGCCCCACTCCAAAAGCCATGATAGCGCGCCTCGAGTACCTGTCACCGAGGTACCCGAATATTGGCGCGAATACCATGTATGCCACCACGAACACGGTCTGAAGGAATCCGGCTTTGTCATCGCCGATGTTAAACTCAGATTTGACATCTCCAAGCACACCTAAAAGTAGATAAAGAACTTCGTTAATTGGTCATATACCTATTGGTCGTTAGGGCTTATCTCTTGTCTTTGTTGTACTTAAATAGTTTTGTTACGTTAATGACGCGCATTTAATGCACAGGGGACACGGTCATAAACCACGCTATTGTATTATAATCTTTGACCTGTATAGTTCGTTAAGCAATCTAGGTAGGACCAACAGATTCTAGAATAGGAAATGTACTGTGTTATTGATGTCGTTAATCCAATCCACAATTTTTAAACCATCCATCGTCATACCATATTTTATAATATCTATGTTAGGGTCGGTTAACGGCTTCCGGCCTAAGCTAAGCAAATACGGCAGAATGTCAATATTTTACACAAAGCTACTATCTGGAGGCCCAGCTTTTGACCAATTTGTCGTCAGGGTTTTCAGGAAGACTACAAATAACGATTAACATGTTTGAAAAGATATATAAACTTTTTTCTAAGAAAAATACGATCTCAAGCAGGTTTCAAACCTGCGGACCTCCGCTTCAGGGCGGCAAACGCAGTGTAAGTTATAACCTAATTAGCTACTCGGAGACGTTCCACAGGTTCACAATTTATAATGAGTGTGTGTGATTACATAATCTGTATAAACCTAAAATCCCTGTTGTTATTTATTTGCCAAGAAATGTTACCTACAAAGATATTACATATAAATCTTAGCAAAAAATATTTTAGCAACCTTGGAAAGGTGAGTGGCCTCACATTAGCCAACAAGACGGTGCAGAAATATTTTTTGGTGAGTAAAACGATGTTCGAGCACAAGATAACTGACGCAACTTGTGTACGGGTTCAACAGATAACATATTTCTAGCCCACGGGCAATATTTATTTAAAACTCGAGGGTGTGGTTTGCACGCAAAATACACTTGCCAGTGTTGGCACTGCCCGATAAAACTAAATAAATACACTAACATGTTATGGGCGATTTTCTGCTTGAATGGTACACTGCTATGTAGCATTAAAAACTGCCTGAAGTGCCTACCACCTTAAGCGGCGATTGATTATATTTACATATAACTACAGATTACCTTTATTAACATAAAATATTACGGGTCACGATTTTGTCTGACGTCAAATGTAAATTGTAAGAACTTAGTAGGAAGGTCCCTATAAGTATTTCTAAAAAATACTTCGGTATATTTGCTTTATTTAGATTATGTAAGTTGAAGTGTGGACCTAGCATAAAAGTATGCTAGGAGAAACTAGTGCTTATGTACTAATCTCTATCATAAAAATACGATCTCAGATAATGCATTCTTATCAGGTAAAAATGATAAAAGAATTTATATGGAATTATTTGTATAATAATATACTTTATTCTATTATCAAACAAACACAAACTGTATCGTCGAACCTCTGTATAAAACCCGTATCGTTTTGACACTTCTATAAATCATGTCTTTTATTACAGAGTCCCTATTTAACCCATGGTGCGTCACCGTTATTTGTTCAAGCCCCCGCTTTTATTCAGTCCACGTTTTAAGTGCTTTTATTTTCTATACTTTTGTTTTTTTTCTTCATACGGTAGAGTGAATGTAACGCTGTGTAACAGTTTGCGTAGCTAAAGGTGGTACGATAATTATCAAGGTGAACATAAATATATTAAGTATACGTCAACGCAGTACACGTAACCTGCTACAATTATTATTTACGTACGTGTTATCTCCACTGTAATAAACTAGTAAAAAAAACTACAAACATTTTGTGATAAAGAACCAACAAAAATGACCTAAATTAAATTATTATGAGACTGTCCCAGAAGTTCCCGGTATACCTTACCTGGCAGAAAATTTTATACAACCGCATTTCATAGCCGCTAATCGCCGGATAAATTCGTAAATGGAACATTGTAGGATAGTCTTCAGAATATCCTTCCTCCGTTATTTTTTTATTCATTAAGTAGGTAACTAGGTACATGTATTCATGTTTTATCATGGCCTCCACTAATACATAAGTAGGGTGTGTACACAGTGTATAATAATATTTAAGTATCCAAAAATTCCAAAACCACTAAACAAGGGAATTACCCAATAGATTTTTCCCCGACACAATATACCTACCTACTAGCTGAAAACAACTTAAATTGTGGAGTGATGTGACGTCAGAAAATATGGATGGCGTGATTATAAGGCCACTGCCTCAGGTTCACGGTCGGTTCACGGTCACAGTTATTACTGCAAGGCTTATACATACTAGGTATGTTCCATTGTGCATTCTAATGAACAGATAAAGATAAACTGAAATCGTAAGTTAATCTACTAATTTGAGTAAACTCCATAATGTCCCTAATCCTGCCAAACCGCGCTGGGACGGTTAATTTTACGGGAACTTACCAGGAGGTGGTGAAACAGGCCCTTAGTGTATTAAAAACAGAATAGGTACCGACATCGGATTTCTATTCTATTCGTCATTAATTTACAGATGATCTTATCCTACCTGGTAACAACTAGCTATATCGTTATAAAATAATTACAACAGTAAGCAGCGTTACCCTCATACCAGGATACTACAAATAGAAGCCTCAGTGCATATTGCATAATAAATAATAATATTCAAACGACTCACTGCACAGGGAATTGATTTTGATTAATTTATTGTTCGTCCTTCGTTTAGTTAGAACACTGTACTAATGAATAACACCGGACAATTTATACTTCGTTGTAAAAAATGACGATGCAGTAAAAACTACATTAGGTATCAGTATAATGTCAAATTGAGAACCGCTTACCTCATCAAAGCTCCGAAATAAGACAACCGTCAGGGTTCTTTGACTTTGAAATTTAAGAAGATCTAATTTTAACTACGCTCGTAACGCTGGCTCGTTTGTCTGAGATGTGTTCTTAGCTGTGATGGATGCTATTTAGTACTATAAATCCAGCTTTCCTAAGTTATAGGAGAGTCAGGGAAAGTCTATAATTTTAGTTAATAATAATAGTTCTAATATTTAGTTCTATCTAGTCTGAACTAGCTGTCTGTGTCGGTTACATAATACGAGCTCATAGCTCTGCTCTGCTTGTTTTTTATTTAATTCCTAATAAAAGCGCCAAGATCCAGCTTTTTCCAGAACACAGGCGGAACGGATGTCGAAAAATAACAAAATGCAATCTAAGATACATAGGAACCTCCTTTACTGTACTTTATTTTTCAGGGACTTGTTGATTAGAATGTTACCCTCTGAAACAGTTGAAAGCAATCTCTGGTTTATACCTAGGGACTTTAAAACAAATTAGAAGTACAACTAGGTACCTCAAGAGTATGGACATGGCTAAGGGCGTCGATGTTTTTGTTTATTGAATCGGTATCATCGCTTTCATCATTCAGATTAGTGCGGTGACCTTCATAGTTTGTGGGCGTTGGATAACGTGGCGTGGCACGTCGCGCGATCGTACGGAACTACGGATACGCTACGTCATCCCCAGTCTAGAGTCTTAGCAGCCGCGTGGTGGCAGCACTAGCGCTTAGCGCACGAGTAATTGTTAGGCTACCGCACCGGCTTCGTACATCACGCCACCACACCAACCAATCAGCATTTGGAGATTCGTGGCGCAAAACACTTTTATATAGCGGCACATGACGCCGACTACGGCACGCGGTGTTTTCTCGGTCATGACATTATGACGAAACTCGACGTTTATTTATTAAAACATTGTTGCTGACCTACGTAAAAATTCACAAAACTACCTAGGTTAAAAAAATCTAATATACAATGGCACAAGCAGTGACAGTTACATAACACAACAGGCAAGATGAAAATAAGACAGGCAAGGCTGACGCTACATGCTTCGGCCCCGTTGCTACATAGGCAATACCAACTTACTTTCGTTTGCTTAGAAAATCTTCACGTTCATCGCTGTAATTTTGTAAGTAATAATAGAAAATGGAGATTCAATGCCGGCTTTCACATCCTGCGTCATTCGATTTATTCTGGGGATGACAGTTCACCCTGAGGGTTACATAAAATTCGGATCACTAGGTACACATAAACCCCTCAAGAATATTATTAGAGTTGTGCTTATTTTTGTCGTGTCTGGTTGATAACCGTACCGTACCGTACTGTAATTAATACGTACCTACCTAATTTGTATATAATAACAATATTTTATGTGATTATATGTTATTTAGGTTAGGTACCCATATTAATTATTATAAACTGCAGCTATTAGAAAACCTACGCTTTAATTCGTAGATAACCAATCTGTATTGTACAGATCCGTTATCTACGAATAAAGGCGTAGGTAACAAACATAAAAATAATATTATTATCACCTGTCTAATGTCTACATTCTATCATCTAACAATGTCGCATTGCAGTAGGCTTATTTTTTTTTGTTAAACTTACTGCACTCGATTTTTCTCCTGTATCGTGTTTGAGACTTCGCGTTCGTTAGGCCTTCCACTAAACCTTCTAAATTAACCTTCCGGTACTGATTCATCGTACGTGCTGAGCTGCTGAATCAAGAAAGTAGTAGTATTTGTGTTGTGGTACTATGGGTAATGACCATAGTCCCACAGCTCAACTAACGAAAAATCTTTCCTCTGGATAACCACTATGTTAGTATTTCCTTAGCGCCGGATAAAACAATTTAGTATTTTTAGTTCGTCACGCTTTCAACGCCAATGCGTCTGCCAAGTGTGTAAACGGAGTGGTCCGCAAATGTGTCAATATTAATTGTGTTACTAACAATAAAAAAAGAAGCGGTCATCTAGATCAGTAAACGGTCACTAAGTCGATTTTTTCTTCAGGGAAACATAATTTACTAACTTCGCAGGCTATCGCCTATATCAGCATCAGCATCAGCATCGCATTCGTCAAACACCTTAAGTAGTTATTATAATAATAATATTTTATAATGAAATAACCTAAGCGGATAAATAATGTCAATAATGCATATTCACACATTTTTCCTTACACGAAATGAATTTAATAATTTTATTGATCTAGTTTTAACAATTAAGTATGTATATTTGGCCTGTTTCACTACTTATAGTTCCCTTACCAGATGTTTTTTTTTATTGTTCTATTTATTTATTCTTTAGTTAGCGGCTCTCCAAAGGTGGTGAAACAGGCTCCTATTGTTATAAATAAGAGCAAATTGACTGACGAATATGTTGGCAACTTGGCAAGTTACTCGTTTCAACTCACCCGCATAACATAACTACTGCAGTGGTTACGTAAATTATGTTAGAAGTAGAACTTTCAAATATTTGCTTAACCCGAAGATAACACGGATTAAGACCCTAAAGGGAATAACAGAATACACTGGCTACTTCAGATTAGATTCACATTATCATGCAGCGAATTAGGTAAGTACCTACCTAGAATATTCTAAACGAAAATTGTTAATATTTTGAAATGAAACGGTCATTGAACAAAATAGGTTAAGGCCTCTTCGACAATAATGTATTGTTTTCAAGTATTTCTACAGCAGAATATGTAAGTAGTTTTAATTGTGTGCACTTCTACGAATATTTCAATTATATACTAACTTCATACTATGTATAATAATTATGTTATTCTGCAACGCAACACAGCAGCAAGTGAACTGTCAATACTAGGAATACAGGTAACCCAACCTGGACATATCCACTTTCACAGAACGTAGTGTAGTGTCTGCGACTAAAATGTACTTCGTGTACCTATTGTTTTCATTGAACGTTATGTTAACAAATTGTAACAAATAAATTTAAAAAAAAACAAAATAAATTATAATAGGTATAAAAATATTAATGCCCTATGTCACCACCTCCTAATAAGTTTCCGTTAAATTACTTGCCAGATATTGTTCCATTTTTTCATTTATCCGGCGGTTAGCGGCTTTCCAGACTTCCAGACTTCCAGAGGTGGTAAAACAGGCCCTTAAAGTCGCGTGTTTTCTTTTATAAAATGCATTCAAGGTAGAGCGCGACTGGTTTAACAATAATAAAACATACTGATTTCTGACACTTACGCGAATACTAGACATTGAAATAAAACTACTTTTTACGGATTCTATCGCGTTATATTGATATTATTTTATCAATTTAAATAATATCAATATAACGCGATAAAATCCGTAAAAAGTAGTTTTTAATAATAAAACAGCTCATAACTTTGAGTGGCTGACACAATAATAATAAAAATGGCGTCCTTTTGCGTTTTATTACTTTAATTAAGGTCGAAATCGTTCCGAGGCAGCTGCAGTATATTTCAGGTAATTAATAAAAACTTATGGCTACCTACAGTAAAATTATGTTTTAGTAGGTACTTCAAAATAATCAGAGACAAAGACAATAATAACAAGAAATGTCAATAATGTCAACTAAGTATACAAATCATAAAGAAAAGTTCACTAACATAAACATCCTTCTTATCAGCTCCGTTTTATTGTGTCTTTCGTTTATAGGTATTAGGTACAGTTGTCGCCAAACTTATTGTCCGGGTTGAAGTTGGCACGAGCTAACTTTAACCCGGCCGTTAAAATAGGAGAAAGAAAAATATTACAATGTAATAAACGAAAGCTCAAGTTGTAGGCTGTCGTTGTATATCATTTTAATCCAATTTATTTCCTTCTCCGATTTTGACAGCCGGGATAAAGTTAGCTCGTGCCAACTTCAACCCGGACAATAAGTTTGGCGAGAACTGTACCGCACTAACCAGTGTCTAATTGAAACACTGTAATTTAATTTTATACCTAAATAAACTTGCTGCTCCCGGGCACTAAATCATCAACTTTTACTGTTGTGCTCGACTATAGCTACTACTTATTTAATAAACAAGTTAATTAAAATCAATATTGCTGTAGAATTTCAGGAACATGATAATTATAATGCATATAAAATCCATACAAAGTTACAAGACATCCTGTAGATAGCTCCATGAAAGGGCGCGTGGGTGAATTCATGCAAACAAAGCGTTATTTATTTTTTCTGGAGGGTGAACCTTGTACCCTTTGCTTAAGGGCAATGATTACGTTGACTGTCGACACTTCATCGACAGCAAGATATTCCCACACAACATAACAAGTAAAGAAACTGCCTTTTACTTTCACCATAAAATATAAAGTAACTCCACAATAGACATTGGTAATTCAACATTGTGGTTGTGTTTTTCTAAAAGTGAAATATAAAGTTACTTTCATTCACAACTTTAAAATAATTAGTAGAAGTATAATTACCATGCCACATTAAATTAAATTAAATTATTATCGCATTAAATTAAATTATTTGATGTGAGAGGTGCGTCTGTCGTAAGAAGTATAATGTCAGAAAGCGAAAACACTGGTACTGATAGCAACTTTCATTTGCAAAAGAAGTCGATAATAAGTACAAGTACATAGATAACTCCATGCCTCAACAAAGGCATTGGGTTGTTGATTCAATCATCTCGTTTATGTACCCCAGCAACGCACAACAGATTATAAGCCTACGTCTGTAGACTATAGCAGATCAACTACATCTTACAAGCTATAACAGAATTGAAATGTAACTGTAGACAATAGTGTAGAGTTCGTTAGGAAGCCCTGAGTTGAGACTGAGACACAAATCTATACTAATATTATAAAGCTGAAGAGTTTGTTTGTGTGGTTGAACACGCTAATCTCAGGAACTACTGGTCCGATTTGAAAAATTCTTTCAGTGATAGATAGCCCTTTTATCGAGGAAGGCTATAGGCTATATATCATCACGCTCCGACTAAAAGGAGAGGTGTATTAATTAAAAATGTTGCAAAAACAGGGGAAAAAAATCATATTCTACGAACAAAAATAGGCGATGTAGAATTAGATGGTAGATAGGAACAACAGCCTTGGCGGTGTTTTTTGGTTGATGGTTATAATAGGTACGAAGAAATACCAAGTAACGATTATCATCACAAATGGAATGGAGTTTTAATTGCTTGACTTTGAACAGATGATAGGCAAAAATTCTTACATAACCCGTATTTGATCTTTAAAAACTTTGAACCAGCACTCACATACAACGTTAGTTTTTGTTTACACGAAAGCCGAAACACGTCAACTTCATTTTGATACAACGATTCACGAAAAAGATACAAAATAAAAAACTACGCGGTGACGTGCTCCGAAAGTTAGTAACCCCCCCGGTGCACCGCGGGCAGGGGGCGGTCTGCGCGCGCGCGGATGGGCCCAAAGGATCTATGGGCGAGTGAGTGACTTCCCAGTACGTCAACCATGAGTTCTATCGAATGGCTTTCGATAGGTTTTTTACGCATCGAAACGCTGTAATCTCATAGTAGATTTTAGTTCCTTACGTAACCGCTAGAGACGCTGCGAGGGTTTTCCATATAAATATTTTACGGCGTCGCTAGCGAGTCTAGTGAGAAAAACTCATGGTCGAGGCACTGTTCCGTTATTGCGCCGATTTTCGTAATAAAAATGGTTGAATAAATTATTACCATTTTTTTTGAGAAAAGAATATAACATAGGTTAAAATCCATTGCAATCGATTCTGTTACTGATTCTGAACAAACTACTTTCAGCTTTCGTATAAACAAAAACTAACGTTGTACAGTCGCTGTTCTGTCCTCGTGTCTTTACTGTTCCGTAAAAATTGGCAAAACGCTTGAGTATTGAACAACCACTGGCAGTTCGTCTTGCCGTCAAAGATTTAATCTTATCATAGGATCTTCATATGTAGTATAAAACAGAGTCGCTTCCGCTGTTTGTACGCTTAGATCTTTTATACTACACAACGGATTTTAAATGCAGTGATAGTCAGAGATATTGGTGTGGAGTGATTCAAGAGGAAGATTTATCTGTATGTAGATACAGTTCGCGCCAAACTTATTGTCCGGGTTGAAGTTGACGCTAGCTAACTTTAACCCGGCCGTAAAAATCGGAGAACGAAAAATATTAGATTGTCTATACTAATATTATAAAGAGGAAATAATAAATAAAAACGAAAGCTCAAGTCGTAATCTGTCGTTATAAATTATTCTAATCCAATATTTTTCTTTCTCCGATTTTTGTATGATTGATGTATTATAATTGCATCATAATATAGTAGACTAGCTTCCCGCCAGCGGCTTCGCCCGCGTGGTCATATAATTTTTTCCCCCGTTTTTGCATCATTTTTCATTACTACTCCGCTCCTATTAGTCGTAGCGTGATGATATATAGCCTATGTTACTCGGGGATAATGTAGCTTTCCAAAGGTGAAAGAATTTTTGAAATCGGTCCAGTAGTTTCGGAGCCTATTCATTACAAACAAACAAACAAACAAACAAACAAACAAACAAACAAACAAACAAACAAACAAACAAACAAACAAACAAACAAACAAACAAACAAACAAACAAACAAACAAACAAATCTTTCCTCTTTATAATATTAGTATAGACTAGCTTCCCGCCAGCGGCTTCGCCCGCGTGGGGTTATAATTTTTTCCCCGTTTTTGCTACATTTTTCATTACTACTCCGCTCCTATTAGTCGTAGCGTGATGATATATAGCCTATGTTACTCGGGGATAATGTAGCTTTCCAAAGGTGAAAGAATTTTTGAAATCGGTCCAGTAGTTTCGGAGCCTATTCATTACAAACAAACAAACAAACAAATCTTTCCTCTTTATAATATTAGTATAGACAATGCACCCGTGCGAAGTCGGCCCGGAGCGGATCGCTAGTAATACATATAATTATGTTTTTGGTCACCCTAGCAGACAAATTCTGGTGCCCTTTGGTAACGAAAAAGACTGTTTCAACAGATATAACTTTTAGAAAGTAATTCTAGCTTTTTTTAAATCTACGACATCTTTATTACGTATGTAGGAACTTGGTAAAGTAAATAGTATAAGGTCTGTAACGCTCTAAACAAAATAAACAAAAAACAAAACGCCTTAAGAAAAACACCTAGGAACTAATAAACAATTTTTTTTTAAATTCATTAAGTACCACCTAGTTGGTTACATGGATGATGATGATGGATGAGAAAATTTAGGCAGGACTTGCTCACGTCACATATTAGGTACCACGCGAATTGAAACGAATGGTCGCATCATTATCGTCGGTAGGTAGAGTAGGTACCATATCTACTGTAAACATTGATCCACTTGTGACTTAACTGTGACATGGTTGGTTGAAGTTGCTGGAATTTGTTGCAATAAATTCAGCGACATATTGGCACTTTTTATCCCTACTTTATGCAACACGGGTGAAACTCATCCCCACTTTTAGCTAAATACAATTTTATTTAAAAAAAAATTTAGTTTTGTATCATCTACAACGAGCATGAAATGATAAATGATAATATCTCTAGTGTTCATTCATAAAAATAAATAATAACTTAGATACCCATTTGCTACATAAATACACGATTGGTATAAAAAGAAGTAACTAACTAAGTACCTATCAAGTCAGGCTGATAAATTTTATAAATCATGTAGATACAAACTATCGGTTTGTAAGTGTCATAATATCTATCCATCAAACGATCAAAACTTTCCATGGAAAATATAGATAGAAGTCCATTTATAACTAGTTTATCAATATTTCTTACATTTCTGTAATGAACATAATAATTATCTAGGTATAACACTGATATTTTATTCTGGAATCATAATTTTATCATGGATCATTAGTACATAACTACTGCATATCCATGCAATTAATAATAAGATCAGGTCGCAATAATAGAAAATAGATTCGATAATCTCATGTGGGTATTTAAATGATTGAACTCACAATAAATAATTCAAATAGCGCATGGATGTGTAAGTACTTAAATTCAAAGTTAAACCTAAATGAGCCGTAACGTCATCTGTTGCTATAGTATCTCTAAAGTCAGAACTAATTGGCCCCAAGTGGAGCCACTATGAGCACTTGAAACGAACCCGGTGCGCAGACGAGCGGAGCCGCGATATCTATCTTAGTTATTACGCGCAGCTGCATCGCTTCAAATCAAAGCAATCACTGTTGGAACTGCACTGGACTTCCAGCTTGAAAGATCGATTCCTGTTATACAAAATCAACTTATTGTGCGCGCGTTGTGTGAGGTAATATATAATAGGCTTAGTTATTATCATTGGTATTTATTAAAAAAAACAATGCATAGTACTCCAACACATAGTTTACTAAAAAAAATTAAAAATGGTTAGCAAAAGCATCCAGAATTATATTCGAAACAGGAACACTGAAATAACTAAGAACACGGTGGAAAGGATTTTAAACAAGTTCTCTTTCGATTGAAACTGCAAAGTTAAAAAATTGCGTGATGTCCGTCCAGTGCATGAACCGCTGTAACTTGAGTTGTAAAACATAGGACGGAAGCCAACCAACTTACTTTTTAAACAAGTGAACTTTCGAAGAATTGTCTCTAACTTCGAGCTGATACCGTCAATCCTTCAATTCCTCTGTGTGTATTCGAAATTGGTCTGTATGTCACATTTGTTTTTATAGTTTATAGATTTTAGTTTACTACGTTGCTGTAAGCACAGATTAAATACCATTTTAATTGTGACATAGGGACATTTAATACTATACAAATGGTATCTAATAATAAATACAAGTATTATGCCCGCGGACCAACCAAACCAACAACCCTCATTTTTATAGTAATCCTATTTGTTCACTAGATACGTCTAACTAGATACGTCTACGGTAGGGTTTTAAAATCCCTCGATTTTAAAGTTACTAAAGCAATAAAACGTTTTCAATTTAAAGCATACCACCTATACTGTGGGAAAATGTCCTTTTAAATGTTATCAATTCTCTAGTTTTTTTAAACAATCATTTTAAACGAAAGACGGACAGAGAGTTAACTTTTACGACTTCTCGTGAACTTCGACTTTGCATTTGTGGCTTTGGAGAAATTGCTTCGTCGCAGGTAATTTTACGATTTACACCGCCATTTAAATAAAACTAGTTTCAATCTAAACGATTATGTTGTCGCTATTTTATTACTTATGTAATTTAAAGCGTTCAGAATGAGTTAAATCGTACACACGAGTGTGCATCGTTCGTAATAATAAGTAACATCTAAATTGTTCATAGCATTCTGTATAAAAAAAAACACCCTATAAAAGTAACCTTTTTTAACCCCTCACTGGGTGCGGTGCGTGGTAAAACCAACAGCTTCTATAACTATAATCTTTCACATATTTTATTTATTAAACGATGTGCACACACCAGGGCCCCACAATAGAGATCACAGGACCCCTTTTATAATTTAACCATGCTGATCAGGATAACATCAACATTTTAGTACCACTAACATGTCATATCTCAGTAAGTACACATTTTATAATTTTAACAAAATTAATATTAATATGAATAGTTTAAAAGTTTTAAAATACTTTTTGATATTATATAATAATATGGGTATCTTCCAGTTAAACGTATGCTAAAAAGATAATATTTCTGGTAAATACCAGACAGGTACTTAACTGTTGTAAAATGTTGACAAAATAGTCGTCATTCATCACATCACAAGTGACGGTAGGTAAAACTCATACAGACACCAGTTGACTCATCTAAGAGCAATCCATGATTCGTATTTGTTGATAACTTCTGTCAATTAGTATTGCGCTAACAAATAGTGATAATTTTATGAATGAGATAACGATAGCGAAACGGTAAAAATTAGATAAACAATATGCCGACCGACGAATGATTGTTATCTTAATTATCAGCCGACAAGTCACGAGACTTTATCATTTGCCTAGGACCTAACCATAAAGAATACTCTTCTACAATCTACATATTTTAATTATAAATTCTGTTTACGCGGATTCTAGGTTATATTCCTTTCGAAGAATCGCTGTTTGGCTACCTTTTGCATTGCATTTATGCACATCTTTGTACTTTAAAGCCCTTTGTAATTAAAATATTTTAAGTCCATGCACGCGGTGGCTTAATGGTCATAGTGTCTGGTGTATATGACCAAAAGACGCAGGTTCGAATCCTGCCCGCCAGTCGATATTTTCCTTCATTAAATAACAATATTACCTATTTATTACTTAAACACATAATAATTTAGTTAATCGGTAAAAATTGTACCCTGTACCTAATCTATTTTATAAATATTTGGCAGCAATAAGTCGATCTCTAAGGCGAATTGAACCTTGGGCTTCTTTTAGATTTTAATCAAGATAAGAAAAATAGCAATTTGTTTGCGTATGTATATTGCCCTCTAGGGAAATAAGCCCTCTGTTCCCCTTTCACAATGATACTAATCATTATACTTTTAGTTATTTTACACACAAGTCAACAATATTTTGCATTGGATTTGGATGAATAGCTTATAAGATTATTTATAAAAGGCTATCTTTATAGAGTATATTACATAATTATTGTACTTAGTTATTCGTTAAAGTTTATAAAAATACCGATTAGAACGATAGTACGTGTTCCGTATAAAAAGGGCGATATTGTGTTCGGTAAAGAATGAGAGGTGACCCCACGCACGTGAGTAGACACTGGAGATTAGTTCTCTGATTACGTGACATCGAACCGACCGGAGTATTTAACACTCATTCATAGAAATTTATTGACATCAATGCCGTACTTTTATAGCATTAAATAAAAGTAAAATCATGTATTTAACCATAAACTTACTAGGTGAACCTTAGGTTAACCTTATTAGGTGATTTTGATATTTTTCGGGAAGCTATGACGCTTTGCCTTATAAATTGATAATTTGATATCTAAACAAAGCTTAAATTTTTCTTCACAGTTATGACAGTAAAAAAATATCTAAGTGCGAGTTGTAATGTGTAACCTGTCCACACGACGACGCACGTCACGGTTAAAAGCCTCTTACTGCCCACGAAACATTCCTTTCTTTGTATTACACTTTTTGAGGTCCTGGCTGATTTAAAACTTAAAAAGTCAATGACATCGTTCGTGGCTTAACTTAAAATGTAAACATTACGTGGGCTCTGAATACATTTCGTAACAGGATTATTTTGTCTAGGAATTTTAAGGAGCGAGCGTCCACGATAAAAGGATTATTAACTAATCTATTTCAGAGCCAGCTTGTGACGCAGGAAGACGCGGTTTTATTACGACATCTTTACAAGATTATGGAAACTAAAATAAGTATAGAAATATCCGGACGTTTCTTTTTCATAGATTCTTCATGTTCGTAGTCTTAGATTATTATTAATCTAAGTTCGTAGTATTAACTTTACAGTACTGACATCAGTATCTTGGATATAGTTAATTAAATTTTACATCTAAGTATGTTAAAATACGGTGCGGATCATCATTGATAATACTATATGCTGCTGTATTTCTTTTGGTTTGTAGCATATTTATATTGTAGACTAGCTTCCCGCCAGCGGCTTCGCCCGCGTGGTATGTTATTATACATATAAATCTTCCTTAAGAATCACTCTATCTATTAAAAAAACCGCATCAAAATCCGTTGCG
The DNA here is from genome assembly GCA_946251955.1 of Acronicta psi. NCBI lineage: Eukaryota > Metazoa > Arthropoda > Insecta > Lepidoptera > Noctuidae > Acronicta > Acronicta psi. The sequence goes on along the minus strand of OX276482.1, from coordinate 7,000,964 downwards.
TAGTTTTAAAGATCTAAGCATACATAGGGACAGACAGACGGCGGATAGCGACTTTGTTTTATACTATGTAGTGATAATATTTAGCAATACGGGGATAGAGACTATCACCGCATTGCCAAAATATATCTGCCCTGCCGCTAATCAAAGATGTGGTAAATGTATTGTGTTCGGTTTGAAGGGTAAATGCTTAGATTAATAACATTAATCTCAGGGTAAATGACTAATGTATCCAGTGAAATTGTGGGCAGACTGAGGTCTAAAGTCTAAATAATATGACAACTGGTGAGAGCGATACTACCTACAGTGTCACTGGCGTCTATTTGTTCCGGCTGCCATTGCTTATGACCACTAAACTAATGTTTTTTTTTATAAATTCACAGTACTAGATATCTTTCGTACATTTATTTCTTTCTCATCTTAAAATACATAACATTGGTTAAAATACAAAGCAAGGCAATGTTTTTGAAGATTTCAACAATTTTATCAGGTCTGGGCACAAAACCGTCGTCGTAGCTTCAGGTAGGGATTTTCACCAAATTCCTGTAGCGATAATACCTATAAGCTACGTCGCGTCATGGTCTGGAACAATGGCCACCAATCTCGCAACACTTAAGCTGGAGCTTCGCTATTTATTAAGATAAGATAGTTTAAACTTTTAAACGAAATGCATAATCGGTACGAAACATACCGATGACAATGACGTAACTGTTTTAAGTTCAAACCACACTTATATGTAAGTGTATGTTATCAAATAAGAATCACATTAGGTACATATGGGATCACAAGAGGTTAATAAAAGTATGACTAGTGACTACCTATGATTAAGTGGAGCACCTTTATGAATCATTCTAAATGAGTCTATAAATACATGTTTGTTCTGTTGCATCTACTAACTATAAGATTTTGTTTGCCGATGTAGGTATCTGTTGCGTTGATGGATGTTTACATATTATATGGAGGTAGTACCTAAGTAGTTTGAATTCAATCACAATTCGCAAATTTATAATTATTTCGTCGGCGCTTGTTTTGTTGGAGTTGTAAGAATAAATCCAGCGATTTCGACATTTCCCTTATTGTCTTTGGTTTCATCTGATAACAAGAATTGTCTAACTTTGATAAAATAACCGGTTGAATTTATCAGTAACTATGGCTACAGGGTCAGTGGGTCCGACTTGCACAAGATCGGCAACAAGTGACGGAATAGAGAAGATTAGCAGCGCGTTGGTGATATCTTCAATCTAATAGCATTAGGGCTTGAGTAATAAACCAAAAAAAGGCGTTATTTACCTACGGCTATTGTAAGTATCATCAACAAGAAATAGACATAACAATCAAGAGCATAATAAAACGCATATGAACACGGAAGAGCTGATTGTTGTTGCAGGTTCCAGAATTCGAACCTGGCACCTCTGGTTTTCGTCCACTGCACTGGACGCCAATCCGTGGTCGAAATTTTCATACACACAAATTTTAAAGACCTCACCAGGTAATGATCAGTCTATTTGGAGATGCCATGCTAATTTGTCAAAAAATATTAAATTTTTATACTAATAGTTTCTTCCTAAAATGTATTGATTAAATAGATTAAATTTTTATAATTGCCCTGTCTAGTTAGTAGAAGAGCATCTGTAAAAAATAAAGCATGCAAGCCTGCTTTCTCCTTAGCAATATGAGGGGCACCGACCTGTCGGGCCTCTACAGTGGAGATAATAAGGCAAAACAAACATACTTATTTAATTATTTATAACCTGAAAGTATTTTAATTAGTTAAAAGCACAGGTTTTTCAGTACTACTTATCTTAATAATCAATAATCATTGAGTAAATTTATTCCTTTACTAAATGGTAATCTTAGCATTGAAAACGCTTAAAAAATACTACTAAATAAAAGATAATTCAATTGGGGTGGATCAAGTACATATTCAAGTATATTTTCTACTCTTGAAAATGAATTATGAGACTGTTAATCACTAACTAAGAGAAAAGACTGTATGAATTTTGTTTGCTGCTCTCACTCTCTCTCTCTCACTGCTTTGTTTTGAGTGAAATATGAAAAGAACATGATTATCCTGAAGTGAGTTCATGAAGAAAATTACAAGGAATTTGGACTGGAATGCTTATTGTGGCATAAGCACCTACTTGGTAAGAATAGAGAATAGAAAATTGGGAAATAAAAATCAACTATGAATTTATACTGTATATATTGTAGATGGGCCTGTACACTCCTATTTGCTTTAACAACAAACTGTGATCAACATTAGCAGAGGATGATCATAGACTGTGTTTAGAAATTTTAAACAACCACTTCTAATTGATTTGAGTGTCCCAGACATGTGCCTCAACTAGTCAAAACATTTCATAAAGACAATTCTTCATGTTTGTCTTTGGGTATTGTTGTCTGTATTAATGTTGACAAATACTGATTGAGTATAACAACAATTAATTTATTATGAATATTATATATTGAGCATATTCACGATGAGTGTTTCCTAGTCTTTGTAAGATGCATCATTGATGTGTTGAAAGACCCTAGTTCATTAATGAATATTCAGTAGGTTCTTTAAGATCAACAGCAACCAGTAACTAGACCAATTGGATATTATTTCTATTATACTGACTAGAAGATTTAAAGGTAGAACTAGTTATAAAAATAAATACAAATTCTGCATTGTTCATATGAATACATAAATTCATTAGGTTCTTATTGGTTGCTAAGTAGATTGATTTAATGATTTTTCAAAGACATAGTGCTGCAGTTATGTAGTATGATTTCTGTGTGGTATGTTTGATAAAACTTCAGGGCATGGTGAAAGTAATAAAAAAAGTTATGACCATGTTTTTCAACTTACCAGCCAGGGTGAATCTGTCCATGTAGTTAATAAGGTTGACATAGCACAGTATTCCAACAGTCATGTAATCAACGAACGATATTTCACTCATATGATCTCTTCTTCTGGTCTGCTTCTCCTGCAGCAGCGCCGTAGCCGAATCATTATCACTGTTTATAACAAGCTGCTGATTTGAAGTATTTGGGGTTATGCCACTCTGGTCCATGTTGCTTAAGCTATCGATACACAAATAAAAAATATTCTATCAAGTTTAGGCTAACCAATTATCACTTTCAAGAACTCTTGATGCTGAATTTTCGATCTCCGGAATTAAATTAAAAAAATACTCTAAGAAGTAATTTTAAATGAAAAAACTATAAACTAGTCACAATGGTATATAAATTACATAAAAAATACTGTAAGATATTAAAAATTATGAACTCAATCAAATCATGATTTGACGTTACGACGACCGTCGACCGCTCGTTATGACAACTCAACGTTCGTGACGTGAATAATTTCGTTAGGTTTTGACACTCACTCATGAACTGCAACTGACCGAAACCGAACCAGTGTCTCCCCCTGTCGCCCCCCAATTCTTTCCGTCAAAATTATGGTGTTGCTGGTCTAAAAATACGGTACACGGTAGAATATTACGGTTTACCAATACATGATACTGTCAAATGCCCTATAAGGCCCTATTGTATTTGGCTTATGATAAGAATTCTCTCAGAATATAAAAGAATATTTAGCCTATTATATCAGACCTTTTCTATCTACCTTTTCTATTGATTGTGAAAATATATTATACTGCTGGTGTATCTAATTAAATAAATAAATTCAAATAAGATAAAAAAAACTAATACGACTCCTAATAGCAGGTTCCTTACATCGTTTTATTTAAGACAATCATTTTGGAACCTAAAAAGCATGACAACCAGTCTTTCCATCGAATATCGGTATTGCCCAGAAATTGGGTTGGGGACGTCTGATGGCGGTCGCTCCGTGTAAAATACTGATATTAAGCCGCATCCTGGTTAGACTGGAAGCCGACCCCAACATGGTTGGGAAAAAAGGCTAGGAAGAAGAGGAATCGTTTTGAAATAGGCTCTAAAATGTATCTTGATGGTAACCGTAGGACATAATAGACCCACCCAATGACGACCATAGATATAGAATATACTATGGTATATATCTATGATGATGACTTGCATAGTGGCGCCGCCCGTGGTGGCGCGGACGCCGGCATAGACTTATTAGCTCTTTGGGACGCCGGCCGGACTCTACCGATTAGGGATGTTGAAAAAATATCAATATATCGATAATTTTTTTTTTATATATCGATATTTTTGATCGATATTTAATATTTCGATATATCGATGTATCTATATAAAATTTCAAGTATCGAAAAGGTATCAAAATCGATATTTTTTTTCAGAACAATAAACATTTTTAAGTTAAAAGATTACAAATTACTATATTTTTTGGCTGTTTTATAATTTAGTTTTTGAGTTGGCCGATATATCGATACATCGATATTTTTTGAAACTATCAATATCGATACATCGATATTTTTTGAAACTATCAATATCGATATAGATATTTTTTTTTTAAATATCGATACGATGTATATCGTTTTTTTTTGCATTTCCGACATCCCTACTACCGATGTCTGTTGTCTTGTCTTTGTCTGTCAGTGTCATTTGCAATGTCGCAATAGGAATACATTTATTTTAGGCATAATCCGATTTTATGGATCGTAATGAATCGTGTCGACTCAATACGATCTAAAATCGCATCGGATCGTATGCCTTCGATCCAATTTATAAAAAAAATGATCTTTAAAATCGGATAATAAACAAAAAAATAATAATATTAGATCGAATTTGTGGAATTTTCAAATTTTGTAGTCTATAGTCTATACAAATTATAAAAATAGTGCCAGATTGTACTTTCACTGCCCAATAATAACATACCTGCAAACATTACAGTGTGCAAAGTGCAAATCAGTTTGGATAGCGATCCGAAATTTGAAAGATTGAATCGATTGAAAATCGAGTGGATTGTATGCCGTCGGTGAAAAAAGACGATTGGATCTTCGCATCCCTATTTAATTCTAATATTTTTACTATTTATCTCTACGACTACATACCTTTTATAGACTTTTTGTGCATTCGGACAATCTACATTAATTTGGGCTTTAATTATACGATTTGGCATAGGAAACTTTTAAGCCAATCGGCTAAAAGTTACGATTCAACAAACCGGTATCGTAGGTACAACACTAGACAAAAAAGCTGGTATCATTATTTGTAATTTTGACAGTTGCATGTTGCATGTGTCAATCTAGTCTGTCGTCTCTGAGATTAAAAAACGTACTAATTACATTAAATGTTTCAATATTGTAATATTGTTGTTGATTTTATTGCAAGCAAAGCCAGTTGCTTGCAAGTGGAAAGGCAAATTTGAAATCACATGACGTCCATTAATTCAATTTAAATTTTTAATTTCGATTGGATTTCCATTGGATTGAGAGCCTCAGGCTTTATTTTAAATTTTCCAACTCAAGGCGTAAGCAGAAAACACTTTCGCGCATCGTTTAGGATTCGTTTTAGAATAATATAAACTTAATCGAGCAACTCAACTCTATTGTGAAAATATATTCATAATTTTTATCAGCAGTTGTTATTTTTAACTTTGCTAAGATGAATAAAGCACTGTTCTTTCTAGTTTTCATTTGCTTGTCTTTTGGTATCGCCAAAAAACCTGAAGGTGAGGAGAAGCCAGCTTGGGCTAAAAAGGATATTAGAGACTTCAGCGATGCTGATATGGAAAGGTAAATAAAAGCTAGGTACTAAAATTTCTATTTTCTACCTGTATTATTATTATGTTTTGATTTTTATATTTTTTCTTGGAACAATCAAAACTAATCTAGTTAACTTATTTCTATGCAGACTGTTTGACCAATGGGAAGAAGACGAGGAACCACTACCAGAAGATGAATTACCAGAACATCTGCGGAAACCACCATCCATAGACTTCACTAAACTTGATACATCTAACCCAGAAAATGTATTACAAGCTACTAAGAAAGGACAAACTTTGATGATGTTTGTATCAGTAGCTAACAATCCATCAAAAGCAAGAACTGAAGAAATAACAAAAATATGGCAGACCAGTTTATGGAGTAATCACATACAGGTTGAGAGGTAAATACTAATTTTAATCAAAAAGCCTTGTAAGTTCTGTTGCAACATTTGAGCACTTATTTTTGATGTTTTTTTTTTATTTTAGTAAAATGTAGGTTAACTCAAATTAATACCTTAATTATTTGCAAATACTCCACATTTTAAAATATGCCTTCATCTGTTATAACAATACTTTTGCTATTGTTGTGACCTATACGAGGATAATACAATCATGATTAGATAATAATGACGACGTCTGTGGTCTAGTGGTTTGAGTACTGGACTGCTGATCACAAGGTTGTGGGTTAGATTCCCACAGGACACAAACATTTATTGTGATGAACTTTAGTGTTTGTGTTGGTCTGGGTGTTTCTTATGTATTATAAACTGTATGTGTTTGCAAAAAAAATAAAAGTATTATATCTATTGTCTAGTACCCATAGTACAAGCTCTGCTTAATTTGGGACTAGATGGTGCTGTGTAGAAATTTACATAGATAAAAAAATATATATGTATATAGCTCCTTATCTTGGTTTACCAAACCAACTTTAATTATATTTACAGGGCCTTCTAACAAGTGCTATAGTATAAATAAACAATCGTTACTGTTATATTCTACTGGTTTTAATTCTACAACACTAACATGCCCAATCTTTTCCTATTTAAGGTATCTTGTTGCTGATGATAGAGCAATATTTATGTTCAAAGATGGATCCCAGGCATGGACGGCTAAGGAATTTCTTATAGAACAAGAAGAACTGAAGGAAGTGCAGCTTGAAAGTCAAACATATCCAGGAAAGAAACCTGATATCAAAAATAAATCACTTCATGATGAGTTATAATAAATTATATTTTAATTGCAGCTTCAGATTCAGTCACAGCATAATCTACAGTTTTTCTGGATTAATGCATAATGAATTAATGATAGTACATAGTTTGTGTGCTATTGAAAGAATAACTAAACTTGAGAGCAAATAAATCAAGTCATTACCTTATTGAAAGGTATCAATTCAAACCATATATCAACTAAAATTTTATTGAATAACCTGCAATTTATGGTAAATTATTAAATAATAATCTTATTGAATGATGTTTTGATGATTTGTTTGAAACAATTTATAATAAAAATACTAAATAACAAAAACCTTTGCTTATGGAGGTCCAATCAAAATGTCATAAGCAAGTTAAATGTGATAAAAATATACATAAAGATTCAACCCTTTAAACTTAATTTTACAAATGTAAATTTGACGACTACCCTTATTGTAGTCTAGGTGATTTGTGTTGAATTGATACATTCTAGTCGTAATCATAACATGTGAAAGGAAGAAATGGCTTGATTTATTTGCACCTAAGTGTATAATGATAGGTAGCAATATTACTTGATATTTTTTTTGTTTTTCAACATACTTTTTGTCTGATATGACCTGTGACCTTATTAACTTTCTCAGTAAGCTGATAATAGAATGTCAAATATGAATTTGATAAGCATTTTTTCATTACAAGATCTGTTTTGTTATTCCTCAGTTGTGAATAAGAGTGATAAATATTTTTATAATAGAGAAACATTGTGCAGTTAGGGTTTAACAATAAATAAAAAATATGACTTCAACTTTTTATTAAAATATAACCTAATGATTATACAGAATATTTAACAGGACACTTAATTGATGCCACATCTCTTCAAAATCAATGTTTAGAAAGCATCAGTAGCTCGAAAATGTTCTTCATCAATCGTTGAATAGATATGTCCTTCACCACACATCCATTCCAAAATGTTCCTGTAACAATAATTTTAAAAATAATGTTGTTACCTTTGATCTCTATCTCACATGCATAAAATTTGTTATTCCTAGAATGTTAGACAAAATGTAGACTGATGCCCATGATGGATCTAGACATTCCATGTGTATTCTTATTTTGCTGATCTACACCTCTTTAAAGAACCTTTTGGAATCTGCCTAGCTAATGCTTGATTAATAAAAAGATATTGAAATACTTACTCAAACTCCACCTGTGACATACGATCTTTTAGTGTGGTATACATATCTACTTTGCTGATGCCCTGTTCTAGGGTGGATGCTCTAATTAGGTTGAATACCATCATTTGTCGGGGATTGAGGCCATTAACTGATGAACTATTTTCAGTCACTCCAACCATTGAGTTAGCTGGCAGACCGGTAGTGAATGTAGAGTTATTGTTGACAACTTTCTCCTATTACAATAAAGAAAGATATAATTAGAATATCAAATATTTCATTTGGCATTTGAATCTATACTAATATTCAGATGTGATTAAGTTTGTGATTAATCTCTGGATCTACTGGACTTATTTTAAAAATTATTTCACTGTTAGAAAGGTACATTTTCCCTGAGTGCTTTAATTACTTACAGAAATAATAATATTGTATGAAGCAAAGCAAGGGTGGATTACTAGTAATAATATAAATATAACATTTATTAAAATAAAAACCTTTTTAGAATCTGCTTCCATCTTGAGCTTGTTGTGGATACAATGTAAGTAGTGGAATGTGATTGCATTAACATCTGTTATAAGCATTATTTTAAATGTCATCAGTACTTTTTTCCCTTTATTAGTCTTCACAGTGCCATAAATTTGTACATAATCATTCACTTCCACCTTTGGTGTAGCTTTATCCTGTAAAAATATATTATATTATTTGATGCTAATACTGTAAAGACCTGAGAAAACATATGGTGTTAACATGCATTGTTGCATTACATGTGATATGGACTACAGTGATACATAAAAAAGTTCAATAAGTATTACATCTTCATCAGCTGCTTCTTGGTCCAGCCACAGCACTGCTCGCATTCTGCCTGTAAGGTCTTGAATAGTGTAAGTGATTTTGGTGCTTTGCATTCGGATGTTCCTCACACGAGCTACAATAGAGACAATCTGAATCTCTGTACCCCAAATTTTAACACCATCATCACCACTGTGTAGGGCTTGTCTAATTACTACTGGTGCTGTGCGGGATGCTCTTCTGCCCTGGAAGGAAATACGATTATGTAAATTGATAATGTAGAAAACTAAACAGCCATTAGGGCTTAATTAGATACTCACTTGTTTTGGTGCTTGATTTGGTGTATTAACATTTCCAAATTGGTTGGGAGAGTTGAAAAACCCTCCACCAACTGCAGACTGATCTGTAAAATAATAATCGAATGGAAATTTAAAAAATAAAGCAGAAGCTGTTTCGCTTGAAGTACGGTTAAAAATACAAATGATAAAATTACCCACCGTTCCACATTTTTTGACCGTGTGTGAAAGCGTAGTAGTATATAGTACTTGAAACTGAATCAGAAAGAATGTGGTTGATTATTTTGCGATGATTTCTTCTAAGAACACTATATGTTTTAGTTTTGTTTGATGACAGTTTTAAGAATTTGTTGAGTGTCGCAAGGAGACGCGGGAAATGGAAATAGAATGATGACATGAGAATGGGACATTGACAGATGATTGACAGCTCACAGCACAGCAGTGCTGCCACTAATTTACAATGACAGCGGGGCTGTATTTGGGCATGTTCAACACGATAGTACAAATAATTGAAAAGGATAGTATTTGTACAAAAAATATAGTACACTTTATTAGTTCGGAATTTTGGATCAAGGTCATTAAAATCAATACAAATTTATGCAAAATTTTACTGTTCCAAGTTCAGTAATTCAGTTATCAGATATTCAATATTTGCTTGATCCATATTAGAAATATAGAATAAAATCAGTACAATTACCACTTTTGCGCTACCGCCTATGAATTGTGTTGCCAGTTTATGTCTTATCTTAGTAAGGTTTATTTTTTTACCACCGCACCACTCGACACCGCAGTAGAGTCCACCTATATTACCTGGATGCTGAGATCAGATCGGTTGATCTCATCCAGTACAGTCCGCTTCCAAAGATCATTCTTACCCCGTACTATCAAGCTATGCTATGACATGTTCTTCTTCAAACGAGGCCTAAAAAGAGCTCTCTACCATACACAGTAGGTGGCGGCTCAGCTTTGCCCCTGGCGTTGCTGATGTCCATGGGCGGTGGTTACCACTTAACATCAGGTGGGCCACTTGCTCGTCTGCCAATGTAGGCAATAATTTTTTTTTACTGCATATTCTCTCAGAGAGACAAGACGTTTTGAAGGACACTTGAGGAGTGACCGAGTTTGAGTTTTTAATTTTGTGGTTTTTAAATATTTTATTGGTTAACTTTTCAGTGTTTGAATTTAAATCATTATTTATTTTACGTAAAATTATAAATTATTATTTATTTTACGTAAATAATAGTTTAAAAATGTTAAAATTTTATGAACGTTTTTATCTAACTGGATTTATTTTCGATTACTGTCCGATAGATATAGATAGTACAAATACTATAATAGAGGACATTATTGTACTATAATTTCATGCTTAGTATCAATACTATCCATATCTAAGGATAGTACAAAAAATACTATAATTTTTCGTGGAAGAGACATCGAGGTAAATCCGAATACCATGAGAACAGTACATGATTCTGGACCCCTCTGCGTTGAAATTTTCCGTATAATTTTTCATACATTTTTTTTTACTTGAACTTGTAAAAAAACATGATTTCTATCTTTCCAAATTCGATCTACAATAAAAAAATATTATTTCATTTATTTCAGATCGCGGGTGCGATAACATTCACCGCGGACCGTTATAATTTTTTAGCACTACACTGTGCGCTCAAAAAATTCAACTATATAAATAACTGATCATTTTCTACATGAATGACCTAGGTCATTTTATTTTTGACCTTGAGTGAAAGCTTGTCACGAACTTTGTGCGTCGATGTCACTTCCACCTTGTATAAATACCATTTACTAATTACTACCAATCCAATATTCAGTAAATAAACCTAAATAAGATAAGACACAAACTGGCAACAACAATTCAAAGGCGGTAGCGCAATAATTGTACTGATTTTATTCCTACTAAGGATCAAACAAATATTGAATAACAGATAAACTGGAAGAAGTTTTTGCATAAATTGGTATTGATTTGAATGACTTTTGATCCAAAATAATAAAGTGTACTATAATTATTATATAAATACTATCGTTTAAAAATTTTTGTACTATCATTTTGAACATGCCTAAATTCAACCCTGGCACTGAGTTGTTGATTTTGACATTTGACTGTTGTCATTTCATTTCTTCTTCTTCTTCTTATGTATTTATGGCAATTGGTGCCGATGTCGACAATTCTGCCAATGTCAAAGTGGATAGGTACATTTAAATAATATTACAAGTAATAAATTGCTATACTTTGTAAAATATTTCAAAAACAAGCAAAATGGCGATACGCCACAACCATGTTGGAATTCAAATCCTTCATTGTCATTTCATTTCATTTCATTGTAATTGTAATTAGGGATGTAACATCCAACAAAAATCGATTATTAATAAATCGATTATTTTTGATTGTAATAAAATCGATTACTAAATAAATCGATTATTTTTGTTTGTAATAAAATCGATTTATATTAATCGATTTTTCTGCCAAAAAAATCGATTAAAAATCGAAGTATATATTTAAAAAATTTTTTTTTTATAATAGATTGTTTTTTCACATCCCTAATTGTAATTTGTAACAGTACTTCTAGTTTTTAAATGTTGTAATAATAAGTAATGAACAACAATAATGGCTTGTACTACGTTTCATGTAGCCAAATATTACATTACGTTTAAACGAGGTTTTGAAGACAGCAAGAAAGACGTGACTGTAACAATCGACAAACTTTTTGAAACTGATACTCTGGTTGGTTTGTTTGTTCTTCTAATTAATTTAAGTAGTCTTTTGTACAGGTTTTTATTTGTATAACAACACAAACAAATTTTAAAATTAAAGAAATAACCGTTTTGTTACAGAGAATATCATTATCTGATGATGAAGACCCCACATTTTTATGTATCCTAACTATAACCCGTATGGACTATGAAGATTTAAAGAAACAACAAGGTCTTCTTGTGGATTTTGATAACTTCCCATCGCAGCTTGTAAGGCTGTTACAACAATGTGCATCAAACAACATGTATGTATTCAGATTTATTATTCACTATTGTTACAGCTGCTTCTTGCTGTTTCACTCGCATCCCAAAGGACTTTTAGACAAAAGATAGACAAAAATGTTCATTCTCAGGATGCAGTTTATCCCCCTGGCAAATATTTGTAATGAGCTAGCAGAAGCAGGGGTGGAACTTATTTGTCAATGTCATCATTTTGTATCACTTCAATCATGTGAGAATTATTCTCTCTTAATAATCTCTTTTGCAGATTCCTCTAAATCCATGAATGTCTTGACATTTCAATATTTTTCAAATCTCTTGCAGCATTTCGGCTGTCTTTTTTTTTTTTTGGAAAACAACCAAAGTATGTAATTGAGATTAAACATTATTCTGCATATTTTTCTGATATAATTAGTCTATTTTGTGTCAATTCTTGATGAAATTACTTATTTCCTTCCAGGTTTTTGATTATGCAACAAAAGAACCCAGTTCAGTATTATTTAGAGGTAGTTGAGCATAATGAGTTTAAGAGACTTGTACATTTGTCTCTAAAAACAGGACCAGCAACAGATGCTGATATAAAGCAACACATGGCTGATACAATCATTAACATAAAGGTTAATCTACAATTTATTTCATATCCCTTAAGGCACCAATTAGTAGATAATTATCATAACTCAGATAGGGGTTAGATAAAATAATATATGAATAGATACTAAACTTTTGGGAACCATACTAACTAGAATCAACTTTTCCTAAATGCTCATAAAAGCTTAACATTTTAACTTGAATATGGTTATACCATGTAATTATAATTAATTGACTCGTAGAGAATGCTTTTAGCATGAAGTAGGTAAATAAATAAAATTAATTATTACACAGTGACCAATAAAAATATTCTTTACAGAAAAGTCTGTCCTCATTTAAAAGCTTGGCAATGAGCAATGAGGCAGTATTAAATGAGAAATGTATTAACATGGATAGAAAAATAAATGAATTGACTCATAGTCTGGCAAGAATGGAGGAAGATAAGTTAAAATATGAAATGGAATTCAGAGAATCTTTGAAACAAGAGAAAGAAAAGATAGTGCAGGTAAATATATTTTTTTATTAAAGTTTGGTAGATTTGGTATCAACAAGTTCTTATGGAATTATTTAATATAGATATGAACCTAAATTAAATACATATTATGTAAAAACTTCATCAGATTTTTCACTTCATCAGCCAGGTATTTTATTGCCTATTACCATTAACTGGGATAAAATTCTAAGTGTATGTTGCTACATAGAATATCAATTAAAAACCCCATCAAAACTTTCATGCCAACTCTTGGTGTTTACAGGAAAAAATGCTATGGCAGCAAAATGCTGAATTGAATATGAAGGCACAGCTTGCATCATATCAAGACAATCTCAGTAAGAAAGACAAGCAGATAGATGAAATCAACTCTTACTGTAAACAGCAGCGTGATAGTATTGGACAATTAGAGAATCAATTGAGGTAACTTTCATTATTTCTAAAAAATTAAAAGTGTTCATACTTGTCTGTAGTCTAAATGCCATTAAGTTTATGTAGATTTAGAAATCATAAATCTTCGTTTTTCTATGAATAAGTGTAAAATCTAATAAAATTGAGGGTAAGCAAAAAAATCACTTAAATTTATTCTGGTCGGCTAGTTTATTACGAAGTTTTAAGCACCTATATATGGTGTAGTAACTATGTAATAGATTTTGAAATTTTACTAGTAATAATTATAGTGAGGTGATTACAATATTTTCAGTGAGAAAAGCCAATGCTTAAATATGCTAGAGAAAGAAGTTCAAAAATCACACATTGAAGTGGCGACATTGAAAGCAAAAAATGCTAGTTTAGAAAAGGATATTCTGGATAAAGAAAAACAATATCATCAAATAAATTCCAAATGTATTTACTTAGAAAAGGTACATTTACTCAAATTATGAAAAAAAAACTGATTACCAATATGATCAGTTCTCATTAATTTATGTTATTCTATTACAGACTGTCAAAGATAACACAGATTTAATAAAGGAGTTGAATAACTCTCTGCAAATAGCAAAGAAAGAAAAGGTAAGTCACATAATTACACACACAGTTACAGCTGCAAAGTTGCACAGTATATTGTTTTTTTTAATAATTGGATATGATTACGTTGTTGTCTTTACAATCTTACCATACACTGATCATCTTTATATTGGTTAGTATAGAACTGTGACCAAACAATGCACAAGCCGAGTAAGCGCCAGAACCGAAAAATAATGCGTTAGATTTTGTTTCCGAATTCTACCAATATAATGTCCATATCAAGTGACTCAATAATTCCTTTGTTCCTATTCCCTTCCTCTTTATGTCAAAAAGACAGTTGACATAATATGTATACTGTATTGCTGAAAAGTAAAGTAACAGATTTTTTATTGATGCAGTTATTTGAATGACTTGAATATGTTATGTACAGTCAGCATTAGATATACCTGAAGGAATGGATGGATTCTGTGAGAAAGGATATGATATGGCTACAAACTACGAAAAAAATGATATATTGATAGATATACAATGTGTTAAGAAAGCCCTGTCCGACCCGTGAAGGTATTATTAGGTATCGATATTAGATTACATTTATGTAATCCTTTTCAGTTTTCAAGTAAAAAAAATATTCCGAATAAAAGTAAATATTTTATTATAAAACAATGAAACTTAGTTTAATAGCTACTTGGGCAATCGTCACAGAAGCCTAATATACCACGGCAGGTGATAGTGTTGTCACATTAAAGAAAATTGATTTTGGGTAATTTTTGTACAAAAATCGTCAACTTCATTAACAGCCTTACTTTTATGAATGATTTTATTTATTTTATTTTATTTGGTTATGTGATTGGGATACCTATATACCCCTTTCGGGTCGGACAGGGTTTTTTTTAACATATTGTATGTATGGAAGAAGAAATTTTTTTCTTTGTTCACAGGCCAGTTTAGAAGAACGTTTGGCTTTGAGTGAATCTCTTGTAAATAAAAATAACGATGCCCTCCATTCAACATCAGAACAGCTTCTAAAGGCAAATCAAATAATTTCAAAACAAAATTCTGACCTCATAGAAATGAAAGAAAAGGTAATTTTTATTTTTTTTAGATAACTGTTTAAATAAGGTAAATCATGTTTTTTAAAAAAAATAATTAAGTAAAAATTAGCTGCTGTACTCAAGCAAGTATGGTATCTCTAAATGGGAACCCATCATTTGAATTTTATGATCATGTTTGACTTATAGATTTTTGTCAATAAAAAATAAAACGTGTTTCAAATGTCCATGTAATCAAACATTTCCAGCTATTATGTAGAACAGCTATAGCTTTAGAACAAGAAAAAGTCATAGAACGCAATAGTAAGGAAATGGAGGAACTCATAGAGCAAAGCAGTAAAACAAATCAGTGTAAGGACAAACTGCAAAAAGAGTTTGATGATCTAAAGGAAAAGTATGAAGCAAATGAAATAATTCTTAAAGAAAAAGATGAAACTATAAAAAATAATAACATGGGTAAGATAACAATCTTATTTATTTTAAAGTCTAGATTAAGTGATTTGCATTTGTTAAGTTGGTATAGTTTGAGTATAAACTATTTTTAATTGTGTAATTCTCACTCCAGACACATCACAGTTTTTATCTTATTACAGTGATCCAATGGCTTCATAAAAAACTCGATAATATGGAATCTGTTGATTCAGCTCAAAGTAAACAAAGGCTTGGGATTTCAACAGCCACAAGTTCCACGCCATACTTTCTTTCTAGAAATAACCACCATACAGAGTCATCACATGGAATATCTGAAGAATCTATTGATTTTTATGCTACATCGAAATCGTAAGTGGGAAAAAGAATTTTTAATTGAAACTAATCTTATATTTTATAATTTTGTATTTTTCATACAACTGATATCATTCTTTTATGATTTAGGGCGTCAAATTTAGAAGAATCTCCAGGTTCTGGCATCCAAGAAAGAGGTACTAAAATAGGTCTGGATCCAAAGTACCTACAACCTTCAGAAAGTGACCTCCAAATAAAAACGGGTAAATTTTGAACAACATCAATTACTTAGATCATATTTTTCTTTGTTATTTCTGTTTAAGTAAACGCAACATTGTATTGTTTTGTGGTAGATTCAGAGTTGGTGTTCTGTTTGTCCTTTAATATTGTCCCATTATTCTATAGAGCCTTTTGCAAGTTTGATCAGAGGTCTTGAATTTTACAGGTACGAAATCGAAATCTAATAATCCACCAAGTCAAATAGGCAAAGAAAACATGAACATCAATTTACCAAAAGTAAACTACAGGGAAAAGAAATCTGCACGAGGATCTACCTACCGCGCGACTCCTGTCTCTGCTTATTTTCCGTAATGACTTCGAGCGGATTCAGCCTTCAATTCAGGGGGTCATAAGTCCAAGCCAGGACAGGCTCCGAAATTAGTACAAAAGTTGTTTAAAAATTTTGGCATTCCGTAGCGTCCGCCTTTTTATTTCTTTTTGATAATGTCGGCCAGTCGTGGAACCCTCTTGTAAAGCTTCACATTATCTTTTTGTATATTTTAAGCATTTTCCATGCTATGATTACTAGTTATTTAATGAAGGAAAATATCGACTCGCGGGCAGGACTCGAACCTGCGTCTTCACCAAACGCTGTGACTCCCGTTCCGCTCCCGCTGGCTTAGCGGTCACAGCTTCTGTTGTTGAACCAGAAGACGCAGGTTCGAATCCTGCTCGCCAGGCGATTTTTTCCTTCATTAACAATAACAGATATTTCTTGTTGTTATTGATGCCTGCTATTGATTTATGAAGTTTGTATGGGTAGCCGGTAACCAGCGTTTCGCCATGAATTCGCAACCGGAGGCCATTGTAAAAAAAAATGGCCTCTGGTTGCGAATGCATGGCGAATGCCACGCTCTATAAAAACTCTTCAAACCCCTTTTCAACCCTTTAGATACGCCCTTGAATGACTAACTATAAATATACACCTGAATAACGTCAGGGCATAGTGCAATAAATAATAATTTTTAATAATTTTGCTTTGTTTCCTTCTATGTCTTTCCTATTAGTGTATAAAATAGGTTGAATAAAAAGTAGCATAATCTGTGAACTCGACTGACTGACACACAGAGCAGAAAGTTTGTACTTGAAGAGGAACTATTACACTATCGATAGTTGATCTCGAAAATCAGTTAGGATATCGATAGGACTCGATAGTATCGATACCACAGTAATACTATAAATAATTTGCAATGATAGTATCGATAGCATAGAAATACTGTCGATAGTATTTCTATGCTATCGATAGTATCGATGCTATTTTCGTCCCTGACAACTTTATTAACCATATTATATGAGTATTGTTTCGACAGTATCGATACTATCGATAGTTAACACGTCACGGAAGAAAATAGTATCCATAGCATAGTGAGTACCAACGCGTAATACTATCGATACTATTGCAAGTTATCGATATTATTACCACATTTTGTGCTATGGATACTATCGACGTTTTGATTAAATATTTGTAGGACGCAAATATGATTGCGTAAAATTATAATTGTTAGAATAAATTGTTTTTCTAAATGTAAAGGCCGGATACACGGGCGAGTAGGTCCACAAATTTGTTTAATAAAACAACTTCTTGCATGAAAATATACATACATTTTATTGTTTTTCAATTTTACTTTCTGTTTCTGAAGACATCACAAATTCTAATATTTTTCATTTTATACATTTGATATAACTCTTACTGGCTGAATATGGGCTATCTTAGCGTCTATATTTGTAAATAAAAAAACCCCAAAAAATACCATCCCACTCATTTGCCCCTAAATTTGGGGAGAAAGCCCCTCACGGGCGACCACAGATTACTATATTGTAGCAAGCTACCGGCGACGAGTCAAGTATGTTCGCCAGTTCAAGGTACTTAAAGACCGCGGCCTTTAAAACCGTGTATCTGTTACCGACGCGAGCCGAGTAAGTAGGTACGCGAGTTAAAAAAAACCTTTAAAACCGTGTGTCTATCTGGCGCTTTATGCTTTATTTCATCAAGATGCTATCAATCTATCAATAGTCCTATCGATATTCCCACTATTGTCGCAGTATTTAATATACTGAAAGTATCCATAGTAGTCAGCATCACTAACTTGAAGATTAGGTAGAAATAGACTAAAAGTAGTAGAAAATTAAAAAAGACGAATTGTAATAATTCGTGACGGATGACAGATGACAGGTGTATCAACTTTGAAGAAAATGAGAATATTATTGGGATTGGTCGGGCGGGGAAGGTTATCATTATTTTGTTTGAATGATTCATTATGTTATTTTGTACTACACAAGTATTTGCTAGGTTCTCATCAACGTGACTAATTCAAAAGAAGCAGCTCAATGTATGTTTTACAAACGATACCAGTGATTGAGATGTACAGTGCTATGTGAAAAAATAGTGTTTTAGATTATTGTGTGGTGTAAGGTTGGAAGTAAAATCCAACATAATGCCGTTCGATTTTTTATGTTGTGTGAGGCCTGGTGTCGAAGATGTTGTGGAGTTGGACTATTCACATCAGTCACTGGTAGACTTCCCCACTGAAGTTTTTGTGTACGAAAGAACGCTAGAAACTCTGCTCTGCCAAAGTAATCGTGTGACTGAACTCCCCCGCCAACTATTCATGTGCCATGGATTAAAATACTTGGATCTTAGTGATAATGAAGTGTCAGGCTTGCCTGCGGCCATATCTTCACTTGTGAATCTTCAGCACCTTAATATCAGCAGAAACACTTTAACATCGATACCAGAGAATATGAAAGCACTTAAGTATCTAGCATTTTTAGATCTTAGTGTGAATCCATTGGAAAAACTTCCAGATGCCATAACAAATCTTACTGCTTTGCAAGAACTGTATCTGAATGATACATACTTAGAATATCTTCCAGGTAACTTTGGACGACTAGCGAATTTAAGAATACTTGAATTAAGAGACAATTATTTAATGATATTACCTAAGTCATTATCTCGTTCAACCGAATTACAGAGATTAGATATAGGTCAAAATGATTTTCAGCAGTTCCCTGAAGTGATTGGCAGATTTGTAAAGCTAAGAGAATTGTGGATAGACAACAATAGTTTGACATGCATTACATCTGTAATAAAACCTTTAGAAAACTTGATACATTTGGAAGCCAGTAACAACATGATAGATGAACTTGCACCTGAAATTGGATATTGTTCCCAGTTAGTTGATGTGACATTGTCATTAAATATATTGACACAGCTTCCAGATACCATTGGTCAACTCCATAACTTAGCTACATTGAAATTGGATAATAATAGGTTATATTCAATACCAGAGAGTATTGGTCAGCTAGCAAATCTTGAAGAATTAATGTTGATGTGTAACTATTTAGATAAAATACCATCTTCTATTGGACTCCTGAGAAAATTGAAATACTTAAATATTGATGATAATATGTTGACATCAATACCACCCGAGATAGGGAGCTGTACTAAGTTGTCTGTGCTATCATTAAGATCAAATAAATTAACTAGAGTCCCTCCAGAAGTTGGCCATTTGATTTCCCTAAGAGTGTTAAATTTAGTGAGGAACTCATTAAGTTGTCTTCCTCAGTCCTTGTTGAATTGTGATAATTTAGTAGCCCTCTGGTTGTCTGAAAACCAAAGCAAACCTTTAGTGCCTATGCATTCTGAAGTAGATCCTCAGACATATGAACAAGTACTAACTTGTTTCCTCTTCCCCCAAGTGCCTTTAACCCCAATCGAAATGAAATTGGATACAGACAAATCAGAAAATGTGGAAGCTAATTCTTCTACCCGCCATATAAGTTTTGTGGACATGAAAGCTGCCCCTAAGATAGCAGAAAAACCAGGCCAGTTAAGAAGAGCACCAACACCTTATCCAAAAGAGTTAAGAGCATTAGCAAAACATGCAAGAAATATTCATAAGGATGGTACTCAAGATGTTTCACCTCCAATGCAAAATGCAGTCCACATTAAAGCTGCTAAAATCACGCCTACATTACAACAAAGATTTGCATCTGATAATAAGCTGGACATGGAAACTGCTGGAAAAAGTAATTTAGGAGGCATAAATAAAGATCCTATGAAAACATCCATTTATGATAATCTTCCACCTGAGAATGCATATGATAAACCTCTAGATCTTTCTTATGAGCAGGATAAAAGTTACAAAAGTGTGGACCACGCTTTGTATCCTGAGAACAGTGGGACTGCTAACAATGATTTTAAAGGAGACAGTTATCTTTTACCGCAACGACAATATAGCACAAAGCAGTCTGACAAATATAATTCAAGACAAGATATGGATCAAACAACAAATATACCTCTATCTCAGAATATATTATACAGAGGCCATTTAGAGCATAAAAACTATCAATTGCCAAATGATGTTACTTACAGAGCTGGCTTAGAGGAGTCTCACAATAGATTGCAGAGATTAAGTCTTAATTCTCAAGAAAGACAACCAAATAACGAAACTATATTATCACCTCATTTTAGTGAAAATTCATATAATAGCAGAACAATGAGAGAAAATGTTCCTCCTTTTGATCCCATTTATGTAAGGAAAGATCATGTATGCCACTCTGTGTCAGATAACAACTACCATGAAAGTATATATGACAGTGATAGCTGTTCACGTCCCAAAGATAAAATGTATGGTCAGCGGAATTATGATGCCTTTAATTATCACTCACATGGAAATCGTGATTTGCAAAGTCCTAGATTACATACTGTGAGTCAAGTGGTTAGTTCAACAACTATGCCAAATTTAAGCAGCTACAGTAATGTTTATCCCAGTTCTGTGGAAAGTCATGATTATTCATCTTCTATTCATCAAACACAGACACCAAACTCTAATATGTATGGGATGACAGCATCAAGTCCAACATATATATCATCACAGTCTCCAGAATTGTACTCTCCAACAGGGCACACCAACACAACTAATCCCTATCGCATGGCTACAACACCATTGATATCAGATGATGGGAGTTACAGTCATGTGCATTCTCCAACTAGCCAAAATATGTATGATTTATATGATGCCATACCAGCTTCATCTAATCCTCCGAGTGTGGTTAACCACCGACATAGTCCTAGCATTTCAGAGCCAGTTTACGGTCGAGGTCAACCCCCACCTTATCACATTGCAGCTCCATACACCAAACACGCACAGTATTTCAATGGAACGGGTGGATAGTGGTGACTCAAACGCGGAAGACCGCGTAGTTTCTTGAAAATGCACCCTAGCGAACGTTATTAGAAAAATTTATGGTGACTCCATTCCTGTTTTGTAACATTGGTTTTCTGTTATTTGCATGTGCAATTTAAATGTGATATACCTATACCTAATTGTGTAAAAATGTTGTAGTAGAAACTAATATTAAGGTGCTAAAGTGTTAAAGAATGATATTGGGCTCATGCTAAAAACCTCCACTCCTCACAAATTCGCCGGCAAAACGTCCCTTTCTCAAAATGTCCCATTTTATGGCGATTTACTTGTGTAACTGCATTTGATAACATAGTACTTGAAACAGTGCCGATATGTCGGGAGCTAATCTAAATAAAAGCGCGGTAAATGTTAAATTGGCAAAGTAACTAAAACTTTTAGTAAATTTATGAAAATAACTTATTCATTGTCGAAAGAAATCAATGTTTTCGGATTTTGCTAACGAATATTTTGAGAAGTAGATATTTTAAAACATGAGCCAATTATTGTTGTTGGAGTATCATTCACAGAAATATACCTAAACATAAAAAGATAGAATAACAAATATAAATTTAAAAGATTTGTGTCCTTTTATTAGGTTTTAATTCGTATACCTAGCGTGCATTTAAAATGGTAGGTACTTATTAAGTACGACTTGTAACAACTATGTTGTTTCAAAAATGACTATGTCAGTTAGGGCCTGTTTCATCACCTCTGAACAGCCGCTAACTGCCGGATAAATTAAAAAATGGAACACAATTTTTATGATAATTTTTACCACGTAATTTAGCGGGACTTATCAGGAGCAGGTGAAACAGGCACTGAATATTTTAAATATTGATTAGAATTTTTTATTGTAGCCTGGCCGGAAAGTACCTTTTCAGTCATCCCTAAGTGGCATGGTGTTGCGCCCCTATTTTAAGGGCCTAGTTTTCGGGTAGGCTACGGCTAAACGTTGTAAATATGTACCTAATTTTTTTATATACTTAACAACATTGTGTTGTAATGAATGTCTATGATATATTTTTATAATTGTTTGATAATTGTAAAGTTTGGTAGTAATATTTATATGTATATTTATTTAATTATTAAGTGCACCACATGAATTAATATCATGTTGAACTAATTTTAAAATGGCTCATCGGGCCGCGGGCTCACTTTTGAATACATTTTTACTTCACTTACTAGGCAAGGTACATTACGTCGTTGGCTCCATAAAACATTTTATTTAGCTAACAAAATTACCTATACATACACTGATTCATGCATAGAAAACACATAACAAAAAGTAAAAACAACGCGCCTTACAGAACCTCCGTCAACTTGTTGATTTTAGCTTACCTAATGAAATAAAAGGATTCAATTGTGTGATGTCTATTTTCGACAAGCGTTTTTTTTTGTTTTTCTCGTAGGTGAAGTAAATTTTACGATTTAACTCTTAATAACTCACGTGGTTTAGGTACAGTCCTCGCAAACTCGGGCCTTAAATGCACAAACTGTAATTTATTCGTAGCCGAGTCTAAATACTAGTACTTTTTTATTAACTGTAGATTACCTCAGTCGCCACCTCCGCCCGCTGTTCATGACGTTGCATCACCTCGGTAAATTTTCTGTCGGTAATATTCGTTATATTGCATACTAGCTTCCCGCCAGCGGTTTCGCCCGCGTGGTCTTGATAATATTTTTTCCTCCATTTTGCAACATTTTTCATTGCTACTCCGCTTCTATTAGTTTTAGCATGATGGTATATATCCTATAGCCTTCCCCGATAAATGGGCCATCTAACACTGAAAGAATTTTCAAATAGGTCCAATATTTTCGGAGCCTATTCAATACAAACAAAAACAATCAACTGACCTTTTTAGGTCGTATTTTTACCCTAGTCATTCATGAGAAAAGAGCACGGAAAAAGCAACTTTTCAAAACGAAAGTATTATTGTTATCGGATCATGGATTTGGATACTGTTTACGTTTTTGATATTCTGACGAAGCTTATAATATGCAACCACATTCTTAACAATTCATCTCCGCCGGAATGACTATTCATCCGGCTACGTAGTACGTATTGAGAGGCGATCGGGACAGTCCTCGACCATCGTGCATAGCTAGAATTCACCTCGTCGGAGTGCACGGAATAGATTCCTATGAATGCCATCTCTAGTCATGTTATTAGGACGATATCTAACCACCTCTTGATTGCTGGAGCTCAGTAAATCGGGGATTGTGGTGGTTGCCAGGCATCTTTATTATTTTAGCCGTCGCCTTCGCGTTCACTGATAATTTTGTTCGTTACTTAACTGTTACGTCGTTAACGTTAACGTCTGTGATACAAAATAATAATCTACCGTTTGTTATTTGGTCCAGTTTATCGCTAGTTGGTTACTGACTTCTTACACAGAAAGGATTTTTTTTTTATTGAAGCTGAACACGATAAACTATGACGGTAGTTTTTTTAGTTGCTATTTAAATATGCAAAATTTTCAAAAATAAAAGACGTCTTTTTTCAGGGTTAGGCAGATACTACAGCCCGCCGCTTGCTACGTACGTAGGTACAATTCTCGTATTCTGCTATAACTATCTATACAAAGTATTTTTTTATTGTGAGTTGTAATTATTTTCTTCATTCGCTAAAATAACTAATCTTTAAAAAACCGCTTGAGATGTGAAATATTTTTTAGAAATGTGTCTAGACGTTCGATATTGAATTTCCATGGCGAGTATTTTATCTTGCGAATTATTCTTGATACCATCATATTCACTAAAATAATATTTGGGGTAGGTACGTACTTACGTGTAACATCATGTTAAATTGCTCTAAACTGTTAGAGATTAAAGGCTACTAACAGTCAGTTTGTAAGTTAGTTCCAGTCATTTAGTAATTATGTTTTTGATCGCTACAGACCTGATAAGTGAAAATGTATTTTATGTAATATTATTTTTTCAATAATTAGTTAAGTAGGTTAATTAATATTCAGTACCTGTGACCTGTATAAATAAAAAAAATAGATTCTTGTGTAATAAGTTAACTAGCTCTCTACTATTAGTTAGTACATAGTGGGTATTATTTAAATTTATATGAGTAGGTAGTATAAAATATAGAAAAATTACAAATATCTGATTATTACCGAAATTCATCATTAGTTATAGGCACCTAACAACTCGAAAATTTTTAGATGTTTTGTCATTTACTAGAACTTATGGAGAATATAATAGATAATTTTAATTAAGAACATAACCCTAACTTGATAGCCGGTGTTTATGGAAGACAATGCAAAAACAAAAATGTAACTAGAATATGTAATAGACATGTCAGTGTTTCTCTTCATACTAAGTACTTTGCACATCATTCTAAAATTAATTATACCCGTCATATTTTTGTTATTATAATTGCATGTTTATAGTAGGTATAAATGTTTTATCTATAAGCCCCGCAAATTGCTAATGCGCCTGCCCGCCATTTTGGTGACGTCAAAATGACGTAATCGCACTTAGTAACGTTAGCACTGACCGGCGAGTACGGCGGATGACGTCACGTGGATTTTTATTAGACAAGGTTCCAGCGCACTAGCAATTTGCAGGACTTATACCCTACTACAGTTTGTTGCATGTAACGAGTACGTGTAATTTATTTAAATTTAAACTTATGACATTGAACTGACCAGTTCACCACTCAGTCATCGCATTCATACAACAAATAAAATCTATGTAAGTATAAATACTTACTTGACACGAATTACGTACTTATACATGTTATTACTTATAAGTCGACGCATGTTACATCCCGTAACGTGAGATACTTTCTATGAACCGAGCCATTTTCTTACATAATTGTAATTTATTTTAATATTTATTTACAATGAAATTACCACAGATACTACCTACTGCCAGTTATTTACTAAATTGATACTCGTAACTCTTAACAAAAGGATGAAATGTACTTTTTCTAAAAAAATCTAAACGTTAATTTACAATATATCATTCGTCAAATTTTCATGATACTTGTACCTATTTCGCATAAAATAACTGAATAAATATTTTTATAATATTTTAAATTATTTTATTTTATAACCTTGTCCTTTTATTTTGTCTTTCTCTTTGATCACGATTTAGCAATCTTTTTCATGATGTGCAAAACAATCGGCCTAATTTAAGTAGGTAGTAGGTACATCATACTTAGGTACCTAAAGTGAAAATGACTATCTGGCTTAGGGCCTGTTTAACCACCTCCCAGTAAGTTCCCGTTAAATTACCAGGTTGATAATTTCGGTAAAAAACAGGCGGTGAAACATGCCCTTAATCGTTTTGCTGTAGACCGTACATCAGACTGAGTTGCATGACTTTTATTTTGCGACAGTTGTCATCTCGTCTGTATTTAGTATTATCAGTATTTCATTCAACCTTAGATTAAATGAAATCTTAAAATCTAAAATCTTTTAACGAATAATTGGTATTTTATTGATTTATCTTTAGGTACCTACATACCTAGTATAAAATAAAACAAAGTCGCTCCCGCTTATTGCATTTGACAGCGATAGATTAACCGCACTTCGGCTTTTAACCGTAACATATCCATTACAAACGTTGCTTTCACATTTATTCTTTTCTCACAAGAGTGATTCAAAAGTAAGGTTTTTATGTAGTTACTATTCATGTATATTATAGTAGAGAAAAGCCGAGAGGTTCAATGATTTGGATGATGATAAGTATATATTATATCGCGCTTTTGAGACTCGAGACTGAGAGTAACTTCTAAAGAGAACATGTTTGTAGGTAGGTACCTACTGTCTCGTGAAAACAACTGTAAATATAAATATATTCTGTAGGCACATAGTATCTACATCGCAATTTGCACCCGTGCGAAGCCGGGGCGGGTAATTTGGAGATAAGTAGGTATAAAATTAGTCATTTGTCAATCTATAGATTCAATAGGTATCAAGCTTTCCTTTAAAAAGCTTTTTCAAGAGAAGTGACTTAGACCACACTAAGACTGAGAAATTACTACCTTCACTTTACGTTCCGAAATGAAAGAGACAAACGGATTATACGTAGGCAAATAATTGTAATCATAGTAAATAATCATGGAAAAGCGCAGTAGTTACCTACATTATCTAGATACCTACTTATTTAGGCCAACAAAAATCACTGGCTCGTTGGTCAGCTCGTTAACGATTTGTGGTTGACCCAGTTCTGCGATCATTGTTCTCACTCCATCTGAGAGCAAACTGCTGTATTGCTATTGTTCTAGGTACTCCCTGATTATAAGTAGGCACTGTAACTGATTTTAATTGATTGTGGAAAATTAGTCTTATCGTTATTATATCTCTCTCTAAATCAACTGCCTCTTGAGGTTGCTTGAGGTCCTAGCTTGTATTCCCAGGTCGAGCAAAATAAAATGAATAGCAATATGTACCTATACTGGTACACTTCTGCCTAACCTTTCGGGAAATACCAACAGGCGTGAAGGTATGGTATGGAACACAAATATTCAGACTAAGCGAAAACAACTTTCAGTACCTACTTATACCATTCCAAAATTTGTTTACGGGAGTCAAACTCGCACAGAGGTTAGTGCACCAGCCGAAATGTAATTTACACCGTTGCAATAAAAACTGAACATTTTGGGATAAAACATATTTGAAAGGAATAAGCCCCAATAGGTACCTATATTTTTGTACCAAGTGCATTAAATGGCTGACCGATTCGCTGCTGCAGATTGGAAGTTCGACGCCGGTATAAGTGTGATAACCTTTGTTTCATTAATATTACGCTCTTCATGAGATAATCATAGTATGTATAACATTTGATGTGTGGCCTAATACAGTTGTCCCGGGTAAGGACTAGTATTATTTTAGTTTTGTCTTTATGTCTTTGATAAAGCACACACAATCATTATACAGAATGCGGGTAAAATAATTATAACTTGGAGCAACTCATAATTTTTGCAGTTATGTATGTTCATATTCATTTCAGCTGTTCTTTCTCTTTCAATTTCTGACCGCGAGCAAGTGTATGTGTGAAGGCTCTATGCATTTTAGATGGCAACCATGCCCATGGCCTCAGGCATAGTTACCTACTGTTCTGTTCAACTGGGTCAAACATAAATGTAGCGAGTTGTTAAGAATACCATTTATGCATAGTCCTGATATATTAAACTCATTTTTAGGTAGGTACTGAAAGTGTGACTGAAAGTACCTATATACTTAAGCACAGATGCACGTTTGAAATTTCATGCAATTTAAAAACAAAACTAGCTTTCCCTGCAAAATTGCAATAATAATAAAAATAAATTATATTTTCTTTTTTATTCCAGACAGATTCTTTACATCCTATGTCGCGTAAACATGACTGGATGTGTATGTACTTATCAAGAAATCGATTAGTTGCGCGCGCCGACTAATCTTTGGTGTAACAGTTGGACTAAGTCCACGCAAATACAGTCAGCTGGATTTTTAACATCGCCAGGTACTGTTTAAAGCTTACTAATCCCAAGAACCTAAATGTTTGTGAAGTGTTACCGGAAAATACTGTTTGATTGACTTTTAGCAAACAATAAAAGTAATTCCGCGTACGGGTGGTACCTACTTCTCTATAGGTACCAGTAAAATCTGTGCACAGTTCCAAATATAGCTCTGCCATGATTGGTCTACATCCATAAATACGTATCTACCAAATCATGAAAAAATTGTTGGTCTTATAGTGCACTGTGAACTTATCGCCTTTACTTGAATTCTTTCTACAAGGATTGAATACAGTATTTCTATTTTCATATAGTCATCATGCCGGGAGCCAGGCATAAGATTCTAGGGCACGTCCTATCAGGCTTTTGCCATAAAATGAATCGTCGTAAACCTATATATGGGGACACTTTGGATACTCCACTGAATAGATGCCTCACTACCTTGGACATCACGTTACTGGGTGAGTACTTACTTGTATCTATTCGCTATATTTAACTAATTGTGAATAGGTAGTTGTTGTTAGAGCTTATAATAAAAGTTTATCTTCTCCTCATGGCAAGCCAGCGGCTCCTCTGAGGAGCGATCCGCTGGCTGGTTTTAACTTTAAAGAAAAAAATAGTTCTCATCCTGGCGATTGCTTTAATCCAGGTTAAGATAGGTGTTCAAGTTTACAACCTATCAGCTCACTTGTATGTGTATTTTGTAGAAGGACCCCGCAGAGATCGTTATGGCGGGTGGCGAGTTCCCACAAAAAGTGGAGGTAGTAGTACCTACCTATGGGTTTCGCGACGGCCAGTAGTGGCTGTCATCAATACCTTGTATGTGAATGTCTTAAAGTTATTTATTTTATTTAAGGTGTGGGTCATATGGTCGGAGCCGGTATATACGTGCTAACGGGAACCGTCGCTAGGCACATGGCAGGCCCAGCCACTGCCCTTAGTTTTCTCTTAGCTGGAATAACATCTACCTTAGCTGCTCTTTGTTATGCTGAATTTGGGACCAGAATTCCAAAAGCAGGCAGTGCGTATGCATACACCTACGTCAGTATCGGTGAATTTTGGGCATTTATTATTGGTTGGAACATCGTCCTAGAATATATGATAGGTAAGGTGTCTCAAGAACCATTCGTAGTTTTACATGTTGATGTGAGAATAATATAAGACTTGATGCATTTCAGGTGCTGCGTCCGTTGCTAGAGCCTGGTCCGGGTATCTAGACGCAATATTGGACGGTGCAATAAGCAACGCTACTATTTTAATTACAGGCGAAATGCACGAAACTCTCTTGAGTAGATATCCAGACGTCTTAGCATTCCTCATATGTATTGTAGCATCTTTAATCCTTGCAGTTGGTGTTAAAACTTCAGCTTATATAAACAATGGCCTTACAATTTTAAATCTCTTAGTTATATCCCTTGTCATATTCCTCGGTTTCTATTATGCCGATCTCAATAATTGGTCCGCAAAGAACGGTGGCTTTATGCCGTACGGCGTAAGTGGCGTATTAACTGGAGCAGCGACTTGTTTTTATGCATTTGTGGGCTTCGATAGTATATCTGCGTCGAGTGAGGAAGCTAAAGATCCATCACGCTCGATTCCTATCGCCACAATATTGTCCATGGCACTTGTTGCGTTTGGATACATTCTGGTTGCACTAGCTTTAACCTTAATGGTTCCGTATCAGAGTATCAATCCCGACGCTGCTTTACCAGCAGCCCTTGGGGCCGTCCATGCAGATTGGGCTAAGTACGCAGTTGCCGTTGGAGCAGTATGCGGAATGACAACAACGCTTCTAGGTTCCTTATTTTCTCTCCCACGTTGTTTGTATGCCATGTCTGCAGACGGTCTTCTTTTCGGTTTTCTAAGTGACATCAATAATAAGTCACAGATTCCAATCGTTAATCTGATTATATCAGGTTTCTCATCTGCATTAATAGCTCTTTTGTTTGATCTGGAGAAACTCGTGGAGTTCATGTCGATAGGAACGCTCTTAGCGTACACTATAGTTAGTGCTGCAGTGATTATTTTACGGTATCGGCCGGTTCCGGCGATGGACGATAAAGGTTTCGGAGTTCCACAACTAGATTCTCCTGGTGATCGAGAGGATAGCTCTGCAACTGGAACCCCCGCTACTGATGGAGGTTCATCTTCTTCAGAGGTAGTTGAAGTTCATATTATGTTTGGTTATTTTTCTGTAAATCCGAAACTCATTCATCTTATTATTGTTCTAGATGTTTGAGGCCTTGACAGTCGGTCGGCTCCGCGCGCAGTACGCGTGGCTAGAGCCACTGGCCGGCGGCAGGGCTCCCGGAGCCGCAGTCACGAGCTGTGTCTACACGTTCACCGCCGCCGCCGCTGCTCTATGCGCCCACAATCATTTCTTAGCTGAGCCTGCCGGCCTCTGGGCATTGCTTCCGGATTTCATCCTCAGTTTCATCATAGTCGCGTGTAAGTTTTATTTTTAGAATAGGTACCGACGTCATCTGCATAGGGATTTCAAATATTTCCGATTAATAGAATACCAATTTCCTTTCATAATTAAGCTTTGATTATCAATTAGATATGGTGATCACATGGAAAACTTTTACCTACGTGCCAACATATTTTAAAACTTTTTTAGTGATTTTTACGGCCTATTATCGTATTCCCAAATTATCCAGTGGTCAATGATTTTCAGGCTTGGTGATTATCTGGGCACATCAACAAAGTCCTACCCGGCTGCCCTTCCGTGTGCCGTGGGTGCCGCTGCTGCCGGCAGTCAGCGTCATGCTCAACGTCGAGCTCATGATCAACCTTAACTCTTTAACATGGGCGCGATTCGCTATTTGGATGACTTTCGGTTAGTTTTCACATTGCGTCATAAATACCTAATAGTTCACGTGCCAAAATATTGAAACTTTTCCGTCTGGACTAATTATGTCGGTCGGTATCACTCAATACAAATAGTCACACTACCAAAGTATATTTAATTATACATATACACTTTACTGTACAAAAAGTATACCGCCTTGCTACAGAATAATAGAACCTGCATTTGAATAAAATTGAAATTGTTTTTATGAGTATGATGATTTTTGTGTATTTAACGTTATAAATTTATTTTTCAGGTCTGCTCCTATACTTCTTGTACGGCATCCACCATAGCAAACTGGGTGAGGGTGTAACTGGTCTCCTATCTCGGTCAGCCAGCGGAGGAGGTCAAAGCGGCGGGTGGGGGGCAGTTGAGAAGACTAGTGCTATTGCCCGCCGCGTGGGACGCTTCGCCCGCGGTAGCAAGGGTGACGACCGCAAACCTATCATATGCGACGACGAATTGTCTAGGCGCGATCCGTGATTTTGAATTACTGTATACACTTAGATTTCTTTGAACTTGCGCTTATTTTTAGTTATTTATAGTTTTGTAGTCTTGCCAGCTTGATTTTGCGAAATAATTTCTAACAATGTTTGTAATTGAAGATCGTATCGGCTTGATGATTATTGAGTGTTTTAATATCTACAAATAGTTGCACTCAGTGTCGATTGTCACATTATCATATTCAAATACCTACGTGAACGCACAGGAAGAAATGCTCTGATCTGTTTAAAGTTGGGATTATGGTTCCAATCGGCTCTAGATGCGGCACTTAGGACATACAGCGCAATTAACGTAGGCAGTTTATGTAAAATATGGTAACAATGTAATATTGTAAGTACAACAACGTCAACGCATAAAAATATTAATAATTTGGGTGCTTCAATTTTATTTTTACTTTATAAATACGTACTTAATTTTTTTGCACAACGACTAATGGAATCAGTGATTATCTAAGTACCTAGGTATAAATATTTAAACAATTATTAATTATTGTTGCAAAGTATTTTAATTTTTTATGTCATATTATTATGGAATGAATGTTTAGCGCTCATTGTAGTTCTTCAGAACACATTTATATTAACAGTAGTCAAAATGAGAAAGCATACATAGATTTACTGACATTGTAAGTATTATGCGTATGTAATAGTGTACAAGTAGAATCTCAATTCTCAAATACTTGTAGGTGCCTATCAAAAATGTATATTAGGTACCTATTATCGATAATAATTACGCTGAAAAATAAATACCACCATTATTTATGTTTTGGATAAAATAAATTTTCCAATACAATATTGATAGACGGGTTGAAACCAAGAGCTCGAATCGATGATGATGAGTATATTTTTCTATGGTTTGGGGGGAGCAAACGAGCAGACGGATCGTTTGCTCTTTTGCTATATTTCGACAGTACATTTGCTTTTAATACCCAATAAATGGATAACACTAATATTTCACTTTGATTTTTTTATGTGTGCTCAGAAAGAGCATTTCCTTGTATCACGGATTCGCAGTTTAGAAAAATAAAAACAAATATTGAAATGCTTTTTATTGTCAAACAGAATTAATTTCATAGTGCCATATTGGCATCAAGTTCAACAGGGTCAATTAACGTATAAAAGCGAAAAAGGAGATAGCTCAATATTTAATTGAGTTTCTTGAAGATAACAGTCATAGTTTTTTTTACTTGCATGGGTGAATCGAGCAATCAAAGTGTGAAATTTGGAAATGAAAAATACTGATTTGTAGCCTATAATTTGAGAAGAAATATAATAATTATTTATCTGTTATTATTCCAGTTCGTTACGAATGATTTAAAAAAATAGCTTTATTGTTTATTATACTAATGCACACATGAATATTACCAGTGGTAATAATTAAATTAACCTATCACAAAAATCTTATGTCAAGATGTTTCTTCCAGATAATAAATAATATGATAGTTATGATTCGATTGATGTATTGATTTTTTAATTGTTAGAATCTATGATAGTTGCACATAGTGACATCTTATATTAATACGTATGAGTAAACGCATGGATCCATTGTGTATTTATTGCGCAAAAGTTACCTTAAAAAACTATAGCATTGTTGTTAAACATGTATATTTTAAGTGTTGATGTGTACATAAAGAAATTATAATACTACTTCACCTGTTTTACTGTTATTCCCTGTACTTAATATTTACACACAATGTTTGTTAACTATAGATATATGATATATGTAAACAGAAATATAAGGAAACAATTAAAATTTGTACTGTTGACAAAAATACAAAAGAAACCCTATCTAATAGATGGTGTACGCTGTACAGATAAGTAATACTTCAACAATATGAAATGGACGTAAACAAGTTTAATAGACCACATTTTAAAGTAATCACGCTAAAAATATAACTATAATCACACATATTAAAATTAAATTGAACTAATAATCTTATTTAAAATTACCTTACGGCTATGGTACCTAAATATATACCTTCGACTTTATAAAAATTATATAAACTTTAGATAGGTAATATTAGAATAATTTATTGCACATTTTGTAAAAAGATGTGTACAATACATATTAATAAAATAGAATGTCATACATAGGTATTCATTAACATACATAGTGGGGCAGTTTGAAAACTTCGGCGTAGCCTCAGTTAAGCTTAGAATTTAGTCTTTTTGTTAACACTTTGTGCTCATATCCACGTAAAGATAAAAATTACATGAAATTAATAAATATTTAGCGAGATGACTGCAAATTGGGTATTATTTATATCTATTCTTTTTAAGCATGACGAATCCATAACTGCGGCTCTATCTGCGATAGATTTATTTTGAAACAATGGAAAATTCATAAGTATCTAATACGCACTATTGCGTTTTTGTCACTCGAGGGATTTTGTATATTGTAGCTGTGTATGCATTATTTGAAGCCAGCATGGCCGACAAACCTCGAGAGTTCTCACAGATTAAGCGTGTACACTAGATTTCATAATACATATTAAAGTATACTCACTGCACTCACTTTAATATAGACTGCTTTCAAATCGTTTGAATGCGCGCAGTCCCATTTATATTCATGGTGTTAAAAGACCAATGAAACTTTCGGCCGATACAAAGTCTATGACCTTAGGATTACACAACGGCCGGGAACAACTTCTCTTGCCACGAAAACTTCGCAAGACGAGCTAATCATTTCTACCATCCAGTATAAAAATTATCAGGACAAAAAATGATTGGGTAACTCTCCTAAAAATACTAAATTAAATAGTACATCATTAATGATATCATTAATAATGTAGACGTCTTTTTCTAACTCGAAACGATGCTACTGCATCACAACTTTAAATAATAAATTTAACGCAATTAAATAACAGGTTTTCTTTCTAAAGAATTGTCCTATTGTAGGATGATTGCAAGAGCATCATTAGAAGAAGTATTTTCTAACACTTTTACATTATATACATATATTGCGGAATAAAGAGATTCAGTCTTATCTGTTATATCGGCTGATTTGCCACGCCGACGGGGGAAGCCGTTGCAATTTGTTGATGGTTGGCCGTCCCCATTGCAGCCACAGGTAACCGACGACTAAACATAGCGCAGTTTCTATGTAGAATCCGTCTACTCGTACGTCGCATGTGCCCCCATTTGATTTACACAACTGTGGACATGAACATTTATAATTATTAGCATAAATAGGCACGTATGACCAAGGTACGACGGTACAGTTTCTAAATTTTCTATTAAATACTATTATATCAATACATCATGGTCGCACATTATCTTTGTCTGCAGTTTTTTATATTTTAATTGGGATTCTAGATCAGTCAACGGTGGTCGCACTACTAGCAGAGAATACAGGAGTTATGTAAAACAGTGCATAGTTTACTACTCACATCTGCCTCCAGTTGCGATGAGCAAGTGTTGTCACTAAGTTCTGTGAGGGAGCAAGTCTTGTATGTAAGATGGTCGATGGCCCAGAGCGACAGTGTGTTCGGCCAGTTGGTCCCAAGGTTCGACATGGTGTTCAGGAATGTCATGTAAGTACCGCCTACGGCAGGGTCCGATACTTTCGCGAAGAACGCCATCACAGCCACGAACATGCAGTATAGACACGTCTGAAATCATTTAGAGAGAATAATGTAGCGTTTATTACTTTCTGAACATTTGTGATTTCGCTTTATTTTATTTCCTGACATTAAACTCATAAGCATTGGGGGATAAGACTCCCTAAATCATTGGTTAATTCTGCTACGAACCAATCTTAATTATATTAAGTTCTAAACCAATATAGTTACCTGTTGGAAGATGTAAAGCGTCATCAAAATGAAAAGGTATGAGTATGACGGGCCGGCGTCGCCCAGCAGTGAGGGTGTGAGGGCCACGAGCGCGGCGGCCAGCGGGCCCACCAGCAGCCGCAGCGGGAACGCGCGGAGCCACAGCGACAGCGGCGCTGGACCTGTCGTGTGCTTTGCTAGGATCTGAAATTTACAAATTGCCTTTAGAAAATATATATCGACACGATTCGCACAAGGGGTTGAGCGAATAGCTACTATAGGTTTTGATTTCCGCAGTAAACAAATATTTGTGTTTAATAAAGTAGTTTTAGCATTTTGACTTTATTACAATTTTAACTCAATTGTTTTTCAAGTGATAATACTAACCACTGGCATTATGATTTGCACAGGCACAAGTGGAATGGCTAAAAGGGCCAAGTCTTCCCTCGGGACGCCAGCCTCGACAAGTTTCAATCCTGATACCGCATCACTGGCGCAGAATCCGAGCTAGAACATATTAATAAATACAAATTAATATGTAGGTTTGATGTGTATAAATGAATTGTTAAAATTGAATTGGATATATTTAGACTATAAAATATTCATAATAAAGGATATTATCATATATAATGCATAATTATTTGACGACGTTTATTTACCTTAGCAGTAAACAAGACCAAGGCTAAGGTGCGCACCGCCGGCAATTTGATAATCGTATACAGCTGTTTATATGCCGTCACAACATCACTAAATCCTTTGACATTATTCTCTTTGGTGTTTGCAGAATCGTTACTTTCATGTTTGAATATGGCAATCAGTGTGGTGCTGATTATAAACATCCACCCCCAGAAGAAAAGGAAACTGGCTAGTGTAACTAAACCAGTTTCTTCTGGTACAGTGCGCAGGTACTTGTTGCAGAAGTAAGGAGATTCAAGAGCCAGGAACATCACATATCCAAGAAAGAAACCAGCTGTTTGCCCCACAGTGTTACATGTTGAGGCATGCCCGACATTACACCTGGAAAATCAAAGATAATTATTAATCAATAGTTATGGTTATAATCTGTATTTATACAGATAAGATATCGGTGATAATAAGAAAAGATTTACTATTGATATTGTTATTAATATTATTATTTAAATTAAAAATGATTTTTATTCAATGAATAACTTGAATTTTTTCAACATTTTCCTCCTGCCCTTATTCCATAAATCATTGTCACATAATAAAATTATTGTGCCCATTATTAAACTTAATTGATGCAATGAATAAATGAAATGAAATATTTCATAGAAAATCCTGTTTCATAAATGTAATTTTATTCTATCATACCTTTTCAGCATTGTTAGAGCCCATCCATCAACTGCTATATCTTGGGTTGCAGCCAGGAAGTTTAAGAGAAGGAATGTCATAGTAAGGATAGTCATTGAGGGGGCAATTTCATCAGATCCAAGCCAAGCAGTTATACTGTTGGACATGACGATCATCACAAGCCCAATTAAATACTGAACTGGTACAAGCCATGTTTTCCTCCGACCAAATTCTGGCCAGAAGAGAGCATCCACTACAGGTGCCCATAATAACTTTACACTGAATGGCCAGTTGACGAAACTGAACTCAGCCTGAAAATTAACATTTATTTTAAGTTACAATACTTATTATAATTTATTAATTACTGGCCTGGCTAGTCCCACACTTGGAAACAATAGGCTTTTATCTTGGGCTGATAATGTGTGACATGATGGGTTAATAAAGGGAATATAATAATAAAAAGGAACAATCCAACACTGAAATTAAACATTAAAATTGGTGTAACTTTGCTTTTCTCTAACAGTAAATAAATGATATAGTATGTACAAACTTTGTTTTTTGGTCTTGAACAAATCCTTAACATATTGTTTAAATTATTTTGATTTACTACAATTTGCCCAAGAACAATCATCAATCTGTCTCATACTGAGATTAGACCCATGCCCAGCAGTGGGACAATATATGAGTTGATGATGACGAATCAAGATCTCATTGTTTGGAGGACTGACTGACATCTATTGCCTATGGATTCACAACTAGATCAATAATAATTAAGTAATTGTATGTTCCTGAATGTTTCATGTTTCTGAATCTATAATTACTAAACAATAAAAATCCACAAAGTATGGTAATAAAAAAAACTCATTTAAATTTTTAATTACAATTCTGTGCAATATCAAGTAGTTTTATGAGTGTCACAATCGTATAAAAAGAAACTTCATGAGTTAAAACTGCTGAGTAAAATAATAGTAGGTAGTGACAACATATAAAAAAGTCTACTATTTATTATCTAAAAACTTCCTTACTTGTTGTGTGTAAGTTATGCCTCGATTCTGAAGCAGCATTGGTATTGCTCCAGCCAGCCCTAATGGTATACCCTGAAGGGTATACAGAAATAATAAAACTGCGATATTTAATTCATCTCCTTTGATATTACTGCGACTATCCCCTGACGAATTGTCTCCATTTTCAATTAATTCCTCCTTCTCGGGCGATTGCTTACGTTTTGTTAATGGCATGACAGACGCAAGTATGGCCTGAAATTGATTAAAAAATAATTATAAATCCATAAGACACTTACTACCAATCCTACAAATACACGTCATTGAAATAGATTTGGATTCATGTTCACAAACCTTAATTTTGGCCGGAATCAATGAATGGCGATAAAACTAGATAGTTGTGCTTTACTATGAAAGATGAAATTTACGATTAACCATTCATTTATTCAACAATATATTAAAGGGCAAGTAAAAATATTTGGAAACACGAGCACCCTTCGTGACAGCCACAACCAAATTGCAAACGAAGTTTAACGAAGAGTCAACGTCAAGACAATGTCATTGTCAAATTCTAAAAAGTCAAAATTGACACTAAAAGTTAACGTGACAAACTCTGGCAATCAATCCTTCTATCATTTACGAATTGATTGATTGCTAGAGTTTGTACATTAAAAAAAAGGGCAACAAAAATATTGGATTAAAGTCAAGGACATTACTTATTTGATTAAAATGATTTAAAACGATAGCCTACGACTTTAGAATTGGTTTTTATATTTACTACAGTCTAATTTTTTTCTTTCTCCGATTTGTACGGCAGTGTTGAAGTTAGCTCGAACTCGAACAGTTTTGTCAGTGAAAAAATCTAAAAAATTGTGCAAACATTGGGATTAAATAATTAAATCTATGGGAAATCAATCATAAAAAAACAGACTTTTTTTTAACGTATACAAAATAAGATGGACAATGCTGCCGTCCTCAAGCTAAAATGCCGTTATCTGACATCCCGCCGATTTTGAATTTTTGATGCCAACACAATCAGAAGTCGTGAGATCTCATCGTGAGATCTGTTAGTCAGTACTTCTAAGTCTCAAATATGACTTCTAGTTATTAAGTAGCGTACATTTTTAAAAACTGCCCACTTTTTCGTGCATAACTCAAAAAATTGCTTTGGTACATAACGGCATTTTAGTTTGAGGACGGCAGAATGAGTTCAATGAGTTCAATGACGTGATGCAATCAATGTCAACAAATTTGTCAATGTCAATTTTATTTTTAGCCAAAATGTTAGTTTCTCGTTTCTATCGAGTATTTTTATGATTTAGTTTAACATTTCAAAATAATTAGCTTCTATGTGTGTATTTTAATTAATGGGTTCGATAGCACGTTCTTGTGTCCTAAGGTGTTTGTTGGATTCCCATGCACCTATAAAATTAATTCATAATGTAGAAACAATAATTGGTCGCAGCAAAATCACAAAAATTAAAGACCAAGCTTGTTCTCGCCAGCAACGTAAGTAAAGACATTCATACCTACTTTAACATTTCTGGCCAAGATTTTCACTACAATTCGGCAAACTTAGTAATGCAGTAAAAATTGTTTATCACCAAAATACCTGTTTATCAATAACTTATTACATAGAAAAATAAGCTAACTCACGCAGTTTTAAATATTTCCTTTTTTTCTTTTATCAGTTTCTCTCAAAGCAGATTGTGAAGAATGCTTGGTTGAAATCAAACAGTTGGGAGTAAATGCTTCGGGTCTTGATGGATTTGCTCTAACTAGAAATTTAGAATACAAAGTAGAACATGGATCTAGAATAGAAATCTTGTTAAATAATTATATTCACATCATAGAATTTGATCCACCACCTGAGAATTGCGACAATGAAAAACTTGGCAACAAACGAAAATTAGAGGAGGATGAGGAGTCTCCCAGAAAAAGAAAAAGCCTTAAAAAGGAAACTCAGTTAGATACACCCATAAATATTAAAGCAGCCATGGAAAGTCTGTGGGAAGATATTGACAAAGGTGAACTTTATGTCTTTACTTCAAAAGGTGTAAAATCTAGTCATAAAATAGCAGCTTTTGATATGGATGGTACTTTGATAAAGACAAAATCTGGTAAAGTGCATCCTGTTGACACTAATGACTGGCAAATAGCTTTCCCTACAGTTCAACAAAAATTAAAGGAACATATAGACCAGGGTTATAAGCTAGTGATCTTTAGCAATCAAGCCCCAATAGGGAATGGGCGCGTTAAGATAGAAGATTTTAAAAAGAAAATTGAAAATTTAGTAACAAAGTTGGATGTCCCTTTTCAAGTATACATAGCTACCGGTAAAGGGTTTTACAGAAAACCAACTACGGGAATGTGGAAAGTTTTGTCAGAACAGGTAAAGTATACATGTTGCAGCAACAACATTTTTGTGCTAAAATGAAAATATTTGAAGGATTAATTCATCATAATGATTTCAGAAAAATGATGGCTTAGACATAGATATGGCACACAGCTTTTATTGTGGTGATGCTGCAGGCAGAGTAGCTAATTGGGCACCAGGTAAAAAGAAAGATCATTCTATGGCTGACAAACTTATGGCTGAAAATCTCAGCCTCAGGTTTTACACACCGGAACAATTTTTCCTTGGGCATTCAATAGCCAATGTCCCAATGGCCAAACCAGATTTCAACCCCAAAGAGCTTAGTACAGAAGAATTTAATCATGACTTAATTAGCAAAGAAAAAGAGGTAAGTGTATTAAAAGATAATGTGATTACAATTATTTAGATTCTTATGTGTGTGTGTTTATATATGAGTTTTTTTCTAGATCATTGTTTTAGTTGGGTATCCTGGCAGTGGAAAATCATTTGTAGCAAACCAAATTGAAAAGAAATCTGGATACAACTATGTTGCTGTGTGTAGGGATGTCCTTGGTTCATGGCAAAAATGTGCTGCTGAAGCAACAAAGTTACTTCAGGTTAGTTGAAACATTCAAGACTGTCAAGCAAAATTTTATTATGAGCTGATGCATCATCTCATAGTAAAATTAACTAACTGTTACCAACCCTAAAACAATGCCAACCAAACCAGCGGCACATTCATC
Organism: Acronicta psi; assembly: GCA_946251955.1. Lineage (NCBI taxonomy): Eukaryota > Metazoa > Arthropoda > Insecta > Lepidoptera > Noctuidae > Acronicta > Acronicta psi. The sequence continues at coordinate 6,960,627 of OX276482.1, read as the reverse complement.
TCATCACTTTATCATTAGTAATTTTTGTGACATGAGAAAATTCAAGATCAACAAAACTGAGCTGAACTGATCATTCCATAAAACTGAGTTTTCAGTTATAACTTCTGACATTCACAGTCCAGTACCTCAACCATGAGTTCTATCGAATTGTTTTCGATAGGTTTTTACGCATCGAAATGCTGTAATCTCTAGTTCCTTATGTAACTGCTAGAGGCGATAGAGGGTTTTCCACACAAATATTTTACAGCGTCGCTAGCCAGTTTAGTGAGAGAAACTCATGGTCAAGGCGGAGTATTGATTAGGTCCTCTTTAATCTGAATCCACTACCACTATTCATTGTGCATTTTTACTAGAACATTTTGTTTAAATTTTATTTATAAATATTATGGCTATGGCATTTTATTTGATGCATTTAATGTCACTTGAATAGGCTCTGCGACTAATTATATTTTATTGCCTAATGAAAAAGTTGACCATAAATAAAGCCGATTATCAAAAACAAAATTTAAATTGGTTCAAAAATAACGAAGTTAAAAGCATTTTAATTTTATGCTAGATAGAGAGCGCACGCACTATACTTACAAAGTACGTCAAAAGTAGCGTGCGCCATACTAATATAATAATACAAAAAAAAATACAAAAACTTTTAACACATTTATCTCAGAAATTTCTTGGTCGATTTAATATTTATTTAATTTTAATTCAATAAGCATGTGATTATTAACAAATTCAACACCAGTCTTCTCCCCTATTAGTAAATTTTCTCAATGGAATCTGCAGTAACAGCACTTGTCGCCATGAACGTAGTCTAATTTTTACATTGTTGTAGCGAGGTAAAAGTGTTGTAGTGGACAGCACTAATCCTGACAAAGAATCTCGCGGTCGCTGGGTGTCACTCGCTAGAGACATGAAGGTGGAGTGCCGATGCGCGAAGATGACGGCAACCATAGCTCACGCGAAACACAATAACAAGTTCCGAGAACTGATGAAAATCAACCACATTCCAGTCAACGATATCGTTTACCATACTTACAAGTAAGTGTACTGCCAGCCATGAAAAAGAACATGCTTTATTTCTCAAAAGAAGGACTTCATTTATCATTTTCACTCTAGGAGGCTATTTTATAATCTCGGGATTTTTTTAGAATTAGGTAAAGATTTTTTATGTAGGATTTCTGTTAACGCGGTTATATTTGACTTCTTAATTACCTCCCACCTCTTATCCTTCACGTTGCGGAAATACAAACCTGCAAACTAATTAACTAACTGTTAAAGTTTAATAATTCTTGTTTCAGAAATAAATATGTTGAGCCAACAACTAGTGAAGGTTTTAAAGAAATAATTAATGTTAACTTCAACCCCGCATTTGAAGATAAAGAAGCTGAAATGGTTTATAGAATGCACTTGTTAGAAAAATGAATGAAATCATGTCGTAGATGCTTTTATGAATAAAACAATTGTTGTGATGCGAATCAGCATTTTTATTGCTACATTAATCACGATCATCACTATTTCTATAACATCGTGTAGGCCGATTTACTTACCATAACAATGCTAATAATCATAACAGCAACATGGATATTAAAAAGGTTTAAAATTCAAACATGTTTTTGTTTAAAGGCTCTATCATGTTCAATTTATTATTATAACACGTTTTTTAATCTTTAATTAATTTACAATTTTGACTTACATTTAACATCGATATTAGTGAAAAAATAAGACGATTTTTTTTCATACAAAATTCTTAGACGTGTCTAATTGCATAAGGCAAAGCGTGACCACATGGCAATGGCGAAATGGACGGATGATGTACGATACATAAAAATACCTACTTTATACCTTATTTACAATAATTTTTTTTCATGACTCAATTTTGAAAACTAACAATGCAACAAAGCCAGCATAGAATTTCATTAATTACCCTACCAATTACTATGCAGAGGAATATTTAAGTAGGTAGGTACCTTTTATGTGTGTATTTATAAGTAACAGCATTTCTACATTTTTAGGCACTGGATTACAATTTATTGCAGGATTTACGAGTCCCTAATGTTGGCTGACAGAAATTAAATTCTCGCGGAGCTAAAGCAAATATACCAGAACCTTTATCTACTATATAAAGTACTAGCTTCCCGCCAGCTGCTTCGCCCGCGTGGTCTTGAACTCTTGATAACTATTTCCCTATTCTATGCTCCTATTAGTCGTAGCGAGATGGTATATAGCCTATATCCTTCCCCGAATGGGCTATCTAACACTGAAATAATTTTACAAATCGCTTCAATAGTTTCGGGGTCTATTCAATACAAACAAACAATCAAATCTTTCCTCTTTATAGTATTAGTATAGATAACTTTTTAACAACGTTGATTTTAATTACAGAAACTAGGTGACAGATTTTAGGGGGCGGTATTTTGGCTAACAAAGTTGAACATGTACCTGTCGCGATTTTAAAATTGAATTACGCTAAAATGTTTTGCTCGACTACCCATATCAAAGGTTAATAATCCCTTCGATCCTAAAGGCGGCTTTAGGTACTGTCTGGTAGCCCGCATGTTCGGTGTAAAAAAAAACAATACATTTTGGCACATCCCATTTCAAATTGCGGCAAATGAATGACTTCTATTTCCTGTAGAAATGCCGCTACCTGAAACCTGTCGTTTAATTAGACCGGATGTTTTTTGCTTTCCTACATACAAATTGTAACATCTGTATTCTGTTATGTAGGTAAATATAAACGGGTAAGATACTATGAACTAAAGGAAAGATATCTATAGAAAATGCTATATTGGTAGCTATTGGCAATTGATTAATAATCTACCTCGATTGCATAATGTATTATGTTTATGATACCTCCTCAGTTTCATCACACTTAATTATCAAATGTCATTAAAATCCGTAGTAGGTAGGTAAGTGTTGGGTTGATTTCGATCTATGATAAATCGACATGATTAACTTGATTAGGTTTTCCAAATTGCATTCAAATCCAAATAATTGGGTAAAATACCTAATGACTGCAATAAGTCGATTAAGGGGCAATGATAATAATGGCACCAGCTTGTTGTCATTCTCCATCAGGATCTACTTCATCCTCCGCGTCTAATAGATTATCCAGACTCGTATCCGAGTCATCTTCTTGTCATCTGAAAAGTTACATTTTGTTTATGTACATATAAGTAGGAAGCAGTGATAGCCTAGGGGTATGACCACTGGACTGCCAAGTCAAAGGTCTCGAGTTCGATTCCAAGGCACGCACCTCTAAATTTTCAAAATCATGTGCGTAATTATCGCTCGCTTTAACGGTGAAGGAAAACATCGTGAGGGAAACCTGCATGCATGAGAGATATTCTCGACGCCATGTGAAGTCTGCGAACCCGTATTAGGCCAGCGTGGTGGACTATGGCATAATTCCTCTCATACTGAGAGGAGACCCGTGCCCAGCAGTGGGACAATTAATGGGTTGATCATACGTCTTTTGATTGTAATAAATATCGCAGAGCAGTTTCCAGAAAAGAATAGTCTTGTGGAGACTGAATGAATTCTCATTAGTTCTCATTGATTGACACACAACACATCGCCGTCTCCTATGAATACAACGTCATGTTGTGTGGAAGAAACAAGCGTATTAGTGCTCTTCATACCTGCATCGCTTATCTACGGGTTATATTAAATTGTACCTGGCTATATACACGGTGTCGATGTGTGCCAGACGGGCGCCAGTGAGTGGCACGGTAGCAGACACGGGCCTCAACTTGCGTCGCTCCACGGCACTACGAGCTTGCTGCACAGCCAGGTCGCCGCACCAGCGTTCACAGCGAGCGTATATCACGACACCTATAATTTACATTTGATTGACCATTTAGAGTTTTTATGTAAGGCTTGTTCCATCATGCCTATGTATTAAGTTATGATAAATGCTCACCAGCGCCTGCGAAGAGTGTAATAGCTGGCCAAGAATCAAGTAGCAATGGTGTAAGGAACAATAGAGCCGTCAGCATGGTTACAGGCCCTTGTATGCTTTGCGCCTTTCTCATACCCAAGTTATGAGCTGGCTGCCACGCGCATATAAAGGCTCCTGAAAGCCATACTGCAACAAACAGGGAAATAATTAAGAACAGGTATGGTTAGACATTCGTACTGAAAGTATTGCACAATGGGAAATAAGTAGGTAAACTAAGATTCTTACGTGGTATCCCAGTAGCAAACATAGGCAGTCTGATAGCTTCGTTGCAGAAGGCTGCTGCGATCAGAGCATCGGCTACCAGTTGTATGAGAGCGCCGGCTGCCGACCAGCGTGCGCCGCGTACGCATGGTGGAGAAGGCGCACTCGACTCCGGGATTGATGTCACCACCTTAAAATAGGTTAGCGTTAGCATAGGTTAGCGTTTCGATTGTCGTGTGTGTTTGTTATAAAATTCGGTTAGATTAGGTTTGGATCGGATATTGATTTTCACTTGATGAAAAAGAAAAGAGAAAAATCTGGCACGCTTATAAGAACTCCATAAAGATGTTGCATTATGGTTTTGATTCCGGATATTCCTAGTACACATATTCACCGTGTAATACTTGAAAAAGAGCAGCTAATTATTGATGTCTATACCTTAGTTATTAAGTGTAAGGTCTGCTGTTATGTTGATTATCTACTTTGCATGTCTACATAAAGGGAGGAAATCTCACTTGTATTCTATCTCTGTATTCCTTCACTACAGCATCAATGTCTGTGGAATCGTCGCCCGAAGACAGCTCTTGCTCACTGGCTTCGGCATCAGATCCTACATCCACTACTTCAGCCGTGGCCATCGGTACACTGCTACAGCTTGTCATTGGATCATTTTCTTCTGTTGGACAGCCTGCGTATTCGTCTAGAAGAAGGCACTCGCGTTCCTCAGTTTCTAAAACGAAGAATGAAGAAATGTACATACCTACTTCAACATAAATGTACCTACCCAGATCTAGTAAAGTTCACTAAGAGCGGGGCGCTCTATTACAACAATAAACAATACGTACTTACTATTATACGTAGGTATTAAGTATACCTATGTACAATTTGAAATGAAATTGTACGGTAGTAGCTCTAGTAACAATTATGTCTGAACGACGTTTTGTTATGAGAGATAATTATGTTTTTCAGTTTAACGTTTCTAATTAAGTCGGTACCTTTTATAACTTTGGATTTTATACTCTCCAGGGTCTTGGTGTGGCGAATGGCAGATGGAATAAACCAGAGGCCGCGTTTCGCTTTAGTTCCAGTTGTTTTTGTTCCACGCGCAGCGTCTCGTCCTAACCGCTTGTATTCAATATCTGCAACATTATAATAATTATGTTTGTCAGTGGATTGGGAAGTGATGGAATAATTATGTGGTTTCCAAAACATAAAAAGTTGGGCACTCACCTCCGGCCTCTTTTTGTTCGGCAGTAGGTACACATCGCATAATAACAAAATGAAGCGCCTGTATAGATATACCAAGCAAGTGGCTCGCGTTCATAAGAGTAATCATATGTGACAGAGGACACGCAAATGCAAGTATCGCTGCCAAACTTCCTGTAAAGTGTAAAATAATACATCAATTAAGGCCTCACCCACACAAATGAGAATCAGGACTGTCATTTGATAATTCTAGTAAGTAGTTACGTGATTAAGCGAAAACCAGTTATCTACAGACAGAGTATCGCGGTTAGGTTGCTAAATTACATCATCCCTGATTTATTCGCTCGTTATTATCAATTGGCAGGCCGACGACGTCTAGTAAATCCCCTTAATTTGATTAAATGCAATTAACGTATAATACGAACCAGCAGTGAAAACTGCAAGGACTGGGCTTCCAGTGGTCGTACTCTCATATGTCATTGACCTAGTTAGCACTTTCCATTCTGGCGAAGCCAGGGCTACAAGGACAGTGAAGAGTAAGGGGCAGAGTTCAGTCAAAGCGAGACAGATGCCAGCCACAGTCACAGCGGCCAGTACTGGACACACCCAGCCTGCGGCCCTCGCTTCCAGCAGAGTGGTGACAGGTAAAGCTGCATCGATGCTGTTGCTGTAAGTAAATTAATGGATGTCAATGTAAGCAGATACGCAGATTAATAGTATTAAGATGAAATGCTAGATAAAATCAGTTTCTAATAGCTTAGCGTGAGTAGGTACCTATGTTTGACAAGGTTTATGTATATATTACTATCTAACGGAAAACACTTGATTTGATAATCATCGATTTAGTTGTTTATTAGCAAACTCACCCTTTTAACATGTTAGTGTAGAGGAAACATAATCCTGACAGTACCATTGTGGGTAGACCAATCATAAGGAAAAGATTTTTCTTTAGTGCCCCACTTTCTCTAGGAAGTACCACATTGAATGCGTAAGATATTGGTGCTCCTGCTGCAAATAGCTGAAAATATTTAATAAATATATTAACATTATTTCATATAGCATTTGTGAATATCATCGTACGTAATATAGTGTTCATATCTTACCTCATACACAGTAATCGGTATTGGCATATTAATATTGGCAATATCGAAGTTAATAAGGCCAAATATAGCAAAGAACTGGCTGAATATGTATAGTAGAATTAATAGCATGAATGTAAACATCATACTCTCCTGCAACAAATTATGTTTCGTTTTATGGTTGTAGGTAATTAATTGCATACGGCATTAATGGATTCCTGAATGATCCCAAATAATTAAAACAATATTTTTAATCGATAGACAAGCAATTACCTACTTTAACTTTATGGGAGTTTTTATTATCCGTTCACCTTATTGAAAAAGAAGCACATAAGTGTATAAAATGAACAAGTTATTCGGAGTTACGAAACCATTAAGTAATACTTAAGAAGTTATCAAATCTTGTTAGGTCAAATTGAAAGAAAGGTAAATAACAATTTAAGTTTATAATATTAACCTCCAGTCCGCACATGAACATGGCGCAGACGACCATGACGACGGTGACTCCAAGCACGTCAGGCCAGGGTTCCCCCAGTGCCCGAGTTTCGTAGCCGAACAGCCACCGCCTGGTTCTGCCGCCCGTCACATGGTCCGCCGTGGCGCTCAGGATACGGGCACAGATCGCGACCGCCACCAGATGTGAGAGGAAACTCATCCACATCGCCATGAAGTCAGCGAAAGAACGTAAGTTGCGTTCCCGACGACCTCTCGATGTTTTTGGGGGTGGGAGTATTTCAGCAAGCTTTTTCAGATCTTTACATGTAAATGCTGAAATAATGTATCGAAATAAGAGAATAAAATCTTTAAGATCGGTGGGAGAAATGAGTTTTATAGCGACTTGTCCGACCTACTCTCTGTAGGTCAGATTGTTAATTTTTCGATGCTGACCAAAATCGGATGATTATATTGTGTACTTTTTCACCGAATGAACTGGCAATTTAAAAATGGCAATCTTACTGGCAATTGTGATAAAAATGGCCAGCAACATGACGGCAGGAACCGCGCAATAGCTGGAGTTGGCAGCAGCTAGCGGCGCCAGCAGGAGCGCGCCGAGCGTCCATCGCGCGCCGCATGCCTCGCCGCCGCCGAGCGCGCTCAGCGCTCTGCTCATCTTGCTTCGCTCGCTTCTTTCACTTGACATCTTCAAGTTTCTGGCGAATATATCATAAGATTAGTTCATCATACTTTTAACTGTAATATAGAGAAAGGGCCTTTTAGGCGACTAACAAACTGACAATGTATTCTGACCGCCGTAATGTATGAGCGATGATGAGATAATGCGTTTGAGTTAAGCTAGTATTATGTTTTCAGAACAAATTACAGTAATCTTATCAGCAGCAGTAACGTGGAGAAAATTATATGTTGAGCTATAAGTAGTTTCAATTTACACATTACATAAAATATTTTCTGAACACTTATTTATGATGATGTTAAATATCTTGTTCTTTGTTTGTGTGTTAAGAAAATCTTTTATTTTGTATACAGGAAAATTATAATTACATGAAATTATACCTAATTTGTATACAAAAATTCTCGTTGACAATGTAATTGAAAACTTTTTTTCCAGTGATAATAATTTACATAGCTCTACATAGGTATAGTACCTGGTTCATGCAATTACGTATGTCGGTGCTTACCTAAATTTATAAGATTTAAATTAAAAGCAAGCGAGACAATATAATAAAATTATATAACTTACTTACCATTGTCGCAACGTTATAACGAATTAATAGCGCTTTCGATAACACCTCTAGCATTTCCACATATCACTACATTTTCAATAAATTACACTACATAACACACACCGTTTTATCAATAATTACGTATTTTATACTCTGAATTCGGATTTTTGTGTGTAAATTTGCAGTGTCTGCCGGTAAATAAGGTCGTGTTTTCATGTTTATGCGACAAACGCGAGAAGGGTAGAGCTATAGCTGCTTCTTTGTTGTCTCACTCGCGATCGATACGGGATATCGGCTGGGGTGACCATTCTCACGGCCCCGATGCCTGAAGCCTTAAATTTTAAGGCTGTTGTTAATCTTTAGTATAAATCCTTTGTGGTTTGTATTTTTTTATTTACCTATAGGTACTATATACTACTGTATACTTTAATGTATCTTCATAGAAAAGCATTAGGAAATTATGTATAGTGGCAATACCTGGAATCCCGAAAACTTCTTTTTTCAAAAGTTACCTACAGGTAAGTACCCCGAAAAGTTTGTAAGTCGACAGACAAATGACTTTTTGTACTACAGAGTTCGCTAATTGTTACATTACTGGACGGAAATAAGTAATATTAAATTTTCTATGAGGTCAGTTTTTTTAAGAACTAATTATTAGTAACTTAAATTTGATCTTATAAACTTAAAGTTAGGTACATGACAATATCCCAGGTACCTACTTACAAGTTAAAGTTTAGATAAGATATAAAAAAAGGTTTTTCCTAAGTTATCACTCACAGTTAGTCACTGTGTTTTTCTAATGCCTTCTAATTTTCTAAGGTTTCCTTCTAAACGGTGTACTTGACGTGTAAACATTTTGCGTTGGAATTAAATTACTTCCTTAAGCCGTAGTTGTTCAATATATCAAGTGGAATAGCTGGAATGTTTGTCCGTTGGTGAATACATAATCGGTGGAAATAATCGGAATATCTGCTATATAAATAATCTACGATTTGTACGACTAATTAATTTTTACAAAGTGAAAATGGGCATAGCCCAGTTTATATGTTTATAAAGTTTTTTTTTTGAAAACGAAGTTTTGATCATGTTTTCATGAAGTCATATACCTACTCATAGTGCTGAGGCGGATGACGGGCCAAGGAAGGGCTTAATAAGACTTCATTAATCGTGAAACTAGTTTAGGTCTCGAAAAATCTTACATGCCACGTAATATAGGCATTCGCATACGTAAGATAAGAGGTTAATCCAATTACACCATCTGACTCAATGTTCCTCATTGCAGTTCGCGGAAGAATTTACTCGCGCCATGAAATGACTCGTGATCGAGTTTCAGACAAACATTTTAATTGAAGCTTGTTAACAGTGTTACAAAAATATAATGGTTTTTTTGTTGGGGAAGTTCATATTGCGTAGAGCTGTAGACGATTAATTGCTGGAGATATTCTGTGTTGTTTTAAATATTTATCTAGCACCCGGGATCACGTTATAGACTCCTGGAGGATTGGGCGAAACGTTGTCTTTATCATTGGCATACCTTCTAACCTTCAGAGCGACTTCTATTAAGTATATTTCGTTCCACACTTTGCCTTCTTCTTTTCCACCCTCCTTCGCATGCATCGATGGCAGACAGTGACAACAGACGACGGTTGTATCCTGTACTTATTTTATTGGCCGCGTATGCCACCTGTATGGGATTGTTGTATGAGACCGCCTTATTGTACGAAGATTCCTTGCAAGAGAAGATTGCTCGCAAGAGTTGACAAAGATGATCTGGATAATCGTGCGACCGTCAAAGATCTTGCTTAGAGACGCTGGGAGAGCATGGCACCTAATTAATATTTTTTTGTATTTCTTAATAAATAATATTTAGATATAGTATTTCTGGAACAGTCGATCTTGAGTTTCAAAAAACATTTAGCTAAATCAAAATAATTATCTGAAACCTTCTGAAACCAGATCAGTTGTTCATAATGCACAACAGTTACAGGTCAGGTAGACAGGAGACTGGCAGCGTAGAAAATAATTTCTTTACATCCATTTACATCAGCGGTTGTACGGCGCGGTGCGGACAACAAAAGCCTCTCATATCTTATCTCACAAAGAATAGACTATTGTTCTGCCGCTGTTGAACAAAGAATCACAGATTATAAGATACCTAATACTTTTAATTAGATTGATATTAAAAGTGATAGCTGTTCTTTTGAGATTTAAATTTAGGTACATTCATCATCACTGCTTAAATATCTAAGATCTACTTATTCCAAGGGATTGTAGAAAAATATAGAACCTATTTATGATGGATAATTATGTATGCAGTGTGTGCTACAATTTAAACTACTTATGAAGGGTAGGATACAATAATACTCGTGTAGTAAGAAACTGGCTCCAGAGAAAATGCCAAGGTATCGGACAAATAAATTGCTTACTTTCTTTTAAAATTCAGGAATACTGATTTGTGAATTGTTTATAGTATGTACTGTAGGCGTCCGTCCAATGTATGCACGCGTCGACGCAGAATAGCAGCGACAACGCAATTTTTAGGTAAAACTACCTAACTTTCACAATATGTACCCACCTACTTATTTCTTTAAATAACAAAAGTCACTGCGTCGTATTACGAAGTATCCAGATACATGAATTATTCAGTTAATTACACAGGCTTTTAATTACTACGTTCTCCCATACCTCCCGTCTGGACGCGCGCCGGGAAGAAAGTGAGTAGGCGTCTATGCTTTATAAATGCTGGAATCGCAGCTATCCAGACATTCCTCATAACGACTAAGCGCCAACTGGACGTAAATTGGGAAGAACACAACGGTTCTCGTAAATTCATTTGTTTAAAATTTTTGAATTGTCACTGTTTGTGAAAATGAAATTACAGTACATGTGCTTACTTTTTGGAATAATTTTGTGCTCAATCGTCATGTGCGAGGCATTTCCGTTTCGAGCGGGAAAAATTGATTATGTGAGTACCTACCTCCCTGTTTATTGTTTATTTACATAAGGAGTTACTGAAAATCTACAAAATAAAGTGAAACATCATTTCGTGTACCTATAATACTCGTATAGGTATATTTACATATTTTTTTAGTAATCTCTATGAAAATAAGTACTATATAACACACTTTTACATCACATCAAAATATAAAGCACTGCGACCAAGTATAGAAAACAACACCTACTAAAATTTAAAAAGTGCCGCCTTTAGTAAGAATTTAGAATGAATTCGTGTTCCTAAAATTAAATTTATATTTACTTTAAACTTTCTTTAAAAAAAAACTAATCCTTATTTTCTCAATGATAAATGTAATAATAATGATGATATACTAAATCAATCACTAAGAATTTAGAAATATTTGAACCTACGAAAAATACTTATTATACATTCGTAGTCGTAGCAATGATTTTTCCGCATGCTACGACTTCCTGCTACGCAGTAAATTCGTAGCGGTTACGTTGTAAATAAAATATTGCATCTATGAAAGTCGACCGATTTGGTTGATTTTGCTTTGATTTTTTTGACTTTTTGTGCACAGGGAAATGTAGGTACGTAGGCGAAACCGCGCAAGGTCGTCATTAATTCTCGTATAATATATTTTAATGTATCTATAATGAACGGTATGCAATACTTTCTGAATTTGGACGTGATTCTTCCGAAATTGACTAGGTATTTAATATTTTCACGCAATTACGGCAGAATAATATAAGTTTTATAGTGTTTTTATGGTAAAAACTATCAACTTGACAGCTGTCATATATGTACCTCTGGTATAAATTTAGGCCGAGTTGTATGGTTTATGCTTTTGATGACCTCCTTTGTTACAGTTGGAAGCTATTCGCCGTATGCAACAGATCCCGCAGTGGCACTGCATGCGGTACAGGAAGTTCCAGCTCCACGGGCACTGCAGTCGCTGGCTGCTTATGAGACGAACCTGATACTCCAGGTCTTCACCAAGATATTGGGGAATTTGAGAACGATTCTAGGTACCTACACGTCGTCTGTAAAGTACATACTTAGTTTGCTATATTTTCTAAGTTTACACAATTATAATATAATTCTATACGTATCAACATATGAAGACTAACTTGCCCATAGATTTGACTAGAAAATTCATTCTTATGATGATAATGATGAGTATTTTGCTCGCACTCTCCCGAGTGGGTGTTGCTTGCCCATTTAGCATCTAGTTACGACATGTTAAACTTCTAAACTTTTGCAATCGTTGACTGAACTTAGGGACCTTCTTCATTAAGTTTATGAGGTATAGTTACGATATTTACTGTTTACTAAAGTAGAAATAGATTTTAGAAATATTTTAGAAGTGTTTTTTAAAAAATAATTCCAAAAGAAAACTAATAAAGACGAATGCAATCTTCGGTTAAGTGGTACCTACATAAATATTTGATGTAGAATTTAAGGAACTCTACGTTCCTTAAATTCTAATATTGAAAATATTGAAAAGGAATGTTTTTATTAATTGTCGAATTTATAAATTATCAAAGGTTTTCTTTTGAAATATAGTTCTGTAAGCGCATTTGCAGTAGATCGAATTCTTTATTCATGAATTCTTTTTTGTAGAAAAATATAATTATGTTAAAAATATTATCACGACAAAATTTGTGGTTTCCTCGGGGACTTATTATTTAACGACGAAAAGTAGGTAATTCTAATTCTCGGTAATAAAAAAATTAAATACTTGTACGTGTAATTGTTTTGAATGAATTTTTAGTAGATTTTTACTAAACATTCTCTCGAAGAACATAGAAACATGCTCAGAGTAAAATTGTGTAATGGCTTTTAAAGTACATATGTATAAGCGTCTCAGAGTAAAATTGTATAAGCGTTTGTTCTTAGAAGCGTTTTGTGTTTCTTTTCTGATTGTGGGCCTCTAAATAAAATAGAATAAATTTGACTCGCTTACAAAGTGTTCCAATTTATCTGGTCATAAACACTGAAATAATGTTTAAGGTTGGGGTAAAAACAAATAACAAGGTAACGAGACGGTGGCTTTTATGGCACGTAATTCATTAATTTATAATTTATTAGTAATAAATTTTTTTAGGCTGTGTCAATGTCTTAAAAAAGTTGGCTGCTTTGTTATTTTGAATTCTCAAGACGAACGTTAATGTCTACCTTTGTAATTATTTTGCAGCAAATTAAATTCAGCACGATCACAAAGAACCACCTTTCTACAAAGACCTTTGTGAATCCAACCTTACTTGTTCAAGTACTTATAAGATCTAACTGATCAGTATTATTTTTTTAACTTTAACTAATTAAAATAGTTTAAGTGAAGTACATAAGTTAAAGGTATCGTTGTTAGAGTAGGTATGCTAGTTTAGGTACCTATTCATTCTATTTTAATAAAATATAGCGGTTCATCTTAGTATTTGTGTTTTAATTATACCTGGACAGACATGGACAAAGGGTTAGTATTTGAATGTTGGGAGAGACCACTTTTGGACCAATATGGCCCCTTGGCCCCTTTTGGTGAATCAATTGTGATGTGATTGTGATCCCCATTAGAAAAATGCTAAGAATCTGTTTTAGTTTTCAAATATGAATATTTTGAGAGGAATGTATGAATGTGTTTCCTATGAACCACTACGCCTATCCCAACAGTGGAACAGAAGAAACGCATGCGATGCTTGAGTAAGTATTATAAAAAATATCAATAGTTCAAGTTTAAAGCCTGGCCTTTCAAAGTTACCTAATAGAAGTCGTTATAGTTTACTTTCCTTCTATAATTGAGTTCAAATCATACGAGATGGGCTGTCTGAAGAGAGTAATGGGCTACATCGAGTCTAACCGATGTCTTCCTGTAGCAACTGGTAACTGGGCCACTTCCAGAAAGTGCACACACATCTATCTACCTATTAGTCCGGTCGGTGACTGGACCGTTTCGTAATGAAGTACCTTTGAATCATGTTACATTATTGTGATATAACACTTATGAGATGTAACACGGCGGGTATACTGAGGTACCCGTCAGGAACTTAATAAGGAAATGCATTCTATTAATTTTTACAAATGTACTTAGCTACTGAGTGAATCATACCGTAACCGGCAAAAGTAGAATTGAGTCATAAAACATTCTGAAAGGTTGTTTCTTTTTAATCATGTAAAGAACACACACAGAGATACAAGAACAATATTAATAAGCGAGCGAAATAATAACAGCAAGCACAGCACAGAACATTATTTTATGAATAACCACAAAATGACGATTCTGTCATATTTAAAGGCTTTTTAATCTAACGCCACTGTGTGTCTATCGGTATCCATGATAGAAACTTGCTTTCGAGTTTTTTTGACAGATTGAGTCATGTTATTATGATATGGACGAATTCCACTCGTAACATACGCTTCTTGAGGAACATCATTTTTCACATCATTATGTGGTTCAGTTTCTTTAAGTTCGCGCGACTCTTGCAAGGTTGGCGTGTCCACGGGTTTCGTTGCTGCATCATGGTGTCCCTTTTTCCTTTCCATCCACACGTTGTTAATGAAACGGACAGTGAAGAAGAAAAACAGCTCTACGAAACTAAGTAAACTTGCGCCCACGAAGAGTCCTGTTGTACCTCCCACTGACACTGTAAAATGTGTAGTTAGTACATATCAATAATAGTTATACTTAATTAGGTAAGTAAAGAATTTATTTGACCTCTATATGTTTAATCTCTAAAAAAAATCCATGAAACTGTATTTAACAGCGAGATTGAATACAGGCTTTCAATTTAATCCATAGGTGAAGGAAATTAAACAGGGTGATATGAATAAAGTTTAACAACATCAGAGTTTCTCACCAACTAAATCAAGCCGACTCCTAACAACATTTCTTTTGAATCTTTCAGTAGGTAAATATGCTAGTACAATTTCAACTTGCGCTCTTTTTTTGTTAGCTTTGCCTTTAAGCCTGAAAAAAATGGAACATTTAGGGCTTATAAAACAGATATTAAACTTGACTGTAGCTGTTGTATGAATACATTTATTCTGCCTACCTATTAATATCCTCTTATAAGGTAGGTACTAACGAGTAACGTAAAATCGAGGCACTAGAATCTTGAAGTTCGAATTATCTTCAAGTGCTTATTATCGTGGTCAGTTGTGAGAGAAATGTTAAATAACAGCGTAACTTCCCTTGCAGAATATGTCAGTTTAGTCACTGAATTCTGTTGAATTTTACTCAGCATATCTCACACCGGGTTTTCAAATAATTAGTATCAAAGTTAATTTGAATGGTCTTACGAAGTAGTGACATCTTTGACGACGGTGATTTCTGTTTCATCACAAGATGGTAGACAGTTACAAGAGAGTCCGGGGCGGTTGGCCCAGGGCGGCTTCAATAAAGTCAGATGACCTGACTGCGCGTTAAGACAGAACATGCCTGATATATTACATCGTGTTTCTGCAGCTGAAATGATCTCATATTAAGTAAATATAGTAGTTACATTAAGTTATAACATAATTCGGAAACAATCTGAACCGGATCATGAATATCAGTCAAAGGTCGAATTCACATTGTTACCATGTGCAGTGCTATCGTATCGTATTGAGTATTGAAGAAACATTTATATGCGTGAAAGTATTCACTGGTTAGAGAACATAATTATTATTTCTTTTCTCTCTCTTTCTTTTCTTTCTTTCTTCTCTCTTTTCTTACTTTGTTTAAGAATTTTGGACTCAATTGTAGTAGTGGTAGATCGGACAGGCTACCCTCACAACATGGCCGTGCTGTTGCGCAAGATGCTGTGCAACATGCTGCTGCGCAAGTTACAAGGTAAGGAAGGAAAGAGGTTGTTATAAGGAAACTCACTTGTACCGAGTATGAAGTGGTCATTGCATTGGCACATGTCGAGCTGGGCTTGTTTGCGACAGAGCACAGTGCAGGCGCTGTATGAGTAGTGAGGGTACAGGCCTCCTTCGTTCTCGTGGTGGAACCGACAAGCGCGCTGCTCAGGCGTTGTCTCCGTTATCAGGGGATCGTTTTCTATGTTTCGCACTGACAGTAAACGGCTAAGCAAAAGTTCAACAAAAAATATTAGAATTGGAGTCAACAGGTCAAAGTGCGGTCAACACAATTTATGTAACCTAGTTTTCGAAGTGAAATTGATTCGTTACAAAGCATGATTGATTGGACTGGTTATTCACTTTGTTCGCGCATCAGCGAGGTTTAAGTACGAGAAGTTCGTGTTCACTGGACACTGATAAATCGAGAAGTTAAAACACAACATCATTTTACAATTTCTCATCGTTTTTTTGTAAACATATTGACATGAGCTAGAGGTAGAGTATACCCTCTCTTACCGATAACTGAAGCCAAGCTGTATCTTTATCGTAGAAGAGTGCAATGTAGTTATAGTTGGTACCTCATCTTCTCCTAGAGTGTACACCTATTGAAATGAGAAAAAGATATTTACTGTACATAAGTACAACAGATATAACTAATAACATATTTTATCTTGAATGGTCACCCATCGGCCATCCACAGACTGACTGCGGCAAGCGTAGCTTAACCTTGCAGATCGGTTGTTCAGCGTAGTTATAATTAAGTCACGAGGCGGTATACGACCGGTCCCGGCGGAAGTCTACAGAGGAGGCCTTTGTTCAACAGTGGACCTCTTTTGGCTTATATGATGATCAAGTCACGAGGCATATTCTTGTAAATAAACGAAATAACTGAATGGTAAATTTTTTGGAACATATCTACATTCAATGTACATACCTAATTGTTCTTAAATTGATAGGCAGATTAGTGAGGAAATCTCTTTTAACAAAATTTATTTATTTTCTAAATGCCTTTCCCTTTCTAAGGGCCTCTGGATGGCAACGGCCCAGGGTGTTCCCAAAGTACTTCTGCCGCCCACCAGCTTGAACCGAGTCTGAACTTACCGTTGATGTCAATGACACATCAAATTTAATAATTCCTCGAAGATTACTCAAGTTGTTCACCATTGGGTACGGATGAGGCTTTCTGTAAGAACGCGTTAGTTATTAGCATGAATAGTTTTTCAAATAGGTAAGTATACAAACATGTAAGAAAAATCAATAACATTACATTGTTTGTATAGAATTCAGTATGAAACAGGGTCCCATATCAGTCTCTATGGGTTGGAAGTACTCGCAGCATGGAAACTCTTTCTCATTGTAAGTGCAGTTCTGCATTATCTTGGTGCAGTCACTGCGTACCAGGTTTGCGTAGTATGTGTAGTTGGATTTAGGGCATAAGGGATCAGGTTTGCTGTCTAGGAAGCAAGTACTAACAAGTACGTAGGCCCCTCCACGAAAGTATACTATTTCTTTTAGTGCGTCTTCTAAATCTAACAAATGACCTGGAGGCCAAATTCTGCAATAAAACATAATTTTACTTAGTGACTAAAGAAGGTAAAATATTATGTAGGTATCCTCATTGCATTTTCATACGTCTGCAACAGAGCCTGAATTTGATGGCTATAAAAGATAAATTTAAATTAATATACTTAGATATTATATTTTTGTATTTGCCCTGGGGCATGCTCTGGCGACTTAGAATACAATTTTGGAGGCTCCCTCAGTCTTAAGCCCTGATTGTGCTTTCCATAAGAAAAAAAACAGAGTAAAACTTTTTGGGTTGCATTCAGCAACCCAAAAACTAAGTTTTTAATGATAAATCTACTTTTTATTATGATGACAAAACTCACGTATCAGAAACGTTGTATATTTTAGCGGTATTAGATATTTCGCAAATGGCTACTGTTGGCATTTTCGTGTTCCAGTCAGTGTAAGTGGTCTCAAGTCCGAAGCTGATGGGGCTTAATACGAAGGCATCCCACGCTGATATAATGAGGAGAGCAGATCCATACCAGGATAAAAATACCAGGACCAACCACACCAATCTATAAAAAAACTAATCAATTGTGGAACAACTTTGCCAACTTTGGATTAGGAACTAAAAGAGCAGACATGAGATTCGTTTACTACGCAGAAAATCTGCGAAAAAAACTTTACTTACTTACTCACCTTTCTGTCCAATGTTTACTACTATCAGCAATAAAATGTACACCAGCAAATGTACAGTTAGCACAATAATCTTGAATCAACTCCTTGCATATTGCTGTTTTAGTTTTAGACATTTTTTTAAACTACGTATTAAAACGTTCTTTCTGTATTTGAACTGGTCCTTTAATGATGTTGATATGGTCGATGAACGCAATATGGTCATTAAAAAAGAGACACCAGAACCTAGTTCGTGTTGTGCAAATGCTGTGAATTATTAATCATAAATTATATAGAATTTTATAATGTCATAATGCAGCGCAACAGCGGATGTCTAGTGCCCAAGGCCATTTCGTCCATTTGAAATAAAACAACCTCGTGTATGTAATTGTTTTGTT
This sequence comes from Acronicta psi, assembly GCA_946251955.1. Taxonomy (NCBI): domain Eukaryota; kingdom Metazoa; phylum Arthropoda; class Insecta; order Lepidoptera; family Noctuidae; genus Acronicta; species Acronicta psi. The sequence continues at coordinate 6,942,127 of OX276482.1, read as the reverse complement.
TATTTTCCACAATAGGTCACGGTTTTCATTAGAAAACCAACAAATATACAACACAATGGTTTTCAAACAAACATTACAAAATATATCGCGCTATACACAATTGTAAGAAATATTTATACTGTACCTACCTATACCTAAACTAATAATTACAATTATATTTACAAGCTTATTTTGGAATTCAATCTAATTAAATTTTTACAGTAAAATTCAGTTAAGCATGTCTCTCTTATACTATTTGCCAATTCTTAGTCAAAAACTCTGTTCAAAATCAAACCTCCTATGCTATGCTCTACTCCCACATTCGTGCGAAGGATTTAGGTACCTAGTGCTTAAGACTTTGGGAGTAAAGCGAGCGTAGCTTTAGTAAAAGTTTTCTACCCACACATCACATAATACAAGAATCAATCAGCTTCTAACTAATGAGTAATATCGATTTGAATCAGTTAATTTAACACCACGGTAAAAATGAAGTCTGTGTTCTAACATACTCTGCAATTTTTGGAATTTCCATCACGCCATCCATACTCATAATACATATCTATAAGTACTGTAAGATTTCCTGGTTGGGGAAATATGATGGCTCGTAAAACTCCCGTGCGTCCCACTCTTCAGGAAAAGCAATAGGGATTTGGTTGTATCTGTGACTTTCTTCCGATGCAGGCGGAAACGTTTTCCTTGGGATCAGACCCGCGTGGGTGAGAACTTTGTATATTTCTTTGCGCGGCACATCATGGGCATCTCGTGCGTATACCTTAAAAAATTACAGATCGTAAAAGAAAAATTGACATTTAATACAATATGAACATAACATTTAACAGATATACAAAAATCTTTGCTAGAATTATAAAGAAATCCTGAATAATAGAATAAAATACAATTTTGTTTTAGTCTACTGCAAAATATTTTTTAGTCTCACTACATTCTATCACACCAGTATTGCCTGAACGGTTCTAGGACCACAAAACTTACGAGGCATTTTCTTACTACTCTAAATTATAATAAGTTCCTACTGTGAGGTACTTCGCGTTAGTTTTTGGTGTGTAAGAAAGGTACAGATTTTATGCTTCATGCAAACAAAATATTTACTGCAATGATTCACCTCGTTTGCAGTGCTTCAAAAAAACTTTCTAATTTCAAACCTGGATTTGGGAGCAAATGTAAATTGAAATAATAATTAAAAAAAAAAGAACTAATCCAACTGGATTATGCAAAAAATCGAAGTAAATTGTATTGTAAAATTAATTAAGGTCTCACCAGCTTTTCTCCCTTATGCAACAGGCTGGTTAGTGGAAGAATTTGCAGGAGGTGCGGGTTGCGTAGCGCCGGGCTCCGTAGTCGTGGATGAAGGCGTTCCTCCTCCTGCCGCACGGCCACCACGTCAGGGTGTGGGGGCGGCAGGCACTTCACTAGACACGAGCATGTCGTCAGCAGCAACACCAAACACTTCATCGTTTGTTGTATCTACGAATATGTTATCAAAATTATGGTTGTTGGGAATGTCAAAATTGGTGAATCGTTTTTCTGAATCGGTCCTCTAATCCATTGTTACCCATTATTTTCGGTTTTCACTTTTTTTTTGATAAATTATTTTAGATACAAAGATTTGATTCGAATTCTTGGAACTGTTTATGATCGTTATGAGTGAATAACTGACTGCCTCAGTAATTTCGTTGTAGTACTAGAGGACGATACTTAGTTCGAGCAGAACTTGGAGTTTGGATTTGTTCAAGGTTAGTGGCAATAGGCTCATCCTCGATTACATGGGACCTAAACATACCGGTGAATTGCGCGTGGACATAAGTGCCCAACCCTTTGAGGAATACAGGTTATTATTATTGGTTGGCATGTTTGATTGGACTACTTAAACATCAGCAGTTTATCGTATTGGTATTAGTGATGCGATCTGTACTTTGCAAAACAGAATCCCATTCGACCTAAAAACTATGCATGTCAATCAGTTCATCTTTCTTAATATTCTTCGTTCCTCCATTGTTTAATCGTCATAATAAAATATACTTCGTAAGCGGTTTTATATCATGAATCATAGATATATTATTTACGATGTCATGTCAAGCCATAATTACCTTTGTAGATACTTAACAAAAGCTTCACTTAATGTATATACCAAGTTATACCTACGTTAGCAGATTAAAAAAAAACAAAAACACCACACAACAAAAACATAGCGCACTAATTAAGACCAATATGTCATCTATGTTTTACAAATAAATAAATAATTCTGATTCTGCAGTTACAAGTATATTTTATTTAGCTTTAAATCTTATTTTCCATGGTTATGAAAAGGTTTGTCAAGTCTTTAGTTCTTAACCATTTATAAACCATCGTCTACGGTTGTCGTATTATTCCTGCTTGCAAGATTTATAACGATTTCTTTTGAGCTCCCTCAATAATAAAGTTGAGCTATACTCTATTACGATAACTGAGGTCTGTTATAAGTATTGTACTGGAGTACTGGAGTAAACTAAGTACTACAACGAATTTGCTGCAGACAGGGCTACTTCCTTTGCCTGACAGAATTTAGCTAATTGGATTTGAGTAGCCATGCAATAAGACACAGGTTATTTAACAAAATGCTTATTTTGAGCGTATAGACGTAGAGGCAATTCTACCGTGATTTATAAAAATAAAAACAAGTATGGCAGCAATATGGAAAAACTGTTATTCTTTTTCACACACTGTATATTACAGATAGATAAACAATAAGTTGTTCAGTAAGTAGTCAACCATAATTTAAGGCTACACAGTGACTTTCCACAAAGACGCAACTTCGCACTTGACACTAATAAACTAAGTACTGTTTGTACACAGTTACTCTAAGAGTAATCCACGTATGTTAGCAATAACCACGTGCTCTTGGACGTTCCAAGGTCGGCGTACCAAAACATAACATACTTTCAAATCATCAGCGGATTCAACGGACAATCGAACCGCTGCTGTTGGTTAACACATATTCGAGAATATACGCAAATACCTTTTACCTTTATGAGGCCTTAACGAATCGCGTTAAACTTGCGTCAGTTACAAAATAATACATTTTGAGTAATTCAACGTGAATATGAAAAAATACTCTTATAGCTACCTAAATGCGAAGTTCCATTTTGTCTCTTGGACAATAAGAAGATGATTAGGCTGTTTCTTAACCTCCTTGTGAGTTCCCGTTTAATTGGCATTAATTGGCATTACTTGGCAGATAATTTCATACACATTTTGTTCTATTATTTAATTTATCCGGCAGTTAGCTTTTATCCAGAGGTGGCGAAACAAGCCCTTACTGTGACTGAATTTGTTTTTTTATATCTTAATACGGTTATGTTCTAATTTGTAACCTGTGAGAATTGTTTTTGTATCTCATGCATTATTATAGCATCGACCTTAACATCGCAGCTTGATTCTTCGGTCATTTGAGGTCACTAACCCAAAGTGACATTCATTAGACATGCCCAAAGATTTAAGTAAGTATACGACATTAATCCTTTTGGGCAATGTCCCCCAGATGGAAAATGTTGTAGGTAGATGGAGGAAGCAAAATATTTTCAAACAACAATTTTCCAGTGTATTTGAATACCTTAACATACCTTATTATATTCCTCAAAGCGAACGACACTAAGATTGACGTAAATGAAGCATTAATGCACTAAGTACCTACCTGGGTAGCTATAGCATTTTTTTTATTTCAGGGGGAAAATATTTCTTATTTTATAAGTACTTTATCGATAGAGATGTAAATTAGGTATACGTAATCTTTCATGTAGGTACATAAGTATATAGAGAAATAAATATCTCCAACCTCCCTTATTTAAACCTGAAAATTATAAAAACGGTCACTTAAACATTAGCTTACCTTACTGACGAGTGGTATATCCTTTGTAGTAAACACAATAAAATAATATAAAAAAGTATATATTTATATTCTTCACAATTAGTTTCAGCACTTTTCAATATTTTGAAGAACACAAAACTTTGAAATTATTATGCGATAAGGTATTTATGGAAGCTGGTGCCTTTGAGTAAGGTTGATTAATATTTGTAACGAGGAGTCGCTAAGAGAATGGCCGCCGGCGCACATCGACCCACCACCACCGCTCGAGTGTTGCGCTAAACATATCCGAATTAGGTTTGATAATATTATGACAACAATGTTTGACAACTTTTCTGATGTTACGCTTTGCTACTATTGTGTCTAGACAGACTTGTTTACTATCATTCGGTATAAGGAACTCATTTCTAAGCAAGGTAAGCAGCGCTAATTAAAAAAAGGCTAACCGCAAAGTGGAATGTTCCGCTTGTTTCATGAATATCCGCAGCTTTGATCCGTCTCATGCGGTCTCCTGGGTACATATAGCTAAAATTTTTGTTAGCCTAGGATCTGTGCCCATATTATGAACCCATCGCAGATTGTTTAGTCGCCGATTATGTTTTGAACTATGCTTTAACTTTCAACTGGCTTCTCACTTCTTTACCATATCCAGATAGTTGCTTATTCATTCGTTCTTGGTTGCATTTAGCGATGCTTAGCAATTTGCGGATGTTATTATACGTAGACCTGTTAAAAAATCACAAGTAAACCCAATACCCACCTATTTAATCATAATAAATATTAGGTAGGGGACAGTAATGGCTGGATAAAAAAAATAGGTAGGCATAACTAAAAACAATTATTCTATCTGTAATATATATTAAGAACTTATCATATTTGTTTATTGTTAACTATAAGAAAATTTTACTGTGTGCAATATCAAATCATGTAACAAAGGATTGAATCAATTTATTTATTTATGTGCTATCGTATTAATATCATTGTCTATTGCATTTTATTTACATAACTAGCGACCCGTGCTTAGCTTCGCCTGCGTATCCGGTGAATTAAAAAATACACACAAATCTTGACCTGACAATAATGAACACAACAAAAAAGAATTATTCAATTTAATGCAGTTGTTCGGAAGTTACGCGTGTAGTTTGTAAACTCAAACCTAAATTCCATCTTAAATATAAAATGAATACCTATTCATTGCACATGTTTAATAAATGCTTGAATACTGCTTAGCACTTGCTTAGCTACTGATAGCACTTATTTTATGACCACATACCAACATAATTATGCGGTAACGGCTTGTCATTATGCTATTCCACCACTTAGTTGTTGATCGTGAAAATTACATGTCCAGTTAGCCTTTTAATTTTATGTGGTACATTGTATAGGAGACATGCAACATTACTGCAAAAATATTGTTTGCTCTTCTTGCTAATTGTTACAGCGAATGCATAATTTAGTGGTCTTGAATCAACAAAGTTTGTGGGTCCCTGTGTATAATAGTGAGTGCCCATTATGGCGGGTTGCATTTGTACAAAAGTAATGTCGTTAAACGCAATAGTGTTGCAGTGTTTCATCTCTTTGGTATTTGTTCCTCCTATCAAGTTACGTGTTTCTCCGTTGCGACATAAAATTCATAGGTAAGTATGAAGTACTTACAATGCAAATACTTAGCTGGTCAAGTAACTTCAGAGTTTCAGACTTGTTAGAAATTTCCCGACGTCCACTTAACTAGGCTCAATGTCATCTAAAAGTTAAGTTATCTACATAGAAGACTGGCACAATTTGATTGATTCGTTAACGATGTCTTAAAAGTAATGACTGAATTTTAACGTTCTTAGGTATGTTTTATTATTTTTACAACATCCTTATAGAAAAAGCACTGCTTGCTACCAGTCCTGTCCTAGTAGTCCTATTCCGAATGCCGTTCAAAACTGTCTTCTCGTGACTTAAAGGCACTAGAGCCACTCAAACGGCTAGCCAATAGGCATGAATTACGTGACCAAAGGGTGCGTATATTCGTTCACAAGCACTGCTGCTGGGTTCCCTTAGTTCGATTCTCAGGTTTTTCCATCTATGTGTGTGTGTGTTATGAAATTCTCAGTACCATCCTAGAGTTTGAATTTGTGCCTGGATAACAGCAAGAAACTGGTCTCTTATAAATGGTCTTATACCGTATATCGCAGTAAGTATATTTCTGTCTCACATGACCATTCGAGGACTGTAGTTGCAAGTGACGCTGGTTGGCAGACTTCACATTTCTGTATCACAATAATCCTATGAAATATAGTGTCAAGTGTCAAACATATAATACCAACAAGTATATAAATAAGTAAGTAAGTACTAGTTACTCGTGTTAAGGAAGGCATTGATACTGGTTGTAGTAAATGATAAGTGTAATAAGTTTACATAAACAGGCCACTATGTATTAAACAATTGGTCGAACATCGAAAGGCGTTAGTATATTATGTCGCCGATGAGTCTCGTAATGTGTATAAATAATTAAACGTGCCCAAATATATTTACAAAACTGTTAAAATAACATGTGTATTTTGAATTGAATGTTACACATAACAGTTTCATTGTCTTATGTAGATTAGATTACGCAACAACGCGTGACCAACACTGGCTGCGCGGGCGCAGACCAACGGCGTCTGCCTGCCGCGATGGGGAAAGGACGTCGATACTGGCGGCCTGTACAGATGCCGTGGATGCAATCACATGTGTCGGTAATGTTACAACATTCTTGACGTAATTTCTGCTCTACCTGCAGTGTCATAAAATATTGCACGAATTTAGTGTTTTAGTCAGGTGACATCTTTTATCTGGCAGATGGTAACAAAGTAAGTATTATTAATACTTAAGTATATACTGGTTTGTGAAATATCTAAGATCTCACAGACAAATAGATAGAAATCGCGCTAAGATGCAGTGAAAACGCAGGTCTATAATGCAAAAACAAAAGTTATAACGATAGTTTGTTTTGGGCCTGTTTCACCACCTCCTGATAAGTTCCCGGTAAAGTAGTTGACAGATAATTTCATACAAATTTAGTTTCATTTTTGAATTAATCCGGCGGTTAGCAGATATTCAGAGGTGGTGAAACAGGGCCTTAGATTACTACATCTATTAATCTTATAATTTTTAAATAGAGATGTTACAAATCATATTATAATATTGAACTTCGAACATAATACAACAACAGATGAGCAATAAATACAACATAAAAATTCCCAACTATGTGAAGGTAGGCGGAATTGGAGATGATCAAATTGTTTTGCAATAAGTTTTGCAATTATGTTACGAGTCCGATCCGATCATCGGTATTAAGCTTCCAAGTTTCACTATACTATGGTATACACGGTGCTCTATCTAGTCATGTGACGAGATTTCGTCAAAAATTTCGAGTTCAGATCATGACATTTCTGGGGCAATATTTTTTTGCAATGTTTGTACCAGATATCAAAATAGCATAGCAGACCATCACGCCTGTATTACCCGAAGGGTAAGGCAGAGTTGTACTAATGCATACAGCTTTCTGGTATTTTAGGTCCCATGTAATAAGGACCGAGAAAATATACTACGAATAAATAACAGCCCAACCTTGAAACCAGATACTTTAAAATATTTTTTAATAGTTCTGTTGTTGTTTTCTGTCGATACAGAAACGTAGGAACAGCAATAAATTATATTTTATCTTTTTCAAATCAATAGACACTAGTAATACACGAGAAGAATCGATCAATCATAACAATTAACATCACATCAAAGCTCGATGTTATCGACAAATAGAATATTTAACGACTGTTATTTACTTTCCCATAAAGACCAGGATAGAAAAACAAATTAGCTTCATTGCTACCTAAGTTCGGTCAATGAATGCCTGTTAAAATTTGTTTACTCGGATAGTTACCACCAGTATCTAAACCACAAATCATGGATAGAATTTCACAAAATTCCTATGAATTTTCATATAGACGTCGTTTGCGCAGGAAAGCTCCTGAACCCAATAACCTTGATATACTAAAGGCAAGCGTCAAGACAGTCAGCAAAGAATATTGCACAGAGTCCTCCATTTGCGGACTGAAACATCTTGTTGATGAAAGCACACCATTCATAGAAAGGTGTGTATTAAGTTTGATATTTTTATAAGTACTTACGTTACGTATGTACTCGCACTTGCTAGTTGTTACTGAGTTACGGATAAACTTGTCTTGAACTTGTTCAGCTGGACCCCGTTAGGTATGTTTGCAATGTCTGCATTCTTAAAGTGGAAGGCTTCTATTGCATCACTAAAGACTAACTTGTGTTATATCACCAAGTCAAACCACATTTATTGAGGAAATACGACACTTTTCAGCTTCTGCTTGTTGAGTGTTGATCTTATTTTCTCGAAGTGTCGCACTTGAAGGATGTATATAGATGTAGTTAATAAATATTTGTTCCAGGATTATTTGGATCATAACCTTAGTGGTTGGGTTGATATGCTCTATATCTTTGGTGTGGATGACGTTCACCAAATACTACAGCGCTCCGCTAGTAACGACACAACTGCCTGAGGGGGTCTCCGTCAGCAAGATCATATTCCCCGCAATCGGCATCTGCACTAACAACAGAATCAGTAAACGTGCTGCTGCAGAACTTGCCAAGGAATTGTAAGGCATATAAATAACTTTTAGTAAATCTTATACTTAATTATAATACCTAAGCTGTATTTTATTAGGTATAACATTGAAATCTTTTAACGAAATCGGTGTGTAAGAAAACAAAGAACCTTAACTAAAAATATATTCACTTAGAGAAGTGAATATATTCACTTAGAGAAGTGAATATATTTTTGGCTCCAAGAATCTTACAATCTTAGTTGGTTGATTTATAGTTACTCAAGATAATCTTGCACCACGAAACAGAAATGTGACAAATTATGCGAACTAGAAATGACGTAAATTCTTATGCGTTGCAGGCTTAAAGCAGAACGCAATAAGAAGTACAGCGAGAAGGAAATGATGTCACTTTTGTTCGGGTTGGGCCAGCTCTACGGACTAAGTTCGGTCCAATTTAACAATGTATCACCGATGAAGCTGCACCGGGCCTTGGGAGAATACGATGTCCACGAGCTAATGCGAAACGTATGTGTTATAACGATAACACCGAAGTAAACAAATAAATTCGACCCAGATCTATACATTCCTACTGCGAAATCTAGATGAACTAGATTTTTTATAAGTCGCTATTTTTCAGGCTAATACTAGATACTACTTTTATATTATTTGTCATTGAGTTACGTCAGTTGTATACTCGTAATCATTTATTCTCATTTGCTAAGTTACGTGCGGTGCTACTAATCATCTCTCCTTCTTTAATTTATGACCTTACTTAGCTCTTGTCGGTGGAGCAATCGCCACTGTTCTCTATCTTCTGCCTTCCGTTTTACCTCTTGATATTATTATAACAATTGACAAGAAGACAATTTGATTAATCTCATCAATAACTTCATTCAGCGAATACATTTAAAAAAAAATTATGAATAGTTAATATAAACGTGTAAAATAGACAGGAGCCATTGTATCAAAAGACTAGTAGGTAATGAGTATAGCATATCATACCTTTGGCTTAATAAACACGATTCTATATCTGTTTGCTTTCATAACAACATCTGTGGATACTACTAGTTAACACCTCGTTGCGAAGACCTGCTTGTGCGCTGCGTTTGGAACACGCAGCAGAGGAACTGCCTTGATTTATTTGATTTCCGTCTCACTATGAATGGCTACTGCTGCACCTTCAACTATTTGCGGATCTACGATACCGTGTTCCAAAAGTAAATATTTTACAAGCTTGTTCAAACAAGTAATATGTTTAGATTTAGAATTAGTTTTGAATAAATTTATTATGTTGTTTGCAGTATTACTAGTAAGACCAGGACTATCGATATGTATACATATGGCAACAAATCGTTCTTTGATTACGATCAGGGACTCAAAATTTTGTTGCGGCTCAACGAGAGTGATGACTTTTTTTATAACATTCCTTTACAAGGCGCTCAGGTACTTACACACTGTTAATTTTATTTGTATATTTTTGAAGTACTTAAATAATATGTTAAATACGAATACTCTCCATGAAAATACAGTAAATTACAATTATAAATTGCTGTGTTTGCAGTTACAATTCTCTGATGCATACGACTTTCCTGATTCGCCAAGTGGTAGTTTTGCCATGCAAATCATAAGCCCAAGTGTACAGGTATGAGAAAACAATTTTAATATTTTAGAAACGCACCGTGATGAGTCATCAGCTCAATGAATTGTAAAAATAGCTTTCCAGTACGATGAAGCTATTCGCACGAACAAGCAATGCTTTAAAGAGTATTCTCCAAAATCCATTCATGTGTAAGTTTAACGTTATAGATGACGGTGATGGTAACAGCGAGCTTCACAGAGGCGTCCCGAGATATCCAGCACGTACCGATAAAATTGAGGAAATGCAGGTTCTATGACGAGTCTTCGCATCTCCCGTTTTACACGTACAGCGACTGCATGCTCAAGTGTAGAATGTCTTTTCTGTTGCACAATTGCAACTGCACGCCGTTCAATATGCTGAAAAATTACAATGTTAGAACATGTAACATGAGAGATGTACCATGCCTCAGGAAGTATTATTGTGAGTACCTACCTATTTAAAATGATGTATTTTTTTAACTTTAGACATAATAATCGAGCTATTTGCTATCATTATCTAAAAACTGCTTCGCCGTGCCTTGCTGGTATAATGGAACTGCTACGTTAGAGATCCTGGGTTCATTTTCCGGATCGAGCAGTGTTGTTAGGTTTTTCTGCGAAAGTCCCAGTAGCAGCTAGCACCCTATTATATGGGACTCATACATGCTGGCGAACTATACTATATATTTACATTAGTACACCTCTGCCTAACATTTCGGGAAATCAGGCGTGGTGATACCATCACGCCTGATTTCCCGAAATGTCTTGCTTCTTGCTTTGCCTTGCTTCTTAATGTAAAGATAGTCTATGGTTTTTTTTTATACCACTAAGGTGGCAAACAAGCATACGGCCCGCCTGATGGTAAGCGGTTACCGTAGCCTAGGGACGCTTGCAACACCAGGTATATCACTCACGCGTTGCCGGCCCTAAAAACCTTTTAGAGGTTTTGTGGAGGATTCACTGCGCCGACAGTTTGAGGGTATATTCCTCTTGCTGCCGGCGTAGCGCATCCTTAGGAGCTCTGGAAATCTAACTCACTGTAGGAACACAACATACAGTGTGTTATTGTCTACAATTTCCTAAATATTTTTAGATAGGTATTCTTAATTCTAGCTCAATCGATATCAGTGCGTCCTAACGTAGATCATGTGCCGGTGGAGTTGGAATTGGACGCCGTTAACGGAGGTATTGACTGCCCGATGTGCAACCCCACCTGTTCCAAGACAGCTTACAGTTACGACTTCAATAACGTCGTCATTTATCCGGAGTACCTCAACACTGTGCCGGATAGCGATCGAGATGATTGGCTGTAAGTAGTGCTTAGCTTTAGGTCATCTAGATATCTACACTTTCACATTAAAATTATATAAGTGTCTGCTCTGATGTAACGGATGTCACTATTATCAGTAGGTTGATATATTTTGTTACTGTTACTATATCATAATGAAAAATGATTTTATATTTAATCCCAGTTAGTAGTGTAAAGTAGGTATATTATATCTTATTATTTAGATATAATTCTTCTGTACCTACCTACGTGTTTGTCACCTAACTCCTCTTAAATTTTTGGACCAATTTGGTTGAAAGTTTCGTTGTATGTATATTTCAATAGGTTCTAGATGGTTTAAAAACACAATGGGATCCGGTAGGTAGGGCTGCTGTGGTTAGGAACATTACATAAGATTTTTTTAATCCACCTGGAAATGCAGGGTCACTAGTATTATTTCTATTTATTAGTTACGTGAATTTGTAAGATCACATGAAATTTGTAAAGTCAAACATGATAAGAAGTTAATATCAAATGCATTTGTATTAGAAAGCATTTAAAAATTGATACAGAAAGAAGAATTTATAAATGTAAGAGGTATATTAGATCATTGAATTCAATCAACACAAATATGTTTATCGTCGTATCTCGAACGTTTTGAAAGCGCAGTTACTTATGGGACCTTCATTCCGGAATGCAGCCTTTTCAATTCTCGACTTGGGGCTCCCCACCTTTTCTAACCAGACCTTCATATTTTCGATTGCTGTCGAAGGTCCTTGCAATTGCCCTATCACAGTACCTTGAGCAGTGTTCATCACCCATCCTTTGAGCCCCAGTTCCGTGGCTTTTTTTTGAGTATGCTTCCTAAAGAAAACACCTTGCACTTTTCCAAAAACTTCAAAATCAGCTGTTGTTAAACCAGTCCTCTTATTTGCGGCTGCCATGGTCAACAACAAAGTAATATAATATTAAAATTAAGAAGTCAATGTCACATTTTGACAGTTTGTTATCGTCGTTCTGGAAACAAATAAAAAGGGCGCCGTTCATGCCTGTTCGTTTTGGAAGTTGTCATGGTACCGATGTAAATTACTTTACTCTATGCATGGTACTAAGTTAATAACATGTAGGCAGTAACAACTATTTACAGATAAAAAAATATCTGTTACAATAAAAAAAAAGCAATAAGTACGGTAGAAACAACTTCTGTTATGGTAAAACTGAAGTAAGCAAATAAAAACAACTTGTTACATTTCATACAAGCCATCTGCAAATGAAACAACTCTAGAAATCAAATGGGGATGGGGGTATATGGGTAACACTTTGTTACGCAAAGCACGTTGGAATATATTTGTTGTGAACAAGAACAATACCATTTGTTGCAGAGAAGGCGCAAATTTTACCGGAACTTCGATTGTTCACGTGAAGTACGCCAGGGACGTGGCTGACTGTTACGGCCAGAATGTTATTATGAAATGGTTCGATTTGATTAGTAAGTATTGATATTATTCAGTAGAATTTGCTGATATTTTACATTTATAACGTCTTTATATTTGCCCAATTTACAAATAGGCATGAAGAGTTTACGAGTACGTTTATCTAAGTAGTAATTAATTCCCGTTTACTTTTTTAGGTGACATCGGCTCAACTTGTGGATTTATCACCGGTTTCAGCTTTGTTTCTGTGTTGGAATTCATTTACTTTTTTACCGTGAAATTGATAAGAGAGGTGCGTTCGCGACGGCAGCGGGTAAAGATATTAACCAAAGTAACCATAGAACCACAGAGACCACATCAGTTTGAACCTGTCAGCAGATACCGGCCGATTTATTGGAGTGAACTTACTGGCAACAATAGAATGGGACATTATCCGAATTAATTTTTCACCAAGTATTTTGATATGAACTACTATTGAAATAAGCGGCGCATGACGACGACGCTTCGTGGCGTTTGCGCAGCCCTCGACCGAGGGTTCTTTAGCTAAAGTCAAAATATAGCTATAAATAGTTGAACAATTTTTTGTCGTTTTAACAACTGAAAAGTACATTTTAATATAATTAAATTAGAAATATTGCTTACCACATAACGTACCTACGTGGCGTGTTCTACTTCTTAGGTATCACCAAAACTTTTGGTAATTATATAGGTAGATATGTTTAAATTTGTGTTATTGGTACAAATAGATCTAGAACTAGATATATAAAGTTTTGTAGTATGTAGTACTGTAGCATTCGATATTACGCCACAAAATAATTGTTATCAGGATAATGGTTGTATCAATCGAACACCTGTGCCGTTCTCATTGTGATTACAATCTATATTAGACTGGGCACCTGTCATAATTTAACGTCTCCATTATTTATAAGTTATGTTTCATAATCGTTATTGTTACGCACGAAAGTTGTTGTATAAAAATAAAAAATGCAATAAAAAGGGTTTAGTTAATTCACACCCGTTAGTAGGTAACAGTTGGTACGAAATGGATTCAAAAGAGTCCTATAAAAGATACCTGGAGATCTGGTGGAATGGTATCAAAAGTTTGCCACAGACGACATCTATTCATGGTTTTAGATTTATTGCTGACACTGAACGACATTGGGTCGAAAGGTAATTTTATTGTTGAATTCAAACACTCCTGGCTCTGCAATGTTATTTTATTATTAAGCAATAAAATCATCGGTAACCTTATAGAAATCTGACAAACTTTTGAACGTTGAAGAATTAAAAAAAGAGGTCAGATTCAATGATTTTAAATTCATTATTTCAGGATATTTTGGTTGATAGTGGTAGCTCTATCTTGGTACGGCTCATCGCTGTTGATCGCAGCTCAGTACGATGCATTTCAAAACAATCCCATTTCGTTTGTCGTGGAAACGACCTACAAGGATTGGAACACAGAGTTCCCGTCGGTTGTCGTTTGTGAAAACGATAATTCGAATCGCGTTGAAGCAATATCTGACCGGTAAAGTTAAAGCAAAATTTTAGTTGTTTAAGTAGTAGTCATCTTCGCGATTCGAGTCTGAATCCGACACGAATTTAAGAGGCCGTGCACAAATTTGACTCGCTCGAGTTTAGGTAAATTCAATCGAGTTCTATGTTTGTGTGCGCCGTTCACGCACACACGGCTCGAGGTCGATAGATAGCTCATTTAGGTAGGTACTGTCCCACTCCCGTCATGGTCCTGGTGAATGTTCCTGATCCCGTGGCCATGACGCAAAGGGCAAGTGATTGCAAGTGCGGTTTTTAGTCGGTATGAGTCCGACATACAAAAGAAGGTACTGTCCCTCTGCTGGGTACGGGTCTTCCTGTCAGTAAGAGACTATGAGACGGGTTAGGACTTAGGCCCGCAGTGGCCCAGTGCGTGTGCGGGTAGCCTAATGCGCCTATCATACCTAGTACCAAACCTATTATTTTATATCTCACTGCATATAAATATACGTCTCTATTAGCTCTACACTGCTTGTTTTTAATTAAGTGAAACTCGCTATCTTATGTTGTTTTTAGGACTGTTTATACTATATCGACAGGTAAGTGAAATAAATAGCTCCAACTACGTAAACTCGATAAAAAAAAAATGAGTCTCTAATATACGGCTTTTTATGATTGTGGTTGATTGTGAATGATTACGACATCAAGTATCTGTTATACTAACATGTTCCATAATTAAATGTTATTTCAGATTATGGGGAGAAAACCACGATTTTAATATGGAAGAGGTGTTAAAAGAGTTAGCATTTTTTAAAGGAATTACTTATTATACTTCTGAATTTTGTAACTTGGTGGACCCGCTGCCGGATTGCATGCAGACAAACCTTACTTATTATGCTAATTTAGTAAGTATTCGTAGATTTTTTAATAAAAATTTCCATGTAAAATTCCAATTGCAAATTGTGAAAATGTAATTTGAGTATCCCAGTGGTGTAGGCTCCTTAGAAGTACAAGTCGATTCCTACCGACTTCCTTATTTAACTGCTCCTATATTATTGCCTGTACTAATGCCCATTTAGCATTGGCAAGTATATTTCCTCGGGTTTTCCTCTTACCAAAGTTTAGGTAAGTATGTACCCTTCGCCACTAGTATCTAGGTACTCGGAAACTTAGAGCCAAAACTTTAATGCAGTGTTTTCTATACGCGATTGTTAATTACATTGAATTTACCTACGTTATTTTGTTTTCTTTGTAATGAGCTTAATTTTTTTCAGGTCCGAAGCAATTGTGAGGAAACATTATCAAATTGCTCGTGGAATGGGATTTCATTCGACTGTTGCAAGTACTTCAGGCCAATGGACACTGAGCTCGGAACTTGTTATGCTATTAATACTCTGCAAGGAAGGTGAGGGAAAGTGTTGATATGTAGGTACTTGCTACATACCTATGTGGTGGGTAGGTGTAACAACTGTATGCAACGGGCTATTACGTCATTGCTGGTTAGGCATATCTTTTCATTCATCAGCCGGGCTAACATGCACGGGCTAATCTTCTCGCACGCCGCGAGAAGATTTTGTCGACGCTTATGTCGTGCTTTTGTCTCGTTTTCGCAAAAGAAAGAGCGAAACACAAGAGTAGACAAAATTTTGTCGTGGCGCGCATATTAGCCTGGCAGGTAAGTAAAAATTTTCCAGTATGGAACTTTACATTAACTTTGCATAATCACGCGAAGATAATATGAACAAAAGATCGGTAACTTTTTGTATGGCATTAATCACAGATACTTAAAAGCCTTTTCATAGACTTGAAAAAATGGTGCTTATGGACGACGTCTGTGGTCTAGGGGTCCGAGTACCTGACTGCTGATCACGAGGCCGTGGGTTTGATTCCCACATGACACTACCTTCATGCATAGTTTGGGCCTAGACGGTGATGTGTAAAATGTCCCACGGTATTTATTATTTTATATTTAGGTACTTATATTTTTTGATCAGAGAAAAGAATCCCCCAAAATTAGACATGGTAAGTAACCGCACGACCGGACCTGGAGCTATTCGATTCGATGTAATGGTGACTGCTAACATCTACATACTTAACGAGGAGGAAGTTCCCACACTGACAACTATAGGATCAGACGTCTTGACCGTGGGACAAGAAATATTTCACAAGTAAGTCAACAAAAGTTATCTGTGCTGAATGCTGTAGCTTCATATCATTTAATTATAATAAAGCAATACGCAACGCAACTGTTTGAGTATTGTTTCTTCTATTATTTACATTAATAGTCACCAATTAAATTAACTTAGGTAACCTATTATTGAATAATCAGGTAAAAGTGACCAGTATATCTTACAACAAATATCATAATTACTCAAATCCGGAAAATAGCCCAAAATATACAAAACAATATAAAAGTCTAACACTTTGATTTGATGTTCGATTGTTCTCTTGTTCCTACGTAATTTGCTGTGGCATCCCATCACGCAACATTTGTCGCTCATGTAGGACAATATTTATCTAACGAGTTCATCAAATTAGGTGACACTTAAGAAATTGAGTCCAAGGAATATTTCATACAATGCTGTAATAACGTTAATTTTAATAATTCTTAATACGATTTGTAGGCGTTACATAACCATTCGCAACATCGAGAACGACGCAGGCGCCCGTCTGATATCTCCGGAGAAACGTAAATGTCGGTACACTGATGAGAACTTCTTGCAAGTGTATCACCACTATTCGTACACAGCTTGTACTGTGCAGTGTAGAAAAGACGCACAGTTGCGTCTTTGTAATTGTACAAATTACTTCATGCCGAAAGTTCCAGAACACCTCAGGTGTAATGTCAGCGGTATTATTTGTTTGAATAGCCATGTTCATGAACTTTCGGTGAGTATAGGCGAAGGACTATTCGTCTTTTAGTCTGCTATTCTCAACATGACTTTACCGACACATAATGTCGGCCATTTTATTGATGATAGTTCTTAATCAATTAGTTGGGAAATAAATAATTGATCGAATTTAACTATATATTTGCAATCTTATTGGATTGCTAAATTAACGAATTGAATGGTTTTGATGTAACAAATAATAATGTAGGTAACATTATAATTATTATTGCTGGTGATTAGGAATTCATAAACGCTTTAGGGTTCAGTTTATTATTCTTCTTCCATCGGAGGAATGAAGGGAAAACCATGTCGAGGTAAAAAGATAAGCCAGTTATCAGTAGGTAAATATTTACTCTTTTTGTTGACACAAAGAAGAAAATGATCAATTCATATTTGATAGGAGTCTTTTTTCCTAGGTGCTCAAAGCTCGCTGGTCATCGCGTGCAGGATTGTCCTGCAACTGCCTACCATCGTGTACGGAGGCGGAGATTTCGATAACGAAAGATTTTAAGTTTGTGACGTCGGACAGCTACGCGAGTGTGCAGATAGAGCTGGCAGTGCTGCCCAGTGAACGGTACAGGAGGAACGTCGTGCGTGGCGTCCTTGATCTAGTTGGTAAGACCAATTATCACCAATTTAATCTACCTACATTTCGATTCATGAATAGATGTAACATCCGACAAAGGTCTACGAAATTATTTATTTAGTCTCAAATACTTTATTAAAAAAAAGTTGCCACAGCATTAAATATTCTTATTAAAGCTACTTACTTAGAAGACTTACTTAACTTAGATACTGGTACAATTTTATTTTCTGTTTCTGAACTATAAATTGTTGTGGTTTCCAATTTCCAAGACAGTAGTTATAGGTTCATGTACATAAGTAGTGACGAAAAACAAGCGAAGCTTCCTTAGCTTCCCTACCTCGGGAAATTTTTAGTATGATTCCTACTGAAGATCTTGGCTCACCAGAGTTCCTGTATTACCTGCTAAAGTCAGTCAATTTATTCCAACTCTAATTTGGTGTAAAACGATGTACTTGCCTATTAAATTTAATTATGATCATTTATTTTACAGTATCTACTGGTGGAACTGGTGGTTTGTTCCTTGGTGCCAGTATCCTCAGCTTTGTGGAACTTTTCTACATATTGCTGATTCGTCCATTCTGCGACATATATAGCCAGCGAGACGACGACCCCTGGTACAGGAGATTTGGTATGCGCCGGCTTGAAGACAATAAGTTCGTACCAAATTGGGGATGGACGTACAAAGGAAAAGTTAATGTTAGGGGTTTACCTAAGATAGAAGATCGGACTCGCCCCAAGGTCCAATATTGAGATTTTGAGATATTCGTTATTGACAACGACAAAAATAATTAGGTTGTGTAATTAAGAAATAATTAATATATATTTTGTGTGAGTAAGTACCTAATTATTAGTAGTTTTAGGATATCTTTATGTGGTGTTTATATACATGACTACGTAATATCATCGGGCGCCAACAAACTAAACTGTTTTTGCTTATTTATAAAGAATAAAGATAATGTAATGTCATGTTACTACTTATATTATTTAGCAACCACACAGTATCTATCTGCTATTTCTTCAAAGATCTCCATGACTTTTTGTTTGTAGTCAGAATTACTCTCCATCATTTCTTTTATGAATAGCCCTTTGTTTTTCGATAGAATATCATCAAATTTAGCATTATCAGAGAAAATTTTCGTAGTAAGATCATCGTCTAACCAAAATTGTGGTATGAGGCAGGCGCAAACAATAAGCCCCCATTGTCTTTGTTCTTCTGCAGAAGTGTAAAATTCTTTTTTGGTCATCACACCATCGATTTCAACGTCATGGTTACTCAGTATTTTTTCAAGTTCTCCGTAGTAATAATTCAAAAACGTTTCAATATTTTCTTCTCTAAATGTTGGGTCTAAATTGCAACAGAGCAGTAGCATGACGTCTCCGGCCGGTGGCTGATACCTTATTGCTTGGAAATCGACCAGCAAGCAATCATCTGGTTGCTCTTTGAGTTTGTCGTAGTGGAACATAATGTTATTATTCCATAGATCACGGTGGCAGATTACATTTCTGTACTTGGGAGAGAAGTCACTCAAATTCAACCCAGTAGACCAGACGTCGCGCCACCTAGTCTCAATCAAATTCATCTGTGCCTCATCATATTTTGAAAATGACTTCATAGCTTCTAATGCTCCAGCCATACACTGCAAGAACCAGTCTGATGCTAGATGGTATCCACCTTGGTCCAGAGATTGTTCGTACTCGTCGTTAATTACATATCGACGTAAGGTTTCTTTGCGTTTTTTCTCCTCAAAAATAATGGAAGAAGCGTGAAATCTAGCTAATGTCTTTAATGCTTCAAAAGTGTGAGCCATGTCAAATCTAACAAATTTATTTCGTAATTTAAAGTGAATGGCATTTAAATCTTCAAAAACCATTGCATCGTCAAGGGCAGTTATTAACTTCGCGGCCCACGGCCTGAGTCCTAAAATGTTAGAAACACGTTTATTTCAATCAATTCAATTTATTATTTTAAAGTAAGTAGTAGGAATACCTATGCTTGGCAATAGGCTCGCCCCCTATTACATGGGACCTAAACATTCCGGCGAACTGTGGGTGTTGCACATTCGTAGGTACACCTCTGCCTAACCTTTCGGGGAATACAGGCGTGATGGTATGTTATGTTATATTATTAACGAAATGAATTAGATATAAGCACGTTTACTTACCGGACACTTCAATCTTTTCCTTGATCTCTGAATAGAAGAACGCTTCTTTATCAAATAGACGCATTTCCTTTACCATGTTTGCTTTGGCTGCATTTGATCTAGATATGGTTTTAATGAAAAAGTAAAGAACTTTTCTAGTGAATAGGTGCACTTTAACTTTCCAATATTCTGCCAGGAATCCCAACATCTTATCACTAGCATTGTGGACTGAATAATTTTCTATAATCATGTCTTCATTAGCACTGTTGTAGTTAGCTAAAATTAATTTTATATCTTCTTCTGTAATATAGTTAACTGGATTGTTGTGTTCAAATGCAGGAGTCGACATTTTTTTTTTATAATAACTACGTATCTATTCCTAGATAAACGAAATATTATGGCAACTATCGTAACCAACACCAAATGCGTCTGATACTCGAATATCTCGACGTTAAATTACATCATTAATCATTTAGAATCGTTAAGTAAATGTTGATATCACAAGTTTAAATTACAAAGAGTAAATATGAGATAGTTTAAGAAATGTTTCGGTATTGCCAGGCATATGTTATGGAATAAAATTTAAAACAAGAAAAGCGGCAAATATTTCACTAATAGAATACGATGATTATTTTTGAATGAAACTACATGCAATCTTAGACAATAATGCGGTCATAAAAAATCGGATGAGTATCTTCTTGTATTTTTTTTAAGCATGCTTACGGATGACTCAATAAATGAAGCATAGGGAAGTTAGACTGGACGTTACCTACGTTCGGTATGAAAAAGTCACCACTCAGGTGGGTGGATAATTTACCCAACTACCGAAGCAGGGTTATTTACAGATCAAAGCCCATGCAATGTTTTGAAAAGTAACCTAGTCATGCAATGCCTAGAATTTTATTGTCGTGTCAATCCCCGTAGTTGAATAATTAGGTATGTCAGGAGTTTAGGTACAGTTTTATTATTGATACATATTATGTTGACAATTATAATAGGTAATTTATCAGAATACTTAAAGTTAGGATGTAGGTACCTATATGTACTCAATAAGGCGTATGTTAAATTAGTATAACATGTGATTAAAATAGTAGGGAAAGCTGCTACTGTTAGAGCTGGCAATAAGCAACCTATTTAATTAATATATCTTAGTTAAACAGTTTGATAAGAGCAACTGATAGAAATATTAGGTAGGTAGGTACATACGTCAGTTTATTACGGGCGTAGGTAAACGAACGGCATTATTTATTTAGTTTAGTACGGTCTTACATTTGTTTCCTATCATAACACAAAATGATAATGTGCATTAAGTAGATACCTATGTATATTACCTAGCTCTATTTGATTTCTTTGGGATAAACATATCTTTCTACAATTTCGTCAAATAATTCCGTTATTCTTGTTTGGTATTTGTCATCTTCCTTTGCTATATCAATGAACTCTTTGCTACGAGATATTACATTCGCTCGTTTTGCTGATTCTGGGTCGTTAAAGATCTGTTCTCTTTTCTCCCTACTCATAGCTACGATAGGTGTAATGAGCGCAGCCTGTGTTAATCCAAACAATATACTTTTATCATATGCTCGTGTAAGAGTTGATCGGTTAAATACGTGTTCTATATCAATTCCGACCGCCTTTAGTTCTTCTGATAGTACCATATAATAAACATCAATGAATTTATATGTCCAATTATCTCTATCGCTTCGTGTAGTGTTAAAATATATAAGTGAAGACAGGTCAAGCATTGGAGAAGAATAAATAACCGTTTGAAAATCGACGAACAATGCGTGACACCGAGTCTTTTGCTTATTGAGGAATATGTTGTTCGTCCAAAGATCCCGATGAACCACAACATTACGGTACTCCGAGCTAGGCTTCATAATGTCCAGGGCGCCATCGAATAATGTTGGGATGATTGATTCTACACATCTATTAAAATTAAGGTTAGATTTGTACTTTGAGAACACCTTAAGATAATCAACCACGGCGTTTCTTCCTGAGTCCCGCCAGTCTTGTCCTTTATTTGGCTCTTGCAGATAATCACTATATTGTTCCCATATTCTGTATGGCCTACCCAATTCGTTAGTCTTTCTTTCTTCATAGATGTATGATTGGGCATGAAATCTTGCCAATGTTTTAACAGACGCTTTAAGTTCTTCAAAAGTCATCGTATCCTGATGATGTGGCATTTCATATCCAAGGAGCGAGACATTTTCGAATATAAAAATGTCTTCCTTGATAAACAATAATTGGGGGCGCCATTTTTGAGAACCTAAAAATAATGTGATAAATATGAACCATTTTAACAGTATGTACTATCGTTTTCAGTTATGATTTAGGTACTACAGCTAGAAAACAGGCAAGTCTTTTTTCGCTTATGAATTTCTAATATCGTAAGTTACCTTACTTGAATGAAGTCAGATCAAAAGTTCTTATGAAATTAAATGAAATAAGCTCAAACACGAGGTAGTAGCTGTAAACCGTTGTGGGTTTCCTTCCACCATCTTCTGTCTCCATCATCTGATCAACTCACTAGGTACTTACTTAGAAGATAAATGGGATATTGTTACCTGTATAACTATCAAATTCTTTGAAAAGCGTGCTCAACATTATGTACTCCTTTTTGAAAAATCCGCACTTCTTCACGTATTCCGACTTCCATTTGTCAAACCTCGGCATGCACTTTACGAATAGATTCAGCATAGATTTGCACCCATTCGACTCTACTTCTATTATCAGTTTGAGATAGTCACCTAAATATCCAATCACTTTATCTTGAAACTCCTCCATATACCAATCGGAAACTTTTGAGAAACCACATTGTTCTGCTATTAATTTTATTTCAGCATCATTTAGTAATTCCATTGTGAATAAGTATAATTAGCAAAATAACATCTTAACTACTAACAACGGTACTTTATAGTGTTGGTATTGCAGATAATATTATGTAAGTACCTATAATAAATTGTAACGTAACAGTTAAGATGAAAAAGTTTCATGTAAGGATAGCATAATAGTGTAGTGTGTGTATGGGAGGAATATCTTATGTACCTACTTAAATGCAACTAGAAAGGTTAACATACGTAAGGGCAAGTGGTTAAACGGGTAGGTAGGTACTGTAATTCTGCTTTACAAGCACGAGCGCAGAGCTCACAATTGTACCTACTCAATTACAGTTTAATTAATCCCAGGGGCTTTAACGTCTTCCTAAATATGTATAAATAAAAAAAATGTGTTATCATAAAATATATTTAACAACAATGAAATGTTATACGCCAAACATCAAACTTGTAGAATGTAAATCTAAGAAAGGTTCGTTCATGATTTTATTCAATTTCTTTTCTTTGACAGCTTCGTAATTTGGTGTCCATAATTCTGTTACTCTTGGTGCGTAAGGTCCATTTAGTTTCGTGTCATTTGCATCCTCATCATCACTGGATTCCTCATCGATTTCCATCGGCTTCTCTTGGGAGTCATCAGTTTCTTCCGGCTGTTCCATCCCAGACAAGCGTTGTAGAAATGATGTGCATAGCAAGCTGACAGGCGGTACCATGTGAGGAGCCGCTAAAGCAAACTGAAATTACATAAATATCATGTGTAATTTTATGACAAAAACATATTTATACTGTTTACTTGTAACCAATGTTTTCTATACTATAGTTTTGTCTACAACCACAATCTACATTATGCGCTTGAAAATAATTTTATCTGTATTAATTTTTTATTATCATTGCGTAAATATTCAGAAGAAAATGTACTTCATGAATTGCATGTCATTTAAATTCTTAGGAAACTTTTTTTTTTCAAGATAATAATAGGTTTTCAAATTGTAGAAGCGGCCTACAAGGACTGACAAGTTGATCAGGACTGTCGAACCCCTTTGTCACATCGATAACGATTCCACCTATTTTTAGCTAGTGCAACACAAAAAGGTGAATGCTCTAAAAGTCATACAGGGTATCAAAACATAACACGCACAGACACAAGAACAATAGAGGTATTCTAATTGTTCATAATATTTATACAAACACAAAACGATAAGAACGTTTACTGACGACTTCACAACAGAAGCTCAATTATTTTATGGTTGTAATTAATTATTATAAACGTACGACTTAAAGTCTTACTTGTTTACACAACCATTAGTTGACCGATAATAATAGACTGATGCATGTGAAACATGCAAGAATAATGATATTAATAGTTCGTTTAAAACATTGAGTTATAAGGACTGGGCGGACTGCATGTCACAATGACACCCCCAAACTTGGTCCCAAAATGGTCTTCTCTAAACCGAAGTGAACTAGTCCGCGATCGACTTAAAAACAAATGCCATGCGATACTAACAAAGATGGCGTTAGTATTTTTATGTATGGCGAACGCGTCTGTCAAATGTTCGGACGGCCCTATCTTTAGTATTGAACAATGCGGTTTAAAACTAAAGGTACTACTTGTGCAAGTTTTCCAAATATCGTAAGTTCTTTTGCGTGTTCGATTGCCAGTAGCAGCTCGGAGTCTGGATTTTTACTGGTTGCTGTTGATAACAATTGTAGGCTTGCCCCTTTTTACATAGGACCGCAACGATCATTGAACTATGGGTGTTCAGCAGTATACACAGATACACACCTTTGCCTAACTCTTACAGAACATAATTTGTATGAAATTATCTGCCAAATAATTTAACGAGACCTTATCAGTAAGCTGTTAAACAGGACCTAATACAACTAATATGTAATTTAGTTACCTGTGCTATAGTGGAGCTGGCGAGGTTGTTCACATCGATGACGTGAGCGTCGGCGGTGGCGGGCTGCACTTCAGACAGCTGTTGTTCGGCCAGCAACGCGCTGAAGTTCGACGAGGGCAGCTTGCGATGCGATATCACCTCCAAGCGACTCTCCTCGGTTTGTTCCGGTTCAATGCAGTAAATCTCCTGTAGACAATGGTATCAATGGATTGAACTCTATTGCTTGAGTGTAAGATTCAATTTAGAATAATCGGGAAATGCCTGTTACTAAGAGATGACTTTTAAAGGAACAAACGACGATGAACGAGAAAACATGTGTAAGTCCTGCAAGTTGCTAATGGGCTGGAAGCTTGTCTAACCCTTTATTAACCTCCATGTGACGTCACCCGCCATACTTGCCAGCTAGTGGTGCTAGCACGTACTGAGAGCGGTTACGTCATTTTTAAGTCACCAAGATGACCGCCAGGCACATTATCAAGTTGCGGGCCAGAAAGAGACTAGTATTATTTAAGGTATTATAATTATTATATTGCATCATTTTTATTGTATATTATACTTACTGAGTTGTTTCTCATAAGATACAGTCTAATATCATCATCGTAGCATGTGCCAAATGTGCATTGTTTGAAGACGCCTGTAGACGGGTCCAGTAGTCTCTTCTTCACTAATATTGGCTTCGAATTATGTGGAGTAAACACAAAAACTGGAATGAAAAGTTTATTTTAATAAAAACATCTCACGGTTCAATTTATCTTCTTGTTGCCAGAATTTTAGCACTATTTAAACTATAGAGCGGAGATAAAAAATATTGTAGTACGGATTATGTCGATACCTTAGATACTCTACAGAAACGCTTCAATATTGATACCTAAAACTACATAGTAATGTTCACTAGGCTTGTTTAGCAGACAATAAACGCTACTACAAGGTGCAGGGCGTTCAGTTATACTTATTACTATAAATTCTGCGCTATGATAAATAAAACAAAGTTATGAACCTAAGTGAGCGTTGGTTCGCTAAAGTCTAGCGTATCATTAACATAATTTTGAAATATTAGCAATATAACGCGAGTATACTTGCCATCATTATTCGTCGTAGCTACAGCCATTTTGTTGGAGAATCTATGAGCGGCTAAACACGTCGGGTTTATTTGTACGAGCCACTTTACAGTCAATGATAATAAACTCCACACTGCCACGCAAGTTTCTGTTGTGCACACCAACTGAAATTATTATACAATGTAATCTTCAGAGTTAGGTTACCTGGCCGGACTGAAGTTGGCCGTTTGGTTGCGCAGTATACATTTTTTAACATAAACAATCGATTGCGCATACAAACTGCTAACTTCA
This sequence comes from Acronicta psi, assembly GCA_946251955.1. NCBI lineage: Eukaryota > Metazoa > Arthropoda > Insecta > Lepidoptera > Noctuidae > Acronicta > Acronicta psi. The sequence continues at coordinate 6,916,169 of OX276482.1, read as the reverse complement.
GTCCGGCAAGGTTTTGCCGCGCCTAATAAGTCGAAAGTCGTGAACAGACTGACTTCGTTAAAATTCTTACTCTTACCTTACTCTACCTTCGTTACTCGTTATTTTATCTTGGCTTTCACACAAGCCTTGCTAATAAACGCTGTATAAACTAAGTACAGTTAAATTCTGTTCTGTTAGTTGGAAAATAATTTATTTTGATTAAAAAGAAACGACATAAAATCGTGATTTGTATTTTAGTGGTCCAAAAATATTTGTTCGAGTTTATAATTATGTACTTGACGTCTATTAGTAAGAGAGTTATAAACTTAAAATTGATACTGAAAACTGAAAGTGAATGCTACTCACATAATGTGCTGCATCTTTGCTTCCGAACTGAACATGAATTCCTTTAGGCCGCAACGCAGGGTGCGACAACGTAGTGCTAAGGTTACATAGATGCGTGTCCCACAAAGTTAGCTTACAACCGAACCACGCCGCAATCAGAGAACCATCCTGTGATATCGCTACTCCTCCCATATGATACTCACTATCTCTCCTCGTCGGTTTTAATGTTTCGTCATCAACAAGCGAATGCTCTTTGTGTATATTAAACAACTTTCTTATAACATCATCCTTTTGCTCAACTTCTCGTAAATAAGGCAAATCTTCATCTCTACCAGGCCTATTTTTGACGCCATCTTTAAAATCGTTAAGGACACTATTTGAAATGAACTGACCGATTCCAGACGAGTAGTAGCACGCAGTTAAACAAGTCCATGCGATTTTTTTGCGATGTGTCTGTGAAGTGTTTTCTTTTTTCCATATTCTGAATTTTTGGTCTGTGCCGGCTGACACGCAAAACTCGCCTTTGTAGTTCAGTGCCAAAGAGACTACATTGCATCCTCCGTGGGATAGATTAACGCAAGTGTTAAGTTGAAAGGGAGTAGCGTTTTCGTATTGTGCTGACCAGAACTTTAGTTTTTCCTCAGGGTACGTAATGCCGTCGTTCCTGTACTCTGATGTCACTAGCCAGTCGCCGTTGCCGCTTACGGCTGCACATGTTACTTCTGTCTCTAATGGCAATAGATTCCATCTCTCTGATGGTAAATTGTTCATTTCTGTTATGTCTAACTGTAAAAAGAACATGGAATCTAATATACAGTAAGTACGTCTTATCCTAGGTGAATGAAAATAAGAACTACTTAAATTAAATCTTATAACAACTGCATCTAACATTGAAAATAATGGCTTTATGGACAAATCAAGTAATTAAGGTACTCTGTAGGTTCTGATTTTTTTCCGAACTGAACATGAACTCTCGTACGCCGGCCACGCAAAATGCGACGAAGCGAAGTTATTTATTTTCTATTTTTGTGGCTAATATCTAAATTGTTGCTTAGTTCATAAAGTTAAATAAAATAAACCCAAACACGAGATAGTCGCTGTAAACCGTTGAGTTTCCTTCGACTGTCTTCCTAGGATCATCAGAACTATACAGTGTGTTTGGCGCATGGACCGACACATTTTTTTGGGAGATAGGGGGGGGGGGGTCATTTGCTAGGTTTCAGACCAAGATGCTAAGTCCTAAGTGTTCTGGTTATTGAGATAGATTTATTTAAAGTTTTCTTTGTTAATCACCCGAAATTTCACCTTTAGGTCACCATATCTTTTCTGTTTTTAGGAATAGCAGGGACAACTTTAAATGGGACCACCACTTTGGAATTTTTTGGTATAATTTTTGTAATCGGTCCACATTTGACGGAAATATTGAAGAACATAATTACGTAAAAAACTATAAATAAACCTCCGAAATGATAACCTCCGATTTTTCGTCGGTTAATTAAACCAAACCTATAAATAAATAAATAAATAAATAAATATCCTGGGACATTTTTACACAGCACCATCTAGTCCCAAACTAAGCAGAGCTTGTACTATGGGTACTAGACAATGGATATAATACTTATATACTTTTTTTTTTTTTGTAAATACATACTTATAATATATAAGAAACACCCAGACAAACACCTAAGTTCATCACATAAATGTTTGTGTCTTGTGGGAATCGAACCCACGACCTCGTGATCAGCAGTCCGGTACTCGAACCACTAGACCACAGACGTCGTCAAACCTCTATAGCTGCCAATGCCTCTGGATAAACTTTCGAAATGATAATATCCGATTTTTAGTCGGTTAATTAAACAAAACATTTTCCTGCCAACGACTCGGGAATTCCCGAGGCGTTGAGATTTTTTTCCCGTCTCGACTAAAGACAAATTTCTCGAGAATTCTCGAGCAGAAACCCTACTCCGAATAGATCGCGAGATTTTAGTCGTAGTTTATTTGTTGTTTACTTATTTGACTACCATTTTTTCATTTAATTAATTAAGTATTATCGTTGTTAATTGATTATTGATATAGTAAAGAGAAGACTAAAAGAAGAGATAAATAAATAAACTCTGTCTGTCTCTTTGTCGCGCTTTCACGATAAAACTATAGATTTTTTGTGAATTTTGGTGCAGAGACTAGACTAGTGTCTGAGACTATTGCGAAAAAAGGGCTGCAAGGGGTTGAAATAGGGGATGAAAGGAGAAGGAAGGAATAGGAAATACCCAGACCACGCAGGCGAAGCCGCTGGCGGAAAGATAGTATTATAATTATATAAAAGCAACTCACATTATACAAAACTTTGTCGGTGTTGGTGGAGTAGAGCTGCAGATGTCCGGTGCGGCCGGCGGTGAGCAGCGCGGCCAGCGGCGCGTGGTGCGCGAGCGCGCCGGCCCGCGCGCGCGCCGCCGGCGACACGCCGCCGCACTCCAGCACCGTCGCCACCGCGCGCAGCTGGGCGTTCGCTATCACCACCGCTGGAATATCACATCTGTTCAGAGAGTTTCAGCCTCCACGGATTATAAATGTTTATGTCCTTTAATATTTTTTGGGACAATATAAATGCAAATTGATTTTTATCGAAAATGCGTAGTATGCCACGCCCTCCTTGTAGTCTCTTTACGTCTCCCCATAAGGGGTTGCACCCCACTGGCTAGGGAATCCCAGGAAGAGAGGAGTTTGGATTTGCGACTACTAAATATGGGAAATTATAATTTATTATAACATCACTATCTACTTACATATTTTAATTTACTGAATCACAATGGGGACTATTTTAAAATATAACTTATAATTAGGACAGCAGTGGGACAGTAATGGCTAATAAAAAAAAAAAAAAAAAAAACTTATAATAATAAAACCACCTTGGACACTTTACAGAAATAATTTTCTACCTGCCTACTACAACTAGAGATATGACATAGGAACATAAGATCTGGCGCAGAATGGCGTTACATACTACTATTAGTTATGCTGTGACATTATTATTATTATCATTATTACAGAAAGATTGAATAAACTTACAATTATTGGTTAGTGTCAAGGCAACATGACTGTTGTTAGTAGTTATAAATCTGATTATGCCTGGCAGACGAGGGATGAAGGCCTTTTCATTGGCTCTGTAAGCCAAATTGCCAATGGTCCATTTCACCAATACTTTCTCCATTCCACCAGTGTACAGATAGTTCCCTGTAATTAAGATTTTATGTGTACATTTCTGGTGATCCTTTTATTAAATAAATTGATTTTCTCAAAAAAAGTCTTGTCTCAAGGCATACCTTGTACTGAGAAGCATGTAGCAAGAGGAGGTAAGAAATGCCAATGTAACACTTCTCTTGCTATCTGCCTGTAGTCATACAAGTTTCCTCTGATGACAGTGGTGCGGCCAAGTGTGTCTGTGATAGCAATGGCATTGTCCTTCTGGTGGGCTGCCACTGACATGATGCGGTAACCATTGTGATTGATTATTCTGTAAATATAATGATTATTATATTTTGTCCGTAATATAGGTATGCTTTCATAGTAAATTTTGCTGTCCAGCCTGGAAATTCTTATTTTCTTTAACTATATTGAATGTTGGCAACCCTGGAAGGCGGTAGCATTATATTTATTATTTTATAACTTACTATATTTTGTATAATGTTCTTAGATTTATTAAATAACCACCTTATAATTTTATTTTGTAGAAAATGAATATAAAGCTTACCGTGTCTTTATATGTGGTTGCTGTAGATTTTGTATGAATAAACATTTTGTTCCATTGGTGACTGCTGCATATCTGTCTCCATTGCACCACCCTAATGCTACTCGCACCATATCACCATTTGTTGGTCGAGTATCTCTATAATCATATAAGAGTTCTCCATTCTTTAAGGAGTAAGTACAGAGGCTGAGCTGTGTTTGTTTCGGACAGCTACTGGTAACGCAACACTCATTGCTGTCTACTAAGTCAAATGTAAGGACTTTTGCATTGTTTTGGAGTTTGAGTTTCTGTAAGGAAAAAATAAAAGTAATATTATAATAATAGTTTGCATGATCTGGGGTATTTCTTATAAATTATTGTGGAATAATTTAATGGTGAAATAATTTTTCAAATCGATCCAGTAGTTTCGGAGCCTATTCAATTCAAACTATTCTCAAGTATTCTAAATTGCAGTGTAAAAAGCAATAATACTTACAATTTCTCTAAGAACAGCTCCATTTTCCCATGTCCATGTTGTGACATGCCCTCTGTCTGAGCATCCATATAGATTGTAATCCTCGTTTACTGGGAACTGTATAGCTATCAACTCATTCACTGCACTCTCTGTTTCAAGTGTTCGCACACAGTCGCCAGTCTGTATGTTATAAACTCTTACTATATTCTCTACGATAATTGCTATTGATCTGAAATATATCACAAAACTTTATAATACTAACTCTATACCTAGTTAAACAATTAATATAATACAAAATTTATCATACTCTCCATCCGGTGAGAAAATAGGACGATGCTCTATAATACTCCTGCCAGCTTTTCTATGAAAGTTATAGTTAACACTTTTCCCACTATCATTATTCACTTTAACACCCATTTTGTGATAAACAATGTTCTTTTAGTTATTTTTATTGTGAATTCATTTCAGTAAACACACGAATGTTCAAATGTTGTGCTCGAACATGTGATAACCTCAATCTTTCAATTTGATGAGTTTCAGCTTTTTGTCTATGTAGTTTCTTTAGCACAAGTAAAAAAAGACAATTATACAATTTCGCACTAGAGAAAAAGAGACAGACAAGCGTGCCTACAACATAAATTATAATCTAAAATTTTTGGTAACGGAAGCTGGAATGCAATATTTATACGTTCGGAAACAACAAATACTTATGATTACAAGTGTTAACTGTTAAGTGTCAGGTACAAGTTCTCGCTAAGAAGCTTATTGTCTGGCTTGAAGTTGGGGCGAGCTAACTTCAACCCGGTCGTAAAAATATAATTTAAAACTATATTTTTATCTCTCTATAATTTATTGTAATCCAATATTTTTCTTTTTTCGATTTTTATGCCCGGGTTATAGTTAGCTCAATAGCTCGTGCCAACTTCAACCCGGATAATAAGTTTGGCGAGAACCATGGAACTAATATGTCAAACTTCGTTACACTTCGTTTACATTGTATACTAAGTATACTTACTACTTCCATGGCAAAGAGCTAGTAAATACATATATGTCTGTGTTCCATGGCGAGAACTCATGTATGTCCTTAGATTATATCCTTGGGTCTGTCACATTGACACAACTGTTCTCCTTTCTAAACTAATATAATACCGTCAAAATTAAAATTTGACAGTGACAGGAACAGGCAGGAGTAAAAGCATGTGTATGTGTCGTTAATGTTTATCAATTCAAGAAAGTTTATTTCAAATTAATGCTTAATTACAATTTATTTATTTTATTCTCCATTCGCAATAGCTAACAAACCACTATGTCCGTCGAACTAGCTGAAGTCCAACTTCAAGTCCGGTTTATAACCAAACAAGAACAGTGAGTAATTTGTGACTATCCGGCGTGGTGAGGCATGGGATGTAAACGCTGCCACACAGTACAAATTTGGGTTTTTGTTATAGATATGCGGTCCCAGACAGTCCTTATGCAATACAGAGCAACGTACAGACGACCGATTTGAATACTTTGATAAATGCTTTGTTAAAAGAGACGAATCCATCACTAGACAAAGCTGTCGAGTTTGATTTCTTAGTATGTGGGGAGCTGCTGTGTTCATCGCTCGCAGAGCATTTGCAAGAGAAAGGAGCTTCCACAGAAGAGACATTGGAAATAGAATATTTGGAAAGATTTCCTGCTCCATCACCACAGGATTGCTTGATGCATGATGACTGGGTGTCTACAGTACATGCTCACTCAGACTGGTAAGGATAGCGATATTTACTAGCTTTCAAATCTGTTCTTGCTTGCTTGCATTGCCAGGCTGGCATGTACTTTCAGTTATTAGGGTGAAATCATAGTATTTTTTTATAATGAAGGAAGAAAATATTTATATTAAAATTTTTCTTTTTAAACTACAGGATCCTATCTGGTTGCTATGATAATAGCATTCACATTTGGAGTACCAAAGGACAACACAAGCTAGCTATTCCTGGTCATACATCTCCAGTTAAAGCTGTTTCTTGGGTCTCTTTCAATGGTGACCAAGCAGTGTTTGTGAGGTGAGTAAAATTTATCTTAGTTTTTACCAACTTAACCAACTTTATGGTACCTAATAAAGTAACTATGCTTATGCTTATTACTTTACTTAAGTGTCCAAAAATTAAAACTTAGAAGACTTGAATACTATAATCTAACCACATACCTCTATCATTGTATATAATATTATACATAGATGTTATTGTTTTGTATTTTTTAAAGCATTTTCTATGAGATTGAGATTTCCAGTTATTTTAATGAAATGAATTTAGATTGATGTTGTTTAATATGTTGAACATTTACAATTTTTTTTTATACACAAATCTAAGAAAATGATTTAGTAGAATATTGTGCATTAATCTATTTTTTACACCTTTTCTCCACTCCACCCTCTCTCATGTGTAACTACGAATAATTTATAAAAGTTTAGGCATTTTCAAAATTTCATTCACTACTGTTAGTGTTTACTGTGTTTTTCTTTTTCAGTGGTTCCCATGACCTGTCAGCTATGCTATGGGTATGGAATGTACCTCGGAACTCAGTTGATTGCGTGGTAACATGTCGTGGTCATGAGAAAGGTGTGGAATGCCTTGCAGTGTCCGCTGATGGTAACCGCTTTGCCACTGGCAGCTGGGACACTAATGTCGCCTTATGGAGTACCAGTAAGCTCTATTATATATTATGTTATCAAATAGATGTAGATTCTCAAAACTTTATTGCGGAAGAATACATTGCCTAATGCAAGCTACAAGCATACATTGTTATGATCTATTTCAGGTTTATCAGATGAAGATAATGTACCAGCAAAGAAAAGAAGTAAACCGGAACATGGAAACACCAGGGTGAGTATTCTAATGTTCATACTTACTTACAAGGCTTGCTTTAAAGTTTAGATAGGCCTAAGTATGTGTTTCTGTTTTTTTTTCAAATATTTAGTAAATCTGAAAGGACCCATTCGGTCTGGTTGTTATATGAAATACCTATGACAATCTGTAGTGGGTCTGTCATAAACCTGCATAGGATGATAACGAACTGGGTGGTGCTGGGTTCAAAAAATAGGTAAATGCTTTTTTTATTTCTAGGAGCCTTTAACAACTTTGAAAGGCCATCGCGAGGCTATATCTGGGGTGCAATGGATGGACTTCAACACAGTGCTATCAAGTGGATGGGACCACTTATTAAAACTGTGGGATTGTGAACTGGGAGGCATTAAACAGGAGATTGCCGGTAAATATTTACTGCTCTTTGTTTCGTATTATTAAAATTCTATTTTTTTTAATAATATACTTATATGGTATTTAGACTCATTTGTATCCTTATATTTATTGATTGTTTTCAGGTAACAAAGCATTCTTTGACGTGGACTGGTCTCCGCTCAGTAGCAGTATCATAACAGCATCAGCAGACCGGCACATTCGTCTTTTTGATCCTAGATCGACAGGTATTCATATTGTTCTAGGTATTTCGTGTCAAGTGTCAATTTAAGGAATTTTATAATAGTTCTACACCCAGAACCAAATTTTGGAAAACTAATTCAAGATGTGTCACAGATCTCTGTGAAGTTAAGTGGTGATATGGCAAAAAATTATACATGTATTTGTAAAAATCATCCTTATACAATTAAAATAAAGTTCAAAATTTATTGCAATGGCAATGTAATAACTGGTTTTGTGTATGCATAAAGACTTTTTATATAGGTAAGTAATATATTTTCATTTTATTTGGCTGAATTATACTACATGTTATTGATAATCTCTTAAAGACTTAAAATAAAATACTTTTCGCATTGATTCCCAATGTCTTGATGTTAGAAAGCCTTACCAACTTTATAATATTAATTATGTACTCTTATTTCAGAGAGCATCGTGAAGACGACGTTCACTTCCCACACGGGATGGGTGCAGTCTGTTCGCTGGTCAAAGACACGAGACACGCTGTTTCTCTCTGCTGGATACGATGGACAAGTCAAGCTGTGGGAAACAAGGAGGTATGTCGTGTTGTGAGCTCTTATATTATATCTTTTTCCTTCTATTAGCTTCGTTTGGGTAGGGTAGCCATTTATTCATGGGATTCTAAGTTACTGTGAGATATTCCTTACGGCACAGAGGCACCCTGAAATTTGCTTGTGATGGATATAATGTATTTTTTCTTAGACTTAAACTATATTCTAATTATTTTAATGTAGGAAAAAATCGGCTGGCAGGCAGGATTCGAACCTGCATCTTCTGGTTTGGTACACCAGATATTCAATTTTTTATTTTTTTTTGTCTGATTTAGTAAACGACTTCGCTCGCCCCTTTAATGTAATTTCAAAGTCATTTGAAATGATTAAAACACGTTAGATTACAATTTTATATGCACTTGCACTTATTACAACAGGTGACAGATGTTGCATTAAATATTAAACCTTTTTTGATAATATTTTTTAAAAAGAAAAATAGAGTAGGTATATCTTTTGTAATAAAGGAGGAATGTCGAAAAAGTTTGTCAACTAAAAATCTTTGAGACTTAGCTTGAGATCAAGTTGGTCAAAAGACGATGGTATTGAATACTTATACTTATTACATTCCAGTCCACGGACGCCTCTGTACGATCTAAGCGGCCATGAAGACAAAGTCCTGTGCTGTGATTGGTCGAACCCTGCTCTACTCGTTAGTGGCTCCAGCGACAACACCCTTCGAATATTCAAAGCGAAACACTACGACAGCGCGTGAGGGTCTGTTAAATTTTAATACCTACTATGACTGATTACCAACCAGTGTTCGAAATATATTTTGACGGTTTTTTTAAATCATTTATCCATGAATAAAGTGTCCATCTTTGAGGTATACGTCTAGTTGTTTAGATTTATGTTTCTATTAGTATGTAAGGTGATAATAAATAAGTTAAACCTAATTATTATAATTGGTTTCTAATTATGAGCTCAAAATCAAAATCAATCAAAATAGTTTTATTTTCACATAGACCTTATACAGGCACTTATGAAATGTTGAAACTAGGTGCACGGTTCCAAATTAGTCGTTTCCTATGAAGGAACCGGCAGAAACTCCAATCTTTTAAATTTTTGTTTTTTTACAATGACATCTGATACTCTATATCTGAGTTTAATATATGGATACTTACACAAGTATGAGAAAACAATCTAGAGTAGCTAAATTTCACAACAACTAATAATAAATAAAACATAACATTCATCATCATTAGGTCATTAAGATAGAGATGAAATTAAAATGTTACTTAGTTACTTCTAACGTACCGTAGCGTTACTGCGTTACTAAACTTTCATTTATCCTAAAGTTATAATTAAGGGTAATGGAATGAAAATAATGTACTGATTTGGTTTCGCTTGTTTTATTCAATCATTTTGCTCTTACAAAATATGTTCAATGCAAAGGAACATGACTCGTCACAATAAAACATGCTTCTTAGTACCATTTTGATTTATTTATATTATATTTAGTTTCCATTCAGCATAACTATAAATAATGCGGGTCACATAAAATGCTCATAGCACAATATAGAAACTTGCAAACACTTTGTAACAAAATAGATACATAACTTTCCTCTTTGTCTTTTCTCTGCGAGAAATGCTTTTACACTATTATCATAGTTATGCCAAACCTCACACCATAACACAACGAAGCAACATGTCCCTTAAAAATAATCTGTCTTACCAACAATTTCATTTCATTTTTTTTTACATTTTATGAAGTTTTTATTTTTTGCATTCATAATTCTATAATACTACCTAACTAAATATTTACCTATACTATTCTACTGTCTAGACTAGTCTGCTGGGTAGAACACCACACTATATTAATACACATTGGACAAATACATTCGTATCGACACTTCCGTTTTTTTTTTCATGTAATTTTCTTCTTTACACTTATTCAACTACATAACGAAAGAGGTGAAAGCAAACTTGTTCAACTGAAACTTATCAAGAATGTGTTCACTATTCTCTTAAACGAGTAACGCGGGGTGGCGGAGCGGGCGCGGCGCGTGCCGGCTTCAGTCCATTCAAATTAAATTATTTAATAAACTAACAAAGGAAACTACCCTAGAGCCGGCAGGGAGCGCGCTCGCGCCGCCTCGCCCGCACAATTATTTTAAATCTAAGGCTCTATTCTATCTATCTTAGCGTCGAAACATTGTTTTCTATTCTATCCTATCTATAATTAAGCCTATGAGCTAAACCTAGCCGTCATTCGTTATCGTGCCCGTAGCTTCACTATTCACTTTATCAACGTATCCGTGCGTTCTCTTATAATTAAATGACTTATTTTTAAAAACATCTACTTAAATTTCTATTCATCGACATGATTTTCTGTTGAAACATAGTTTTGGTTTTCAAGACTTGGTTCCCCAATCGCATCTTTGTGCTCATATTATGTTTTTTAGTTCCCACTACATACATATGTTTATGTATTACAAATCATCGTCCGTAATCTCAAAGTATTGTTATCAGTTATCACACATATCTAGAATGTAGAAGTGAGTTTATCTAGGAACATAATACGTCTCTGTCGAGTTCAATAATAAATTTTACATCATGTGTGAAAAATGCAACGATTAGACAGCCACATTATTTTCTTTAAGTTGTTAATACAAAATATTTTAAACATAGTTTTTTTACATTATCACTACGTTTATGTAATACGGTAAGTTCTCTATTACCTGTAAAAATATTGTGTAAAGCACATGCAACTGCTATATTGTATCCATCTGAGCATTACTTTAGAGGAAGCTGAAGGCACTACCATCAAATCAATGCATTATTGCTTATATGGAAGAAAAGCATTAGAAAAATAATTTGGTGCTAAAATACTTTGCTTTTGACGGTGTTCTACTACACAGGACCGTGCCACGCTAACACTACTACCTAGTCACTCACATGAATACCCCACGCGCATAACGCGACCTTGTTTTGGTACATGTCTTTATAGAATACATATAATTATTTGCTTTATACAACGATTTACGGAAACAACGATTTGCTTATTGGAATGAAACTAAAACATTAGAGCAAGGAAATTATGTGATACACATTTAAAACGGTACGTCCAACCGAGGGTGATTTCATAACGTGAAATGAATTATATTTAATACATTGACATAAATTTTAAATGCAAAGATTAGCGGAAATATCTATCGGAAGACTGCATTTACAGGAAGCCACAGAGTACGTGGAACACTAAACGATCAATACTTAACTAAGTACCACGCGTCGCTCGGTAGGTACTACATTGCACTTTATGATTATTACATTTTCACAAGTAAAGGCGGTTCTTATTCAGTACAATAAAATTTGGCTTGATCGGGTGTTCTACTTGTAAAACACCAATCTCTGGAGTGTATTGGTTCAGTGCGTTGCGCACGAACGTTACACTAAGAAAAATCTCACTTTTTATTAGACTTTGAGACGTGAGTTTGCATGTGTCGAACCGCTTTGCTCAGCGCATTGTCATAGTAGATGGTACAGTAGGTACTGATACTGAGGCAGTCAGCTAATACAACTACTATCTGGGGCTACCTACGTGTTTGCGTGTTGTCTGGTCACACTTCAGAGTACGTGCCTCTACATGGAAGATGTTTAGCAGCAAGTTACAAGTACGTAACTAGAGAAGTTCTCTTGAGCTAATGTATGTACATTTCAAAAAGTAACTCATCACGGAAGAACAGTTCAGTTTCAGCCTTTTCCAGAAAAAAATATAACGATTGTCAACAAACCAAGAACAGATCTACTTATTCGTTCGAAATCTACATTATTCATTCAAAACCTGTCTTCATCTAGTTTCAGTTCCTGTATTGTTTCTTTTAAGTCGGTTCACAGGTTTTGAATAAAAGGTTACCGCTTAATTGTCAGTTAAAATACAGTTAATATATCAAACATTTAACTAGTCTTCAGTCCCTGAGTTGTATAAATATTTTCCTACTTCTTACTCGACTTTAATGATTTGTATACTTTGGTTCTGATGAAACTCTTGACGTGCCAAAATAGAATTAAACAGTTGCGATATAGTAGGCTTTTACTCGTACCCATCAACAATGTATATACATGTATACATATCCATGTATAATTTATATATATTCAATATAAAAATATCAAATTTCATATAAAGTCATAAAGTGTACCCAAAACCTACGTGATGGTACAAAAAGTGCTCAATTACACCAAAACGGTGTTTACACTTTGGATTTCAAATCCATTTACATTTTATAATGTGGAAATCAATCGTGGAATTTTTGTTTGAGTTTTCTTCTAGTGGAATGTGCCGACCGCCTACAAAATAACAACTACAGTTGATTCAGTACATGATTCTCAAAAAAGGATCATTTTATTATTCACGTATTCCAACATGTGTTTTCAATGTACAAAAATTTGTATAGACTCGTAAAATGTATAAATAGACTTTACATACAACTGCTTATTGCTAAATGTTGCCGTGTCTTCAGCACTGTTGTGCCTCACAAGCGCAGACGTCATCGTTGGAAGTCATTTACCCATCCAGTAGTCGTAGTACACGATCAGTGGACTCGCTTTGACAGCTGCGTGTACACTACAATTTGCAGTCCCTTATGTTATGAACCAAAACGCGGATCAGAAATATTTGGAAGTTAACAGTAGGTATACATAAATTCAGTCTGTGTTCGGGTTTGGCAACGACGTTATTGTTATTAGAGTATGTTTTTCGCATTTAGATACACGCAGGAAATTAATAAGAAATACGATAATCCTATTTGTGATGAGAAAATAACAAGAAATATAATTTTACGTAGGCATCTCTTATTCAAGTAATAGATTTGTTCAGTGAGTTTGGTTGTTTGTGTTGTTGAGAGATAATTTTAAATTGGCTAATAGCCCATACACGTGGCGCTTGTTGGGTCAGTGAGCCATACAAAATGAATATAGCGATCTTTGGAAGACTGCGCCAGTGTGAATATTGTTCTGATTAATAATACTGTTTCCTTTATATATATTCATACAAATATTTTGGGAACATAATGTGTTAGAGCACCATGCTAAACGTATATAAAAGTCTACAAAATTCGCACTCAGGATCGTATCCCCCCCCCCCCTGTAGCGAAACCAACTTTTGCTTTTACTACGTAGAGCTGCCTGAATTTATGTTTTCCGACTTTAAAATGACGTAACGACTGTATTTTAAAAATACTTAAACTCATCGGAAGATTCTAAATCTTCGGCATTTTTCTCATACAAGATCTAATCGGTGTACCCACCGTTACTAAACCTTACACACATAATCATTTCATTATTCTTTACAATTTTGTTAATATTTTTGTTTCCATGATATGACCTTTTCCATCTAACTTTCTACCCGATCCTCAGATATTGCTCTCCTCATACACTCCGATGTAACAAAAAATAATTTAAATAAAATGACACAAAGGGTTAATTTAAAATTTCTATACATACACATAATATATACTTTTGTATAATCTGATTGCACCATTTTTAGTGATGTTCTTTGTATGCGTAGTCAAAACAAAAAGTAACTTATTAGTTACAGGTTTGAATATGACCCTAGCAATCAAATAATGTTATAAGATTTACCGATTTTTCTGCATTGAGGACAAGTTTAATTTGTCACTACATGCATGAAAACACTATGCTAAAATAAATACCTAACTATCTTAAATAATCTTGTCAACATGTACGAAATCTGCGCCTAAAATCTTAATGAATTTTCATAAAACAATAATAAAATTATAATGCAAAACACTTTTAAAATTGCAACTATATCTATACATCAAATCCTCTCCTCGAACCGTCAAAAGACCTCATCAAAACATCACAGCAAATCGAACATCCAGCATAAAGCCAAGAGGACCAGCCAAATACGAAGCCCTTCGAGAAAATAAATAGTCGAGGCGATCAAGTATAATAAGGCTTATCAGCTAGTAAGAAGGAGACGCCGGCGGAGCGAGGGCGCCGCGCAGCGGAGCTTTCGATGAAGTCTATAACGGCCGCAAATTAAAACTAAAACAAATTAACATCGTAAAAAGTCACAGTTGCTTTGATTTTTGGCTCGTGTACAGCACGTAGTGTTGTAGCGTGGCTTACGGTCTACTTGGGAGGCGGGTACGGCTGGTAGGCCTCGTCGGGGGAAGCCGCCGTGGACGCGTGCTCGCTCTCCATCGGCATCTGGATGATCGGCGGGGTGGGACCCGCGAAGTACTGATACGGGTGCGACGACGTGAAATACTGCAACACAACATCGTGCCGTCTCAGCGCTCTATCGATATATTCATTGCCCCAGGTGTGTTAATTTTTATTTCTTTTTCCATTGACAGTTAAACATCATCCATTTTTGAGTTTTGTGTTAAGTTTCCCATTTTTAGCAAACACGAGGTAACACCAGGCACTTAGTGTCGTATAGCAGAGTGGCAGCATAACGTGTGGCAGAGAAAGCGAGAGGAGCGCTAAGTGAGCGGTGGATCGTAAGCAATGGGACACGGAAGGTTAGAGCGTTCGATTACAATTTTACTGTGCACTCACGTATAACTCATTTTCCGGCCTTAAGCTGTCCCAGTTTACCTGGAAAACAGAGAATTACTATCAGTCTTGTATTGTTTTCGACTGAATATTCTCGTAAACCTCTGACTCCAATAGTTCTGCAGTTTATAGGCCGTCGTACAATGTCCTATCAAAGGGCGCTAATCACCGCACTCCTCGTGTCCCGATTTGGTCGACAACTGAACTTCTGAAATATTGGTATGTAATCAAGATGGCCTTGAATAACATGGCGGTTCAAAGACATCTTGATGAACCTGTTGCACCTAATTGAAAGAACTGAGCCAGTTGTCTAGTGAAATGAGTACGGGACACTTACGTATTGGCTAGGCACAGCGTCGATGGGTATATGTGGATGCGCGGGGTGCGTAGCGTGGTGCGCCGGCGGGATGAGCGCGGCGTAGGGCGCCAGCCAGGCGGCCGGGTGCGCGGGGTGGTGGTGGTGGTGCAGCTGCGGGTGGTGGTGGAAAGCCGCCACGCCGTACATGCCGCCGCTGCCGCGGTACACGCCGGCACACTCGCCGGCTGCGCCTGCGCCGCCCACTCCTCCGGCGTACACACCGCTTACAGCCATTGCGGCCTGAAATTTTAATAGAATACAATCAGTATGGACTAAACTTCTTCGTATTGTCCTTGACGGTATGCTTTCGGCGGTAATCAAGTTAACCATAAATGCTCAACATTCCTTGTGTGAGGGGCCTGAGAGTACCTGTTCAGTTTAAGCAGCTAAGTGGGGACATTAGGTATGTGAGACAGTTTGAGGCTTAGCACAACAAAAACTCGTCACTGTTTATTAAAATATTTTAGTCCTGTTGAAATACAAACCGGGTTTTAGGCAAGACTAGGTACAAACACATTCAACTAAAGGTATACCTAAAATTACAATTCCTACAGGTATACGGATTATTTTCTTTTGATTCTTGATAGTAAGTTATAGGTATTCGTAATTATGGTTAAATACCCTACAGTCGCTTTCTTATACTTGTTACTGTCCTGATAAAACTATCGCCGCCGGAAAACGAATTATGCAAATTTTATCGTAAATGAAGACGGACTTGCATAACTTGCTGGTTCCTCCTTTCCTGGCAAAACTGACACAACTTAAACAACTAAGCGGCCAAATTATTTGTAACAGTTGTCAAGATAACATTAGGAGGTTTAATTGCTAGAATATCCGCGAGCCTAGATTGGTATGTTCAAGTTAAGGATATGCCACTTGTCAAATTTCTTTGTCCAATGCCAAAAAAATCTAACTTTTATCAAAGAGATTGGATGAGATTTGTAAATTTCATCAAATGTTGAGAAAAACATTATATTCGTAAAAGAAATTTGATCAAGGTTTTGGGCAAGACATCAGAAAAACACATCACTCCAGTGGCAAACCACTACCACCCTTAGTTGGTGACTAGCATAATATGAATTGGATTATTTTGGAATATCAACAGACTACCTGGGTTAAGGAATCGTTGTTGTCCCGCCATGCTCTTCCGTTGTTATCGTTTTGTTTATTGTACAGCGCCTTTTTCTTGTTACCGCCGTCGGCGAACTTAACTAGCAGAGGCTCCTTGGCTCCCGGGATCGGGTTTCCATTGAACATCTACAAGAGATTGTGTAGTTTTAAATAGATATTAGTCTCCGCTTGATTGGAAATCTAGTTTGTTTTGTTGTAAGTTGTTATATAAGATTTTTTCTTGCTTTATCTAAAGTGATTACTTATTTGTAATATACGTCTCTCTGATCTTTATTTGAATTTAAAAACTCTTGGTTTGTATCTAAGCTTTCAAATGGTCGACGTGGTTAAGAATATTTTGTGAATGTGACTTTTATGACCAAAAAACTTACTTGAATAATCTGCTCGCATTTCTCCCTAGACTCCATCCTGGCAAAGCCCACTCCTTTGCTTTGGCCGTGGGTGTCACGCAAGATCCTCGTGGACACGACCTGGCCAAACTTGGCCAGCAGTTGGTCCACGTCGTTCTCCTTGAAGTGCGGCGGCAGGTTAGCCATGTACAGGTTGGTAGGATCCTGTTCTTGTTGCTGTAAATGCCCCGGAGTAATAGGTGAAGAACTTGCTCTCCAAATCTTCAATGTTTAAAAATTCAAATTGGAAGTTTCAGTGACATTGTCAGAAAATTTAGAGCTCCACAATTCGTGGTTAGCAATACACGTTACTGTGCTGATATTGAAATAATTTGAAAGTGCATAGCACATTAAGCTATTGTTGGGAGATTTTAAAATTGTATACCAGTTCTTATGCCGGTTACGGCACGGAAAGAACCATTTTATGGTGTCTTTCGCCATCCACCATTAGGAAAGCATCATCAATTTGGGGAGTTAATACATACTGCTTTATTTACATGTGTTTCCAATGTGTAGGTACGTGTGTGTAATGAAGCAGATAGTGACGTCACAAGATATCGTCGGCTACATGACAAGTTGTCTTGTTCATTTCGTAAACTATTAATTTATATGCCTCTAAGCGTTAATTTAACTTGTCTTGGAAATTGTTCTTAGAATGTTAAAATTAGCTTGAAGCCCGCATAGAATATCTAGACACTGAAGCCAGCTCTGACGTAAATCAGCAGTTTGATCTAATGTACTAAATATTACGTAGGTGTTATCAACGACATGGGCATATACATTAGCATAGAGATTACGAAGCTAGTTAAAATTCGCATACACACTAATTTAATATCGAAAGCATAGAAATACCCGAGCCCAGTAGCGATAATATAATTATACATTGTTATAACGCTGAAGCATACGACAATAGTATAGAATTAATAGGATGAAACAATGTCTGAAGTATAGAATTAAGTAAGCGTTATATTTGCGTCGATTTGCGTACCATTGAAGGGATAGCATACTTACAACACATTAGTGTTACATTGTTCTGTTTGTGAATACGTTGACACAACATTACCGTTCGTGTTGTTTCCCAAAATGGTCTACACAAATGAATGATCGTGGTCTTTGGTAGCCATGTTAATTCAAAGTATTTATCGCCCATATTGTCGATGATCTAAACACAGGACCTACTTCTAGACAGTCAAATCTATGTAATCAAACAAATGTAGGCATTATAATGGTTGGAAATTAGGAGCACTCAAAGATTTTACCTCAAATTATATGGACGGGATGCTTATGCTACATTACGCATAATGTCAAATCTAGCAAGTTTACAAGACAGGGAACTTGGTCCTCATGTTAAGTTATTGATTTCATACAGCACTTCTTAAATAGATAAGGGGTATATAGTACTAAAGCTATAAGTAAGGGAAGACGGAATATAGGGTTGGATAAGTGAGGAGGCAACTGGTAAAATGGAAGAAAGTCTGCCTTCTTCGTTAGTAACGGCCAATTTTAATTAAATTATAAAAGGCTCGAAAGCATTATGTATACGATTCCAACTCCGGACAAGAAACAATCGCACTGCGATTAATTTCACAGTTGCCATTCCTTTTGCGTTTAATGGCTTTTGGACATTCATTAAATATTTAAGGATTTTAGTCGGAACAGGGAATTAAGTGTCAGTATTTTCTTTAGAGTAAAGGCAAAGGAGCAGAAATAGAAGACGATGGGATGAGAGAGCGGACAAGGAGCAGGCGGTTAGTCATAATAGTATTACTTGCATGCACAACGTACACGGTTCAGTCTACGCAGGAACCAGATACCCACTTTAGCCATCTGGGCCTGAACACCTTTGGCTTGTAATCCTTTAACAGCTGCCTCCGCCGACGCGATCGTTTCAAAATCTACAAAACCGTAACCTGGGAAAAAAAGTGAAACCGTTTTATAGTAAAGGGTTACCTAGACGATACGGGCTGCACAATTTTTTTTTATAATTTTTTTTTTATAATTTCGGTGACTCATGCTTGGTCTGTATGTTGAAATATATTATTATATCTAAAATTCCAAAGAAAGAACAGCTATGGTACAAACATTTGATATGTAACTAATGAGGGCGAGTATATTGCCTACTCGACATTAGCGTGATGAAAATGGTGACATCGAAAAAGGGTAACTCGTGATGAACATTAAAAATAAGTACTGTGCATATTTCGTATCGAGGTAATAATTTGGTATCATCTGTGCTTGGGTGCAAATATAGTGAACATGATAAATATCTACTATAAAAATAACAGGTTATATAATAATATAAAATAAACATTTATAATATGATAATGTCATATATATGGATTAAATTGAATGTATCTAGTGTTCGTGCATATATTGGAAAAAAGTCTCACCATAGATGGATTAGTTTAATGAAGGTAGGTATATGGTATTCTAGAAAATATTAATATTGTTTTAAATAATTCAATTACGAATAATCGTATAATGCAAATCTAGTCAAGTAATATAAACTGTAAAACAATATTTTAAATACATACGTGAGATAACTATGCACAGATTTATATCTAAGTATAAGTACTTTACATGTAGATAACTGTAAGTCGCTATGACAGTGTATACAAGAGGACGTACTGTATGAATGTTGTTTACCTTTACATTTATTCGTATTTTTATCCAATATTGCTTTTGTTGAAATAATGTTGCCATACCTGAAAATGATACATAAATTAAAACTAATGTAATGTGATCGGGGGCAGATGGTTGTATCGGAATGATAATTCTTACATCTGGCACATTTGTACGAGGTCCTTATCGGTGGTGTTCTGGCTGAGGCCTCGGATGTAGAGGTTAGTGCGGCTGAGTTGTTCGCCGATAGCGCCGGTGGTGGAAGCCGAGGAAGCTGGCGGCGGTGGCGCCGTGCTCAGGCTGGTGGAGCGCGTGCCGCCCGCCGAGCCCGTGTTGGACGAGGACGACGACGCCGTGTTGGCGGGCGAGGCTGCCGTCGGCACGCGCCCTCCAGCCCCGCCGCATCCGCCGCCCATACCCGCGCCCGTGTACTGTAACAACACCATGCATTGTGATAAACGTCTACGACAAACCATCTTACATCTCCTAGCTATAGTAAAACAATGTAGTAAATACTCTTTCTTTTACTTTCCTCGTATTGAAAATGCCAGGTAGTTTAATAAATATAGGGATAAGAAGATTTATAAATATCTGGGAACACGGCATTGTGATCGACTAAGTTTACCCGAATTGCTACAGCTACGCTACGCGCGACTATTTTGGCACCCTCATATCAAACAATAGGAGTAGAGAAGGGAATTTGATTTTCATTATTTGAAATGATGGTCACCAAGTGTAAACATAGCCGTTGACTTGAGGCCGTACTTCTTAAAATTTTTGTATCCCTATCCTTAAGTCTTCCCAGGCCGTAGCCATTTTTTAAGTGGAGGTTTTTGTAAAAGCTTAATTAAAGCAAATACCTGCTTTCCTTTCATTCGAAATATTTGTATCTATGCATGCAAGGTGGAAGGGACATCGACGCACATTCGAATACCATGAGTTCAGTACCTGATTCTGGACACCCCTGCGTTGAAATTTTCCGTAACTTTCTTCATCAATTTTTTCTGCAGCTTTTTTTACTTGAACATGTAAAAAAACATTATTTCTCTCTATCCAAATTAGATTTATAATTACAAAATAATTATTTAATTAATTTTGAATCGCGGGTGAGATAACATTCACCGCAGAGCGTTAAATCCGCGTTTTTAGCAATACACTGTGCTCTCAAAAATGACAGTATCTGTAATTACCGATCATTTTGTACATGAATGACCTAGGTCATTTTATTTTTGATCTTGAGTGAAACCTTGTCACGACGTTTGTGCGTCGATGTCCCTTCCACCTTGTATTTTTTTTTAGTTTTCTATTCATTACGGATTTTATCCTCATTGAGCGGCATTACATCTTAATTTAGGATTATTACAATATCCAACAATAATCTCGTCGATTAATTTGGGTTATGAATTTGCTGTAACTACTTAATTACTTGTACGGTGTACCTAATTTTGCGTGTAACTGTATAATCGAGACATGATGTCGGCGTCTGTAATCTGCAACATCGTAGGTGTAACACGGAGTCGGAGCGATTACATTTTATTCGCTGGATCAGTGTTAATATGCGTGCTCGTATCAACTTAGCGAAACGACTGGAATAAGTCGACACGCGGAGCCCCACCGAGGTGACTTCATTGAAATAACTGTTCTCAGTGAAACGCGTTAAGACGCCGACTATTAGTTATCTAGCCGACGAGTAATGAATAGGGAGGAGTAATGAGCGCATGCCGATTCCGAGCACGCACCCTTAATCGACTCACTCACATGCTCGATACCAACCGAGTTAAGAAAAGCTAGCAGTTCTGATTGCACGTGTTCTGTTCCGACAACGCTACAATTTGTTAATGTATGAACAGTTAGGTTGGATTAACGAGGAGGCTCGGGCGACTAGAAATAGCAATTTGGTTCGATAAACAAGTATTTAACACAAGAACGTTAATGAGATACTCGTAACGAGAAACGACATTTTGATAACGCAAACATGAAATTGATTACAGATGCTTAGTGAATAATCTGTCAGTATGATCGCCATGAAGGAGGCAACATAACCCAACATTTTATTACGGCATAAAAAGTACAAATAGCAGAATATACAGCGCCCGAGCAAATACTTTTACTTACATACTTAGATACACACGCCTTTTTCCGTCGTAGGGGTAGGATTCTTGCATACTTATTTGCTTTGTCCACGTTCATACACTCATTTTAAAATAATTGAAAATATGTTGATCTGTTTGCACCGTGCCTGTACTGTGTAGGTTACGGTACAGTGTTCTGTTATTCGCATTTAGTTAACATATTAATCCCATAAACTGTGCGTGTAGTTGACGTAACAACTCATCAAGCCGAGTTACATGTGCGCGTAAAGTCGCAATTTGTGTAATTAAGTTCAGCGCACAGTATCTTCACCTTTTAAAGTCGTACACGAGGACTTTTCCCGGGGTTACAGAAGGAATTTAGATTCGTAATCCAATTGGTATCTTGGTAGTAGACGACGGTAATTGGACCAATTTGTGTTAACTGCCGGAACGACCACCGCGGCGATACATAGGTAGGTACGGCAACATAAAAACAAATTAGCAAAATACGTGGTTTATATCGGCATCGCCACGACTCGTTACAACAAACGTTTCTTACAAGTGAAAATAATATTGGTTGCGTTTAACATTTTAACAACCGTTCGTTAATTATTTTTCCTCTAAAAATTCAAGGAAGTTAGTAAACTATCAAATTTCAACATCGTCTTTTTCCGAGGCTGAATTATCGATTTTTCTTGGGTGAATGTTTAAATTTGACAAGGGACAAACAATTTCGGGTAGGTAGGTACCTAGTAATTTAGCAATGAGGAAAGATATCATTTGGTTATTAATTATTATTTATGTTGGCCAACTTAATAATTATTTATGTTCACAATTGACACAGTTTACAAAACTACCATGGCGATCGTTACAAGACAACTTTTAAGTGGCAGTTAAAAGGTAAAACGTCCGATTAGAGCTATTTGAGCTGTGTAGTCCGCAACGAGTTCACGTTATGTCGGCCACCTGTGCAATTTACTCAATTTAACTTTATTATCTGCTCGGAAATTTGGACGGGTAATTAAGTGAGTCAGGCCACTGTACTCGCGGGACGGAACCACCAATGTTTGGTTTTACTTCGCCCCGTGTTAGGAGCTCGTTGACGAAAATACCACTGTAACTGTGGCCGAGATTAAGGCTAATTTTACGATGCCCCTAAACTTAAAATGTTGGGCTTCTTATTAGGAATTTAAAATTCATAATTTCTAATCATTATTGTTATGAAGGAAATCTATCAAAGGCTAATATTACTTTAAGTAATATTTTTTTCCTAAGTAGGTAACTTAAGTACCCCAAATAAAGTTTAAAAGGTACCTCTAATTTGACTAGACTGAATGGTGCATGCCACTATTCTGAACCTCGGCTCTCATCGATTACACCTGGAGAGACTAGCGAATAAGGATTTATTTTCCCAAAATAAATTACAGCTTAATCTGATAAATCCCAGCATGCCAACTTAACAAATGTAAATAACAATTTTCGTAGGCATCTGAGTACCGCGAAATCCTGAAGAAAAGTAAGTTCCAATCAGTCTCGCTTAGCTTCGACATGTGTCAAGTGTTCTGGAGTGACGAGTGGGGATGACGAAGCAGGTGACACGTCATCATCAACATGTCAAAGTTGCGCGAACTTTGATGTAAGTGCCTGCTTTAAGAAAGTTTGGACATGTTCTGTGAATAAACGATTTTTGTTTTAAACTCGTCGAACTCTCCAATATGTTGTGTTTAGAGTTACGGTACCATAGAGTAGAAAATATAATTATGGCTTCAAACTAAGACAAAATTATACTTAAGCATTATTAATATTATTATACTAAGGTATCGAACAATTTAAGATTCTAGGGTCCTGTTTCACTACTTCCTGATAAGTTCCCGTTAAATTACTGGGTAGATAATTAGATACACATTTTGTTCCTTTTTTTATTTATCATGCGGTAAGCGACTATCCGGACGTGGTGAAACAGGCCCTATGTATCACAAATTAGTTATTATGATAATTATATCACTTACGGTAATTGTAGAACACCAAAGTGCTAATTGTATGTTATCCCCTTACTTAGCTACTATCTTTACTTCCGTACATCGTATTCGTAATTCACTTATAAATGTTATAAATAAATACAAAATTTCTGTTATAAATGTTAATCAATTTGCAAATGATGCTAAACCCTCTTCCTCTCTCCTAATTCTGCTGTGCCCGACAGGGTCCATAATGATTTAAGTTATCTATAGTCCACCATTATAAAACATTATGGAATGCAATAAAGTATTGAGTATTGAGTATCGTAAGTACCAATCAGTCTAGCTGGTCGAACATGTAAAATAAATTGTCTGATTCTGTTAGACTAAAATTCAATACCATCAGCTGTTGGAAAACAAGCCGCCACGGGCAATCAACACGGCCATAAAACACTCGATTTTAATTTTGTCAACAGTAAAATTTAATGATGTAACGTGAACATATATTGGGAGCATATGACTGTGGTTGTGATGACGTCAGGCGCGTAGGAGGGTTGCGAGGGGAGCGTAGCTGTATCTCAAAGGCATGGGGTGGGAGATAGCACTCAACAGTTGGTCCTGGCTCGATAACGCAGCGCGTGCGTGCCGCGAACCACGTCACATGGCCGGCGAGCACGCAAACTACATTCTGTAGCTGCTTTTGAATTACCCGCTCACGTATCGCATAACGTTTCAACGTTAATTAGGAACATCATTGGTGTGAAACCCATCCGTTTAAATTTTATAATGAGTTTTATAAACGATGGCATTCCGGTTTCAATTTTCAAGCACCCGCTCGGACCCCATCGTTGCGTCGTGGTGGGCACCGTATTCACAGCGCAGGACCCGTCTGATTCACGCCGAAGCTCACGAAATGAAACATAAATCCCATTTAATCTATTTAAATTGAGCACTCCATTTGTTTTATCGTCGATTCAATCAGGAAATCGATCAATTCGTTTGCCATTTACTGCGGCGAGACAGTCCACTTGATGACTGCCGACATTTATTTAGATTGTGCGTTCAAATAACCCTTAGCAACGGTATTTGATTAAATTGATTAAGTACATGAAATTCAGAATAGAAATTACCATTAAGTTTTATACCAATTAGACTAAAATGTTGTTGCATTAAATTATTACATTCACATTTTAACGGAAATGCTTCGTAGCTACCAAAAGCCTAGATAAATGCTACGAGATAATTGAAGCGAGAATAAGCTAGTAGATAGGCTCCGTCCGTCCGTGATGGACAGGTCAAATGAATTACATACAGCATTCAGAATCTCTCTCACTGATTACAACCTAAAACCTAATTCGTACTTACGGACTTTGTGAACTGAATATAATTACATATTAGTGATTTAAATTGTGTCTGTAATTTAACGAATATTCTTTTTGTTCTATGTAATAATGATTTTTCGTTCGTACAAAATTGTTGTTAATATGTTATCTAGGTCTGCTTACTCAAGCGACACTTGTATTTTCCTAGTGCCCTAATGCATGCTTAGCCAGCCTATAATTGAGGCTACACCACAAAAATGTAATAAATCATTGTATCCATTCTATGAGCTCTTGGTGTTATGCGCTTTGTTGGTGGTCCTTAAATAAATAAATAAATTAGGTATTCTTATTTAATGTAACATTATGACCAAGAACCAGAAAAACAAAACCATTTTCAATGGAAAATGATTCAGAACACTGGTATGGAAGAATTTAAATATCGGTAGAATCCTTACCCTCTGTCACACCAACATTAACATAATTCACCAAAAAAACACTACCCTTACTGAAGAAAAAATGTTTCCTTTTTGCGCTTTCTGACCCGACCAAATAGTTCACAATATTGGACAGTTCCACCGCCAACCCTGTACCCTACCGAATAAAAACAATTTGATGCAACCTACAATATGTTAAACATTCATATCAGCAAGTTAAACTTTAAGGAACCATGGCTTTAAATGGGATAACTATTCGGTAGAACATATTAATCATCATGTTAGATACATTTCCTAAAACCTCTTTTTGCAGATATAGTGAAGATATCAGTGAAGTTCAATAACACGTAGCCGCGGCAGCTGCTCTGGTCTGGAGGGATAGGGTCCTTCACCTTCTGCCAGAGCAGAAATAAATCTAATTCCTTGGATGACAGATATCAGCAAGCCTTGTTTATTTATACTTTCACCCCGAGTTATGGGAGGGTCGCACACGTGGGACGTGCTCTGCCCCATTGTACCGAAATAAACTATTATACTCACAAAGTCAACACATGCACATCACATGATTAGATAATAGCATAGTATTGTATATTTGGGAATATTCCGAGGACCTTTCACACCGGTATTCATCAATATATATCTCGCTCGATGTAGGTAATTGATGACCATACTTAGCTCATTTATAAAATAGACACAGTTATCCGTATTACTTTGCTCGACATTGAAAAAGGATCTCCTAAATATAAATTATACGGCAGCGAAACCTTCCAAAATAAATGTGGTAATTTCATTTACAAAAAAAATTCTTCGCCGCGAATACATTTAAATATATCAGCATAATCTTTGAGGGCGCGTACGTGTGAAAATGAAGCACCAGGAAGTCGAGTAGCTACAGCCTAGATGCTTCTAATGGAAACGAGGAAAGGTATTACTACTTACTTTAATCTCAGCTTTCGCCTTCGTCGAGAGCCTTAGATCTTATACATCTCAGTAGTAAATAAAACAGAAATATGAAAGCATCCTCGTTGGGTATCGCTATAGTCAGTGCGGCGGATTAGGGCAGACTTGGACGTAAAACGCATTAGAGCATTAGAGTCGGACACTTCTGTCACTCCTTACGATAAAAACGTTGGGTCCTTTACTAAAAAACGTAACCTCTATTTAGGGCTGCCATATTTGGGAAGGGGCGCGATGAATCTAACAAGCGTCGGAGTTGTGACAGCCCTGACAGCTGACATATTCCGGTCATTAATCAAGCGGTCATAGATATATGTAACGACTACAGACTGGGGACTGCGAACTCCGATCAAAGCCGTGTTCACTAAAAAGAGGCACAATATACTGATTACTATTGTCACATGTTTTTATATAACACTGGATTTAAATTGCTAGGAACAAAAGCTTCTTTTAGAGGGTACCTATTTTGGTATAATATTGACTAACGAGTTATTTTTAAAGCAGATAGATATTTAAGTTTCAGTGATTATTATAAAAATGCATTATAATGGACATAAAGTGTTAATTTTTACATAAAATATCAACGGGTCAGGTTTGTTTGACACAAACGAAGACACGAAGCGGACATCAAAGTTAAAACAAACCTGTAATTGATCGCTTCAACATAACGTTACAACAACAGTTAAAAATCATTGGAACTGATAAGTAGACTACTTTACGACTTCGATAACTTTATCGAGAAACAAAACGTTTTTTAATGTTCTTTTAAAAGTACATAGACCGCACATTAGGGAGTATCTAATCGGATGTGAATTTATCGACTGGTTTTAAAATGACAAAACATCAATAAACAATACCATAAATCTGTATTTGTGAGCAAATCTCCAAGATAATACGACAAAGATATAAAATTGCACAAGTAGAAGGAAAACTCGAGCGGAGCAAATCGCATAAGCGGACTTCTTTTTCAAATGTTACTCGATGTAAAAAAACGAGTTCAGTATCGGCGCCGCGACCATGAGATAAATCCTGAAGGAGACGCGTTGTAATAAAACACGTACGGCGCGGGGAGCTACATTTTATTTCGAAAAGCGATAAGGGCGCGAGAAATTCCTTTTACGAGATTCCTGTGGAGGGTGGTGAGGTGCAGAGCCAACGCTCTTTGTGCAACATCTGGTTTGTGTCCGCCTCGTAAACAGCGCAGCTAAGCTCTCTGTCCGATGACACTTCACACAAAACTGTGATTGTACACAAAGAAGGCAAGAACTGCTTGTTGGAAATTATTTTAGTTTCATGCTAACGAATTCAAACTCTTGTTATGTACTTTAACGTAAAATTACTGGTACATGATACGATGCACTACTTCTTTGTATTGTTTGTGTTTTAATAATATTAACATAATTAGTGCATTATTGTACGACTACTAAGTACACCCTCAGAGTAAACTCCTAAAATAACTAGTTTTATGCAAATCACGATCTAGTTGTGTTGTTTTAAGTGCTCCGAGAAGACATTAATCACATAATATTGTTTGTGTGTAATGCATAACGAGCTACAGCCGGGGCGGGCGCAGAAATTGATGAAGCGATGTCAACGAGCCGACTTCGCGGTTAATTATCCAGTCTAGAGCCGTAAGGAACGTTGTTGCCTAGCCAGGGGCTCACCACTTCACGCTTATTGCTAACTTAACTCAATATCTCAAGTTTATTTGAGATCGTGTTTACATTAAGGAAAGTTAACTATTAGTGAATGAAAGGAAAACGTTTCACAACATTAAGGAAGCGTTCGCGGTCCGGCAGACACCGGAACCGCCGGCCGCCGCCGCCGGCGCTCGTAAACCCGATCGTAAACTTAAATACAACTCATTAGAACACGCAGAAGATGGCGCCGGCCAAAGATCTACTTTAATTATGACAGTTCTGTAAGGTAAGTAAAGTGAATCGGTTTTAGGTATTCATAACGTTAATGAAGCGAATATGCCTATTTAATCGATCTTTTCCTCCAGGTCACAAACTGAGGGATTTTCCATTGTTTTTGCTGTGGCCGAAGCATTTATAGATCATACCAGTTATTTTAATGACGGAAAAAGTCGACTGCGGGCAGGTATCGACGACCTGCGTCTTCTGGTTCAATACACCAGGCGCAATGACCACTAAACCATTAAGAGTCCCACCCCCACCAGGTCGAAATAAATCCTAGCAAGAGACGGGGTGTAACCGTGTAACTGGACGTGGTTTAACAGTGGAGAAATGAGGATACATGAGAGAGATAATATTCTCAGTTATAAGGATAAGTTATCACTTAATCACCTTGTCAGGATTTGGATATCTCAGGATTGCTGATGCTAACATGAAAAGATACACAAGCGCATACGCACGAGAGGAAGTAAGAGCACGTGTTAGACCAAAGATGTGTGTCGGTATAAAAATAGTACCTAAGTGCACCACGATCGATATCTACACATTGTATGAGAGCCGGAAGGAGGATAAATATAGCGTTTATGATGTGGAAGTTGTTATAACTGACAGATTATGAAATGCATTCTTCATACGGCGAAAAATTTATGCTTTTAATAAAACGGATAGCAAAAGCTAAGAACCTATAACGGTTTTTGATAACTCGTGCGTTAAGTCCAATGTGGCCAAAAAGCAAAGCATAAATAATGATAAAAGGACTGCTGACTGCTGTTATTTGTTACTGGAACCCTCAGTTCCTTAGGTTTTATCACATGTATGTTTTTAAAGTTGAATGATTTACCTGGTGCGGTGTATATGGGCTTGGCGTCGCCGCAAACTGCTGCGGCTGAGGCGGCGGGTAGCGGCAGGGCTGCGGCGCATAGGCCGCGGCCCACTGCTGCGCGCCGCCGCGGTACTGCGCCCCTGCGCTAGCCATGCGCGCCGCGCACGCGCCCGCGCCTGCGCCTGCGCCCGCGCTAGCGACCGTCACGGCGCCCAAACCCGCGCTGCTCGCCGAACGACAACCGCCGCTGTTCTGTGAACAATACAGACATCATGTTACTATAACACAACCATTCAGTAGATAGACACAGTAGTAAGGGTAAGGGTAAGGGAAGCGTACGGATTCCAGTTTCCCTAACTACTCAGTGCATTAAGCTAAATGTGTCGAAGGTGCGTGTGTGGATAGCTGGCAGATGGTGGGATAACCCTGCAACGTGCCAACTGCTTATATCCTTGGCAAGCAAAAGCGTCAACTATGCGCAAGGCCTGCCAGCTATTAAGCAATTAAGCCCTCTGGGATTACCTCCTTTTTTCCTTCGACGCTCGTGCAAAACAGTAAAAGAAATGTGACTAGGCTGATTGTCATAAAGGACGTATGTATACCGTTCGGTTGCATTAGACAAGCGAAGCCAACGTACTAGGTAGTATTATTTTTTATTACTTACTACAACATTTTACGAATGTGCTTAGTTATCGCGTACGTACAACTTTCACTACGAAGTGGCCATTTGTACTGGACAATACATACATCGCTTGCAAATATAATGGAGGAGGCATGATTTTTTTTATGGGCAAAGGCCTCCCCTAACTTAGTCCATGATTAGGTACCTAAATTTTAAACTATTTTAATATGAGCCTTGCGCAGTATTGTGCGTTCTTGCAGTAGATAATTATAATATAATAATTGGTCTCTTTGGCGGCCATTGGCGACTTAGCAAGCCCATTAAAGGGGTTCTTAATGTATGTCAAATTAAATTGGTGTTTCTCTCACTGTAGAATTTATGGATAAGTTTCTAGTCTAGTGGTAGCGTACTGGCGAATGCCAGTGTCTGCTGTTCATGCGCGAAATTGTCAGTGGCCTTTCCCATAGATTGTAATCCTAGACCCCAACTTCGTTGAATATTTGTACCTGACTGCGGTAAAACTAAACGAGGGTTATAATTTTAGCTTGCTATGTATGAAGGCATGAATAAAAGCACGTATTTACGCAGCAATACGATGCCTTTTTAATTTTAATTCTGATATTTAGTATCTTTAGTAAGAAAGTTCGTCCTGCAAGCGCCGCAGTGGCGCACTTTGGGTCCCGTTTATTTTGTAGTCTTGTTGAGGATATATCGATTTTATACCGTATTGACGTCTAAATTGTAGGTGCATCATATCTATGCGTACATATCCTAGGGATCTGAGTGTGTTGCATCACCCCACTGACGTAGACATATGACTATAACAGATTGGCATCTGTGCGCCGAGAGCCGTGACGAAGCGTGGCTGCAGACTTTCGCAAACGTCTAGAATACCTTATACATGCACATAATGTACTACACAGATCTACGTGTGCAGTTGTACATGTTTCTAATCTGTCAAGTTTCTATTTTATCGGCAAGAAAAAAAAACTAAATGTATTTTTTCAAGCAATCTCATCTGATCATTTTACACCTATGGCTTTGTTAGTCAGAACTGTGAATGAGGCAATAAGCAATGATTTATGATACAGAAGCGTTACCTATACCAATAATGATGATTCATACGTACGTATAAAGCAACCTCTTAACCACAATCGTTAGTCTGCACTACGCAAGACAATTGAAATTATTGTAAACCAGGATCTACAGCAATTTCCACTAACAATTTTACACAGACGAGAACTAAATTCTCAAGGAACTTCAAGACAATTCAGCGTTTCACAATTCCCTTTTGAGAATCAAGTTGAAAGGAACATTATTCTACGAAAAGAGATAGTCATTCGTAGGAAGGTTAAGCCACGCTAATAGTCCGAGAAAAACTTTGAGCAATGAAATGTAAAGAAACTTATATTCCAGCATCATCATGCGAGCTGTAGTCGTATGTTATTTATTGCGATTCCAGTAATTTGTCTATCAGAGACGCCTACGCGAGAGTACGGATGAATAAGCACATACAGACTGTTTATGTTACGAGCAAAAAACATGAACACGGGAAGGTTTTAATATACAATATACTCTTAATATTAAGTTTAGTTAAAACATTAGCGCCTTAGGGTTGGAATATGAAATTTTGTTGTCTATATTTGTTATTCTGGGCGAGTGCGTTCACCCAAAATGAGATTTATGGGGCAATAACAATGTATAATTTCACCCAGCGACCCCATCTTGGGGACTTAATTATTTGAGTCACGGAATTCGAAAAACCCACGAGAAAAGCCTCAAGGATCAGGGCTTTGTTATAGTTTTTTTTCCCGTCACAAGTAGCATTCTTTTACTTTTAAAACTATTTTTTGCTATTGAAAAAATAGGTGAGTATGTCTGTAAGGCGATAAGCTGGCAATCCGCTTAGTGTGCGTGGGCCTCCGACAAAGAATTAGCGTAAAATATATATTTTTGTTACAGTAAAACTTTATGCCCACTGGAAGTGTGGCGGTAGCAGATTAGATTATATCTTTATTGGGTTTTGTCTGTCTTATATTACTTATGTATAGGTTATTGACGAAGAGCTTAGGTACTGTAGAGACCTTCGTCGCATTAAGACGTTGAGAGTGTTCATTCTAAAACCGCTAACTAAACAGTCATTAAAGAATAAAAATATCATTGAATTTGAAAGTTAGAACTTTCGTCTAACTTTCCATGTTCATTGTCATAATGATTCATCATTCAGTTTTGAGAAAAAAGTCTTGATTACACAGACGATTACAATACATCATCAGAGGCGATGCAACAGGCCCTAATATTGTTGTCAATTTTTGGTCCTGATTCAACCGGTAGATGAAGTTTCATACTATTCGCGAAAGTATAACTAATTTTTATTAGATATTTTAATTAAGGAAAAATAATTGTTGTTATTACTTTGAAGTAAAATATTTCCGGAATGAGGGTTTATCGTGTCGTGTGACAAATCATCAGCCATAGGTTTTACTTTAAATTATTGAAATTAATTAGAAATGGCTTACGGATATTAAATTAATTAACAGAACAGTAGATAATACTGTATTCTGATTTTCTGCCACGCGAATATTAGATTATTCAAAGTAAACTACGGATTTTAGGCGTTATACTGATTCAATTTTTAAATTCCGACTTTACAGCTACCATGGTCACGGGTAGACTGAGGTGTAGTATAATAGTATAGTGCAAAAATAATCCAGTAGTACTCTTTTTCACAAAATATTTTGGGTAGTCTAAGAGAAGATTGAGATGTCAAAGCTTTTGTGTAGTAGCTATATCGTCACTCGACAGTAAGGAAAACACAAACTACGATCCGAATACAGGATTGATACTCGAGCCAGTGCCCACGTCTTTTGTGGAGAGCTATTGCGTTTTCTTGTCTGTGGAGATTTAGTTTTATGTTGAGTGGGATTGTTGGCGTCGGCTAGTCGCGGGCTCTGTCTCGACGGCCAGCTTGTTGCTGTCTCGTGCCCCCACCACCCCTCTCTACTAAAGATCCACTTTTAATCTGGAATGGACACGCCTGTTACTATACCCTGTATACTGAAATACTAGGTGCTTAGTATTTATACTACAGCGGCTATATCAAGGCCGTTCTCGCTGTAAGTGGAGTCTTGGGTACATAGGAGCTAATTAGTTATCGTTTGCAAATAACTTAGGTACCGTTTAAGTGTTTAAACATTTTTTTGTCCCTACATAGTATAAAACAAAGTCGCTTTCTTTGTCCCTATATCCCGATGTATGCATAAATCTTTAAAACTACGCAACGGATTTTGATGCGTTTTTTTAATAGATAGAGTGATGAGGAGGAATCAAATCAAATCCAATCAAAATTTATTTAAAATAAAATAAAAAATACTCAAAACGTAAGGGAGAATAGTGAATAAACAATAATGTTTTGTAAGACAGGCGGCTATCTATTAGTTAATACTGGAAGTTAATTATTCGTTCAAGTAGTACAAGCAACACTGGTACAATTCAGGAAATGATATAACTTGCTTGTGAATAGATAGCAAACACGAGTGACTAGTAGATAGTGCTATAATTCTCTGCAAAGATCACTCGCCTCGAACTAACAAAGTTATTGTCCATTCAAACTTCGATGGACATAAATTCGATACGACGAGGAATCAAAATCAAATTCGATTCGGAACGGGATAGTGTCTTATTTCATTTCATGACTTTATTGTGTTTCGTCTTTATTTAAAGCGAAAGTGGATCTATTGAGATTCCACGGTCGTTTAGTGGAATTACACACGGATATCACGTTAGCCTATTAAAGTCAGCCTTGGTTGCGTTTCCAGTACTGTCTGTAGTCTTTAAAGTTGTCACTTTAAACGTTAGCCTACAAGAGGCAATAAAATTGGTCCCTGAAGCAACTCTTCGAGTTTATTGAAAGCAACCAGGATCAAATAAAGTGGGGTTTCACTAAAAGCATTAAACGGTTTATCGCTCTGAAGACTTTATTGGAGGTATAACAATTTTGTGACATCAGTCCTTTGCAATTTTGAAAGCTAACGAACAACTATTGTATTAAGTTGATATTAACAATCAATTGACAAACAGGCAGTCCAAATACTGTAATTATAGTTAAGGCAGTCCGTTGGCTAAGCGAAAATCTTAATTGAGTGGGCGATCACCAGACGTCAGACGAGGTCAACCCTTCGCGACGGCTCCGCAAATTACTAGCCGCCAGACGCTTCTACAAGTCACATCTTTGGCCCCCGCCCCGGCCGTCGACCGCATCTAATCCGTCCCGGCTCGTCTGATTACCGGCAGCTCACAACAGCCCGCAAACAAAGCCGCGATGACGAGCGCAGTTGTCTTCCGTGAATTCCGGATACCGCTCCCAAATTGTTAGACCGGCAGCAATGTAAATAATTTGTACTATGCCTCCACTGTTTTGACTATAGCAATTCATCAATGGCGTACCTGACAGAGCGTTACTTTTGAATAATACAACATGAAATACGTGTATTGAAAAGCTACGTCTTTTTTGTGGAGTATTTACAAATACCGGTGTAATCTATACTAATATTATAAAGAGGAAAGATTTGTTTGTTTGTTTGTTTGTAATGAATAGGCTCCGAAACTACTGGACCGATTTCAAAAATTCTTTCACCTTTGGAAAGCTACATTATCCCCGAGTAACATAGGCTATATATCATCACGCTACGACTAATAGGAGCGGAGTAGTAATGAAAAATGTAGCAAAAACGGGGAAAAAATTATAAGACCACGCGGGCGAAGCCGCTGCACGCTGGCGGGAAGCTAGTAGATTATAAACGTGACAGACCTGACCAACTTTATAGTTTAGCTACAATCCGATTTTTTGTTTCTTCTTCGTAAATAGTACCTATCTACAAGTAGACACAATAAAAAGTATGTTGTCCACGCAGACGTTACACTAGGTAAGTGAGTCGTGCCGCGGAAGAATGCGTTGTTCCCGTAGCCCCCGACGCAAGTGCGAGTGGGAACACCGGGGTTGGTTTTAGTCAGTAGGAGTCTGACAGACCCCCCCGCCCTCCCCGGGGCGGGGGACATCCATGAGGATTTCCAACCTCGACAAAAAAAAAAAAAAAAAGGTAAGTGAGTCGTGATTTCATGAACCATTTCCCCGAACAGTGAATAGCGAATAAGTAGGCATAAAAACCGTCATCAGTCACTCGGTTCACTGAAAAAAATCTTCACTTGCGTAGGTCAGTTACATAGTACCTACTTACCATTACTATGCGAGTTGATTTCATTCGGTTATCAGCGAAAATAAAACATGTATGTATGTATAAAGTAGCACAATAATAAATTATGTTGATAAAACTGAAAATGTATCATATTGAGATACTTTTATCATTTTATCTTTTTTGAATGTAATTGGTTTCCAGAAATATTTAAAGTAAACTACAAATTCTTACCTACTTAATTTATTTTTAATTTGTTTGTAAAAGTCTTCTGTATATCAGTTATAATAATTTTGTGTTTTTTGTGTGGCTGCGGCATCGTTGCATGCACCCGTGCCACGCGTGAAGGGCGGGTACTTACTTGGCACATGCCAGCAACGGCAGCAATCTGACCTCTCACTGATCCAAATTCAGTATGTGTCGATATCGCAACACAACTATAATAATAATAGTCTTCTATTAAAAAACTGGGATACTACAAAGCTGTTTAGAGGTAATACGGTTGTAAAATGCATAGAGCGTGCCGTGACTGCATCATTATGTGTGCTATAAAGCTCGTACGAGTGCATGGTACAACTGTGAGGAGACATTATTCAGCAGTTTTTGCTCTGACTGGCGGCACATTTGTATGCGATTCGCTTCGGCGACGGCTGCCCGCGACGCGAGATTAGCGCCTGCCAGCGTACACGCTGCGTGATTAAACTGTTTCCGCTTTACAGATATTCCGTTTTGTCTCCATCTCCCGCTTCGATGTGAACAACGAAACAGCGGTTACATATTCATCTGCCTCACACGGTTGTATGCAGTGAATAATTTGTGGGTTAATATTGCATGTACACTTGTAGAGCGATAACGGTGCGGTGCGTAAACGGCGTGCGACTAACATAAAATTTCTAAACAATTTTGTGAATGCAACGTGTTGCATCGTAATAAGGAATTCCACACCGCGCTAGCGGTACACTGACGCCAACTCTGGCGTACTGTAAAAGTGCCTTATGTACTTTGGCATTAATGTGCTGTTGCACACACACAGATGCAGTACGTGTCGGTATGTGTGTCATCTCGGGTGTAGTGGTGCGGTGCGGAATGCGGCCGCGTCCTTCGGCGTACACCGCGCCGGATCATTTGCACACAGGCGCGCCAGTTCCTATCCAATCCAGGCAGACATTTTATTGCTTCCCAGTTATCATGTACGAGTATGTACAAGTAAAATTCTTATAAGTTTTGTGACTTAATGACTTCTTCGAATATCGCTCGGTCACTTGAGAAGGTCACTACGGTTTACCGGTAGGTAGTGTTTATATAAGCGCTCACTTCACACTTTATCATTGCTTGCAGATACTTGAAAATATTCAGAATTCAAACAAATTCAATATCGAAGATTATGCAAAGTGGATGTTGTAGGTAAATTTAGAACATATATCCAATATAAGAAATTTCTCACTAACGTTTAACGCAAGTACCTAAATGCACATTCCATCGCTACAGCTTCATAAGTTACTGTAAGTACATAGTGTAAAGCATTGTGTAATGTCTTACGCACGATCTTTACTAAACCTGCGATAATAATGAAGAATATCTAATGATGCCTGGCAACAAGTAAGTAAGTACAAAACTCTCCGAAGTTCTAGCAATACGAATCATAAACTAAACTACTGCGGTGTGGAGAATATCAGCGTAAATAACTATAAATATCTTAATGTACAATGATTCAAAAACCTTATTTCGTAAGTCACTGAGCCGAGACCGTCTTTAGATGACCTAAGATGAACCACAAAGGAAAAGAAAAAACGGTTCCATTGAAATCGTTTAGTCATTTCAAGGAAATTTCCGGACAAAGACTAATTATTGAATATGTAGTTACCTACATATAAAATTATAGTTTAAAGTGTAGGTACTGAAGTGGAATGACTCAAAGGAACACAAATTGTCTGTTATCACAGGTCCGTTCTGAAAAAGAACCTCCTTTTATGAAGCTATTTAAAAATAGTGCCGAGGGTACTTACAACGGCTTGGTAACTTAGCAATCTCGTACAGAGGGTAATAATTACCAGGCTAGGAAGCGCAGTTGCCTGCATGCAGAATACATTGCAGAGCCCCAGGGAGATTTATTGTTCACTCGTGCACAGAATGTCATAATGGTGTCGCCAAACTATGAGAAGAACGGCCCTGCGACGACCGTCCAAATATGAGTGTTACGCCTTTACTTGGGGCTATAAAAATTCTTTGTCTGGATTCCGACAATATGTATAGCATAGTATAAATAATGACATGGTACGTAGCCAAAAAGCAAGTAGACAGAAACTATCATGCCTAGTTGAGAATGAAAATTATGACAAGATATATAAAGCAATGAGACTGCTGAATATTTCTTCGCTTCATTTTGTAACATTTGTTTGTAAAAGAAATAAAATACTTAGTACAAAATAAGGTAGGAGTAGTAGTAACTTGTAATCAAAGCGTCAAAATAAAAAATGATCAGAGGCAAATTTGTTTTATTATAAAAGACCTTTTTAATGAAAAAGCTCCGTTTTACTTTTTCGGTCGTATAATACCGAAATTTGTTTTTAGTTTAGCTCGATGGATATTTTGAAAGGCTTTCCTTGTGAGATTTTATTAAATCGGTCATATTGAGAGAACTATAAGCATTTGACATATTAAGGGTCGAATACCCTTATAATGGCATATTATAAGGGTTCCCGGGTAGAAAATATCCTAAAAAAATACCAGTCGACTCGAAGTCGAAATAAAATAACGCCCTAAAACGTATAAAGTGTTACATTATGAACGTGTCATATTCAGTGAGAATTCCCTTATTGGCACAGTTCTTAGATATTATTTCCAAATAACTTTCGCAAGGTCACAAGCATCGTGGTTGACGGTGAGGTCTTGGATTAGTTTTCTAGGTCTAGCAGGATACTGGAAATAGCTTGCCCTTATGTCATGGGATCTAAAACATTCTGGCTAATTGAGGGTTTACATATGTTTACCCCTGTCACTTTGATGAACACAGGCGCGCAATTACTTGGAAAAATTTCAGGCACATTTAAATTGTTAAATACCTAATGATAGGAAATGAATATTGTTTTAAAATAATGATGTAATTAATGTCGACGGTATTGCTCTGAGCACATAACCCGCCCGCCGCCGCCGGTGCGGTGGTAGCGTGTTACTCTTAATTGCACTCAACTACTCATTACGTTACTTTCGTTGACATGCCAGCAGATATAAATTGGTGAAACGTGCGTACTTGTATGTCCACGTTTATGATGGTTTTTATAGACCTACACTTACAATTACATTTTGTCATTGACGACGAACTACACTATCACTATCTAATAGTTTATTCTGTAAATTATTTTATTCATCTATGGACTGACTTGTTAGTAAGGGGTCCTAAAGGTCTTAAGTCCCAGAGGGTTTCATTAAAAGGTCGAGATTATTGGGTTTTTCACTGAAATTCTCAGTAGCAGTTGTTTGGATAAACATACCAGCAAAGTGTAGCTGCACTTTTCCTAACCCTTCCGGAATACAGTCGTGATCGTATATTATATTGATTATTATTAATTGTATTGTATTGCCATACTTATTATGAACACGTGTAGATTTCAGGGTAATATTTCACGGCGTTACATTGTCTAAAACGGGTTTAAATGGAAAGTCTGTACTGATATAAACTGACTAGCGATAAATTTGTTATAACAAAATATGGTCCAGTCTATAAAAATGTTTTCAAGGAACAGCCCAGCGACTATTATGCAGGTATTTCAATATGTCAGGCAATGTATCCTTCACGAGCAGATGTTTATTTATTAAAATTGTCCAGACCCTTTTGGCGACACAAAAAATATCTAGATAATGGTTCAACCAAAAGGAAATGGTGAAATCCTCACTGATTGTGATTACTAACGTGGATGTTGTAAGAGATAACATTGGTCAGATCACAATAGATGGATCAACAACACATAAGTGTGAGCCGAAATGTGACGCATAGTTATCGATTTCTAATCATACGCCCCCGCGCCGGACGGACGACACCGATTGTGGATGGTATCACATGTAATGTAGCCATATTGAATATTTCTATGCTGCCTTCGTAAATGCAGATACGATTAGGATCTTTTGTTATGTTTTGTTATTCAAATGGAAATATGTTGAGCGTGACCAAGTGGTTTGATAAGAACGTGTTAGAACATAACTGACATGACGTAGTTAGTTTTACATAATCCTAAATGTGTTATTTGAACTACAACATTTCTGCAGTATTGTTACATTGAAATGTATAAATATCAGGATAAAATACATAGTTTCTGCTATCATCTAGATATTTGTCATTGTATTTTCCCTGACAATGCTTGGTAGAGCACAGTTATCAATAGTGCCCGTTCGCTCGGCTCTATACCTATGTACATAATACGCATTGTATTTAAAGCTAGCCACAGAGGGATCACGAAGGGTTGGCAAGCTCTCCCCCACGGTTTTGTGCGATTTGCAGATTATTGCAGTTGCAGCATGCCAGCAGAACGTTTAAATCATAAATAAATAAGAGTTTGGTCCAAACAACTAAACATGATTAACAGATTTTGATAAAAATGTAAAATCTGAGCTTACCTAGGTACCTATGCTTTTTTCTGTAGATATTCCTAAAATCCTAATATTGAACCTAAATTAAATTAATAAAAATTCTTCTCTCTATCCCATAGAGAGAAGAATTTATAAATTATTAGAGGAGAAATAAAATAAGTAGATTATTTCGAAACCGCTGATAAAACAACATTGTATTATCAATCCAGCGAAATGCCTGTATTGTAACTCATAATTATTTGATAAAACCAACACTGTTATTATCTGCTACGTAATTATTAAACCTCTAATTTTCAATGTTGCCAAAAATATTATTATCTAACAATCAGGCTCTATAGTTACATAATTATTAATTATAGTATCTCATTAAAAGGATCCCCCAAATTTTATTTTGATAAGTTGTGTAATTTACATACATTATAGAGTTCATTCACTGACGATTTAAAAAAAAATACATTGTAGTTTTGACGGGTCATAATGTTTGATAAAAAAATATACATTTTCTAAGTTACACACATGATACAAAGCTTCTTAGAAACGTAATTTCCTAATCCACTTCTTACTAAATACAATAGTTTGGGTTGAATAGTGTTATTTAAAGTGGTAATGAGGGTGGGGAATGTCCCGGCTGGTCACGCGACGTCCGCCCGGCCGTGCCGCCCTGTTTGGACGTCCGACCACATGGTAATGAGCCTTCCAGCTAAATTGCCTTAACAATTTATTTTATTTCCCAATATTAATTTGCTTTTGAATTTATTCATAATAGTCGTAACATAGCTTGAATTTCACCTTGGCTTAGCAATTTGCTATCAGTCAATACATCTTCTACATTAGTAAGTTGTTGTTACGTTAATTTGTATTAAAGATGTGCTCTTTTCGTTAATCTTTTCCAAAATTGCATAAGTACTAATAAAATAAGATTTCATTTGAAAGATGTTAGACGCAAATTATAGAGAAGTTTAACATCAGTTTATAAAATGACAAAAGTATTGAAAACCCAGAGCACTGATAATATCGACGCTGTAAACACGGTATTGTGTGAACTCCACGCAGATGGAGGTTTCGAGTAATCTCACGGGGATGACGCATGATTACTGATTGTCTCCTTTTGACATTGTGTTGTCTGTTGCATTCAAAGCGCGGGGAATGAATTTTACCTTTACACACAAGCATGTAAATGAAAACCTCGAAATAGACTTACAAGAAAGGAATGATTAAATCAGATATGTTTTGATTTATATTGTTATGATAAAAATCTGAGCGATACAATCGTGTTCATATCCTAGATTAAACCCAAGATT
This sequence comes from Acronicta psi, assembly GCA_946251955.1. Lineage (NCBI taxonomy): Eukaryota > Metazoa > Arthropoda > Insecta > Lepidoptera > Noctuidae > Acronicta > Acronicta psi. The sequence continues at coordinate 6,875,422 of OX276482.1, read as the reverse complement.
AGGGGTTACCTAATCTTGTACTTTAATCTAGGATATGACTTGTAACATTAGACGTTAGATAAAATGTTATTTCAGTTTCAGTATTTACATTGTCGTTGTAATGTATTCCTGAAAGTTTACATTTAGCCGTTGTTTTAGTTTTACAGCTGTTATTTTAGTTAAAATTTCTTTGTTTTCTTTTCGATTGTTACTTACGTAGACGTGCATTTGCTTGTAACGTAAGGGGTAAATCAGTCTGGACTCTGGTGGGGTGCGTGGGTGGGGCGCAAGGGACTTTGATTGATGACGATGGGGCCACATTGTGCGTACGTTTGCCCATTGTCCAAGCAACGTGAATCGAAACAACTGGACCAGTAACACAACTGAGCGCTCTTATTGCTGACGATTATCCCTCATACGATACGAGTGTTTACATTTCTGAGATATTATGATGATTGTTAGTTCATATATTTAGCAGCCTATTATTACCTCCACGTGCCATCACATTTTCTAACCGTTACTTCCTATAGTTAATATACGTGGGTAGGTAGTATATAAAAACAAACTGAAAGAAATAGAAAGTTTACCGAAAGCAATTGTTTTACAAATCATAAAAAATGTAGCAATATCAAACATGGGTGTTGTGAGTGGAACGACAGTTCCCAAACAAATAAATGAACTGAAAGAAATTTCTCGAGAGGGTACAAACATGAAACGCGAACGAGTGCACGGCTGTGAGACTTGTCGATCGTACGACGTGCCATGAAATAGCTTGGAAAATAACTCCATTCCCGCGGGCACGACTGCGATTCAATCAAGTCTGATTCACAATTTTGGAGTTCGTTTACCGAACTGGAGAGTAAATTGAGAAAACGCAACCAAAATAGCCTAGAGATTGGGAGAGAAAAGGATTTCACATTTACGTAATCGTTTTACGTCGTACAGACAATTACCAAAATCCAGGGAAATAGGAGATAATGCCGTCGGCTTACACGATCGTAACCAGACGGCGCTCCGCAGTGACAACTTTATTTTCACTGTTAATTCATTTAGTAGGTACACTGAGAGGACAAGATTCACCGGGACCTGTCAAAACTCTCTGTTATATCTTCAAAAGGCAACTCAGATGTAATGCTATTAGAGCGAAGAGCTTTTCACTTTAGATCTTGAGACTATTGCCGTATTATACTGTCTTCACGAAGACGCAAAATCTGTCTACGGCCAACACGAGTGCTTTCGTGTAACTAAGTGCACTGCAACGTTATCTCCCCGTTTTTACCGAGTTGAGTGATTTTATACGCTTTTATAACTTCACAAGTAGAGTAATATTTCGTGTTTTATAATAACTGTGATTAGTTATACGTATAACGTTTCGGTTAGAAAGCATGAATTGCAAATGGCGATTATCCAATATGGAAAGCGGTTCCAATCACACGGGTGTTTAAACCGCAATATGCCGCCGCTACTCCTTCTCCGAGACGTTGACATTCCCCAAATTAAACCCCAATATTGAATGTTTCATTCTGTAACCTACCCGTTATTGAAATACACACAAATATAATTGCTTTCATCACATTTGGGGTGAAGATACATTGCTTTACCATTACGTACATGTATCGAAAGCATTTTTTTATCCTCAACCTAACAAAAGAGAGGTGTTCTGTAGTTTCATCCTATTGTCTGTTTCTCTGTGACATCGTAACTTTTTTCTTTTAAAGATTCTTATGTGATTATGCTTTATTTATGTTTTTATTTGTACATTTAAAGATAAAAGTTTCCATACATTTTTCTTTAAGCAGCTGAGAGTAACAAAATGCTTAAGTTTTGTTTGTAACATCATATAAATCGCGATATTATTTAGTGCGGCCTGCCTACACCGCTTCGTATAAATCTAATAGATGGTATCTGACCTCTACGGAGGATGGGGCCTGCTAATTTATTTAGCGTAACATCTTTAGATTTATAGCTTTAAGAAATTTTACCGAGGAATCGTCTACCTATATGGGCACTTATTTTTTCAGCGTTATTTTGTCAATTTTATGTCGCTTAGTAGGTATGTTATTTACCCGTGTTTTAGAACAAAATAAGTTGCGAAAAATAAAATAAGCAAATTATTTGTGTTATTACTTAATAACTTTTACCAGCAAATTTTATCACGAAAACGTGCACAAGAAAGTTACTAAATCTAAAAATATCGTTATTATAATTATTATAATTTTAACTAAACATATTTTGTAAAATTAAATTTGAACTAAACCAATTTTGTCGGCTTAGTTTAGTTAATCAATAGCAATCCAGTAAAAAGTTTTTCTCAATTTTTTTAAGTGTTTATTGTGTGCACAATTCTTCTAAGTGTTTAGGGATTTAGGACCTGTTACACCGTCTCAGTAAGCTCCCGGTATTACTTTGTAGATAACTTCATACAAACGATCTATTTCTGAATGTATCTGGTGGTTAACCTGCTGCTATCCTGAGGTGGTGAAAGAAACCCTAAGCCTTGTTGGAAGTGTTCATAGAGTAATAAAAATAACAGAGACAATGTTTCATGTTCAGAAGGCTCTCGGTATCAGGGTATTGAATGGCGGAGGCGACTGTTTGCATGGTGGAGGTCAGCTCGGGCGCGTCGAGTGCTCTCCCGTCCGACGATGCACTCCACTTGGACGTCATTCATTACCTATCAGTATGTTTGAACAATTGACTGACTATTGGTACTGGTCTACTGCTACACAACAGCCTACATACTGCAACCGTTCAGTTATGTGTAGTTGTGTACGCGTACCTACGCTGTACGATATGGGAGTGTGTAGGTAGATAGTAGGTATGACACCAATTTCTTCATAACATATAATTCAAAATGTGCGACTACGTTCACTGAATTATTGAGGTGCTGGGGCAAAAAAAACAATGATTGGGCGATCGCCAGCGTTTCATTGTAAAGCGCAATTCTGATTCATTGTTTCTGTTATGACGAGCTACATAATATGTTTGCCCCCAGAGTATCGCGTTGCTTGCTCCACGGCGTTCAACATAAAAGGTATGATGAATGCGCTGCACATTGCTCCCCTAAACCCTTCCTATCCCAGGATATTTATATTCCGGACTCCTTCTGTCGTCACGTATCGATTCATTTGGTTCTTATGCGAGGCGGACGGTGACTAATGACGTGAGTCCGGCGAATAATGTCGTCCATTTTAGCGTGGAATATTGTAAGCTGGCGGCAGACAAGTAGTGATGTACCTTGTTGACAACTTCGTTCTGATAATGATCGTTTGCGCAGGTTTATCGGACGTCATTAGCAAGCTTCATGTCTGACTCATTAAATACATATCAAGTAATGTTTTTCGAAATAGGTACCTAGAATGATTGGACTAATCTAGATACGCCCACAGAACATGATACAAAACGTCATATTATATCTAGGTACCTATTTTATTAACAAAAGTATTTGTTTCACAGCCCACTGATAAGTTCCCGTTAAATTACTAGGCAGAAAATTTCATACATATTTTGTTCCATTTTTTAATTTGTCTAGAGGTTGTGAAACAGGCCTAAAGTGTACTACGTCATTTAATCATCCAGAATAATGAAAATATCCTAAAGTAATTTTCTAAATTCCTCGGAGCCCGCATTTAACGTCATCAAGAAACGTAGACTTTGCTGGCACAGAATTATTATAGGTGCCATTACCATAGATATTCAGTCGGAAGATTTACGGCTTGCGATTACGAATATTAATATTTAGGTTAATTAAACTTGAAAGTTAAATCGAACAAGTCTCTTCGATAACGGGACGAATAATCCGATAAAGATTGAATATTAATAATTTGTTACAAGAAGATAATTATGATAGGATAATATACCGGTTAATTGAGTTAAAAACCTCAGGAGCGCAAAAAGACGCGTTTCGCCGCTAATCCGACCCTTGTTCTACGACCGTAAGATAAGATAGACATTACATAATCACCGAACCACTATTTCAGAAGAAAGACTTATTTCAGCGACAATATAATATTGTGTCTGAATGTTTTATTAGACAGTATTGTCATACCGATTTGTCTGGAGGTGCACACCTCGTAAATAACAAATTGTTCAAACGAAGTGAGTGGTGTGCGAGTTTGGGCGGGCGCTCAGCGGGCTCGGTCGTCGCCCGCCCAGCCGCGGCCGCCGCCCTCGCCCCTATAAATACATCGACAAAACACAAAAGCAGATGCACTCCGCGAAACATTTTTAATTTTAATGATGAGACTTTCGCAAGAATCTCTTTTCAGCGAATTACTAAAACATAAACCTGTTTATTTTTGTTGTAGTGTCTGCGCTCTTAATAACATAATTTGCGGACAGATGTTGAACAGAACATACTTTGCTTCTTTAATAAGAACGAAACTGGAAAATAAAAAGAGATATATAATGAAGAAAACTATTACATCATATGGTGTACATATGATACCTATAGACTTCATTGTCAGAAATCATCTCCAGTATCTCTAATTACGATTAAACGGCAAGCAAGAGGCAGGATGGCACCTTTTAAATAGGCTCAATCACCTGAATAAACGCCGTGTCTAAATGGCACAAATCCGAGAGAAAAGTAAAACAATTAATTAACTCATTTCCCGCAATTAACGAGGGACGGACACGGAATTACTTAAGCATCTTTGGGTAATCAGCGAAGTCGGTATCCGCCGTGGCTCGGGCGGCGGAAGACGGCTGTCCCCGCTCGCTCGGCTCCAGTCGGTGATAGCTCCGCTCCGCTTCCGCCGCCCTTTGTCCACCGCAACAATACACTTTTCGGTGAATCGAATTGAAACAAAACGACAAACACGCAATCTTTTATCGGTTGTTACGCTGACGTACGATATTTTCATTGGCTGTGTTTGTATTAAGTTTGCGACTGTCTTGTGTTGACAATAGCTATGACAATGTGGCGCGTCTACGTCCTTTAGCAATTTTGTTATATAATGTTCTTTATTTGTTACACGTGTAACCCTTGACCCTTCGTGGCTTCGTGTACTGATAAAAACACCCACAAAATGTGCAACTAATTAGCCTTCCTGAGCGGCTTTGTAAAGCGCTCAATTGACCCACGAGGGTTGTATTCTATGCGCCCCGTGTTCAAAGGAGTGGTGCGTTTTCAAAGAAGGCTCGTACCAAGGCAGGCCCCACACCGTTGTGTAGGGGTCGAGGAAAGGCGCGTTCTGTGAAAATGATCGCGTTCACCGTTCTCGGTGTCTGTCGTGTTTACAAACAAGCATTTAATTGACGCAGGAATGCCAAACACCGCCGGTGTTAAAGGAAAACAAGTACTTCTCTCGTCGCCGCTGTCGTTTACAACCGGGTGTATGCTGATTGCTGACATAAGTTCGCGACCGAAATGTTATTTTAACAAAAATATTTATACGAAAGATGTATAATGAAAATATTCCTAATACTACGATTACATAAGTAGGTACGTATAAATAAAGCATGGTAAATTACATCGGAGTTTATAAAGCGCTTTATGTCTGTGGAGCGAACAGCATGCATTATTCACAGAGAAGAATAATCTGTGTACTAAATAATACAATGTGCCTTGTTCACTGGGGGACGTGCGCTTCTTTTATTTTTAATGAAATCTCCTTGTTTGTTTAATTGTGCATGCTACGAAGATGTATTTTGTTACAAAAATATATTATCTTTTTGCTATTCTAGTTTTCTGCATGCAGAATACGTGTCATAAATAAATTAGCGATATTTTTGCTTATTGTTCGCCTACCATTTTCACAAGATATGTAACAACATATCAATAGACATGTAAAACCCATCGATTTTATTCATGTCTAAATAGATTTTTGCGACTTATGTAGGTACACACAGGTGTAAAAACACTGTCCTGTCCTGTCCTGTGTGTGTAATGTCCTTTTCTAAACAAATAAAGTTAATTGAAATGCATTATTTAACTTATCTACAGTGTTAAAAACTATAAAAAGAGCGACTAATAAGAAGGTTAACAAAACTTACTTTACCTCCTTAGATCATATACCACGATCATATTATATTATAGCATATTATAATGGAGTTCAGACAAACAGTAAACAAGATTAAAGTAGAACTTTTATGAATACTTCTATAGATACTGAAAGATTTATGGACGTCCGACGCCGGGATTATTTCTTGCAAATTCAAGACAAGCGGTGTCAGTTTGTCTGAATATTCATCAGCTACTGAGTTGGGGAGTTAATACCGCAACCGATTAATGTTGATATTTTCCTGCCTTTAGCTTCCGTTATTCAGGCAAGGGGCCCCGCGGCACGACTCAACTATTTGTTTTCCGTGGACACATTAGCGACTGTTTTACTTAGCTGCAATAAGTAATAACTTGGTGTTTAGAATAGCTTTTTCGTGAGCTGGCTAAAATTAATATAAGTTAGAACAAAGTATATATTAAGCCACATATTTCACTAAAGGATAAACAACGCCTGAAATTGTTTGGGAGCCTACGTCAGAGTTCAAAATGTTTAGTGGTCTTTGACGGGACCGAGGAACTTTGAAGGAGGTACTAATAACAGCATCGCATTGCCATTAAGTATTTAGTAGCGGCGCAGGCACGCAGCAGCAGCTACCCTCGCGGCCACTAAAACAAAACTTAAATCGCCGTGCAAAGCCGCAAGAAAATTCCGTTGGCGGAAGCCGCAGACCGTTTTAAGTAAAATATTAAGCTCTGTAGGATTTGTTCATGTACGGGCACAGGCCGGTTTTAATATTTGATGAAGCGCTGGCTCTCCGTCGACGACGTTTTGTCTGGCCCTTAATTGCGGAGTGATGCGTCCGCGGCTCCCAAACTCGGCCGTCGACACAAGAAAATATTAAAACGTCCCGTGGTGCTGCCGCGGCTTGCTCAGCGGACTAACTGTTTATTGCCAGCCTAGAGCCGTTTGCGCCTAAGTATAAATTTTATGTGTGGTCGCAATGTTGCCGTAAAATGTTGCAATATTGCTTAATCCCGTTGTTTTTCTTTACATTTGAGAAATGACACTAGTTTCCTGCTACATAGTTTGTGCAACAGATGAGATGAATTGCAGTTTTATAGCTGTCTTCGTTATATTAAGTCATAACATGGCCAGTTGGTCTTCGAGGGGCTCGTGGCTAAGTTGTAACTACGCTGATCAACCGATCTGCAAGGTTAAGCTACACTTGCCGCGGCCAGTCTGTGGATGAGTGACCATTCTAAACTTATTGAGACCCCTCCGTGCCTCGGAGAGCACGTAAAGCCGTCGGTCCCGGTTGTCATACGAACACCTATGACAATCGTTAGTGGTAGTCAGAAGCCCAAAAAGCCTGACAACCAATCTTTCCTACGAATATCGGTATTGCCTAGAAATTGGGTTGCGGAGGTCTGATGGCAGTCGCTCCGTGTAAAATACTGATATTCAGCCGCATCCTGGTTAGACTGGAAGCCGACCCCAACATGGTTGGGAAATGCTAGGAGGAGGAAGAGGCCAGTTGGTCTTCGAAACTGCCTCGTTAGCCTAATTGTCAGACCCGTCAGGAGAAGGAGGGGAGAGTTCGATTCTTCTATGAAATTCTCAAGAGCAGCACGGAGTTCAGATTTGTATTCGGTTAGTGGCAATACCCTCGCCCTATAATACGTACATGGGTCCTAAACATACCGGTGAATTGTAGTTGTCTATTAGTACACCTCTGTCTAATACTTCAGGGAATAGAAGCGTGATGTTATGTTGTTCTTATAAATTTTGTTCATTAAAGTACCAAAATAGTCAGCACTTTTGTTATCTAAGTCAATATTTCATAATCATAATATTCTTTACATTGCGTGACTTGCAAATTAGATACTATGTAAAGCATTCAGTTAATTAATCATTTTCCTTATGCACGTCTTAGATACAATCTGACTTACAACGTGTAACGTAAACCAAAGCATTTAGTTTGTTAACTTTAAAAGGAAAATTAAAATGAGTAAGTAGCTTAATTTTTTAGAAACTCTCGTCTGAACTGCGAATGCTAAGGCTTTGTACACTGGTGTTGCCGTTAACTGGACTAAATATTCTTTTTAAATTGTTTTTTTTCGCGTTAAGAAGATTAGGTATAAATGATATATGTATTAAACGTTTCATCGATTAAAATAATATGTTAATGAATTTGACTATTTTTTTAAACTAATTAGCCGTGAATAGCGGGATACAGGCTATCAATTGTCTCAATTGCCTACCTGTTATTAAATAGTAAATTTCAAATACAATAATGTGCACTATCTTGACAGCTCATGCACAACAGGCCATCCAGTCTTAAATCATTACATTTACAGTTCCATATCAAGCCAATATAAAAATTACATTAGCAGTTAGCACGTCATTCGTTGAAATTTACAGTTCGAACGTAACGAGTTGGTCAGAAGAAACAAACAAGATACGCGCTGTTGGCTTCAATTACTGCGCGTGCGATATATATGACGTCGTAAAGAGATCGCGAAGCCTACGAGGGATGGTCGTCGGTCGTCGCCAACACTTGGGTCCCGAAACCGACCGCTTGACAAATCGTTACACACATTCGGAATCGTTTGTTACACCGAAGAATTACCTGCGACCCGCACTATCAAACAATTTTGGGTCCGACACGTTTCAATTCGCATGCAATAAAATACTTTATTCGATGGAGTAAGAGTTTTTTGACTGTCTTATGTATATTCAATTATAATAGCGCGGAATTTCGGATGGTTTTTGTTAGTCCAAAGTCATACATAAACGTGGTCTTTAGGTTTCTCGGGGTTATTGGCAGCACTTCACGATTTTTTTCTGTTAATTACTGTACGAAAAATGCGCTTAGAAATCTAGATTTAACTTTTAGATAAGTAAATATTTTTTATATTCAAAATTCAATAGCTTTAGTAAGTAAGTATATATTGTTCGCCTTATTTCGAAATTAATTTTGAATGTGTGCGAATTACCGCTAGATCAACGAGGTGCCTACCTAATGAAGTATTGTTTCCAACCCCTGAGCTATAACTTCGGGGAACATATTAAAATCAAAAATGGCCTCCAATTTGTATTCGGTATTATGTGGGGCTTGCATCATCAATTTATCATCATCATGTGATAGTCAATGGGGGAGGCCTTTGTTCAGCACCTCTTTTGGCTGACATGATGATGATGATGTTCCTACCCTTGTCCAATTTTATTTCGGTGTAGTATAAGCCCCAGTATTTAAACTAAACACAACATCTAGACGTGTCACAAGGATTTCTAGTTATAGACGGGTGTAACATACAAGAAGTTGTAGTTAGGTATAGACGGGTGTAACGTATGTTGACGTCATTGCGCGAATTGGCGTCACTTGCGTCACGTCGCAATATAAAAGTGTTGATACTTACTCGGATTATGATGCTGCTGTTACTGTAAATGTAACTCCTTTGCGTCTGGCATAGCGAATTGTTACGTACCTGCAAGAAAGAGATGAAAATAAAGTTGCGTATTAGTAAATTAGTAGTTCATGGTTATCATTACATATACATAATAGAATTTAATTATACAGTATTTAATTAGACCCGAATAAAAATATAATAGTCCAATCGCTTACGACCTTTCAGTAAATATTAATGAGTTAAAGTAGCTACCTAATTATAGTGTTCGGTTATCTTGCTTAGCCAATTACATGAATTATAACAGTAACTGAAACGTGCGAATAGTTTTTTCAACTTCCTCAGACAATTACGGTAACTATTAACAGTAAAAAATATTCTGAAGATTACACTAGGCTTTACATCAAATTCACCTTGAGCAGTCTAAGGCCCTTAATTCCTTTAATTTAATTTACCGTTAATCCATCTAAAGCTTCTCAAGTTATCTTTTATACAAACCTCATGGTTATGAACTCTGGCCAAAATTAACCGATAATACTTTGAGTAACTGTTCTTTTAATTTAAGTTTTCAACATTCTATTAGCATAAAATTTCAAAATTGTAATACTTAGAGGTCTATGAACTAGCGGAAGAAGGAAGTCGAATTAAAATTCTATACGTCTTGTCACAGCCGTCTAGTAAAGCACTAATAATTGAATTATTTATGTGTCTCTGTCCGTAGATATTTCACGTAATGAATACCTATGAAGCCTTTACAGACGTATCTTTACATACAAACTATTCACGCGTACTCTTTACATTACATTATTGGTGAGAACCTCGCTGTTTCAACTTGACACATTTTGCTCATAGCTGTTGCACGCTTGTTTTAGGGGGTATCCTACAAAAAGTATCAAGTGACATAAAGCCGAGTAATTTGTCAACACGTTAAAATTAACACTCGTAATTAGGTAGCATCGCAAGTAATGGATAACGTGTCCTAGCAACCCGACACTAATTTGAAGCAATAAATAAAGAAAGTCACCCATCTAATTACAAAGTGAAATATACAGTGATAATGTTAGACGACACGAGTGATAACGTCACTTTAATAGCTGTTGGACCGCTTCCCTCAGAGTTATCTATAAAATTTTAACTATTATGTGGAGGATTAGCAGTACGTTGCATTTGCGATTGTTCAAATTAAACACAGTTAAGAGTTTTTAAAGTTGTGTGTAAGTACGTGATATATAAAATGCTGTATAAGTCTTATTACACTTCAAAAACATCCAGACAAAAAAAGACAAAAAAAAGGTAGGTATCACAAAAAATCACTGTTTACGATTCAATTATTTCTGTAAATAGTATCTGAGCTTTGCAGTTTGTAACGGTTACGCAACACTTAGGTAATGTTTATTATTTTTGTTTGATAAGTAAATTGTAATTATCACATTATAATTTACTTATTTGACTGACCCCTATCAGTCGCTATCATGTTAGCTAATCGTGTTTATAACACAAGTTCAAGACCGTATAGGTAATATCGTTTAATAAAATTTGAATTTGAATTACTAATAAAAGTTAACGACAATAAGAAGCTGTGTATAGGGTAATCATGACGGTAATTTACACAAATAATTCCGGATTGGGTGATAATAAACCCGTTAGGCAATAAAATTCTAAATTAGTTAAGTAATTAAACCAGTAAGTACAGACTTAAACGTCTCTATCATTTAAATATTTTGTTGTGAATTGTTCTTTCCTATACCTACCTGATACATGATTTTGAATACAGACGAAGACGACTAAATATGGAAGATTGAACAATACGACCTACCCTTTAAAATTTTTATTTATTTGAAAACTATAACTTTAAGTTGTTTTTCTATTTTATCTTCCTGAGTTACTAGCTGTGCCTATAAGTACGTACATTATGTCCATACATAATGTACGTAATGGGTGCAAACCAATTATGTTTCACACACAGTTACTAATTATAATTTCCTCGGCGCTGCCATTCGGAAAACTATGTTTAGAGTGTTCTATTTATTAATTAGTAGCTAAATACGCTGCAGTGAGCACAGTTATGTACCACTTAAATTAGTTGAAACAACGTTTTGGACTTTATAAAATTTTAAACTGGCTTCATTTCACTGTGTAACTGTTAAAATAATGTAATAATTTAATTTCAACTTGCGGCAATGCGTTGGTACCCGCCACAATATGCACCCACGTATTCAGAAAACAGAGCACGCTTAATAAATTTATTGTCTGGCCTAGTAGGCGGTATAACACTGTAATAAAAATCATGCAAATTCTCTAGTTGCAATAAGATTCATGGATGCATGACAGTATATTTAGTATCCAGGTTGTGGTCGTGGTGACATCCATCTATTGCTCGTAAGGACATCGCACATTACCTTGGGCCCGCACCATTCAAGAACTCACAAAGCGCATATGCTAATAACACATTTGCAATTAAGATTGCGACGCCCACAAGGGGACGCCATTGTTTCATACATGTGAAATGTGTCTACTTATTATTTATATAACGATACAATATTTATAACACTAAATGCAATTTAGTCTTGCACGCCAGTTGATAATAGTTTCGCAACTGAATATAACGTAAGATTATCGAAAGCTTTTTATCGACTTGAAACGTGACATTCAAATTCGAACAGAGAGGAATTTAATACTGAATTATGAAAACATTACGTAGATAAAACTTTCGTTCCACGGCTGATACTAATGGAACGAATTTTCAAGTAAAAGTTGTACAACAAGCAATCTCCTGGCATGGAAAGTTGGGCGAATTTCAGTGGAGCACCGACCGGTGAGCATCACCAAAAGAATGTAATAAGGCACAGGTGCCGCGAGTTCTTTATTGGATTTCGCACGTTCCAACTCGACGTGTTTGATGGCCGGAAGATTCTTGCTAAACTCTTTGCTAGATATTAATTTTCATCCAAAATTATCTTTAAGACTTGTTTCCAACTTTACTATTACGAATGTATTTTAGCGGTGGGAAAGTGGGTTTCATTTATAGCTCTCACCTGTTGAGCAGTCGACGTCGTCATAACAAGATTTTCAGTTACACTTACACGTCAATGAAAACACCTGTTACCAGCAGAAATTAAGTTGAATTTCCGATTACATAAGCTGAATGTGTTTATTGTAAGCACAATAAAACTTTATTCGTATGTAAACCGTAATTCAATCGTGCGCACTTTTTATACACTTTTTTTATAAACAATGTCGTCCGATGATGCAGCTGTGTCACGAGGTCAATCCGAAGTGTTTCTCGAACGACGACGACTGAAAGGAAAAGTATAGGCCGCAGCGGTGCGCGCCGCCGCTGCAGAGCGTGTCATTGACACATGCAAATTCGAACAACGCTTTGGTGTCGGGTCATCGAACCCTCCATTCAATGACTGTCGAAAGTTATCCGTGAACACGGCGGCGGCGTAGCCTACAAAGAGCTCCTGCATCGTAGCCGTCACGCGATTGTAGCGTTTAAAATCATTCATAAATAAAGCGAATTTACCTTGTGATCGCTCACCCAGCCAAAGTAGAACACTGAATTATGTGTCTAGTTCTTCGTTTCGTTATTGCACACTAGTATTCAATGTAAATAGGGACTAGTCGCAAGAGTTTAAGGTTGCTTATTTGATGTGTTCGATTGAATTCGACAGATGCGCCGCTACACGAGGTGCGTCTGGCCATTGTATTATTAGCATTGCGAATTTCGACAAGCTCTCGGTGCTAGACGCCATTCGCAAATACAAACGGTTGGTATGCAAATCTCTCTTGTCTGTAGGACGACATTTACATGGTTTGTTAGGCGTGGTCTCTAAGATACCTACAGCTGTTCATAAATATTAATTATTTTTTCTTAGTTGCAGTTTCTACGCTTATGTATCTGATGTATAGTGATGTTCTCATATGCGATACATCTAGGTTTGCACAAAGATTTGGGTATATCAGTACCGTATGGTGTATCCGTGTTATTATGTTTGCAAAGCAAGGATCATAAATATGTGCACGGCTGGCGGACGTCGAGATAAGCGACTCGTCCTTGTCCGTCGTGATGGACGTAAAAACTCTGAAAGGACGACCTAAATAACGCGGAGAGTAATCTCTGATGTGTGCTATCATCGCGGGAGATGATAATGTTGATTGTTGACCTAATCTATCACTTGACGTCATGTAGCGGCCTGCAGCGCCCCGAGGCCAGACGGCGGCGTGTAAACTTATTGTACACACACATGTAACTATGTACGTATATGATTCATAAATACTCGGTATTTAGAAACTGTAAGCGGCCGTGTGTAATTTATTTAGTTAGTTTCTCTTGTTGATGAACGGATGAGAGAAAATACACAGTGTATCAGCTGTTTGTCGCCCTACGCGAGTTGTAGGAGTCAATTGTGATTGTTAAACGGATTAGTGCTGCGAGTGAGGGGCGGGCTTACTACAATTGCCAATCGTGACGGTTCTGCTGAACATGAAGCTACGATTGGCATCAATAAGGAAGCAGCGTGCAGATAAATTATTAAATTCCACATTCGTTCACTTAATCACCTCATTGTAATATACTACTAGGAAGAAAGTGAACAACATTTTACGTAACAACACCGCACCAAGCCGTGTAGCTAACACTGATTTCCAGTAATTTAGTGTGAAAAGGAAATAAATACTTGTCTGTCAGATGTCTTTCACTAAACAATGACATGATTTATCGTCAAGAGATAACTGTTTACGTAGGATATCGAACAGTCTCTTGTCCACACAGCCTGTTTGTTTTAAATGAGATAAGATTAAACATGGGGCCAAGCTCGGAGAAATTAATGACAGATGTAAATTAAATAGCACCTATTCACAAAGTATTTAGTCATTTTTGCTTTTGTGTACGAGTATGTCTCATCTCAGTCTTCAAATGTATGATTAAGAATAAAAGTTGAAATTACTAATTTAAAAATGTCCAATGACCGGTAATTTATCTCTCCCAATATTTGAATAATCCTCGAATAAATTGTATGTAAACAAGAGCATAGTGTGTTGCGTACGCGCACGCCGCACAGTGGTAGCACACAGAGGACCAGTGCGGAGACTCGCAGCAGACGGGTGCGGCGGCCGCATGAGAAGCTGGTCAGTGGCCGCATTCCTTATAGTTGAAAGTAACACGGTATCCGGCTGCGAAAAATTACCGTCTCTCGACCGCCTAGGGATTCTACTTCTTAAACATTACAGCATTACGAACTATTCCTTGCAACAACTATAAATTATGAATTTATTTTACAATTGCAACACCGAACTCGTTCGCAAACGCCGCCGGCCCCTGTAAACATTGTCCTATCAAGATGATTTAGATAAGTGTCAATGTAATATGAATGACGGCGGAACGTTGTATTTATCATCGAGTTCAATAACCTTTTGCTCTTTAAGATTATGTTGACACAACGAATGATTACAATATCCTTTTGATATGCACACTGTATTGACTGTAGGCAGTAGAGTACCTCCTCCAGGAGTTTACTGAAAGATTGGCCAGCTTTAGACCTTAAAAGGATAAAATGCATAATTGTCATCTTTCATAATGCATACCTACCTGAAAAAGCACATTACCTAAATTACATTGTTGATTGTTAAAAAAGTTGAATCTGTTTTATTACAAGACCCGTTTTTTTTAATTCCCGTAACTTTGCAATGCAACGAACGGTTTTATAACTGCAACGAATGTGTGCAAATCTTTTTCAGTTCGATTGTAAGTCCGCCGACGGCACACGAGGAACGTCGTGTGATTGTTTTGCGCGAATTTTTTGTTCGTCTGGCGCGCAGGTGTCTTGTCGTACCACCGAGTTAAGACTCAAAGCTTAATTTTTTTCTGAATAGCCTTCGACCCGCCTCGCTGCCATTGTTTGTTTTGATCGTTTTTTCCACTTCACCGTCTGAAAGCTAGTGGATCTTGCTTACCTGCTAAGATTTTACCCCGATTTTAATTTACGAAGAGATAAAAAGAAATGTTTTTTATAAAAGCACGGAAAGCTTTGAACACAAGCTTTAGTTTATTTAGAAATGTTAACACGAGATTTGTTAACTGTTGTGACTGGGATCGGTTTTTATGATACCCGTCTGTCGTTCCCATGACACGAATGAGTGTCAGTAATTTGTACGGAACAGGTTGGTTCAGAAACGCTATGGCGGCATTTACTTAACGGCCCTACGTTTACGTAATGTACTGCGAGATTGCTAAAATGAATGGCGTGGTTCCCAAGGCGGCCGTGTGGCGGGTGCATGCGCAGGGCGGGCCTCTCTAGTGGTATTGCGTTCCGTTATCTTGCGGTCATCAGTCTCTCGGAACGGGTTGCGGGCCCCGGAGGCGATACACCGGAACTGTCGTGCTGTATACGGCGCACGCGCCGGCCGCACGTCCTCGTGTCGCCAGAGTCGTTTGACGTGTCACGTCACTACCATACTGCCACCTGACGTGCATCACAGAACAGCACTTCACTTACTTTCGTGCACATGAACGGCCTGTTTTACGACTGCTTCAATGTCTTGATGGTTATGAGACATAATTTTAACATAAAACTCATTACATTGAGTAACTTGAAAAGAGCTAGGGTTGTGGTTCGACCAAAAGTTCTTTTGAGAATATTAGCAACCAGATGCAGAAACTTGTAGTTGCGAACAGCATATCAGCCATCCTATACTATTGCTGTTGACACTTAGTATTTAAAACTGCTCTGTTTCCTGAACTAAGGATTTAAAACTGCTCTGTTTGTTATTTCAACCACTCGTGGAATACATTCAAACATCAATCAAGCGTATAAAACCACAAAGAGAAACATAGTTTTCCTTACTCTTTGAAAGTAACAGATTACTGCAATAAACCTATCTAATATTAAAAGTAGGGGGACCGTCAGTTCACCGAAGTTCAACTTATCTCAGAGATCATTATCGTTCATTTAAAAACATAATGATGGTAATAAACAGCAATAACTGAACATAAAAACGTAATGAAAGAAAGATATGACAATAGAGTCGATGAACAATTCAATCAGCGCTATTAATTGTCGAGTTTCCTACTGCACCCGTATGCGCGTGCTCATACTGCGGGCTAGGGGAGGAGAGGGGGCGAGGGCAGAGGAGGGCGGACTGTAAAGTTATAAATAATATATGCGAAAGATAACTGTGCCGCATGCGCCTGGGCAATACGTGCACTGCAAGCGACTTATTGCAGTGTATGATGAAAGATCAATTAATTAAAAAGTAATAGTAATGAGAATGGCCACCGAAGAATCGACAAAACTGTTATATAGGGTTGTAGAAGAGATAATGAAGAAACGGTTTTGCCGATTTGATCGATTGGGGGAAAGTTCGGTAGAAAGTTATTTCTACAGTAAAATTATTTAAAAAAAATTGAGACGTAGTAGCTGTGGGTTTTTTGTAGAATTTCCCTAAATTCTACTCAATGATCCCAAATTAATTACTGTATACTCAGACTCAAGTACCGTTTAAATCCAACAATGAGATGTTATTACAAAAGTAAAAGAAAAACATTTTAACGGGGAAGAGAAATAAGTTAATTCTCAAAGTTATACGATCCTAAATTCAAATGATTAGAGGTGTAACAATAACAAGGGTTAACCTAAATCAACGAAAGTGGTGTTACAGTAAAGGTACAATGAACAAATCTGCGGTTAACACCGAACGGAATTTAACTAAGTTTAGAACAGTTAACATATTATTTTGCACCGGTATTGAAAACTTTTGTTACATTTTGCTAAAATATTGTTTTCAAAGAGGATATTTGATGACTCATCATATTATTTTTTCAGCCAGCGTATTTTTTTTTCATTTCAGTTTTAAAAACAGAAGCACGCTCACCGTGAGTCGCTTTCATTAAAATTTTTGCTTTCGCAAAGTTTCTCGGCCTTTTATTCAGCTCCAAGTAATGATGGTGGCCTTCTAAATTGAATTGATTCCATTAATTTTGTCTGTTTTTGTGTATAATATTATTATAATGTCAGTTTAAATTATTAATAATAAATAATAATATTATAATAATTAATAATAATATTAATTTTCATTGTTGCACGTATGTTACATAAAATTATATCTACTTATTGATTCAACAATGAGTGAATTGCCTAGTAAGTTCCCGCAAAATTACTTGCCAGATAATTTCTTAAAAATTTTGTTGGTTGGTGAAACAGACCTTAAGTCTCATATTGCGTGGTGCAAAAGCTCACATAGCCGTGGACGACGGACGGAAAGCATTACGGAGTAGGTCCAACAAAACCGTTGCTTGCGGACAGGCAAATTACAGGGAAACCGTACACTGGCTAGGTGAGCTCTGTAGTTGACGGTAGTCGCATTACACACCAAGTTGCGTCTGACTTTGGTCAACAAATCAACCGCTTAGTGTCCACTACGCTTTCCCTGATCCGTTTAAATCTCTATCCAGACCGTTACTAACAAAATGTGTTTTCATACGTTTACTCCCTAAAAACACCTACTTGCAACCCAAAACATTTTTATATATTTAACATAAAATCTGTTACCGTTACTGTAGTACTGGATAAATATCCTTTGTATTTCACTACTAGTAAATTTGGCATAGGAAAGGACATAAATACTGTTTATTCTTAATTTAATAAAACGCCAAAGAAACATAAGATCCAAACTAATTAACCTGAGATGCCTTAGCAGATAGCTACGTCTGACGCTAAATAAGGTCCTCGAGACTCAAGTAAGCACATTTTTGGAAGTTCAGCATTCTAAGAGCGGTTATAAAGTAAGTAAAGTGAACGTATTTTATCCTCGTCGGGTGCACAGTGCAACGAGACACTGTGACCGACGCCATCTCACATAACACAATGCTCACGCCGTAATAGGCTTGCCGTTGAGGTGGTCTTAGATCTTCTTAGAATTCCACTTTAATCCGCACTTACTGAAACCGAACGCTGTTAAGAACTTAAGCACAAATTGTTTGTAATTGCTCAGTTTGCATAGCAATTTGCCTACAGTAAAATTGATACAACTGCAGTTTTACGAGACTGCTTAAATTTTATTTTTACATTTACTATTGTATTATGACTGTTTGAAGAGTTTCATTCACGAATAAGGCCTGGGAAAGTGAAGGTTCTCTATCGTGGTGTTAAAACAACAAGTCTAAACCTTCCTTGTGGCTTTCATCTAAAGAGTGAACGTATCACCATATTTAGCAAATCCACTATGGATCAGCAATAGTAGGTACCTACGCTCTTAGTGCTGAACACATGAGAAACAATCCAATTTAAATGATAATTAATTATGAGCGTGTGCACGTTACGCCTTATTGAATACGAAAATACTCCTGTGTGTGTGTCTGTTTAAAATAGTATATTTCATCTGTATATTTTACATACACTACTACTGTACTGATTAGCGTGGCAAGACAAACGCGAATCATGCCCTATTTTAAGAGCGTATTCATATAATATGAGACAGCAGGATGGTCCTTGAGAATCGATTGGCATGATCGAGCATGTATTGATTGAATAAATTAGACATCAGATATACAGTACCTATAACATGTTTCAAATGTTTTATCCACGCCTCATTCATGTACTTTTGAGCTTGGTTTTCGGTGATGTTATCAAACCATTACAGAATCCTTCCGGGTATAGAAAACATTTAGTTTTTCAAGAATTTATTTCTGGTTTAGGAATCTAGGTCGATTTTGATCTTATACCGTGTCAGGCACTTGTATCATCAAACTAATTTATGCCCTATTGATTATTTGACATTTGCCCGCGCTTATTAGAAGCGGAATTCTTGATAGTTAACGAATATGTCAAATGTCGTGCCACGCCTCCTTCGTGTATTTTATTTTCGCTCTTGATTTTGTCATCGCATTGATTGCCTAGTAGTTTAGGCAAGTTTCCAACACGGGCATGTAAACAAAGAGCAATTTCACTAATGACGTTCTCGCCGTGTGTTGTGAGTGCACCAGCAGACACTGTTTGGGATGTGGTTTGACTAGGATCCTTTCAACAAAACTACGAGTTTGTTTGAAACTAGTTTAATTTTAACGTTATACCCGGTGTAATTAATATCTTGTTGGCAACTAATTTCAATGTAAATTATAATAGGATTTATTTCAATATTGAATAAAAAAAATAGTCACCTGCACCTACCCAGTATTATAAAACCATGTTGTTAGAATAAGTCTGCGAGTTCAGTGCTATTGGTCACGTATTAAAATAACCGACAGGAGATAATACAGCGGCTACGTATGGATGCAACAATGCAATAAAATGTAAACGTAAAAGTGCAATGTTGTGTATGGGGCGTCGCGGGCGCAGCTCGCGGGGCGGGCGGCGCGTGCGCGGCCCTGGCGATGCCGCAAGGTCAATGGCACGCGCCTCTCCCGCTCGCACACCGGAATTCCATATTTAAATCTCGTCCGCAGAAAAATGGCGGTCGACTCCATTCCGCGGCCGCGCCGTGTGTACGGAGAATTAATAAAACATGCCTTCCACTTTTTCTTATCGTTTTTTCCGAGTATCGTTAACAACTTGGTAACAGTGCAGTTGCAGTTTGCTGTTATATTGTGTCTGTTCGATACTTCCATCCCATGTATGTAAGAAAAATAATCGTAATATTTTATAAAAAAGCATACAGGAATTTTCTGCTACCTACTTATTAACACGGCAGGAGTTCATGGTTAATTCGTAACGGTATTTAAAAACCCAATAAAGTTTAATTGGTGTTATGTCTAAATGTGTTGCACGCAGCGCGACCGTATCGCGTCAGTGAGTAGCAAACATTAATGTAGCGTTTTTTCGTAGCAGCGACGCTACGTGGACGAAATGTAGACACGTAGGCAAATGTAGCCACGTAGTCGTACGTATCGGTATATGTTACGCGGTAGCGGACACAATTAACTGGGTACGGTAAAGTGCAAGTCACTGGCAATCGGAGACCGCTCGGATTTCAGCACAAAAGCGTAGGGGGTCGGGGACGGTATGTGAATTTGGGGACTAAGCGTGGCAACCACTAATGCGAATAACAATAGTGGGGATTTTAGTTGAAGAACGTTACACAGACAGTTCATTAGCTTCATGTGGGCAGCTTTATTTATAGCTTCCATAATAATACATAAACATTTATAGGTACCTACACAGTGTGCAATGAGTAATCTGCGGTTATTTAGTACCTACGTCTATAGAAGCTGATGTTCTAATAGGAGAGTAAACAGGATGCACCTACAGCTCACTAAATTATCTTCGTTCTCGTAGAGGGCTCCTACACTACAATCTTTTATAATCAGACGTTCCGTTGATCTATTAAATTGATCAACTCTGCTGTAAGTGTTGCAGAATAACTTTGTAATTCCTCTTAAAGTTGGGGAGCAAAAACCCTTACTAAACGTAAATGAAAGACGTGTATTTCCAGTGGAGAGCGACAAAAAGGAATAAACACGCAGTCACACTCAAACTGAACGCACGAAGTAATGCGGCGAAATTAATTAATGTCCCCTTTGGTAGTGCGCACTGAAAATGTTTTAAAAGCGCCCGATCCTTGGAGGGACGAAGTGCAAGTCATCGGCGCGCCGCCGCCGCCGCCCCGCCGCCGCGTGCCGCCCGCTGCCGGCACTGAATTTACAGCGCAATAAATTTCAACACAGAAACAGAGGAGCGTTATCTGCTAACAGCTCAAATGAACTGTCTCGCCGCCGAGCAAGAAACAACAACAGAATCGCTAAACGCAGAAATCACTATCGCCAACATAACTAAGTGTTTAGCGATAGCTGTACTCACTCACAGAGTACTCCACCGCTTTCTTTCTACCGACCGAAACAAAGGGCAGTTCATCGTACGAGATTTAGTACGAGCGTAAAACTAACCACAGCGAGTGTGTAGTTCGGATTTACCGAGTTATAAATCTGAGTAGTGTCATTGGACAAAGTGGGAACTAGAAGAGCCGACACATACGTCTTTTTATATTTTAACTGGTTAATAGTGGTTAACTCATGTTTACTTAACGTATAAAGAGAATTGGTAAGTGAGCGAGTGCCGGAACTGCATGCTTCATAAATTTATTGTTTAACACACTTACACCTGGCGCTGCGCTTTAATATTGCTCATGCCTGTAATAGCATTTAGACATGACTTGGTTTTTGTGCACATTATTATATTCTATAACTACCCACAATGGTAACAAATAGAATAAATAGATAGAAGAAAATATAAAATGCCAATACTATGTGCTAAAAATAGGATACCTAATGTTATCACGTACCTAGGAAACGATTGTCTATTTAATTATTATTATGTAAATTGTTAAGCTGTTTATGACGGTTGTAGCACATCCAGTTGAAACGCTTCCTCGGGCCGGCCTCGCCCCGGGCCATTCAAGTGTGTCCGTTCAGGAATGGGTGCGCTAAGTGAAACGATACCGGAGATGAGACACGGCCTGCTTATTGCCTCCACATTTCATACAAACTTTGAGAGCTACCCGCCATCTGTTCATATACCTCATTTAAATACAGACGAATATGTAAACGAATAAGGACAGAGCACGACTCACGGAGTCGAAAGGATGCGTAAAAAGTCCAATCCTAACAGAATCAACCCTGAACAATAAATATTGAACGTTTTCTAGATGAGATCAGCGTTTTGTGTATATAATCTGAAGCTTCTTAAAATTAATACAATAAAAGTTTAATAAAGATGACATGAAAAACCATAGGGATCTTTGGGATCTTTGGAAGGTGAACTCATCTCATAGAACTCATATGTATGATCATCATCTATCGAACATTTGAAACTCGATAATTATGCTACTCTTATATTTAGTTTAATAATTATAACCAACAAAGTACAATATTTCGGTCTACTGCCTGAACAGTAAATATACAATGCTAAAATATAGGTGAAAAACTCTTTGTTAACGAAGACGTTTTGGTGAGAGAGTATTTATTGTATTCGAAAATTAAAAGGAAGATAGGAATTCCCTCGGGTGGGGGAGGTGAGGCGCAATCAGAGCTTGCCGGTGGATGGCAACCTTAAATACCAGACTTAATTGAACAGCTTCCGGGTTGCGCTCAGCGAACCTACATAAATATACTATACGGAAGTATTCGCCACAAAGGTATTCCTTTTACACTAAACACCTACATTCAACGAGAAAGCGATCCTTTCACATAAATAATTTCAGACGCGCTTTCAGAATGCACAAGATTCGAAACTTTGTAAAGAATTTTTATTTTGCATCTCAAACGTATCTTTGATAAAAACATTGTCTGGAGTGCATATCGTATTTTATACAAGGGTCGCGTTTTACAGTAGCGGAGATACAAAAGAATAAAAAAGGTGTACGTTCTGACTAAATCGTACTTCCATGTTTTTGGCTCGATGCTACTTCAAGCCACGCATACGGAAGTTGAGACAATGCTGCTATTTTTCAGTGCATTCTCCACACCTTGGTGTCACATATACGGTGTGCTAAAATAAAGAAACAAAGTGCTTTAATTTTAGAATCTGAATATATGTTGAATTTTCGTTTCAGTTTATAATGAATATATCTCAATTTTACTCTTTACGTAAACATTTTGCTGCTTTCAAAAGCGGAATACAATGTTTTACTCGTCTCACTGCGCTATTTAGAAACGAAATTTGAATGGAGATAAAGCTTGTCGTGCGTTGAAAGATGTTCGCGGAAGCTTAAAATAATATTTTGGAGAGTCGCATCGCCCCAGCTCGTGAACCGGCAGGAAATGAGGCTCTCTGTCCCGTCGGGAAATTGTTCCTCCCAATCATAACGCTCAGTAGAATCTCCCTGCTTTGAAAGACTTTAAAAATAATGAACCAGATTTGTCTTTTAGTGTATTACATGAGGACGTAGATGCAAGCTTTGGTAACGGCTCTACATCTTCTAATTCACTGGCTTCTTTGTAGGTAAGTGTAGAAAAAAAATCTGTAGTTTACTACCGTCAAAGGCTGGAATCGAGGCGTCAAAGCAGAAGCTTCGAATCAAATAAGTAGATACAGTAGATGGGAATATTACCTAATACCTAGCTTTTCCTGTTAGACGAATCAAAGTGACTTGGAATCAGTTTCCCAAAAGGGCCGGCTTGGGTCGATGTATCGGTCGCATCCGATTGAATTAATCACGGTAAACGTCGCTCTTTGCAAGTGATAAATACACGGCTGCCTACACATGTTCACGTCGCTGTGAATTTCAGATTCCAACATTTAGGCATAAATAGTACCTACAGGATTTCCTCGTGTTCCTTAATATTTGGATATATTTTAGACTGTATTGCACTATAACTACACTCTTAACGATAAAAGTAAAACGAATACAGAGTGAATGTTTATTGTTACTAGCTTAAGTAAAAACGTAATAAAAGTCACGTTTATGTTAGTATTTGTTTCGTTTTAACATAACATAAAAGTTGAAACATATTTTCTACTTTTACGCGCGACATTGAGAACAACCACGTTGAAACATGCATTCTTAAAGCTAGTAAAGTATGGTAACAAAATAAAATAACATTCTTGACATTAAATTAGGTGAAGGATTCAATGGTAAACTTAAAGGTCCAAAGCAAATGCCACTTGAGCCAAGCTGCGGGTTAACTATACAAAATCTGTTTATAATAAAACTTTATTATACACAGACGCTGTAAAGCATAACGGTGCACAATGGGCAGACAATATTAATTCTTATTTCCTCTCAACACAATGCCTCATTTAAATTGTGTGAGAATATTGTGCGTTTAAATTAATATCCAATTTAGTATGAACCGATCAATTTGGTGTCGCAATGAGTGCTATTTATAAGGCCGTCAGTGATTGTAGGGAAGTGATGAGCCGACACGGGCTGCCGGCAAACGTACAAAGAACCAATTGAGTGTGCTCGTCCAATCGCGGGCGCAGCTGACGTGGCGTGTGCGTCGCGTCGTGGAGCCCTATCAAATACGAACCCAACATTCGAATCGAAAACATTCATATTCTTCCTTGCATTCATTTTTGTTTAAAATGGTAAAATCCACGAGGAAGAGATTAAATCTATTATTATTGAATCATTTCAAAACAAATGGCTATTTATGGAAATTACGAATTGGATACCTATCGTTTGTCTGATGCTGTAGGTGTAAGCCAAGCTGGGAATAAATGAAAA
Organism: Acronicta psi; assembly: GCA_946251955.1. NCBI lineage: Eukaryota > Metazoa > Arthropoda > Insecta > Lepidoptera > Noctuidae > Acronicta > Acronicta psi. The sequence goes on along the minus strand of OX276482.1, from coordinate 6,850,932 downwards.
GCCCTAATATTATTCTTTCATTAAATACGTCATTTATAATTATGTAGAAAATGTTACCTAAGCATCAATTTTACTTTTTGTATCAATAAATAAGTTTACTTAATTATAATTTGTATAATAGTGATTTTATAAAATACCTGAATTCTGTAAACGCATCGCAATCAATTAAAATTAATGAAAGAATGTGATTTGTAAAATAGGGCACGAGATAAAAAGGGCAAGTGAGTGTGTTCACTTCAGATGGCCAGATGGCCACCAATGAATGAGTCGTTAACGAACCGAATGGGCGTAGAGGTGCTGTGCTTTGTAGCTTATACACGAGTGAATATCACTAAACCTTAGTAGGAGACTAGGTGTACTTCAATAAGGATGTATCTTATAATACATGAGTTAAAAAAACATAAATTGAGCTTTATTTTGATCGAGTTTGTGTCGAGAATTCGCCGTTATCCTGTAGTTATTATATTAAGGATAATTCGAAATTCTTGCCGCAATCATGAACGGATTTACTGTTAATCTTTTATGAGATTTACGCGAATAGGCAAAGGTTATATCAAAAAATGGTAAAATTTTACGGGTTTAGCTGACGGTAAACTCCGTAGACTCTTGTTTTTCGTTGTTTCAGTACAAGAGTTTATGTTTCGTTGAGAACCATCTTATATTCCCTCCTGGTTCTTAAAACAACATAGTTACAACAACATCCGCAAACTCTTTTGAAAAATACAACTGCAAAGAATACTAAGTTTCTTTCGTAATGCTCAAAGTCCCAAAGTATTTCTCTAACCAATAAAGGCAAACAAATTTAAAGGGAACCAAGGATTCAAAGTTTGAGTGGGGGCGGAAGTTTTATACGTTATTACATTAGCGTCGCATCAAACCTGGTTTGTCCGAACTAAGTCCCATCAGATAATAGCTGCGCGTAGGAAGGATAGCGATTTCGTCAAACAACCGGGATGCGCCCAATTCTCGCCAATAAACCCCCCCGAGATATATCGAACTCAACGTAGGACCGTTAGTCATGCAATCGCCACCTCTATATGCCGCGTCATAAAGAGGAAAATCGGTTATTATATTTGACGCTTATCGCATTTCATGATAGATAGCTTTTGAATTGACCAGCGTATTCCGTGCGGTGGCACATACCACACATTCCACGCGCTTACACAGAGTCGATTGACTGATGGCGGAACCATTAATATGGATGTACCATTTAAATTGAGATGACGGCCCGTAAATGGATTCTTTACACGATTTCAGGCGATATTACGCTTCCATAAGTATTGATTTAAACATTTATGGCTGTGTTTTTCCGACTACCTTGTTGCAATCAAAACAGGAGTCGCTTGCCTCACAGGCCCAGTATTCCTTTGCAAGAATAGCAGTATAACAATAGAGCAGGCTAAAAGTGGACTCCTAAAATGTTGCTCTTTGACAAGCGGCCTTGTTGCGCAAATGCTGCTTTAATGAGCGTTTTTAAAATGGCGTTCCTGCTACATTATACACTTATAGATTACATCGTTATCTCCAGTAGTTTGACGGTCATAAAGCGACGTAATGCAACAATGACGGCATCGCGGAGCCACGTGACCTCAGACCAGTGCCTGACGACGTCGTTCGCTATGATTCACCGCCGCCGCCGAGCCGACGAGCGCCTCACATTCCAGCCTCGGATGCATAGGTAATGGGAAATGCCATATCGCTATAAATCCACAAACACTATGCCCATACTCACGTGCATCTCATCCACTTATTTTCACCTCATAACTTCATTTCTGATTGCACGTAATCACGTAATCTTGCCGGTCTGCTCACTAATCAACATCTAGAGCGAGTTTGCGCTCGTGGAGCAACCAATAAATGTTAATTGAAGCGAAGGTATTTATTGTGCGATTGATTAATAATGTTTCTATATGCTAGGTATGTACGGAATGGCGCGATGGCGGTTGCCTACACAGTTTCAATTCAGACATTCCGTTGTTTTAAATCAGCATGCGCCTGCGCCGCGGTAGCTTTCGCGGGCACACTGCAACTGGAATAGAGTCGATCACGTACCGTTTCGCGTTTAATACGCTTCTCGTGCTGATTCATACAGAACCATAAATAAACATTTGTTAAAGATGATGTTTTATAATATGGGTAGTTAAATAGGTACACTAGCAACTTGTGGCTATTGAGCTTTAAGCAGGCTTAGGACCTGTTTCACCGCCTCCGGATAACCGTCTAACCGTCGGATAAATAAAAAAATGGAACAAATTTTGTATGAAATTATCTGCCAACTAAATTAGTGCCTTAGTTACTAGGCTAATTTATTATTAGAATTATTTACTTATTCGATTCTGTACTGTGTGATATTTGTGAATCAATCAAGTGACGTGAATGCAGTTACCGTGACGCAATCACAGTGCGTAGTTGCAGTTATCATTGGAGGATAATAATTACATAGTTTTATGCAATAGTAATACATACATTTATGTTTCGGTACAAATATTTAACCACCCTGTATATCCCGACGTGCAACGCTTTCGAAATGAAATTGGTACAACCAAAACCAAACTACAATAGGTAAGCAGGGTAAATATTACTGTTACTATTTCATCGTTACTGAGCACCGAGCGACCCACTTCCACTGGATAATAAGCATTGGAACAATGAATTTTTTGAAGCGATTAAAAATAGAAAGCATATTAAAAGTTGAACGGCTTGGAGTCAGTTAATGAGTATTTATGACGTCATAACAGTTAGTAATAATTTACATTAAATGGATCTTCATTTCTTATAATATATTATGCACCATTCGTTATAGGTGTAAGTTTTTTTAATATTCGTTGCGAATAATAAGTGCATGCTGTTCAAAACTAATCTTTACTAATATTATAAAGAGGAAAGATTTTATTGTTTGTTTGTTTGAAATAAATAGGCTCTGAAACTCCTGGACCAATTTCAAAAATTCTTTCACCGTTGGGAAGCTGACATAGGTCTTAATTTATAAGAAACACCCTCACCACGCGGGCGAAGCCGCTAAAATAAGAAAATAATCTAAGCTTTTACGCTCCACCCATTTAAAAAAAAACTTTATTTTAGTCCAATCATAATTACCATAATATAACAGTAAGTGGGTACTTACTGTTATATTATGGTAATTATGGGTATGGGTATATTATACTGGGTAGTAACAAATCTTTCAGCAGTCTTTACCATACAAAAGCTTCCGGAAAAATGCAAAATCATTAAACGATGTTAATAACGCTGTTTTTAATTACATTACCATTTACCAATGAGATTTGCAATTTTATGGTGAGAATAAAAACGTATGTACTGATATTTTAATTTACATCAGATGGCGAAGTTTTTAATTAGTGGTGGGTGGCGAGGGCGGGGGTTGCGAACAGGAGGGGAGGCGGACTTGCGGAAAGCCGCACGCGACGCTTTTTACAACTTTTTCCGGTCCGCTATCTGTTATCCAGGTGTAGATTTGCGATAATGACAACAGCTTTTGCCAAATTTGCAAAATCTTTTCCCAGAATTCATACGGTAATGGAAACAGGCATTGAAAACATGGAATTGTTTTTTTTTGGGCACAAACATTTAACTTACTAAATGATTTTTATTTATAATATACTCGCACAACAATTATTATCAAGTACCTACTGAACTAAATTTGTTAGGTGCTTAATTAGTTGAGTCATTCGTACCTAGGTACCTACAGCTATAGTTTATTTTGCGGTAATTTACCTAGCAGTTTTATATTTATTACAAGGATATCAGTCCTAAATACTCACCGATGCGTTTACGATCATATTTTATCGATACCATAATGCTTGTATTTTATCGATAACCCTTTCGTAATACCAAAGTCCGTTTTCATACAGAAAACGGACTTTGGTATTACGGAAGATTGTTGTTGAGGTTGGAGAGGGTACAACATTACGTATTCAGCCCAAATGTTATCTGAGATGTGAATATAATGAACGTGTTTCTTCATAGGTAAGTTTAACTTAAGTGCAATGGTGTTTGTTCGTTTAAGTACCGCATTCAAGCACCACTACACTCCAGCAAAGTTCCATATGAAAGTATCACAAGTAGTGTTTTGCAAAGGCTATCACATAGCAGTCAATAAGGTCGGTGATCGGTTACTCGACAAATATTTGCGCCATAAGATTGAGTGGAGAGCATGTTGTGGTCAACACAAATACGATATCCGCACTGGCGTCGTCGACTCGTCGCCTACTTTGTCCACAAACATGCAACTATTATCTGCAACATAATAATCTACTTATTTACATAAAAACAAGTGTGATTCATCGTATTGCTTTCCGTTTATGACTAAATCGTTTGTTATGAGTAAACTTTGTCCTGAACGTTTCCACGAAGATGGGTGTTCTACGAAACTGATTTGAAAGTCAACAAATGATTGTTAGAACAATTAATTTCAATAAATGGTAATAAAGGGTGGCTGAGTGGCATGGTTTGTGACGTCACCGGACCGAACGTGTGAATGAGTAAATTCGTTCATGTTGTACACGACCGCTAAGCCCGATCGTGATTGGCTGTCTTGTCAGGATAATGCGGGCGGCTCCCAATAGAGGTTATGAACCCTCTGATTTAATTGAAGTTCCAACGTTCAGCCCCCGTTCGGCTCTGACATCCTCAGACCAATGCATTGTCCCGGGTTCACCGACAATGTGAATGTAATAATCACAATATGATATGAACTCGTATTTCCTTCAACGAATTCAATCAATCAAAGCTGTACGATTTTGGTTTGCGATCAAATCGCTGTCTAAAACTTTTATAAGGCTTGATACATATATGTTAAAATATAAATACTTTATTATACGTTTACTTGGCGATAATTTTTCCCGCCCACGCATTGAATTATTATTTTACTTTCTATGTGAATTATATCTGACTATTTATATCTTTCCACTGGCACTGGTATAGTGTCAGAATGAGAGTAGGTTCTTTCTAGTTTTAATATGACATATATTTATTGTTTAGATTGTCTCTCGGTTTTTTATAGCAATTAGAAATTGGACTTACTGTGCTGAATCATTTTTCGAACGAATATAATTCCATACATACCTGAAAAAGAAAACAAACAAATTAATATATAGAAAACATAATGGTGTGTTCTAAAAATAAACACATAAGACATTTTAGAGACTAAAAGTCTGTCGTGGTGAGAAAATGTGTAATACTTTTAAAATGCTAGAAGCATGGATTGAGGCTGATGGGCCGGAAACTTCGGTGAAAATTCCGTTGCTTAAAACTTAAAATGCTCTACTTCGGCGACGAAATGTTTCTTAACGTGAACATTTTCTTTCAGTGAAATATTTTAACACACTTATTGGCTGTATATAAAAAAGTAGCTTGGTGCGACAGTAAATAAAAAATGTATTAAGCTATTGCATAGCTTTTATCGCGGGCCTTGAGCGTGGGGACCGAATCCAAAAATTCCGTAACGAAAAAAACCTAATACCCCCCCACTCCGACCGGTACAGCGGTGTGTGTGTGTGTGTGTGTGTGTGTGTTTGTGTGTGTGTGTGTGTTTGTAAACTTTTTTTTTGTTGTGTAAATTAATAAAATTAATAAAATAAATAAATAATTATAATTGCATAAGTTGATAAAAAATGCTATGCAATAGCTTTACCGCGGCAGTCTCCGAGTGCCACACGTCTTTTTTTGTGTCTCAGTTATTAAAAGCCGATACATACTATTCTTCGTAAACATAACATACCGGGTTTTTTTTTAGGTAGATGTGTACTAATTAATGTAGGTTCACTCAAATGTACTAAGGGGCAAACCTAATGTTTATCTCATACAAATTCGTCAAGTTAACGGAATAAATTTAAGAACAAAGATACCTAAAAATAATTTATAGTTTTAGATAAATAGGTTTACGTAACTATTTATTAATCTGTACGGTCAAACACGGTGATGGTTAAACACATTACGACCTTATTTTCTTAATAAGATGAAAAATGTTTAGCAACAAAGATTGTCAATTGTAAGTTCCCCGAAAAATTTCGTAGCACTTATAACCGTACAAGTTGCCTACGCGCTACGCGGCCTACGCCTGACATTTATTTGATAATAATAAGACATATTAAATAAAACTATGGTTTGTTTCTTGTAGCGATAACATTTTTATCAAGCTTATTTTTTCATCCTCTTTGTGTTTTATGGGAACTTTAGCTGTGCCAGGAGTAATGAATGATAGGTACTAGCGTTTTTATACAAGGGACTAAAATCGATATTTTTTTTTTTTCAGAGACGCCAGCAAATATCGTCAAAGCTATCTGAAACGTCATGTTTTCAATTTCAAATTATGGCAACCTGTTTCAGAACATCAATTGAATTCAATTAATACTTTACATATATGAGTTGCAATAGTTCGCATCAACTTATGCCGAGCATTAATGGAAAAGAAAGTTGTGGTTGGTTCCCGTAGTGTAAGAGCTTCTAAATAACTTGTCGCCGGCCTCGAGGCACCTGCAAGCGACGCCTAATGGGCCCAATTATCGACGTCTTCGTCACACGCCGAGAGGGCTATTACCCCTCCCAGGGTGAAGCCCCCATTTCTTGGTGAAAAGATTCCATGAGCGTTGGAAGCATAGCAACAGCAAAATATCATAAAACCATTATAGCCTGGGCTTCAAATGAGTAAATGTAAAAGTTGGATTGAAGTGAAATGATTAAATCCAAGACTTCTGAAAATTTTGTGATAAGTTTTAAATATATTTCTAAATCCCAACGCGCGGTCCAATAAAACTGTAGCTTAAAATCTTTCCAGACAAATCGCAAAAGTTTACAACGAAAAATTTCCAAGCAAAGTTTTAAAATTACTTGGGGCAACACCTATTGATTTGATTTACGGTGTGCAATAAAACGGCACTGTTATTTGATGTATGTGGTTCACTCGGAATGCATGGGCCCGATTTGTAATAAAGTTGTCGGAGGTACGCGAAAGTACTACATCATGTGCATTTAGTATAATTCAATGAAGAACTATTTCATTTTACTAAAAGATATTGTATGAGCAAAAATCAGTGTTACAAGGTTTCAACAATTGAGTTCCCCCCGCACGAACCCAGTGTCACTGCTACTCGTTTTCAGTACGTATATTAATACATCCGGGATTACAGGATCTACGGCAATATGAGTGTGGGGGATACACTCGAAAATGTAAGTTTCGTCAATTGCGGTGTGACTAAAAAGTGAACACAAGAACAGTTTGAACAGTGATCTAACATCACTCGTAAAACGTTCACGGCCGCGATTGTTTGCAGCCTTATCGTTGTAGTTGAGTTAGGTAACGCGACCATTGTCGCACATGACAGTACGACGTTATCAGCGCGCTGACATCCACGCGCGCCGTGACGAGGGATCAACACACTGCCGCAGATAACAGACATTTCTATTATTTCTAAAATTACTTTAACAACAACGGCCGAAGGTCTTTCTCGATGTAATTATGATTTTAATTGGTTGTAGGTCACTTGACATTAATAAATTGGGTGTTTCACATTTCGGATTGAACTATGACTTGACTCACTGTTAGAAGTTTTTGTCTTCTTTTGCAGTGGAACAGATTTTAAACGAATTATTCGTATTGTCTTGTACACACGACATCTAACTATACATAGGTACAGTGCACAACAAAAGTCACCGTTATTACGATGGAATACGGACTGTCCAAAGGAGTCATTGTATAGCTTGATGTGTCACTGTGTGTACAAAGTATCGCCCTCGCTTCTAAACTAAGCTCCATATATTGTTACAAGCCACGTATATCCAGTCGGTGATATGAAAAATGAAAGTTGATTCTCAGATAATCGGACGCAACCCACACGTACTCTGGCGAATCAATAATTGCACAGCATATGGCGCGATTTCATACAACTGTTCGTCATGTGTTGCCAAATGAAAAGAAATACAAAACACGTCAAATGTATCATGTTCGTGAAATAACGACGCGTTGATCCAAACGTTAAACTTTTGTTGCTCCCTACAATTTGTATCGCGAATATTTTAAACACGATTTACTTCACCCGAATGATTTATTATCCGACTAAGCGAAGCTATGAGGAAGGGTATAAACCTTATTTTTTCTAAACTTTTCTACTTATAGCTCAACATTTATTTTTTATTCGTTCTCTCTGAAAGTACAGAATGATTTTCTAATAAAAGCTAGATACAAATTATATTGGATGTCGAGACACATAAATCATCTGTAAGCCCCGTTCCGTTTGTATAATAATGTGGCTATTGTTAGATTTATCCCAGTTGTAAGAAATAACTAGCCCTAGAGCTGCTCTAACTACTTTTTATTGTTATTTTTACTGCGGGAGCTATTTAAATCGTTTAATTATAATTTATTGAAACATTACAACCTGTTGTAATTATTTTTTGTAGGCATACACGTACAATGTTTGTGTAATAAACTTACAAAGTAAACAATTAAATCCCTTCTCTTATTGTTATTATATTAGTAGATACAGCTTAAAACACGACAATTCCTCCTACGAAATGGCTCATCTTAGAATTACGTGTAATTTCGTGTAATGTACACCGATTTAGTGTTCCATACTGTGTTTCCATTAAGTTATAGTAGGTAACTCGAGATTATATTCTGAGTAGGTGTGTAGCTACATTTTAGTGGCCGTAAATCGTAGAAATAAGCGTAAGTTATATGATTACTAAATAAAGACATATCGACAATTTACTATCTACTTATTAAATCGGGATGTCTGCACATTATTGTCCTTAAGTTTACCAAGAAAACGGTTTAAGTCGTCCCTTTGAACATACAATGTTGATGCTGTATAATTTATCTCAAATCAAAACAGGTATTCGACAAGTTACCATCCGAGGGAATGCCAAAAATGGTCGGCTACAGATTTTACGGTCGCCTGCATACTGCATACATAATGTCTGAGACGAGACTTGTCCAAGAATTAAAAAGTTAATATTTTATTCGAAAATCCAGAATATTTGTCTTGAATAAGTTAACACTAAGCCATACAGCCACTGAATATGAAAGGTTCAGTTGGAAATGTAACCACTTTACTATATTTACGTCATGTATGAAATATATAGCAAGTCGACAGTATCAGTATCTAATATATAAAAGTGGTTATCTACGCGCCTCGCAAAGCAACTCTTATTTTATCGTGAATTGCAACAAATATTTGCGATAACGAGTAATAAAAGTTGTGTGCTCTGTTTATGACGTCACGCATTGTTCGATTTACCTACCTAATAGTACCTAATATATATATTTTCAATACAAAGGATTTTAGAAAGACTAAATGGTATTTAAGACCGTACAGTCCTGGGTGTCATGAGAACAATATTTTTCATTACACTGACCCAAAAATCTTAACTAGATGTATTGGTAGAAAGAAAAAGAAAGAAGAACGACGAGACCCGTTGATGCCTGAAGGCTATAGTTGGAAAGTTAAGCGAGTATTTCAAGTTGCATGAGCTTACGTCCAGCAGTCGTCGACCGCTGTAGACTCAGATATTGGCTTTAGAATAGAATAGAATAGAATAAATTATAAATGGTTCAAATACAGTTAAATGTATGAACAATAAAACTACTCATAAAGTAAATCTAATATAAGCCGATAACAGTTAGATATTATTATGTCCCGTTGGCACTATGAACGTTTTTCTTTGGTAAACTTGACCATTTATTTGGTATCATTTCCTTTTCATTACAAGAAGCAAGTAACACTTTATTAAAAAATATGTAGTAAATAGTAATTATATTAAAATAGGTGCATGAATATTTTTTGCTAATTAAGTACTTAAAATATTTTGAACCCTGAACAGCTATTAGGTACAGCTATATTATACGATTATCGGAGCAGGTATGCAGAATCCTTTATCGCAAAATAACCTTGGTCTACACATGATGCAGGCCAGGGTTGAGATATGGCCTCGCCGTTGAAACGGAGGAATACATCAGAGGCTAATTGCCAGCGTCAGGAAGCCTTATATAAAACCTAGCAGAACATAAAAAAACATGATGGTTTGCTATATTGCGTCACGCTAGCTGTTGGCGAATAAAATAAGACGTCTATACAGAAACGCGACGGAGCTGCGATCAATCTGAGGATCTAATAGCGGCGTCTGACCTAGCCGGCGCCACCCGGCCGACGCACCCCTACACTCAGACCGACTACGTAGGAGGAACGAGTCAGCGCTTATTCAGGGCTGTGTCTTGTTCAACCATCGCTTATATTGTACAGAACGACATGACATGACACAAATTATTATGGTAATCATCTTCCAACATCAAGTTAGGAATAAATATTAGGTTACAAAATACAGATACTTATAGAGGTGTGGATTGACTCACACCACTTCGACCAATACCTTTCTAATCTAATTTTGTTAATATCGTCTGCTCGTGTATAAGTCGATTGTTCTCAGTGAATGATTCATATTTTGTGGCGCGTCTACAAAAAGAAAAGTAAATTTTCTTAGATGACGTAAGCACTGAGAAAAAAAATACAACTGAAATATCTAAGTCGCAGATTTTTTCCATGGTTCGGTTTCTAGGACCTAATAATTAGTTTCCCCTATGTAGTTTTCCAAACGATGACACAATGACCAGTTAAAACTGAAAATAAACAGGTAACAGCAAAGTTGTGACGGAAATTGCCGGCTGCACCCACCCATTTCCACGAGATCTAATTGGTGTCAAGTACGTATCGTACTTTTACGAGTATGGTCGTAAATGTGGAGGTGCGTACGTAGCTGAACGAACGGTACGGCTTGGAGACGTGGCGTACGTGTGTCACGGTGCATCCTGATGTGTGCGCGGTGAGAGGCTGGCTGTGCGTGCGCCGAAACTGTGACAGCGGCACAGCGGTGTTGTGGTAGGTCAGGCGCTCGGCGGACTGCATTCCGTGCAGCCGGCGCGCGGCGTGCCCGCACGGCGCAGCGCCGCCACCGCCACCGCCGCTCCCACTAAATATAGCCTGTGCGAAGTGAACGAACGCGACGCGACGCAACGTCGCCGACACGACGCTTAGACGCTGCCAATGAAATTGCTAAACTATGAAAATTGCGGGATGTAGTTACGATTACCACTAACTCACATCATTTCGCGAAGAAAAAACATTAATCGAAGTCTCTTTACGACAAATTGCAGCTACGTTACCAATACAAAAAACCCGTAGCAAAGTTTGCTACGGTTTTACGGTACATTTTATAGATAGTCGGATATGTATATTTTAAATTCCATAAGTGATATAACTTTGGTAGAATATCGGTTTTTGCTATTAGAAAAAACATTAATCGAAGTCTCTTTACGATAAATTGCAGCTACGTTACCATTATAAAAAACCGTAGCAAAGTTTGCTACGGTTTTTTAAGTAATGACGAGGACTGAGCATTTTATAGATAGTCGGATATATTTTAAATCCCTAATAGTAAGTACTTTGGTAAAATATCGGTTTTTTACTATGTTTAAGTCTTTTAAAGAAAGCATAACAATATAGATTCGCTTAGAACACAATAATCATAAATAAGTGCTTCGTAGAACTTCGTAGCACGCGCGTAGCGTTTGTTCATCTTTAATTTATTATACTCAAGTAAATTTTCCATTTTATTCGCACACCTCTGCCTAACCCTTCGAGGAATTCTGGCGTGATGGTATGTTATGTTCTGTTAAACGTGACACAAAAGTTTAATTAAGTAAAAGTTTAAACGTTTAATTTGTTTCCATATATCAGGCAAACGAGTATTCAGTTAATATGCTTCGTTTCCGTTTTCAAATGTATTCACAAGATTGATTGCAAGATATTGTCGTCGTCGCAATGCGGCGTATATGTCTTTTTGTGAAAAAAGAAAATAAGTGCACAAGATGAGACGAGCAAAAATGTTCAGCGACTCGTCTGTAAACAGTAAAGAACGGCCATTTATTTGCTTATCGGCCACATAATGCGCTAACCGTACATGATAACGGAACAATGAGTGTAAACCAGCCAGATACCTACATTAGTGTACACTCAGATATGCTTATCTTCTTGTGTCAATACTCTTTTGTGCTGGCGATACGGGAGTCTATTTGCCCTTAATGCGCTCAACATTCTTCGATGTTGAATAACCTGTTGACAATGGAGTGACCCATTAGTCGGCAATTTCGTCGTACATACGTTTTAAATTGTTATCAGTGAAAAATAAATGAGAATAGTCACGAGTGCCTTTTATTATCTATGCTCAGACATGTTTGGTATGTTATCGGTAATTGTTACATAAATATAATGGTTTAATTATCACCAAATATTTGCTATTTCCTGGAATGTTGTAGTTTCGTTGATGACCGTAAATTATTATGTACCCTTAGACATATTTTTTGCAGTTACTCAAGTACCTATTGAGTTATCGCTAATTACAACATGATGTTTGATTTTTTTGGCGTATTATCAACAATACCTAATTATAGCGATAAAATAGCGCAACAATGTTCATGCTAAAATAAACATTGACCTTAACATTTGACCTGTCCGACTCCATCGCATCTTAATGGTCACAGTCAGCCATTATGTAACAGCTAATAATTTGTCACTATAGATCATCAAACCAAAAGGAGTTTTAAAGATTAAAAATTAATGCAAGGAAAGCGCATTGTAACATAACATATTAACAGGTCTGTATTCCCCGAAGGGCTAGGCAGAGGTGTACTTATTTTCATGACTGTTCCCTTGTATATTTAGGTCCCATGTAATAGGGGCGAGCCAATTGAGACAGGAAAGGGCAATATCAATATCAAATCAAATTTAAGGGACGGCCGATATTTTTTAGGTTACTTTTTGACAGAAATTCTATACAATACAAAAGATTAGGTAGTTCACAAAGTTACCCGACATTAAAAAAAGCCAGCCTTTAACGACATATTTTTTTACAGGTTTTCGAGTAAAATATCAACGTACCTAAATGGTATGTAAAGTTTCAGGGGTGATACTTAAACATTCAGTTTTATTCATAATGTAATCAGTATGGATATGGACTGATCAAACAAATAAGTAAATACATCCGAGTTATGAACGCGTAGTTGTAGGTACTAGTTTAATGTATTGTAGGTAACATCATTACCTAACCATTCGTAATTAAAACGGAGTTTTCTAACAAAGTAAATAGTGTGGCTAACGCATAATTAACTGAGTGAGGTTTAAACTTAAATCAATCAAACTAGTTATTTAAGTAACCAGCGTGATTAGGTTTACAAATAATCGATTAATCTGTTAAAACATTCTGAACTTTGTGTAAGGTCAATGGTATCGTTAGGTACATAAGTACTTTGTTTCTAGAAATAATTCAAACCGTTGTCAAAGTTGCCCTCGGGCGAAGCTACAAAACGAATTTAAGAGGCTTTAAAGCTGGATATGAATTGGCTGTTTGACTGCAAAATTTATTTGGTACTCGGTAATATTTCAATGAAAAGATTGCCAAGAAATGCATATACAACAGTTTTGATAATAAAGTGATTTAAAGTTGAGCAGTTAGGATACTATGGTTTACTATTCTGAAATTATAATTCTATTCATACTTTCTTTGTGTAGACAGAACATAAGTGGTTAGTTACTACCGGAATCCACGTATCAGTACGACCTTCGCAAGAGCAGATTGATAAGAGATAACAAGTTTTGTTGCTGTATGTACCTGTAGGTACTGTATAGCACATTTAATAATTCCATGTGCACTTCATTGTTTAGTTCTATTATATAATCGATAGCCACATTGTTACAGAATTTTATGATAGGTACGTCCGTTGCTGCAAGTTTTTCTAATACGCAATCTTACGTGCTAAGTCATACCGCAAATGTAATTAGGTTATGTATTTAGTAAAGTGTAGACATGACGTTTAGATTTTGTAAATAGGTATGTCTACGATCAATAAATTCACTAGCAAAATATTGGTATTCAGTGTCATTCTTGCGGTGGCTAGTGGTAGTGGGGGCCAGACAGGCGGCGGGCGAGTGTGGGGCGGGCCGCGGCCGCTAGACGTGCGTTTTGCGCAAGAGTGCAACGCGACGGGAAGTCAGCTGGGCCGACGAACGGACCGCAGGCGACCCGCACACACAACGTCTACTCACTTATGCACCACATCACACATATTGATGTCCTTCTCATTCCATATTTCCACTACGAAATCGATTTCACCTTATTACAGAAGACAAACAAGTCAACTTGTAACATAAAACGATTTTCCACGGACGAACGAAGCACCTCGATTCGTTACCCATTTTCGCAGTAAACCGACACTGTTTATCAACACGCTCGCTGCACCAGCGCCACGACACTTGACATAAGTCGTTATTCCTCAGCGAAATCATCGACGTTTGGCAGCTGTCGGCGATGATGTGCGAGATGCGTGCATGCGATATCGGGAGCTGTTTCGCGAGCGACTCGAAATAGACACCAAGTGATGTCGAGCGCGTGCATGCAGTGATCGATCGCACTCACCGTGCGCTCGCAGGCAGTCGTGCCGGTCAGCTGAGCCGTCGGCTGGCGCGTGCTGCTGTCCACTGGTTACCGGCTCTCGTTGCACTCGGACCGTAAGATCCGAAGAGGTGCACTGGCTGCGGCTAGACACTGCACGCGGTTCAATCGAGCTCCGATATCGGATCACGGAGAGGGCACAGTGGCACACACACGCGGACCGAGACTGAATGCGTCAAGCGAAGGCAACGTACATCGCGGCTCTCGCGTACTGGCGGCGAGAGTGTCGGCGAGCGACTGAGAGCGAAGCGGGGGGCTACCGCCGGCACCCGCGCCGCCCCTCGCCGCCCACTTCCTCCGATGAATGACAATAATGGAAGACGTTCAACTCGCCCGCAAACCGAATAATATGAATCATTGCATTAGGGTGCAGCCCCGCCCGTGTCCAGCCCGCGAAACTCCAGTCCGCGGCGTCGCCATCATCAATACTTACGGCGGCTACCAATATGCAACTCCAATTGCCGGAGCACATGATGAGACGTATCGAAGATTGCATTCCATGTCTTACTTTTGAGGAGCCTTTTCTCCTCCATGTAGGAACTGCAGAAAGTGTTCTAGGTGTTGTTGAGTTAGTTTTGCCTTAATTGTGGCAGTGCGTTGGGACACAGTGGGAGGAGTTTGCAATTAACAGGTTCACATGGCAGCCGGTGTGCGGTGGTGCATCGCGCGCTTGCGACGCCACTAATCTTATCAGCGCTAATCTAATCCGGCGCGACGCCCTCTCTTGTGTTTTCTTCCAATTGTGTCCACTCGAGGTAAATTAGAGGTTTTCTCCCGGGAGTTCACAAACTCCGACAAAGTTCATTGTGCTTTAGAAAAATCTCATTAAATTCAATTGCATTTGTACAAGCGATTATCCTTGGCTGCATAAAACTAGTTATCGTAGTTTCTGTCTGATTCTAAATAACGACACCAATAAAGGCAATAAACAATAGTTATCTGTCAGTTCCCAATATTGATTTGTCTATTTGGCTAACAAAAACGATAATTAGGCAGGCACATTTAAAGTCGAAAACTTTTTGGGATCACAATTTCGATTTTACCGCCAACATGATTGAGGAAAACGTAGGTGGATCATATAAAATTATTTCCATCAAATCCCATGAATGTTTTGTTTGTGCGGTTTTCCTTTTTGGTATAGGCCAGATTTGAACCATGTAGATACGTAATATCTACTGAAACATGTTTTATATCATGTAGCAATAATGTTGGTTTAATGATAGCAAAAGTGAATTAGCTAGAGCCTAAGAGTATCACAATAACCAGTTTTCTTGAGCCAATTCTTAAAACCTGCACAGAAAAACGTGCAACAGATGAGGTTTCTTTTGTTTTCTACCACATACAAATTGTATTCATAATTGTCGCTTTCAGAGTTAAGTAAGATGTAGCATTGGAGTGCACAAATTTTTAATGTATAGTAAATCCCACTAAATCAAGTTTGCGACTAAAATCAGACATTAAGGCCAGCGTCCCCGGCTCGGTGTCGCGATATAGCAAACTTTTATTATTTTTGTTTGCTGGGATCCTTAAAGTTCATCTCGTCTAGACCGGTTCACCCACGCCCACGCCGCACAGATTTCTGCATCTTGCAACCGACCCGCCATACAAGTTACTTTATTTCCCTTTTTATTCTTTTGCAATACACCGAGATATTGCCTCTCCATCGCGTTAATAGTGAAGCGATTCATCGTATAAAACCAGCTTTTATGCCTCGTGCTCGTGATCTGCGCTAGTTCCAGAGGTTATTTTAACCCTCCGAATTTAATTTTTTTAAGATGTATCTATAGCAATAAACGTTTAAGCTGTATTATAAACTCTATTACCAAGATAGTAGTATTCGTTTATGTGCATTAGAATATTATCGCAAATACAATATTTGTACAACATTTCCTAAAACTGTATATTTATGACAAGCATAGCACGTTGTAGTTATTTACTGTCTAGTAACAACATTATCAGTAACAAAATGACATCATTACGGACCATCGCCGTTTCCTCTGTAGCGATGTTATCGTTCCAAAGGCATGATTTCCAAAAGTTTGTAACTGTGTACGAGCCTCGAATGGTTATGTTCACAGTATGCAAATGTATAGCTAGCTAGCTATTTCTGACGCGAAAGGTTAAATGTACGGTAACAATGTTGTTCTTCATGTGTAATCTCTTCACCACTCTCCCGCAAGATTGCTTTGATAGAATTTATAATGAAGTAGGTAAACAAGATTTATAAATAAGTAATTTTTTTGTTGTTGAATATATATATTATTAATTCATTGGATTTATTTTGTTATATTCCCTATTTTTGTACAAATGACTAGAGCAATGTTTCTGAAGTAAATACCTAACACAATCTAGATAAGATCTATCTGGAAGTTGAAATAAAAACTGAATAACATTCAGAATAAACAAAGAATAATATTGCGCATACTATATATAATAAATCTTATAGAGTTATGGCAGCTGACAATCAGGGCCGCTTGAAAGTGATATTATCTCTAATGCAATTTTCCCTCTAGCCCTCATAAAATCGCACGGTCGCATTTACAATTCTAGTATTCTAGACTCATATGAATTGAAGGTCTGCACTAAGCATTGAATACTGTGAGGAAAGATACTTCAGGCTCCCTAGCCGTATAACATATATAGAATAGGGATGTCCCAAACTGATCCTTCAGCATAAATTTCGTTAGAGAAACAAGCGCCAACAAATTTTCGCTATTCTTGTGAATTTGAATTTACGATGTCGATGGACGATGAAAAGGGGACCGTTTTTGAGATTCCTTTTTGCGTTTCATTTAACACATACTTATTTGAATTATATTTAAGTGTTTTATCTTCATATTTGAAGTAAACCGGGGACGGTACTCGTAAAAGGCTTTCACCCCGACCGACGTTACCAATTATTTTTAAATACTTTATCTGTATAAAAGGCTAATCTGTTAAGGCTACTGAACTAGCAGACTACAATCAATACATCACCATACAATTACTACATAGGTACTATCAAAATTTATGCTAAAGGCATCCTGCGTGCCAGACAAATTCAATACTAAAACAAGCAACATGACCGAGCAATTTATGCTTCATTAATATGATTGTTAATTAAATTAAGTTGTCGAACAAGGTATATTGGGGCGATTTGTTTTTGCGAGCATAATACTGTAGCGAATTCCCAATGGTTGGTAAAATAAACGCTCACGGCACATTGTTAGGACGCCTGCAATATGCAGGTAAAGCAACAAAGTCATTTTAATCCGAAGAAGAATGACGCTTGCTTTGTAACCCTATAGCGAAAGCAGGGTTAAATAATGCGATCATATACAACTTTAATGGTCAATATGAGGTTTTATTCACGTTTTGTGATTGTGACTCTTTTATAGATATCGATGCAGAGGTTGAAATACATCATTTTATACTGCAAGGTTCGTTACAATTGAATTGGAATCATATTCGAAGAGCATAGAGCAACCAAATAGCATGTGGGAATCTATAGGAAACAGGTGTGTAGCTGTGTATGTATGTGAATCATATTCTATTGGATATTGCTTTTTTTCAAAATTTATTCGACTTTACGAGAATTCAGTTCAATTTATATGGAAAAACTGCCGAAGAGTTAAATTTGTGTCACACAGGATCTGCCTTCGCTGTTCCGCAGGTATTCTGTCTCCTTGTCAGGGCCGTGGCGGATCTAATCACGAATCCTTTAGCCATGACTATAGATAGGGCAATTGAAGGCTAGTGCGGTTTTTAGTCGGTACATGTCCGACATAACCCCTCGTTCCCCTCGTGGGAGAGGACCCATAAGAATTTTCTGTACAAGTATAGGTACAAATGCGTTACATTTGTTTTATAAGTGTAGTTTGATAGTTCTATAGCACTATTATCTATGCGGTGGTATAGAGACTTATTTAACTGTATTGTATTTCTATTGTTATAGATATTTGGCATTTCTTCTCAAGGCTACTAGCCAAATTGGAAAAGCCGCTGTCGGCGGGTATAAAAAATTTGAGAAATTGATTTGTAAGACTCTTGTCAAGGAACAATTATTGGCAGACACACAAATACAAACATTTGTTGCTACGAAAGTCTAGAGAGACTGCGTTCTTTACACATATTTTCAGTCATAATCTAGTTCAATCAGTTCAAGTTCAAAAATCTATGTGACTAACAAACTTCATGCTTAATTATTGTATTTTTAATTACTGAAATACATTATTAAGTGTTCCTTTGCAATGTGCCAGTCTACTGACCGTGCGAGTTAATCCTGAAATCCGCTGAACTGAATTTCACTGGTTTCATCATACGTAAGCCTGTTCTTTGAGAAAGGTTTTCAGTTGAGACCTAGACCTGAAATAATATCTGCAAAACCTTTGAAACACGGCAACTTTATTAAAGAATTGAAACCATACAATTTTCTGTTTATGTTTCGTGTTTTTTTCTATTAAAAGTATATTGTACGTTGCATTGTATTTGCTCATTTATCTTGGCTCAAAGCCGGGGTCGCATGCCGTCGTTGAGATTACGTTCATTTCTCAAATATTATTACTAACTTGTACAACTTTATCAAATAATAAATCTACTTAGCAAACTTAGTCTAAAAAGTCTTGAACGCTCTATTTTTATTCCTAGCCAAGGTAATCTTCTATGACTAATTTGTTGTAGTAGGTAGAAAGTCATCCTGAGAAGTAGACATTTTGTGTTACACAAATAAACCTCTGCTGCCGTCCAACAAAATATTTTCAATTAGGTCATAACAACTGATAAATCTTTAGTTAAGGGCATCAAACTTAAATTTTACACACTAAAAGAAAACTTAAATTTCATTAGAAGAAAATAATCTAGAGAATTTCCTGCGAGAACGATAACAAAACCTCGAAATTGGATTTCGCGATATAATCTGGTGCTGGTAGTGACAGGGCGAGCCGACGCGCCGCGACGGCCGAGACCCGGGGCCCCGGCTTTTTGTCGCGGTACTACATCTATTCCACTCTTATATATTTACCTACATTTCATACAATTCTTTTCCTGCTACCGCAAAGAGAGAAACTTCCGACGAAAATTTGCGTGACAATTTACCATTTTTGAGTCCGTATTTCATTAGTATAATGAAGTCGCTTGTTGTTTGTGATATTCGCTAGTGATAATGCTTTATCAAAACCATGATTTAATGACTCAGGTTCAGTAGAGAAGATGATTGATTGGCTCTCAGTAATTGGACTACTAAATCTCGATTTCTTGGGCAATTATAAATACGTAAGTGTTGTCTAGTGAGGATATGATAGCCAAATGTCCCTTTGTTATACAAGCTTTTATGGTCATGCCTCATTGGCCTAGTAGTGATAAGCGTGACAGCTACACTAGAGGTCTTGGGTTCCATTTCCAGTTTGAACAGTCATCGTAATCAAACCATTAATCGCCCCACTGCTGGGCATGTGTGTCCGCACAGAATGGGGTTAAGCCACCGGGGGTAAGTACCACAATGGGGGTAAGTCCACCGTGATGGCCTAGTGTGGGTAGTCAGACTTCACACTCCGTTGAGAAAATCTCTCAGACATGCTGGTTTCCTCATGATGTTTTCCTTCATCGTTAAGTACACGAAAAGTTAGAAATGTTTGAATTTCATTCGAACTCGAGACCGACTTGGTAGTCTTGAGTGGTCGGTATAGTAGTCTTTCCTACTTATCCCGCTATCACTGCTTTTAAACTGCCTTTGTACAGTGCTCTGGGTTTTTCTATGAAATTCCCAGTAGCAGCACAGAATAGGTAGTCCTACGGGTAGCAGCTCGGAGTTTGGATTTGCGCCCAGTCGATAGCAAGAAGCTCACCCCCTATTACATGGTACCTAAACACACCAGCGAACTGGTTGTACAATTGTACACGAAGTATAACCTACCTCTACCTAATCCTGTTCGATCCGGTTTAGAAAATACAGACGAGAATGCTTATGTATGCTATATAAGTTTAGAGTTCCTAATCAATTTACAAGAGTGGGAGTTTGAGCTACACGAATTTAAAGTAGTTAAAGTACAAGAAAGTCTGTTGAGAAATCCCTTAATAAAATTAATACCTACCTAAGTACATATTCAACGGAAACATGTGGCTTACTAAGGTATATCATGGATTAAATAATAGCATAAGTTTATAAAAACAAAATATGCCACGTCCACCTTACCGTAAACATAATTTATTCAATAATTCTAAAAATATCGGCTTTCGGGAAAATATAAATTGATGATTTTTTTACGTTTATGTTTAAGCTGAATTGAATAGGCTTTTTACTGTGGGTAATTTTATACCGTATTAGATGTTTTTCATTGAACAGTTTCCTTGTAAATATAGCAGTAATAAAAAAAGACTACGCAGCTGTACCTCGCGTTCTTCAAATTTTTCCCAATCCCACGTCATCATATTATCTATGAGTGCCAAATTTTAGCCCATTCTGATTTGAGCTGTGCGTTGATTGATCAGTCGGTCAGTCGGTCAGTCAGTCAGTCACCATTTCCTTTTTATACCATCACGCTTATATTCCTTGAAGGGGTAGGCAGAGGCATACTAATGTACACCCACATTTCGCCGGTATGTCTAGGTCCCATATAACAGGGGGCGTGCCTATTGCCATCAACAGGGCACAAATAAATAAATAAATAAATGATCTGTTCCTTTTATCAGTCTTTTAAAATAGCCTATAATAAGTAGGTACCTGATTCAAGGAAGCATTTTTCTTGTTACAATTAGTTACTTTAGATAATATCTTTTCCTTACATTATTATGATGGACGATAACATCACATACTAAGTTTACCAGCAATTTCATAAAAGGGTCATAATCATAATATCTACAGATATTTATGCAAAGTTAAATGTACAAACGGCAGAAAATATGGTGGAATGACCTTACAATATGAGAGGAATTCATTTTATTGACTTGTAAACGAGATATTTATATAACTTTATAAATACCTCTGTTGTGTTACAGATAACGTTTTATTGCAACATCACATAGTAAATCTTTATTTATTTATTTACGAACACGGTTCTGCGTATATTAAAAAAATGTAGTTGAATCAGTTGAATGTAGGTAGTGTTGATAGCAAACAATCATAGGTCAATGACGCGTTAGCATTCTAAATTCAAAATAGGTAATTTCTGACATGTTACGTCGTTCGTCATTCTCCATTCAAAATTAAATAAAAAAACGAAGTCAACGAAATCGGCCCAAATGATGTACCGAAGGTACCTACACTTATTTGAAAAAATACCCTGTATTACGCTGGTTAAAACTCCAGTCGTACTTTTTTTTAAGTAGACTGGGGGATTTGATTTTAGAAAATCACGCCATTTTGACACACTTTTATCTGTTTCGTAATGATTTCATAGTAAAAACTGTCAGTGTTGTTGTTGTGTGTCAGTTTCAGAATGTCAAACGCACGCCATTACGGCAGATTATTCATGGTAAAAACTATCAACTGGACCGCTGTCATGTACCTCCGGTACAAATTTGGGCTATGTGTATGGGCTTTTCATGACCTTTGTTTTAGATTCTCTATTCGAATTTTATGTAAAAATAAAAAATTAATATTAAAAAACATTTTTAAATCGGACAAAATAGCCGGAATCACTCGAAAATATATTCTGCTCCAGTATTTTTGTGATTTTTATCTTCGTCTCGGCCTTCGAAAAAGCAACTGACGAAACGTTCTTTTTGTAAATACGAATCCTATGTGAATGTGATCAGGATTTCACAAATATATTTTCTTAAAATGTCGTAAAGAATGCTAGGTATCTCTTACTTATACTATTCCTAGTGTAAAGATATTCAATAAAGTAGCTTCTACATTTCATATTTTGATATAGATAGGCATACTAAAGCACTCGAGATTCCAGAAAAGTTTCGTACCTAATCAGTTTAGGCAATAAAACAAATATGTAGGTATATCTAGAACTAATACGACGTAAATGATTAGATTACCTCAATTGTTATGGTCCATTCAGATATGGAACTCAATTTATGTGATCCATTCAAATGTCCAATAAATGCGAATTGTCCCAATTAACGATATACAACAGTCAATTATTATTATATATACCCGCGGTATACATTTTTCTCAATCCCGTGGGAATTTCCCAAAATGTTGTTTACCCTCTTTATTTATTACTCGGAACACATTAATTTAACATTACGTTAAGGCACAGAATAAATAATACAGAATGGCCACTCTCCGCCCCTCCCTAACGGCAGATACCTCAGGTCCCCCGCATTCTGCCGGTGTTCTTGCCGGACGTATTGCCAACAAACCCTACGCACTCTCATGCACACATTTGCATTTGCACGTGTACAAACGTAATTTTGACAAGTTTGACATTTGGTATTGTAGTGTGCAGCGGTATCGGAATGTTTGTATGGAGTGTCACAGGTGTGACACAGGTACTAATAATTAACGAAATAAGACCAAATACCCTCAATTTAATTTCTTTTGAAATTTCTTCTTCTTTTCTTTAAATTGTATTTCTAAATGTCCTCAATATCTATTCAGAAGTGGTCATAGATTTACTGATTTTCATACAAATTTTAAAAATTATAGAAATTTGTATTATTACTTATTTTACCATGTCCTTACAACTACTTATACCTATGTCTTTGTAAATGACTAATCATATTTTATTGTATTGGTAACAATGGAACTCTTATCTGTAGGTAGGTATGAGTATTAACAGTCGTCTAAGGTTATAACAGTTGTTTTAGTACCTACTCAATATTATGTACAAATAAATTTTATTTAAGTATTATTTATTTGTATCGCGTCCAACATAGGTATAAAGTTATTACCGACATAGATGGCGGTATAATATTTTACCGGATAATTATTAGGTAAGAACCAGTACTAAATATACGTTGTACAATATACATGTCACCGTAAGATTGTTAACACCGTTAGATTATAATAAATCTCGTGAGATTTTAAACTGTCGATAAATTATGAACTGCACCAAACCAGTTCTAATCTAACCTAATCGTTACGTGTATGTCAGTATACATACACGAAATGTATGCTTTGCTCGCCCGGGAATCGAACCCAGGATGTAATCATCAGATCAAAATGTAATGTCATATCACATTATTATGACGTCACGGACAGCTTCGATTTTTAAACTCCTTCAAAACTGCGTCCTTAATCTAGTAGTCGTAAGCGCGACTGCTACGATTGACATCCTGGGTTCGATTCCCAGGTCGAGCAAAGCATCCATTTCTTGTCTTTACACTAAAAGCTGTCCGTGACGTCGAAATATTGTAATATGCTGCGCGGCATTTCTCAGAAAATATTCGCGGCCTTCGTCATTAAGATGATAACTGCAGATAACGGTAATGACTTTACTTTATCAATATCGTTAAGTTCGTCGACTCGACGATTTGGCTCTATCTTGATTATAAGCAAACGCTGTAAATAGTAACTATGTACGTACTTTATAATCAATAACAGCATAGGTACCTACTGCACAAGTATTTTTGTAAAGGGGTCAATGTCCAGAATTTTAAACACTGCAATTAGGAAATAATTAGTTGATAGTATAATTATTTGTGTGATTTAACTATGATTTGAAATTGATTATTTTTTGTTTTAGTTTCGTTTAGTTCTCCAAAGGTAGTAAGCTCGATAAAAATGTAAAAATATGTATACTTGGTGTATTTTGACTAATGATGTTAGAATTAATTAGTAGGTACTTTATGAGTTGCCACCCAATAGAAGACTAAAGTGAATTAACTACATTTGTTTTCACCATATTTAAGTATGGCCTAACTGAAATGTTACTAATTAAAACTTAATTAGACGATAAAAATTCAAGAAAACCGGTCTATATTTCCATTAAATACTTAATCTAATTAACTCTTCAAGCGACACAATAGAAAATGTACTGCTTTTGAGAGCCGTAAGCCGAATGTAACTTCGGACTTATTGAATTAAATATACATAACAATAAACCGACTTCAAAAAGTAGGAGATTCTGAATTCGTTTAACGAGTGGAATAATATTACTTTCTAGTTGATTCCATAGAAATTTAATTGGTGCCAAAATTCTTTTATTTTACTTTACCTTAAAAGTGAATTGTTTAAGATATTATAAACACTCTTAAACATTCTTAATGATTTCTCAGAAATTTTCTTTGATCAGAACCTTAAATATATCACTTTTCAACTTTATTCATTTCAAGGAACCTGAAAGATTACGAAGACAGTTAATATTTGTAAAAGGCGTTAACTTCTAATGAACTTTTCACCCGTAACTTTTAAACTATCCAAATTTGCCAAAAGTTTTAGGCTCCGATAAGCCTCTGTAGGTAAGACCTGTGAACTTTGTACCAATGACAAACAACTCAAGTCGGGGGAACTTTCTAAGAGGTTTAATATAACTCTTTATGTTGTTCTAATAGATTCCCAATCTTTGTAAAAGATTTGAGGAAAAGCCTCTTTCGTATCCTTTGCATATTTGAACAAGCTTATGTTGTACGGGAAAAACATTCTCCGAGACATACACACTGGTTGTGAATTCATTGATTCAGTTTTTTGATATTGTCGGTTACAAACTTAAAGTGCTGAAACAAATCGCTCTTTCAACGTATAGTGTATTATCGGTCTTTATCGGTACATCAAGCGATAAAAGCAATAGTCTTGTTAAATTTATTGTTTAAAATGAAATTTTGAAATATAATGTTTCTATGTTATCGCATCAAATCATATGAGAGATAAAACGGGAAGTTTAACTTTATGCAATTTAATTTTAAACTCCACCATCCAAGTCCTCTTTTGATCATAAATATTCACCTGTGTTTACTTTAGCAACCACATCGTCTCTATGACAACATTCCATCCTGGAGAAATAGTTTGCAGACTTCAAAGTTGCCAACTTGTAGATTAAATGAGATAAGAGATTAAATTCACCTCTCTTATGTCTCAAGATTATGTGCTCCCGAAGGCAAGTAACTATATAGATAAAGGAATGTGGGCGATAAAAGTTCGATCAGACGATTTAATCGTATGAACAGTGATTTGCAACATGTCACTTTTTGTTGTACATGTGGTCTTCGAGTTCTACAAAAACAAAGTGAGCACAAGCGTAGAGGATCAGGATCCATTAAAAACATTTTAACAACAGTAATTTCGCTTCGCATTCCTTAGTTCATCTAAGAAGGTGGAACGGAAGGCAGAGTAAACGAGTTGGCGTTTTTCTCGGAACCCTAGCGACTAGTGGTATCGGTACCCGGCTAAAATGGAACGTGAGGCCACTTGCATCTTATGTATCTTATTATCGCGTACACCACACTTGGATTTCCGTACTTAAGGGGCGATGAAACAAGGCTATTTATTTTACTAGAAACAAATACGGTGCAGCGGTGTAAGATATCAGAGGATACGAACGATAAATGAAGGGATTTGTAACACCGCTTGTACAGTTAGTTAGTTATTTATAACGATGCATGTATTTCTCTTTTTCCACATCACACAGAGCAGGTCAGCAGCGTCCATAAAGTGTTTGCCTTGATATAAAGCCCCGTCGTATTTTAAAACCAAACGCGTCACGTTTTGCATTGTAACGGTTTTTGTTTAAATTAATGTCGCACTAACATCTCTGCTCTCAACTAGAATATTTTGTAGAGCTACATTTAGCGAAGCGGAAAGTGCAATAATATCAGAGGTCCGTATCAGCGCAGTGCACTAGCAACTCCTAACTTAGTTAAGATTAACCCTGGGTCGCTTTCCAGCTACGAAGCTAAGGATGCAAACCAAATTACATTAGGACAAGGCAAAGCGAAAAACAGATGAATATAAACTGCTTATGAAATTGTAATCAACACCGTGAAGTAATATATAATACTATCTAAACAAATATTAGTCAGTAATAAGTTATCGTCACTAAAGCTAATACTTATGATAGAAACAAAAGTACTGCGCGTGTTACTTGTATCATGCAGTTAAAAAATTCGATCATTAATAAAGTAATTTTCTCTAGCTCCATATTGCCTGCTTAATGTATTTTCAAAGCAAAAGCACGCAACATTAACATTGTAAATGATGTGCAGATGCACTCACGATTCTACGAAGCTGCGCCGAGCCTCGATCTTGAACGCATTACTCGATTCCACAACTACGTATAAAAATCATCTCCATACAATCTTACTAGAACCACCAAAATCCAGTAAATCTTGCCAAAACTAACGGCGAATTGTGTAGACGAAAGTCAGAAAATAAGGGACGTTGAAGGTGTTGATCCGACTAAATCCTCCCTCACACCGACATTGCTCCACAGTTCGTTTACCCGCCGCCGGAATGGAGGAAGATGGTTAATGAGAAAATGATACCACAAGGAGGAAACGACCCTTAGCTCTGACGACTCCCACTCTACAATAAATCTTATCAAAACATTTTATTTGAAATCGAAATAAGATATTGAAAAGCAGGAGAAATAAAAAAATTACCTAGATACTCCAAATTCAAAACGGATCGCGACTCTGATCAAACGTTTGCTGCATAAACAGTTCTGTGTTGTTGTGCATACGTAGACTATACAAACGCCCAAAAAACTGGCAGACATGGGTAGGTACGTCAAGGTCGTGTTATATCGCTGAATATCGCTAGTAAACCGCATCTCGTAATTCTATTTCTATGCGTGTGCAGTGGTCAAGCCATCTCGTGTTATGGTGCAAAATTAAGAGGATTGCCTTGACGAGCTGCGGCTAGTAATACATGGAGACGATTTAGTTAGTTCGGGATGCCGTTTGGTAGCATACGATGCGGTCACTCAACCGGCTCTAAAGCCCGTTACGTCAGCGGCCGCATGCCACAATTAGATCACATACGAGACTTGCAATGGCTAGACCAGACACCAATCGTCGATAGATATGTTTTAGTACCGTTAAAACTGGCTTTTTGCATGAACTGTTACGGCATTCCTGTGATTTCTTAGGCGTTACTACTCGTAAGTATTACACTTGCGTAGATAATGTCTGTTTAGTGGGCTCACATCTTGACTATCATCACCATCAGACGCACGAACGTGTTTTTAAATGATAGTAGGTGTACGTTAATGTATTAAATTTAAACATTCGCCTAAGGCCTAATTTAGAAGACAATTTATGTTACAAGAAGTAGTTTTTTGAACTTGGATTTAAGATTATTTTCTGGACTTAAAAAAGCCTACGAATAATTAAAATGCTTGTTTACACGAGTAAGTGTAATTTTAACGAGCAAAATTTAAAATGCAATTAAAAGTTTAAGTAAAAGCAAGTTGCTTTACATTCCCTTTGGTAAGTCTGAATCTCGCAATGTAGTTTGTGGTTGGTCCATTCTAAGTTGCCCCTTCTTTGTTAAGTTATTCGTAAAACTCTACAGGATAATTAGCTCTATTTTTAGATTGCTCCGGGGGACGTTGAATACATAATTATTTACAATTTTTTACATTTTCTTTCCTCTACCATAAAGATTCTGTAGTTTGTAAAGAGGCGTGGGTGCACAATTTAATTAAATAAAAATAGTAACTATCAAGTTCTTGTTTTGGTTTCTCACAATTCCTTCTAGATAAAACCTCTTTTTTATATTTACTTTCCAAGCTTACATAACTAACCGACGAACGGAAAAACCGGAGTAAGTTCTCAATTTTGATGTTTATATTTTGTAGATTCTTAATCTACCAAGAACTCAAGCACCAATTTGTCATGTTCGCAACATGACAGATATAATTTAATATACGTTCCAATTATTTACTTTCGCAATGATAGTCCAATAAAATGGCAGGAAGCCTAATCAAAGACAATGGAGTCTCAACGACAGTAACTACGACACTACGACTGTGCGCATATACTAGCTATTGCAATAAATGGTAATTGATTGCATCAAGATAGGTTCTGGGATGTCGGCGCACGGTGTGTGACGTCATGTCCTGTACAGGCGTACGCTAGATCACCACCACACATATACCACAGATTACTGTGGTATATGTGTGGTGGTGATCTAGCTAGTAAAAGTGTATGTTATGTTATGGTAATCCGACTGCTTTTGGCTGATATGAGGATGACTGCTACGCTTGAGGTCCTTGGTTCGATTTTTTAGGTCGGGCAAAGTGTCTATGAATCTTTAGTAGGTAGTACCTAATTTGGAGTTGTATTTTATATTGTGTGTGTGTAGCTTCTTCTTCTTAGCGTGTCGATGGCAGATGATAATAGTTGTGAGACGTTGTGAGCTCACACTTGTCTGGCCCAAAACTCAGCAACGCGGACTGCGTTTGTAGATGCGACCATCAGGTCTTCACGTGTGCAGTTAACGGGACATGTGGCGCAAGATGAAAGATGGGCCATTGTCTGCGGGGAGACGCCGCATGCACTCTGAAGGGCAGAAGCGTCTATGAACCTCCCATTCCTCCATAAGTCTCCCATTTGTGGAGGTTGTCTTTACTACGGCCGACCTGGGTTCGGAGCCTGTTCAGACTTTTCCAAGTCGGCCATGGCAGTGTATAACCAGGAGGGAGATTCTCCATTGGCCCCAATAAAGAGCCTTTCTTCTGTGTGTAGCTAATTCCTTTTTATCAATTAAGAATTCAGTGATTCTCAAAATTTAACCTACTTTTCACGGAATATATTTTTAAACATGAATGAAATAAATCTTTTATTCGGCGTATAAATTATTATAATCTTCAAATAAATTGTTATTCATTTATTCAGGGCTGTGAATCAATGTATTCATGTTTCGGTAATCGCCAATCGAAATAGCGTAATATCTTGAAAAGTGCGATAATTTGAATATCCAGGTATCTTGTAGAATACATATTACAATATCAAAGTATTTTTTTATAATGTAGATGAGATAAATGTTAACAATAGCCGTGATTCAAGGCAGGTAGGTGTAGGATGGTGATTACAAAGCGTCTGTAGATACATAGAGAGTCTCCGGTGCAGGGCGCTCGTCTCGAGGACCAATACTCGATGGGCCCTCGATACGGACTTACCTACTTCGCCCCCGGGCCCGCACTACATCAGCTAACCTAACATTATGTCAACGTTCTATGGATACTGTGACGCCTCCAAGATAATATCAATTCAGCAACGGTGAAACGGCGATCCAGAGTGATAAAAGAAACTAGATAACAGTCATTGATGGAACTGTTCCCTTGATCAGCGTCGTATTTTAGGTTTCATGCCAATGTGTACCGCTGGGTGTCAACAGGTGCAAATTAAATGCTACTTTATTAGGATTTACTTAACGTTATTAAACCGTGAAGTGTATGTAAACAATGAACCTACATTAAATTAAAAACAAATACCTTTGGAAAGTTGCCATAAGCCTATAAAGTTATCTTACTAAGGACACCGTCGGTTTGTTAAACTAGACGATAATTTAGTAGATACACCCGTCCTTTGTATTCTATTCACTGATTTATCGCACACATATTTAGCAAGTTGCATGCCTGTACAGCTTATCTGAAACAGCCGAGTCGGCTCTGCAACAAACATTTATCTAGAAAATTTATCTAGACATACCCTTACCGAGCGAAAACATAGTTAGGACGCCGTTCTAAATACTCATCTCAAGAATGTCCAATAACTGCGAAGCTTCAATTACAGTTCCTATCAATTATAAGTAGTCCATTCTGTGACTATCAAGAAAACTGTATTGTACTTATCAGTGGTGCTATGTTTAACTAAATAATAGGATTTTGTTCTATCGTTAAAATTTTAGTGTGTATTAAAATTAGTTGTCGTAGGGAACATTCCAGATAGGTTCACGTTTGAAGCAAGGTTTACTGACTGTGGATGCAAACTAATACTGACCTCAGACCAAGAAATACTGACATTTTGCATTGGATATTATTTGTATCTACGGTTATTTCATACACATATAGAACGTGTGGGCTCTATGGCCATGTGCGGTTTTCAAAATGTTCATAGAAACAATACCTAATTTTCTTGACTGACTGATACCGTGTAAATTTTTGCCCCATTTTACGTTTATATAATGGCTAATAAATTAAATGTTTCCAGTGGCAGCCTACATAAACACAACAATAAAAGTTTAAAATTAGTTTCAAGATGAATAGGTAAGAAAATGAATAGCGGTTTCTCGTATGACGCAGCGCAAGCCGCGGGTAGCAACTAGGCGTTCTCATGACAAATATCCTCGATGCAATGAGTTGGCCGGTCTGCGCAATTCTACACATGCAGCCACGGAGCCATTGTGCTCGAACAAAGAGCCGCATGACACTATGAGGAGGATTCAAGAGAGCCGAGAACTTCGAGGAGGAACTTAAAAAACTTGAATGGAAATATTTCGTCCGCATTTTCTTCGTAAATAAAAGACTACCTAAGTACAGGTTGCCGAGCTTCATATGCACTCCGTATTTTTATTATCTGTTCGGGGTTTGTATGCTCATATTTGTACTCTACTTGCTGAGTCGTTTTATGGTTTTAAGCACCTACTAAACACAGGAAAATCCCATGTTGCAATGACTAATCAATATTAGCCTACTAATTTAATTTGTTTTGAATGATGCGGTGCTATTTTTAATCCAACAACCACGAGAATGACTATGATTCATCTTAGTCCTTATAATAATATGTATAATGCATTTGTGTAAATTAATAAAAGCTTTGAAACTTACCTAGTATTACTTGTTTTTTGTAATTCAGACCTACATGTATCTAAGAAAAGCCACCTATTCGTCCAAATTATTTGAAGTGTGCACTAAAGGATTATACGAAACTGATGGACAGCAATACCTTACTCTGTACATCATACTGTGGTCACCGATCTGCCTGCCAAGCTAGGATTATGACATTATCCCCCAAGATCGGTTGCCGAGATCTAAGGGGGTGGCCCTAACTGTGTATGGTATGTAGGTATGTTGGTGTATTCAGTAAGAGGGATCTCGAAGAGCGCTATATTTACTTCCATTCTCACTTGCTTAGTCTCAATTATCGGGTTCCATATTTATTAGTCTAGTATGAATAAAATGTAATACCTAATCATTCAATGCCAACATGAAATAATCATTATGGGGCGCGATTAGTGCACGCGTTGTTCAAGTCGAAGAATACAGATTAAAAAAAATTATTCCTAAACTACAAATACGACGTCGACGTCGTGGCGACGTCTGTGGTCTAGTGGTTCGAGTACCGGACTGCTGATCACGAGGTCGTGGGTTCGATTCCCACAAGACACAAATATTTATGTGATGACGAATATAAGTATTTGTGTTTGTCTGGGTGTTTCCTATGTATAATAGGTAAGTATTTACAAAATATATATATATATAAGTATTATATCCATTGTCTAGTACCCATAGTACAAGCTCTGCTTAGTTTGGGACTAGATGGTGCTGTGTAAAAATGTCCCCATAAATATTATATTATATTATAAATACAAATTGTTTATTGCCAGAAAAAATAACAACATTGGACACGAGTAGCGGCGAACCCCAAACGAAGCTTAATAAGCTGGTATCTCATATTTACAATCACGTATTCCTCTAAGAGTTTAGGAGAGGCGTACTAATGTACACCAGTGGGTGTGTAGTGTGTGGGTGTATAGTGATACACCAGCATGTAATAGCGTGTGCACTCATCTCCAGTTGCCATAAACCGGCCACACAGAACTGCTAAAGTTATTAATTGTTTATAATGCTAATACTTTACTTAATAAAAATATAGAATGCATAATACACCTACTAAACTATAGTTATATCTTTGAGAGATCACAACTTGCGTATACAATCATCTCGTTGTATCGATTAAACCGACTTACTAAAAAAAATATCTATTTGTGAAATTAATTAAACTAAATTATCTTCGATGGCGGCGTTTTGGAAAATTTTACAACTTTTTCTTTGATAATCTTGCGGGCCTACAAATCACAGGATAACATGACATAAGGAAATAGTAGGCTGATAATGCCGTTCCGTTACCTTAATAAAAAATCGTACATAAAAAACTTTTGCTACCATGTCATTGACCCAACAAGTGTACCTAAACACTAGTACATACAGCCGCCCGATCATTTTACATGTGGGAAAAATACCCGGGAGCCTGATCTCAAGACGGCACTTAAACACAGCCATTGATAACTGAACCTCTGACCCTTGTTCTCTTATCACATGAGTACAACAAGCAAGGTCACTCAACCTTTTGACCAATTCCATCCAATTGTGCGAAAAATTATTTGGCTCATGTATGAATCAACTTTAACGCAAGATTGTCCTAATTTTGACAATAAACTGCACAATTGAGATACTTACGTTTTTTTTTCCAAAATTGAACACTGCAACACGCTTTTGATGGGCACAAACATGTTATATTCTGTGAAAAACGTCAATAAGTAGATAAAGTCGGGTCCCTTTATTTAAAAGGTTGGTGGTACGATGTTATACATGTGTATCGGGTCCGACACTACAATTGACCTTTAACCGAGTTGACATAATATCTGGCTGGCTCTCAATTTTGGCAACACTGATCGCGCCTAAAGTGCTTCTATTTTAGGCACATTAACCGCGGTATTCGTCGCTAGGAATAGCAACATTGCCGGTTTTTGCTGAGGATCGATTGTCTAATGAGTCACAGTCGACATGGGACTGCACTTGGCGTCCCCGCTTCTCCCGTGATGGATGACAAATCGCTTTTAGATCCCACGCTACGATGTTTATGCTGGCCCTCCTGAATGACTTACGATTTAAATGCTCTCGCTTTTCACCCGATCTCTGCGAAATGGATCCCGTTTCCTTTTTTATTAATACTGTTCCAAGAAGACTTAAAGTAAGTAGATTTTATCCATTAGAGAATAAGTAGATTAGTCTATCACGAACACGAAGACTTCACTGGTCACAAATCAAGTTTATCAACATAAAAATCTACATTTCATTCCTAGATAACATCTAAGCACTTACGTATAAGTACATTTTATATTAGCTATGGTCAGCCAGCTGTCGTTACCAAGTATAATATTATCTTCAATTTAAATCGAATCAGGTGGGTTCAACTTTTTATTTCTAAGAAGAACAATCAGTGCCTACCTAACCGTCATTAAAATTGTTGTGATCAGGTAGTGACCACTAAATTATAAAGGCAATTTAATATTTCAAAATGATGTCATGGTATTGCAATTCATTTAACATTGTTAAACCTCTTTGTAAAGCTAGTTTCCTAAGAATTTATAGCGTATTTGTTGGTTCTCCGAACGCAGCGCTTAAGGATGAACATGTAATGTATTGTATTGTACGTCATAATCAGAAACCTAGTAAATGCAAAAGGCAAGCGAAAGCGTACCTAGTTTGTGGAATACAAACTAATTAACATATAAATATTCCACCAAAGGAATGTTTTAACAAAAGTTGAATCGCTGGTACGTATGATAATTCCAACAAAAACTCGTGAATTTGTAATCTTAATGATGATTCAACTTGTATTTTCTTTACAGCCAGGTGACGTAAAATTTAATTAAGACTTGTTGATATATCTTTACGAGTATTCGATATACACTCACACGGCTACCGAGCGTACCTAGTAGGACGTTGGCAGAGGGCATTGCCTCTCAAGGACCCTGAATGTTTTTTGCATGTACCGGGCATGCTTTTAGCACGCTACGTCATCGTGGGCGGACTCCCCGATTGTTGTGACGGATGTAATGCCAATAACCTTCCATTGTACTCAGTACTGCTAGTTTGGACTATCTAAAACTACGGATCTTAAAATCCGCTGTAGTCTTTTGGCTTGTACCGGTGTACTACGTGTAGTCGGTAAGTCAGTCGTGTAGGGAGAACAATGCACCCACGTTGCAATGCCACCCGCAAGGACTTTCTTTCCAACGTTTGACACAGATATAACACAAAGAAAACGTCATTTGCAACTAGCTAAAGGATCCTATTCTACGCTATTTTTCTAGAAATAGCTTTGTCTGCAGAATTGAGATGGAGTAATTTAACAAAACAAGCGCCATTCAAAAACCTTTACAGTTCCTAACAGTCATTATAACTTTGATAGATGTAATATTTTTTGCGTGTTTTCGAAGCAAACTTACAAGTTTGGAGACATAAATAAAGGTCTAGTGTTCCTTACCACGAATAAATGTATTAAAGCAATAAGACTTACGAAACCCAAAAATGAACATGACAGCCGTATTTCTGTAATCACATTAGGTAACGTGGAATTTGGAGAATTTTGTTAGGGAAGCCACTATAAACTTCCTACAGCTACCAAGTCCGGAATTCAATAATAGGGCTGATGGCAAAAAAACGGGGTTTTCTTTTTGTTAAAGTGTGAATTATACGTTCCCAAAATAAAGAAAAAAACTACAGCCCTGTGTAAAGTAGGGATCCCTCGGCTGTAACTTTTCTACGAGGATAAGGGAATTACTTACGACCGACAAGGGGAAAACAACTACAAAAACGGCATAACATGCTGTGTTCGATACTACCCTTTTCTGTGATTTAGGTACTAGAAGAGTTGAATAGCGTCATAACAAACAAAATATAACTAAACTCGATAATGAGACTTGTATATAACTTCAAAAATTTCAGTAAGTACAATAAAGTTCACTATAGAAATGATCGACCAATTAAATAAATTGCTTATAAACACAACCCACGTGCATAAATAACGTCCACGGCCGTTTCAAATTCACACTGTTTGTTTTATAGGAAAAGTTTCACAAATTGTCGTTTCAATATTTCCAAATCCCTGGCAACGGACCCACAAACTGTAAAGTAGAGAGGGGAAAATCTCACAAAAACTGTGCAAACTCGAATTAAATAGTCGTATCTCTCTTGTGACAGTGAGAATCCATCAGCGGTCTCGATTGGAACGATAACCAACCCCTGCGCACCCCGCAACCCGTACCCCACTACGACAAAATAAATTGTAATTTGATAGCGCTCTCTAGCCTGCAGAAGATCAAATCCAGCATATTAAATCCATTGCAAAAAAAACATCAGTTAAAGTAAGGCCAAAAACCTGTAGAAGCTATGAGGGCTTAAAATAAAAAGCTAAAAATACACACGCAATTAAATCTAAAACTATATAAGCAACATTCAACTTGATTAAACAAAAAAAAAGATCTTTTAAGTAAAAAGCTTGCTACTCATTAAAAAGGGAGGTAGCAAATATATTATGTACCATATAACTATACAATTTTTGTATATCTTTTAGATAATTATAGTGTCCTTTTACTAAATTTTATTAAAGAATCTTCTTAATTTTTACGCCATAAATATAATATTTTTGCATTTGCATCTGTTATGTTCTTACTAAGATAATTATTATATTTCTACCAAAACACAGGATATCTCTTTAACATCCTTAATCTTCATATACAAAATCTCAAGCCTAATTAATCTCTGTTTTGACAAAGCCCTTGGCAACACACATCCTCATTCTTATTCCCAATGATTTATGTCCACTTAGTTGTAGTGATGACGTTCCTAGTTGTATCAGAAAAATATATTATGTAAGCACCGTAACATGGTATTATTTATTGCGTCACAAACAAAAAGCTTGGTTTGCTTTCAGATATTGAGTCTGTTCACAATACGTCTCTAGGGATTCCACAATATTGTGGAATCAAAGAGGAATTGTAATTTGTAAGTAATACGCCAGTAAGAGCACCTAAAGCTGAGTCATTAAGCGTTCATTACTCAAGCACAGCAAGCACTATTCATTTCTCGCCAGGAATTCCAGATTACACATTGAACTAGTGCCTATTAGGTATCTTTAAATAAATCGTAAAAGGCGTAGGTGGCTGGTGGATGGCGTGGGAGGGATGGGCGGCTGGGGGGAGGCGGCGCGGGCGTCGCGGTGCCTACACCACCGGACCTGTTTCAAGAAATTTAATACTGACAATATTTCAATATTCCATAGGCTATAATAAAACATGAAAGGTCAAATTATGCTCAAAACAAATTGCGTGGTGTAACCATTGATGTTCTAACGCCTCGTGAAAATTAAACAAATCAACATTTCCGGTTTTTCTTCAGGAATTTATTTTGGTTTTGAATAATTAGGTTTTAAAAAAAAATAACTTATTTGTTTTTTTTTGTTGTATTTTTATTTCTGGTATTCTATTATTGTGGTAGGTATTGTGGCAAAAACCCTTAAGGTATATTTCATAATTTTTTTATATTTGCACAAAATGAGCAACTCACAAGATGATTGCAAATTTTCAAAAACAGGTATTTTCTTTTAGCTTTAATGAACTATAAGTAAATATAGAATAAGTAGTCCAGTGACAGTGGGATATATTATATTACGAAAATATATAAAAATAATGTTAAATTCAGTAGCAGTACCATATTTATTCTAGAAGCCTTTTACTTTTATCTGAACGGAGTAAAGAACCTTCGAAATGTATCAACTCAACACGACAGCGGTTTATTAATACAGGTTGGGATAGAAGATTAACGTTTACAACTAGGTACTAAACTACACCGCACACGAGGATCTAATGAAAATAAAAGTTTGCGGGTACGTACGTGTATCGCAAAACGTCGCAACTAGAACTTCTAGTTACACTCCCGAACTAGAGTAATTAAAGTTTCTACGGTGTGTCTTATGTACGCTTTCAACTATTTCAGACTAATACTTTTTTCACCATTGCAGGAAGCTTATCATCTGAAATAGTCTTATTTCCACATTAGAGCAGGAAAAATATAGTTTTACGAATTTCCATGATAAAAAAAATCGCCAACTTTTTTGCACACATGGTGTGCAAACTACATTTACTGGGTTAATATACTCCTGATTTAAAAAATCAAAGGCGACAAAAGAGACATAGATTAAATAATTATTGTCACATATCGCTTTTGCTCGCGGCTTTGGTCGCACCAAGTTAAATTTTGTAATTATTACAAATTTTTTTTGTACAACATTGTTGTTATACAAAAATATGTAGATAAAGTTAATACAACATAAATTCTATCGCAATAAAAATTTTGCTAGACTGGGGCCATAATGGAATAGTTTTCAAAAATCTGTTCTTTGCCACGCCATACTAACTAAAATTTCAGCCTAATACTTTCAGTGGTTTGGGCTAGGTACCTATGTGTTATGTGTAGATCAGTCAGTCACCTTTTCCTCTTATACATAATAACGATATAATATACAATCTTTGTCACAACAATGATGTCGTAAGCTGCTTATATACACAAAGTGTATACCATAAATAAAGACATTATGTAGGTGTTGTAGAGGTTGGTAGTTATAAAAAGTTACCAGATGTTTGTATCAAAGAGCTTACAAACCTTCTAAGAAAAACAACATACAACAAAATAATCCCTGTTCTTAGAAAGAAACTGTTTTACCTTCAAGTAAAGGTTCATTATTATATACCATACAGTCCTTATTTACTCGTCTATGATGAATACGTATTTATGAATATATTTGGCAAAGTTCGCCAGTAAGACCTTAATGTATTATTATAAACTTGGCAACGTTAGAATTTTTGTTTTTAAATGCTGCTTACATGAGTAAGTAAGGATACATACTTTGACGGTCGGTAGCATATTGAATCCTTGAGTTAAAAGTAAACACAATACCTACACAATTTAAACAAACATTTTTGGATATTGCTTTTGCGTTTTATTATCAAAAGAGGGGTCTGTCTCACCCTGTAAATGCTCCAGACAAATCTAAATGAACAGCGTCCATCAAAATACCCAAATCTTTCCATTCGATCCTTCTAGCTCATTAGTTAGCCCTGTTATCGATTTTATACAGACTTATAACCAAAGTAAGTAAGATGTGGGGTTTCTCATTACGAAGATTGCAAAAAAAATATTGGGACAGTCGTATAAATCTAGAATTGCTTGTGACCATTTATCTTGTAATAAAAAACAGGACTCTTTTTAACTGAATGGCCAGTAACATTTACAGCGTTACTAACATTATTTTTAGACTGTGTGGTGTCTGCAAAAAATAGGACATTCCTCTCTCCGTAATACAAAGATGTGAAAAAGATGAGAACTGTTGGGCTAAAAAGCTGTATTGATCATTGTATGATTCGCAACAGTATTTGTACACAAAAGATTAACAATGTACTAAAGTAGGTGCTAAGTAAGGGGGTAGACAAAGGTACAGTTCTCGCCAAACTTATTAGATTAAAATATTAGATTGTAACAATTAAAAACAAAAGCTCAAGTCGTAATCTGTCGTTTTAAATTATTCTAATCCAATATTTTTCTTTCTCCGATTTTTGCGGCCCGGTTAAAGTTAGCTCGTGCCAACTTCAACCCGGACCATAAGTTTGGCGAGAACTAATGACGGACACCGGGTAGAGTGATGTAAGTAGGCAAGTAATCTATGGTCGTGAACTCGTGGTGAATGCTACTGATCCCATGGCCATGCAATAAAGGGCTAGGGAACGCAAATGCGGTTTTTAGTCACGAGTCCGACAAACTCTACACCGGGATCCATGATCAATTGATCATACTAAATTCTTTAATAAATATCTTGTGAAATTTTTACACAGCACCATCTAGTCCCAAACTAAGCAGAGCTTGTACTATGGGTGCTAGACAATGGATATAATACTTATATACTTTTTTTTTGTAAATACATACTTATAATACATAGGAAACACCCAGACAAACACAAACACCTAAGTTCATCACAATAAATGTTTATGTCCTGTGGGAATCGAACACACGACCTCGTGATCAGCAGTCCGGTACTCGAACCACCAGACCACAGACGTCGTCAAATTACTTTTTTAAATTATGTAAACTAGTCGACGATCAATAGCTGAACAATTGTATCTACTTCCAGTTTCAAGTGTGTCGCGTACGTAACGATAATCGAGATAATGTCCAACATTATTCCGTTACATGGGCATTACGTGAGAGTAGTGTGCATAATTTTACCTGTCTGGTACGGGGTTGTTTCTAATGTAGTGACAACCCTTGCATGCTGACGCGTTACCATATGGCAGTCGTATTATAATGTAGGTATCAAAATAGGTATGTTAGGTATTCTTATAGATTGGAAAAATAATTTAATTATGTCAAAAACGTTGTTTATATAGTGTATGTCAGCGAACAAGCGGATCAGCGAGCAATCGGCGCCCACGGAGAGCAACAGGAGTTGCTGATGTGTTAACTACCAACCGTTAAGACTGCCGGCGCTACAGCAACCGTAAAGGAAACGGAGGAGAAAACTCTGCCTCTCACGCGCAAATGTCAGAACACACATACGATAGGTTACCGACTCACGTAAGGGTGTAAGCTACCCAGTCAGACCCCAAGATGTGTTTCCACCGAAAATACATTATATTTTCTCGCCTTATAGAATACAGATCTGAATGGCAGACAGAACTTGTTTATTTTTAACCCGTAACATGAGTACAAATTAAGTGAAAGAGATACGCAAGCCTTTGGGTATGTTCTAGAGTCTTCACACATACAACTATCAAGTACATATACATAGTTTAATAAACTGCCAAAAACCACTGCAATACCAGAATTCGAGAAAGAAGGATAGCGTAAAACGGTCACATTCCATTATCAAGCAACGCAACAAAATTTGCTTTGATAAGCCTTATAAACGGCAATAAATCATACATAATAGGTATATGGAATATATATTCGCATTTAGGTGGTCGAATGACTTTTAAATTATATGTGGTAAAGGCTGATTCCCTCTCATACTGAGAGGAGACCCGTGCCCAGCAGTGGGACAGTATATGGGTTGATTATTATCACTACATATTATAAAACAAAGTCCTCCGTCGCGTCTGTCTGTCCCTATGTATGCTTAGATCTTTAAAACTACGCAACGGATTTTAATGTGTTTTTTTTTAATAGATAGAATGATTCTTAAGGAAGGTTTATATGTATAATAACATACCACGCGGGCGAAGCCGCTGGCGGGAAGCTAGTTATTATTATTATAAAGGCTGATTACAATGTTCGACGTATGAAAACGGCTGCAACAGGATGATTATAATGAGTAAGTGGCGTTTACACAAGTCGTCGGCGTCGAGCGTCGGGCGTCGGGCCGGATCCTTGACCCCCGTAGTGGGTCGAAGCCGCCCGACCAGACACTCTCTGTCGGTCGACGGCGCCCTTCCACGACAAATAAATATCAGTGCACGCACACCAACTACGAGCCTACACAAAACAACATAATATTGCAAATTCCAGCAACACATGTGCGTAATAAAGGCATGAATCACCTTTTAACAAACGTTTTCGTCCTACAAGTTGGTTGTTTGTGCATCGGCGCGATAAAGAGCTGTCATATACTTTATTTAGTCTGCATTAGAAATACTAGTTAGCTGAAACCATGGAATTTGTTTACCCTTAAAGCGAAGTACACAAACCATGGAGCTCTATTTCACTATAGCTAAGCTATTCTTTTCATCGCGCTGGCATTTTACCAAGCGACTTTTTATTCAACTACAAAGCTGTGGTAGGGGGTGCAATCAATGCTCCACAGAAGGAAGATTGGAGCCTAAGCGCTTTTTTTATTTTTGCTTCACTATTAAAACGAAGATTTCAATTGCGTAGATATTAAAATTCTATTGAAAAATGTAACTAAAAACCGTGATATAAAGGGAGGTATGAAAAGTTGCATTTCTTTGAGAAATTACTTTTAATTTTGCTATACAGCGATGGTTGAGTTTTGATGAATGAGTTTCTTTACGGCATTAGCCTCTTGGCTCTTGTGTTGTATATTTTCTGGAATTTCCGTCCAGAAGGTACTTAGTTCTACTTTGTGTATTTTTAAATCATTTAACAAACATGAATCTCTTCCGCTTATTATATTATTTCGTCTCAAAGCTAACCCACAGTTTTTGTTAAGTTTGTTCAACAAAATGCTTTGCGAATATCGTATAATAAGAAGAGAGTAAGTATTTTATGGCAAGTCCGCAGCGCGCCATGGTTAGGTAAACACATTTATCAAAATGTAAACCTTGTCAAATCTCTGTGTCAAACAAAAGCAGACATGTCGTAACACAGTGGAGATGTGATACGTAACGACCAAATAAAATTATACTGCACGAGTTGGACTAATTTCAAACAGGAACAAATAAAATAAATACAGATACGGGTATCGTAAAATTATTTATTTTATTACACTGTCTCTTTGTGCAAGCATAAAACTTCTTAATGCGATTGTTCCTAATTGTTTATCAAATCACATATAAATAATACCGGAAGAATATGTGCCTACACTAGGTTTCTACAAGAATAAACTGAATACATTATAAAAGTCATTAACCTGATATAAATAATATTGTTAGGGCGTCTTCTACATGTTTTTGTAGTTTTGAGAATAGTTACTTGTGATCGTTGCTATTTTTTTAAATTTAATTTATTTTCCAGTAGAAAATTTATTTGAAAGTTAAGTTTTACAAAGAAAACGCAATACAAAGTGGTGTTTTCCTGTAATAAAGAATATTAAGTACTATCTCAAGTTTTATGGTACAGAGACAACGTTTAGTCAAGTTAATATTATTCAATTAACATAACACATAACATAACACACACCATAAGAAAACTACGACCCCATTTCCCATTTTATACTACATAGGTTTCGAAAATAAATTAATAGCATTTAACAAGCTTTTAAGCGTTATTAAGTAAAAGCTTTTTCCTACAACAACTAATAACGACTCACTTTATATGAGTTACATGCTAATTTCCCACTTTCCTTGTATAATAACAAGGAAACAATAAAGAATACGATAATAGTCTAAATAAAGTTCACGTCTATGACAGCACTGTACCAAACGCAAGGACAAATTCAAACTTTTGTAATTAATGTTTTTCCGTAAGAAAATTACTGAAACCTTTTGCGGCCCCGACAAGTTGGTTGACATGGGTAGCACCGGTTATCCCGAGAAAAGTTCAAGTCCCATCCAAGTTTTTTAAGACGTGACGGAAAATGGCACTGACAAATTGTTAAATTAGGTAAATGTAATGCTAAAATGCTTGGCAAGTGTTGACGAACATTATTGTTAAATTCGCCTACGTAAAATGCAATAATGGCAGTTAGTTAATTGTTGTCATTTTCCTTCGTTAATACGAATGAATATTTTTCATTGAAATTAACCTAAATTATTTATTTATTTATTCTAATAAATATAAACCGACCACAATTATTTAATTATTAAATGGGCCGTATCATTTTAATTAAACGTTTAAATTGGCCATTAAAATTAAACATGAATGTAGTGAAACCTTAACACAATAAAGACCAAACGTAGCCAAGTATTATTTATACGTAGTTTACCGAAATAATAACTGCGGTTACCATGGTTACGATGTGTCCGCGTAACGGATCTGTTCATGCCATTACTGTTACACGAATATTTAACGTAATAATCATGGCCAGCTTGATAAACAGAGCTTGCACAAACAATATTAAATCATTTACATAATAATTTGTGGGCTAGAATTTATATTATAATCTCACTAATGAGACCGGACTTTGGTTGTTCTGTTTCTGGACGGCAAGATTCATTGACCTCATGGCCAAATATGAAGTTACAGTGAAGTCTCTCATCAATTTTTTTTGGTCTTTTATCAAAGGATCATGCTCAAAAGTGGTACCGAAATGTCTCACGCCTCAAAAACCTGAACCTGCATTCTGTTCACAAAATCAACATTATAGAAGTTAATAAGTACAATGTAGTCTCTAATAAACAAGGTTTGACTTTGAGGCAACATAAGGCTGAATGCCATAAATCGATATGCATGATCCTTTTCCGGAAAACTTGGCTCTTTTTATACAAGGTTGATTTGATACAAACAC
Source organism: Acronicta psi (assembly GCA_946251955.1). NCBI lineage: Eukaryota > Metazoa > Arthropoda > Insecta > Lepidoptera > Noctuidae > Acronicta > Acronicta psi. The sequence goes on along the minus strand of OX276482.1, from coordinate 6,807,642 downwards.
ATTTAGGGCCTGTTTCACACCTCCTAGTAAGTTATAGTTAAATGACGTGGCAGATAATTTTATACAAATTTAGTTCCATTTTTTAATTTATCTGGCGGTTAACGGCTATCGAGAGGTGGTGATACCGGCCCTTAGAGTCTAGAGTCCTCTAGTTATTTTTGTTAATATGCGACCGTATTACCCTAGTGCCTCAATTAACAGCTTATAAATTTACACAAGATGAGACGTCATGTGGTATAATCAAGCTCTCTGTATTAATGCGATAATAATGTCCTAGCTACTAATTGGCGCCACTAATTAGTCCTTAATCTTCTATTAATACTAGATTTCTGTATCAACTACAGTACCTACTGCTAGTCTATAATTTGACATACTAAATTTAAATGGCGTTGTGTGTCGGGTCGTTTTATTCCCTACAACATGGTTGAGTCAAACGGCGCCGATACACACGTCATACTCGTGAACGAGTGCTGTCTGTGAGGGCCTGGTCAGCTCTTACTGCTGTGGCTATCCTATCAATCTTAATATCCACCTTTTATTCTCTGCATCAACACATCAACCTCAACACTATTTACAAGAACTGTTACTGTAACTTACCATTTTTTTTTAAAAGAGTGACTACGGAGTTTCTTGCCGGCTCTTCTCCATAGGTCCTACTTTTTTTTGGAACCGTGCAACTAGTACCTATTTATATGGTCTAATTGAAATAAAAATATTTGAATTTGAATTAAAGTTAAAGCACCCTCATCTTTCATCAGAGTAACATTGCGTAACTATTGATTATTGCTAAGGTTTATTTAAGATCCTATTTCAAGATCCAGGTAAGTCAAAATATAATCATAGGTAGATAGATAATTATTAACGTAGATAAAGAAATCTATAGTATACGGAGACCCGGAGACCGGTGCATGTATGTAGGGCAAAAATAAACGCATTGGAAAATCGGTCCACTCCTAATGTTTCAAAAACTAAAAAGTCAGATGCGAAAATGATACCTCAGTTCAGATAGTAAAATAAAAAGCAAAAATTATGACTTAATCATTATATTCATCTATTATAATTATAGATGTGTCGCATTTCCACAAGAAGAGGTAGGTCCTTAATTCAGTATTTTCAGTAGAAATTAATAAAAATCTTACATTGTCGAAATGTATTAAAAACTATTCATGTATGTACGGTTACTATGACGGAAGACCTAAACTGTGCGGTGGGACCAACAATGGATGGAGTATTAAAAGAGATCTCGTTAGTTTAAACTGTGCCGTGGGCATAAGCCACCCCCCTTCCACTGCCGGTCCCCAGCGCCTCCCACGCACTGTAAAGGTTAAGGGCAAACCATTGTGGATGCGGCTGCATTCTCCCCGCATTCAACTGTGAATCTCTCATCTCTTAAATACAATTCAATATGACTATTGACGTCATAGAAACGTTTTACCCCCGTTTTGCTTCGTGCCTAGTACCTATCTGTTGATTCTCTTTTCTCTCTCTGTCCCCCGTTCTCAATTTATTTAAGCTAACGCTATACCTACGTGTTGAATTCTTGATGTGTAGGTAAGTATACAATAGGGAACATCCCCATAATTATATACCTACATTCCTACGTATACCTAAATAGATATTTCCTTATCTTCTGATTTTTAACATGTTCCTATTAACTTTATTAATAAAAATATTCTTTTATTCTATTCAAAACTGAAAAAATACGCTCCTCTAATATTGTCTTTTATTTATTTATATTTTAAACAATTCCATCGAACAGATCCAATTTAATTTTCTCGGACAAGTGAGTTTCATTACGGAACTAATATAAGGTGCAAACAATACTTGATTCATCGTCCATTTATTGACATTGAAAACAAAGGCAATGCACTAAGACGCACGTGTGCAGTGCGCTGTGCCGACCGAACGAACGAACGAATGAGTAAACAATTTGCACTCGTGTAAAACAGCGCAGACAAAGATCAAACCAACATCAACAGACTTAGGACAGTATAGCGATTAATCAAGCAGAAATCTATACACCTAGGTACCTACTGAAGCACAGAAACACTCTCATTTCAAATAATACGTCACTCGACGGTAGTATTACGGTAAGTATAGTATCTATAGTTACGCTCGAGCGTCATTCTAAAATACGAGGTATAAACACTTCAAAATAATCGCCAAACTTTCTACTATAATTTATTTCAGCGACGATGAACAATTGGGTAAATTATTGTCACGTGATTTATCTTTCAAACTTTTAGTCCAATCATTATTGTTAATATTTTTACATGAAGCGATTGAGTCTAATTATTTCGTCACCGATTGTACTGACAAGACGTCTGTAGACAATCAACATTAAGAAAAATATTTACTGATATATCTAGAAATAGTTTTGACAAAACGCCAGCCTAGAATACTGTGCGCAGTTCGAACAGGATAAAGAAAAATTTTTCAACATTCTTGCCCCTGTGGAGGCATGCTCGAAGCAAACAAAATAAGTGAAAATTCTTTTCAGGTTCCGTGAACCCCTGTATCACATCTGATATTGATTTTTAAACCAGACAGGGCTTGAAACTGATCCCAATTCTATTATTTATAGAGATAGGAAAGCTTAGTGCATCGAATAGACCGGTAAACCACAAAGACTGCAAATGTTCCATGAAAAGCCTTTGTTCCTGAAAAATGCACAGTGCTACGACTTGACAGATTGCTAAAAATCATAAACGCAATTATTAAAATTACGTCAAGAACTGCGTAAAACATTAAACAGATGTTCAGAGGTGGCGTGTGCCATCCACATATCGCTCAATGTACACACATATCATATAGTTAATATAGTATATAATATACCTACATCCATACATTGGAGCAGACACGATGCAAACACGTGCGACTGTGAATTCCATAATAGGTTTACTATATGTGCCTACTTATATAGTATGTGTCTTATGTTTACTTGCGCAATCAGCACCTGCTGTTCATTGACCACTTATATATACACAGTATATACGTAAGTATGTAATATGATAAACGATATTTACAGACATTAGGATTGATTTAGCTTGTTAGTTACAAGAAGCAACATAACAAAATATATTTTAATCTATATTTATACTAATAATAATATTATAAAGAGGAAAGATTTGATTGTTTGTTTGTATTGAATAGGCTCCGAAATTACTGGAAAGATTTGAAAAATTCTTTCAGTGTTAGATATCCCATTTATCGGGAAGGGCTATAGACTGTATACCATCACGCAACGACTAATAAGAGCGGAGTAGCAATGAAAAATGTTGCAAAAACGGGGTAAAATTTATAAGACCACGCGGGCGAAGCCGCTAGTGGAAAGCTAGTGTAACATAAAATACATTCTACACCATCACACCTTTATTTCCCGAAGGGTTCGGCAGAGGTATGTTTTAATTAGTGTAATCGCGGGTAACTCCGAGCTGTTTCTTTTTACAAACAAAAATTCCGAATCGAACCCAGAAAGCTACGCTTGCGACCGCGATACGAACTAAAAAGGTTAAAAGAGGGTTTTGTGATTGTAAGCGCTTATAAAACGTTACAAAAAACTGAACAACTCTTTTATTAGGCTTCCCTTGAATCGGCGAAAATCCGACAGAAAGCTAAATCGTTTATTGTCCTGTACCTTTTAGGCTTAGCGAGTCAACATTTTCCTTCAATCCATTTTAGAATAATCAAATCCAACTGTTGCCAGTCCATTTTGGTTTTCGCCTGTGTGCAAACAACAGGATATTCCAGCTTTAAGTATACATTTTCAAAAAACTTAAAAAAACGGTAATGTTTCTCAATACGTTTAAATATATTTTAAAATGATTATAGGTACCTATAATTCTTTTGTACGTGTATCTGTCACATAACTCCTCCTAAACGGCTGTACCGATTTGGTTGAAATTTTGTATGTACCTACATTTTATTGGGTTGCAATCAGGTTTTCATGAAATTTCATTCCACAAAACGTTCATTTTTATTTTCCAATGTTATTTTCCCCGAATAACAAATATGAGTTCAAGCGAATCCATTTCAGAGTGTGCGAGGTCGCGTCCCATTGCATGTCAATGGTCCCGATCTCCAATAAACTTTGTACAGTGGCATGTACTCTCACGAACACTGGACTTTATTATATTTACCCTAGCATTATTATAGAACACTGATTATGACTGTCGGCAACAATGTAATAGTCAATTATCGTGGACGCGCCTCCCTGTGGCGCCCCGCGGTTCAACAGCCGCAGCGATCGAATTTTAATAAGGCTATTTATAGGCGAATTTTAATACATTTGTTTTTCACGCACCGATCTGTACTGTTTTTGTTCATAAGCTCAAAAGAGATGCAAGGTCGAAAAAGGTCGGTAAATTGCCAAAATAATTGAACCTTTAAAAAATGTAGCCAGACTTTCTGGCATATTTTTTATCGAAGCCCGTGAAGGTTCGCGCCCTATTATAAGTATGGAACCCAAAAATACCGAAAAACTATAGGGGTATATTTAAGTAAGTACATCTCTGCCTATTCTTTCGAAGAATACCTACAGGAGTGATCGTATGTTATAAGTGTGTGAGGGGCCCTCACAATATACCATTAAAAATACATTAAAAATAACTAGAAAGCTTTCTAGTTATTTTTACTTCACCTAATATGTGTCAAGACTTCGAGAAGAAAACAAATGCAGCCTTTGTGCTTCATTACTTACATTTTTTTTTAACAAAACACTCTCGTGCAACGCTGTGCATTTAATGCTTGTAGGCGCTTACTACGTCTGTAAGCACCACTTAATAAATCACCGACGCCAATAAAAATATAGCTTTTAATAAAGTTGTTTAGGTTTAGTAAAACAAGGCTTTTAACGACGCCACCATGAATTCAAAATGCGAAGACACAAAGGGGCAGACTGCGGCGCAGTCAATAGTAAAAATAGAACATCGTTATTGAGAATATATTCACAGTTTTATATGCCTATAAATCTCTTCAAATGCATTGCCATACTGCATGGCTAAATAACTGGAGAATATGTGTGCTGGAGTTATTTTTCTAACGTATCTACTGATATCTGAAATAACTTAAAAACGATTGAAGCTATAGGTATATGTAGATGATAAACTACGTTCCGAATACCTACATTTAAAGAAATGTACTAAATAATAGAAGACACAATATTGGCAAAAGAAAGAATAATATTGCGTACAATAAAACAGCAATAGAACAATTTGTTGTATCAAATAAAATTATTACACTAATAGGTGGCTACAAAAGAAATAAGAATAAAAAGCTTTATTTTTTCCAGGCTAAGCTACTTCAGTAATATTTTCACAGCCAACAACTTCAAATAAGCCCTGATAGTTTCACGCTGTGAATGAGTCTGGGGCGGATTATTTTTCTATTTTTCTTTCCAAGAAAGCCAGTTTTAATTTATCATTTAGGTCAAATAAAAAAAACATAAATACCTATCCTGTATAGCTTTAAGCTCGTTTTACTACAGTTAAGCCCGTTTTATGTGTGTGTTCATCATTGAGGGAGCTCATCGGCAAACAAGAGTGTTTGCTCTCTAAATGGGAAACGAAAATCATGTTTACTTTTTAGCTTTACAATTATAAAGTCACTTCAATATGTCAACCGAAAGCCGCGTACGCTTTGCTTGACGGATTTCATTATAATTAATGCGATGAGAGTGACGTATAAGAATGGAGTTTATGTAGACAATTTCTGTGGTTTGTGTGTTAGGTATATGCGCCAGACGGAAGGGAAGAGCATTCCGATTACTAAGATAGTATGTAAAATCAATGAGACTCCTAGAAAAGCCAGACAAAACTATTTTAAACTCTAAAGGTTCTTACCCTCGGGTTCAAAGTGCATTATATTTTCGAGGCTCCTACTTTGCGACCCTTGAAATGTAACTCACGTACATTTATCATGAGCCCGCTCGTCAATCTACCTAATTGGTCTAGGTTGTTCGGCGTTCGCTATTTACTCACGTTCTGTATTTGATTGATCCATGGTATTTCTACTTTTACTAACCATTGAAACGATAGATGTGGAATTACGAGCGGTAACTACCGTTAACGGGTGTGGCCGCCATTCGCACGTGTATGGGGCAAAGACCCCGAGATCCGACCACACTTCGTCATCTCAAAAGCTATGAAGAAAATTTATAAAACAATCGCAGTTAGATTTTTTAAATTCTACTATGATGAAACAAGTACCTATATACGATTCGTTTGGTGGTAAACTCGGTGGTAGACCCGAGTACCACTAAAGCCATTTCTTGCGCGTTGTCATGCGGGGAGCGTTGAGACGGCTTTTGGTAGACTTACCAACTTAAATGAGACTTCATTTACCCAATATTTTCACTGGCTACATAAAGTTAACCCTTTTTACTCGAACATAATGAGCACACTACTGCTTAGCGACGAAATATTTGGCAACTTTGATTTGAACTTGAACTTCAGTACGGCCGCGGCCGCTGAGACGCGGATCACCCGCGGTCTTAACAAATGAACCCTGAATGTTCCTGTTTACTGTCCGAGCTTGGAAATTCCATCATTCATATTAAAGGAAAGTGTGCTCATTAAGTTATCCAGGCATTTGGTAAGTTTTTTTGGACACAAAGTCATTGGTAAAAGGTCACAAGTGTGGCTGATAACCATGAGGACCTGGGCTCCATTCCCGGGCGAGCAACTCGGTTTTCGTTTTGAAACTCTCAGTAGTAGCTCAAAGCGTATCAGGCTCGCTTGCTCCTATTTAGAAAGCAATCAGGTGAAAACTAAAAGTAAAAAGACCCAAAGGGACTCCCCGTGTGTTATCAAATCATATCAAATCAACGCACACAGGTTTTAAAAACAAATTGGCACGTGTACGCAATTGCTTTTGTAGTCGTTATCTTAGCCGATAACCTGTTTGATGGATCAGCAGTGCGACTTTTTATAACAAATGTTTGGAGGAACGGTATCGATGTCAATGACATATGCACGCGCAACACATGGAATTTTTATCCAGCCTCTGATAATGAACGAACTATAGTTTACCTAGATATAGCAGTGAAATTACTGGGCATATGCTTCCGATGATACTGGTGTTATTGACACTATAGCCACTTAAAGCCAGGGGCCCGTATGCTAAGTACGAAACTACAATAACAAAATAATTATAATAATCAAAACGCCTAATCGATCGTCAAATGTCATTAAAAACATTTCAAATTGATCAACAATGTCTCCAATAATAATGTTACTGTACTGTATTTATTCTATTGATTTAGACTATTTAAACAGTAAGTAGATGATTATTGGAGGACTAAGTAGTTCTATAATTACATGCGGTGTTTACCCGTCACAATACCCGTTGTACAGTTCACGTACGGTATTTAAGGGAAATAATCAAGCTTCTAGACCCACCGGTTTAGCTATGCTTTGAATGTCAGTCAGTAAAAGCTTTGTTGAAGTAGACGTGACGTGTCAGACATTCAGACATTCATTCAAAGATCTAACTTCCCTTTTCCCTCAGCAGAGCCAGACGCTACTAAATATAATATCAAGACCCTACAAAAGCAACAAGTACATAATATGAAAACACAATACATATTTAATTTAATACTCAAGCACTGTGGAATAGCGCCGACAAACGTCAAGTGAGCGAACCAGAGACAACATTCGTCCATGTTTTTAGCCTTAATTGAGGCGAAAACAGCCCGAAGTTGGCTGGCAGTGCTCATTAAGAACAACAAACAAGTAGCTAAGTACTGCAGCCAAGAGACACTCGCGAACGAACTAATCGGCTTCCACCGAGGAACACTGCCGAACTGTGATGTTACAACGATTCCGACTAAATACTACGTTTAAGATACTTTTGACATTCATTTTGAAGAAATTTCAACAATATAGGAAACGTCAATACCTACAGTTAACATAATAATTAACAGTTAGTTATCATACAGCCTGTATTCCGGAAGAGGTTGGGCAGAGGTGCGCTGGTATATACCCCCATTTCACCAGTATTTTTGGGTTGTATGTCTATACTAATATTATAAAGAGGAAAGATTTGTTTGTTTGTTTGTTTGTAATGAATAGGCTCCGAAACTACTGGACCGATTTCAAAAATTCTTTCACCTTTGGAAAGCTACATTATCCCCGAGTAACATAGGCTATATATCATCACGCTACGACTAATAGGAGCGGAGTAGTAATGAAAAATGTTGCAAAAACGGGGGAAAAAATTATAAGACCACGCGGGCGAAGCCGCTGGCGGGAAGCTAGTAATACATAAAATGGTGGTAAACCTATTGCAATTTACCAGACAGAAACTCAAACACAAGACTGCTGCCTACGAGAATGGAAATCAAAGAGGCAGTCAACGTGTAAAGTTTGAACGAAGAAAGGAATTCTAGGATTACAATTTACTAGTTTACGTCGCGTCTACACTCCTAACTCCTAGGAAATAGGACGATGTTCACTGTCCTCTACTCTCTCTTCAGGCCCAATCTCAAACTCCGGATTGCTACTGAGAATTGTCTATCTAACAATACAATAGAAATGCGTTTACCAACTTGTATTTTTTAATTACATAAAAGTAACCTTTAAAGTGCCTAAAATGAACATTCGTGAGCTCAACGTGAAGCCTCTAGTTACGCCTTTTATTATAATAAAAGTGACAAAGTGGATTCTGCGCGATATTACAAATAACTCCTACCATTACAAGTCTAAACAAAAATACCTTCCGTTGACGGTATTCAAAAGTTGTTGCGCTTGTGTGCGTGATCGAACAAGGCGGTCTACAAACGAAAATCTTTTCAAACACGAAGTAACGCTCATAGGGAAAAGGCAAAAGTGATTTATGTATGTAGCTTTCTTTTGTTGAAGCAATACGATTGAAAAAATTGTATGCCATTTGTGTTTATAGATTTTCTCGACGTTACTGAAATATTTGAGCACGTAACCGGATTACTGTTTTTTTTAAACGGGCGGTGTTTGATATAAGACCATATTATAAGGGTAGACTGCGATTGAATATACCTTTGACCCCACGGCCACGACGTTTCGGTCCCCAGTATCCACATACTGGGGACCGAAACGTCGGGAATTTAAAAATATCAATACATCGCGATTAAGTCCGTAAAAAGTAGTTTTATCTCAATGTCTAATATTCGCCTGTGTTCAAAATCAATAATTAAAATGTATGGATGGTAAATAATAATTAGTTACGGTTTTTACATGGAAAGATAGTAGATATCTCAAATAATTCCCAGATTCCTACTCCCCTGAGCTTCGTTATTCATATTGGGTATCGGTATTCTTAACTTTTAGATCATTTTCGCAACAACCAATTTGTGTAAACTATAGGTACCTAAATTATTTTTAAGATTTACAATAATTATTTAAGAGTAATTATTTTTTAAAACTAAGAGTAAGTCATTATTGTTTAAATGAAGTACGATATATTTTCAAAATTTACAACTCGTATGCAGTCAAAAATACGTAAACGTACGTACGTAAATACGTAAACTTCATTGAACCAAAAAGCCCTTATAAGTCCTTATATTTGGTTTACTACCTGAAATATTCCAATAAATCAATCCCAAGTTATTGGTGCTGAAATGGAGCAATTTTTTGTATTTGTTTCCTATATTTCACTAACCTTTTGATAACGTAACATATTTCTCACTCAGAAAGAGGCTAAGGCAAGCGTCATTTAGTCTAAGGACTGTAGCGACCCTTCCATTCGGTTCCACATGACTGGCCGCCTTTACGTGTGCGCCCGAGCTGCGCAAGGATTTACAGATAAGTAATAAAACGTAATGCGTTTAAACTGAACGCAAAGCCTCGAATGGTAACATCCTATTAGTGGAGATTAATGTTTTATTTAACAGCTACACATGTAAAGGGGAATGCGGAGTAGAGGTGTGAGACGCACTGCTGTAATGAAATCATAGATCGTCTTTTGTCAGCGTATTGTCCCCATCGCGATTGCACAATGTGCGTAGGATTTTGCACGTGTTGTCGTTTGATAACTAAATTGTAATTATTTCAATTCATATTGTTACTGTTAGATAGCATAGCTGTGCTACTTCCTATCTATGCCTATTTGTTTATATTGCAATGTAGCAATTTCTGTGTATAAATCTAATAGATAAGTACTCAGATGCCAAAAAATATTACCCCGATCTCTTCTTGGGTTACTTAGATATTATTGGATTTCAATGATATCCCATATAATAGCGGGAGATAGATTTGATATAACCTTACGGAAATGAAGACTGAAAACATTAATCGAAGTTTCTGAAAGGCATCTAAGGCTAAAGGAGATTTCCTCAGGCAAACCATTTACAATGTACATAACACATAATTGTTTTAAGATTGTTGCTAGATATGATTTTTAATTTAATTAAAAAAGGAACACCAACATGTGCAACATTTAAATTGAGAATTATTACAACCTAAAAGAATATTCTTTGAAACAAGATATTTGTATTTCAATCAATATTCGCGTGTCAGAAACAAATATGAAAAGTACTTACAAATAGTAAACAAACATGGTACCTATTACAAATACAAAAACAACGTTATACAAAAAACAAAAGACTAGACGTGGAATATCAGAAAAGTAGGTATGTGACAGCTAAGTAATTGAATTGATGTTCCAACGAAGACAAGAATAAATCTAGGAAAATTAATCTTTTTTAAATACAGCTGTATTTCTGCTTTTAATTATGTTGTACATTACATTTCTACTTTAGCCGATAAGCTCCACGTTCCTGTTCCACGTTCCACGCTCCTGTGGCGGCGGCTTAATTTTAAACTGTTTTACTTTACTCAGGTTCTGTGCAAATAAAAAATAAATTCGTAAACATAAAGAAAATTTGTTTATGTAAAAAGAGGGGAAAATATTTTGATGAGTTTTCGCATGTAATTTAACCGGCGATACCGGGTCTGTTTTTTAGTTAAAGGAAAGTTTAATTATACCTTCCACTTGTGTGGTAAATAGAGAACGCTTTTCTACTGAACTTGTCAATGGCAATTTATTTACGCGAAGCCCTAATTATTTTTTCTGATAAGTAGCCCAAGTACTCCTTATTATATCAGCTATCTGCCGGTTGAAGTCCCGTCTAAATCAGTCCAGCCGTTTCGAAGATTAGCCATAACAAAATGATTTTTTTTTTCTTTTTTTCAAAATTTTTTTCTTTTGTTTTATGTAAGTACCCTAATAAACTTTCAATTAAAAGCTTCTTGACATAGCAAACACTCTTCAATTTTATTTATGTATAGGATGATCTCGCCTTAGACTGTTATCGTGCCTGTGGACAAGTTGCAATTTGACATTAGAATCGACAAATGAAAGGAACAAAATGTATGGAAATGACATTAGTAACAGCCCGATTTGTCGAAAATTTGTGTCATTTCCATAGAGTTTGTTTCTATTAATTTGTCAACTCGAATTTCAAATTGCAACTTGTCTAGAGGCCCTATAGCTTAAGCATGATACCTACTCATGGTTAAGCTATAAGGCTTTATAAGCGATAGTGTCGATAGTTATAGTGTGTATTTAATATATTATGTGTTAACATTCTCAATTTTTTTATCGATAACAATAGACCGAGTGCGGTCGCAGTGATATTATAGCCGCGAAATATGAACGTTTGGCTGTTAATGAATGCAGGGCAGGGCCATTGTGACCCTCAGCGGCTACTATTTGTAGCATCTATTACCGATTAAGGCGCCACATTTTTTTATTGTTTCTGTCCAATCTCCACAAGTATACTTAAAAACCTTGAATCAAGTTACTCGCGTTTATCTTTCTTAAAATACCTAAATAAAATGTCTAAAATAGCAATATTTTTAAAATTACTCCTTATAACATTAGCTATCTGCGCAAGAAAGTCCCATCCAAATTGGTCAAGCCGTTTCAGAGAATAGCCGGAACAAATAGACAGACAGACAACAATTTTAAAAATTGATTAATTGATGTAAGTACCGTAAGTACTTATATACTTTCATACATAGTTACCTATTGTATGCAATCGAAAATACTTTGTTATTGATAGTAGGTCAATCAATTTGGCATTTAGAAGTCTGAAATTAAAAAGGTGTTAATTCATTTGAAAAATCAATTAAGTTTATTTAAAACCAATTACTTAAAACCGGGTAATCGTAGAAACTGCCCCTACCCCGTGATGAATTCGTTCCTATTAATCTCAATACAGGGGCAATATGCAAATGACTAGTGAAGGCTTTACAAGGCTATACAAAGCTGAAACCATTCCCAAGGATATTGGAGGGGTGTATGACTAACCAATGAGGTATTAGTGTTATAAAAAATGCCTACTTATACTACTCAGCGATAAAGTGCAAACTGATTAAATTTGAAATACCTTTTATAATTATTTTAACAGAGACTAGTATCTATACCAAAATGCATAGTAAGCCTGTATTGATTAATAAAATAATGACACTTTTAAATGTACACTATTTTTGCCGTCATTGTATATGGAGACTTAATACATCTATGGTCAGAGTAGATTACACTAGAAATTGCTAAGAGACAAACGAGTAAGATTATTTTTACCCTCTCAACGTTACCCAACATTGTTAAAGTAAAGCGAAATTAAATTCCAACCCATATGACAATAGAAAAGAGACGATTTTAGTGTGACAACATTAAAATAAAATGTTAATTGAAACGAATAAATTATTGTTACATTTATTGATCAATTAAAACTGAACGCATGGCTTTTCACTGTGATATTTCAATCAAATTACACGGGCAAAATGACCTTCCATTTGAACGTAGGCGTTCACTGAGATGTGCAAACTGCAGTACAGACTCATACAAGCGCAGAGCTACCTATATCTAGAGTATATACATATACTTATATGTATGGCGTCGAAGTACCTACATGCATTGCGAAATTAAATAAAACGGACCAAAGTTATTTATGCATACCTACAGTACACTTATTTCTTATAAATAGAATAAACTATTTAAAGAATATACCGGTCGTCATAAGTATCCAGCCGGCTCGCCCGTAGGAACCTATTTTACATACAAACTACTATACTACAAATATAAGATCCCTACGTTTATTATCCGCCGTTTATTTACATATAAACTCATCAGTAAATACGAGTAAATTGTACTTTTCAATGTCTGATGCCATGCATTTAACGTAGCAACTTCCAATGTCGGCGTAGCGCGTGTCTGTGTCGTTGTCGTAACAAGTGTTTATTTACCACGCGTATATACAACGATCTCTTACAGTACAATAATAAGGAGCTGATTGTGTCATAATATCATTAGCGTTCTTGCGTAAAATCAAGTCGGCTACGTTAGCAGGCTTCATGTGACGTAGTTCGTAGGTTATACGCTGCTACGAGATCGTAGCGGCCACCATATGTTCGGACCACGAGGGCACCGATCGATACGCGGCTAGGCGGGCGGCATGCACTTACCGTGGTCATCTTGAAGTTTAACTTGCGCTGCAACGCAGTCTCGAGGTGAAGAGCCATTATAACGGGTTTTACGAACGATAAGCGAGAGAAAGATCGAAAAAGCACAATAACATTAGTTTACTGAACCGGCGTTAAGTAACAACTTCGCGTGTGACGTACGTAGCGACTTCAGCGTGGCAGATCGCGTGTTCACGCGGCCATTTTAGCCGCCTGTCAAAAGGTTCGAGTTTCCGCCGCGTGGCGCCACTGCTGCCAATCGTTACGTCTGCGCAAAAATAGCCGACAGCGGAGTGCGGCGGTGTGCGGCGAGTGGCGGCGGCAAGGGGCGCGTAGGGCGCGTACACCGCCACAGGTTACAAGATTTTCCACCACCGATTGATTTATAGTACAACTTGTAATTGAGTTAAAAGTTACACTTTCGATACGTACACAGATAACGAATAGAGTTTAATCCGTTTTTTTAATACTTTATAAAATGTTGGATGATACAGCGTATTATTCGTATCGTGTGCTATCTAAAAACTTTATGTTTCCCGTACTTCGATCAAACTTCTTGACTCGATCTATGAACTCACAATAATTAAATTATTGGGGTTGCGCGACACTTCCTTAAAAGGGGTCGGCCCCTTTCAAATTTCACATAAAAGCGTTAACACAGTTTATTAGCATTAACGGAAAATGAAACGGTAAATGTTTATTTTTTCAATAGAAATATGATTGTAAACGCGATAGTTAAGAATGGGGCTTAGTCTCAGGCCTGAGCAACCGCGCCAGCGGCTGCTGTGATTCGATGCCCAACTCGTGTTAAGTAATGGGATTTTCAGTTTTGAATTTGGATTTTACCCGTAGCCGCCTTGTAAAAAAGCAGAGACACATTTGATTAACTGCCAAACAAAGTCTCAAAGAGATCGAATCCTAGACCTCTGTCTTTTCGTAATCATGTCACTCGCTTTAAGGGTGAAAAACAACATTGTAAGGAAACCTAATAAATTTTCTCGATGGCGCCTGCCAACTCACATTAGACGAGTTTTGTGTGCCCAGCAGTGCGACAGTAACTCGTTAATGATGACTTACACCTAACACCTAAAATCAGACCAACAAACTGTAGGTACACATCTGCCTAACCCCTTCGGTTAAAACATGGTATGATAGCAATATTTGTATTGTTATAAATTATGGTACGATAGTATTAAAAGTTACTTTATTTAATTGAAAGTAATCGATCATAATATGCGTCATATGCGTGCTACTTTACACGTCACAAATGAAATGAAAAGACACATGAGAAGCTGCGAACAAGCTATTAAACTCGTCAGAGACACGCCACGTGTCACTAAGCGTCAAATGCCGAGTGCCAGGAGCCAAGTGCCACAATGGGAGCATGCAGCGGCACAATATAAAAGAGTCGGCAATATATTTTGATTAGCACGCCGTATATTACGCGACAGACATCAAAAACGAATTACTGTGCCGTTACTCGTATGTGTCGAGTCGAGTAACTTTCAGGATAAAGGGCTTTAGGGGAAACTGTTTTTATTTATCGTGATTGGCATTCGATTCCTGATTGTCTGCCGCCCTATATCGACACCTACGGACAGACGGTGGGTGAACTTATTTATATACTTATCGTTATTGATTGTAACTTTGACTCTTCTTGCTATATTTGCACGCTCAGTTAGGTGTAAGAAATATTGTAGAACAAAGCTGTTTTTTGTATCTAAGTAATTTGATTAAGATGATTGAATACAAATCTTAATTATAGTACTTATATGGAAAATGTACCGTAATCATAAAACACAAAATTAATAAAACAAATATGTTTTGTAAAAATCTATAGAAATCTTTGTTATTAATTTAACTATACTACTATACTAAAGTATTTTTATATTATTTTAAAAAAGCACTTATTCGAAGCTAACTGAAATCCGGCTTACCCAGGATTATTCAGTAGAAAACATAAAATTTTACTGGACTAGCTGACAATAAAAGATATCGGAATAAGTGTGTCAATCAAGGTTATCTACCAACACTACTCGTAAAAGTTAACATAACATACCATCACGCCTGCTTACCCCGAAAGGTTAGGCTGAGGTGGTACTAATGTGTACCCAAAGACCGCCAATGGCCGGTCACAAATCTAAACTCCAAGCTACTACTGAGAATCTCATAGAAAACCTAAATACAAAGTGTATTTGGGGTTTCTCGCTCGACCCAGGGGGCCTAAACAAGTTACTATTTGACATTCGAATCGACAAACAAAATATATGGAAATGACATTAGTGACAGCCCGATTTGTCGAAAGTTTGTGTAATTTCCATACATTTTGTTTGTCGATTCGAATGTCAAATTGCAACTTGTCTAGCCCCCCTGGGGATCAACCCATATTACTAGATTTAGTAACAACATTATAAGTACATAATTTTAGGCCATGCAGAGTATTTGCTAAGAATGATTAATAGTGTAAGAGTTATTTAAAACAGATGAACTCATAACCATTCGTTTATAGTTTGCTGAAATCATAAACAGGTACCATTCACTACAGCCTACATTGCTCTCTATAAAACAAATTCTGGTGAGTTAGCGTCTGAATAAAGTGCTATCAACGGGCGAACTTTAAATCCAGCCGTGCAACATTAATGAACACGAATCACGTTAGTTATACCAACGCCGGGTGTAGGTAAACAATTCAATCAGAACATCGAGTGTGTCATTTACTAGCGTATGCACCCGGTGCGATTTGCAGCGGTGAAAGTTGAAGGGTAATTGAACTTTCACAACTATATTAAAGGATAAAATTTAATTATCACGACATAGTATAAAGTTGAGTTTGTTCCGGATAATCTCAGAAACGAATGTACGGATTTTCATACGGCTTTCACTATTAGAAAGAAGGATGATCTAGGTTGGTTAATATTATGAAGCTGGGTAGGTCGATACCTAATACTTATTTAAAAAAAACACACACAATTATAAAGCCATAGCCCTCCTAGCCATTTAATAATTAATTGCAAGATTCTGTTTTTGCCACGGCTTAAGAAGCTAGCTTAGTTTACATCAATTAGATTCTCATAATTTCGACCAAAAAAAATCGTAAGCATAGTTCGTATCTGCGTATTTCGGATGCTTTAACCACTAAGTTCCGAAACCAGTGCCAATGCCATGAAAAAATCGACATCACAAGACGACGAATTTTTCTTTCACTTTCTGTCCATCAATAGTTATAGTAATGTGTTAATGCCAAAAACCATAGAATGTACCTAATTTGATTCTGATTATAGCCACGATCTTCAAATGTATATCCTAAAAATATGAACCTAATCCACCGCTAGCAAACCGACCTAGACCTAGCTTCAGTTTATGTCGCGCACTGTTCAATGCGACGACATAGTTTACACTGCGCCTACACTACTATATATTATATATATATGTATATTGTGTATGTGTACGTCTGTCAATGCAAACGGAAACTTTACTCTTCAGTGGCATTGCGCTCCAGTGCGCCGCCTTGAGGAAATGATGCAGGCGACAAAACTTGATCGGTGTTATGGACACTATATTACAATGACACTTTGGTATCATAGAATTATATATGTCTACTACAAATATGTATCAGTACACATTAGGGTCTTGTCGGGCTAGGTGTGTTATCCTTACTTCCTTAGGGTCAGCGCAGACCGAAAGCAGCGCAGCGGAGAGCATTTTGTTATAATAGTCGAAAATAAACTTTAAAGCCTAAAGATATAAAGAGCATAAATGTTTACTCATGAGGCCTCGAGACTGCGCGAGAATTTTTTTGTCATGTTCAAACATTTATGCACTTTACAATAATAGCTTTAAAGTTTATTTTCGACTATTATAAAAAAATGCTCTTATTGAATCCTTACTTCCTTACTAATAATATAAATGCGAAAGTAACTCTGTCTGTCTGTCACACTTTCACGCCAAAACTACTGAACTGATTGTCTAGAGCCTGAGAAATAGCTTTAAAGTTTATTTACGACTATTATAAAAAAATGCTCTTATTGAATCCTTACTTCCTTACTAATAATATAAATGCGAAAGTAACTCTGTCTGTCTGTCACACTTTCACGCCAAAACTACTGAACTGATTGTCTAGAGCCTGAGAAAGGATATAGGCTACTTTTTAAATTTAAAAAAGGGCTGTAAGGGGTTGAAATAGGGGATGAAACTTATAAGACATACCCAGACCACGCAGGTGATGCCGCTGGCGGTTGAGATTTAAGATTTGATTCGAGATTGTGAACACCGTTAGATTATAATCTATCTAGTCAGATTGTAAACTGTCACACCCTTACACACACAGTTCGCCGGTATATCGACGACGTCTGTGGTCTAGTGCTTCGAGTACCGGACTGCTGAACACGAGGTCGTGGGTTCGATTCCCACAAGACACAAACATTTATTGTGATGAATTTAAGTGTTTGTGTTTGTCTGGGTATTTCCTATGTATTATAAGTATGTATTTACAACAAAAAAAAAGTATATAAGTATTATATCCATTGTCTAGTACCCATAGTACAAGCTCTGCTTAGTTTGGGACTAGATGGTGCTGTGTAATTATATTAGGTGACATGGTAATAGGGGTGAACCTAGCTCATACACTTGTACCTCATTCATCATTTTCCTACCCTTATCCCAATTTATTTGGGGTCGGCGCAGCCTATCCTTTTCTTCCATTCATCCCTATTAGTCCGTCCGTCACCTGCTCATTCACTCCCTTTTCCATCATATCAACCTTAACACAATCCATCCATCTTTTCTTTGGCCTTCCTCTATCCCTCCGTCCTTCTACATTCAATGTCATCACTCTTTTAGTCACATGTACACGTGTACCTCATTGTCATACACAAATAATATTTCTCGTAATTTAATTGCTAGGCAGAGGAAGTTAGCCATAATGATTCCTCCACCGACAAGAGCAAAGATCCAAAGATAAAGATTCTAGAAAGCCTATTCAAAGCCCAAAAAAAAATAAAAAATAAGTTCAAAGGGTTTTTGTTGTAAAAAAATCTATTTTATACAACCAGGGTCAAGTTAAACTGAAAGATAACCCTTTTGTGTACTCTCGATAAGTGGCAAAGGCGATGAATGATAATGTTTTCTTAGTAAAGTCAACTTTAAAAAATAAAAGACAAGATAGAATATTAGAGGCTTTTATAGTCTCGCACTCACACCATCAAAGAAGACTTATGGCGAATTTGATTTAACGAGTTTCCTCTTAGTGAAAAAATATATATAGTATATACTTTGATTAACCCCTAATAAGTTATATGGATTCCAGTGGAGTAGATAGTGTCAGAAATTCGCGTGATAATGAGAGACTTACTGATAAGTTCTGCCTATTTCACAGCTTACTGATAAGTTCTCGTTAAATTAATTATCCGATAATTTCAAGTTTTTATAAAAATTTTAATTGATCCTGCGATTAGCGGCTATCCAGAGGTGGTGAAACAGGCCCTTAGTGCAGTATTTCGCTTTCCAACGTTCTATAAATACCTAAGTAATCATAAATATTAATTTTAAGCTTAACTACCTCATTGGCCAGT
The DNA here is from genome assembly GCA_946251955.1 of Acronicta psi. NCBI lineage: Eukaryota > Metazoa > Arthropoda > Insecta > Lepidoptera > Noctuidae > Acronicta > Acronicta psi. The sequence continues at coordinate 6,788,633 of OX276482.1, read as the reverse complement.
ACTCTAGTAGTCGTAATTCGTAAACGCTACTGTTATGATAGAGGTCGAGCAGTGTAGTTAGGATTTCGTCAGTGGCTGGCTGGATTTATTGTGCCTGGTTGATGGCATTAGGCTCACACCCCCATTACATGGGACCTAAATATACCAACGAATAAGTTCAGCACAGTATACCTCAAGAGGTATACCTACCCCCAGGGAATACCGGCGTGATTGTGTTTACATGTCTATGTAAGTTATGTAAGATTTTGCCATATAGGTTTTAAATTGGTTAATAGATATATACGAGTATCTTATATATTTACCAATTTAAAACCTACCTTTATTTGGTTGAAAATGTAATCCTCATTAATACCCATATCAACTACAATTTAAGTATGTATCCTCGCAAAGCAAATGAAACCGGGCTTCAATAACAATTTCTAATTGAGTTCATGCTAACCGTGTCATGCAGTGTTCAACACTGATAAATTAAATAGATACCACTCGGAAATTATTGAACATTTGTATCTATATTTATCAGACAGTATACTTAAATTTTTCCCAAGTTGTTGGTATAATCTTCATTATTAATAAATCTACCTTGTGGGTAGTTGAAAGATAAAACGTTCAAGGAAGTCGTAAAAAGGTTACCTATATAAAAAGGTGAATGTTTGAGTAGAAAGCTACACCTACAGAACCTCGTAAAAGGTCTATATATATATAATTATTATACCTACGTTTTGATCAAAGCAATGAAATCTTTTAATTTTTTAAGATAGGCAGAAAAAGAAGTCGGACGAAATCTTATTCAAATGATAACAAATAAAAGTTAAGTAGGACTCGTGGCTAAGTAATAACCATGGTAATCAATTGAGCTATGCCTACGGTCGGTCTTTGGATGGGTGATCATTTAGTGAGAACCCATTTAGTCATCGCGGTGTCAGTTCACATACTACTTATAACAATCAATAATGGTTGTGAGAAGCTCAAAAGAACCATGAAAACCAGTTTATCTCGGTATTGCCCATGAGTTGGGTTGCGTACTTATGATGATATTTCGCGAAAAATACAGACATTCAGCCGCATCTGTTTAGGCTGATGAGATCTTTAGGATAATGATGTAGATTAGTACCTAAATCTTTTGTCCTGAATTCCACATGTCACAATTCCACGAGTGGTTTTATAAAATTCTACCTGCCTACCTACCTACTTACTTATATTTTTTAGCTTAATTTCAATTTCAAATTGTTATATTTCAAATAAGCTTTTATTGAAACGTTAAACCACTCTAGTCAGGAATAACTCAAGTTATATTAGGACACGCTCTACTTTGAGGTTAGAAGTCTCCGGGGCGTCTAAATTCAAGTAACTAAATATTCTTAGATCTTGGAGTAATACTTCTTAAAGAAACCTATTGTAATTAAAATATCAAAAACAAGCTTAACTTAAATTTCATAGAGTAGGTAAATATGGTAAATACGTATAAACAACATTAAAAAACAACGCCATAAAGAGGGGTCGACTCCTAATTCTTAGAGAATAATATCAAAAGACTATGCATCACACAGAACAATTAAAACCTCTTTTCTGTGGGCCTTTCACCACAATTACGGCCACAGAACAATTAAACCCCGTGGACGAACACACGCCGGCTAACCTGTGCAAATCCTAATATAATTTCATGGTGGGTACACCGTACCTAGGCATAGCTATGACTAGTTATGTACACACAACCCGTACGGCTGGCAGCCGGGGGAATAGTAATTGATGTTAACTTACAGACTTGTTAAATTGTATGCACGCCTAACTTACCTGATTTATATCCACCATTAATGTTATAGTTTGTGTATTCCTTGGATTTAATTTTCGAAATAAGTCATGATGATTTAATATTCATTTTTTGGAATACAAACAGTATTATTTAAAGACGCTCCCAATTTCATTTTGTAGGTTTTTTTTTATACCACTAAGGTGGCAAACAAGCATACGGCCCGCCTGGTGGTAAGCGGTTACCATAGCCTATGGACGCTTGCAACACCAGGGGTATCACTCGCGCCTTGCCGACCCGAAAAACCTCTTAGAGGTTTATGGAGGATTCACTGCGCCGACAGTTTGAGGGAATATTCCTCTTACTGCCAGCGCAGCGCATCCTTAAAAGGAGCTCTGGCGACCTTACTCACTGCAGGAACACAACACACAATAAAGTGTTTTATTTGGCTGCAGTTTTCTGTAAGGTGGAGGTACTTCCCCAGATGGGCTGCTCCAGATTTGAGCCATAAATGGCTGTGTCCTACCTCTCTTAAAGGTGTAACATTTAATTCAAAACTAGATTTTGAAACCTAACCACTTACAAATTAACTTTAATTATTCGAAGTGTAGACTCAAAGGGAATACACATCGGTATTAAGTTTCGAAACAAACATAACAACGCTATTTTAAGCACCTAAGTAGACCCTAAGTCCTAATCTCAATTTGTATGTAAGTATATCACGAATGATTTATTATAGTACTTAAGTCGAAAGCGTTGAACAAATTATAACATACGTTGTACGATAACATCAGTTTGTATTGAAACAAATAACAAGCAAAACCAAATAATTCTCCCCCATAATCTTGATTAGGACAACGGAACTCAAGTGCTTACCAAACTGGTCGCGGAAAGAACAATGCTCACTCATGAGCCCTTCGTTCCTGAACAACAAATCTTCCCTACTAGCGACTGTAGTTTGCTCATTTGGAAGAAATGAAAGAGGGCCCTTGTCTGAGCCGAAGCCTCCACTCTTTTGTTGGAAACGCGTTTGTTCTCAGTGGCCATTTCACTAATTGCGACCACCTCCCATTGTCTCCGTATAAATTAGACGTAAATGTTCCGCTTCATCTCGTTATCTCCAAGAATTTTGAATAAACACCAGTTTTTAGACGACCGTCACAGTACTCAGGTAAATGAGCGGACCACAAACTTTGAGTTAATGTATGGTAAAAGCTTTGTAAAATATATATGAGTGAAATTATTTTAAGTACTTAATTTTCAACGCTCGACGTCCAGTATTTATTACCTTACTCAGTGTATCTTTCAACATAACTTAGGTGGTAGGCGTTGAGTAGTTTATGTTTGGTACATTTGCTTGTTTATTATTCGAGACTAACAATTACATGTTTACTTGTACTAAAGACGGTGTTTTAAATAAAAAAAACTTCGTATTTTTAGCTGTCTCGGAATGAAATAGAAATCAATAAAAGTTTAAATTGTGCTCACTCATCGTGCAAAGCTACAAAAGGTTCCGACCTTTTGTATGTATTCATACCTGCATTAAAATAGTCTCGTCTCGAATGTTTACAAACTCCTCCACACATCGCCTCCCCTCGCCTTTACAACCGAACGCAACGCTAAAATAATTCCAATGCAAGTTTTCACATAAAACTACATTTCGATTGAAGAAAAAAGGGTAAAATATTTCACAGAACATTATATCTAAATTTCGAACGAATGAGGTTTACCCCTCGCATACAAGACAGTAATCAGGAGGTACCGGCAAGTTTGCTTCACGCTTGTGTCTGGCTTAACTCAAGAACCACTGAACAGACTTTGATACGGCTTTATTCGAGAACTTTGTTCTTCAGAAATTGAATAACAGAATTTATCAACTTGTAAACTAGTGTCTAAGGCTGATATTCAGAAATGAGATTCAGCATGAACTTATGCTTCCGTACATATATGTCAAATTTGTATGACAATTTGACATACGGAAGCCTAAGTTTATGCTTAGCATCGTCTCTGAATATTAGCCTAAGTGTATTTTTTTATGAGCCCTACTGGGAAACCTACGGTAAAAGACGGGATGCAATGGATTTAATTGCAGCTTGGACCTTAATACATGCAACATCACAAAGACGGAAGGTCCATGAAGATTTTTTACACTACAAAAAACAAATACAAAACACAATAGCTTGTCTTCAAATTCTATTAAAAGGCACGCTGCACGTAAATAGTCTTACCAAATTTAAAAGGTCAAAGGCTGTCAAGGTCTCGTCGCTGTTATTTCTGTATCCAAATTGAAATTAAGATATTTGAGTCTGCCCTTGGCCAATTTGACAAAAAGTTTGGCCATTAAAGAATAGATGGAGAACATTTTGAAATGTGGCATAAGGAGGGGTCTAGTATCAATAAATCAGGTAGGTAAGTAATGTAGTTTTAGTAGACATTTAATTGGCCATACTGTAACCTTTGGGACTTTGGGGTCAAAATACGCATTGAAGTTATTTGCTGAAACAAACAAAGGTTATATAAGGACACAAACAAAGCTTAAACTTTTAATGTGTCTCTTCACAATGGGCCATACTTGCCACTGGCCACACATTGGACACCATCAACCCCGTGCCATTTAATTCTTTTGACATTAAGTTCACTGAAAATTTTCGTCAAAATCAATTAGGTATACCAATAATTACCTCTCTACGGAAAGTAGGTAAGAGCAATTTACCGATTTCAATTCGCATGAACGAACCCTTTGTTATCAGGGAATGAGCTATTACCGCCGATTCGATTATTATTCTTACTGTCTGCTATTCTTCGAGGTTTTAGCTCTGCCTAATGAAATACCTTTGTTAACATTTACATTATCGCGAAATGATTAAATATTTGACATTAGTTAAGAGCTTGTTGGCGTTGATTGTCCTGGCTATGAAATAAATATTCTAGACGTTTTTTATAGGTATTAAGTAAGTATCTATCTTAGAAGTATACCTATAGTATTTATAGAACATAATATTATTACGTTTGTATTTCCCAAAGGATTAGCCAGAGCCGCCTGTTATGTTTAGGTCCCGTGTAATAGGGTGCGAGCCTAATGCTACAATACAAATTCAAACTCCTCGCTGCTACTCTACAACAATTGCTTGACCCGGGAATCTAACCCAACACTCAACAGTCGAGCTTTCGACCGCTAAACTAACGAAGTAGATTTAAATAAAAAGGATCTATTTATAAAGAATTGTCAGGATACGTACTAAACTAGAAATAAAACGACAAAATGAATATTTTTACGAGGTGGTACCGCCGGAGTATTGGATGCGAAGTCCCGGCCTCCCTGGGGCAAGACGCGCACAGTTCACACCGATGTTTGTGAAAATACCCACACCACCAACTTTTTAAAGAGTACTCGAAGAAATCTTTTTTTAAATCTATTTGAACAGTCCGTTGTTATACCTACTACAGAGTATTTATCACAATTGTTGAAAAAAGTTTCTTAATAAATTTTCTTTCTAATCTCATCCCTTTACTCTTCTGTAGAGTGGAGAAGAAAAAAATCGATATATTTTTCTTGATTGCGTAAAATATTGTCACTTTAACTCAATCATTGTGTAAGATTATACTTACATTGATTTGTAAAATAACAGTCAAAAGAAAAAACAAAGCAGTGTTAAACGTGGTTATACACTACTAATTAGTTGCACTGTATACGTGTGTGTATGTATAAACAGTTCATACCTACGTTTATTAGTAAAAGTCCATACATATGTGTTTTGAAAGTAATATTCCCATATGAGTATCTAGTAATGAATTTATTCGGCACATAGCTGTCTGTACCGGCACGTCACGGTCGACTGGTCGAGTAAACTCGTCTGGCCGACGATTCATATGCTCTTTTCCTTTGCCACAAATTAAAAAAACGTAATACTTTTCATATGAGATTGCACGGTACGAAGTTTCCCCCCGTAAACTGCTACCAAGACTGAGTGTGTTTGACAAAGTCTATCCAAATCTAATTAACTTGCTTTCAATTTGGGTTCTCTGTTATTAATGACTTCAAAGTCGATTAACTAACTTTTGTTAACATCGACAAAAAAGTAGGTAGGTAAAGTAAAACCTTAAAAGTCATAGGCAAGAACAACAAGTTTAAAAATATAGAAAACATTGTTTCTAAAACGCTTAGTCACTAACTTGGCCAATGTGTATTATAATGTTGTATGTACCTACCTACATACCTATGTATGTAGGTAGGTACATACAACATTATAATATTATGTAAGTACCTAGTTTTGCTAGGCATTGAAGTCAAATATACAAAATATCCATTGAATATAAATAATTAATGGTATGTCAGAATTCACTCGAAGTTCTATATCTATGATTAATGATATTCTTTTGACATGCTAAAATATAATGTTACGTATCCGCATCATAGTCCTCCTGTACTTTTTGCCTCTAGGCATATTTATCAAGTTTAGTTTTTAAAAGAGCAATAGGAACAGTTTTAAACAAAACTAAGTGCACGAAGTTGTAGAGCGGATTTACCGGAAGCGGACGCGTCGACAGCGGCCGTCGCTTCAGGATCGCAACACGCTTTCATTCATCCCGCAGTTAAGTCCTTTCGGATCTAACGCGGGTTTTACACGGAAACTCTACACTAGGCGCCGACCTCCTACCATAGCGCTCTCCCCCTCGCACGCACACAACTCACGCCTCACCGACGGAAAAGAGAGAACAAAATCAATACTGTCTGGAGCACGCCCACTGGTTCAACTCGGTAACTGCGCTTCCTCACTGGAAATTCGATAAAATAAAACTGGGTAAAAATCATTAAATTTGTGTGTTGGTGTTAGAGATCGTATGTCGTCGGATTTGTTTATCACATCTGATTCTGTGAGATGCAGGCGTACGCGGCGCGGCGGGCGGCTGGCGAGGTCACATGTTTCGCACGTGGTCGGGTCACGTTACAATGTTTACCTGCGACCGCCTGGCGGTCAGGTGAGACCCGAGCCCGACGCTACGAGCCCTCACTATACGACACTACTATCTACACATACAACGACAACCGACTCCCCAAAATAAGTATTTGAGGCCAATTTTACTACTTAGAAGCACTTTCTTTCAGCCCCTCATACAAGTTAAGCAAATTGTTTAGTCTCTCTGTAAACACTGTTAGAATGTAATCTTGTCGCCATCCTCATGATACCCATATTCAGTGGGCGGCGTAGCCGGCGAGCCCGCGGCTACGGTTTGCATTTTTATCAACCATCGACGACAGGCAGCAACATTTTATTTTGCGTGTCATAAATATGGAACTAGTGAAGACGAACATACGCTGGCATATACAACATTTTTATGCAAACTTATCTGAAACTATGCATAACTAAGCAGAAACAAAAAGAAAGCTTCCTCTTTGCTATAAAAATAAAACTAAGTACATGTTCTTGTGTTTGCAGCATCACATTTTGGAGAGCTCTTTGCACTTTATGTACACGGGCGTTGATGTGAGGAAAGTTACACAAAATAAAATATGCTTCGTATGGGACTCGTGAGTGTGTTTGAAGATAAACAAGATTTTTCATCAGAGGGTTAGAATTAAGAAAATTGGGTATTCTGATTAGCTGAAGAAAAGATTTGAGTTTTAGGCAATGTAGAGATCTTAAAACACATCTTGGATCTCGGATCCCAGCACATCTAGGTAGACTTGCGTTTTTAGCCGATTGTAGTCTGATCGAATTGTACCAAAACACATGAAAATAACCAAAATGTAATATAGAAATATTTTTCTGTCTTCCATAAACTAAAACAGAGCAAAGCTTCTTTGTACCCATTCCAGTCACATTTTCACGAAGTGCTGATATGTGAATAGAATATGCAATGAGCTGTCCCCTTCCTTATAATATTTATACGTTAAGGATAGCTCAATTTATTACGTTCCATTAATTCCATCAAAACGTCGTGAAAATAACCACATGTTAATATTTATTTATGACATTGGAAAACAAAGAGGATACTTTGTACAACGAACCTATTTGGGCAATTTGTACGGGAATTAGCGCACTCGTAGGCAATGCTAAGAGTCTGCTACGATAATTTCGTTTCTGTTAGCTAATACGTTATTTAGGGACCTTACAATGTAAACAGAACTTCTTTACAGACCGGCTTTACTTGTAAATTTAGGGACTTATCCTAATATTACTTGTGTTGCTTCGGCGTCGTAGCAATTGATAAAAGTGGGGCCTAAGTCTGCTGGAATTAAAATAATCGTCCAATGATACTAAATTTAAGGACTGACATACCTAGATTTAGCTGTTTTTTTTTTCAAAAATCGACAAATCTTGTCCCTGGCTCCGCTGACTTTAATACCCTTTGATTAATGTTTTTGTCTCAGTATTTCAATTTCAATTCAGAATGGTTGATAATCTACAGTCGTGAAGATTCATTGTGAAAAACTCAGCTAAATGCAGCTATAATCCTAGACAGAGAATAATATGAGAGGATTTGATCTGCATTTAAATCTTTAAGCTTGCTCTTCTACGCCAAAATAGAGAGTTTTATCAGGTATCTACACGAACCATTACTAAATAGGATAACCTATTTTCTGACAGAACTACAATCATTGATAAACATTTGGCTCAATCTGTATTTAAGATACAAATGTTGTCCTTACTGTGTTAATAATAGGGTCTAATTACTTTATAAACTAGGTATGTAAGCTATGCAATGATACATTGTACACAACAAGTCACCAAAGTTTCATCAAAATCGAGTAAATGGAACAGGAAGTAGAGGATGATAAAGTATTCATAAATAGATTAAGTAGATAAAAAAAATAAAGACCGTTACATTGTAACTCTTTAGTAATTTGTAACCAAATAAAGTTTGATTACCTACCTACCATTTCTGCATCATGTTTAAAGCGCAATGCAGCAAACTACCAAACGTAGTCTTTAAAGTGATTTACGGGTTTCCATGGAATAATTGCAACATTCGTGAATTTAACTAGTTGGGAAGCAATAAATGGCTTATGGGGCGCCTTACAATCCTCCGCCAATGGTTATGACTGGCCTGGGAGTGCACTTCACGGACTGTATCATACGTTTTATCAATGCGTGAATAGGAATCCCTATACTCGTTTTGTGTTCCAGGATGAATGGCATTGCCTAGAGATGTCAGATTTATTTTAATCCCTGATTTGTAAGTTCGAAAGATAGAATTCTTACTAAAAGGTATGGTTTGGCTTTTTTGGAATCACACCTTTAATTACTAAGGGTAGCGGATGGTGTTATTGGATTGGTGATGGTGGCATGTTGTAGGTCCCATGCACAAAAAGGGGGCGAACTTAGTGGCACTATCTGGTCACAAATCTAAACTCGGATCTACTACTAAGAGTTTCCTGATGACATAACCCAATATCCTTTCCCATCCTCTCGACCTGGGCATCATGGTCAAAAGCCACGGTTGCTAAAACTAGGATACCAATGAAGCAGTCTATTATCTACAGCATTCTGTGTACGAAGTTTAAATAATTTTAGTGTTTATTCTATCAGAGATTATAAACCTTAATACCTTGTCGTTTTTATAAACTGTACTTATTTTGTTACTAAACACCGTGTACTGTTCAAACATCATCAAGAAAATAATAACCTAAAGCAAGTAACCCAGCCGTAGATTATAAAGGTATTTGCAATTCAGAAATCTTTAGCTATCCGCCATTACGTGCCTGAACATAATTAAAATTTGCGTTAGGTGACGTTCATCATTAATTATTTAGCGTAGTTTGAACATCTTTAGCGGGAGCCAGTCGACGTACAATAAATGGGCCGCAACGCCTTATATTCCTTATATTCAGAGGACAGAGTGAGCGCGTGCCCGGAATAAGTTACCGACGCCGCGCTAAAGGAACCCGCCGATCCCCGTCTACATAAAGATTTATTCCCATCTGTAACTGAGAGGAGGACGCGACAGTTTTTCCCAATTATAAGGTGTAAGCGCCCCATTTATTAACATCTCGTCAAAGAAATCACGATCCTGCCGCCTCTCCCCTGGCTTTTCGGGAGGTACATTCTAGCACAGTTCATAGTTTGCTACAGTTTGCAAAGTTTTAATTATTGCGCTGGCTAATAATACCGAAATTGTACTAAGTACGGCTTCCTACTGGCGACATTTTAATGAGTGCAAGCAAAAGGAATTATTATTATTTTGCAATTTGTTTCAGTTCTACTGAATACTTGTTAATACTTGGAAATGTTTGTTGGTTTCAACATAATGCAGTGTTATTATGAAATACTTTCTACAGTAATAGGTGCTTGGAATTCTTTATAGCATAATCAAGTTTGAAAGGTTCCGTGAAGGAATTGTGTATAAATTAATTAAATCGATACCGATAAAGATTGCTCAATGCAACAGGAAAAGTGATTCCACTCATCTCTTTCAGCAAACATATCTCATCCTCCTAGCCGTTTTCCCAACCATGTTGGGGTCGGCTTTTAGTCTAACCAGATGTGGCTGAATATTAGTATTTTACATGAAGCGACTGCCATCAGACCTCCGCAACCCAATTTCTGGGCAGTGCCGATATTTGAAGGATAGACTGGTTGTCAGGCTATTTGGGCTTCTGACTACCACTAACGATTGTCATAGGTGTTCGTATGACAACCGGAATCGTCGGCTTTATGTGCTCTCCGAGGCACGAAAACAAAGCAAACATATTATCTACTTAATTACATTTTCATTTAAATAAGGCACAGTCATTGTTATTTCAGGTTCTGTCTTCACAGTCTCTGCTGCTAATATTATAGAACTGTTAGCAAGAAAAAATATGTGTCACATCTGTGTAGGGAAGCTGGAAACTGTATGTGCAAGGCGTGGTCGCAACTGGAAAACTTATCCGTGTTCGCGACCAGCGGCAACTTTCTTGTCCAACTCCCCGCGGTGCACCGAAACGCCGACCGTCTTCTTTGTCATTAAAATGCTTTATTGATGTAATATGCAATATTTTACGGCGCTGAATATATGCACGCCAGCGGCCAGCGCGGGCGCACGTAATAGGCATATTTCTGGAAAGTGCTCCTGATATATTATTGTTAGATAATTAAAGTGATTTAGCTGGCTCTATCTGTACCTGTAGGTACAAGAGAATTATGGAAGGTGATTGTTTTCACCTGATTTAATCAAATCACTATAGTTTAGGCACCTAATACGTGTCTGCCTGGAAATCAAAGTTATGCTAGTAAGAGTCTGTATATCAAATTGTGGATGTAGAAATACATTGCAATATGTAGGTAGGTATATTTATAGTCTTGCTCGTGGTACATTAAAACATATTGTACGTGTACTGCACAGCTTATGTCCGTATTACCAGTATTACTATCTCGGCTCTACCGTAAAGAGTAGGTATTCTACGCTTCCACACACCATTAGCAGTAAACACGTACCTACGTGCGGATAATAAAAATTAATACAATGCGCCGTAACTCGGTATGCATTTCAAACTCAGGCACAATGTAAAAACGGGACGGCAGTCTCTGTAGCCTTAATATCCGCTGTTTCAGACTCGTAACCGGCTAACAATATTGCATTGCGTACGCCACGCGCTAGTTCCGTACTTATCGCGAAAGTTTCAGCCGCCGGCTCGAGAGGGGGCATGGGGGCGCCGGTGGGCGGCAGGGGGCCAGGCGGCTCGCCCCGTTGCAGTATCGATCGCGTCTGCTGCACGCTGCAACGCTGTCTTCCGCAGATCTGTCCTTATCGTCCGCCGGAACGAGCCTCCGTTACAGCCTCGCACTAAAAAGGCTTTGCGATACATTCTACATAGGAACTGCACACGCACGCCGACTGCAGACGCAAGTATTGAGGCGTGCGCTTACGCCTCACGGAGCTAAGCTTATTTATTGAAAACCGTTCACTGTTATGTCTCAGCTTCCATGTACAAATAGTACACGCTCGATTTATGGGAACATAAAAATAATGTACAGTCCGCAATACATTTAATGATACCATCCGACAAATTTATGTCTGCCGTTATATTATTTGTTCGTTGTGAGATTATGAGCGATCACTACTCCTACGCTGAATTCTATGAAACATATTTCTGCGGTAAACACAAATCATAACAGAAAAAGAAACAGTAAAGCGAACACGGCGCCGAACAAAACTTAGTTTAAAACTGTCGTGTACACTACCTTGCTTGACATTTCGGGCACTAAATTCATTACAGTTGGGGTGGTTTTATAAGTGATGGTTAAGGTAAGGGTAACAACACGCCGGTCGTGGCTAACTATAAAATTTATAACGAAGGACCAAGTCGAAAGTTGCAAGCGTTGAAAATATTGTAAGCTGCACTCGTTTCGGGCAAATTAAATGAAAAACGAAGTTTCACCGCGTGGCGGACAAAGTTGGCCACTCAAGTTTCAAGCTCGGTGGAGAGGCGCATACAGACTACCCCGTCCTTCTCTCGCTATTTAATACATAACACCCACACATACATAACCTATCACACCCGATCATATTTAAAGTATCTTGTGTCATGTAATTATCAGCAATTTTTTTTTTATCTTAGTGTATCTACATAGCACGGAAGGTCCCAGAAGGTTATTTAAATACCCATTAGGTAGCTAGATACATATTATAACAAAATTAATGAGATATTTGTATTCTAAGATTCCACTTAATTTTATAGTGTTTACCAATAGCCATAATCACTTCCAAGCAAACTCAAGGAACGCCTGACGTAGACTTTGTAAGGGATTCATAAACCTATCTGAGCCTGCATATTAATAAATGGAATAAATTTACCCCACCTGGCCGTGAGTCCATAACCCACGCAACAACAATGTAAACTCAAAAGTTATATAAAGTTGGTACAATCAAGACGGTTCAAGTTGGCTATACTTCATATATATGTTTATGACATCGCAGTATCTTAGGAATGTATATTTTATGGCGCTTATTCCTCTGGATTTCCGCGACTACAAGTACTTAAAGTTATTCACAGTGGCGACGTTACCAGAAATTACAATTGCAGTGAGTCAAATCGATACAAAGGGACAAATACGTACACACAGCGAATGAATAGTTTGGAAATACGCCAGGGCACTCAACCTCTGCACACTGCTTGCCCACTTCACTAGTGAGGCACTGATGTAAGACGCCATGCCGCGCTACGCAGCTTGTTATCGTCTACAGACGATGCGCAGCGGTGGCTCACACCTCTTAATTATTGTTTATTGCCATATTTAATAAACGAAACACGCTATATTGTACATAAACAGGTTCTTGATGTAAAAGGAAAAGTTTATAAATGCATCTAAGACGTTATATTAACATCAATAAAAATATTTCAACATAAACAAAGTGTTCTTAATTTGCACTAAAAAGTCATTAAGTCTTTATTTTACTGGCCGTTATTATGTTACAAACAGTTGATTATTTAGTTGCAACACTTCCACCCACTTAACGCAATACATTTGACTATTTAAAACAGAAACTGCACAATTGAAGCGTAGGGAATATTTGCTACGATGTGCTACGCTGGAGCTACGCCAAATTGTAAAATATATTTAATATTATATGTCATAATTACATTAGGCAAATTTATTTAAATTGCTTAGTTTTAAAATGCTAACTAGAAGACCGCAGCTGAAGTATTTTCGTATATGTGTGCAATGTGCATGCTTCATTCTATGCTAAATTTAAGCGGAAGTGAAGTAGTGAGGAGGAATCAGAAGTCATTCCCTGATGGATCCGCATTAAAGGGTTCAGTATTCCTTTTCCTTTGCATTATAAATAGGTATACTAAGGCGCTATAAAATATTAAACGGAATTTTAATTTTTTTAATAAAGGTGAGCCTTCGTCTACTTAGAATTCAAAAAGAGAATATTCTATTTTAATGGTCGATGCATAGGTACGTGCAGTCAAAAGCAACAGTCGTTAACAGTGACATTTCCAAATTGTATTCTAGTAGAATCGTCATTGTGAAACAGTTATGCCGAGTGAACGAGTGAATTTTCTCGTGTTAAGGAGAGCCACATTGGAGGCCCGCCAGATGGCTCTTGTGAGGAGTACCCTCCGCCGCCTCCGACTGACGCTAATTGCTACCAACTCTTCCATAATTATCTCAATTATACTGAATTTATTAATGACAATTAATATTACAGCTAATGCAAAGTTTATTTCGTATTGCAAAGAGTTTAACATTTAAAAAATCTTGTGATGTATGTGTAGAAATGTAATACATGTGTCGCAATACTGATACAAATAATATTGCATATTCGAAGATTTTGTTGGAAGAAATTCAATCTGTAGTTTCAAATTGTGTTCAACTGTAGAGCTTTTATGTGATTACTTAGCTATCTATACCATTATCCCATAGTACATGACACATCGGGCTGTAACCAAGGGTCGTGATGTTGGAAGTAAGCCAGAACACAATGTCTGCACACAGTTACATTTGCACTGGGGCTGCACTCGTCTTTGGAATCAGCCTCTTTGTCCAGCCATTTTATTCCAGAGGTTTTAACTTTCCCTTTGAGAATTAGCAACGTACCTTCCAACGGTTGCGACGTACGTAATTATCTACTTTGAACAGTGTGCGGAGGACTTAGAGACGGTAAATTTAATATTATAATTACGCAACCCGTAACTTTATTCCTTCGTCAACTTTGGAGACGCTTTTGAAAAATAAACAGGGGATTAGCAACGTAAAGTTTTTAAGTTTGTTCTAATATAAAACGGTGATAATTCAGAACAAATTTATGTGAATATTTATTCGAAGGCCGGTTTCTATGAATCACAATATGATTCACATTAGAAAATTTTTAAGGAACTGCTACGAATTTTATACCTAGTTAAATATATGAATATATTCTATTTATTCTATTAGATTTTCTCTATATTACTTACTGGAAGTCGTATCGTTTTCATTTCTCAAGAAGCCAGACTCGATAACATCCAGTGGCTTTTGTAATACATAGGTACGTTCCGCTTCGGTACACATTGGTTGGATGAAAAACATTGTGAAAAAAAATAACATCGCATATAAGATTTAGGTAAAAGTTTTATTCAATTTCCTATTATTCGAATCCAAAGTATGATATGATTTTTTCCGTTAGGTATTTCTCAGAATCACGGAGGCTAGATTTGTCGGTAGAGGCCGATTGCATTTAAATAGGACCTAATTGATACCAGAACTTTATCTTAATTAGTAGGTACACCTTAGCCACTGTACTGTGCCTTTGCCTAACCTTTGGGAGGATAGGTGTGATAGATGTTGAAGAGTACGCCAACTGATTCTAGAAAAACTAAATCTGCTTTATAGAAATACTAGCTTCCCGCCAGCGGCTTCACCCGCGTGGTCTTAAAATTTTTTCCCCCGTTTTTGCAACATTTTTCATTACTACTCCGCTCCTATTAGTCCTAGCGTGATGATATATAGTGTATAGCCTTCCCCGATAAATGGGCTATCTAAGATGGAAAGAATTTTTCAAATCGATCCAGTACTTTTTGAGTTTATTCGTTACATACAAAAATACAAATCTTTCCTGTTTATAATATTAGTGTAGATGGCCGTTTTGTAATACTGCTGAGAAATAATATAATAGCTAAAAGGCAGTGACGGCTAATAGAGAAGTATGTACCTATATAAGTAAATGACTAGTAATAAATGGCGCCGCATACAAAGAAAAGCGTACATTTTGTAAGATCTAAATAAATCATCATCATAAAACCATTAATTGTCCCACTGCTGGGCACGCGTTTTATATAAATAAATATTTAAAAATAATTAATTCTTATATTTCGAATTTTCTTGTTTACAAGGAACACACGTGTCCCTATTCTAGAATATATTCCTGCAAAATTAAGATTTATTATTTCCTCTTATTCTATTGAACAAACAACAACAATGCTTTCTATTCCCGTACAAAAAGACGAACGTTAAGAACCACCCACATGACGTACGGACAATACATTAGGTACCTACTTTGTGCGCATCGTTTTATTTAGTCCATGAAAGATGGAGGCTCATCCCACTTCGGAAGGAGAACACTTGACCGCAACAGATGGCTGGGCTCACATTCTATACGCGTTACATAGCACTACATCACTGGCTGCATACCTACCTACAGCCTTATTTTTTGTACCATCACGCCTGTATTTCCCAAAAGGTAGGCAGATGCGAGCACAGCCATATTATAAACCCTAACAAAAGGGCTAAAGCGTTTTTTTTATATGAATGATTGCAACTTTGTGATAACATCAATATCACTATAGTATTGGTTCGTAAATACTGTGTTCGTAATATCCCAAAAGTTCTATAAGTATACTTTAAAAGAATATCGATTTAGCACTTTTGTTAGTGTGTACATGTTTTTGCTCGCGACTGTACACCCACAGTTCGGTATGTTTAAGGTACAATGTAATAGGGGGCGAATCTATTGCCAATAACCGGGCACAAATGCAAACTCCGAACTGCAACTGAGAATTTCATAGAAAAACACATCAACACGGGGAATCGAACGCAAGATCTCGTAACATCCTTATTTTTAAGCTTGCATATTACTACATCGCCTCTCTTTTCATTTACGTATTCGCCATGAAAGCTTAGACCAAGAAAAAGAAGATTATTCGTATAAGAACTCCGAGGCAACGGCGCAATTTCTTTTTACTATAAAATCATCGTGCCTCGCTGGTATTTTTGTTGCTTCTAGTTAAAAATAGTTAGGATTTTATGCGAAATAGGTTATGGCTTGGGCGACAGCACGTTCAGCGTAGTGGCAGAGCGATCAGCTACTGCATCACGGTGGCGGGTTCGATCTCGTCACGGAACGAGTATTTGTTTGACCTACAGATAATTGAACACTTGAACAGGCACTTGACAGTTTGCATAGGTACCCAGACCTACCCACCCAAGATACTTACAGAAATAAATACTGTGTAACATTTTTAAAAATAAAGTAAAACGGGTGATATTATATAAATCTCTATTATCTTAGATTTGACAAACCCACCCAAACTATTTTCCCATAATTGATTTTCATTGACTAGTCGTCAGAAACTATAGGCTACGATTCTACGATTCTTGCAAACTATTTATTAACACGATTTTTTCTTTTTAATTTATTCTAGGCCTGCTCTTTAACGCCAGTTCATCTGATATTGTGACACTGCGATCTACGATGGAGATAGCTAGACTAGAAGTAACCGATTCACCCATGAATCTAAAATCAAATTCATTCATATTTAAATTACTTGTTTTATTAAAAATCTTTCTAACTTTACCGTCGTGAAATGGATTCTTCTTTTAAGTATAGTACCTAAGTATATCTGCATGAGCTACACAACAGTTCACGCTGTGGTAAAAATATGAGCCATTCGGCAGTCTGCATGATAGCAAGACTTCCGTATATTATATCTCATGTCTACCGAAGTTCGGCTGACGAATACTTGTGGGTTTGTGATGTCATCGGCGAAGGTTAAGCAAAATCTAATGTAAAGAAGCCAGAGCATATTGCATTCATGAATCCAAAACTGGCAGCAAAGGTACTTTATAAAACGAAATCTCCTATTGTCTATTCAAAATTGAATTGTAATATGAATACAAACGAGATGAAAATGAGGGCGTTCATAACTCCACACGTTGGTTCGTGCGATGAGACGTGTGCGAGCGTTCCGTTGCACGCAGCCGGCGGGCGCTGCATTTCCGAACGCATCGCCGTTCAATATCCGCGAGGATTGTTTGTAGAACCACCCCCTGCACCCCGCACCACCCTGCCGATACCGCTGCCTCTAATGGAGCCTGCAAGGGTGTCTCGTTTTAGAAATAGTCTTGACGATAAAATGATATCCCTCCCTAAGATTTAGTTTTAAATTAAATTCTGTCGGAGCACGATTTATTGAATCGTGTTATTTTTTTTAATTAAATTTTTTGTGTCAGTATTTTTGCTTGCATTATCAGTAAACGTATTTCAGATCTATTAAATTTTTTAATTCGATACGTTTGACCTTTCCGTCTATAAAATTGGTACACTGTATAACAAAATTCTAATGCAATTTTATAGTTGAAGCATTTTCTTTCCTCGTGTAGGCATATTAAATGGTACCTAATTTTGTGCAGCCCTGATGATTCTTGTACACAATATGACAATAGGTACCACATGCTGGACACACTTCACCGTTCATTGCACCCCTTCATTCAGCAGCTTCATCAAGGTAATTAGTAAACCCTCGATGAAATTACGGAGCATAATATGTCAAAGTATATAATAAACATCTACGGACGTTACTTCATAAAATTACTCTTTCGATAGGCCGTGGTGAAACCACAAATTAAATCATCAACAATTTGTTAGTACGCACAATATATTTACTACATGCCTTAACAAAAAGATGGCCAGTCAGCATGTTGGTAACGATATTGACTGAGGCAGTCACCGTCATGATCGGGAATTCGTGACCTATGTCACGAATCCCAATTCCATGACATTAGGGCAAGGGAAAGCAAGTGTGATTTTTTGTCAAAAAAATGTTTCAAAGTAGAAAGTTGATCCCTACAGGACACGTAACTTCCAATCAGGCATCGGTATATATTTCAGTTGCCTCCCTATATCTGGAATCTGGAGGGTACGGCAATAAATACGTCTACACAGTCCCAAAGGCTACGCGAATGCGCCCCCAGGGTGGGTGCGATTGAAAAAAGAGATTATAGAAAGAGACGTATACGATTGTATATGTCTCATACTTAATCTTGAAACTAATAATAACATAAAACAGTATTCCAGAAATGAAGCAGATAGATAGCTGTAGGTAGGTACAGTTCGCGCCAAACTTATTGGCGTTGAAGTTGGCTCGAGCTAACTTTAACCCGTCCGTAAAAATCGGAGAAAGAAAAATATTGGATTAAAATGATTTAAAACGATAGCCTACGACTTGAGCTTTCTTTTTTTTTTGTTACAACCCAATATTTTTCTTTCCTCAATTTTTAAAGCCGGGTTAAAGTTAGCTCGTGCCAACTTCAACCCGGACAATAAGTTTGGCGAGAACTGTACTTTGCCCTTAAGTGGAATGGGAATCAAACCTAAAACCCCACAACAAAGCCATCTAAACTGATAACTAATTTAATTATATAATACCAACGCATTTAAAACCTCTTCCTTGGCGAAAAGGTCAAGTAGAGTTGCAATTAGTGCCAATTTCTTTTGGCAGAAAGACACTGCGTTCGGCATAAAAATGATGGATTTCAACTTTTACGAGCTGCGTCTGAAAATTGCGACTGTACTTTCTTAATATTTTTCTTTTGTACATTTCAGTTTTTGTGTGATATTTTATTATGATTTGACCATAGAGAATTAAATTGTGACGATACATTTTATTGAGTAAAATCAAACTTCAATTGAAACAAACAATCAATCTTTCCTCTTTATAGGTTTTCCACAATAAATCTTCTATTATGTAAATATCGTGATTTATTAACACTTTATTATACCATAATTTATTTCGTGTTTAGGTATACAATACGTCGAATAAAGTAAACCAAATCCGGGCAAGTTAAACAAGGAACAATAGGTTTAAACTGGGAACTTGAATATCGGAACTATTCAGGATTTAGTCCTTGCGGCCGGATTAACGCAGAGTACTTGATGGGCACCGCTTCAACCCCCACAATGCTAAAGCACTTAGGTTCTCTTTACACTATATGCCTCCCACGTCTGTGATAAAGAAACATAAGCAATTGTGTAAGCAAAAGTTACAATAGAAATAAGGTCAAGTGTGCCATTTCAAGCCCAATGCGATGATGCTTATTTAACCCGTATGGGATTACAGGGTGTTTCAGTTCGAAAGTTAGAATTACACCAAGAAATAATCAACTGTTTGAAAAAGTGACAGCCGTAGAATATAGGTTATTAAGTTCTTAATAAGTTTTAAACTTCACCAAGTATTTAATTTTTCATTGCGTGAAAAGTGTTTGCCGTAATTAGTACTCGCCATACGAAATCGATTTAGGTATTTAGGTGCAGAAATCGCTATGCATCGCTTGCTCTTCAAAAATGCATTAAATTCCAGCGTCATCCTTGCATTTACCAATTTTAGTACATAATATTCCATAATTTCCATCCGAAAATTAAACCACACGCTTGTGGAACTACGATCAAAGGTCGCCGCTAATGGATCTGCAATTAATAATCCATAATAAACTCTATAGTCAAACTGTCAGCTTCAATAACCGTATACGAAACTTTGGAAAATAACTAGTTTCTTGGTAAATAATACATACGTATACACAGTTGTGTACCTTCGGAAGTATCAAACTTGTAACACAAATTCGAGCCTTGCTCCAAGTCGGTAAAGTGAACTGTACGTATGTCGCATGTCTCCATCGCAAACGCTAGTAACTTCATGCAAGTTATGCAGTCGATTTGGGAACTGTCTCGTGTGTCGACATATCTACCTGTCGCTTGCTAAGTAACGTTCGTATACCTATCATATCGTTCTAAACACTACATTGTACGAGAACGAGTTAGAGCGCATTTTCAATGTTCACTGTAAAAGCAATTATGTTAATTAAAACAGTACCTACCCCGTACGACGTCAAAATCTGCCTAAAGGGAATATCTTAAAGAGAATGCCTTCGTTCGGTGATGCAAATTCGGGAATAAAGAAAAAGGACGGAATGAAAATTTCATCCACAGGTTGGAAAAGTCAACTGAGCTAAACGATTCCATAAAGTTGTCAGTGTAGGGTTATCACGTGTCACCTTACTATGAAATCGCACAGGTTCGTTGGGTTTATCGATAGCAAGTACCTACTGAAGAACTGCCTTGTTGATATAGTCCTAAGAGCGGCTGCTACATGCGCCAAATGTGCTGAGGTGTTCCATTATGAGCATAGTGTTGGGTTTTTTTATGAAATTATGGGCAACAGATTGGGAATTTGGATTTGTGCCCTGTTAATTGCAATAAGGGACCCCTACAGCTATTAAGGAACTTAAACATACACGTGAACGGTGAGTGTACAATTAGCACACCTCTGCCTAACCGTTCGTGGAATACAGGCGTGATGTTATGTTATGTTCTTAGAATTAGACTCCATAGGTAGAATAATGTATGGGGCAATGGAAATATTTCACAGAATTAATTATATCATAAGAAAAATACTTACCTTTAAAATATAACTGTAAAATATTATTGTTTTGTGCTTCAGAGAGGCTGCTCATTGCGTCCCTGAAAACACATTTTAGTTAGCAAGCGGTCGCTATAGGATCGGTAAAGACGAGATATCGGCGCTGTTTTTTTTTCTTAGTGTAGGAAATTTAAAACTGCACTACGCGATTATTGTGATCAATCGATCATGAGTAGGTATCATTACTATTCTATGCGTGCCGTGTGCGTACGTTAGACCATACCAAGGCAGCATGACGCAGTCAATAAATCATAATAAATGAGTTCAAATAAAAAACTATCATTTTAGTTATTTAGGTATAATAAATAGTCTCATATTTCCGCTTAGACTCCTTAGAACTAGAATTCAAATACTTAGGTACATACATAATTGTCATTACAAACCTAGATAGGTAGTCCTTACTACTACTACGAAGAAGGTAAATGTGTCTTGCTAAGTTTCTTTATTTAACTGACGATATAAATTTTGAACGTGCGGCTATTCCGTTTGTGGAAAGTCTTTAATGACCCGTGGAATCGTTTTTATGGTGTTTACTTTGATCAGAGAACAGCATCAAAACGTCTTTTATGGCGCCATAACTTCGAATTCGACACAAAATTGGAAGTTCTTGGAACATTACCTACATACACTAGGTATTGCACCCCATCTCTTAAAATTTCTTTATACCTTATCGCAACCTGAAAAATTTAAGATGGAACTGATTTATAACACTCTTGAGAATATTAATCAGTTTCCATGGGAATATAGGTAATTATTTTCTCAAAGTGAATACCTTACCTTACTAATATCCGTATCCTTACTACTTTACTAATAACTAATACGCTTTATTCACGATTACTATTTTAGATCGTTTTTTAACGTCCATATGTCCACCAAGAACCAAGAAGAGCAGGTTTGAAGTTGGCACGAGCTTTACTTTCTCGATTTTTGCTGCCGGTTTAAAGTTAGCTCGTACAAACTTCAACCCGGACAATAAGTTTGGCGAGGACTGTATCTTCTTAAACTTCATAGACAAAACTACGTATGTACATAAATCGTAAATCGCACGTGAAACGAAACGCATAATCTTGTATGTCAAAAATTGACAATTTGTCAAAAGCCGTCCATTGTCAGTTGTCAAATCACGAACGTCATTCCAATTGTCAAAATGGCAGTTCCAATTTTTCACTGAATTTAGGATTTTAGGTGAAGTTGTTGTTTATTACATCAATTAACTGATTTTTTTAGCTAGTAATAAGTTTAATTTACAAATGGAAGATTCTTCAGTTGATAAGAGACCACAATTTGGTAACAGATTTCTGGAAAATGCTGAGGAAGTTTTCAAACATAACGCGTGGTACCGTTTTTACTTCTTTGGTTAGATTTTGTAACAAGGTTGGACGTGATAAATATGTGTTAGAACTCGAGAAAACGAGACATAGAAAAAAGCCAGCCGGTGGTGGTCGATATTTAAATGATTCGAAACATGTTTACCTTTATAATGCCTGGTACTTTCAACACAACTATTTTTCATTCAGTCCAGTAGCAGAATAAGCTGGTCATAAAAGTGTTTATGGTTTCAGGGACAACGTTGACTGGGATGAGGAACAAGAAAAAGTGGCAAAAGAAAAAGTCGAGCAGAATTCACAGATAACATTTTCTGAAGACCATTTGCAGTCATTGGAAGATGATGCAGACAAACATTGGGATGCCTTTTATGACATTCATCAAAACAGGTATTAAATTTAAGTTTGTTTTGATGCTAGTAGTGTTACTGCCAAAATAATTCTCTGTTTTATAATTAGACAAAGTGGAAAGTTAAAAAGTTCCAAAATATTACTGAAGATACTAAAGTATAAAAGACATTTTAATCTATCACTTGTAAAATAACAAACATTGTGAATTAATTCATTACCTTATCACTGCAAAACACATTACAGGTTCTTCAAAGACCGCCACTGGTTATTTACTGAGTTCCCAGAACTGGCACCTGATAACACAACAGCCCCGGTGAGAGTATACCCTGATGGTGAGACTAATATAGCACAAGATACTGAACCGCAATGCAAGAGCGAGACAAAACGTTGCATATTTGAGATTGGCTGTGGGGTTGGTAATACAATCTTCCCAATACTACAGTATAGTCAAGATCCCAACCTTTTCATATATGGATGCGACTTCTCATCAAAAGCAATAGATATTATGCAACAAAGTGATCTATATGACACAAGTAGATGTAATGTGTTTGTACTGGATGCTACACTTGACCAATGGGATGTACCATTTAAAGAAAACTCTATTGATATAATTGTTCTCATTTTTGTTTTATCTGCTATTGATCCTGCAAAGTAAGAATGATTTTTACAATGGAAAAAAACTGCATTGATACACATACAATGATAAACATAGCTGAATGAATTCTAATAAAGCATTATCATATTTCAGGATGCCAACTGTAATCAACAATATTTACAAATATTTAAAACCAGGGGGATTAGTGGTGTTCCGTGACTATGGCCTTTATGATTTAGCTCAGCTCAGATTCAAGAAAGGCAGATGTATTTCTAACAACTTCTATGCTAGAGGTGACAACACTAGAGTTTACTTCTTTACTCAAGAAGAAATAACAAACTTGTTCAAGGGAGCTGGATTTACAGAAGAACAAAATCTTATTGACAGAAGACTTCAAGTGAATAGAGGGAAAATGTTGAAAATGTATAGAGTTTGGATACAAGGGAAATATAGGAAACCATTATAACAGTAAAAATATTTATTATTTATTACAAAATTTGGTTACCATAGAGGGAATAGATCATAAGAAATCTTATCATATAGATATATTTTTAGATGATAAAATCAGCACTATGGCTCTGGAGTCATAGCATTAAGCTGAGCAATAGCCTGTTTGCGTGGATGTGACAAAAATGTTCACTAAAGTCTATGTACTTCTGTTAAATACAAAATATGCTGTGTGCGTCTTGTTTATATAAATTAAATATTTTTCTTTTTTCCAAATACAGCCAAATCAGGCCAAATGCAAATAAACAGTTATACAGTATTAATGCAGTATTGACATAGATTATTTAATAGCTTCAAATCTGAAGTTGAAAGGTGGAGAAAATGCATTAATTACTTTATTTACAACTTTGATGGGAGGTCCTTCCCACGTAACTTTGAATTCATCAAACAATCTCTTCATTAAAGTCTCAATCTCCAATTCGGCAATTCTTCTGCCGATACAACTTCTTATACCGAAGCCAAATGGTAATGTAACCATAGGATGTGCATTCCCGTAATACAAAGGATCTGATTTGTCAGCCAGCCATCTCTCTGGCACAAAATCGTTAGGCTGTGGATAATATTTCTCCATGCGCGATAAAAATTCGTTTGGCGCTATCACATCAACCTGTAAACATAATGGTGCATGAGAATAAAATAATCTTTACCAATACATAAGAGCATAGGATTGCAGACTTTTGTTATAATTTACTTTTTTTAACATACTCAAAGGGCTCTAAACTCTCATACCCAAATGCCCCTGGATACCTTAAGACGACCCCGCCAGAACTTACGTAAAACCTACGGTAATCTCAAGTTGATATTGTCACTTGACTAGGTAAACACAGCTACGCTATCGTATGGAAAGCCAATGCCAGATCCGTATAAATTGCCCAAAATGTTGTATCTTACCCCTTTAGGTATGTGATAGCCTCCAACGATATGGTCTCGGTCGGTTCTCCTCAGATTAGACGGGATCACGTGCCAAAGTCGTAGAGCTTCCTTCAAGCAAGCTCTGAGGTACCTTTTGTGCGGATCATTAGAACGTATCTCTTCACGTAGTTTTTGTTGTTTATTTGGATTTATTGCTAAATTATAAATTACACTTGTAGCTGTAAAAGTTACCTGTAAACGTTTTAGTTAAATTATGTTTCAGTAAATGCAATGTTGTACTTGTTACTAAGTTAACCTCCAGTTTTGACAACGTTTCACTCTTATTATTAAAAGTTTAAGGTCGAATATGCTAACAATATTCCCAAATGTTCTCTCTGGTCTTACTTACCGTATCGATACCAGCAGACAACATTTCGTTAGCCATCAAGACCGCGACTTTTTCATCAATAGCCAACAGTTTTTCAACTATACTTTTGTCCTCTTCTGGAATATCATATCCCCTTTCGTTTATCTGTCTTCTGGCATTTTCGATGTACATTATACTTATTCTGTAATAGTAACGATTCATACCATAACAATAAATAATCTGTGATCTTTAAAAATGATGACTCTTCTTAAAAAATAGTACTGTACTTACTGCCATTGTGTGTCGTATGTTTTCATAATCTTCTTATAAGCAGGTGTCGCTATATATTTCCAAGGATTTGGGAAAAATTCCAGTTCAAAAGCTATTTCGATCATATCTTTGCTACACTGCATTAATTTTCTTGCTGGGTGGTCATCCGATAGGTTGTCTTCGAGACATCCCATTCGAGACCCTAAAGCCACTAAGGCTATAGATTCTAACGACCACTTGTTAATTTCCAAAGAAAAGTTATTTTCTAGATATCTTTTGTCGTCTTTCAGTCGCTTTAACCTTGAAAAGAAGTAGTTTTGAATGTTTAAGAATCAGACAGATGCCTTGAAGTCTATTTAACACTTCAGCGGTCGTTTTACTGTCGGATCGTCTAACTCTAAGTAGTTTTCCATTTCAATTTTCCTGCGTTCGGCCGCAAGCGCATTCGCCCGCCCTTCGTGCCGGTCACCCAGAGGATGCTGCAGGCGCCAGGCGTGCACTGCCTAGGTACTCTAAGAAAATAAACGATGTCGTAATGTTAGTATTACCCACCTCTGTACTGCATCTTGAGCGATTTTATCAAGCGCCGGCGCATACACTTTCACCAATTTAAGCTTAAGCAATGCTGGATTAACTTTCGTGCGAAATTGGCGCCATTTTTCACCTTGTCTGTAAAAGAAGATAAGATATAATTTGTGATATGTGACCTACCCCCGGTACATGAACGCTTATTTTGTGAATTCAATAAATTAATGTTACGCTGTTGTTAGTCCGTAGACGCCATCTAATGATCCCTTCTTGACGACTTCTCTAAAATACTCCAGAGTCTCAAAGCCCGGTCGGAGTGGATTCGCCTCTTGAGCTCTATATACCTTAAATAAAAAATATATTTAAAATATAACATTACAATAACTTCAGTACGCGCGGCATACCGTGACCGGACTGAACAACCTAAACAATCCATGGCGCATTCAAACGGGAAACTTCATTTCGGCCAGGTTATGCCGCGCGTACGGTATATTACCTCAAACCTTAAATGTACCTACCTGATCAATATGTTCTGGCTCAAACAAAATAACCATATTGGCCCTTGATAACACTCCATCCATTTTAACCACTGAACCATACTTTTCATACAAAGTACCAACCATATCGAAAAAATTTGCGTTTGGTCCAAATTGTCCTGAAAATAATGAATTGTAAGGACATATAGAAAGACAATTTAAGTATTTTTCAGTAGGTTGTTATGATCTGGCTGGTCCTTATTTATTTTATCGTCGTTTTCAAGAATCTTGAAGCTCAATAAATGGAAGGATGGCAACTTACTCAGCTTTCGCGTTGCTATGAATTTAGTTGCAAAAAAGTCTGTAGGTAGAATACCTATTCTACTTACCAATAACCGGTAAGAAATGGTGTATTGGACCAAGTAGTGGTAAAGATGAAAGGCCGGGTATGGATTTAAAAGGTTTGGCCTCCTGCGATGGAGTGGAATATCTTCGACTGCCATTTCTAAAATACAACACAGCATTTTAATATTTAAAATATGTACCTACTTCATATTTCACGACCACGACTAGTGGTCGTAACTGAGACTGCCACGCTAGAGGGTTCGATTCCCAGTCTCCAATTTGGAGTTAAGATTTGGGTCATGACTTGTGCCTGTTTAGTGGCAGGCTCGTCCTCGTATATGTATATGACCTACACATATCGGCGAACCTCGAGTGTACATTAGGGTTAGGCAGAGGTGTATGTGTTATTGCGTATGCTTAGTATGTATGTAGGTATACATTCCAGTCGAAGCTAAAATTTTACTTTTTATCGACAACAACTCAAAATCACTAAAACCAATGATTACTAGAAGAGTACTTTCGCTTCTTTCTAAAAGCAATTAAAACTAAAATGTTTACTTATAAATAATATTCAAAACTTCAATGGTAGACTTGCCACGAGTAGGGAGGTAGTGCATAATAGGTACATTCAAAACTTCAATGGTAGTGCCACCTGAGTAGGGAGGTAGTGCATTATTTTAGAGGTTGTTTAGACCTTACTATCTCAAAATTTAGAGTGAATTTAATGAATTTGAAATTATGATTGCCAGTATAGAACTACAGTTAATTCTAGGTATGTAAGTATTTATACTTACTGAAAAAAAACTTGTGATCGAATTCCCAACAAGGTATAACACTCGCTTATAGTTTTATTCCTCATTATCACTGTTTACAAATTATCGCGCAAATATAAATAGACCAAAAGGACGGCACAAACAACAAATTGCCAGTGCCGATTCTGATTAGTTTGACCTTGTACGGCTTAATATGTATGAATCTAATCTCGAAAGACGGAATAAAGTCTGTGTACCTAAGGAACGAAACTGAACTAAGTGAATTTGTTAATTTTTAACATAATTCAAGTCAAAGATTGTGTTCTCCCTGTAACTCAGTTATTTTTAGAGCACCCTGAATACAAAAAATATTTTAAGATATAGGTATAGGTACCTAACTATATAATTCCTACATTCAGCCAAAGGCATAAAAGTAGGAATTGAAAGAAAGGGGGAACAATACTCAGAGGCTTAAAAAAGAAAATGCTAAAATCGTGTAGCTAAAGTGTAAAGACATCGACTCGGACTTAGTATTTCGTATTGTATTTAGATTCTAGATAAATATAACACGAAGTGTACCTACAAGGGCCTATTTCCATTTTCTGTAATTCATTGTCTACATAAATATAAACACCCATTATTATGTAAGGTTTTCGATAAACTTCCTTAAATATTTCAATAGCAAACTATTATTATAATTTGAACGCATCATATGTTCTTAAAGTTTGACAACACTGGTGGTAGAGTTGGCAAAAGAAATTAAAAGTGATATCGATAATTTATTTGCGTCACCTTCCGCGTTTCACGTCACCACTGCACTGGAAATAAGTTCAACTTTATGGTGCGAGCACTTTGGGTGCAGGCAAGCGCATCAGCATAAATAATCTTATAGTGCACATTATACAGGAGACTCGTAGAAGCGATTATTGAAAATATCTGTGTATAAGACATTGGACATCAATATCGATACATAAAATGTAGTAGACGGTAGATCATCGCACACTTAGGTACAAGCAGTAAGTGATACAACCCTACTTTGTTTGACATTTTCTTTTGACAGTACAAAATGTTTAGATGATGGTGAGGTTAATGGTCGATAGAAAATAGTTTAGGATAAATATTTGGTAGTGATTTTCATCCAAATATGTTTAGGTCTACAATAAATCATCAAAACGCATTCTAGAACTAGTGCTAAGCTTATTATATTCACGATTACTTACATTATTCTGATGTAAAAACTATTGTAATGAAGTTTCTTTGTCATAGTTTCGTTAAAACTATCGATCGATTACGAAAGAGCTTTTAAGTTTACATTGATAAAAAATATTTGTGGCATATATTAATCTAAGGGTCTAGTTTACTAAATAAGTGTCTATTTGCTAAAGGAACCGTTTCTAAAATGATTGAGTGTGCGTGATTTTGAAGTTGCTAACGTGTTAAATAAAATATGTGTTTACGTTCGCATTTCGTTGTATTCACGCGTTCAATTTACTTAAAATAGTCATAAATCTAGTAAGTGAAGCCATCGCGTGTAATATGAGATACGTAGCCGGAGCCATATCATAATTTGTTCCTGATATCACGTCCATGTATTGTTGCTCCTTCCTGTAAGTATTATTGTAGGTATTTTTGCATTGTTATAAACATTAGTTTTACCAGAGTACACGTTTGAATTTTATCAAGATAGTATTTGCATAAATCCGAGTAGTAATTGTGGTGAATAATTATGTAACAATCTGCATTGTAATGTTTGTTTGACTTTACTAGGCACTAGCTACAATAGTCGTCATTTTGCACTGCTACACAGCACAAAATAGCAAGGATAAAGGAAGAATTCCCCTTAAAATTTATGATTGAGGACAATGAACTTTTTTAAGCTAGTGTGTGTAGAGTAATTTTATTAGTTTATTTAAGAGATATCACCTTATCTTAATCTTTAGAGGTGAGTTTCATCATTTGTAAATATAACAGTTAACCCACTTTTACAACACTGCTGGCATGATCTGTACAATCTTACTCTGATACATTATTTGAATGAAAGTCTATTTAAGTCTACTAGACAAGCTTGTGTAAATATACAAAATGAAAGTTAACATTTTATATTTTATTTAGACCATTCACATAAATTCAAAAGTAGAGTTGTGACGTTCACATCTCCAGTAGGTATATTATTGCTGACTAGGTATTCTGTTTACCACATCATGAACTATTATTGTGTAACTAAAATGCCAACATGGTAGTAATATTAAACTGTATATTATTTCTAATGTGCTCAAACCTGTTTTGTAAAATATTCAAGGTGAATGCATTAATCAGGTGTAGAAAGGTTTTTTATATTACTATAATATTGATCACCCAAGGTAAATAATATTTATACAACTAGAAGTGAGTTATAAATTACAATTAAGAGCTAGATAATTTCACTAAAAAAATAATATTTTGAATGCATGTTTTAATGACAAATAATTAACAATTTAGATATGATTTGTAGCTATAACCCATTTAATATCATAGATTACTATGATGAATGTCAAAACAATTATGTAATTAACTCAATTGGAGACAACAGCCCGAAACACGAGCAATCTGCATGGATTGGTGAATCATGAATGTTAATGGTGTGTGTAAATTATCTTTCTGATAGCTAACCTAGTTACCAACGGTCAAATATAAGTATAATAATATACAAACAACCTTGTACCTACAAGTGCTTGATTAAATTGAACCTGATTGAAGTTTAAACATGTACATAAGGTACATTAAAAAAAATTGAGAATTCAAGCTAATTTCCAAAGTTCAGACTTGTCAAGTAGGTATTTAAAGACAAAAGCAAACATTTGAATGCAAGATTTTCACCACAATAATAATAATATATTTTCTTACATTTATGTATCATCTAGGAAAAATATTTTAAAATATTGTGTTTTTATCATAATGAACATATTTGTCAAGCTCAACTGTATTATAATGTTAAAGAAAGAAGTACACTAATATAATTTATTTATCAAGAGCTACCAATACAAAATGTTTTAAGCAATAAATAATCCTGCATGATTTGGGGGCTTAATTAAAAAGGTACCTTAAATAACAGCTTTTAAGTGTCCTCTTATGTTGGGCAAAGGTCAAATATTTTTACTGCAAACCAGAACACCTTGCTACACTTCTTCCTCATTATATTATTATTCTATAACATTTTCCTTATTAGCTCTTTATAAGGATACTTATGTATTTACTTTAGCTGCCTCATTATTATTTTAGTGTAACTTTAATGCTAGTAGCGGTGGCAAAGCTTAAGTAAGGGAAAAAATGTGTGTAAAGTATTAAAAAGGTTAAATTAAACATAGTTTATGTATAGAATAGCTAGGAGTGTGCAATGTAAAATTTTATAATACAACAAGGGCTGTTCCAAGCTTCACAAAGGAAAAATATAATTGCATTAAACAGATGTCAACTTCCTATTTAGTATAATGCAACTCCTAATAATTCAAAGGTGACATTGCAAATCCTTTCAATTATCTTCATTACTAACATGTAAATGGGCCTTGTATATGTGTGTGTATGCTGTGTTACAAATAGAGAAGTCATGTTGTGTTATAATCTGTTGCATTATGTTAAACATGTTTCTTATCTGCCAGTTCACGGCTGGGCGTCGGGATGGCGAGCATGAGCTCCACGCTCGTCGAGACCGTCTCCATCAACTATGAGGACTTTAACGAGAGCTTCCTCACCTGTGGCACCTGTTTATGTTAGTACACCACTCACTCATACCTGCTACTGATCAGCTTATATGACAAATGTTTAAAATTATTATTATTGCTTTCTTATTCACTTTTAATGGTATTAAATTTTAGATTTATTTGACATATAAGTAACTTTATAGATATAATTGAATATATTTTCCACACTGATAATGTTGCTACTTCCCTGCTGGTAGTGTTGCTATAGTAACCACTGTTGTTATTAGGTACTTAATGTTATCTTCATTCACTGTACAAGTATATTGGTATCAATGCCTCTTTTCTGATGAGTTGGTGCTATTGTAATTTATAAACAGATTTAAAACCACAGTCAATAGTTTAAGTACATACTTTTGACTAAGATTTACCAATGTATAGGTAATATTTATGCAATAATTGTCGAAAATAAGTAGGTAATAAAGTAATGATACTATGTAACAGTAGTTCACTTTTATTTTTAGGCACTTATGATGGAGGTGAGCACACACCCAAACTGCTGCCTTGTTCACATACAGTCTGCTTGGACTGCCTCACACGAATAGCTGCTTCACAGACAAGAGATGCTGGCAGCTTCAGATGTCCTATCTGCCGCGAGCTTATAACCATACCACGAGGAGGGGTCGCCGCCCTCCCGCCATCCTTCCTTGTGAACCAACTACTAGACCTAATGGCCCGCCAACGAAGGGAAGTTATACCACAGTGCAGTTCGCATCCAGGCAGAGAGCTTCTTTTCTGTGAGACCTGTGATTGCGTGTTTTGCCGGCATTGTGCTGACGGCCCCCACAGCGACACCCCTTGCGACCACACAGTTGTACCATTCTCTATAGCATTGAAAAGAATGTCGGAAATACTGTTGTATAGAGCAAACGAATGTCTCAGTAAACTGGGCTCGGCAAGAGATGCGGTGGCGAGTGAGCTGAGGCGACTCGAAGCGGCGGCGACAGCAGCAGACGAAGCGATAGACCGACATTTCGCAGAACTGAAAGCTGCGATCGATAAACGACACAGCGAATTAAAGTCAGCCGCAGCGGCCGCCGCTACACACAAACGAAAATTACTCGAGGAACAGCTAAAATTGATCGATGCGGAAAAAGCTAAGGTGCGGGATCAACTTATGATCAATTTTGATTTATCCAGCCTAGCTAACGTAAATCTAACTTTTCCAATAAATTTCCAGGTGGAAGCAGAATGTTCAGGTCTCCAGCAACAGGTGGAAGTCCGTGAGGTCAGCAGTCGCGCGGCGGCATTGGGCGCCCGGCTGGGCGACGCGGCTGCGCTCGCAGAACCGAGAGAAAATGCCTTCTTAGCGGTAGACTTTGCTCACAATGACGCTCAGCAGAGATTCGCAGAGGCGTTGGCCGAGTTGGGCAGAGTACGCACTAGTACCACCTTCCCTGGACTCTGTACGTTGCAGTTAGGTAAGTTCAATTATTCAATAAATTTCTTACTTATTATCTAGTCGGATAATAAGTAAGCAAACATCCACCTGCAAATATCGTGTATAGGTCGTAGTTTAATTTTTTACTAGCTTTCTGCCAGCGGCTACGCTCGCGTGGTCTGGGTCCAGTAGTTTTGGAGCCTGTCCAATGCAAACAAACAAACAATCAAATATTTCTCCTTTATATTATTTACTAGCGATCCACCCTCGCTTTGCTTCGGGTACTATTATTATTGCTTTAGGTAAAAAGTAGTCTATAGCACTTAGGGATAAAGTACCTTTCTAACAGTGAAATCGTTTTTGTAGATCCAGAGTTTACCTCCTACAATCTCACAAACTTTACCTCTTTATAATGTTGAGTATAGGTAAGGATAGTATAGAGTTTAGTGTTTTTAACATAATGTTTAGTTATTTTTCTTGCCGCCGCCGCCGTAGCCGGTCACCGGTTGCTAACAAAGGAAATAGAAAATGCGCGTGATGGAATGCAATGTTTTGTCACAGTATCAGTAAATAACTTTAACAGATTTAAAGCGATTTTGAGCTAGCCTTATGTAGCCTATAAGTATCCTTACCGATATCACCGCTATTAAATAACTTTGGCAGATTATATGCGATGTTGTGCTACCCTTGTGTCGCCGTCTAAAGTCTCCTTACCGATGTCACCGCCATTAAATAGTCTAATAAGCCTTGTGTAGGCTGTCATTTTCTAATCTCCTTACCGTCACCGTCATTCCAGTTGTATTTCGTTCCCCAGAATCAGCATGCGTATGTGGTCTGGAGGTGGTGGTGGTGCTGCGCACGGTGGACTACCACGGCGAGGCGCGCTGCACGGGCGGCGACCCCGTGAGCGCCGCCGCCACCATCGACGACGCGCCGCTGCCCGTCACCGTCACGGACCTCGACACAGGACTCTATAGGTAAACTTAATATATATTCCCTGTAGTCTCAATAACTCGGACTCAAACTTGTGGTGGCTGTGGTTTCATTTTTGTTGCAATGTGGTCTTCACTTGTATATATTTTTTTGTTTTTATTAATAGTTCCTCACACTGATAGATTAGATTCTATCCGAGATAGATGATATTGGTATAATACACCCACGTTCAATAAAACAATCTGCGATCCTACGGTGTGAGTGGCCTTCAGTAAAATGATTTCAGGCTATGATAGGTATGTTTTTTTAAATCTTTATTTAAAGGACTTTGTCGCCATGCGAATATGTCGCCGCCCATGGGTATGTTATGAGATGAAATTGGGTATTTAACCAGTTTGATTTATTCAAAAGGAGGTCTACGTCTGTTTTTCACACTCCAGGCCTTGCTAGCGAATGCCCAATGTTCAACAAGAGGTCTAATGAAAAAGTAATTGAAATCGAATTATAGAATTTTAAGAGAATTAAGACTAGATCGGAAGGGGATGCCTGTCCTGCAAAACGAATGTTAGTATAGCATTTGTCTATATGTCATTTGTTTATACTACAAAGAGAGTTGTGACTTTACATGCCAGTACTCTATAGTACTGGCATGTAAGGTCACAACTCTATTTGTAGTATAAAATTATGTATATGGTCAACTTTTTTGTAAGGTCAAAAAACAGTCGAATAGCGTATTGTTAATGTTCGTTGAAGAATAACGCTCCGCCCGTGGAGCGCGGGCGCGCTGTGCGTGCGCGTGCTGGTGTTCGCGCGCGGCGTCCGCGAGTCGCCGCTGCGCGCGCGCGTGCTGGCGGCCGCCGCGCCGCTGCGCCTGTGGGGCGCGCGCGGCGCCGCCAAGGACCAGCTCAGCCAGCCCGTCGCGCTCGCCAGGTATACACTTCCCTCCCAGCATCCTATCCTATAGCAATATTACTAATAACGCTCCGTCCGCGAGTCGCCGCTGCGCGCGCGCGTGCTGGCGGCCGCCGCGCCGCTGCGCCTGTGGGGCGCGCGCGGCGCCGCCAAGGACCAGCTCAGCCAGCCCGTCGCGCTCGCCAGGTATACACTTCCCTCCCAGCATCCTATCCTATAGCAATATTACTAATAACGCTCCGTCCGCGAGTCGCCGCTGCGCGCGCGCGTGCTGGCGGCCGCCGCGCCGCTGCGCCTGTGGGGCGCGCGCGGCGCCGCCAAGGACCAGCTCAGCCAGCCCGTCGCGCTCGCCAGGTATACACTTCCCTCCCAGCATCCTATCCTATAGCAATATTACTAATAACGCTCCGTCCGCGAGTCGCCGCTGCGCGCGCGCGTGCTGGCGGCCGCCGCGCCGCTGCGCCTGTGGGGCGCGCGCGGCGCCGCCAAGGACCAGCTCAGCCAGCCCGTCGCGCTCGCCAGGTATACACTTCCCTCCCAGCATCCTATCCTATAGCAATATTACTAATAACGCTCCGTCCGCGAGTCGCCGCTGCGCGCGCGCGTGCTGGCGGCCGCCGCGCCGCTGCGCCTGTGGGGCGCGCGCGGCGCCGCCAAGGACCAGCTCAGCCAGCCCGTCGCGCTCGCCAGGTATACACTTCCCTCCCAGCATCCTATCCTATAGCAATATTACTAATAACGCTCCGTCCGCGAGTCGCCGCTGCGCGCGCGCGTGCTGGCGGCCGCCGCGCCGCTGCGCCTGTGGGGCGCGCGCGGCGCCGCCAAGGACCAGCTCAGCCAGCCCGTCGCGCTCGCCAGGTATACACTTCCCTCCCAGCATCCTATCCTATAGCAATATTTCTAATCTAATTTTCTTGAAAACAATTCTAACATTTTAGATAAAAGTTGCAATATAGGACTTTACGGGGCGACAAATCCATCTTGTCAGTTATTGTTCTGACATTTTATATCAAGTATGTAAAAATGGTTTGTTTCTTTTCATTAAAACATCTCATTGGGTTTGTTTTTCTAATAAATTCCAAGCCTAAACACCCTGAGATGAATTGTAGCCACATTTTTTTTTTTACTTAAAAGTCTAAATAATTTCCAGATGTCCGAAACGACGCGAGATCTACGTCCTTGACGCGGGGAACTCGAGAGTGAAGGTGTTAGATGACGAGACGTTTGCATTCAAAACCCACATTATTAACGAAGGTACATACACTCATCCTTAACACTGCTACTACTCAGATTCTACTAATAACTTGTTTTAGTCACAAGATTCTACTTCTTGGATTACTGAGTAATTGCATTTTTTTTGTAATTTTCCAGGTTTAGCTGGTCGGAGTTGTACAGGGATTGCGGTAACCGCTGAAGGCATTGTAGCAGTCAATTGGCGGACACGAACGCTTACTGAGGTAAATAATAGAAGGCTTGATAAGCTAATCGTTGGTAAAATAAGATTACCAATTTTCTATAATAATAATAAATAGTAGTAGTCGTGATAGATCTCACTGAAAAATGAACCTTATAACACTCCAATTGAAGGATTTGAGAGGAACATATTGATAAACAAATACTTGTGGTTTAATGATTTTTGTTGTGCAGGTGACAGCGGACGGTACAACGCTGCGCACGATTCGGTCGGAGCGGCTCGTGGAGCCCGTGTGCGTGGCGGCCGACGCCGGCTCGCGCCGCCTCGCCGTGGCCGACAACGGCGCCCGCGCAGTGTTCATCTTTGACTGCCATGGGAATATTGAGAGAGAGGTTCAATATTTCTTGTAAACCTTTCGATTTTTGAGGTGGTAGAATTCTCCTGCTGAGTTCGGTGGGGTGGTACCACCGCACTGCCTTATATTCTGCGTATAAACAATCATGTGCTAATATTGTGTACCTGTTTAAAGGGTAATAGTGAAGTTAATGGTCATATGAGACGTAATAAGTGAGGTCCCGAGGTGACAACGCGCTAGTGACACGTGTTGCTTACATCTCTAGGCTGCAGTTGCTGGTTAACCTCAAGCAGCCTAAATCCTTGTCTATCATATTATAACAACATAACATTGTACAATTGACAACATAAATTCTATTACATAATTAAATTATTATAATGTACAATAAGCTTACATTTACAAATATTTTATTGTAGGTTGGTAACGGAGAGTTGGGTTTAGTCGGCGGTGTCGCTCTGTCAGAAGATTTGCTCATCATTGCGGATGTCGCGGTCAGAGTCTACGACATCGAAGGGAATCTCAAAAATGTGTTCGCACCTGTGCCTAAAGGTAACTTCATTCATTTATTTTGTTTATATTTTATCACCCTTTATAGACGTATAAAGTGAACCCACCTTTATCAGTATTATAGACACTAAAATAAATCTCTTTACTTTTGACTAGGTCGCGGTGGCTACGGTGGTGTAGCTCTCGACACAGACGCGGACGGGACGCGGCGAGTAGTGTGCACGCGGTCTGTCCGAGGTCGGCCCGCCATCATAGTGCTAGATGTTAGCAGCGGGAAAATACTAGCCGCCTCGGAACTCGCTGAGAGGAAACCTCGCCGCGTGGCCGGGCTCACGCTGCTGCCCAAACGACGGGCGTTGCTGGCGGACCTGGCGGCTGACTGCCTCAGGCTGCACACCTACTGGTGAACCCAGGGTGATAGCTTATGGGTGAGATTCCGTTTTTTTTTTGCTTAGACAGAACTGTGCCAGCCCTAGTACGGCCGACGCCAGCGTTTATAACGTCTTCCCGCTACTTCAGACTGCATACTACAAAGACAAAATTATGACCTCTCCCTCTAACGGTTTGCATAGAATAAAATAAGGTATACGAATTGATGTTCCGAGTACTGCTGCCAATTGAAGTATCGAATTGTTTACAGGTGACGCGTAGAGAGAAGGAAGCGGAGCGCCGCTGAGCGCATCGTAATCGAATTTCATGCTAGTCCAATATTATAACGGAGAATCGAACTGTTGGCCATATAAACGGACTGCGAGGGGGAGATACTTGCACCAAAGCCTATAGTCGGCCGCGTGACGGCCACTGCGTTATTCAATACTTTATTTTTAGTACTTACAGTATTTATTTCGTATTAAGTTATTTTCTAAAAAATCACTGTCGATTTTAATTCGACGCTTTATACGGAATTTGACAATATTATGACTGATTTTGATTTTTGTGTATTTTCGTTATACTTACTTTTCGCCAGTAATACGGGCGTTGAATCGCGACTTTTAATAATGATTATAGATATTATGCACTATTTTTAAGTATAATCCACCGTGCAATCGGCGCTATTTGTGAATTTAATCCTAAATTCTTGTCAGCATCAACAAATTGGCGATTCTAAATTCGCTTTAACTAGTCGTAAGAAGTTCGCATTTATTTTTAAACAAAATAATGTTAGTTAGTGTTTGATATCACTTCTCATCGAGGACATTGCAAATCTCACAATAATAGTGAATAACGACAATATTTATTATAAAAAATACCTACATATTTAATGTTATTCCTCGTCTATTGTAACATAACTTCAAACTAGATATTGGGTATAATAAAATCAAAATAATTGTTAAAGGAACAGTTTTCGCGTTACATATCCAC
Source organism: Acronicta psi (assembly GCA_946251955.1). Taxonomy (NCBI): domain Eukaryota; kingdom Metazoa; phylum Arthropoda; class Insecta; order Lepidoptera; family Noctuidae; genus Acronicta; species Acronicta psi. Next base: position 6,750,761 of record OX276482.1, on the reverse strand, counting down.
AAGTAGCCTCGTCTTTGGTACGCTTAGTATTAGTGCGTTGTTATTAGTCGGACGGGGCGGGTTGAATGATGACGAGTGATGTCCTGAATAATACCGACGGTCAAGTAGCTTAGTCTCAAGTCTGCGCCTAATTATGTAAAATTAAATAAGCGCCTGGTTATTATCTATACATTATCAATCACGTTATAAACCATTCAGTCACTCCACAAATGAGTTTGTTAATCGGGGGTGCATCGGCCGGCCGATTCCTTAATCGGGGGTGCATCGGCCGGCCGATTCCCTATCTGCATTAACTTTCATCAAAGCTTACAAAACTGTAAAACGTTACATCTAGCTACGCCTTCTTATACCACAGGATGTGCTGCTACCTTAAAACAGATATTAATTTAAGATTGTCATGTGATGACATACAAAATAATTAAAGAGTTGAACTTGAAAGTTTGGTTTTTGGATCCATCTAAAATTCCTAATTATGATTGTCTGCTAAATAGGTTTATTTCTAATATTCACAGAAACCCACTGCCACATTTATGATTAATGACGAATATGATGAATGAGAAAGCGTGCTTAAACGGCTATTTATAAATTTTTCGCGAACTATAGACGGGTTCCTTCTAATTGCACGTTTGAGCTCAATTTGTTCTACGGAATTTCATATTGATTGCTCAATATTAACACCCTTTCAAAATGTCAAAACAAATTCCTTCATAAAGTTTAATTAATAAAAACTGTACTTATATTTTTTAAGTAACTTCCTTAGGAGTTGTGATAAAATTCACTATGCTATCATTTACTATCATTTAATGACTGTCATTTCGTTCATCCTGAAAATCTCGTTTAGTTAGGCCCCTTTTATTGTAAAAATAGGACTTTGGAGGTTAATTAGAAATAAATTTTGGTGCGTCAGGATAAGTGCAATTTATATGACCTATGTAATCCAAGTATTTTTAAGGAATATGTGTAAAACTGTTAAATTGTCTCTTTTCGATTGTAATTGTAGGTATGCAACTAATTGAATCCGGTATTAACTGATAATAAATAGGCCCAACGAAACTATCCTACAGTTGGTACCCGAAATTGATCTCAGTCATTTTTATTTATATAAAACATTTAACCAACAATCTTAATATTATATCAAAACGTTACGGTATTATCATGACAAAATACTATGTTTAACTGTTTTAGCATTTCAACTGACACAATACATTCATATTCTCATTGTTTAAAAACCGTTATAACTACGTCACTGTAATTTAAACAACTGAATCTCATTAAAAATGTATTTTTTCATGTGAAACTAATCAAGGCCTCACATTAACATAACAATATAGAATTATAAAAATTATATTACGCAGACAGTTGAACTGTTTCACCTCGTTGTGTTACTAATTTGTGTATTTAACAAATTATCGTTCAGAATCTGCAATATTTGAATTAATAAATATGAATCCATCTTGTTCTTCTTTGTGTCGATAGTACGAATTTTAAGATTTAATTTGACACGAAGAAGAAGATATACCCATAATAATATTTAATCGATGTTAAAACTCGAATGTTAACTTCTATTTCATTTGTTCAAAATAACGGTAATCTCTCCATAACAAAATCTAACATCATTATACTAACTGCCGCACTCAGAAACGTCAATTAACGTTAGTAAATCGTTAACAGACAGTAGCTATATCTTGGCCTATTTTTCCGTATTTGAGTTTGTTGTCAGTGTACTAAGATTTTGGGTCTATTCGCTAATGATTCATTACGTTCAGTGACGTCTCTGAGTTCGACAGTACGTATTCATTCTCGGCAAGAAGTAGGGCGATATGTTATTACCTATATCGACCTCGCTTTCTGCTTTTGTTGACCAGTATCTCGACCACGAGGTTTTCTCACTAGACTCGCTAGCGACGCCGTAAAATATTTGTATGGAAAACCCTCGCATGCTATGAGATTACAGCGTTTCGATACGTAAAAAACATGTCGAAACAATTCGATAGAACTCATGGTTGAGGTACAGATCGCCGAAATAAATTTAATTACCTCTTACCTTAATGGCCATGTCTTTCATAGACCCCAGATTTTCTTGTTGCACGCGTTTGGGCCTTTGTCCAGAAGTCATAAATGCCGAAAAGCTATTTGCCTTTCGGCACTCTATGCAGGTGTTGATTGCATCCTTTCCTTTACCGATGCTGCATTTGCGCACTTCACACCATCTAGTCTCAAACTATGCAGAGGTTGTACTATATAGACCATGGGATATATAGTATATATATACTTTTTGTAAATACATACTTATTACATATAAGAAATAAGAAACACCCAAACAAACACAAACACTTATATTCATCACCTGAATATTTGTGTCCTGTGGGAACAGCCCACGACCTCGTGATCGGCAGTCCGATAGACTTGAACCGCTAGACCACAGACGTCGTCAAAGATGATATTTACTTTTTCGTTAACATTCAAGGACGTCTACTGTTGTCCGCAAGTCCACTGAAGTTTGACAGATAAAGCTTATTACTCAGACTCACCATAGTTTATTGTTATCAGGCGAAGGCGACTTATTATTGTTTTAAACAGAACAACATATTTTTTTTATAAGAATCTATTTAGCTTTTGCTAATTTGTTGAAAGATAAGAATATAAATTAACACTAGTAATGCTAACATCTAACTGAATTCAGTAAGGATCAGTTTTTGTACTAACATTTTAAAAACTATAAATATAAAATTATTATGTTTTAAGTGATAACACAAACATATTATTATCTTTATGAATAATGTGAGGCTTTTTATTGTTATTGTGTAGGTTAAGTTATTGTAGTGATGGTTTCACTTGCAAATAGTATTTTGTAGTAGGTTTAGATCTAGTCTGATGTATTTTACTAACAGTGCGTTTCAAAATATACAATGCCATTTATTCTTTGGAAGATTGAGAACTTAAAAAGGGTTACAAAATATTTTGTGAAATGTAATTTAACAGCCGTGTCGATGGCATTTATGACATGTTATTGCTACACAAACCATAGTTAAGAAGATTAGCATAAGTGCGTGAAGTTAGAACGTGATTGGCATGTATAATTTGAAAACGAACGTTAGTAGTTGAGGAGAATAATTGTCATGGTATTGGTAAAGTACAGTGTTTGCAAATATGCACATTAACATGATAATATGGTGAGACTTTGAGGTTGCTCCGGTTTTAGGAAACTGCTGGGGTCCAAGTCAACTTTATATTGCGACAACAGAAGCTTACTTTCACTGACACTAAACTAAAAATAGTTTATTTATAATGTTTCATTCCGAATAACCTTAAAACTGATTTTGCTTTTAACTTTGGCAAAAACTTTTTAAACACACACAGGATACAGGAGAAAGCTAGTGTGAAACTAGCTTTTTCTCCTGTATCCTGTGTGCGTTTACAAACAAAAATACTCACATGCATATACATCAACACCCGGAATAGCTACCTGCTGGCTATACAAATTTTAGTTCCGTGCGGGAATCCGCTTCTCCGTTTGTGCCGTCTAATAATTACAATCCAATGAGATGACTCGTACGGACCGTTTTTTATCGGCAGACGGGTTTATAATTAACGAGAGCAGACATCTTTATTATGAACGTTGAACTTTGAAGTTGATTTAGAATGCCATAATTAGTATGAAGTGCACGCCAAGATATCATATAACGTTCCAACGTTTCAAAGTAGAGTCTTAATTGTAGCTGTCATGTTCTCATTGTGGTCTCGAATACATATTATTTTAGTGACGATTCTGATGATACCGGCTACCGCTATGACACTAACATACATAATAATATTTATTATATCTTCGTTGTTGGATTCAGATACTTAGTAGACGAATGACGTAGGTATTTAACACAGTTTGTATAAGTTCATCCCTAGTTGTGTAACGATAACGACCTTTTATGATTGTATGCAGTGTGTTTACAGATTACATAATCATTGTTTATTTTATTGCACTTTATTATAGCATCTATTCATACGGCTGTTTGTTCGTGTACCCGCTGTTTACATAAAACACTGTTATTGCGGTTACCAGCTTTATATACAATTTATTTCATTAAATAGTTAAAGATTATAAAGTTAGGTACACGTGTATTGTTTGTATGTTGTGTTGCGTTGTGTGCTTGTACTGTCGTGAACAATTTCAGCTTTAAAACTATAAACCGAATTAGTTTCTAGTGTTGTATATTGAAAAACTGTTACATACATACATACATTCTGTCACAACTCGCTTACACTGCCTTCATTTAGTTAAATGCATTTTAAGATTACACTATACGATCTATATTTTACCACTAATAAAATTCTATCACCGTCAATCAGTACAGTATCTCTATATTTAGCTATTCGAATAGAACAGTTCAACAGTGGATTGGTACAAAATAATAATAAATAGATTATGATGTGTAAATTATCTTTTGCATTAGATGTTTACTGTTAAAATGAATCGTAGTCAAGTGTTCTATTGTTTTAAAAGATGAATAAATCTATTTTGGCATCAGATCAACTATTTTCTAACAAAATTGATGGAATTGATAGATTTCACTCATTTATTGATTGTATGTACGCCTAAAAGCTAAAGTATATTTATTTATCAGAAGCTGTGAATCTGTACTTAAATTATAATCACAGAGTATCTCAGTGTAATGTCGATAATGTCACTTTTGTGCAAAACACAATAAAGTTAAATTAAAAACACTACCTTGGCTTTTTATAAGTAATATATATCACACGTATGATGTCCGAGAATACGGTGGCGTTAAGAGCGGTATAATACCAAGGAAAGTTTCTTAGGGAAAACCGCATACTCGTATAACGAAGGAAAGACCCAAACATTGATAAATTACTATGATCGCTTTAGGGCCATTATTATTTCGTGCTGATAAAGAACCTATTTCTTCAAAATTATTTCTTTGTATTTGTATTGTCTGCTTACTTTTGATCATTTAGAAAAAAAAAATTAAGTTTTGTGATACCGACCGTTACTTGATTTTATTTATTAAAATACATAATAAGAAATAACTTAGGTAAATATTTTAAAGACCGTAGTTTTCAAAGTATAATTTTTTTGTGAGTTATAGTAAGTTAGTTAATATTTCACATTTTGATTGAGATCAAGACGCGCGAGTAGGACCTCCATAATCACGACAAATACTGTAAAAATTAGTAGAGTCAATTTGCTAAATGAACCGTCGACTTACAAAGCTATTTCGGTTAAGAAGGTCAACGCACTGCACTATAATAAATGAAATTAGCTCTTTAAAAACATATCATTTATTGACAAATCAGTTACGTAACTAAATGTAGGATCAGAGATTATCACTGGGAGAAAACACCAAACATTGCACGAAAATGTGTGCAAGAAATATTTATAAAAAATAACCTTATTCAGTTCCTTGACTTAATTATAATATCGACTCGCTTGCGGGGGCGAAGGCGACGTCGCACATCGGCCGCCATCAATAACAATATAATTTGTACGTATTAACGTAAACACACTGAACTATGACGCCGCTATTGTGAAAACCGACCCTGGCTCTACTTAAAATCATTAACACTTCAGGAATTATGACATACCAGATTTCCATTAAATGACCTTTTACATGATAATTTTCTTAACATTACCTTTTATTTGAAAACGCTGTTAAAAATGTTCCACACAGCTAAATAGCAATACAGTGTTATTTTTTTATTTTCACCGTCTGATGTTACTTCAATCCTAAATTACCTGTAGAGATTATTATCAAATTAATTTCGATAGATTCTGTATTGAATTTTGAATTTTATAAGTAAGGCATAAAATATTGCTAGTATATCACAGCCTATTGCTTAGATCCCACCGGAATATGGCCACGTGATTCCTAAAGTGTTCAAACGTAAACAATGAATGGATACACAAAAAATATTAATCTAGAAGGAACAATGTTAGGACGAAGTTGGGTGAAGTGGAGTAGCCTAATTTTAGGAACAGTTTTATAGTTACCAAGAAGATTTTGTAACATAATTATATAACGTAACAAAATCTGTAATTATGATGTCTCGAACTATTTTGAATAAGTTATATAATGTTTACCGTATTATGTATTTTAGTAGTCTTACAAAAGCAGTAATATAATTGACATGCAAATTACAACTGCTGTTCCTCCGATATTACGTAATCCTTCAGTCGTACATATAAAAACCGTCTTGGTAATTTACATGATTTTTTTAAATTGAGAATACTTTTGGCCCGAGATCAACATTAAGTTCAATTCAAGTGATCAAATATAATAATGAACTAATAATAAAATTCTCCTACAAACACTATCGTCAAAGTTGCCAGATTAAAATGTCAATTCTCTACAGTGTACATTATATTTTTCACAAATTTAATGTATCAATAAAATTAGTTAAACATATCAACCCCTAAATTAAATTCATTGGTATTTATTTGTACAATCTGGCAACATTGACAATTATTACATAATCATTTATAAGTATATATGGTTACAAAAGAAATACTTAATTATAAATCTATCCGAGCAATAAATGCAGTTTTGACGAGATTGTATATATCGTGTGTATAATAAAAAATAGATGGCGTTACTTGCCAAATTTTGCAAGGGCCTCTTTGCATTCCTGGATCGTTTTTTTCTGTCGCTCTACAGTCGCAGAGGTTTGTTTGGATCCTAGAAGCCTGGTGCAGCTTGCTATAGTGGTGTAATACCCACACACATTGTGCAGTACTCTAACAGCCCGATCTCCGCAGACAAACAAGTATTTTCCGCTTGCGTCAAATTTAATGTAGTTTATTAATCCTGCAAGAATTACAAGGAAAAAATTAGCTTGATTACGTATTATAGCCGATATCCTTATCACAACTTGCATTTATAGGCGTTATTAGTGCAGGTAGGTAGGTGATCGATAACGATAGGTACCTTGAATCGCCTATTCAATAATTCACGGCCTCCTGTAGCCTCGGCGCAGAGTTAAAAATACAAAAGTTACACGCCCATTAAAACCGTAGAATAAAGGCCTCACTTTTGTTTATTCATTTGATATTGATCTGAGCAAATTGCATCAGAAACGCGATACTATTGTAAGTGTTTTACGACTTAGTCAATAATAATTTGTGATAACTACGTAAATTAAGCTTACTACAAAAGACCTACTTACACTTATATTCAAATCAAGATTAGAATTCTATACCATGCAAAAAGATCGTCATTTTTTTACATGATGGGTCCACCTTTGTCATCAAGGTCTCGATGTTATTCAAATGACATACTATCAATATATTCGCAGCTACCATAGCTCTACGAAAATGGACTAGGTATTTATTAAAATGTTTCCGATATGTAAATAGTAGGAGTTGCCTTAATTTGGGTGTTTATTCAATTAACTGGATTAAACTACGCATTTGATACCGTTTTCTTTTTGTAAAATTGCAGTGACAGAAGGTTTATAAGAGTTCTATAAAAGTTGATAACTAGATTACCTGATTCCGTCGTCACCTCTGCTATTTTGGATATTGATAACATTATAACCATAAAATGATTTGTTATTTTAATGAAGAAAAAATACTACTCGCGGGCAGGATTCGAACCTGCGTCTTCTGGTTCAATACACCAGACGCTTTAACCGCTAAGCCACCGCACCATTAAAATAACTCGTAATCTTAGCTTGGAAAATGCTTAAAAAAATACAAAAAGATTGTAATGATTTCTACAAAGTTCTTGGAATTCGTGCGTTCCACCGCTTTAGTTTTAGGACGCTTTTGTAAAATGTTCTTCTTTTGTAAAATCTATCCTTTAACCGTGTTTTAGGTTGGTCATCTTGGTATGATATATTGGGTTCTGCAAATCCTCGCTATAGCGCGCATTTTATGTGATTCGTTCAATAAGTTTAACTGAATTTCATTTCATCTCGAAAAAGGTTCGAACTTGTTGGATAAAACAACTTACCAGGATATATATTTTCGACGGTATCGTAAAGTTTCCCAGTGTAGGTGTCATAGAACTCCACGGAGGAGTCCACGGACACCGCCAGTACTTCGGCGTTGGGTGAGAGGGCGATGTGCGGGGCGTTCGCTGTCTGGCCGTAGGTGCCCGTCTCGAGGACATGCGGGGACTCGCCACGGACGTAGTCGACTGGAATATTAACAATAATGGATTAATAATTGGAGGGTTTATAACCTCAGATTTCTTAATTTAGTACTCTCGACAGAGTGGTCATGAGTTGTCTTCTTTAACATTGGTTGCAGCTTTTCGTTGGTCTCGTCGTTTTTGCGTCGGGGGTTAAAAACCCTTAAACGAGAGTAAATTCATTATGTAGCCATTGCAGAAGCCGAAAAATTTCATGAATCGTTAAAAATCATTTCCACAGCTGATAAAACGAAAGCTTTTTTGTTCAAGTAGGTTGCAAAAACTGCATGACATGTATTTATCATGTCTAATAGATACATTGATTAGGCACTAGTATGCTAATTAAAATCAATTTATTGTCATGACCATTCTAAATCTTATCGTGCTTTAAATATTTAAAAAACAAATTGATTAAAATGTTAATAATGATTTATTAAGGAACTGATGTTTAAGATTGTATTAGTTGATTACTGCAAATGAGGACCAGAATGCTTAATAGATTATTTTTTACCCGACTGCCGAAGGAGGAGGGTTATGTGTTTGACGCGTATGTATGTATGTATGTATGTATGTATGTATGTATGTATGTCCGTTCCTATGTCCGGTCGTAACTACTCAACGGCTCAACCGATTTAGATAAATGACACCTCATTAGATTCGTCTTGATGGCACGACTGTCACTGGGTACATGAAATTTAAAAAAAATCAATATGGCGGATTTTATACGCTTTAATGTGTGAACTGATTTTGAAAATGATCTTAAGTTGTTTCAATTTATATTTTAAATCATCATTTAGGATCTATCTAGTGATTCTATGATGATTTATAAACTAAAAAGAAGGAAATAAAATCAATTATTAAAAGAAACAAAAAACCCGACTGCGTAAAAACTACTAACTAAAAATCTAAAAACAAGCTCTGTGATGTTGGAAAATGTATTGCAGGCGGGACAAGCTGTTCGTTCATAAACAAAATTGTTTCTTTGCTTGTCCCGCCTGCAATACATTTTCCAACATCACAGAGCTTGTTTTTAGATTTTTAGTTAGTAGTTTTTACGCAGTCGGGTTTTTTGTTTCTTTTAATAATTGATTTTATTTATAAGAATATTCTAATACATTAGCGATTGACGACTTACGAACGGTCAGGGCGCCAAGACAAATTGCAATCAGACGTTCAAAACAAATAATGTTTCATATATTCGACAAATCGGGCGTTACGAATATTTTGATACAATAACAAACAAACAACTCGTCATCAGCATATTTAATTAAGTAGTTACCTACTAGAAATGGAAATTGCTTAGCGGTAACATGTCTACCTATAAACACATTATAATAGAGTAATAAAATTTAAATAAGCCTCGTGAACCATCGTATAAGAAATATAACAGGTCTGGTATCTGGGACTGACCATATGACGTGTCCGTTCGCCATTAGTAATTCCCAGCCGTATATAATAAATGATTTTTTCCATCAAAATTCCCCGTAACGCAAGTAAGTGGGTTTCTGAATCAGCTAGCTTTTGGCGGTATTTGGGAACCGAGGCAACTATTTTGTCTAAATGTAAATTAAAAGCCCTGACCTATGTCAATGCGTGCCTAATTAAGTAAATTTCGAAATTAAACAAGGTTAATTTGGAAAACATAGTAATCGAACCGAAATAAAGACGGCACTGGATCAGCAGAAGTTATTAGTTACTAAAAGTATTCAGTTTTTTCGGCAGAAAAGATTTAGTTTTCTAACGAGTCAATAACATACGCAACAGGTAAAATTAATTTACAATTTTATAATAAAGGCGTATTATGTAGGTGACGATTGAGTTCCATAAACTAGAAACAAGGAAAATATTCAGGAAAAATACATCAAAATATAATAACAATAGGTAATGTAAGTAGGTATACGTAATTCGTACAATCTCATGTAATGCACTTTAAGATTTTCATCATTAAGACAGGCATCACTACGAGATGAATTATACTTATTAAAACACACGTGTTTATAAGATGAAAAACAAATAAATAGTTATTATATGAGATCTGACCTTCACGATATACGCAATATTTTTATTCGCCAATCGTAATAAATATTTTTACAACAACATTGAGATATTATCATTAGGAAATAGACACGTGGGTTAAGAGTATTCTGCGCAAATCAGTGCAATTAATACTCTACACACGTGGCGGGTAGACATGTACCCGATTTATATAAATAAATAAGTTAAACTACCCCACGTAACAGTTATAATGTATAAGAACGTAGTATCCAAGAATTAAATTACCAGTTGAAGTTAACGACACAATAAAACTGATAAAAGAACAATGCATTAACTAGTGTTCTCATTAATTTGAACGTTTATCAAAATAAACGAACACGACATTTGCAAGTCGCCCTCCGACGCTGACGTCACATTCGTGCTACTTGCTTACTTTACATATTCCTCCTGAGTCACGTCTTAATTCTATACGTATGTTAAATGCAAGTGATAATAAGGAAGCATTTGCGCATTAACTTTACATGTCATATACTTACTCTTTGTATGATATAGCTTCCACGTGCCGTCCTTCGATATAGTGGCGATGTGTGACGTGTCCACGTCGAAGGCAACGTCGTACACGCCTGAAGAGTGACCTGTCAACTCGTATGCTTTTGTCACTTGTTTGAACTCTCCGTTCTTTGTGAAGCACACCTCCATCACTTTGACGTCGGGCGCGAAACCTGTCGCCACCACAAAGCGGCCGCACGGCGAAACTTTGGCCGTGTGCGTCGTCATCAGGTATGTGTCGAGCCTATCCAGCTGTTGCCCCTTCAGGTCCCATATGACCATATCGTTATTTGATGAGCAGGACATCATAAACTTGCCGTTGCTTGATATATCGAAGCCAACTGCGGTTTCATCGTGGACCTGTGAAGTAAAATTATTTACTCATGACTATTAAGCGCCCGACTCTAAAGCACTCTTCTGTGATGTTGCCGTTCAAAAGAGGTCGCTTTTACTGTTAGGCAAACGAGAAGTGATAAGAGGTGATAATACCAAACATGGAGTAGATCTAATATTTACCAAACGGATTATATTTGATAAGGAGGCACCTATACAATATGAGGTTAATACCTTGTAGACTAGGGTTAAGCGCATAGGTTGACGCGGAACTAGAATATCGTTGAATATTCAGCGTTGTCCTGACGTTCCGCGCATCATGTTTTATGTAAGCGATATACACACATGCGCACGGAAAACGAACCAGAGAACCTTCCTGCGGCTAAAAATAATATTATTCGAGGTTGCGCGTGCGACGATCCTACCGTACTACCTACCCACACTTAAGCAACACAGTCAATACAATCGGCTCCACAATAAGCCAACCATAATATCGTAATAAGTAAGCCATTATAGGCACTATTGCTTTCGCGTAAAGATAGCGTAAACGTTTAACAGACCGATGGCGTAAACGCTTTGATCACTGTACTGCCTACATCGAAGTGCCATTGTTCCGGTGGAAGGTCTTTTTAATCACCTACCCGCTATAAGACAATATCAACTTGTACAAGATTTATGTAGACGAAACATAGATTTTTCGAGTATCACAGTAAACAAACTTGATTTGAGTCCCAGTGTCGTGACCCGGATGACGCAAGCTCGTGTTACATTTCAATAAGCTCTGTTTTCTGTGGATTTACTGATGTTTGATGTATTTATTAGGTATTAAAAGTTCAACACAAGAAAACATTTACATATAAGAACAAAATCGTAGTAAAGTTGTGTTTTGCGCCATCAGTTCACACTTCGAATCGGTCCGAAGGAGGATATCAATACTAACCAGCGCTTGTTTTGCAAGGGGCAGTCGCTTTGCGTAAAATACTGATATATTCAACAGCAGTTGGCTACCGACCGAGATGGTTACCGTTTAAAACCAGGGTGTTGATGATTTAAGTACAAATCAAATAAAACGTGTATTAAATGACCAAAGGAATTTAACATAGGTGTTAAGATGTTTTTGCAGGGTCGGCAACGCGTGAGTGATGCTTCGGTATTAAAGTAAACGTCCATAGGCTGTGGTAATCGCCTACCATCAAGCGGGTCACATGCTTGTTTGCCGACCTTGTGATATAAAGAAACATACGAAACAATATTTTCATTTTGGCTTTGACAAAACCGCATTTGAGAGCTATTTTACAAATTTTTATTTTACATTAAGATTAAAAAATGTATCCTGGTCTCCATACGTGGCAATTTTAATAAAACTAAGTCAATACTTATCTTTGTTTCCAACATAACAAACATAAAAAAGGTTTTAGGAGCAACACTTGCATAAATTGCAGCTCTAAGTCAACACTATAACTAGTGCGACATTACATCGACCCCGATATTTGTGTAAATGTTATAACCGTCTAAAATCAATACTGTAAAATGAGTAATATTGTTTATTATATGTAGATAAATAGTACCGATTATATTTTATGTAGGTATTTACAGTATTTATATGTATCTGAACCTACTTAAAAAAATATAATCTAAGTTCATATTTAACATAAAAGTGTGTCCTCATATAAAGTGTGATTGCGTGTGCTGTTCTAGATCACATATCAATAAACTGGTTAGATTTAATCTCTAATCAATTAAAAGCCATCCGCCCCTTTAAAAAATATTTTAAATAGTTATTATCTGTCAATGTTTATTTAGCTCATGAAGCCACGTCATTGCATTAACATCTATTAACCATATGAGCTTGTGACCTATTTGAATAGAACACCATATTTAGACACGGTTTCTATTAAAACACACTCGTAGGAAAACATGTTGATATTATGATGTCGTTTTCTTTAGTGGTTTCTGTACCGGTGGGAATCGTTGCAGCATTGAGACAGTGCAGAGAACATTGGAGAGTCGCTTCATGCACCACAATTAGCGAAATCTTGTGATTGTATCACCGCTAACAATAGCAAACATATAAAAACATGAGCCGTGCAAGATATATAACGTACAGATTTTCATACATCAGACAAAACAATAGTCATTTCAAATTTTTTTTTTTTTTTGCGGAGGTTCATTGCCGAGCACACAAGGTTGTTCATTTTTATACAAAATGTCGAAACGCACATCTGCAGGCGTGACTGACATTGTGCCTCCTACTGCTTTATGGTGTATACCAACTTTTTTATTTATATGCGGAAGATGCTATACGCAATATTTTATACAAAATAATTTATTATGTAAATTCTTATGGCGTTTCTTGTGTAGGAAGTTAGGAACTATATTATGGACAAAATAAATCACGTTGTCTATTGTATATTCTGATAGTAAGCTACATGCGTTAGTCAACGGACGTATATGGTAGGTTTAAAGAACCTATTATATACTGTTTCAGTGAGAGTTAGTAAGGAGCTCTGTAATCTGTTCTAGTTCAAATTTCTTATATAAAAATCATGTGACATCATGTTACGGGTTTGCATCATCGTTTACACAAAAACAGAGATGTGCAACAAACAGATCTTTGTTCTTATTACAATGAACATCAGCCAGTGATAAATAGTACGTGATGTTGTGGACAATCGACGCTTAGCTTCTCCACGAAGCACGTATTATTCCACATAATCTCATTTCAATCACAGATATAATTATTTTTATGTAATATTTCATAAGTTGGCTTGCAAAACAGTAAGCATTGCATCTGAAAAACTAAATATTTCGTCATTGAATTCCAATAACTGCCGTTTTGAACCAACGTTCCTGGTGTCGTTTAGTGGGGAGCTGTACCGGTCTCCCTTACGACTTAATTGGCCGTTAAAAATTCTTTTGTAGTGTAATGAATACCTTTTTCTGGTCCTTTCAAAAGTAGCAATTTGAGGAGGAAATATTTGAAATTTATGCTTTTGAAAGCCCGCTTTAAACTGCTGTCATTAACTCCAGGTTTATTATTCGTAAATATACAAGCGTGTTGTCTTCAATATCAAAGAAAGACAATGGAATTTATTTTTTCTTTATTCTAGAATAAATAAATAGTGTTGTAAGTATAAATAAATATTATCATTTTACCGATATGAAAGTTAATTGAATATAAAACAATAAACGCCAAGGACACAGGGTTCAGGACCTGGGGGTACACATATCAGCTTGTTTTTATAAACGATGAAGATCAAAATGATAAAAAAACTGCACAGACTGATTATATACCTAGTACCTACCTACTAAGTATAGCTTGTTTACGTGTATTCCAAATAGTTACGTCACGTGTATCGCAACCCCGGATCCTCGTGTGGTCTTCACCTAATAATAACCCACCCCATTTCTTCCCGTGGGCGTCGTAACTGGCCATTAAAATATTATACCGGGCCGTAGTTACTAACAAAGTTATGTTGTGAAAATCTGATCTAAGGGTTGTGGAAGTCTGTAAAAGGTAAACCTACCTATTTTTGAAATTAGATCACCGGAATACGCGCTTGCTTCCTTATAACAAAGCGGAAGTGACGAGCGATGTGTCATTTCGTTGTAAAAGTTTGTGGGCGTGGCTCGTGGTGGCACATTTACGGAGTTATTTAATTATTGAACACGACGCTCATTACTCATGCAATTAACAACAATAGGTACTACGTGGTTCATGAAAACAATGAATCCCACCGAACTATCAGTTTCATTTCCACTGTTCGGAAATTTAAAGTCCGCTAGAGCGCGCACATACATGCATTACAGTCAAAATTAATGAACCTCGGTTCAGCAAATGTGAAATTTTGGCCGACAGCGTTAATTGGTGGGTGTGCACTGTGCGCCTACAAATAGGTATGAATGCTAATATTGTTATACGGGCTACACAAATGATTAAGCATTGAGTACAATGCTGCTGCTTATCACTAACCGTGCGACTTGTGACTCAGCGTGCTGTAAATACATACTTGGGAATCATTTGTTATATACGTACCCATAACAAGGAACTAACTACAAGGTTGATTGTGTTTTTGTGTCTTCATTATCTGTTTCGCGACTCACTAAGCTATTAAGGACCCTTACGATATACATGACCGTCTGTCCGTCTGAATGTCACAGGTGGAAGTCTTTGTTCAGTAATCAGAATGTTGTGAAGCCTTTCTAATAACAATTATTCAGTATTTCTTAGTTTTAGAAACAATTTGTAACCCATTTGCGTCAACCAAAGTCGAAATGTATTATTCCAAGTCACGTTACGTAAAAGTTTTCAAAGAGAAACTCTCCCTGAGTTGAGCAATAAGGATTGGCTGTTTGTGTTGAAATACTTTTCAGGGAAAGCCCGCTTCGTGTTATTTAGCAATAAGATTAACCTTCCAACGACGGAGAGAGACTTTAATTATTAATACCTACTTAGATATAATATCTGGCTAGACTGATAATTTAACAAGTGAGGCAAACATTTACTGAGCTGATTTGGACGAAAACATACTATCACGCCACGTAAAACCCCTGTCGGTTAGGCAAAAAAGTACTCGGGCCTAGCCAGGTTTCGACAAACCTGACGTTTACAAATGTCAAAGCTTTCGACATCTCTGACGTTTACAAATGTCATTCCCCAAAATTTTGTTTTTATTCGTTTTTTGATCCGAACGTTAGATTGCAACTTTGCTAGGCTAGTTGATATACATATAATTATACACCCACAGGCCACAGTCCGTTGGATTGTTTTTAATATCTATTTCATAGACCGCGTACCTAATTGCCATTAACCGGGCACAAAATCCGAACTCCCGATCCTAACAATGCTCGATCTGAGAATCGAACCAAGGACCTGACGCTCAGCAGCCATGCTTAGACCGCATGTCCCGTGAGTTAGTTGGACTTACGGGCAGCCAATATCTTGGCCAATCAGTACGTATTGAGCATTAATCAATGAAGTGTATAGCCTGATCCCTTGGTTGGGTATCTTATACTGAGTAAACTCGAATCCACTTCAATTCTATTTCAGGCTGAGTGTTTTACTAAACTGAAATAATGATTTACAATATCTGGCCACGCTGCTGCAAAAACACTAATTATTCTCTTCAATACAAACTCACATTGCAATTACGTAAAGGTCGCAAAAACTACATCTATACCTATATGTAAAAAGAATATCATCCAGTTTTTATGAAACGCTGGGAAGTAATTTATTTGCAGATGCCGCCGCGCCTTTACAAGTACCTACCATAACTATACGCGGAACAACAAGACTTGCATTCAACCTCAAGCAGCAATTAAAAACGTGTTTAATGAATACAGTGATAAATTAATTGCATAAAAACATGTTAATTGCTATCAAAAATTATCATAGCGCAGATTACATCACTATAACATAACGGCTTATAGGCGTGACGTCAGTGTGGGCTGTTACGTTATTTGAAATAGTGGAATAAGTTTTGATTTTTTAACCCTTTTTCGCACGAATACGTAAACCCACAAGTGTAGAACGACATTTGCAAATGATTATGCAAAGTTTTCGCTGCATTCGCAGTTTTCCAAGCTGTGTCGTTTTTTACGGGCATCAAAGCGCGCGAACCTCGATCCTTTGCTAAGTTTGCTAACGAATGTCGTGACGGTGACGGCCCTTCGTACAATTTACCTACTACCTACGAATGTTTGCGCGCATGTGACCTTAATTACTAATTGATTTTTCTTTTTGCACTAAACCGATTTGACTGTTAAATATTTCATAACAAACTAGAATATTTTATCGACACTGCGTCATCTTCCTTCGAGCTGATGAAATTGTGTGCAAAAGATGGATGAAGTCGGAGAAAGTAAGTTCATATTACTTGTGTAGACGAGCTTTTTAAATAGCACGAGGTGGCAAGATTACATATAAAATTTGTCAAAGCTTATGCAAAACTAAAATTTTAGTGAAACCCTCGGCCGTTGAATCTATGAATATTTATGAATAGGTACATGTATTAATCATCAAAAGTAATTTCCCTTGAAATTATGTTTCATGCATGTTGTTTAAGTGTGTCGCTATGAATTCATGTTAATATATAGGTATTATTAAAAACAATGAGTAAGTCATTAACACCAGTTTCAGGGGCATAATGTAGACACCGCCAGGTCGGATTGCACGTACAGTTATTTGCACATATTTTATTACGAATGACTAATACAACGTACCTACACTTGAACTGTGACACACAAAGAGCTTTGCTTTACGTAATACAGCCAAAGGATATTGAATGGTCGTTGGACTTTGGCAACACGCCCATTATATCAAGAATTCTCAAACTACGGAGATAAATCTAGCAATAGTTTTAACAAAATAATCTATTGTAGGTCGTGATGGGCTTAACAAGACCGCTTTTGACTCATTGTTATGATTCACACTAGAAAAATCATTAGGGATTTGTTATGGTTCTAAATATGAATAATTAACAGAGGAATATGCTTTGTGGTCTTTTTTAGCCCCTCCGATATTAAAATTATGATATAGACGATTGGATAAGCCTCCACCAGCGTGGAGTAAATTTGAAACGAGAGCAATTAAAAATCAATAAGCACATATGCATGTGGGTCGTCTCGGAAATAGTCGCGGTACGTGTATCTGCGCAGTAACGACTGTCTGCTGTGAGCCGATATCGGCCCGGCCAGTCAGTATCATACGTATTTCATTTTATCAACATTTAAGAGCAACAGAACAGAGCTTTGTGTTTCCAAAAGATATTATAATATATACCTAGGTAATATTGGTTAAAATGCAAATTCCACCTCCTTTTATTTTTGATACTCGAATAATCTTAATTACAATTGGACATAGTAGGTATTCAGTACAGATAATGGATATAAACGAATTTAATAAGGAAAACGACTAGCTGATAAATCCCAGACAGCATACAATCTAACTTGTTGCAATTGCAACGAGTGCCGAGTGTAGTACCTCCGTTAGGTACTTGGATACTCGTGCTGAGCCCGAATGAAAACATGCCTTTTCTGAAAGTGTCTGAAAGTCATCACTAGCGTCTGTGGTTAATCAGATTTTGGGAGATTTTCTTGTGCAACTCTCGAAGAAGAAAAATACATACTATAATTATGTAATGGATTAATTATTAGTTTAATAATTCGCTCAGGAAATTCCGGATGTAATATATCTGACGCTAGTAGACTTATAAATCAACGATGTTTTATGTTTTTTCAATCCTTTTAATCGAGCGAAATAATTGACAAACTCTTGACAATTAAAACCACACGCTGTTACTAGTTAGACCTACGGTCTGGTTCACAGTATCTGCGACCATTTCTGCCTGGGAGAGAAAATCCCACACACGGCCTCTACTTATAATCTAAGTCAATGATCGAAGCTTCTTCCTAGTTACGCGACAATTTCGATAAATATGGCGTGAGACGGCCATTCGTCTTCATTTGATGGACAGTCGCCCTTAATGTGCTACCACTAACGACCAACCTGGTCAACCAACATGGTTTGATAAACTTTAAACTCATTAGGTAATTGCCATTCATTACACCATTGATAAAATGATGGTAGATAAGATAACAATTTCATTAATAACCAAGAAATTAACAAATTGTAAGACTCATCTATGGTTAATTAACACTGATTACCTATAACAATTCATTAAACCACCTAAAACATATCGCAAGAGGACAAAAAAACAAGCGCTGTGAGTCAGATTTCACACAGGATTTTAAAAACTTTGCATGCATAAAAATTTTTCACTTCCAGAGTTTTCTTGAGCCTGTATAAAACATTAACGGAAAACATTTCAGACACTTCTCTCAATTGGCAATGACAGCGGCAAGGGCTTTGGGTCGACCTGCATTATCAACAGACGGAAAAGAAAAAAAGAGGATGTTCTTATTTGGGTTATGTTCAGTTCGGTAGAAAACCATTTTACAATCCCAAAAATAAGTCCAAAAGCAAAAAAAAAAATACTGAATAGGTACTTTCTTTAATTATATGGCAACAGGTAATCTAAAGCTTTGATATTTTATAATAGTAGGTAATTAGGGTAATCACTTTATTTTTTCCTTGGTTTGTTTTGATTTTATTTTGTAAGTGAATCTTTTATCACCGGTTGATACTGCCAATATCAGTTTACTTAATCTAGGGACATCCAGTACCTAATCTTAAGCACATTCCGAGACAATAACAGCATTTGATATGTTTTAAGCGTGCTTTGGAATGTTATCAGTAGTAGTCACTACGTCTAGATATATTTTGCAGTTTTCCGTGTCTTTTAAGTCTGTGCTGCTCATCCAAACAGTTTATATGTTATAGCAAATGAAAGTACTTAAGGTATTGAAGTTTGGCTTGATGCCCCAAATGGCGCCCCGTGTTCTCTCACGTCTTCCACGGATAAGGATAGTTGCTTCTAAGCAGCCCACGCAACAAAAGTCTTTTTAGTCACACCTACAGGAGACAGGACAGGAGTCACAATCAGTAACGTGCCTCTCTCTTCCATGTGCTGCATCATCATGTAAAACCTTCATAGCTTCGGTTTATTCGTTAGGTGCCATCACCTTATTTTTAATATCAGATTTCATACCATATTTTGTGTTGCAACAAAATCAATTGTTTATTAATTTTATTTTATTAAAGTACACATCAGTGTTGCGAGTACGTTACCCCAATTATTCTATAAACAGGTATTTAAATTTGTATGTTGATAATGTCTGTGTAATTATTTACACGAATACAATATGAAGTTCAATCACCATATAGTCGGCCATTTCATAACCACCATATTATGTATACCTATATATAGGTATGGTATGGGGTGAACCCTGGACGTTCTCAAAGCATCTGCAGAACATTATGAAAATAGAATCTAACAAATTCATAAACTCTAATAAGGTCGCCAAACCGAAATACAAATTAACATTTTACATAATGAAGCTATACTTTCGGAATCGGTCCCGGGATTAGTTATTTGTTTTGCGAAAATTTACCTATTGATTATTATAAGTAAACAAGACAGTGACAGGGACAGTATTTGGTAGCATACTTACCATGCCTTTTCATACGTTGCTGCGGGTTGGTTCCCGTTAGCCGGTAGTAGATACGTTAGCTTTCATACGTAGGTATCGCCCGATATGACCACATACTTTGGCGCCGGGTACCCACCGGCACCGGCCACCCGACAACAGGGACCTTCCCATAAGATAGGTTAGACTAGTAAATCATTACATCGCAAAACTAAAGCTAAACGTGCTGGGTTTTGTTGACTTACACAATACGCGTTTCTTCCCAGCGTGCGGAGAGGAAGTTTTTATTCTTAGTCGTCCTCCCACGGACAAATAAAGACTATTCTATTATTTTAATTGTTGAGCATTTGATAAATACATAACTTAACTATTCTAAAAGAGCACCATGTAATTAATACATTTAATTGATAATGATAATTTTTTTTTTTTAATAACTACCGTATCCCGCTGTGTTACCCGCGGTATTTGTCCCGTGGGAATTCTAAAACAATTTTTCATGAGTTTGAACGTCATAAAGTAAAAGCGCCTCGGTTTTTATGAATTACTCAGGGATAAACAGCCTTACAAAATTGTTGTCTTAAAAGTAACGGATTTCCGTGATACAAACTATCACCTTCTACCTTCTATGTTACCTGGGAAAAGAATACCTACACAAATTTCGAACGTCACCTTTGTCCTTTTCATCAATTTAACTTCAAAAACATAAAAGTATAAAACTCCCACAACTGCATCCCATAGGTAGATAGACTCATGTGACCTTTAAGGGGATGGTTTTTATTAAAATGCTTTTTTGTACGATGCCTACACATTCTACCCACCAATTTCAAGTTCATTGGCTTTTTAATTTCTGAAATTGTGGGCGAGTGAATGGAAAGTCCCTTCTATGAAACCAACTTTTCATGCCGTGGAAAATAAAATTAGGAGTAATATCTTTGTCCATGCATTTATGTTTGTTTATTAATGTTATCAGTTTAAAACAGATTTGTTTTTACTTATAATCTTGTTATCGCAGCTCAAAGCGGTGCAGTGCTGACTAATTGCAATGATTGTAAAGCCTTTTATAATCCGGCGCCGATAACAGAGCGGACCTATTACTGTGCCGGAACAAAGACGTGTCACACAATACCGAGAGACGTCGAAAGTCCGCAGATAAGGCAGATGCACATCATAACAATGAGATCGTATACCCAAATTCATTGAATTATGTATACTGTGGTTGTGAAACGGTTTTACATAATTATTCTTTGAAAGTTTTGAAACTAAGCCATACAATAACCAATTCTTTTGCGTAGCTAAGCTCAACATCAGAACAGCACCACTGCACCTGCTTAATCCTGTAATCCTCAATCGAATGATAGCATGTATTTGCATTAAAAGAGCTTCCAGGACGATATATAAATATACATAGTACACGGCCTTTAGTAGTTATATTAACCACGCTATGAACTATCGAAAGAAATGTCATTATCGAAAGATTGAAGAAATGGAAGGTTTCACTATAGCCTTAATTTAATTTAGACAAGTAATTTAAATAGGTAGACGATGTTGTAGATGACAAAAATAGAATTTGGGTTCGTTGATTCCATTGTGATTTCAGACTCATCTAACTAGAAGACTGTTCACAGACAACAAATCTGTTTTCAGTCTGTTATTGAATTCAAACAATAACAAACAAAATAACCAGTTACAAAGGTATTTACGTTACAGAACTCTCTCTTTAATATCGTTTTAAAAAAGTGATTCCAAGTGTCTCCTGAAGAGAAGAAAATGTGTCTTTTGATTTCTATGAAGAGGTTTCGCCGGTAGGTATGTTTAGGTCCAAAGGGGGCAAACGTACCTATTGCTAGCAATGCTAGCCATGCTTAGCGCAAATCCAAACACCGAGAAGTTCATAGAAAATTCTAATAACACCAACACACAAAGATACAGACCTGGCATTAAATAAAATTAAATGTAGGTAGAGTTTATAACGTTTTATCAATTTATGGAAAGAAGTTTCTCGAAATGATAGTCACTACTGTCACTAGCAATGTGAAGAGGGGCCGCATAGACAGTGTTGCTTAAGGTAGGAAGGAACGTAAGGAAATTAATTAAAAGCTGTACAAACGGATACGACACGACGATCATTGAACATTGACGATCTTTCTCTATTGAAGACTTTTTCCCTGTTACTCGGTGAGGCTCTAATCGGCCTGTAATTATGCTTCCCTCATTATGAGGATCCAATTCGCAAACAAAAGCTTACATTTAAAAATGCCAACCTAATCTTCTCTGTAGGTATATTTTTTACGACGAGACATAAAGTCGCCAAGAGCGACCGAGAAATATCAATAAGTACTTTGTTTGATAAAAACATCCCGTCATGCGGTCATGACGTTTTATTTTGGAAATGATCTAATCAGATCAAGTGTCAATATCTACGCATCACTTTTGCATGATATATTTTTCGCAGCATCATTTTAATAATTTACGGCATAATTTACATGCTATTTCATATAGCAACAACTAAAGAATCATAAAAGTAGTGTTGATTTACTTAAATATGTATTGGTATCTGTTTTATATTTATTCTACAAGACAACTAAAAATAATAACGTTACACGAATAACAGTTATATTTTACAAATTTTAACCACCTTTATTACCAATATAGTGTATAATATGTAGTAATATTTTTGAACGATTAAAAGAGATTTTAGAGAAAATTTTAGATCAGTTCATATTTGTAAGTCTCAACACTCAAGAGCAGGACCTCGAAAAACTCACACATTTCCTGTGTAATTATATAATGGACTACCGCAACAAAGAACCTACAAAGTCGCCCTTTTTGCAGGAACATAATGTAAGTAATATCCTAAGATGCTTAGTGCCGGTCACTTAATAATATGTGATGGATGTGGTCGGACATTCCTCGGCCGGCATAAATGTATATTGAACTCTAATTTGAATTTTCAACAGCTGCGGCCATTGCTCCTTGCATGCGTTTACACTATGACGCCCACCTATTTTCAGCTACGCCTCGTTCCGTCAAAACAAAATTGAATTTATATTCTCTACCAGTTCAATCAAAATATTTGTAATGTGACATTGGAGAAGTTGTGCAAACTTGCACCTTAACAGATTAGTCTAGAGGACGCACTAAGCAGGGCAATGATACGCGATTAGGTCAATGAGCTTAAAAAAAGGATAAATTAGATTAGTAAATAAAAACATTCGTGTTAAGCTATCAAGTTAATCCAAAAATATCGATTAGATAAATGACTTCAATACTTATGGAACTCAAATTGTTGGTGATCCAATATTAACATTTTGAGTTAATTAATTTCATTCAGTAAGTATAACGTTTAATGCACTAATCCTTTCCCACATATATATCAAAACAATAGTTTCACAGCGTTAGCTAGTAATTTTTATGTAACTATTATGACACGAATAGACACAACCTATTGACCTACTTTCTTGAGTATTAATATAACGTATATTTGAGCAGATAGTACACGTACATACTGGTACAATGTATGCCCTGTACGCTATAGGCGCGTGTCGTGAGATGGTACGATGCATTTGCAGCTGAGATAACGAGAGATAACAACAAATAGCTCTTACATAACTAATAGTAGCACATAAGTTGCGTGTTTCAACGACAATAAACTGAGCAATATTAGACAATTACATTTAGTGAAACTGCCAGTAAAAGTATGCCAAGAAAATAGTTGCATAAACTCACATAATTTATGGTGATTACCGAATATAGGAGATTAGATTATAAAGTATACCTGCACCACTACAGAGTACACAAAAATGTATTGCATGGCTTAAGGAGACGTTATGCATTGTAAAAAAGAAACGTTAAAATTCAAAGGATGAGCCAGTGAGCAAGAATTTGAGCAGTCCCGATTCAGGTAGAGCGTGGTTGAGACAGAAAGACTCACTAACCTTATCGAACGTGATGACCGGCGCCGCCGACCCTATGGTGCTGTCCTTTTTCTTCTCTATCTTGTAGACTATGATGTGATTCTCACGCACGGTGTGAACAATAAATGCCTTCGAGTCTGGACTCCAGGCGACGTGCGACGCGTGGTCAAATTCGATGTTCACGCGCAAAGTTTTATGCTCCTTCTGATTTAGATCCCGAACGTCCCAGAGGATCACGGAGCCATCTGAATACAACACCTATCTGTTATTTTGACGCTACAAAGAATTTTTCGCTCGACTGTGACACAAAATTCTAAGAAATATATTAATCATTTAAGTAGAGGTCATAGAACCTCTTCGGATTCGACCTTTGGGAACGCGTCGAAGTCACCCCAAAATACTGTTAGGAGAACGTTAACGAGTTTCAAATTCCATTGTTTGATAGCAAGAGCAATAAAAAGTCTATATTTACTGAAATATTGAATATCGAACATAATAGTAATTTAAAATCTATTAACTTTTCTTTACAGTAGCCAAGCCAAGGTAATTTGCCTTCTGTGATAATAAGTATAGGATTTTTATATGACATGACAATCTAATATGTCATTGTTTTCGGTAACAAAACCCTACAAGGTGTCTTTAACATTTCCCATTGACTAATGGTTATTGTCATTGGTTGAATGAACCAGGGTTACGTTAGGTGCTATATAGTGCGGTAAAATTAATTATAGTGTGTATTATAATCTGGAATCAAATTAATACATGAATATACCACCGTGTTGTATAGTATATGAACTTGGTCAAGCAGTTCTCTGTTATAGATATACTATATTGATTCCCCGCAAGAGCTAAAAAACAATTAATTATTTATGAAGTCATTCATTTTTGAATACTATTATGATTCAAATGATTATTTTCGACAGAACTGGTAACTCTTATTCAAGTAATGATTATCTCATGTTCTTTATAGAAAGCATTATATATACAAACAATTATATCATGTACTGTTAAAGTAGGTAAAGTGAATTATAAATGCAACAATGAACGAACCGGTAAAAGGTCAACGGACCGCAAGATATCGAAACTGAGTCACTGTATCAAGGCCTCGTGATTTCAGGCAATGTGAATTTAAGTTACTACCGTGCGAAATATTAAAGGTACAAACGCAGCGATTTCATGGTTAAAGTTACAACAAAACGCAAGAAGTTAGAATGCTCAAAATATTTTTAGATACTACCTGTAGTTATTTATAAAGCAGCCTTGGGCGGTATATAAGTAAATATTGTCAATTCAGGAAATGTTTGAAAAAACATTGTTAACTATAATTGGAAAAATGTATCGGGTATATAATGGCACCTAGGTACCTGTTAATATGACCTACACCTAAATAACAGTAAAGTATCGGCCAGTTAAGGTTATCAGTTAGTTTTAAATGTTACTGTTTATGTGGAATACTAGGATATGTATTGCATCCTTGTGAACAATTGTGAATATCAATACTAAATAATTCATCTCACGATGTAACTAACGTCTAGCAATATCCTACGACCTATTTTACAATTAAAAGATTGTCTGAAGATCCGCGATAAAACAATTGATTTCAATACATTCGTATAGGTATTTTAAACGCGTTTAATTCTTTTCGTCCATTGGCCTCTTTAAGTACCTATTGGAATAATATAGAAGTAATAGAACTGGGAAGCTTTTTTGTGGGTTAATAATAGATATAAATAAAAAATACAACATACACATATATGTAGTATTTTGTGTACCTGTACGTTTAAAATAATCATGACTTGGTTCATACATACATACATAATGAGCCCAGCGATTCTTATCCGAGACAAAAACTCGTCTGTGTCAGTAATACTCGTACCAAATTCAAGGTCCAATGGCATTGTCAGTGTAGTTAAGGCCACCATCCCGATTCTTTATGTAGACAGTAGGTGGTAACATGTACACGTACACTAAGCATAATAATTTAAGGCTTTAATGAGTAAAGCTGCCGTCGACTATATAAATAATATCTGCCTATAAAGTATAGGTTAAATGATTCATCGTTTTTAACGAGTTCAGTGACATTGAACATTGAAATTTTCAAAATCTAATACAAGACTGTATCTCAATGTATTACGGCAGTAAGTGTATGTTCGCCTTATACAAAGTGGCTATGAATAAGGTATTGCATGGTGAGGTCCACGTAGGCGTGTCGGAGTGTGGTCGGTGACGAAACAACGCCTCATTTTGTGCAAGTGTTATTGTGAAAGAGGTACCTATTGACGCGGAGGCGAGTCCGACGACGCCGACGGCGCCATGGAGGCCAACGCGATGTACCTACTCTCAATACTGCCATACATAAGTCACCTCTACATACGTACATCGTTAAACCAATGGCTTCAAATTTTTCAAGACAAAAACGCTACAACACCCGAGAGCAAGAAGTAATAATTACTTAATTACCGTCAATTTTGACTCGTTAGTAAAATACATTTATGATTGAAGGTTAGGAAAAAGATCAGCGTTTTACTAAACACTAGCAACATCATGACTAGAATTATTTATACAAAGCAAACAGAGTAGGTACCTATGTTCTACTGCAAAAAGCGGATAGTTTCTTTGATTGGCATAGTAAACAAGCATTTATCGAGTTTTCGTACAAAAATTACGACATAGCGACTGTAACAATCGGACAACACGAACACGATACGGAGGTTACACACAAACGCCAGCGGTACAAACATGCCAGTATCATCTGATTGTGCTGATATCATTATCGGTATCACGAATTCATCATATTGCCTGTACAATACTTACGTTCCTACTGATCTATTTTGGGCCGTTTCATTCGATCCGGTGGCTGACGTGGCGCGGCTGTCGTCTGCTCTCTTTCGTGGAAATGCGCCTCTACATCGATAACGAACGCGTCATTTGTGTTTTTTGTTGATACTAAGAGTCACATCACAAACTATGCTATCATTCATAACAAGCGGCTGTTATTGTTTATTTTAAATATTTGACATCATAATGTAATATCTTGATCGCCAGATAAACTAGGCAACTCAGACAAACGACTTTAAACATTAATTATGCTGAACTTGATTAGATTAATAACATAGAATGAAGCTACTATTAAGAATAGGTTACATTATCTCTTGAGGAAATCATAAGACTAATAAAATAAGTTTGGCCTTAATGATTACAAACGATTAGGTGGCCCTATTAGATTACGAGTTATGTTCTCCTAATTTAGCAATTTACTTTGCTAAGACGTAAGTGTATTGTCTCTTGTTAAGAAGATCACACAATCTTTGTGTGAATTGAATATACACGTTATTTGGGCGACACGAAACGTAAACAAAACTCTCATACAGACGACCGGGCATGAGGCCGTTGCTCTTTCTAAACGGAGACATTATCTATGTATTTTGCAAGTTTTTAATATGATGCTCTAAACAACTTCGAGATAGATGCACTATTTCTTTCACCAAATACACTAAAAACAGTCCTCTACCAAATAACAATTTCTCAAATAAT
This sequence comes from Acronicta psi, assembly GCA_946251955.1. NCBI lineage: Eukaryota > Metazoa > Arthropoda > Insecta > Lepidoptera > Noctuidae > Acronicta > Acronicta psi. Next base: position 6,723,244 of record OX276482.1, on the reverse strand, counting down.
GCGCGATTTCATGTGAAAGTAATTAGTAACGCATATCTCGTACCACTTTAAACATCTATTTATGTAAGAGCATTATGTAAACTGACTTGGAGTTGATTAAATTAAACGAGCGCCTCTTGAAAATGAAACTGGAGCGTTATATATTTTATATCTTTACGAGGTATGTGAAACCATTATTGGTACACCCATGCCTCATATAGGTCAGGTGAACATTGAAAAAGCTTTTACCGGGAAGCCACATCGATGCGCGCTGACTCAATTCTCGAGAATAACAAAAAATATGCATACGTCAAGACTTAGTCATTAAGAAAATTACATCAGCACTATGATATATATATTGATAATAAAATCTGGCATCATAACAATCTTAAGGAAGTTTTCGTTAAGAGTCATAATTTTCCTGTGAAACTGAGGCTCTGTGCACGTGTGATTTTCCCTGTGTCGTCGGCGCCCCCCATTAATGAATCATTAGCAGTATTCTTGTTATCTGGGAATCCCTTACGTCATAAAAAATATTTTATACGCGATTCTACATAGAGTCACGTACTTGTAGTGTAGCATTTTATATTGTTTATATATGTATTATTTATTTTGATGAACAATGATAACTACCAACTGATAAACTGCCAAGTTGCAGAGCTAAACTAGCAGTGGTTACGTAGTAGAGAAACCTAACACAGTGAAAGTTTTTATGGCTCTACCTACAGTGACACACAAAACACTACCACAATTTAGTCTAACGGATTATTAATGTCGAATACAGAATGGTGTCACAGTTAATTTTATTCTGTCTTTCGGAATTATCAACTTAAAATTAATGTGATCAGTGCTGTTTTGGAGTTTAAGCTAGCTAATAAATGGTTTACATACCTATTTGTTTAACGTATTTAGGAACAGGAAAAACAAACAAATTTTTTTAAGAAAAATATCACGTTTATTGCTGCATTTGCAATTCGAAGGCACATACTGCATGTCACAGTACGCGCAGCTCCGTCAACGTGACGAATTTGTCACTTAAAAATTGTCAGTCCATAATCATTGTTTCTTGTCCACAGAACAGTCGTCTTAAACTTAACTCAGTATTTAGGCGGCACTAATTAACGGATCATACGGCTGTAACATGGGGAGTTGGTTCGAAATACGTGTTCGGTTTGCTCGCTCTTCGTGAACTTTCAAAAGTACTAGGTCCATAGCGGCTCGGGCGTCTTCCAGAGGCGAGTGACCTGCACTTCCGCGCTGCACGATCCGGCCCAACAATTCCTCAGAGAGAGCTCGCAATGATCGTCGCATAGGGAAGCCTCGCGCGTGAGGGTACAACGCGCATGTATCCACTACTGCGCTGTGCAACAGTTTCAATGCACGTAGGTCATTGTCGAGGGCATGTCCGATTAGGATCGTGTCAGTACCTACGAATCCAAGAATGTCATTTTGTACATCTCGCAGCGTCTTAGTCGCGCGCGCCAAGTCGCGCGGCCTGATGCCCGAGAAACGGGTATTGTGATCAACGACAGGTGAACTCGGTTTCACTAGTGATTTGTATACAAGTCGGCCATCAGCGGCGATGACCGCAATACTAGCCAATTCCAGGCCTGCCGTTGTGTAACACATCTCTGTATCGATGGCGTATACACCACCGCGGGGCGAACGGGCACGTACATATCCTTCGAGAGGCCCATTCATGCCTGGACGAGTGCCGCTCCAAACATGGAAACGCGCTGAGCTGCAACCTCTGGCGCCCAACGGTGACTTGCAGCAAGTGTAACGGCAGTCGCCACTCACACGTCCCCAATGATAGAGACACGCTTCATCCTTAAGATATTCACCTTCGCGAGTCATTCGAAACATCTTATCACAACGTACACACAAATGTTCCACTGTATCCGCTTCTTCATCACTGTCAGAGCGCGGAGTCGAACCCAACGACCCGCGACCGCTGTCACCCTGAGAGCCGGGCACAAACTCCGGCGCGTTCACATCCCACGTCGTAGCTGGTAGAGGTCTAGGTCGAGGCGGTGGATTGATATACACCACAGCTTTCGACGAGTTTGGATCTATTTCAAGTGGGTATCCCAAAGTCCACATGCGCTTGGGTGACAGAAGATGCGGCCGAAGGGCTTCTACCAATTCTTCAGTGGAGATTCTCTGCGGCGTCGACGGCGTCGGCGGCGCGGACGGGGGGCGGCGTCGATCACGCGGCTTGCGCCGGCGTGCTGCAGCGCTGGCAGAGTCCACCGACGCGAGGGTCTCTTCATAAAACCAATCGTGCAATTGAATACAAAAATGCATGTTTCTTGACTGGCTTGTGTACACATAGAGTCGAGATAGCGAGCGCGGAGCTGAAGTAAGAGATACGTGCTATCGCGCGCGCGGGCGCTGTACTAATGGCGCGATGGTGGGGCAGCCTACGCTTTATACGTTACGTAGGTAGCGCGCGTTCGTTAACGGGACACGCCAATCGACCGGCCTATTCTCATTTTTCTAAACAATAAAAGCTTGATATGTATAACTAAGTAAATTCTATGATTGACAAAAGTATCATCCTAATTTGTAAACGAGCGGAGAAAATAGGGCCACGTACTCCCAATCCTAAGTGATATTGAGAAAGTCCCGCACGCTTTGTTTACAAAGATCAGCTGATGTTCCACGTGGTGTTTACGTACAATTCTATTATAAAAATGACTAGGTGCATGTGGCTTTTTATTATGCGAGTATTTTTAACGATACTTAGAATAATTTAATAGTTCCTCGATATTAATGGAGAATAATGGTGTGGAGAATTTAAAATTATATTTGTATTTAGTGGAAATTCCAGGATTTACGTAATGAATTGACAAATGATTTATTAATGAATTTTAAATTTCCTAAATGAAATATACGTTATAGTGAAATAATTAAAAGCCTGTAGATAGTTTTATGTTAAGTGACGTACCAAGAAGATAATTGCAAGTGAACCGTACGAGCGGTAGCGGAAGGAAGGACGGCCATTGCCCTGCCCTGACTCCACTGTGTATAAGAAAAACGTATTTAAAAATAAACTCTCTGTTTGTCTTAAGGTTTATTTTTAAGTTTTATGGTTCAACAAAGTAGGGATAACTGTGTTACAATTTTATTACTGTGAATAATAAAGGTTGTCTCTATGAGTCACTCGTGTTTAGGATGAGCTTACGAATAATTCATCGGAATATTTGCTTACGTGCCCAACAGCAGATTATAAAGAAAATAATAGACAGGAAATTGAGAGCATGACTGATTTATATTTATCTATAACAATATGCAGGTTTTATATTTCCAACTGTATCATATTTAGGTAGCTTACTTTTGCTTTAATTAGCTTATCAAAATTTATTAATCGGTATCTGAGTGTATAGATTTGTTTACACTAATTCGTTAATTGTTTTTCTTGATAAACACACAATTATTTATTTTTATTCGGATCAATAATCTGCAATGAACTTCACTATCAACCGCTAGTGCGAATGAAGGATAGTGTACATAATCTCAATATGTCTATCTGTCTGTCCGTGCGTACATCGTGTGGTTACTATAAACGAATGTACGTATAACATGAATGTGTGAGCATGTGTGCCGACCCGTTGTTTGTATACAGAAGCGCGTGTGGGCGCGGCACGCCTGGTCGCTGACACCGACGATAACCTTCGATGTCAAACGCGCATCGACTCGGCGAACGGTACCGTACACGACTGTTGGAGCGGTCCGTGAGAGCATTTCATCTAAACCTTATATTTCTTTTAAAAATGACTTTGTCGGTAAACAGCTCGGTGCGATGAAGAGCAATTAAAATGTGGAAAAAATCAGTAGAGTAGAGCTACTCTTGGTAATGGAACCGGACCCTGCACCGGATTGTAGGGCAACTATCTTGCCGGCAAATTCCATATCTGACACATTAGCGGAACATCTTATATTTAGTATGTACTTATAAATACATAATTGTAATATGTATTTAATGTAATTACGAGATTTTATCACTTTAACAACAACACACAATAAAAAAAAACAGATTGAACAGACATATTTAGATAAATTATCTCCTATAATAAAACTAGGACTATCTACTCGTACTCGTACTGTATGAAACGTAAACCTTTTTTGTAAATGTGCGAGTTGGTAGTATGCAAATAAGACCGATATTATTATTAGCACTTGAATCTCGTTGCTTGAATCACAGAAGATTATAATCTTGCAAGTTAATTGAAAAGTATTTCAATTTTTTATAGCAATATTAAATATTAAAAAATCTCTACATATTACATAATACTCTCAATTAAAACAGATTAACGACGCGTTTCAAATGTTCTCGTTAAGCTCTCATTTAACTCTCGTTTAAGTCAAGCGTGTTTTTGTTACGTGCGAACGCTCTACAAGACGAACCGAGAACGACAGAGGTATTCTCCATCAATGCAGACGTACCTACCTGTACCCTGGATATACATGAACATTACTACTATAAACTCCGTTATAAGAAAACTGTATAAATGCTTCTCTACGCTACGACGTCAATAATAAACGTAAACGCCTACTTTTGTTGTTTTACTCGCAATCGCGGTCAGTGGGCCACGGCAAGCGATGAGTATTACCGGAACTTAAATTTCAGTTACCTACGTTAAGTTCAAAAGACCTTGACAGTAAAAATATATATGGTATGTAATTACAAACAGGCTCTACGTATTAAATCAATACTGTAATCACTGAGTGAGGCAGAATGTTATTCATTAATAATAAACTTACTTTTTCTAAAAGAAACTAGGCCATCGTTATTATCACAGTCATTATTCATGAGCAAAGAACTCATTAAATACGTAAGGAGTTTATCTTACCAAGCTAACTAAGTCGATGAACCGAAAAATCAAGTCGATTTTTTTATCACTTATAGTTACACCTTTTTTCAAGACTGACTGACATTTAACATTTGGCTCAGATGACAACACAACAGCAACTGACAACAGTTTTTTATCAGACAATTTTCAATCAAAGAACCTGTTACATAACCAGTTTGCGATTCTGAACATGACGTACCGATTTGTTTTATATTATGAAGAATTCAAATTCAAATAATTCGTTAACAAAAAATACAGTTTTGTATAAAAATAAATGTATTGTCTGAAACATTATCTGACTTTTCATTGTTGTGAATATCAAAAATAACTGTGATAATCTCGAGTGTGGGTCACAGAGTAACAACAAAGCTACAACTGGTTGATAACATCACGCCACAATGTTTTGGTGAAAGTTGTACATCATCGGCAGCTGACCACTGTCACGCAACTGCAAGTAGGTCAAGGAGCTTGCGTAGCCACTGTGACTGTGACGAAGCCCACCGTATGAATGGCTCACAGTTTTAAGCTATATGAATAAACTTATCGATATTACATTCGCTGAATAAGTATTGGAGGAAATGACTAATAGAGAAGAGGAAATAATAATTGACAACGCTAACATAATAGAAGGGTGATGCAAAGTGAAAAACATGCGGCGCAATAAAACATCCACTAGAGTAAACAAATTGACAACAGCTCAATTTTGAAGAGATTTTGCTGCCAATAAACTACGCACTAAAAGAAATATTTTTGTGATGTAGGTAAATGACATCAAATTAGAGAAAGATACTAATCCCATAATAACAAATTAACATACATTTATAAGAATCCAATCCAAAAAAAGTTTTTAAATCGCTTGTGAGACGTAGAAATATACCAACACGGTTGTTGGTGCTAATAAAGCCTATTGACATAACGGTCGTTTGAAGAAGACAAACTAGTCTGCAACAAACCGGAAAAATAACGTTTTCGGGGCACGTCCGACTACTGCGTTGACACCGTGGTTCACATACTACCTTTACGAGTCTCGAATTTAATGATACATCGGATTTAGTCATATTATACTTGTATATAAAAACATAGCTTCCCGCCAGCGTCTTCGCCCGCGTGGTCTTATAATTTTTTCCCCCGTTTTTGCAACATTTTTCATTACTACTCCGCTCCTATTAGTCGTAGCCTGATGATATATAGCCTATAGCCTTCCCCGATAAATGAGCTATCTAATATGGAAAGAATTTTTCAAATCGGTCCAGTACTTTTTGAATTTATTCGTTACATACAAAAATACAAATCTTTCCTCTTTATAATATTAGTGTAGATGTAGATAGTGTAGAAGTGTAGATTGATAATACAAAATCATAAATCATAGGAGTACAACGCATTAAGACGGCTTTTATATACTTGAAGATTATTTTAAAGTTTATAAGGTTAAATTCAAAGTCTAAGGATTAAACGGTTATAACTAACAGTGTACAAGACAGTGTAAGATATACACAATATTCAGGGTTACCTTTTATTTCCACCTACCTACATAATAATGCACAGACTCTATCAATAATAATTATCGTACAATGCTTTTTATACTCATCAAAGTCAAGTAGTAAATGGGAGTAAATTGACGTTTGAAAACTCATGGACAGTCGATAATGATTATAGCCTAGAATATGAAAACGTTTTTAGATTGTATTGATTGCTATTTGAATTACCAACGTATTTTGTTTGATTTTATGAGATGCTGATTCGTCAGTATCCAAACTTTGTTTATCCATTCTAAGCAGCATTTAATAAGTGTTATCTTATGTCTGGAATCCTGACATAGAGATCAAAATTATCAAAAAAATATCATATTTTAAATAAAAGCAAACCCTATTTTAGAACTCTAAAACTTTGTAACAAGAGGTTATCATGACAATTATATTTATTTTTTACTTCATTAAAACTTTTAAATCTATTTGATCACCACCTAACAAGTACAGTTTTAATTTATTTCAGTAACTAGCATTAGTACAATCTCGTAACAAATACCCACTACAATAAGTATTTATGGAGTGTTTAACACTAATATCCGTTTCAAGGAATGAGTTTTACCAGTAAAACGTCTGTGTACATGGGTTTTAAACCCACACACACGCCCAACTGCTATTTTTGGTACAAATGAAGATTATTGATTAGCCAATAATTATAGACGAGCACTTATTTGTGGATTGGATATTAATCATCAAGTGGAAATTCTAATGGCATTGAATATTGAACAATATGTTTTTATTCAATTATTTAATTGAAACCAAGGTTTTGTTTTAACAATTAAATTAGTAATTGTGATGACAGTATTAATTATCACACTTATCGGTGTATAAATAGAGCACAAAAGTCGTCAATGCCCCGCAGACAGCGACCTGTCTGCAACTACTCGATAGGAGGAAACTATGTTTCCTACATTGACCGCTTATCTGTGCATTACTGCGCAGTTGTAGGAACAACTAGTTACATATCACTGTTTATTTTTATTACTCTACACTCTTAATAACGTTAATCAGTAATACTTCCCCATATACCTACAGAAGTTGATTATGTATGACCTACTTATACAAAATATCTAAATGTGTAAATGCTAATCAGGCTGTCGTCGTTAACCAAACAAGTCGTAATATTATCAAAGTTTCGGGAAACCAGTGGTCTTGATGTGACGCAAGGTCTATTGAGGTATATCACAAAATGGGTTTGTAATATAATAGAATCACAAATGAAATGTGTAGCGGGTCGTTTTCTTATTTTTAGCTGTGATCAATAAAATTTCAAGGTGGAGGACAAATGAGGCGGCGACACGCGCCATCGGATTGACCGAGCCGGGGCGGAGTCCTCGGTGGCGCGGTGCCAATGTACGTCTAATGTGCGTCACTCTACGTAAAGATCTGATAAGTTCATCATTCGATCACGATAATTCATAAACTAAGTTTAATGCATTGAATTCTGCTCAGTGACTTTGAATTAATTAGCATGCTTTCACCTAAGAATGTATATGGTACTGATTACTTTACACTTATGAAACCGTGTCTGCGAGATTATCATTTAGAATCTATGTAGTTTTTTTACAAGTTTACAAGTTAGTTACTGGTTGAATGAATGGTTTTTCCACATTACTTTTTCTCCACTAAGCACAGGCTAATTTCAGGCAGCAAAAAGCCTCTAATCGCTTTTTTATCGCCGAAAAAATGTTTCGCCTTCAGTTCTTATAATGAAGTTTATACAATTGATTTAACACAGTACAATGTTTCCTGCTAACTATCACTAAATTCGAAGGTGCATTAATTAATTAGCTAAGGTCTACGCGGCGCAGCGCCACTCACAGTGGTGAAGTTCGTTTAAGAAGACGAAATAATAGTTTAATTTAGAATTAAGTATTTAATTTTAAAAAATATTAAATTATTTTATTTTTACTTGTTTAACTGTAGTGAATGGAACTAGCATTCACTACAGTTTCAGAATGAAATGCATTCCCAAAACGCTTTATGCAGGCTTAATTATCTTACTAAAGGTTTCTAAGATTTATAATTAGCTTAACAATTTCTAAGATTTATAATTATTGCAGTAGCTATATGAATTTAATATTTAAATTAAAATCATATAATCATCTTTATAATATTAAATTATACGATTTAAACTCAATTGTAATTAGTACTTACACATTAATTGTAATGAAATCAAACACAAGTTTTGTTGGGGCTGAGGAAATGGCTTCAACATCATAGAATGATAATACAGATAATAATACTCTGTGATTAATATCGTAGCATCTTTTACAAGTCTACGACAAAAGAATGGGCGACATTTTCACACGATAGAATGTTATTGAACAAAAACACCTATAATAAAATAGCTCTACATTTGCTTTATACGTGGGATCATTAGATTGATAACAGGTTATTTAAGTCAATGTGTAAGTGCGGTCAGTGATTTTATGGTAGATGGCTAGCGAAGTAAACGAATGGCGGTCATCGGCCTTGTTAGTCCATGAGCGGTGTTGTCGTCATATGTAAATTGGCTTGCGCTAATTTACAGGAAAGTACAATGCCATCCACTTAATCATCACGATCGACGTGTAAGATAACAATCTTATAAATCACTTAATAATGTGTCATTTTCTGAATTCCACATTAACCAATGGTTGGTTTTTGTAAATTTAATATTTTTAGGGCAGTATTTAATCAGTCAAAGAACAATTAGCAGATACAATATACTTAAAAACAATTGTTAAGAGAATGAAGGGTCTCCAAAAGTTAAAATAGCATCATAAATATGGGTCGTAGGTTCCTTTTTTCTACGTTTTCCTTAAAGTATTTAAATATTCAATTGTGTTGTATTACTTTGTTATCTGAATTGCACGTTCAAAAAGACTGTTAATTTAATTTATAAAACGCAATAAAATAACGAATGCGAAGAAGTCATGCGCATGCGGGTGTCCATCACAACCATAGACAAAGGGCTTTGTCGACTTGACAGAAGACCAAAATGACATTGTTTACACATAAAATTGAGTAAACATGTCGATAAAATCCTGATACACGTTTGTCATGTTGTTCTGTTACGCCTGTTGACAAAATAATAACAAAAGGTAGACCGTTGTATCTTTTAATACGCAGCGAATACCTATCAAGACAACTATATTAATTCAATTTAGTTTCCACATCAAATCGAAGTATTAATAATCCGGTTAATAACTGCTGGTAGAGTTTAAGTGTTGAATACTATAATTGGATCGTAATTACTACCTACTTATCGCTTTTTTGTCGCTAGATATTGGCTAGCAGAAAAAAATGGGTTGCAGCAAAAAAACTATTCAATATTTAACGAACCGTTGACAAACTGTCAAACTTATTGAATGCCTACTTCTGTAATTTATTACTGTGTTGTCGCTAGCTAAGAAGTCAGACCGAAGAATGCTTGTTTTAATTCTTACTCGCAAGATATGTCACGAGATTACACAATCCTCGTGACTATCTTGTTTCGTTTTTGAAATAGATTTGAATGCTTATAACCTCAGTATGTAGAAAAACTGAATATTAATATCTAGTTTTTTTTAATTAGTCCAGACTATGTTACATATTTAGTAGTGTGGATTAGTAGACTGTCTCATGGCTTTGAGTTTGGACTTGTGCTCGATTAACGGCAACATTGGCAACAAACTCAGCCTATCACTGAAATGGTTGAACTTCATGTGTTTATCACCGAATTCAATAAGTAACCCGGTCGACGTAACTATGATTTGTAATATTGAAACGAATGTTTGTTGTATGTAAAGTATGAAAACACCAAGTTAATACGTACAGCGATCGATGACGGGTGTCACCATAATGAGTAATGACCGTGGTTTGTCAGGGTTTGCGTTAAGACTGACCTTATTCTCACCTATGGTATTAAGGAGGAAAATTTATTAAATAAATTCGAGCCAAACAAACAACAAAACTACCGATGGTTACTATGGTTAGTGGAAAATCAATAAATAATAATGCTAGAACTAATCTATCTAAGTTTGTTAGAATTAATCACTTTTTTCCAGTTCAGGTGTAATTTTGAGAAAAATAAATACAAGTTAGTTATTTCTTTATATTTGTTTTGCGGTTTGGTATATTCATGAAATAATAATAAGCTTTCTAATGGTGTAAGAATTTTTCAAAGAACAAAAAATCTAATCTTTCCTTTTTATAATAGTAGTTTAGATTATCTGTTAATTCTGTACAATGGGTGTGTTTACAAACATAAATTATTCCATACACAAGCACAGATCCGCAACACCTCCGGCAACAGTTCCGTTTGGGAATTGAACCCACGACCCGTAGCGCAGAAGCGGATATCTAAGACTCTTCGTCATAAGTGCTATTGGGCCATTACAAGCATATTCAGTTTCAGATTCAGAGCATTGTTACGGTAGCCGGAACCCGATCTCAAAGCTTAATATTGTGTAGATACAACTATCAACAAGACGAGCTGCTAACGTTCTCTTAGAGTACATCGCCACATTATGAAAAGGATGTGTGACCGAGATAATAGTGTACGTCTGACGTCATACCACCTCATCACTAGCATCGTGGGATATACGACGGAAAATGATCCGTTTTACTTCTACGTCTCCGAGGAATTACCGGATCTCGAAACAAGGAAAATAACAAAACGGTTCTATGACATAATAATATACGTCATAATGAGATGATTAAGAAATACTATATTCAACTTTACGTTTTACGCTCATTAGCAGACGAATTATGCGCATAATTCATATTATAGTTTTCAGTCCCGCCCAGACTCATTAATGCGTGTTTTTTTTAATAAGTAGCTTCTTTTTCTTCGTGACAACTTGCAGTTAAAGCGATCTCTGCGCTGCCACTGACGACAGTGACGATGCTGTGGAAGTGGCGTAGTTTAGGGCAAACCAAAATAATTTGGAAAAGAAAAATCGTAATATTGACAAGAATAAGAAGAATAAGTAGCTATTCGACGACCTGGTAAAGGTCGCTGGGAGTCGTTGGTGGGGGGAGAAAAGAGATCCATTAAAGAGGTCCACTGCTTAATATAGGCCATATTAAGCAGTGGACCTCTTTTGGCTGATATGATGATGATATGGAGTAGCTATTCCATGATCAACCCATTGCCCACTGTCCCACGGCTGGACAAATGTCTCCACGCTAGCGTCATGTGTAGAAAGGTAGAAAAAATACTTAGGATTCCTCACGATGTTTTACTTTTTTAGAAATCTACGTAAATATTATAATTAATTATGTGATGATGACCTTTTATATAATCTACCCTTGAATGTTGGTGCCATGTGAATATTATACGCGACCGCAGACATCACGGTTGCTTAATAATTTAAACAGTTGGTTTCTAAACGGAAACCAAACTGCAGTGCCTTTATACATATGTTATGCAAGTCGGAATCCATGTAATGGTGCTGAAGGTCTTGCAATTAAAAACTTCAGTGGGCGAGGCATTTGATTTGCACTAAATTTTTTTTCATAATTACTTCAATACTGTAAAGAAACACGCCTTTGAACAAGAATTCAGGTTTCTAATAAAACTAATTCTCCAAATAGTGTTTAATTAAGTGAAATAAATTCTGTCGCTTTTAATGGCTCTGAAAAACATTAAGATACATTAATTAACTAACGTTAAGCTATACAAATCGGAAGTTTACTAAACCGTAACTAAATATATGCCATAAGGCATACTATCGTGCTGACCTTGAAGTAAAACCTCTTTTTCATGTGAAACAACTAATTAGTAAGTATGAATTATCCCACACTTCATATAATTTCTAATAAAAATAGAACAAATCTTGCATAATCTAGATGTAGTGTTATAATCATACTTTATTTTTGTACTGAACTTAATTCGATAAGTATGATCAATAAAGGTAGATTCGTAGCGGATGTGGTCCCTTGCCAATTGGCAGCTGAATTGGGTTACAGTATCGCTATGAATTCCTGTTTATTCAGCATCTGTGTGGAGTGCAGGATGACGCTAACGGAAGTAACGGAACGAACCTCTTTTGTTTTCCGATTTTAATTTCTATGTCATGAATGACGATTAGTCAAAACACGCGTACTCGTATGGCTAATATAATACATTAGTTTTGACTGTTTTATCAGACCTCAAAATAACGGCATAACTAAGCATTTAAATTTACCTATTCAACATTTTACAAATACGGAACTTTAAACAATTAAAACTAACGCTACCTAACGCAAAATTAAGTGTTTATAACAGAAAGTCATTGTGTTTTATTTAATTAGGGAAACAATAATAAAAAAATAATATAATAAAATATAAAAAACTGCCTCATCAGACCAGTGGTCGTAAACGCGACTACTACCCTAGAGGTCCTACCTATATGTTATTGGGTTTTCTGGGAAATTTCGCAGCTCGGAGTCGATTTGTGCCCGGCAATAGGCTCCCCCCTATTACATGGGATCTAAACATGCGAACTATACATGTATATTAAGAACACGTCTGCCTAAGTCTTCAGGGAATACTTACAGGGACATGTTTTATCATTGTGTGTGTATTTAATTAGGTCACAATCTTCATAGAGATCCACGACCCTAAATATTATTTATGTAATCATAACTACACAAATATAAAAAAAACTGGGTTTAATAGTAGATTTAAACATCTTGTCATTATTAGTTACGGAGAAGGAGCCATTATTACCTATTGAAATAAGCGTCAACGCGATTTCGGCGACCATGGCCTTATGTAAACCTGGCCATTTCGGCAATGCGCTTCTAGCAACTTCGAGAAATTTGCAAACAAACGAGATTAGAGAAATCGAAGACCGCTTTGACGGCACGAGGCACGACTAATGCGTAAATACATACTTATGACGTTTTTAAGGTAAATCTTCTGATACTGACAAAGCAAATAAATCGGTTATTTTAAAGTCATCGAATTATTGATCTCTAAATAACTCTAAGAAACGAAAAAAAAACCGTTATTTTTAAAAGGTTATTTTCTCCGTAAGCTGTGATGTCTTGTCCTACCGGAAGGATGAAAAATAACTTTATTGCGGCAAGAAAACTAATTCGTTCGGTTGAAAGACATTTCCCGGTACGGAAGAAGGTAAATATAGTTATATATGTTGATATTATCAACTGATATAACTACAAACTAACGGAAATATAACTGAACAGGTTTTTATGTAACAGTTTTATATGGGCATGTTTCAATCGCCGCGTAGCAACTCGTAGCAGCCAGTGAAAGCTACGCCTAATATAGTTTTAGTTATATCCTCCTATCTGATACTATCAAAAGATAATAACTAGGTACTTATTCAAATTAAGTAACATAGGTACAGCCGAAAAGATACATACACTACGTAATTATTAAAACCCCCCGCCACGCTAAGCTTGTTCAGGCTAATCCCAAAAACTAAACGGATTTTCATACGGTTTTCAACGAAAGAAAGAAGGATTATCTGGAAAGGTTATTGGCTAAGGATAGGCTATAACTGATGGATAGATAATTAGTGCTACCCACAAAGTGGGGGTGGGTCGCTAGTGCAATTAAATTTTGTAAGTCATCGGATAATCGCGTCGTAGCACTTCGTAGCACTCGGTCAGACTACGAATATAACGAGCATCATTTATATTTTTGTTCGCTTAAACATGTTATATACCTCGATTGAGGATTCAGGTCATTTACAGTAAATTATAAAGAGGTTTTGTACTTAGGATGCGCCTGTCATTGAATTATTTTCCTGCTTCCTACTATGCTACGGGCTTTGTTCTGTACGAACGTCACAACGATATTTTATGTTGCTGAACACGAAGAATTATATTTATGTTATTGTAAAAGGAGACTTTTAATTACACACTAGCTGTTAACTGTTACCAGAAATAACCGGCTTTTGCTAATCCTGTGGGATTATCCCAATTCTTTTTAGTTGATGTTTCTAAATAGTACAAAGTTATAAACTACCTAATTGATACAGTTTCTAGTTTAGTGTTTGTTTACTTGATTAATTAGTAGGAGCCGTATTTCAGATTCATATTCAATTGACTATTGAGTTGGGATTTTCCCATTATCATTAAAAATATTGATCTAATAGGGATTACCGGTAGCCATTAGAGGAAAGACGCTAATTTATATTTGGTACGCAACAAAAATACAAAATAGCAATGTGGATAGTGTTTTGAACGGTGATTCGTAACGGTGCAGAGTTGAATGCCCAAGGACTACACGTTTTTGCTTTACATCGCCCTAACTTGAATGGCGCTAATGTAACTAGCACCTTGGTTAGTTTGAGATTCTTACTTTCATCGCACTTTTTTCAGGAAAATATTTCATATAATCGTTATATCGGTAGCGCACAAGATTTTACTTTATTAATTATTTTTCCAGGGATTTGCGAAATTCTCGTATATATTACGCAATTACATTTTAAAAATAAATCAGAAACGTATAGTCTAGTTTAACGTATAGTCTTTATCAAGAAAGATAGTTTCTTGGTAAAGGAGGTATTGATTATGTAAATAAATCACTGTTTGTATCAATTTATCAAGTTCAATAAATCCAGAGAACAGATACTCGATTTATAGTTTTATACTTAGTAATTTATGTTATAAGATCTATGTTATCAAATTTTAATAAATCATCGTGTATTACATGTATTTATATGATTATGTTTGAACACAAATAAAGGTATTCAAACCCTTGGTTTAAGAAGTAAAAGAGTACCTAATACTATAACTGCCAGTGAACGGGCGCGAAGGTCAAGCTCATTGCAAAAACCTTTTTTTTTTCAGTTCAATTCAATGACATTGAAATCGAATCTTTCAAAGTAATTTTACGTTTTAAATCGTATAAAGACAGTTTAATCGTTTTTATTGTAGAAGTATTACCTAATAGCACATAGTCTTTACCCAGCATTTTAATTAAATTTCACCGTTATAAAATAATTATCCGCGAGTTCTCGACTCTTTGAATACACAAGCAAGTCATAATACTTATAAAAAAATATTTAAAATAATCTTAAGTATATACCATCACCATTCACCAGTGTTAATAAATAAAGCGTAGCGTTTAATAATTATGTTACAAACAATTGCCTGTCATGTGCATTTTCGATGGTCCATATCGGTCGTTTGTAGTTCTGATGTAAAAATAAACGAAAAATATAATAAATATTACTTATACCTAATTAGTAAAAATTAAATTAAATGGGCATACTACAATATTAAAACATATATGGGTAGGTACACAATATACATGCATATTATGTAATTCTGTGGAAAATAATGAAAATAATGAGAGTTCGTATGTAAATGACAGCAATTAGTTACATGTCTTTACGTTTCCCAGGCTAGTATTAGTTATTAAACCAGTTTCATAAATACATTAAATGACAGACAAAGTTCAAAAACCTTATGAGGATTTGTTATTTTGTTTTTAAATGTCAATGTATTATAAACAAAAAAAAACTTGATCGTTACTGTATATTTTCATACGCGCTGATGTCATGGCCCGACATTTGTTTACTTATATTTTATTATATTAGCGTCATTTATACAGATATATGCAAAATAGTGCGTGATTCGGTTCAGCAGATTTGCGTAATTACTACAACAAACACATTGAACACAACAATGCTTGAATATATTAAATACAGGTTTTCCTGGATTTCATTGTTTAATTACAGGTAAATAATTCATGGGATAACTGAAAGTGATATACGAAAACGGAGCAACTCGAAAGATTATTGTAAAATTCAAGAAAACTTAAAATCTATACCTACTAATATTATAAAGCTGCTGGACCGATTCCAAAAATTCTTTAGTAATACTACTCATAATAAGTAATATAATTATTATAAGTACTGAAAGAGTAGTATAAACGATATTACGTAAATATAATTCGTGTAAAATAATACCTAATACTGGTAAAAAACACCATTATCTTGAGTCAACGTTCCCGTCATGGACACAAACATACAATAACTCTAAAACTGAAGTCGTTTGTGTAAATGTGCATGAAATCAAGGTTAGGACCGAGGACCTTCCGCACTTGGGGTGACGTCGCCGCTTGGAGATAAAAGACCTCGACGTTTTACTCTTTTCCTAGTTTTTGTAAATTCTATTGCCCTTGAAAATGACAATCGAGTGATAGGTTTTTTAGTAAAACCTAATCGCACCTAAAAAAAATAACACTACTCGTTTCAATTTAACGCAGTAGTTTTTTTTTAAGTACGTAAGTAATTAAGTATGCTGTTATTCGCTCGAGAGCATTTAACAAAAAAAACTTCGTTTCAGTATTATGCATCATGAAGACATCCAAATAAACAACATCATGAAATTCATAATGAATATCAAAAAAGTTCTAACTTCATACGACTTGAAGAATAAGTATCCGTAGCGACATCTGGCGGCTCGTCTTAGAAGCTTAACCAGGTAACTCGAGCAAGAGAATCGACGCTTAACAACTAGATGGCGTTTTTCAACAGACTAAACAATCACAACATTGTTTATAATTCAATTTTATATTTTACTGTTGTAGTCTTCGTTTAGGTATAATAATTTACCGCCGATTCTGCAATTAAGATAGTACCGACCGATATACCAAAATAACACATGGTCATTATTATTAAAAATAAAGTTAAAATGTATTAAACTAGTGGTACGCAGGCCGCGTGGTTTACCGGTATCGGCACAAATGAATAGTAAACGCAATAACATACCTACTACCTACCACGTGTTTTTAAGTAACCAGCCTCGGATTGGTCAACTAGTACTTAATGCATTCATAATACTGATTAAATACGACTGTTACAAATTATTTTATATTTATTTTCAACGCAATTGCAATTCAATTAAATATTATTATTAATCTAATTCAGTATTGGCATTGGTAATATTGTTTTAAATTTTATGCGCTTTCTGAGAGTTGGCTTAGATGCAAGGAGGGTGAAAGTGGACCGACTTGTTTAGTTTGACTCGGTTTGCACCCAGTGCGGGCTAGGCATTTCACTTAGCTTTCCAACATTAGCAACGTTGATCAACTGCCATTACGGAAACAGCGATAATTCGATACAATACACACAACACTTCATAAAAGTACGTTTATCAAATGACTAGTTAGCAAATCGAAGGCCATAAATTAGTTACACATGTGTAAATATTACGTGAATAGTATTAGCCATGTCGTGCTTCAAACATTATCTATTAGCTGTAAACGATAGTGATTATATCATAAATTATCGCATTTTGTTCTAATTACAATCAAGATTTAAGTGCGTTTAGTAACACGAGCAACCCATAATAAGTTCCTATTATTATTATTTGCGAATAAAAACACATACATAAAAACCATAATACCATCACGCCTGTATTCCCTGAAGGGTTAGACAGAAATGTACTAATGTAAACCCATAGTTCACCGGAATGTTTAGGGCCCATATTTAATCGGCGGGGCGAGTCTATGAGCTACTACTGAGAATTTCATAGAAAAGCCCAATACTACTGCTCGTCCTGAGAATTGAAGCTATGACCTCGAGCGTAACAGTCTTACGACTACTAGGCTAACGAGACAGTTCAACTAAAACCGAACTAATATGTACAATATTATTTAAGTAATAAGAAGGCACGACACTCACACTGAACTATAGAAAGTGCGCAGTGAGACAACTTTCGCGACCGAATTCAAGAGAAAGTAGTCCGGAGCGCCGCGCGCATACATTATATCACTTCATCCGACTTTAGGATTATATCACAACCAATGTTTACAAATAAAAGTATTCAGACATGTCACATTTTTGTAACTTGTTTATCATCATACCGGCGATACTAAACAGTCAACAGTTGGATCGCAAAATAACTGCTACGCTTTCGATAAATACAATAAGTATATTATATTGTCGCTAAGCGGAACTGTTAGTAAGAGTTCACATCCGCTTCGGCAGCAAAACTTTTGTTCAAAAATATCAGCTTTCGCTTTCGACTTGCGCTGGCGCAGCATCCACGGAAACATTGTTCGTGCGCGCCGAATTAACATGTCCGCGTACTAAACACCTCCTATTTACAGAAACTAACAATGGAAGGTCACAGTCTGGTAATACATACAAATGAGAAGAACTCAGTTGTGGCGATAACTCCGTGACAGTGAAACCATGTAGGTAGGCTCTTTAAGTTCCTACTTCACCTCATGCGGACTAGATAAGTAAAATGCTATCTTTTAACACACTAGCCTAATTCTTTCGAAGTGTTCCTTTCAAGCGAAGTTTATTGACAATACATGAATAAACATAATTTTGCTGATAAAAGGGAATTGCGTATTTATACTAGTAGACATACTGCTTGTACACGCGCTTATGTAAACATATAAAAAACTAGCTTCCCGCCAGCGGCTTCGCCCGCGTGGGCTTATAATTTTTTCCCCGTTTTTGCTACATTTTTCATTACTACTCCGCTCCTATTAGTCGTAGCGTGATGATATATAGCCTATGTTACTCGGGGATAATGTAGCTTTCCAAAGGTGAAAGAATTTTTGAAATCGGTCCAGTAGTTTCGGAGCCTTTTCATTACAAACAAACAAACAAACAAACAAATCTTTCCTCTTTATAATATTAGTATAGATGTACACTGATAGAAGTCTGAACTTTAAACGTTCGACAAAGTTTTGCGGATAATCTTTTTTCCTGAAAGGTTTTTGAATTTATATTCCCATATCCAATAATCCCGTGAAGATGAGCAATTTTCTTGATTTTCCGGATGCAAGA
Source organism: Acronicta psi (assembly GCA_946251955.1). Classification (NCBI taxonomy): domain Eukaryota; kingdom Metazoa; phylum Arthropoda; class Insecta; order Lepidoptera; family Noctuidae; genus Acronicta; species Acronicta psi. The sequence continues at coordinate 6,704,146 of OX276482.1, read as the reverse complement.
TACCTATATTTTTTTTCAACACGCCATACACACGTCACTATGCGCTACGGCAGCATCCACCAATTATAATCATCCAATAAGCGACCATAGGAAAATTACCACGCTTTGCCTCGTGGTTTTGGGAACTGCAATGTACTTTTATAAAATGATCAGTACGTCAACCATGAGTTCTATCGAATGGCTTTCGATAGGTTTTTTACGCATCGAAACGCTGTAATCTCATAGCAGATTTTAGTTCCTTGCGTAACCGCTAGAGACGCTGCGAGGGTTTTTCATACAAATATTTTACCGCGTCGCTAGCGAGTCTAGAGAGAAAAACTCATGGTCGAGGCACTGATGGCATGTTTCCGTATAGTAATCTTTTACGACAAAAATATAAATAGAGGGCTCTTTAATCCTTTGCTAGAAACCACACAGTGATACCTGTTGCTACGCTTATTCTAATTCTCATCGCATGTTAATAATTGGTCGGGACAACAAAAAATGAGGGTCATTTCGATCAGACCTAATTTTTGTAGCTTAATAACAATGAACATACTAATTAAGTTGCAGAGTTGGCTGTGCCTACGTCTGTTACAATCTTACGATGACCTTAGAAGCATCGTCATCGCTGATCTCATAAAGATATAGTTTGTACCTATATGCAAACGAAAACCTACGTCTTTACCATTCACAAACGTACGGTTAAACATACAAATTGTACAAAGAAAGATAACATGGGAGTATTTAATATTTATACTACGACTAAGCAATATACGTACGTATAACAAACAAACACAAGGCTTTTTTTTAAGATTTCAGACGTACAAGGTTAATTCCTTACGATATCATTATAAATTCTATATAAAACTTAGTTCGTCATGATTTACATAAAACTATGGAAATTTTGGGTGGATCTGATACGCCGCGGTCGGAGGTTAAATGTTTATACCTCTAGCCGAGACGGCTGATGTTTACGAATACGTTTCTGCTTGGAAAACAGAGAATAAATATAAATTATTACCGTATGCAAACGTAGTAAAGAACACATGGAATCAATTCTCACGATAAAGGTATATTTATTGCATAAATTATAGCGTCTGAGGCGATAAGTATTATTATAATGTCTAACTTTAGAATTAGATAAGCTACGATAAGTCAACAAAGTTGTATGTAGAGTCACAGATTGAATAATAGTTGTAGAACATTGTTACTAGGTAAATAACTAACCTTATCGCATACAACATAAGGACTTACCTAACCACAATTGTGGGAATGTTGTCTAGCTTACTTTATTCATAATCTTCAAGTAACAAGATGAAAAAATCTAAAATGTTTGACTATTCCACAGAACACAGCAAGTCGCTACATACATGCAAATATTATAAAGCGTCTCAAAATTTTCATTTTACATCTTCGTGATTACAAAACTACATTGCAGAAAGTATAGAGTAACTGTCAAGGTAATTAAATTATAACTAGATATTTAAGCCCTATATTCCCCAAAGGGTTAGGAATGAGTTGTACTGATGTAAGCCCACATGTCGTCATATTAAGCCCTAAGCCACAGTGGCGGGAGCCTAAAACCATTACCATCCGAGAATCCGAACCATCCGAAAATGTCCTAATGAAAAAACTTAATAAATTGCAACAGCAAAACTGTGGGTGTACTAAAACAATAATGTACCTAATCCTCTCAATTTGAAACATAAAGGCAAGATGTTACAACAACAGCTCCGATATAAGAATTCATTCATTCACGCACGTATGTCATATAATAAGAGGAACTTCGAGGCATTCCGGCGGATACGCTATAGACATGACATGACGCAAGTAAGCTTCCTTCCTAGAATCCTAAAAAGTGAATTATTGACTACGAAGAGAACATTTTCTTGCGTCCCCTTTAAGAATTTACGTGACAAGATGGGTGTTCACACCCATCACGTCATAATAGTGATGAAGTAATAATTATCATGTAACAAGGAAATGAATGAAAATGGCAAAGGCAAATCTTCATCGTGACGTGTTTATGACTAACCAAATACATGCTTGTATTGATATTACAACAATATGATTCAATTTTATAATCCAAGTAAAGAGAAACTGTGGTTATAGATTTCTTGTCTTTATTATCTGTACGGAGGTGTGGTATAGAGGAAACGGGCAACTTTCTTGTGGTTTTACTGGCTGTATAGTGACTATTTTATCGTAATATTGCTACCTGTAATCTCGATATGTTACGGTTACACAGCCTGAGTGGTGCCTAGCACGCAAAGGGAAAGTTTGTGATTATTATACTCGTGTTTACTTTTACCTTCCTGAGACCATCACCCTGAAGAAAGATAGAATCCGCAAAAATTATAGGCTGTTCTGCTGTGTCGGGTTTTTTTCTGTTCTGCTGCGTCGGGTTTTTTTCTAAGAATACCCCAACCATTTTTGGTGATACAGCAGTGATGGTTAGTTAAATACTTTGCTGTTGTTTGGCTGTATTTTGTCAGCATATTTTTCACCACTTTTCATTTCATAGTTTCCAAGACGTAAACCACAAGGTAAACAAATATCCATATTATTATAATTACCACATGAAACACGTAAATTGTTAATAACGCCGGCATTACATCATCATTACAGTTGTTATCAATGGTTGGTAACACGAAGAACGTTAAAACTCCGGGAAGCACGTTCGTAATCACTGACTCTTCGATGATCGGAAACTTATCTCTAATACCTATACAATGACTGGTGGGGTAATCATTTTTACGTTGCGTAGATTGGCATTTAGATAATGTTACTATAATAATTGTAGAATACTTTGGCTGACCATAGTGTTCAAATCCTACAAACTTATAAATCGATACTCCTTTCTTCTTTTTTAATAATTCTCACTCGTCTAATATCATTGCATCGCTGTATTAAAATTAATTTACGAATGACAAGCTGGAGTTAATGAGAACCTGACCTTGTTTAACTATTATAGTAAATGCATTATCGTAGTGCGCGCGTTGTAAGACGAAAGCGATAACAAACATATATTTATGTAATAAAAATGTACGTGTTATTAATCCATCTTATACAGAGCTTATGAGAATTGATAATTCAATCAATCAAACAATATCAGCTTGGCTAAAAAGAACGCTTTTGATGAATCACGTTTACCATTAGAAAATTGCTAAGGATCTGGATCGCGTAGAGACCTTCTACGGGATTTCAAATATGATTTAATTCCATAGGAATTGGTCTATTAATTGTCTAAACTACAACGTCAACTCCCACTTAACGTGCAGTTAATAGTTTATGATGCAGTCGGTTTTACTCTGATCAGGTGCTGAATCTGTATTCCACATGGGTATATTGGGTTGCAGTTATGTTACCCTGTTACTGTACAACAAATCCACTACAGATAATATGGTTGTTCATGTTCAGGCAATCTGACTCCTAACTGTCTGTGAATTGAAATCCGCAGTTTTAATTAATGATAATGTTTTCATTATGACGTTATTCTACTAAACTTGGTTCGTGATAAGAAAGACAATTTGCAACAAAACAACATCTTCATGTAAATCCAACTTAAAGTGTTAAAGACGAGAATATTTAATTAAAGTACTAATTTGCTCATTGAAATGCACTAACCATAGATGATACCAAGAAACCATGTCAAGGCGGTCTTCTAGTTCTCAATCTTATTTAATGAGTCTAGATTCCGCTTAATTACCTAATAGAAAATTCCCATAATTCAAATGCATTTATCTTATTAAGCAATAGTTGGTTTATTGTCTCATACAATGCGCCATTTAGTTGCATGTGCATTTGATAACAATTGGGTGTATGTTTTCATGAAACCACTAGTTGCTCGATGGCCCAATGCCACCCAGAAGCCTATGCAAGGAGGCACTACATGACGATAGCTTTAACCGGCTGCTTCAGAGGTCGGTGGCGTCGCGTGGCGTGTCTGACAACTCGGTCATGCAGACTGTCGTATAATTTAATAGTCCATTGTATTCTCTAACGTTTTGGCTTGCTTTATACCCACAGAATAAGATTCACGAGGTGATCGTCAACTACCTTTCCGAGCAGATTTCTAATTTCATATATATACTTCTTCCTTTCCACGGATTTCACAGTAATAATTGAAGGTAATCAATGTATCCACTAAGTATTACAAGTAACGCTTATCGCGTGCGCAAGTACTACTAGAAAACAAGGAATAAGTACCTGCAAAGTTCATTACGAAACTTGAATAACACAAATGCATAACACGGTCACGGTTTCAACGCCAAGTTGTATTTTTATGAAACTTAGGCCAACACCGTGTACAGTAAGTACTCTAATGTAATCTTTGTTTTAGATTACAAATTTTTGTATGTACTGGCTATAAACGTACTATGTTTCATGCATATCTAGATGTGAAAAATACATAGTATTTTGTGTACGCTAAAATCTAGAAGCACAACATGTACATACGCGGATTATGTAAAAAGTAAGTTAGGAAATTGTTATTTGAATCGTATTAATGTTTAACGATCCAGTGTAAATTCGTTAATTAACTGAATCTAATGGAAAATTAACAGATTACAACCAATTTCGATATTTTCGCATGGAACTTATTGAATTTTTCCACCAAAACTGCAAACCTTTTGGCATGTTTTAAAGAAGGATATTTAAAATAATTGTTGCGGGAACCAATTTCATCCTTGCAACAGATTTGTGCCAAATTGATTATTAATTTATTGAAAGATTATTGATAATGATTCTACATAATAATGTCATCAGCCTAGTTTTAATTTCATATCAAAATCGTTTTAGTATTAAAGGCTAGAGGCCGGTCCATAAAATGATAAAATATTATCGTAAGAGCATAAAAAATTGTATCGGAAGGGGAAATCATAATAGGCTTAATAGACCTGACAGTAGATTGCATCATTACCATCATAATACCGTTGCTATCTGGGAGGTGACTGCAATGCAGCAGGTAATTTTAATGCAGACGTTTAATTTAACCATAAGTCATGGGTACAGATTGCCAAAAAGACGAACGCCTCGTCGCAACAAGGAAGTGATGTAAACTGAACCAAGGCCAAAAACTACGACACGAATACAACAAGATAATTCTTATCATCCAATATTTTAGCATTTCTGTGTTGATTCGCAAGAAAAATATACTGATTTGCAATCTTTAAGGTATAGTGCTGTACTCGATAGGTTTTTAATTTTTAAATCTGAAGGCAAAAAGATGTTGCAACTGACTGGTTATCTTGAGTCATTTTATTCCACATAAGGTACGCTACGAGGCGAGGGCCAAACCGCTCACTGAGCCCCCAAAAACGATGCGTTCAATTTATCAATCAACGGAATATTGGCTTTTACTGCTAAACTAGACAGAAAATATTTGCATCTCGCACTAGTAGTTACAGAAAACTATGTTTTATCATGGTATGATGTATTAATACTATTAATAGCTACAGGTTACATTTTATTACGTACGCAGTCATCGGTGTCCTGTATAAAGGCGATTCATTTACACCGCTCACGAGGTAGTCACGGATCGGGTATAGCTCTTATACAACGAGCGATGACGCGTGAAGCATGACCATGGAGCGACCTAGGGCGCGCGTCCTCGCCGCCACATCCACGGACCATAACGACAGTTTCATTTTGTAGTTTACTACCAGCAAAACATTATCTATTGTTCCGCTACATAAATAGATCGTCAATAACTTATCTGCGTCCGACAGATTAGGATCAGCGAGCGTCATTGTCACTATCACGGATTCTATGCTCCAATCAGTTTTCAAGATGGCTGAGATTTGAAACTTGTAATAATTGTTAAGTCACTATTGCTTCGTTTCGTAAAATTTTATAGCAATGTGGACTGTATATAATTTCCGGTTTTCTAAATGTTACTACTATTTAAATATTTGATGTTTAACCGTTATATTAATTACGATTTTATTATTACGTCTAGATGAATAACGGAAAACACAAATTGCTGTTTGAATTCATTAGGTACTGGTAGCAATTAATAACAAAGCAGCCCCATTAATATAGTGCATTGTCATAATACCTGATCTAAAGCAGTCGGAGCAGATTGCTAATTAACGTACCTTTTGTGCGGTCCTTATGTAAATTGTATGACTTATGTTACCTATTAACGAGGAGGCAATATTTTACTCACGAATAATGCTGTACGTCCACAAACGACGTGTTATAGGCACTGCCTTCCGTATGCTTCGGTGCCGCCAGTCTACCGGCCGATGTTAATCTTTATCATTATTCAGCATCTTTGTCATTGCGTGTCTGAATTATGTAATTCATTTCTTGCCAACATGTGCGCCTTCCGCTACCTTCGTGATTTTGTGTATCCATCGTACAATTACGAATTTTCCAATTAATCAAGATTACATTATTTACTTATGAAGGGTGTGACAATGTTACATAATTTTTTCTCACAAGAACGAATGATAAGATAAGCACTACATAATTGTTTAATAATAGAGCAGAACAGCAGATGTAACTACAATCAATAAATTTCCGGCTTTGGAAAAGTTATTAAAGGCACGCACGCACATGTTACAGCATATTAATATTTATTTAATAGTTCGACCTAGTTATTAAGTGTAAACAAAGCCTGCGGAACAGGGTCGCAGACGTTTGGGCGAGGTGAGCGACCCCGCTATGATAGCAATCATTCCGGTTAACAGCTTATCGTCACAAAAGCGGGTTCCTACTCCGAGTGTCGGCTGACTGATATTCGCTCTCGTCACCAGCAGCTGCTACTAGAGCGGGAAACCGATTTTTTGCCGCGATTTTACACGCTGTCGTATTGTAATTTGTAATACGATTAATTCTTCGCTCACAATTACTGTAATGCCGTGGAATAATTGTTTGGTTACTTGCATAATAGGTCCGATGAATTATTTAACTTTGTTTAACTTTTGGACATATCGGTAGGAAGAGCATCTTATCTCATTTACCGCGCATACAGCTTCACACATTACAAGACAACTTATTGCTGTTCCACATCGGTCCCGCACAAACACTGCACCTCGCAACCTTTATGGTTTTGAAAAGGGCAAATTTGTTCGGCCATGTGTTCATTAAATTAATATAATAAATCTTTTTATCATGAAAACTTATTTTGCTTAAGTCGCTTAATTGTATAATATTGTCGATGGGAAATAAGGCTAACATTCAGAGACGATGCTCAGCGTAAAGTAAGGCTTCCGTATGTCAAATTTGTATTACAATTTGACATACAGAAGCGTAAGTTCAGGCTGAGTCTCTTCTCTCAATCTCAGCCTAAGAGTGACTGTCTCCGGAGAACCGAATCATTCGTATGATAAGAAACATAGTTAATATTAACAAAATAATAATTCAGATACTCTGATCATCAATCGAAATTATTTGCTCGTTAGCAAAAAAAAATGTATAATGCTACCCAATAACATAGCCTGATCTAACATTCCCTTGGGGAACATCAACGTTTTTGTATGTTAATTAATATAACATTTGTGTCAATAACAATTTAATTAAATGTGAAATTATTTAATTGACTACATTAATATCAAGTTGTTTAAATTATTTGTTTGTATTTCATTTACGTCAATTTGTAGTCGTGTAGTAAACCAAAAGTGGTACCTACCAAAGCTTCGTAAGTAATTCATTTACTTTTGGTACGTTTTACGAACTAGTGAGTTTATCAAAAGATAATAATTGAATGGATTGCCTATCGCTCTTATGTAGTATTATGCGCTCATTAACATTACCAAGATTAGATTTCGTTATCTAAAGTTAAAACTACAACGAATACTACGCATCGAACACACGTTATCAGGCTCTTCAGTTTAAGTATAGGGAAGTCAGTGTAGCACCTCTAATCAATTGAAGCTCTATTAATAAGATTCGATTTCACACTCTAAACATCATGACTTCAGCGTTGAAGTCGTAATCAACTTCATTTCGCCTTTCACTTGATTGAGAAATCTGATATTCGTTGCAAGTTATGCAACTTTTGTAGTCAAATGAAGTGCATGATTTTTTTACTGTGTTTTCTGAATAATTCCAGTAAGGTAGTGCAAACAGCCTTGGGAGCGACTTCGACCGGCGGACCTCCAAATTACACATAACAGTGGCGTAGCGGAGTGGGACAAAAACGCGAGGCCTTGGGCGGAACCACTAGCTCGCCGCTTCCTCATGCAGCTATTAGACGCAGCCATTGTAGCCATATCATCCAACAAAACAAAACATTTCACAATTTTAAGATTTCTCAAAATCTACTATCGGACAAATCAATATTATCTAATGGCTGCACGATAAGCTTACATCGATAAAGGTGGTACACACTGCTCTCTTCAATATTACAAATTGGTCCCAGAACATTTAATGCAATAAGTAGATGACTTTAACATTGATTCATTGAAATGTCAAGAGTATTTATGAGAGCAGTATGTCCAAGCCTGGCTTAAAATACAGTTATAATGTGACCATTCATCTTAATTTCAACAAGTAAAAATACCGATATCATAAATTGGCGTACCGTTATGTATGCCTTCTAGATTTTATTAAATTTGAATTTATGGCGACTTTGTTTTGCTTGATGAAATTTAGATCCGGTCAGTTTTATATAACACCAAATCTAGTGAGGCCTGACTAGTTCTATGGAAATTGTATTACGTAAAATATTTGGATTTGTTTTTCATTATGCCGATGAAAACGTAACAAGTTATTTATAGATTCTGCAAGTATACTTCCTCACTAGAATTAGTTTCTAATTTAAATATATTTAGCAAAAAATTTGTATAACAGGAGAGTATAAACTGTTTTAGCAAAAAAAATATTAATTCAAATCGCATAGGCTAAAGCACAGTAATTATACTTTCTCGCTACACTGAACCTTCCTCATAATGACCTCATAATTCACAAAAAAATAATCAACAATCAACATAATTAAATGTTTGTGTGCATAAAACAGTTCAAATTGGTACATCAAGATCTATTTACAAGAGATGAACATCTCGCAAGTATTTACAAGCGTATTCTGCTATAATAATATCAGGAAATGAGGCCATTACCTTCAGAAGGAAAACACATTCCTAATCTAAGAACGTTAATTAGTTACAACAAAATAATTATTATGATGATGTAAGGTAACTCACCATCACAGGTAGCGGCCATGAACTTGCCGTTGGCAGAGAAATCCACTAGTAGAACGGTGCCTGGGTGGCCTTTGAGATTCTTCAACAGCCATGGATGACTGAACTCGGATTTTCCTTTCCATGTTGCGCGTTTCTTCGATTTCCCACTGATACGGGTTTCAGTCGCAGACGCTTCGGAGCTTACTTCCTCTGCAGGAGCACCTTTAAACCAAGTAGGTAGGTATAGTGATTACAGTCAGGTATCCAAGGACAGGTAGACGAACCGCGTGGCTTGAAAAGGGTAATGAACTTAAGATTTTTGCTCTGCACACGGTCAGAACGAGACCCCAAAAAATTAAGTAGTCTATTGATTTAATGTTGTGCACCGTTTGTGACAGGTCATTCACTTATTTTAAAAATAGTATCTCGAATGTTCCTCTCGTCTTATTTCAATGGAATCAAATGCGCGCAAAACAAGAAATGACGTCTTAAAAAGTTAAAAATTGTGTACTTAGTTTCTCAAATTCCCAGACACAACCATAAAAATGTGGCCAAATCTTCAGGGAAGATGATTAACAAAAAAATGTATTGTGTTGACGACACATTTCACGTGTTATTTATACGTAGGTAGGTATACTAACTCTGAGAGCCACATAACGCTTTAAACTGGAAGTAGGTTGACATGATGCTAATAAAATTACCGTTACATAGTAATGATCTCATGATGACTAACGGACAAAATTTCTGAACAGATATAATATACATGCCATATTATCTTAGTTACAATTGTGAGCCGATAGTTTCCTTGTCTGCCTGCCTCGTGTAGGAATTAGAAGATGATGTCAGTGTCAGTTATGCACCATTGTGGAGGCGTGAGTTAGCTACACACATTGTTCACATACTATTCTGAAATAACTGTTGTAAAAACTAGGTTTACCTACGAATTAAAAATCGAAACAGGAAAACACGGGATTTAATGAATATTGTGTGTTTAATTGCGGTCCTTATGATCCGAAACAGAAGACATTATTGTTGGAGGCAGGAATGGACCGCGGGTCCGCAGCTCAGAAAGATCGAAGACTAATCGAGCACTTGATATTATTTTAATACACTTTCTTTTTTAAAGGTACCGTTAGGTTAGGTTAGGAAACCGGTAGGTTTCCGTACCATAGAGATAATTATTCAATATATATATTGAATAATTATCTCTATTCAATTATTTAAACATAAGCACTGTTATTTAAACATAAAATAGCCAACTGAAGCGCCGAATCTCATCGGAATTCGTGCTCCATTGTCTCGAAAAACTTAATATAGCAGAAATAAGGCATTCCAAGAGATAACGTCAGAGATCTGGGATAAAATTATTTGAGTTCAACAAAATCTGACTGACTAATTGCTTGATACCTATCTGTAGGTAGATTGTAGAGTTTAGTCAAAGCTGATTCAGCATTAGTCAATCTGAATTCAAAGTTGAATTATACACTGCCCTAGACATAGACATTCGTAGAGTTGAACGATCGTAAAAACTTTTCGGACCGACTTTGTCTAATGACGCGACCTAAAAACATTTTACTGTTTTCACTTTATTATTAGTTTTAATCCATTTCGCGCAAACAACCTAATGACTTTATTGTCTTTGTTATAATAAAATAAATTAAATACCACCGCTGTCGTGTGAAATAATAATAACCCTCCTCCTTCGGCAGTCGGGTAAAAACAAAATGATTCTGAAATATTTTTGAGGCATTGTTTGGACAATAATCTATTACTTAACTAATTATTTTCATATACCTACCACTTATCTGTTTAAAACAAAATTGCGAATGTCATGTTGGTTGATAATAAAATATCTACAACGGAAACGCGGAAAGGTCTTCGTTATTTAATAAGACGTACCTACCTACCTAACTGCTATCAACATACCTACTCTGTGCTACAAAGTTAGTTTAGATACTTTTCGTATTGTTTCGTTTAGTTATTTCAGAGTATTAAACTTAAAGCACATTCAACTTGTCCCCTCAACTCGTTTTGGCGGCAAATGTGTGCTTTTTGTCTGGGTGTTTACCTATTGGTAGGTACAACGAATCTTGCGAATAAGAGCTTCCGAAAATCAATCCGCGTTAAATTTCGTAATAAGACCGATTTTAATACTCATAACAAAAACCTACTTAGGTATTTAGAAGAAATTATTAATTATTTAGCCGCTGATTGATCGGCGCTTGAGTGTATTGAAAAACTACGTACACAAATAGGTATTATAGGTACCTATGCGGGGAAATAAAAATGGAAAAGTAAAATAGGTATATTTACAGCCTGAATTGTATGTAGATAATTTTATTGTGCCGAAAGCAAAACGCCATAAGGTTTATGGCTTAAAGATTCTTACGTAAGATAATGTTCACTTTAAATGGCGGGAGAAAGTAAAGCAGGCCATACTGCACTGAAATAAACCTTCTTGCTAGTACTTATCAAATGGAATAGAACCACTGTTTTTTTTATAAGTTAGGCTTTTATTACTATGCATCTGCATAGTAATAAAAGCCTAACTTACAAAAAAAACAGCAGTTCTACTAGAAAAGAAAAATAGATACCATGTGGTATTCAAATAACAATGCAATGACACCCAAATGATTTGTTTAAAATTGTATTTTGTAAATAAACATAGAGGGAATTAAAAATTATTCAAGACATTTTAGAACTTAATGAGACAACTGTATAAATTACAATTACTTTATCGTTTCCAAGTCATGATTTATCTAGTCAAGTATTATTTTTATTTAGACACACACATATGAAAAATTCATTGTGACCTAGTCCGTTCAAAATGATTCATTATTAACAAATAATGTGAGTCTCGTCATTTAAAACAGGTCTTCAACAATGTTTTCTGTGTTCAACACTGTTCAATAAATAATATTTGCTCAGGTGCAGTGTCATGGTAAAGTGAATAACAAAATAATCTGACAATGTCAGACATATTTATTGGAAACAACAACAAAACAATCTAGAATTAAGTTATACTATCATTATGATATTAGGTACTAATAAAATGTTATATTAAAAATAAATATTATGTAAAATTAACTACAGCAACATGGTGAGTAGATAAAATTTATAAAAATATTTACACACCAGTTTTTTTGCAATTGTTTATAGATAGATATTGCAGTAAATATGCACACAGACAGATAACTAAAAAAAACTGTTCATAGTAGTACATTATAAAATTAAATGATGGACCTTGCTATGAATGATCTTTTCAGTCTCATCTTTGAGTAACAGAACTTTTTTTTCATCTTATACCTAGGTACCTAATTAAAAATGACTGTGACTGGTACATACATTTAAGTCTTGTAAATAAGTGTCTACAAACATCGTATAGGTATGTTAAAAGAGATAATCACATGGTAAGATGAAAGCATGGTGTGACACCATGTGCAAGCTAAATGTGCTAAAGATGCTTCGTAAAATAAATATTTCTTTAGGATCCGAGAACACCACGCGAAGTGTGTCAGCTGCATTCTCCGTAGGTGTACAGTTATAGCTAAGTCCATTCACATCCAACAAAACCGCAAGCGATACGTCCAGTACAACACATTTCTGCCGCCTTTTTTCAACAGATTAATTACCACAACCAATGCTTCCAATTTTTAATTGAACATATCGGCATCATTAAAACATTTTACTTTTTTATTTTCAATAATCTTGAAGCGTAAAACTTACCAGAATCGCTCTCAATTTCGTGTTGTAGTGCTTCCTTTTTCTTGTTTCTAAAAGCGATCTTGTATACAAAGTGCAATATTACACAGAAAAAAAATGTGATCCCCGCCATAAGGAACACATTTAAGTTTTGACCGGCTTGATTATCGCCCATTTTCACTCAAAATTCTTTACGAAAACGTTTATATTAGTCACTGAATCGAAAATCACGACAGCTACGATCACGCGGTCACAAAGTCACAATAACTAACCACAGATACTTTCAAGTTTTCGACTGGATTGAACTTTGAAGTGATTCAGTAAATGAGTACACTGACTGAATGAAGTTTTGAAATTGTCATTAGTTCCGTTCAACAAGTCATTCCCTCCTTAATTGCGTGCATGCCAGCCGCGTCGCCACGTGTGTCGGCTTAATGAGTATCGCGTATGAGTCCGCCGCTAGAGGTGCTTGTATAGCATGAGGTCTCCGAAATGTCAATTAATGTCGTTGCTTGTGGATTGACTACCCGGGTTTTTCTAAATTAAAATAATGTTGTGAATATTTGGCAATAACTCAGACTAATTACGGTAAATATGAGTAACGGGTCAACATTACTCATATTTGCCGGGCACATCTGTGATTTATGAGCGGAGGAAAAGAGGAAAATTGAACTACTTGTTTTCTTTTTTTTTTCGAAGAAAACGGAACTGCGCAACACTGTGGCATGGCCAATGTGTTTACGCTACGGCTCTGTCTTAAATATGATTTAAATGTAAACTAAATATAAACTTTGTTTAAATGTAAACTTTGTTTTCACGTGCGTATTAAAAAACTTTGACAACCTCACTTCAGAGCCTCAATCCAGCAGTAGTGCCATCTGGTGAGGAAAAAAACTGTAGCCCCCATTGACTTCTCTTTCTACGGCAGTCAATCATACATAGATGTATTTAGATCAAAGTATATTACAATATGTATGCAGTCAATAGATTCTTAATACATCGGGTAGCCTGACCGTCGTTTTGTGCAATTTGGCTGCATTTTTTTTGTACAATAAACAAAATTCAAGATTTTCTTTAACTATCGTTTCGAAATCGTAAAATTGTAAAAGCCTGTTTCACCACCTCTGCACAGCTTTGGACCTTTAACCGCTTTGGAATAAAATTTGTACGTAAATATCTGCCAAGTAATTTGACGGGAACATACCAGGAGCATCAGAAAGTGATGAAACCGGTGAAACGGGTGAAACTATAGCTGAAACAAGCTTTAAATATTTGATAAAACTAAACTGCTTTACATAAAATACGAAGTGTGACAAAATTTTACATATTCGATATTAAATTTAAAAAGTTTAAAATAAAAATTATGCAGGGTACAAGGCAAACGATCTCTGTGTATAAAAAGTATCCGTTGAAATGCATTAAATATTAAACATGTGGCGCCACAAGAGCACACAGGGTGAATAAAAATTTAAAAAAGCGACTTTTGTGTGTTAATATTCAACGCTTAATTAGTAAATATTCTCAACAAACGTATATATATAAAAGTAAAATAAGGCTCAATATATGTATAAAAGTAAAATAAGACTTCAGTAGCGACGCAAAGAGCAAGAGCTCGTCGAGTACCTTCAAGTTGCTTTGATTCCACGGGACTGCGGCGTTCCACAGGCTTGAAGGCTGCAGACTGGTGTTTGGGTAAATATTAGAAAAATATGTATGTGAATATTATTACAACTTTTTCTTATTTATTGTTATAAATTAATACTGGCTGGAAAAAATAGTTAGCATTGTTGAAAAGAAAGACAAAATATCATACATCAAACAAAATGGCAATGGGAATGCCGAAATAACCTGAAAAAAAGTACATAATTTCATAAATTTATCAAATTGTAATATGCCGCCATTTGGTCGTAGTAGAGGAGGAGGAGGCTATAGGAGCAGCAGGTATTACGTTTTGTTTTAATCTTCGCCATGTTTCGATATTCTAAGAATCTTGTATAATTTTATTGATTCTCTCGTATTAATTAATTTTAAAGTGAAAGAATATCATTGTGTATCAATCTTTTAATTAAGGAGGCGTCCAAAATATACCTAGGCTATTTAAAAAAAAAGCCAAATGCCATGGGAAACAAAAAATCGTTTTCCGTGATAAATTTCTTTTGTTAGTACAATTTCAAATAATAACTTTTTTTAAGTTGAACAGCTGTCTGAAAAAATATATATTGACATTAAATAAAAAAAAGGCATTAATTCGTAAATGGAACGCTTTGTATTGTTGACGTTATGTTGGTCATATAACTAAAGTTTGCTATCTCATCGTTCGTAACCATGTACATCAGTGTAAGAATGAGACAGCGATAGGGATTCTAATTTTAAACATTCTAGAAAATATTTTGTTCTTCAGTTGCTTTCATCAGTGCTAGATATTTGACAGCGAAGTGTCAGTTTTATTGGAAGTGTTGTTCTTGCAAGATCAATATTTCTGCATAATCTAAGTTGTTAAATTTGCGAAAAAAATGCCTCGACGTGGACGATCAGCGAGTCCTCCACCAGCCCCGCAGCGTCGGTAAGTATATCTTCATTTTGTCTTGCGAATTGCATTTAAATTTCGTCATGTGCAGAGATAACCTAGCGAGATGTTTTTAGGGCTGCACCTCCGCCGAGCAGGGTTCCAGCTCATGCTCCTCCATCGACCCCTGCGCCTGCTGTGGCCCAGCCTCAACAGCCTTCTATGTTTGGGCAAATGGCAGCCACGGCTGGTGGAGTCGCCGTCGGATCGGCAGTGGTGCGTAATTTGTTTGTTACGTAACGTAAATAAGAAAAATAAATTGACCTTTACAAAGACGAGCATACGACTTTTGGACAATTTCCCTTTATTGAAATTAGTATAATTTCTTTTTACAGTTGGATTATGTTTGGCTCGGAGCCAAGCAATGTGAAGATGGTCACATGTTATTGTGACGTTTAAATGATTCAGTGCTTATTGTTTACATCAAATGACATTTGCACAATAAATATTATTATTGCATGTTACTTATTCACATTATGGCGATTTGTTTTCTTTCTAGAATATGGTCAACATATTATTTTTTAACAGACAAGTTCTGATGTATTTTTTACCTTATTAGTTATCAGTGGATGTGAAATGTTTTGCTGCAGGGTCATGTGGCTGGTAGTGCTCTGACTGGCCTGTTCAGTGGTGGTAGCAGCAGCGAGCCTGCACCGCAGCAGCAGCAAGCGCAGCCTGCAGCACAGACATACAACCAGTACCAGAACCAGACACCTCAAGGTCCTTGTGCTTGGGAGATCAAGCAATTCATTGAGTGTGCCCAGCAACAACATGATTTGACCCTTTGTGAGGGTTTTAATGAGGCTCTTCGTCAATGCAAGATAAACAACCATATTTAATTTTAGATCAATTATCTCCAAGGTGCCATTAGATCTTTAAAATCATGATTTACTTTTTCCCAGGATCACTTTTAATGTTGTACAACAGAATTGTAAACACAGTCTTTTCCATCAAAGGCTATCTCAAAATAAACAGATTTTCGTTAGATAGAAACTTTCGGCACCTACCTAGTAGTTATTATTTCTGACTTGTTTGGGGAATTAAAAATTTCCTTGGTACTGTAGTAAATTTCTAGTGCTTTTATTATTGATTTATTTTAATATTTTAAGACAATTTATTGTGATGTAGATTCTACAATCTGAACTTATCCATTTCTTTTATGTAACTTTTAGAACAATAAAATTGTTAATATACAACCAAAACACAATTAGGTTGTTTTATTTATTCCACATAACTTAGGTCACTGACAAATTCTGGGAAAATGCTTACATGTTGACAACATGATGTGAAAGTCGAAGTCATCCATCTATTTAATATAGTGTCATCGCCCTTTTTCTTCCTTTCATTAATTTTAGCAGTTCCGTCCAATCAATCATACACATCAATGTCAGTAGTTCCCACCCGAATCATCAATCACTCTCGTCCTTCACAATCGATCACGTTCACTCACTATAATAGTAGGTAAATATCTATGGTAATAATAACAGACGCACATATCTGTTTCTTTTATGCTATGCTCCTTTCATCCCGCCACATTAACCATAATAAATTATGTTGATCTGTCACGTTTACATATTAGCTACTCCTCTAAATTACGGAAGACTGCTATTATTATTCTCAAGTATGTGGTAAATGGTTTTTGAATGTAGTTTGGGTGGACCGTTATATTACGTATGTAGGCTTACTATTTGTTGCCGTCCATGTATGAACATTCAAGATAATGATTCGGTCTGTCTCATATTCGTCCTCTGTATCTTGCATCGCTGTCGCAGACTAGCAATGTCCTACGTCCTACCTATCACTATATACCGTGCTATAATGCTCTCGGTGCGCTAAGCATCTAAAGACGGAAGTTGTTACATAAGGTATCAGCGATTTTGAGAGTGTACGATGTGGTGTGGTGTGCTATGCTATATGTGTGTTCGCTCTAAATATCACATTCATAGATGAGACGTTTCACACAGGAGTTCCCCAACCATAGCGTTGAGCACTAAAACGGTATTAGACTTTGTCCAGAAGAGGCGAATCCGCACGTTGGCAAGATACTACGAGCCAATACACCGCGCCCACAAGTATCGTGCGAATACAAAATAACTTCGCCAGACTCGACTCACACTTGATTCGCTTCGAATTCGAATAGCTTTCGATAGCGATGCCGTAAAATATTATTTTATGGAAATCGCCTGCAACGCCTCTAGCGATTACGTGAGGAACTAAATTCGGTTATGAGATTACAGCGTTTTGATGCGTAAAGGTTTCGATAGGGAGAACCTATCGAAAGCAATTCGATAGCGACAAACGGGAAACTCCAGCCCCTCAACCATGATTTCTATCTAATGACTTTCGATACGTTTTTTACGCATCGAAACGCTGTAATCTCATAGCAGATTTTAGTTCCTTACATAACCGCTAGAGGCACTGTAAGAGTTTTCCATCCAAATATTTTACGGCGTTGCTAGCGAGTCTAGTGAGAAAAACTCATGGTCGAGGCACAGAGCGAGTGCACGCAGCGCTAGAAAATTTCTGTCAAGCCCCAAATGCTCTTGCGTTGGGTACGCTCGTTTTGGACGCAACGCAACGGTTGCGCGTGATACGCACGAGAAATCGCAGCGAATTCGCCCCCTTCAGAAGGGGCGAATACACAAAGAATACAGAAAGAACATACAGTCTTCGGCGTAGCGAGATATTCACATGTTACGATTACTATTCTGTGCATATGTTGTAAGAGTTGAGTCTGTAAATGTAAGATATACCAAGATTTGTAGATGCATAAGAATTAGTTGTTCTAGTCAAGTACCTAAATGATTAAAACTGTCTGTCACTTTTAATTAATTTCATTGTGTAATTAAACATATAAAATTACATTGCAGGCTCCACTCAAATTAATTACCTACCTATGCATACAATACATTGTAGGTAACTACCATTGAATATACCAATTGGAAATTATTAACCACAACACAGAAATTATGTGTACCAGATGTGGAACTCGCAAGCAGCGGTATTGGCCTTTATTATCATCTTATTTCACATGCTCTTGGGTACAACTTGATGGTTTGATGCGCTAACACCGAACATTTGGATGCAGCGGTGGTCGATCCCGTTCATCGCGGGGTTATCAGCATGCACCCGCACGAAGCCCCCCCATGGTAGTCACTCCGACCCCACAACGGCGATCCATGTTCAGAGATGCTGCATCGATTGCTGGAGGTGTCACCGTGGGCACCACTGTGGTACGACCTTCGACACATTCTATTTAGTGAATCCAAACAGCAAGTCCACGATGCAAAAAGTACACTACTTGTTTAAAGTATTTCTTTTTTAGAACTTCAATTGTAATCAATAATTAGGTAAGGACATTTTATAAACTTCTGCGTGTCAATATTGTTTATAGTAAGTAGTTGTTATATAGACTTTTACTTATGACTCTAAGGGTCGCACACAGAGTCGCAATCATTAGCTAATGAGACCCAGTACATTTTAGTACACTGACAAAAATTCAAACATGGAAAAATAGGCCAAGATATAGTAGTCACTGTTTGTTAACGATTCATTAAGCTTAAGTGACGTCTCTGAGTTGGGGCCCATGGTATTCAGGATCTCCAAGTGGCGATGTAATAATAATCTAACTATCTAGTTACACATTGTCGGTGGTACTTTACTTATTAATTCTTTTGTACGTAGTACTTATATCATAATATGAACTACCATAAGAAAAATGTAATACATTTTCTAGAAATGTAGCTACCTAATGTCATATAATGTAACATGCAATAATTATATTTTGTACCTACAACAATTTAAAAACTTTTTTTAAAACTAGCAGCAATGTTAGTGACTGACTAAATAATGTCGTTCAAATTTTATCAATGACCAGTTGTATTGTGTGTTTGCAAAGACTATATAAACTCTGTGTGTATGCAACACTATATACATATATAAGAACAACAACCGATAATTTTAACATAATAACAAAGTAGCAACTTGTAGCGTTGAGTAATGAGTAGTTAATCAGTATAAGTACCTACTAACTATATTTATGATTGTAGGGTCACTTAGCCGGAGAAGCAATATCAGGTTTATTCGGCGGAGGTCGACGACATGATGAGGTAGTGCATGCATTACCTGAGAACTACCAGTTAGGAACGGAACCAAGCGGCCCGTGCGCATACGAAATATCACAATTCCTACACTGCGCAACCAACCACGAAAATTTGCAAGAATGCGAAGCGTTTAATGAAGCGCTTAAAGAATGCAAACGACGTTACCGTAAGTAAAATAAAAAATGTAATATATTGAACTCATATCTATGAATGACGGCCTGACGTGCAAATTAACCGCGTGTAAACCGGTTTGTATAGAAGCGGCGTTATCAGTTCCGTAAAACGACACAGGACCCTGGACCTGTGTCGTTTTACGGAACTGAAAACGACGCCCCAGCGTTTTAGGTAGTCTCTAAAAGGAATCATCGTCTTACATTATTTTTATTTTGAAAAGGGCGCCAACATTTTTTTAATGCCCAAGAGCCCTTGGTCCCTGTGCCTTGTTGCGTTTTCGTTACACACAAAGATGTAACCCTCTTCAGTGGTCTGTGGATTCTTGCGGATTCAAATAAACGTCTAGGCATCTGGTAGCTCTAAGCAACAACGTTAAAGCAAATAAAGCAGTCCAGGTGTACAGTTCTCGCCAAACTTATTGTCCGGCTTGAAGTTAGCTCGTGCCAACTTCAAGCCGGACAATAAGTTAGGCGAGAACCGTACACCTGGACTGCAGTCAGAAAATAGCAGAAATGTCCAGTTCACAATGCTATAGGCACAAGTAAACCATCCGTGACAAATTATTATTTCTTTTGATATTTATGTTATAATTCTTTTGTTGCAGGTTTACCGTAGCCACACGCGAAATGCCAGCAAAATCACAAACAGCCAAACAACACACACCCTAATCCCATGAAGAATCTACCCTAACCTAGTTCCTTACATCAATAAACCTCTACATTTTTTTAATTACACTTGTTTTATTTTTATTCTTATCCCTAGGTACTGGGAATTTTCATTAGTTGGCGGTAATTGTTTTGAGAAATTGAGATTAGTCTCTGGAGATTATAATAATATTAAAATTAATTTATAAGATATACTTTTGCCTGCCTTAATTTTGACTGGCGCAATTTTATCGAAATGTGCGTAAAGCTGAGTCCCCACTAGGAACATTTGTCGGTTTTGCCCCACGTCGCCTGATGTCTTTCCACATCAGTTCAGTCGAACCTATCATGTCTCCGTAAGAGGTAGTGTTTACAGTGCGGCTTATATAATTATGAATGCATCAAGAACAAAAAAAGAGAAGATGGCGGATTCGCCCGAAGTCTCCGGAGACACAATATGTCGCTCAACAAAAATGTTCTTAGTGGGGACTCGGCTTAAAATTGTAATAGATAAGCAGACGGTTACTTTGGAATTCATAAAATTTAAAAAATTGCATTGATTACGTAAGAGTTTAAGACAATAAATTATGATTTAGAATTCCTAAAGCCGACTTTCCGTACCTATGTAAATAAAAAAAACACAAATACAGTGTGTATATGTATAAACTTAAATTTATTTACACAAAAGTACACTTGTGACGTTTTGCAACATAAATAATCCAATGGTTCTTTTAGATATAAGTAAACAAAACAGTTTCGACGTGTTCATTCGAGATTTCGTTTTACATTCCTGTATTTACATAAATAATTAAATTAATAATAAGGTATTTCATTTCCCATGTAACATGTTTTGTTTTGTGCTCAATACATGGGATATGAAATACATGTCATAAACGATACAATTCTGTGTATGTACATAAACTATGTACATAAAATAATAAGTAGGTATATATTTTACAATTTGGCACATTGAAATTTCTTGTTCATTAATTTATATTCGTAATGCCTGACTTATTATGAAATTCTTTGGGTTTGCAAAACAAATATTGCTTTGTGAGATTACTGACCGAAAACAAATACGAGTAACGATTAACTTTATTAGACTTGTGAAACGTATCAACTATTGAGAGTACGACGTGTGTTGTATAGTGATAATTTAATTATAAACTTTGACAAAACAAGCAAACTTTATAGGGAATAGGATCCGCGTTCAACAACAGATTGAAGACAAAAGTATAACATAACATCATGAATATACAGTTCATAATATAATTAATTTAACAAAATGTTTTAATCAGGTATGTATAAGCTTTTCGTTCGATTTTAAAAAGTGCATACTCTTGCCGCAATGCATTAGCATTACATAAAGTGCACTGAAGTGTGAGAAACATTCAAATGTCGTTTATCTTATTTACTAATAATTCCTTTAACAGTACATTTAACGCTTAGCTAAATCAGTCTAATTCTTAAAGCGACATTAATAATGTCTAACAATAAAGCTTAAAACAAATGCTATACAAATCATACACTGGAAATTTTCAAGTACATATTAAGGCCACCATTAGGTCATTAATGTTAATTGTTATGCAAACCAATTTACATCCAAAACTAAAAGTACAATTAGTAATGTTAAAAGTGACACAAACTTATTCAATGTTATTGGAATTTTTATGTTCATATAATTTTACAAAATGTATTATTCTACAACAAAGGCGGTTCATGTTATTCATTAAATTATTTTTTACATTTAAAGAAAACGGAATTAAACATTTATTTTTCATTTGATTTCATGCTTTCAAAGTTGAACATTTGCTCATGTTCAATGCCGAATTTACGTTTATTGAATTATTTATTTTACCTGTTCCAGACATTTATTTGGTATGCGTTAATTGCGTTTAACAATAATTCGGGAATGACTGATTGACTTGCATAATAACAGCTGCAATAATTGTAAGGCCATTTCATCAAGATTCCGGGACAAGTAGCTAGGCTAAACTATGGTCCACTTTTTAGTATGTATAACGGTAATATAATTTTATTTGAATAGTTTAGGATTGTAAGACAGTTTGATGTAATTATAATTAGTATTAAAAACAGCACTGCTATAAAAACGTACATATAAATATAATGCACCAATTTATATAACATTTATGAATTTATCAACATTTTAATAGATAATCACAAAAATAATGCACCACTTTTTAAGTGTTAATACAAAATCAATGTAAACGTCGAGCCAGCGGATCAGTACCTAGCTCTAACTTCAAAAATAATTTAAAGCTTCGCATAATTTACAAATGTAAATATCTGTGTCAAATATTTTCGTGCAATGCTGACGGAGGTGTGGGCGTAGTAGCATTGTATTCGAAATTTGTGTAGGACCTTAACTTACGAGTCTACGTATTAGCACTATATATACAGGCCATCGACAAATTAAATATGACACATAAATCGCCGAGTACAAACAGCATCCGTCGAAACGAGCGCACCCGTCACGCGGACGTCCTCCGAGGGAGCGGCGAGACCCCCCGGCCGGGTCCGTGCATCGGATCGTAGTAGAGCGGTCACAAGCGCATCTCCCACAGGATGAGGTGCGCGTCCTTGGGGTTGGGGTCGGCGGCGGGCTGCGGGCGCTCGGCCGCGTCCGCCGTCTGGCGCCAGTCCACGTAGCCGCGGCCGCCCACCACCGTGAGCACGGAGCGGCGCGCCGCGCCCTCGCCCACCACGTAGTCGGCGCCGCGCAGGCTGCGCGCCGCACTGCGCGGGGCCGGCCGGGCCTCCGCCGCGCCCGCCGACCGCTCCGACGCGCTGGACTTGCCCGACGACGAGTCCGGCGTGGACGCGGCCACGGGCGCCAGCGCGGCGGCGCCCGACGCGCCCGAGCTGGTGCGCGACACGCCGCGGAGCGCCATGGACTCCTCGCTGCCCGACGACGTGCACAGGCTGGAGGCGCGCGAGTCCACCGACCAGCTCGACAGGTCAAGACTTCGTGGCCGACCGGCGCGCATGCGCAGCCGCCGGTCAAGCGTGCTGACCCTGAAGGGGATTGCGGCGAGCTCGGGATCACTCCGCCGCAGTGCCTCTCCCCCTGAGCCACCGACGTCCGCTTCACCCACACAATCTTTCACGAACATTAAATCTCCATATAGACCATACACGTCACAAGCATTTAAGTTCGCACACTTGGGCAAAGTTTTACTAAGCCGCACGTCACCCGGTTTCTTACGTCGGACGACGGCCGACTGCACTCGTTGGGGTCGGTACGGGCTGGCCTCTTCGGAGATTCGCCTCTCCAGCTTAGGTTTGTCAATATCTTCCTTACCGTCCTCTTCCTT
Source organism: Acronicta psi (assembly GCA_946251955.1). Taxonomy (NCBI): domain Eukaryota; kingdom Metazoa; phylum Arthropoda; class Insecta; order Lepidoptera; family Noctuidae; genus Acronicta; species Acronicta psi. The sequence continues at coordinate 6,680,512 of OX276482.1, read as the reverse complement.
GAACTCCTGTAGAGTGTTGACGGTTTCGGCGAGAGCGCGAGCATTGGACAGATTCCGCCGCACCGTATTAACGTCCACGTCTCTAGTTTCTGGCATTAGCGAGAGGAGGAACGACACGGGTCCGGCGTGCGCGTGGTACGAGGCGGCGATGTGTCCGCCGACAAGCGGCAGACCCTCCAGCTTGGGGAGCGGGACGGTGACGCTGACGCCGGCGGTGGTGCCCACCCACAGCAGCCCCTGGCAGGCCAGCAGAGCGGACACGTATGCCGGTTTGCTGCCCTCTCGTGCTCCTATGGTTTTCGCAACGTCAGCTGCGATGTCAATATTTTGTAGATGTTCAAATGTTTCAGCGTGATACAGACTCACGTAGGTCGAATCGGAGAACGCGGTCCAGAGGCCGACGCCCGAATGCGCGAGGTACTTGATGGAGCGATCGCCGTCGGCTTTTATTTCTAAGATGCGCATGATTTCAGCGGTGAGCGCGTTGATGGCGAACACCCTGCGCGCGCAGGTGGCGTACACGATGCCGTCGACGGGCAGCACGCAGTGCACCGGCCGGTCGCCCAGCTCCACGGCCAGCGGCTCCTGCAGCGCCCACGAGTCGTCGTGGTTGCGCCGGTACACGGACACGCGCCCGTTGGACATCCCGACGAACATAGCATCGCAGTGGTAACGAATCTGCGTAATGGACGCGATCGTCGGGACTTCAGTTAACTTCTCTTGCTTTTCGGGCTCGATGGCGGAAAATATGATGATTTTCTTATCTTCTGTTCCGAGCCATACCGTGTCGCCAGAGAGCGACGTCGCCTGGCGCACTCCGCGAGCGTGCTCCATTGAGGTAACCTGAAATAGCATAGGTTGTTGTAAAAGGGGTATAGATAGGAAGATAGGATACTTAATTTTTTTTTTATTCATAATATATCATCACCAATGAATAAGGTAGGTAGGACACCTATGATACGATCGAAGTTTGACCGCGTTTTTGACTCACGTAACCGCCTCCAGAGGCAACCTCCGCATTTAAGTGGTATATCCACAGCGGGTGCCGTAGCGAGACGTGTCGTACCTTGGTGTCGGGCAGGTCGAGCGTGACGAGCGTCTTGAGGTGCGCGGCGCGGTGCGTGAGCACGGCCACGTGGCTGTCGGCGGCGCCGGCCGCGCTCACCCACAGCAGCGAGCGCGAGCGCCGCAGCGCCGCGCCGCGCCCGCCGCCCGTGCTCGTGTAGAAGCACCCGCATCGGACCTGCACACCAAACACACCATTATTGTTAATCTTAGCGCTGCACGTCACCTCGCGCTGTCTCGCGTGCTCGAGTGGCGGCCGAGCGCACAAACTGTAGGGAGAGGGAGGAGGTCATGAGCGGGCGAGGCCGAACTAGCTGACTCGCTGAGCCGTAAGCCAGCTCGCGTCGTATACTATTTTCAGCTATCTCTAAATGGAATAAAGTTCATATTTAATTAACCAAGGTAAAACTCTGTCTTATTTGCTGCACCAGTACCAAATTACAATTCCTTAAAATTGATAAAATCCGTTCTGTTATCAAAATAAAACAAACTTCATGCCTTACCAAAGCTGACAAATGCTCCATTCAATTTACCTCGGTAAGTTGCCGTGACGAGTACACCGGTGTAGCGGCGACAAACAGCGGCATCTTATGCGCGGGCGCCAGCTGCGACGGGAACCGCCATGCCGGAGAGTTGGCCGACGCCTGCGCAAGTTGCGCTAGCCGCAGCTCGGTGGCCCACGCTAGCCTGGCTCCTGGTTCACTCGCGCGGAACGTCAGAGGCTCCTCACGACCCCGGATCGTGAGTTGGAGGCAACAGGAGTCTACCCATGCCATCTCGTCGTCTTTTTTCTGTAGAGTTAATATTATCATTAGGGCCAAATATAGGCATACTATTGTTTTTTTTTTTCATTATTTATTGGCTTTTATTACACCCAAATATAAATCAGTTTAGTTTATAAATCAGTAGATTTTTCCTTTACGGCCCAATGTCCTTCATGAAACACAAACATGAATTAGCTGAGTATGCATTATGGGCCCGATGTCCCTTTAAAGGAACATCACATATTAGGCGGCCGGATCGGCCATGTGCGACACAGTCTCGATGATAACAATATAATGACGTGACGTACCTGTATGCTGCGCTGTATGTTCTGCAGCAGCGCGCGGAAGGTGTCGGGCGCGAGCTCGGGGTAGGGCGTGCGCAGCGAGGCGGCCAGGTCGGCCATGCGCGACACCGTCTCGTAGTCGTGCATCAGCGCCGACATCTCGCCGCACAGCGAGTCGCCCGTCGACGTCGACATGCCGCTGCTGGAGTTCGAGCGCAGACTGCCGCTGCGATTCATACCTAACAAAGGCGGCTCATATAAGGTTGAGTATGACATTCCAATAATTGCCACAAATGTTATCTAAAACTACTTTTTAATGGCCCATATTCGTAGAAAAGGATCGTATATGAAGGTATACCGTCGGTATTTATTAATGTCAGTTTAATGTGAAACAAAGTGGGCTAGAGAAAAGGTGAGTACCTTAATTGAATCTCTTATACTCGCGTAAGAGTGAGAATTAATCAATAGATTATTACATTTGTGGAGTTCATGTGTGCTCTTAGCAAGGTAATATATGATGAGCAGACAGAAGACATACCCTGAGCGAGCACTCGGCTGAGCGTGGGCGAGGTGCCGGTGTCCAGCACGTCGACGTCCTGCACGGGGTGCGCCCACTTGAGGCCGAGCCGCTCGGCGTCGTCGCTGCCCGCGCCCACCGACACGCACACCACCAGGTCGTTCAGCAGCAGCAGCCGACGCGGCTTGCACTTCGACAGACCGCCCGATTGGTTGAACTCCTGTTAAACAGAACATAGGTCTTTTTAAACCAATAATTATAGTGCGACAAATGTGTATCAGACATTATAAATAGTTTCTACTGTCAAAATTAACAAATGCTGTATACATCTATGTACATCGATATGAACACAAAATATTTTGAAGATCAAAAATTGATAAAAGTAACTTAAAAAAATATAACTCGAAAAGTTTTAAAAATTGTAGAACATACTTAATGTTTACACTATTTTCTGTAGATTTAATGAGGGCTGTCTTATAAAATCACATGGAGTCAAAATATGGTACAAACCAATTGCAGCAGGTCGTCCTGCCGCAGCAGATGGCGCTTGTCGGCGCGGGAGGCGAGCAGGCGCGCGGCGCCGAAGCGCGCGGCTCCGCCCGCACCGCCCGCGCCCGCCACGCCGCCGCGCGTCAGACGCCGCAGCGCCGCGCGGAACGCCTACAAACATACGACAAACACATGCCTGCGTTACAATGCTACTTCTCAAATCGCTTTGCAAGATTTCTTACATGAATAGAATGCTGGCTCATTTGATGAGGTCATCAAATATCATCCAATCTCTGATCAAAGTGACATCGGACGTGGCATACCACCCATATATAAACTAGTTTTAGAAAGGACTAAGGGTCGGTACATATCTGACGGAAAATGCGTCGCGTTTTATCGGTCGCGTAACGCCAAAACAGACAAATATATGATAAAACATTCAACCTTTCACACCTAACCGATGATGCGTTGGTGCGATGATGATACGCTCGACGCATTTTCCGTCAGATATGTACCGACCCTAAAGGTCCCTAAAGTATTCGATTGAAGTTGCAATGTGTCTAGCTGAGTCGAGCTCTGCTGGGGGCGTTAGTTTCGACTTCTACAAATTGACAGAATTCGGAAAACTGGGTCTCGTAATCTAGGAACATTTTGTTTTCTCCGTATTTTACATAAAACGTCCTGGGAAAATTTGTTTGCTCTATTTTCACCCCAGCAGAGCTCGGTCGCCCCAGTATAGTGATAAAGAATAACTATGAAACGCCTTGTGCTTTGAGTTAGTGACAATTTAGGTATAATTGTTGCCTACGTAAGACAGTGACGTCAGACACTACATATAAAGTGTTTACAAAGACGACGTTTATGGATAGGACACGGACATTCATACTACCGTTAGGCGGTTGTTATAGCAGGAAGATTATCTTGACATTTTACGGCTTTCTAGATTTTAGTGGATTTATTCAATACGAGAACTTTTGAGAAACTTTCGGTCAAGAACTCTTGAAAGCAAAGCTTTTTTAATCTGTAATTTTTATTACTTAATTTATTTCTAAAATGCACAGGATATTTTAGTATGATTTGACTTTACATACAATACAAATTAATTTGATGAGCGAATCAACTCGTGCTTCTTTAGACTATGAAAATTAGGAGCATAATCTTTGGCTTACCTTAGACTTAGGGCCGATTTCACCGTTCGCATTAAAAACCGAGTTCAATAAAACTAAGTTCTGCTTAATCGATTTTATATGTTGGTTCTGATCTCGGTTCACGTCTCGCGATTTCACCGGGCAATTTTTGATCGCGTTTACGAAAACTAAGTTTACTTTGACATAGAATGTAAATGTTGTCAGTTCGTGACAAACATAGTCAAATTACGATGCGCTTTGCACTTAAAAATGGTAAGTTATAATTTTTAAGTGAGTTTTGAGGATAGTGAAGTTCGAGTAAATTTGAAGAGTATTAAAATAAAAAAATACAGCTTGTAGGCAATATAATTATGTTGAATAAATATACATTTCTAAGATAGCTCATAGGTGTCTTTGTAAACATTTTGTCGGATAGTATCTTCGTAAACGATGTGTTTCGTTTCCGTTTTATGACACTGGTGGCGCTGTTTCTCTTCTCCATAAAAATAGTGTCATTTCGCTTCTGCATAATTATTAACTATCGTGTTTTAAGAATTCTAACGAGTTTTATTCAAATATTGCCGAAACCCAATAATATAGACTACTCATACAATTAGAATATCTCTAATAAATTAATTAAATTCTGAATTAGGTTATCTTTTATGGATTTGACAGGTCTTGATGGCTCTGTCGCAAAATGACCACTTCTCAAAATGACTACAGGTAGCAAAATGTCCCTTTCTCAGAATGTCCCTTTCGCAAAATGTCCCTTTCTCAGAATGTCCCTTTCGCAAAATGTCCCTTTCTCAGAATGTCCCTTTCGTAAAATGTCCCTTTAGCAAAATGTCCCCTTCCTCAAACAGGCATTAAATTACTTTCATCAGTAAAAAAACTGGTCAAGAGCCAGTGTACAACACAGAGGGGTGCTGTATTAATGTTCAATCATTAAAATATGGGTAGGTAGGTGCATGCACATAAACTAAAATAAAATAATAGAAACGTCCTTACGTCTGTTCTTTTTCACATTGTTAAATAAAAAGGATATTTATTTCGACAAGAAATATAAAGTATTATTAGCTAAATTAGAAAATAATGAGTTAACACTTAAACAATTAAAAAATATATATATTACGATTATTATCAAAATAAATATTACAATGATCTTATTTTTTTTGTATTTGAGTTAAGTTTAATAAGTTGATTGTTTATTTGTGTAAATTGATCTTTTGATTGACAGTAAATCTGACAAAATTCGATTTCTATTATTTTATTTTAGTTTATGTGCATGCACCTACCTACCCATATTTTAATGATTGAACATTAATACAGTACCCCTTTGTGTTGTACACTGGCTCTTGACCAGTTTTTTTACTGATGAAAGTAATTTAATGCCTGTTTGAGGAAGGGGACATTTTGCTAAAGGGACATTTTACGAAAGGGACATTCTGAGAAAGGGACATTTTGCGAAAGGGACATTCTGAGAAAGGGACATTTTGCGAAAGGGACATTCTGAGAAAGGGACATTTTGCGAAAGGGACATTCTGAGAAAGGGACATTTTGCTACCTGTAGTCATTTTGAGAAGTGGTCATTTTGCGACAGAGCCGTCTTGATCGCGATCAGATACGTTAAACGTCCAAAATCGGGAACGTTCAGAATTTAAACTAAGTTCAGCCTTAACTGAGTTCAGTTTATGTTGGTGAAATGCAAATCTGCGTCCTGAACTCAGTTAAACGAGAACTGAGATTAGCTTGAATTGATCGCGTTTAATTTAAATGGTGAAATCTGCTCTCTTAGTTAATCATGTTTTGTAAAAAGGGTGCTTATGTATGTATCAATCAAACATGTAAAGGCTAAGAAAAGCACAATAGTAATTACCTGTGTCCGTTCAGCTTCTCGTTTCCTCTCGTTTAAGGCATCGGCTAGAGCTTCTAGCCTCGTCAAGGCACGTTGTAAGGCGACCCGGTCTGAGTGACCCGGGGGGGTATGTTTTAGTAAGTCCTGAAACATTAAAACCTTATTAGAAATTTAAACATAAATCTTCGAAGTTGATAGTCAGGTAGTGTCGATCTAATCTCGGGAGGAGATGGAAGGATACCCACCACAAGGTAAAAACTATTCATAAACAGACACTTGATAATAAACACCTCTTTTTTGTGGTATATTTAACTCATGTGGTCATTGATGTCACATCTATACTAATATTATAAAGAGGAAAGATTTGTTTGTTTGTTTGTTTGTTTGTAATGAATAGGCTCCGAAACTACTGGACCGATTTCAAAAATTCTTTCACCTTTGGAAAGCTACATTATCCCCGAGTAACATAGGCTATATATCATCACGCTACGACTAATAGGAGCGGAGTAGTAATGAAAAATGATGCAAAAACGGGGGAAAAAATTATAAGACCACGCGGGCGAAGCCGCTGGCGGGAAGCTAGTAAAATATAATTTCGTCGTTACTTTTAGACTCGACCGCGACTTATTACGCGAGATTATTTATAACCTGTATTACAATTTTGAATTTTTCAAAAACCTTTAGTTATGGAGTTCTTATATTTCGAGTTTCTAAACCTAAAAGTAAGGGACGAAGTTGGATGCATTTTTAGTTGCGCTAACAGGCCAATTACACGTATCCGTTCTTCCTTTTAAAATTGTAGTAACAATATTAAAAATAAACATTGCGTTGTCTTCCTCAGAATAAACTTGAACTATAGTCAGTTGTGTGTTATTGAAATCGGTGACATAAACACCGAAAAACACACATCTACATACGCTTTGAGACAGGCATGAGTAAGTGCCACCTGTCAAGTAATGTAGAATTAATAATGCCCACCGATCCAAAGGTTGAAATACTTGTCCAATCAATATCCGATTACGTTTACGATTCAGTATTTAATCTTGCTTGAGTTGCAAGTCAATTCTAATGGCATGATTAGACGGAAAATTAATGTCTCTTACAAACTATGGTCAGTAGATTAAGCAAGCCCGAATATTTTCAACATTTGGCAGCGTATGGGCGCTAGTTTCCACTTTGCAAATTGACAAAATTCGGGAAATTGGGTCTAGTAGAATAGATGTTCTGTTCTACTGAAAGGACATAGATGAGAATTGAATACTGCCAATACAAAAGTCTATAAATGCAAAAGTACGAATTATCAGACACAGGACTGTACAATTTTTGATGGACTGGCTTTTTGATAAACATATTCATCCTAGAGAAGTTCGAAGTCGTTTTGGATGTATTCTCTACACTTACCTGTAAAAACATTATGAACTGCGGAAACCGTTGCACAGGCTTCACCATAAGCCCAAAAAAGGACAGTCGGTCGTGCGCGCTGATCTGCTTCACCTTGAAGAAGTCGGCCAGCGCTGATTTGCGTTTAGACTCCATCTTGGCCAGCTCCATGGCGACGGAGAAGTTGTTGATGAAGTCCGAATACACGTCCAACACCACGGCCTTTGAGAACGCGCTCAAGAAGACCTCGCCTGCAAACATTTATTGTAATTTAGCTGATGTTGTGCACATCCAGGGCTCGGGGCTCACACTACAACTAAGCCGAACAATAGGGAATATGCACATTTTTTTTTAATATTTTTAAACGATACTTTATATCGTTATGTAGCCGTAAAAAAAAATCCAGCGCCTTAAAACTAAAATTAAGTAACAAAAAAAATGTATTAAATTATGAGACAGATATTGGCATTTTAAACACCCGCGATTTTGGCGCGCTTGCCGAGACGTCAAAGTCTACGTTCTCTCAACCAAACAACCACTTATAACAGACACTGTTTTAGTAGACTTTGACGTCATATTCCATTTGACCGATAGTGTTGCGTTTCAAGTGATTTGAATTTCCAACAGTTTTTTTGGACTTTTTAATAATTATTTTCTCATCAAAAAAGAAATAATATAAAAAAATATCTACATAGACATAATTCTAAAACGATAAAGTTCATAAAAAAATATATTTGACCTTTTTTTAAGTCAGACGCATATTCCCTATTGAGTTGCATGGATAAGCTGCGCTTACCACGGTCAGTCTGTGGAAATATGGGGAAGATCTTAACACATCTAGATCCTTCCGTGCTTCGGAGGGCACGTAAAGCCGTAAAAAAAAATCTTATTAAATGAACCAACGCAGTGGGTCCTAATCGCATAGCATGCAGTGTAGTTAAGTGCAGGTTTTTTATTTAGTAAACTAATCATCTGAAAAAATGCTAGATGTTCAGTCACTAAACAACTAGCATTTTCCCAAGCAACAACCTATTGACAATTGGTTTTAATTACCTTAAAAATAACGGAGACATACAAAACACGTTTGTATTAAATTACAGCTACATAATGTATTTATATATTATTATATTACATTTTTTACTAAACATACATAAGGTGGCTCTACCAGTTTACATCCTTTTATTTTTTGTTCGGTGACTATTCAGTAAATGTATTTTTTACTCATTTAGATTTTCCCACTACTAACTATTAGCGACGAAATAGCAAAGACGACATAATTATCACATGGGGGTAATAAGGATGTAAAGTACAGTAATTAAAAAAAAAACTATATTAACGCCCGCATCCGTTTGCAACGAAAAAGTCTTGGATAGGTTCCATTCATTCTTTACAGTAAATTTAATCAGTTATTGGCATGCGGCAGGCAATAACAGACCTTATTACTTGGTGCCACTAAGCATGGTTTGTTGGTGGTAAAGGGTGGCCAAATGATAGGCAGCTGCTTCGTTTATATAGTAACTAGCTGACCCGGAGAACTTCGTACCGCCTTATCAATAATAAATGTTGTGTTTAGTTATTAGCTGGTGGTACCCGACAGCAGCCACCTACTGGGTCCATCTAGGAACCCATTGACACATACAAAATTTCAACCAATACGGTCCAGCCGTATAGGAGTTAGGTGACAAACACACGTACAGAAGAATTATATCTTAAGATTAATTAAAGTATCTGTCTGTGATGTCAAAATAAATTTAAGTAAAACCTGCTATTTATACAATTAACCGTTAACAGACTTACATGGTATAATTTACGGCTGATGAATCTAGAAATAAGTTTAGAATGATAGTTACCAATTTTTTCATCGCGGTCCCACGTTCGCGCGCAGTCGGCCAGTGCTGTGCGAAAGTGTAGATGGCATTGTAGGATGTCAGGTAGCCGGTGGAACAACGTCTGGATCTTACTCGCGTTTAGGATTGCAGGGCTACTGTCTTCAAGAGGTTTCTTGTAGTCCTGTGTAGAGAATGAAGCAACGATTAATATATGCAGCAGAAGCAGTCCCTATTTTTAACCCCCGACGCAAAAACGACGGGGTGTTATAAGTTTGACGTGTCTGTGTGTGTGTGCTCCCCACCCGATGAACCGATTTTGATTTTGTTTTTTTTTTATTTGAAATGTGAATTCGTCGGGAGTGTTCTTAGCTATGTTTGATGAAAATCGGTCCAAGATGGCCGCCGCCACAAAATAGCGGATTAGATATTTTTTCACACCTCCCTCAATATGGGTATCAAATGAAAGGGCTTCACTAGGAGAATACTATACATTATGAAAATTTTCAAATCCAAGATGGCCGCCACCACAAAATTGCAAACTACATTTCGTGTCGGGGGTTATCTAAATTTTTAATTCAGGTTAGGTTATATCAAATTAGCATATGTTTGATGGGGTGAGATTACTTAAAGGGTGTCATTTCCAATTCGCCTGCTTGATTTTTTTTAAATTATAAATTTGAGTGCGTTTGGCAGCACCTCACTTGCTGGTGATTGACCATACTGCCGAGGATGGAGCACACAAATTCAAATAATGTCTATTCACTCTCGCCTTGACGGCGTCAAAAAAAGATTTCCGCCGTTTCTATGGTAACTCACTACCACAGTTCACATAATATACATAATATTTAAATGAAGTATGATAACGTTATAAAATAACTGTCAGTATCAGTCGGCGCATCATACGAACGACGACATCGGGGCATGCGCAGGGTGCAGGGGACCGAACCTGGCTGCGCGTGCGCCGCGCCTCCGCTCACCACTCAGCTGATCGCCGCGTTAGACTACGGGCACTTTGGTGCATATCTTCATGTAGATTGTTACCCATCGCAAATATTATACCTAATTCATACAGTCCACTGCTTTCATTATTAATTCCCGTTACACAGTACACAGTATCGCTACCAACCTGCTAGCTGGTTAGTCTTTTTACAAAGAAGGTGATCACAGTGATGCAGTAATTAAACTTCTCGACTTGCTTTAATAACTAGCCGAGCCTATCTTGGCTTTAATTAGTCTTTCAAATAAATAAGGTCCTTAATAGATTGTTCACGTTTTTGTCATAGAAGTTAATACATAGACATGAGTTAAAAGTTGTTCGTCCCTGAATTGCAGGTAATACTGTTAATATAACGTAATTAAACGCAATAATGTAACGACATTACCGTGTTCATTACCATTGAATGTTATTAACCATCACTTTTTGTACGAGTAAATTATTCCTTACTACAATATTATAAATGCGAAAGTAACTGTCTGGGTGTCTGTTACGCTTTCACGCCTAAACCACTTAACCAATTTTGATAAAAATAGTTGAAATAGATTAATACGGAGAAGGAAAAACGCTGAAAGGGGTTGAAATAGGGTATGGAAAGTTTGTATGGGTGTCCGTCATTATTGAAGATAAAACAATAGGGCTTGTTTCACCCCCTCTCGATAGCGGCTAACCGACGGATAAATTACAAAATGGAACAAAATTTGTATGAAATTATCTGCCAAGTAATTTAACAGGCACTTATCAGGAGGTGGTGAAACACGCCCTAAATATTAACTGTATTTAGGCACTTGATAAGAAATAAATTAACATTTGTTCAAGTATTTTTTAGACCTACATGGGACTGTATGAACTGAATAGGGAATGGAAATTCCTATGGAACAAAGTATTCAAAACTATTCCACTCTGGCGGAAAGCTAGTGCTTACTAATATTATATACCTACTGAAGCGATTTAAATGAAAGGAGGTCATCAAAAGCCTAGCATACAACTCAGCCCAAATTGTACCGGCGGTACATGTCAGCTGTTAAGTTGATAGTTTTTACCATGAAATCACTATGAAACTGACAATAATCTGCCGTAATGGCGTACGTTTGACATTCCGAAACTGACACTGACAGTTTTTACTATGAAATCATTAAGAAAAAGACAATAGTGTGCCAAAATGGTATGATTTATCTCAAATTAAAAGTTTTTTTTTCTCATCCCCTAGTTAACATAAAAAAAGTATGACTGCAGTTTTAACCAGCGTAATACAGAGTATTTTTTCCAATAGGTGTACCTTCAGTACCTCATTTGGGCCGATTTCGATGACCTCCTTTGGTACACAGATAGTCTAGAGACTGAGAAAGGACATAGGCTACTTTTTAATGCGAAAAAGGGCCGTGAGGGGTTGAAATAGGGGATAAAAGTTAAAAGAAACTACCCAGACCACGCGGGCGAATCCGCTGGCGAAAAGCTAGTAAGTTATAAAACAAAAGTAAGCAAAGTCCATCAAAGATGTTTATTTTAATATCAACTTGTTCAGGTATTGAAATAAAAACTGATAAGCCGTCATATGTTGCGTCATTTCTTAATATAGATAGTTGGCTTATTGAATGTAAATAGTGGACAAACTTACTTGGAGCTTGTTAGGCCGAGTATGTACTGGTCACAACATAATGCAAGATTGCTTCCGCGAGCGTCATATTACATTCTACAGCATTTTGCTATAGACAAAGGTAAATGAAGAATTCCATTTTAGTGCATACTATATACTTCTTATATTACTCAGACATCTTGTTTTTACTAGTTTAGATAATGTGTTTGTGCATTGATTTATTGTCAAGTAAAGAGTCCTTCAAATGCTAAGATTATGATTTCAGATTTGTGCTGTCAAATGTCTAGAGTGTAACAACAATTGTAAAATGTGAATAACCCTCTTTAATAGAGCATGTGTAAGTATTATGAAAATAAGTTCATTATAAATTCGGTTGATGATGATGTGTAATTATTTTATCTCTAGTGCATGTAACAAAAATATAATACCTAACAATTGAATTGCGAAGAGGTAGTAACGTTAACAACGACATCGCATAGCATGAAGATTAAAAAAGATAGGAATAATTACAAGGTCGTCAGTCTAAGAAGATTCTCTGAAGCGGCACTCGTCAAGACGCTTGTGTACTTAAGTAAAGATCATGAAATCAATGGACAGCAAATGGGTTAAGGATAATTGTACATTGTACAATTATGTTTAGCCAGTGGAAACAATGCCAAATAATAAGGATAAATTATGACTATAACGTATTAAAGTGTTCATTTTTAAGTTGCAAGAAAAGGTTAGCGCTGTTTAGCCTGTAGAGCTCTATCCCTCTCTCACAATCCTCTCTCTGAAAATAAGCTTTTGACGAGGGTGACGTTGGTAAACTCTGAATAATACTATATTATTATAAGGCATGAGGAAATTTTTATTCGACTGATAGGTCAATAGGCCTTTTTCATTGCTTGTTTGTTATAATTGTTTACAAATTAACGAGCTGCGTCCAGCGGTAATCCCTCGCTTATCTCGGTCTTCCCAATCCCGCGGGAAATGCCCTATATCTCGTCTTACTTAGCAGTTGTCTACATCGTATAAGGAAGTTAACTCCTTACTTTCAAATTTTTAACCTCTGCGATAATTTGGATGATTTTTGAATTTGTAAGAATTTCTTCTTTCATATTACACATGACGGAATTCACAATTAGATGTATATTTTCTAATCATTAAGTATACACAAGGATTAAAACCATTCTAGCTATTTTCTAAATATGTTTGGGACGGCTTCTGGTCTATCCAAATAAGATTGAATATCAGGATTTTACATTAAATGATAACCGTCAAACCTCCGTAACCCAATTAAGTAGAGAGAACTTCGATTTCCTAAGGATAAACTGGATAAATACTTTTATTAGTTTATCATGAAAAAATGGAAAAGCTAGTCCAACTTTTTAAATAAGGACTTGCAGAATGTAGAGCTTTCTAACGTTTGCCATTGGCAGTGTGCTTGAGTAGTATTTACATATTTAAAATAATGTAATTCAATACAAACTGACATTCAGAACAAAAGCTCTAATTTACCGCATTAAACACAGTCCGGTGGACATCGGCGCCATTTTCATTACAGAGGGACGACCTCGTCGCAGACACAGCTTGCAAATAGTGCCTATTCAAATTGCCCCACTTCCTAATATGCTAATCTATGGCATGTGAATTGTGGGCGAACAATGCTAAAGTGGGCCAGACAGGTTCATATTTACATACGCTAGTTGAGATTTTTGACATTACCAATGCGACGTCTGTTTTCCTATTTGCTATTGTTGCCTTAAAAACTGATAAAAATTCATAACCGTTTGTTTTAGAATAAAAAAGAAAGTTGCGAAAATAATAAACTCTTCTAAATACAGTTGTTTGGAGAGAGCTCTCTCTTCTTTTGTTTGTTTGTGTTAGTGAAATCTACACAATAATTGCAAAGATAAATGTTAATCAACCAATTGTAATTTAGTTAAATATCACGAATATTGATGAACCTATACGAACATCGTGATTTCTCTCAAATATCAAAGTCATTTTGCGAAGTTAAGCAACCTATAACAGTTACAATATCACGTGCTAATATTTCAAGTTCAGCAGAAGTTAAAAATATATTCAATTGTGAAACGTGTTATGCGACGATAAAATTATGTAAGAACAGTAAGTACACCAGCTAACCCCTTATACCACTTTCAGAACTGGTAATCATTAATGAGCATAGCGACATGGGCGCTAACGTCCAACACGCAATTTTGCAAGTCTACTACTTCTTAATTAAGTGCGCTGTCAAGTCAATCAGGTCTCTATGTTAAAGAAAACAAGAGTAAACCTATATTAGCATCTATTTGCTTTGTTGGTTACGTAATGGGAACTGTTTCTATTATGATCGTATTATAATTGTTAGCTATTATGCCATCAATCTAAACGTGCTTCCTTCCCGATCACGAATTTCACCGGAGTCATGAGAAATGTCAGCGTATGTTATTCAAACATTGCGACTAGAGGATCTGACTGAGATACTGTGATACTAAACCGGTTTGCATACAGTAACTGCTATTAACTAGTCGGTTTGTTGACAGTGTGTACTTATTTCGGCTGACCATAATTGGACAACGCAAATATTTAAAGAGACGCCTTGTATGGATAATTACAGATTATTTGCCAAAGATAAATGCTGTTCATTTGAATAGTTATTAGTCTAAGATGATATATTTTAGAGTTGGTAATACTTACTTCTTGTTATTTACAAGAATTATCTTTCGTATTTAGTAAATTGTAGCCATCATACATCAATTATTACAAGTAAGAACGATGTTATCTCATCTCATTCTTGCCTTATTGACATCTGTCATGCGCAGTTGTATTGGCAGACAGCAATAGTGATGTTACAAGTTATAACATAACAATGGGATAACCACGACGAATATGTCAGATACTATGTCTAACAATGTGAACAATATTTACTACGAACGAACCACGTAGGGGACTAATGAATGTGCGCAGCGAAATATGCATGTTACAATATCTATATTAACATTGTATTTTATACACATTGCCCAAGCATGTGAGGTCATTCTCTTGATTAGATTCTGAAGAAATATCATAATATTTTCTCTATTTTCATCTGAATAGGCTGTATTAGTCGTAAGTAGTGTTATGCATGTTAACATTCACTTACATTGATAAGCCTCTGCAGTGTGGCGACGTACGAGTTCTCGCTGTGTATGATGGCAGCCACCACATGGCGGCGGCGCAGCTGCACCGGCGACAGCGAGTCCGGTGGCGCGCCCAGCGACGGCGGCGGCACGCGCCCGCCTCGCACTTCGCCGCCGCATGAGAACAAATCCTCCTCCAACTGAAAACGTCACACAACCAATGTACATCTTGTACCACCACACAATACACAAGTGCACACATTTTAATCTTCAGAATCCAATTCGCTCAAGTTTCCGATGACGCTATTCGAGTCGCGTGTCTGTTACATGCACAGAAATAACTTGTGTGATTATTCAACTCGCACGACTGTAACTCGCGTTTCGAGGACACTATCCGGCCGCACCGAAGATATTCACGTAGACAGAGAACAGTCGCCCTGCGGTCTAATCACGTCACAAATCGCGTCATCAGATACACTGTCTTACTTATAAAACGTAAACGTCAAAAGTAACACCAAATCTACCACGTGACTTACGTTAAAACTTGTCAACGAATACTGAGCCTTATCATGAAGAAGCTTCATACAGAACGGACAAAACATTGCTACTGTATTGTCGACGAGCGTACTGGCATTGAATTAACTTTTGACATTTACGAATCACACGTTATTCACGTCGTCTCACTAAAAATAAACTGAAATAAGAAAATTACTATCGTGTACATGAATCCAATATGGTAGCCGACTGGGATCCACTCTGACATCATTATATCACATGTTAAAATAGATTATTTGTTTAGCGACTTAGACCTCCGAGAGGCGCGGAGGCGACGCGCACTACGATACACTCGTTACTGCGGTTTGTTGTTGACTGAATACTCAATGACCCGATCATGATTCATCTAAAATAGGTACCTATACATAATTGTGAATCATCTATACTTATTATACTTAATAAATAAAATAATGTTACATATTATAATGTGCACTCATATAAAAGGATAAAAACCATTGAAGAACTGTGTATGGCATGCAATTCCAGAAATGTCAGTATCACGTCACACGGCTGCCTGGGAAGTATTTACTGATACGTAGTACCAACTTAAATGCATTCTTTGTATGTGTCATTGCATCATTCAATGAAGACAAGGCATATTATGAGACTGTGAAGTAGATTCAGTTAGTCTATTGATAAATAGCACCATAAACTGCTTCATGCCGATTTTCAGGAGAAGCTTTCCAAGAAATGTTTTAATATCCTGTGATTATCAAGACTTATATGGACATAAAGAATATCAGGCGCCAAAAATCTTGCAGCAGTTATTTTGACGGAATTTCAGTACTTTACCACTTCATTGTCAGGCAGGAGTGAGGAGCCTGCTTACTAAATGTGTGGTCTGTTTTTAAGATACAGGAACCTAAGTTCTTACCTCTGGTAGTTTTGGCATTTTGTCGGTCTCGTGTCCATGCATGTCGTATTGGTGCGAGGAGCCCCGTCGTACGCTGAACCAGCGGGCCAACCGTCCCCCTCCTTCGTCGTCGGGGGGTGGCGCCGGCGGTGCAGGCGTCGCTCCACCACCGCTTCGCCATCGCTCGCACAGCTCACGAGCTCGGCTCAGCGTGTTGCGTAACTGACCACTGTTCCTGGATCAATCAAGAATAATTTAAGTTTTTCAGGGTTATTGTTGCCAGAGTTGTATTTCAGATCGGTTGTGTGAAAGATGATGATGGTATGTCGAGATTTATGTGATGAGATTAAGGGTGGTAGAGAGATAGGGCTGGATAGGATCTGGCCGTGTTCTGTCATTACACAAGTTAACAGTGTAGTCGATATACCGAAACGAGACCAAGTGAAGAATTCTGGCAAATTGTCGTATTTGTACAGATGGTGGTTACAGAAAAATATGTTAATTTATGGCGGAGGTATGCAAGTAACACGTTCAGGTAAAAGATCACTTTGTTTATAAAAATACTAAGTCAAGGACTTCAGTGTTTTTGCAAAGCGAAAATATTAACAGCGCGCCACTATTTTTTAAACATCATAAACAGTCTTGTATGTGATTGATGATTTGTTAGAAGGTGCACCTACTAATAGCAGTAACTAATGATTTTACCTAGTTTGTGACGTAATTAAAAGGATACTAACAATTAGCTAACACGGAAGTAGTACATTTAATGATAGAAAACAATAATTACAGGTGAAACTTGTAATAGAAACTGGAGTTGTTCCGATGACTTTCTGTACAAGTCTCTCTGAAGTACCATCGTTAAGTTATGCAATATATTTTATGTGTAAGTTTACTATGCCAAATTACATGTAGTAATAAATAGGCTATAAAATAAAATGCAATTACTGAGACGCCGCTTCGGTACCCATTTGGGAGTTATTCATTAAGGAATATCCGCTGCTCAATCAACGTGATCCAATCATCAATAACGACATTATTGCAACAGTCGATACGATTAAAATTAAGATGACAGCACGTCAAACAATGACAGACGTCAATAAAAACGACAATAGAGCAATTAGTTAAACTAAATACTAAACAAAGAGTAAGCTGAAGGTTAAACCAACAATGTGGCAACGGTTATAAAATATTTATTGAATGTTTTATGTATGAGTTGAAGTCGCGAATACATTAGGACTTATTTGGTGACGAAGTGATGAAAGATAAAGTCTTAGTTACGATTGCTTCATATCTGTGTAAAGCAGTTTTTACTATGAAGGTTTGACTGGTGTACGCCACTACCCCTACCTACGCGTAGACACCGCAGACAAGTTACAAATCCAACGTTTAAACGAATCGAAAAACACCGTTCGATTTTCCGAAAGCATTATTTTCATACATTTTGTTTCTAATCCTTCGTCGAATCGAATTTTAGCGCTATTTCGTCATATGTCAATTTCTATCCATAAAAATGGTTATTTATCCCATGTCTACGGTTGTCATGCTAAATAACATAAATATTGTCTGCCGTGATTGCTGTGAATGTGAATGTTTTTTTATTATATTATCTAGTTTTCTTTCTCTTGCAAAGTGGAGCGAAAAATTATGCATTCCAAGGTTGCTTTTTGTTTCTCCTAGCGTAGTAAATAATACGAATTGCATCAGGCAATCTATGTTATGTTTCTAGATAATAATTGCACTAACGATTACACAAGTCTTGTCTTACAGACGATTTGTTACACGTTCAAGAAATATGGTCTTCTATCACGACAAATTTCTATATTAGGTGAGGTGTGTCGTGTGTTGTCCTTTTGTAATTATGTCCTATCATTGACTTGTAAACCTTTTTTAATAAATGTTTAATCAGTATATGAAAAAGAAGATAAATGTAAGTGATTAATCGTAAGACAAAAATAAATCCGTTAGTGACTTTTATTACAATAATTTTCTTCAATGACAAATTGTTATTGGACATGAAAAATCATAAATCACAGGCATATTAAATCAGTTTCTGACTTCTACAGAGATTTATGAAAACAGTACAATAATTTTCTTCTATGTTATTGTTTTCGGACACAACAGTCACATACAAGTTTTACGTAGTGGTTGTGGCATAAGATTTCCTATTTGTTCTAATTTACCTTGACTGACAGTATATGTAAACAATTAATTTTGTAAGTATACATCTTGCTACCCAAAATGTGTAAATGCTAAATCTGACACCTGAGTAACACAATGCTTGCTTTTCACGGCAACTTGCTACATTACGTCAAACGAACAAATATAAAACAAACCAGTATCTTGTTTCTGCTAATTGTGAATGTAACGACCATCACTAGTTGATCCCAGGGTTAAGCCTGTGTTAATCGAAGCTTAGTGAACTCTGCTAACGAGTTAACGATTCTCATTTGATTACGATGTTTGCGTTTAAAGGCTTGTGTGTAGATTTCCAATGTGAACTTACTAAATTAAATTAAAGTTGTTTACCTACTCTTTAATCGATTGATTACTAAGCAGTTAAGTACAATAGATATGTAATTCGTCTAAAACCTCTTCTTGGTTTCGAGGTTTGTGCTTTAAATAATATTTCAAGAAATCAAAATATGTTTTGTCAAATTTTGTGCAAAACATACATACTTTTATTTGTGTTTAATTTAACACAGATAACATAAAAAAAAGAAATAAATAAATAATATCTGTACTACCTATAACAGTTAACTGCATCGTTAGCTTAGTGGTCCTGGGTTCGATTCTCAGGTCAAGCAGTGTTATTGGGGTTTTCTATGAAATTCTTAGTATTAGCTCGGACTTTGGATTAGTGCCGGATTGATGGCAATAAACGTGCCCCCTATTATTACATGGGTCCTAAACATACCGGAAAACTGTGGGTATACACTAACTGTGGGTGGCTACACCACTGCCTAACCCTTTGGGGTATACTGGCGTGATGGTATGTAGGTAGTGTAGACTAGGTACATGTGACCTTTACAGTTCTTCTAAGTCGGGCACTCTTGTCAGAGTGGTCGTGGTAATAACGATGGTGTGCTCGCTGGGTTCTCGTCGGTATCGTTCTCTCTTCTGAGCGTCACGGCTTTTGAAATGCTTCGCCACTTTTGACGATTAATGGCATTACGAGAGCACTGTACTATAGTAGTCTGGGTAGCTTTTATAATAAGGTCAGTCCAGCGCGTTGGAGATCGGCCACGAGCCCGTCTTAATTCAACTTGGCCCTGAACAACCAGCCATTCATGGAGCCCTCGTTTCTGGTTGTATGACCAACGAACTTCAATATTCGAAGTACACCTTTACAGTAGCAATGTTTGAATTGATGGAAGATAATTTGATGCTATATCAAGAGTAGGTAAATGATGAATATTCATTTCCTGGTAGTTGCATAAGCTTATTATGCATTAAGGCGAGGCATTGACAAACTATGAATCTGAAATCGGACCCCCGCACCGCGCCATCCGCTTACACCCCGCAAATACTTCGTGGTTTGCGATCGTAGGCTCGCGCTGTGGAACAGAGACGTCATAGAGTCGCGCTTACTATCTTTATTTTTGTTGCAAGAATATTAATTTGAACAATTATTTTGTGTAATGTTAAATGGATATTTTAAGGGGTTGTTCCCAGAGGTCAACGATTATATAATAATAATAATTACCAAAGTTACCCATCAGCGGATGGGTAACTTTGGTAATTATTATTAAGGAGCGCCTTAAGTATGGTAGTACTGCGGAACTAATATGAATGGAGTGCGTCTAATGTAAGGCTGGTTTATTACTAACTCAAACATGGCCGCGATAAAGAAAGCGCTCGGCGGCGGCGCGGCGTCGCGTAGGTATTCATCAGGAACCCAAGAATCACGCACCCATCACTTGTTTACCGACGGTCTATAGGCTTCTTACATATATTTTGAGAACAAAAAATATTGATAAATCAATTAAGTATGTCTGCGTTTTAAAAATGGATGTAGGAACGTGGTACTAAGGAGCTACTATAGTACGGTAGTAGTTGTATGCTAGTCCCGGTATACTACATAATTAAATTATTATGTACCTAATGTTAAATGTATATTTTAAGATTTCTAATTAAAGGTAACATGTCAAAATAGCATGCTAATAAATTTATAAGTCGATAATATAAAATGGTTTACAATTTTCATGGTTGTCATACTGCTGCTATCTACAAAAGATTCTTAAACAAAAACTAGCTGTCCCGGCAAACGTTGTTTTGCCATATAGGGGTGGGTCATTTTAGGGGGATGAAAAGTAGATGTTGGCCGATTCTCATAGATACCGGATAAGCACACAAAATTTCATACAAATCGGTAGAGCCGTTTCGGAGGAGTATGGCAACTAAAACTGTGACACGATAATTTTATATATTAGATTATAAAATTTTAAATATGGCAACACATACAGTCGTTTCTGGAGCTCATAACTGAGTTATGAGCCGTTTTGTGTGATGATGTGCGTGTATAATTATACTGGTGACCATTTTTAACATACCGAGACCCCTCCGTGCCTCGGTGAGCACGTCGTAAAGCGCTCTTTCCCTGTTGTCAAGGGCTAGATTCCTACAAGACACAAATATGTGTGATGAACTATGTCAATCGTTAGTGGTAGTCAAAAGCCCAAGAAAGCCTGACAACTTCGAATATCCTTCGAATATTGGTACTGCCCAGAAATTTAGAAGCATATATGTCTGACTGCAGTCACTTCGTGTTCGTGTAAAATATTGGTATTCTGCGGCATTGGTTACATTGGAAGCCTATCCCTACATAATTGAGAAAAAGCTAAGGCGATGATCATTCAGTCGTTTTAAGTCAAAACGCCAAGCTTAGGATGTACTAGGTACATCCTAAGGTTGGCTTTGTAGGTAGGTAATAATTTGATGGCAAATGGTTCACCACCTCTTACATGGGGCCTACACATACCAGCAAACTTTTAGTTACATTAGTATATCTCAGTTTATCGCCATAACCCTTGACGAATACAGGCGCCGACGTGATATTATGTTAAGTAATATATGATAATTGGTGTCGGTATTCGGTATTTTTTCTTCCTATGTAAACCAGAATAAGACAAAATGGTCTACCGTTCCTATTAGGATCGCACATTGTTATTAGAAATTTATATTACTTAATAGGCTTAGTTATAGTGTGTAAAAGTGTAAAGAAATAGTTTTTATCAGAGTCTGGGAAGATGCCATGTTATTTATGTAAATTTAATAAATGCGTGGAATTCGGGCTAACGTTTGGTCCGGTCTTAACCAACTTTCATCTAGGCAGAGCTCGCAAGCCCAGGTACTTACTTGTACCTTCTAGTTTATATTATTATTTATTAGCGAGTAACGACCTGCCCAGCTTTGCACAGACAGCAGAGCATATAGGTATGCAATAATTTTTTTAACCGACGAAGAACCGGATCAGGTTTTATTTTCGTCTGTATATTCATCATTGTATATGTTTTTACTACCCTTGAAATGAACCCTTTCAAATTTTTACTTGAGAACCGATTGTGATGAAACTTAGTTATGTAGTCCTAATGACCTTACAACATAATGGACATCTAAAGGTGACCTGATGATGGAGACGGAAGACAGTCGAAGAAAACTCTTAATGGTTTACAGCAGCTACCTCGTGTTTGAGCTTATTTAATTCCATGTTACAACATAATAAACACCTAACGTTAACCTGATGATGGAAATGGAAGACTGTCAAAGAAAACCCTCAATGGTTTAAAGATAGACCACATTAAATAATGTAACCATTTTTTTAAACATTAGAATGGGTATAGTAAGCTATCTTTAAAAGATACACTTATGGTATCGGGAACTTTTTTATAGGCCTATCAAAAAGGAACAATTCTACCATACATTATTTTTTTATATCTCAAAGGGATAAGGCAGCATTTTCCATGAAAGTTACCAGTCGCTTAATTTTTTAGATTTAATTTTGTTTTTTTTTACGTTATTGTATGTTGATTTATAGACCTGGTTACCTGAAATACATTGAAAATATATTAAATGTGATAATATTTTTTTATATTCGCATAAATCCAAAGACGACTCCATTTAGCTTTGTTCTATTTTACCGATTGTCAATTTATTAAGTCCAGTCTAATAAGCATTTACATTGTATAGGCTTCCCGTACACTGAAAGGTCAGCTTATACTGGTCGTGGGAGCTCATCTGACACAAACCCGGCGCTGATAACAGTCCGTGGCGGACTGACAGGAGGCATTCTCCATACAAAAACAAGTGCAAACTAGCTTATAGTGGAAAGTCGTATGCGCCAAAACGGTTTTTCTCGTTTAAAATCTAATCTAAAATGTATTTTAAAAAATCCAATTACCATTTCAAAGAGTCTGTTGAAACTTATCTATAGTGAAAATTTGAAGATTTAAATCCGTTCCGTTTCTTCATAAAATGCGAATCCATGTTTTTGAAGAGCTGTCTTCAAAATTTTTTTCTCTGCAGTAAAGTTTAACCGATCGTGTTTCTGTACTACAAATTTATAGCTAAAGACCTGAATAATGACATATGTAAAAATCAGATCCGTATGTTTTGTAATGGCTGAGAAATATTAAGATCCATGACCCCCAAATCTTCAATGCGTCGTCTTAAGCGTGCAAGGTTAAGTTCTAAGTCTAAACATAATTATGAAGATACATAATTATCTTTGCTGCCGTCCATCACCTTGATTTATAAACCGATAATGTAAAATTACAAATGACCAGAATAATAATCACAAATGCGAAAGTAGCTCTACTTGTTTGCATTTTATTACGCCTAAACTGCTGAACAAATTTCGATATCATTTGGCAATACACATAGGCTATAATTTATTTTAACAAGTGCTTAGGAAGCCGAGTTAGACAGCTATGTAGTTTCATATAAAGATAGATCACGATAAAACACAAATGCGCAATTGTTTGTATTCTAACAATTTTGTAATTCAATTCAAAATAGTACAGGACAATAAAGTACAGAGAATTATTGCACAAACTGCAATAAAACAGACGACGCACTGTCTGCGCACTGGCAACTTATCTGCCACAATGACCCGTGTCATAATTATAAACACCGCTTTAACTAAAGGTTTATGCATCGATAAACCGCAAAACCAATCGCACGTACATTATATTTACTTAATGTGTTGTTTGTAATTTTAAATAAATGTTTATTACTTCGGGCAGCGAATGAAAATATTGGCAATCTGACGGGCGGCGATATAACCACCAATAAAATAAACATAAGTATAATTAAATAACATAAGATGCTTATAGTCTTCGAATGGTTAGGTAGAGGTGTACAGTACATCCACAAGTTCGCCGGTATAGGAAGAGCCTATTGCCATTAACAAACAAATCCAAACTACGAGCTGCTGAAAATTACATAGAAAAGTCCAATAACGCTTTGCTCGACCTGGGATTCGAACCTAATGAGAGCTAATGAGGCAGTTAATTAATAAATAGATTGGTTAAAAGAATAAGCAGGCATTATAAGTACATACTACCTAGTTTATAACAAGTACTCAAAGTTTCAGGAAAATCGACTTCAAGCATTTCGTGTGGTGTAATCTTCAGAACCTTCAGAACCAACTTAATGGGATCATCTCGAAAGTACTTTCTTTCATGTAAAAGTCGAAATCAGTTTCCTAATTGAGTCCGATATTGCGTTAAAAATACCTTAAATTTAAGAACCACTTCTTTATAGCGGTAGCAGCTTTGACAACCCTATCGCTTGGAGTGTTTTATTCCTCTTCAGCGCATTTTGGCAAATCGAAATAAGTTTTTATTCAGACTGGACAAACAAACAAATGAAAAACAAACAATTAAGGTGTTCTCTCATGAATAAACATGCGCAGGTGCATAAAAACGTAGACGCATACATAATAACATACTCATACACTTTGCACGGGACATAAGATCTTGCTAAATATACATGACGTTGTTTATTAACCATTTTATTTTAAAAGTGACGGAACGAAACAACGCTTTCATAATTTTTACACGCCACTCTTTTGACGATAAGACTAAAAAAAACGACATTAGCATTTAGTTAAAACATGGCTAGGAACAAGAAATCATATTATACCATTGCAACTGAATTTATGGATTTTTAGAATTGGAAACAATATTATAAACAACTAGCTGTCCCGGCAAACGTTGTTTTGCCATATAGGGGTGGGTCACCCTTATCATTTAGGGGTATGAAAAATAGATGTTGGCCGATTCTCAGACCTACCCGATATGCACACAAAATTTCATACAACAAATCGGTCCAGCCGTTTCGGAGGAGTATGGCAACGAAAACTGTGACACGAGAATTTTATATATTAGATAATGTTGCATTTCAGTCAACTCATCTTTTAAGAGTAGTTAGATTAATAGACAAAAATAATTGTCAATTTTGTAGCATTAATTTTAATCGATACAAGACCACTTCTCTTGTTCCTCAAACTTCCAGAGAACTGCATTCAGCATGTAAACAGTTCTTTAAGCTTACGTATACGTTAAGATAAGCAGGTAATTGTTTAGGTAATTGAAATAATTTATACATAACATTAAGCTTATGATTCAGTTACAATAACAATCGCTGACTGTTTAATCAAAGTTGATAAAAGTCCTCTTTGCGTTGGCGAATTGCCAATACTCATTTCCTACCTACGTGTCGTGTTCATTTTGAGGGAGGCCTCATAATTATGGATTGAAAACATTGCCTTTTGCAATCATCCTGCATAGGACAATATGTTAACAATCTCTGGAAGGGGTTCTAACAAAACTGTAGGAGTGTCCTTTCCACTTTATTAAACACTCGATCTAAAAAAGTTATTTCCTTCATAATACATCACGAGTTGTAAAGCTAACAGGCATTTGACCTCAATTAGAGAAAATAAAAACTCTAGCCAATGACAAAACAATCAATGTTAATGAATTGCGTTACAGATTGGCTAGTAAGCCGCTGAAATTAAACGATATTACTTGGTTTGATCAAAATCTATTGTTCATAGATATTATTTTGTTTAATTATCCTATACCTACCAAAAATTGATAAGAAAATTTGTAACTCATTGTATAAATAAATAAAATAAACTTATTGGTACAAACTTTTTGCAAATATTTCGAGTTTCATAATGTATTTCAGTCGTTTACTGTGTGTAAATTATATAAAACAACGTTTATATACTACGCATTGTTTTGATTAAAACTACCATGAAAGAGTAGATGCGGGCAAATTCCATACGCTGTCATTCATTAATTAACGTGATACTGCATAATCTTTCTTTTTATAGAGTAAAAAGATACCTACATCGAAGAAAAAATTCAAAAGCGTATACGTGCAACAGCGCCTGAGATAAAAAAGATAACATAGCATAATATTTGCGGATAGTAAACAGTTTGCTCAAAATTCTGTAAAGACTTGCCGCTGAATAGATAACTTGACAGCAGTTGGCCGCAGTGGCTTTTAAATTTGGATAGCACGGGTCATACGGAATACTTGTTTTGACACTAAGGGCTTGTTTCACTACCTCTGGTTAGTCGTTAACCGCCGGATAAATTCGAAAATGGATCAAATTTCTATGGAGTGATATCTTGGGACGTTTTTACACAGCACCATACGCCAAGTAATTTAACAGGGACCAACTTATCAGTAGATGGTGAAACAGGCCCTTAATTTAAGAATAGATAATAAGTCCGCCTGCCAAGTGTGAGGTCCTGCGTCCTGGACTTCTGGGTTCCAGTTATTTGATTTTCTTTATAAATTCTTAGCATCTCGTAGTTGGAGATTCCGACAGGCGTATTAATAATTATGTTATGATTTTTATGTTATTATTGTTTAAATAAGCAGTCACAATACGCGTGAGGATGACTCAGTTCAATTGGTTGTGACTTATGAGCTGGTATTATCATCAACACCAATGCAAATCAACGACTGACTGTGTAGGGCCTTGACATTATTTTTAAACATTATCTGCATATATGTACATAATGTCACAAGTCAAACGCTTATTCGCTAAATAAAGATACATGCGTGGTTGATATTGACAAAAGGATTTCAACTGTGAATTGACAAAGATTGAGACCTTGAAATCGAAAAGTAAAAAACTATAACTCTATGCATGCAGAGATTGTAAGTTTAAAGTAAATTGGACTACTTCGTTGTCTAGTCTAGTGTCCGCAGGATTGGAAACCTGAGTTTAATCCCAGAGCCAGCTAAGTGAAATTAGGTAATGGCTCGCTGTGCATTACAATAGGAGCCAAAAACTTATAACAGTCACCTCTGCCCAAACCTATGGGTATAGAAGCGTTATGTATGTTCATCCGAATTAATTACGATATTTTCGAACTCAGGCATAATAGATCCAGCATTTGACATTTTAAAGTATGTTCTTGCACGGTTATTGAATTTTTTGTGACAATGAGCTCAGAATTTTGAACTCTGGACCTGATAACATTTGCGCAATATAAAAATCGTTACAAATAATATAGATTTAGTCAAGGATTTATATAAATCCTTGACTAAATCTATAATAAAATTATATTTTTAACTTTGGGGTTTTCGATTTGTCCACAAATATACATATGTGTAGGGTAATACATACCAGAGAACTGTGGGTGTTGTATGTTATAGAGAAACATAATTTTGGCAGCCAAGCCGATATCGCTTAGCCGTGCCTTAGTAACCTAGTTCTCACAGTAAGTTCCGGATGAAAATACTTAAGAACACGTTTATTTGTAGAGAAACATGTGGTACTTTGGCTTAGGATATCAGTAAAGATCAACTTCTGGGTAGTTTAGAATGATGTTAATTTTTTTGTGACTCTGGAGTGATATGTTTGTATGAAATGCGAGTAACAAAATGTTTAAGTGTTCAAGGAGAGAACAGTGCTATTCTAGGGCTATTCTAGACTCCATGCATTAAAGTGTAGCAAGAATTTATAAGTAAACAAAACGTTTCACAAACAGCGATCGAATCTTGGCACCGAATGACAATAGACGGTATCCGTTAAACCGTGAATGATCATTTTGTCGGGAGGCAGTGCCCTCGGTTGGCCTCTGGAGTTTGAACACAGGAAATTCGTGTTAATTGGCCGCGCGCCGCTCGCTAATTGTCGAGCGAGACTGGACCACACCGCGCAACGACGGGAAGTCGCATGCGCCAACTGTCAACATTGCGCATGCGCATCACTATGCTTTCATGACAAATAATGTGCTACGTTTTATAGGGCGGTTGGTAGTGGATGTAGTTATAAGCGATTCTATGACTAAGGCAAATACTTATTTAGTGCCTCATCTGAATTGACCATCATCCTTAATAAAAACTAATAAACTTGGTAATTATAAATAAGGCAAAAACTGATTTTATAATATTAAAGTACGTAACGTATGAATGTTTTTAATGAAAATGTACTATGTTTTCAATGAAATTTATGCTCCATTTTAGACACATCCACCCTCCTAAAAGGCGAGAATTGGTTCTAATTCTGGAAGTACAATCAATCACACTTAGTTCTGACACCACTAAACGGCTTTCTGCGTTCGACTGTGTATAACGTTATAACGTATGCCACTAAACTTTATATTACTGTTAGTATTGATTTAATGGATCACAGAAATTATTGTTGCGATAGATAATTTTATTGCAGCTGCAACTCTAACCGTAACAGTTATTGCAATAACAATTTTTACTATAACGGCATATCAGCATGATTAAAACTAAAAGCAAGTATTTATTAATGCAACAAGAAAAACAAAGAAACAACAGAGGTATGCAATAATCGTAGCAAGGGGCGTTCTATATTTTTCTATACATATGGAGGCAAAGGCATAAGGGTATGTATACATCTATGTATGTATGTATTACATAATATGTCCATATTATGTAACAAGGTTCGAGTTGACATGATCAGTTTAGAGGCAAATAACATCCAAAACTTCCGTACATTCCCGTCGAATCTCCAATACATACATTTTTTCTGGTAAGTATTAAAGTAATTACGAGTATTTTATGTCATTGTAATTATTTTCTTTTTTATAATCTATGTGGATCTATATGTTAGATCAAGCTGTTTTTTAATGAAAGAAATCAACATAATACAACAACAATAGAACGCCCCGATTCAAATGAAACCGGATAGCTTAGTAAGAAAAAAAAAACAATGTCAATAGTTACCTGGAGTCCAGGGTCGAGTTGAGCCGCTGTGAGCGCCGGAGCGGTGTGTTCCGCACGGCGCTCACTGGCTCCTCCCAACTGCCGCCAGCTGACCGGTGCTCATCTGCGTGAACACAAAAATATATCAACCAATGCTTTACGTACTCGTTGTGTCGCAAAAAGCGTTTTAGCTTAAAATGGTATGGATGCCAGTAGGATTTAAGACTCAAAAATAATAAATAATTGTCCAAAATCTTATATGTATACTTCAGCAAAAAAATATTAATTGTTATACAAGTAAGCTTGTTTGTAAAAGCTATACCTATTGCTATAAGGTATTGGATTTCTACATTATCAGTTATGTTTAAAATCAATAACTCAAATATAAGCCAGTCAAAACATAGAGTTCTGAGAAACTTTGAACCCAGTATTTAATACAAGTAGCTGTTGGTTTGTCACACATCATAAACTACTACTGATAAAGCTTACTATTTCTTATCTAAACCATTACAGTTGGAGACACATGGCAAGTAACCTACTGTTGTTACTTCTACATTGAGTTAACCTTGAATTAGTGATGTTTGTTAATTGAATGATAAGAACAAAAAAATCGGTACGTTTATACGGGAGGGCTAATTTCCATAGATAAATGTGCGATGTTACACAGGATTTGCAACCAACCAAACAGACACAAACATACTAAATGCAAAGCGAATGTGAGATTCTTTTTTTCTATTACGTATCGATATTCGACGTAACATCAATTATCCAAGTTAAATTCGGCGTGAACGGTAACATGGTAAATGGTGAAATATACTGGGAATGTGTTGGGTGCAAACATCCTTTCGGAGTTGTAATATCGGCTCCGTAAGTCGAAACGCTGATTAATTGGATTAGGGGCCTTGAAGGCGAGTGTAGGCGGTGTGCGACCACGTTTTGTGAATACATTCAAGCAGTCTTGAACACGAGACTCAAAATACGTTAAAACTTCTGCATATTAAATTAATTTATCTAAACGTGGCCATGATTGTATTGAACAGGTAAAAACTAGTGTAACTACCTACTTAGCCTGTGTTTCCTTATCAACTTGTGTTTAAATTTAGTAATTTTATCACACTTTCTTGCATTCTTCGTGTCACAATACCGGTGTATATCCATCACACTGTTACGTAATTGCTCCTCTAGTGCCAGATCAAGGTCTTTTAATTAATAACACGGTACATAAAACTGCACAGTAAGTAGATAAGCAAATTATTACACGGATGAGAATTAAATTGGCTAATTTTATCACAATAAAAATAATTAACGTCGTCCACGTGTCGACATCGCGATGTTTGATCACATACTAACCGAGAACTTCTCAATGAGTCGATGGTGTATAACTAACGAATGATAGCAAGTTATTTGTTAAACAGTGGCCCGTAATAAGGACCAGTGACCAGGGTTGATGACTCATTAATGGCCGTTAATGGGCATTTTGGAATTAAATTATATTTGCACAGTTGCCTTTTGTTATGTGTGACCCTGTATTGTTCTAATTTAGCCTTAGATTTAGTTCTAGTTTATTTATTTAAGGCATATCAACAAAGAAAACACAAACATTTAAATTATTTTTTTAAATAATCAAAATAATATTTTTGTATATTATTAATTTAATTAAGGTAGTTGGAAACAGTTAATTATTTTTAAATTGCACAATGAAATAGTTAATGGCTTTTGTTTGTTATGCATGATGATAATGTATCGTGTTTTAGTGACCCTTCGCGTTCGATCGCGAAATTACGCTTTTTGGTGCTTCAACTACTCTTTGAAGGTTATAAATCGTAATAGCAATTAATGCTAGCGATGTAAAATAAATACAGGGTGTTTGGTAGAACGTTGAACATACGAAAATGGTGGTTAGTTGGGGTCATCTGCTACCCACTTGGCCCAAATTATTTGACCTTGGCCGCACCGTTTTCATTTTTACTTTTTTTAATTTCACAGAAAATTACCAGTTTTTTTTACTTAAAATTCGAATATAATTAGACATTAATACAAAACAACATCCTGCCTGTTTTACCCATCACAAGTAAAGATATTCGAATTTAAATTGATAAAAAACTGATAATTTTCTGTGAAATTAAAAAAAAGTAAAAAAAAAACAGTGCGGCCAAGGTTAAATAATTTGGGCCCAGTGGGTAGCAGATGACCCCAACTAACCACCATTTTCGTATGTTCAACGTTCTACCAAACACCCTGTATAACAGTTTCTTCCGCGGTTTCAGTGCCAAATCGCTATATAAAAGTACTATTAAATCAATTATTTTTAGACAATGTAATCACTCATCCGAACCGTATTTAAAATTTTAATCAAATAAACATAAATCCCATAGAAAACCATGTTCAATTATTTCCCGTTCCATGCTTACCCGAATTTCCCTATTTTTAAAATATTGTTCCAAATTTTGGACTGATGTAAAACTAAAAATGAAAGCATAAATTTTTTATTTATCCTGATAGTAACTAATAACACAACGGTTAACGCTGAAAAAATAGTTAAAGTCATGGGTGATACATAGATTCCAGTTTTCCTTATCACTTATCAGGGACGAAATAAAGACGTCTACATCCTGAACATTGTTGACCCCTGTTAGATATAGAAATGGCGCATGGGCAAAAGATAAATCACATTGACAAGGAAAGATAGCATTTTATAGAATGACTGAAGTGAAGAAGTAGGTATGGTTGTGATAGTTTATGCCGTTTTAATTTAAAAGAAATGTTCTTAAGATAACGCCTTCCAATTTAAATTTATCGCAAATGGGGGGTGGAAGCTATAAATATTTCATTATTATGACTTAGTTTACAAACAAAAGTCCTTTCATTGTGGGCACAAGCCACTTTTATAAAAAAAAATGAATAAGTACTGATTACAGTACAAGAATTGATAATAGCCAGATAAAAATCCAAGAACATGACTTTATTCGACCTTACTAGGCCTATAACGGGTTTGGAACTTAAATGCTGGTTAGGCAGTTGGTTTTCCCAAATATCACTGCGTGATTATGTTATCTTGTCTATATTTCGTGAATAAATAATCTTTAGTAGGTTCAAGTGACCGACTTTAAATCCAGGTCGAGATTATAGTATTTATTCTTCGTTTCCGTGACCTGCGAAATTGCAAATACTTGTTTCAGAAATCAGAAGGGAGCGGCTTGTACTTCTGATTGAAATTGTATGAAGTACAAACAGGCAATTAAAGTCTTGACATGTTGAGCTAGTACTGGTAAAGCACAACGAAACAGAAATCGGAACAATAGTAACTGGGTGGAAGCCGATAACCTCATTAGATGGGATAATCTGATGCAGGTAAATGTAAATAGTGAAACAGCAGGTCCATAACAAGATTCGATTTATGTTCGGCGAGTATAATCTGAGTATCGCAGTGGGTCGGGACTGGCGAGATCTGAGAAGCCGCGGCGCGCCCCGTCAGTCAGGCTCATTGTTAGGCCGCCTAGATATTATGATTCATACGGCCACATTACAAGTTTCAGATAAGAATACAGCAAATAGGGCGTTGCAGCCAACCGCTCAAGCCAACCATTATGTGCTTGACATAATTTCTGACGCATGGTGTGCGGGACCAGTGTGCGTATGTGGGTTCATTCTACCGCGCATTTCCACTTTAAATTATTTTGCACATCGTTTGACGTCAATTAAGGAGTCATTGGGATCTTAGTCAGGGCATTACTGAGAACGATATCAATGAGGATGAGTATGGTGTTTAGTTTAGCCCCTTTATTGTGGTTTTCTAGTCCTTAGAATACTAATAATTATTGCAAGAGCGAAAATATTAGATATTCATCCAGTACTCACTCCCTCCAATAAGCATGTCTTCTTGAATTTAAAGTTACTATGATTAGGGGCAACCAATTGTGTCTCGAATTAGTCCAGCTACCGCGACAAGTAGATAAGGGCAATGGGTTGATAGAAATTGTTCAATTACGTTTATTCAGATGGTTAAGATTGTCACTTACAATATTGTCGGGAGTTCGGATGTTGCCACACATGTGTCCCAGCTGGCGACACCTACCTAAACTAACGGTTCCATCATACTCAAATATAGTATAAAATAATATTGAGATGGTTATGATTCACATCGATTATGATTCTAGGTTAAATATGTTTGCCAAAACATTTCGCAGGCTAGGCTTATCTAAAAGCTGCGTAATACCAATAGCAGATGTCGTTTATTGGCATTATTTTTAGCCGTTTTTACTGCAAATTATATTATTATCTTAGGAATTTATTTTATACTTAAAGAAGTAAATGTATATTATTTAATATCTTTTACTACATAACTGTATCGCTTTACGACACGGGGTTAGGAATCTTAGGATAATATTCAGAGACGATGCTAAGCGTAAAGTAATGCTTCCGTATGTCAAATTTGTATTACAATTTGACATACGGAAGCCTAAGTTTATGCTTAGCATCGTCTCTGAATAATATCCTTTGTAGTATGCACTGATAAATAAGACCGAAAGGTTAATTTCACGAAGACCGTTGTACGGCTGCATACGACAGGTGTGGCTGCTATTAGGAACTTCTTTACTATAAACCAAATGGCACTCTATCCGATCACGTGTGAAAGTAACTGTGTCACGACCTCTAGGCAAATCATTACAATTAGAGTAATTTTTGGACACCCCTATGTCTGAGAATGTGTTGTGTGAACATCAAAATAATGACATAAGACCACAAAATCAAATCAACATTCAAAAGTTTCCATTTAATATGCGGTTTTTAGTATTCGCATTATCCTTGAAGGAAAATCATTATGCATGAAATCGGTCAGACAAAACAATACACAATTACCTATCGGTTTGAGCGGTTCCTCTATCACCGGACATAGCTTCACTTTGTTTACGACGATTACCAACGTAAACTGCATTGTCGCACAACACCGGCACACACACGAGAACAACTCAACTTTCTCACATAACTCCTATATATTAACAAATGCATCGTTCGCAACGTGCAACGTACTGCACAGTCCCTTCAAAACTAACTCGGATTAACATAATTGCTGCTTGCGGCAATTGCCGAGCCTACCACTCAGCAGCCATGTTGAAAAATTAATACTAACATTGGCTTATGTCCAGCAATTATTATTATCAGCCACACAAACAAAGCTAATTGTAAATATGTGCGCCTCCCGCATCAATTGAGCGCATCGCGGCAGCACAACGGGGGAACTTTCAGTGACGGAAATAAACACAATTGTTACTATTAGTAGAAATGGCGACTTCAGTAAGGGCATATTAATCGTTGCGACAATGTTCTGTAGTTTGTCGCAAACATCGTCGCTAGCAGGACATTTACATGGAATCATTTTACATAGAATTCATTGTAACAAAATGTAACAATGATCAAAGATCCTTATTATCCTGCCTGTCTGAATAATGGTAATTCCAATTATAATTTTTGACGCTATCATACGCTACATGGGTTTATTTAGATTTGCTTACAGATTCATCTATACATATAAAATGCTTTGTCCTGAATGACTGACTCACTGACGGATCAACGCACAGCCTAAACCGCTAATCGTAGAGACTTGAAACTTGGAGGGTGTGTTCTTTGTATGACGTAGGCATCCGATAAGAAAGGATTTTCCGAAATTCTACCCCTAAGGGGGTGAAAAAGGGGGGCAAAGTTTGTATGGGACAACGTGATTCCTTGGTCCAATATACTTCAAATTTTGCATAAACATTCTTTAACAGAATTGATGGAAGACGTGTTTCGTATTTTATTGAAATTCATCCCCTAACTGGGTTAAAAAGGGGGTAGAAAGTTATTTTATTTCCAAGTTGATATCAATACTCCTTAGTGTTTTTTATTTAAATTAGATTAAAATAAAATTTTTGACACATGAAATGTCAATTCCTCAGCAGTAAATAATGTCAAGTAGTGAAGGCTCTTTATTCAATAAACAAAGGTTTAATAAATTCCAGTATAATAATACGTAGTGATATCTTTTTTTGAGTGCTCCTGGTGTAAGGCAGGACTTTTATTAAGTTGAACATCGGCCAAAGTCAGAAGCAATCGTGATATCGCCTTAGCGGTCGCATCGTCCGGAATTGCTTCCACGCTGATGGAAGGAGGTAAAACTGCACTGGTAAACTGCGTTCAAAGCTCTTCTCGATTTGATACAAACTGAAACCCCACTCTGCAATATACCCAAACAAAGTACTATGGCAGAAGTTTGGTATTTGAGTACTATGGCTCTTAAAGGGGATTACTGTATTGTCGGCAGGCGATTTCCGACAGAATTTACCAGTAGAGCTCAGAAGTAAAAGCGCGTGAAGCGGTCTCATTTGTGGACAGTTCTCAGACCCGTTTCTTAAAATAGGAAATGGTGGAACATATAAAATTGAGAACACACACACACACAAAATTATGCAATGGCACCAGATTTCAAGTGAAAACAAGCATCGCAATGTAATCGAGTCAACTATACTGACCAGTTGTTCTCGAGGAGAGTATGTATTTATTCCTAGGATTTGAATTCTAGAGTGCAGTTTCCCGTCAAAGTCTGCTTTACAATGACCATAAACAAAGCTGAAGGTCAAACTCTTGGTAGCGGGAGTAGATTTGAGGGAAAGCTGCTTCTCCCGCGGGCAGAGTATGTGGCATGCTCCAGACTAAGCGCACAGAGTAGCCTGTTGATTCTAGCATCCGAAGAAAAAACAAAAAAATATTGTTACAAAGAAATACTGTGGCAGTGTAGTATTTCTATTTCGTTGTAAAAAGATAATAGATAACTAGCTTCCCGCCAGCGGCTTCGCCCGCGTGGTCTTATAATTTTTTCCCCGTTTTTGCTACATTTTTCATTACTACTCCGCTCCTATTAGTCGTAGCGTGATGATATATAGCCTATGTTACTCGGGGATAATGTAGCTTTCCAAAGGTGAAAGAATTTTTGAAATCGGTCCAGTAGTTTCGGAGCCTATTCATTACAAACAAACAAACAAACAAACAAACAAACAAACAAATCTTTCCTCTTTATAATATTAGTATAGATAACCCCATGTAACTTACACCAGATCAAAGACCGAGCTTAATGTTCATAAAATATATAATGTATCAAATTTTTATTTTATTTTCATGCTTTCTTAACCTTTCAATCCCTACAACATAATAAAGATTGTTATATTTTTAACCCCCGACGCAAAAACGACGGGATGTCGTGTGAGGTGTTATAAGTTTGACGTGTCTGTGTGTGTGTGTTTCTGTCTCTGTCTGTGGCATCGTAGCTCCCGAATGGATGAACCGATTGTGTTTTTTTTATTTGAAAGGTGAATTTGATGAAAATCTGTCTAAGATGGCCGCCGCCATAAAATAGCGAATTACATATTTTTTCACAACTCCCTCAATATGGGTATCAAATGAAAGGGCTTCACTAGGAGAATACTATACATGATAAATTTCAAATCCAAGATGGCTGCCACCACAAAATCGCAAATTCCATTTCATGTAGCGGGTTTTATAAATTTTAATTTAGGTTAGGTTATAAGTATTCAAACATTTTCACATTTATATTTTATCAAAATTAATAACGTAAAAAAACAATTTGAAATCTTATTAGAACCATTTTCGACTTCTACGCGGACGAAGTTGCGGGCATAAGCTAGTAATATAATATAATTCTGATGAATGGTAATTTTCAAATAACTACAGCAAATCTAGGACTAGAGTCTAACCACAAACGAGGAAATCCTATTGCTGGATTCATTCATTAAGCTTCACCTGGTGTTACCTATTTTAATTTTTCCGCAAATAGTTATGCATTGTGCAGTAACTCAATATTATTATTCGTATTATACAAGCTAAAACCTGAAACTTAGATTTTCATAAAAAATATTAAAATATGGAAATGTGAATCGGTTACTGAAATGTGGCAGACCACGTGCTAGGTGGTTTGAAGATAATAATATATTTCAAATTACATATTTCTACAAAAATATAATATGCCTTGCCAACAACTAGTCCACCAACTATCCTTCGAATATCACTATTGTCCAGAAATTGGGTTGCGGAAGTCTGATGGCAGTCGCTACGTGTAAAATACTGATATCCAGCCGCATCTGGTTAGACTGGAAGCCGACCCCAACATGGGTGGGAAAAGGCTAGGAAGCTATAAGTTAGTCTTGACAAAAACATTGGTAATGGTATTGAGCTAAACTAAGCCAAAGAATAATAATAGGTACCCACTATATGCCAAACCACCACTGAGATGTCGACCGCCTCTTGATCTTCAGATTTATAAACAAGTTCACAAAGTGTACATAGCATAAATGCTGAGTAGATAAGTACACAAGCATCTTGATAATAATGAGTGTAATAAAAATTTCAGAACTGATCGTGTCAAAACAAATTGCTGGACCACCGCTGCATGGCACATGTATAAATACGAATGGACATCAAACAATCAAGACGTATGCAATCCAATAGTCGTGCCAGCCAACAACACATCGAACTGACGCAGTAGGTACGCAGCAGTGCAGACCAGGCCAAAAATATACAAAAGCATATTGCAATGAGGCCAATGAATCTATGGCGAGTCGTGCGCTAGAACGATTAATCAATGCATTTTACTGTCGATGGCGAATGAATTCAAATCAACATTATTGTGCTAAATATTACCGTAAAAGCGTGCTGAGCGTTTAGCGTAATAAGGCATA
Source organism: Acronicta psi (assembly GCA_946251955.1). Lineage (NCBI taxonomy): Eukaryota > Metazoa > Arthropoda > Insecta > Lepidoptera > Noctuidae > Acronicta > Acronicta psi. The sequence continues at coordinate 6,643,166 of OX276482.1, read as the reverse complement.
ATCACTGAGACGTCTAGACAGAGCAGGAGCAGGATTCTTTGTTGATGTGGCGTCAGTCCTCACAATGTCATCTACATAAAATGAGATACACCGTCGTCTGTACCTCTACCTACATCTAGAAGCTTGAGTAGGCCACGTTTTACAAGCTTAAATTAAAGACAATCCGTATAAGTTTACTTGCCAATAAAATTAAATATAACAAAACCAGTGAACTATGACAAATAAATAAGCTAAGTACTCTATGTTTATGTTAGAATACTCACTAGATAGATTCAAATCCAGGCATGTCGTAATATTTGTTCGCCTAGGAGAAAGTAAGTACAATATAGTAATAAACGCAATTAATTAAATAAATGCCATGTTCAAGAAATCATACGTGATTGGGTGTGATTGTAAAATTTCGATTAATCGAGTATTGTGTGATCGTTAACAAGATGTTTTCTTAGAACAACGTCTTTAGCAGAAGAATGGCATTCAATTGGAAATGCGTGAAAGTGAAGTGCAAATTCCTCTTAGTTTACAGTAAACACAAATGCATTACAAATACGAGTATCAACAAGCAAGTAAACAGTATGACTCGAGCTTTTGAAGAAACGTGACAAGTTATTTGTGGCCCATGTAGAATGAAATTGTATGAAAGAACATTGGATTTGTGTGTGACATGTAGGATTGTAGGAATGCCATTCTACAATCGAATCTAAGGCAAGTGCAGATTTCATTTGTCGAAAGGATGACTAAACGACTGTGCCGTAACAATTCAATCCGCATGTTTGCTCACTTGATGCAATTTGTATTTGAAATGCATTTCCCTTTGTATGTCATTCTAACAATCGTGTACTGACCGCGGTGAGTACACGCGTCGTTGATAACTGTATTTTTTCGGTATTTAGACCATTGGTTCGTATGAGTGGGTGTTACTTACATTTAATGAGTACGACGGAGTCGTGGGGCTCGCACTGCACCTGGGTGGCGTTCATGGCCAGCAGCCCGACGCTGCCCGCCCCGCCACCCGCGCCGCTCGCCTCTCTGCACACACAATAATTATCATAAAATAAATATAAGAAAGCATAAGACGGTCTGCCTACATGTGTGATAGTGTTAAGGGTCACGTCAGGACTTTGTAACAGGGATCAACAACATTACATTGACCATCCGGGATGTAGCTAAGATTTCCTTAGTTACGTCGTCACGTGGGGCGAGCAACAGAGGCACTTGTCAAGTTTCATTTCAATCAGTCTAATACAAATTCCAACGTTTTAGTTGCTTGCGATCTCTAGAAAGATACATTAACATATTCGTAGTTCGTATGTTGTCCCAAGTTAATAATAGATAGGTGACGGTTTTAGTATTTAGAACTTTTTAATTCACGTTAGATAAAAAAGCCCGTGAAGATTCAGCTAAAAAGAGACATTATAATGTTCTTTTGTCACAGATTGTGACGATATGACATGAGCAATAAACATTAGGCGTAGGACTAATAAATACGCCTGTGCTGTCCAATAACTGGGAAATATCACGTAATAGAAGAATCTGCAAGCGTTAGTATTTAAACAAAACTATGTAGCTATTATCTGTCGTGGACGGCACATCAGATTAACGCTTCAATTCTTAAAGAATTTAAAATTACTACTAGGCTCTCCACAATATGCCTTTGGAAAATTTTTGAATTCTTTGGTGACATAGCCAAGAAGCATGGAGATAACGTTGAGAAACTGCTTGACAAGCAAGATCGAAGGAAAAAGACCGAGAGGAAGGTGCCCGATGCGTTGGTCCAAACAGATCTGCTTGACACTCGACTCAATAATGTGTACGACGCCATCCATGCTGCATAGAGTAGAGAGAAGTATTATCTAGATTTTGCAGCGGTATAACAATGTGTCGTAGTCATGTATGTGTCAAGATCCTTTAGATTCTAAGAGCATCCATTATCAATGGTAGATAAATCAGTAAAAGTTCTTTTATTTCTAGGACTTTACCTAGTCGGCTGAGTGCCGGAAATCAGCAGTGATAGATTTTCTGAATTTCACCTTCCTGCCTAATCACACAACGTAATGACTGATTTATTTGTAGACCATTATTTATAATATTATAAGTACACTGGAAGTAATTATTTCTTATCATTACTGTGAGTAACTATTATGCTATTACGTAACAAGGTCGCCTGTTTCACAAGCCGCCTTGCGGTCGCAATCACTGCGCTAGTCTATGAACACAGGAAAAAGTGTTTGAATCAATATTATTTAAATCATTATCTTGTTTTTAATTTATAGGGTGTAAAATTGAGACTACGGAAATCACATAATCTAATCTTAATGACAATTAATTAAAGCTATAGCAGATAATCCAATCAGTACCAGCTTTTGCCCGGGGTTAACGATCTCGTGTGAGTTTAGTGTGTCTACAAAATTAATTATAATATTAATGCTAAATACATATTGTTCGATTTTGGAGCTTTTTAAAAGTAAATACTCTTTGTTCTTGATTTTAATGATGTTTCGCACAAAGGACCGAGTTTATTATGATAATTTCTTAGGTACATTATAATGATGAATTAATAATGAAAAAGAAAAATATTTTTTCGTAATAGGTAAGTATGAAATTCAGTCAATGATAATTTGACTGTCTAAAGAAGAAAGATTTTTTTATTTCTTGAAGCCTTCTGTAGTCGCAGAATAATATTACTTACCTAATATAGGTGGCTAAGTTTAACTTCCTATACTCCACTACAATCAACGAACGCTAGATGATGTCATCGTCATCAAGCTTGGCAGCCGGACGTGTTATTGCAGCATGATGTCAGCGTCATCAGCGAATCAAGTGCATTCTGCGGTTCGTGTACCTGATTTGGGTCGATTGGCGGTCAATGGCTGAACCATTGGTTACACTACGAGTCAAGGAGGGTTGGATTCTTCATAGTTGCAAAACTCATTATTAATTAGCCATAACTACACCATAAACAATTGCAAAAGCTATGCAGTAAGTACTGAACAAGCTAATGTTGACTTGCTAAGCGTTAGTCATCAGAATTACTCCCATGTAGAACAAAGGAATTAAACATTGCGACTGTATAAACTAGAGGAATTAATAGAAGTAGGTACTCCTATAAGCACACCTTTGGTTGTTGTGCAATCCATACTAAATAAATCATAAATGCGTATATAATGATTCTGAGTATGTTTGTTTGTTAGTTGTTACATTTGTTGACAATTCTTCACTACTGAAGCTACCTGAAGAAACATAAATTAATCCCAGGGCAGGATCTCACAATCTCATCTTCTTCTTCTAGTTCAGGTATACGCTGAAGAAGAAATTGTAGAACTTTTTATTAGATTCTGACAGACCACGTGCGTACTCAAGGGAATAGGGATTGGTGCCAGTCATCTTCATGATTCGCCTTATACCGTGCGGGCAAAATAGATGGTAGAAGCTAGTGTGCTAGGTAAGTTTTTTTAACTTGCCTTGTTCATTATCTTTTTGTATTTTTTAAGCATTTTCCATGCTAAGATTTAATATTTAAGAAAAAAAAAAAAAAAAAACTTGCTTTGTTCACTTAACGGATTCATAATTTTGAATAGCGCGTAAACATTCAGAACTGGAATTTAAATAAGTATAAATGAGTTTATATGATATGAAAAGAACTAACGATCATTTAATTGTATGAGAGTTTTTTGAGTTTTTTTATCTCAAAATGCAGTGTTATTCACAATTCTTTTATGTTTTATGTTACAGTCTTCTCAGTTGTTTGACATTTCATAATTATACACTTAAAAAAGGTGGAGGCAGTGATGATGCATGTCTTTTGTGTTTTTATTTTAGCGGACTTTTGTGGAATGAAGATGGAATAAAACTGTCACATTCCAGGGAAAACTAACACTCCAGCTATCTTACTACGTTGGTATTTATTATTATTTAGAGGTGACAACTTAGGGTGACCAATTTATCCCAAAATTCTTATATGTAAGTAATTTAATTTTGTTACTTAACATTTAACAGCCGCGTAATGTAAAGGTTAATAAAATTATCCAATATCCCGTTTTACAGCTTACTGATTATCAAGAATCAAGAGATCAATGAATCCAAAAATGGATTCTGTGACGTAGGTTAAGTACCTATGTAAAATGCCTCTGAAATACTCTGAATGGTTAATTTAAAAGCTTTAAGTGAATGAAAATGTTAACTTAAAACCCATATCTTTTAAATTCATAATTATAGTTTTCGTATTACATAGGTATGTATAGTTTAAGAGCCCACACACATCTTATTAAACGGACAAATGGCTAACAATTTCATAAACAAGTTGTATCCTTTGCACGCGACGGGTATTATTGTCATCAAAACAATTCTAGGTACTCATAGCGAAATGATTCTGATAAGTATGCTTTTAGTCACAAGGATTTATTTCGATGTGTCGGCTTTTAATGGGCTGGGCGGTCTCCCAGGCCACCCGGGTAGCTAAAAAATTCGAGAACTGCGTCATAATAAAGATAGGTAGTAGGTTCTAAAAAAACAGTTTTTTTTTATTTAAGTAGGTACAAGCTACATTCTGACAGAAGTCACCAAATTACAGGTTTTTTGGACTAAAATTTTCAGTTTATAAAAATGTGGAATTATTAATGACGCAAAACAATTATTTTTAAGCCTTTTCTAAGTCATTGTAACCTCATTATCATCAAATCAGCCAAAAGAAATCTTGGAGAAAATGATTAGTGTGAACATTATTTTAAATTAATTTGGACACTTGTGAATGTATGAATGTTGTTCTAATTTTTGACATTACACCTTGGTATGATAGATTAGATAAGATAACTTTGAGCTAAGCTTGCACTCGATCATAAGTGAAGATTGATGATGTCTATCATACAGATGGATGGACTTAATTGATACAAGAGCTGAATTTTGCTTTAACTTGTACTTGTAGTTTCAATCCAACTGGTGTAAATGTTGAAACATAAATTAAATAAATGAATGAATGAATGCATCAGAGATAGTGTCTTAAGCTTTTTGAAAATACGAAATTATTGGACAATAATTTACCTACATACCGACTTAGATTTTTTTAAAAGGGTACACAGGTTCAATCTGCTTTCTGTACTTTTCCATTAATTATTGTGCAGCTCATGCCCATGGGATAAGTTAAAAACTGTTCATTCCTACACTAAAACTATGGCATTCCTAGCAGATTCTCACAATTAATGTGGATTTATGGTTTTCACTATGTTTGTAAGTAGTCCAAAAACAAACATTGGTCTGTGAAAACATGAGAATGCTTAGAAATCTTAACAATGCATACTCAAAAGTACCAGTGAAATATGCTTGGATTAAGAGTTTTGTATACAAAGTTCTCTTTGGTAAACAGGTAAAGGATATTATGATCAAAGAATAATTATGATCATGATGTTCTATTAAAATAATAGAGTATGAAAGGCGAATTTAGGGAAGCACTTGGTGGACACAAAATATGCAAAATGGATTAAACAAGGACTACTTAGGTATTGACTGCCTTGTTGGTCTAGTGGTCCCAAGCGCAACTGCTATGCTAGAGGTCCTGGGTTTGATCCCCGGGTCAAGCAATGTGTTGTTGGGTTTTCTGTGAAATTCCCAGTAGCAGCTCCGTGTCTGGATTTGTGCCCGGTTGATGGCAATAGGCTCGCCCCCTATTACATGGGACCTAAACAAACATACCGGGGAAATGTAGGTGTACATTAGTACGCCTCTGCCTACCACTTCGAGGGAATACAGGCGTGATGGTATGATGTTCAAGAATAAGGAATCCTGAATAAATAGATTCACACATATTGGGAGTCTCAGTAAACAAATTTGAAATGTTTATTTTCATTATAAGCAACACTTGCATGAAAATGGTGTCAGAAATAGGTCAAAGCCACAACATGTTGTACAAGTATAGGTATGCTGAACTGGTGTGCACAAAACCCTTTAATAAAACAACTGATCCAATTAGCACAGAGAGGAGTCAGAGGAGGCAAGAGAGGGAGGTATTTGCCCCGCAGTAGGACACATTAGGCTAATTTTAATTGTTATATTGTAAAAAGACTTTAACCTATCAATAAAATAATACAGACAGAATAGAAACAGATTAGTTAATAAAGGTACTGATTTCTTTTTTTTTACTTTTTGTTCTTTTTTTTTTGCATGTATTATGTCTCAGTGATGACTAAAAATTTGTGCCTCTTCTTACAAACATAATAAAATGAGTAATCATTTTGAAATAACAAGAATGGTTTCTTTCATGTTTCCTTTTAGTCAATGTGGAAATAAAAATAAAAGGTGGGAAATACAAGTAACATTAAGGGAACATGTGGACAGATGATAAAAATGTGACTGAAATAGCATCTGTGGTTATCAAATGATCTGTTTCAAGTGTTTCAAATAATTACTGTGGAGAGATGAGGGTTACAGAACTTAGCTGGGTGGTCCACAACCACACATGTAGACTTAGAAGAAGAAATAATTTACATAGTTATATAACTTATAATATGATGTGTGAGAATGGTGCAGCACAATGAATACAAAATGTTTTATTATCAATAAAAGTTTTGTTCTTGGAATAATAATGATTTGACTATCACATTGGTGTTGTTTACCATGAAAGTAGTAAGTAGGCAGCTGATTACAAGGAAATAGCCATTAAAATAACACCATTTAGATTATTATTTCCTGATGCAGCACTTAGGAGTGAATACAGGATGTCGTAAAAATTAATAATATTAATATTTATACTATAATATTAAATGTAATTGTGTTAATATTGTGATTGCTATGTGTGAGTATCTGGGTTCGATTCCCAGGTTGAGCAGTGTCATTGTAGGTTTTCTGTTAAATACAGCTTGTAGTTTGGCTTTGAGCCCAGTTAATGTTATGCTATTACTTACATGGAACCTAAACATAATGGTGAGTGTAGGTGTACATTAGTACGCCTCTACCTGCCCCTTTGGGAGATGAAGGTATCATGATATGTTACAGTTATACAGTTCGCGCCAAACTTATGCGGAGAAAGAAAAATATTGGATTGTAATAAATAAAAACTACAGCTCAAGTCGTAGGCTGTCGTTTTAAATCATTTTAATCCAATATTTTTCTTCCTCCGATTTTTACGGCAGGGTTAAAGTTAGCTCTTGCCAACTTCAACCCGGACAATAAGTTTGGCGTGAACTGTACATTATATATTTTGGAGTTATAAATGGCACAATGACTCAGTCAACAACTTCTATGCTTTGATTCTAGCAATTCTAAAAATACCTATTATGTTTATTTACTTGTGTCATGTCATAATGAAAGTATTTCATTTCACCAACTTGTTGTTTACTTGTTACAGGCTTTCAGGAATGTTGATGTTATTGATAAAGCAACAGCATACTACAGCATAATACACAATGACCTATTTTCCCATAACAATACAAAATATTTGATTGTTCTCTTCTACTGTTTATGATTTCAACATCTACAGATAGGCATACATAAGTAATAGCATTGAAATTCCAGAAAAAATTTATATCTTGTCTTTAGAAGACCCAGAAAATCTATACTAATATTATAAATATTATGAAGAGTTTGTTTGTTTGGTTAAACAAGCTAATCTCAGGAACTACTGGTCGGATTTGAAAAATTCTTTTAGTGTTAGATAGCCTGTTTAACGAGGAAGGCTATAGGCTATTTATCATCATGCTACGACTAATAAGAGCGGAGTAGCAATTAAAAATGTAGCAAAAACTGGGGAAAAATTTCAACTTCCATGGGAACAAAGTCGCTGGCAAAGGCTAGTCTAATGATATATGTCTCTACCAGTCATATTAATCACCTACACAGTACTATCACAATAATTACAATGCAAAAACATATGTTCAACAATCTGAAACATTGTAAACATACATAACATTGTCTGTGCTAACATAGCATCAATGTTGATAAATATTTCGTGAGGACTAATAGTTTACTAGGTAATCTGTTAAATAACTTCATGATAAGAACTTATATATTATTATGTACTTATTATCATACCTAAATGCTTATCATGTCATGCCTATCCCTTCTATTGATAACATTTTTTTTCAGTTATTCAATTTATAATCATTTCTGTCCTGGTCCTTTTTAAAATAGGTATAAAAAAGGTATATCATCCGTAAAAACTACTTAAAATCTAAGAGAATGATAAGTATCTTTTGTGTACCAAAAGCCACTGTAAAAACAATTACTCCCAACATAGTTTGTAGGTCCGTCAATCTTGAATAAGCATGGAGCTATGCTTGTATGTCAATCATAAAGAAACATGGAGGCCAGCATTATAAATTAAAGAATGGCGAAAAGAGTTTATGCTTGCCAAAAACCAAGTTGCCTAACCACCACACTGTTATTCAATTATGAGAACAACCACTTGTTTACGAATTACCAGTACTAGTTTCATGGCACCTGGTGACTGTATGCTATGCGCTTCGCATTCATGATACTTTTTACTGGCTTCAGCTGTTCAATAACTGCATGCTCAGTACTATTGGTGCAATCGTAATGAATCCTAGTTGTTTCACATTCACACGCACCGCACGATACCACGTCTTGACATTTGACACTGGGCTGGTCAAGAGGCGTTGTCATCCGTTGTCATAATTTTAGGTCAAAGTACGATGAACTTGAACGCGCTTTACTCACCGTAAAATGCTTATTGCCGGCACTTGCTTCCCTACGGAATGCGTGCAGGCAGGGCCCGCATTCGCTAGGAAAGCATTACCCACAGTTTTATGCACGTTTGGAAAGTTTCCTCACTGGAAACCGGCCACGACAACAATCACTGGTCACACTGAGGGGTCCACGGGCACAAGATCTGACAATAACGTACTGAACAACTAAATACCACCACTTCTCGTATAATCCACTGTTTTACAGACAAAAGACACAGGTATCCATGTAACAAACACTTCTAAAGTCACAAAGCACTGCAAAAGTTCACAGACTGTTCGATTTCAGTGTTGCATACATATAGTTCACACGCGTATCTTGTCTAATTAACTTGATTAGTTTTGTAAAAATAATAACGATAAAGAAATAAGAAAGGAACGTCGATCGCACCGCAAAATTCGAAAAACACAAGACGTGCAGCTGGCTAGCTGTCGCCTCTCGCTTGACTGCGGGGGACAGCGGGTGTGCAGGCGGGTGGAGGGGCAGGCGACCGCTTCTACCGCCGCGCCCCCTATGCTTCCCGCCTCGTCTCGCAAGTCATTTCATTATTACGTTACGTTCATTTTATTTTATTTTGAACCTGCATTCGTCTGCGTTCGTTCAGTATCCTACTGCAACAGAGATTATTATCAAAATGCGCTTGCTGAATAAAATTGATCTATTATTACAGATTTATTGCATCATTTTATTATTTGAAAAGAATAGGGTTGACATTTAGATTTTAAATAATACATTTATTTTAATCAAGGGCTGACTACTTGACTAGTCGTCAGTAATAACACGGTTGATGGTGTTGTTAAATCCTGAAGGTATGGACTGGTATGCTGCATTTTATGTTACGAAATACCTAGGTACCTAGATATGTCTGCCTGTTATGGCTGCCCATAACATTTTTGACGACGTCTGTGGTTTAGTGGTTCGAGTACCGGGCTGCTGATCACGAGGTCATGGGTCCAATTCCCACAAGACAAATATTTATGTAATAGGTAAAAGTATTTGTGTTTGTCTGGGTGTTTCTTTTGTATTATAAGTACTTAGGTGTGTACTTATAAATTACAAAAAAAAAATATGTGTACGGTATCCATTGTCTAGTACCCATAGGTGCCCAATGTGCCCATAGTACAAGCTCTCCATAGTTTGGTCATAATGTAACAACGAATTTATACACTGTGGTTTGGTACTGGTTACTGTGTAAAATGTCCTAAAATATTTATTATTATTTATACAAATTGGTCCTTTTAAAATAATGGTCAAACTATCTTCCTATTTTTTCCCATGGTGAAGCTTTAGGTTAACGGACAGGTACTTAGATAATAACTGTACCCGTGCACCTGAATCTTTTATTGAAGTGACTACATAGGTGCTTGGTGAGTAGTTGTTTGCTGGAACGCGGTATGCCCGAATCGAATGGCAATATAAAATAAACAAGCACAAGCAGTTGTTTTGTTGATGAAAGCACGCGCAACGTGCAGTGGTTGGCCTTCATTGACAGAGATATGCCTTCATTGCATATTTTCGTAAAAAATATAATTTCGCACGGCCGACTTTCAGTTAATTTTCGAGAAAGTGATCCTTCATTGGCGATCTATCAAGGGGTTTCTCCTTTATCATTACAGTGCCCGGATAAACACCCCTGTAGACCTGTAATTACTGGTAGTTTGCCGGCAGATGAGTAAATGCTTTAAATTCTGGGTTGTATGTAGGGAAAGTGAAGTGTTAATGCGACAACTTGATCATAGTGTTTGGTACCTTTCTACCGGCAAACAGGGAAGGGATTCTGCGAACTTTGAGTTTGACCTCGCTTTAAACAGTTTACAACGTAATTGGCTATTAAATTGACCATGACACCACGAAGATTACTTTACCTGTTCGCTAAAACCGGCCGGCGGTTGTCAGTAAGTTCGAAACCATCTGCTTCTGTTTTTGCTCACTAGGTAACAATAAACTTTACCCCAATTCGTGGAACGGAAGTAGGGTGTGGTTTGGGTGCGTCCTTGAGTCGAGTTCAACTCATCATTGGCAGCGGAAATACTTACTATTCCCAAGTTTTGTTTTGGTTTTCGAATAGAGCTCTCATAATGTTGGGCTATTATGAAGTTATAAATGTTATTAGTAATACTATACCTGAGGCTTTGGTGGATTTGGTCTAGATTTTTCTCCCAAATGAACTAAGTACTACATAACATTTTCAATGTAAGTTCACACAGTTCGAACGGATATCCTTTCTATTTTGGTCCAAGGATAAATGCTAATGGTACCTGCCTTGTTGGATAATATTTCACCGTTTGTCAACATGCCTACCGTAACGGTTGTACAAGCATTAAATTTAGAGGGACACTTAATAGACGTTTCTATAACTTAATGTTGCTAAGGCTTACTTAGGTACGCTACTATTACTTGAGTAACTAAGGCTAATATTCAGAGACGATGCTAAGCATAAACTCAGACTTCCGTAAGTCAAATTGTCATACACATTTGACATACGGAAGCATAAGTTCATGTTGAGTCTCGTTTCTGAATATCAGCCTAAAACAGATATTAAAAACAGTTTACTTGTAGTTAACTCAATGATAAAGAAATAGTGAATTTAAAGTAAATTACAAGCTGTAATGCTCATTTACTAACCTCAAGAGTGTTATACTCCATAACAGGAGATATGATTTAGTTGGATTATGACTCTCTTCTGTTGTATTTTACTATAAATATACCAAGTTTCTAATACCTGTCTTATCCTCAGTACCAGTAAAAACCAAGAGTAGAAAGCATCAAGAGTAGATAGCACAGACAGCATAATTTCACTTTCGTTATTTACCTACATAATGTAAGGTACTTATTTATAGATTTCATTACAAAACATTTCTTATGAAACGTAAAACTTCGTAGGTGTAGGTAATGTATTCCTGAGTAAAATTTTCTCTTTACTGAACGATGCGTAGGTACCTACATTTTCATCTTAACTAAACAAATTGACTGTAATTTACTGGAAGTACCTATATTATGCAGGATGGTAAAACACGTACAATTTGCATTAACACAATAGGAAAGTTCTAAGGAAAACGAAAATACCTTGTTTCTCTCTTATCATAATAATGTAGGTGTAAGTTTTACTATGTACTACTTATTATGTCGATTAAGCACGTGTAGATTTTGTTTTCTTTCTGTATTTTGTCTATTTAGTTAAAGGCAAGTTCTGCTGTATATGAAGCACTAAGTACATAAAATAAATATGCAGTACCTAAGCATACAGCTGCTAGTCTGCTACCTATATACGACACTAGCTTTTAGCCAGTGGCTTCACCCGCGTGGTCTAGGTAATTCTTATAAATATCCTGTCAGCTGTCACCCCGGCGATAGCGTAGCTTCCCAACGGTGAAAGAATTTTTCAAATCAATCTAGTAGTTTAAAAGCCTACAATAAAATAAAAAACAAACAAAAAAACAATCAAATTTTTATAATAATATAGATTCATTTTTACTCCACGAGGGAATTAACGATATTTTGTTCTTCATTACTAAGTCCAAGTGCCAGCAATATGGCATGAAACCACATTTTATTTATACCTTTACAAGTCGCATGCTCGACGCGCCTTGCTCAAAATATCGCGTCGTGCTGGCGACTTCCGTCGATTCAAACTCGACTACCACTCATGGTGTTTTTTACCATGACACAATCATACACGACATTTTATTATTTTGAAAATGTTGATGCAACGTGGTTTTGCTCTGTGATTTGGTGGTCCACTTTCTTAATCAGCCATTAATTAATGAGTGAGTTGTTAATTAAAGCAGGTAGACGTTTGTGGTGTTGAGTGACTGTAAATTTAATTTTAAAGTATAAATTACTCTTTATTTCAATTAACATTGTTGGGCTATGGACAATGACAAACCCCGACTTAAATGTAACAATTGGATGCCGTTAAACTTTTTTAGAAACTCTTTCAGTCGAAGGAAAACATACAAAAAGAAGTGAGTGATTTGGCACCCAACGGAGTAAAGCTTAAAATCAAACAAGTGAGTTTACATTTTTTTTTGCAACAACTCAACAAGCATAGTAATTGTTTCTTAATTATTAATGGTAATGATTTTAGATTTACCTATAGGTGTAATGATAAAACAATCCAATAGAATGAAAATGATCAATTAGCATAGGTTTTATCGTCAGCCAAAATTTGCTCAATCTGGAAAAAATTGACCATGGTGATCTCAAAATGAATAATAATTAATTGTACAGTACGGAGTGGCAGCATTTTGTTCATCTATTTTTATGGGTTTTGACTTGCTTTACCTACTTCCATCACTGCGTTCACTACGAGATAATCAAATGAATCAGTTATTTTCACAAAACACGACCTTTTCTGTGTCCTACAAAGCAATGGAAACACGCATGAACACAATTTTTTCTGGTAATTTTTTATGTTCATATTGTCCCAAGATTTCGACGGCAGACGATGACTTATCAGTCGGTTGAGTGGCGGCATTTGTTTTATACTGCGCTTCATGGGTTTGAGACTTGAGAGCTAAAAGTAACAGATAGGACGTGACTGGCGGGACAGATCTAAATATAAATTACCTTTTGATATTTACTAGCCTAAATTACTCTGCATAGGACCTACACACACAGAGATACAAAGATCTACATGTCAGCTTGTTCAATTGTTTGATTTTTTAATTAAAAACAAGACAAATATAGAATGACCTACATTAACGATATCGATTTAAACAAGTTGAAAAAACCGACCAGTTTCGTTTATTTTTAAATTATTCAAATTCAGAGCAGTAAATCCGGCTATTTTTAAGTAAATCACTCAACCAATTAAAGGGACATTAGCGAATTGAATGGCTTGTATCAATAGGAAGCATTGTTATGGGTTCATGGTGGCACGGGCCATTTAACCTACCTTATCAATCGGTAACGCTCGGCGCTAGGGGCGGAGGTCAATGCACCTACTTTGTTGTTGTTACCTTTTTAGAGCTCCCCGTTATCCGAGATATTATGTAATAAACTGATAGGAAGTTTATATCATCGTGTCTATGTTATCGTAGCTTAGAGCTGGGTTATAGCTGGGCTAATTGGGTTAATCTTTATGATCTATTCTAGGAGAAGCTGCTGCTTCTGTACTCTGTGGTTTTGAAGTCGACTTATTTAGTCGCACTTTGCAATACCATGTTTTTTAATTATTTCTTTCTGCTAGTTTTTTTTACAATATGGCATCACGAATAATATCAACAGGTGGTCATGTGATGTCGTCGTGAACACGTTGAAGGCGGAAAATCAACCCAAACTTTTCAATTGGTGGACTTCCTGTGTTTCTTCTGAGATTCCCACTGAACTTAACGTGTTTTATTACTTTCATACACGGAGAGGTAAGAGAGTAGGTAATAAAATATTTTATCTTTCTTAGATGACCTCAGTGTAACGAAAGCAATCGATTCAAAGCTATTAGCAATTACATTCACGGTCTAAATTAAAAATCATTGTGGTACATAATTTACAAAATCAACTTTCTGGACGGATCCAATACGATACACAGCTTGCGTAACACTTTATTGAAAATATATAGAGCCTAAGGCCCACCTGTTGATACCTACCACTATTTCATTTATAGTAATTACAGGTGATTTACATGTTGTATGGTTACGTAACCATACATAATTTCTATGCGACCAATTTACCAACTAATCGGAGTTTTTAAATTTATGCTTTAATAATTATGCAGTCCAACTAAATGTAGTAGGTGTGGCTTAGCTTGTAAATATAACGAATGGTGCGTCATTTTGATTCGCTTTTTATTTATGAAAAGTAATGATGAGTGTGTATACTTAATATTTTTATTGTCTCAAAAATAACACTTGAAAAACATTATCTTCAAATACACTTGCTTTAACTTCGACAACTGACAGAATGTTACAAATTGTAGCCGTGAAGTCAATTTGAATCTTGTATTTAGTTCAAGAGCAATATCTTGTAGCTTGGATAACGTGAGCACAGTTAGCGGGCTATTACCCAAACGCATAAGCTTCGGTTACACCGCTTTTGTATTGAAAATTTGCGAATATTCCGTAACACTATTATCGCGTTTACAGTGTCATGCTTAGTTTGTGGACTATTGCGAAACATTGGTTATTGTCTCTAAACTCTCTAACCTAACAGACCGTATGGGCTTAGAATAGAAATCCGTTTAGTGCACGCTCCCATGAGAGTCGTGCGAATTATAATCCGTCTCATTATGTAAAAGAAAATGTCCGCTTTCTTTCTGTACCTACAAAGAATCGCCGATCGAAAGTTCATCGCACACAATGACCGCAGCCGATGACATTACCAGCTTCTTATCGAACATCGCTAGCTGACTCACTGTCCATACAATTCTCATAATTATTATAATTTTCGTAGTCAAATTCATCCGCGCGATAACTGCAGGCCGGTTTGAGAGAAAGTATTCTGGATTAATCACTCGGTTGTCTATAGACGCAAGTTCAATGCCTCGATTATGACTGTTATTTAAATTATAATATTCTTTGCTTTCTTACGCGATGAATGGTGGAGGCGGTGCAACTGGCAGGTGGGTGCTGTAACCGCGCTCGCGTTGCTCGTAACACCGCGACCGTGAGAGCTTTCTAGGATGTGCTATCTTCCTCTACGTCTCAAGTACTTACATGTCAAATTGTCAACTATGATCTCTCTGATCACAAATCCGGCGTACACCACGTTACACCGGTTCTAATAATTAATTAAGATTTCTTCAGATTAGGAAGCATGTTGTAATTAGGATCTCTGCAATACGCGACTATTGAGAACCCCAAGGTTTCTTGGAAATGTTTACAGTGATTGGTCGCTGAATAGTGAATGTAGACATTGTAGACTGATTTTTTTATATTTCTTTTATTCAGTGTAGGTAATGTTTAGATAATGAGAAGCGATAAGTTAATAACATTGCTACACGTTTGCATGAACAACCAATTGGAGAAATGGCAAATCGAATGGTCTCGACAGATGTTATCGCGAGCTTTGCTGATGCTTGATGTACCTACTTATCTAGTCTACGCACAGGCTAAACGCGCAATAATTTCGTAATACAACTTGCCGTGATTATATTTTTGTATCTATCATTGAACGGCAGCAGGAAGGAAATGAAGAGCCGGTCTTCGATTCTAAAAAAACATGTAAAAGGACGTTACGTCACAAAACTATCAGAAAACTGAAGATGTGATTCAGTCCAATAAATCTATGTATAGGTCCAGCTATCTGCTATTGGTATTCTTCGTAGGATATCCAGGTCGTTGGAACGACGTATATAAACTGGCGTCGATGGAGCGTGAGATACACTGACATACCTTTGGACGACTTCATTGTTTTAAGCGTATATTTAGAATTACAGTTACAGAAACCTCGTAGGCGATGATTTGATTTGTTTTGAGTGTTTGTGTTTCCTTGACCCGTTAATAATAAAGACATTGCCGGTCTAATTGTCGTTTAGTTAATTCAACGAGTGGAGATAATACTCAGTGCTGTCAGCGATTGAGCTCTTATTATGTATATTGTATTGTATGTGATATGTAGGTATATATTATATGTTTGCACAACAAACACGAGGAAACAATTGGAATAAGGAACGATTGTCTTGAAAATAAATAAAGTATGTGGGTTGTCTTTTTAACCCCCGACGAAAAAACGACGGGGTGTTATAAGTTTGACGTGTCTGTGTGTGTGTGTGTGTGTGTCTGTCTGTGGCATCGTAGCTCCCGAACGGATGAACCGATTTTGATTTTGTTTTTTTTATTTGAAAGGTGTATTAGTCGGGAGTGTTCTTAGCTATGTTTGATGAAAATCGGCCCAAGATGGCCGCCGCTACAAAATAACGGATTACATATTTTACCACAACTCCCTCAATATAGGTATCAAATGAAAGGGCTTCACTAGGAGAATACTATACACTATAATAAATTTTAAATCCAAGATGGCCGCCACCATAAAATGGCGTATTACATTTCGTGTCGGGGGTTTTCTAAATTTTTTATTTAGGTTAGGTTAGGTTATTATCTGTGTTGTTAGGGTCAAGAGTATGTGTCTTAGATACCCAGTAATCACAGAGTAGAAAGTAGATAGAGTAGGCTCGTCTCATATAAAATAAAAACATTATTCTTGACTTTAACCCCACAACTTCCTATTACAAGTTTTTGTTCCAGTCCTGTCATCGAGTACAAATTGTTCTAGTCGTTACTAAGTAATTTCAGGCAGCACTAAACTTTATTTCCTGGTTGATCCAAATAAAGTCAAGTACAAAGCAGTTTAGGCAAGGTTGTTACCGGAAGAAGATCAAAACGACCGGTGCTTAGTACGATGTTGTTTCGGCAAACCGACATTAAAGTTTGAAGAGTTATAGCGATGTGAGTTCTGATTGCATTACGAGTCATGTAACGGTGTTCTGTGTGGCCAGCAATGAAGATAAGAGGGTTAACGGGGCGGCTACGACTATGGCATACAAAGTGTGGTCGTATGGACGACGTTTATCATAGTCCTAACATGGAATTTAGTTTTAGACTATAGAGCTTTAGTCTACTGGTCGTCTACTGTAATGGTCCAACAACAAAACGAGGCCGCTTTTGATGAATCACAATGAGATCCATATTAGAAAATGGCTACGAAACTTTTTGAATTCATTGCAGAGGAATTTCTTCTCGTTCTGCTGCTGTGTCGCTAGCCTCGGCTGAATAAAATGCGACTGCTATGCTTGAGGTCTTGGTTTCGATTACCAGGTAGAGCTACGTGTTATTGGAGTTTTTCTATGAAATTCGTATTCAGTAGAAGCTCGAAATTTATGACAGGTTAGTGGTAATAGGCTCACTGTTAAGTTGGACTTAAAAAATACAAGCGATATGTGGGTGTACATTAGTACACATGTGTCTAAACCTTCGGGGAATACATGCGTTATGGTATCTTATGGAACAATTTTGTCCCTCCTGGACTTATCTTCAAACCAAACCTCGGTGAATGAATGTTGGTAACAAGGATATAGCTGTACTGGCTTACTTATTGGCCTCATGACAGGTGGACTTAGTGCGAAATTACGCACAATGCATAGTAAGTTCCACTGTTAGTAACATTACGGTGTTCACGTAAGCATGAATACGGGCTCGTAATTAAAGAAATCATGGTCGCTCGTTAGCCTAGTTTATAATAATTGCTCGGAGACATAGTTTCATCTGTATGCGTTGCTGGAACTTAGAATCGTCTTGAGAAGAGCCGACTTGAATCTGGAGAAGAAAATCTATGAATAAGGTCTTGCTAAAATATGAACAGATTTTAACTGTACGGTTCTCTAAGTTAGAAATGCGTTTGCCATGATCATGTCACTGTTTCAACATACTAACATAGTAATGCGGTTAATATTCTCATTTCCTCGGCGGTTCTTTATAGAGCCTAGAAAAACATTAAGGGAATTCGCAACAAGCAGTTTTTGCATGTTTCGCGTTAAAACTACGGAAGTCTAGTTAAATGACCGTAGAAGGCAGGCAGCTAAAGAAATGTGGAAACGTCGTAACAACGTCATCCTGTTGGTTTATGTAACGCTAGTTGGTCAGTAGCATGAGTTAAGCTAAGGAGGTGAGGCGTGGGTTCCGCGTGGTCTGGGCGCCGGGCATCCGGGCCGCTCCGGGCACTCCGGGGCTCATGCTGCTGATAAGAGCACAGTGAAAGTGGCCCGTCAGTCCAGCACCCGCGCCCCGCACCTATTGTTGTGTGACGACGGTCACGCTCCGCTAATTTGAATGCAAGCATAATATGTTGGTAATAGAATAATCTCGTTGATTGATAGACTTATTATATGATGATGAGGTTCCAGGAAAGTCCGCATTGTCCCAACATTGGAGCGCCCGCTGATAATTTGTCAAAGATATACCCATTACGGTTCGTAATTGAATGTTACATAAGTTGGAAGACGTAAACTTATAGAGAAATTTGTGAGACTCCGCCTTCGGTCGGTTAAAAGGCTTTAGGCGTTATTCTCCATTCAATAGCGAGCATCGATACTTATATATTTTTTAATTTCGGTCATCGACCTCGGATTTTATGGTCCAGGTAATAAATTGAATCGATAATTATCGCAGCAACTTGATTTCTATGTGAAATCACTCATCGGCGTAGTGTGAAACGTTACCGGGCCCATCATAACTGCACCGCTCGTAATGGTAATTCCACGAATCGTATAACGTTTGTGTAAAGATGTTTGGCTCTAATTGGACGATTAGTTGATTTATCTTAAGTGCTAGAAACGAACGTTCACGGAATACATTCTGTTCAGGTGTAAATAAAGTCGGATCATGAAATAAATGTGCTTGTTTTCAGACAAGTGTTGTAAACATAGATTTGTTTCTTTATTATAAACAGGGGAGAATTTCTACGAAGAGATATCCACTGGAATCTATGAAAAAGAAAGTATTTTTAATTATCTGCCTGAAGGGAGTGTTCCATTCCCAGTTGTTACTTTTAATTGAAACAGAGTAGTACCAAATGAATAGTTATTTCATATTTGTACAGCTAAGTGTTAAGTACCTTGTTAACTTTCACTAGATCAAACTGCTCGAGATTAGTTCGCCAAAAAAGTTCGCAAGTGATTTCTTTTGCTCTATATAGCGTAGTCACGCTTTGCCATGAGTATTTGTTGTTTTGCACCAAGGTCAGAAAACCGGATAGCACTACAATACAGTACTTTCGTACTCGATCGACGAAAGCGAATGCGATGCCTCCTGTCCAGCGACAACTTTCTGTAAATATTCGAACCACTTTTTGTCCTTTCCAAATTAAAACTTCGATGAAGCGTCAATTGTTCACGAATGGTAATCCTGGACAGGTTCACTTTCCACGATGATGTAAGTTCGCGGTAATATTCTGACAACGCAATGTAAGTCAAATAAAGGTTCTTTAATTAGCGTGTAGGTGTTTTATGAGACTTCCAACGATGTTAAACATGTACGCTGATGAAGCATTTTAATTACAACGAATGATATTTAAGGCTGCCTCATTAGTCTAGTGGGCGTAAGAGCGACTGCTCGCTAGAGGTCCTGGGTTAGATTCCCAAGTCGGGCAAACTGTTATTGGTTTTTCTATGAAATTCTTAGCTCAGAGCTTGGTGCTTGGAGCGAAATTTTGCTGAAATATTTTTATTAACTTTCCATCCATCTGGTAGCTCAATAGGTACAACTTCCTAAACATGGTAAGACCGCAGCAGATAAACGGACAAGGTAAGTATTTCGTTTTGTTTTTAATTATTTTAATGTCAACCAGTTTGTTAAGATGTTTTAACGATACGTTTTATGTGTAGGCGGCATGGTAAGATGTATTGTTTCTCGTATGAAAAATGATCTAAGAAAGTAGTGAAAATGGTCTCCACCCACATTATACTCTTGGCCTACGTAGCAGCTGTCGTTAAGATACTGTCAGAATAAATGGAGGTGAATGGAAGGTGAACCAGCCAGACGTGGAACAAAAAATAGTCACACTTTTTTGTCCTAAGGGCAGAACAGATGTCTTTAGTGATACCACGTGGCGTACCGACTAAAACACCAACGTAAAGCAAATAAAAAATATATATTCCAAAATAGAATAGTTTATTTGCTAGCAATGTGTGGCTAAATAGCTTGTTTTCTGTGGTTGATTTTTGCAATGAGTTCCGGATGATAAATTGCAGATCATCAGACAGGTTACATTGACTTGATAAGAAATTCAATGTCAAATGCAAAATAAGCTGAATAATTTTGAAGGTTTTGTTTGAAAAAGTTATTTAGCACATAGGTTGCTTGCATGGTAGAAAATGGGAAACAGTAAAACAATATTTTTTTTAAATTGTGCAACTGTTTATTTACGAATTGGGTCACCTATTCATATAATAGTCGAGAATTAAATAAAACTTCATAGCCTTGACATAATAACATTTAATTCTGGCGAAGCAATTAATTTGCGCGTAGCCGGTGGAAGCTGTACAAGCGATCCTATCACGATTCATGACAAATAGTACTTAGTTGACAATAGATCATTGCGCTATCATTTAACGACACGGTACAGTTATATAGTACAGCTGACTCATGAATAAGTATCGCCACATGAAACGTCGAGGTCTTACCAACAAAAAGTTTGCTTTCAACTTCTTGCAGATTTTATTGACAAACCTTGCTTTGTACTCGTATCGGTTATGGGAATTTTACAGCACTGCGGTATTTACCTACTTTGATTATAGCTTTACAGTTATGGTATTATTGATCATTAATTAATTCGCAAATCAAAAGATTTTTCGCAATAAAAATAACATAAAAACAGGACGACCTTAAACTAAAACCTCTGGCTATAAAAGTTAAAGGCTATCAAAATTTACATCGTGTGCGTCCCAGTTTGTGGAATAACAAAGTAGTGCATGTGGGTGCTTGGAAATGGCGTGTTTTATTGTGAATTTTGCGCGGTTTGCATTCGGCAATCAGTGGGAGCACTCTGCGGCAAGGTCGAGGACGACAGTAAATTATTGTCACTGTCGACGCACTCGTTGCGTAAATATTCAGCATTTTGCACTGTACGATGCTGCGGATGCGTTCACAACACTTTCGGGGCATGCATTGTCTCTGCATATTATTGAGGATGAGACAAAGTATCTACATACATATTTTAAACACGGACATGTAAATACATAATATATGTCACATACGCGCCGGCAAAATATAAATTTTAACACCATAGCATAAATCTCCTTGACGTAGAAATGTGCTTTATCGAATGACAAGACATCAATCAACTCTGGTAATGACCCTCAGTTTCACTTTTCTTTTGTAACTGGGTCGTAGTAAATTACAGATGATTAAAGAAATCATTGTGGACTTATTTCCGAGTGGGAGTGTTCGCCATTTGTACTAAACCGATCACGTAATGGCTTAATCGCCAAGGTAAAGTTTTCGGTTTGCAAATGGCCGCGGAAGTGACAAAAACATTTAGCTAAAGTGACTTTGACCGAGGCTAAAAATCGTCTGTTTGCGATGCCTAATGACTGGTAGAAGATAAATATTCTACTTTATTTATAAAAAAATGGTGTGTGCCTCAAAAGCAGTATACGGTATTGCTTAAGAACACAAAGCATTACGAAAAGTGCTCAGTAGTCACTGGCGAATGTCAGTTAGTTTATTGCAAATTGAATATTTACATTCGTCAAACAAACGTGAGCGTAGGTACAGATTACTTGCTTGTATACCGCTAAATGCACGAGTCAATATTGCCAAATAGGGTTGTCAAATATGCGTGTGCGCAAGTAATGTAGAGCGCGGTTAGCGACAAAGAAACAAGGTAAGCGCGGCTATTCGACTATTACCTTGTTTGTATTATTATATCTTACTTGTTTTTTTTATTATTGTCCTTGTCCATGTTATGTACTAGATTTTAATATTAATTTAGCAATGATCATGGTACATATTTTTATTGAAGGCCAGATAATGAATTGGGCAGAAATATGTTTATTTATTACGAGGCTTTTCCGGTCGTCAGAATTTATAGGTTTTTTTTTGTATGTTTGATTATACTTAATTAGTTATTGCTGATATTAGGGTACCTATAAAAGTGTAGGTGCTATGTTGAGTACCACTTGTGCTATCAGATAAGCGTTAATCGACTGGAAAAATACAACGAAATTGCTGCTGCTTACCGCACTACGAAGTAATACGCGAATTGTGAAATTGAAATTAGCAAAATCTAACAGTGGGCGAAATAAACTTGTATTTGTATTTTAGAACTCTATTAGTTACCAAATGTTGACATTACTGAATGTTTTTGTGGTGGTAACCCTGATAGAGTGAGAGGTACATAGTTGTGCGCAAACTTCTTACGGTTTCTGACGCAATTCACTTGCTGTAATATAGTCGATGCATAACAAAATAAGTCAGTATGAAGTGCGGTTGCATTCCATGTCTTTAAGAAGCAAGTAACCTGTCATACTAAACGATTTATACCCATTCAAAGATAAAGAAAAACACAAAGAGACTGTACATAAGTATTTATCATTATAATTATGTCATCACGCCTGTATCCCCGCAGGGTAAGGCAGAGGTGTACTTACTGATGTACACTTAGGCTAATATTAAGGCTAATATTCAGAGACGATGCTCAGCGTAAAGTAATGCTTCCGTATGTCAAATTTGTATGACAATTTGACAGACGGAAGCCTAAGTTTATGCTTAGCATCGTCTCTGAATATTAGCCTAAGAGACGGCGCTAAGCGTAAACTTACGCTTCCGTATGTCAAATTGTAATACAAATTTGACATACGGAAGCCTTACTTTACGCTTAGCGTCGTCTCTGAATATTATCCTAACAGTTTCTTCGCTGATATGTTTATTAAGTCCCAAGTAGTCCCAAATCATCGAGGTGAAAATTGCTACTGGGAACTTCATAGAACCTACGTTCGTACGGGCCTACGTTGTCGCAAGCCAACTTAAACCCGGCCAAAAAATAAACAGTCGGCCAAAAAGATTGGTGACTACTGTAGGCACATACCACTTTTTCTACGACCTAGTAGTCGGGCCCAGGACTTCATGGCTCGAGACTGCGCTGGCAAACACTAGATCAATGTGGCAGTCTAATATAATTTATCGTTGTAGATTTTCATTCATCAAACATTATCAAACTGCTGAGCACGGGTCTCTTCTCAGAATGAGAGGCTACCCTATTTGATTAAGATGTATCAATAATTGTAACGTGTTGTTTATGAAATAACTAATTTATTATGGTCATATTTTTTGCATATCTTAGAGGTGCTACACCACAATTAAGCGGAGTTACACGCAAGGCCGAGCACACATTAATCGACAATTTGCAAAGCGATTTAATGTTCAGTCATTTGTCAAATCGTATAGCGCATGTCCACAGTGTGTAATTATGTTATATCAAGTACATATAGACTATGTATTCGAGTGACGAAATTAGAACCCTAAATACGCTAATGCGTTTAATCCCTAACCCACAACAATTTTAAACGATCCGTCGAACTGTTTATTTAAACCTAAAAATAGGAACTGAAATTGCCTTACGCCAGAGCGATTTTTCGTATCCGGCAGTAATTTATTAACAGTATTTCCCCGAAGAACAAGTAGATAATATACTGTTTGCACCATTCTATTTGCTGTGTGAAAATATGCGTTCGAATCGATCAGTCAATAATCAAATATTTTCCCATTGTCGATTCCTTTCGGCTGGCGTTTCGTCAATGAACTGAATTCTCGTGTTGCCGACAGTTGCTTGGGCGCAATACCGTCTGTTTGTAAATCTGAAACATGCGCAGAATCAGATGACGTAGAACGAGGGGCGCTCGTGAGATCTTTGCTGCTTTCGCAGTATAAATACCGTATGTTCATGGTGCATGCATGATATAACAATGCTGTGAAGAACGAGACATGAGATTGTTGAGTAAAACGCTAATGTTTGCATAACGCCTCGGAAAATTCATAGATATGCAGGAAAAATGTGCAAGCGTGCGTCACTACAAGTAAATGTTTACAGAAATAACACTTGCTTACACTAAAAATATACCAGGAGCTTGATTGCAGAACAGAAAGGTCATGGTTACAATGCCTTGCATAATGTAGTGAACGAGAGGCCTGAATGGCCTCTTCAAGTGTACGATAAATATTTTGCTCCATACAAGAATATTTGCATTTCGAAATAAATAAACATAAATATGTTGATATCAAGTGTACTATAGGCGTCGCGGTCAGTAACTATAATTTAAAAGATTGCTTTTTAAATTATAGTAGGATACGATGCTCCTTTAGACTGTGTTTAAAGTAATGGATAGGAATTGATGTTCATTTCGTATTGATTACCATTTATATTATGTTGATTACATGTGGACATAACTATTTTTAAAATTATCGATGCATTCCATTGTTTTTTTAATTTTTTTGTTGCGAGTTCTTTAAAAGAAGCAAAATCATGAAGATAATTACGAAAAAGTGTATAAAACAAGTAAATAAGTAATACGACATCATCATCAGCTAAAAGATCACATCAGCTTAAAGAGGTCCACTGCTGAAAAAAGCCTCCTTATAGACTTCAGTTATAATTATAAAATTAATTATGAGATATACACGTCCTAAGTTATTACATCAGTATTCACTTTCCTCTTGATATCTACATATATTTATGCCTGCCAATAAAGTTCTGTCAAAATTGTTCCAGCCGTTTCAAAGATTAGCAGGATTTTGTATTAAAACAGACTGACACACAAAAACATTTACAATGATTTGTTACAAGCTGTTATTTTGATAGTACGTGTCCATAGACACAAAAATTTGATTTATTTGTATAGACAATGACATTATTTTTTACCAACGTACCTGTAGGTAGGTGATTTTAAGAACTCAATACAAAAACCCATCGATGTGACCCTTACCGATCATTAAGGCAAGATAAGATAATAAGGAATAAACGAGAGAACCGACCGCGAACTACTTGGGTGGCCCTCGGAGCCTGTAATATTGTACGTACTCGTCCATTATTATGCGATGTACAGCGGAACTTTAAAAGCTTTAATAGCAGTTTGCATTATGTATTTTGTACGAGGTTGTATTGGTTATTAAGCTCACATGAGACGACTCCAAACTGTCTCAGCGAAAGTGTGTGAACGTTGCGGCACTTGGTAAAATTTCTTGTATTTCATATCGAAATACTTAGTACTTCGCAACGTGATCGGTTCGTGGGTGGTATGTTTTAGTTTGCAATGACATTCCAAGCATACGTTCTGTGAAAATGGATAGTGACTTTCGCGTACTGATTTCAAGATTAGATCTTTGTTAATGATGTTTGTTTTGTAAGAGCATAGTTTCTTGAGTATCATCGTATTGGCCTTGTAACATTAAATGTAAAATATGAGTCTTTCATTGACACACTAATCACTTATCGATCAATGGTCTGTCCATTGATCGATTAGTATTTAGCAATGGTAAACACAAAATTTTTGTAACGGGAACAATGTGCTAGCTAACCTTGTTATATCTCGGTAAGCACTATGCCTAATTTGACCTAAACTGCTGAGTAACGGCCTCCCTTCTCTCTTTCCAAGAGGTGTTCTCTTTGTAATTTTATTTAATCTCTCTAGTAAGAGTCGAGCTCATCACGCCGTCTGGGTAAATTAGTATTGAGACTTTTTTAACATTTCAAAGGAGACGTAAAAGCGTTTTTACATACAGGATTAGTACACAGAAATAGTTGCCTTTTCCGATATCTTCCGGATCTCAGATTTCAACATCCCTTATCTGGCACGAGGATAAAATTCTCTGTCGAAGAAAGACTGACTGACAGAAAAACACGTGTTTTTTTTGTACAGTGCAAAGTTATTTTTATCCCGATACCTGCCTGTTGAAATATTTCGCCAACCGCTTATCTTTATGGTGGGCTCGGTGTTATCATATTTGTTCGGCCTACATTTGGACCATAACATTACCAATCCGTTACCTTATCTATACGCTGTTATGGTGTTAGCACTCGAACTGATGATATGTGTGAAAAGAGTAAATTGATTCGGGATTCAAATATAGGATACGGATAGTCTACGTAGGACCTGTTTCACCAGCTCCTGATAAGTTTCCGTTAAATTACTTAGCAGATACCTAATTCCATACAAATTATCTTCCATTTTTTAATTTATCCGGCGGGTAGCGGTTATTCAGAGGTGGTGAAATAGGCCCTTTATGCCCGGTTTCTGAGGTACTTTAACGGCGGTTTATCTATTCAATAGCGCTATTGGTTCGATAACCTATGAAACTGCGTTTCTGAACAGCTCATGGTAAGATAAACTCCGTTCTGCGATCGAAAGGTTAAACGTAACTGACCAATGCACGCCGGTTAGCGGTTCCATAACTATTTGACGTTTCACATACTACACCATTACGTATCGTATTATAAAATAAATTGACAGTTAAAGCTCTAAAGAATAAAATATATCTAATAAAAAGGACTAAAATGAATACTAGCAGCAACAAAAACAATAATAAATAAAATAAATACATAAGATTTCGTTTGACCTTGGCAGTTGGCACTGACTGTGACTTGGCATTGTATTTTGAGTTGACAGAATGACGTTTTCATTTTTTTTATTGGCAAAGATATTTCTCAAACCTCCAGTCTTACACAACAATTACCATAATTTATAACTAATACGGCGCGAAATCACTTATTTACCGTCGAAAAAAATTTGTTACTAACAATACTTTTTAAAATGACGAATTGAAATAGTAAAATCCATTTTAAACTTGATCTCTTATACAGACCCATCTATCGGCATGTTAGGGTACCGGTTATCGGTTTCATAGTTATTGAATGGGTCGTTGAGTGTTCAGAAACACATTGACAGTTAATCGAAGTTTATCTTAAAGATAACTTTAACGAATCAATAGCTAATGAAAGTTTAACTGACAACTTCAGAAACCGGGCATTAGAGTTGCAGAAAAACAATGTTTTCTTGGATCTTCTGTAAATATAAGACCATCCTACTTATAATTATAACAGGTTGGAAGCAGGTAAAAAAATTAGAATAGAGAATAGATATTTCATTAATGTAGTGAGATTTTTTAATTTCCATTGTGGGAAATGGATCAAATAGATTATGAAGCTTTCTGTTTATGTATAAAAAACCGGCAAATAACTAAGTAAATAACATCTCTTTTAAAGAAAGAATAATATTTCTTTTAGAAGAATAACGGAGAACAAATACCTAAATATAACAAACAAAAGGTGTCTCACCCTCTGTGCCTGTGAGTTTCTGATGAAGACCTAATGACCGTAATCCATAGTCAAAGGGGAAATTGCCAGGTAAACACGCAAAAGCTTAAAGATGTAAAATTAAGTTCCATGTTTTCCCACCGTCGAGTGTTTCCGTCGCTGCAATCGTGATGCTCTATGATACGCGAGGTGTGTGGTCGATCCTCCCGCGCAAACAGGTTTGTTGGCTGCGCCCGCGCAGTAAAAAAAGCATTCAAATTTTTACGACGCATACTAACGAGCTGCAACGGTCTCCAAGGCACTTTTTCATAGATCACCCAATACACATCTCACTTTCCGTAGCACAGTAACACAGTGATACTATCACGGTGTTACGAACCATGTCGCAACATAACATAAATAATCTGCAACGACATTTATTTTGTTACAAGTACTATAGAACAGATGTTCTCGCATAGATAAAACGTATTCAACTGTCATAACAGTTGTCTTATTACATTTTGTGATGACGACATTTTGTTTTTTGAAGAATGTACTGTTGTAAACATGCAAAACAATTATACTTATGTAATAATGTTACTGTTTGTAAAGCACGGGCTCCGAGAATTCCCACATAAAACGTAAACAAACTCTGAATATTCTTTAATGGTATGAAGTATGAATACTGGGGCCCCGATCAAGATCAAACAAATTGTATTGCAGATACAATAATTACTGATGAAATTATTCCACGAACACAAGACTCGCTGTATTTAACTACTGAATAATGGCACAGAATTCACATATACCAATATACTCGTTAAACGCGTTATTACTACTTAATGATGTATTCATTATCTGCGCATGCCTAGACCTATAATTTTCCATCGAGCTGAAAACGCCTGTCGATATTTGTGATTACAAGTTATGTGCATGTTCGAAGCTTTGTGTTCTCAACGATTCCATTCACAATAATTGTAGACCATTGAGCTAGTACACAAGACGGATGGGAGTGACAGTAATGCAAATCTTCAGCGATGCTTCACCCATCAAGCATTCCTGAAGCGAGCGGCGAGGGTACTCGATCTCTGTTCAGAGTGCTCGTACAATAATATGTAAAGAATGGCGTTCCTGTCCGCTGGTCACGTGTGACTGTGGGCCCGAGGCGAGAGTGGAGGCGTGGGCGATGGTGCGCCGGCGCAGTGGGCCGCTATTGATATTAAGATCACACTTGACTATCGTGAGAATAGACCGTGGCTAGTTTGTCCTTTATTTAAAACCAATTTGAGGAGAGCGTGACGTTCTAATGAACTACACCACTTAATCGATTTAACTCTGAGGTTATTAAAAATATAGTTTCGTTTTATAGGTGGTCTATTTCACACACTTTAATAGTTACATATTTAGGCAATTGGACACGCTCATTCGGTTTGTGATTACAATTATTATTTTATGTTGCTCGGTAGGTTGTAGGTTTGACATTGAAATGATTACACTAGAATTCACTAGATCATAGTTCCTTATCCTTTTTTGAATATTTTTTTCTATTTTAGAGTTTTTATATTTACCATCTGTCAGCCAACTATCACCACGATTATACGTACACTTAATACCTCAACGCCCCCTAATTTTGAGAACTAGATTAAGTATGAAACTCTTTCGTAACGGATCTCTTGACATTGTGTTATGGTTTAAAGTTAATATATCAAGCTGTTTGTTTTACAACAATGAATTAAAAAGAAAATGATTACAGCCGATGTTTATACTTCAGTTTATATAAAGAGTTGTGTAATTGTAAAACAGAAACCGGTGTTTACAATCGAGTACCAAATTAAGATACATTTCGTTTCCGATCGCTCGTGAATTCGTGATTTAATAGTGTTATTAATTAAGAGAGTGATAAACGGATGTTAAATTATTCAACAAAGTTAATAAATATGTATATTATGAACGGCAGAAGCGTGGATTGGGTGATTTGTGGCAAGCGCTAAGCTCATCAGGTAGTCAGTTGGCGCGGCGTGCTCTTGACCTCCAGCCGATGGTGAGTCATAGCCGGTAAAACTGTCCGGCACATCCACCACGCTCCAACAATATGTATATGTGGGAACTGTAGACCAACCCAATGGGACACACATTATTTATTGTTACTTGCATTGAAATAATTCAACACGAAAAGTAATTTAAAAACATCCAAACGTTTTTCTTACCAATGGCTTGACCTCTTTATGAGTAATGAATGGTTGTTAGTCAATAACTAATACAAGTTACGATAGGCGTATCTAAAGAAAGTTAAAACGAAAGGTGTTTAATTTATAAGCCCTTAAATCAGCTTTATTGCTCTCTCCCTTGAATGTTTCTAAAGCAAAATCTGACGATGCGGATGATAGATTTTTTTACGGTTGCGTTGGTCGTAAATATTTCCCTTTCTCCACTTACTTGGGATCAAAGCAGATGTTGCAATAAAGCTGGTTACATAACCCTGCTAGTTTCTTCACACTAATTGTTGGACGACTGGTATAGAAGGGTTAGATGAACTTTGTTGACTTTGGAACACGAGTCAAGACTTTTTGTAATACATATCCTGTGGAGCTTCGACTCATTTGTATGTGCGTCGGGCAGTCGTGATTGTGTAGGTTTGACTGACAAATAGCCTCGTGCCTCGTGCCTTTGTCGGCGACGCGTCGACACGACATATCCCTCATTGTCCACATGTGTGTATACCTTCACTCGTTCCGGGGAAACGCGTGTACACGACGCTTTGGAACATTAAACCAACTCTTAGAATCCCCACATGGCAAATGACTTCAGTCGAAGTTATTATTTACGTTTAAATGCGTATCCATATTCAGATTTAAATAAAGGTAGTATATTAGAATTGTTTGAATTCGAAGCATTCTGTTTTGATCATTTAGATGTGGTCACCATCAAAGCTTTTAAGTCCACACAGGAACAAACATAATATTCAATGTGTAATGAGCCGTGGACTGTCTCTACAAAGCACTGTTTAATCTACTTCGAGGGAACGTTTACTTTGGCCTAGTTTTGAGAAAACTGGTCCCCTCTCTATTCATTGATAAAACTTTGAATGACCTGCAGCTGTTTTGTATTATAGTTACGGAAACGAGGTAACTGCAGCGTAAGTTCTGCTTCTTTGTGGTCGATTGGATAAAGAAACTGAAATGTTTCCGCTTTCTCATTCATAACATCGACGACACAAAGAAAATTCTTGTCGATGAACATGCGTGGCGGTCAAAAACCTGCCAATATCTCATCGTGTAGCGGTACACTGGAATGTTTCCCGCGGCCTGCATTTCGCCACGTTATTAAAGAGCGGCACTGGGTTCGGCGCAATAATATTTACACGCGGTGCTTCTGCGAACCTGCGGTTTCCGGCGTGTGCGCACATCAGCGGCGCCCGCGCCGCCAACTCGCTCCGAGCTTGCGTCCGCCGGACGACATTCACATTACCAGAATAGAGAAATGAATAGAAGAGGAAATCTTAAACTCTATTCTTCAGGATTTGTAATCAGTTAGTTGGGTTACACAAGAAACACTTAGAGGGAATTCTTGGAATTTTGGAATTATGTTAACTTAAGTCGAACTGGCGGAACCTATAATATTTAGGGCCGATTTCACCACCTCTTGATAGCCGCTAACTGTCGGATAAATTCAAAATTAGAACAGTTATTTAACTGCAACTTATCAATAAGCTGTGAAACAGGCTTTACTGTTACTGGGGACTATTACCAAAAATAATACAAGTCCAACGTCGTGATAGGTCTTGATGGCTACGGTCCGATGGTACTGGCGCTTCTATTAAAACATTTCTATAGACTTATTCGATGACGTTACAACCACCCGACACTCATATTAACAAGGTTGTAAAACTTTATGGCTCTCACTATTTACATATAGAAAAAGTTTATAAGACATTTATTTGTTAATAAACACATTATTACTACCATCAATTGCTGAGCGATGACGATAGACGACTCCAGCGCAGATTTAGATTCCAGAATGTTGAGGACCGATCACTTTATATTTTATTTGTTTCGTCCGTAGAACGGGTTTTAATGACATTTCAGTAATAAACTGCCTCGTTGGTGTAGTGGTCCCAAGCGCGACTGCTACGCAAGAGGTCCTGGGTTGATCCCCGGGTCGAGAAAAGTGTTGTTGGGTTTTCTGTGAAATTCCCAGTAGCAGCTCGGAGTCTGGATTTGTATCGGCGAAATGTGGGTGTACATGTACACACAGTACGCCTCTGCCTACCTCCTAGCTCCTCCTACCTCCTCCTACCTATAAATAAAAATAAAAAACCACAGTTGCTGCACAATATTACCAGGATCGCACACACAATGATTCATGCGCATCATACACGGCAATAGTCATGATCAAAGGTATAAATACAAGGGGTTTATTCAGACATCCGTGATAATTATGGAGCATTTCTTCGTAAACAGATTTATTCTTGGCTTTCAGCTGATTGCTCCGAACTTATTGGGAAGATAAGCAAGTAAACGATTTAGTTCCATTAAAACTGTCTTGTTTCCAGAATTAAATACAATATTTTCTCCATTTTATTATAACTATAACACAATTTATTCAAAATTCAAAGTAAATAATGTAATAAATTCGTCGGCTGAAGTGAATCAAATATTTGGAAGTCATTGACTGTGAGCCAGACGTCGAAAGAGCTCACAGCTCAGCTCCTTGAGAGGTATTAGTCATGGCTAATATTATTTTTACATTTTAGTATTGACCGTGTAGTATATAAAACACGGTTATTTTCTCGAATTCAAGGGCTTTATCGTTTATAAAAACCCGCCATCTGTTTTTGTTCCTTGGGCCCTTTTTAATATGTAATTTATATGATTGTTACAGCTTGCTATTATTGCAAAGAGTGTTGTTGTTTGAAGACCATATTTTAGGATCATTCGTTTCTCTCAAACTGTTATTTATTACTGGACGAAACAGAGACGTGACATATGCATACCAGTTCAGTAAAATTAGAATCCAAAATCTGAAGATAAAGAAGAATCAAAACTCGGAGCTACTATTCGATAACACTTTGCTCAACATAGGGCCTCTGACGTAGCAGTTACGCTTGCGAGAACTAGATTTAGGTACAATAATTTTAGAAGTATTTTACGTGATTCTGTTATGGCTATCTTTTCTAAGAATGCCTGATTCTTATCGGCCTGTCTAGCCAGAACATGAACGTTGCATCTAAAACACAAAATACGTTGTATTAGACAATTGACTGACGTTTCTAGATCAAACGATGTACTATTTAAATATCTGTTTCGATTGGAAGGGACAGGTTGTATCGTATAGCGGCAGCTTATTGTTTCGCACGGCGATTTAAAAACAATATAAAAACCTGATCCGACATTGAGGTTTAATGGACTTAAAGGTGCTTAAGTAATTACACAGTAACAATAAAACATTGTGCTTATAAGAAGAAGATACTTAAATTAAGTACAATTAAAAGTAAATAAACTTCATCTGGAACTTTGGTTTATTAAAATCTTTTTAATCGACTCCTAATCGGGTAATTAATTACAGATACCTTATGGGGTTTCTCGTCAATATGATAAAATACTGCCTTACTGCTGGGTATGGGATTTCTCTTAGAATAAAAGGCTTAGGTTTCCTCATAATTATTTACCTAGAACGAACACATTGTGTGATCATTGTGTAAAAATCTCCAAGTACCTAAGTTGAGGCGTTTACTCTGCAACTCTAGAGAGAAAGACTGGTTTCGTGGTGTCATCTTCAGTTTAATAGCTCGATGGGATCCAATCGAATTGTTTTAACACCTCCATCGTTCCGCATGGTGGAAGACGGTCTCCTCTTACCACGTAATGAGACCGTGCCACTTTTTGTTTTCGCAACAATTTAATATTTTTGTTACATTACTCCTTTATGAACGGTCATGTGTTACATGTGTTTATATTGCTCTGTGTTAGTCATACATTTCGATGTAAGCGACATAAATGTAAATATACCTGCTGCATCTTAAAGTACTGATATTGATTATAATGACGTATGACTGAAAGTTTTAGTATCCTCTGAGCCCATCGCGGCATCGAAACCCGCGAAGTGTTAACTTTGTTGGTAGATCGATGCCCTTTATCTCTTTAATTCATTAAAGGAACCATTACACGGCAAAACTATCTGTTGATTGATCCCTGATAGATTAGCCACTGTCACTGTCATCATATTATCGTATAGTGACGTGATCGCTTACTATGGACCTTATAACTCAAGGTCCCTCAGGATAACAGTTTAGTACTTGGGTATCTGCGTTCGAGTGCATGTGCCTAGTCCGTTTAGTTTCAAAAATGTTGAGTTTGTCTTTGAGTGTCAAAGGTAGACGTTGAAGTCCGTAGAAAAGGAATGCCATAAGCTTTCGTATAAAAGTATGAAAGTTATGCGCCTATTGATAATGGCCACTCAGTCTTCGAACTATGCGTGAGAGAGAACATTACAAGTGAGGTTAATTCCAGTTTCTATAATTAACGATACGTTACGCGTGGCGCTCGATTCCTTAGTCAATACAGAAAAACTGGTCAGTCTTACTTGAGCAAACAATCTTATTCGTCATCACAGCCGTGAAAGTACTATGAAAGTTAAGTGTGTCTTTGTGGAGAAAATGATTGATCAGGTCTACTACTGTTTCCATTGAATTGTTACTTACCATGTGATGAGTCAATTAAGACTATCAATTAGATAACAAACGCCTTTCGTTCAATCAACAGGAATTCCGTGTCATAGATGCAAAGCATGGAATTTATAACTACTTTTTTAACTGTATGTTGCATAATGGTGTCATAAAAAAGTAAATTTGCAGACTAAATTCATGCGGAAATCGTGGTTTATTTTGATTGATAGGCGTGAGCAGGTATCGGTAATCGTTGCTCATCGACGTGTTCACTTAGAATAAGTGTCAGAATGAACAGGAATGTTAATAAGACAGGCTGTCAAGCTTCGAAGAAAACAGTATCAGAAACTTGCTCGCGGTAGGTATTAGTTATCTCACATCTAATTGTCACCTAATTGTTGAATAACATCACCGATGTTTCGTAATGCTCGCCTTATTAGAAAACAGTTCGTGCGAACCCTCTCATTTGCTATGGCAGGCGATAGATTCGCTGGTGTCCGATTGTCTTGTCTCATACGCTTTTTGAATTTGGATTGACGTTATGACGTAATGTACCTTCATACTGAAAGTGTATGCTATCCATATAGAGCTTAAGTACTTCTGTAAACTATTAAGTACTGTGAGTCCCGCCGTAAACTCGTAACGCCTATTTTCTCTTGCGGTCGGAGGAATTATATTTTAGTGTTATTTTTATATTTACTGAGAAATTGCGAAGTCTCCAGAAAGTGGTGGCGCGGGCGAATTTATTCAATTACGGTTTTTATTCAATCATTACACGCTCTATAATTAAGGGGCAATTGAATACAAAACTGTATAATTGTGGCCAATTAAATCTCGGTCATTCAGAAAAACCGTAGCACCAATTAAGTTGCGCGACGAAGTGTATTATAATCGCAAGTTCAACGGCGCTACATTGACATGGAATCCGCTGTGACTCATGCGCATACTCCACCTCCCTCCGCCCGCATCATACACTCCCGTCTATCTTAGGGGCAATGTACAATAATCTGCCACGAGGAGCTCATGAATGACGGTGTTGTAAGACCTCGAACTGAGGACCGATACACGGGGGCCGCATTCGCCCGAAAGGTCTTGGCCTAGACATTATTAAAACTGTATTTGGCCCACCTCTACGTTCTAAGGTACAAGGACTGAGAATATGAAATATTGTGACTTGACTTATCTTGCGAGATAAATCTAATAGTTCAGACAGGCAGGCTTTAATGTTTAGTATACGAATGTTTATTCACAAGTTTGAACTTACACAATTTGTATTCTCTGCGCAACTATTAAAGATAAAGCAATTATCCTGTCTTATGCAAAACCGCTACAATTCGCACACGAAACTTATTCGTCACGTGTATATTATCCCCTTAGCACGTCTAAACACGCAATTATTATCTCACCGGGTATCGGCGGGCCCGTCCGCGTCGGTCACGTGGTCCGCATTCGCACTGGCTAATTTTGGAGCTTCGCTTGCGCGCTGGCGTCCGTTGACTTGATGCTCCGGACGTCGTAAAACCGGACAGGATCCACTGTATAAACTGAGGCTATGAAACAACTCGTTATGACATACATACCAACTTACACTTGCAAGTCAGGTGTAAGTCGGCTGAATCTTATCAAGATCTGGTTCAATGTAACACCCTTCTGTAGGTGCGACGTGAGTGTTCACTTATTAACTAATGTAGGCGTCACGCAGAGTGGTCACGCAGATTTTAGAGAACACGAGGAAGAAGCATTTTTAAGCAACTTAGTCGCTTAAAAAGTATGCAACCCAGAATAAGGTAAATTTAAACAAAGTAAGTAGTTTAGCTTAGGAATTGCAAACATTTCCTACAGCCTATAGGTACTAAGAATCGGTTGGGGCGCTCAAATTTATATTCATGTCATGACTGCTGACATCATAACTTTATGTCGTTGAAGCGTCGCCGAATAAATGGCCTTCCATGTTAGATCGTACGCTTAGCTTGAAATAGTTATTTTTGAATTCTGAAAAAAGAGGAAGTTGTCGTACACACGCATGTTAAACATTAACGGTTGCTTGCGCTAACGCAAACACCATTAGCAGGGACCAAAATAATTGATACAATAGAAAAATTACTCAATTTGCACGTGCAAATGTAAATGACATTGATCGATGCAATTAATAAAATATAGGCATCAAGGTCGTGGAAGCCGTTAACATTAATACAAAGATTATGCTAATGACAGGGAGTAACTTTAAGATAGTGGGCGATATCGAGAATGACTCAATAGAAGTGGGTGGGACAGCTGACACGAAGGCCGAACCTGAGGCTTGGTCATCGGCTGCCGTTCACTCCACACGTCGCAACTTAACTATTAATAACGTATCATTTATAAATAAACCATATAACGAAGGGGTTGTCCAAGAGATAAGTGAAAGGTCAACAGTCGAGACACAAATTGCAGAAATGTTAACCCACATAGCTAACGAGTGACTAATCTCATTCACTGGATGCTTCGAGACAGAGCAACTATTATTATAACGAATGTAATACATTATAATGTCGTCTACATTATCTATTTATATTCATTTTGTATGTTAATAAAAATCTTTTAACGATCTTCTTCGGCGTTCCGTCGTCATTATCAATTTGCTTTTTCTTTAATTCTTAGATTCTTCTTCTAAGAAAATACTTACCTCTGACAAATCAGTGACTAATTTTAATTTTATGGATTCGACGAATGGTGTTCGCACAAAATACAGAAATTGAAAGTTTGGTATGTTTAGTAACATGAACCATGTGTATACACATATGTGTATGAATAATATGTACTTGCACAATTGCTGTTGCCTATTTTGAAATTATTGTCAGTTTATGGTTTTGTAAGTCACACTAGGTCAAGTATCCGGTTATCACTATCTTCGAAATCGATATTGAAATAAAAAGCAATAAGTTGATTAATGTGTTCAACCTAAAAACAGATCGGTATGATTCCCGACGTGGGCCCGCCATTCAGTTGACCCGTTCAATGGCCCAGAACAGCGCACTGACATTAACAAATTGCGGATTGTGTATCACGCCGCGTGTGTGCAGTTTCGATATCGTTTAGTACCTTATCGAACGACTTATATCTGTAGCGCGATCACCAATAATGTTATGCAAACGTGAACTCATGAACTCTTTACATTCAGTAAAGGCAACTCAATCTAAGTACGTCTGTAATGCCTTTCTCATTCAATTGTCATTGGGTTGCTCCACTTCCCATGCATCACCACAAATAAAGAAACAATAAAATACATTTTTTTTCATTTCCCCTGTAGTTAATTATTGACGACAATTATTATTATAAAGAACATTTGTGTACTTGACATTAGCCTGCACTGTCTTTTGTTTTTCTTAAACAATTGTTTCTTGATCTGTGTAAAATAAAACTTGCGGACGAGAACAGTTAAACCTGACATAGAATCAGTGAGTCACCTTACTAGCTAGTCTGCAAGGGGAACGCTGGCGCTATAAAAACCGGTGCTTTACTGTTACGGAGACCAACTCTCTATTTTAGATACATTCGCAGATATGAGGCAAACACGCGTAGCTTCATTCGCCGACTTTGAATGATACCTTTGAGTCCTCGCTGAGATATCATTTATGGCGATTAGACGTTGAAGTTCCAGGGTTGCCAACCATAAGGAAAAATATAATTTTATAGCAACCTTTCTCTATGAATACTGGGAAAAGATCAAAGGAAATACCAATATTACCATTTTTGTCCTATTTTCTTTCAAACTTTCTTTGTAACGTCTTTACAGCTGTAGGTGCGAGGCGTTTACCTAATGATGAAGACATATTCAACGACATGACTCAAGTATTTTGTATGACAAAAATGAGCTCAAAAGTGAAAATTACCGTGAAACATGCAAAGTGGCCGCCGTGGTCACTATAGTTAAATAAATTCCGATAATAGGTCGATTTTTAAATGACCGTAAATACTTATTACCGTTATTGTGGTTAATAGATCAATAAAAATGAAACAATTTTAGAAATGGGCGCATATGCAATAAAATTTTATAAGGTTGATACAAATTCATTGAACTTGCAAACGACTCCAATTACTTTTGAGGTCACGGTTTAGAATAATGCGAACTAATCGTGGTGGGGTTGCCTGTTGCAGATTGGTTAGTGGCAACCGTAATCGATGGCGAGTGCCTAACGGGCGGATTCCTTATAAGAATGCTTCGGGTCAAATCAGAGGTTGCTATCTGAGATTGGTGTCAGTATTCCACGTTTTCTCCTATATGTCATCCGTGGCCCCTTTGCATCATTGTAAGAGTTATCAGTAGTAATGGTGCCTGGAGGCAACATTTTCGTATGTACAAATAATGATATAACGGCTGGTAATCTTTTTAATGAAATGTAATATCTATAGCCACGTATAGGTAAGTACTTTCTATTTCAATCACGAGCCGATTATTACTTTAGATATAACACTATGTTTGGCAATACGGTACATTGTACAAGTGTTATGCTTAGCGATAAGTCCTAAAGAGCACCGCTTGTTGATAAATTGTTTTTATTGTTATGGTGATATATCTTCTCGTTGATTTAGAACTGGGACGATTGTGGACAGAGAGAGAGAGAACATTGGTATTAATCGGGAATTCTAATCTGTCTCTTAATTGCGTGTAAAGAAAAAATAGGTAAGTAATAATTAAAAAAGTTTTATCTAATTCCTGAAATAGAATCATTCATCTTATTCTTCTTGTAGTAGCTGAATTAGTACGTTTTTATCTTTTAATGTCACTGTTAGTGCACCCTACCATTCTCTGTTTCTGTATCACCCTAAGCTGGTTAAAAATGCCATAAGCATTATGTCCGCCTCTGTTAGTACTGATTGTGCACAAATTCAGCTGTTCACTCATCTGGCGTCCTTTGCCCCCTTTCTAAGTTTTGTGGTGTAACTCAATTCTCAATTTTTAATTGCTAAACGATACCTACAAAAACACCCTAGAACACAGTTAATATTATTGGACTAATATTAGAATTTACAGCAGTAGTGGGTGTGCCTGATTCCAGTCTTAACAGCTGTTACGTCAAAACATTCCTACGACACAGGTAGGTAAGGCGGCAGGCAGGTAGGCACTGCGCCTACGACGTCAACCGTAGTAGGTAACCCGTTTGTGTCGGTTTACGAAATGCGTGGGAAACTGGAAAGGTAAGCAGGTGATAGTGTGCATACTTCTATTACTTTTGCATAAACACTAGAGGATGTAGTGATTATTGTTTATTAATGCCTGTTGCAATACCCGGAGACGGGTTGGAATACAATTCCTCACTGCTTCTCAGACCGGCATCTCGTAAGAGGTGAGATAATATCTGACTTGCTTGGTGGTAAGACCTTTTGGGGTCTGACTCGCTGTGACTGGCAACCATCCTTATGTCGAAGTTTGTAGTATACTCATATGTGGTGGTTCTTTTCGGTTGCTGTGGCTCTGGATGTGTGCAGCCATAGGAGCCTTTTTAGGCCCACATCAGCAACTTCTCTGGCATTGCATGTGGGGCACGAATCAACACAATGAGCTGCTTTGTACTGAAAAAATTAGTAGCTATACCAGAGAATCGACCTCATGCTCAGCAGGCTCCG
Organism: Acronicta psi; assembly: GCA_946251955.1. Lineage (NCBI taxonomy): Eukaryota > Metazoa > Arthropoda > Insecta > Lepidoptera > Noctuidae > Acronicta > Acronicta psi. The sequence goes on along the minus strand of OX276482.1, from coordinate 6,603,487 downwards.
TTCTTGTAAACACTAGACCCTTGAGCCAGTTCCTATTGTAAAAATGAACTAAGAATAAGTTTACCGGTCAATTTATTTTTCGTCTTTCCATTTGTTTCACCATGTATGATGGCACTCATACTCAAAATAATGATTACTCATGTTCATGGTACTAGTGCTGCCATCTATAGTATTAGTGTGTGATTGTGTTAACTAAGTTGTGTTCAGAGTTTGCTGCCATCTATCGGGTTTGGTGAACATCAGTAAGCCAACAGGTTGTTGTAGTGACTGGTGTTTGTCAGAGTACACTCGAGTGGTAAAGTTCCCTGTGTTACGTGCTAGTTTTAGCATTTGTCAAAAGATGCACCTGCTGCTTGTGTTTAAATGGTAACATTATACCTTTATTGCCAAAATGGGTAAGCAGGATTTGGAATATTGTTCGTCGAAGACGGTTATATTAAATTCTATTGTTTTTTAAGCTGTGTAGTGTGTTGAATGACTTGAATTAACGAAATTAATTTAATTTGAAGAATTTAGGTTGTATTGTAAAGTGAGTATTTGGATTTATGGCCTCAGCACTCAGTTAAAACAAGCATAAAATATAGTTCAATGAGATTTGAAATCCTCGCTTTAAACACAATCTACATCTAGAATACTCGTCACTTGTCAACAGATGTGATAAAATTGTGTATAGAAAGGTTTATTTTTTCATTGATACTTTTATTTTTAAGTGACAATGGCAGATGAAGAGTGATAGGGAATAATTATTGTAATTTAAAACTTTAATCCTACTTAGGTAATTGTTGACCCAATCAAAGTTACATATCTACTGTGTCTATAATACGGTGTTCTACAACATTAATTGAACAAACAAGCAATTTAAAATATCCAGTGTATATAATCTATTAGTAGATTTTATTCCTCAAATATCACTAAATAGAGGTTCTCAAATCCACACAACTAGGAACAATGTGCCTGATAGATGGACGGATCGGCTGAATAGAGGCGTTATAAATGACCGCTGACAACGACGCGGACCGGGATGTATAGTCTATGGTCTGAGCAAAATAAGAAAAACCAGACGACCGCACAATGGTGACTGCAAGAATTGAATTATATTTACTACAAAGGAAATAGGAGCTGTTTCTCCGTGGTTTGTGGCAAAATGGAGTTTGTGATGTGAAGTGTTGAACAGTTACTATGTAAGTTCCGTGTACAATTATTTTGGATATTGCAAGTGACAGTTGATGGTGAATTTAGGACATACATCAGTTTATAGAATACCTGCATTGCGTCATGTAAGTATTAAATGTTAATTAAAATTTGCTATAGGTACGAGTAATACACTGATATCGACCCCTTTGTTGAGATGTAACCGTGGATGTAAAATTCATCTACCTACATTCATGAAAATGCAACAAGTTAATTTTGTCAACTCGTCACGTAGCTATCTTGCAGTGATACTATGATTAAAGACGAGATAATATACGACAAAATTATGTACCGAGGTATACCTCAGCGTAATATGAATAGATGAGAAGACCAATGTCATTATACGTTTGCTATTTACTACCACTTGGAGATAAGTATTATTGAGGAGGTAGGTATCACTACACGGAAACGACTTGTATGAAAATTGTTATTGTTAGACGTAGATACTTAAGTTAGGTGAGCCTAGATTACTTTGTTGTGTTGCGCACTACAAAAAAGGGTGTCCGTCTCAGAGTTCATAAGTATTTTTCAGACTATTACTCAACCGCCTTCAAACAGTGATTGAGCCTAAACTTATACCAGAGCAGGCAGGCTTTAGACCCGGAAAGTCATGTACTGGACAAATCCTCCGATTGTCTCAATATATAGAGGATGGCTTTGAGGCTTGTAAAATCACTGGGGCCGTCCTTGTCGACCTGTCAGCTGCATACGATACTGTCAACATTAAAAGACTACTGACAAAACTGTCAGGCATGATTGATGACCAAAGGTTTTTACGGATACTGGGTGAGATGCTTCGAAATCGACGCTACCAAGTCATCTTAAACTCCGAAAAAAGCAGATGGAGGTCCCAGAAGAATGGCTTACCCCAAGGAAGTGTTTTAGCACCCATTCTTTTTAACATTTACACCAATGACCAACCTACCATTGATCACTGTGAGATATTCCTGTATGCTGATGACCTTGCCCTGGCTACTCGAACAGATACATTTGAGGACGCCGAAAGAATCCTAGAGGCAGGCTTAGAAGTTCTTGGAGAGTACTACACTAATAATGCTCTTAGACCAAACCCCACAAAAACACAGTCCTGCGCTTTCCATCTACGCAACAGTTCAGCTGCACGTACTTTGAATATTAACTGGCAAGGAGTCACTATTGATCACTGTAGTCACCCTACCTACCTGGGAGTCACTCTAGACAGAGCGTTAACTTTCAAAAACCACTGCCAGAAAACCAAGCAAAAAGTAGGGTCCCGAAACAATCTTCTTAGGCGCCTAACATCAACTGCCTGGGGTGCTTCACCTCAAGTACTCCGGACTTCTGGATTAGCACTTTGTTTTTCGGCGGGCGAATATGCATGTCCAGTATGGCACCGGTCGGCACACGCTAAGGAAGTAGACATAGCACTTAACGAAACATGTCGCACAATCACAGGTTGCCTTAAATCGACCCCAGTTAGCTCTCTGTATCCCACGGCTGGTATAGCACCCCCACATATCCGACGAGAAGTGGCATGCGCAGTGGAGAAACAAAAACAGCAAGCAGATACGAGACACCCACTATTTGGTGCCCAACTACCAAAACAACGTCTTAAAAGTCGACACAGTTTCCTAAAATCGGCGAAAGCCTTATCGGGTTGCCCGGCCGAGGCTCGCTGCAAACTGTGGTTGGAGATATCTCCCCCGCCTACTTATTACCTACCACCAAGCGAGCACCTCCCCCCAGGATGTAACCTTCCTTGGCACATTTGGAAGTCACTAAACCGACTCCGAACCCAAGTGGGGAGGTGTAATTCAAATCTGGTAAAGTGGGGATATCTCGATGAAACGGCTGCAGGTTGTGGTTGTGGAACTGTGCCGCAAACAATGATGCACCTCCTATCCTGTCCTTTGTGCCCCGCTACTTGCAATCAAAGCGACCTCTGCGCTGCCACTGACGATGCTGTGGAAGTGGCGAAGTTTTGGGCACACCAAATTTAATTTAAAAAATCGTACCATCGACACGAAGAAGAAGAGACAATTAGAGATCAACTTGTACTGAAAATGTATGCACGGCACTGCCTGCAGTATTAGGTACGCGATTCATATTTATGATTCATGAAAAGCAGCCATTTTAACCCCCTTTGTTTTAGTTTCGTTAAGGCCCCAGTCTAGCAAAATTTGGCAGTTGTCAAATTATTAGCTCATTTTCGCAACGTTTTTTTAAGGAAAGGAAGGATATAGTGTCATATATTTTTATCGCGATAGAATATATGTTATATTAGCTTTATCTACGTATTTTTTTCACGTTCCTCTGGTTAGTTTATGTTATATAAATCAGTTTAGTACCGTAGTTTAGTTTAGTAGTGTACCGTTTTAGTTTCGTTTCGTTTAGTTTCGTTTTGTTTTAGTTTTAACACTTGCGTAGGTGGAAAAGTGGTTGAAACTTGATTCATGTTTACAAAGAAATTATTGTCATGTTGAGAAAATTGCCTCAATAGTATAAAAGTTACAATCGCGTCTGTTTAGCGTGAAGCCCTGGGTTAAATTCCCAGGTCAAACAAAAATAGAAGCTTGGAGTTTGTATTTGGTTACGCTCGATCCCATATGGCGAACCGTGGGTGTACATACATATTAATACGCTTGTGCCAAAAACGTCATCTGCGTAGTAGGTACCTTCTCCCAAACAGCGCGTGAATACACCAGATGTATGAAAGTAGATAAAGTAAAAAAGCTATTCAAGCCATTCTTGCATAGTTGTTTTATCTAATCCACTTACATGCCTACACGCAAAATATTGTGTTTTCACTAGATTTTGTATATACATGGCTGTTAGTACACAGAGTTCAAAACCTTTTATTTTTCAGTTTAGACAGCAAAATATATTATAGCCAGATACGAATAGACCGAAACGTGTACCGTTGCCAAAAAAAGATAAATTGAGCAATTTATTATGTGTTCTAGCTTAGGCCGGCTTTAAACTTTAAAATATAAACCTATCTAGCTTCACAGCAAATGACAGGTTTTTAAAATAACGACATGTGATTACTGATGCTGAAAACAGTTACTGTGGGTTAAAAATCATATATATGTATTTAGCAAAGTTTGTTAAAGCAAGCTTGTGATGAATAATTATTTTTGGTGGTTCAGCATCAATACCTAATCAAACACATTTACATTAAGTGTTCATACTTAAAAAAATATCTGACTTGGAATTAGCAAAATATGACGGCGCTCCGTTGCCCCCTTGGCGCTTGCCCCACTAATCAATTAAAACTCACGGCTAGGCTGCCCCGTCATCGCCTAACTTAGAACCGACTTAAGTAAACATCTTATCGTAAACGATAACTTTATTTTTTAGTACCAAGACATATCAAAACAAAATACTCGTATTCATTCAAATTCGTTAAAGTTTCTTCTGCCAAAATTTGAGCACTAGTTAACATTTTTTCAATTTAGGGGAAAATAAAGCGGTTCAATCTTTGTTGAGAGATCACCGCTGTTGTTTCGTAGAGACTGCATTTCATTATACTTCTTCAAGCAATTTGCTCTTTATAATTCTGTACAGTTTTGTCGAGTTATGCTTTTTTCACTTCTAGGACCTAAGACGCCTCCCTAACGGTTGGATTAGTTCCTTGCAGTTTCCTCTCAGGGCCTAGACAACTTGCGATCTTTCGAAACAATAAAACAATATTTTGTTTGTATTACCTTTTTCGATTATGAAGTCGACAGCCAACTCTAGGGAATATACAAGGCAAATGAATGAACAATATTTACGAAGCGCAAACAGGCGAGCTTAAGCTAGGAAAGGCGTGAAAACGGCATCTTGAGCACCGCACGTGTTAGTGACAGCTTTGACAGAAATCCGTTTCGGCCGCACGCGTCTATGGTATGTGCTATCCATTCATCTATTGCTCGGCCCATCCGTCAACTGACACGCGACTTGGCCGTGTGTCACACCCTACCGTAACGGTATAAGCATCGGGGGTTCGCGAAGAAATCATTAGTTGCGTTTTTTGCGCAGATGCTATAGGGGGAATTGAAAATGTGATTGGATTAGACTTATTGTGTGGAAGACTAATTTTCAAGCGATATTCTTGAAATGGAACTACCACATTTTTTTGTTTTGGTTTGCATTAAACTTATGGAAGCGACGAAAATATTGTTTGATTTTTGATTTCATAAACTTAATCAAATAAAAACCAGTTGGGTATTAGTTACTTCATGTAAACTATACGCACGTATAGGGAATAAATTCCTAGTTCGAATACGCCTACATGATAATTTGAGTGAACAACCGTCCTTATTTTATATTGTATTTTCCTCGAACTTTGTAGCGTAGGTTTCCATCTGAAATTATAAACATACAATATGTTAAAAAAACCCTGTCCGATCCGAAAGGGGTATATAGGTGTTCCTATCACAGTACCAAATAAAATAAATTTAATATTTATAAAAAATAAATAAAAAAAGGTAATGAAGTTTTAAATTTCATATGGTGTACAATAAAGAATATTCTATCTATCTATTCACGATTTTTGTACAAAAATTATAAATATTACCCAAAAACTAGCAATTTTTTTGAATCTAACAACAGTATGACCTGCCGTGGTGGTATATTTGGCACCTGTGACGATTGCCCCTGTAGCTATGAACTTAAGTTACCTTGTTTTATAAAAAAATATTAAGTTTTATTCGAAATATTTTTTTACTCGTAAACTGAAAAGGATTACATATATGTAATCTAATATCGATATCTAATATTACCTTCACGGGACGGGACCTTCGTAAGAGAAGAGGCAGCCCTAAGTGGGATAATTATAGGCACACCTACTTATAATAAAAGAGAATCACTAGAAAAAAACTGCGGTGTAACAAGCGGCTCTCAAAGACGTACAGAACCTGATAAGCGAAGAAAAACTAAGAAAAATAGAGTAAAACTGGAGCGTTTTCTATTATCACGGTTTTATTTTATATATCATTCAGACTGTCACGTTTTTGTTGTATGATTGCGGGTTTACGCGGTGTGGGAACCGGCAGGTGTATGTCTGCATGGAATTGTTAGAAATTGTTCGAAATATGTCTTTATTAGCACGATAATAGTGTGTTATTGATTCATTGACGTACAGGGGTATGATTGTCTGCTATTTTTAATGTTTTATTTAACTTGGTATTTTTGAAATGTTTTGTTGTTATTATAAATTGTAGCGGTTTTATCACTAAATCGTTAAAGGTTCAGATTTTGATACAGAGGCAGTGAGGTTTGACTCATTTTTTCGTGAGCTTTTAACACCCGATGTATCCAATGATTAACAAACAAATCTGTATTATAATTGCATATTATTGATTCTTACTGTTTATGACTAACAATATATTATTTTGAACTTCATGAACATAAGAACTGTCGACAACTTAGAATAGTAACAAGATCGAAACTAGAAAGCTAACTAATCCATTTATTTGCCGGTTCCAAAACCTCGGCATTTTCGCCGGACTATGCAATAAAGTGCACGAAACACGGCTATTACTAAAACCAGTCGAATCCGAGGGGAGTCCAAATGCTTACAGTAGGTAAATACCGCGTGATACAACGTATTCCGACGATTAGGTCCACCACCATATTATTACGTGACTCGCCCCAAAACGGACAGGCAATCTCTATAAAGAGGTATTTGGGCCCAGAATTGGGACCCTAATTTACACCCCCTTACGTAATATTGGCGCGGTTATGAAGGTCCGGCTGGGGTCCCGTGCTCTCGCAGTTCCCACTATCGAAGGTTGTATAGGTACAGTATGAATATGGATGGTGTGCGTGTGTGCGTTAAGTTATGACGTCATCGTAGTGAGCAATTTTGTGTAAATTATTGAGTTTGTAATTGGATGTCTAAGGGCCTGTTTCACCACCTCCTGATAAGTTTCCGTTAAATTACTTGGCAGATAATTTCGTGTAAATTTTGTTCCATTTTTTTATTTATCCGGTGGTTAGCGCCTATCCAGAGGTGGTGAAACAGGCTTAGATTTGTTTAATCAGATATACTTGTTTCTTAGAGAGCTTCTTGATATTTCTTTTGGACTGAATGGATTAGGCAGTATCAAATATATCAAGAGGAAAAGTTTCCATTACACGCCTAACTGATATTTTTTGGATAAAAACTAAAACGTACATAATTATAGGAATCCTCTAGCCCTTATACTACCACATAATAATAATATAGTGTTATCTGCAATTCAGTAACCAGAGTTTTCCTCTTTAAAAAGATATACCTAACTTACATTCTGTCTTTCTACATTGGGCACAATGTAAACCACCAATAAATCTATTTTTAAAGGTAGATTGCTCTTTCATAGTTTAATTGAATTTGAGATTACTTTCAACCTATAATAGGTACAACGAAAGTGCTCAAGCCATTCTTAGCAACAATATTTGTATTAGGCGTGGGAGCGCAAATGCCGCGACCTTTCTCGAAGGTTCTATTCGCCTGTAAATTGTTATAACCTTTCCTCATGGGAGACAAATGATAACAGTATGGGTAAAGCGTTTCTTGCCAAGTTTATTTGTTGACAAAACATAAGATTTGCCTCGCTGCATCGCCAAGGTTACGAAAACAGTTACAGAATGTACTTAGAAGTGATTTTTTACAAAGTATATTAATTTACATATTACATTAAAATACCTTTTGCTAAATAGAATTACAATGGAAAAAACACTGGTTTCTCTTGTAGAAAATTGTGGCTAGTTTGATTTTCGTATTTAACTAGAATTTAATGGCCAATGGGCCTGCCTAAGCTTTGGGCGAATACAAGGGTTCTTGGTATGTTGTTCCTAGGTACTTCAAGCAGTTGTGGAGGCTGAGACAAGTCGCAACGTTCGAATTTACGGATAAATGGACACAAAAATTATATTAAAATGACATGACTTTTGAACAATCGGCCGTTTATTTCTATAAATTATTTCTATAATTTAATGTTAGTTTAAAAAAATACCGTGCTCTAATTTTGAAATCTCACAACTACATTATCTAAATTAACTACATCCAAGTTAGATTTCTAAATAGCTGATAGATGTAAGCGGATATTAAGACGTGGGCCCGGATATTACGACGATCTTATCTTCATATTTTAGCTGCGAATATGAGGAATTTTATCAGGAATACACTTTTGTGGGATTACATTACTGGGGATCAAACGATTGCGAAATGATTGCTGTATAGGAAGGAATGTGGGTGGATTTATATTAGACATAATATGTATAACTTTTTTAAATGTTTCTCTACTTTAATTTATTAAAGAGATCGTGACGCTACACAGTGTGTTGTCCAATATTATTATTCTACTTGTGGAGGGACGGGGAATGTTGTCCCTCGCACCAAAGGGAGGATCCTCCGACCAGGCGGTGTTATGCCTGGCGGGCCACTGCCCGACGGATGATGTCGGGCGGTTGCATATATGCAAGTTGCACGGTAAACTTTACTTGCGCGATTCAGGACTTGTTGCTTCTTTTTCGTACAAGTTCTTATGTAGTTCGAAAGATGTCGCTACATACTTATAAGGTATACACTTATGTGTTATAATGCTATGTATTAACATATTTATACACCTACAACACTCGCGCATTTATTAATCGTAATAATCCCGGTATTTTTTTAGGGAAAGTAATAATTAAAGCAGCTTGGAACTTATTAAGGATATCTGATGAATAACTTTTTGTGTATCATGAATAAACAAACACGATTTTCCTCGTTATAATTATAGAGATAATATAGATATCATAGATATCATATTTCTGTACCATAAATATAAATACATATTTACAAGTCCTTAGATTCATATTTTCTGACACGTGTAATTGCTAAATTAGTACGTACCGCTCTACTTTTGTTTTTATTATGCGTAATAATCACGGATCGTCAGCTGCCAGGGATGTAAGCAGGGTATGTCACACTCGTACAGACCAGAAACCGCACTTGTCTTCATTTGCACACTTCGGACACTCCATAGAAACGCTCTGACTCCTACTACAACTACATGAGTAGTGAGATGACGTATCTACATGCGTAAAATGTATGCCTAATGTACGCCGAAGTACTGCGAAGTACGGGGTCTGCGGTATCTGACTTTAGCGAGTGGCCTCGAGAGAAGGCAGTTATTCCGTGCCCTACTGTTGGGGGCATGCGAAAGATCGCATTCAACACGACTTCAACAGCCCTAACAACCTGGGGATAAATAATATCTCAAGTTTTCACAACATTTTGTGCAAAGTTTCCACGGCATTCAGACATCTGCCATTGAAATGATACATGATTATTATGTCTGTAAAGCTGTTTACTTTACTGAAGGACGTCTGCGTCCTGTCAATAGACACAACAAACACGAGTAACTTAGTTTCAATTCAAAAACACCCTCGTTTAAGTGCTTTCAGCGGATATAATGGAATAAAAAATAAAATAAATACAGACTTGTCATTCCAGTTCCGTTAACGAAGCGAATAAAACTGTCCAACCCTTTGAATAAACCGTGGAAATGGCTCAGAATAGCCTATTAACACTCGGTGACAATCTTGTAGAGGCTCCTCGGAGCGAATGATAATATTTTTCTTTTATTTCAAACAGTCCAACGCCATTCCTGTTTAATTAGATTATACTAATTGAGTTGGCGCCAATTGTTCGCTTTGAAAAATAAAATTGAAACAAAACACGTTTTGTGGCTCACCCTAGCATCTTAACTTACTGTTATTGGCTTTGTTACTTCAATTTTGGTTTTGTCTGCAGAATAGATGTGTAAACAATAGGATTAGTGCTGGTTGCCAAAATAAGCAACTGACAATGATATTGAAAATATATTAATCTTTGACTACTTAATTTTAATGTCATAGCACAATAAAAAACGGAAAATTTCTTTTTTGTTACATGTTCAAAAAGTTTTGAATACGCTGGGTTAAAAATCTTATTGAAATAATAACTATACTCCACGCGGAACTAGTTGACCGCGCCTTAGATAGGGACGGGGGTGAGGGGGTGGGTTACTGTAAACAAAAGCAAGCGCCCCCGCCCCTCCGTACCACCGCGCGTAGGCGACCCCGCCCCGCCTTCCCGCCGCTCACGTACCTAAGGCGCGGCCAACTAGTTCCGCGCAGACTTTAATTCTCAATATATTTTATGAAGTAATTAATTATGTGCCCGTTACGTTCATTAAGCAACTTTTTCAGTAACAGGTAATTCTGTAATGGAATAAAACTAATTAGGATTTCAGTTTGGGAACACTTGTTGAGTACTATAATTTTCGACGAAGTATTGAAACAATTTGTGTTATATTTGGGGGGTCGAGCCGGCCGGTGCCGGTGGTCGAATATCTCGGCGAGAAGGGAGGAATATAAATATTTTCCTTTTACTGCGGTCCCCTGCGCTGCCCAATTACAATTGCAATTAAGTTAATTTGAGGGTTCTGTTGTCCGACGACCTGATATTTTGAGGATTATGTTTCTCAAGTGCTTCGCGAATTGTGATGACTGCGGTGTTTTGTTGTCGCTTTTGATGGTTCATCTTGACACTGCGACTGTTTTTTATTTATTTTGCCTCATCTCATCGCATCGCATCGGATACCAAGTGTGAGGTCCTGGTTTTGATTCCGAGCAAAGTTATTGAGATTTTTTCATGAAATTCTTAATAGAAGCTCAGAGTTGGGATTTGTAAGCGGTAAATAGCATAGGCTACTTAGGCTTTCTTATTACTAATCGAGTCAGTTAATTTTAGTTTTACCGTTAGTTCTTATAATACTTTGTGTTTTTTTCATACCACTAAGGTGGCAAACAAGCGTACGACCGGCCTTATAAGCGGTTACCATAGCCTATGGACGATTGCAACACCAGGGGTTTTACTCGTGCGTTGCTGACCCTAAAACCTCTTAGAGGTTTATGGAGGATTCACTGCGCCGACAGTTTGAGGGAATATTCCTCTTGCTGCCAGCGCAGCGTATCCTTAGAAGGAGCTCTGGCGACCTTACTCACTGCAGGAACACAACACAAAATTAAGTGTGTTATTTGGCTGCAGTTTTCTGTAAGGTGAAGGTACTTCCCCAGATGGGCTGCTCCAGATTTGAGCCATGAATGGCTGTGTCCTACCTCTTTTTGATGATTATTCATGTGTATACACTCCATTACTATAAGGCTTACCTTATTTTAAAGCCAACAGAGAGTCAAAGAGTTCCGTCTTAATAAAAATCAGCAGCATATTCATGTATGTAAATATATTAATTTCCGAGTCAGAACATGAACTCCAACCCTACCAAGTTGTTGTTTCGCAACATTGTAACAACAACATGGCGCTCAACATAATAAGCAAGTTATTCTAACCGCACTTTGTTTTGTTGCTAAACAAATACTTTGGTTGATTATAATCACAATATCACAACTACGTAACATGAACAGAGGCCAATAAATATTCAAGACTGGCTTTAAATAATTAAAAATTACTTATTAGTCACTTTTTGGTTTCTTCATCTACTAATGGTTTGGTACGAGGAAACTCAAAAACTACTTGACCGATCTTAAACTTATTGGAAAACTACATCTTTACCGAGTAAAATAGGCTATATTTTTTATAAATATAGACCCATGCGAAGCGACACTAGGTCGCTAGTAAGGAAAAGGCAGGGATTAAATTATGTATGTATGATACGTCCAATTTTTATTTCTATAAAGTAAAATTTTAATGTATTCTATAATTTAGTACAAATTTGCATTGCATTTCAATAAATAAATAATCTGGGACATTTTTACACAGCACCATCTAAGCAGAACTTGTACTATGGGTACTAGACAATGGATATAATACTTATATACGTTTTTTTTGTAAATACACACTTATAATACACAGGAAACACCCAGACAAACACAAACACTTAAGTTTAGCACAGTAAATGTTTGTGTCCTGTGGGAATCGAACCCACGACATCGTGATCAGCAGTCCGGTACTCGAACCACTAGACCACAGACGTCGTCAAAATACTTTTAACATCGATACATGCTCCTCTATCTATTTTTACTTGTGCTCTGCTCGAGAAAACCAATTCTTAATACCATACTTACGTCACTAGTAGTAGGCAGAACAGGTACTTACTTTAAATCGACTTGGTGACTACGTGTAACACCAGTCATGGCTCATGGTCCCCATCGCCCCCATATCGCTTTAGTTCACCCATAAAACTCAATGGTGCGACTATATTTTCTTACCGATTTTTCGGTAACGTTACAAAAGTAACGCAATGGAGGCTGAGTACTCTTCCGTTTGTCGACAAATAAAGAATATATTGGATTTTTTGTTGGATGATAAAATACAAGGAAAAAGTAACGTTTATGTCCGCCTTTCATTATGTACACATCAAAACAAAACATTGTTCGCTGAAATATATCTGTTACCTATAGAGATTTGTAAATAAGACTGTATTTGTATTTACTTCTAATATTTTCTATCAAATAGAAACATAACTACAGTTTAATATAATTAAAATCTATACTAATATTATACAGAGGAAAGATATGATTGTTTGTTTGCATTGAATACGCTCCGAAACGACGAGGCCGATTTGAAAATTCTTTCGCTATTAGAAAGCTACAACTTTACATAGTAACATAGAATATAATTTATAAGAAATACCCAGACCTCCGATGGCGGAAAGCTAGTCTATACTAATATTATAAAGAGGAAAGATTTGTTTGTTTGTTTGTTTGTAATGAATAGGCTCCGAAACTACTGGACCGATTTCAAAAATTCTTTCACCTTTGGAAAGCTACATTATCCCCGAGTAACATAGGCTATATATCATCACGCTACGACTAATAGGAGCGGAGTAGTAATGAAAAATGTAGCAAAAACGGGGAAAAAATTATAAGACCACGCGGGCGAAGCCGCTGGCGGGAAGCTAGTATGTTATAAAATAACACTGTCATTGCACACATTGAAGTATTAAGTGTTAGTTATCAGTTATTTAGTATTCTTCCGTGTATTATTTAAAGAAACAGCCAGCAATTGGTTAAATGACAAATAACCTAACCTAAATTAAAAATTTAGAAAACCCCCGACATCTTGGATTTGTTTTTTTTTTCATAGTATATATGTAGTTAGTTGGTTCTTCTCCCAGTTAATCCCTTTTAAAATTCAATTCAAAATATTTTTATTTCAATTAGACCATATAAATAGGTACTTTTGAAACGTTAAACTAGTTGCATGGTTCCAAAAAAAGTGGGTCTTATGGAGAAGAGCTGGCAAGAAACACCATAGATACACTTTAAAAAAAAAATATGTGTGGTAACAGTAACAATTGTTGTGAATAGTAATGAGGATGATGCAGCTTGATGTGTAGATTCAGAGATTAAAGAGTACGTAAGTATTGGAATTGAAATTAGTGCCATAGCAGTTAGAGCCGAACAGTCCCGACAGACAGCACTCTTTCAGGAGCATGACGTGTGTATCGGCGCCGTTTGACTCAACCATGTTGCAGGGAATAAAACGACCCGACACACAACGCCACCTTTCATTTAATACCCATATTGAGGGAGGTGTGAAAAAATATCTAATCCGCTATTTTGTGGCGGTAGCAATCTTGGACCGATTTTCATCAAACATAGCTAAGTACACTCCCGACTAATTAACCTTTCGAATAAAAAAAACAAAATCAAAATCGGTTCATCCGTTGGGGAGCCCGTAACACCCCGTCGTTTTTGCGTCGGGGGTTAAAAATCAGCTACGAGCACAAAATATTGAAGTTACAAAACAGTATATATATATATAATATTATGTTTCCATCCCCAGGACATTATAGAAATTCCAATAAAATTGGAAAAGTGCATCGACAATAATGGCTAAAGGTATTGATTAATTTAAATCTTTAGCTTAATAAAATTCTAATTATTTGTAATGTTAACTTTTTTATTAATATAGTAACTTAATAGGTAAGGACCTAACATGGTCCAAAACTGTTATTAATTCTGCCTGTACGCGGTACACCATCACATTAAGTACATACTCAGTACACGTGGAGACGCTGATCAATGAATCATCAACGTCAAATAGAATAAACTAAGTACCTTTTAAAATACACTCTGATTCTTCTTGTAATATGTAGTAATTCCAAAATTACACCCCACATCCTTAATAATAATCCCGCGTCTCTTCAATCATTTTACGAGAATCAACGAGAATACGCGTATGACGTATGTATTACGTAATTTCCTGTGAAGGCGAGTTTCCTACACCTGCGCACCGTATGTACTCTGCGAAGTTGGTTGGCGTGATTATGAAAATCCGTATATATACCAGGATACCGGTGTAATCTGCATAACACAGAGTGTTTGAATATGGTAAGCTGGACGTGGATTCATCCTCGCTGTTGTTCAAATCAAAATGGCAAATTGTCTTCTCCCCCCTCTTCTTAGATATGCAAACAAAAGAGATTCTGTATAGGATTGGTTGTTATTTGTAGTATATATATTTAGCAGGAAGTAAGCTAGACTACTGGGCAGATAAACAGATAACTCGTTGCTTATAGTATTTCTGAAAGTAATGTACAGTCAAATAAAATATTAGTATACAGTCAGATAATTAAATACCATATACCAGACCCTTTGGTAGATAAAACAATATTTAGGTATCTTTGCCGAAACAGAGATTGCCTGTGTACTTATGTCTTTTGTTATCTGTACTTGAAGACAGAATTCATTTATGGACATAGCTTGTAAATAAACTAAATTAAAAATTTAGGAAACCCCCGACATGAAATGTAATTTGCTTTTTTGTGGTGGCGGCCATCTTGGATTTGAAATTTATCATAGTGTATAGTATTCTCCTAGTTAAGCCCTTTCATTTGATACCCATATTGAGGGAGTTGTGAAAATATATAATTCCCTATTTTGTAGCGGCGGCCATCTTGGACCGATTTTCATCAAACATAGCTAACAACACTCCCGACTAATTCACCTTTCAAATAAAAAAATCAAAATCAAACTTGGTTCATCCGTTTGGGAGCTACGATGCCACAGACAGACAGACACACACACACACACACACACACACACACACACACACACACACACACACACACACACACACACACACAGACACGTCAAACTTATAACACCCCGTCGTTTTTTCGTCGGGGGTTAAAAATAAATCCCTAAAGATGTGAAGACCGCTCTGCCTGCTATCCAATGTCACAGCAAGTATGAAGATTAAAGAGGCAGTAAAACTGTTGAACACGCTTTATTCGAGCTCTCCTAACTGATGAGTGTGAATTGTCACTGTTGTGCACTATTGCAATCTATAAATCCCACATCTAAGGGTGCATACACATTAGCTATACTGTCATATTTTTAATACCCGCGAAATAGGGGGTCATATCTATTAGGCTAATTGTTCATGAATTTAAAATAAGCGTGTTTTTTCAGAGCAAATGTAGCAAGTGTGTAGCATACGCCTAGTAATTGTGTAGCATATACGTAGCATGCGCGTAGCAAGTGTGTAGCATACGCGTAGTAATTATGTAGCATATAAGTAGCATGCGCGTAGCAAGTGTGTAGCATACGCGTAGCGTGCGCGTAGTAATTGTGTAGCATATACGTAGCGCGCGCGTAGTAAGTGTGTAGCATACGCGTAGCGTGCGCGTAGTAATTGTGTAGCATATACGTAGCGCGCGCGTAGTAAGTGTGTAGCATACGCGTAGTAATTGTGTAGTATACATATACGTAGCATGCGCGTAGCAAGTGTGTAGCATACGCGTAGTAATTGTGTAGCATATACGTAGCATGCGCGTAGCAAGTGTGTAGCATACGCGTAGTTATTATGTAGCATATAAGTAGCATGCGCGTAGCAAGTGTGTAGCATACGCGTAGTAATTATGTAGCATATAAGTAGCATGCGCGTAGTAAGTGTGTAGCATACGCGTAGTAATTGTGTAGCATATACGTAGCATGCGCGTAGCAAGTGTGTAGCATACGCGTAGTAATTATGTAGGATATAAGTAGCATGCGCGTAGCAAGTGTGTAGCATACGCGTAGTAATTATGTAGGATATAAGTAGCATGCGCGTAGCAAGTGTGTAGCATACGCGTAGCGTGCACGTAGTAAGTGTGTAGCATATACGTAGATGGTGTGATCAGAAAACCCATGTTTAAGTTTATTCCATCGTAGATATATAAAACATTGATTATATCACCAAAACTTACCCTCCTCTCGATTTTTGAGATAATGACCATGTATTTCGTGACAAAAACAAGCTAATGCGACATAAGATCATTTTATCGCGATACTGACACCGCGCCATTTTTCACCCCGACATAACGAAATGTCAGTTCCAATGCAGACCTTTATCATTGTCAATAAAATGGTGTATAAATCAAACAAGCGGGTATGTGAACACGGCTGTTACACAATATTTCGTATATTGTATGGCCGTTTATTTAGCTGAGTTAGTCCGAAATGCGAACTATTCGGTTCGGTATAATAAGCTATTTTTTACCTCATAACTGTTGCACGGTTTCAGACTTTACCTTTCAGAAAGCCCAGAAAGAATTTCTTTCAGAAAGAAATTATCTGTTTTTTATAATAGAATTCTCAGGCATTATGGTAATTTTACAACATGCCAACGGGTACCGAACCCGTATGTTCTGGAAAATTCAGTCCGCAACACAATTGTATGCGGGTCATAATGACATTTACTGTTGTGCTTCATGCAAAGTATTAAAATCAGTTAAACCCCAGTGTTATAATTTGCAATTTTAAACGCATCAAGATGCCGCGTCGCCAGTGCTAAGTCCAAGAGGTCGCGAAGGCGCCGCCGCCTGGTCCTTGCAACGCCTTTGACTGCAGAATTCCTTCCTAGATTCTGCTTTTCGCCCCGGTAATGCAAATCAAGGGAGCTCCGATTGCCCATTCAACGAGTTTAATAAAGCGCCAAAGAATCCTAGAGTGAGATGAAAAATTCAATTAGATATTTTTACGTTTTCCCTACTTATTCCTGTTGTCCTCGAGGGTAATATCAACGAGGTAAAGCCCGCATTGTCACCAAAAGGAAAAATAAACGCGAGTCTCATTTACACTCGCCACTTGCAATTGTCGTTTAATATTGTTTGTGCAAACACAGTCTGCTAACTTAAGACTAACGCCCGACAGTTTTTCATCGCCATAATGTTAAAAAACTCATTTTAAGGTACTTTATTACTTGCACATTTGCAACATAAGTAAATTTTAAACGCGAGAATGTTAATAAACAGAAAAGGTACTTGTAAATTATAAATTATAATTGCTGACTGCTTATACTTATTAAAAATACTCTCTGGTGAAATTGACTGTCCCGAACTGTTAGCCTTAATAAAATTTAATGTTCCAAGTAAATGTACAAGATTTAATCCCCCTATCAGTATATCCAAGGCGTCAACGAATTATCGTCAAAATTCATTTTTAGTGCGAGCGAGTAGAAACTTTAACAGATTATGTAAAACTCATAACCTAGACCCTTTTAGTACAAGTGTTACAGCAGCAAAGCGATGCTTGACCCTCGATTTCTTTCGAAACTAAATAAAATTGTTAATCCAAATAACTAGTACAAAATATATATTATATTGTCATTAAGATATATGTAAGTACCTACATTACCTACAGTTGGTTCATAAAAAAGTTAACGTGCCTACCGAAGTGTATAACACCAATAGTTATCTAAACAATTGTTATCAGCGAAAATCTGTAATTGGCTTTCTGTATCCCAACTGTTGCTATTTAATATATGCATAGCTGTAGATTTTCCGAAAAAATAAATAAATAAATAAATAAATAAATAAGGGAATTTCATTTATTTTTCCAAGCAAGTATTATACTAGTATTATTGGATTATCAACATTTTGTATCGCTATGTATTAACTAATTATGACTATTATTATTTTTACAAGCAATAAATAACTTATTTAATATCATAAAACATCTAATTTTGTTATTAGTTATCTTTTAATTTTCTCTTTAGAACTAATAGGCATGTAGATATAACAATAATTTTCCATAAAGTACTCCAGTTGTATAAAGATTAGAATCTTAATACTTTCATTTCATTAAAAGAAATTCATTGTAGCAGCTCGTTCACAGCTTGAATTCCAATCCAACGATTTAGTTTGAGGAGTGAATTGAGCGGGATTCCTCTTCGGTCGGGCTCTGCTTTGTCCGGGAGTCCGCGATGCAAATCAATTGAGTGCTTGCGCCCGCCCCGCTTCATAAAGCGATTGCACGAATACCTACCCTCAACCTCCTTGCACTTTCTTAGACGACTAGAATAGACAGAGAATTGCACCGTGTATAATGTAGGAATATTGGACGCTCCGGAGAATATAATATTTTATAGGAAATATAAAACTCCTGCGGATCGGTGAGACAACTAAGAACTGCTTCGTTTTACGAGCACCATTCCAGTTTTATAACCCGGGTCGATGCTAACTGTGCTTTATTCATAATATAGTCACTTATGTTACCGCATATGAATTGATAAATAGGGTTGTTAAATGTAAGCTACGTTCATATATGACGAATTTAGTCAATTTAAGATTTGTATGTTTATGGTGTTCAATAAAATGTTTACGACTTCAGAAAAAGAATTTCAAATAACGTAATAAGAGATGGTTCGCATGTTGCGGAGGTTTTATTATAGGCATGTAATATCCCTGTAGGGAAATTTCATCACTTATTTGGTGTAATTTATCAAATTGTTCGGCGGGAATGCACATGCAGCCCGGGCTCAGCTGCGTGGTCACAGTCGTGGGGCAATTTTTTATCTCCCCTCTTTATCCTGCACGTCAGCATTGCGGCTCCTTGGGGAACGAATCACAAGGGCGACACCGAGGGAAGACATTCCGCATCGGTATTGTGGTGGCGGATACCAATGTAATGTGGAAGATTCTCGATAACCGAAACTTTTAGCATATCTATGCGCTTTATTTGGAAATCTTGCAATTTAAGTGGCGGCGTCCTATCTGAAAACGTAAACACATTGCGGTAACGACTCGCATATCTTTGGGATCAGGAGCCATTTACACCGCGGATTCAATTAGCGAAAGTGGTATAATGAACTGAAAATCATTTAAGTCATTTCAATATCGCAGTCGACAATGTCCTCGGAGGCTGAGGCAGTGGAGCTTGTAATTAATTTGCAGCTCGCAGGTAATTCATTAGGTAGGAATCGACCCTGCCCGACGACGATATCGTAATTATTTTCACGCCGCAGCTCTCCTAATTACATTCCCTAATTGAACTACAACTAATTTGTATGCACTTATTTGCGATCGCATATTTAAACGTAGACATGTGGGAGACGTGTTTATTGCTGGATGAAAACGTGAAGGATTTCGCTAAATGCAATATACTAATATACTATTTTAATTTGATTTGATTAATGTAAGTAAAGTTTACCTGATTTACATGTAACTTACATTGCGTCACCGAAAATCTCTGATTCCTTTACCCGGCGCAGGAATCGAATCTAGCTTAACCTTTAGGTTTACATATGCGCTTACAGCCACAAGACCGATAAAAGTGATCAAAACTAATAAGAGTTTGTTGAGAAACAACATATTTCGTTGTATAAGTAACCGTTGTGCAACTTTTTTTAAGGAGCTTGGTTGACATCACAATATACACACACATATATGTATGTGAGAAAAGCGTTTTCTTTCATGGATTTTAAAGGTTTCGAGAAAACGGTGGTATGGTCCGAGAAAAGAAAATACGTATTATTTTTGTAAGGTCATCACAAAAACAACCCAGCTACTACACCCAGAGGTCCAATAACGTTAAAGGAAAATAAGCTTAAAACTGTTTAAAATTAACTAAACGATACGGCTTAGCAACATGATGCTTAATTCCCATACATTAATGATTAAGGTATTTATATTAACGCTGTGTTTCATGGTTTCCCAGCGGTCGTATAAAATGAGAGTACTCTACTAAAACAGCGAGTAAAAAGGTCCATGTAATTATAGCGGTAGGCTTTTTAACATTTTTTTACAGTCATGAGGGAATTTGAAGTGGATTTTCGTTACGATTTATACAGTGATATGGATTTAAGTGACAAACTGTGACTAAGTAGTCTAGTGATAAAACCATGTACCTACTCTATTTCATTTACATTTACTTTTATTCAATTCTCCGTCTACTGCTGATACATACATAATAATATACATAAGTCTCCTACAGTGACGAGCAAGTCTGAATCCAAGACACAAACGCACGCTTTGCATTGCATTCGAAAAGTCGTAACCACATCATGAAATTTCCTTTGTTTCTGTTATTTGTTACGTAGAAGTTTACTTAGAAAGAAACAATTTAAATACCTAATTAAACATATTTTCTTATTTTGGAGTAGTGTGGTAATACGTACTCCGTTGAAGCTTATTTATTCCACGTCGAGGAGACCTCAAATAAAATATCCTGTAAATCTTAGGTACACATAGCTCGCGTTGTATTTACACTTTCCGGCACGTTTTTATGCCAGTGGCTGGGGGCACGTGGTCGAAAATAATAGGCCAACGTGACAAAACGACCTTTCTTTAACAAATAAGAAACAAAAATCAATAAGCAGGTACTACGTAAACAAAATATTTGACGATACGCGCCAGAGTCTTAGAGCTCCGTTTTTGCGTGAAAGAATGCGATTTGGAATCCCAGACTTTTTGCTTTACTTGGGTAAAATAGGAGGTGCCTAAGCATAATTCTGACTTTGAGTCTATTTAAAATTGACTTAACTGTACAATACTTTTCCATACCTACATGCTACACAGTTGAAAATAAAAACAACTTTCCTATTCCAATAGCGTAGACTAAAACAACAACACTAATGCATTTTTTTTCCAATTTGCCGACCACACTACATCCAACAACAGTTGCTTACGTAAGCAGAAAGTTATAAGTACCTATGCAGGGGAGCCACGGAGTGCTACGGCGATCGAGACTTCACCCAGCCGCTCTCAAACTTGAGAATTGTCACAAACTACCTTAATGGTCTTGGCGAGACTGGTATATACTAGATACCGACGGAACTCGAAACATTTTGTTTACGTATCCTTGGCACATGAATATTTCAACGCAACCTAAAAAAATATTAATTTCAGAAATGGAAGGTACTTACTACGTATACCACAGGTTCTCAAACGTATTTATCTCCCGCTTAAGGAATAATGTTTTTTCTAGGGCCATTATTTTGCTACCTTCTGCTATTGCAAATATTATTTTTACCGTGCATTATTAATATTATCTACCTGTGTCTTGAAACCCTTGAATTCTTTTAGTAGCACATGGTAAGTATATAGCTCAGTTTAACAAACACTTAACTACACAATTTTATGAGCTCCTCTACTATATTATTATTTATTTACTTTACATGTAAAGTAAGTGGTTTTAACTGTCAACTTACATATAAATTTTTTCAAGTATCGCTATACTTACACAAGTACTTATGGAGTTTTTTAAGCCGGCCTGCTTGGAGAGCTACTTTGAGTTTTTATCGTATATTCCTCGTATTATGCTGATATAATCAACTGTATGCTATACGTCTTTCTGTCTGACTGCCGGTCTGTTTGTTGTTTCTTTATGTCTCATAAAACCAACCAAATCATTGTTGATGAAATGTTATTATATTCTCTATATAAATCATGTGAAGGAAGTTGTACGCAAAAACTAATATGACATGAATATATGAAGTAATTTATTGGCTGTATGTACTGGTAGGTATTAAAAATCAAAATTTTAAAATTCGATTATGTCCCGAAGCCAGACTTTCACTGCTGTGTAGATGGCGAGTTGCCAAGTTCGGAAACTCCCAATATACAAATTAAACTACTGATTCATATATATTTTACAGCCAGGGGTCGATGCCAGACTACTTGTATCATTAATGTTATTGTACTTCAACTGTACTTTGTTATTTAATGTTGGTTGTGGGAATTGTAAATTAGTTGTTGAACGAACATAAGATATCGATTTGATTATCTGTGTGTAGGTTTTTTAATCATAGAATGTAGCAGATTTTATATCAGGATAACTAACTGCGTCACTGGTTTGGTAGTCGCAGGTGTGGCTTTTGAGCGTAAGGTCTTGGGATCGTTGCTCGCGAGAAGTGTGTTTATTGGGTTTTACTCAGCAACAGCTCTTAGCTGGAATTTGTGTGGAAAGCTCGTCCCTTTTGACATAAATTCAAAAAACGTTTGTGATCGTAGGAAAAATAAGTCATTCACTTCATTTGATGCACCTATTTTCCGGTCGTAATTCCACTATCTCTTCCCCATCTCTTCCCATTGGATATCCCACTTATTTTTGGAGGAGGTTCGTTCCCATTGGTGGGATAGCAATGGACCGCGTTAAGGTTTGAGAGAGAGCTCAAAATCTCTAGAAAAAGGTTCGTATTTTTTATTCACCAAATAACAGTGAATTTTTCAGCGAACCTAATTGCTTTTTTAATTTACAAAAAATGTATAAAATATCTCGGTAAAATCAGGCAGTAGATTTCTCAGAATCACGTTAAATGCTCACAAAAGCTTCTTTCAATTTATTGGATTTGGGGATTATTCCGCGACCGAATAGGTATATTTTTTTGAATACCCCAATCGGATTAAAAAATAAATTATACACAAAATTCGGCGTAATAACATCATGAAGCAAAACTCGTGTATAACTTTATACTTTTTAAACAGGAAACATTTGATTGTTTGTTTGCATTGAATAGGCTCCGAAACTACTAGACCGATTTGAAAAAATCTTTTACCGTTAGAAAGCTCATCTTTTTTATGAAATACCCATAGGTACTACGTGGGTGAAGCCACTGGCGGAAAGCTATTTTGGTCATACTGGAATTTATAATTTAATCGTTGGATGTGATAACAAAATAAGCTAGGCTTTGTTATGTCGATTTTCGCGTGACCATAAGAGCAACAGAGTCGACTACTTGGCTAGTGTGAAATGAATCCACATTCACTTTATTCGGCCCAGACGAAGATGGCGCGACGAGCAATACTCTCACGAGAAAGATTGTTGAAACCAGAGGACTTTAGAAAAGATAGAAGGAATTTCTCCAATAGTGGGACAGCAACAACCGGAGTTGTAAAAAGTATTAGTTACTATTCCCCAAAAATCGATCTTTTCGAAATCATGTGCGTAATTATCACTCGCTTTAACGGTTAAGAAAAACATCGTGAGGAAACCTGCACGCCTGAGAGATTTTCTTAATGACAAGTGAAGTCTGCCAACCCGCATTACGCTAGCGTGGTCCCTCTATATATATCTTCTCCTCTTCTCTATATATACTGAGAGGAGACCCGTGCCCAGCAGTTGGACAGTATATGGGTTGATTATTGTGTAAAAAAAAAAGACACGATTGTAGTTTTGAACTCGGTTGCCATAGAAAAACAAAAGCGGTTCATAAAGTCACTATTGTAGTTTGTGGTAGTTTCCTGTAGCCAAATTAATATTTACATCTAATCACGTGGTAAAGGAAGGAAAGTGTAATCTCTCTTGTCACGGCCAACGATCCATAAGGATTTTACACAGAAAAGAGACTTTATTTGGAAAGAGTTTGGTAAGGGGGCGTCCATAAATTACGTGAGGTGTTTTTTTAAATTTTCTATCCCTCCCTCCCCTCCTGGTGAGATGTCGTCAGATTTTATTCAACCCCCTCCCCCATCCCCCAATCTCACGTGAGATTTTTCAAAATGTGGGTTTCTTACGTAAACCCTTTGGATTGTTATTGTAAAAAGAAAAAAAAAATGCTTCGTGCTTTTATTTACGACTAGACTATTTAAGACTAGTAATCAATATTGCTGAAAGTTTAATTATAAGTGTAATAAAAATAGTTTTTTTTTTGTTTCAATCAGAAAAAAAATTTGCGTGATATTTGCCGAGACCCCCCCTCTCTCCAACGTAAGATTAGATGAGATTTGACTCGACCCCCTCCCCCCCTTAAACATCTCACGTATTTTATGAACGCCCCCTAACTGGCTGTTCGGCAAAACATCCAATTGGAAATTGCACCAATTAAACCATCCAATTATTATATTTTCCCAAAAACATATCCGTTGTTAGGAGCTGGGCATGTTTATCAACTCGGCGGGCCCCTAACATCGGAACCAATTAAACTTTTGCCACAAAAGTATTTCCTTCGCTGCCAACCATTCATATTTTGATAGAATGATGAGGGGAGCACTTCATTTAATAGGTGTCAGTTTCACCACACATGAGCCTACTGTTGTTCTACTCTTACAAATTGTACTGACATTATCGAATGTCGGTCTATTAGTGAAATTAACTTGGAATTGGAAATAAAATTGGGAATTAGGAGTATGTCACAATTCGTCTATATGTACTACTAGTAGGCACTTGGCAGTTATACCGAAAACTAAACGTAGAACCTAAAATTTAGCAAATTCGCCACTAAATTATCATTTGTTAAAGTCGGTGAACTCACTGTTAACTAGTAGGTATGACTAAATGGAATAGTTGAAATACTACGCCAAATGCAATTAACATCAATTATCTCGCAGTTAATAACTGGTAACATTCGCAAACTCCATTTAAATTGTACTTGCCTTATAAATTGGTATCATGGTAGTTTGATCACTAAGTTGCGCGGCTTTGGTCCCGGGGGCGGGCATTTCATCTCAATTAAACAACTCATGTCCATTCCGAGTACTTCCGACACTTCGGCAGTACATAATTGCCGGACCATGTCTATGTACACAACATTGCTAGATTAGAATTGCTCCCTGGTGCTACATTAAAAAATATTATCACAGAAAGTGCCGTTGGTAAAGTAAAGTAAGACGTCTTTGGCTTAAAGAGCCACTAAAGTGTTAAGATGAGTGTCTATGATTCTTTTGCTTGCTTCGGGAATGTAACAAAAAGAAAGAAAGAAACCTCATTGCTCATTCGCAGCATTTTACTTTTGTTTTATTATCATCTATAAAAACTTTTTAAATTTTCATTGTTTTTATTTTGGCTGAGCTGTTTATTTCATGACCTACTACTACCTAGTTTTAAGTAACCATTCGTATCATTATGTGTGAATTCCAATTCGTATGATAGTGCGTACTGACGATACTAACAATTTATTATAAAGAAAAAGCAATATCATGTATAGTTTCAGATTCACAAAAGACGGAAACGAATAATGGAAACATACGGAAATTGCGCACGAGTCCGAATTAAATTCTATTGTTATTCAAAAAACGACCGTCGGTAGTACAAAAAGGGGAGAGTTGAATACAATCTTCGAGCACACATTTTATTAGTAGGCTTCACATTTTACGAGCGGACTCGAAGCCTAAATAAAAAGAGGATTCTTCATATGAAGTCCCTTTGTCATTTTTTTACGGTGGGCTGTCAAAAGCTTTTACGATTTCATCTTTAGTCGGTCGGCGTTATATGCGGCGTCTAATACCTGAAAATGAAAGAAAAACCTCTTATTATAACGATGACGAAGTTGCTTTCAATATCACGGTGGCTTGCGATCCCTTTTATCTTACTAATGAGCCTTCAGTGTTATATTGAAATTGTTATATTCCTTTGTTAGGCGGTTTACAATGTAATTTCTTTCTTTATTACGTGTATTTGGGAGAAAATAAATGTCCCAAATCTTATTCTTGGACTTATGAGAAAACCAAATACAATAAGACAATCTTAATGTGTCCCTTGGGTGTTGTTAAAGATGGTGATGGTGTGAATGCGTGCTAAGGGGCAGCACCATATACCTCTAAAACAAGAATGCCATATTTTTGCAGTCATCTGCAATGCGTTGTAATTATAGTGACATGAATGACTGAGAAAATGCCGTATTCATATAGATTATAAGTGGGTAGGTTTATTCTGATTTAGTGCAAAATAAATGTATGTATGGAACAGTTCTAGAGATGATTAGGTGGGGATAATAGGGATACAAGGCGGCTAAGTCATAAGCACCTATGATACCTGATGTAATAAAACCTGTATTTGAAGACATAGTAAGTATTTGAACACTTAGGGCCTGTTTCACAGCTCACTGATAAGTTCTCGTAAAATTGGCTAGCAGACAATTTCATACCAAAACTGGTCCATTTTAGAATTTATTTGACAGCTAGCGGCTATCCAGAGGTGGTGGAACAGATCCTTAATCAATTAGAATTTTATGTAAGAAAAAAGAAGAAAATAGATTTTGTTTTCTAAATTCTAGGTTGCAACCAAACCGGCTGGTGCTGATCACGAGGTCGTGGGTTCGATTCCCACAGGACACAAACATTTATGTGATGAACTTAAGTGTTTGTGTTTGTCTGGGTGTTTCCTATATATTATAAGTATTTATTTACAAAAAAAAGTATATAAGTATTATATCCTTTGTCTAGTACCCATAGTACAAACTCCGCTTATTTTGGGGCTAGATGGTGCTGTGTAAAATGTCCAAAGATATTTATTTATTTATTATTTATTTTTCAGATTTCTTTAAATTTATTTCAGTTTTATTCAGTAAAGGGTAACTTAATTTTAATTTCACAACGTGCATCGGTAAGTTACTTAAGTACGTAAACAGAGTTCAAACTTGTTTCGAATATAAGTCATACAAAAGGGGCCAGAAGTATCCTTACAAAGTATAAAGTTTTCATCAAACTTCCATAGCGCGGTGGCGAGTCGACGGCAAACAAATTCAATGACCACAAAAAAGTTATGAAGCAAACTTTATCAGTGTTCCTCGTGGAAAGTTCCACGTGAAAATATTACGCACCGAAATCCTGTGGAAAAACAGCTTTTTTGTTTAGTTCTAAATATTTCCTGGACATAGTATGTGTACCCCATACCTACTAATACTTATTATAAATGTGAAAATAGCTCTGGATGTCTATCTGTTACCTATTTACGCCTAAACCTCTGAAATGATTTCGACATAATTAGGCAAGGGGATAAATTGCAACGTGGGAAAGGATAGCTAGCTTTTGACTCAAATATTTTTTTAGTGATACTAAGTAGCTAAATGCCAGTATATTTACAGCTCTTGATTGCACATTTGGTGTAAATTAGTTTTTAATCGAGCATATGGTTATCCGGGGCTCTGGGTACAAATCCAAACTACGAAGAGTTTCCTCATCACGCTGCTCGACATGGTGATCGAACCCAGACATCGCGCTAACCAGCCACGTTTGTGACCAATAAACAATCATTACTATCTACACTGAAAATCTACAATTCAGATTACAAATAGCTCCGTTTGGCGAAATAGATGGCGTCATTTATCTACGGCTTTTTCTGAGTTATTCAATACAAGAATAGTTCCTTTTTAGTAAAGAACTAGCGACCCGCCCCCGCTTCGCTCAAGTAATATTATTATAATATACTAGCTTTCCGCCAGCGGCTTTGCCCGCTATCAGCTATCCCACGGGAACCATGTTCTATTCCAGACTATGTTCTATCTCTGTGCCAAATTTCATCCAGATCCGTTCAGTAGTTTTTGCGTGAAAGCGTAACAAACATCCATCCATCTATACATAAAAACTTTCACATTTATAATATTAGTAGGATATGAAGCTTTTATAGACGTCTAAGCAATACATCGGTAAAAACTGCATTCAATTCCATGCAGTAATTTTTGCGTAATGCAAAATCAGACAGGCAGACTGATAAAATCCTAAAAACTGTTCTTCTGGCTTCTAAGATTCCCCTCGTATTATTATTTTTTCAATTTTGAGTAAAAGCAGTGATAGCATCGGGAAATCGTAATCACTTTTCGGAATTATGTGCGTAATTATCACTCGCTTTAACGGTGAAGGACAACATCGTGAGGAAACCTGTCTGAGAGATTTTCTCGACAGCATGGTAAGTCTGCCAACCCGCATTAGGCTAGCGTGGTGGACTATAGCCTAACCCCCCTCATACTGAGGAGATCCGTGCCCAGCAGTGGGACAGTATATGAGTTGGTGATACAGACATCGGCCTGTTACAATACTATTATATGTATAGATTACATTCTAGTGATTCAGAAAATGGTTGGCGAAACTAAACTTATGAATCGTCACACATTTATCATGGGTTACGTTTTGATAGGCTGTTTTATGGCCTATATCTTTGACGACAGGCTCGTAGAGCTTTCGATGTGGTGACTTTTATTAGTCTTTTAGTGAAACACGAACTTTTCGCCTGTAATGGCTGCAAAATTTTATTTGCGGTATTTTTACCCGACTACCAAAGGAGGGTTATGTGTTTGACGCGTATGTATTTCCGTTTCTATGTCCGCTCGTAACTACTCAGCGGCTCAACCGATTTAGATAAATGATACCTCATTAGATACGACTTGATAGCACGAGTGTAATCGGGCGCTTTAATGTGCGGGCTGATTTTGAAAATCATCTTTATATGTATCATTTTTAAGCTATTGCATAGCTTTTATCGCGGGCTTTGAGCGTGGGGACCGAATCCAGAAATTCCGTAACGAAAAAAACCTACGACCGGTACAGCGGTGTGTGTGTGTGTGTGTGTGTGTGTGTGTGTGTGTGTGTGTGTGTGTGTGTTTGTGTGTGTGTGTGTTTGTGTGGTGTGGTGTGTGGTGTGTGTGTGTGTGTGTGTGTGTGCAATAGCTTTACTGCGGCAGTCTCCGAGTGCCACACGTCTTTTTTTTTTTATATACACTCAGATACCATCGCGCTTGTATTAGCTGAAGAGTTAGGCAAAGGTGTACTGGTGATGTGAGCCCAAAGTTTGCCGGTATGTCTTAGATCCTATGTCATAAAGCTGTCAAGCCTATTGCCATGAACTAGTCAAAACCCAAACTTCAAGCTGCTTCTCAGAATCTTTACATACTATAGAACAATGTAGCTCCCACTGTCTGTACGCTTCAATCTTTTAAACTACGCAACGGATTTTAACGCAGTTTTCAGTAATAGACAGAGTGTATCTTTTTGTATTTTTTAAGCATTTTCCATGCAGAGATTATCAGTTATTTTAATATTAGTTATTTTAATGAAAGTTAAAGTTAGTTATTTTAATGAAATAAAAATTGACTGGCGTGCAGGATTCGAACCTGCGTTCGAACGCTATGACCGCTAAGCCACCGCAAGTCGAACCAGAAGACGCAGGTTCG
The DNA here is from genome assembly GCA_946251955.1 of Acronicta psi. NCBI lineage: Eukaryota > Metazoa > Arthropoda > Insecta > Lepidoptera > Noctuidae > Acronicta > Acronicta psi. Next base: position 6,574,209 of record OX276482.1, on the reverse strand, counting down.
AATCCTGTCCGCCGGTCGATTTTTTCCTTCATTAAAATAATAGAGTGATTTAGGAAGAAGGTTTAGGTGTATAATTTGTTAAGGTTTTGTGTAAATTCACTAAAACATGACGTTGAAGGTGGAAAATGTCGCTCCGTGCGAAGCAGCTGGGCCACTAGTTTTATATAAAAAGCCAATAAACCTTTGCTCGACCTGGGAATCGAATTCAAGACTTCAAGCGTAGCAGTCGCGCTTACGACCCAGGGACCCTATTGAGGGAATTACAGAAGAAATGTCACTTAAAATTAGGTATAATAAGGAGTGACGAACAGTAGCGAAATTATAATTGTATTCAAAAGGTTTAGCTAAGCTAAGCCTATTACGGATTATTTAAGTATTCTTAACAGCAGTTGGGGTGTTTTCATTCAACTCGGGCGCACTGTACTACAACTAAGCAGCCTTTTCACTTCTCTGTGTATCTCAATTTGAATGGTAAGGTTCTCTACCAAGTTTGAATACTAAATAAGATGCTTTTAACGGGAGCGCACGCTTAGATAATTTTGTACTTCGGTCGTGCGCCAATAGAATGGCAACTATTCATGTTTATAATAAAATTCACTGTATTCAAATTACTTACGAACCAGAATATTACTTTTAGTAATTTAATGAGGCGTTATTCCATTTCAATAAGTGGCTAATGGTTGAAGACTTTTGCCGCGGTCAGTCTGTGATGCGTGACCATTTTAAACATTTCCAGAATACTCTGTGCCTCTTATAGCACGTAAAGTCGTCGCTCCCGATAATCTTATGCAGCCTACGAGAAATAGTCAGAAGCTCAAAATAGCTTGACACCCAGTCTAGCTTTAGGATATTGATATTGCCCAGGGTTACGCAGGTTTGATGGCAGGTATTTGTTGTAAAATACTATTCAGCCGAATTTGGTATTATTTAGATCCTTTAGTGACCTTAAGCGTGATTCCTACTCTAGCGGCCCTCGGTTCGATTCTCAGATCGAGGAAAGTGTTATTGGTAAGCGGTTATGGTAATGATATTCAGCCAATTTGCCTGCCGGAGGTTGAGTGCCGGGGTGGACCGTAAACCCCAACATAATTGCGAAACGGCTGCAAAGATGCTCTTCTATTTTCTATATAGATAATGTTGGCCAAAATAGCCTCAAATCCAATCGAAAAATCCTTTTGTTTGATAAAATAATGACGTGTCTCAAAGGAACAGAGTTCGTTCAATAACTGACGAAATAATCCCGATTGGGTTCTCTAGAGATATCTGGGTTAGCTAGTTGGAAAGAAGAACGTTTGTGTAAGCACTAACCCGTCCGATACGCTTCAAATAGCATATTGGACCTGAGCTAGGCATTACTGGAGCACTGTAATCGATAAGAGAGAGATAATCAAAACACCCTGCGGAACCCTAATCCTTACTAATATTATAAATGCGAAAGTAACTCTGGCGCTTTCACGCCAAAACTACTGAATCGATTTAAATGAAATTTGCTACAGATATAGTCTAGATTCTGAGAAAGGACATAGGCGAAAACAGGGCTGTAAGGGTTGAAATAGGGGATGAGTTATAAAAAATACCGAGACTACGGCGGGTGAAGCCGCTGGCGGAAAGCTAGTAAATATGAAATACTATCATGTATCCTGGGACAATTTTACACAGCACCATCTAGTACCCAACTAAGCAGAGCTACTAGGTGTACTTGACAATTGATATAATACTTATATACTTTTTTTGTAAATACATACCTACTTATAATATACTAGCCTAACTAACTATAATATTTCCGCCAGCGGCTTCGCCCGCTTGGTCTGGGTCTTTCTTATAACTTTATAGCCTATGTTACTTGGTAAAGATTGAGCTTTCTAATAGAGAAAGAATTTTTTAAACCAATCCAGTAGTTTCGGAGTCTATTCAATGAAAACAAACAAAACAATCAAATCTTTGCACATATTATTAGTATAGATCAGAAACAGCCAGATAAACAAAAACACTTAATTTCAATAGAGAAGATGGCTGGGTCTTACCACCTGCTTGGAACCCTATTATAGATTCAATTAAATCTAAATCCAAGCCTAAAACTGCAAGACCGAAGGATACGGTGAGCTCGTTCTGCGTGAATCGGATTGCCAACAATTAACAAAAATGTAGGGTAGCTGTTAGTAATTAAAACGTCAAGACGCCTACCACCTTAGTCACCCGTGACCATGGACGCTGTAAAGGGTACGAAACGTCGGGATTAAAATAAAATAATATCAATATAACGCGATAAAATCCGTAAAAAGTAGTTTTATTTCAAAAACACTTAAGTTAGTTACATAAATATTTGTGTTCTGTGGGAATGAACCCACGACCTCGTGATCAGCAGTTTGATTCGAACCACTAGACCACAGACTTCGTCAAATAAATTTACCCTAATAAATCCGCGGTGACCGGTGTTCATTAATTTGCTGCTGTCAAGTCGGTATCTGAAATTGTTGATGTTTTGCGCATGTTTGTGGCACGATTTATTGAACCAATCACTCGTGAGCCTTAAAGTTGAACGGTACACTTGATATGATTTATTAACATAGATTTCCTGTGGGTTAAATATCATGTTGATAACAGTGTAACCATGATAATTTGTTAATATAACGTAACTTACTAAATACCTCGGTAGCCTAGCTGTCTAAAGCGCGACTGCTAATCTAGAGGGGCTGGGTTCGATTCCCAGGTCGGGCCAAGTGTTACTGAGTTTTTCTGTTCAATCTTAATGAAATCTGTAAAGCCGTTCTCGAGTTATAGTGTGACCAGGAGAAATAGGGTTCATTTAAATATATATGGACAGAAAGATAGATATATAAACCAATTACCAGAAATTACAGGGTAAAATCTCCTATTATCAAACTACAATTTAAAAAATAAAAGTACCTAAAACCATTTCAGTTATAGTGTTATAGTTGTTTACTAGTAGATACATTACTTCAGTACTGTAGTACCTACTTAAAGCCCAACCAAGGTAGCATTCTTAGTAGGTCTCACCCGATTGGGTACCTACCTGCTTCGTAAAGGAAATGAAGCACGTAAACCGTACCCGTAAAAGAAAATAGCATTAAGTGCAATAAGCTTTTACAAATTAAATTGTGATACTTACGTTCGTTGCTTGGAATTCAGAAACCCAGGGTTAAGTGTTGTAGAGTTGTGGTGAAATGGTCTTAAATGTACATAAAAGATGAATACCCAAATAAATACACATTTTCTGCCATTCACATAGCACCATCTAGTCCCAAACTAAGCATAACTTGTACTATGGGTGTTAGAAATAATGTAAAGAAACACCCAGACAAACATCACATAAATGTTTGTCTTGTGTTCATGTTCATGTATTTTATTTGCCATCTCTGTCTAACCCTTAAAAGATGAAGGCGTGATGTTATGTTTTTTTCATGTAATCATAACTTTAACTTCTTTATCGTAGGTGTTTTATACGAAACGATTGTAGTTGATCCAACTAAAGTTAAGATTTCTTGGAAAATAGATTTTATCTGAACTCGTTAATACATAGCTAAGATTAGATTGGGCTACTTATTCTTAGGTCAATAGCAATAATATGTTCCTAATAGAGAGAGATATAGAGAGATAAATAGTGTTTTCATTCTATCCGTTACAGGTATTTCTGAGATTGTTATTAAAGACTCAATAAAACAGCTGCAATTCAAAATAACCAAAGCCAAACTCAAATAAAAGCAAAGTAAATTGGGAGCCGTCACAGGAGTGGTAGGAATAAAGTTATATAACTCAAGTATTTTGCACAAGCTCGAGCTACAGCCGCGCCGCCACTCTTCAAAGTGTTTTTAGTGAAATCACGGAGCGGATCTCCAAATTCATCGCCGGATCTACTTCGCAGATATCATAACAAACGTAATAAAAACTTCTCCGCAAAATATTAGTTTTTCGGACCATCAGAGTTTACAGAGGACTGAAAGACAACAATAAATGGCTCTACATTTATTCCGCATTTTTAAAGTTAAATAAAACTTCTCGACGTTAAAACTGGGGTTCACTGGGGTTCGGCCACTCATTATTTTTTTTAAGGAATCGAGGTTATATTGAGGAATCAATAAATCTTAACCTCTTACGGAATCCTCATGTTTTTCAGAAAGACTAGTCCATTTACATTTCTTTACAGGTTTATCAGTCTGTAAGCCGGGTATCTAAGTAGGTGCATTATATACACAGGCCGGTTATTGTAATACTAAGCAGTGAAATGAACCGTTCTTCAGATGATTATATGACCTGTTAGAGACAAGTAATGATATTGGGCAAATCCAAGGGCATTCAAGTTTTACAGCATTAGGTTAAAGCTTCTTAGGCGGTATTTCTCATTTCCTAAGTGATAGTTTCTTCATCCTCAAGTGCCTATAGAGTGGCGGCCTAATAGATACTACGTGTTGCCATTACGGCTAGTGGGTACAATTTGCTAGGAGCTTTCACCTAACTTAAAAGGGCTCGCCATCAAATGGGCGGTATATCGAAAACCCATTCGAGTAATTTGAGGCGAACCGAAACGACATTGTCGCTTAAGCGATTCAATCCTACGCGACCGCGCCGGGACCTACACGACGATTTGAATTTAAGCGATTTTATGTGAGCGGTAATGTCACCGTCGTGAGCGCTTTGCCGCCAATAAATTATATTCGCTTGTTCGTTTACAGGCGGTTGTTTACACGGCGAGTGGCAAGCGCGGCTCGTCGTGTTTACACGAACATCGCGTAGATGACTGATAATCGTTTTACGGCATTCGTTTATGTCCTAGATAAGGTTCGGCAATCACGATTCGGTTTGTCTCCTTGTGTGATTTCTTTCGTCTTCCATGTTAAGTGCCGTCTCGGGTTGATAGCAAGACTTTATGACTAAACTATACGCGTCTCGCACAACTTTGTAACTGATCTGTGCTTTCAGTTGGAAAATTCTGTAATAATAAGTCGTTTGTGTGGAAATGTTCGACAAATATATATCGAAACAATGAATAAATTCGTTTATTTTCCTCATTTTGGAAGAACGGTGAAACGGAACTGATATTTTTACTGGGTGACCTAGTTCATGTTGGAGTTACACGTCTCCCACTCATGGGACTCCTATGCAATTTCAGCTATAATTAAAGTGCACAAGCGTTGCGCTAACTACCAGCTGAAGTATTATTGTAATTAAAGGTACAGGATTAAAATAAATTACGCCATATTTTCTGTATTTCATTCATACTTACAGGAATACGCAGTTGTTCTGTTATATTTCGTCATGATAAAAATAATTGCAGTTTCGTTTGCCTATTAAGGTATTTGCGTTTGACCATTACATAGATATTGTTTAAATTATTTACTTCACACAAAAAAAAAATCCTGTAGGTATTGTGTGTGTATTGCCAAATAAAACCTCATAAAAAACAGTAACTAACAGTAGAAACAACTATGCGTAACTCACAAAAACATTTGCTGGGCGCAGTAATCGTTTGCATTGGCACTGCATCGATCGCAGTATTTCCTTCTTAATTATGAAATTACTTTTATTTTATTTATTTTCCGCATTATTACACAACGGTGTGATTGTCAGCCACCTTTTACTGTCATCGTTTTGCGAGCGATAGCGGCTCAGCAATCGACACCGATATGCCGCCTACACGTGTAATACGTGTGCAAGGGTCTTAAGCATTTACTCTTCAAAAAAGTTAAACTACAGCATTACACTCGCTCAGACGTAACCGTGGGGCTGCAGACGACAAACTTTAACTTGAATTTAAACGTGAATTTGAATTACGTACAAGACTTGTATTCTGGTTTATGTTATAGTTGTATTTCTAGTAGATTTAAAACTTGACAAATTTTGTTGTATACTTTCGAAAAGTTATTTTAGATTAGTATTTTGCATTATTGAGTTGCATGATGTACTGTCAATAAGCATGCATGCATAAATCTATATCAACTTGTTGGTTATTTACTCTTTAGTTATTGCTACTAAATTGTAGAAAGGACCATGGACGAAGCCCCCTTTACCACCACTTTGTTTGGAAGATCTTCATCTTCATATCTTGTATAATATTTTTAATCTAATAATATTTAAAATTAATGAGTAACACACTGGATTAATTTTGTTATTCGATTCCTAATCACAGTCTTCTTATGAAATATTAGTAAGTTATTCATGAAAACAGTTTAATTTATTATAGTTTAAAGCTTCTTATTCCAAACAAATATTCAATCAGCGCAAAAATAATTATGAAATTCATCGGCAAAGCTGGGTTATTACGTTCAGCGTTCAGAAACCCGTGAACTTTTCCAAATCAATCGTAGACGGGCAATCAATAAGAAATTTATGAATAAAAAAAAATATCGCAGCGTTTTTCGTCAATTTGCCGCGTCAATCGTTGACGTAAATTAAATTGCGCGAATTAATATACGTACATCTACGCCGTAATGTTGGGGCGTACCTCCTTCGTCGTGAAAAATGGAATCACAGCGATGAACAATTTGTCATTTTAATGTTTTCGTGTCCGCAACCGGTACGGCACTATGGATAGACAATTTATAACGCGTGTCATATCCCCCTTTGTACGGCAAGGCAAAATATCTAGCTGTGAGGAGAGGAATGCAATTTGTTGGCGCGTACATATCGCGCGAATACCTTGTAGAGTGTGTACGTAATTGTAACATTATACTTCATACAAATTTTGTATAGCTCCGGGAAACGCGACGCTTGCTAAGTTATGTCAGATTTGTGTGAATGATTGTACTATTTACTTTCATATAGATACTACTTTTAATTTGTATATTTGTAGATAAAAATAAATCGTATTAGGTTTAAGTATATTATTTTGAGTTGATTTGCTATGGTGTAATAACAAAAGCTAATTGAAATTGGGCAAACTATAAAATACATAAGAAACAATCAAACCAACACAAACACCCATGTTGATCACACACATATTTGTGTGGAATTCAGAACCAAGCAATCAGCAGGCTAACACTCCTACCACTAGACCATAGACCTTATCGAATATAAATGTAACGCACAAACACAATACAAAATTTTTTGCAACAATAAAACTTTCATCTTTGTAAATCTATACCAAACTTCGTCTGGGACATTCAAGAGATAAGCATGATATTATTATATATGCGGCTTCTGAAATTCCCACGTCATAAAATTGGACTCGCGCCGACGCCATAAAACTGATCATTTATTTTTACGACATCGATCCCTAGGTTAATAATTGTGTCGCCATAATTTTTACCAATTCCCATACATTTTACTACGAGTTTTTTTACGAGGTCATTGCACCTGTTAGTTTGACACTTTGATTGCCTTCTTACTTTACATTTGTTGACTCTATTACAAGTGAGCTCTTTTTATTTATTTTGAAAAAGTAAAATGATGTCGTAGGGTAACACAACTTTCTATAAACTCAAATTTAATTTAGATTGGCAATATACATAGAACAAGAACATGTCATTACTTCAGACCTTCACTAAAATCTTCAGTTTTACAGTGAGTAGGTAGTTTCCGATGCTTTTAATGATCCTCCCTCGCTCCTTAACTGTAATTAAGGATATTAATCCGAAGGCATGACCACCTTGTTTACTTTAATTGGTTCCTGTTTTTATTTCACACGGCAAAGGTATAAAAATTTTATATTTAATTTTATTTAGAATAATAATTACGTATAAAAAATGGGTGAAAGCTGTGAGGGTATAAGATAATATCATGTATGAGTACCCCGAAAAATTAGGCACCGATATACTGACCCGTACAGGTGACTTTTGCAAAACATAATGACAATCATTATAAAATGTTGTACAGTGTAAGCCACGATATCGGATTTCTGGATATAGAGCTCAACCAAGTCCATCACCATTTTCTACTGCTTCATACTATTACATAATTATTAGGATACCGACATAAAATAAGGTGGTGAAACTATAATTTAATGTCGTGAATTCACATTCAAACAGAACAATGTACTGTACAATTCCGCGAATCACAAACACAAAGCAAATCAACCAGATTTATTACATCAGCTTGATGCATTGCTGACGCAGAGCAGCAAAATCAATGACGTTTATGAAATAATTGAATTTACGACGTTAAGTAAATATTGTTTTTAAAATATTCTATGCAAAGTGAGAGCAGTAGAAAGAGAGGGCAATAATAGAATTATTTTTCTGAGCATCCGCTGAGCCAGCGGGGGTCGTTATTCAATTACAAGGGAGAGAAAATACGAGGCGATGTTTACCTGTGTTGCTGCGGGCCATCCGAACGAATCTTTTTACCATAATTACCTATACCGAGATATATTTGAGGTATAAGAGCTTTTACAAAGATAGCGAACTTAATGAATTTGATGCGAGAGAAAATCTGGCCCATTTCGGTATCCTACGTGATACAAATTGCATTTTTACGAATCCTGTATCCGTCGGCGCCGGCGGCGTGACGCTAGATCGAAAACCATTTTTGTCATTTATTCGCAATAATCCAATATGGAAGCGGGTGCGCGTGATCTCATTGACACTAAGCTGGGCACGGGTTGGTATCCATTATTCATGGTGTCCAACCCGTCGTGAATAATATTTGATGCGGTTTTGAAATGGCATAACGTTAGAGAAACTTCAGTTTGGGAGAATTTACTGCTTCATTAGCGGCTGTGGTACGTTGTGCCTTGTGCCTAATGTCGGCCAGTGGGTAATGTTTCGAATTGCAATGGTATAAAGGATTTCTGTTTTGTGTTTACGTCGTGTTAGTGTGTTACTTGGAAGGTTCTGTAGTGTAAGTTCTCATGTTTTCGAATACGTCGAGAATGTATGACATTCGGAGTTGTGAGTTTTATACACCAAGGGGGCTTAAAAAGTAACTTTTGGTGATTGGTATAAGAGTCATAGAGGTACACGAATTTGCCATGACTTACATTTCTATGGGTGAGCTTCGTACGCGATTCTACCTATTTAAGCTTTCATTGAATAAAGCAGTATTACATAAATACGTTAATTGTAGTAGAGTGTAAACGAACTGTTCACTGAGCTGGAACCTTCTTAGAACCTAATAAATAATCTGTTATTGCGTACGTAATTGTTCCTAGGTATTGCATTATTTCTATATTAACAATGAAAAAAACATTACTAATTTATTAGTTTGTTATTTTATAAAAAAATCCTAGCTATTATTTTTTTCAATTGTACATAGTCTTGATTTCTGCTTTCTTTCTAGCCATTTGAGAAAACCCCATTCTGTTTAAATATACAAAAACCTTTGGCACCAAGAAACGGAAGCTTAAGCTGTAGAAAATACGTAATCAGCGTTTTGGCACCGATGTACACCATTTCTGGAAGGAAAGTACTGACAGTATATCTTATTTAACGTGTACGAGTATATGTAAGTATATATACGGCCTTCAATGGAAAAGTAGCCTAACTAAGACAATAATGATAGTCTCTTTGTAATTAGATGCACTTCTATATATATTGGTCGGTTTTTTTGGTTTAGATACTATAGGCGTCAGTGTTATATGCGTCGATAAGGGATCTGCATCAATCGGTATTTAGCTTATATTATAGGAGTCGATATTATAAGTGCATGACTAAAGAGTGACATTGAATATTGAAGGACATGGCGATAGATGAAGGCCAAAGAAAAGATGGATGGATGGTGTTAAGGTCGATATTATGGAAAAGGGATTGAATGAGCAGGTGACGGCTAGCAGGGATGAATGGAAGAAAAGGATAGGCTGCGCCGATCCCAAATAAATTAGGACAAGGGCAGGAGATGATGAAAGTAATACCTATGTTAATAACATCAGTCTTTCGATTAAACAAATAAAATTAACGTTCACATCATTTTTTTTAGTGAGCGCACGGTATTGATTTCTCGAGTTGAAATTTTCTTTCCCGTCTCGACTTAAGACAAATTTCTTGAGCATTCTCAAGCAAGCAGCTAAGTCCAGCATTATTCATAAAACAAGTAAATTAGCATTATATTTTAATTCTTTTTGCAAAAAACGTGACTTGTGCCACTTTTGCGCTGACTGCGTCGTATAAATATAGCTGATCCCGTCGTCACGGGCCCGTGTCCAGGGGCGACTCATTTTAGATAAGGCTACCCGTGGGTTCCTTGTTGACTTATTGCGTCTATCGCGGAATTGTCGCAATGCCGACCATCCCACTGGCAAATTGTGTACTTACCGTAAGAAATATACACGGTGGAAGGGACATCGACGCACAAACGTCGTGATAAGGTTTCATTCAAGGTCAAAAATAAAATGACCTATGTCATTCATGTAGAAAATGATCGGTTATTACAGATATTGTCATTTTTGAGCGCGCAGTGTATTGCTAAAAACGCGATCATAACGATCCGCGGTATGGCGCGCGCGATGCGAAATAAATGATATAATGATTTTTTATTTAAATTTAATTTGAGTAGATATAAATAATATGTTTTTACACGTTCAAGTAAACAAAACTGCAGAAAAAATTGGAAAATTTATGAAAAAAGTTACGGAAAATTTGAACGCAGGGGGTCCAGAATCATGTACTGAACTCATGGTATTCGGATGTGCGCCGATGTCCCTTTCTCCTTGTATATGCGTTGAGGTATACTCACTATATTATCAGAAGGCTACCGTAAGTCCTTTTTTGTTGGGTATTTTGTAATAAAAATGGGTATGTGGTAAAAATGGTTTTTATGTCGGACTGGGAGTGTAGGATATTTAGTACCAATGCAATCGGTTTCGATATTCGGATGCAATGATGGGTATTTATATTCTACCTATCATTGATTACACAACACTGCTTTTTACGTTATGACTGTGGTAAACCTGAAAATACCTTTTATTTTTAGGTTTACCTACCACATTTTTAATAACATAAATATATTATGTACCTTAATCTCCATGAGATTTGGGATTATGAATAATAAGAATCTTAATAATACAAATAGATAATTGTGAATAATAAAAAAAATATAACTAAGGCTACAGTTGCGGTCGGTAGAAGCGACTACAATAACATTTCTTTTCACCTTAATCAGTTTAATAATTAGGTATGCCTAGGTAAGTACAGTCGGTGTCACATTAAGTTAGCCCTCTAAGCCAAGCTGCTACAGAGTGACAGCCCGGCCCTATGCGGTTAAACAGTTAAACAGCTTTAAGCCTACTCACTGTTCCGTTCGCTAACTCGTGCTAGATATAGCCAAGCTTAGCTCGGCTTGCGGTCCCGTCTTCATTAAAGGACTACTCTTGGAATTTATGCGTTGAGATAATTTTGTAGTATACAACAACTTAAGCTGTGTGTAATTTAATGTGATATGTGAGGAAGAGAATGAGTAGGTGCCTTAATGAACTCGATGTTCACGTCTGTAAAATGTGCATGTAGGTAACACCGGGAGACGTTCTACCCCTCAACCATGAGTTCTATCGAACGACTTTCGATATGTTTTTTTACGCATCGAAACGCTGTAATCTTATAGCAGATTTTAGATCTTTACGTAACCGCTAGAGGCGCTGCGAAAGTTTTCCATACAAATATTTTACGGCGTCGCTAGCGAGTCTAGTGAGAATAACTCATGGTCGTCACACTGTTCCGTTACTACACTGACTGCCTCGTTGGTCTAGTGGTCCTAAGCGCGACTGTCCGCTAGAGGTTCTGGTTCGATCCCCGGGTCGAGCAAAAAGTGTTGTTGGGTTTTCTGTGAAATCCCAGTAGCAGCTCGGAGTCTGGATTTGTGCCCGGTTGATGGCAATAGATTCACCCCCTATTACATGGGACCTAAAGCATAGCGGCAAAATGTGGGTGTTTATTAGTGCGCATCTGCCTACCCCGTCGGGGAATATAGGCGTGATAGTATGTCGGTTACTACAGATACTTACTGAATAGATAGTTAACTATTGTTTCCTTAAGTCATGGAATCGCCGCAAATTCGGAGCTTCGCTTACGCGCCAAAGTAAAAAAAAAATCTTACAAATTTGGAGCCACCCACTAACATCCTTTAAGGGGTTGAATTTCCAAAAACCCGTTCAACGGCAATGAGCTATGTGTTGATAAATCAGCCATTTATAATATACAGAAGATCATAGAAGATAAACGTATAATATATGTAATGATATAGATGAATGAAGAACTAAAACATTATCTAATTATAATTAGTTTTGTTAAATTATGTCTATTTCTAGAGCAAGCTGGCTAGCCCACATTTCACTATCTGGCTACCAGACGGCCATAATTTCTAATATTTTTCCTTACCTTTATTGCGCCTCCATTAAATTAATCCAAGCTAAGTAGATTATTTATAGCTTCAGAAAATAGGTTCGTTGCGTGTACCGGTGCACGTGCTATGCATAGTAATTAATCAATTGTTACAACTACCCAATTATCCGTATGAAAAGAATCATTATAATTACATTCTCCTTGCTTTCTTTATTAATAACACTTATTTTTTTACTTGATACTTTCTTTGTTTTAGTGTTGGTGCTCTTGGAGATTTAATACAGTAATCATCGTAAAGTTATTATTACTGGCAATGAAACGCAGTCCACTCATCCCATTGTGTTTTCTTTCTTAAACAAAAGAAGGTAGAAATAAGTTTACGTTTGATGTGACCTTTGATACTTACATTTGTTTATTTTATGTCACTTTTTCATATCTTTTTTATGAAATTCGTTCGCACTTTATCACCTATCGGATTATATTGTGTGCAGCGTTTGCAGGATCCTAACTACCTGGTAATTACGTTGACCTCGATTTCGAGAATGTTTGAATCTAGACGGGTCGAGGTACAGATTTGAGTTTAACCATCCGCTTGGCTACCAAACATTTAACCCAATTTTTTTTCTTAGAGGTACGTATCTAATGTTGGTATGGCTGTTAAATTGCAATAATTAATTAATTATTTATGTCGTTCTTAGAGACGTAACATGGCCTCATGGTCAAATGTCATTGACCATTAGGCCATGTGTTAGGCCACGACCAATAAGTTGATATAAGATTTAATCATTTCTTTTAGGAATAAAATGTTGCTCGCACCTATATCTAATGAAGTTATCAAATGTCATCCAATCTCTGATCAGAGTGACATAAATATATTTATTTACATATTTCATTATTAATCACAATAACACTTTGAACTGGAAATCGAACAGGGAATTATTTCGATTTACTCTAGCGTCGTAGGCCGTTCAAGAATATTCTGTCTATCTGTCTATAACTATGTGCAGGATAGTGGGTATTGGGTATGTCCATTCTGTACGTACCTATTACTTTAAGTTATTCTTTGGCACCAGATAAAAGCCTTTACCTACTATTTTGCGAACTCGTTAAGTTTTCATGTACCTACCTATCTCATTGCTGTCTTGAAAATACAAAGTGGTTACGTTCCCCAGAATAAATATGGTTTAAATACAAATTAGGTTGACTAAGTCAATTGCGCGTCGACATGAGCGTGGATTAAGTTAGCCCCGTTTCTAGTACAAAGGCCAGGCATGACAATGACAGTTAGCTCTACTTGTTCACACCGGCCAGCTTACACTGCCGATAGCATCCGCACATGCCATGGAAAATAAACCCTTATATCAATAAAGATAAGGCGTTATGTGTCATGGATGTCAAAAGATCTGAGGGTATGTTTATTGTGGTGAAAACATGCTAAGCCAAGTTTCAGCCGACCTCGAGTTCTGACGAGCTTTGTAGCTGTAAAGAGAACTTGTATTAATTTCCACTTAATATCATTTTGTTAATTACGTTTCTATCAGAGCATAATACTTGAAGTTAAACGATTTAGCTCGGTGGCCGCCTCCACTAATTATAAACATTTAGATTGTTTACGCTTTGCGTGAGATGTTTGTTGCGTAACTATTCTGTAATTAGGACAGACTGTTCAAATTCAGTGGGTCATGCAAAGAGCAGAATAGCTCATCATCTTATAATCGTTCAAATGGTTATAATTTAATTAATAAAATTAGGGGTTTAATTTTACTTAGGTACTGTTTTTTCTTTTCTACATGGGTAGAGTAAATAACATTTTGTATTTAAATGTTAGAACTTCCATAAAATAGAAAATTTGATGTAACATTTAGTTATGTAGGTACCTCCCTAAAACGTCACGGATCATGTTTATAGACACATTTCTTTTATTATTCCATAACTTTATTATGAAAGTCCAGAAAGTAATATTACAGTCTACAAGATAAACATTTACAATACAAACGAAGTTCTTGCAGTTTTCAATAGTCTCAACTATTCGCTAAATGATATCAAATTGAACTCTATTTACTTGTTTTCTTAGTCTCCAAAACTTAGTCCGGAATAAAATTAATAAATAACAAAAGCGACCTATTGTCGGGAAGTGATAGAACTCGAGTTTGTTCAGAAACTAACTTAACGCGCGGATATTGAAGTTGCGGGTAGGAAACCACTCCGTAACGGAGTCACACAAACTGTTAACTACGTTACTCTCTGACGTTTTGTTTGCTTCTTCCTTAGTTACAAAAAATACTAAAGAATGTTACTTTTATATTACAATGGTCGAACTTTTTATTTGATTGTTTGAGGAAAAAGTAACGGGTCATTTTGAATTCTGAACTTTTTAAGTTTGTCTTTATTCGGTATTCATTTATTTATGTCTGTCTTCTCTCTCATGAGTCGCGATAAAATAAGGTAAATTAATACTCAAGTATTACCTTAATATCGTTACGACTCTTATTAACACATTATAGTCTGGCTTAATCTAAGTTTTTTTAGCATATCTTGTTTGCGTCAAACACTAAAGTAAAATTTAATCCTTAGACAGACAGTCCTTGAAAGTCTTTGCATAAAATCTGCTTAGTGTTGGGTAATTTATTGTACGAACCCAACTTAGGAGCCCACTCTCCCCATACCATTATATGAGAGATCGCCTACCTAAAATTGGAAGGCGTATCCTCATTACATAAAGATATCAATACCAAACCTAATTTCACCGTCGGCGGCGACAAATCTAGCAATCACTCACAACCAATGACGTAACAGAATGCTGCCCCTCATTTTTCCACAAGACGTATTTTTATAAAATTCCTCCAAAATTAGATCACATTGCGTATCCGCGGACGTAAAAAGGGTTCACAATATTTATCTAGGGCGCATTAAATAACGGCAGCATTGGAATAACAAATGCCCACCGCTGGGACCAACAATAGCCCGAATATATCACCAGCAAGCGCTAGAGGGCCGCAATTTTCGGAAGAGCCCGCAGACGGCTATGTTCGTAACTCCACTAAAGCCTCGATTTAACTCAGTATTGGCTACTAAATATTTATTGAAAATATTAATACTTATTGATGATATTCCCGGTCATATAAAATGGAGCAGCACTCTTGGGGTGAGGCGATGCTGGTGTTGGGACACATATTTTGTGATCTTGCATCGTTCTGTAGAGGAAGAGGAAACCAGTAAAACATGCTCTTTTAATTATAGATTTAAATAATAATTAATTGTACATGTCACACCCAAATCCAAGAGGTTTAAGTGGAATTACCTATAGAAAAAATAAATTGTTGTGAACGTGCGAACTTCAATTTATTCCATTCGTTCCATTGCTACTCCTAAATTGAGAAGAGTAAGGCTTTGGTTTACCACCTTATTGAAGGCATTATGGTATCAAAATAGGTGTATATCTATTTACCTGCTATTTCCACCGTGTTTGCCAACCGTTGTGATCATTAGCTACAAAAATATTTTCTCCAAGAATATTTATTCGGGCCATTTCAGTCTGATAATAGGAAATCATGAATAATTTACGACATGTTATTCATCTATAAAGTTATTTATGGCTAATTAACTTAAAAGGTTAATTTGGGTTAATTCTAGAATGTGCACGTTTACGCTGCGGTTAGATCATTATACCATTGAAAATTGATACATATTCGGTCAGTAAATACATGTAATATGTGCTAAAATTAACTAATTAGATAAATAATATGTAAGTATATTGTGGATTGCAAATTGAATGCTACAAAACTATTGAAATTGTCGTAAAGAAGAATATTTTAGAACTGTCTTCTTTAATATTTAATATATTTTGTATCATACATCATCATCATACGTCATCAGACCACATCAGACCATAGTGGTCTCATGTTCGTCTGCTGGCTGGTTTTGGGTATGATTGAAAGATAAGCAAAATTCTATTAGATTTATTCAGTAGCGGCTCCAAGAAGCACCAAAAAGTTGTTATAACACACCATGAGCCTTTTTGAAATTGGAACGAATTTTCAGACATTTAATTTGTGCATGAATGCGACTGGAAAATGGGACATTACAAACAGTGTGATATGCTTTTTGGATAATCTTACAAACTATAAAGCATAGAAATTCTTATACAATCCTCAATTTTGTTTCTAAAACCTATTCAATAAGGTTGCATGGTACATATAGGTACTTTTACAGTAAAAGGGTCGGGAAAAGATGCTGAAACTTTTCCCGTAGCAGACGAATTTCAGTGCGTACGACCTTGACTGGTAATTTTCTGTTCATTCCGATGTTTACTAAGATAGATTACTTTTCGAATAGCGGGTTATACTAAGTAATGTAAGGTTAATATACTCATGCTTTTACGCAAAACTCTGAGGGCACATTTTCATGTTATTTTGATTAAATATTTTTCGTGTAACAGAATTTAATTTGAGTCACAAAAAGGATCTTTTCGATACAGTTGAAAGTTTGCCCCATGGTTGCTTTAACATGGCTTCAGTTATTGGTTAATAATAATTTGTTCAGCAGTTTTTTGTATGGGTTGGGTGCTATTTTTTTGGTTTCGTCTGGAAATTTTGATTACTCGTCGGTTAACTTGCATTGACTCATTACTCTTAGCGTCGTAAGCGCGTCTGCTATGCAAGAGGTCGATTACCAGGTCGATAAAATTGTGGGATTTTCTATGAAATTTTTAGGAACACTTCAGAGTTTTGAATCGTTGGTCACCCCCTCAACATACTGGTGACAGTGGGCCTACAATAATCTACCTAACCCTTAGGGTAACCTACACGCGTGATGGTTACTTGTAGCTTATTTAGTGGTATCTTATTTGGTAGTTTGCAACTTGCATTGCATATTCCATTGTGTGCGTTTGCCCTAGCCTTTGCCCGCTACTTCGTTCCCCGTTTTTGCAACATTTTTAATTATTACTCCGCTCCTATTGGTCGTAGCGTGATGATTATAAAGCCAATAGCCTTCCTCGATAAACGGGCTATCTAACATTGAAAGAATTTTTCAAATCCGACCAGCAGTTCCTGAGATTAGCGCGTTCAACCAAACAAACTCTTCAGCTTTATAATATTAGTACTTTGTAGTATTAGTATAGATGTGAGTATCAATGCAAACCTGGTTTAGTGGTACAATATCCAAACTTTTTTAATAAATTGAAAAATGGCATAAACTACAGAACACCACTTGCTGCGATTCTGGCTTAATTCTATACTTTTACTTGTAGCGACATCTAACGCGCTACATAAGAACTTCTACGAAGCTAAAATCCTGAATCGCGCAAGTGAAGTTTACCGTGCAACTTGCATATATATAACCGCCCGACATCAACCGTCAGGCAGTGGCCCGCCAGGCATAACACCCGCCTGGTCAGAGGATCCTCCCTTTGGTGCGAGGGACAATACACCTCGTCCCTCCACATACTTTATACTTTTAGATATTATCCACTCATTAGCATACACTATTATAACAAGCAGTATTGGTATCATGGTAACCGAATTTCAGGTTTCCTTTTTATTATACCGTCACACAGCTATTTTAACAAAGGCAGTCCTCACAAAGACGGGTAAAGCCTGTGTGACTACAGCTCGTTAAAATTTTAATCCGCTCCGATATAAATCTGATTGAAAATTCACTGACGTACGGATCGTACGCTCAAACAACGGAACGAGAAAATATTTGGAGCCACGTAACGTGGGCCGTGTTGAAAAAAGATTTATTTTTACAATATATACCATCACGCCTGTATTCCCTGTGGGGTTAGGCAGTGGAGTACCTGCTAATTTACTACACCCACAATTAACTGGTATGTTTAGGTCCCATGTAATAGGAGGTGAGCCTAATGCTATTAACCGGGCACAATTCATTGCCATCAATCGGGCACAATTCCAGACTGCGAGCTGCTACTGGTAATTTCACAGAAAACCCTAACGACACTGTGACCTCGGACCGACCCGGGAATCGAACCCAGGACCAAGGTAGCAACCCAGGGTAGCAGTCGCGCTTCGGACCATTAGACCAAAGTGGTCTATACCATATTTAAATTTTAATACGTATAGGTATTTTAACAATACCTATACGTATTAGAATTTAAAATTTGAAAACGCACTTTAAATTGCTTTTGATTTTTTTTTATTTTAATAAGATTTCTGCTCACAACGACTTCATTAAATCAATGATCGCGATGACCGACCTTTGATATTTACCCTCCGTTCATTTGGAGACTGCAAGCGATAGGTAGGGGTGATAGACATCGTTATATTTCATTACCGTCATTATATTAGTCTGGTCGGTCCGGCCGGGAGCATTTTCACAAAAGGCCAACCCTAAAGGTTCAATCGGCAAATTGCGCATACGATTCAATGAGGTTTGAACGTCTTCAGAGCGAGTTTCCGGCGCAGACGGCGAGATGGCGCCTCATCACGTCTGCACATGCAAACTGTATCATATGTACGTAAGTACGTCATTTACGAATCGCAACGTATTTATCGCGTATTTTACTGAAGCAATCTTGTCTGAAATAGGTGTAGATTTAAAAATGATTTTTAAGAATTATGTTGATACCATTTTTATAAAGTACTAGCCCCGCCAGCGGCTTCGCCCGCGTGGTCTTATAATTTTTTCCCCCGTTTTTGCAACATTTTTCATTACTACTCCGCTCCTATTAGTCGTAGCGTGATGTTATATAGCCTATAGCCTTCCCCGATAAATGGGCTATCTAACATGGAAAGAATTTTTCAAATCGATCCAATACTTTTTAAGTTTATTCGTTACATACAAAAATACAAATCTTTCCTCTTTATAATATTAGTATATGTAGAGTATAGATTAGTATAGATAAGAAGTGATAAGGTTACTTACATGCAAGTTTTAAATCTATAGCCGGTTAAGATAATAATAAAGATAAAAAAAAGAGCCGGTAAAACCACTATTTATCATACGCTACGACCCCGATTCTAGTGACATTTCAATAATTGCTGTTAAAACTGAGCCAAAGGACTACTTTAAACCAGGTTTGGCATAAATATGGTGTGTTAAAATTTGTTCAAATTACAATATTTCGTGGCATATTGCCAAGCCGTTGACTTTCCTATATATCCAACTAATGT
The DNA here is from genome assembly GCA_946251955.1 of Acronicta psi. NCBI lineage: Eukaryota > Metazoa > Arthropoda > Insecta > Lepidoptera > Noctuidae > Acronicta > Acronicta psi. The sequence continues at coordinate 6,554,852 of OX276482.1, read as the reverse complement.
GTAGAACGTTCCAATTACATATACAAGGTTGTCAAGTAGTTATATAGTAACTACACACACTAATGAAAAAAATACTACTTAATAGAATATTAAAAAAAATGCGCGTGCGTTTACATTTTGTTGTGAAACGCTGATATTTTCGTTGAGTTCCAATCAATATCTATAATAATCCAGTTCAATTGAGTTGAGTTGAGTTCCACAGTTTGTAGTGTTGGCTACCAATGTCGGCCGCTCACGCGTTGCTGTTTTGTAAATGTTTCTATAGCGACACTTATCATTTAATTTTTTCGCAGATATCGTGGTACACGGCGGAGAATTAAAAACAAAACACGTGTACTCAAACCAAGCTGGCACCATGTGAAAACTTTAAAAATTTCAGCATTTAATTAGTGAACTTTCAAAAAGATCTACTAAAGGTTTCAATGAGATTACACTGCCTCTCACTTGTCTTGAAACAGTCCTTGTTTTGGTGCAGACTTGAAATGGGATTAGTCTGAGCACCTACCTCTGCCTTCAATCGACGAAATAAGCCCCTTTCCCCTACCATCAGGGGAATGTCGAGAGACTACTTAAATTTCTCGATAAAGATTTTAAGGTCTGAGTATGAATGTAGAATCTACACAAATAAGTTTTGGGGTATTGTTTGCATTGAATATGAAAATCGATGCAAACAATAACATTATATTATTAAGTCCATTCCTGATAGCGGTTTTCGAAGCCCATACAGACGTTTACAAGCTGACATGACACTTTAACACGACACGTTACTTCAGTATTACTCAAACACTCGAACATCAGCGATAATACGTACTCGTAACACGTCTCATTCAATTTCGTATCTGTGATTGTCACGACAAGTGATTCAACAAATTGCGCATTTTGTAGCTGTCTCAAGGGGCGTCGTTACGGTATTATTCTTGTGCAAATAGTAGCGAGCAAGCGAGCGGCGGGTTCATTCTATCAGTTTCCGGAACATCAACCCCGCTTCTCTACACGATGCTTTGTTTCTGACGGGTGATGCTGGCAACTTTCACACCGACACGTAACAACCCTTTACGTAACCTCATTACCACACCACTCGTATCGAAGAATCTAATGTACCGAATTTTTTGACCCGAATTTATTGAAGCGTACGGTGTGAGATACGGAATTACGGACTCTATAGTACGTTATTGTTTTAATTTAAAACTGTATAAAGTTTGCGATTTGGAGTTTGTGAGTGAGGATGCCATAACCCTAATTTAATTATATCTGTTTGTATAGTTAAACTTTAATTTACGTTTTCACATAGTTTAATATTTTCATCGAAATTACATTTATATTTTCGCTCTATATTTTTGTTACGTAAGCACTCTCTTTGTAACGAAGGCATTCTTGCTTTAAATTGTGTGTATATAAACGAGGGCCCAGGGCGAGACATGCGAACCTTCTTTTTACGTTTAATTAAGAGGATATTTTTTCTGCGATTATTGTATTATCCTGTACTATAAATCCGACTAAGATTATGAAAGAAATATAATTTATATTAGAAATCAGATTCTTTTGTACTAAGCGTGACTGGTTCACTGTTTATTGGTTGGAAAAAGTTGCGTCGGTCGACCAAAATAAATTTAAGTTTTTGTTCACTTTCTAAGAATACCTATAGTAATATGTTTCTAGAACCTTTTAACGTTTTAGCACGAGAAATAATTTAGGTTTGTTGTGTAAATGAAAATGTCTAAAATGATTTTTTATAATTTAATATTACATTATAAAAAACCGACCTTCTGATTGGTGGCAATCATGACCAAATCCTAAATAAGAGACTAGATAATGTTATTCATTAAGGGAGCCAATTAAATAGATAAGTAAGTAACGACATGTTGCTTTGACCCGCCCCTGGGCGCCGCCATATCAAAATTTGCAAATTTTCCTCAAAGGGATTTCCAACTCTTTCAATTTACACCAATTAGTGAAAACACGTGGCTTGTTATCTTAAGATTAACACTAATTAAGACCCTACGGAGGCTCGGCAGAGACCTCAAAGCGAGAGCTTGCCTTTGAAAACATTGCTACTTAATTAAAGCTCATGGCGTTAAACGCTAAAATTATATTTATAAAATGTTTATTTAAGAATTTACGCTGCGAGGTGCATTTGTCTGAAAAGAGCACCGTCTGTGTAGTTGCTAGTTATGCACGTGTTTTGAGTAAACCGACTCGGAGATTTACGTGCCTAATTATTAAATATCTCGTTACCAACTTTATTCTTTCTTGAGCAAAGCTTTGAAAAAAGGAAAAGAAGTTTTAATGAGTGTAACATTTCTAAGAAATGTAAGACAGAATATTACAAAAGAACATTCATTGTCTTCGGAACAAGTGATTTATTAGTGGATCCGCAGTGTGACTCGCGCTCAACCATTTTTTTTAATAAATCATTTTTCTAAAATAAAAGTCTTTCACTCCATATAATATTACCTATCTGTGATTGAAAGTCTCGTCAAAATCGATTTAGCCGTTTCAGAGATTAGTCGGAACAAACAGACAGACGAAGAAAAAAATATATTTGAAAAGAAAAATTAAAAGCTGTTCATTTTAAATTACAAACAGACACTTCAATTTTATTGATTTGTATAGATATAATGGTTTATGTACAGATGATAGAAATTATGTGCGACAAGAGAGAATTCAGGGGACCGCCAGAAGATAATGAGATTTGCGTATACGCACGGCATAACTAATGCCATTATCAAAGGGTTCGATAAAACACAAGACCGTAATCAATCGTGTTCACTGACCCGTTAGTTAATTTAATTAATGATTGTGCTTTATGTTCTGATCTAAATATGGTATTAATTCCGTTAATGCGCATTGTCACATCTGATTAGTGACGCAATTTCATGTGCGGGGTTCGATCTAAATGCGTACATTTTTACAAAGAAAAGAGAGGAAAAGTAAGTGTATTTTCAGCTTTATCTTTCCACTCAAGTTGTAGGAGTTAAGTGAGGGATATGGGATCTGTGGTGTTCGGTGAAAATGGAAAAGCTTGTTGTCACAACTTTTATACAAGCACTAGCTACAACTTTAAATTCAGCGCAATATTGCTGTGACTTCGAGGTCAACACACCTATATAAAGAAATATGTTTTACATTGAGCATAGAGACTAGGATTTACATTGCGACTCACAAGATATTTTGTGGTAAATATTTATTTTTATTCGCGTTACAATAATTGCTTGGCTTAAATTGTATTTTATTAGGCTATGAGATAATAAATAAAATTGGAGTTCAAAATCTTTTTGTATTTTTTAGCATTTTTCATGCGTAGATAAAACCAGTTATTTTTGCCTTCATTATTTTGGTCTTTCATTCAGTCATTCTTTCTTTTGGTTCATTGGCCATAGCGTCTGGTGTATTTAACCAGAAGACGCAGTTTCAAATCCTGCCCACCGGTGGATTTTTTCCTTTTTTAAAATAATTGGAGTTGCAACTTTGGAATAATAGTACTGACAAGCAATGAAGTTTATCAAATCAATAAATCTCTTCCGACTTCTTATTAAATCAGACACAATTAAGTGTTAATGTCGCCTTTTTCAAATCTACCCACAGATTTTTCATTTACCTAAAGATTTCATCGCCCCATAATATTTTGTTAGTTTCAGAAACACATTAGATGTGCTTTTCTACTAAAGGAAGACATCAATAACAAAATGTGAAATGTAAATAAATGAATCCGGAATCGAACAAGGGGAAATGTAAACCGCATCGGGCACACCGTCACTTGTCGGCGTTCGCTCGGAATAATCAGATTTTTCCTGTGTAGCTGACGATTCGGCCATCATCGTCATCATAAATACAACGAAACGATTCAATTATAAGTTTGTAAAACATCGATATTCAGTTCTTTGGCGCTTCTGGAAAATATTGAGTTCAAATGAACGAGGAAATTAAATGAAGTCGAAAGATTGACATCGTTTTTTCGGTTAGCTTTGGGAGTTTTGGAATGTTTTTTCCGGAAAGTGATTTTCTTGTGTTTTTCTTTTAAACTGCGATGTTAAAAGCACAGGGGTTCGATTATCAGGTGATAATATGTGATTTTTTCTATGAATTCTTTGTAGCAGTTCAGAGCTGTACCCGGTTATTGGCAATATATTTAATTTTAGTTTGTGTCAGTGCATGTTCCATAGGTAAAACATAGGCGAGCTATGGGTATAAGTAGATTATTCAGTACTGCCTAAACTTTTCAAGATACAGGCGTGATAGATAGTATGTTATGTTTTATCTCACTTTTGTAAAGTAAGTCGACTAAGGGCCTGTTCACCTGTGAATAACCACTAACTGCCGGATAAATTCGAAAATGGAACATAATTCGTATGAAATTATCTGCCAAGTAGTTTAACGGGAACTTATCAGTAAGCTGTGAAACAAACTAATATTACAATTAGATACAAAAATTATATTGATATCGATACCTTAAGACTTAAAATACAACTAAACGAAACCACTTGACGGTCCAGTTCAATCTGTAGGCGTCCCTAGAAATGTGTTCAATACATCTTCATTTACCGGCGGCCCCAGTGCCCACAGTCAACAGCCGCCGATACACCTGAGGGCCTATTGTTTTACAAATTATTCTCATAGCTCCTGCACCCGCGTTGACCCGCCCGTTAGCAACCGGGTCCCTTTCAATTACGCGGTCACGTGGGTAATTCAGCTAATGATGCCATTTCGTGACTACCATTCGAGTTTAGTGTGCCATTCGAGGTTGCGAGGTGCTAAATGGAACTTACATGTTCACCGCACGTGATATCATCCCCTTTACAGTTTGTTGTAGTTACCTGTGTCGATGCGGTGCGTTGCTATTAATATGTCACAGGCGCCTATTTGTTGTCAACTTCTGGGTTTGGTGTGAAAATAACTGATGTACGAGTAGTAAAACTGAAATATTTATAATAGTAGTAAGTGTGTACTGGTGTACTAGGCACATAATCGGGAAAAAAACCAGACTCCGAACTGCAAAGTGAGAATATCATTGTGCAGTCACGGCGGGGCAGCGTAGCACCTAGTCACTAGACTTTCGTAGGTTTTTTCTTCGGGTACTTAGTCTAGTAGTACTAGTACTAACTATAATTTAACCATAATACTTATATACTGTATACCTACATAGATCTATCTATACTAATATTATAAAGAGGAAAGATTTGTTTGTTTGTTTGTAATGAATAGGCTCCGAAACTACTGGACCGATTTCAAAAATTCTTTCACCTTTGGAAAGCTACATTATCCCCGAGTAACATAGGCTATATATCATCACGCTACGACTAATAGGGGCGGAGTAGTAATGAAAAATAATGCAAAAACGGGGGAAAAAATTATAAGACCACGCGGGCGAAGCCGCTGGCGGGAAGCTAGTACTAATATAAAGCTAAAGAGTTTGTTTGTTTGTTTGGTTAAACACGCTAATCTCAGGAATTACTGGTCCGATTTGAAAAATTCTTTCAATGTTAAATAGACCGTTTATCGAGAATTTTCATCACGCTACGACCAATATGAACTGAGTATAAACTAAAAATCTTGCAAAAACAGGGGATAAATTCAACTTCTACGGGAACGAATTTGCTGGCAAAGATTAGTACCAAATAATTTGATTGTTTCTAACTAAATTAAATCAGTACTAACCTAGTTTTATGATAAGGCAATCTCGAATTCTTGCCTCATAAAGGTAAAGAATATGCGCAGTAAACCCTAACTACACTAGGTTTTATTTAAAATAGTGTCATTCTAAGTATACACAGCTTATTTTAATATTTATCATGCACTTCCACAGAGGAAGGAGAGAAGTTATTAAAAATGTCAACTCCTGTATTACATTATGAAGAGCCGTCAGTTCCTAGCCAAATATTATGCGAGGTCGTAAAAGCATAATTTACTCGGCCGTGTGAATTAAAAGCAAATTGGAGGTGAGAAGCGGACCGTAAAATCTTTTTATGGTTTAATCCAGACTGGCTCAGCGGAATTAGCTTTAAGCTCATTTATAAAGGTGCGTCCTTATCGCGAGCATTTGTTGGCGAATTTTCTAAAACGAGCATTATACAGCGAGCGTTCACTTGACAGTGAATGTTATGCACGTGCCTAGGTGCTTAGTAGGAGAACTTGTTTGTGAATAATGGCCAAAGTCCTTGTACATGATTGCCTTCTGGACCTATTTGTCCCAATTAAAAATTCTTTAATGTATTCATTTTTATTCCATTTCGGACGAGCAGAGCTACGGCAAGGCGCCACCGCTACACGGCGAAAGTGCCTAAATTTCGCACTATTTGTTTTGCCTCGACATACATAGTGAGTACTGCTCTATTGTGGAACTCACTGCCGAAATCTTTGATCCCCGAGACTTCAATTTGGGTATCATAAAGACGAGAGTGAATCAATTTCTTCTAGACAAGCGCGCGCCATCGTAGACCACAGCATCAGCGAGTTGTATTCAAGCGCAAGACTATCTATAAAAAAAAACAACAAAATAAAAAAAAAACACCATTAAACATTTGCTTCCAAACGTTCGTTAGCGAATGCTCGGGATGAAGACACACCTTTAACTTTAAGCGAATAATATAATGTTGGGTCTACCACCACCTGAATCAATGAATTCATTGAGTTGGTCTGGTTCGTTTTGTTAAAACACAATTGGTTCGCATCGGTGCAATTTACCATTGATTTGTCTGGGGATTCCCAATAATGTAAATTACCTATTGCTGTTTACGTATTTACGTGGACGCGTCGCTGTGTTAAATATTCTATAGGTATACTGTGTTCAGACTGGTGATACATAGTTTTCTTTATCATCGCTATTTATTTATTTATTTTCAACTGAACATATTACACAATTTGAACAGTTTTTTTAGGCAAAGGAAAACCAAAAACAGAATGGTCTGTTTTCGATTTGAATTAAAATTAGCCGTTATATTTGTCTGATACACAGACTCGTTAACGTTGTTTTGTACTTGTCACCAAGCGGCAACGTCACGAATATTTCTCTAGCTTGGCTGATATCCGATATTTATCTATCTATACTATTATAAAACTGTAAAAGAGCTGTTTGTACAAATTTACATGAAAGATATTTTAAATTAAAAATTTAGAAAACCCCCGTCACGAAATGTAATTTGCCATTTTGTGGTGGCGGCCGTATTGGATTTGAAATTTATCATAGTGCATAGTATTCTACTACTCAAGCCGTTTCATTTGATACCCATATTGAGGGAGTTGTGAAAAATATGATAAAATATAATTCGCTATTTTATGGCGGCGGCCATCTTTGACCGATTTTCATCAAACATAGCTAAGAACACTCCCGACTAATTCACCTTTCAAATAAAAAAAACGAAATTTAAATCGGTTCATCTGTTCGGGAGCTACGATGCCACACACAGACACATCAAACTTATAAAACCCCGTCGTTTTTTGCGTCGGGGGTTAAAAATGGGATAGAGTATAATATAAACAACCGCGAATCCAAAAAAGTTTTTTTTCAATTTTTTCTGTTTGTTTGTTAGTGGTTGGCGCAACTACCGAACAGATTTGAATTTTCAGTTTTAACTGTTGCAATGTATATTTTACTGCTGTACATCTTTTTTCAATTATTTGAATACATCCAGAGGTAGAACTTGACCTTACTGTCGTATGCTTTCTAATAATAAAGAGGGGATCTTTATGTATCTGTTTTTCTCTTCTTCGGTATCTTTTTGTAATCCTAATATTGCTCCTATATTCACATGAGTGAAGCCGCAGGCAGATGCTAGTTTATGTATAATTATGTCATCACATGTATTGAGATAATAGCTACAGACGATATAATGCTACGATATAAAAATGTCGCGTGATCCATTTAGCTCTCTCTGGGCTCGCGAATTTACGATCGAGTAATACCTATTGACGTTTGATTTATTCGACAACGTTCGAAAGACAAACACTGTCACAGATTGTCCGTTTCATTATAGTATGAGATTGGATTCCCTAGGTCCGGACACAAAGCTTCCAGTTTGCAGCTTCGGGTAATGCAATTATTTTGGCGATATACCTAGAGTGGCGCAATATCCTAAACAGACTACAAACTGCAATCTACGTAAGACTAACTTGTTAACTTACCCATTTCAAGTATCTTCGGCATTGGTTATTCAATGTATGGGTTTATTACTATGTGTATCTCCACAGAGAAGTTGCTTACGACGAGTCCTTCAACTCTAAGATTTCTTAAAACTTTCTTGACTGTGTCCACATTATAATAAATTCATAATACAGTGAAAATAAAATACAGAATTCTATTTTTAATTAAACTCCCTGTAATGATTCGGCCAGATATTTCTCGTATTACATCTTAAAAGCCAGAAGCATTGGCTATAAATTATATTAGAAATAAATTACCTCATAATCTTATCACTGTAGCCTTTAATTCACCAAATGCGCGCGCAATAAGAAATTATGTCCGCTAATTCTTTTTATGTTAAACTTATTACAAAATTTTGTATGGATATTTCTTTTCAGTGATCTACTGGTGAAATTGAATCACCTTCTAGCAATTACATTAGCCAAATTGTATTTGAATGAAAGCCTCAGTCGCCGCAATAAAATGAATTTCATTTCTTTGAGTGAGCCTCGAGCCATAATTTTATACCCTGTTTATTTATTAGAAGTAAAGTACACCTTTTACATAAACTCCTATTTTTGATTAAAGATTATTTTACTCATATCACTTATTTTTCATTATAAATAAATTCGAGAAATTCAGATCGTGGTTGTACTCAGACAGTGAAGCAGGTTTATATTTATTGATAGTTGGTTGCTAAACAATATTTAAAAGGTCGCGTCGGTTGTTGAATAAGTTCAATTTAAGTTAGTTAAGGTTTTGGATTGAAGGATACTGTATACAAATCTAACCAAGGAATTGAAAGGACACTTATTTTTTTTAATTTGAATATCATGATCATGGTATTTATATTTCTGTATTTTGTATGAAACTTAGTCTGCAGGAAAATAAAATCTCCGTGGACACTCGAAAAGTCCACTGCAGAATGGTCCTACCAATACTTTTACGCAAAACAGAAATATTGTGCACATTTCTGCGTAACATTTTGTTTTATCAGTATGTAGGTGCTCCTTAGAGGGGGCATGTTTTATCTCTTCCACTACATGGCCCGCCCCAAGGGTGTTTGTTTCTCGCGATTGATACGTATTATGTGACATCAAGTCGAGCGAACGCGCGCAATGGGGAAATCAGAAGGAACCCTATTTGTTTTAGGATATATCTAATGCAATTACGAGTATCGTCTGTCTCATCTTTGGTTAGATTCAATTTATGGTTCTTGATTGTTTTTGGTATTGAATAAGTTTAATATATCGTTTTTATCGTATAGCATTTATCTGCGATCAATTGGTGAATTTCGAAGGGTTAGGGTTTGGTTATTTCAAAGGTGTTCTGCTGAACAATTTATGGGCATGTTGTAGGTCGTATGTCATAAGGGTCAGGTAAATCGAATACTTAGTTCCTATTTACATGACATTTCGCCTATCTAATAGGGAGTAAGTATAGTTCTATTCTAGTGAACAACTCTAAACTCTGCAGGACATACATAATATTTTACTCGATTATCGTCTAATAATACCTAGTACTTTCTGCAATCTGCACAGCCTTATATCATAGAAACTTTCTTACAATTTTCCGTCAGAAACCTCACAACTCTTTCGTATTTTAATCCGGCCCACAGAAATGCGGCGATATTTATCACCGCGATATTAAATAAGGGTAATAATGGAATAACAAATGCGTTCCCGTCAACCGGCACGACAAACCATCGTATATTTCTCAGGTTTGCTCTAGTCGCATTTCTTGAAAACTTTCAAAGAAATACGTTAGGGTTTTATAATCTACCTATACGTAGAAAATTATATGTATTGCTTTTGTTATGACGTCGCCAGTCCACTGGGTTTAAGTGCTCAGTTATGGCCGGTCGAGCGAGGAAAGTATGAATTTTGTGAAGCCTAGGTCATGTTGGGTTGTATGTCAGAATTTTTATGAGAATTTGTTCCGTAGAAATTGCAGCTATCCAGTATCCACGCTAAATGTAACCATACCATTATTGGGTGGATATATTTGTGTTCGTGGTAGTGCTTTTCCAACTTTATTTTTTATCGTGTAAACAGGTATTTATAAGTCAACTATAATCTCATAAACTATATAAACCAAGACCTATATAAATTACACAATTTCTTTGTAGAATTTATTTCATGGTAAAAAGAAGCCTATCATTAACAGTATTTATAATTTTTTGAAGATTCAGACGGTCGAAACAATTGTTATGTTACTGTGTCTTCTAAATGATCCTTGATAGATTTAATGACTATAATCCTCCTCCCCTAGTATCTAGGAGTAACATAAAAGATATCAGATAACCGTAGGTGCAATATTAGTAGATCTTTGCCTAACATTTTAAGAAATACATGCCTTCATGGTGTTTATATTTATGACGAAATTTTTACGCTTCATCTTAGCATAAGGGTAACTATGTAACTAAACATGGGCGCTCAATTTCATGTCATGTCATGGATCAGTGCCTAATACCGATCATGACGGGAGAGTGGTGACGCACCCCATCGCTTTTTCATGGTGTTACTTGCGTTCGATTTTCAAATGTTTTCGTTCACGGTAATGATAAATTACTTTAGCAGATGTTCTTTTGTTTGAATAACGTATTGTAGAGGGCTACAAACGTGGATAAATTATTTGAATTTATCTCTTGCAGAACATAAGCTTACTATAGATGGTAGGTACTAGGTACTTATTATAGAAGACTAATAATCGAATAAAGTTTTGTTGTGCCTCTGTTGAATTCGTCAGTTGGTAAGGCGGCAACGCTTAATATTCTGCCGCTAAGCAGTAATGTGCTCACATATTTGTATTCTGACTGCCTCGTTGGTCTAGTGGTCCCAAGCGCGACTGTTACGCTCGAGGTCCTGGGTTCGAATCTCGGGTCGAGCAAAGTGTTGTTGGATTTTTTCTGTAAAATTCCCAGTAGCGGCTCGGAGTCTGGATTTGTACCCCGTTGCTGGCAATAGGCTCGACCCCTATTACATGGGTCCTAATCATACCGGCGAAATGTAGGGCGCGTAGTCGCGTACCTACATTGTAGTTCTTTATACCTCTGCCAATTGTACCAGCCAGTGAAATTACTGGCCATATGAATCTTAAAAAGTGAAGTCTGTGTTAAGACGAAGTGTGGTATTTCTTGCTTAGAATTACATTTATTTTTATTAAGTGTCAAACTCTAATGACCTCTACGTAGCCTTTAACCTCAGGTAATCACTGTAAAGTTTTACTTAAAACTATAACAATGATCATCAAAGGCATTTAATTGAACTTAAACAAAATGAAACTCGAAACAAGATAAAGTAAACCTCAACTTAAAATTACAAAGCATAATATTTCTATGTTAGCTAAGATATGAATAAATTTGCATAAGTAGTTTAGGACCGCATTGTGTACTCAGAGCGTTTTCAGTTTGATGCTGATGCAAGAGCAGCGAATTTCGCTTCGAAACACGCTTTCCGTTGCTGCATAAGAATAGAATTACATCAATCAAAACAGAAATACTCTTCAAACTACAGAATATCGTTATAATATTTTAAAGTAATTTGAAGAGTGATACCCCTGGTGTTGCAAGCGTCCATAGGCCGGTTACCATCAGGCGGGCTGTATGCTTGTTTGCCACCTTAGTGGTATAAAAAAAAAATATAATTATGCTAAGTACGCTGTGATAGTTTGCAGGCAGAAAACTGTATTTTGTAGGGTTCCGAAGGGTCCCTATTACTAAGCCTCCGTTGTCCGTCCGTCCGTCTGTCCGTCCGCTGGTAAATTTTTATGTTTGGCTATTCTAGTTACTTAGGTGAGTGAGCAGCATAAAGCTTTTTGTACATAAGCTATCACTCACTGAACTCCCGATAGAGTTAATGGCGTTGTATCACATCCGCTTCTACTGAGACCATAACCAAGATAATATTTATTATTTGACCTTTTTGTGACAATTCTGGCGAAGAAAATTCCCTAAACTGTCAAGACGATTTCATTTTCCTCAGATATTTTTAGCTGGCACATAGTTTCCTTGTACTATACGGCAGTTTATTCTCTCTATCTAAGTATAAGTATGTATAAAGGCAGTTACACATTTGCTATCGTCATTTTATCAGCGTCGGTGATCGCTGGCGGTATAAAGCTCGGCGATACGTTGTCGTGCGTCGACACTCGACGTGTCGTCGGTTTATGCGATCCTAGTACTTTGTTCCGTTTTATATGCAAAGGGGAAAGCGTACGTAAGGGTTCGTAAACAAATAGGACCTAAGCAAGGAGTTATCTAGCAACCGCGTTATTTGTCCAAACGTGCGTGCCAATCTAGCATAAAGCATTAGGTTCAGTTTCCGGGTTAGATAAAATTGTATAGTTGCAGTTTGCATAAATGCTTTATAAGGTAACTGATAAATATCAGTGGCTAGAGAATGAGGTTATTTTATTTTATTTTTATTTTTTTATTTTATTTTAATTTGGATCTCTAACAAAGAATGCACAATGCATGTTACACACGTGTTACAAAAATGTTAACCTTGTGCTTCCTTAATTACAGATATATACCCAATTTAGGTAATTGTAATTGGTAAAATTATCTCAGTCCTTGATCTCATTACTTTTCCAAGGGATCATATTTTGTGGCGGTAAAACAAATCTACTAAGCGTCCTTGCGTGTCTAATAATTGCTTATTCCTATTCCTATAAGAGATTTATTTGTAAGTAGTATTTTTTATTTTAAATTGAATTCGCTTGACACTATGAAAAATATAAACAGTATGTACAAAGATAGAGTCTGTAATTCAAGTTCTTTCGGAGTGTGTCTATCGTATACCCACTGCCGAATACTGCAAAAATATTTAGCACCTGTCTCATGTCGATGATCCGCCAGATCATTAGATCCTACCGCCAAGCTTCCTATCTTATAATATTTAAGACACAATGGCTTGAAGTGCCACTTAGACTATAAAAGTGATTACTTAAGCTACGTTTGAGCACCATTTTAGTTCGTACCTAAGCCTATTATCTCATCGTCTACGACTTTTTGCTTACAAGCCATTTCCTATGCTATTACGGTAATGTTCTTGGAACTTGAGTAAAAAGGCTGGATGTAGGTAGTTGGGTGATTGTCAGCGGTATGCGGCAGGTCGATATCATAAAATGGAAAGTGGTATTTGACACCTTCAAGAATGATCGGAGCTTGAGGTGTTGTAGGACCGTGAACAGACGAAAAGCTACATTAAAACGCCCAGGGGCTAGGCAAGTTGCATTTTTGATATTCGAATCGACAAACGAATAGAAACAAAATGTATGGAAACTAGCTTATGCCCGCAACTTCGTCCGCGTAGAAGTGGAAAATGATTCTATTAGGATTTTTACTTTAAAAATTTTTTTTTTATGTTATTAATTTTGATAAAACATATTAATTTGTGAAAATGTTCGAATACTTATAAAATATAACAATCTTTATTATGTTGTAGGAATTTAAAGGTTAAAAAAGCATGAAAAAAAAAAAAAAATTGATACATTATATATTTTATGAACATTAAGCTCGGTCTTCGATCTGGTGTAAGTTTTTATAATGAAATAGAAATACTACACCTGCCACAGTATTTCTTTGTAACAATATTTTTTTGTTTTTTCTTCGGATGCTAGAATCAACAGGTTACTCTGTGCGCTTACTCTGCAGCATGCCACATACTCTGCCCGCGGGAGAAGCAGCTTTCCCTCAAATCTACTCCCGCTACCAAGAGTTCAGCTGTGTTTATGGTCATCTTACTCCGGATCCTAATTTAAACTAGTCAATAAGACAACAGAAGACACTAACAGAACCATAATTCTATCTTCTGGCTCATTGTTACAGTCGGCTATAAAAAGAACGAGTTTGGATACTTTGAAAATATGTCATCAGAATATTCAAGGATTTTCTTCCAAAATTTTAGAAGTTGAACTTTTCTTAGAAAAATTTAAGTTTGACATTGTTTGTATAACGGAACACTGGTTAAAAGAATACCAGATGTCTATTAGTTATGAAAATTATTCTGTGGCTAGTTGTTTCAACCGTAAATGTATGATACACGGTGGTTCGCTCATTTTAATTAAGAACTCACTGAAAGGTAAAGGACGTAAGGATATAGTCTCGAGGTCGGTTGAACATTCTATCGAAATCTCCTGTGTTGAGCTGGATAAGCATATTGTATTATGTGTATATAGACCTCCAAATCACCAAAATTTTACAATATTTGAATCCGTAATGGAGGATGTTCTTAAAACACTTTTACATTCAAAGAAGTCTATAATTGTTTGTGGCGACTTTAATGTTAATATATTAGAAGACAATGTGATTAGTAGCAAATTACTGTGCCTATTTAAGTCATTTAATTTGGTTCATGTTTTTTTCGACCCTACTAGAGTTACGTCTACATCTGCAACTTGCATCGATAATGTTTTCTGTAACTGTGAGTACTTAGATGAAGCGATCATAAATTGCTTGTCATCTGATCACAGTGGACAAACCGTCACATTTAATACAAGCAAATCTCCGAGTAATATAAAAATTAAGTCTAGGCATATAACATCAAATAAATTAGAAAAGTTTAATAATTCATTAATTGGTAAATTGACTGTTCAAAATAACAGTTATAGAAACTGTGACAATCATTACTCACATTTCTTTTCAATCGTTAAAAATGAATTCGATACCTTTTTCGAAATAAAATCAAAGAGGATTAGCTGTCAGTTTAAGTTCAGTGACTGGGCTACTACAGGTATTCGTAAAAGCAGAGAACGTCTATTTGAATTATATGGGTTAAAACGTTACGACAAAAGTCAGAAATTCATTCAATACGTAAATACCTTTTCAAAAATGTTTAAAAAGGTATGTCAGGTAGCAAAATCTCAGTATATTAGTAATAAAATTAGGTGCGCCGATAATAAGATAAAAACCACTTGGAAGATAATTAATGCCGAAAGTGGTAAATCGAAACTAAATTCTAATAATACTTTCACTCTCGAAACGGCACGAGGTTTAATAAGCACAGATGCCGAAGTAGCACAAGAATTTGAGACATTCTTTACTAATGTTCCCTTAAATATTACTAAATCATTAGATTCTTCACCCACACATTCTACTGCTTTACTGAAACAGAATGTAGCTGCCTGTCCTATAACTTTTAGATTTAAGCATGTAAGCCCCCTGTGTATTATAAAAGTCTTCAAAGAAATCAAAATTAAATTAACTGAAGACCTATGGGGTATATCGGTTAATGTCTGTAAAAGTATAATTAACACAATAGCACCACACTTAGCGATAATATTTAACAAATGCGTTGACCATGGAACCTTCCCTGATTTGATGAAATACAGCAAAGTTATACCTTTGTTTAAATCTGGAGACTGTCAAGACCCTGGCAATTTTAGACCAGTGTCTGTTCTACCTGTGTTTAGCAAGATATTTGAAAAGATCATGCTCAATCAAATGCTATTACATTTCAATATAAATAGGCTTTTTCATGACCAGCAATACGGCTTCACCAAAGGACGTAACACTACTGACGCTGGTATCAGTCTTATCAAACATATTTATGATGCATGGGAAGAGTCGCAGGATGCCATCGGTATATTCTGTGATCTCTCCAAAGCCTTTGACTGCGTAAGTCATAAAACTCTGCTATCAAAATTGGAGCATTATGGTTTGAAGCATAAATCGTTGAATCTTATCAAATCGTACTTGCAAGATAGGCAACAAAGAGTACAAATAAACGCAGCTAAATCGCCCGGCACTCAAGTAAAAATGGGCGTACCTCAGGGTTCTATTCTAGGTCCATTCTTATTTTTAGTATATATAAATGACTTACCTTACATGCTTGATGACAAATCGAAGATAGTGTTATTTGCGGATGACACGTCGTTAATTTTCAAACTAAACAGACGTGTACCAAATACTAAAGATATCAATAACGCGCTTCTTAAGGTCCATGATTGGTTCACAGTTAATAATCTAGTATTAAATGGGCAGAAAACTAAATGTGTAAAGTTTGCTCTACCCAACGTCAGGTGTGTGGAGTGTGACGTTATTTTAAACAGTAACAAGCTTGAGTTTGTCGACCAAACGGTTTTCCTTGGTATCAAGATAGATTCAAAGCTACAATGGGGTCCGCACATTAGGGCTTTAGCAGGACGCCTGAGTTCAGCTGCTTATGCAGTTAGAAAAATCAGACTACTTACAGATATAGCAACCGCAAGACTAGTTTACTTCAGCTACTTTCATAGCATAATGTCTTACGGAATATTGCTATGGGGCCGCGCTGCAGACATAGAATCCGTTTTTATACTGCAGAAGAGAGCTGTTAGAGCCATTTACAATCTACGTAGTCGAGATTCACTTAGGCAACTCTTTAAAGAAATAAATATAATGACAGTGCCTTCTCAGTACATCTATGAGAATATAATGTATGTAAGAAAAAATCTACACCTTTATACAAAACAAAGTGAACTGCATGATTATAACACTAGATATAAATCAAAATTAATGCAGCCACAGTTTCGTCTAGCTAAGGTTCATACCTCTTTTATGGGGTACTGTGTAAGATTTTACAATAAAATTCCGGACCTAATTTTAAAACTCCCAGAAAATAAATTCAAGAAAATCATTAAATTAACCCTGTGTAGGCAAGCTTATTATAAATTGGAAGATTACCTTTTAGATAAAAATGTATGGGATAGTGCTAGTCCAGCTCCACAGGGTGATACCTCACTAGTCGCCTAACGAGAGAATTTTTATTATACCTTATACAATTTGACATGCTTAAATTATACACATGTTTATTATTATTATTTTTATCTGATGACATTTATTTATTATAATTATTATTTGACATGATGTTTTGTATGACATATAATAATATAGGTACATAATTTTATAAATCGAATTAATATATTAGTTGCATTAAAATAGTGAATTTATAAACTGTGAAGTACGAGTATTCTGCAGTCTGATATTACTTTATGTTTAATATTTATCTAGCTCGGCGGTCTGAGTATGTCATGCTCACTAAAATGTCCTGCTGATGGTGGCGTTGTGTGTCGGGTCGTTTTATTCCCTGCAACATGGTTGAGTCAAACGGCGCCGATACACACGTCATGCTCGTGAACGGGTGCTGTCTGTCGGGACTGGTCAGCTCTTACTGCTTATAGCTATCCTTTTTTTTTTTAATAGGTAAGTACTTAATTTTACTTTTCGTGTCTTAATTTTACGTATCGAACTGCACTATCCTCAAAACTAAATGATTACTGTAACCATTTATATATATATATTTATTTTAAAAAGAGTGACTATGGAGTTTCTTGCCGGCTCTTCTCCATAAGTCCAACTTTTTGGAACCGTGCAACTAGTTTGACTTTTCGAAAGTACCTATTTATATGGTCTGTTGGAGATGGTGAAATATGAACGCAATAATTTTGAAACTGGCGTATAATATGTAGAATTAACAGTTTTACAGAAATAGTTTTCGGTAACATAGAAAATGCGTGGTGAGTTACCGGTGATATTGGCGCGAATAAAAAAACTTCGTTCTTGACATCTGTCACACGTCAAAAGTCATAGACCTACACACAGTCTACACATAGATCCACACAGGCATAAACAATAGTAAGGCATAGACATGCCCCCGGCCTTGGAAGTATTGCACTTCCAATCATTCTGCGGCTGGTACTGCATCCATGGAGACTGGCAACGGACATAGACGCGAAAACGCACGTCTTATGATGGTTCCTGATGACGTCCGGATATCTGCAACCCTGGACACACCATCCTTTCCAGGGTACGTCTTGATCACACGACCCAATGGCCACTTCAGCGGTGGAGTGTTGCTGTCTTTGATGAGAACAAGTGTGTTCTCCTTAAGGGTGTCGCCTGGCTGAGTCCACTTGCATCTTATCTGAAGTTCCGACACGTATTCCTTAGACCACCTGGTCCAAAAATGTTGGCGGGCTTGCTCAACTCGTTGGTATCGTGAGAGACGGTGGAGGGGTACGTCGGCGTAGTCTTCACAAGCTGGCGCTGTAAGTGGACGGCCAACCAGAAAATGTGCAGGGGTAAGGGGAGAAAAATCACTAGGATCACTGGATAAGGGCGATAGAGGACGAGAATTTAGGATTGCTTCCGCTTGTGCTAAAACCGTGGCGTACTCTTCAAAAGTAAAGTTCGCGTTACCCACTACCCGTTTGATGTGATATTTGCAAGACTTAACTCCTGCCTCCCACAAACCACCAAAATGCGGAGAGTATGGTGGTATGAAACTAAATTTGATATTGTTGTTAATTGCGAACTCCTTAATGTTATCTGCGCAATTATTTAAAAATTTTGAAAATTCTGACATTAAACCAGTAAAGTTCCTACCGTTATCCGAAAATATTTGTACAGGCTTGCCACGGCGAGATATAAATCGTTTGAGTGATAACAGGTATGCATCGGTCGATAAGTCGCTTACTAGTTCCAGATGAACTGCACGTGTTGCGAAACACACGAAAAGACAAACATAGGATTTTACTACTTTAGCACCTTTACCTTTTCGGTTTAATATAGACACTGGCCCAAAGTAATCGACTCCACTAATTGCGAATGGAAAACTGAGTGACAACCGTTCGGCTGGTAGGTTTCCCATTATTGGCGTTAAAGTTTTTCCGCGTATCCGTGTGCACACTACGCATTCATGGACAACCTTCTTTGCGAGGTTCCTACCCCCAAGAGGCCACCATGATTCCCTAATAGTGGATAACAACAACTGAGGCGCTGCATGCATAAGTTGTTTATGCTGAAATCGAAATAATAAATACGTGAAGTTGTGCTTAGACGACAACAGAATAGGATGCCTTTTACTATACTTAAATTCGGATACATTACATAAACGACCACCTACTCTGATAAGTTTATTGTCATCCATAAAAACATTTAGTTTGTTTAAATTACCCTTGCATAGCGGTTTTTTAGCTGATAGCGCATCGTATTCTGGTAAGGACTCCCGTTGTGATAGTAAAGCAAGAGTACTTACAGCTTCCTGCAGTTCATCCACATCCAAGCGACCCATGCGTTTTTCGTTCGACTTACGCGCGTTGTATATAAAACGTTTCACATACGCCATGGTGCGTTGCATGCGGCTGAACTGAGAAAACCTAGAGAATGGGAACAGTGACAGGTCAGTACAGTCATAAGAAACTGAACTTATGATATTCACTTTCTTAACTTCTGGTAGACTTTCAGGATGATCGAACACTTGTGATTCAGCAGAATCTGACATAATATTTAGTTCGTGGAGAAAACATGGCCCTTCCCACCACAGATTTATGTCACGTAGTCCTTTGAGAGTTACACCTCTTGATACTAGATCTGCTGGGTTATCATGAGTAGCTACGTGTCTCCATACATAAGCACGCGTTAGTTCTTGAACTTCAACTACACGGTTCTGAACGTAAGTTTTAAGTTGATTGGGTGACATACGCAACCACCCTAAGACGATTGTCGAGTCGGTCCAGAGTGTCACGTTGTCAAATTTACAACGTAGAGAAGAAACTATCTTGGCGCAAAGCTTGGCTCCAGTCAGAGCACCGCACAGCTCTAACCTTGGAATAGTTAGCGGTTTTAGCGGAGCGACCTTTCCTTTGGCACACAATAGCCTGACAGTTACAGTACCGTCCATAGTAAAAGTGCGTACATAGGCGCACGCACCATAAGCCTGTTGCGAGGCGTCAGTAAATATGTGCAACTCTGACCGTACATAACACCTAGCAAACGTGTGACGCGGTATCCTTATAGTATTAAGTTCACTTAAATCGTTTACAAATTTGTAAAATATATTCGACACTTCCTCAGGTAATTGTGTATCCCAATCAATTTTTAATAGCCATAACTTTTGTAATAAGATTTTAACTGTGATAATAGTTGCGCTTAGCAGACCAAGAGGATCAAAAATTTGAGATATTACTGATAAAATGACCCGTTTTGTTAATATGTTCGACGGCACTTGAACTTTAGACTGATAGTTAAGTTCGTCAGTTTGATTTATCCAACTTAACCCTAGCGTTTTAGATTGCGTTTGCTCACCTAATGATAAGTCTTTTGAGTTGTCTTTGGGTATTGGCGACCCACCGTGATTGAAATTAAACGCCCACTTGCGTAGTGGAAAACAACCCAAAGCCAAAACGTTAGCCGTTTTTTCACATAGACTCAGCTACTCGTTTTTGTCATCTGAACCCGTAATCATGTCATCGACATAAAAATCTTGCGTTATAATCCGCATAACATCTGGGTTATCGCATTCAATACCTACTTGATGCAAACACCTAACACTAAGAAATGGCGCTGACGCGGTGCCATATGTCACTGTGTTTAATCTATATATTTCGAGCGGAGATGCCGGGTCACTACGCCATAAAATTAATTGAAGGTCACGTTGACTTTCAGTGATTAAAACTTGCCTGTACATCTTTTCGATGTCAGCACAAGCTACGAAGGTATGTTCGCGGAATCGTAACAAAATTGCAAATAAATCACCCTGTATAGGTGGCCCGACCATTTGTAAATCATTTAATGATTTATTTGTTGATGTCTTTGCACTAGCATCGAAAACTACACGAAGTTTTGTTGTTGTGCTATTTTCATTGAATACACAAAAGTGAGGCATGAAATAGTGTATGTTATCATAGTCTCGTATGCGCTCCATGTGACCTAACCTTAAGTATTCGTCTATGAAATCTTTATATAGTTTATTGCAAGCAGGTGACCGACCCAATCTTTTTTCGAGTGCTACAAAACGCCTATGTGCTTGTGAGTACGACTCACCTAACAAGTTTAGCGGCTCCTGGAACGGAATTGAAACTATGAAACGACCATGTGGGTCACGCTTAGTGGTTGTGACAAAGTGATTCTCACATGCCTGTTCAACCTCTGATAGCATATGCGCGGAAGGTACTTCCTCCAGTTCCCAGAACTTTTGTAATTGTGCATCAATTGACTGAGAGTGATTACATAGAAAAGTATTACTCTGACACTCGAGGGTATTGATAGGCCCGGAGATTATCCACCCCAACTTTGTATTCTGTAGGACGGGCCCACTATCGAGGCGTATTCTACCATCACATAGCAGATCCCAGAAAATATCGGCACCTATCAATATATCTATAGTATGGCTATCTAGGTATGACGGATCAGCTAGCGCTATCTGATTTGGAATATTTAATTTATTAAGATTAATAGGTATAGAAGGAAAAGTTGGTGTAATTTGTGGTAGAACTAAACATTGCAAACGCGTTGTGTAATCTTCAGTTAGCGAGTGAATTGTAACTTGGCAAGATTCAATACTTTGCACAATAGAATTACCTATTCCCTGTACTTTGTGAGTGGACTGTATTAATGGCGCATTAATTTGGTCGCATATAGACTTCCGTATAATACAGCATTGGCTGCCACTATCTAATAGAACACGGCATGTTATTGTTTTATCTAGTTCATAATAAATTTTAACCAATGCAGTTGACAGCAAGACTGGTTGCAGGTAAGTTGTTTGTAAACATTGAACATCAGTATTCTCTACTTGCATAGCACATTGAACTTGAATATTTTTATTTGTATCACTCACACAAGCTCCTAGCTCGGGTGCAAGGGAGAGTGATGTTGGCCTATCATTGGTCAAGCACTGGTCGCGGTGAATCAAAGTGTTATGTTTCATGTCACACTTTCTACAAGGTCCGAACCTACATGAGTCAGCAGTATGTCTGGGACGTAAACAATTCTCACATAATTTGTTATTTGTTACAAACTTAATTCTATCATCAATAGTTAAATTTAGAAATTTCTGACATGAGTATAATGGGTGATTTTCATTACATAGTAGACACAAATAACCTTTAGTATATTTATCAATTTTATTAGATGTCAGATTACAATGAAGGCGTGAAGTACTGTGTGAACTAGGCTTAACAACTACTTTCTTTACATCATGTGTTTGTTTATTGCGTGCAACCTGCAAAGTCTCTAACATATCAGCCCTTGACTTTAAAAACTGTAACAAATCATCGACTTTAACTTGTGTACTACTAAGCTCCTTGTTATTATTTTTATTTAATACAATATCACTCCTATACTTTTCCCATTCTCGCTCTGTAGTGCCATCTAGCTTAGACACTATCATGTACACAACCAATGTGTCCCAATGCTCTGTAGGTTCACCCAATAACTTAAGTGACCTTAAGTTTTTCAATACCACATCAATTAATTTGCGCAATGATGTGGGTGACTCATTAGTTAAATGTGGAATAGTAAATAAAGCTTTAACATTATTGTGTACAAGTAATCTACTATTATTGTACCTATTCATAAGTAGCTCCCAAGCAACAGAGTAGTTCTCTGCTGTAAATTCTAATGAATTAATAACTAATTCTGCGGGGCCTTTTAGAGATGATTTGAGATAGTGAAACTTTTGAATATTGTTAATGTTTGCCGCAGTGTGCACTAGGGACAGGTAAGTATTCTTAAACTCTAGCCATTGGTCATAAGACCCATCAAAGGTAGGTAAGTTAATTGTTGGTAACTTTACTGCGCGGTGGCTATATGTACTCTGTGGTGTAGTATCATTGTCTAACATGCAGTTCGCCTGAGCCAGAATACTATAATACCTATTCTCAAACCATTCTCTCTCATTTAACTGTTCATCTAAGTCTGATTCAGGAAGTATTCCATCTAATTTTATTTGAATTTGGCTAAACTCAGATAACAAGGTAGGAGCCCCCTGTATTCTTAAATTTACTTCACAACGCTTAGTTTGATCTAGAGGTACTTCTTCAAGGGAACTAATGTAATTTGCAAGTCTTGTCAATCTACCCTTTAAGGTACCCCTTTGACGGATCAATTCTTTAATTAATTGCGCAGAGGAATCTGTAGCAGGTGATTTATGAATAGTAAGATCACCCTTTGACATTTTGGCGGTTTAGTAAGAAGGAAGAGGTAAGTACTTACAGTTTTGTCTGCTAGCAGCGGCAGGATAACTGCACTGCACTTACTGTTACACTTCGATGTAGCGGTTTACGTTGAAGTACGTAGCGAAGCCCCTCCTATAACGAAACACGACACGGTTTAAGCACACAGAAAGGGAGTTTTGTAGGGATAACCTGGCTGGCCCGTCTCACCAACTATAGCTGCGGTGACGCGTAACGGACTGGGTCGTCCCGATCCTCCTCTGGCGACAGCTCCTCAATCTGGTGTACCACTGGCAGCACCGCGTCTTCCCACCTTGCGTGATGGCTGGGACCGGTGCGGCGGGCGGCGTCGATTTTGCGGTATATACTCGACGCTGGCGACGATTCGGCTCGAAGTCGACCAAATGTTGGAGATGGTGAAATATGAACGCAATAATTTTGAAACTGGCGTATAATATGTAGAATTAACAGTTTTACAGAAATAGTTTTCGGTAACATAGAAAATGCGTGGTGAGTTACCGGTGATATTGGCGCGAATAAAAAAACTTCGTTCTTGACATCTGTCACACGTCAAAAGTCATAGACCTACACACAGTCTACACATAGATCCACACAGGCATAAACAATAGTAAGGCATAGACATGGTCTAATTGAAATAAAATATTTGAATTTGAATTTGAATTTGAATTGTAAAGCAGACTTTGACGGGAAACTGCACTCTCTTGAATTCAAATCCTAGGAATAAATACATACTGTCCTCGAGAACAACTGGTCAGTATAGTTGACTCGATTACATTGCGATGCTTGTTTTCACTTGAAATCTGGTGCCATTGCATAATTTTGTTTGTGTGTGTTCTCAATTTTATATGTTCCACCATTTCCTATTTTAAGAAACGGGTCTGAGAACTGTCCACAAATGAGACCGCTTCACGCGCTTTTACTTCTGAGCTCTACTGGTAAATTCTGTCGGAAATCGCCGACAATACAGTAATCCCCTTTAAGAGCCATAGTACTCAAATACCAAACTTCTGCGATAGTACTTTGTTTGGGTATATTGCAGAGTGGGGTTTCAGTTTGTATCAAATCGAGAAGACCTTTGAACGCAGTTTACCAGTGCAGTTTTACCTCCTTCCATCAGCGTGGAAGCAATTCCGGACGATGCGACCGCTAAGGCGATATCACGATTGCTTCTGACTTTGGCCGATGTTCAACTTAATAAAAGTCTTGCCTGTTACACCAGGAGCACTCAAAAAAAGATATCACTACGTATTATTATACTGGAATTTATTAAACCTTTGTTTATTGAATAAAGAGCCTTCACTACTTGACATTATTTACTGCTGAGGAGGAATTGACATTTCATGTGTCAAAAAATTTATTTTAATCTAATTTAAATAAAAAACTTGGAAATAAAATAACTTTCTACCCCCTTTTTAACCCAGTTAGGGGATGAATTTCAATAAAATACGAAACACGTCTTCCATCAATTCTCTTAAAGAATGTTTATGCAAAATTTGAAGTATATTGGACCAAGGAATCACATTGTCCCATACAAACTTTGCCCCCCCTTTTCACGCTCTTAGGGGTGGAATTTCGGAAAATCCTTTCTTATCGGATGCCTACGTCATACAAAGAAGACACCCTCTAAGTTTCAGGTTTTTACGATCAGCGGTTTCGGCTGTGCGTTGATCCGTCAGTCAGTCAGTCATTCAGGACAAAGCATTTTATATGTATAGACTAGCTTACGCCCGCAACTTCGTCCGCGTAGAAGTCGAAAATGGTTCTAATAGGATTTCAAATTGTTTTTTTACGTTATTAATTTTGATAAAATATAAATATGAAAATGTTTGAATACTTATATAACCTATTTTACCCTTAGAAATCCCCCGACATGAAATGGAATTTGCGATTTTGTGGTGGCAGCCATCTTGGGTTTGAAATTTATCATAGTGTATAGTATTCTCCTAGTGAAGCCCTTTCATTTGATACCCATATTGAGGGAGTTGTGAAAAAATATGTAATTCGCTATTTTATGGCGGCGGCCATCTTGGACCGATTTTCATCAAACATAGTTAAGAACACTCCCGACTAATTCACCTTTCAAATAAAAAAAAAAACAAAATCAAAATCGGTTCATCCATTCGGGAGCTACGATGCCACAGACAGAGACAGACACACACACACGCACAGACACGTCAAACTTATAACACCCCGTCGTTTTTGCATCGGGGGTTAAAAATATAACAATCTTTATTATGTTGTAGGGATTGAAAGGTTAAGAAAGCATGAAAATAAAATAAAAATTTGATACATTATATATTTTATGAACATTAAGCTCGGTCTTTGATCTGGTGTAAGTTACATGGGGTTATTATCTATTATCTTTTTACAACGAAATAGAAATACTACACTGCCACAGTATTTCTTTGTAACAATATTTTTTTGTTTTTTCTTCGGATGCTAGAATCAACAGGCTACTCTGTGCGTTTACTCTGGAGCATGCCACATACTCTGCCCGCGGGAGAAGCAGCTTTCCCTCAAATCTACTCCCACTACCAAGAGTTTGACCTTCAGCTTTGTTTATGGTCATTGTAAAGCAGACTTTGATGAGAATCTGCACTCTCTTGAATTTAAATCCTAGGGATAAATACATACTCTCCTCCAGAACAACTGGTCAGTATAGTTGACTCGATTACATTGCGATGCATGTTTTCACTTGAAATCTGGTGCCATTGCATAATATTGGTGGATTTATATTCCGCAACAACATAATTGGGGCGCCAAATCTCAATTTTAATGTGTTCCACCATTTCCTATTTTAAGGAACGGGCCTGAGAACCACAAATGAGACCGCTTCACGCGCTTTTCTTCTGAGCTCTACTGGTAAAGTCTGTTGGAAATCGCGTGCTGACATTACAGTAATCCCCTTTATAAGCCATAGTACTCACAGCCCAAACTTCGGCCATAGTAGTTTGTTTGGGTATATTGCAGAGTGGGGTTTCAGTTTGTATCAAATCGAGAAGAACTTGAACGCAGTTTATCAGTGCAGTTTTACCACCTTCCATCAGCGTGGCAGCAATTCGGGACGATGCGACCGATATTAAACTTAATAAAAGTCTTGCCTGTTACACCAGGAGCACTCAAAAAAAGATGTCACTACGTATTATTATACTGGAATTTATTAAACCTTTGTTTATTGAATAAAGAGCCTTCACTACTTGACATTATTTACTGCTGAGGAATTGACATTTCATGTGTCAAAAATTTTATTTTAATCTAATTTAAATAAAAAACACTAAGGAGTATTGATATCAACTTGGAAATAAAATAACTTTCTACCCCCTTTTTAACCCAGTTAGGGGATGAATTTCAATAAAATACGAAACACATCTTCCATCAATTCTGTTAAAGAATGTTTATGCAAAATTTGAAGTATATTGGACCAAGGAATCACGTTGTCCCATACAAACTTTGCCCCCCTTTTTCACCCCCTTAGGGGTGGAATTTCGGAAAATCCTTTCTTATCGGATGCCTACGTCATACAAAGAACACACCCTCTAAGTTTCAGGTCTCTACGATTAGCGGTTTAGGCTGTGCGTTGATCCGTCAGTGAGTCAGTCATTCAGGACAAAGCATTTTATATGTATAGATGACATTAGGGACAGTCCGATTTGTCAAAAGCTTGTGTCATTTCCAAACATTTTGTTCCAAACAAATTGCAACTTGTCTGCAGGCTCTGCTTGTCTGCAGGTTGCTAAGCATTGTATACTGGTTGACTGGTTGGATAGGCTAGATTCAGGTGACCTGCATGCGCTCGAACCAGATATTTCAGTATCGATGATGACAACTATAAATTTTTGTTCTAAAACGTTGGTAAATAAAATAAAAATCTCTTTACACAGGATCAGCTGACGACATACCTATCTACGCGTTTTTTACCAAAGTTGTAAGACATAATTTGATTGATTGTTACTTTATAAAACCAACAAGTTATTATAAATCTATCGGCAGCCTTTCCTATTATGTTCTAAGCCTAAAATATATGATCTAATTTTTTCGTACTACTCCTTAGGAAACAATGTAGGATGTCTTATTTAGATAAAAGCTTTCCCACTTATCTAACCTAAAAGTACTTATGTATTTTTTCGTTATTTTAGTAAAAATATATTAGGGTAATTTATCCAAGTCCTACAGCTGTGTCTTTTGTTAAGACCTAGGTACTTCTCAAATAAGAAATGAACTTCTGTTAGAGCTTAGAATGATATGGTTATTTTAATGGTTTCTAGTTAGCTTATAGAATACTAAAAATTATTTGTTTTTTAATTTAAAAGCTCTCGAGTTCGAATCCAAGGCACGCACCTCTGACTTTTCTAAATCATGTGCGTAATTATCACTCGCTTTAACGGTGAAGGAAAACATCGTGAGGAAACCTGCATGACTGAGAGATTTTATCGACGGCATGTGAAGTCTGCTAACCCGCACTAGGCTAACGTGGTGGACTATAGCCTAATCCCTTTCATACTGAGAGGAGACCCGTGCCCAGCAGTGGGACAGTATATGGGTTGATTATTTATTTATTTTATTTTATTTAAAAGCT
Organism: Acronicta psi; assembly: GCA_946251955.1. Lineage (NCBI taxonomy): Eukaryota > Metazoa > Arthropoda > Insecta > Lepidoptera > Noctuidae > Acronicta > Acronicta psi. The sequence goes on along the minus strand of OX276482.1, from coordinate 6,527,202 downwards.
GGTCTGGTGGTAAAAACTGCCTTGAAAGTCTAGTGGTAATAAGCGCCACTGCTACGCTCGAGGTCCTGGTTCGATTGCCAAGTCGGGCCAAGTGTTACTGGGTTTTTTCTATGAAATTCTCAGTAGCAGCTCGGAGTTTGCATTTGTGCCCGGTTAATGGAACAGGCTCACCCCCTATTATATGCGACCGTAACATACCGGCGAACTGTAGGTGTACACTATACATCTCTGCCTAACCGTTAGGAGGAATATAGGCGTGATGGTACTATGTTTGTCTAAAAATATAACTATCTTTGACATTCTGATATCAATGTACTTACCGACACGAAAGAAAAACAGAAGGAAAGTTTATTCCAACAGTCGCCAAACAAGTTATTTATGGTATACAATATACATGCATACACTCTTTTTTCCCATAGGGGTAGCCAAAATCTATAGAATGCCACTAGCTTCGATTACTGCATATTTCTTTAGTTTCGTCCACGTTCATAATATCATGAGTGCTACGCCCCTGACCTTGCAGGACCTCACCGATATGGTATACGTCATCATTTCAATATGTGACGTAAGTGATTTCAGCACTATGCAGCAAGATTGAGCAAGCTGCAGCGCTACTTCTGCACTCCAGATAATTTACCCACTTTAGCTGTCTCTCTAATGAGCGCTTTCGAATAAAGGGTAATTAGCCTACATACAGGCTTCCTCCTAAAACTTATTAGGCCAAGTATTTAAGTATTGGCTGGTTATATCATCAAAGACTTTATGGGGGTTGTAGAACTTTTCTGCTTGATTACCGGGTAATGCGTACATTACTCTGTATTGCCCGCAAAATGACTGGGCAAATGAACATTAATATGGTCTGTAGATGACAATGAGTGATTGATACCTTTGGTCGGACTACTGACTGGCGTGTCTATACCTAGGTAATGGCTGCGGTTGCAGTTTGTTATTAGGCGTCGCGAAGGTATATTTTTAACCCCCGACGCAAAAACGACGGGGTGTTATAAGTTTGACGTGTCTGTGTGTGTGTGTGTGTGTGTGTGTCTGTCTGTGGCATCGTAGCTCCCCAACAGAAGAACCGATTTTGATTTTGTTTTTTTTATTTGAAAGGTGAATTAGTCGGGAGTGTTCAGTGGACCGATTTTCATCAAACATAGCTAGTTTGATGAAAACCAAGATGGCCGCCACCACAAAATAGCGAATTAGATATTTTTTCACACCTCCCTCAATATGGGTATCAAATGAAAGGGCTTAACTAGGAGAATACTATACACCACGAAACATTTCAAATCCAAGATGGCCGCCACCACAAAATTACAAATAAAATTTCTTGTCGGGGGTTTTCTAAATTTTTAATTGTCATATTAGTACTCCTCGTACTGGACGTGGGTATGTTACCCTGTATTCCCCGAAGGGTGAAAGCTGGCGTGTACTAATGTACAACTGTACATAGATCGCTGTATGTTTAGGTCCTATGTAACAGGGGGCTAGTTTATTGCTACTGTTGTTGCTCGACCTGGGAATCTATCTCGAGACCTCTGGTTCTAGTGTAACAGGCTCGCCTTGGGCCACTATACACTCACAAGGCAGTACATTCAAAAATAATATCTAAGATTTCGAAAAGATAATTGTTTAATTGATAACACTCTCATAAAACAATATTAGTTATTGAAGTAACTTGAATTACTGTGTTCGACAAGCTTTGAGTACATCTAGAGATAATTCTAATTTATTGATTGATTGAACAACTTTGTTTTCGTTTCTTCTTCAATTCGTTCCCACTTGTTCCATTGATTGGCTTAATTATGAAATTTGGTTTTATTGATCTTTTGATATGAAATTTTCAAGAGAGTACTTAGAGTGTAGTTCACTTTAGTTTAGTTTTTTGTCGAGAAGACATAATGCCTAACATTTGAAATTCGTAACAAAAATAACTGACCACCATAACAATGAAATTCATCCAAAAATCCCAATTCACGTTGATTGATCCATTGTAACACTGTTTTATGTTAGAATTAGTGTTGTGCAAACGCGAGCATGTTACTCGGAGCGTGTTTATTGGTAACATGTTAATGGAGTAGGCACGCCGAGCCGAGCCGAGCCGAGCTGATACTGTAGCTCCCGAGTCCCGACGCATGACGCGATCCCGTCTGCTAAATGAATAGTGTACCGATTGATCTCAATTTCAATAAAAAAAATGCGTGCCTTTGTTTTTAGATCGGGAAGCGAACCCCTTTTGTGTCATAATTGAGTGGGTTACGTAGGGGCTGGAATGTTAAAAAAAAAATAGCGCGCGCCGCATAAAGTGTAATAAGTACTCTATACGAGTAGATATACAATGATGTCCTAAAATTACTCAGTACTGTAAAGCTTTTTCTAAAGCCGCTGACTACTGAATCGTGCGATATACCTAGTAGATATCTGGACCTGGATTTTGTATGTCTTTTACCTCATTGGTTCAGCTATACTCGCGTCCTAGGTTTAATTTACATTTCAGGAAAAATAAAGTTGACTTTCTTTGAAATTCACTGTAACAGCCCTTATTAGTCCCCGACCTATCCCTGAAAACATATCGGCGAACCGGTATATACCTGTATAAAGCAGTACATATTTGTATGAACTGGCAGGTGTCGCTGTGGATGTAATATTGATGTAGCACAAATCGAAGCAATTTGGAGAATTTACTGACAAAGAGGGGCTCGTGGCCAAGTTGTACCAACGCTGATCAACCGATCTGCAAGGCTAAGCTACACTTGCCGCGGTCAGTCTGTGGATGGGTGACCATTCTTAACATATCGAGACCCCTCCTTGCCTCGGAGAGCACGTAAAGCCGTCGGTCCCGGCTGTCATACGAACACCTATGACAATCGTTAGTGGTAGTCAGAAACCTAAAAAGCATGACAACCAGTCTTTCCATCGAATATCGGTATTGCCCAGAAATTGGGTTGCGAAGGTCTGATGGCGGTCACTCCGTGTAAAATACTGATATTCAGCCGCATCCTGGTTAGACTGGAAGCCGACCCCAACATGGTTGGGAAAAGGCTAGGAAGAAGACTGACAAAGAACCAGTGTGTACGCAAAAAATCTCACCATATAGTTTAGCCACGGTTTAAATGGATTTTAATACCTTAGTACAGACGATCCCTCGTCTACCAGTATACCTTCGAAAATAAAGCGTGTAACAAAGCTAGTATCTGTACCAAACTACATTTCTATTCAATTTGTGATTCTCTGTCTGTAGTCGTGGAATTTTTCACTGGTTTGTAATCCAGTGCAATTGCGAAGCGGACAATCTGTTCGGGTCGGACTCGCTCCACAAAAGCTCTTTCGACGAAAATACTCAATGTAACTTTGGGTGTATATGTGGCCGTAATAGATAGTTTGCTGTGTCATATTTCGGTTATATCTGTACGGTGTAATGTTTTTTTTATTTGGACGCGCTAGAGTTTTGTTTGTATATATCTACTAGCGCATTCGATCCGTTCAACGAATTAATAACCTAACCTAACCTAAATTAAAAATTTAGAAAACCCCCGACACGAAATGTAATTTTCCATTTCGTGGTGGCGGCCATCTTGGATTTGAAATTTATCATAGTGTATAGTATTCCCCTAGTCAAGCCCTTTCATTTGATACCCATATTGAGGGAGTTGTGAAAAAATATGTAATTCACCATTTTGTGGCGACGGCCATCTTGGACCGATTTTCATCAAACATAGCTAAGAACACTCCCGACTAATTCACCTTTCAAATAAAAAAAACAAAATCAAAATCGGTTCATCCGTTCGGGAGCTACGATGCCACAGACAGACACACACACACACACACACACACACACACAGACACGTCAAACTTATAACACCCCGTCGTTTTTTCGTCGGGGGTTAAAAAAGAGTTATTAGGTAATTCGTCTGTATATAATAAATAATAAATAATAATAAATATCTTTGGACATTTTACACAGCACCATCTAGTCCCAAACTAAGCAGAGCTTGTACTATGGGTACTAGACAATGGATATAATACTTATATACTTTTTTTTGTGAAAACATACTTATTATACATAGGAAACACCCAGACAAACACAAATACTTATATTCATCACATAAATATTTGTGTCCTGTGGGAATCGGACCCACGACCTCGTGATCAGCACGCCGGTACTCGAACCGCTAGACCACAGATGTCAGACGTCATATGTATTTCTGTTTATGTTTGTTTGCGCACAACTTTGTTGCTTCGAAGATTTTTTTCCAGAAAGTCTCAGGATGTTCTCATTTCGTTACGGGTCGTAGGAACACTAAGGTTTATTATTATTTATTATTATTAAGGTTTATTAGCATTATTGATAGTAGTGCAAAATTACTTTATTACTAAGTAAGTCTATCCTTCGAATATCGGTATTGCTAAAAATTTTCTAACTAAAGTACATATATTTATTCAGCCGCATCTGGTTACACTGGAAGTGGACCCCGATATAACTGAGAAAGGCTAGTCAGATGAGGATTTATAATATGTAGGTAACACAGCTTACTGATAAGTTCCCATTAAATTAGCTGGCAGATAATTTCATACAAATTTTCTTCCATCTATCTAGAGATGGTGAAACAGGCTCTAAATTGTGATATCCTTATCCGGATCAATACGAATTTTCACAATAAAAAACAAACACATAGGTATACAATTGCTATTTTCGAATGCATTTAAAACCTTTTTGTATCTGACATGGCAATTGGCAGAGTTATTTTTATAAAATACCTTCTGCATTCTGTGCTAATTATTCGGCGTTGTTTTTGTATGAGCACATTGCAGACAACCATTCCACACAGGATGTTGGTAATCTGCCGCTTGTTTTAGTAATAAAACTACATTTATTCAGATTTTAATCGTGTGCATTTTATTTGCTTTTTTAGATTGAATATACCCATATACTTATTGCTTTTGGCAAGAGTATCTGTATCTGATGAATTGTATTTCTAGGTATATATAACCAGTATTGCACCCGCGATGATCTTTTTGCAAAAATTCCGACTTACCACTGTCCAAAGGGGGTCAAATCAAACTTTTACAGGCACTTAAGAAATAAATATAGTAATAAATTTTCACTGATACTAAATTCATGAAATAAGTTCTAGAGGACTCAGAGGACTATATTTATTCCTTTTCCACTATTTGTACTGTACAGCCGCCTGTATATATATATATATTTTTTGTACCACTAAGGTGGCAAACAAGCATACGGGCCGGCTGATGGTAAGCGGTTACCGTAGCCTATGGACGCTTGCAACACTAGAGGTATCACTCGCGCGATGCCGACCCGAAAAACTTATTAGAGGTTTATGGAGAATTCACTGCGCCGACAGTTTGAGGTAATATACCTCTTGCTGCTAGCGCAGCGCATCCTTAGAAGGAGCTCTAAGCTCTTGTAGTTCTAATATTTCTCACAAGAATTTTATATAACGCTAAATGAAGTCAAAAAGGCGATTAAATAAAAACGATAGCAATACAGATTCGCAGGATGTTAATCTAATCTAATTTAAAATTAATCTGTGAGATGAAAAGCTCGCTGGAGGGCCTGACCGGCGGGCAAGCGAAATTGAGATGTTTCGGTAGGCCCGTAAATTTCATTAGGGACAACGTTACCGCTGAGAGTATTTAAAAGTATAGCTTACTTTAATATATTGGTATTACGATCGTCCTTTCGTAGATATAATATGGCAATATTAGAAAGAACTTTTTTAATATGCAAGATTCTTTGTATTTTTCGTCGTTGTTTTGTTCATTACTCAAGTTTTATTGAGAAATCAATATTTCTTTTACGTACGTGCTTGTTAGTGATCATGAATTTTGAAAAGAGCGCGAACCGTTTCAAGTCTACATAATTCCGTAAAATCTGTTTGAGGGTAACTCTAAAATTAAGCTTGTTTTTTATTTGAATATACCGGCTCTGAAAAAATATAAACTACCGTTACATTACCGGATATTTGATGTACAAAATAGTTTTAGTATAAAATCAATGTGTTTTGGAGAGTGTAGACATGATACATTGTCATCCTCTTAACCTTTCTAGGATAAGAAATAAAGACTAACGAACCATAAGGAAAAAGGCGTGATTGAGTTTACAGCTATTGCATGAAATATATACCTACCTCAACTATCCAATATCACACCGTTACATGAATTTGAAAGAATAAACTTGACATGTTTTAAATTCCTACCTACCTAATATTAGTTGATCGTAAAAGTAGCTGAGAAACTTATCAAATATTCACATAGTCGGCGCGATACGTCGTCGTTGAAAGCGGAGATAAAGATTTATGACTCAATAATACTTTGATTATTTCACAGATTCGAGGAAGTTGAATTTTATGAGGCATACGGCTCCTTATTTAGGCAATAATGTCTCGTTATTACCATCCCGCAATCCCGTAAAAGGCGATGGATCAATACTTTATGGGCTCAGCTTTGGGTAAGGGAAGAATTTCCGCTGCTTTTTGATCGGAGGATATAGAAGCGTCTTTGCTTATCAGCACTCGAGTTACGCAGGAAGATAGGGAAATATGTAACCCATTTCATGTGAATAGGATAAACAGATTTAGAACACTACTTGTAACATAATCCATATCTTCATAAAAGAAAGATGCAACCACACTAGGATTGGTTCTTTTATAAGATTCTAGCGCAAATATCATAATGAAAAACACAGGAGACCTGATATATCTGTCAGTATTTTAGCCATTATATTTAAACTTCAACATCATTAGGCAAGTTGCATTTTGACATTCGAATCGGCAAATAAAATGTATGGAAATGACACAAGCTTTCGACAAATCGGGCTGTCACTAATGTCATTTACATACATTTTGTTTGTCAATTCGAATGTCAAAATGCAACTTGTCTAGCCCCCCAGGAAATTATGTTGACACATTTTTTCCTTCACCCAGGTATTCAATGAATAGACTCATTCATCATACTATATACTATGCTATAGTTATATCACCAACCAAGTAACAATCTTTTCACCTATTAGAAAGCTATTGCAATAAGTCCGTCACCTAAAGACAAAGTAGTACAATTCTTGAACCTTTAATTTCACTGTTGCTACAAAGCTGCACTTATAATTACGGTCGTAACAAACCCATAAAACAAATGAATGAATTTATAAGGCGTGACTTGGCAATATAAAAGTTTTTATTACATTTATTGTTTGGTTAAATTTTACCGGTCTGATGGCTTAAGTTATGGGTGCTAGGTTAGATGGAAAGTCCCATAGGAATGAAGGCAGAGGGATCATACCAATGAGTGGTTTTATTGTCTCTGGATCTTACCAATAACTTCTGGGTCGGTCGCCACTAACCAGATGCTGTTAATAATTAGTATTTTACACGAAGCGACTTCAGACCTCTTTCGCTCAAATTCTAGGCAATATCCGTATTTAATGCATTATTGGTAATAGAATTTTTAACGGGTTGTCAAACTTTTCCGACACGATGGACCGACGATTTGAAGAAGGTGGCTGTCAGCGGATGGATGCGATCTGCTTAAGACTGGAATGGTTGGCGCTCATTGGGGGAGGCCTAGGTTCAGCAGTGGACGCCAATAGGCTATGATGACTAACTACTACCTACTAATTGTCAACAGTATTTGTATGACAACCGCGACCGACGTGCTCTTCAATATACAAGGAACGTCTCAATGTGTTAAGAAAGGTCTCTAATTCGAAGTTCGAGACATTGAGAGTTTTCAATGTTTTAAAAATAGTCATGCCCATCCATGTACTGACCGCGGCAGGAGGAACTTAACGAATATTCATCATTATAATAAGGAGGATAGGCATCCATCAATTTACTGATCGTAGCAAGCGTAGCTTTTTCCTACGTTTTACCTAGGTAGGTAAAAGGTTGTACGTCATTAATGTACACACATGCGTTATTACGCTCTTATTAAAGCTCTCAGTCATTAAAGTTACTTGAAAATGAATTTGATAAAATTTTGCGAACATGTTTTCTCATAATGACGTGCTCATTGACACTTCATACGGTGCGTTTAATGACTTCTGACTGAATTAAATAGCCCATTAGCGAATTACTCACTTGGGACTTAGTTGGGCTCTAAGGGCTTTCGTCTACGCTTCACAATTAAAATTTTAATTAGATTATTGATTTAAAAGTCAAAATGACTTATAAAGTTCACCCATAATATACCATCACGCCTATATTCCGAGAAGGGTTATGCAGAGGTGTATTAATGTACACCCACAGTTCGCCGATATGTTTAGGTCTCATGTAATAGGGGGCGACCCTATTGCCATCAACCGGGCACAAATCCAGACTCCGAGCTGCTACTAGGAATTTCACAGAAAAACCCAACAACACTGCTCAAACCGGGAATCGAACCCAGGACCACTAGCGTAGCAGTCGCGCTTGGGACCACTAGACCAAACGATTCTTATAAAGTTCATAATATTTTTTGATTCAATTTTTTTATTTTTTATTTATTTATTTAAAAACTCTTAATCTATCATTACAGGTTTAGGAACCTAATGCGATAGCTAAGCCTACTTATAATATTAACAATTTTAAATAACACTATTACTAACAATTACACAAAATTACTTATAACTAAAACGATATAACCTTATAATTATAACAAAGTAATCTTCACACAAAATTAACTTTAGTAGGTTTACGGTAAAAAATAAATAAAAATGAAACAATAAAAGAAACAATGAACATAAAATTACTCTAATTGTTGCTTTCGTAACATATTATATATAAACTTACTTTTGCAATTTCACTAAAGTAACACGAAAAAATGTCCAACCTATTCTGAATTTCGTTAGGTATATCTATCGGCCTGTTACAATTTTATTATTATGTATATCTAGATATGTATCGGGTCGCATCGTGTCTCTCGCATCGCACGCGGGGCCAGCCACGCGTGTAATGAAATTTTTATTGCGACGAATTCGCACTTGAATTCATGCGATGGGATCACGTTAGTACATTTTATGTTTTCGACCTTCTTGTTTAATATAGCATTACCTACTTACGTCTCGTGACCCGGTGACCTGACGACCGTCTTACTTATCTCCTTCGGTAAGGCTTTAATTTACTGGTGTCTACATTGCCCGTCTATTTTACATAGCCTGTATTGTCTTAGTCGACAGTCACAGTTACAGGTCGAGCAATTTTTAAGTCTCAGAAATGTTTCCTCCTCCTCAAGTCGCTTTCCTCATTGCTGAGGGTCGTGATAACCCCTAGATTCGATCATGCGGTTGACAATTTTGCGCCACCTGTGCCTGTCTTTGGCGACGTGAAGTGCCTCGTGAAGTGCCTCGTGAAGTTTGGTGTCCAGAGAGGTGCGAATCTGGTCAGACCATCTAGTAGGACTTCGACCTCTAGAGCGCTTGCCATCGATTTTTCCAGTAACCATCAGCTGTTCAAGGTTGTGCCCATCTTTCCTGGCAATGTAACCGAAAAACTCGAGATTTTTACGGAGGCAAATAGTGGACAGAAATGTTTAGTACCAGTTTAAAACAGGTGTGTAAATGTTATATTGTCCCCTTGTTAAAAGGGGCTTTAAAATATACTAGCGTTTCTCTCTTCCTTCTACTTACGTATCGAGATCTTATGGTATGTACCTACCTATTGTTTTTCTTATAAATGTGAGAAAAAGTCTTGTAAGTAGTTGCGTATCTCGTGCCGATACAATCGCTAGATACATGAGATAATGCGATGACAAAATGGGCGCCTGATTCAATAGTTAATTGATTAATCTTTTTCAGCAAGCTAGCTTTGCCTTTTTCTCAGTATACAAGATAAAATTTGTTAGTATTATCTCATCAGGCGAGATAAGAATTTCCAAGTATCAAGACATAGGATCGTCAATAAAATGTACGAGCACATTTTGTCTAATTGAAGGACCCGTTGCTGGGTCGAACTGTGAGGTATTGCGCAATTGCTGACAGTGGCACTTGCCACAAGTATTTATGGATGGGTGACTACAATTTAAGTTTCTACCCAATGACTACATACGGTTCAATTTAGCCGAAAAAAATATATTATACCTACAAATTCAATTAGATGCAATTGGCACAGGTCTGAGTTAGTAGGGGGTTGCTTTTGGCCAGTAGTGGAACTTTCACAAACACTCCAGGGTAATCATGATCCTTAAAATATGGAATTTTAAGTCTCAGAATTAATAAAACATGTGTTTGTTTTGTTAAGTATCTAAAAATGTCTGCAATTTATCCCCGGGTACAAACATTTTCTATGCATCGTAGTCTTTCTGTTTGTTATTTGTAATTTTTCTATATCCACTTTGGTATGTATTTTTGACATTATGTATAGGTATTTTTATATTTCGACGCACTTTTGTTTACGTTGACGTATAAACGCATTAAAGTCGAGAAAAATTAACGTTAATCCACATTAACGCAAAGGTTTACAGTCTCGTTAATAGTGCAGTTTTAACTGGTCGGGCGTTTTATTATGTAGTTTCAAGCTGTAACAGCATATTGCGTGTTGGTAATTGTTTATAAAATATAGGTCGGGTTGTAGTTGCTACTATTTTTTTAATTGCAATGGCAATCTTAATTGGAGTTTCAGTATTATTTAATACTAGCCTTTGCCCGCTTTTTCCCCCGTCTTTGCAACATTTTTAATTTATACTCAGCTCCTATTGGTCGTAGCGTGATGATAAGCCTATAAGCCTTCCTTGTTAAGCAGGCTATCTAACACTGAAATATTTTTTCAAATCGGACCAGTAGTTCCTGAGTTTAGCGCGTTCAACCAATCAAACAAACAAACAAATTCTTCAGCATTATAATATTAGTATAGATTATAGTACTATCACGCCCATATTTCGCAAGTAATAGTCAAATTGCCACGCTTGAGGTCATGATTTCGATTCCCAAGTCAAGCTAAGTGTTTCTACTTAGTTTTTTTTATGGAATTCTCAGTAGCAGCTCTTGAGTTTAGATTTGTTCGGTTAATAAGATCATCTCCTATTTCATGGGACATAGACATACCGGCGAGTTGTGGGTATTCATTCGTAAGTATCTGTTTAACCCTTTGGAGAATACAGGCGTGATGGTATGTTAGGCAGCCCAGCACTGCACTGTATAATATAGTAATGATTTGATATAATTTTGAGCGTAAACATCACAGTTTTGAATGCGCTAGTACAATAAGCCAACTTGTAAGGCTTCGCGGCAGGCCGGCATTACGTTTTCACGTCCGAAATTAAAACCTGTCAAAAACAAACTTCACGAGAACTGTGTCGACATTTTCAGTGTTTCCAATTTATTTTTGTATGGTGTATATATATGGTTTTTCACCGACAAACATTCTGTGGAATTCATAATTAAGGACTCTAGGCGTAGAGATGTTAAAAATACTAGGACTAAAAGTGACACACACACATACCGTCACGCCCGAAGTATTCGGCTGAAGAGTAGTATGTGGAGGTCCCATGTAATAAGGTATGAGTATATTGGGCACAAACTCGAAGTAAAAAAAATACGTCTCATCTAAGGCTAAGGGCACACAGTAGATACTCCTAGAACAGTAATCTATCTCTGCCAATACTCTCCTTATTAATGGCGTCACAAGACAAACGTATTGGATATACAATAGAACAAATATCGCGTTGTTTGCGTGCCAAAGCCGTTCAGGTTCTATAAAGCAGGATGATGTAAACACCGCTTTACAATAACAGCCACATGAATAGAGTTGCTGAATATGCCCATTAAGTACCAAGATATTTTTAAGTTTACAAACTGTCAGAATCCAAATTGTTTGAAGCCAAAATAAAATTAGGGTTCACTAATATATAAGATCGTTTAGGGACAAGCTGAGAACAGCAGGGCGTATTTTTTTCTATATTACTACTGTGAACAAGCGCCCCCTTCCCTTCGTCCCGCCGCTCACATACCTAAGGCGCGGCCAACTAGTTCCGCGCGGACTATAAATAAGTATGTTATCGTTTTTTTATAATAACAACAATAATAACGATTTAATGATCATATAAGAAAGGAGGTTTATGACATCCTTGTGACTTTAAAACGACACGGTCAAGGTCACGGTTTATAAATAAAATCAACCTTTGAGTTTTCATGACCAAATTTCAGATTACTTCAAAAGCGTTTGCGCTGAAATTTTCTTGTAGTCGTAAGATTAGATCAATCGCTCCGATCTAAAACGGAGATTAAAGCCTCGAAACTACTTATACTTCTTTGTCAGCACAATTTAAAGTTTTTGTAGCTAAATTCACTAGGAGACACAACCAATTTTTAACATTCATATTCTTTTCAATTTAAAAAGTTACAAAGGTTAAATGTGAATTTTTGAGGTTGAAGTGTACAAATTACAATAGGATTAAACTACCCAGTCACATTGTAACTTTATTTAACTCTTTCTGTCTTGAATGCAATAAAGGTTTAAATAAACTTAGAGTTATACAGACGATGTTATTCTACGAGGACTAGGCAAATAAATTTAAATACAAACATTAGAAATTATTTTCTTAAAGTAGGCAAATAAAACCGAGTTATCTAATAATGGGGATATTGTTTTTGACACCCCTTATAGATATAAGGATTTGTTACATAAATGTATCTAGGTAATAATGTACATACCTAATTGATACGCATAAATAAACTCAGATACAATTTTATACGTTGTTCTTATTCCGCTATATTTATTCCCCATTTGAATTGGAGAACACCAGCGCTTGTCTATCCCTGGACATATCTAGAAACACGAATCGTACATCGGTGTGAGTCGTGTCTGTCCGGTAATTGATGACACGCAATAATTCATCGTTTGTGTGGAGTCTCACGCTCGCCCTGGACGGCCACGCTCCGTTCTACGCTCACTTAATGTTACCAGCTTATGGAACAAACATACCCAACACGCTTGTTCAAGAAAGGGACACGACAACACATATCTTTTTATTTAGAACAAAATAACTTTTACTTTCTTTTTCTTTTGCGACGGATTGATGCGGTCTAATGATCTGGATTTATCGCGTAGCATTTTCACACGTTCGTTTTTGTCGTTACAAAGTTTGCTGTATTTCTTGTCACTTTCAAAGACAATGTTGATGGTATTGATAGAAACGAAGAAATACGTGTATTCAAAGTCGCTTAATCTAAATTTTTCTGTTGTTTCAAATAAAAAATAAATTTGTACATACATTTGTTTACACGCCCTCCGGTTGTAGGACTTGACCTTTTCGAAGGAATTCACCAATTTGTCAATGTATTTTTTTCTAGGACATCGGGGTCTCATCATTTTCACTGACAATCGTCATATCGTCTCAGAAAATTATTTAACATTAAATTTATTATCATTTTGTATTTTTTAAGCATTTTCCATGCTAAGATTACAAGTTATTTTTAATGAAGAAAAAATCGGCTGGCGGGCAAGATTCGAACCTGCGTCTTCTGGTTCGGTACACCAGACGCTTTGACCACTAAGCCACCGCGAGAGAGAGTCTTCTGGTGTACCGAACCAGAAGACGCAGGTTCGAATCTTGCCCGCCAGCCGATTTTTCCTTCATTAAAAAAATATATATATTGTTTGATCCCAATGGCGGCAACAGAGTTTACAGATAGATACTTAGTTTTCATAACACAGTGTATTTGGGCTGTAATAACTATCAAATAGACCTGTCAAGTAGTTCGACGAATATCAATAACGTAGTAATCCATTAGCGTGATGGCAGGTGGATGGGATCGCAACGTTTAGTTGGAATAAGGGCGTGTGTTGGACAGTGTAAACAGACCATTATTGCGCGGTGAGCGAGGCGTGGTGTTGACATTTCAACTACAGCGTGCTACCTTGTCGAGCTATTGCACTTCATTGCATACCTACGTAACAGTTGCTGTATCACGATGTATCCACGTTTACCGAACCGTTGCTGCTACCGAGATGGGGTTATTATTCCGAGCTCGGTTTTGATTCAAATGCACGGAGCATTTTACATGCAGTGACATCGAAGATGACCAATGCGGCATCCTGTTTCTCTATTAGTATTCGAAATTATGTGTTATTTAATGATTATTATTAATATGTCATGTATTATTAGTATTATTAATGATTTACACAGAGGTTTTACCTTGTTTAAAAAACTATAAGTTTTTATTGTGTGTAATTGCTGTGTGAAGGTTGAGCTATGAAGGACAGCTTTTATTGATTCATTTTATAAAATATTCTACAAATAAACACACTTATCGGATTACTGGATTTATAAAATCGAGTGTGTTTCACTGTTAAATTAGATTGACAAATTTGTGAAAAGGTTTACTACATAATTACATATGTACATCTTATATTATATAAGTACATAATTCTTCTGTGCGTGTGTTTGTCACCTAATTCCGCCTAAGCAGCTGGCCCAATCTGGTTGAAATTTTTTGTGTATATTTCAATAAGTTCCTGGATGGTTTGAAAACACATTGGACACGATAGTTGGCGCTGCTGTCGGTCCATCGGAAAACGCGGGCGAAGCTGCGCACTGGTCGCTAATAAATTATATAATACTATCACGTGAGGGTTAGCCAAAGTGTTATCAATGTACATACACAATTCGCGCGTATCTTATGTGATAAAAGCTTCAAGTTCAAACTACGAGATGTGTTTGCAAAATTCACAGAATAACCCAATAATACTTAGGAATGTAACTAAGGACCTTGCGCTCAGCAGCCGTGCTTTCGACCAGATCAAACAGAAAGTATGTATCATTGTTTTCTGATTATTTAATTATTTTTTCAATATAATTAGAGTCTTTACTTATTAGAAAACATTGGGGTAAACCTGGTTATATCTAAGCAGGTTAACACAAAGAAACAATTCAGTGCCGCGACCGACACGCCTCGAAACACGCAAAAAACTTAAAGGCACAAAGTTTTTTAATTAAAACTTGAGGTGGTCACGTATTTTTTTCTGTATCAACGAAATCTTGCAACTACTCGACGTTTATAAAGTTTTCAGATTGTAATCTTTGGCAGGTACGTACTGTAAATGAAAATACGCAACATTTTGCCAAAATATTGGGATACTTACCCGGTTTTTATTTTTTTTCTTGTATAACTCGCAAAAAGTGTTTCAAACGATTAATTACATTTTAAAACGCTTAATTAGAGATTATGCCGATGGAATAATTGGACATTCTTTTCAAATTGTTGACACTTTTACGAATATTCGTTAGACATAAAAAAACAACTACTTAAGTACTTTTTACGGATTTGACCTACATAATCTACTTATCGCAATAAACATACTTATCATTAAATCCTTTACACTTAAGCCCTGTTTCACCACCTCATAAGTAAGTTCCCGTTAAATTACCTTGCAGATAATTTTATGCATATTTTGTTCCCTTTTTGAATGTATACAGCGGTTAGCTGTTATCCAAAGGTTCTGTTTTTCCACTTTTGGGCCTTACTCCATGGTCACGGGAATAATTTTACAAATTCACTTACTTCCTCGGTATACTTATCAGCCTGCTAAGTGTTGCTATCCAGTAACTTTATTAGATGTTAAGTAATTGCTGTATGTTTTCAAGATTATCCAAATGTTATTTCGTAGAGCTGTTATAAGTATAAACAAACCTTTTTAATTTCTGTAAAAGGATCACTGAAGATCATGTCGCTGCGCAGTATTAAATTAAATTTTTAAAAATATTCACCTTTCAAACCCGGCAGCTCACATGACCCACATTTTTATCCCGTGTAACATTTTTATTTCGAAAATCCACGTGTGTCTAAAAAACTGCATTTCAAACCCGCTATTTCAATGTCTAGATGGATATATTTTTAGGGTAAAGCGAACGTGAAAAAAATATTAAAATCGGGTGAACGCGTGCTGTAAAATAAAAATATCTCACAGATTTCCATACGCAGGAAACCTCGAGTATATTTTCAAATGCGTATTTCTGAAATGATACATAAAACGTCTATTTGCGCTTTGGCAATTAAAACATTTTGCCCCTAGGTACACTTGTTACGTTCGCCCACTTGAAACTGATCGAGTAACATTTTAGATATGTTTTCCGTGTTTCAAGTGCTCGTGCGCCGGTTGCGTATTCCGCATTTATTTCTGATTGCACTTTATTTGATTGTTTTCAAATAAAGTACCTATGGTTTTTTTCGCTTTAGGATCTAGCTTTGTTTGTTTTTAATGCGTTACAAGCTTAACAGGAATTAGACTATAGCACAATTGGTTTAATAAATCATTTTGCATGCATTGATGGGAGACGGAAGTATTATCTTCACGAAGCGACACAGGTACAACGTGAGGCCCTCGGGAACCAGATTAATATAGGTACTCACTAGAATCCTAAGTTTTTTTGTGCGTTATGAATGTTATTTAGTATCAAATATCTGAACAGACCAACTTTCCGCTTTCGCATTTACTTATAAACCTATTGACAATTTATTCATTCCCCTTATCCTATAACTTATGATATTTTAGAGCCTCGTCGTCCAGGTCGTAAGTTTCCAACAAGCGTGCGACCTTTGGTCGTAATTTGGCGACTTTATGGTTCCGTGCTCAGATATTGTCGTCTGACTTTCAACCCTCGGGGAAAATGGTTCCAGTTTCATATCATTAGCACATAGGTAAAACGCTACTTGTAATTTATATGGTAATTGTGTTGCTGTCTCTTGCAGGTCAAATAAATATAAAAGTGTACAGATTTTTTTAGGATTGTTTTTTTATTACTAAGAACACACGTAAAAGTACAAATGCCAACAATATCTTGACAATTCAGCGGTAGTGTTACCAACCGACTATTATTCAAGTGTCAAGTACCTATTAAAGGTTTTTCTAGTGAAATGCTGTTATAGGCCATTCGCGTGTGAACTAAAAAGGCTAGAGCATGCATGACCCATTCGGTTTCTGACCATGTATGTAAAGTTATATTTTTTAAATACTCTCAGAGCTAGCGTAAAAACCATATTATTAATTTCTCAGAAATATCAATCAAAATATCAAATTCTTCACATCGTCATGCTATAAAATGAAATCCTATGACAGTTCAATGAATGATATTGCCGAGGCAACAATCTATACCGACTTATTTCCCTTCAACTGATTGATTTGCTTTATGAAGAAGAAAAGCTTTCAATAACCTTTCAATTCCTTTTTTATTAAGTTGAAATAAATGATGGTAATATGAATGCTTGATAGAATTTTTCAATCTAAATTTAAATCTAGTGGTGGAGAAATGTCGGCTTTATTATAAGTATTATTCAAAGAAAATACACGTAATTATCTATCTAATTACAGACTGTTTCCGAGAACATGAGGCTGCGGTGACCTCTTGACTTCGTTTGAAGTCATACGCAGGAAAACGCTGTAAGGTATGTTGAAAATTGCAATAATCCGCAACCGATCATTAAGGCTATAAATCACGGTTTACAACATAAAATTTTTAAACTTATTGGTTGAGAATTTAATTAAGAAACTGTGTAGGTTCACAAAATCATAAGGAACCATCGACCTATTAAATTAATGTTTTTTAATAAACATTACTAAAACTGCTGTTATATTAGTTATCATATTTAAATTTTAAGCTGCGATCGTTTGACCAAAAAAAATAAAACTTAACGAAATCCTGCAAACATTTTAAAATAATTTCATATGGTACGCTTGAACATTTCACGATTATAATCCTTTAGGGTTGTTACTCACTCATTACGTTTGTCAATCTCGCGGCATAGTATAAAAATAGCTAACTGAAGCTACTTATTGCCGTGACATGTTCAGTAGCCGTAAACGGGAGCGATCCGGCAACATGGCCGCACTTAGTGCGACCGCCTCGGGACTCTTGACATGAATTAAAAATGCACGCTGCATTAGTGTTCCAATGGCGGGCCGCTCCCTAGCGCACATGTGAAATGGGACCGGAAAGTTCGCCCCGTGTCATGTCGCTACTCTAGCTGCTGCGGCCTTTGATCTATTAGTGTTGGGCTATTATATTTTCGTTTTTTTTTTTTACCGAGTTAAAAAAAGGAGCAGGCTATACGGCAAGCAGTGAGCGCAATGAAAGTTGGGTAAATATGCAAGTAATGTTGTGTTTGTATTTTGTAGGAAATTAGAAAAAACACAATCATGCTGGCAATTGTTTTATACCTCTGTAACCGTAACCCTGAACTAACTTCGCATCTTATATAGTTTTGATAGATTTATAACTATTAATCAAATAATAAATGATAATGCGACTGACAAACTGTGTGTAGAAACAATGTATGTGATGAACGATCCATTAACAAATGCATCAAACAACAAAACTAATCGGCGCGTAACAAATGGAACACGTTATCAACGTATTAAAAAAACCGTTTTCACGATCCATTACCAAATTAATAAGCAGACACTGTAAACAAAGGACGGATACGGAGTCGGGACGTCGGATATGAAAAACGCTTACGGAGAGCGAAAAAAATTAAGCACCTTAACAGAGGCGCGTGGGTCAACAAAGATAATTTCCCCGCAATAAATTGAAGTAGCACAGTGGTTAATTACCGTACCTACCTGGGTTCCGGAGATAGAGAACAAAAATCAGCAAAGCCGCCAGCCACAAATAAGCTCAACCATAATAGAGACTTTAAAAGAAATTAGCACTCGCTCATTAACTGAAAGTTTCTGTTGCATTTTATGTGGCTGTGCGGATTAGCGCGGTTCGGCTGACTGACGTAATTGAGTTAGTTTAAAAATGGAAGCCATTTTGTCGCTTCAATTTCTATGTTCGTATTTTAGCAGTTTTGGTTATATTTTTGCTTGAAACGAATTTTGGGGGGGGATTTTAAAAGCGCTTAGTTTTAGGCCTTGGTTGGTTAAATTAATAAAATTGATGTTAAACATTTCTCACGTAGAGATGAACTTTATTGATAGATAGTATCATTAAGTATACAAAATTACATCGTTACATTAAGTATAATGCCATTCAACAGGCTTATTTATTTACAGAAAAGCCAAAGTGATGACCAGTAGACAATCAAGTTATGGGTCCCAAATCTCACTCTAACTTCGAATTTAAATAAATAAATTATATAGGTAATTAACAAGTAAATTAGCACGCGTTGTAAGGAAATCTGTATGCCTGAGAGATTTTCTCGATGGGGTGCTGAGAATTTTTATTAATAATTTGCTTCATCTCATTAAATATTGAAATCAATTTTGTGTGAAACTCATGCATTATTGTTTTTTTTATGAAATTATTATTTCTAAAAGTTTTGACAGCAGGATGTACACCGCCTAAAGCCAACCGTCTGGTCAAAGCCTAAAAACAGACAAATGAGTTTCAGTATCAGGCAAATGAGTTTTTCCCACATATTTTTAGACCCTTCCATACCGTGTATTTAGCGGCTGTGTTATTTATTCATAAGTTATTACGTTAGGAGATGATGTATGATGCCTGTATGATGGACGGGAGCTGAATATGATGCATCATGCATAATCACTTAGTTCAGCTCTGGGAACTATAAGCAGCTATACTTTTCTCTGCGAGTAAAAAAATACTAAAGCTGTATTATTTTGATTAAGTTTGCATCATTGTTTTATTTTAGTTAGTGACTTGTTTTATGGTTGTGGTTAAAGAAATTTTATTCTCAATAAAACATATAACATGTCACTTACTTGAGAACAATACTAAAATAATAAGATTATGTTTGTCGTCGTCAGTTACATAGTTATAGTTAATTTTCATTTAGGTTTTCACAATCCCGTGGAAGTTTCCCTTTTAAATTATTTCTTTATAACGTCATAACATAAACCTATGTTCCAAATGACGACGTCTGTGGTCGAATACCGGACTCGGCGTGGATGATTTGAAACACCTGTGTACATGAATGTGGACTAATTAGAACATGTTATGCAAAGATCATTATATCACGTGGCTTTCTGCATACCACCATGGGACTAAGGCGTGAATATGCTAACCGATCCATTGGCCGGATCATATAGGTAGATAAAGGAACACGATTTTTGTCGTAGTTGTAAAGGGATCGACGATGTGTTAAAAAAGGTAATCTATACTAATATTATAAAGCTAGAGAGTTTGTTTGTTTGGTTGAACGTGCTAATCTCAGGAACTACTAGTCCGATTTAAAAAAAATATTTCAGTGTTAGATAACCCGTTTATCGAGGATGGCTATATCATCACGCTACGACCAATAGAAGCGGAACGAGGAGAAGGAGGAGGAGCGAGTATTAATTAAAAATATTGAAAAAACGGGGTCAAAAATTCAACTTCTACGGGAACGAAGTTAGGACAAAGGCTAGTTAAGAATAAAAATTGGTTTGGATTGGTTTCTAACAATCGATTCCGCGAAATTCAATACGCTCGCATGTTGATCGCGCCGCATCCATGAAAATAATATTGCAGGTGTTTTGTTCGAATACCTGAACGCTACACAAATAGTTGTGAACAGCGATGTAGGAACGCTCGTAATTCTTGTACAGCAATAATAAGTTGAAGTGCATGTGAACGCGTGCAGTAAACTGCACTGGGCATTGTGAAGCCCAACTCCGGCCGCTGTGACCGCTGCCCGACGCCCAACCAATTTAAATTTATTCCGTGCCTCTTCTGCCGCGTCGTTAAAGTCAAGGGCGTGCTTAGCGCCAGAACCCATTAACTTAATATACGGGTATGAGCAATCGGCTTTTTGTTATGTTCCCGAGTCAAACGTTACTCGTTCTCATTCCTAATTGCTAAATGGCTCGTATTACACAAGTCGTTACTGTCAATGGGAGAACAAAATACTTAATCAGTGTTATTTAACTTAGTATATTAACGGAAGTCTTTGTTAACAAATGACGTCATTATTACCTATATTGATACCTACATCTTCTTCTTCCTAGCCTTTTTCCCAACCATGTTTCCCAGATGCGGCTGAATATCAGTATTTTACACGAAGCGACTGCCATCAGACCTCCGCAACCCAATTTCTGGGCAATACCGATATTCGAAGGATAGGATCTGGTTGTCAGGCTTTTTTGACTTCTGACTACCACTAACGATTGTCATAGGTGTTTGTATGACAACCGGGACCGACGGCTTTACGTGCTCTCCGATGCACGGAGGGGACTCGATGTGTTAAGAATGGTCACCCATCCACATTGTCATAGTCATGTCATTTTGATACCTACATGAAGTTAGACTTTGTTTAGATTTTGGTAGGAGTGCACAAAGCTATTATTTTTATATAATATGCATTAGAAATACATAATCCATTTACATGGTGCAAGTTTCTGTTGCATAGAATAAAATTGAGCAATAAATGAATTGCAATTAAATTTTTCTGTGCAAACAGCCTTAAATTCATAAAAAATACATTGCACACACTACCGTGCATTTAACATACTAAACCACAACTTTGGTTTATGGTTAAAGTATGAAGGTTAAGTATTATAGATAGATAGATCACAATATACCTAGACATTATAGCTGCAAACAAACAATAGGGCTGAAGTTATATAAAATATAAAGTTAAATTAATTTTTGCTTTTTAAATTTTTTCCTTAAAATAGATATACTTATTTGGTCCAATTTCGAGCACCAGACGAACACTAGTATAAATAAATAAAGAACAATCATAAATTTTAAAGCGAAAAGGCGGGAATTTAATCAATCAATTTTTACATGGATTTTTTAAATGCGTAAATAGTTAGCAATTACACCTCTTGTTTATTTAAAACTTGAATGTAAATAAGGACGGTGTCCAGTGATATTTGCGTCGGGTTGATTGCCTCCATCCGACTGAGCTCAACATACATATATCTATTTTCCAACATATGTAAATTTTCAACAAGCCTTTTCGATTCGACGGACGCGTCCAATTCGCTAGTGGAATGGAACTGAAATTGGAAAAATCGCCGTGAGCCATGTATGAAGTTCTGCACTGTCGAAATAATACCATTATGTTCTCGAAATTATTGTTATAATAAGCCCAAAGAATACTTGAAATTTACCTGTTACTGCTACTGGTTTTATCGACGCTGTAAACTTCTTACGTTTCGAATTTAAACTTCCTTATCATAACATAATAATTTATCATAACGCCTTTATTTCTCGAAGCGTTAGGCAAGTTGCATTTTGACATTCGAATCGACAAACAAAATATATGGAAAAGACACAAGCTTTCGACAAATCGGGCTGTCACTAATGTCATATCCATACATTTTGTTTCTCTTCGTTTGTCGATTCGAATGTCAAATTGCAACTTGTCTAGCCCCCTTTTGTTACTGTAGGCATTGCAATACCCCCACCACTAATAAAATAGGTAACAACTTTTTAAAATAACAAAAACAATTCTATACAAACTCGACACTAGGGTTTCTGCTTGAGAATTCTCGAGTCGGGAATTCTCGAGAAATTTGTCTTTAGTCGAGACGGGAAAAAAATCTCAACGCTTCGGGAATTCCCGAGTCGTTGGAAGGAAAATGTTTTGTTTAATTAACCGACTAAAAATCGGATGTTATCATTTCGAAGGTTTATCTAGAGGCATTGGCAGCAAAAGGTTTAGTTTATTTAACCGAAAAAAAATCGGAGGTTTATCATTTCGGAGGTTTTTATATCGTTTTTTAAGTAATTATTTAAGGTTAATCGATTGGGCTGAAACTTGTCACATCCCTATATACAGCGTGGGCAGAAAATCATGGATCAAACGAAATAGGGCAATAGTTGGGGTTATCTCTGGGGCAGAGCTCTTACTTGATCTCCTTAAAAGTTATGACTATTTGAGTATTTAGTATTTTATTATTAGTACTATTATACTATTATTTTTATTATTAGTACCTAGTATATAAGCAAATAGACTAAAATGGGTACCTATTTTAAAACAATAAATGGAGTCTAGTTGCTTCTAGGTAATGTATCATCACTACAAAAGTGCTTTTATGATAGTAGGTGCCAAGATATATGAGTATTGGAACTTTTTTCAATACCTTTTAAGTTTCACGAAAAATTATTTGTAACTTCAGAACGTTACTGTAAAAAAAAAATGTACTACCAAAAAATGACCCTGTAGTAGCAAAACTTGCTTATTTAATGAGGATTAAAATGTACACATAGCTGTTGGTTGCTAAATTATTATGTTATGTTAATTTTTTCATAGCAAGGTCTTAATAAAGTAAATCGGAAAATAATCAAACATCAGTTCAATCTGACTGTAGTATTTATTTCATGAGTCCTTTATTTTACGAAAGAGTTAGTTCGGACCCTTGGCTATGTTTGGCAGTGTTTGTAAATCAGAGGTTTGTCAAAAACAGCTGTTACATACTACCATACCGTCACGCCTGTATTCCTCGAATTTTTCACAGTTCGCCGGTATGATTAGGTCCCATGTAATAGGGAGCGAGCCTATTATAGTAACCAAAAAAATATTTAATTGATCTCATCTTTCACTCTAATTTGTGTTAAAGTAAATATTTTAAAATAACATCATGTTTTATAAAAAAATACATAATTTCTCGAGAGACTCGAGAAACTCGGGAAATCCTTGTCGAGAATTCTCGTGCCTCGGGAAATGAAAAAGGTCGAGAAACCAGAAACCCTACTCGACACTATATTCGTTCATCTTGTATTTTTATGGCTTGTCTCTAATTTTTATTAAGCTATATTAATATTGTTTACAAATAAAATTATTTTATTTCAATTTTAAATAATATCATCTTACCTTGTATCACTCAGACTCGAGTCAAAATGAAAACGCTCGAACTTTCTCATATGTCAGGTTCAGGAATTGTCGATTGAAGTGAGCTGTTGAGCGAGCTTTTTTTAAATAAAGCATAAATAATTTGTATGAATGAACTTGAAAATCACCCGAGTGGCTCGTCCACTAGAGTGATATTGTAGAATGACTCGATTGACTTTAATGACAAAATCGGACTTGAGTCGCATCAGTAATCTCAACCGGAGTGTAGGTACTCGTAAAACGTAAGCCATCATAAAAAGCATGCGATTCTATGAACTTAAAAAGCATAATGCGGCTCAACGGTTTTAATACCTTTTGTTGTGTCATTTATTTGAGCCAGACTCATTTTATACAGTTCATTGTGTAATAGAATTTCTTGACAAAAATATAGATTATCAGCTAGTGAGCTTCGTTTTCTTTTATTGTAAACTCCAGACATATATTTAAATTTATTTATCAAGTTTATCTTAATCTAGATAGATAATAAATTCGAAATAGTAGTAGTATTTTATCTAGTCTAGATGATCGTCTGGAGGACTCAGGGTTCTCGGTCTCCAGTAATTTTTTTTACTAGACTTTGTAAAGCAGTGATAGCCTAGTGGTATGACCATTGGACTGCCAAGTCAAAGGTCTCGAGATCGAATCCAAGGCACGCACCTCTGACTTTTCGCAATCATGTGCGTAATTATCACTCGTTTTAACGGTGAAGGAAAACATCGTGAGAAAACCTGCATGCCTGAGAGATTTTCTCGACGGCATGTGAAGTCTGCCAACCGGCATTAGGCTAGCGTGGTGGACTATAGCCTAATCTCTCTCATACTAAGAGGAGACCCGTGCCCAGCAGTGGGACAGTATATGGGTTGATACTTTGTAACATGCAGGGACGATACAATGCCAAGTTAATTATATATGCCCCTTATTAAATATCTTACACCGGCGAAGCACATTCTCTACTTTATTTATTAATACCATTAATTATACAGTCGGCAAAAAGAATGTTAATTTTAGAGCTTATTTGTTGGGGGGGCATCGGTCTGTTATTCCAGGCATCTCCGTCGTCTGTTGTAATGAAACTGTACCCAGAAAACTGGTACTTGAGACAGACTGTCGCTGGCTAAAATAAACTTATATTAGCTCCGCTTCATTGTAATGCTTAGAAGATAGAGCCATTTGTGGAAATATATGTTCCTGAGAATGTTTTCATTTAGTCTGTCCAAGAAGTGTTTATTTTTATTTTATGGTGTGTCCTGGGTAACTGAAATCATAAGCATCCATAAATTGTAAGAGCGATACAGTCAGGACAGAATACATGAATAAATATTTTACCGAGTTAAAAAAATGCGAGGTTAGGATTTCCTCAGTGTGATTTGGTGAATCTACAAAAACTGCTCATTTTAGTATCGAACTCACAGCTTCACGCTCAGCAGGCAATCGGAAACCTACTGGTGCCGCAATCATAGTTCAATTCAATTGTATTAGTAACTTCGTCTTGTTTAACTTGGTTACAATAATAAACAAAACAAACTACATATTGTATTTAGGTATACTATCCTAGATAAACAAATCTTTTCATCGTACAACTTGTTACACGTGGCAGTACAAGTAAATTCAGTCAAATGCTACATCTATGTTATGTACAGTCTGCCAAGTAAATAATTTAGTATCAATACTTACTCAATCCATTTATTGCACTCCACTATACATAATTATCATCATCACGCCTGTATTCCCCGAAACGTTAGGCAGAGGTGTACTAATTAATATACACACAGTTCGCCGATATGTTCAGGTACCATGTAATAAGGGACAAGCCTATATTGCTCTATATAAACCAAGTCTAGCATGATACATAATTAAACCGAAGCCGAACCATCGTTTCATTGATTCCCGATCTGTAATACCCAGTTTCGTCCATGTATTACCGTCCTAACTATATGACAGTGCCATCATTGTCAATTGGATTAGCCCGATGTGATGTGAAAAGCTGCGGTCAGTGAAATTTTGCAGTACAAAGAGAAATGAATTAAAACCTACAATGTCATGTATGAATAGTGTTTTGTAGTCAGATATTCGTACCGATTGGATTTATTGTCATACCAACACCAATGATAGTCTACTGACATGATCATTGACCTGGCGAGTAGACGATATTAATTTTTAATCTAAGGCACATCTGACTTTTCGAAATCATAATCATAATCATTTATTCTGCATTCATGTTGTTGACATAATGGTGGTATCATATTGGATGGTATCAAACATGAACTTTGTTAGGGCACAGTATTTTTAGTAGGTACTTAAATATAAGTCTTAATTACTTAACACTATTTTACATATCTATTTAATATTTAATATAACAGTCTCTTAATTAGTAATTTTGCTGAATGTCATAGGTATATGTATGTTAATATATTATATTAATTATACTGTAGAAAATGTTAGCACTCGCTTTAATAGTGAAGGAAAATATCGTAAGGAAACTTGCACCACTTGGAAGATTTTCTCGGCGTGTGAAATCGTAGTAGTAGCCAGTAGCTCAGTAGGCCAGCATAGTGGACTATAGCCCTTTCATTGTAAGAGAAGACCAGACGGCAAAAATGGGTTAATTATGATACTAACTGACAGACAATGCACAGCGTAAAATGGTTAGTCTGGGTCTAGAAGTATGAACTTTCGCAAATGAGTTCCTTTATAACGTAGGAAACGGGAATGTTTTGGGAAATTCTCACGGTTTTGGGAAGGTTACAGAGCATCCTTTCCACTTTATTCCTTTTCAATGCGTTAAACGAAGAATTTAGACGGGATGTCCTTGTAGATGAACTAAAATTGAAAAATAATATCTTGAAACAAGTAAAACAAGTCAATTATTATATTCTATTAGCAGTGAGTATGTAGACAAACAAATAAATTAATAATTGATGTATGAGGAAAAATCAAACTGGTAGGGTCAATGACCCCGAGCGTCTGGTACCTGCCTTTATGAATCAATTTAATTGAAGCCTTAAAAGTTCTGTAAGTGAGCAGCAAGTGTCGTAGGTTGTAGATCCGAAGAATCTTTAAAAATGACAATAAAAATTAACATTTTTAAACTGTATACTGTAAAATGGTAGTACATACTATGGCTTTAAATGGCCATTTGATGAATCAGGGACTCATTTAGGCTTTATTTTGATTGTTAAAAGTTTTTCCTACGTATGGCCGTGTTTTTGAATCTTCTTTTACCTATTTTTTATTCGACATAGCTCTTTGTTCTTAAATACATTGAGTACCTAATACCCACCATATATACAGATTTACAACTCTATTAATGACATAAATCAACTATGAAAATAACGTTTCATTAAAAAGCTCCTTTTACTCCGTTTAAAATTCATTAGGGAGAATCGCAAAACAATATCAAACTTAGAGAAACAAAGAAGTGTTACCATCATCTCGCGTTACTTTAGTCATCAATTCAAACTAACGAAATAAATGTTGCTCTCATATTTATATTATACGAGTTATTGTTAATCATATCTTGAGTCGCGGGTGGTCGGCGGTTCAGAACAGCGACCAGAATACCTTGACTGGCGGCGAATATGGAACTGAAATTTAAATGTATCGAATTGGACAATAATAATAAACATTTGGCTTTACAACCAGCGCTACCACGAAGTACCAAGCTATACCGGTTGCGTTGTAATTAATTTGACGTTCATGAGTGCTATATTGTTTGTCATGTGTTATAAATAATACAACATGTATTTATAATGGATCGAAATAATCCTTTATGTGTTATTATACTTTGTTTGGCTTTTGTACGTTAAATATATTGTGAGCTGATTTTTCGACAAATCTCCTTGTTTGCAAATCTGCATGCCGATTTATATTACTCAAATGTGGACGTTAATCTCTTGATAAGTTTTCGTTTTTAAACAAAATAGTAGTATGCGAATTGTTAGAATTGAACCATCAAACAAACCACATAAAACTTGAAGAAACTAAGGTATGTCTTTTTATTTATTTCCATAAACCTAATTATAAATTATATCATTACAATAAAGGTATTTTGCTTTTGCAATCTAATTAATTGCGACCGAAATTTGCAAGCAAATAGCAAACATTTTCAAGCCAAAATTATTATTATTTTTGAAAATTATAAGTAGACCTTGGTTAGTCAGATCAAAGTAAAGAGGAAATTAATCCTGTATACGATCCAGAGATACGATTTCATTTAAGCGTTTGAGCAAAGGCGAACTCACAGCGACCAGTTTTAATGTTAATAATTTATGTAAGTATTACCTCTATGGTTTCGTAGTCACATGCGCGGCTGCTTGGCGTTAGGTATCTACTTGATTCGATTCCCAGATCGATAAAAATGGGAGGGTACCTATTCTTAATTAATGGTAATAGGCTTATCGTCTGTTACACAAGACTGCATAATATTCGGTTTTATAAGGTTTTGTTCGAATGTGACCGTGAACGAAAAGTAATCGGTTCCTTGCGTTCATCAATTTTTTCCCAATACTGTGGTAATTTCCTAAAATCCTGTCAAGCGTTATAATTATTGTGTGCCTTCCAGCCTAAGCTATTCCAGTGCGTTGGTAGCACAGTCAGTCAGTAACTTTTTTAATGCTTAGCTCAAGGTCATGTACACCTGGACCTGTACCTACTCATCTATATACCTAAATTTCAACTCCAAACTGTTACATGACCATTGACACACAGTAGTGTGTACTGGGAGTACCCAGTGCACACCTACCCTTACAGGTGAAGATGTGTCGCAAGCGCGTGTCCAGCCGTGTGGAAGCGCACACGTCACCGGGGACGATGTAAAGGCCACGACACATTTGCACATCACATGCCAACATGTCAACATTACAGGAAATGGGCGAGGAAATACACTATGAAGTAGCTTAGTCACCGTCGTATGTAAATGAGTTATAAAATCTATGAAGTCTACAATATAACATTTATTATTTTAAGGGCCTCTTTTACCACCTCTAACTAATTATTAATAAGCATCGCACGATAAATTAAAAAATGGAACACAATTTGTATGAAATTATCTGCAAAGTAATATACCGGTTAGGGGGCGTTCATAAAATATGTGAGATGTTTAAGGGGGGGAGGGGGTCGAGTCAAATCTCATCTAATCTTACTTTGGAGAGAGGGGGGTCTCGGCAAATATCACGCAATTTTTTTTCTGATTGAAACAAAAAAAAATACTATTTTTATTACACTTATAATTAAACTTTCAGCTATATTGATTACTAGTCTTAACTAGTCGTAAATAAAAGCACGAAGCATTTTTTTTTCTTTTTACAATAACAATCTAACGCGTTTACGTATGAAACCCACATTTAAAAAAATCTCACGTGGGATTGAGGGATGGGGGAGGGGGTTGAATTAAATCTGACGACATCTCGCCATATAGAAAATTTAAAAAAACACCTCACGTAATTTATGGACGCCCCCTAATACCGGGAACTATACTATACTGACTAGGAAGTGTTGAAACAGGTCCTAAGTCTAAATAGAATTATAGGTACAATTTAATCTGTATTTTAAAAAACCCTCCTTACAGGTCAAACTAATGCACTGAACGAATAAGGCTTATAATTGGCACACAGATTAGATGTATCCTATCTTACGCCTACCACGATAGACATAATGACATCTGTCATAAAATTTTTAAAATTATTATCTACATAACCATCAACAAAATCTCAATATGTTATGAGCTTTAGTACTCATTTATAACTGGGCAAAAGGGCAAAAACGGAATAGCTATGACATGTCAGGCCTAATATATTGCGTAGCCGGTATATCCGGCGGCCACGTGTGCGGTGCGCGCGCGCCGATTCCTTCACGGCTTATTAACGCGGGAAATTAGTGCGGGGACAAACCACCCAGTGTAGGGACACAGAAAATAGATTTCTGATAAATGACTGATATTAATCTGGTTGAAAGTGTATTTTGTAGCATTAGTTAATATAGTTAATGATCTATGTTCACTGTTTAGACTTTTAGATTAGGAGTTTATGTACATAATACAAATATTGCATTCTTAATTAGATGATGAATGAGAAGAATTTGTAAGTAGGTATTTTTATGTGTTTGTTGATTGTATCAAAAACACCTTCAGCCTGAACTTGTTGCACTAAAGAGGATTTTGATACTCGTTAAACGCCGGATAAATTCGAAAATGGAACATAATTTGTATGAAATTATCTGCCAACTAATTTAACGGGAACTATTATGAGGTGGCGAAATGGGCCAGTAGTCTCAAAATTACCTTTGGTAAAAAAAGGTAATTTCATTTAGGTTTTATTTACCTATTGATTACGGCTACGAAATGGAGAGAAAAAAGACTAACAATTAAAAGATTTCCTTTGTAATCAGCGTAATCTCTTGGGACCACAGAAAAAGTAGAAGAAAAGTTGGTCGGGGAATATTTAATTACGGAAATTATCATAATCTACTTGTCGCTAACGGATTGGTGATATCAGTTTTACTGTGGATGTTGTTATGCTTATTCTCGTACCACATAATAATGTCATCGTCATATCATTACGTCATGAATGTGTAATTGTGTATGTCATACATGTCATCACGCGTGGGTAGTTCTCATTCTTCCCAGGAGCGAAGACGCTAAACGCTATAAGAATGAAAACTCCACCAAAGTTGGTCGAAGCTACCTACTTACATAAAAGTAAGAGACAAAAGTTCTTAAGGCAAGTAAACCGTGAAGTCAAAGGCACTGACACTATAATTTACTCAGTACCTGATACAAACGGGGTTGGGTGCCAAGCTAGTTAATTTTACGTCTAGCTAGAAACTGACAACGAGCCGAGACGTCACGTGCTTTGAGATTTCGTTTCACGAAATTTTGACTCGCGTTTCAGAAATTATACTATGTCATATTGCATTCTCAGTAATACATTATTAAATGTAACAAGTCCCATAAACAATTCTCTAGTTTTAGTGAATTCGGTAGAACAATATACTCTGGGGCGAATCTAGCTTGTTGCTCTAAATAACAGCTTTTCTGAGAAATACGAATGTTTCGGACCCCTAGGGCTTCAAAGTTTGAAACCCGAATGGCTGTTACATACAGTCGTTTGTTTGCTGCCTCGCCGTAGCCCGTAATACTGGAGTGAGGAGTCCCGAGCCGCAACACAGATGTTGCACGTTTGCTTCCCAGGATTCCTAACATGTGCCTACAGTCCTATAGACATGTTTGGGGCACACGTGATCGCGCAATCTCATAACACGGCCGCAACAAACTTGCTCACACGGTTGTTGCATACGAAAATGATACCTATGGTGTGCGTACCAGCACATAACAGTGGTATTATAAAAGTTTTCACGGAACACAAGTTGTCACGTAGGGGTGGATATTGCTCCGGGATTATCGTCTTTATTGCTAGTGTGATAGTGTTTTGATTAAGGGTTTGTGCTTTGCAAAGGGTAGAATATTGGGGTAGGTGTAACAGCCGCCGGCACTATTATGGGGGGTCAATAGCTGTATCCGTCGGCGATCGATGCCGGAAGCCGCTCGCCAGTACCTCCCGGAAGTAGCGGTGCCTCGACGGGCGAATTTATTTTTTGACTGACAACGGGGGAGAAAGGTTTCTCGTGTTCCACCCGATTAAACTAAAACAATTTCGGAAAGTGCATTTTATGTTTACACCTTTTGTTCGCATGAAAAACAATTTATCTACGAACACTGTTCAGGTAGACTTCTGTAAAACATATCATATTAATTGAACCCTGCGGTTTCATGGTAAAGTAAACAGTTTGTATTACCGTTTGCTTGCTTACAGTAACTGAAAGATAAAAATGAGAAAACTAATATACTTATTATTACCTACATCGAACAAAATTGTATTAGCAACCTATCTTTACATAAAGTAAATTAATACTTTGAAAAATAAAATGTTCTTTAGAAAGTTAATAATATTTATAATAACGTAGGGGAGTTTCCATAAATTAATAATATTTATTTTACGTCCCTTATTACTTTACTCTCGTCTGTGATAAAGGTTCTTTGTGAATCTTAATTGAATAATATTGTTGAGTAGATTTTCTGAAGTTCTATTTAGGCCTTTAATTAGTTTTGTGGAGAACACTTCATGAACCACATCACTAAGTTGGTACAGCCAAGTATATGAGCTCAATGTTAATAACAATTTAGGTAAATTCTAATAATTACTCTCTATCAACTCCAAAAAGCTATTATTATGATCGTAAATAATCGTAATTGTATTTATAATTGCGATTGAGATTTAAATAAGAAATTTGAAACTGGAGGTAGTTTAAAATTTCTTATTTATCTGTAAATTCCAATGAGGGTTAAACAGAGTTGTAATAATCTACATTCTCGGTATAATTGTAATGGTGTAAGGTCATAAATGTCTTCTTCTTCATAGTGTCGATGGTACGTTTTAATAAAGTTTTGGTGTGCCCAAAACTTCACCAATTCAACAAAATCGTCAGTGGCAGCGCAGAGGATAGGGGAGATCCACCATCGTTTGCGACACAGTTCCAAAACTACACCCTGCAGCCGTTTTGTCGAGATTCTACGTAATTCCATTACATATAATGCAGGTCTTTTTGTACCTATTTTTAGATGTTGTCACGGCACTTTCCTGTTTATGCTACCTATATTAGAGATTAGCTTTTCCGGGGTGTTAAGGACTATTTTCCTCACTACCGAAGGAGAGGTAATAGTTTTCGCAGCTGTTCTTCAAACGTCAATTGTAGCAATGCATAGTATATTTTCACTTTAACGAAAGTTATTATTCGACGAAAGATGTTTAAAGTAATGCGTAATCGAGAGGAATTTCAAAGCAGCCCATATTTCGTTATTCACTGCTGTTGCCGCTTCGTAACAATTGGATAAAAAAGTATCTTGAGCAGAAAATGTCCTTACGGCCGGCCCTTCACTTGCAACTCCGGAAACCCAACGACACTCCACCCGAAGTACGTTACACCGGCTGAATATTAAAACCTTTGTAGCTTTTTTCATACATAGGTATTAAAGACCCTTAAAAACACAGTTCTTTGGTGCTACTCATCAAAACAGGGCGTTCAAAGAAAGTGACTTAATTTTTCAAGTCTTACAACTTAACACTCCTCTTGCAAATTATACCTTCATACTTACAACACAAAGTTGATTTTAATTGTGATGTATAGTGAACATAAGTTTTCGGACTAAATAAGCCGTCGTGGTGCTAAGTGACGGAAAATGAGGTGCGACATTTGGTCGGAGAGGAGTCTGGCGATACAGGCCGTCGTTTGACCCAAATTTTGGCACTTGGCCGTCCACTTTGGCGTTATAAGAACCCAATTCTGCACTAGCCTGGAAATGGTATTTAGTGGAATCATTAATCACATAACTTGGGCGTGTGTGAATTGCGCGTTTTAAATAAATAATGAGTTCTAAATTGCTGTTGGGACCAAACGATATAGGCATCCAGTGCGCTGAAACATATTGTTAAAACCTAAACTGGGTCGTAGCCTTTTTGGAACATTCGTTGTTTTAAAGCTATATAGTTTATATTTGAGTATTCATTAATTTCGGATACGCGGATATTTACGGAATTTAATTGGGACATTATTTATTGTGATGTCATACTATTGACTATTGACTACACATAAGAGCCAAGCTTGTAGTTTCGCAAAAAAATATTTAATGCAGTTAGTATCGCGGGGCACAGCTAGTTTGTTACAAAATATGTAGCAATAGAATTCTCCAAGCTGCCAATTTATTAGATTTAGAATAATATAAGTAGAATAAATAATGAGTCATAATAGAATATAACAATTATTGTAACCCAACCCGTCCACTTAGCAGTTGTTATAAAAACAAAACGACTCTGTTATCTTAATGGAGTATTACATCTGGTCTTATTCTCTGTAAGCTTTCTCAATGTTATTTTAGTATGTATATGTATATATATTGAAACAGTTATGGATATATATTTTAGTATGATCGAACTTAGCTGTTCGGGGGGCTAGACAAGTTGCATTTTGACATTCGAATCGACAAACAAAATGACATTAGTGGAGTGGAGACAGCCGGATTTGCCGAAAGCTTGTGTCATTTCCATACATTTTGTTTGTCGATTCGAATGTCAAAATGCAACTTGTCTGGCCCCCGTCCGTCTGAGTGGGTACACTCAACCTACTACCGCTGTTATTGCGATATATTCTGCCGAAAAATTTACCTACCGATCTGACCGGATACTTTTACTTGTATGTGATATTTTATATTGCTCCATAGATTGAAGGCCATTGCAGGATATAGGATTTGAAGTAAAAAAAATAGGGATCTGTAATAAAGCGTTTTTCCATGCATTTTAGAATGCTTTTTACATAGGAGATAGACGAACTGCTATTAAACTCTACATTTGATCGCTAGTTTCATTACTTCAAGTTCGTAGCAATTGTATGTTTTACTTCAAAATTTCAATGCATTTTGAAATTCACAAAGAAAAGTGCCAGGCTTCATTCTCATCAAAAATTTAGACCTTTGCAACTAATACAATCTTCGCAGAATAATAAAAAAGCAACAATATAAAAATCCCTAAAATTGTGATAAAACCATGGATCAGCGCGATTTTAGCCGTCAAAGTTCGATTAAGGATTTATGCAGATGATAAATCGTCCTTCACTGATACAAACTGCAACATGATTAGACCCACAGCGGTACAGTAAGCTTCCTACAAGTACTAAACATCACCTTAGCCTGAAACTACAAAAATAGAATATTTACCTTTCTTTATATCTTTAACCAATAAGGGCATCTCGTCTACAAAAATGGTGAGCAACATAATTTTTTCTCTCAAGAAATTAATATTTGTTGTTTGTGGGTATAATGTGTAAGTAATTACGACTTCCTTCAAAAACAAACACGTGTAATTGTGCCCAGCTAAAATAGAACCTAATACGTAAATTATACAGATTTAATTCCCTTGAGAATAGAAGAAGTATTACGAAAATCAGTAAGAATTTCTGTATCCAGGCACGCTATCGAAAGATTAATGAGTCTGTCTTAGTCCTCAACCGTACATAGTGCGAACACTAGCTAGGACATACCTCGTCTGAAAGGGGACTTTGATCAATTACACGAATACCTTATAGAATAGATAGGTGTATCTGCCTTCATCATTATGACAGATTAGTATTATTACTCTTCTTTCTTTGTCTTGATTGAATAACTCTATGGTTTATATTAAATAGTGGAAAACTTGGGAAAAAAATCCCTGATCATTGTGATCATTGTAAGTTTACAAACCTCCAGTCGATTAAATACTTAGGAATAGTTTTAGACATAGATTTGTGTCGTTTCAGAGTCAACAGAAAGGGTTTGGGATTCCGGCAACCCTAGATTTATTGATAACACAAGTCGTTTAACATTACACATAATAGTTATTTAACATATTTTACACTGTTATATACCTTGCTTTTTCATCTATCATTACTAGGTACTTGTTGCGTAAAGTGGTTTCTGTTAGCAATAAGATTATGTCCAAATTTAAATAAAAAAGTGATTCCCCTGAAGATAAATCAAACTAGTTCCAACATACCAGTCTAATATTTAGCTTTCCCGAGCTTATGTGAACCTAGTGACATTTTCTTTTGTATCTCTTTACTGCGCTAATGACATGCCAATGTTTGCTAGTCTGTTATCGAACATTTTCTAGGAATATGTCGCGGTTAAACTGCGTTTACAGGAGAGGAGAGCGGGCAGCGGGGAGAATGATAACATAACATACCATCATCCCTGTATTCCCCAAAGGGATAGGCAGAGGTATCTCTTATAATAGGGAGCGACCCGGTCATAAATTCAAACACCGAGCTACTACTGAAAATTTCAAAAATCACTTTGCTCGACCCCGGCATTCGAACCCAGGACCTCGAGCGTAACAGTCGCGCTAGGCTTACGTGGCAGTCAGCAGGAGAATGATATTAATCGTCTATTTCTTCTCTCAATACGGCAGCAGAGTAACAGTTATTCAAATTCTAGAACCAAAAAACCTCTTTGCAGGCATGCAATTATTAATTAATAACACATGATCGTAAAAATTCGAGTCGCGTACAGTAGCTAGATAGATCGCGTACAGTAGATTAGTAATTCATATTAATTAATAAGCTGGTAGTGTGTTGCGCTCGTTTGAACACTAGCAAACTGACTATAACACAGTGACTGTTCCTTCCTATCTGTTACTAGTCATAAAGTGTTAGCTACTGACCTTTAATCTTCATTATGACGTCATGAACACCTGATGATGTTATTACAACGGACTCATCGTAAGACTTTTTAACAAGAGCTTCGCTCACCGCTCCGCTCCTTTCTCCTATAAACGCAGCCTAAGCGATTCGTTCTTATTTGCGTACCAAGTTAGAGCGACCTCGCTAACCGTGTACAGCGACTTGAGAGCGTTACAATTGCATTCGAAAAGGGCCTTAAGGTAGCTGTATTGGTCGCGACTGGTTCAGGTGTTATCATCATCATATTTAGATTGTTAGAGTGAGATAGCGCTACTAAACTTCTCTATCGACGTCTCTATCATCTCATGGGTTCACGTTGCTCGATACTCCCGAAGACATCTGACATACGATTACGTTTAATTGTGTGTCGAAAGTACTATGTTCTAATGAAGGTGTAGTGTACGATAATTGGTGTACAACTTGACATGTTGTTACAAACTATGTTCAATTAATAGGCTTTGTTTAGAGTTGTACAATGTACATACTTACAACATTAGTTTGTTAGTAGAAAAATCATTGGCATGGTGTTCATTTTTTATTTTAATCTTTCTCTACATTAGGATTTTCTGTAAGGCTACATGGGACCTAAATATACCAACAAACTGCACGTGTATAGTACCTCTGTCTTACCCTTGGAGGAATACAGGCGTGATAGTATGCCTGTGCAGCCTTCACTTTGATGAATATGATCCTTTTTCAATATCTAAATAAAACATTATTCAAACTATATTTGAGCCGATTAAGCAGTGCGCTTCACGAAACAAATCAATCCAAATGGAAAAAAAAACAAACTCAAAAAGCGTTATCAATAAATTTGACCTGAGTAATAGATCACATTTATAGCCTATGGCCTAATCTAAGGTATAAGCCATCACCATTTGAACTTTCAGCCAAATCGGTTGAGCCGTTTTGCTGTGAAAGAGCAACAAACTCCAAACATCCAAACTTTGCCTTTATAATATTAGTAAGATTAATCAACAATCATCGGTATCTTAGCCTCATTCTTATGTGGAACAAGGCACACCGTAGGAGAAATCTAAAATTTAAGTGTCGTCCCCGTCCCTAGGCGGGCTCTCTCGCTGCCTCAGAACTGGTATTTGATCTGGCACCCAGCCAGCAATATGCCCAGCGACCGAAAAACTATACATCTACCTATAGGATTTTTATAACCTAGATAAATTTTGTGCCGTGTCAGTTTTTTAAAACGATACTCGACACAAGGATTTGTTCGCTGTATCTGTTTGTGAAGCTAATTCTTTTGTTTTCTTTTTCCCAAGAAAGTGTTGAATGCAGTATTTATTTATAGGCTTGAAATCATCATCTTGCGTCTGTGACTTCTGTGACATATTAAGGGTTTGGTTGGAACTATCGTCAGGTAATCTGTCTGGTACCTATATATTAAACTAGATCCCGAAATCCCTTTACCGTAAGACACAGTATCTACTCTATATGATTATGTCACTCAGGCTGTAGCTGAGTTTTTGTCTATCTTACTTTCCTTCTCTTCTTAAACTTACCAACAATATACATTCGTACGTAAATGGCCAAACATCGCGTCGTGATAATTTTGAGTTTCAATGGCGCGGAATATTTACGAATGGCCCGCGTCCCGTCACCTAAATAATAATAGATTTTCTATTGTGTCTTTAATTCGATGCTTGTCGGGTAAATCGGTGTCAACAATTTTAGTAATGTCAGAGACTGTCCTTAATCTCCAGTTTGTGACGTCGAATAATAATTATTATTCGAAGGTTTTAGCTTGGAAGTCTTTGTTATCCAAAGGATTTATGAGGTATACCTACACATAAATTTGAACATGATACTTTTAGTATCATATTTCGGTTTATAAAGTAAAAAAATATGATATTGATAAGTTTATTCCAATAATTAATTTTCTTTCCCAATGAGCTGAAAAATGTGATACAATAAACACAAAAGGCGAACTGAATACCAGTCTGTTTTGTTAGAAATTTAAAAACTTGTTTTAATTATACTCCAAAATGTATACCTAGGTAGGTACTCATGAATTATTTTGTTATGATTCTTTTTAGGAAAATTTTAGTACGTCTGTCGAAAACATGTGGTTTCGAATTGTCTTTATTACCTAGTTTGGCTATTCAATCAATCCTAAATATTGATCAAAAACTACGCAAATGCACCACTTATTATTATGTAAGTAAGTACTTAATTCTTGAATGTTAAAAAAGTGAAAATGATCAAATTGACGACAAAATGCAGCATCGTATGTAGGTACTTATTTTCTACATTATGTTTCAATGCCTACTTAGTTACAAGTATGTCCTGCGGCTTAGTAATCTGCAGCAGGTGATACAGAATGAGATCATAAGTCATACACACACATCTCTAAATAACGCACACTTATGTTAAAATTGCTTACAATATGGTGTCACACACTACAGTTCACGCCAAACTTATTGTCCGGGTTGAAGTTGGCACGAGCTAACTTTAACCCGGCCGTAAAAATCGGAGAAACAAAATTATAGGATTCTAATAAATAAAAACGAAAGCTGAAGTCGTAGGCTGTCACTTCATATCATTTATAGCCAATATTTTTCAATCTCCGATTTTTACGGCCCGGTTAAAGTTAGCTCGTGCCAACTTCAACCCGGACAATAAGTTTGGCGAGAACTGAACACTCAATACACACATTGACATCTAAAATAGATGAATTTCTTCGTCGTACACACACATACGTAGCAGATGATTCTGTGTGGATGCAATTTGCGGAACCCGACTATAAAGTTATGCGAGGTGATAGCACAAGTTATCGTTTCTACTTCAGATCTTTATCGTTGTTAATTTGCTTTACATTATGCTTTCTAGCGGATGCAAAGCAATCAGTGTTTCATTAAGTGGGTACGGTTATTTACGTTTATTGTTTGTATCGTAAAAAGTGAATATATGTACGCTATCATTATTGCAATGCATTTTTTATGTGACGGCTAATAATGAGATACCTGCAGTTCTCGCCAAATTTATTGTCCGGGTTGAAGTTGGCACGAGCTAACTTTAACCCGGCCGTAAAATTCGGAGAAAGAAAAATATTAGATTGTAATAAATAAAAACGAAAGCTCGAGGCTATCCTTTTAAATCATTCTAATCCAATATTTTTCGATCCGATTTTTACGGCCGGGTTAAAGTTAACTCGTGCCAACTTCAACCCGGACAATCAGTTTGGCGAGAACTGTACTTGTATACCTACTTACTTGTACATGGCATGTGAGTGGTCCTTGTCTGTAGGGGATTCCTTTATTCAGCAGTGGATTTCTTTTAGCCGATATGATGATGATGATACTTAGTGGGATCTCCTCACCCATTATTATTGTATACTTATGTAATTCTTCGCACCTTCTTTTATAGGTTAGGTTTGTCGGTGCGGGTTTGTAACCTCGACGTGTCCCTGGCAGTGTCGTGCATTTTCTCTGACCAAAAACAGGATAAACACGCAACATGAATGCTTTCCGCGATAGGCTAGGCAGAGGTGTACTTATCACAGTTGTCCCATGAGTTTGAGACAAGATCAAATTACTCGTATATAGCTGCTGGTATTTTTTTTTTTGCAAGCATCGGTAACTAACTAAAAACTAAACTAAAAATGAAAATAAGAGCGGTGGAAATTTAAAGTGTGGTGAAGCGAATCCGCCAGTTAAATAATTATATATTTAGTAGAAATCCAAACTTTGGCAACCGCCCGAAAGTACCTATTTGTGGTGCAATTAAAATTTCATAATGAAAGCTTTTCAACTCAACTTCAGGTTTGCCCTTTTCCGTATTCTATAATTTAATCTCGACGCTGTTGCATTTAAATAAGGACAATATCACGCTTGTATCTCTAAAGGGTTAGTCATAGGTTTACGGACATGCCTACCTACCTATGTTCACTGGTATGTTTCTAGGTCCCATATAAAAGGGAGCGAGCCATTAGCACTAATTTCATAAAAAATCTAATAAGAATATCGACCGGGAAACGTATCTCAGATAAATTAATAAGTTCTAGACCGAATTAATATCTACAACAAAATTATATTAGTTATATGTTATATTATACTATTTCAGTTCTGGAGTCTATCATTCTTCTTCTTCGAAGTGCCTCTCCAATTACTGGAGGTTGGCTGTCATTTCATTTCATTTGGAGTCTATCATAGTCTTCACCTAATCAAGACTACAAACGAAAAGTTTAAAAAATACTCATCGTAGTTTCCTGATTGGTATATCTACCAATGATACCTACTATGATGCAACCGTAATAACAATTAAAAACAACTATAGTTCATTTTATTTTTTACGCTTTAGCGTGTGCTCCGAATCCAATATTTTTTAATAAACACATTGTTCCCCTGAATATAAACTGAATACAGATGTTTATTGCTGGATATAATTTGATTATCCCTTGTTGACTATACGAGTATGTCCAACGTAAATAAACTGTCGGAAGTCCCAATTAGATTCTTTTGATGTTCCTAACACGGAATAAAATGCTCCCAAAGTCAGTTGTCGCGGAATAATTTTCATTAGCATGTATTACGTGACTGAATTATTAAGAGGCTAAGTAACATGCCCTGTCCCTTGAACTAAAACTTTTACATTATATTCAACAAGATTATGTATTCATGACGACGCTTTGTAAGTGCGTTTTTTACGCGTATTACTCTTTGATATGCATTAGTTGGCGGTCATGAATAGTGTGTATTAAAAGTTGTTGGACTATATTATTAATTTATATTTAATATCAAATTAAAAGAGCCTTCAAAAAGGATCTTTCAATGAACATTTGGTACACCGCGTGCCATGACAAAAAATGAAGACCTTACATGTTACTAAACTTCTGACTTTCTGTCCAAAAAAATATCTAGCTTAAATCTTTACTAGGAGGTAGTGTCATATAAATGTTAGCATCTCTAGATTTTATATTAAAAGCCCTCTAGCGATCATCTGAAAAATTAAAACTGATTAATAACTTATAAGTTAACTAACTTTTTCCCGCAGCTTCGCACGCATCCTAAATGTTTTATATCCTATTGTGTTATTCTGAGCTATAATACCGTAAAGTTTCATCAAAATCCGTTCGGTAGTTTTTGCTTGTAAGAGTAACAAACATTCATCTATCCACCCATCCTTACAAACTTTCACATTTATAATATTATTAAGATCCCATATTACCTACTTACTACGCATTGGTACCTTGTTGCATTATACCGTCTAACTAAATACATAACGTGTCGGTATGGTAGTATCAAAACATTAAGACAGCTACAAAATCGAGGTTCCTTCTGCAGGCTGCGTTAACGTAGCGCCAGTAATTCACGTTGAACACAAGTGTATCTGCAACTGCAACAAACTGCATTATGTTCTCGTCAGCAAATATGTTGCATTTGCTTGATATTTGTATGAAATGTTTAAACAACCTCACGTAACATATGCTAAGATGTTGACGTCGTATTTGAATTTTGTTGCAGGTTTTATATTTAGATCACTAAGGCCTATTTACCACCTTTGGATAGCCGCTAACAGCCAGATAAATTCGAAAATGGAACATAATTTGTATAAAATTATATGTGAAATAGTTTAACGAGAACTTATCAGTAAGTAAGTCAACCAGGCCCTAAATCACATTAGAGTCCGCCGTTCGAGAACTAAAAAGGCAGTTTATTTTTAATACCTACATAAACACATTTAGAACATCTCTCAAGGTCTTCCTTCGATTCCACCTGAAGACCTGTGACTTGGGTTGTGAGTCAATGGTCATACTTATAACTTGTCTCGAGTTTATAAGCGATTGATTTCTGGCCTATACACTGGTGTTTATAATTTTTAGGAATGGCCATTTCTTAAATCCCATCCCACTTGCAGAGTTGTACTAAAGTACACAGTTCGGTGTGGATAGATCCATGTAATAGGGTGGGAGCTTATTGCTAAGTATTAATCGGGCGCATATCCAAACTCCTAGACGCTACTAAGGATTTCACAGAAAAACCTAATACAAAGCTCGACCTGGGAATCTAACCCAGAACTTCGCGCGTAGTAGTCGTACTTCGGTTAATGGCAGTTGCTATTTCAGTGCTATTAATTTCTTAATATTTTTTATGAAAAAAAAACTACGAATTTTTCTATAAACTTAATTACTGACACCGAATAACGTACACGTAGACAAGAGTGCTTCAAACTAATAAAACTCTCTTTTTCGTTAGGCTAAAAAGTAACCAAATTGAACACACACAACTGTACCAATCAGAGAACAAATTGGGAACTAGCATCAACTTGCGAACACTGTTATTGCCTACTTTGATGTTAGTGTTAAAAACTAATTTGGCCAGAGGCGAGGTCAGGGGAGGACGGCAGAGGTCGGACTATCGCAAGTCAGATAATGTTTACTTAAGGCCAACTTACCCCGCCAGATAGTGCCTATCTCCGAGGATTCCCGAACAAAAACAACGCCCAGAGGCGTTTATTGTTACAAGCCCGTTTATTATACATAGTTATAGGATCTCTTCGTTGTTATATTAATTTTGTGTTGCGGTTTTTGGGGGCGAACTAGAACAGTTTAATGGTAATGCTCCATTATATTCAACGTTATTTAACGCCGGTGTTCCTTCTTGTTTAAGAGATTAGTGGGTAATTAATACTTGTTTATGTAGCCCCTGAGTCTTAATTAAGCTTAATGAACAGTTAATTTACCTGTATTTTTTACGAAGATACTGCTAATATTTTTTGGACTTGGATTGAACTCATTGATATGCAGTAACGGTACCTACCATCAATAATAATTGAATTCTCGCTTGTTAAATTTTAGATCATTACTCTACTGGTATAGCTGGAAGATAACGAGTTAAGTTTATTTCGATTGTAATTACTTCTTAAGTGAAATACTGTCGAAACTTGGTACCTAGTTTGTAAGACTAAGACAAGAACTCTTTAGGCGTTTAGGACCAGAATTACATAAATCAAAGAAACGTCAATGAATGTCAATGCTGGACTATTAACACTTTATATTAACATAAATTCTCGACCATAATTGGAGAAACATTATTCTCCTATAAATTCATATAAAAGCGAGTGGTGTTTCAATTAAACAAACAAGATAAGTGTGCAGCTCGTATCCGTGACAGACAATTATTAGTGCTAACAAACGTTACGGCAGAGCAAACAGATTTCCGTACATCCATCAAGGCACTGGCAATATGCCGCGTCAATACATACAGCATTCATTCGATACGCGGTTCACTGTGCCCGTCTCTAATTTATCGAGCCGAACATTCGTTCAAACAAACAATTCGAGACATGTAATGCCCGCCATCTGTATGGTATGCTCAAATCCCTGCACGCTATATTGATATTAATTGGACGACACAGAAACCGCTCGGATGGGACGACCAACAGTTTAATAAAGGCCGCTCTCGATTGTAGGAATTTCCTTTGTGAGTTTGTGATACACACGACTAATAAATCCGAATCACAGAATATACTTTACGCTATTTTTATAGATAAGGCCTTTTCATCTTGTATAATTCACCTGATCAAATTGAATATTTTTTTGATTAATGTTCCGGCCTTATGCTGTGTTTGTAAATTCAAATGAGATTCTGTCCATTTAAAAGATACTCGATAAGCCCTCAGACTTTCATCCAACCGGTCTAATATTAATGTAAGTGAAGTGATTTCCTATAACAATTACTTTATGTAAAGTGGTCTTAAGTTTAGACTAAGTGGACTTAGTATACTATTACTTTAACTTAATTACTCGCCTTTTGTGTTGCTAGTAACTTGATTAGGCAAGGACACCAGTCTCTTTCTTTGAAACTTTTTTAATTGAATCATAGTGATTTTGTAATAACGACTTGGTACTTACTGAATTTAATGGTTTCTTAATGCGATGGAGTCATTCAAGTACTTTATGATCGTGACGTGAATCCATAAGTTTAATCAGAATGTTTTGGGAAATAGGTAATTCTCTCAATTGAAATAGCGTATTTTCTTAATTTATTTTAGTAGGATCCTCACGTCTTTCCAATTAATCCTCAGGATTATTAGAAATAAATGAATTTCTTTGAAAATCTGTATTCAGATTCATGTAGGTAAGATTCTACTTACCTTTCATCGTTTGCGATTCAATAAACACTCATTTTACAAGCAGCTGGATATTGCATGTATTCCAACAAAGAGTATGTATGCTCTGTTTTTTATTTTTATTGGCAATTAAACAATTAACCCGTCGAGAGGCACAAAGAGGTTGAGGCTCCCCACTGTGCGGGGCGAAATTTTATACTCATTGAAGGCGTATTGTGGTGAATTTTTAGGGTTTGTTCTCCCGTCCGCGAGATGAAAGCTTTGCTGAATAGGCAATCCCATAATATATAATAAAATAAGAGGACTCACATCGCTCACAGCTGGGTACCGAGCATGGAAGTAAATTAGGTCGACTTTGAGCACTAGCGAGTGCTTAAACAAATGCGTTTGTGTTTGTGTGTGTATGTTTGGCAATGTCAAGTTTCTCAAATAAAAATCAAATACTTTTTGTAATTTATTTAATAAAAATCTCTTTTGACTTGAACACGATCACTAAATTACAGACAATTAAAGAAATATTATTTTATGTAACATTGAGATTATTTTACGTTGTATCAGTCGAGTTTAGAATAATAATAGTTACAAGACA
This sequence comes from Acronicta psi, assembly GCA_946251955.1. Classification (NCBI taxonomy): domain Eukaryota; kingdom Metazoa; phylum Arthropoda; class Insecta; order Lepidoptera; family Noctuidae; genus Acronicta; species Acronicta psi. The sequence goes on along the minus strand of OX276482.1, from coordinate 6,482,560 downwards.
GACTCCTTCACTGACTGATAAAATGAAAATTTACATTATTACTACCTATGTACACTGCTCTGGTTTTGAAATTGATAATAAATAATATTCTTAATCACGCATTTCACTCTACACCTTTAAGCAACAGTACCTAAATTAGGGATTAGGAATACAGGGTATTATAATTAATTAGCATAAACCTTTTTACTCTTGACGGATATCCATAACAAATCACAATAAAAATGTATAATTAATTAATGAGAATAATAAATGAATTATAAAATGGCAGGGACGATCCCGAAATCTGCTGTAGACTTTATAAAATTGTAAATTATTGAGTCTGTAAATAAATACTTATGTGAAAAAACAGGTAAACGTAACCGATATCATTAACTTTCCAGCACGGGAAGAATGTTTTGTAATATTCAAAAATCGAAAGTAATATTACAATATCATGATTACTGGCAACATGTGGCGTAGAGTGAAAGCGGTTCAGTTTTATTTATGTTTGTAAATCAGCACGCATAATAATTTCCATATGTCGTATCTGTACAGTAAAGCCGGTGCTCCTTGAGACTGCCTCGAGGTAAGCGGCTGCCTCGAATACAAACGACGCCTCGTGTCGAGGTACGCAAATTGATCAGCATCTTAACACCATAATACTACTACAAAGACATGTGTAGACATACCATAAGACATTCATGAATGATCAAAATAAATCCCAATTTACTGGCAATTATATTCCAAACTCTAACAACACCCCACTGTTTACGAAATGCATGTAAAATATTTAAAGCCGTACAACTGTGACTGTATACATATTATATTTATATCTATTTACATAAATTATAAACCAAATAGTGCACCATGTTTTGTTTGCATGTATTTACAAAATATACAATCTATGTACTAACATTTATTAACAATATTTTTATCGAATGAGATAAACGTTTTAAACTTTTTACGAAACAAAAATGTATACATGTTTTTAATTTTATGCTGAAAATAAATAGATTGGACCTTACAATTTTTGTAGTCCAGGCCATGAAATTATACAACAAGATACCGTTTGTGAATAAAATAGTTACAGTTGTTATTTTTTTTATACAAAGCACCATGTTTTGTGTGCAGACATCTGTAGATTTTAGAAAAACTTTAACTTACGTCGAGTTTTATTTAAGTATCTAATATTTCCGTCATAGAAAAGTCTCAGATAAACGCCAAATTGGTAGACAAAAATCAAATACAAGCTAACATGGCAGCTTCATATCGTGTACAAAATCGGTTTCAACTTTGTCAGCCTTTTCATGTACCTATTAACTACTAAAAATTGATAAGTAACAACAACGTAGTCATTACGTTTCTATGAAACGACCATTATAACAATACAAATAATTAATTTAGGCTTTTCTATCACTTCAACGTATACTCTCCTCGTTTGTCCTACAGTAATAAGTCAACGTCTTTTCACTATATTTACACTGGGTACACCTACGAACAGTTTGTCTTTGAGACTCGCTGAGGTGTCGACAACTTAATGGTACCCATTGTTGGGGTAAATGGAATGTGTCTTCTTCACGATAGATTTACAAAAGTTTCCCAGGCATATTACGTCACGAGCTTCGTGTTTATCGCTGTCCGGCGGTGTTGAGGAGCCCCTCTGAGGAGTTGGAGGCGGGTATGCCGCGGGGGACCGGCCCCTCAGCTCTGTGCTAGGGAATCCAGCGGCACCACCAGTTTTCCGTTGGAGTAGCTGTAACAACGGAAACTTATTGAAATTACGTAAACATTTTGCTTCTCCATGTTTGTTTTGAAAGTTTTAAACTATGTTTACGTTACGTATGTTTAAGTTAGCTCAACGAATGTAACAGTACATAATAAGTATTAACCTGTATGGTATAGTGGCTGTTCTGGATTTAGCTCTGCTTGGCCTACACGCGTCATCTGCAACCAAGACATTTGAATGTGAACGATTTTAAATTATAAAGTCTTCTGTTTAATGAACGTTTGTCTTGGCGGATTAAACGGAAACTTTCCGCTTGTTCATAGTTTATATCGTATCGACGAGGCTTAATTAAGTGGTAGCACACGCTATTGTCCCGGCTCTTGCGGAACAATACTTATCTTAAGTCGAAGTTAGCAGAAGTAATATCTGCGATACCTTAATGAGGGTACTTTGTATCGACTTCGTTAATCGTTTCTGACCCGGCCGATTCGATCTGTTCTACCTTTATCATTTTAACTAGTTTTGCTTGTTTAAAATTACATTGTTAAGTGTACTGGTGCTGTGTATGATTGTGAAATGAAAAAAATAAAATAAAAACACATTAATGAATTTCTCTTTGAGGAGTAAATTTTGTAATGGACGCGCATTTGCCAATTTACAGGAATTAACATACATTACTCATATGAATTACTGGTAGAAAGTTATGTTATTGGGTGTTATGAAAATTTCAGCTAATTAGAGAAGAAAGCCATTGTACTTTCTGCCAGCAAAGTGACAAGTGTGTTGGCGGAGAGCCTTACCGTAGAGCGGCTAACATCGTTGTGAGAGGCACGCATCGCATTTGACGGGCTCGGCACGCCGCTTGCCCTGAGAGCCCTGCGAGCCGGACTTACGCCGGAAAGTGTACCTAACGAGCAGACCTGCAATGCAAAACGCCGCACCGTTAACAAAACAAACAACTAAACCAAAATGAAAACAACAAACACAGAGCCACGCGCGCGCGTCCATCTGAAAAACGCCTACGGGCGGACGAAAGCGGGCCAAAATAAAAAAGAAATGAAATGATGCTCTCAGAGTTTTCATGACTTGATACCGCTAGGATTCATTCGCGTTTTATGGGAGAATGAAAGTTTATGCATTTTTGTTCTCGATTTATGTTTTATACTACGTGTATCGTGGAACTTCCTAAGTGGCAACGACGAATGTTTGGAGTATGTGCTTTATGTTTTAAGTTTAGTTTGAGCTAAATACAGAAATTATGAACTTAACATGAACTAAGATAATGTCAAAAATCTAAGCTAATACAGCTACATACTTAAATGTTTACATGCATTACAATATGATTAAAATGATTGAAGTATATAAGGTAAACTTACCAGTTAGTCCGGCTTTGTTGATGCTGTTAGAGCTAGAGAAGCCGGATATTTTCTTCCACGCTTTTTTGTTCCAAAACCCACTTGTTTTTGCATCTCCACAGCTGGAGCTACGTGGGGAGGGTAAATCCTTGGGGCATCGCAGGCCACACTCCTCAGCGCCCAGAATTCGCACGCCTGCCCCTCGCGTGCCGTACGCCACGGCGGGCAAGTGCGGCACTGATCCGGTCGGTTTACGACGCAAACTACCTACATAACTCGCTCCGCTACTGCTGCCACTAAACCCGCTGTCTAAGTCGGGTGGATTGCAACTTGCCGGCGAAAGTAACTCGTCTGTCGGACCAACTCGCAACAATTCCTCGATATTGTCTCTGTCCTCAGCCCGCTCCGAATCAGGCGATTCGCATTCCGGCATCAGCATCGCTTCCACACTGAGATTAAGCTCTCCCAAAATTCGTTTGTGTCTCGATTCTACTCGGCGAACTTCCTCCTCAACAACACTTCTATCCAAAGAAACTAGAGACTGTCGTGGTGCGTACCGATGTTTGGGACAAGTCCTAGAACCGTCCGTAATTTCTTCATAAATGTTTTCTTCGGTGCCATACCTCGTAACGTAATTATGTCGAGATGATCGGTCTCGAGGTATACCACCTCTTCCTCGTTGACGATTTACCTTCCGAGATGATGAAGGCATTGATAAGTGGTGGTCGTAGTAAGCATAGGAATAATCAACTGGTTCGAATCGCTCCATAGTTGCTGCGATGTTGCTCCTGTTCCAAGTCTGAGGGGGTGGTTCCCTCGATAAATTAACGGCGGCTAGTCTAGCTGGTAGGATTTCATCTAGGTCCCTAGCACAGCGTTCATCAAGTGACTGAGCGCCATCATCTTCCTCCCGCCTGTGTTTCCTGTGTGGTCGGCGAGATGTTTGTGACCGTGCATGAGCTCGGTCGCAGTCCGATCCATGGCCATGGTTGTAATCAGGTGTGCGGCTACGATTATAATCAATAGGTCTATGTTTACAATCTAGCGTGTGGTGATAATCAGACGTGTGTCTCAGACTGTAGCTGGAGTTGCCTTCGAAGTCCGACCGATCATAAGAAGGGCTATCGTCTGCGTTGCTAGTATGTGCATGTGGGCAGTCGGCTGCGATGCCGGATTCTGACGATGGATAGTCGTGTACTTCTGCTGTGACGAACGACTGTTGAACATGGTCGTCTGGTCGCGCAGGCTCTGACGTGGCGTGTCGGTGGTGAGGGCGCGGTCGCGTGGTCTCGCGACAGCTGGCGAAGGTCCGCTGAAGGGTCGGAGCGTGTGGGTACCGTCCACACCGACTGTCGAACACCGCCTCCCCGGGCTCGTCGGGGCTTGGCGGCGCGCTTCGTGATTCCATGGCTCATCCTCTCATATCCAATTAGTACCTGTAAAAAATGAAACACCATTATTTGAGGGGAACATTAGGTATAAATATGAAATATTTTTCTTTTTAATAAAAGTCACGGACCGACACCGGCGGCGGGGCCGAGGGCAATGAATCCGAAATTACGTGCTGCGTGATAAGGGTAGGGTAAGTGACGATCAACACAGCAGCCGACGTCGATATATCATCATCAGTCGCCGGGTAATAAATCGGGGACTTTGTGCCGTGTTTACATTTTATATGGCGGATTTTTAGAAGCTTTGTTGCTTGGTGATATGTGGCGTTCAATCAGCTTTGTTATGAAAAATAGCTGTTATGTATTTTATAAGACAAATGACAAATGGTAGCGTTGTTAAAAAAAAGACATTCTCTAAACATCTTTTCCAATGCAGAGAATATTTCATCCATTTATCTTCCATCGCAAATTCTGAAATACTTTATTCGATTTATCGCCCACAAATACAGTTACTATCATAACAGAATTCAAAATCAACATTTTTATTGCGTCTCGCTAGAATGTTATTGCAGGAATTCCAGACCAATTTATTACTGTAACGATAAGTGTCCGTGAACTAGTGGCAAGGGCGGGCGTCGGGACGCGGCACCCTCGGTTACCATGGCAACGCGGCCCCGCGGTTTATCGTGTCGCTTCCGCCCGATATTCCTTGCATCTAAATCATCATCAGCGTTGGGAAGCGGATCGTAAAGAGCCGTTGACCGCCCGTTAGCTATAATTTGTTACACAGCCAGCCAGAGCAACGTTCGGGATTCTGATTAGCCTCTATCTTGCGTAAACGACATCCTATGGCCTAACTCTGAATTTATCATATTTTAAGAGACACTTTTGTATCTTTTTGATTACCGTTTTGCTTGGCTTCCATACTTTTATATTAGACAAACCCGGAAGAGAATTAATAGCACCCCTTAAAATAAAAAAATGTGAGGATCAGGTAAATCAAGTTGAACATAAATAAACAATCAAAAACATATTTTTTTTTATTTAAAAAATTGAATATGTCGGTACATTTAATCGTATGACACATTTCCATTTCGTTCTCATACATCAAGTTGTGTAAGCACAATTTTTAGCTCCCCTTTCTACTCTACCCCTCGTGTTAAAGCTTAAGAATATATTACATTCTGTGAGGGTTAAAAATCATGCAATGTACATAATAGCGTCGTAATTGCAATGAAATTTATTATTGTTACACAGTATTACTGACACTAATTGCCGACATTAATTTAGGGGATTAAAAATGTGCATTAAAATCTTGACATGAAACCAACATTTTGAACTAATGTGTTTTAGGTAGAATGTTTCACATTATATTGTAATTTTTGTTTGTTGTCTAACGAACAAAAAATGTTCTTCATAGACATTATATTAATAAACATTAGGTACTTTCGAAGGTAGTTGGATGTTATATGCCCAGCAGATTTTATGAAATAATCTTGTTCTATTATTGTAGAAATAAAGCTTCAGTAAGTAAATATATTTTTTCCTTTTCCACCTGTCCTTCCATGATACGCTAATAAGAGAGTAATTATGTTATATATATATATTACAGGTCTTGTATTCAGCCCCCATTTATTTCCAATAATATTATTACGAACACAATTACTGAATAAAAAGAACATTAGTAAAATGACTAGTTTTCCTGTTGGTAGATATTACAAAAAAGACATTGGAAACTAGATATTAAAATCGAATAAGCACCAGCTTCACATTGTACAATTTTGCGGCATTACTGTAATCACCATCCATCATGAGGCGATAAAATAATAAGTGTTTTCATTTTCTATGCACCCCACGCCGCGGCCGGCGTCATTATAAATAATAGGTTTTTTGTCATGGACTCATGTGGCCTGTACTGGCCATAGTAATTGGTATCTGACATTTTTTTGTTTGGATGGCGTTATGTCGTATTGACAAATTGTTGATTAAATTCTTTTGTGGAATCTGATGTTGATTTTTACGAATGAGGTGTTGAGCTTGTGTGGGTGGGGATTTATTTTGTATGTCTATGTTTTTTTTAGTATTTTTATAAAAGATTCATTACATTCGCCTTTAGAATTCAATTTAAATTCAATACAATCGTTTATTGTAGGTACGGTTGTTTATTTTATTGATTATGCGCATTTATTGGGTTGAGTTGGGTTTGAAAATATATTAGCTTAGGTAATTCGAAAATAATATACTTAGATGTCGTTTTTGCGTTTCAAGAATTCTCAACAAGAAGTTGACTAGAATACATAAATACCTACTAGATTCAATAATGTCTAGAAATTTTATTCTTCAGCTAATTTAAAGAGGTTTCTACAAGCAGACTTATTTAGCACCCAGAAGCGTTGTACCTACTTTGCTATTCCGTATCTACTAAGAACCAATTATTTATGTATAAAGTACTGTCGCACTGTCGTTAAGTGTCTGGTGACTCAATAGGTGGCGACCTAACGAAAGCTTGTCACGTTTTAATTTGTCGTTAATCAACTGCGGCCTATGATTGACTGGGTGTTATGCAGGCGTTACTTGATACACTATTAATATTTTAGTCTATTAGAAACAGCATGTCTATAATTTTCTTTACTTTAACGTAGGTAGAGGTACTGGGGGGCCAGACAAGTTGCATTTTGACATTCGAATCGACAGACAAAATGTATGGAAATGACATTAGTGACAGCCCGATTTGTTGAAAGCTTATGTCATTTCCATACATTTTGTTTGTCTATTCGAATGTCAAAATGCAACTTGTCTAGCCTTCCTGACGTATCGATGGTTCGAGTTTTCTATTAAATTATTATTTCTATCAAATACCTATTAAATGTTGTTTTACCCAGAAATTGGATTGCCGAGTTCTAATAGCCAGTCTTTTTGTGGTAAATACTGAAATTAATGCGCATCTAGGAGAATTAATATTATTAGACTTACGTGACGGTATTAATATTTATGGCATAAAGTACCTATTAGGATATAATGGGTTCAGTTTAAAAAAACATCGTGCGATAAGATAAACTTAAACCTATATTTACTTTTCATATATTTAATTTTAAGCCAGATGCCTCGTTGACTTCGATTACGTTAGCCTGATAGGACACGTTTTACTTGTCAAGAAGGAATCCTCTTTTTAGGGTTCATGCCCTAACCCCCTTTGACGACGTCTGTGGTCTAGTGGTTCGAGTACCGGACTGCTGATCACGAGGTCGTGGGTTCAATTCCCACAGGACACAAACATTTATGTGATGAACTTAAATGTTTGTGTTTGTCTGGGTGTTTATATTATAAGTATGAATTTACAAAAAATAAACTATATACCTAAGTATTATATCCATTGTCTAGTACCCATAGTACAAGCTCTGCTTAGTTTGGGACTAGATGGTGCTGTGTAAAATGTCCCAGGATATTTATTTATTGTTTTATTTACATGCACACAATATAATATAATTATGTATTACTTTTTGTGTCACTGACTTTTTATATTATACTAGCTTCCCGCCAGCGGCTTCGCCCGCGTGGTCTTATAATTTTTTCCCCGTTTTTGCTACATTTTTCATTACTACTCCGCTCCTATTAGTCGTAGCGTGATGATATATAGCCTATGTTACTCGGGGATAATGTAGCTTTCCAAAGGTGAAAGAATTTTTTAAATCGGCCCAGTAGTTTCGGAGCCTATTCATTACAAACAAACAAACAAACAAACAAACAAACAAACAAATCTTTCCTCTTTATAATATTAGTATAGATTATATACCTACCAATTAATCAAATGGAAGTGTGTTCTGTGAATTTCACTTGCTATTTATGCTTTGCCTGAACATAGTGCCTACCTACCTAATCATAAATTACCTTTTTCCAAATTTTTGTTTAAAAGTTTGCTTCGAAAAGGATTCGAAAGCGCTCAACGGATTTTAATAGTATTAGGGATTACGTTGAACATAAATTTTAATTATCGTGTGTGTTTTATTTAGATATCATTCTTATAAATCTTCATTATAAATAACCAGCCTTTGCTCGCGACTTCGTTGATCCCCACCCCCCCGTTTTAGCAACATTTTTAAATTTATACTCAGTTCCTATTGGCCTATAGCCTTTCTCGTTAAACAGGCTATCTATTACTGAATTTTTCAAATCGGGCCTGTCGTTCCAGAGCTTAGCGCGTTCAATCAAACAAACAAACTCTTAAACTATTAGTATAGATATATTGTGGTATTAGTAATTACTAGTTAAAAATGGGTCGGTATTAGGACACAGAAAGTTGGAAAATTTTACAGAATTGATAAGTCATGTATGTACTATAGATTCGATTATTCTTTTCCTCGATGCTTTGCTATTCGCACTATCGCTACAAGGGTCAACGCCCTCTATCCAACTCTTGAAAACACAATTTTACCTCTAGTATAGAGTACCTATGTACTTATGTATATTTTATTAGTATCTAGTATACATATCAACACCCATAATTAATTCTGTAAAGTGTTCTAAATTATTCAAAAGTCTACCTAAATAAGATTTTACGGGTTTATGAAATTAAGCATATTTAATGAGTCATTATTTTAATAAAACCAAAACAAACAGATTATTCAATATTCTGGTCATGCATCGAATTTAATTATTATCAACTTTTTGTAATTAACACATTAATGTGTGTACTTACAAATTAAAATTCAATCAGCACTACGTTTACAAACATAACTTAATTAATAATTTTGTGGTTATTTACCAACATAATTATATTTAAATTATTAATGTCGAAACGTTATTTAAAAAGGTAAATTGTTAGTGAGGATTTTAAAAATTATTTCACTTTTAGAAAGGTACGTTATCCCTGATAAATATATATCCCATATACTTTTTACATACAATTATAATAATAGTATTCCAAAGCGAACCGAGGGTTGCAAATATTGTTTGCATTGGTAGGTACCTAATCAATGTTGGTTTTGTGTCAACTATATAAATGTATTTATGGATAAGTTGTTGATATTTTTATAGTTATTCAATAAATTATTTGTTAATAAAACTTGCTCCGGGATTTTCGATATCTGTATTTGATTATTAATGTTATTGTGAGTACACACATAACCCATATTCTATTGTTGTGATGAAATCTGTTATGCAGCTGATTGAATATTACGTAATCGTTTCAGCAGAGTTTCAGCCATATGTATGACGAGTGAATGCTTGTAATACATTCCTACACACACAAAACTGAATGGATTAATATTATTCATTCGTAGTTTAATTGGTGAAATGTTGATCAACAATATTACAGTTTTGGATGTTATGAGTAGTTCGTATTACAGATAAAGTTGAGAAGATACCCCGTTTAAAATGAACATTAATGTCCTCAGTTTTAAGTGGCGAAACAAGATTTAATTCTTTACACATTTGTAATGAAACCTTAGATGACTCGTAAAAATAAACGTTATAAATTAAGAGTAAAATATTTGTAAAATCACGTTGCTTTTAGAACTATAAGAGGGTCGTAAATACTGCATTAAACAATACTGACTCTACTTTTAGTGATACCTACGCACGGGTTAGGCTTAGCAAGATATACATCAAGTAGGTATACATTTCCAGTATAAGTTAAACTTGCACTGTAAGGAAAGTCATATACAATGCGGGAACAAGTCTTCTCTCAGAATGAGACTGGTTAGGTTATAGACAGTCTACCACGCTATACCGAATGTAAGTTAGCAATGATTCTGTATTTTTTTTTATTCTTACTCATTTATTTTGAAATTAGTGTTCTAATTACAAATTTGTTGGTCCTTATAAGCCGACATTCTGGAGGAAATTAAATCGAACCAGTGATAGGAAATGTCTAATGGGGTCTCCATTAGACAGAACAGTAGGTAACTTCTATCGACAGAATTCTCTTTTTAAATATTGTTTTAAACAATCTAAAATACCGACACAAATCCAATATAATAATCTGTAAGTACATCTGGCGTTTATGTACTTACATAAACCCCAGAAAAAAATCTTGGTGTAACAAAGTGGTACATTTTACAACACGTATAAGAAAGCTATTACACTGAACGCTGTCGTTCACAGATTTGAATTCGAAATGAGCTCAGCCTTTTTCGCGACAATTCTGTTTATTTTACGTTCTTTTCACCGACTGCCGGAATTTGGGTAATAAATAAGTAGCAAACGAAAGTTTACTTACTTAAAAGCTAAAGTGACGGAAACCCGAAATAAACGCCAAGCCAATTGGACCAACGAGACTCCATTAACGAAGAAGATAATGATTTCTTAGACTTGTCTATTAATAGTGACTAATCCGTGATAGTATTTCTTATTCTGAGACCCTTGTAATTGAATTAGTTAGTCGGAGTTGCCAGTCGGAAAGCTAACAATGTTGGCAAAGGAACTAAATGTATTATCAAGTATAAAGCCATGTTTTAACTATATAAATACATGCTGCGCAACATGTTGCGCTACATGTTGGTCATGATGTTGCGTAACACGTTGCTTATGATATTTGGTAACGTCTGTCCATATATTGAGGAGCTAATAACAACATTAATGTTGCGCTACTACGGACACGAAAAACAAGACCGGCGTAATGTTGCGCGTAATCTAGCAGTGTTGTACGCGTTTTTGCAACGTTGCTCTATCTTGAACGCGATGCGTCAGGTCAGGTCTACAGGTCAAAAAATAAATCAATTGTTGCCTAGTGAATATACGGCTTGAAATTCTAGTTCAATGACTTCAATTCCTTTCTGTATTAAATCCTATTTGTCTTAATTACCAAGTACAAACGACTAGGTATATTTTCATTTATGTCAGCGCTACCGTAACCACATTATGCCGCTGATTACTCGCTCAGAAAATGTAATTAAAGGGACTAGGGTTGAGCCTTCGAAACTATTACTTACAAATGTTATAGATAACAGTTAATTCCGGTGCCTATCGGCCGTTTTATGTGACACTCAACGCAGAACGGTTAAGTGCCCTTTGAGGAGATCTCCGCGTTTTATTGCTAAGAAAGTAGTTAATAAAGTGTGCGAAAATATATCTGCGTAATGTTACCATTCAGTTTATTTGAGTATTAATACTGCCCTTAAGCAAATTGTAGTTCTTTGGCAGATTAAGCTCACGTTCAATCCTTGTTTCCTAACTCAGAAAATTAATCAATGTAAGCTACCTTACGGATTAATTTAGAAAATTACGTAGTTACTTAGAACCTACGTAGTTTTAATTTAAAATTACTGTTACTGATTACTTTTCGTAACTGAGCGAAAACTCGCGAACTGTTCTCATTCGTATCCTCATAGGATTAGATTTAGTTAAAATTTGTAACATTATAACTTAGGTACATGATTTTATGAAATACTGTGTAATTTGTATAGCAATTAATTCACTGTAACAAAAATATCGTATTCTGATTTCCAAGCCTAGATTTTTGTTGTATTGATTTTTATCTCAGGCCTATTATCCTATCAATTGAAGAAGTGTTGAGGATATCATTACTTTTTTCACTATCCAAGCCATATTTTATTGATCCAGTTGCAAGATAGGTAGTCACGAGCAAAAACATGTATAGACTAACAAAAGTGCTAAAGCGATTTTCTCCTAAAGTACTAATAGAACTTTTGTGATATTACGAACACAGTACTTATGAACCAATACTATAGTGACATTGGCGTTATCACACAGTTGCAATGGTTCATTCATGAAAAAGTCGCTTTAGCACTTTTGTTAACGTAACGTTTGTTTTTGCTCGTGACTGTACATATCTCTACTTAAGTATTAAGTTACTGAAAACCACTGAATTGAAACTTTCAGCTCTTTATTTTATAGGTACAGTGCTAGATAAGATTACCTACATATTTGAACATTCTATTTTAAGCCAATAATAATGTCGGTTGAAATTATTTCGAAATAAAAACATACAGTGGATATCATGTTCCATATTCGATTCGTTAAGCATTAACAAAACATTTCTAACACGTTCAGTTGTAAAACAAACTCAGTGACAAGTTCAACATGTTAACAAAACATGGCCCAAGAAAACTCAATAAAATACAAATGCATGGTCATGTAAATTGACGCCATTGTACCGACGCGATGGAACGATGGAACAAAAATTTGAATTTGAAATCATATACCCATACATACCTCGGAGCGTTAACTAATCGAGCGCGTCAAAAGTTTATAACACAATTTCTTGTCTGGCTGCGTTCTTGATTCCGCGAACGCGCGATTCATCACCAGGTCGGGAGCCTCGTTAAAATTCAGTAAAGCTAAGAACACATTACAAACGAATAGGCTCACTCCGTCTTAACAATTATCCCTCGGTTTATATACGCTTTACAACCGAAATTAGGCACGCGCTCTCAAAACTCGATATGTAAGAATTTCTATTCTATTTGTTTAACGAAATTGGCGTGTAATTATTGTAATAATAAACTCTCTTCAAATGTTTATCTAGTATTCTTGGTTGATTAAAGATTGTGTTTTGTTTGACGTTGAACCCGTTACTTGTGTACACAGCGGGATAAAAACACCCACATATATATAAATTAAAAGGATTTAATTTATTTAGTTTAAAACAGCGCGTGTACAGTATTTTAACATAAATGAATATAACATTCTGTATAATGTTTGTATTGCTGTGTTTTTGTTTAGGTACTTATGTATACCAACATGATTTTATGTATGTAGGTGTTTTTTATACGCAAAAATAAAGAACATAAGCGGTCGATAGAAAACGAATTCTTTTTACATTATGGTCTCCCTCTAAGACTGATAAGCACTACATACGAGATCATAGTGAGTGGCCTTATGGTAGGCCATAAGGCCACTCACTATGAGAGTAATGACCAGGAGGTAGGCCTCCTGGTCATTTTTTAAAATGTTTATTACTCGATTATGTTACAATGCATAATTTATTAATAAGTCAAATTAGATTTGACTGACTTCCTTCGTTTTATTAAAGTTAGTTTAATAGTTTTTATAGGTGACTATAACATAATTTTGTCCAATTTACAATAATTATACGTCAAAATCACAATGTAATACTTTTTTAAGCCAACACGAGCTTAAAACATACTCATACAATACATAAGAGCAAAGTTTACATTTCAACGTGGAATGTATTAATATTATAGTAAGTAAAGATATTCGTACTCAGCACGTTATTATTGTACGTGGATAAAGTTGTTATCCACTACCTTGGCGACTTCCAGTTTTCATAACACTCCAGAGTCCTATATGAATGTCCAAGCCGGATAACCTTTCAAATGTGGTATTAGAACTGGCGTCGAAAACTTGAAACTTTTTGCTTACATTTCTAGCTTATTCTTTATGATCGTAAAATCCAACTGCTTTGGTTATAGGTTGTTAATCGTTAGGTAATAGGTTGTTAATAGGTTGGTAATAGCTAGGTAATAGGTTGGTAATAAGTTGGCAATAGATAGGCATGAGGCAGGTTATAAATAGGTAGGACCTAAATCAGAAACTATAATATGATTTTCAAATTTAAGTAGCCGGCTTTTATAAAACATTATGCAATATTGTCAGAGAGTATAAGCTTAATTAGATTTTGTAGGTACGTAACGCTAGAAAAACATTACTAGGTAATGATATAAATTCACCCACAAACAACTGAAAAAGCAACAGTTTAATCCGGAAAATCCACTTTTAAATCTTATCTTCTTCTATCTTACATTTACAAAGAAATGTGCGAACAGAGCAAAACTGTAATTTTATTTCAAAAAATAGTTTTTCAATATTTTATACCTACCTGTTACGTCACGGATTATGAAATCGTCCATTTATTTTACGGCGAGATTTTCCTAAGGTGAGACGCCTGACTATCTTCAATATTGCCGTCCCCAAGCTCCCAATAACACATTTTTAAGGATTTGCGTCAGGATCATTTTATATGAAAGAGAAAATATTTCCGCAAATCCACGATGGAATTAAGCTTTACAAAATCTGTCTTTCATCTTTCAACATTAAATATGTATTGGGTGAAAATTACCCCGATGATCGTGTTTATATTGCAGACGATGTTAATATTTAAACCCACTGTGAACCATATAATTGCAGTCAAATATCTATATAATTTTGTGATAGTACCTATCTACAATAATTCGGCATTTACGAACGCCAACCATCGAATTAAATAACATTATTTATGTAATTAATGTTGAGAACTGAATCCAAAACTGTTCATTGTACATACAATCCGTATTGTTGAAACCCAATTGTGTATTCCAGGCCTATTCCCATACTCAGACTATCGTAAATAACTACACGCAGACAAAATTACTTACGCCAGTATGCTGAATAATTTGTAGGAAGCAAGTATAAATTTAAACTTTGTGAAACGTCGAGTTCTCCAAGATGTTATATTAAATAGATTGTTTAATAGTTTGAATGTGTATCCAATAAAATACCACTAAATCTGAGGGTATTTCTAAGTGAAAATTTGCCGTCAGCTCCAAGGAAACGAGCCAGCGAATTGGCTACCAGCCTATAAAACGTAATGTCACATTCATTTGCAATTCAAGAGTCCTCAGTCTGTATTATGCCTAATAAAATTTACATATTTAAATTAAACTGAGAAATAACAAGATACTGAAACCATCATGGCGCTTAGATTGCATGGCCATTTGTATTTTTGTTTTAAATACACATACATACTTTCATATTTTCTGAGCTTTCATGACATTTTTTAATTTAAGTCACGATGAATGTAGGTATGAAGTGGCGTGGCCCCGACTGTTTGAACTCACGCCTTGAATAAATTAGTTTGCGCACTGGATAAGAGCTAACTCAAACAGCTGACTGGTAATGGTAATGTTATTGTTACGTCGAGCTTATGTAAACTTGCTGACGAAGTGTCTACGTTAAATCAATAAAATTTTCGAATTCCACCTCATTGCCAAATAATGTGATAACATGATTGTGCTCCGGTTTGAAGGGCAATGTAATTGAAATTACTAGACATATGACCGAGGTCCCGAGATGACAATACGTTAGTGATACTACCGGTGTTGCTGACGTCTATAGGCTGGGGTTGCGGCTAACTATCAGTGGCCCATATGTTCATTTGTCGTGTTATCACAAACAAAGTAGAGTCATAAATCCAATGAATAAATCCAAACAATAAATTAATATGTAGTAATGCGTAATTTAGGTAAATTCATTAGAAAATATTATGTAGAGCGTCCCTCATGAATCGTTACCTTCTTGCTCAAAATTGCTAGGGACCCCCTATTAGTTTAAGATATGAATGATTGATTGCAGAAGAATCATTGCTTAATGTTGCTTTTTTGGCCCACCAGTATTTATAAATAATAAATAAATGTCCTGGGACATTTTTTACACAGCACCATCTAGTCCCAAACTAAGCAGAGCTTGTACTATGGGTACTAGACAATGGATATAATACTAATATACTTTTTGTTTTGTAAATTCATACTTATAATACATAGGAAACACCCAGACAAACACAAACACTTAAGTTCATTACAATAAATGTTTGTGTCTTGTGGGAATCGAGTCCACGACCTCGTGATCAGCAGGCCGGCACTCGAACCACTTGACCACAGATGTAGTCAAATTATAATATATTTTTCATCCCACCATCTCGGAAAGAGTATTTTTACTCTTCAATATCTGAGTGCAAAAGTCGTTTTTATCCTCTAGAGAGACAAAGTAAATTGAATTTAGAACATCGTGCTTTTACCCCCCTGGCGCCGAATTTATCATACAACTTTTTTTTAATTTGTTAAAAACTCAGACTTGGAACCTTCCCTAGGTTCCGAGTCTAAACGCAATAAAGTATCGATATATGTCGTATCGATATTTTAAAAAATATCAGTATCGATACTGATATTTTTATTTAAAAATATCGATATATGGGCGATATATCTTAAAAACCAAATTATAAAACCACAAATCAAGTCGACCAAAAACAAAAAATACATTAAATATAATTTGTTAAAAAGATATTACTATAAAAAAAGTATTCCTTTTTGGGATTTTATAATCTTAAAACTTATAAATGTTTATTGGTCTGTAAAAAATATAGATTTTTATACCTTTGCTATACTTTGAATTTTATATCGATGCATCGATATATCGAAATATTAAATATCGCTCAAAAATATCAAACATTAAAAAAATAATATCGATATATCGATGTATCGATATTTTTTCAACAAGCCTATCGGAACTTCGGAACCTTCTTGGTGTACTTTTTTAAGCCACTAACACCAACATTACAATACCTAACAAAAATATTACACTCAAGTAATTGTAGCAACGTTACTTTAAATTTCTCTTAATTATACCTAGTATTATTTGTTATTATTTAAAGAATAGGTATTCTGTAAAACTTACCTATCATATAGTATTTAATACCTAAACTGAAATAAAAGTATCTTGTGGTTGTAAATGTTTTTTTAGTCATTTCCTCGCTGAGGTGGGATGAAAAGTTACGTGTTTCACTCGAGTGCAAAGATTTTTCACCTTGTGCTCTTTTAATTCCCTCGCTGACGCTCAGGATTCAAATTTTGGAATCCTTCGCTTGCTCGGTCATCAAAATTGAGCACGCGGTTAAAAAGCAACTTTGCACTCTTGTATAACAAATAACTATTACTACCTTAGTGTACACCTACGAAGGATACAAGAATATATAAACAAGGTTATGTTAATGAACGTGATTTTTAAAAAAATATTAAGAATAATTTCCAATAAAAATTCAAATCGCATAAATCGAACAACAGCAACCTCACAAAAATTGTGTTCCTAGTTTAAATTTATAAATCACACAATAAAAATAATAAATAGGATAAAACGTACAATGTCATAACAGATAGTCAGCGATGTTACGTCAACGAGGGCTGGTGACCTCTGGCATCAATCAGTCACTGCAATATGATAATGTACCTCTCTCCGATAACGCTGTAATGTCCCATGTGCAGCTCCATACTCGTATACATAATTATATATACCATTGAGTAATTAATATCGCCCATTTATCTACTAATCGACTACGTAAATTGAGCTGCTAATATGAACCCTGTCATCATTGTCCTACACTGTATATCATTAGTAATAGTTAATAGAGGATATATGTAGAACCGAAAATATAAATTCGAATTAATAATGAATTCCATTTGCATAAGCAAACCTAATTATTTCCTTGCTACACTCGATTTCTCGGTTCGACAAGAACATCACTTAGATCCACAGCAACTATTTGAAGGCAATGTATTTTGCAATCTAAAATGATCTAGTACCTACTGACTTGAAGAAAAAATGGTGTTAGTAAAAGCACCAACGCTACAAGAGGTTTTCTAGCGTGGGATGTCATTTTATTTATAAGAAAGATAAAATAGAGCTATGTAGTTGACATTAAAGCTCTTTATGAAAAACGCAAAAATGGGGAAATCTTATCTCATCAGCCATCAGCTACGGGATCCCGGCGTATCAGACTGATATATAAACAGCTCATACACATTTTGCCAGATCGACGATATGTTGAAATATATTGCCCAATCTTCCGTTACCCATCGAGAAAACACCATTCATGTTACATAAATAGGGTCACATCGAAAGTTATCGCTAGAAAAATTGTCGAACGCACGCACCACAGACGAATAAAATATTTGAAAACATATTAAATTGAAAAATATGGTGACATTTTATTGCCTGTAATTTGAACGCAAAGAAAAGATTCTTCAACATTGAAAAAACATGTTTATAAAAGTTTACTATCTTAGGAAATATGTTTAACAACAAATTTACATAGAATAAAATTGTGACCCGTAAATGGAATCAATGTATGATTGTTAGGGAAATGCGTTCAGGTAGGCAAATAAAATGGTCATGAAAGTGACCTATTAAAAGGAAGGTAATAATTTTACAGAAGTTAACGATCCAATTACGAAATAGTGTGATGAGGCTCGACTTTATTGCAGTGCTATCGACGTGTGGATACCCTAGTGTGTACTTCCCTGATACCGTTAATTTTAAGTGCATGCGACAGTAGGTGAAACGAGTCCATAGACGTAATAACTCAATGATAATGTCGTAAAGATAACAGGAAATGAATGTTTACACAATATACCCTCCTACATAAGTAAAACAATAAGAACATAATGTTGTTGACCCGCTAAATTACATCAGATTAAGTATTTTGTGGTAAAAAAAACTTTCCTCAAACTCGTTCCAAGTAAAATCTGATAAATAAGAATTAATAATAAACACAGTAGTGAGTTAATTTCACTTTTATAGCGTAATTAAGACTTAAGATATTATTAATTAGTCGATTTTAGAGTCAATTAACAACCGGGTGTTTTTGTTTTTATTGGTGGCTCAACCAAAATGAGTCAATTTGGACACTAAACTTTTATAAGAGTAATAAAGTGAACAAAACAAACAATATAAATAAACATGAGCGTTCTAAATTCGAAACGTAATTAGTGTAATGGAGCCGGTGAATCCGGGTTGTATTTTAAAAGCAGTAAAATTGTGGGGGCTGTCGCCATCAGGCAGTCGGGACGGGAGTGGTCGGCGGTGGCCGGTGACATTCGTTTTTACACTGCAAGTCACGTGGACTAATGAATCCACTTACCTTCACGTCCGAACCCACCTTTGTACATAATTTAATCAATCTGTTTATTTTGACACTTTACAAATTAAGCGGTGATGCTCCACAAGCTGATTGAATGTCGGAGACATGACAGGCTTTTAAGTATATTTAGCATACATTGAATAAAATTGTGAATGAACACAAACTGACAATTATATATCAAGATGAGTACATCAATTACAAGTTTAAATACAACTTTTTTTCCTTCGTAATATTTGCGAAAGTTTAGATCGTCATGCTCTACACGCCTTTGCCAACGTTGAGATATTTTAGACGAAGTGATTTTCATAAGACCTGACTTTGAACTAATGTTTGTCACAGCTGTTCGTATGACAACCAGCACCGACGATTTTGACTGCTCTCCTAGTCACGAAAGGGTCTTGTTGTGCTAAGAATGGCCACCCATCCATAGGCTGACCGCGCAGCTTACCCTTCTGATTTTATTATTTCGCTACGAGCCCTCCTTTCTATGTGTAAGGTTTAGGTACACATAGAAAATGTTCGTCATCCATAGATCAAGGAAAGGATGGTCGTAACCTCTTTTCACGCAGTTTGGACATAAAAAAAATGTTATCAGTAGAGTTACGAAGGCATGCAAGTCATGAAAACAATCAAATAAATCCTCCAACGGGTAAATGTTTATGTGTGGGGAATTTATTACGGGAATGTGGGTTCGTAATAAAATTGTGATAACAATCACTATAAATAAATGACCGCTTAGAGATATTAAATGTAATTAAAAAAAGTTGCTGGTATTAAATAATTTTAGTGGTGTAATTATTTTATATAACTGTAACTATACTTACGTCGTTTTGGAAGTCGCAAGCGAAGTTTCTAAATGTAGTTTTCAGGCTCGGCCATGTTATTAGAATTTTCTGTTACAATGTTTTTAGTAGCAGCCTGGAGATTAGATTTTGGTCCGTTTACTATTATTATAAGAAAAACATACATGCGAACTATTTGTGTAGGACATCTCTGCTTAGCCCTTGGGGGGAATACAGATGTAGTAGTTAACAGTCTAGTAATTGTCTTTAAAAACGAGTCAAAGTATTTCAGTTAGCGTTGCCTGAAAAGGCATTACCCGGGTGATACATTTCAAACATTGGCTTTTAGCTAGCGTTACAACCATTACCGTAAAGCAGTCGACTCACAATGCAAGTCACCAAACAAATGAATGACCAGTTTTTACACATGAATTTGCAAACTTCACTTCACTATCATTATCTTATTTACTCTACCACTGGTGGTCCTTTCCCGGGTTAAGTTTTCACCCACCACTCTTACCATGGAGACCAGAATGGCGAAATTTTCAAGAAAATCTCTCAGTAATGTAGGATTCCTCGCGATATTATACTTGATCACCTTAGCGAGTGATAGTGCATTATACCGACGATTGTAGCTGGCACCTTTCACCTGATACTTAGTCGGATAATGTCGATCATGTGTAACTTAATAATGAATTATTGAGTACCTATCTTCATTCTATTTACTATTCCACTGCAGCTACTGCCTCCTGCATGACATGGACTGGCCGGACATGGATTTCCCCCCGAAATGAGACGGGTTAGATTGTAGTCCATCACGGTGGCCTATTGCGGATCGGCAGACGAAATACCTCAAGCAAATCTCTCGGGAATCCACGATTACTTACTCACAATGTTTTCATCATGAGATAATTTCGAAAAATCAGAGGTTTTGGATTTAATCACCCTTCGTAATTCGATTTGAATTCTTTCCCTATGACTTTACAGTCCATGGACGTGGAATTAGGTTATAACTACTTACGGAACCGCTTTGCATATTATGAAGTTTTAAAGTAACGGTTTCGTAGAAATTTCACGGAGGGCACGGCGGGTACTACTTTCATGTAATGAGTGTAAGACCATGCGAGCACGTACTCGATGTACTGTTGGAACCATTAGCCGACACATTTACTTTCTTAGAAGCGCAAGTGTGTGGAATATACGGAGTAAGTATTCATTTGTAATTGCTTGCGGTATTCCTGTGAATTTGTAATGAATCCATGTTTTCGTGTTCCTTCGAATTTTGATAGCATCATACCTTCACGCTTGTGTCACCGAAAGGTTAAGCAGTAGATTACACTCATATTTCGCCGAATTGTCTCAGATTTCGTGTAGTACAGGGTAAGTTTATTGCCATTAACCCGGCAAAGCTTCAAAGTCCAAGCTTTCTACTGATTTATTGGTACCTACCGATTTATGATACCAACACTTGTTGACCTGTGAATCGAACTCAAGACTCCGGGCTTAGCAGCGTTTGTAACTACTGAACCAATGAGGAAGATTTATTCTTTTGTGTTAGTATTGTTTCAGTTACATAAGTTACTTACATAAGCTTTTGCATGAAGGTTAAGTTAAGTAGGTACCTATATGAAATGGAATAACAAAATTATTACCGAAAAACCGTTCTTTAATTAGACGATAAACATGCTACTTGCTGTATGCTTACAAGCTATTATTTTTCTATGAAATATGTAGTAGGTACTTAAGTACCTATGCTTCTGGTACAGCGTATTTTTCCTACAGACCCGGTTCAAAATAATTTCATAAAAAATAGGGAAGACCCCGTATTCACTGGAATTCCAATAATATAACGTGAAAGGTTCGTCATTTAAGATCTTTCGCATTGACCTTTCATTCTGGCGACTATATCAGTCGGCAGAGTTATGGGACGAACGCTTTACCTACATCTATATTTGTAACTAAGCCGACAGAAAACAGACAAAAGTGATTCATCTGACAACATCTCGACACCAACAATTTATACTACGCTAACTCAAATTTTGGCATTTTCGTTTTTTTATGCCAAGTTGAATAAAATATGGTGTTTTATATGTGATAAAAAAATGGTGAAGAAATATACAAAAATAACAAAGTTACAAATCGTATACTACGCTAACTAGAGGTACTTTTAGAAATCACTCGATTTAAATTACGCTAAATATAATTGGCGGAGTGTGCATGGGAAGGCGACGCACCACTTGTTGGTTTACATTAATCTAACAATAGTTGGCGCTGTTTTAGATGTGATTGCGTGGTTTTAATAAACTGTATCAGTGAATCATACTACGCTAACACTTAATTGGCGTAGTTTAGTGCGTTCGTGTATACCTGTTCGTTTATAAAATGCCTTACTTAGCGACTTTTACATTGTAAAATATAATAGTATAAACGTTCTATAACTAGTTTATTGATGGTACCTTAACTGTTATTTATAATAACCTAACCTAAGTTAAAAATTTATCATCGTACGTACGTACGTCATGTTTGATGAGCCTATTCAAAAGCATGATTATTCTATAACTAGTTCTGCCAGCCGATATTAGTCAAATACAAGATGTCAATTTAAGTGACTTGGGGAGTCCTAATTCCTAATACCCCACTTAATATTGATTCACCAAACCTATTGACTTCTATCCAAAAACCTTCTCCGTTAATAGGCATTAACTCCACTAAGTATTGAACCTTTTGTTCGATGGTTACCAATGATCCTTCTGACAGCATAGATAATGAACCCCGTGATAACAGCATAGGTAGATAACCTACACTCTATTGTGATTTTCCGGAATCTTCAACTTGATATGTATTTAAACTTTTAATGCATATAGTTCCGTATCGACTTCTAGCCAAGATATCGAAGACACTCCTGAAAACGGTACGTCTGCCCAGGAAAGTCTACCCAATTCGCTTATGGATAACAGCCTAAGCAATTACACATATACCTGAAGCCAGAAGGCTTCACGTTCCTTCCTCTGAGTGGATTAGCCGCCTTCATGAACCACGTCTTTGAGTATGTAAATGTATGATGCAGGGGACAACACAAAAGATCAAAACCTTTCGTTAGACCGTTCGGTCGAACTTTTGCTGGCTATGCCAGTCCCTATTGCAAGATAAGATAACACAGATTCAGAATCAGCGATATTTACTTCCTGTAATTAAATTTCTTCGCTTGTACCTTTCATGGTTGATATTATTCTGCAGTATCGACCTCAAAAAATGACATGAAGATGAGAAGATTAGAAAGATAACGTTTGTGTAACAAAGGATTTAAGTATACCACGTCAAAAAGAAAAACTAAAGCAGCTAAAGTCAGGTGTGTCAATTTATGGCGTATAATAAATAAGACAAGAAGTTCGTATTATCCCTGAAGTATTGCCGGTCACGAAAAACAATGGCAAATCGTCGCCAAATGTGTATGTCTTTAAGACATATATATGAAAAAAAATATTTTATTGATTTCCTGATGAAAGAAGTTGGTACAAAAACCATACCTTACTCATTTATTTCATACGGGTTGTTGGAATATAAGTATAATTTAGTTAGCCAGCCAAGTTAAAAGCCAGCAAATTAATACAATGTTTAAAAAAACATCTTCTAGATTATCTAACTTGTACCCTTTACCCCAAAAATCATACAAACCTTTTATTAATGTAGTAAAATATGAGGACATATTTTAAATGTAAACCATTACTTATTTGTAATCCTAATTGGTAACATACTATACTATTATTTTTGTGAAATAAAAATAAATAAATAATAATTTGTTTTCTATCAAGAATAACAACGTTCAGTGCAATCTTTGTTTAAATAGTTGGTTACTACACCATTTTTGTTTTAATTACATATTTACCTTCAAGAAATAACATTACCTACCAAATTTTATCTATCATTTATAAAAAATAATATGTACCTACTTAAAGTTAGCTCAACAGAAAGTTAAATGATACGCTAACTAGTGGCACTGGTCGAAGTATAGTACGCTATGTATAATTTAGCGGCTTTTAATACGATATCCTCGAGTGACACATGTACCGGTTAAATAAGCGCTAACTTTAATAACTTGTTATTTAGCATAAGATTTTATAATAATATATCTTGTAAATATTTATAGAAGCCTAAGTTTATTATTAATGCATAATATATTTTAAAATTATTTTTGCAACGCGATAAAAATAACACTTGTTTAGTACCATGATTTCCCGTAATACACTACGCTAACATTAGTTGGACGTTTGTAACATGTAAGATCTTATTGAGGAATTACGTATACATACGGCTAACTTGCGCTAAATCTAAAAATATAAATAATTAAAGAAAAATAAATATGAGACATGACTAAGAATAAATTAACTATTAAGGGTACCAAATTTTGAATATTTATCTTTATTAATGTAAAAGTTATCACGTTTTTCCCTTTAAATGCCTCTACTGTAAAGTACACTTTTATGAGTTAGCTTAGTATAAATTGCTGGTGTCGATCTGCGGATCTCTAAAAATACACGAATTGTTTCTTTAATATTTTTTTCTTTGAGGCTTTCTTCTCCAAAAGTAAAAGCATAATCATAATGTTTTCTTCATTCTTTGCGTTTCGTTAGATCGTCAAGGTATAATTTGTTAATTAGTGGTTGGCGTGTTATTCAACATTACAAGTAAGTAAATGAATACAGACAGGCCGGTTTAGTACAGTGTGCTACTTATTTCTAATAAATGTAACAGAAAAAAATAATGTAGAAAATTCCAGGAATGTTGTTTATTAAAACAAAACTAGCACCCGAAAACTAATTTATTTCTTGTGCTCACATATCTAATTACGAAGGGTTTATTCAATTAATGCTTTAGTTGCGGTAAGTGCCAATGGCTTTGGGGAGTCGCCGACGCATCAATCATTTTCTCATCCACTTTATGTCAACTTCAAATTTTGATACTAGGATGATGGATGGCCGTTTTCACAATGTCGCCGAACCGCCGTGGAACCCTCGGTTATGAAGTAACAAGCACTCACGTATGAAGAACAGCCGCTCATCGAACGTGAGTGAATCGCGGCGGCTGTAGGCTAAATGAAATTTCGAGTCAGTCACTGCAGAGACCATTAACATATAAATCAACGTTCATAACTCGTAGACTTTGGTTTACGTCGTAAAAATAAAAATGAACGGAGTGGTCCCCGTCAGCGCTCCCGGCGGTTAAGGCGACGACACAAAACGAACAAATAAGATTTCTTCCACCACGACTGGAAATACTTAACACAGAATTGTTTGAGAATTGCGCATTGTTGTCGTTTGTATAAATAAATCGGGTAAAGTTTAAGGTTACGTCGTTGAGATGCGTTTTTGCGTTTATTGGTTAGGGTTGTGTTCAAAAATGTTTGCGAAAGGGTTGTTTATTTGTGGAATGGAACGATTTCAGAGTCAACGGGTCCGGTAATCAGACAAAACGGTCAATTACTCGTGAAATAAGTACTGGTCGTGTCGGGCTGTGCTCGCGGCGCGGCGCACGATCGCACGCGTCGTTCACCGGAAAAATGAACCTCTCATGAAATTTAATGTGGAAATGTCTTGAAACGACGCCAAACCCGCGCTTGAATTATTTATGATCCGCTATTTTAATGGCGTCCCCGTTCGTTCATTACAGTAAGAGTGTTTCTTAATTTTGAATGCGAAATAGGTATTGCAATTTCTTATTATATTCGATGTTATGATCGAAATAAAAAGATTGCCAATTATTTATAGCTTTCATTCAGTTTTTTGTTATGGAAATATATTTATTGTGGAGTACACAAGAAGAGCTGTTCAGTCATTGCGACAATGTTATAATATGTAAATAAATAATGTTCCGTTATTTATGTTGATACTGTTTTGTTTTTGTCGCGAAAGTCTCAAAGGGAAGTAAAATGAGGGTGTAGCTCTGTTAAAGCCAACTTGCAGGTTTGTGATGCAGTGTGGATTCGCAGGATTTGCTCAACTGACGGCAAAAGTTGTTTAAAGTCACAAAGCAGTTTATAGAGTTACAAAATAAAAACACCACGGACATACGTCGTGTCTCTAAACAAACGTCGTGTCGTTTGAAAAGTTTGTAAATAATACCCTTTTGTCTTTTATTTAGTCAAATGAGTAGTAGTATCTAACTTTCTAGCTTTACATACAATTTTTTGTAGATCAGAAAATACAGGAGCTTACGAATAAGTACTTACTTATATATTTTTCATTACATACATTTTTGCCGTGCAAATAGGTATTTATTTATTTTCAAAATGTTATTATTATTAAACTAGCATTTTTTACAGATTTTCACAAAGTGATACATTTAGCTTGCAATATTTAATTTTGTAAAGTTCTGAGCAAATTTTAGTTAGGTTAATATACTTCAGGCTACGCCACAGACAGACTTGCCACTGCAATGTTTATTAGTAAGGACACAGGTGCTGTTCATTAATAATCTAGACATTTCAGCACGGAGAACACTGAGTACATTGTCCACTTAGACAAAATAACACGACAGAGTTGCCGAGTAAAAGCGTTCTTTTAAAAGAAAGTTAAGGATGCAGTAAATCTATATATAAGTACAATCCATTTTTAAGGATCCATTTGTAAATAATGAAAAGTCGTGTGTTTAGCCCCGCTGGAGGTTGAATTATTTCCACAAAATTTTAAGTTTAGAGTTAATTTGCGTAATACAATAATGATTTAATCCAGGTATAGTGCGACTGGCATGTTCGCCGAGAACAGATTTGATGATTTCTTTGGTCTCATGAGAAAATTAAAGTTATCTTTTTATACCCGAGTGAGTGCTAGTGGAAATAACTTTGTTGCAACTGTGTTCCGTAACATATACCTGTGTAGAGTTGCTAAGTAATACTTATACGGGTTTTGTTAATATAATGGTATTTAATTCTATATTGTTGTGTGCATAATATATATTTACTATAATAATTTTGTACTATATAATACTATGGGTTAATTGCCTGAAATATAGATTATTATTATTATTATTATATAAAATGTATCTCCAAGTTTCTCTCGAGGCGAAGACGACAATATAGGTAGACACCTCAGGACTTTATAACGACGCCAAACACGCGGCAGTGTGGGCAGTAGTCCTGTATCCGCCAGGAGACTCCCATTGTCGCACGATCGATCGCAGTAAATCAAAGCCCACGCAACAGGCTGCCTCAGTACACGGCCATCAGCGAAATATACCACAAATCGTAAACACATCAATAGCATAACTTATACAACACATTGTGAGGGCGTCTAACAATAAAATAAATAAAGCTATATCTGTAACAATTCGCGTGCTATGCGCCTGCGTTACAATATGAGCGAAATTTGTGTGAAACAGGTCAACTGTTTTATGTGGTACGATTTTCGAAACTTTTATTGTTATTGTTCTTTGTTCGTTGCTGTTTTAACATTTTGTATTAATTCACTTTCATGTAAATTTTACATAAAGTTTTTATTGTATCAAAAGTTGAGAGACAAATTTGAACAGAGAAGAACATCAATGCCAAGTATACAGAAAACCACGAAAATCAATAAGAGAGGTACCCTCAATAATACCAAACTAAATACTTGATAAATTCAAGTCGGTGGAAACGTGAGGCGAACAGTCGGCGGCACGAAAATGTTATGTAAACAGCGGAGTATCTCTCAACTGTGGCCCCGGGTCGTCCTACTGAATAAATAACGCCAAAGCAAAAGGGAACTCAAACAAAAGTAAATTTATTCACCAAATACGACGATTAATACACGATCTCACGACAGATTTATATTTGTGCACAGAAGAATGAGTATAGCGATGAGTATATGAGTACAACGTATTTGTATTAATACATTACTCACGACGACGCAGACGCAACGGTCGACATTGTTTGGACAGGCGTTTGTTAACAGAAATATTTTTGGTTATAATAAATCAGTAAACACGTCTAATAAGCTTGTTTGTTGTTATAGTTATCGGGCATTTATATTTAAAAAACTAATCGCAACGCCAAATAAAAATATGGATTTCTTAGATGTAAGATGACCTCTTGACCTTTGTCAGGATCAATGACTTGAAGTGATTTTATTTTCCTTTTGGTTTATTGGTATTCATTAAAGAGTTTCTCAATAGAGCCATTCAGAAAAGCTTAGGATCAAAATAATTAGCATTTCAGGCAATACTTATTACGGTATTTCGACCAACCCTGTGTGCGACCCTCCTTAGATACTTCACTAAGATGAAGGCTATGTTCTTTAAAAGTCCCTTTACAATTTGTTTAAGCATTGAATACGAAATTCTGTCAATAAGCATCTTAATAAAAAGTAAATAAATAGAAGCAGTGTTGCTGTCATAAAGGGAAAATCAGCTTTGGAGCGGAAATTGAAGTTCCGTGGCTGGGGGGCGCGCGGGCGCACGCCGGATGCTACGCCATTAAGTCCACTTTATACAGTTACAGTAATTATTATTATTTCATTTTGAACAACACTGATACTTTAAATTTTACTTCAGAATTGAGAGCAACAACGAAGTTAACTTTAAACTTCATTATATTTAGTATTTCTTTTCCATATCGGCAGTTATCTATTATTGTAACTTACTATGGTTACTGTACTGGGGGGCTAGACAAGTTGCATGTTGACATTCGAATCGACAAACAAAATGTATGGAAATGACATTAGTGACAGTCTGGTTTGTCGAAAGCTTGTGTCATTTCCATACATTTTGTTTGTCGATTCGAATGTCAAAATGCAACTTGTCTAGCCCCCCAGTACAGTTGGAAATGTACTGGAAATGACATTAGTGACAGTCTGGTTTGTCGAAAGCTTGTGTCATTTCCATACATTTTGTTTGTCGATTCGAATGTCAAAATGCAACTTGTCTAGCCCCCTGTACTGTTTAATATTAATGAGGGGATATCATCATTATTAGCGGATGCCCTAGAAAGACATACACAAACCGACCTCATGGGTGAGATCCTTGAAAAAGGTCAGGTTACTCGCAACCGGCGCGTGTGTATGACAAGATGCAAAAGAAAACTTGTAATAAAACAAGTAGCAAGTGGCGTTCTGTAATTTCTGCCTACCCCTATGAGAAAAGGACGTGAGTATACCTATGTATAATATAATCATTATTGAAAAACATTGTTACGAGTTACTACAACAACAAACTCAAGCAACTTTTTATTTTTTATGGACCAACAACTAAAATAATTAATATTCATCACAGACCAACAAACTGTATGAGCTAGGGAAAGTAGAATAACAGATAAATTCTCACAGCAACGGTCCATGAGGCTCTTTGTTTTGGCTGGGACTAAGACAAACAAATTTTAAGGATACGCATCCCTGAGTCCAACATGTGGTGTTATTTTTATTTAAATTTTGTTGGATAACAAAACACAAAATAAACTTTCTGGGAAAATAACCAACATGTGTGCCTACCGGGCCGTTTTACAAATGGCTGTTTGTTAAATCGGAAACCAAATTATTGTTCCCATTGAAAGACTTATTTACGTTCAGGCATTTTTTCCCATGAGGGGATGTCCAGATGTGGACACAGAATACCTTCACTTTGCACCACCAACAATTTACTGTTCAAAGTGTTGCGTTATCTTGTTTTTGCCACTCCGGTGGGAGATTTTTAAGTATCTTTCTTATCTATCTCTTATAAGGAACCTACTTGTCAATTTTGAAGTTTCTCGGCCTTATAGTTTCTGAGATTTCGTCTTTAATCAATGCATATTTCAGTTTTATATAGATTAGTATAAAATTATGTTATTATTAATTAATTTGTATAACATAGTACAGTGTTAGCAGGCGATGGATCAGTGCTGATTGCAATCGTGGATTTCTGTCTGTCAGTTGCTTGGATTGTCTGGATTATGGGAGAGCCGCAACTGTCATGTCGGCGACTATTGTGACGCCACAATGAGGTCACAGTCTAACTATTACTTACCACAGTATTATCATTTATCAGTGTATAATTTGATTATGATTAGACTGTGATCTAAAAATATGTGATTTATTTAGCATAATTCTCATTATTCTATTTTCTAAACAGTTGATCGTATTTTGCATCAAAATATGTATTAAAGTAAAGAAACTATTGGATTACTTTAACCTTTCGACCACTTCAATACGTAAAGCCGTTGAGACTTCCCACGCAAAAGCTAAACTTAAACGCCAAAGGTTAATTTAATTATTATAATTTACACAGTGTCTCTTTCTCGCTAATTCATAATCATCACGGCTCTGAACTCAAATTTTGGCAAACCAAAAACAATGTGTTATATAAATATAGATCAATATGTTCAAAAATAGAACAAGAATGGGCAAACTACAAAGAATTTAATAAAATGACAACTGGAATGCGCTTGAGGTACTTACTATAAATCGCAATTGATTCGCCAAATGGCGTTCTTAGCTTAGTCGAGGAAGGCCGAACTGACTTAGGCACAAAGAAAGCGGATTACGGAGTAATCTCGACGGGTGATGCCGGGACACGCGTCTCCGCCCGGGGCCACATTAAACCCACATTAGGTCTCCATCGATTACGACTTGACATTTTGTTACTCGCAGGTTATTTTACGTGATATCGCGAAAAATGTCTTTTACGTGTACTGAGGCATTTTGCTGGGGCTTTGTTTTGTTGATCTTTTTAGGGACTTTGTTGAGTTTGCCTGTTTTAAGTAGGTTAATTTCTAGTAGATTATGAGCATGACATGACAAAAAGGTTTTTTGCTTATAGTAATAATTTGTCGTAATTTTTTACCGTCAGACCCTCCTTTTCGTTAAGGAAATAATAACTCGCTTATGTTAAAATAGATCAAATTCAAATCGTCGACGCTGCTGTTAGACAATATAACTAAGTTAGATCTTCAAACTTTGGTTTAGCTTGAAGTAAGTCAAAATAGTCAGTCAGTTATTTGGTTTCTAACTAAATGTTAATTCAAATCGTCTAGCTAGCCGCTTGTTCTGTGCAAATTAAACATTGACATTGTAACTTGTATAATGGAGTTATTTTGGTAACCGATTTTAATACTTTATTTTATTCAACAGAAAGGTTTATAGCTGCCTTTTACCAAATTGAGGAGCAGTGATAGCCTAGGGGTATGACCACTGGACTGCCAAGTCAAAGGTCTCGAGTTCGAATCCAAGGTACGCACCTCTGACTTTTCGAAATCATTTGCGTAATTATCACTCGCTTTAACGGTGAAGGAAAACATCGTGAGGAAACCTGCATGCCTGAGAAATTTTCTCGACGGCGTGTGAAGTCTGCCAACCCGCATTAGGCTAGCGTGGTGGACTATAGCCTAATCCCTCTCATACTGAGAGGAGACCAATGCCCAGCAGTGGGACAGTATATGGTTGATTATTATTATTATTTACCAAAGTATCAAAAACATAATACTTTATTATTAATACAACAACATAAAATTGCCAAAACAATTGATAAAGTGACTTGAAAAGAGGGAAGAGAGACATTTGTCCAGCAGTGGGACAAAACTGGCTAAAAAGAATAACAGAAAAACTTATAAGACATCAAGTGACAATAACAAAATGGTTCTTATAATTTCTTTAAACCTACAGATTATTATATAAATTACAATTAATATTATACAACTGAGAACAAAATATTTTCATCAGATCAATCAGAATTCAATCTTAATACACCTAATATTCGTTCCCAAAATTGTTCTTATTGTAATTAAAAAATACTAACGAAACCAACAAGCCGGTTATTAATCCACTCGTAAGATAATACCGGCGCACTTGTTTGTCTGCGATATCGATACAGAAACGCTGAATCAATTAACGGGACTTGCCGGTCGTAGATATATTATCTTCGGAGCAGTAATAGAATATATTTTATCCTGCCCATAAATTACCTACCGAACAATAAATAATCTCAAAAACGGAGCGCCGGAGGCAAAAGGCAGCAGAGAGAACTTGATAATAATACTTTAGCTGAGCGTATAACTATCACTCTATAAAGCCGTGAAGTGGTGCGTAGAATATACATCACGGGGCCTAAACAGATTCGGGGCACTTGACGGGCTTCGGCAACATTCTCAGCACAAAGCAATGAAAGCGGCTTAGTTGAGAGAAAGGGGATTAGGGCATAATCTGCAATGGAGCGGTTGACATACGGCGAGGCGCCCGGGGCGGGCGTTCCGGAGCCCCACGAGTGTGTCCACGGCAAATACGCCGCGGACGGGGACGGCAACAACCACACAATAACTGTTATCGAAACATACAGAACTTTTGACTCTATGCTGCTACTTTGCCGAACGAATAGACGTGTGTTTCTATGCAAGCAAAGAGATCTAAAAGAATAGTTTGTATGCAATCGGTGAAATGCTCCTTATGCCAGTTTGACACTGTCAACTTCAGAATCTTGACGTTAAGCTACGCACACATTATCAGTGCATTGTTGTTTTCACCATTGTTTTCCTTACTGGAAATACAAAAGAATTTTTATGGGGAAATTACTTTTATGGGGCTCATACGTCAAATTTCGATCTCCAGTAGGGAAAATGATTAAGAGATAGGTTCTAGGTTATTAATTCCGGCCGTTAATGCATAACCGATACTTAAAATGACTGAGCATTCCTTTAATGGTTATAGACTTTGAATTTATGATCACCATATTTGTTATACAGTATTGATTTGTATCCGTGCCAAAGTAAGATATGAAGAGCCCTGCCTCTCTTTTTGTATAGTTTTTTTATGTATTCTAATTCTATCATAACAAAACTGTGTGGACCACGAAAAAATTACCCCGCGCCCTTTACCAATATTAATGCCATTTCAAGCTTCACATTAAACAATTGCTAATGTTCGTATAATATAATAAGTATTTTTTTCTTTGTCAGAACGGTAGATTTTTTATAGTTTTTTTTCTAAGCAAAACAAATGAACACCTAAGGATATAGTGACAGTAGTTTGATATTGTTTACGAGTATTAGCAGACAGATGAACACCACAGGTGTCCATTCCCTTTACATCGTGTTCAAGCTTAAATGCATTTTACTTTACACGTATTAGTATAATCGATATTCAGTTTGTGAATGGCTTTTAATTATCTATATTAATATGTAGTTATTTTTTACTTAATTATGATTTTATTGTACCTAGTTAGATCCCTCGATATTTGCAACACCTGAAAAAGTTGCTGAGCTTTACTACACATAAACAGTTTGAGTTATTTGGGTTTTAGTAACTGATAAGATTTTGGGTTACGAATTCATAGTAGAAATCAATTCTACCGTATCGATCAGACAGTAAGATAAGAAAAGTATTAAAATACTTAATTTCCACAGCATAATCGCAGATATCGAGAAATTGTAAGCGAATCTCTAGTGAAACGATAACCTCATAAATTTTCTATAATAGATAGCAGTATTCTACAATGAAGTGATTTAATAAGGACGAGACTAACATAATTCAGAGAGTTTGCGAATAAATCAAAGTTGTACAACTACGTTCGCATCAATATTAAGTGGCTATTCTCAACTTATTTTTATAGTCTCCATAATGTTAGAGTTCAATATAAAATTAGTTGTACAGTAAAACTTCTATTTTACAAAGTACTCTTTCAGATATGATAAATGACCAATATTGTCTGGAGCCCATTAATAATTTTAGGTGTTTAAAGAAGTTGTCAGCTTTGCTGTTCAAAGACTGCCAAGTCTTTGGCCTCGATGTCCAATCCAAATCAAGCCTCTGTCTTATCGAAATCATTTTATGCGTGTCTGTATGACAACCGGGATCAATGGCATAACGTTGTCCGCGAGGTCCGTGTTAAGTATACGTATTTGGTTACCCATCCATTGACTGACCGCGACAAGCGCGTGTTAAACTTGTTCGATTAATCAGCCATACTTGACCATAAGTCATTTTATTAGTGAGTAATAAAATAAAAAATACCTTATGACATGTTTAAGCTGCAGTGTCAGTCCAATTCTGTAAAGAAAAGAAACGTACGATTAGGCATAATGGAAGCTAAGAACTACACAATAAAAGAGATATAAAAACGTCGTAATGTCAATATGACGAGGAAGGCATATGTCAACTGATTAGTGCGTCCAGTGAGTGCGTGAGAGCTTGACCAACACGGGCCGCTCAATTGACCGATAATGGTCCACACACCCACCATGCGGGATTATTGACTTACAATAAACGTCACATTTTTCTTAATAAATATACGTCACGCTGGCTGACGCCGCTGACAACTGCCATCGTTTCGGTGTTGTCATTTTACGAAAATAAACTGTCACATTTGGAAATAACTACGTTTCTTTTGTTTTAATTGATGTTCTAGTTGGACGGCATGGTCAAATCCGCTAACTAGAAGATAACGCAGAACACCAACAGTGACAGTAGTAAATAGGTATTATTTTGATATTTTTTTTATTATCACATTTATTCATTTACTTCAATGACGACAGCTAAAAAGAGCATTCATTTACTTAGAATCTAGGTAAATGAGTCGGCGAAACAGTATAATCTAGGTCCTAGATTATTTATGTCGTAAAAGGACGGTATTTTCTGCAAATAATTGCTATATTTTGTTTTATCGGACATATTAAAACTTGTTCCGGTCATTTATTCATTGTTTTACCTCTATAAATAAATAAAGTTACAATAAAAATATTTGAAGCGCTCCGCTAGCAATGACATTTCACTAGTTTACGTCATACATTTTGAATTCCACCCCTCCCCCAATATAGTAATGAAAATATTATTACGTATGTTCGGACGTCTTGTATAGTTTTCACTTTATGTCGGGAAGGTCTAAACAAAATAATATCAAAACTTAAAGTGTCAATTGTGTACAATTACAGGCACGCGGGGTGCCAATAAATTACCGTTTTCATGTCTATTTAGTGTTTATTTATGTGCCGTGTTTCATAACCGAGTGTCACATGAGTGTATAATTACAGCTATGTGTTGTAGCATAAATAATAACACACCGTTTGTCTTGAATATTAAGTAAATCTGTGTTTTCATTGAATAATATTTCAAACTTGTTCGACTATGTGACTGGCTGTCAGAACGATTAAGCTAAAATAATTATAAAAGAAAATATTAAAGACGGAGAAAGAAATGATGGACGTATAAATAATTGTATGCTCGGAAATTAAAATCCCGATCGAATAATAATAATCTCAGTAAGTAATTAATTTGAATAACAGTACTAATGTTAAAGTCGTATGTATATAAGTAAACGTTACATATAGTTGTAATCGTAGGTAATACAGAAAGGTTTTATACAGAAAATATTTATGGGTCATATAAATAGATTTGTCAATGTACAGATAACTTGTCGATTAAATCCTTGATGTACGATGCTTAAAATTAAGAACTTCGTACAGCAAGAGGGATTTTTCTCTAGACCTCCTAAAAACCGGTGTTCTTATATTATGTTTTTAAGTAAGAATATTGAAAAGACGATATAATAGCAAATCCCATTCCCTTGAGTCCTACAGGATTTCAGGAATTAAGTATTTAGCGACACAAATTCTGCTAAGCGACCTAGTTCTAATAATCCCGAAGCCTTTGTAGCTTACAATTCTATCCACTGAACTTAATCCATTTTGTTTATAAGTACGAAGACTTCAATCATCGCACAACTGTAGATCGGAATCGGTTGTTTCATTACATTATTCATCTGTTCTCCGTCCAGACGACAGTCCATTAGCATTTTAAATTAAGTAATGAATTTACTAGGCAGACGACCTGTGGAGGCGGCCTAAGCTTACAGCCGTACCAACGTAATTAAACAAGAATATAAAGGACAAATATATTTTAAACGTGGAACGGGGTTTGTTTTAAGACCTAAATATATTTTTATACAACAGTAGTGGAGTGGACGGACTCTTTTACTGCCTTGACTCCATCGACGGTCCAATTGTGAATCTAAACCTCCTATATATAATACTGTTCCTAGGGCTCGGGACTCGGCCTCCTAGGGACCGTATTTGATAATATTTTTGTGGGTCAAGCCCTCAAAAATATCATCAAAAACGGTCTAACCATTAAGGAGTTCATGTGCATACAAATATACAGCAGAATTATTTATATATAGATTTGCTTACGTATACTTACCTACTAATAATAAAATAACGTACGATCTTCTACGCTTGTAGGTAAATCAAAACCAAACCTCATAATATGTATCTAGGAACCCACAGTTGGCAGCTATTTGCCTTAAGTTTACATTTAAAAGAGGTGAGAGCCTCTATAATTGTAATCCTTTGTCTTGGATATTATAAAATAGCCTTGTAATTAATTAGGAATAAAAGGTATGTTTTAGGGCAGAAATGTTACAGTCAGCTTGACACCGCCTACGGTTCACACTTACCCAAAACAGATTTCCCAGAATTAATATACTCGTAATTACATTACTTCCCTTTATAATATTTAGATCAATTTTCCAAAGCACTATATTCCCACTTATTTATTCACGTGTAACATACAACACATTTAACATATACATATTTGATCGCGTCGCAATCACAAAATTTCAATACACAATTCGCGTACAAAAAATTCCTGAACGTGGAGCTTTGGAATATGAATAAAAAAGTGAGTCGGCACGTGATATACATCTACAATAAGTGTTTGTATAGCGGCCTAATTCGTTGTAAAAAGCTCCGTCACCTGACTTACGGCATTATAATTATGCCGGCGGTACATAAGATAAAGCTTTTTTTAATTTTGTAGGGCGCGCCGACTGAATTTCGAGCGAAGGTTAATCCGCGCCCACGCTGCGCACGAGAGTCTAATCGTTCATTTGGATTACGATTATGGAGACGAATATGCATGAGGTTATCGCGCCATTGATTTTAAACGGGATAAGCTTTTGAGACGGTTTAGACCGGTCTCAGCCGATCATCAATTAGGAATTATAAGCTGGTGTGAATCATGTTTATAATTCAACAACTAATGCTGTATCTTGACACCCGCTAGTTGAGCTGATATTATAGTAACTAGAGATATTTTCTGCTTGTTATTTTTTATTGCTTCCGTCATAAAACCGTAGCGCAGTATTAGCACCACTATTTCTTTAAGACTTTCAAAACTCGTCAGGCTTTTTCTCGACCGCCGTGCTTTTTATTTTTTGTCGACATTTTTAAGCACCCAATTCTCGTTAACTATTCAACGAGGTGACTAAACGATTATACTTCGTGATACTTGTTGAAAGTGTTTCGAAATAATTAGCTTATTTAAATTCCTGCTATAAGTCTTTGATAAGTCTCGCGTTTGTTGTATTTCGTGTTTTATGTTCACTAATTCTCATAAACTGAAATTGTAAATGGATCGGCCTTTATTTTGTGGATAATTCCTTATATTTGAATATACGGACAAAAAATCGGATGATAATATAAATAAAACCAAAAGTTAACAATCCGAAATTAATATTGAGTTTTCATTCATATTGACTTACAAAATTTGAAACCTAAGACAATAAGTCTGGAGTCCGAGGAACTTGCAACTTCACCCTGAGAAATAAATTTGTCTTTGAATTTGTTTCATCTGTTTCAATATCGAAGTTCAAAGATCGAATGTCACTTCAAACAAAGCAGAAACAAGTTTAATAATCGTTCCAAGAAGATCAATTACCACGAAGTTTTTACTAGCTCCAAAATCGGCAAAAACGTTTTCTGGATCTACGTCACTATCAGAAACTGCAAGTATCCATTTAGATTGAATGTAAAGTGAAAGCTTCATTTATCTTAACAGGCCGCCGTCAGCCACAGATCTGGAGTACAAAGGGCCTGGCTACATGTGAACTTGCCTCGGGGGCGTCGACAATGGCACCGAGGGCCTAACAATAAGAGGTCTAAAATTTCATCGTGTCTCCTACTGAGACCGGTTAATGAATTGGGTCCATTATTTAGCTTGTCAAGCTGTACGTCTGCGACGGATGTGGAACCGAAGAGAGATCCTATCTGTAAACAATTGTGATAATCCTTGAATGGAGGGTTTAGTTGATTTTAATATTCGATATGGAGTGAGGAAAATATGAATTTAAATTTAAACTCCAGTCTCTTCACTGTTGTCCTTCAAAATTTTTTACCCTCTTTAGAATTGTCATTGTTGGAGTTGATTTCCAAAAGATAATAATTTGACGGCACGAGTTTAAAGTTATCTTCAGACTCTCATAAAACTTCTACCTAATGCTTACCTAATAACGGCATCATAAGCATTACGACTCAAATCCTGCTTAACGTACGTTACTCTTGTTTAATGACGACTAAGTAATGTCTTCTTTCAGGCTCATATTGCATTAGTCGTAATGTCACGTAATTACGACGGTAAAGAGCTTGTCCCGGTCGGCATCACCTGTGATTACAAGCCCTCTGCCCATAATTAATGGTGTGTTTTCACCTTTATCTTATCAGCTTAATTTGTGAGATAACTTAGGGTCTGTTTTACCACTCAGAGATATCTCAAAGATAAGAAGAGTCCAGTATTTTTGTCCAGTGTCGGTACGTACTAATTTATATAATTAATAACAGTGTTCGCGAAATGTCCAACTGTTTGTTTTGCTTCCATAAATGTAATCTTATTATCGGATGAAGCTTTAAAAAGATTAAATTGCAAGACAAATTCGTAAATAAATGATGGTACTTTATCCTGAATGAAGAAAACGCGAGAGCCACACTGGTAACAGCCAAAGACCGGCTTATGCGAATCCTGAACACGAAGATGAGAAAAAGAAATAACATTTTCATTGAGGTACATGATTAAATACATAGATATAAAATGTTCTGCGCACATTTATTTCAAATAAAAGGACCCACGGAGACCTAATCTTGGCTCGGTTATTTTCTATAAATTATTATGTCAGCGTGGCAGTGATAATTCAGCAAAAATCCGTGTACATTGCGTACCGCTGCACAATACATCAGGGAGGTGCGTGACAACCCGCAGTAATGTCACCTGCTTTATTTCAATTATTGCCTAAAGTAAGGTACGAACCTTGAATACTTACGTAACCAGAGCCAAGTGTTTCCAGCCTTATTCGGAGCAAAAGAACTAGGTGAATAATGTTGTCAATTGATGTGTAAACGGCTCTTGAACCTTTGATAGCATTTCTAATATTACTCGTAAGATTTATAGCTCTGACACAGTAGACTATGATAACGGGTTTCAATCATATTATTTCCTGTATGATATATAATTTCTGGGGCCAATTAGTTAAATTATATAGGTATTTATAAATAGAAATTCTTACGTTATCGTGTCCGACATGAGCTTCACAATAATAATCAATTCGTGGTAAAAAGATAAGACTGTCAGCAGGGTAATTACCTAAGTGACACTGACAGCTTAGGGTGAGCCGGGTGTTTTTTTATTAAAATTTTGGGGACATTTTAAACAGCACCATCTAGTCCCAAATTAAGCATAGATT
Organism: Acronicta psi; assembly: GCA_946251955.1. Lineage (NCBI taxonomy): Eukaryota > Metazoa > Arthropoda > Insecta > Lepidoptera > Noctuidae > Acronicta > Acronicta psi. Next base: position 6,443,243 of record OX276482.1, on the reverse strand, counting down.
CTACTATGGGTACTAGACAATGGATATAATATTTATGTAGGTACTTTTTTTGAAATACATACATATAATACATTAAGATGACTAATTTATCATCTCTCTTTTTTTTATACCACTAAGGTGGCAAACAAGCATACGGCCCGCCTGATGGTAAGCGGTTACCATAGCCTACGGACGCTTGCAACACCAGGGGTATCACTCGCGCGTTGCCGACCCTAGAAACCTCTTAGAGGTTTATGGAGGATTCACTGCGCCGACAGTTTGAGGGAATATTCCTCTTGCTGCCAGCGCAGCGCATCCTTAGAAGGAGCTCTGGCGACCTTTCTCACTGCAGGAACAATAAAGTGTGTTATTTGGCTACAGTTTAGTCTTTGAAGCCTTGACGAGAGCTTTTCCGCCTCTTCTTTTTCAATTTAAGAACTAAGCTCCTGTCGGTGTAGCACCTTCCATCGCTCACCTTCTTATTCGTCGCGACCTTCAATTTTTCCTTGATGTGTATAATGTACCATCATAACAAACACTTTTCTCTTCTACCTTTCTTGATGATATTTTTATGAATTATTATGGCTTTAAATTAAAGTGGTGTTATAATTAAAACAAATAGACATAAAATTATATTTATCAAAGAACTGAATCATTTAATATGTATTAAGATGTTAGTTTTTTTACCAAATGATACCTAAATAATTAATTATTATGAAACACGAAAAGTTTTCGTGAATAGATGTCGTGTTGGTTGTTTTATTTTGTGTAAAGATACACTGTACACAGTGTGGTTACAATATAAATAATTTATATTAATTTTTTTACTCTTAATTATCTGTTTCTTTGGTGTACTCGTTGCATGTGTAGCTGCTGGGTCGTCGAGGTATTATTATGTAATGTTGTTCTCTAAAAACAGCTTAGAGTATGAATTTGTGCCTGGTTAAGAACAGTAAGTTCGGTATATGCTATCTTAAACATACCTTGACTGTAGTAAACTACAATACACGTCTTCCTAAACCTTTGTAGATATCCACAGGCGTGAATTACTATACAATAAAAAAGGAAATTCGGTTTATGCGTTATTTACCTTAAAAAATACAAGCTAAGCATTAACAAACACCCCTTTAAATAAATCTACCGCAAATGACTTCTCTAATAAAAGGTGGCATGCATAATGTGAGTGTTTCACGTATTTAGATAATCTCACAACAATAAAATACGTTACATTTCGTGGCGTAAAGAATCGCGAGGGGGCACGTAATTTACGTAGTAATATACAACTCACGGTAATCTTACGTATTGCGTGACACAAAAGAAAATGTCACTCGTTTTGTTTCAATTACTCTAATCCACGTTTGTCATAATATATGTACTTAAATCATCTGTATAATACACTGTTCTGACATATAATTCTTTGGTATATTGACTGAATTTTCCGCAATGTAGGTACTTATATGAAAATATTGTTACGGATTTTACGCACGGAAACATCACAATACGTGATAGCAACTGCCGCGCCACGTTGACACTTGTCACGCAGATTATGTTTAAGCTACTATATTTTCAATTTATGGATGTCATTCAAGTTATAATGTATATTTGGAAATAAGGATTGAGATTAAGTTTTTTAAAATATTTAATAAGGCTACAGGCCAAAGTTACTATTTACGTAATCAATATCTAATTATGACTAAACACACTAACCATAATACACAACGGTTGGACAGATATTCGATATCACTCACACAACCACCAGCAGCAAAGTGTAGGACATAGAACGTCTGTAGGTATATCCGAGTTCTCGAGAAGAGAGTGAAGTGACGTTCTGGCAAGCCTTTTATACATTCTGACACAATGTCATTATGAAAAGGTAGTCTTGAAAATATCAACAAATTCCTAACAGTATATGAAATGACCGGCTGCCTCGTGGTCGTAAGCGCTACTTGTTACCCTAGAGGTTCGATTCCAGATCGAGCAAAGTGTTAAGTAATAGATTTTTTTAATAATTTCTCTAGGAGCTCGAAGCTTGGATTTGGGCCATTTTTACGTATTGACATAAGGATCGGCCCCTACTAGTTCGAGCCTAAAATACCGGCGATCTGTAGTTTTAAATTATTACACCTCTGCCAAAATCTAAGAAAAATACAGCCGTAATGTTTTGGTAATGTGTATAAAATGACCAAATTACTTATAGAATTCATGAATTGCGAGTTTATTTTTACATTTGTACATAGAAATGATCCGGTTGCGAGTCACTTCTCGTTATTGCATTTTTTGTGTGTCTAAACAAAAAATATGGCTACTCCATTGTAATTGATAGTTGGGAGTTAATTGAATATCTGTAAAAAATACCACTCGTCATAACATTGGATTAGGACGGTCAGTACCCGATATTAATGAAGCTACTATTCTGATACCAAGACGAACTGTAACGTCTCTGTGTCTGAATGACGAACTGTAATTAGACTGGATTACGTCCACAGTCCTATTTCTACTGTAATATGATACATTTCCTCTGTCGGTTTGTTCACAATCAATTTTCTTAACAGAGTTAAAACAATATAATTTTAAGACACAAGGATGTTTGATGATGATTGATGACTAAAATATATGCAGGTGAAATAATTTATGGATATTTAAATTGAGTTCACACTGACATAATTCCAAGAAGGTTCAGAGTTTTTATATTCCGATATACTTTGGTATTTATTCTATATACTTTATAAATTATTCATGAATGACTGAGTAGCTTTATCTGTTTGTACCTACAGTATGCAAAAGAACTGAGTGTGTACCGATAAATCGTGACCTCATTTTACATTCCCCCACGAGTACGATTCAGTGTGAGCCAATAATAAAGTATGAGCCACTCATCCAGTATCGACGGCCCTTCAGCCTTCGAGGAGCTCCGCAATGACGAAACAAAATGAAAAGCGAATTATTATTTCTCACATCCGAGTGTTTGCTCGCCCGAGGTAAGTCGCGGCCCTTTGTCGCGCACAAACACAAATGAATTATAAAAATCACCTTTGTTTATGTACCTTTGAAAGTGCACGCAATTTCAGAATGTACCTAAACAATAAGGTACTCTAAGGCCTCTTTTCCACTGACGCAGGCTCAAAGCGAAGCGTCGCGACATTATACTTAATTATTGAATTATATTTCCATTAACTAACGTACTTTATAAACGATAATTATAAACACACGCAGCGAAATGTGCACGTTAATTAAGAATTCTATATATATAAGTAAAAGAAGGTAGGTATAGGTATGTCGCGACGCTTCGCTTCGACTTTGCGCCAGTGAGCCTAAGCCCGCTTTTTTACAAGTGAACAAACTTTGCTGGCTCGGAATGGCATGAGGACACAAGTAGTAACAATATATTATGTAAAAGGAAACTTCAACAAGAAATATTTGACGTATTGCTACGTAGTGACAGTTGACGATCCTATGTAAATATCGTACGCCCTGAATTTTTCTTGGACTAGAATTCTGTTGGCGTTTCTTTTATCAGTTTTTCATACAGATAAAGTTTCTACCAAATCATGGGTAACGCGTGAGATGAATATTACATAAGTAATAAAGTTGATAGGTATGTGAAGATTGAAATTTCATAAAAAGTTGTGGGTCAAAATAGTATTAAAGGACAATGATAACTCAAATTCAAATTCAAAATATTTTGTTTCAATTAGACCATATAAATAGGCACTTTTGAATTGTCAAACTAGTTGCACGGTTCCAAAAAGTGGGACTTATGGAGAAGAGCCGGCAAGAAACTCCATAGTCACTCTTTTAAAACTAAGGAGCTTTCGCTCAGAACTTCTTCCTTCTTGAAGCTGTGTTCTGTGAACTTCTTTTGTGTTGTAATAGCAACTATTCTACAAAAATTACACTTTATAAATCTAAAATTTGTAACTAATTAAATAGGTTTAAGTAGTAAAGTAATACAAAAGAAAATGTTGTAATCCTCTTTCGTTTTTACATCCATTTGTCTAGAGGTTTTAAAAGCCCAGAATAACGTAATCGTGTTAGGTAGTATAAAAAGTTTTCTCTTTAAGAAAACTCCATATCGTGTCTTAAGGAAAAATGTGTACGCGAACAAATTTGTCTCCCAGCTCACGTTCAACACAATTCGGGGAATGTTAGAGAGACGTAATGCGTTGGTTTCGCGCATATTTCTATATGACATGCCTACTTCCTTCAGTAAAAAAAGAACGGAATATATTCGAGATATTGATGGATTGGTTCCAATCTTGTGTAAAGTTTACTTTGTATAAGTACTTTGTTAGATGCTCGTACATTAGGTACAAGGAGAGTAGAATTATTTTATTTCGTAGAATAACAATCATGTAGGTAAGGTTAGATTTACATACTGCTTCAAATAATGTAACTTACGAACCCTTTACTAAGAAAATTCCACAATAAAAAACAATAGCAGTAGAATTACTTAAACAATCATCTTTCTTACTTAATAATTGTGACATAATTTAAAGCGAAATCTCAGGCAGTAATTGTTTAAAATTGCGTCTATGATTTTGTTTATTAAATAAAATTCTTTGTGATGTTATGAAATAAATCATGATTTACAGCCCCTGACGTCAGGGGTTGTGAAGACGGCTCGAATAAGACAAGAAGGGTCAACTGCGTTAGGGGAAAATCCTATAGACAGCAAAAACTCGAGGTGAGCCTACTATCAGCTTATGAAAAAGCGTACAACAGCACTTTCTGTTTACTCTTTGATGTAAGGAAATACAATTTTAAGCGTACATTCAAAGGATTCTGTCAATCAGATGATATCCTTTTCGCGGAGTGCCTACTTCTGAATGTTTATGAACACTTCAAAAGACATCATAGATAGTAAACAGACTGTTGTTGAATATTTACAATGGCAACAAATAACTCAGTAAATAAATAAAAGTACTTTTAAAAATTAAAAATTTACTGTAGGAAAGCTTAAGCCGTGTTCGTTGTCAGATACTGGCGTCGTAAAGTATATTCTTTACTATTAAATAATAATAAGTTACTGGGCAAATTAGATTTTGTGCACCCTAAGATAATTTTCAATTAATTTGCATAATGACAGAGGTAATTTGCAACACGGGAGATAAATTACTGGATTCGATTCGAAAATACTACTCTACGACCAACAGGAATGGAGTATCAATTAAAAATGTTGAAATCACAGGGGAAGAATACTCTACGAGAAGGAAGTCGCGGCCAAAGACAAATAAAATGTAGGTATACACCAATAAGTGACTCTGTCTGTCTTTGTCTGTCTTTGGGAAATACAATAACACAAACTGTTCAAACTATTGTATGCCTAACATGGTGGAGCAGTGCAAAAGCACATTAAAATAACTCCATAACAACTCTGTAACCACTGTCTCACAATAAAGAACTTTGACTTTGACAGCCGTAATTTTTATACCAAACTACGTCATAGTAGCTATATGCATGCACAGTCTCAGCCCGATCGGTTTAAAATTGACAAAGTTTCATACAAACTTTCATCCCCTATTTTATTCCCTTGGGGGTAGAATTAACTAAATCCTTTCTTAGCGGATGCCTAGGTCATAACATCTACCTGCATGCCAAATTTCAGCCCGATCCCTCCAGTGGTTTGGGCTGTGCGTTGATAGATCACTATGTCAGTCAGTCAGTCACCTTTGAGTTTTATATATTTAGATAGTTCCCAGTAGTGCCACCATTCTCCCAACTGTCTGTACTGTGTACTAATTCCCATAGAAGCGAGATGGATCGATAACCACCTTAATGATCATTGCTCTATTTACTCCGTTTTTCAAGCACTAGTGGTAATTAAGGGTGCTTAAACACATTTGACGGTAGTTACAAATTGATGGCGGTTGAGATATGGACAAAACACTTCCTGACCGCGTCGTCTCACTGCGCACATTAATTATAATCTACGTTGCAGTAGATTTAGATCGAAACCAGATTATGTATGATTAACTACCGGCTGTTGGTTTTCGTAGCACAATAGGTACGCACTATACTTTATAGTTTCAAAATAAGCTGAGCTCTCATTCTACGGAAAGCATGTACTATGCGAGGTCAGCTTAAACTAGAAATGTAATAACTTGATGTTATAATGGTATGTTCATATTACCAAAAGCCGTGTCACACGATCATTTTTAGGTTGTGAGGAGGAGATGGCGCTATTACACCTGTAGAGCGATATCCCTCTCTCACAGTTTAAAATGATAGCGTTAATACGTTGTATCACGGGCTTCACAATTTGTTACCAATCAGCGACGCGACTGTGATAATGTCAACGACCGTGTTTCGTTCATTTGTTTCAATGAATAATGTTTTAGAAACTTGTTATACGTATTTTAATTAGCATGACATTTCTGATATTCATATGGAATGTAATAATGGCAAATTCTGGTAAGTATGTAAAACAAACTAGACAAGTTGCAATTTGACTATCGAATCGAAAAACGTATAGAAACAAAATATATGGAAATGATATTAGTGACAGCCCGATATGTCGAAAGCTTGTGTCATTTCCATACATTTTGTTTCTATTCGTTTGTCGATTCGAATGTCAAATTGCAACTTGTCTACAAGCCCAGAATTTATAACCCATAACCCTTCCAGTGAATTGACCCCATTTTAGATCGAAAGTTTGATCTTCATGATTTAGCTCCGTGTGTCTAAAATCTTTTTTAGACACATGGAGCTAAATCATGAATCTATCAATGATCTGGATACGGGATGCCTCAACTTCGAGCAAACATTGAAAAATAACAAGCCGCAGAAAAATATAGCTATTCATAATAAAAGAAAATTATATTCATTTCTAAGTGAAATATACTTTATTTGGAGAAAATACAAAAATAGACTATCCTTTATATTCCTATCAGTGTTATATTTTATTAAGTAGTAAGTTCTATGCTTTTAATGGCGCTTATTTTTATAAGACCTCTGTAGGTTTTATAACAATGAATTCTGTACATTGGTTAGGTACTATTTTTATCTCTGTACTAACATTGAAATCCACTCAAGCTTACAATAATAATATCTGTATTATTTCTGTTACTTTCAGTCTGACTGTTTTATTCTTTTACTTATATTGATTTTATAAAAGATCGCTGATTCTCTTGAATTTATTATCTAAGACTTTATTTCTAAGATATTTTTTTTATTAGAAAAACATAAATAGCATGGTTTAGCGCCTCACATTCGATCGTAAAACTGTTTCCCAGAATTCGAAAATTTCTAATCAAGATAATCCATTCAGATAAAGAAATAGCTATTCTCCTATTTAAATATACAAGTTCCTACATAAATTATCGTCGTATCGCAAATGACCTTCAGTACCTCAACCATGAGTTCTATCGAATGGTTTCGATAGGTTTTTTACGCATCGAAACGCTGTAATCTCATAGCAGATTTTAGTTCCTTACGTAACCGCTAGAGGCGCTGCGACGGTTTCCCATACAAATATTTTACTGCGTCGCTAGCGAGTCTAGTGAGAAAAACTCATGGTCGAGGCACAGGCAACCCTGACAATTTGTACGTACCCGCGACGGAGAATAGGAACGATTTATTTCCGTGTCATGTCGTTATACTGAATCAGGATTATGGCAACGTTTGAAAACGTAAAAGTCGGTGGCTTCTCTACGTCTTCCGGTTTAACATATTCGTTTAGCCCGGGGTATTAGGGGTGGTGATTAATGAAGCATTCCCCTAAGGTGCCTGACGCCATGGCCACCCTTCTTGTTATAAATAAACGACACTTAAAATCGTAAATTATTGTTACCATTTCAATTTTTCATGTTGAAAATTTTAGTGCACAGTCATTAAATTTTTATTATTCTAGGAAATAAGATAACAGTGTTTGTGGTTACTAATGGTTATCATCACTCATCTTTTTGAGCTTCAAACTGTTGCAAAAAAGAAAGTTTTGCTACGTTTCATTCAATAATACCTTGAAAGGAATCAGATTTCTCTTCGCTATGTACGGATTTCAAAATGAATTTCACAGTGAGGTCTAGGTAAGGTTTTTAGAGACACATTTACTTTACAAATGCAGTTCAACAGAAAATGTTCAATTGTTTATTTAAAAGCAGAAGAACTGATTTATGATGTGTATTTTTCAGAAGAAAATGAATTCTATTTTTAATATTACTTTAATTCTGATTTACTTGACATTTTCGTGCTACTTTTGCATACATTGCTATGCTGAAATTACTGGTAGGTACCTAAACTATCATATAACGCAGAACAGCTCTAGCCATAGACACAACTGCAATTAAAACGACGATTAAATCGTCTGTTACGATATGACGTCAGCAAAAACAGCTTAAATTACATTTTACATAATCGAGCTGCGCTAGTGTGGGACAATAGCTACTACATCACTTAGGTATGTACATCCATACATCGCGTGCATTCAAAACATAAGCATTTGTTACCGAAAGCTTTCCTCAGGGCTGTCACTGTATAAATTGAAAACCATTTATCACGCAGTACATAAGCTCAGTGCCGTAATATTTTTGGATATCAACGTGGTTAATACACTAGTCGATTATAGTGTCTATATATTGTGCAGTTCAAACATATTAATCTAATAAATTGAAAATATTTTATAAAAATGAGCTCTCATAATATTATTTCCAGTATACTCAGTCATAAAGCTCACTTTATACTTATAAGTCTTTATTGGGCGCACTCCATTATCTATCTTAAGTAAACAAGCTTTTATGCGAGAGGTCATAAAATAAATTGAAACGAAGAAAATCATTAAATGATAAAAATGGAGAAAGTTTGTTTTTACTAATACGAAACTCATATTTCTCTATTGATACTTATATCCGTAGAACATTTCCCAATCAGAGAGAATACTTCACTAGTCGTAGTTTTGCAGTACTACAGTATTTTCCTAGAAATATCAATTTAACCTTCTAAATAAAAGCCTGCAATTGCGTGTTTTGTTATTTGATACAAAAACCTAACGGCCGGCGTTGTAGAATGTAGTGAGATACCATCCGAGTACAAATACAGAGCAGAGCGTGGCAAAATGTGCAATATCTCAAACAAAACACCCTCCTTCACGTTCTCAACGAAATGAAACCTTACTGAATGTCTGCTCAAATTAAGCTTAAACATTTTCTCTTTGAGAAAAATATAAAACATACTCCTCTCTTTTAATGTTGCGTCTTTAGTGATTTACGGGATGAGGGCTTCGTGTTGCCGACCATATTTCTGATACAATTACTTTTAAGCAATAAACCCTAATAGAGAGTGACAATCAACGTATTGGGATCAAATATCAACGTCTTGTTTAATTGGATGAAAGTGTTTTATGGAATTGTAGTTTCACAATAAGAAGTCGTTTGGTTCTAGTGAGTTCGTTAATGGACCATTAAACAGACCTATAAATTTAAGTTAATCATGACTAATTGGTGTCGCTAGGGAGACACGGACACATCTAGATCGAAACTAGTTGGAATGTGCGGGTGGTCTCATGAATGCAGCCCTGAGCTTTTATATTAAGATAATACACGACTAAAAGGTTAACCACATAAAAATTAAGATAATACAGGTATTCCTAATGGAAAACTAAATAAAAACGTCGTTAATACTATCAGTTATAAAACAACATTCGTGCCGACCGACATAAAACACGGCAATGATAAAACGAATATTTTAAGCGTTCCAACAATTATATTTCGTTCTTTTGTTTTAGTTAAGAGCGAAACCGAGAGCCGATAGATTCACCAATCGAGTGGATTCTAAAGGATCTCCGTTTTAGTAAAACCCTTCATTAAACTTATCGAGTCGGATCTAAGCCCGAATCCGTGTAATGTAATCGATTTTGGAACGAGAAGCCGCGAAGGACAAAGTGATGTCACAAATTTACATATAAATTCGGGATTATTTTAATTTAAAACGCATTTGGAAAGTTTATTAGCATATATATGAGGGTCCATTACCGTTTCTTTGTCGTTTTCGGCTAATATAGCAGTTCAGTGAATTTGTACATTATGAACCGCGAATAGAGCGGGGGTCGCGCTCGCGTCGCGCCGCGGTAAACACGTCCTAGTGAACAAACAGTGCACTCAGCCCAAGTGTACCACCACTTTATAAAATTAAGCAATTTGTCAGTGCGCTGCGCCTTTATTTGTTAGCCGTGGACACATTAACTTAGGCTCATTAAACAGATTTCCATCGTCAAATTGAATTACGTATTACATTTATAACCGTATACGGTGGGGATTAATTCATACCCACTCAAATTTGTTCGAATTAACTACGTAAAGCTATTAAGTCAAACTGTAACAGTTTTTATTTGAACTGTTGTGAATATGAAGCACTATTTTCCAGCATCATATTTTCATATTAATTCATTGAATGATTCTCACTTTACAATACCATATACTTAATAATTCAATTTAAAGATCAATAACGCGCTATTTAACATAAAATAATTTACTGATATGCTATGAGATCAAAAGCTACGAATATAGAAGGCGACGCGACATTAATTGCTTAGGCTTAATTCTGTACTGTTAAATCAGTGATGCGCTAAAAGACGCCTGTGATCCGGCTTCCGAGGCGCGTCTTGAGATCGTATTTGTTCTTGTTGCACTAATAGCTCGTAAATATTTCCGCGCACCAGGGCGGGCACACATGCGCCTCCAGACAAATGGACGCTTATAAAATATATGTGCCCCGTCACTTTTAACATTCCCATTCGTTAGTTCGTTACGTTTCCGACGACTGAAATAACAATACTGGCCCATTACAACCGTCCCCGGTTTTAAAAGTCGAACGGAAACGCCCGTGCCATCCATCACTTTTGGCCAGCACTTGACAAATGACAGCTGTTTAAGCATACTTAACAGGCATTTTAACAATACAATGTAATGAACTCTTCAAAATGTAACACGAAACTTGCGAGTTGGTGTTTAATGAATCTTCGTTCAAACTAGAGTTGCTCATTGGCTCGTTCGGCAGCAGTTGAAAGGGGTGTTCCTATAATATGTTACAAGTTCGGATGCTCGGCATCTCGACATCTTTCCATAAAAATAATTAATGAACGACGTTCTTGTTTATCGTGGTATTCTCAACATTTCCTGTAGCTCTTTTTATCTTGTTCAGGGTCACATCAGTAAGTATTGACAAATCTTTCCTCATTGAAGACTCCTTAGAGTCTAATCTGATGACACAATTTTCCATCTTTTTGTCTATAGCTAGAAACATTTGAGAGTTTGACAGCTTCTAAATAAATGTTTTAACCACCTTGCTGTATCGAGATAGCTGACTTAATAAAATCAGAAACTCCGTCTTTCTTATTTGCACACTAGTTTTTTGTTTGACAGTATATTCCCGAGATGGTATATATTCATTTCTGACACTTACGCGAATACTAGACATTGAACTAAAATAACATTGGATTAAAATAAAAACTAGTTTTATTTCAATGGTCCCATATTATTTTTACTAATATACTCCATATAAGTTAAAGTCAACTTTCTTATTCTAAAAAGTTACATGATAATTTCGCAGATCAAATTGAATATCGATTTAGTCTTCACCTAAATAGAATTTCAAAAAAAGAATTCCGAAATTATAAGCTTGAAAATCTGGCGAACAGTGTTGTCAGGAGAGACGAGGTGGGCGTAGAGATGTCAGTCGTTCCTCATTCGCGATGCCGCCGCTACGAGTGGGGTCCCGCGCCTAACAGATTTTATGGAGGCCCGGATTAGTCGCGTGACACGGCCGCTCCACGATCCGCGACAAACATCCTTAACAATCAAAGCGATGTCAATTTTTTTAAGATGAGATGATAAGATGCATTGTACGTATGAAATATGACTTTATAGCTAAGTCCCGTGGTTTCCTCATATCCTTTCTCAGGACACAAATTAATCTCTGCTAAATTTAGCGAAATCTGCTAAGTAGTAAACATACAGAGCTACCTTCGTATTTATCAATTAGTATAGATGGATATCTCTAGTTGTTTTATGACGAAAGTAAATATAAAACTTATATTTACTTTCGTAGAAGACCACGGAGAAGATGGATTATAGATAATTTGCAGCAGCAAAGTAAATAAGCACTGGTGTACGTTAACTGGAGGTCGATATAGTCGGCGGGATCACGTCTGGTCGCGTCGACTATGAGAAAAGTTCTCTTGCGGGATGGGGATTTATTTGTCAACTTTCTGCTGATAAAACTTTGTTTGACATTTGATTGTGAGGTCATGCCCCGCTCCAGCTTCCTCAGATAAGTTTCAAGGGGCTCTTTTAGCTTCGTATTAATATCTCGCGGTAATATTGACATTGGAGAACTTAGTTTTATCATTTTTGTATAACTTCTTCTTGTTTTAACGAAATTTTGTATTAAATTACTTGATAAATATTTGATAAATAAATAAATAAATAGATAAATAAATAAATAGATTTGCAAATAACTTTTAATAATAGTTTATGTTTACAAGGTAATTAAGAAGTTAAATAGATTTAAATGCAAAGTTCAATGACTAAGATTAAGCTAGGTGAAAAGCAATTTAGATAAACTATTGGCAACAATTTGATTCTAAAAACAAAGAAGCACTTGGGTATATTTAAACTTTTTCCATCAAGAAACTTTGGACAACGAAACTTTGTAGACAAGGAATTGATTCGGCATTCAAGATTAATTTGTTCTGGCAATGTAACTAAGTAATATGAGGCATTAACATATACATATTATACTCCTAGACATTTAAGTCGTCTTACAGCCGAAAGTATGTCTCATTACTCACTCATCATTATGAACAACTTTTTCCATGGAGCCAATACTGAAATCTGATAATAAAACCTTCTTGTTCCATACATTTTGTCTAGTTCCGTGTACATAATGTATGGTAAAGCTGATTGTTTTTAATTTCAGGCCTGGCACCATAGTAAAAGTTGTATATAATGATGAGTACAATGTAATCCTTTAGACTGTAAAACGACTAAAATGTCACGGTGTAGGTATACGGACCACCCCAAGTTCAAAATAATATTTCACACTCAGTTAACGATCTATTTCAGTACCTGTGTGAGATGTTGTGCGCGTTCGATGGAGATGCTACGTCGGTGGGAGTTAACCTCAAAGGAATGCCATAAAGGCTCGGAAGTTGACAAATCTCTCGACGTTATTTCTGTACTAATTAGGGGCGGGGGCGTGGGCGATGTCACCCGAGTGACAAACGAACACGTACGAGGCTCCGTTCTCAGGGATAAATTCATTTGTTGATCACCACTCGCCGTTGGTGAGCTTTAAAAGTTAAGTTAAACGTGTACATTTGTTTAGTTGTCACGTACAGTGAAATAATGCCGACACACGTTGAGTATATATTGAGATAATTATCTTTTAAATCTTTGTTGACGGTGCATACGTGTTGTTATGAAAGTGGGAATAAATAGTCTATTCCTATGATAGCACGCGCGTTGCAGCATTAAGGATGTACAATTTAATGTTCATAGTTTATTTTGTAGCTATCTTCGATTTTTTCTCATTTGATCGTTATTCGTAGTTTCTAAATGATTAGTGATACTTTATTTTATAACCAAAAGGCGTTAGATATTCACCTGGTCCAAGATTGCAGAACAGCCTGATTGGTAATGATCTGAAACAATTGACAAATATTATAATTGTTATTGTACTTCTTAGCTATCACGTCTATATTCTCCGAAGGGTTAATCAATAGTGCATTATGTTTAGGTTCCATATAATAAGAGGCGAGCCTATTGCTACAAACTCCAACCTGCAACTGAGCATTTCATAGAAACACCTAGTTACAATTGCTAAACCTGAAATTTAATCAAACTCGAGCGTAGCTGTCGCTACACTTCTGGTTGATTTTTTGACGCTTGGGTTCAATTCTTGAATGTACTTCTTGATACAACAAACCAATGTAGCACACTGAATTATTCTTCCAGATAATTATATACTTAATAGTATTAACTGCGAATGATTGATTAATTAAGAAATACGTTTTACGCAGAGGCCGTGTCAGGCCCTGTCAACGAGACGACTGCAACGCTGCATTTAAAATTTAATTTCGCGAAAAACGTTTCAATTTTGAAATAATTTAAATTAAGTTACATTAATTATCACATTTCAGTTATCCCCTTGACGGTTGCAGTCCAACTTTACATATATTATTGATAACGTTTAATTAACGAGTAATTAATTCCAATACGATGGCTATTCATTAAAATTGTGCCTCATAAAAACAAATAAAAAAAAAAAAAAACAGAAATGACAAGCTTTTGACAAATCGGGCTGTCACTAATGTAATTTCCATACATTTTCTTTCTTTCGATTCGAATGTCAAATTGCACCTTGTTTAGGCCCCCTGATTTGCTTAGTTTCCTTTTGTGCGTAAGCTGAGGCTAAAATAGCTATAGATTTCAGTCCTAAGTCCAGCATAAGTGACTTACGCAAGGAGGTCCCGCTAACCTCCCTTTGTCACCGTAACTTCATAAGCATTTACAAGTACTGATAATAAACCCCCGCCACCAAGCTAGCGTAGATTCGAACAAAAACCTTTTTAGATGGTATTGCGTAAGAAAAGTACTTTATTATTATCCTTGGAATATATTACACCCTTCGCTTACAGAATGTATCACATTTGCTATGGTTTTTTAACCATCTCCTACGGCTACCGGTAGTCGGTATTCGTTTTTTACAAGAACGCCCGATAACCGGTTCCTTTGCCTCTCCACGATTCCCACACTGTTTTTATCTGATCTGTTAAAATTGGAGCCTTGTTTTGACTTATACTTAACAGTCTAATAGGCTTTTTATGTCTTATAAAAGTGGATATTCAGGGAATACGGTTTAATTTATGTTGTTTCAGTTGCTTATTGTGTAAAAATAATAATACTATACAGAACATATGGGTCTTTGTTAATGTTTAGCAAAGTTATGTGGCGCTGAGTGCGTACAAAGATTTTGTCGGAATAAAAATGCGTCATTATTATTATTATTATTCTGTGAACATTAACATAGACTAAATAAAAAACAAACTTAGTAATTCAAGATTCCTAATGTGTAACCCAAATATCACCCTAAAGCATAGCTGGTACGGAGTGGTACCTAAGATGTAGATCTTCTCGATAAAATGTAGCTAGCATACTTTAACTATTTATGTTTCATGAAGAATTAATGAGCCGAAAGAAAGAAATAAAACAACATTTACTGTATAAAAATTTTCACGAAATAAATCATAATTTCTATGAAATACCCCTGATTAAGTTCAATCACTGGGTGGGTAGGTACGTACCCCGGTATCCGGGAACAAAGGGTAATTTTCGTTTATTACGCGAATTACGTTAGTGTACCGGTTCCCGCTGCCTTTCCTCTTGTTTTGAGTCTTAGCTATTACGCTAACAAGCTTATTAGACAGCCGTTAAATACGTCATTAATGAAAACAGAGTCTGTGTAGTGATGGGAATGTTAAGCGCGATTTTATGAAACCATTTTTTGTATTGAGCAAGTTTTTCCTTCAAGCAAATTCTTTATTTAGAATATTTTTAACATTTTCGACCTCAAAAAGATTTTCTAATTAGTCTGTAAATATTTCTACAAATATTTTTGTAGAGTTATGCATATTTTATGTTTACAGATTTTGACGATTATTTTTTCTTTGACTATCTACTACTAAGATAAACCAATAATCGCGTGAATGACACATACAGAAGGGTATTCAAACTGACTGATGATTCCTTACTTAATAACTCTTCTGTCGCCGCAGCCGACACCTTAGGTTCTCTACCAAATAAAACTTTAACTAAATACAAATATTTGATGTCTACATTACTCAACACTTCTATTTAGTAAAGGTTATTTAAGGTTAGATGAAGGTTATTTCTTAGTAAGGTTATTTTAAAACTAACACTTATTAAAACTAACCTATAATATGTAATATTTTTTTTATTACTTTCATATCAAGACGAACATAGAATTCAAAAGTTGAGAACCCATACATGTCTAACTAAAATACATAATGAAGAGGTCACTTTTAAATTCTGTATCGGTCCGATAATTACTTATCTATGTCTTAGTTACAACGATTTATTAGTATCGTTACTTACACCAACAAAATAAATTACAAGCACATTAATTAGGGCGGATATGATTATATGTAATCGATACTACACGAGACCTTTTGAGTCTTCTCTCTGCTTAACTAAAATTAGGGGAATTCTGAAAACGATAGTGCCTTAATTATTTAGGCCGTAGGTAAGTATAATATAATATAATAGTTGTTTAAATAAATTGAAGATTTCTTGACAATTTCTAAATTACACTTCGATCAACAATTAACAATAAATTACAACTAAGTTTGATCATTGGGATATTTTTAATACATTGATGGTGAAGTGAAACCTTAAACGCATGTAAATCAGTAATAAGCTGTGAGTTTTCTTATAAATAAATAAAAACTAACAATTAATCTTAAAATCTTGAAAAATTCGTTCATTTTACGTCTCCTTTAGGAATAAAGCTATTTTGCTTACTCTTTTAAAAGGTCAGCCTTGATGTTGTTAGTTATGCAATAATGAGTAAATGTGTTACTGTAAACTTGCAACCAGTATAGTAGGTACCTAGTTTTTCACAAAAAGGGTGAACAGGGTGTTTCCCTGTTACCATTAGCATGTAACAAACGTAGCTACATGCAGAGAAATAAAAACAGTATATTTCACAATATCCTCTTAACCGAGTATCATCGCAGACTACAGCGACAAGAGTGCTCTTCAGTGTACGGAATACCCCTCATTAGATGCTATTGCGCCCTTTAAATTCTACACTTAACATGAATAACATGTTTACCTATGCTACGTTTCAGCACTTAGCTTTTTTATAAACATCATGAGGCATAAGTGTACTAATGCACATGCACAATTCCCCTGTATGTTTTGGGAATCACGTAATAGGGGGCAAGCCTATTGCCATTAACCGGACACAAATGACTGGAATGAATTTTGTCATCGAGTAACTCATGCATGACTGAAGAGATAATGCGACAAAAAACTTATGTCGCCATCAACTAAGCCTTCTGTACAGCAGACTTGGTAGAGGTAGACGTATGGTATCGCGGACTTTTTTGTAGAACTGTTAGGGCCGTAAATTTTTACGGTACGTTATTTTGACTTATGTACAACTGTTTAGGCAGCGTACGCAACGTTTCATTATATTGGCATAGGTATTTCTAAACTCAGAATTTTCTCCTCTTTCGTTTGATATACGGCTCGATAGGTTAGCAATTTTTTTTAAATCACTCTTTTTGCAGGTAACATTCGTCGTAATGATTTTGTTTATGTAAAATATAGCTATTGTTACCGGGATCACAATAACGAATCGATTAACACCTCATTCATCAACATCAGGTGAGTACTTTAGGCGCTGTAGTGGAACATATAGGTACGTAAATAGGGAGATACATAGACTGCGTAATATAAAACCCTTTCTTCGACTTTTGCCGTTTCGTCGGGTAAAAAACTCTATCTCTCTATGGAAGTAGGTATAAATATAAGTTCGAAAGGGAAGAAATGATCCATTGTGACGCCGATGTTTTGATACATAACTTCATAAAACAAAGCAACAAATTAACTCGTTTAATAGTAAGCTATTAAATCCACATCAATCAATAACTTTTAAAACAAAAACAAACCTATTAGTATTACGAACGATAAAACAGTCGAGTTCTCTAATAACTGTACAGATAATAAAATTTCATACATAAAGCCCTTCTTGTGGCTTGATTTGTTCCAGACAAAGCATTTGTCGGATAAAGTCACTTAAATGATTTTTCCTTGTGTTTTATGGCTTCAAATTACAGAGGTTTATTGGAGATATTGGAACCAATTATCGGTATATAATTATTCTTCTTCGTTGGAGAATTTTTCCGGGTTATTGTCTGTTGCCAGTGTGCTCACAGAAACAAGTCACGTCCTGTTATGCACACGTATGGCTCTGATTTGCGGAGTCCCCAGTTTTAGTCGGGGGTGTAGAGACAGCGGTTCAACCTCTCTTGGGGAAACTAGATTTTCGCAACACGATGCTATACTAGGTGAAACGGTTCTGATATGATTTCTGTTACCCCTAGGGTGGGAAGGGCAGAATTCGGCCTCCGTCTAACTATAGCAAGAGCTAACGACGACAGTACTTAATAACAAAAAATACACTCGCATTTATAGCGAAATATAATCCCTATTTTCACTTCAGACTAAATACGGTTAATTCCCTCCCTCCCCTCCCTTCCCTCCACATTCAGCGCAGTTTACACAACATTTCGAAATCCTTGCACACCCACTAATGTTTTTGCGTTCTAAGCATTGTGTGAACTGCACTAATCTCTACGATATACCACCGTCATAATACCCACTAGTGCAAGTAAAAAGCCTTCTACAATACAAGGAGCGGTCCCACTGAGGCCAATGGCTAATTAACTCAGTGTATGCTCAGTAGGAATTAGCTGCTCAATTAGAATCACATTACGTGGAACAATTTACCGCTAACCGGTCGTGGGCACCCGATGCGCTTGGAATAACAAAATGCCTGTACGCACGAGATCAAGAAGATCATAGAATTGACCCGCGCCTTATTTATTGGACAACATAGATCTTTCTAGCAGTCTTATTGGAGAAATATTGGAATGGTCGAGTTTCCCTGTGGAATGGCTTTGCTTTATTGGTAGTTTTTTACTGTGGAGAACACATTGTGGATAGAACTTACAGGCAGAAAATGTTATGTCGCTTAAGTATTTGTATACCATTTTTTTCTGACGGTATGATGATTAAATAGAGAGTTGTTACATTGACATGTGGCTGCTTTTAGTCATATAATTATATTGATGCAGAAATATAATTTTACGATAGTACATAACACTTTGACTTCTAGTCCATCGCCATTATGTACCTATAGTTAGATCTTTCTCAGTTATTTGTAAACTTGCGTGAGCTTAAACGGCGTTGTTTTTTATCCAAACTATGATAAAATTCAGAAAATGATAAATAATCATATCCACATTTTATCGTATTTTATAAATATCGTTTATTATAATAATAAATAATTTTCTTAATAATTTTCTACCAAGATATTTACTGTTTATGTGGTAAAAAGTAACATTTTTGAAGATAATTAAACGTTCCTATGTTTAACATAATATAATGCCTCCTGATAAAATTAACTGAGGCCGCGAAAATTTAATACAACAAAATTTTGCTCATAATACAACCAATCCGCCGTTTTCAACCCGCCTTTTACGTTATGGTTAATTAACCTAATTGTGGGGAAGATGTATAATTGCCTATTAAATAAACTTCGTGTTTATTAAGAATTATAATGCGAAATAAGCACGCTCTAGGTATATTCGAATATAGATAACAGATGAAAAAAACTTATTATGTCAATGTATAATCATCTCATTTACATTTTAACGTCTACAAATTAAAAAATCCTGAAGAACAGTTCAATAAACTATCCATCAAACCGGTCATGTATGACCTTGTTATAAACATTGCTAACTCTATGGCGCAATCAGTGGAACTTATTGGTGAACATCGCAACCCGAAAATCGTGATCGGACCACCCACAGCCGCTGTGAGAAGGCAAATGAAATAAAACAACGATAAATAACAGTGCCCTCGCATAATTGATCACAAATTAAAACTCGCGCCGCGTTCCAAATGTTAAACGCCGACGTCGCCGAAAGCGAAATTAGTATCTGCATACACGACCCACACACACATGCGCAGGACAGGGTTGTCCCTGGAGAACGAGTTATCGTAAATTTAAGCTCATTTATGTAGATATTGATTTGTCATTCGAGATAAAAAAGGATCAATTCTGCTGAAACGTCGAAAATTGAAAGGTTTTAACCGTAATTTCACGCGCACATACAGTTCTTTGATTTTTAATAAACACACATGACAAAAATAAAACATGTACTGTGAATTCAGTAATTAAATGTGAGTTCACTGTAAAAACTCAATGGCATTTAGAAGGTAGTACATATAGGTACACTAGCATTCTTGATAAGCTTAGTAATCTAGTCAGACATGAGCAATCCTTGGCACACGATGTGTTTATAGTCCCATGAATATTTACAAAGTGCATACAGTTAAGGCTTGCTAACCCTAACAGGTCCCACACACGCGCGTTTTACGACGTCAAACAATGGGCCGCATTCAGGACAATATGTCACTAAAAATAAATGGATTTTGTTAAGACATTCACAGTATTTTATTATAAAAGCCGCTTATTGTTTCGAGCTGTAAAATTGTTATGAAACTATAAAACAGACGTAAAGGAAATGTTTATAAGTTTCTTGTAAATGTTGTTATTACTTTAGAGAAGTGCTTTATTATAAGATATTACTCAGGTGTTTCGATATTAAAGTAATTCCATTTTTATAAACAATAACTTTTCTTATTTATTTCTTTATGTTTATCATGAAATTTTTATAAGTTTGATATGGTTTGATAATTATATGATTAAATTTAAATTAATAGGTACACTGCTTATCTATTTTTATACAGGAAACATTAAAATACCTCGATTGTCAATATTTTTGCATCCATTCTAACGCTACCTACTTAAGGATGATTCCCAAGAAATGTGATTGAGTCCTGTATTTCTGCAGGAAGGCTGCCTTCTGCGAAGGTATGCCATTAACTATAAATAAATTCTTCATCGAATAGATTGCGTAGTAGGATTGAACCTAGTAAAGGAAAAATAAAATTTCCTTACACTTATGGTTTGTCGTCGTTTATCACTCGTACGACAAATTAAAAGGCTTTTTTTACAAAGCCTTTTATGTTTCCCAAAGTTGTTCTTCTAGTGTTTTCTGATTAAAATGATTCTAAACATTGTGTATAACACATTATTTTTTCTCTTTCAGTCAAAAACCAAATGACAGACGACCGAAAGAAACAAAACAAGACAGCTCAATAATTCAACAAAGGATCTTTTTTTCATTCTGAGTGTATAAAAAATGAAAATAAAATGGCGTGCAATTTAATTTAAGAAAACTCCTCTTATTCTAGTGCTTCTTGCGTTAAGGGCTTTTTGTTTTAGCAAAATTAGCAAAGATTTTGTTAGTTAATTTAAAACTAAACCGTCTCAAACTAATCGTCTATTTGTAACGAATAACGTACTATTTAATTTATCCATGGCTATATTTCCATGAGGGACTCGGCTTGAATCCCCCTCATCTACCGCTAAAGCTTGTTTTATTAAGGGGTGCAGACGTCAGACAGGAACGAATGCTATTATTATGTTGAAAGTGATTGAGCTTGCTTGTGTTGTTTGCTAATTGCTTATTTTAATTATAACGGACTGTAGAAGATTGCTAAGTCTAGAAAGATAAGGGGAAGTTGTGAGCTGGAAGTCTAGGTATTGTGGCCTCACTTTTGTTCTTAATGTCACTATTGCAAATTGTAATTTTTAAATGGAGAATATCCAGCAGTTGGACGCCGAGGGTCGCGTGGTACTCATAAAAACTAAACACAGATATTTCCTGAATCATCATCATCATCTAAAGTCTAGCCTCACCCTGCTGTGAATGTCCCTGGGGTTATCCATCCATCCATTGCTGTCTGGAGCTACTCTCATCCAATCCTAGTTTAAAATAACACATCATTGACCTATACCACCCATGTCCGTGTTTAGTGACGGAAAACATGATATCATCATAAAGGTAAACGATAGAATGGCGAATAAAATCACAACATACGGTGAACATTGATGTAACGTCAGATTACTTAAACATTCGATCAATCACCGCACCCGACCACACTGAATAGCCGATCCCAAGTCGGGGGCATCTTGGTCCGCATTAAAATTCATTGAAAAGTTGTCTAATATGGCGGTACGTGACGCGATTGCCAGTACGTTAGCCCCGTTGGCTGAATATGAAAGTTTAACATCGATTTAAGTTCACATAATATGTTATAAATATGTAAGTAAGCAATGGTTTAAGTTGACGCGACGCCATGACGGACATTTACGTGTTATTTTGCCTTACGACTGCCAATTCTGTTAATCATTTTAGCTATCTACATACAAAATGATCAGGCGTATCGCAAAACCGCAGTGACTAACATCGGACACACTAAAGGAAGATTCTCGAGTTTAAGTAGGTACTTAACTAAACGGTAGGCAACTTACCCTATTATTTTATACCTAAATCAACAATTTCCGAATGATACTTTATCGTAACTTTATGAAACGGTCGAATTTCTACGATCATAGTATAATCCATACATATTAATATTCGAGATTGTCCTATATCAATAAAATATTTGATCTAATATTTGCTTTCGACAAGTCATAAAATGAGGTTGTGAAATGTTACCATTTCACGAAACGTGATGCTTTATAAAAATAACTAGAATCGTAAGAGCCGGACGTTCCTTATCTGCACGTAGTAATATGTAGTTTTATTTTAGTTGTGTCCTTGTTGCGGCCACTGAGAGCATCATTCGCGTGCCTATCTCGACTACAAATCAGTACCTCTGTGGAACTGCCAGATAAAAACTTTTAACACAAAAAGCAATCTTAACCTACTGCATTATGATTCGTTTTTGTTTGCATCAGATAACAAAGGTACACTCCTGAAGTGCCTCATTCTATGCAGTCCACCAAGGCTTATCGAGCTGTGGCAATCTGCGAACACTATTTTGTTATTTTTGCAGAAGTAATGTAGATGAGGGAAGAAATATTACGGACTTTGCCATTAAGCGGATATTTATGGGCTGAGCAATGTTTTCCTTGGTGGTGTTGAAATTATTAATGGCGCAATTCAGTGCTAATATAAAAACAGTGAAGTAGTACCTACCTACTAACGGAGCTTATTTATTTATAAGTGGGAAAAATACCACGAAGCGACGCCTTACCGTGTCGGTTTAGGAAAACGAAGTATTCATAGTTCATACTATTGATTTTGTACATAACTATATACGGGCTATACGGTCAAGGTAACAACGGCATGTTTATTACTTAATTAGTGCGCAAAATGTAAGTACGAAATTAAACACAAGTGGCCAAATTGTAATACCAACAACAATATGCGTTATATAAATCTATAGTTAACTGGATAGATAGTTATTTAAACTTAGTGATGGTACCTGGGCGAACGAGCTTTATTTAACGAGATGTAAAACGCCAGATAGGTATCTAAAACTAATTTCCCCTGATATGAGACCTAACTAGAGCGATTTTCATTGTTATGCAAATAATATATAGAAAAATATTATAATATGTAGTATAAAACGCAGTTTAGTTATTAGATTTATAAAAATAGATGTCAGTATCATTTATTCAACACAATACATAGTAAAAATACATGACACCACCACATTATCTCTGATCACGTTTAATATTAAAGCTAAAAGAGTTATTAAACACGAGTTGTGGACAGATTGCACAACATTTAGCTTTAACTAACTGTTATTAAACTACAGTTACCGATGTTGTTAACTTAATAAGCAGTACATAATTTAATCGCAACATTCATCAGTGGTATTGACAGCCAACACATTCAATGGCTGTTGTTAGTATTTTCAATTACCTGCCGATCTAAAATTCCAAATGTAACAAAGGATAACTAATTCTGTTTATATTGACGCTGATCACATAAACCACTAATTAGATACGGCTCTAGTTTTAGTATTTTAGAATGGTTTCAAATCCATATTATTTCATAAATTAGGTAATAATAGTTGGCCGAGAATAGGAGCTGTCGCTTAAAGATTATTCCCTTTGAACAAGCCTGAAGAATATTGATGCCTTAAAAATTTAATAAAAGTGATAGCTTTCATAATATTCACTGACTGTGAATTGTTAGATACTGATAGTAGAAGCTGAAACTTTAAGTAGATTAGCATCGTAATCCGAAAATATCGCATTGGAAAATCGAGTGAAAATTATTTCAATCAGCCTTTATTCGGAAAAATCGTTGGAGTTGGACGCTCTAGAAATACACCAGTCTTCTTGATGAAGTTCTTTAAATAGGTCAGACGTAGAACGAGCAAGAAGCAAATTAAGAAGTACCTAGGTACGCAATTTTGTAGAGAGGAGTTCTCTGACAAAATTGCGTAGGTACTTATCTACTTTTTCGCGCGGTTTGAAATTCAGTTTCTGACGTTGAGAAACTAGTTGGTTTACCCAGATCCGTTGCAATATCGGTCGTATATTTGTCAGTATACTTCATATTACATAATATTTTCGGTACTGTGCTGGTTAATACTACATTCGATTGCAAATTACTCTATTTTGAAGTCGGGAGTTTGGGACATCTTAACTTATTGATCAAGCCAAGGTAACTCATGAATTCTATAGCTTGAGATAACCTAAAACCCAAGCTATGAACTAAAGCAACGATAAAATGACTCGTTTCATTGTTTGTATAGTTCAAAAGGCAAACTTTTTTATACATTTATATGACTTCAGAAGAGAAGGAGGTTCTGAATAAAATTTGTCGTTATACTTTGATTTTCATTTCAATGAATTAACAAAAGAGATTTATAAGACGAATGGCATCGCCGGGAAAGGCATAAACCGACTTTATTGGTGACGTCCTTCAAAAAGTTCAAGTGCGCAGTACTCACAACCGGCGCTTGAGTATGTATGGACAAAACAAAAGAATGAGATTTTGCTTACCCCTATAAGAAAGTATGTATGCATGATATGTACATAACTGGATGATTCTCACCAGCTCCACCGTTAATTAGTTCCATGGAACGAGTGAGACTTTCTTCTCAGTAGTTCCATGAGTCTTCTCCCACGATTAGAATGCAACCTATGCGAAAATGTGCAGTATGCGGGTGCATGTAGGGAAATGAAAAGGATGGCAATAATAGCCATATTTATTGCCATCCTTTTCGTTTCCCTACAATTTTTGCAAATTAGAGCAGGAAAATTATATTTACGAATTTCCATGATAAAAAAAAACACCAATTTTTTTGCACACTTGGTGTGCAAACTACATTTACTGGGTTAATGGAACAAGCGAAACCAAAAAATGGAACTCTTTATGTTCTACGTATTTTCAATTTTGTAAAAACAGTTTTTTTTTATCATGCACCCTCAGATAAAGAATTTTGAATATAACCGTGCTTATAACTGACGTTCAGCTGTAAGTAATCTGTACTTCTATATTAATATTATAAAGCTGAAGAGTTTATTTGCTACAACTACGGGTCTGATTTTAAAACATTCTTTCAGTGTTAGATAGCCTGTTTAATGAGGAAGGCTATAGGCTATATATCATCACGCTACGACCAATAGGAGCAGAGTATCAATTAAAAATGTTGCAAAAACGGGGGAAAAAATTAACTTTTACAGGAACTAAGTCGCGGGCAAAGCCCATATTCAGTAACTATGTATTCAACATGTACACAGAATTCGACATGATTGAATAGTCGTGGTCTCGCTCCTTCGTTACTTCCACGAATAGCAACTAAATGTGCACGTAAATATGAAATACCGTTTTGTATTCACAACACACTTGCACGGGGCACTGGCCACTGGCCACTCGTGTACCAGTATATTTTGTATTTAAGGGAAAAGATTCACCGTATGAATGGCGGTAAATTGACACAATTTAATGAGTTGACTCCAATCTTGATCTCTATGCGTGAAAGGTCATAGGGGGCCAGACATGTTGCATTTTGACATTCGAATCGACAAACGAATAGAAAGAAAATGTATGGGAATGACATTAGTGACAGCCCGATTTGTCGAAAGCTTGTGTCATTTTCATACATTTTGTTTCTATTCGTTTGACGATTCGAATGTCAAATTGCAACTTGTCTGCAGACCCTGAATTCGATAGGTCGGGCTAAGTGTTATTCGATTCTTCTATGAAATTCTTAGTAGCAGCTCGGAGTTTCGATTTGTGCTCGGTTAATGGCAATAGGCTCGCCCCCTATTACATGGGACCCGATTACACCAGCGAACCGCGTGAGCATACCTACATTTGTACACCTGCCCGGCTAACATGCACGCCGCGAGAACATTTTGTCAACGCTTATATCGTGGTTTTGATTTGTTTTCACACGAGAAAGAGCGAGACAAAAGAGTAGACAAAATTTTGTCGTGGCGCGCATGTTAGCCTGGCTGGTATGGTTTGTTATGTTTTAATGAGTTTCATCGGCAATATTTTTGAGGCGTATTATATTGACTATGGTATTGTTGTGGTTTCCTTAACTGAGAGTCGTTAGATTTTGAAAGATTGGTTTGGATATTTTCGCTGGTTTTGTCCCTTTTTTTAATATCTACTTGTTATATTTTCAACTGACAAAGCTTCCCCTTATTGCATTGAGGTCACTCGATTCCCCGTATTTAGCTTTTAACTCGGTATATTGGACTGGCTGCAGAGCTTATAAATGATTCGTGCACTAGCTAGAAACACAGTGCACATAAATCTAATATTACCGTGATTTACAACGTATTATAGTTATATATTCTACAATAGTTTGTGTTCTGAACAGTAGGTACCCACAAAGTTGCAATTTACTTGTTGTTTTGATTATAATCAGTAAATCCATTGGGCGCTTATGATATTTTAATTTCTTTCTCTATTGAGTCCTGACTCGGGACTCAATAGAGAAACTCGGGACTCCCGAATCTAGTCTTAGTTCTTAACAGATCTGTAACATGTACCTTAGCTACTTTCTCTTCTAACCGAATCGTAGATGAAAATATTATTCATGGCTAGAATTTAATTCCACATGATATAATAAGCATCGTTACATTTTTTACAACGAACCTCTTGAACTCAAACATCGAACCGTGTTTGGACGTTCTCGCATCACCGTTTCATTACAAGATCCTTTGTTCGCTCGCCACAGTATTAGTTTTTGTCTCGGACCACCGACAAAAACGTTAACGGGCTCAAAGAGTCCGCAACACAACCAACACACGTCGGTCAGTAACGAGCAGTATCACAACTTGTACACATTGGTACAAACAAATCAACATTAACCTCTCGACCTCAAATCTCTCAGATCCCCACTCAAGATTACTTCTTCACTCTCGCCCGAGGGCACTCACTGATTTATTTTATTATGTTAATAGAATCAAATTTAAAATTAATTCAGGAGATGAAAAAATGACTGCCGCGCTTGTAATGATTAAATACGCTTCACTTCCTGCCCTCTCTCTTTTTCCACGTAGGTACCTAAAATAACGTTCGAAACTTTTATTCAGGGTCGAAAAGCGAGTGATTTTAACGAGCTTTTATTCGCCAACTTTTTATTCCGAGTTAGAGAGGTATTTTTTATGAAACTAATGAATGTCAAAGAGAACTTAATTTACTTTTATGCCTTTTTGTTTATAAGCCTATGTTTAGTCTTTGGGTATTACAAGAGTAATCATTTCTATATATATGTAAAATTGGGACATTGTCACATTGCTAAGCTGTTACTAGTCGTTCCTTCAACAATTTGTATGATGACAAAACATATTCTACAAAACGGTTACCATCAAGCGTGTTTGAAGCTCGATCATAACTCAATTATAATCGCATTATATGGCGTCTGCGTAAACCGTGCGTTAAATTTAATTATGTAACGTTGCTTCCGAAAGAAAATGTTCGGTTCACGAGGCAGGCGGCGGTGCGGACAAGGGAATTATTTGAGCCATCATAAGTCATGCGCGTGGGCATATTTAGTCACGGGTTGGGTACCTCCTACAGCAACTATAGCCGCTTAATAATCGTGCTTATAGACTTCACGTCGAAACTATTCCTCTTGTACAACCGGTTCCGATGAACCAAGAAGGGTCACTACGATATGAACGCTTACTGTGGACATGCCTTTATTTCTGTTGAGCATTGTACATATTGAGTGTCGAAAACCATCAACTTTTTTACTGAAACACGTTTGGGAGGTGTAACATTCGATTTAAGCGACACTTGTCATAAACAGTTCTCACCGTGGGATTATCATATTTTTATATTTATTTATAGAATGTTTCATTGTATTTTGTAAGTTTGACGTGTCTTTTTTATTGCCTTCTCATAAATAATAATCAAAATCTAAACGCTCTGTTATTGCTATGTAGGGAACCGGTTGAGCTGTTATTATTCTACGCTATGATTTAGATTGGAGGTAATGGATGCACATCCATCATCGTCTATTTGTACCTATCAGAGCACACATTTAATTCTGTCGTGTTCTCGACCCATATGGACGCGAATGGTAGATTGTTACCACTTAAACCCAGCGGCAACCTGTACTTTTATGCAATTAAAATTTATTAATTTAAAGTCGAAAGCTTTTATTTTTACTGTTCGTTAATGCGACGCTGCCGGGCTCCCGCGCCCTGCGCTGCAATGAACGATCACAGTTTTTTTACGCCGTGTTATTGGAAAATAACATTTATGAATATTGGGTTTACACGTGTAATTGTATTTTACCAGGAACGTGCCGAAGTTTTTTCACCTGAACTGAATCAGCCAATCGTTTATTTTGAATTAAAAATGTTAAGCGGCGATATCGAAAGAAACCTTAAGTGACAAAAAACGATTAATCTTATCTGAATTTTTCTCATACTTTGAGAGTGTATAAAAACTGAACAGTTACGAACTTAAAAATGCTTTTTGTAATACGGTAACACTCATAATAAGCCGGCAGATTGACAAGCGTCCGCCTAAAATGGCCGGGTTCACGTGACCGCGGCCTGAAGAGCAGTCATCCGCTGGCCGTTTTTTACCCAATGTTTTTTCAAGCACAGGTGAAGCGGCAACCCACACTTAGTCGGCGTTAACCTGTAATCTAAATTCATTTCTCGATCCGACCCACCAGCGCCATATCTCTGTTTTTATTATAGGCCTTAAGCCCATTTGCGGGTTTTTTTACTCTAAACAAATTATCTATTATTGTGGAGAGTGGTCGATCTTATTATGGGACGACAAACGAGTCTCTTTCGGCTCGAACATGCTCTGCACAAGGTACTGAAGTTTACACTCGAATTTTCAACAATAACGAGTATTGAAAAGGTCGTAAAGCATCGTCTGAATCGATTTGCGTTCATTGAGTCGAGTAATTGCAATGTTTCGTTGAGGAGTTCGAATTTATTTTGCTACTACGAAAGCGCTTCATTGTCTTTATTACGGACGGCAAAGGTTTGTTAAATATGTATTAGTCGCCGGTCTATGTCCCACCGAATAACGATACCAACGTATGAATTATTTAAAAAGAACACACCCATAAAATATTCATTTACTGGTAGTCTCTTTTGGGTACGATAGGTAGCTTATATTTATTCTGTGTGACCGAAACATATTCCAATAATAAGTTCAGTACATTTTCACAAAACATGTTCTATGTATGAGTCTGCCTCGTAGGTTCCCCTGGGTCCCGTAAGAGACGCCGAACGCACAAGTTTTGGTATTAAAATTGAATGCACGGCTGCATTCAAGTGTATTGCAAGGACGTGGTTGCTCTCAGATTACAGAGACACAGCTAGGTACTTTGTATTTTTATTGAAAATACTGAACTGTTACACAGATTCCTGATCCATAAACGTGATCGAAGGGAGAAATCATAAGGAACCTTCTGCTAGAGCGTTGCTACGACTAATAGGGATTTACTTAAATTGTCTAATTTTGAATAGTAATTTTATTTAATGATATTGAGAACTGTGTACCGCTCGGATTGGGAATAAGTCTAGTACATATTATTAATATATCTCGCAAATATATTAGGTAACATGTTAAGCATAATAATAGATTTACACCTGCCCAGCCAGCTCTAAAATTAAATGCCAGAATACAACGAAAAAAAATCATATTAGTTTATAATTGGGACATCTAAAAGGCAAGAACTTTTTGCGCCCCCAAAAGCCTTTGTATGCTGATTCGTGTAATGAAACAAAATTATATCCTACATTGTCATTGTGATGACAGAGAGCCACGTAAAAGAAGAATGTAGGTAGTGACATTCATTATGTCCCATTACACAAAGCTGTGAAGGCGTCAAGTTCATACAAAAAGTTGCTCAACACCGCCTGTTCGTCATTTGAGAATCATTTTACAGCCCGTAATAAGAATTACTATTAAGTTTAATGTGGATGATGGGCCGTGACTAAGAGGGACCAGTTCTGCTTCACTTTTAAAATGATCTTTGCACGATAATGTTGCAGTAGTCTATTTAAATATAGAACATAATAAGTTGTCTGCCAGTACAGCTATTAATTTTGACAGATACTTCTAGGTTAACGAGAGTTAAAACTTCTTTCACATTAGTTCATACATAAATTATAAATGCGAAAGTATCTCTGTTTGTCTGTTCCCTTTTTACACCTAAACCGCTGAATAAAATTCAATAAAATTTGACATGGGAATAGATTGCATGTTGAGGAAAGACTTAGGCTATATTTTGACTCATATGTATATGGATACCTGCAGCTCAACAACCAATTCTCTTCCTCCTAGCCTTTTCTCAACCATGTTGGGGTCGGCTTCCAGTCAAACCAGGATGCGGCTGAATATCAGTATTCTACACGGAGCGACTGCCATCAGATGTCCGCAACCCAATATCTGGACAATACCGATATTCAAAGGAAAGAAAGAGTGGTTGTCAGGACTTTTAGGTTTCTGACTACCACTAACGATTGTTATAGGTGTTCGTATGACAACTGGGACCAACGGCTTTACGGGCTCTCTGAGGCACGGAGGGGTCTCGATAAATATGTTAAGAATGATCACCCATTACAGACTGACCGCGGCAAGTGTAGCTTAACCTTGCAGATCGGTTGATCAGCGTAGTTACAACTTGGCCACGAGCCCCTCAAAAACCAATTGTGCGAATGTGCGTGTATTATTTCTATTAAAATTCCAGCCAACCATTCAATTTTCTAAATTCTAAACCCTGGCCAATATCTACAATCATAGAAGTGGTTCATATCAATTAGCCTCGGGACTCACGCGTGAGACACGCGATGAGATCACCCACGATCATTTAACTATAATTATCAACTTATTTATGTTTCTAAATTGGATTTGAAAGACGTGACAAGGACATTTGTCCTACCCACACGATTTTTGAGAGCTTAGAGGTCAGTGAAACAAAGAAAAATAGATTTTATCAATTAACCAGTTTCAGATGTGGTTCGTTCTGAATTGACAATCTCAAAACCCACAAACTTGTAGGTACACTTACAGTTTGGCAAATATGTTCATTAAAGAGTAGGCAGGCTTCCGATAGGAAATCATTACGGAGTTTTCCAAGGCGGGTATTAGAAAAAATAGAGAGATTACTGTTAAATGAGAAATGTTATTTATTTCTGCAAATGTTTAAGTTACAAGTCATGTTTTAAGTTTTTTTAACTTTTAGATATGGCAGGCCTAATTTCGATTGTTAGACTACAAACCTCGTTGGATAAATAATTTTAGGTATGCAGGTCTTCACAATGTTATCCTTTAACAAAGGATTTTCAGCGTGACAATGAGTGACAACGCTCTTGAACTCCGGAGTCTACTCGACCTATAGGTAGGAACTAATACTTAGTAAACTAATAGCTACAATCTCTGTGACGTAAATAAGTGTCCCTGGTTCATACTAAACTCAAATATAACCTATAATTGTTCCGGAAAAAGGTGCAGATACCTGATAAAACCGTACCTATACCACGTACTTACTTACCTACTTCTTTAAAATTTTATCTATGCAACAATAGGGTCCGCGCATGAATAACTGGCACCGGGAAACGCGAAGGTTACATTATAAAAAGTAAATAAATTACAATTATATATATCAGCAACGAGCCAGCTGCACCTGTTCACGAGCATGACGCAGACCCTCCATTGTCTTCCCGCCCATGTTTTTGTATTGCTAATATAATATTTATTGTTATTCTGTAAAAAAATCCTATTTGCCTCATCGGGTTCCTTGTTATAAGCTGGGTTACGTTATGATATTATTTATTAATGCTGCTTATTAGTCTAGTTGTATAGTGGTTGTAATTGCTGTTGAGCGGAGTTCCTGGGTTCGTACGATATTCAGTTCGAGCAAAGGTTTGTAGACATTTTCGAACAGGTTGGAGTTTGGCTTTATGAGAAGCTTGCCCTTTATAGGACATGGAACCTATACATGGGTCCTATACGCATACCGACAAACTGTACATATACTTCAATACATTATAGCACTTTTGTTTTCATGATACCCTTCCTTTGAATTCAGGTGTAACAGTAAGTCAGCCTTTCTTATATTATGATTTTAATCACTTTATCGCCAGAGATAAACACATAGGTATATAATATAGAATCATTATCCTTGCTAATATTATAAATGCGAAAGTAACTCTGTCTATCTGTCGCGCTTTAACGCTAAAACCACTAAACCGATTTAAATGAAATTTGGTACACAGATAGTCCAGAGCCTGAGAAAGGACATAGGCTACTTAATGCCAAAAAAGGGGTGTAAAGGGTGTAAATAGGGGTTGAAAGTTAAAAGAAATACCCAGACCAGGCGGACGAAGCCGCTGGCGAAAAGCTAGTAATCTTATACCGGTACTTGTTACAGAAGCCGCGTGCAACAAATTATAAACATAAATTAAAGTCAGTGAATTTCGCAAACGATTAATATTTAACGATGCCGCCGTAATCAACAAAGTTATGATTATAAATCAGACAGTAATTGTTTTAACACAATATTGCCGGTTATAAAATTAAAACGTTATTAAAATGGAGTTGTGCAATAAAAATAAAGTGGCGAGTAAGCCGGACTGAAAGTTATTCTCGTTTATAAGCCTAGTTTTTCAATAAATGCGAACATGTTTTTATATTAACTACAAGCGGTAAATACCTGTATACCTTTTATGGTCATCGATATTGTGGCAATGAACTTCGGAGAAAAATTGAATGCTGCGAGAGCTTCTCATGCATTGTTCACGCGACAGGTATTTATACAAGCTATCAGATGTTTGAACGACCTCAGCTTTGACGCAACAAATAGTAGTTACGTCTGACTAATGCGCACGCGACGGGCGTTAAGAAGCACACAATCTCTGGAACACAAAGTAAGAAAACAGCCACTGATAGGCTTGTGGCAGGTACTACATCCACCGTCCGCCTCGCCCACGCAACTCGCTGCAACTTTCTATCTAGCGTAGGTAAGTAATCGCTAATTTGAGATGTTAAACAAAGCGGCGTGCAACAAAGAATGCGCCCGACCAATCACCGCCAACAATCAGCTCTGGGCGTGGCCAATCGTGCTTTAATCTTTACACGCCGTTAACAAAGCCACGCTCGTACAATCCGCAAAGGAACGGAAAATAATTAACGCATTGAAAGCTAAGACGCAG
Organism: Acronicta psi; assembly: GCA_946251955.1. NCBI lineage: Eukaryota > Metazoa > Arthropoda > Insecta > Lepidoptera > Noctuidae > Acronicta > Acronicta psi. Next base: position 6,409,937 of record OX276482.1, on the reverse strand, counting down.
GAATTTTTCAAAAGAACCCTTATATTCTTAAAAGAAACGAGAATTACTTGCATTCATAACCCAATTTATACATATTTATGGTATTATTTTATTAAACCTACTTTAAATTCTGTACATAATATGTACAAAATGTAACTTATACACTGAATTACTGAAGAGGCGTTTTGGTACCTACTTCTGCCATTTCTACAAAAACGATAAGGACAAAAAGCACCGTTTTACATTTATTACGTTAACGTTTATTAAAAGCGTTACTTTCAGTGTTGTGCTTATTAAATGTTTTATAGTCGCATCACTATAAATTAACAAATCAACACAGTTTTTTGGGTATTTGTCAAGAGTGGGAACCTGCTATTCACATTTCAGCAAAATAAATACAGAAACAATGTACCACACATCCCATGTAAAAAAGATACAGTATCATTGAGTCCAAAAAAATAAAAAAGAGGTATAAAAATTGCACCGACCCGGGCGTAAAGAGGATTAAATTACTATAAAGTTCATAAACCTAAAAAACCTTGACAGCAGCTGAAAAAAAGGTATCGTGGCTATTTCCCTGCACAACCTGAACCTGGTTTTATGGATATTAAATCACTCATGCATAATCCATACCCTATTCTGAACCAGCAGTTGAATATTTAAACCAGGTTTTTACTTTAATACAAAAAATTCTGAACTACTATATACATTGGTAGGTGTTTTACGTAACCTGAGCTATATGGGTACATAGGAGTTTAAAACTTTAAACGTTAATCATTTTATTTTAATATACGTCAGTAGGTACTGTTATTTAAACTCTTATTATTAAATATACATATTACGTGTGTTAGTTATTACTATGATATATACATGCTCATGGCCTATTTATATATATTTATTTTATATATTTAAGTTCCAACCACCGGTAATATCAAACACTTTTATAAACATATTTATAAGTTATAAAATCTGACGTAGGTATAAAGCTTGTAATATAATAAGATCTGAATACATTACCGTATAAATAGCGGGATGATTTATCTGTTTATTACTTTAATGGCTACTTGCCCTCATAATTACTACTCCAATGCACTTTAAATTAATTTCAAAGAGCAGTGGACCGGCCGACAAGCGGCTATTAACTTTTGATATTTCTCGCTGATACAATAACAAGCACCTAGGATTTTGTATGACGCCCACGCGCATGATCAGACATTCCATGTCGTTCACTTTCTTATCAAGTGTGACTTTCTTCGTCAAAGACGACGTCTTTAAATTTTTAATTATATAATTTAAGTAAACAATGTCTATAAATATTTAAATTAATGCAATTCAAAACTCGTTTCGAGTTACTATTCGAATTCATATAAATAGTCTGATCGATAAATTGTAATGATAGTATCCCATTAGAGTCAAACCTACCGTAATCATTGGTCGAGTCAGTCACTAAACTACAGGTGGTATTTAATTTTGTGGGCCATCTGCTTCAGGCGAGCATCACCGGGTGAATATAATGTAATCATATTATTCTTAATGTCTTCGAATCGAATCGTATTTTCCTTCAAAGAATTCAACAAACATGTGATTCTTTGGTAATTCTATTTTTATGAAGTGGATAAGATTGTTTGATATATTTTTGATAAAGCTGTGATTTTGTTACTTAATCCAGTGTAACAGTGAAGCGTGTGTAACTTTGATTAATTCGTGTTTGGATTTTCTGATATTCTCGAGTAGAAACATTAAAGATGCGCATTTGTAATGCCAGCGTGATTACCTACGTAAGACTTCGTAACCCTGTGTATTAAACCAAAGACAATACTGAAATGGAGATCCGTATTCTACATAGTTTAAGACAAATATTTTTTGGTTTGTAGAGGATAAAATGTAACTGCATTTAATACGAAGAAAACGATGACTCAATACGTTTCAGTAACACACTGTACCATCGTCAAAGTTCTCATATCAAACATCTGACCTCCATTCAAGTGAATCATATAAAATAGCATTTGGCAAATGGACATTTCTATATGTTGAATATTTAGTAGGCATTTGAAATGGCAGAACCCACATAAAATAAATGGTTGAGATTGACCCGAGATAAATCTTTGGAGTGTTAATTAAGCAAGGGCTTTTAAGTAGGAATAATTTTGTAACGGCCCCGACATGACCCTGAATTCCTGAATATAATGTCAGTTAGGTTTGGTTTGCCGGTTCCTTTTGACTACGCACCATTCTTAATAGCTGTAGATTTTATTATACGCCTGCGGGGTCACAATAGGTATGAACTGTGAATATGTTAAAACATCATGGGTATTGCAGCCATTTGTCAAGCAAGATACGAGTTGTACTTAAAAAAACTAGCTGTGTGTAATTTATTCTTTGGATAGCCTGTTAACAGGAAATAAACAACAATGATAAGATAACATTTCGTATATAAAACTGGAGATTACATTGTTATAATTATAAGGTTTATAAGTATCGTTTTAGTTATAAGTAATTTTGTGTTAATATATTGTGTACCTAGTTATTTGTAATTGTTAGTAATAGTGTTATTTAAAATAGTTAATATTATAAGTAGGCTTAGCTATCGCATTAGGTTCCTTAACCTGTAATGATATTTTAAGAGTTTTTAATTAAATAAATAAATAAATAAAGTAGATGGAATAAAAACCGTTGGTATATGTTCAGTGCCACAAAAAAAAACTAACAAAGCGTATAACGCGTGATATTTAATATGCGGTAAGTTAATATTCTGCTTATAAACGACAATAAAGTTTTATTTTATTTGTGGTTACCTTCTGGTCGATTGAATGCTCTCTGATACTCCGCCGACACTCAATGGATTTTAATAGGACAGCGATGCATTAAATTATTATAAGTTACATACCATTATAATACTCCCGACTCTAAGCATGCGTAGGAGGCGACACTCATAAAAAAGGAATTAATTTAATATAGAATGGGCTTAACCTTCTCTCCTCATAAATCGTGTCATGACAAAATATTTAATGGCGCTATTTATTAAGATATCAGCAATTCTTACTGCATAATCCGTGAGAGTGAGAATGTAACGGGTAATATATGTGTGGTAATCGAACTTCGACATGAATATTTATCAACAATATTTACGCGCGTCAACCGGTGATTGATAGTACAAAGTGAAATATTATTATGCGAGCGGTTCGTTAGACAGAAAACAAATGTGTACCAAATAGACCGCAGCCGAATTACACGCACATCAGACTTCCTCGGAGGCCGAAAGATCATTAATAAAAATTTCGTTAAGGCAACAAGTTACGTTGCGAGTTGTGACTAAGCATTACCGCGCCCGAATATCCTATAGAGGCGTAGAACCGTTGTGAACACGGCTCGAACGTGAATATCTACTTAAACCTGCCTGTCCACAGGAGCGGGGCGAGTATACGGGGCGGAGCTGCGCAGCGGGGAAGCTGTGTAGCAGTGTCCCACTGAAGCGTAGTATCTATAGTATCACTGCGACCGCAAATGGTCTGTTGCGATCGCTACTTGATGAGAGAGTTCATCTTTAAAGCCTGGTACTACTATCAGCTTCTTCATATGGTACCCTATATGAGCACTACGCTTGTGTAGAAGCGGACAAAGTCAGCTGAGAGGAGTAATAATGGTAATTTGCAAGCAATAAGTTACAACAACCTTGCTCCGCTCGGTACCCCGCTCCCCTGCCGCAGACGTCTATTTAGTACAATTCTATTGATTAATATATCTGTGCTCCGCTTCGCTCCAGTGGACGGGCAGCCTAAATGCCACTTCCCATTTTACCTCTAACAGGGCATTGTTGGAATGTTAACGCATCATTGTCATGTCACAGTTTTAAAAAGGTTTTTAAACAGTCGGTAACTGTATGTTAATATCGTAGGGCGGTTCCGGCTGACGGAACACATGTCGTTGCTTCGGCTATTGTTGAAAAAACTCGGAACCGACTAGCTACACTGATGGTTTAGAGATAACATCAACAAATGTCGCTTAAACATGATACATACATATTCTACATTCGATTTCATGAATAAATAACATGTTTATTAAATTGATCGAGTGCCGAGTGTTCCCTTTATTTCAAATTTCCCATGACGGTGTATACCTATGTAATTATGTACCTAACTGACTTAAATAAAACTTGGAATTTTGCTTTCGACAAAAAGTGCTCCGAAATTACCGCAAACAAAACAAATTTCTCTTATAAGATATTTAAATTAGAGACGTTTGAAAGCTTCCCGCAAAACAAGGACGTATTAAATTCCTAAAATAGTAACTTGGAGTTACAAAGATATTCGTGGCGTAAAGTTTGCAGCCAAAATTAATTATAAACGAAAGCAGTCTGCTTTGCTTAGCTGGCTTTAGCAAAAGACATTTTGATATACGCCGTGGAAAAACTTTCTCGTTGGTCGAGTGTTGTCTCCTAAAATAAAACAAGAGCCAGTCGCAAGCCGTAGATGCGTCCCACTCTAAATTAGACGCTTTTTTAACACGAACACGCGAAGGTACGCGTGAATATATTTATTATAAAAACCTGGTCGAAATCGGAATGCTACAATACGAGTATGTATATTGATAAAAGATAATCGAAAACACAAGTTTAATTTGAATTACTTGGATGATTTGTGAAAAAGAATAGTTAGATAAAATTAATAGTATCATTTCGATGCTGTTGATGGTGTTGCGATATTAAAATATTTTTAAATTAAAACCTCCTAAGTATGCAATCATTTCACCCACTATTGAACATCACTGAAAAATGTAAGGGAAAAGTTTTGAAAAATCATATAATAACACAGAGAGTTTCGGGAGCAGCGCGGTGCCGCTTCCAGTCACCGCGTTTCTGTGGTATAAAGTTGTTCGGGCTTTGAAAAAGCAAGACCAAATTCCTGCCGCGGAGAGAAGTTAGATCACGCTTGCACTCAGCTACTACTTTTAACTAAATTGAAGTTGCGGGCAAAGAGTGCACCCCGCTGCACGTGACGCATCAGTCCGTCTGTCCGTTTGTACTTCTACGTGAGTGGATTGCAGTGGACTTCTTTATTCAATGGCGCGGATGCATTTTCGAGGACGCTTGTCGTTCGCGGTTGATCGGAATGACAAGTATTTGCGGTGGCGCCATTAAGTCAACGTTTGGTGACTTTATTGGCACGATCTCCGATGAGTAGTGAGTTTTCTGAACAAATTATATTGCTTGACATGTTCTATTTGACCTCAATAAACTGAAATTGTTTGAAGCAGAAATATATCCCGCAAGTTTTATATCTTGTAGCCTACAGCAATCCGTCGGGTTTCTGCGTAGTGATATGAGTTACGAGTCTATGTGTGTCGTAACTTATATCAGGAGGCCATAAACAGCTCTAACAAAGTATAGCCTCAAACACAGGAATTAAATCATAGGAGGGTCAGAAAAATCTCATTTGCCTGAAGCGCTACTGATAGGACAAGCCATAATTGGAACTGGAGAAAGAACTCTTGTATACTTAGGTATACTTTACCAAAAGAACTAATCATGACATTATAGAACACATAATAGTCCATGTTCGTTAGTAACTCAATACATCGGTAAACTGATTATTTGTGTCAACAGCGTAGCGTGTTATTTTATACAGACAAATGTCTTTCATCACGAACCAAATTACTGTAATTAGAAAAGTTTGTCTAACGAATGAAAATAACTTTTACCAATAAACCACAACGAAAAGGTCCTCTGCCAACACAAAATCCGATTTACAAGTTAATTCAATACCAATATGAGTTTACCAATTTACCAATTTTCAATGTTTTACGTTACACACGCTGAAACCTTACATGTTACGGTGAAAAGGTGAATAAACTCTTCACCCGTATCCTGCCGTCTTGGATAACTGAACAAATATTTTACATACTTTGATTAAAGAAGAAAATGTTATTTATTATGTATGAGGTTTACAAAAATATAAAATTTCGGAAAGTTGTTCTTTCGAAGTTGTTCGTTATCGTTTGGACAAGTCTATTCCCAAGTGAACTCAAGATTTCTGAAACTGCATGTAAGAATTTTGTGAAAATTACAATAAAAAAGATGGATATAAAACTTTAACGATGACGTTTGTGGGCTTGTGGTATGAGTACCAGTTTGTTTATTTTTAAATATAAATAACTAGATTTTAGTTTGGGTATAACATATGGACTCTATTGAAGGGAACTCGACTTCTTTAACAAAATCAATAATCTTATTTACACATAATTAATTATTGTCCCGTTAAATTAGATGGCAAACAATTTCATACAAATTCTGTTTAATTCTGCTACCCAGAGATGGTGAAACAGGCCTTTATTCTCCTATGGCATTTTCTGCTAGCCAACCTTTCAATTAAATTGAAAGTAACACCTTGTTACAAAAAGGAAAATTGTTATAATTGTTATAACTGATACCAAGAATAGCATGTACCAAACTGTACTAAATGGCCGATCACCTAGCGACACTAGAAACCACTTATGTAGCTATCATGGCGTATCTAGCTGTCAGTGTACCGTACATAAACGTGATAGTGGACACCTCGAAATTAGATGCATCCGGCGCATACGGCATATTGAAGGTATTCAAAACTACATTAGGAGATCACTCAGCGGAACAATACAACGTTCAAATTGTGTAAGTTACATGTAAAACGACAGAAGGGCAATGAATAGTGTTCTCATAAGTTCTTGGTGTGTTTCTCGTTGTTTTTAAATGCTAGTTCATTGGTCTAGGGGTCGTAGTCGCCTTTGAGGTCCTGGGTTCGATTTCCAGGTCGAGCAAAGTGGTAGGTATTGGGTATTTCTATGAAATTTTTTGTAGGAACTTTGTGCCCGGGCTAATGGTAATAGGTTCGCTCAATATTACATAGTAGGTACCTAATACATACCAATGAATTGTACTTCTTACTAACCCTCCGGAGAATATAGGCACGGTGGTAGGTTGTTTTAAAATATACGTAGTAAAATACACAAACTCTTACTTACCATGATGAATTTAAATTTTTCCAAAAATACCCTACAATCGACTCGACTAAATTTCACATGGTTCAGTTCGGTTGACAGGCGACGGGCGAAGCGCGCTGCGATCGGCTAATTGACAGCTCCGACCAGTCCACGGCTACACAATACATTCCCACTATTTCAGGTAGCTACTAATAGATCGATGCTTTTATGTGCAACGTGCGAATAGCGATAGATATTGTAACCAACTATGTATACTACTCTGAATTCTATTGTCGCGTTCAACGGAAGTCGAGCCGTTTGAATCAGGAATACCTTAGCGGAATTGCGCATGATTTCATAATTGGGTAAATTTGGAGAGCCTTTGGTTTAATTACTAAAATTGCCTATCCAAATATCTAATAGGTATTGAGAAGTTGTTTATCTTCGAACAATGACGTCAGCTTAAGCTCTTTGGCTATGGTTAATTTCCGACGTTAATGATTGGCCACCCACAGTCCAGCGAAAAAAAACACGACAAGCTTTTTGCAAATTCGAACAACATTTTAAATTATGTTTTGTGTTTGTTGACTGAAAGGAATATTCCATTCCATTTCCAGGAGTGTGGCAACAGGCGGGCAAATGCGCAGTGGCGGCGCGAGCCCATGAGACTGCGAAATTAGTAGAGCTATGTTACACCCCCCACTCCCCCTACTCTCGTCTTACGTCACACCCTGCACGTAAAGCCTCCGTTACAAGTGGCTGACTGCAGTAGATGCTGCTAACATTTCGCTAATTTCAAAGCTTTACAGATATGATTGGTAGGTGGTGCCAAGATTCAAAAATGAGGCCAATTTACTGCATCAATTCAGAAAGTTATACCTAGTGGCTGCGGATTTAGTAACCAATATTATAATAATAGATTGGAAAACCATTAAACTGAAAACTGGCGGCTGAAGAAAAAGACAGATATAATCATGAGATAAATGAGTGAGATTATAGGAAATGAACATAAGATCACAGTAAGAAATTCGACAGCAAAATAATGTAATGTGTAATCAATAATAATCCATTCATAACATTTCGATTCCGTTTACTAAGTGCACAATAAACAAGCGCGTATTCAGAAAACGATTCCCCGAATGTGTACACTGAGTAGCGTGAGCAAACTCTAAAACAATTACCTTTGTTGGCACTACCAATAACAATAACATTTATCAAATTATTCGGGCGAGCGACTCCAATGCGATACGAGGGCGGAATGAGGAGGAGGAACAAAATTGACAAAGCAAGCAAAAGGCTTTCAAGGCTGGCTTGCGTGTTGCGACGTGTTTGCATCCGTAATTTGTTTGTTGGCGGCAGCACACGGCTGACTACATTAATGGATCTGAACGGAGCACGCGACGCGACGACCAGACATGCCACTCAAACAGGAACACGGGTTATCTTCAACGTCTTGCTCAAAAAGAACAAAGACCGCTTTGACGTGACGTGACGCACACTCGTACAACATTGTGTAGTCTTATTTAGGTGGCTATGCTGGACCGACTCCGTAGACTTGCTCCTAGAACCAGTTCAAATTTCAATATCATATCATTGAAGTTTAAATGTACCTAATGACTTTGAAAACAGAACTAGATTCAGATTCAAATATTCAAAAATTACATCTCGTCAAAACTGCTGAGTTCAACCTCACCTCAATACTCATTATTCAACCAATATAAGTATGTAACCAATGTTAGCCAACGCATTATAGCCTTAAGAAAGTACTTAGTGCTGAGTAATGCCACCATTTCCAATGTCGATCGATCAGAATTGCAAGTGTCAGCTGTCGCGTGATTACTTACAATATCTTACACGGACAAAGCAACTATACTGTGACTTGATTTATGATTCTCATGCATATATACCATGTAAGGATAATATTAAAAGTAATACACCTTCTATGTTAGTAACTTCCCAAGCGCCAGCAAAGTATGGACTAAACATTGTATAACCAGCGTTAAACTTAAACTGAAACTCCATAACTCGCTCGGTATCGACTCTACCGCGCAACTGTTTCATCTGTTTGAATAATAGTTAAATTTATAATGAATGTTTTATTCAAACTTATGCAAATTCAAATTATACCGTCTGCAGTCTTCAAACTCCGCCATTACTATTTCTGTACAATTACCTCGGCAGGACCATTTCTCTGTCATTTCTAATTTAAGAAAATGTTGGTCGTTGTTAATTTCATATTTGTATAGTTAGCATAAATAACAACATTAAATCGCACTATTGTGTTTCTGACCTGACCAAGTGACCATAAATATTTGATACTATTATATATGTCTGGACTACAAGATAAACCATATTCTAAGTTTGTTTTGGCGTTTCTTTTCAGATGTCGCTTTATTAGTGTAATAAGTTGCTAATTTTTGGCTTGCAAATGAGTTTTTAAACGATTTATTTACAGTAGGTACTTACTAAGAGACCACATTTGTGTTATAAATATTATGTCTTAAAATTCAATCACACAAGACAAGCATACAAAAATATATATACTTATAAGTTATTAATTTTGAATACATTACTCTGGCAATACAAAATACATTAGCACCACGCTAGTTTATTAATGTTCTATCAATGTCTAATGACAGTATTCCTTATCGTATCTACAATTCCAGGCGATTGTCATAATTTATTTTTAATGCCCACAACACTAACACAGGAAAGCCGTATCCGAAGCGTTATCGTTTAATAATTTGTCGCTATGCTTCGGTAAGTGGACGCAGCGTGCTATGTTAAAAATAGCCGTGTCACGTGGATATAGGTACTCAAGAGACATAGTGCACACACTCGACTATACAAGCCGTTACACACGGCAGATTTAATGTATAATTGTACATCTATTTTTATACACTATTGTGCCATTGTTAATATTCTAATATTATACAAGAAGCATCTAAACGTGACTAGGCTCTTGACTAATGCTATCACAGAAATGTATAATTATAAAATTAAGCGCCTGCATGATATATTAAATTTTAATAATATACCTACCTACCCACATAAATGTCTGGTAGGAGAAAAATATACAATACAACCGGTACCATGAGAAGCTTACGGTTTTTTTTATAAAGTTCGCCGAAAGTCAGTATTTTTTGGGACATTTCACACAGCACCATCTAGTCCCAAACTAAGCATAGCTTGTATTCATGGTACTAGACAATGGATGTAATACTTAGGGCCCATTTCACCACCTCTGTGTAAACGCTAACCACCGGATAAATTGAAAAAAAATGTTTTTTTTTTTTATAAAATAATCTACCAAGTTTAGTTCGCGGCAAACTTATTGTCCGGGTTAAAGTTGGCACGAGCTAACTTTAACTCGGCCGTAAAATTAAAATATTGGGTTAGAATTATTTAGAACTTGAGCCTTATGAGCTTTGAGCTTTCGTTTTTATTTATTACAATCTAATATATTTATTTCTCCGATTTTTACGGCTGGGTTAAAGTTAGCTCGTGCCAACTTCAACCCGGACAATAAGTTTGGCGAGAACTGTAATTTAAATTTACACTGCATTATCCGTATGTGACAGGTTTTATACTAGTGAGCTGGTGTTATCTTACACGCTATGGTGGAACGTGCAGTGCCGGCCAATTAAATAGGCTTACCTACAACGGCTGAATGCAAATAAAATAAATTAAAAGAATAACTAGCTGTCACATGCTCAACACTGTAACTTTAACACGCAAAAAGTGTATACATTCTCGTATTGAGAAAGTGTCATAATATAATATCGTGACCATTAAACTGTATAAAATAAATATTTAATGTATGAAAGGTTTTATTACATTCGATATTGCTTTTCGAATGCAGTTGTGTCTGTATGTAAGTTTAAAAGTTATTGTATCTACTTATGGGTATTACTTATTACTTTTAAATTCTCTTCACAATTCATATTATTTCAAAGCACGTACAATGCTAGAAAATAGACTTTATTGAGAAGAAAACTTAGAACCTAACATAAATAACCTACAGAATATTTTTTATTATTGTAAGTATATAACTTTAAGGCGACTACTAAGTTAGACTGCAAGAGCTTGAAATCGAACTTGAGTGTTTTTCTGAAATTCTCCGTACCTCAGGACCTGCCAGCGAACTATGAGAACATTGCTTTGCATAATATGCATATTTTTATTAATAACAAACATACATCACTTTTATCACTCACTAGGGTTGTCTCATTTTTATACACGCAAACAATGTATGAGATATGCTTTAACAGCCAAGCCAGTATCCTTATTTTGAGTTGGTTTTGTAGCTAAGCATTACGTTGTCATAAACATTAGAGTATAGTGAGTAACTCTAGCGTGTATAAAAGTTGGCAGTCGCGTCGTGCGCCCCTCACTATAAATCCATCAAGTTGACTAGACTTTAACACTCACTGCTGTACTTCCGCCACTAGTACCGCTACGACAATATTTACACGATAATACGTCACGCTAGTGAACCGTCGAGTGATAAGCAAAGTTGTGTTCTAAAATTGTATAAGGAATTGAATCGACATCATAGGTATATCCCTACATACAAAAGATGGTCTAAAAATGCAGTTAATTTGCAAAACTTTTTCACGAGTTACAAAATGTAGGTACTAAACATATAAAATGAAATACGGTCAAGCAATATACGCAATTAAAATGACAATTGTATTTGTTACAATAACTGTAGTTGCAATTAAGTAATTGCAACTACAGTTTTTATAAATTATATTGTTATTTAACAATATAATAATAGTAAAGATGCAATGTTATTGTCCCAAAGAGGAGACGGTAGTATAAAACTATTTAGTTAGGAAATATAATTATTCTTAGGTTTAAAATCTAAACGAGACCAGCTAATTAAAATCAGACACAATTTGAGATCTAGTTTACGAAATAGAACGATAGCATCAAAGCGGGGCCCACATTAGTTATGTTAAAGACAAGTTTGTCAAGTGTTGACTGGTGGACGAGGGCTTAACGTGGCTCCACTCATTATTTATTCAACGAGAAACCTCAGTACATTGTGGTCGGGCCTTAAGTGGGGAAATTTCACACTATGATTTAATAAACGTGAACGTACATCGAACTTACACTGCTTAGCTTGTCTTTGATGATAATTATTATAATTAAATTGAGCTTGTAGACTTATTTATGAGCTATCTGCACGTGCCGTTACTCTCAAGGGTCTGTCTCATATTTTCCGATCCTGTGGGAATTTCCTAAAATCCCATCTCCTTAATCAATCAATCCCCAGCTTTGCAATTTTTTTCGATAAAAGCCCACTGGATTAATCTATTTGTTACTCTTTGTCAGACAGATATTTATTATTAACTTTTATATTATATCGGTAACTGCCCCGTTAGTTAGTCTAGTTACGCTAAAGATCCTGGGTTTAATTCCCAAGTCGAGCAAAGTATTTTTCGGGAAGTAAGTATCCCCAAGAAGCTCGGACTTTTGAGTCTGTTGTGCCTGGCATTGCAATGGCAATAGTTTCTAATGGACCTAAACATATCGGCGAACTGTTTATGCCTATCCAAATTAATTGTACACAAATGTTCATAGTTTTGCCTCTATAAGAAGCTGATAGGTATCATCAAAATTCCTATCCAGTAACGATTCTCCGCACATTTACTTGAATGTCCTGTCATGTCCGACCGGGTACAACAAGATGAATTATGTTATTGTGTACTGAAACTTTGACCGTTGTTTCCCTAATATCAAAAGTAAACATAATATGGGGCTCGTCTTCACTTTGCTCGACATTATAATTATGTACAAGGTTTAGCTAAGTTAGGTTAGGTTTTAGCTACCAAATCTAAGAGCCGATTTCACCATTTAAATTAAACGCGATCAGTTCAAGTTAATCTCAGTTCTCGCGGTTAACTGAGTTCAGGACGCAGGTTTGCATTTCACCAACATAAACTGAACTCAGTTAAGGCTGATCTTAGTTTAAATTCTGAACGCCCGATTTTGGACGTTTAACGTATCTGATCGCGATCAAGACCTGTCAAAGCCATAAAAGATAACCTAATTCACAATTTAATTAATTTATTAGAGATATTCTAATTATATGAGTAGTCTATATTATTGGGTTTCGGCAGTATTTCAATAAAACTCGTTATAATTCTTAAAACACGATAATTAATAATTATGCAGAAGCGAAATGACATGACATTATTTAATGGAGAAGAGAAACAGCGCCACCAGTGTCATAAAACGGAAACGAAACACGTACGTTTACGAAGATACTATCCAACAAAATGTTTACAAAGACATCTATGAGCTATCATAGAAATTTATATTTATTCAACGTAATTATATTGCCTACAAGCTGTATTTTTTTATTTTAATACTCTCTGAATTTACTCGAACTTCACTATCCTCAAAATCATCTCAAATCTCACTTAAAAATTATAACTTACCATTTTTAACTGCAAAGCGCATCGTAATTTGTCTATGATTGTCACGAACTGACAATATTTACATTCTATGTCAAAGTAAACTTAGTTCTCGTAAACACGATCAAAAATTACCCGGTGAAATCTGCGAGACGTGAACCGAGATCAGAACCAACATATGAACTCGATTAAGCAAAACTTAGTTTTATTGAACTCAGTTTTTAATGAGAACGGTGAAATCGGCCCTAAGTAACAACAAAAATATTTTACATAACGAAATCATGTTTATACTGATGTACGAGTCTAATATAATAAAGGCTGAGCCTATTGCCAAAAATCTTAACACTAAATATGCGGCTGAGAATTTCTAATGGAAAAACCCCTTACAATTTTACTGGACCTGGGAATTGAAACCAGAATTACTCACGTTCACCAGCCGCGAATACGACAACAAGACCAATGAGACAGTGATTTTCATCTTAGACTTTCGCAAAATATATTGGAGTCGGCTTTCAGTCTTATGAGATGGGCCTGCCTGTATATCAGTATTTTACACGAAGCGACTGCGATCAGAGCTTCACAATTATGCTAAGGATGGTATGTATGGCTTTTTCGGGCTCCTGACTAGCACTACCCAGCTTAACGTGCCTTTAGCGGTACAAACGGTTCTCGATGTATCAAGACCTATCAGGCAGTATAAACAAAATGTTAATTAGGGCAATAGTTAATTTTGATAATATATTCTACACGTGTTACCTATAGGTATTATGCCATTTGGTGCGTGACTTTGAGAAATTCTAAGATAAGTACATAAACACTAATTTAATCAGAATTTATGTCTTCAATTTCGGTTACTATACCTACCTTTGAGACTTAAAAAAAAATATTTCTTCTACTTAAAGTCTAGATATTTATGTTCTTTACAAGAAAGGGCATAACGTCAAAGGCAAAAGTTTCATTCAGAGCGACCTTCTACAAAACTTGGCACTTTTATTATAGGTACCTATTCTGTTCATAGTTTCATACTACGCCTTTCTACTTTTTCACCAAACTTCACTTTATAAGTATTGTTGAGAGTGCGATAAATTCAGTTGAATGTGTGCAATCTTTTCTTGCTATAGTTTATAGGTTTTTGGCTCTATCTTTGACATTATTTTATTTGGTATTGCCCATTATATTTTTTGTTTCGTACACAATTATAGTAATTGATCTTTGTTATTTATACTGTTACAGTTTTCTTTCATTCAGAAATATTGTCGTGTCAACGTGAGCAATTGACTGACATTGACATGACTAATTATTTTTATGGCCTCATGAAAAAGTTGACCAAAAATGGAACCGATTATCAAAAACAAAATTTAAATTGGTTCAAAAATAACGAAGTTAACACCCTTTTAATTTTATGCTGGACAGAGATCGCACTATACTTACAAATGACGTCATAAGTAGCGTGCGCCATACTAATTCTATACTAACACTCGTTTTGCGGGAAAGGGACAGAGCATCCCCTCTCAATCCCTACCAAAAACTTTTAACGCATTTATCTCACAAATTTCTTGGTCGATTAAATATTTATTTTCAATATATGAAGTATGCTAATGATATTTTTCAATAGGCGTGTGATTATTAACAAATTCAACACTAGTCTTCTCCCATAGTTATGTATGACTAGCTTTACACTGCAGCGGCTTCACCCGCGTTGCCTTAGTGTTTCTTATAAAATGTAGCCTTCTTATGGTAAAAGATTTTTTGAAATCGGTCGAGTAGTTTTTAAATTAAATAATTACGAACAAACGAAAATCTAATCTTTACTCTTTATAATATTAGTTTAGACATGATTATGTATATCGACATTTTTCTTCTAATGCAGAAACATTAGAGTTGCAGTAGGACGTGGCTGTATGGTGGTTGTAAAATACAAGTTGGAAGGGACATCGACGCACATCCGAATACCATGAGTTCAGTACATGATTCTGGACCCCTCTGCGTGGAAATTTTCCGTAACTTTTTTCATCAATTCTCTCTTCTCTGCAATCTGCAATTTGCAGTTCTTTTTCTTGAACGTGTAAAAAATTATTATGTCTATCTAGGTACCCAAATTAGATTTATAATTAAAAAATCATTATTTCATTTAAGTATTTCGGATCGCGCGCGCGATAACATTCACCGCAGAGAGTTATCATTGCGTTTTTAATAATACAAGGAGCTTAAAAAATGTTAATATCTGTAATAACTGATTATTTTCTACATGAATGACCTAGGTCATTTTATTTTTGACCTTGAGTGAAACCTTGTCACGACGTTTGTGCGTCGATGTCCCTTCCACCTAGTATAAATACAGACACTTTTGAACAATATCTTGAGTGAGTTTTGTCTACAGTCAGAATATTGGTAAAGGATTTGTAGCAAATACGAGAATAAGTCAAAGTCACCTTACAACTTTAAAATCATCTCACCAGCATTTTAACGATGAACACATTATCAGCTATCCCACATCGTTAATATTGAATAAATATTCGTAGCTTATTTACGACTCCACGGTATTATAACATATATTTTCGAAGATGAAAATTTTGTACAAAATATAACGTAGTGCCTCATTTTTTGATAAATGTTGGTGAGAAATTTACGATTCCAATAAAAATAATCGTAAAATTCGTCGCATCTGTTAAATCTTAAAGCTTATGCATAAGTCAGCCTTATAAATGTTAATCTTTGGAATCTTATCTCTATGAAATGAGATTAAGAATTTACATATTTAGAAGGTTGGGTGTAGGTACATTAAAAACTACTTACAGGTAAACTCGTGAGCTTTCTGAGTATCTGTTAATATTAGCATAACACAGAATAAACTTTGTCTTCAATTATTTTTATAGTAGATTAGTAATGTTATAGCAGTCATGTATGTTATTTATAGCGGCGTGGCTAGGCGTGAAAAATATTATCCCTTCTTGTTTTTCTTGTCTTGTCCAATAAAATTCATATTATATCATCACGCCACCATTTCGCGAGTTTAACCAGAGTTGAACCAATGTACTACCACAGTTGGCTAGTATGTTCAGGACCCATGTAATAGGAGACAAGCCTATTGCCATTAACTGGATACTTACATTATAATGTCCCATTGCTGGGCACGGGTCTCCACGCGGGCGGAATGCGGGTTGGTCGGAGAGGTTCGTAGTTATTACTAACGACCAATACGACTGCAATATTGAATTAATAAATTCTACAGATTGTATTATTTGCAAATTTTGCCATATAACAAAATTATTCAGGTTACATAACGCCAGGTGAAGTTATCAAACTTGCTAACAATACCACACCTTTTGCGGCGGTGGTTACACCGGGAACAAAAAACACAACATTCACATGTCACACCGTAAATAAAATATGGTGGTACAGTGCGAAAGTTTTCGCGCACCCCTAAATATTCCATTATGGTTGAAGTATAAATGGGACATAAATTCGAGGAGCTAAGTTGTGACGATTACTCAGCGGGACACAAAGCGACTTTGTACCGGTTAAGGGCTGCCATCAATATGCATTTCTCAGGATTTGGCCCAGTTTTTAAGGCATCTGAGATGTTGAAAGGTATTTTTTTCTCAATGTTCTCGAGTGTTTGTACATAACAAGTACCTTTTAATTGATTAAGGGGAAAGAAATGGCTTACCAAATGAATTCTTATATCAATATTTTTTTAAATATCGATAGTTATACCAACTCAAGTTACCTAATAATGAATGTGATAAATTTGTTACTTCAAGAAGCCTGGACTGATAAGCGACAACCCTACCCTAGTTCGGTCCAAAGTACCAAAAGTAATGACCTTTCCCATTAAAATAAATATGGTGTGACACTATGCAGTCATGATTTCAATGTTCCATTGTATGAGTGGACGAAAACATTTGTTCTTGGCTGTGAACCAAGTTTTTAAGTAAGCGTATTATAATTTATGAAGGCTAATTTAACACTTTTTGTGTGAAATATATTTTTTATCTGGATTTAATGGTACCTAGTCCCATTAGAGTTTTCGTACCAGACGGTTCGGGTGATATAGCTTTCCATTATTATTTTCATACTTTTCTTATTATAAACAACCTCTATAATATAACATATGCTTACATAAAAATGTTAGTTTGTTTCTTAGTCTGTTCTACTATGCGATGCTATGCTATGCAACCGAACAAAGAAACTTTAGTAAAAAAAATAATTGTAATGCTTAGCAAGAGTTCTATTCCAGTATGCAGAAAATATAATTCTATAAATAGTTCTGAAGTTCTTATCAAATCTGACAAAAGAACAAGATATAAATTAAGATAATTTACAAGCAATGGTTTACCAATGTCATTGTCTGTCTATTAAAGGTCTCTGTGTTAATCACCTTCGAGAATCCATCGAAAAGACACCGACTTTGGTGATGGATCCCTTGCAAATACCAAAAAAAGCTCCCTAATCTTAACCAACTAGAAAAAAAAAGTTCGGTCAAAGTTCACAAATTTGATTAAGATACCGACTCTTTCCTTATTGCTTTACGTATGTACTACAAACCAATCAAATCGTTCACTTTTTTTGGGCTTCCAATCTACTCCATTGAAGATATTCAATTTCCTTCTAAACGCAAAACCATCAAATAGATGTAAGCGATTATTTTGTCTGAAGCGCGACAAACAATAGTTTTTAGTTTCTTCTTTCACGAACTAAATGGTCTTTTGTGATGCAAGCTGGGAAACTAAATCTCGACAGTTAAATACGGCAATTATTCAGGGAAGGCTCAAAGTTTCATTGTGCGTGGCTCGCCGTGCTCTCTCGCTCCATAGTAATATGCTCAGTAAATTTGGATTTTCATGCCTTGTCATCCGACATAAGTGTTTTAATGCGCTCCGTATAATACATATTTAATAGCATGTGACATTGATAAGATGACGTCCGTACCCTCCATTATTGAAGCTATTCAGAGCGTCTCCCAGCCTCATACGAATATGACGAGCTATCAAATAAATATCGTTTCAATAGAGCCTGTTAAATATATTAAACCGCACGAAAATTGTAAAGTAGATACTCGTTCATAGAATTGGATCCCCTCGGATCGATTTGAGATAAGGCTCCGTAACCAGAGAAACGTCTCGTCTAACAGACTGTACCCTGCCAATATTAAACTCACTATAATTCACGAAAAAAATGAGCACAGAGATCTCGGAGATGTTTATCGCATTAATATAATACGGCATTAAGATTACAATGGGTCGGCTCAAGAGAGGTCCAATATAAGGAGCTCAGAGGCTCCGCGTGCTTTGTTGTGAAAATAACTTTATGCCTCAGAAAGCGGGGGACAGTATAAAGCAAGCACGGCTTTCAATAAAGCCAATGGACCTTCTTAGATGTTATACTCTCTTGTTCATATCCTTTGTGCAATAATGCAATGTTATTGTACCCCCATGATAATATTACTGCGCTTAAAAGGTTTAATAGCAACTCAGTTTAGAATATTTATGTAGTCTATTACAATGACATATTGTGTGCACTGACGTTGTATTACTTAAGCAATGACCGAAAACGGTAACACGCAAACAGCACTCAAATACGCAAAAGGTAGGAAGGGAGCCGAGGCAAGGCACAGGCAAGATAGCTATCAAACAGCGCCGCCCTCCTTATAGTAGCAGACAATCGCGGCTCCGCAATTACAAACAAGTTATTTACAGCCAGACCATACTGAGATATTTTAAGCTTATTTCCATCTAATCTATTGATTCACGCACGCGGCATTGCACGCTTTTAATGTTCTTATTTAGTCGGATCGGTATTCAGACTCGATACCGAATAAGGCAGGGCTGTATTAATCATTGCTCGAGTACTCGGGCACCTACACTTAAATTCACTTGATAACGATGAAACTTCAAAATTGCGCCTTTTATTTACTCCGAAAGCTCGCACGAGTGAAATCGTAAGCACGATCGGCATGAAAAGATCGAATTTATTAGTTCATAAGTCATGAGGGTTAAGTAATAATCGTCGACAATGGGCAATAAAGACTTTATAGGCAGTAAAGTTCGATTCCCTCGCACGTCGGGGCTCGGAAGTCAACTGCACGAAATTCAGAGTTATGGCCACCTAACTTATACACACCCTGAACTCAATAATCGATTTTCAATGTAAACAATTTAATTATATTGGAGTGTGTCTCTCGCCGAGTCGGTTTTCGTGTTGTTACTTAGGAAGTTTTGATTATGCCATTAACACGTACAGTTTATGACTTGATTGAGTTCGAATCAGTAATCTTTGTCAAGAATGTTATTAAAGTACCTTCTAGAATTACTGTTTACGATGTTTGTTGTTAAATAACGAAATAATTATTTACGTGACGCCATAAACATTTTACGTCGATTTTTATGTTTGACATAAAATTTCGAAGTGGATGTTATCTCATTTTAAATATAAATTACCGAATCGTTTGCCCACAGAGTTCTGATGCAACCCGTTTAGAATGATTTCAAACCAGTTGTTAAACGATTAGGATAACGAGAATATTACTTACAGTAGTTGCGCATCGTTTAATCGTAAAAAATATTTAATTACAACTCTTCAATCAATTCGTATTATGAGATGTAAATAACATTTCAGTTATCTATAACCGAACACAGCGTTACCGTTGAGAATGTTGCGTCAACTGACGTCGAGACGAGAGGAACAGAAGATTAATTAGCTATTATCACAGACTACCTGTTATGAAATGTTTGGTGTTTACCGAATTGTTTAAAGTAATTTGGGTAAACAGTGCAGGACCGTTAAACAATGGTACGGAGGTAAAGCACACAGCCCTTGGGGATAGCATTACGAGGAATATAATCTTACCGCGGCTTGCGGCGAATGTTTAAAGTAAACAGAGATGCTCCGCGCCGCGCCCCGCGCCGCCTCCTATCATAACATCATTGTTTTGATTGCTCGACCAGCGCTGGACGTGGCTAACCGTAACCAGTTACGTTTCCGACGTAACCTCAGATGGCCCGCTATCAACCTCATTTGAAATTTAAAAATAGTGTAAACAAAACACCTTTAATATACCATAACTAAAGCAACCACTTGTACTCGCGGAGAACTTGTTAAAGCAATGTTTACGTTGCATCAACCATTCTTTATAACGGAGTTGTGTTTGAACAAATTAATTAACAACAACATACGTGTACTTAATCATGTTTGCTGCTAGATGACATAGTGGTGATATGTATCTGCTTATTAGCAAGAATAAAAGCTCACGCCGCTCACACCTAATAGTGTGTTCAGTCGTGCAAAGCGAAATGACAACACAGCTCCATTGGAAAGCCCGATAGATTTTTAACAATGGCAATCACAGTAAAGAGTATTGGTATCTTCAAATGTGATTCACCGAAAATCAATAGTGGAATATCTTTTATCATTTTTCTTTAGAACTACAAAAGTTCTTTGTAAGCTAACTAGAAAGAAAAAATATGTCCTTTTTCATTCGCAAGAGAGCGGCATGTGACCTCTGGGACGACCTTAACATTACGTTTGTAGAGGTTAAGTTGTCTATGCTATACGTAACAGTTTCTTACATTCTCTGTTTTGATTGGTTTGACCACCTAACTATTCATATTTTTTAAAAGAAGGTAGAGGCTCAGGTGACTATGGCATGTATTACAGTTCTGTCACGGCCGGTTTAAGCTGCTACAATGATTAGTCGAAATCCATGATATTATTGATGAGCGTCAATTCAAAGGACCCGAAATATTTCGAGAGGCATTTAACCACGGATCGTCTCTTGACATATGTAGTGTCAATGATCTTAAAACGTCGGGTTCTAGAGCAAACAAACCCGTTCTCAGAATCAATGATTTATACGTACACATACGTCTAATGCATTATTCTGTTATGTTTTTCGAAGCGGATACGTGTGTTACAACTCATTCATTTTCATTAGTTCCCATTATGTAATCAAAACACTAAATGCAACGGATGCATTGAGGAAACAAACCTTATAAGGTACAATCAACCGCAATAATGGGGTTGCCAACCAAAAACCTTCAAAAGCCCTATCAAAACCAAAGGAGTTTTTTACGGCATCATCTATATTTGTCAGAGAATAGAAAAGAAAACAAAGTTTTTATTCTTTCCAAATGTTGCAAAAGATCATTGTTAGTATTTCACTTTTATGAACTGACTCTTTTCGCAGCAGTAATAAGATGTAAAATCCTTCACCGGATTGCGCATATTTCACTTTGTTGGGCTCGTAAAGATTCGCTTACCTGCTTGTTTGTTGTGAGTAGGAAAGGGGCCATCGGGCGAACCTTTTTTTATCATTGAATTTTATGTGTGGGAATTTTAATGTGCAGCCAGAACGGCACGTTCTGCTCCTCACAGCTGGGTCGCAGTTGGTATGGATTCATCGCAAAACACGTGTCGCTTTGGTAATAAAATGTCTAGTAACGCTTGTTGAAGAAAAGAACACACATATTTTGAGTAACGATAATGAAATGAACATTTGCTGCGGTGCTCAGGTCGTGAAGGTTATTTATTGTTTTATCGTAAAGCCGCAGCTGCATGTTTTCAATTACTACTGGATGATTGATGTAGTAGTACAGAGTATAGTATCTTTCCACACTCAAACAAGTTTATCGCTGCCATCGATAGCTGGGCTAGTATTAATATTATCTCTGGCCCGCAGACGGCGCGGCGAGAAAACGCAACGTCATCGATCTCACATTCAGCTGCGGCTCCTTCAGACCCTTGGAATTACTTCAATCATTTAAAATAAACACGCCTTCCTTGAAATATGTCCAGAGAAGTAGCTATTGGTCCCATCACACCATCATAAAATCCACTTTGATTTATGATATACGTTGCGATCCTAAGGCTCAGCCTCTTTTGCATCTGCCGACCCGGTGCACGGTGGGGTTTTTTTTAATTCTTTCAATACCACCGTTTTGGATACTTTTTCATTTTAGTTATTCAACATGAAGTTAACATTAAAATGTTTAATTATTTGAATTACACCTCACAAATGTAACATTTAATTCATTTTCGTAATCAACTAATAAGAAGTAAGTAATGTTTGAAACAGCTGGAATTCTAGCAAGAAATCCAACGGGCGGCGCACAGCGGGACGCCTCGACAATGGCAACCAAATTAAAAGGAACCGTAAACGTTTCCACTTGAGCCTTGCTAAAATTTATTGCTCTCGGTTTTTTCTCTTGTTTCACTTGCTAATGAGATTCGAATGCTGCAGCTGTATTATTCGAGATGTTGGACGAAGATTAAAAAAATCTTTCCGAGAGTCTATTTACGGTATTGCAGGAGATGTTTACCGCAAATTAAAGCCCTTCGTTTTATTTTTTGTTTACGTAATACTGATATTGTTTCTTAGCAGAATGGGATGCGGGAACCGATATAAAATATTCTCCCGGTACGCATATTGAAATTTGCGCGAGTAGACGCGAGTAGATTGTATAGCGTCTTATTGCAAGCGATAGGTATGATGAGAAACAGGAATCTTGATTTGAAATTCTATCTCGATGATATAAAGTTGGTATTGAATCGGAGGCACTTCAACGCGGGTGGTCCTTAGGTTATGTTGGCGGAGGCGAAGCAAGAATGCAAATTTCACTAGTGTTGCTGGCCGGTATGTTCTTGAACTCTGTTGCAACTAAATGAAGGCGGCTAGCCATAAGCCCGACTAGGAAATTACTAATTAAGAGCTCCATAATAAGCCTTTAAATTATACGTTACAAACTATTGTGGTACGGGTATATAATTATAAACCAGCAAATCGCCGATTGAAAAATATGATAAGGCAAAATAGTGTAGAGAATTTTGTTACAAATGCACGACACGACACGACATTGGGGGAGATATCGGTGCGATCGATGTTAAAAAAGAAAATGGTGTGGAACGAATGATGCAATACGAATTAAGTGCGGCAAACTAGATCCATGGAATAAGAGGCGCTCTTTTGACGGGCTGACGGAGCTAAGTGCGGACAAAGGGACAATAGTGAAAGAGCAAAGTACCGAAGCGTGGCGATCCAGTGCCTGCTTCCGGCAACGTGGGAACGCCTTTTTATGGCTATCAATAATTTCTCTTCTGATATTCGATATTCATAATCCGCCCCATCCTATAGTGTATGTGTCCAATCAATTTGATTTGGATAATAATATTATGTATATCATCCTGATTCATCCAGATTTATGAGAATAGAAATAAAAAAATTCATGATATCAAAATATATTTTTTTTCCGATGTCTATAATAGTTTTTTTATACCGATTAAATTGTTTGTAATTTATACAGACTTGGCAACTTTAAGTATTGATTTAAATATAAATTTTTATTCAATTATTATCTAATCTGCAGCATCTTGCCGCAAATTACAATAATCAGAATTTCCAAGCTAAATTCCAATTCACGATTCAAATATCTATCTATAGAAAATCTAAGTGCGAGTCAAATGCGCCTCCGCCCATCGCTACATTCCTAAACAATAGTTCATCAAATGGTATCGGTTCACTCGACGTGTCATTTCACGGGCCATCGGCCCTTGTACCATTTAGCACTTCCATTTTCTTCACAAGAATCGCTTTTCTACAATTACCACGTTTACTGCCCTCACTGGACCGTTTTGGCTCCCAATCATGTTTTTGTTTATGTTCTATTAGCATAACTATTATCCATCGAGTTTCATGACCAACAATGACAAATTGGGTAATACCTTAGCGGACCTTTTATTCATGTAAATGGATTTACCGTTTACCTACAATGTTGTTACAATTTGCAAATAAATTGAAACTTGTATCAATTTATTTACCAGTTTATTTACCGTAGTAGCTTCTCGTTTCCAAGAATTTGCAAGTCTACAAAAATGGTAACGTATCTTCCTTCTGCGTCATTGATTGCAGTTCCGATAAGTGTATGCTACAAAACTAACAAGAGAGGGTTGCTCTTGCCAAATACTACCCCCACGTCGCAAGTTCCTCACAGTTTCGGAAAGTATGATTTATCGGACAAACTTACGCCATTACTCATCTCACCATTCGTTACTCCAATAAAAAGAACGTCTTCCGATAATTTATTGGGCGGAGTATGGATTTTTATTATACACGTCTATTTTAGAGTGCACTCTGTCGCACTGTTATTACTTCATAAATAAAAGATTTGATTTACTATATCCTCAGAATGCCATTAAAACTTTTTGAGAGTTCATAAGATAGTTTCTTCATAAGATGTTATTGCTCTTTGATCCTTTATGGTGTCCCCGTGTAACGTATTAAGCTTTCTTCTTGAAATATTTGGGCTTCCCAAGTACATTCGGAGCCGGTTCTGCGGGACAGCTGATACGACGAACAGGTGAAAACATTTTATCACTAACAGCTCAAACGAAAGGGTAAATTAAGATTGTAAAGCAATAAACACGACGAATATAACGACATCAAAACAACCAAAATCGATCTCCAAGAGACTTCTAGTAAATAAGCACAAAGCTAATAAAGGAAATAATAGGGTGTATATAATTTGGTAAATAATAAACTAAAATTAAACATTGATTATGAAAATAAGCACAAGGTAACAATAAATACAATACCTTTATGGGTGCGATCATAAGATGTTGAACTTGAAGCGGACGAAAATCACAAATTTACAAATAAGAATGTAGAGTAACTTGTAAAAGTTTCAACTTTACTGAATTATCTACTATCTGCTATTCCGTACCAAACTTGACAATTAAACAGACGCGGCACATGAAACACGACTTCAGATTACAGTTAAGTTCACTTTACAAGACGTATCACTGAACGAGATAAAAAATTAACTTCCGAAAAACTTACACACACGGTTAAGTTAAACTGCACTTAGAAGTTAAGTTCTAGTTAGGTAGACAGTAACACTGTGTTCACGGTGCGAAGCTTCTCAAATGTCCAAATAACACTGCACAATTATAATGTGTCGCACAAGGTGTAATCACAAGACCGGGCGGACCGGTCGGCGCTCGGAGCGGAGTCGCGGCGGCGCGAGGCGGGCCGAGCGGGTACAGCGGGGCGTTCGGTCGCGGCGACCGCGCGAGCCTCTCTGCCTGCATCACAGAAACCCTACGGCGGGCGCGGGGGCCGCCGATAGACGAAAATGGCTTCACAAGTTAATTTTTTTCTCTTTCCTCCTTTAATATTCCGCATATGCCGTGCGCGGCCGGCGGTGCGAGCGCATGCGTCCCAACCCCGGCGGCCCATGTAGGGGTTGTAATGTAACGCGATGCACCCGCACTTTACATAACTTATTGGGCCGTTTATTGAAGCCACTGTTTAATACCCTTTCCGTGTCGGCTTTGTGTGTAGCTTCCTCGATATTCATGTTCAAGGCGAGAGATTATTAATCCTCGTCCAAAATACTTTAACCAAAACTGATCATCAATCTCAATATAGAGCGATAGTGGTGCTTGCACGGAACTTTGACCCAACATTGGTTGGTAAATTCTACATAATTTGTTTTAATTACCATGTAACTGCTATACACGCTGCCTCATAGAAGTTTGAAATTATGTTTTAACATTTCTTGGGCTTTGATTGCACAAATCAGGAGTTCTGGAGAAACAGTAACGGAAGACTCACCACACAACAAAGAAGATGGCAAGACGATCTGGGTGTCTACTTAAATAATTAGAAAGAAGTAGCCCAATATCAAGAAAAATGGAAAAATTGGGGAAGGCTCTGCTCAGAAATGGGGGTGTACAATTAGTAAGCGAGTAAATTAACAATCAGCTTCATAGTACTTTACTGAAAAAGTATTATACTTTAGCAAAAAATACATGAAACCTACGTTACTGTGCCTTGACTCTCCATCCTACTAGGAAAACTCTACAAAATTTAATTTTTTTTATCATCTCTCGGACTCTAGCGCAGCTGTTTAGCGTGAGGTCCTGAATTCGATTGCCGGATCGAGCAGTGTTATTGGATTTTCATATAAAATTCTCAGTAAGATCACGGAGTTTGAATAGGTGTTCGGTCAATGGCGACTATAATAGTCCTAAAGAGGTCTTATGCAATAGAGGCTCATACTGGTGAACTGTGATTGTAGATTAATACTCCTCTGCCTTATCTTTCAGGGAGTACAGGCGTGATGTTTGTTATTTGGATTTTTCCATAAACAATTTTATAATTCATGAGGAAATCTCTTTATGAACTTATTCTTTGTCTGGCTATTTCGAGCTTTTAGTTGCTTAATAAAAAATGAGTGAGGAAATCTTGCCTGAATAAATTTGTTTATTGCTTAGCTCTTGGATGGCCATTAGCACGGCTATTACTTTTATTTTAGCCCGACGTCAAATTGACAAGCTTGTTTTTAAATGTAAAGAAACCTGTGTTATTACCGGAATATTGAGACAAGAACATTTCCAAGATACTAAACTGTCAATTATATGTAAGTTATGAAAGTCAACGGGAGATATAGGGCCTGATTCACCACCTCTGGGTAGCCGTTAACCACTGGATAAATTAAAAAATGGAACAATATTTGTATGAATATATGTGCCAGCTAATTTAACGGGTACTTATCAGCAAACTGTGACAACAGGCCTATAGGGTTGTCATTTGCTTTAAATAGATTTAGATTTTTTAACATTCCGTTCTGCTTAGCAGGAATCACGTAAGCGCTTTTGCTGTGTCTATTATCATTATCAAAATATCAAAGGAACTGAAACACTTTAAAGCTCCTGATAGAAAATCCAAGCATTTTGCCATTATCATCCGTATACATCAGTAACAGCTACTGGTTTGGAAAGTTGGGTCGTACATTTAATAGTTTATCGGAGTCTATTTGTTCTAGAAAAAATTGATAAAATTAAATCTAAACTAGACAAAACCACAAAACTTCTAAATAACATGTCACATCACACAACCAGTAACATTATACTAAAACTCCATATCGATTCTCACACAAGTAAAATAGCTCAACTTTTTTTTTACCGAAGCTCGTGAGCAAACATCCGATTGTTCGAAGTTTTTTCATTTTGCCCACGTTTGGTGCACGTTTTAGGGCAGGTACAGGCTGTGCAGCTCGTTGACAGTGCGCCGAAATACGGCCGGCTGAATTAGCATACAGTTCCCATGTGCGCCGTCAATCGTCCGTGTCCGCTATTCGGAGTCGCGCCATGCTATAGTCTTTTATGTCATCATGACAACTGAAGCTATGACATGATGTAAAGTACTAGGTTCATTTATGCTATCAGCTATGAAAAGCAAGCTATATTGGAGTTTAAAAGTATTGCACATTTGTCTCCCAATTCCACAAACTTGTCGTTAAACTTGAAGGATGTACATGGTTAAAAGACCCCTCATGAATTTCTGTCTGGTCTGTGACTACTATTTATCGTGAATTAATCTTTACTATGACTGTGTGATAATTTTCTTCAGCAACATTTTATAATCATAGTAAAAAAAACCCCTTCCAAATAATCATTATCATGATTCGCATGAGAACATTTATCAGAATCTACTACAAATTCTAAAAATGAATTGATTCCAGAGAAATTGCGCAATGTGGTCGTTTTTACAAACTTTACCTTTAGAGAAAAAAAACCTTTTATCATCAAGAATTTTATGGTCCTACTTATAGGTTTATATTGGCAATGTATAACATAATTTGGGCACGAGAGCTTGGAAAGTCTTGAAAGTTACTTTGTAATGTCTATCTTCTTGGTGACTGTCTATGCTAGCCATCTATAAAATAATTATTTATTAAACTTTATGAACGAATGCTACAAAGGCGGTCTTAATGCCATTAGGCATTTTCTGCCAGACAACCTTAGGGTGATGCAGAGATAATAAAACAGTAGATGCACTAGTAAAATTAGTTAGGAAAAAAAACCTAAAAGAATTATATATACAATACAAATTAGGGACTAACTACATACATACTATACACAATATAATATATAGAATACATATTTATATAAATATATACATAAATATGTGGAGAAAGTAGATAGGTCAAAGGTCGAGATAATGAATCTGCCGAGGAGCTACCTTGGAGGTGTCTTCGTAGATTATATTTAAACGAGAGCCGAGTGTTAGTCATCCTGATCACAGGTGGGAGAGCATTCCATAAAATAATAATATTAATATTATATCGAATATCTCATCTAAGTCATCATTTCAACGTGTTTATGAGTTAAGTATGTAAGTATGTTTTATTTCATATATGTAATAGATACGATGTCTAAATTAAATTTATTGCAATATTAAATTTCACGCCTGACAGTACGTATCATAAAAATACGTTATTTGAATACTTTAAGATATGCTAATGTTATTATTAAATAAATTTATTGATTACATTTATCAAACACTTGTCTTGTTTTTGCATAAATGAATACGCCTACTATAAAAGCTACAATAACAATTTATAGTAAGCTCAAATGTCAGTTAAACATGCTAGAATTTTCAATAATAGGTAGTAGTAAATAGTACTATTACTTAGTAGTGTCTAGAGTCCTAAAACGCCGTTTGAAAGGTGAAGCTTTAAATTGACGTATTTGTAAATGAAAGTCAATTCGATGCCACTTGCGCTGAAGTCCTAAAGCATTTTGACTTGTCTGTGTGACTTGTTTAAAATAAGCTTTTGATCACCGCCCCACCTGTAAGGGATGCGGTCTCAGATTCAGCACGCTTGCCTAAAAGATGCCTATTCACGTTTGCCTTCAGGGCTTTCAGCTAAAAGCTTCGCCGTTTTGGGTTCTCTATTCAACACAGTGTAGGTACCCAGTATCGTCCAAGTATATTCAGATTATGGAAATTATTCTTCTTCTTCGAGGGCCTCTCCAATTACTGAAGGTTGGCCAACAACTCCGAATATTTATCCTTTGTTGAGGTGGAAAAGCTCAGCAGACCTCGTGACTCAAAAAAAATGTGTAAGTTTAATTTCATAAGTGGCCTATGCACTTCCTGGTAGAAGGGGCTGTAAATGAGGACCGCTATAGTACCTATCGATTTTAATTTTTATAGCCATTTATACTCATTTTGCTTTTCAAAATTAACGAGACTCAAATTTAAAATGATTAAAAGCGTTTAAAAGTTTTCTCACCAAAAATATGTCTCGATAGACAGATTAAAATATAGTAACGAATGCTTGTAAAAATTGCTTTGTGACTCTTAATTATTTTACTATACAGATTTTTTCTTTCCATTTTTTTGTCATTCATTCTGCATAAATAATATTAACATTTTTGTTCTTTGTTAATTAGCGCACTAAAGAACTGAGAAAATGCTTTGTACATAAATAACAAAATTTCAACAGAGATAATATTAATTTAGGATTGTATAATATGGCATTAGCTACTGTATTTATTAAAGCAAAAATTATATAAAATGACAGAGTAAACGTCTTTCACGTTGAAAGAAAGTCTGTAATGAATACAATTATAATAACAAAGGCTAAATAAACGCTGACCCAATTTGGTTTTAAACAGAAACGAACACAATTCCTTCTTTTGAAAGTTTCGTGAAATCACGGAAGGCATTATTATTGTATTGTTGAGGTGCTAAAACGTAGTTTCGATATGCATTCATTGCGGTCACAAGCCTGATTGTAGGATTGCGTGCGCTGACTTGATAACCAAGCTAAAAGCGCACTCTGCTATTAAAATATGGATACACCGTACAGTAGCCATATTTCTTTTTAATTTACTATTGTAAAATATGAACTAGAATTATTTACGGCCAACTAAAGTGATGCATCATCCATGTATTACATTACCGCAAGTAATGTTAGATAATAATCAAGTTAGTTTTTATTAAATACGTATAAGGCTAATAGAATCTTGCTTATTTTACAAAAACTGCGCTGGGAACATGTGAATTTACGTAACAAGTTATTAGGAATGTGACACTAAAAGTATGCAGTTTTTGTATAGATACGTAAAAAATGCGGTAAGCAGTTGCAGATGCGTTGAACAAAGAGCATAACTATATGACGGGCTGACATGGATTTAAAAGAAAATATAAAAAAATTGGGAAGACCTTCGTCCAGTTGAGAGATAGTAGATACTGGTTTAATATTTATTTTTATTCTATTCCGCCAACTTAGATCAATAAGACCACATAACTACTAACTACATCATTCGAAAAATCCATCTTCTTCAGATTTCCATGAACCCTAATGAAGTTACAATACGTATATATCATCAGTTCATAGACAGAGAGACACACAATCGATTTCTAACACCTATTTTCAGGGCTTAAAAACAATAAAACCCAAAATTACAAAAAAAAAAAACAGTTATGTCCAACATAGTTTTTCCAAAAAAAATCCACGCAGAGCCGGCTTATTCTGGTTGCACGTGCCATTAACAGCTGACTAAGCGACGCGCCGCCATTTTACATAGCTATTGGCTTTATTTTTCCATTTCCGTTCTTATGAATCTACTTTTCACACCTTGGATAAGGTGCACTTTTCGGAAAATTTCTTTAAAATTAGGTAAATAAACTCCCTCGTAGCCTTTTCTTAACCATAGTGGAGTCGGCTTCCACTCTAACCAGATGCGGCTGAATATCACTATTTTAAGCCAAACGACTATCATCAGACCTATGTAACTCTGGACAATAGGTACTGATTTTTTTAGACTTCTTACTACCACTAACAAATAACGGGCACAAATCTAAACACCGATGAAACTGTGAATTTCATAGAAAACTCAAGTAAGACTGCTCGATTTGGGAATCTGACCAAGCTCTTGGGTACGAGTTGTGCTAATGACTACTAGACAGTTAATACAACTGCAAAACACAGTCGTGTTTCTTCTATTAACTTAGTAACCAGGAATTAGTTTTACACAAACTGGTTTTCAAATTATCGTAATTCAGATCTGCGAACAAAAGCAAAACATAGCTACTAACGAACAGTACACGACATGGGTGTAAGAAAATCGTTATTGGATACTATGGATAAAGATACTACCTCAAATATAAAGAGTACCTGATATAATTAGGTTTTCGAGTCAATATTGTTTATTGGAAGAAGTTATTTTCCTACAATTTCTGTTAGTGCCTCACAAAAGGCACTTGAAATGATAAAAAAAGTTATCGTGGTAAACAATTAGGTATGTATTATCGTCGCAATACATTTCAAAATCGTGAAAAATATTTTAGAAACTACTTACCTAAGCAGGTAAGTATTTCAATAGCAAGCTAATAATCTTCCGAATTCATGCCACAATGTGTCTTTTAGAAACAAGAAGAGAGCCTGTTCCACAGCTGATAAGTTCCCGTTAAATTAGCTGGCAGATAATTTCATACATTTTTTTTTTATTTTTGATTTTATTCGGCAATTAGCAGCTATCCAGAGGTCAAACAGGCCCTTAGAGTTATTTCAATGTATCTAGTTGTAAACCAGTGACATTTCTGGGCAAATGAGACGTAACCAATCAAACAACCTACTAGTGTTGCTGGCGTCTTAAGGCTGCAAATGATGCTTACCATCAGGCGCCTGTATGGTTGTTGGTCACCTTATTACGATAATAATTTAGGTTACTAAATTAAAAATTTAGAAAACCCCCGACACGAAATGTAATTTGACATTTTGTGGTGGCGGCCATCTTGGATTTGAAATTTATCATAGTGTATAAGTATTCTCCTAATTAAGCCCTTTCATTTGATACCCATATTGAGGGAGTTGTGAAAAAAGATGCAATTCGCTATTTTGTGGCGGCGGCCATCTTGGACCGATAGCTAAGAATACTCCCGACTTATTTCACCTTTCAAATAAAAAAATAAAATCAAAATCGGTCCATTTGTTGGGAGCTACGATGCCACAGACAGACAGACACACACACATACACACACAAACTTATAACACCCCGCCGTTTTTGCGTCGGGGGATAAAAAGGGCGACCCGTAAGCGTCAACGATTTCACTGGAAATACGCAAAACAAAACAGTGTGACAAAGCTTAGTGGTTAGTGGTACAAATCTTGAAGCACCGCCTGTACTGAGATAGGTGAAGTTCTACCATCTAACTGGTTATTATGGTCGTAGGCCGTATGCCGTAAATTATTACTACTTGTGCACTGTTACCGTCCGGTGCTTCGGCCAGACGTGTAATTATTGTACCCAGCTTTAAGTGGCTAATGTGTATGTATGGATGTTGCAAACGATAGCACAAAATATGCATATCTTGCTAAATAGTGGTGCAAAATTCTATACGGATAAATTGAATCCAACTACATAATTGATAAAAAAATTGGGCAATAACGACGATGACATTTTAGTACAAGCTACAATTGCATTTATGAAGCTGAATTACAATTGCTTTAAATGATCGAAAACAGAGCTTTAATTTTTAAGTTCATTTAAAAACAGAGTTTGACGCCAGGAAATAGGATTTTTTTAAATTAATAAAGTCCAATTTCGAAATGGTCACAAAACCATCCTGATATTTTAAACCGATTTCCTCGCTATATTTGCCTTTACCATATGATTTATTCCCTCAAATGGTTAAAAATTTCTATCCAACATTCTATATCAATTTAAAAAGCAGCAGTTTAAGATTACATATCAATTAATACCATAAAAAACGGTGATAAACATATCGTATAGAATTTTATTGGTTTCATTACATAGATAAGTTCATTGGCAGATATCAATAACGCTTGCATTATGTTAACGTCGCCGCCAGCGAATGGATATGATAACTAGCTGTTATAACGTGTTAAAGTTATCACCTCATTCAAATAGTGTTACACGGAGGATTAACAGGACCTTAGCTACGTTAAGCTCAGCAAACGATAGGCGCAAGCGGCCCTTAGATTTTTTGTACTAAAATTATAAAAATTCTTCTAATTAGGTACCGGTCACCTTAGGAACTTATGTCATAAATTAGGCAGAGGTGTAAAGTCGCCGGTATAATTAAGTCCCATGTTTACGGGATGAGCCTAATTTGAGAAAAACCCCTTAATATTTCTAGCGTAGCAGTCGAAACTAAGAAATAATATTGCCCTATAAGAATGTAGAAAAAACGCTAGAATCTATTGAGAGCTACAGAATACTAATATACTCGTATTTTTTATGTTTTGACTACAATTTTAATCGTATTTTAATAAGTAATAAATATATTTACATAATGTACAAATTCAATAAAAAATAAACAAAATTTCCGCACCTAGACGTCTAAGTACTTCTGATCGATGTCATCTGGTAACGTGCCCAGAAGATTGGCAGCATTGCCGCGATGAATGGCAATGCTGATTCTCTGGCCCAAAAATAATCCAGCCCTCTGGTCACGAGTAGAGTCGATAAGTCTTTTGGCAAGTTCTTTAAATAAGAGGCGAGCACTCAGACCCCACGGCCCTAGCGTTTCGACCCCAAAAGGTTCAAAACTATTAACTCGTAAATTAAGTCATCGGAAAACTGTCAGCAAAATAGATCATCTTATTGAATCCAATCAGAATATACACTCTTGAAATATTTTAAACGGAAAATAAATTTTACGATCTAAGGCATAAATTTTCATAGATTTATTGGAAACTAACGGTGCTTATAAATTAACAATAGAACTAGCCAGTTAACCTTACTCAGGATATCGGCTAAAACTTTTTTAATCGTACATATAACTAGGCTAGAACAATCTTAGAATAGAATAGAATTTAATCATCCATTTCGTGAACATCACTCATCATCGCTCATCTGTCACAACAATCGTTTCCATGTGACCTTTGAATAGTTAAATAACAATACGTGGTACATTGGTGTGCTATATCTTACCAATAATAACATAAAAATAAAAGTGAAAATCAAATAATAAGGATATACCTACCTGCAAATAATAAAACCCACTAGCATAATTATGTGAGTTCCATTCATAAATATGTATTGCATTCGATCATAAATGGTCAGTAAAATGTTAAATGAACAATCCCCCGCGGCTGTTTCCTGTATAAATCCTCTCAAGTTCTTCAAAGGTGTGAATTAAGTGGTGATACTGGATCCAGCACCTCATTAGTTAGGTCCGAACGAGCTTGGTACGAAAATAAACTCACCGTACGATTTACATAATTGAATTACATTTGAATACTGCAGTTTTCTTGTAGACTAGATTAGCTGGTGTTGAACATGGTCTCAAATGCCATCGTTGAATAGCTTTAAGAACAGGTAAGGGCAGGATACCATACAATTATTTCGAAATAGCTCTTGCCCGAAGCTTCGCTCACGGGGAAATAGTAAGAATTTAATCAATATCCAACAGTGATGGTTTCTAGTTTCTATGGGTTTGCATACGACAGAGGGGTCAAGCCATATCTTAGGATCCATTCAACTAATTGGGAGTTCAGTTTTATCAATATTAATAATTCATAATTATCTAGTCAGTATTTTTGTGCCAACCCCTAAAACAGACAAACAGAATTCTAAAAACACTTTTTTGGGTTCGGAGACTTTTATTAGCTACTCAAACCAACTTGTTTGTTTTTAATATCTTCCATGTACGTACAGATACAGCTCTTTTACGATTTTATAATTTCTAGTAAAAATATAATATTATCATCATCATCAAATATTATCTTGCATTTTCAATTAATTCTGTCCATTATTTTCTTATTTATCACTTATAATTTTCTTAGAATGTTGTCAATATTTCTTGTAGAAACTGGTCGTAGCCAGTACTACAACTAAGTACCTAGTAAAGACTTACACTAGTGCTAAAACGTCTGCCTATGATACTATTAAAAGTGACTGTGGTGTTTGCACTACTAATAGATACGAGGCACGGCTCGGGGGCGCCTAGACGACTGGCTTCCATCTGTAGGGATTGCAGTCATTTTCCAATATTTGTTCCAATTAGATTCAGATACGCAACAATATCTGTAGGAACAACCAAAAGCCCAAGGGCTTAAATTTTTTAGTTATAACCTAACCTAACCGAAATTAAAAATTTAGAAAACCCCCGACAGGAAATGTAATTTGCCATTTTATGGTGGCGGCCATATTTGATTTGAAATTTATCATAGTGTATAATACTCTCCTAGTTAAGCCCTTTCATTTGATACCCAATTGAGGGAGTTGTGAAAAAATATGTAATTCGCTATTTTGTGGCGGCGGCCATCTTGGACCGATTTTCATCAAACATAGCTAAGAACACTCCCGACTAATTCACCATTCAAATTAAAAAAACAAAATCAAAATCGGTTCATCCCTTCGGGAGCTACGATGCCACAGACAGACACACACACACAGACACGTCAAAGTTATAACACCCCGTCGTTTTTGCGTCGGGGGTTAAAAAGTGCCAAAAAATAAAGACAAAGCTAATTCAGGCATTGCATAGAATACCTAAGAGCTGCTGATGCTGAGCCCGTTTATGCTTTGTATAAAATACTAGCTTACCGCCAGCGGCGTGTGTATAGCGTGACAATGCTTCTGTATTGTAGGTACCTATGGAAGGCCACGAAAAGATGAAGTAAAGTCGTTTTTTGCATTCTATACATTACCTAGGTATTGTGTAGAATACCGGATTATACAGATTGCTGGTGACATAGATGTCTATATAGCTACGTCTATGCACGTTTCGTGATTGATAAAAAAAAACACCCCTCTCGACATAGCGTGCTCACTCTATAGCTTATTTGATTAGCGGAGCTTTATGATAGGAACAGTGAAAATCCCATTAAAATCAACAGAGCTAATAACATTATTTGTTATTATTTTTTGTTGATAACGTTTCTATGTGGAGAGGTTTCATAATATGTAGATGTATCATCAAAATATCCACTTTTCTTTTTAAAATAAATGCTGCGAAAGGATTAAATCAATCTTCAGTTATTTTTTTTATTACACGATACCTAAAATCATGACCAATTAGTCATACCATCACGCCTCTATCTTTCATAGAGTTAAGCAGAGGTGTACTACATCCACAGTTCTCTGGTACGAGCTGCTACGGGGAAGCCCAATCAAACTTTGCTCGACCTGAGAATCAAACACAAGACCAATCAGGATCACTAAACTATTGCGACGGTCTATCAACAGACTTATTCAATTTCTCAATCAACAGAACTCTGTGCTAAAAGAAAATTAGGAGAAATTAACTAAATTTTGTTTTAACATTAATTGCAGGGAAGTAACATTCACGCTTATGCAGAAACGAACACATTCATAAACAAACTCACATACGAACCCGCTACTTCACGCGAAAATCAGTGTACGACGTACGAGCACAATATTTACGTTCAATTACAAGCTTTTTGTTTATCACTAACAGTGTGAATGGCGGGTTGTCTGCCCAAGTTTGTGACATAAAGGCGATGACGACAAACTCCCTTGTTGGTATTCATGACGGGAGAGCCCGCCGCGGCCCGTGCCGCGCCGAAGCCGCGTCAGCTAAATTACTTTATTACCGCTGTCTATAAGTAAATAGCGACAATAGCGACTACTGTGACAAGGTACTTGAGTTTGTATTTTGTAGTTATAAAGTATAGGTGTTTTTCTTGTTACAGAATTAGGAAAAACACTGGTATTCGTAGTTAATCTATAGTGCTAACATTTCATAATAGAATACCCGAAAAATAGAGAGCGACTACCTTTATTAAAAACACCGAGACTTCATTCGTTTAATAGTGGTATCGTTTTTACCCGACTGCCAAAAGAGGGTTATTGATTATGTTTTTATTAAGCTATAAGTGTGCCTAAGTGCGACTGCTATGCCAAAGGTCCTGGGTTCGATAGCCATAGGTTTTTATTCGTTAGGTGTTTCACTGAAGTTCTTAGTAACAGCTCCGTTTGAATTTGTGACCAAAGGCTCACCCCTATTAGATGAGGCATAACAACCGACGAACTGTGGGTTTAATTAGTACACATCTGCCTATCCCTTCGGGGTATAAAGGCGGGGTATAAATGAGAAAATAAGAATAATTAGTCTTGTTACTAATAAATGGCTGCGTACAAGTGACAGAGCTGTCTAATTAGGCAAAAATAAAGTCTTCTTTCTATAACCTACTTACATAAATTAAAAACAAGGCAACATTCAAATGTCTTTTGATAAATAATAAATGTCACTATTATTATTTTTATCTGCGCAAAGGGGACGCGCGCGAGGGATGTGAACCCCATGAGTCCCACGACTCAAGGGTTCACATAAGTGAAACTTTGCTTATTAGAGAATACAAGCTTCTTTAAATAATATTTTGGTATTTTTAAGGGCTTCTAGATAAACATAATACAAAACAACATACAATTACGCCTGCATTCGCCAAAGGGTTATGCAGAAGCGTACCTGCTAATAGACATTATATTTCTACAATTTGGCGTCATGTATAGGCGAGCTTATTGTCAATAACCGGGCCCTATTCTAAACTTCGCAATGCAACGTTATTACTATGAATTTCATTAATTAATCCAACAACACTTCGCTCGACCCCAGTATCGTACCCAGGACCTCAAGTGTAGCAGTTAACCGTCATTACGTCGTCATTCCTGTATTTCCTGGAGGGTTAAGCAGATGTCTTTAAGTCTCATGCTAATGAAGCCAGCCTGTTACCGTCGCAAATTCTAACTCTTCTTCCTAAGCTTCTAAACAATGCCAATCCATCTTGGATTGTGTACATGAGTCTTAAGGCTCCCTTTTAACATATTATCACTCACTCTTTCCTCTAGTAATCATCATTTACTGGGCGAAAACTGTCCATGAAAACGATATTCGGAGCTGTTCATAAATTGTAATATATGTAAATGGGAACATGTCACAAAAATAAAAGACGCAAGATGAAGGAATTATGTTAAGCAAATGAAGTCGTAAGAATATGTAATGAAACTATATATTTTATATGCCGTACTGGACAAAGGAGAATAGCTAAAGAAATCAGTTGGTTCCTTTTCATATAAATTATGGAGTATAAAACCATCATCATCTTCTGGTCTTTTCCCAACCATGTTGGGGTCGGCTTCCAATCTCACTATATGCGGCTGAATATCAGTATACATATTACACGAAGCGTCTGCCTTCAGACCTTTGCAACCCAGGGCAATATCGATATTCAAAGGATAGATTGGTTGACAAGCTTTTTGGGCTTCTGACTAATGATTGTTATAGGTCTGACACCAACCGGGACCGACGGTTTTACGTGCTTGCAGACACGGAGGGGTCTCGATGTCTTAATGTTCACCCATCCTCAGACTAACCTTGCAAATCGATTGGTCAGAGTAGATAAAACTTAACCATGAAACCATCCAAGGACTATTATAAAATTATCCTTTTATACATTTTACAAAGACATCATAATAATTGTAGAAGACTTTCAAATGACCATAATGTATACACTGTGAAACGACTAAGACGATTTTAGGTATCAGTTTTTCGACGATATTGGACGATATTTTGTCATCCGAAGGAACAAATCTATCGTTCATTTCTTAATATAACTTACTAAAACTAATACAATATTTCGATTTCCTAGCTAAACTAATAGCATTAATACTTCCAATATTTGTGTTGCTACTTTAGCTCTGACATTTATTACTGCCTTTAGTCGGCAATAAGATTACGACTACATCCGACAGCATGATTTGTAATAATGGCTTATATTATTTACAAGCAGAAATTCATAACATAACATAGCATTACGCCTATTCTACGAAGTGTTAGACAGAGGTGTATCTACTAACCGTACACTCATATTTTGCCGATATGTTTAGGGTCCATCCAATACCTACACAAGCGCAGTGCTCATCTAGGGAAACACACTCTAAGCCCTGATGAAATAAAGGAGCTTACCCCTAAGCAAATTCTGCAGTTTGTGTCAGCCGCAGGATTTAGCGGTGAACTCTAAATTTCATCGAGCGGCGATCACAATAGACCCATCAGGTTCGATGTGATACGATAGCCGCGAACAAAATAATAAAAAAATAAAAAAATTAGGTTCCATGTAATAGGGGACTATTGCCATTAACAAACTCCGAGTTGCAAGTAAGAATTTAATAAAAAAACTCAATACCACTTTGCTCGACCAGAGAATCGAACCCAGGAACCCTTGAGCGTAGCAGTCACACTTAGAGCTTAAAGAGGAAGAAATTCATTCATTCATCAAATGTAACTTCATCATCATCATCTTCCTGCGCTTGTCTAAAGTTATTTGGGGTCGGTGCAGCCTATCCTTTTATTTCATTCATCAAAAGTAACCTCTAATCAAATATTATTTTCGTCAAATTCGGACAACAAACATAAACAAGTGAAGGCCACTAAATGAAATAGCAAATAAACGAAAACGTCAAGTTATACAAAGTTTAGTGCTTTCCTCACAGTTTTAATAAACAAACAAAGAAATAAGGAAAGTTTTGGCGGGAGGGTAGGTACTTATTGTTTTGCTTGACCTCGATAACCCAAATTAGAATAACGCGGGCCAAAACAAATTCGTTATACACTGTGACGGATATTCGACACATTTTGTTAAATTTTATATGAATAAATTAAATTACTGTCTAAATAATTAATCACTAAAGGTCATAAGAGCTGGAGAGGCCATTCCAAACGTCAACCTACATTGATAGAGTCACATATTGAAAAGACTGTAGGACTTAGTATCAAAACTTCCTGAATGACCTAATAAGATATTATATACCTATAGATATATATAGTTAGGGAAAACCTAGGTATAAAAACTAATATCTATATTCATTAAGATGTAGGCTTGATAAATCTTTAGTAAGCTTGACTAGAAATCACAAAATTACTTTCTTGTTCCAGGTGTGGTGAGGTGAGGCTCAGGTAAGTCACAATCGGAATCCAGTTTACTCTTTGGTATTCTTTTGGCGGCGAGCGTTCTTGAGGATTTCATATAGTAATGCAACCAAAAGATATCACTACCTAGAAAATAATCTGCGGTTGCCACTGTACAATGTACATTGGAGCAGTTACTAATTGTGTGGTTTAAGTTGTTAGGTACTTTAATGTACTTAAGAACCGTAGAAAAGGAGATCTACATTTTACCGATAGGGACACACTATAGTCTCAATAACTCAATGGTACTACAGTTCCAAAGTTTTTGCAGTGGCACAAATTCATTAAAATGCTTAATTAACAATGGTTTCCTATACATAGGAAATAGTTACCAATACTCGGAACTTACTCATTCCCAGAAAGCGAAAACTAATGACAAGATCGCCTATCAAGGTAGGCCTATTTTCCCGCTTAAACCGTTTCCATTGGTTGCATTCATTGAGTACCTACATGAATGGCGATGATTGCTCGTTCGCGTGAGCAGCCCTGATAGTTCTGTGGCCGCTAGAATAAAAAACCAGTGGTTATCTATTTCTATATGAACGATTGGAATGAACTAAAGCATAAATAATATCGCGATATGCTTCCATATTAAATAATGATATTCGTGACCGGCGCGTCTATTCTTTTCAACTGGTTGCGTTTGTTCTATGATGTATGGGGGCTTTGTTATTAAATTAGACAATGCGGTGACAGCCACAAGATTAATTCCACTGATTTATAATACAGGCCTTTTAGATTGAGATACCGTTCAAATGTTATTTTGAACTCATAAGGCCAAGTCAAATATGCAGTTAAAACGATAAACATTTTTCTTAATTTTCATTTCTAAAAAGCTTTCTATGTTCTTTTATATCGTTAAAGATAATAAACTACTACTATCTTTCAACATTAACCTACAAATTTATATTAAATGATGCACAACTAATAACCCATTAAGTAAAAAGTCTTACTTAGAATCTGTCGTAACTTAGTCTATTTAATGTTGTGCTTTAAGTGTCTCACGGAATGCTGCCATTAAAGTCTGCGTAGCTTTAAACTTAACGAAATATTCTTGACAATTTACCTAAATTTCATTAATTAGAGGCATTATATATTATCCAAAAGGCTTAATGATTTTACTAACGTTTAAACCAATTGCGTTGGCTTATAATCGTTGTTATAACATCAAGATAAATAATTCTAGTCAAAACAAATGTTAATGTGTGTAGGCGGGCTGCCCAAGTTTGAAATACAAGTCTGATAGTAGCTGAAAGGATTCAAAACAAGTAAAATCCCACAAAGTTTGTACCTAGTTGAACATTGTAAAATCAAACTTTAAACTCGGTGGCATGAGAACTGCACACGTTCTAAACTAAATCCTCACAGTCAACCTGCCAGCGTGAAATGTGCTCGTACAAAAATAAACGCAGAATCGTAAGTAGGTATTAATCTGAAAAGCTAGCCGATCAGATAAGTTCTCGCGTCCTACCTACGGAGGCATTGTCACAGTTGGCTGAGAGTCCGGCACGCTTGCCAAATATGTCGCAACAGATAGCGTGATGTCGCGTGGCTTGTGTACGCCTCCCGCGCTCCGGCAAAGATTTACTACTGAAATTCTGTCACACTCCCTTCCCAATACGTCGCGCCGAATGCACGTTCTATACCAACTCAGACTTCTATACAACAGTTTGAGAAGTTAGCTGATTTATTTTGAAAATTTTAAAGAACTTACCAATAAATATGTGGTTTATTGTTGGCTTGCCTTTGTACAGTATTTTTCATACCATCATACAATCACGCCTGTATTTCCCGAAGGGATAAGCAGAGGCGTACTAATGTACACCTACATTTCGCCGATATATTTAGGTCCCATGTAATAGAGGGCGAGCCTATTGCCACCAACCAGGCACAAATCCAGACTCCGAGCTGCGACTGGGAATTTCACGGAAAAACCCAACAACACTGCTGGACCCGGGATTCGAACCCAGGACCTCCAGCGTAGCAGTCGCGCTTGGGACCACTAGACCAACGAGGCAGACAGTATTTTTCGATCGAAAAATTTCGACATCTAAAATCGACAATTAGATAAAACAACTACGTGCCGTCTTTCAGTCGTCAATAGGTACGTTTCGGTGCCGATGCGTTGCAGACGTTAAATTGAACAGTAGGAAAGTTTAAATGGTATAAAAACACGGAATTGTGCAAGGGACGCGCTTATGAACTTATACCAGAACGAGTGATGTGCAGACGAAAAGCTGGTGTGTGTGGTTTTAAATTCGGAAAAGTTTTTTAATTTGTTCGCTCGTTTCGGGGCGGCCGTGACGTGAGCGCTGCCAGCACTCCACGAGCCGAGCTATGCCGCGCTGAGGTGACGGTATCATAACATTTTCCGCTCAACTCCTGGCGTGGTACGGTCGAGCGAGCACAAAAGGCGAGCGCAAGCGCCGATTCAACTATTCCGCAACTCGACTACAGCTACGTTCCCTCTGTAAATTCACGCGTCGCCTCATTATTTCGCTTCGAGTCCGCTTCCTTCTAAATAAATGTTATTAAAATGCAAAAGTAATATTTTTAAAACGCCAAGTGTAAACGTTTCGTTGCACTAGCGCGGCTCGGGCGCGTGCAATTAAGATTTGCACGTGTGCTTCGTTTTGTGGAATGTGTTTTACACTTTTAAATGGATTTTAATCTTACGACTTTATGAAAGAATTTAATAACTTTAGAGAGTTGCACGCTCGTGAGTATAACATGAATTAATACTCAGATATTAAAATTTCGTGTAAAAAGCAGTATAGTGTTTTATTCTTTTTAAATTTTAAGTTTTTTTTTTTTTTCAGTAAAATACGAAATATTCAAGAGTAGAACAAACTTGAAAGTACAGTTAAGACGTTACCTGTAGCTGGCATTACATTAAAACCTATTCCTATGCGGGCCGAACGTAAAACAGGCCAACTTTTACAGTATTCGCTACTGTTATGAAACTCCTAAAAAGAGCCTGATTGAGACCGAAACTTTCTAGAATAGTAATTAGTTTCCTTCGTCTGAAAACTCTGTGATTTTCATAACCGGATAACTTTGATAAACTTTATTGGTTTCGGTGGCTCTTGTTACAGTTGTGAAGATTTGCTGGGCTTAACTTCGGCTAACATAAACTGCGAAGTAACGAAATTGATACCTGACTTAATTCTATGCGGATATAACACCCGGCTATGGTACTTTACGAGCTTCCAGTACTTTAAGGTTAGATCGGAGATACGAATGAAAGTCGATAAAACTTGTGAACTTTTCGAATAAAGATCTTCGCTTCGACGCAGATGACCTAATTTTTTCAGTGCTGTAAAGTTTCTTTGGTAAAACTATCGTGACTCAATAATACATCTGTATAGATGGTTATGTTCTACTACGCTTCAATATATTATAAATAATTTATATAATTTACTATTTAAGAAGTCAAAAGGGCTAAGTCTGTCCAGTCTGTCACTCGAATATCGGTATGGCCCAGAAATTGGGTGGCGGAGGTCTAATAGCAGTCGCTTCGTGTAATTTATACTGATATTGAGCCGCATCTGGTTCCCTATTTTCCTATCGCTGACAATGTAGCTCCTTTGCCCAGAAATTGCATTCTGCCTCTTACCTCTTCATCTGGTTAGACTGGAAGATGAAAAGATGCTGTCGGAAAAATCTAGAGGATGAATTTCTCGTACAATATATTTTTTTAGGATTAAAATGCCGTATGTTTTTGACTTCGAATTACAATTCAATTCAATTCATTTATTCAATAACGATTTTCACATCGTGTCTGAATTTCTATAACTAAACATAATATAATATAGAAAAATAATGCATGCAGTTCATATTTCAATCATTAAAATTATTTAAATTAAATTACATAGCTTTACGCCACGTATATCCATACGTATAGGCAGAGACTGGATTTCCACGTGCTTCGATCCTGGCACGCCACTTTCGCTTCATTTATTTATTTTATTTATTAAGGTTGACCAACAGTTGTTTACACTATAACATTTCTGATTTAGTGACTAGGGTAACATTTACAAGTGCAACAATTAATAACAGGTCAACACCACATGCACAGAAAGCGGCTTTACATAACATATTTACAAATTATTGAAATTAGAACTTTAAATACATGAATAAGTAATTTAACAATATATTATAGAAAAATTAACATCTGATTAAATTTTAAATTTTAATTGATTACGTAGATTACATTAGATTTATATTAATTATTAACTGAATTTGAATAAAATGTAGTAG
This sequence comes from Acronicta psi, assembly GCA_946251955.1. Classification (NCBI taxonomy): domain Eukaryota; kingdom Metazoa; phylum Arthropoda; class Insecta; order Lepidoptera; family Noctuidae; genus Acronicta; species Acronicta psi. Next base: position 6,365,570 of record OX276482.1, on the reverse strand, counting down.
ATTAATTATTGATTGAATTATGAATAAAGATAATGACCATAAATTGAAGATAAAATAAAATTAAAATGCTTCATCTACCTATGTTCATTAACCTCCCCATGTATGCTTGTCGGTGTAGGATGCTATTAACCTTGCCTTTTTTGAGAACGTCCGCAATTTGGTTGTGGTACGTACGCCGAGGTCGACCCCTTCCGACTCTTCCATTCTTACTCACCATGTATATTTGTTTCGTCAATCTCCGTTCACCGTTGTACCTAACCTTTTCTGTAAATAACAAACAAACTGTCTTCTAATTTCCATTCATGCTATACACGTAACAAGGGTGTACCCGTAGGCGATCGTCTAAAAAAGCGTCCATGTCTCGAGGCATCCATTTGGAGCAAGAACCTAGGCGGTGCTTCCGTTCGCCGACAAAAGGAAATTCAATAAGAACGAATTTCCCGTGATTTACGACCACTATTTCCTCGTTAGGGCTCCGCCGGCCCTCGAGGTGTGTACGAGATTTTATAGTAAAGACAAATCAGATAGTGTTACCTAGATATATAGAAATAGCTTAGTGCGCTGTTTTAACCTTCCACGTAATCGGTAGCATGAAGTTCCTTAGACAAAAGAATTGTATTTTTATAGAAGTTATTCTGAGAAAATACGTGGTGCTATACCGTCTTCCTACGTGTATTTGGCGAGAGTTAATGTTGTATTTTTGTAGATTGTGTTTATTGAGTCTTTTAGCTAGATAATTAAAGCTTTATCTACTTCTCGGAAATTGCACTAAGTATTGTTAATGTCTAATAACTGCATGCATGATACACATTAAGATATACATTTTCAGTCAAATAAGCGGACCTTTCATTGTACAGAAAGCGTCATAAACAATATCGCCTTACAAGGAAATGTAATATTAGCTAGACGGTGAACACAATTTACAGCTCTTCTAATCATAAACTAAACAGTTACCAAAGTCTAGTCACAAATTAAATTGGATTCTTAAGGCCTGTTTCCACTTCCTAGTAAGTTCCCGTTAAATTAATCGGCAAAAACGAACTGATTTTATTCAAGACAATCTGGCCCCCTAAAAAATGCAGTCTCACATTCGAGTTCCAACAACAATTGCAATGCAATTTGTCTAGAAGACATTTTGTTTTTTATACCACTAAGGTGGCAAACAAGCATACGGCCCGCCTGATGGTAAGCGGTTACCATAGCCTATGGACGCTTGCAACACCAGGGGTAATATTATGTACACTTGTGTACATATTACGCAGACGAAGCCGCAGACGAAATCCACTAAACAGTATTTTAAAGTATCTAATAGAAACATTTCAGCTGTCTCGGACGTCCACGTTACATTATGGATTTGTCATCACTTGGCTTTACTCTACCTATGTATAAACTCGACTAAGTAGTCGTGAAGGGCCAACAATCGACTATCAACTGCTGGTAGGTACATCCCTATATTACTTTTATGCGCATGACCATAAAATAATATTACATTATTTTATGAAACTGAACACAGCGGGAATCTTGACCCATAAAAAATCGAACAAGGTTATTGAAAGTTTCCATGTAACAGAAACAGTTAAGTAAGTACTTATAGGAAACTGGTAAGTAGTATAGTACCCATGCTACTTGTCAAATGTGATCAAAGATATTGGATGATAATTGATGACTTTATTAAATATACGAGGAACATTATATTCATAGAAAAAAGTTGATCGAAATTTGGACCACGGTATGGACAAAGACATTTGACCAATGTGATACCCCTTTTTTCTAACCTTTTCCCAACCATGTTGGGGTCGGCTTCCAGTCTATTCAGATTCGGCCGAATATTAGTATTTTACGAAGCGATGGCCATTTTCAACCCAATTTCTGGGAAATATCGATATTCGAAGGATGGACTGGTTGTCAGACTTTTTGAGTTTCCACCACCACCAATGATGTGCTAAGAATGGTCACCCACCCGCAGAGTGACCACGATCGGGTGATCAGCTTAGTTACATCTAAACCACGAGCCGATTTAACCAATGTCACTCCAAGCTAGTAACGCGAACGTTTGTAGTTTAGTTTAGAAGACCTTTGAAAAACCTTTAATTACGTTTCTGCCTCATTAGTGTGTGACCGTTACGTTGGCTGCGAAACGTGAGTTTTGAATCCCAATTCGATTAAGTGTTCTTGGGCTTTTGTGTTTAATGTTCAGTAAAAGCTCGGAATTTGAATTTGTGCCGGGCAATGAGCTTATATGGGGCCTAGAAACAAACTGACGAACTCTTGTGTGTAATACCTAGTGTATGTAGGATACACCTCCGCCTAAAATGTTGCAGAAAATGTAAAAGAACAAGCAATCACGCGTAAGAAAAATAACTTTCCGATTGTGTGTGTAAGATAATGGTTCTATTCGAGGCAATAGGGAAATGAATTAATGTTTTCATAGACTTGTAAAAAAATATCGGATTTACTTACAGAAATAAATATAAGGTACATCTCTCATCTCTCTCAAAATTCTGTATCGTCAATTATTCACGAACTCGACTCAACACATTGCAATTACACAGAATCGCACAAGATGGGCTTGCGACAAATTACACCGCTCTCAAAACATTGTAAAAATGAACGCAGCCGGAAACTTCAGTGAGACCAAATAATGGCGGATAAGAACGTATGTGACGTAATTTATGTGTAAAATTTTCTCGTAAAAACTTCGCTCGCCGCGTATTTTCTGTAACATCGAGTTTTTCGAGTGGCCCTCTCTCTTTCTATCGTCATGAGTATCATTAAGCCACGATTTTAAAACGATCGCCCTTATTTTTGTTTTGTTTACTAGGATACTCCATATTTTGTTCCTTAAACACGCTCCTGGGAAATCCTTTGATGGCCTAAGAGCCTTTAGGTACTCGAGAACCTTTGAACTGTTTCGTTTGTGAGACGTGTAACAAAATATTCTTTCGAGTGTTAGTCAAAAATAGGGATCATGGCCTGAGGTCGAGAAGAGACAAGAATGTAGACGCTAATAAGAGGTTGTTTATACATGGAAAACTAATTAAAGTAGTCATGCTAATTATGAGAAATTATAGATCAGAATTATGTTCTTTATTTTTATTGTGTCTGAAGCTAAAGTATGTACTAAATAGGACCAGTCAAAAATCAGTGCCGTGCTTTTTGCACACTGAATATGGAGTTGGAAAATTAATGTAAAAAAATTTGAAAGTGGCGTCAGTATATATGTACATTTTTTTATAAATTACTAGCTGTCCCGGCAAACGTTGTTTTGCCATATAGGGGTGGGTCATTTTAGGGGGATGAAAAATAGATGTTGGCCGATTCTCATAGATACCGGATAAGCACACAAAATTTCATACAAATCGGTCCAGCCGTTTCGGAGGAGTATGGCAACTAAAACTGTGACACGAGAATTTTATATATTAGACATAACTTATATACTGATGTGTCTCGCAAAATTTACCTACGGTTTAAATTAATAAATTACCTGCTACCTGTCATTAGCAGTGATAGCCTGACTATGACCACTGGACTGCCAAGTTAAAGGTCTCGAGTTTGAATCCAAGGCACGCACCTCTGACTTTTCAAAATCATGTGCGTAATTATCACTCGCTTTAACGGTGGAGGAAAACATCGTGAGGAAACCTGCATGCCTGAGAGATTTTCTCGACGGAATGTTAAGTCTGCCAACCCGCATTAGGCTAGCGTGGTGGACTATAGCCTAATCCCTCTCATACTGAGAGGAGACCCGTGCAGCAGTGGGACAGTATATGGGTTATTTATTATTTGTATTTTTATTTACCTGTCATTGTCCTAAAATACTGATATTGTAAGAATTCCCATTAGCTGGTGTCGGAGTCTTGACTTGTGAACGTTTGATGGCAATAGACTTCGCTATTACCTACATGGGACCTAAACATACCGACAAAATGTTGGTGTACAGCAGTAGGTACACCTCTACCTAACCTTTTGGAAAATACAGGCGTGATGGTCTCATCATCACCCTCCTAGCCTTTTTCCCAACCATGTAGAGGTCGGCTTCTAGTCTAACCAGATGCGGCAGTATTTTACACGAAGCGACCGTCATCAGACCTCCGCAACCCAATTTCTAGGCAATACCGATATTCGAAGGAAATACTGGTTGTCAGGCCTTTAACTGGTTAAGGCCTTCAAACTACCACTAACGATTGTCATAGGTGTTCGTATGACAACCGGGACCGACGGCTTTACGAACGAATGAACGAATATTGTAAAATACTTAAAATTATTAAAACGTTTTGTATGTACAAAGATAAACCTTAATTCGAGTTTTAAATAAGTAACTGTAATTAATACCTTTAAAATTCCGTTTGAGTGCTTATCAAAACAAAAACACTCGTTTATATTTAAATTATTGTTAAGCAGACTATTAACTTGTCCAACTTAGTGACGTGGTATTATGATGGTTGAAGCTGTACGTGTCTACCACTGCGGTAACATATAAAAAAAATACAAACATTATACTTATAAAACCACTGAAGTTGTATTTTCTAGTATAAGCTGAACTCGCATTGTATAAGCTGTCCTCACAATGGAAGGTCAGCTTCTATACCTATAAGTACCTATAGTATAAAAAACAGGCGCTCTCCGCATCTCTCTGTATATCTGCGAACTCCTCCTAAATCACGCAACGGATTTTATGCAGTTTTCACCATCAATCTATTTTCACGAATAGTTTACATATATAAATCCCTAGCTTCACGCTCACTTAGGTTTATATTTGTATTATGTACATTAAAGATTTTGTGTAAACTACCGGCTGAAATATGACGATAAAGACGGAAGATGTCGCTCCCTGCGAAGAAGACGGTCCTCAAGTGCACTGTATTAGATATAGCTTGATAAGTAGCCGTGCGTATCCTTGTCTAAACATTCACAAAAAGCACCAACATTTCTAACAACGTTCTCTTCGCTAGATAATCTGCGAATTCGGCGGGCGTGCGGAAGGCAGGCGGCGCGGTGCGGCATGCACGCGATCCTCTTGGCAGCACCTAACACTTGGATTTACATGGCAAATGTTATAGCACTGCAAACATGACTGCAGAGACACGCCAACTGCGGGAACACAGAATAACTGGCATCGGATTAAAATGCAGCTCCATTTGTTTGAGGAAATCGGTGCTGTTGCGACTATCTTTGTGTCAGTTAAGACCTTTCACAAAGTGAAGTCGAGTCGACAGTTATCAGTGCTGAAGGCTATTTAAAAGCATTTTAAGAGAGTGAAAGACAGCAACTGTCACTGCATTTCTGTATATCAATTCTATATATATGTTTACGTATGTCTTCCGGAAAACTTGGTGCTTTTGACGACGTCTGCGGTCTAGTGGTTTGAGTACCGGATTACGCTGATCACGAGGTCATGGGTTCGATTGCGACAGGACACAAACATTTATGTGCCGGGTGTTTCTTACTGTATATTATGTGTGTATGTATAAAAAGTACATATATATATACGTATTATAACTATTGTCTAGTACCCATAGTACAGCTCTGCTTAGTTTAGGACTAGATGAGGTGTTTTGTAAAATGTCCCCAGAATATTTATTTATTTGTCATTTTATATACGCGCGAGTGATAGCCCTGGTGTTGAAAGCATCCATAGGCTATGGTAACCGCTTACCATCAGGCGGGCCGTATGCTTGTTTGCCACCTTAGTGATATAAAAAAAAATTAGAATATATCTGTTTTCAATTTCATATATATAGATTTTGTTCGTTTTATATTGATGTCAACGCCTGAACACGCACTTTGTTGAATTAATAGGTGGTTACTTAGTAGGGTTGGTTCCGATCTAGAGCTCAACTCCCTTCCCGATTCTTAGTAGTAATATAACAAACAATGTTGAGGTGGAAGCTACCACGAACGATCTTGTCTTGATAGTGTTGTAACTACTGCGCTTAGTTAATTAATGGTAGTCATAGTATTCAAACAACGTCATCAATCTATGCACAACACTTAAATTAATTGTTTGGTCGGCGGTAATAGTTGTATACAACGTGTATAATACGCGTAAATTGTGCTCAAATGTTATCTAACTATCCACGACTCTGCTGTGATCGGTTTCCAGTCTTACCAGATACGGCTGAATATCAGCATCTTATACGAAGTGACTCCCACAAGACTCCACAACTCCGCATCACTGGGTAATACCGAAATACTTACTCATAAGTACTAACCGATATAGTATTTAACGCTTAACCTGTAAATGACATTTCACACTTACTTTTAAACCAGATATTGCGGCCTTTAGCACTAAATTTCAACTGATCTGACATTAAGATACGTACACTAAAAGCCGAAGCACAATAATCGTCTCAGTTTAACTAATTTTACGCAGTGCAAAAGTAATTGTGTCGGTTTGTGGGGGACCCTAATCTAGACACATAAATAGTTTAAGAGGGGCACGGGGCCCTCGGTAACCGCAGGCCACGGCTCTAATCGCGATACTGATTTGCACATACCTGTTTAAATGTACCTAATACTAAAAAGTGTAGTCTTTTGTGTTCTTTCTCTTATTGCCTGTAGTTATTTAACGTCATCCATGCAAATCATCATTGACTGAATATGTTGGGCATGTTTTTTAAGTAAGTAGGTAGGTATGTATATTTAAAATTGGTTGATATTACATTATACATGCGATGCAATTATACCATGGATGAAAGTAAAAATACTCACAAATTATAACCAATGAAAAATTTTACTCAGTTTTCACTCTTTATCTTGCAATAAAATAGCATCTGCTTCACTTTAATACAATGATCGAAACCAGCGTCACCTATAAATTTTACCTTTAAAATATAGGAGAACATATCAATCATGTCTGGTTAAGCAATTCAAGTGTTATTTCAGAGTATGAATAACGGACCAAGTTTCTCTATACCACGGCTACGCTAGTCGACTTTGCTCACTTCTACACCGATCCTTCATACTTTATACATAACTAGCTTCCCGCCAGCGGCTTCGCCCGCGTGGTATGTTATTATACATATAGACCTTCCTTAAGAATCACTCTATCTATTAAAAAAAACCGCATCAAAATCCGTTGCGTAGTTTTAAAGATCTAAGCATACATAGGGACAGACAGACGCGACGGAGGACTTTGTTTTATAATATGTAGTGATACTAATAACTCGTGCGCAGCTTTGCCTGCGCTTTCAGCCGGATCTAAGAACTGATTGTTATAAAAGTTATTTTTAGAAATAATAATAATGTTAATTTTTCCACCACATTTACATATTGTAAGTACATAACACAGTTTTATGAGGGTAGACTGGAGCTTAAGCTAGAGAAACCCTGTATTTTAAAACACCTGAAATAGTCCGAAACTTCAGGCTTAATAAAAAATAATATAAAACGCGATAAAATCCATAAAAAGTAGTTTTATTTCAATGTTTAATATTCGCGTAAGTCTCAGAAACTAGTAAAAATATTGTATACAAACCTTGTCCTGACAACCACTAATTAATTATTGGTCCTATATAACTCAACAACAAAAAATCAGGACCAACCGGACTAGCATTATGAAGATATTTAGGTTGAATATATAGGTTTTTGAAATATTTCAAATAACCGTTTTACCAATAGAAAGGTGCTATTAACGACCTTATTAACCGAGTTGCGTCTTCCAAATCCTCTAAACAAGGGACTATTCTGCAATTCTATAGTTTTGCATTTTTCAAATTATTTCTATAACTTTCTGATATACAAACGTATCTTAGTAAAATAACGATATAATAAAGTATCATATGATGGGAACGCTATTGCAGTCTTTATTGTATTCACATTTCTACTGCAGAAGTTCGATATGTATTGTGCAGAAGTTATTATAGATAGGCAGGCAACTTACTGTCCCAGTTCCCACAGTTTGGCTTGCAAGTTGTGAAGGGTGATTTATAATGAGCTAGCCTTTAGTGTCACCTCTAATCACGACAGTTTCGAAATGTATTTTACTTGAACAATAATGTTTTAGTTGTCTAGGATTTGTCATTATATTTTAATGCTAGGAAATGAATGAATGAATGCATGCAAAAAAATGAATCCTGGGTCATGGCAGACTTCACAAAACACTCTTAAACGTGGATTATAGAAATGTTTGCCACGCGTGGAAATCGAACCCGCTCGCCGCAACATTGGCGGAGTGACTGCACTATTGGTGTAGTGGTAGCGACAACCAAATTTACTTGCTCAAATCGATTATTGTCAATACTTTACAAAAGAATCCTTCCTTTATCATGGGTATACCTACATAATAAATGAGAGATTCTAGTGTAAAGTAACGTTATTTTTTTAACGTTAAACACAATAAGATCCTGTGTTTGTACGATCTCTGTATGGGTATTGCATGGGTTGTTAAGTCACGACAACTTAGCTCTGAGATTTCCCTCTTTTCTCTCAACTGTCCCTTAGGACTCGAGATAAACAATGTACAGAAATCCCTTCTACAGCCTACAGCGGTATCTGATGACTTATTTTGTCTCTGTTTCACATTTGTGTGAACAAAAACGTCTTATCATGTTATGTATAAAATGTTCCACGTGAAATACATTATCTTTAACAAGTTTAGGTAAAAACTTTTTTTATAAAAGATACTTTTTCACGTAGAATCATAATTCTTATTTTTTGTATGAATTCGTCAATGTGTCTTCGAAGTAATCAGACTAAAGAATAAAACTTATAATCCGATTTTTCTATGTCTATTAATAAAGTATTGAAAGAGGATATCGGATTATACAGGGCGGCCTTTAACTTGCTGAGATGGTATAACACGTGTGCATTTCAGCAAAACTTTTGACATCACATCTCTAACGAGCACAAAAAAATGAAGACGATAGATTTTGTGGGTAGGTAATGTGACAAATGTGAAATGGAGTCACAGACGAATCCCTCTGGAACGGGAATTCCCGATAAAAAAGCCGCCATTGTCCTGCCCTCCTTATGATTGATGCAGTTTTCGCGTGTCGCCGACATCGTTCCCCGCTCCCGGACGCTCGGCACGTCTGTCTGACAAGTACTGACAACACAACACGAGTGTGTGCACAGTGCACAATCACCACACAGTTTGGGTCTCTAGCCATTTCCACGAAACTTAAATGTCAGTAATGTTTTCAAATGCAGCTTACAAACAACTATAATTTGAGTTTGTGAGCCAAAACTACTTACCTAGTCTATTTTGTTTGAATTTAGTTTCCTATGAACTTTCGATGTAATAATATAAGTACAATATCTGTGTATATAAAAATATTTTTAAGAAAATATTTACGTGTACTAAGCTGAAATTATCAAATGATTTATTTTTACATCACTCAACCTAAATAAAGATGGCTGGAGGACTTCTCCAGCCGAAGGTCGGTAGCAGAACCTAAGCCGCTCTCAACGAATGCTGCTTTTGAACTCATTAAGAGAGGATTAACGTTGACTTTGAGCGATCGCATTTATTTGAGAACGCCGACGCCCAGATAGGACGACCCGCTAATCAATTCCTATCCGTAGACTTTCACATCGTGTAATCAATAATGGCGACCCCGACTGTATTACAAATTCCCCTCGATGTCTGCGAAAATGTAAAGACCGTCTCACTGAACCGGAACGGATGTGTGAACGTTTATTATTTAAACATACGAGTTTTACAGTTCGTGGAAACAAAAGAAGTTGAAAGCAAACATGGCGTCACCCTAACCGCACGCACCGGCCTGCGTCTCAGTAGCAATCGCAAGATAAACAAATAGGGAGAGAAACTGTATTCGAAGGGATAGCCCCGTATGCTTGCAACTTAAAAAGCGGCTACAAAGTCGTATCTTCGAAGTTAGATTCTATCTGAAGCACTGGGGAATAGGCTAGGTACGCGAGGTTCCAGCCACTGTCAATATTGAATCAGCACGGTTCGTGTTTGTGAGAGGAATAAATTGCGGCCAGCCACCGGAAACTGTTCGCGTCAGACGAATAATTTTCTTATCTATCTTTTTTATCTTACTTTCTTCCAAAACATTATTTGAAACGGATCGCGGTCGCACGTTATTTTTAATTTCTGTCATTTTTATTTAGTTTTGGGGCGTTCAGGAATGTTATTTCAACATTTTATTTTGCTGCCACTTAAGAAAATATCGTGTAAGAGCATTTAAAGGATTTCCAGTTTCAATTTCATATTTTATTTTTATGAAGCCTCCAATAAATCGTCGTATTTATCAAAATCACTTTTTCTATAAATATTTTTTCAAACACTAAAGATTAAAAATGCAAATAAAAGTCGATGCACTTTATTCTTTGCGAGCTGAATGCGTTATGGCATGACAATATTATTGGGGCAGTGTAAGGGGCACTTGCAAAAGGAAATTGAAGGCAATTCAACAATCTCGAGGACGTAGTGCCTGGTAATATACTTTACTGGCTCTTTGAAGTGTCCTCAGACAGAATGCTGTGTATTCTCTTGCATATACAAGTTATTTGCCTCTTACTTTTATGTAAAAACCTGTTTCATTGAAAAGAGCAGGGAGATTGGCATCGTTGAGTGAATATGAATAATATATACTTTCCTTGAAATTTATTCGGTCGGTCAAGACGCCCTGACGGAGTAGATATTGGGTAAACATTCATTGGCCTGTGATGAAAGGCACTTTGGATTTTTGGGTAGCCTTCGTAATTTAAATATTTATTACAAGAGCTCTGTATAAATTAAATAAACATTTATCAAAATTAAATAATTTGTGTGTTCCAAATTTAAACCACAAAACGTTATCGAACTCCATGATCTAAAATCAATGCAGTAGTTTCTCAATAAAATCGTGTTATTTTTTAAAGAAGAAATACAGTTAAGCTTATTGGTTATATTTGTAGTATCTGTAGTGTAATAAAGGCTAAACGATCACTGGGTCTATCACTTCCAGGGCATTTGATCCTGTATTGCGCCATAAATGGGAACGTTCGGCCTCCCAACTCCCACTAACCGACAGATACAGAATACACTATAAACAATTTGGTTATTGTTTTCCCTGACGTTGTATTTATACATTGACAATATCATTCGCAAATAGAACTTTCCGAATATTACAGTATTTTTAGCAAATTGCTCCTCTTAGTCATTTTGTGATTTCTAAACAAACAAAAAGTTCGCGTTGCTATAATGATTATTTATGCACTGTAGGCATGTGTTAGGTTTATTCTGGTAATGGCATTTCCACATTTACGGAAACCCAAACGAAATGACTTCCACTTTCTTTAAATTGTCTGTCGTGACTTCGTATTTACAAATATTCGAATGATTTAGGAAATAGGACGTATTAGACTAGATTGACTGATGTCCAGGGATCCTAAACGTAGAATAATTTTACAGCTAATAAAATACCTACTTAAACTATATTTAAAGTAAACATTGTTTGTTTGTCTTTGACATTCAAGTATTTACAAGCACTAGGTACCATTCATCCGATTACGTAGAAACTTTGGCGAGTTGTGGCGCTCTTGCGATGGTTTTTGACAAGAAATAATTAGGCTGTAAAAAAATATTCAATAGAACCTCCTCCGGTTATTCTTTGATTAAAAAAGCAGAGGCATTACCTACATTAGCACAGCTAGTTCAATTCACAATTTATAAACATTCTACATTCTTTTATAAAACAAACACGCTCAACAGATATCTATACCCACCATGACATTATATAGTTCCTACAAGTACCTACAGCGTTTACAATATACATAGAGACAGTTTCCCCGATCACCATAGCACTCGGAACGCCCATAGTTTCCGCGACACATCACTTTATGGTCACTCCGGAGACGCCTGAGCACCGCTTTTAATGTCGTCTGCATAACGTAATGTGAAATAGACATACATACTTACAACATTATACTGTATTGGAGACATTGTAGGTACTATAAACTTTTTCCATAAACAAAAGAGGTTTGTTGTGGTTTTCCTCCTTTACTTTTTAACAAAAGAATTTACCATGCAAAATCGATAATGTGTAGCAAATACTTGTACATACAAGGTTATAAAAAATACCTAACCTAGCTATTTTTGACCTTCTGAATAGACAACATTAGTGAAGAAAAAACATTTGTTTTATTAATCTGTCGTTATAATGTCTGAAATATTCTAAAACGATAGAGCGCCTAAACATTGAAACAGTTTCGAACACTTACCTAAATAAAGATTACCTACGATTCTACAGCTTTAATTTACCTTTTAGGCTCTCTATCGTTTTAAAATATTTTAAATTACAAAGTAATGAAAGCAATTTTCATAATAAGGTAGATTCATAAAGGTCAAAACTAGCTAAGGTATTTTTATAACCCTGTATAGGTATTTTGTTCCAATCTCTTGTAGAAAAACATTTTCCACACTGAATTCAGGGTAAAATTTCCCCTGGCTTTCGTAAAACAAAAACCGCGACAGAACAAAACTTTTTAAAATATTAATATGATTACACCACGTACATCTGTTGCTCTGAACGAAATACACCATTTTGTTAAAAAGAGAAACAAAGATACTTCGCAAAATCGCAATAAGGTTTTCCATTCATCATTCGGCACAAAGCAGGAGATTGCGATTGGGTCCCTACGGTACAAGTTTTAATTAAATAGAAACGCTCTTACTCGCACTTGGTGAAATTTGTAAAGTCTCAAGATAACATTGTCTAACTGCAGAATAGCTGCGATGAATGAACTATTCCTTAGAAAACGCTCAATGAAGTGAATGAAGTAAGTACATTTTGTATTAAACTTCTTTCATTGAAATTGTCACTGAGCTTAGGATCGCTACACCTATTCATGATACCTCAAATTAATAACGGGTTTTTACTGTTCTGTTATTAGATTTACAGCTGAAAAAAAAACCTGTTAAGTGAGAGTCGGACCCGCACATAAAGGGTTTCGTAACATTTTTAAGTAGCATTAGGAATGGACGGACCACGGAGGCTTAGTAATAAGGTCCTGCAGGCACCCTTCGGGTACGGAACCTTAAAAAATAAATACAAAGCTAAGTTTGCTTGTATATTTACAGCTGAACTTTCAAATAAATTGTGATTAATATTTGATTTATAGGTAGCTAACAGTAACTTCTACAATAAAAATCTAGGATAAACTCACCAGCAAATACCATCTTAAAGGTATACTAGTCTTGTGTAGGTATCGCTATAGCTAGGTATCGCTTGGTCAGGTTTTATAGAGTTGCAAGTATTGCGCTCAAGAAATACACATTGTGTATATTCTGCTTATATGCGTTTCTCCTTGAAAATATCAAAGGAGTATGGAATATATTACTACTGCTCGAGATATGGAGAAGTTATAGCATACCTATTAGATTGAAATTTTGTAGTAGAGTAAAAATAATGTCAGGACATTGACCCATCTCACAAATATATGGCTGGCCTGCAACATCGCTTAATATGTGATTTATTAATGCTTTCAAAGATAAAAAGTATTAATAATTAGAGAAATTGCATGAACAAATATTGTTCATACAAAAAATAGAAAAATATATATTACATAATATGTATTCATAACAGGTTATACAAAGGTGTACTCATGTACTCCCACAGTTCGCCGGTATATTTGGGTCCCATGTAATAGGGGGCGAGCCTATTGCCATCAACTGGGCACAAATCCAGACTCCGAGCTGTTACTGAGAATTTCACAGAAAACCTAACAACACTTTGCTCGACCCGGGGATCGAACCCAGGAGCTCTAGCGTAGCAGTCGCACTAGGGAGCTCTAGACAAACGAGGCAGTATATATTATGTATTCATAAGCTTTAATCTGGAATATATGGATAAAGTCAACGGTTTTTAATCTCAAACACAAACAAATAAAAAGTTTGCAGACACATAATTCTCGAACGAGTGAGGTAACTTTATGCTAACAAAATATATTATAATGTATACCATATTGTTTGCTTTCACTTTATAGATAAGCAGTCACGTTCTTTCAAACTGTTTATGTACCCGACCTTAGATGTCATTATAGCACTGAAAATTAATTCTTTTATGACATTTGCTAAAGCACAGAAAATCTAAACTTTGAAACTAAAAAAGAATTAGTAGTTCGTTCTCTCAATTATATTTCATCATAATGTTAAAAACACTGGGAATACAGATACAACGAAATAAATTTACGACCCATAAGTCGTCCCACTGTTGGGCACGGGTCTCCTCTCATAATGAGAGGGTATAGGCTAATAGTCCACCACTCTGGCCTAGTGTGGGATGGCAGACTTCACAAACCGACAAGAAAATCTCTCAGGCATGCAGGTTTTCTCACGGTGTTTTCCTTCACCGTTGTAAGCGATTGATAGTTAATTATTGATACGCACATTATTACGAAAAGTCGGGTACGTTGGATTCCTTGTAGGCATAAATAAAGGCTGCGCTTGCTGCTTACCCTTAAATGACGTTCGTTTTTATTTGCAAATTTTCCAGTACCTTTGTAAGAACATTTTAACATTACGACTATGATCACTTATACAAACATAACTCAGTTATCATAACAAAACAAATAAAAACTAAATTCCCGATCCCTGTTAGTTCAAATCGTTATAAAAAGGATCGTTACGATAATTTCCCTGAAGGATTCCTCTTTCTTCAATTCTGAACAGTAATAACATACCCTGGGGCGTTTATTACAACGCTTGGAGGTTACTTAATATGAAGGTCAAACATTTAAACATAATTATTATAAACTAGTGTGTACCCGCGGTGTTGCCTGCCCGCAATTATTATTTTATTCCAATCCCGTACAAATTTTCTAAAGTCCCGCCTATAACTGACCTACGGGAAACGACATCTGACAGTAAGTTAGTGTTAGTAGTAAGAAATAATTTAAGTACCAAACTACATTATTTTATTATAAAAATGCGAAATACGTTTGGGTAAATTATAAATAAATCTTCGGACATTTTGACACAGCACCATCTAATCCCAAAGTAAGTAGAGCTTGTGCTATGGGTAACTTGGACAATGGTTTTAATACTTGTGTACTTTTTTTTGTAAATACATACTTATAATACATAAAACACACCCAGACAAACACAAATACTTATCCATTGATATTTGTCTTCATCCCATAAATATTTGTGTCCTGTAGGAATCGAACCAACGACCTCGTGATCCGCAGTCCGGTACTCAAACCACTAGACCACAGACGTCGTCAAAAGGAAATCAATGCGATAAACAGAACTGTTTAACTGAAAAATGGATTAATTTTCTATTGGTACTGGAAAATATACTTCATAAATTGATTGTGGTAGTCATTTAATTATGATTCGGATGTATTGGGCCCATGATGACTGGAACTTATTCTGGAAAAAGTCATGTGCCTAAAATTAGACAAAATGCGTATGGAATGTATGTCAGTACAGTTCAATTTAATTATCGACAGTTTACAATCTCGAAGATAGTTTATAATCTAACGGTGTTCACAATCATACGGTGACATATTCAAACGGAATAATGATGTGGGTATATGATGGATTACCAACCTCATCTCCGGGCTTACCCGAACCAGAAGCGTAGGTACTGTCCTGCATATTGCTCTTAATTACTGTGTAAACACCATCTGTGTGCTATTCAATCAAGCCATAAATTATCAGGCACAATGCTGAACAGTGCCACTTGACATCGACATACATGAACGGTTTCAATAATAATGCCGTGAAGGGAGTTGTTCCTTCAAGACTTGTGGAGTAAGCGCCGCAAATTATCATATTATATTATTGTTACAACAATATTATCATTTTATATTATTGTTATAACAATATTATAATTCTTCTAGGTAGTTGGACAAGAAGAAAGTAAATTGGTCTCCTCTCGGAATTAGAGAAAGGGCTTAGGCTATACTTAGACCTACACGCTGGCCTAGAGCAGGTTGGCATATACACCCCGTCGAGAAAACCTCTCAGGAATGTAGGTTTTTATATTTGTTATACGTTATAATATTTTAGACGCGGCGTTCTAGCACAGTGTAATAAATTCTAGTACGAGAATACTTAATACCTCAAACTTGATCTTGTTTAACGAATGTGACCCAATTTGTGATATCTCGTTATAAAAATCATCTCGATTCAAATGTGTATTTTTCGAAACATATTGCAGTTTTTAAATTACTTTATCGCTATTGTGTAATTATCTGAAGTTTGCCATACATACCTACATATTTTATAGATAAATAAATATACTGTAGGTGTCTCCGGAGAATGTCCAGTCTTACCAACATTTAAAATCTGTTTTCTTGGCGCCCAAAACTCCCTTTATTAAATTACGTAATTAATCCAATTCATCACAAAGAGAAATTCGATTAACTTTGATAACGAGTGGAGTTCGTCCTGAGGAACCTATTCTCAAATATTATCCACTTAAAATTTCCAATGCGACGTTGTTTTAATACGTTGGTTAGAAGTTTTCAACCTTGATTGACGAAGTAAACTAACTTGGTAAACTAGAAAATTAACTTTGATAACTAACACCGTGTATGTGCTCGAGGCACCTTTATTAGTTTCACACCCGTCACCTCATTATGCACTGTTCGTGGTATCGATAAGTACCTATAGGCGACTGTCAATGAAATCACTTAAAAAACACTCTTGAAAAAAATAAGCCAAGCTGTAAAATTAAAGATAGTTTTTTTTTCGCATATTAATATTAATAAAAATAAAAAAATTATCAAACATTAATATTTATATTTCAGCACGAATTTACCGCAACACCTTCGTAGCTTTTTTTAAACGAACTTAGTTAGCTTAGTAAATCTAAAATTTTATCAATAACTAGCTTCCCGCCAGCGGCTTCGCCCGCGTGGTCTTATAATTTTTTCCCCCGTTTTTGCAACATTTTTCATTACTACTCCGCTCCTATTAATCGTAGCGTGATGATATATAGCCTATAGCCTTCCACGATAAATGAGCTATCTAACATGGAAAGAATTTTTCAAATCGGTCCAGTACTTTTTGAGTTTATTCGTTACATACAAAAATACAAATCTTTCCTCTTTATAATATTAGTATAGATTATTGATTTGTAATTAATAAAATGTTAACAAATAAATCACAAAATATTTGTGTTACTTTTTTGTTTACCTAGCGGCCATTCAGTACTTACGATATATACGAATTCAACGTTATTGTACATACCTACAATACCAATTAATTTTCCGCATACCCATTCCATTGCTCGTTTATTTTAGGTATTCATCCGACTAATATGAGCGTACAAAAATGGTAACAAACACAAAAATATTTATGACACAACATTTTGCGTCATGCGTTACCGTCCATCACTTGTTACAACAAATGGTTTCACTTAGCCCAACCCTAGAAATGGCGGGAAGTTTAAATTTGACGTGACTCTATTGTTAACATCTAGTATACTAGTGTTACATTTGGTGTACATTGACACTGTGTAGGCACCTACAGTACTGTGTAGTGTTTTGAATAAATAAAATTTGTATTCTGTGTAGGCAGATGCTCAATTCTGTTATTTTAAAAAAAGTAGCAAGGGAAATAAACTGATTTTTTTTGCACGACTGACAGTTTTGGTAATGATGATTTGGATGATGTGATGAAAGTTGTTACAACAGCTTCATTTTTTATCAACATTTATTTTTTGTTCCAAGAGTTCGACTTTTTGTAACACTGTGTTTAAGTACAAATCAACAAAGCCTTTGACGTTAAGTGTAACGACCTATGAAAAATGAAATTCAGTACCTTAAATTGTGGAAAACCTCTCAATCAAGAACTTAACCATTCGTAAACATATCAAAGTTCAACTATCAAAAGTAATTGAACTATGAACCATACCATCCGCAGTAACGGCGCTCAACTAACGCAAACGTAATTAGGTAACTAATCATAAGATCTTGTGACCCGTGAATTAAAGTTATTCGTCGAAGAAATATTATTGTAGGGTCATATACACACAGACGCCGCGACAAGAATCTACAGCGATGTTAGATAAAGATTAAGTCATCCGGTATGCGGCCAACACGTCATCAGTTGCGGTGAAATCTTCCATGTTATCATCATAAAGGCTCATTAGGTAGATAAGGTATTGCCACAACGTCACACCAGGCGCCTTATACACGACATTCTTGCGCTTGTCGGCGTAAAACATGGAATCGATCGCACAACACCGCCACACTGACGAACTAAAGACAACCTTAAGTGCATATATCCATTCCGATACCGTTCGTAATGGAAGCTTTCATCATTCAACCAGCAGAGATAAATGTACCGTGCTTGTGCAATTTGCTTTTGGAGTTTGCCTCGTGTGTGCGAACACGGTAATGCACTAAAGCACTCGTCTCGCCAATAATTTAACCATTTAAATTGAGTCTATCAATCTGGCACTAAAATATCCTACGTGATGCACACTTTCAGCGGGTTGGCTTGTTACATATTCATACGTACATCTGTATGCACCAGGAAGTAGGAACTAGTATTTCCGCACTATGCAAGGCTTCTGACGGAGTACATCCAACTTGCTAAAATAAGTGAACTAAGAAACTCCGGACAACTTGCTAAGACAAAACGCGGAAGCTTTTCATTTATTCACGCGTTTTGTCTTCCACTTTGTTAACATATTTTTTCGAGTTAGACCAAGTTTCTAATGGAATGAATTTAATAACAGCTAGAAACTTTAATAATACCTTTTTATGTGTTACTTGTTATTGACGCAAAAGGCTTATTAATTAGGTATACAGGAAAAGGGGGAAATATATTTCTCTTTCCAGAAGATGAAACCTGCGACCAATTAAAACTTTAAACATTACTTTACCGATGCTTCGTAGAAAAATGAAGCTAATATGAGTTCAATGAAGTTTATTAAAGTGGTCTATATATCAATATTTTACACGAAGCGAGTGCCATCACACTACCCCAACCCAATTTCTGGCGATAACTAGTAGTTCGATAAATCAGCCGTATCTACTTAGTCACGACAGCATAACGTACCATCATGCCTGTATTCCCCAAAGGGTTAGGCACCCAATGTTCATCAATATGTTTAAGGTCCCACGTAATAGGGGATGAGTCTATTGTCATCCACCGGCCACAAATCCTGACTCCTAATTGCTACTAGGGATTTTCAGAAGACCCAATAACAATTTTACTCCACCCAAAAATGGTATCCAAGACACCTTAGCGTACCAGTCGCGAGTCTTACAACCACTAAACCAATGAGGGAGTAGTCACCCACGAGCCCCTATAAGTATTAGTAAAACAAGCTTACTTATATTGCCTGTATATCTTTATTCCGCTAGAGTGGTGAAAACGATTATTAGGTGCCATTTTATATCGTCGAGATCCCTAGTGTAGGTGCAATCGGGTTGCGACTGCCTGTACGGGAAATAAATTTCAAATCATGTTAGTACCCTGTGACACGGACGGTGTTAGTTAAACGGAAAATATTTCTGTATCGCCCACCGGCGCGAAACGGGCCGGCTGATGCGATTTTCTTTGCGCTTTTCCCAGCCGTGGTGGCGAATTTCAATTTTTATTTCGTGTTCAACATCGCTTATGTAGGAAAAAATGTGGATAGAATTGAGAGATGGACATGTAGTGTTCATTTTGTATTATTGCTGTAGCGATAATTTATCATGAATACTTATTTCTGTAAATCTTAAATATACTTTTACAAGACAGTCAAAATATTAACATTTTCTTAAAACTAGATGTTCGTAGCTGACAACCTCTGAAAGGGAACGAATTCAGAATCGTTACTGTTTGTGTTTTCGTGTCAGTGGTTTTTATGTTACACATCTTTGAAACAGTATTCGCATGCTAAGGCATTGGCATTTCAAAATGACAGGGGTTAGACTTTAGTCCACCACACTCGCATAATGCGTGTAGAAGACTAAAAATCTGCACACTCCGCGCCCTGTCGAGAAAATCTCTCAAGCATGTAGGTTTCCTCGCAATATTTTCGTTTACTGTTTAAACGAGTGATAGGTAATTAATTAATGACAAGAATGATTAAATAAGTGCGGCTGCTGAGTTATTTGCGGGGTTATATTCCCAAATCCAGCAATAAATCAGTATCTAACTACAATAGAGAAGTAATTATTTATTTCATATAGGTAAACAGTTAAGCGTATTGGTACAGGTGACCTAGTTAATATGCGTACTAATTATGAAACGAGGTTAATTCGTGTATGTCAAATGTAATCAGTGTACATGATTGGTAATTTGTAACTGTGATTGATTCATAGCGACGATAACTGTGGTACAAACTGAACTAGTCACATAGTAAAGTAGATCTTCATCTATAATTCCTACTTTTAAAAGTTCTCCGGTCCTCATTTTCAAAGTTTTCTGAAGTGTGACAGCCGACCCAGATATGACTTTGTCCTTTGTCCGTTAAGGTTTCCTGATCTTATCGCAATCGAACACTTTTTCAATTTCCTGAGTTATGCATTTATTTTGAATGCCTTTTTATAGACTAATTATTACATAGCATAAAAGGGTTAATAATTGATACCGTCACCACGAACTCTACTATTTACATCAACTATATATGGGATGCAGTTTGATTTAACATTGCACCTTTAAAATCGCAAGCTACATTTCTACGATACGCACAACTCAATCGACGGGACGTGAAATGAATCCCTTAAAAGCCATCTAAACATTGGATAATTTACACGAGACTCAGGCTTATTCTCCCTAGAAGGCGCGTAGATTACATTCATGTGTGCACACTATGCAGTTCGCGCACACAAAACATCCGATAGTGCGCGCAGGAGACTGTAATTTACCTCAAGTGGGGCACTCGGAGTAGAAGCCGTGCCCCCCATGCCCGCCGCGACGGCAATCAGCCGACGAGTGTGTGCCCCATCACTCCCCCAAGTCTGCCTCAAAAATAACATTAGAACCTTCGATATCTATGATCAAAGTTTGACGCGACGGAAAATAACTTGATTTTTATTTTCATGCTGCAGGTTATTTGTAAACGAAACAAAAGCATTTTGGATAGCTTTAATACAAAAATATTTTATTGTGTTGGAAGAAAACCGAGCAAGAGCAATTTTTGCTGTGAAAAATAAAAAATCCTAATCAGCTCTCGCTGTTTCGTGAAACTGCCGGAAGCAATCCTGTTTGCGAATTCTAATCAAGTTCCTAAGTCCTGTTAAGATCGTTGGCCGCTTAGGAGGCGGATCAACTTAAATTCAATATAAAACGGATCAACATGTTAACAGTAATAAAAAACGAAACACACACGGTATTTCCACTAAAAATATAAATGAATACATTTCTCCCCACGAACGGAACAATGTTGGCATAAAAAAGAAATCAAAGCATCACAGAGAGAAGAAAAGGCGGTTTTTCTCGCAAAACAAGCTGAATCGCCGGAAGCGACAGGCACTACTGATTCCGATTTAGAAAACAATATAAAGCTGACGATGGCTTTCCGTCCAATATTTTTCCGATAATGATGTTTATATAACTTTCCAGACGCGATGACTCAGTTACTTGAACGCTAGTGACCATGCACACTAGCTGGTGAGAAACTACATTCTTTTGATGAACAGGTTCGAAATTATAAATTTACAATATGAAAAAAAACAGCCAAATTAAATGTACCTATGATTTGATAAACTAAGAACTATGGAACCATATCCTACTGTAAAGTGTGCTTTTCAGGCTCATATATGACTATATGTGTAGGTGTATGTATATATGTGATTTAATATGTTCTATGACATTTGACAATAGTGTAGTATTTTCGTCTCCACCTTGTAATACTAATTAATCACTTGCGCATCAAACACCTGGGAATCCAGGAGAAAAGAATAGGTTATTTTCTTTAAAATTACTTTTTGTCTGTCGGTCTGAAAATACCACTCAAAGTTGATGAAGCACCCAAAGTCTGGAGTCAAACATGCCAAAACGTACATCGAGAACATTCACAAGATTAGTAATTATTTAACAGTTAGGTACAATGATTAGGGTTGACTATTAAAAGCGCCTTTTACGTCTAACAAAATAGCTAGTCGTGAGCGAGAAACATTTTCTTGTACACGTACAGGGGAGGGCATTAAAGCGGAGTGTCTAATTAAATTTGTTAGGTGTCAACATAAAGTTTCGTTTCGTCTGCCAGCGTCCGCTGACTTACATTTGAATCGCGCTGTTGTGAAGTCGGCTCACGTCTCGCACTGAATCAATTTCCCGTCAGCCTGAACTCCCCGCTCGACAGTATGTCGACTATTTCACTTAATGTCGTCGTATTCGACGCTATGTACGAAACATTGGAGTTGTAATTTTACGTGATCGAATTTGTTTTTATAAACCTCACAGTCGTTAACTTAATCGCATTAAAACTTTATCAGAACTTATTCTTAATATTTCATCACCTTGTTTCATAATAAAAAGAATTAAAAATATAGTAAAAATAAATTAGTCATGTATTACATAATTGTCATTGTCTATCTAATCTCTCTTCTTCTCTCTTTATCCAATTGGCATTTTATACTTTTTATTTATTTTTTACTGCGTCATGATCAAACTAAGATTCTCATACTCGTAATTTTATATTGAAAAACAACCTATTTTCTATTAAATAACATCATCCAACAAAATAATTAAATGATCGTTTACGGGAGTGATGCGCTAAGGCAGCCGGGATGCACTCACCACTATAACGGGGCAATAAATTCCAAATAGTGCTACTATCTCGGGTAATGTAAACGTTCTTTAGTTAATCGGAAAATATTTGGTAGCTATACCTGTCACGAGATGCGAATGGCTCCTTCTAGAAGCGACACTGAACAGAAAATATTGAGGATTCTCACAAATAGTGACAAATTCACTGTTATATAATATATAGTTCAAATAGATGTGTGTGTTAAGAGATTGATATTTTTTCAAGACTACCGCCTTTTTTTGCAATGTCATTGCGTCACAGAGTGTATAAAAGGAAGACAGGCATGTCACGCCACACCGCTTGTTGATGTTGGTGTAATCGTTGCGTTAGACTAAAGCCCGCGGAACAGTAATAAAGCCCCGTCTAATCTTTTAAAGCTGCTTATAAAGCTTTTGTATAAAACAATGATTTCATTGTAATTTATGCCGTGTTGTTTGTTGTAAACACTGCTTCTAAATACTGAAAGTAATTCTTAAATCTAATACAATACGAGCCAAATAAACTACAAAAACTAAAAATTTCTTTCTAGAATATGGACCAAGTTACAATTTTCGAAATTAGGTTTAACAATTCCCAGTTCCCCTAATAAGCACTGTAACTTCAAGCGTTTCCACTTAAAACGTCAGCAAAAATACAAGTATTCTTTTATTACGTCTCATAAACACAGCCGCAATCCTAACGAAACAGGCTAATAATAAAATTTGCATAACTATTTACTCGCCACTTAAGAACACACCAGCACGCCCGTTTTCGCCGGAAGGTTGGGCAGAAGGGTACTAATTTAGGTGGTGAAGTGCCTTTGTTTAGGTCTTCTATGGGGACGTGAATATAGCCGTTAACTAGACGCAAATCTAAACTGAAATGCTACTTTTGATAACTTAAATTAACTAAACTTAATATTCCATGACGTCTGACCACAAAGGGACAGTTGTATGGGTACATACACGGTTCGCTGAAATTTTGGGCCATGTAATAAAGTCCTGAATGCAAATCCAAACTCCGAGCTGCCACTGAGAATTTAATTGTATAAAAAATCTACCGATAGCAGCCCAATAGCTGCACTTACGACTACTAGACGAACAAGGCATAAAAATTGCTGAAATTCTAACTACAAAAAGTTTCAACACTATAAAGACATCCAAACTCTAAGATTTTAGAGCTGGGACCGAAAAATCAGTACGCCACATTTATACGCCAAAACATACATCTTAAAGTGGTCACATTCATGAACATTTACTTGAGAAAAGTGAGAATGTATAGCGCCGTTCGCGAGTTTGTACGTAACTGCACTAAAACCTGCATTTGTGGGCCCCGCTGGGACTGTAAACATTTTCAACCTCTGTTTTAAGAGAGACAAAGCATGTAGAAACGGTAACGGCAGTATCAGTAAATTGTAATTTAGTTTGGGAAATAATAAATTGGTACTTCTTAGCTTGTTGATGGCAAATAAAGAGACAGACAATAAAAATAACTAGTATATACCTAGAGTTTATTTTTAATTTACGCATGCTAAACAAGAAAAATATACTCGGGAGAAAATAGCTAAATCTACCGAACTCCCACCACCATGGACAATATTTGATGAAAGGAGTGGGTAAACTGTTCATCCTGTTCCTGCTCTATTTTCAGGGGGAGAAGTCAAAAACTTTTATGTTATTTATTAGGGGGAATGCTATATATCTGGGGCTGCTAATATTAAAGGTAGAGTTAAATACTGCGACTCGTAAACCTTCGGCAACCATACCTTTCCATTTTTCATATTAGAAGTAATTTTGATTTATTGAGATTTAATTTGTGACATTATATTTTTTTTTGTTATGATTGTAACTACAGTGATAACTAATCACAAAATATCGATAGCTCGTATTTCTATTTATGCGTTGTTGAGCGTTATAAATATCTGAGTAATACACATCTAAATATATTACATGTTATTTTGTATAAGAATCACATCGGTTCGGAACTATTATTTTATTTCTCCCTTAAAAATACTCACGCATTGGGCTGCATTACCCCTCTGTACCTATCACTCAAACTACGAAGGTACATATATTTAAAACTATATAGTTAAGTTGTTATCGTAGTGCAGCACAATAAAAACTTCCCCTAGGAAATTCATAAGTATTGCGCACGCGAACAAAGAGCACATGCGTGCTTACATCTAAACAATGCACGTCATCGCTGGCAGCTCAAGTGTTAACGCCGATAATATGCCGCTGCAAGACGATCTGACACTGTTTAGTAAGACAACACGCACATACGTTTTATAGTAATGGAGGTCAGATTGCAATCTATCCCTTACTTCTTCTAATTTTTACAGTTCACGCCTAAAAATATGGGTTTAAAACATTCGCCCCTCAAAATTGATTAGAAGTTTTTATCTTCCTTTTTGTATTTCAATTCTAGACATCTAGATAATTATATTAAATGCATGTCTTCTAATAAAAATAAAAACATAAAGACTTATGATCCGAAAGTATACAGTACAAATACATTCCACAAATTTTGAAATTACAATTTAATAAAATCATACTTATCTAAGTATGTTTTCGTTTTCTCTTATCTAAGAGAAAACGAAAACATGCTAACACCTCAAAATTGGAAGATTGGGTAATTGCAGCTAGCTCCATTTTAGCTTTTCGCGGGAGTCAAACACAAGCCATGGGGAGGCGGGCCCCTGGCGCGATGCCGCGCTCGCAGAGAGTAGCCCACTTAAGCAAAATTAGCTTCTTCTGTAAGCGCAAAGAACACTATCGGATGTTTTGTGCGAGCTCTGATACGCCCCCCGTTTGACGTCCTCACATGAAAGGGAGGGTGCAGACGAGTTGGTGGCCCAATACACCTCGTTAATACCAGCACGAACATTAATGAGGGCTACGGTGAACTTATAGAGTACCTACACCAATTGATGGGGTTAAAAATAGTATAACTATATACTCGTCTATTCCTGATATTTATACAATGCAACCGACCTTTCTGCAGTCGGTTTTAGCATTTAAATTAGGGGTTGTAGGATATAAAATGTCAGATCAAAGTTCGTACACGAACGATAAAAATATTCAGTACAATTTTCAGCGAAATAAATGCTGCATGAAAACCATCAAAACTTACTGTTGTACGTCTGAATGAAGTCAGGAATATAATATTAAAAGTTTTAAGCGAATTCATTTGAGGCTGTTACTTGCAGTCAGACTGAAAAAAGACATTTTGGATTACTTGAAAATAAAAGAGAGTAGGTCTGAGCAATTATGAATATGAAACAAGACACTTTACGAAATATCGGTATAATTATTTATATCGATGACTTACTTTCACTATAGCAAATGTCAAGTCACGAGTAATTTAATCGTTACGACATACCTACCTAGTCATACTTTCATTGAATAAGTCCATTCAACGAATATTTTTAATAATACTTTAAAATAAGCTGCCTGGAAATAAGTTTGTATTATTAACATTGAATAGGTACATATTTTTTTTTTATTTATCCGGTGGTTAGAGCCTAGCCAAGCAGAGGTGGTCCTAAATATTATTTTGATTTAGACTAACAAATTAAACTAACAAAATGTCACACAAGTGTATCTTAGATTAGCCTGGAAAAACACTAAGCGCGACGGGGGATTTTAATTTACAATTTATTATGTTGTAATAATTATTAGAATTAAACATAATGTTACATTATTTTATTTATATGCGATTTAGGAAAACGTAGTGATCAGTTACAATAAGAACTTTCGCTGTATTTAGTCATTATGTAATTTAGTCAACATAAACCCAAAGCTGAGGGTAAGTGAACCATTAGGACCTTCACTAAACAAGACAAGCAAGCTGGTCGCGGTAAGCGTCAGCCCGCAAACGGCTAACTACCTCGACGACTTACTACTTTGACCCATTCTACGATGCACTTTAGTTGAAAACGTCTATAGTCTGTTTTTTAATCTCAGAGACTAAAGTGACATTTCGTGGGATACCAGTTTTTTGCAATTGTTAAATAGTAATGTGTGTATCGAAAATTATCGCTAATAAATTGAAGTGTCGGTTTTTTTATATTGTTATCCTGAAAAAAAATAGTAGGTCTTATTTAAAACGTAATAATCATGGGTGGGATTAGTTAGAGTTTTTAAGGACTAAATAACGACAGCGAAATCAACATAATCTTCTAAAACTTTTTTACAGCTATTGATATAGTTTTCTAATACTTAGGTATTACCTCGTTGGAACATAAGACTAAATATATTAAAGCACTTTCTTAGTTTTTTTTTGTTATGTAATTTTACGTCATTTGGTACTTAAAAACTCTACGACTACTTACCTTTCATAGACTGTATTGTGCATTCGGACAATTTTAATTAATTTGGGCTTTAATAATACAATTTGGGATAAAAAACTTTTAATTTAATCGTCTAAAAGTTACGATTCAACAAACCGGTATCGTAGGTACAACGCTACACAAAAAAGCTGGTATCATTATTTGTAATTTTGACAGTTGCATGTGTCAATCTAGTCTCTGAGATTAAAAAACGGACTATAAATGGGTTTACTTGCTAACTGTTAATAGAGAACACTTTATTCGCGTTAAACATTCAGAATCAAAAAGACAAGTTCGTAGTTAACGTAGCTCTGAAAAGAAAATTTCATTAATTTCAGCGCAGATAGTAGACATGGCCGTGTATTTTAGCTGGTAACAGTCTGAAATTATCCTTCACCTTACCAGACGGAGAGTCTGCAGACATTCATAAGGACAAAAGGAATTTGAAAGAAGGTTTTTAGGTTATCTACCGCGATCTACATAGCAGCAATTTCTAAATCTTTAAAACTTAAGTAAGACAAGCGTGTGTCGGTAGTTCTTATTTAAAGCACAATTCAATTCCCAAGATAAAGAGAAAGTACAACACGGAGCGGTTAAAACTATTCAGAATAAGATAAAATCTGTAAATTGTCAGAAAACTTGAATGAAAACATTTAGTTCACTTTTAAACTTTGTTGGGAGAATCCCGGCATTGTTTGTTAGTGTTACAACTCGGCAAATCCACATTTATAGCAAGCGCCTGCGATTCAATTACAGGCAAAGTGCGGCAGCGGTGCGTATTGCATCGTAAACTGTCGGCAATAAGGCGTTATGACGCCGTGCTAAGAAATAAAAGCTATGAGTCTAGAACTACCTGTGACCTGACCTGACCTGAATAACACGAGTTTGAATAAATTTTATAATTTCTAGGCAAGCGATAACCGTCTCATATTTGTTACTTTTTAACCCCCGACGCAAAAACGACGGGGTGTTATAAGTTTGACGTGTGTGTGTGTGTGTGTGTGTGTGTGTGTGTGTGTGTCTGTCTGTGGCATCGTAGCTCCCGAACGGATGGACCGATTTTGATTTTGATTTTTTTATTTGAAAGGTGAATTTGTCGTGAGTGTTCTTAGCTATGTTTGATGAAAATCGGTCCAAGATGGCCGCCGCCACAAAATAGCGAAACACATATTTTTTCACGACTCCCTCAATATGGGTATCAAATGAAAGGGCTTGACTAATAGAATACTAGGCACTATGATAAATTTCAAATCAAAGATGGCCGCCACCACAAAATGTGTCGGGGGTTTTCTAAATTTTTAATTTAGGTTAGGTTAGGTTATTATTACAGACACAGTACCCTGTCACCGTTGAGTTTTAGTTTAAAGAACATAATTATTTTAAACAGGTACTCAAAATTCAATTTGAAAATTCTTAAAGGGAAATGAGGTTTATAATATATTTCATAGACAATGTATTGGATACATAGTCATTCCATTTCATATATGAATATAAGAAATCCCCTTTACAAATTCAGCCGTGAACTTCAACACCTGCATCGCAACTAAGTAAGTAGTTACCTACATAATACTTTTCATTTAATTAAAGTTAAAATGTTACAAGTCAAAAGTGCTCCGCCTAGGTAGGCATCGCGTGTCATTCGCTTTAAATGTTCCCTTTCCACTTTATGAGCCCACTTTTATACTACACAACAGTTTTCATAGTCTCCACGACTTTTATTGTGTAAACACATGAATATAGCGGTCTTGCTAAAAATGAAATACCTGATTTCATAGGAAAAGGTATAAAAACTTTTTTCCAAACCATAAAAAATATTTCCTTTTCAAATTCAAACTACAACTTCTTAATAACGATGTTTACTAAATTTCTAAAGAATTTCCTTAAGGTAAAGTTTTTTGTAAGACTTTAAATAAACAAGAGTGGGCAAAGGTTAGGAAGCCTTGTAATTTTATTAGGTAAAAGTACCGAACTTTATTTAACTAACGTAAACAAGGGTAAAAAAGCAAGATTATTTTTTGTAATAAGCTGGCTTCGTGTCGTAACGAATCAAATCTTATTATTTTCTGTGGTATCAAGGAGTGCGAGAATGGCTACGATTGGAATATTCAACGTATCGTCAATTGCTAAGTAAACGGCCAACAGAATCACGTAGATGATTGCCGAATAAACGAGCAATACTGGCGGAAAGTCACGTTCTCCGGCCATCCGTGGCTCGTTCCCCAGCTCCAGAATGACCTTAACATTGTTTTCCATATCGCCTTCGCGAAAGGTCGGCGTCGCAATAAATTATCAATAATCGTTTGGATTTCGTTAAACTTTCAGGATTTCGACGCAAAGTGAAAATCCCGTTTATATTTTGATCGGTGCACGGTCCCGGCGGAGCCGTGGCTATAAACTCCCTTCCATTGTAATTTTGTTTTGTTACAAAGTTCCCGCCTTTAGGTCGAGCCGAAACGAAAGTTACAACATTTACTAGACTACCAACAATTCACATAAATTCATAAGCCCCAAAATGAAATTTAATTCTTGCCGCCTTATCGCAGTGTCGTTTGGACTTGAATAACTATAATGGCAGGAACTATTTATTCGTTATTTTATCTCCACAAATATATCAACATACTGAAAATAAAAGAAGTTACATAAAAACATTTTTGTATCGAAATCCAGAATGTTTTGATTTATGAAAATGAGCTTGTTGTCATATATATCGTACACAACGTAATATATGAGAAAAACATTGTATTTTGCAATCATAAAATGGGCACTGTTATTTAAAAATATTCATCACAGTCGAATATTTAATTTTGTTATACAACCCCTACTCACGAAGTGAAGATCAATTTAATCCAACGACAAATGTTCGTAGCTGGTCAGCGGCTGAAGTTTTAAATCGATTGAATAGTGCTATCTGTGTGTGAAGTGGTAGCAATTCGTCAACGTCCCGATATAATCCCCCCTCAATGAGTCCTAAGCCGGCCTGGAGGGATGTCGCGTCATCCATCACAGGCGAGTACGAGCGACCTACCCGCGCCGCGAACCGCTAAGTCATCGCATAGAAACTATTAAGTTGTCTGCTGTTGTCCTAAAAAACTTCAACTCTAATGAATTACAGCTCATTTCGTGTTCTGTTTTGCGCTTTTTGCGGTTCAGTGATCGGTTTTGCAGACAATAGACAAAAGGGTTGGTTTTCTTTGAAGTTATCTATTCATTAGATTATTTTCTCTACATAAAAGTTATTAGCGAAGTTCACAACAATTTTGCTTAGTTATCCATCTGGTACTAATCATCTTCATTGTAGTTTAACTCGGAGTAAATGCAAAGAAAAGGACGCTTTATTAATGACCCGCCTTAAAATGAACCAAGTGTAGCAAAGAGGCGAGTCATGTCAGTTGTTTATCAGCTGGTACACTCAAGTAACGTCAGGCTCAATATATAGTATACACACAGCTGGCCGAATTCTGGTTACATTTCAGCTCTAGGCAGTCTTCATCCAAACTTCGACCTGCTACTAGGATTTTTATAATCAAATCAGTCTATAAGAATCAAGATAGGTAGATCAATAGGTAATTTTTGAGTTCATTTAGGTTCCTGAATTCGATTGACTGTTTCGGTTGATCAAACTTATTAAGGTTTTTTTATAAACTTCCCAGTACCAGTGCAGAGTTTAAAGTACCCGGATAATGGGCTATAGCAATTAGCTCCCCCCTTATTATATTGTATGATGGGACCTCCAAGTTTCTCGTAGAATTTGTGACTGTACATCATTATACCTCTGCCTAAACCTATGTTTATGAATAAACCCTTTATTAAAAAAGAAATACCCGCCAGTCGATCTGCAGGCTTAAGTCATTAGCAGTAGCCGACAATTTTGACTACTGTTCTATGAAAAACATGTTAGAACAAATACCCATAAACATTACGGTTTGATTAATGTTTGGTTGCCAAGAAGTCTCTATATTCGTTGATCAGGGGATTTTTAGGAAAATTTAAAATTATAAAAAAAAAACAATCTATTTAGTAACCCTTGTTAAGTAAATATTGTTTCAATACGTTGGTGGTCTATTGGTTCGAATAGTGATCGGAATAAATAAGAATTATATCCCTTGTCTTTATTATTAGTTTAACACTTCGGGTGTTGTTAGACTGCTAAAGACCAAAGAGATATAAGTAGATAAAGCTACGAAAATAATACTGTAACCTTTAAGTACTATTATTATCCCTAGCTATTTGCTCACGTTTCTTTTTTACGCCTAGAAAATAAACCTCAGAAACAATAATGTCAAGAAAGCTGTGTCTGTCTGTGTACCGGCGGCGTGCACATCTGCTACCAAATCAATTTATCGTTCTTACGTGATGTTGGCTCACCGAGCCTCGAACACTCGAATCTGTGTCAATGAAATACTCCTACATTACACGTTACGGTTTTCCCGATACCGATATCGGTATTTATCGAATTCTCCGGTCATCTATCAAGACATATTGGGCACTTGACGGAAGTTTGTTTCGTCGAATGAGATAGAGACAGAGTATCGAGAGAGTAGAACAACTTCTTTGAATGAATGCGTTGAGTTACGATCTTAAGCTAGCTGTCCACTACATCGTATCATATTGAAACCGAGCTATGAACGTAGTGTACTGCGTCATTAGTCTAGAGGTCGTTAGCGAGATCCTGGATTTAATTGCCAGGTAAAGCAAAGTATTATTGGGTTTTTCTATGAAATTTTCAGCAGCACCTCATTCCAAATTAAGGTGGTGGTGAGGCGCTGCTGAAAATTTCATAGTAAAACCTATGCCTGGTTGATGGCAATAGGCTCGCCCCCAATTATTTGGGACCTAAAACATATCGAAGAGCTGCTAACGCCCATTAGAACGTATCGCCAACTTTTCCATACAATATTCAATGCCATCTAGTCCTGGTATGCTACGATGCTGACGCGATGTCGGAATGGGTGTTGTTTCATATTTATTTACACAATGAATTTTTTTTTTGTCATTTTACGGTCACGTTGTAGTGAGCAAACAGCCTAATGGTGTTGACTGTCCGGAATCAACCTCCCAACTTTCAAGTGGGAAGTTGGGAACAAATAAACGAGACTTTTTTATTCACCTCATTTACTTTGTCGAAGTGGGATTAAGTTTTCCTATAACAAGGGGTAATGTATGATTATTGAGTGGTTATAACTGCGAACTGCCAACTTTACGAAAATACTTATATTATGGGTTTATGAGTCGCGTCTGCTGTTTGTTGGTACAAAATGAATGGGGGAATTAATTACAGTCTTTCGATTAGTCATGGTGGGGTATACCAAGCTGCCGTAATTTATTAGCGTCTAGACAGGAAAACAGGGTTAGCATAAATCCTTCATCAATCCTTCAAGAGACCCGAGTCTACCATTCATAATTTGAGGACCTTATCCTTCGTATACATAATATATCAGCCTATTACCGTCCACTGCTGAACGTAGGCCAACCATCCTGGCCTTGGGCAGCTCGCATCCATCCGCTGCTACCCACCTTCTTCATCCATCGTGATGTAGGGCGTCCCACAAACACTGGTCCTTGTGGATATTTATAAAGCAGGTCCTTGTTCAGCATCCTACGGCTGATAAGTATAAATGACGAATAACAACTGTAAACCACTACGTTCCTAATCATAAATGTCTGACAATTTGTTTGTTTTGTTTCAAGAATACAATTTCATAGAAATTCTACTTATATAATTCTGCATAGAAATTCATTGTGTTTTTAAGTTTCTTTAAAATGAGCGTAGAACAGGTATAATCATCAAGAAGTAATAGAATAGTTTTCAGGTGGTAATACTCCGCTGCGTTCTTCTTCAATAATTAGCATCTTTATTGGCTTCGGTTTGGAGGCAATGTAGCTAGTGAAATTACAATTACTGATCAATACGCTAGTTACTGTTGTAATAATAAAAACAGACAGGCAGACAATTTCGTATGTAAGTATGAAAATTAATAAACGACTATGCAGTTCCTACTTAACCTAAAGGTGTATTTATTTTGAAATTCAGCAACAAACAAGTAAGATCAGAAAGGCAAATAAACACGTGAGGCTTACATCAGAGATAAGAAGGTAGCAAACAAGCTGACGGTCCGGATGCGCTCCGCTCCGTCAGTTTCCGGATCCAGCGAGGGCGGAAATCCACCGCTGGCATTAACGTCGTAAACATAAGAGAACTAAAGAAATAGCGTCACACACGACATCGCCTCATGTAGGAACTGCTCCAACTGTTGATTGATGCTGAATGATGATGAATTTGTAGTGCGGGACACTGACTAAATACGCACTGACGGTTTCCATACTGTCATGGGACTGTTCTAAAGAAACAAAATAAACATTTCCACTATTGGGATATCTTGTGCGCATGTTGACTCTTGACAACAACTTGACACTTCAAGATACAATAGATATAGGCAGTTCAACTACATAATTATTTAATACTAGCGATCCGTGCGCAGCTTTGCCTGCGTTTCTCTGTTTTTAATTTTTTTCCTCGTTTGTTTTTTGTTTCTGTTTTTTATCTCCATAACAACATTCCTCAGACTTTATCAAACACAACAGAAATCAGCCAAATCGGTTCAGTCGTTCTTGAATTTTGCGCTTAGAAAGATATAGTGATTCATTTTTTATTTATTACTTATAACAAAAAAATATGCTACAGTGTCTATAGAATTTATAGTTTATTTTCTTCGTCATCTTATAATCCTCTAAATTCGCTTATAGTAAAATTCCAAATCATTTCAGCGTTTATAAAGTGCTCAATTTGTTACTTAACCTACCATTTTTTCTTCGCGTAGCGTATAGACGAGGGAATATCTAGCTCGGCCATAATCTCGCATAAGATTGGCGTATCTACTGGAACAATAGCTGTCTCACTGAAGGAATGGCTGAACATAATACTCTTGTTACGTGGCCTTTTAGCACGTTATACTGCGGCTTAATACACCGAGTCAGCGTGGAAATTTCTACTTCCATTATAAGGGTAAATCTCATTCGATTTCATTGTAAGTTTTATATCTACCGAAATTGTGTATGACAACTCCAATCTCCTATAACTACGTATAAAATTAAACTACGATATCGTCGTAACGATTACGTTTTACATTTTCTGATGAATAAAATCATTGGTATTTCATAGAGCGGAGAATCTTAAAGCAATAAGTTAGGATTATCCACTACTTTTAGCAGAAAAGTTGCGAGAGGGATTAGGAATTTTATCTCTTAGGATAGTATTTACTTGGTAGTCACTGTAAAAAATAGTTTTATGGGGACTTAGAGTCTTGTGGGGCAGTGTTTTCGATTGCTATCTCGGGGTAGTGCAGTAGCGGTAACATTGTTGTTTTAACGGCGGAGCACGGATACCGCAAATCGTTTAATGGCGTTTTATGGGCCATTGCGAACCTCGGCTCTGTTTTATGTGCCGCTTGTCAACTCGTATTTATTGCTTTTCGAATAATCACTCGTCAAACTCATCTCGGATAAAGTTATAGTGAAATCTGATTAATAAAGTGAGCCATCAAAATTTTATCGGCAATGTTATAGCAACTACAAAAGTTTTGTAATAATTTTAAGTGTTGTTTTCGTGTGTAAAAAGAGATACTTGTGTAAAAAACTGCCTGCTACGCTAGAGGTCGAGCAAACTGATATTACATTTTGCTATGAAATTCTCAGTCGCTGCTCAGATTTTGCAACCCTATTACATAGGACTTAAACATACCTCTACCTAGTCCTGCGCGGTATACAGCCGCGATGTTATGTTTAAAAAACGTGCAAATTTTCCATAACCGGTAACCGACGGGCGTAGTCAAAAGGCATCGAACAACATTGGCACCTAACAAATTTAGTTTCCTCCGAATATGCGGGTAGAAACAAGATTTGTGATTGATTTCCTGGCGCATACGCTTCCTCCGCAGTCAGGTGTTGAGAAAATATCGCCCACATACACAGAATAAATAGTTCTTTTATTGAATCACTGTGATTGATGGCTGGGCTGGGAAGAGTGGGGAGCTACCTCATGTTGGCTGCCAAGTAAATGAAATTGAAAATCAATGAGAGTAAGTACTAGAACGGAGTGTTGGTTTTCATTTTTGGGTTGCTTTTAGCCAAATGGCTAAAACACTTGTCACAGTTTATCTACTTTATTACAGTAATCTCACAATTTCTACTCGCAATTTATTCACTCTATGACAGATTTTTGCCAGTTTACATATATTATTACATAGTTAAATAAAATTATAGTTTGACGAAATTTTAATTCATTTTGAAATTTGAAACAGACATTTTACTTAAACATTTTATACACGGGTCAATAAAATGCAGACAATTCATTTAGTATTAAAGAGTCTAAGTGTAAGTGAACTGTTCAGAGTTCGAATCCGAAGAGAACTACTTTTAATTAAATCAAGCTCTCTTACCTGGCGCTTCGAAACACTTTAAAGTGATTTCGCGATAAACTTTGCTACAAACTGAAACAATACTTAACCACTTACAATTGGAATAATATTCTTGTTACTTTGCATTTTAATAAAAACTTACATTACGTATGTATACAGTTTGCAAACTGCACCTGCTTATGTAGTCAGTTTTTTAACATTATTCAAAGAAATCTGGAATAGTTTTTCTTAAAAACTGAGAGAGGATTCGTGATACTCTTTTGTTTTCAGGTGTAAAATAAGTTTTAGAAAATAAATTAATTATGTTGGCATTAATTAGTTCTCTACACTATTGAAAGATCAGAAAGGCTATATATTGAGCACTTCGTATAAAATTTAGAACTCCGTCCTACCAGCTCGTCTACCAGAACTCTTCTACAATGCCTACCAGCTACTTTAGCATTTTTAATGTCAATTATTTTATGATTCAACAATTGCTCCCTTTAAGGGATGGAAAAGAATTTCGGACATTACCTACATGCAGAAGTATTAAGTTTAAGAGTAGTTTTCTTAGTCTATAGCACTATCACAAGAGTAATAAATACTACCTATGTACACAAACCTTTTATCGACATACACGCACCTATTTAGTAGTAACTTAGTGGTTTTGAGTGCAAAAGCATTGCTATAAGATCAAAAACATGAATCTTATACGCAAATAAAATTGATATTCACCAAAAATCAATCCAATTTCGTGAAAAACACCCAAGCCAAACAATTATTGGGGGTAGTGTTCCGAGTGGCCCACAAGTAGTTACGGCAAGTTATGATACAAGTTTTACTGGTGCTTAGTTCTAATAAAATCTTATATTACACAGAACAAAAAGCGAGGAGGCGTTGTAAAAACTGTCACACGACATTGTCAAGCCACGGTGACCGCAAAAACTTTAATGGTTTCTTTTATCGACCATTTGCGACGCGTAATGGTCACCTCCTTTTGTTCCTAGCCCTACCAGCTGTAATCTTTTAAGTATTGTTGATTTTTTATAACATAAAATCCAATAGAGCTATGAAATGTGTATGCACTTAGAAAATGTTACCTAATTAAGGTGTACGGGTCGTGCAGTGCTGCCATTTATGAGGTAGGCGACTACGTCGTACATTGTGATGTATAAGGGTACCCACATTATTTCTGTGGGTGTCCATTTATAATAAAAATTGGGTACTTTGAGTAAAAGGTGAGTCCTGAATTTGTACATAATTATTTATCGGCGGTGTATGAAATTTTAATTTTAATTTCAATGTTTTTCTTTCAAGTAAAGGGTTGAAAGATATTCATAAATTTACAAATGTATCCCTTCTCTAGTAAAGCGGACCATCGTGCATTGTTGATAGGTAGACTATTATTTAGGACGTAATCGATGAAAAATAGAGTTACAAGAATGCTCTAATGTGGGGTGATTAGGTATAATATACTCTTGTATAAATTTCTACGCTTATAAGTTGTCGGTATTCTAAGGCAGCTACAGCTATTTTTCACTTTAGAAAATTACATTAGCATTAACAGTACCTATTTATATTTCCAACAAGCAGAGAAAATAAATGTCTGATACTTTTATTATTTGTAGCAAAGAAAGAAATAATTAAAGAGAAAACAATTATGGTAGGTACCTAGTTCTAAAGCATTACAAATATAGATTTTAATCAATCACTAGTCGGTACTTAAATAATTATTAATCCAAGTTCCAAGAATGTCAGTCATATGCTGAAACCAAATAACTATTCCATTAAGTATATTGAAACTATTTTGATATCCAATCTTTTAGGTACACATTAACAATGCCTAGCTATTAATAATATCCTGCGACATTTTACACAGCACCATCTAGTCCCAAACTAAGCAGAGCTTGTACTATGGGTACTAGACAATGAATATAATACTTATATACTTATTTTTTGTAAATATATACTTATTATACATAGGAAACACCCAGACAAACACAAATATTTATATTCAACACATAAATATTTGTGTCCTGTGGGAATCGAACCCACGACTTCGTGATCAGCAGTCCGGTACTCGAACCACTAGACCACAGACGTCGTCTGATAATCTAAATTGATAATGAACGTTATTGTTCATTATCAATTTAGATTATCTAGATCTTAATATGAAATATGACGTGGAAATGTTCTATTAATTCAGTAGGTTTTTATTACATGAAACCTTTTTTGAGAAGACCAACTACTGGGGGTAAATTCTTTGATTTGATTCTCATGTCGCGTAAGTCTTATTGGTTTCTATTCGGAAGCACACAGCCAGTGAGTAATTTTAGGATAGGGCAAAATTGTCACAATGTTTTCCTTCACCATAACTTCAGTTATTCAACCGATCGATGGTCGCCCGCCCGGTTTTCAGTTGGACCGTTGGCCACTATTGTTCTTCCATAATGGTCCTTACAGCTTGTATTCCACCTGCAAACCTACACAAACAAACAATACATCACAGTACCACAGTACAATCAACAAATAAAGTGTTCTAAACAGACAGTAAATTGTGGAAGCGCATTTATCCGCAGTCTCCGTCACTGTACGTTATACTCTGACACGCATTCACTGGATTAAGCTTTGCATATTCCACAGAGCTGCCTGTACGGTACCTAACTCTGATTACATATGCAAGTGATGCAATAAATTGTCGAGTTAGCAACGGACACTTGCACTTGCTTTTATCTATGTGTTGCGGTGGCAGCAAGTTTTCGAAACATTGTTCGGGAAGCAAGGCCCGTTTAGACGGTATTTTTGGCCTACGAGTTTGCCGCATCATGATTTCATGTTTGTGCATACAGTGTGCTGTAAGTTCTGCTTGGTAAAAAAGTCGGTTAAAAGTTTAAAATTTTGTAAAGAAAGTTGAGATAAACTGGCGTCACTTGGCGTTCAACAAGCGGGTGGCCGTTCCTAAAAATAATAGACGGATACATCTTACTGTACTACTTTGTTTTTTTGGGTGGAAAATACATACTAAATAAATAAATACTATAATTTACGGTTCAAAAAACGTATAGGTATACGTTTTAAACGTTAGGAAATATTTATTGATTCCTTTTATTCAAAGAAACATTACCTATACAGATTTCAAAGGGTTATTAAAGACTTTAGGATGATGTTACATAATGCCAGAGCGTAGTGATGAACCAAGATTGATGCACTTGCAAGTGCATATACATTTTGAGCATGGTACAGAAAGTACCATATACATACGTTTACGTTTACGTATTTCCACAGTTTTTGCACTATCATTCTTCGAAAAGTCTATGTTGGCAGCAGTTGGCGTTTTTATCATGCAGACATGCCAAGCCTTTTTATAACCTGCTTTGATTTACCATTTTCGATTTAGTTTAGGATACCTACCAAAGGATCTCGGTCTCCTTTCTGTGTCCATATGTCACTGTCAATTTCTTAGATTTATTTCAAGTTGTGTGTCATTGAAGTCTTAGGACTTATGTACCAACATTAAAAAAGAAAGAATGTTCCCTATTTCCCGAACAGGGAGCAAATTCCAACACAAAATATAAATAAAATTTAAGATGGTAATCGGTAAATCATACAATATATATTACAGAATTATTTTTTACACATATCTTTACTTGAACCTGACAGATTTAGGTGCCTAAAAAATCAAGTCAATTGTTTCATTAGTGCGTTTACAAAAAGGTCGCTTATTCCCGTACATCTCGACAAAAACCACCATTAACCTTAAAAAACCTTCTCGGTTTTATCCCCAACATTAGAGCCACGTGTCGTTATAAAGCATGGTACAGACCATTTGAGCTCGCTACTAGGATAACATATTATAAGGAACACTGGCTGTTATTTTTATAGCAAGTGCCCCTAGTGGACTACAAATCAAGATAACAAGCGCAGATAGAGGCCAGACGGAACTATTTACACATAGTTCTATATGTGTTTTATTCAGTACAACGGAATAATCATTTACAACATACAATAATCATTTATTGTGTTTATAATCAAGGTGGCTATTAACGTAATAAGTTTTCGTTTGTCTCAATGTTCAGTGTACTTACATTTATTGTAATACGAGTACCTTTCTATAATGACATATTGAAAATCTTTGCATTTCAATGCCCGTCTAGTCTTTTTTATACTTATTAAATAATCCTTAACTTCAAACGAACAACGAAGCAGTATTTATCATATATAATCTGCTTACTGATAAAATCAGCTTATTTTTACATTTTAAAGGCCCTTTCTCGAAAAATATAAGTAAAATAAACAGGTTAAAGTTTTATGTAGTTTTTCCTTTAACAATAACTTTGAAACTATGATGGCGCACTGGCCAGGGCGCGGTAACTTACTGGAAAGTTACAGGTTCAAATATTCCTGCTGATTTATACGTTGAACCCATTCCTAGAATGCAGGAGGGGCTTGCAAGAATATTAAGAAACATAGTAACATTTTTCAATGTAACTGCAAAACATAATGTAAAGAAAATACTACTACATTGACTCCACTACCATACATTTAATTATTTCTATCTTCGATCATGTATAAATATTATAACAGAAAATAATACTTAATGAATTCTGTATTTTTATACGACAAAGTGATATATCTCCCACTTTGTTACTTACAAAAACAGTTGGGGGTGTGTGTTTTGTCTGCAAACATTGATCTAGAAGTTTCCCTTTATTTATTAGAGAATGACAAAACAAAGAATGCTTGTCGTTATAGAACGCCTTCAGGCGAAAATGTGATAAACAGTACGATCACATTATTTTTATTGAGGCCCTAGATATATACCTTCCTACCTACATCAAACAAAATTCATCAGGTGTTTGCAATCAGCATGTGTATGACAAATCACAAATACAAGAAGTTGAACGAAAAAAAAATATGGAAAAATATACAAGAGGGTTTTTCCAGCACAAAAAAGGCGTAAATAGATGTTTTGTTTTTCTAAATTCTTTTCAGTGCCTATGGAACTATTAGCTACTGGCCAGGTATGAATAATTTATGATTTTTCAGAAGTGTCTAAGTAAGCTACTAAGCTACTTAGCTATGCAGCCGCTTGCGTAGTAAGCTTACCATTTACCAT
Source organism: Acronicta psi (assembly GCA_946251955.1). Classification (NCBI taxonomy): domain Eukaryota; kingdom Metazoa; phylum Arthropoda; class Insecta; order Lepidoptera; family Noctuidae; genus Acronicta; species Acronicta psi. Next base: position 6,325,097 of record OX276482.1, on the reverse strand, counting down.
AAGTACCTTAATGTGTTACCAAAATTCAATTCATCATCATAATACGTACAAAATATATTCTTAAATATACATAATCAAACCACCACTACCAAGCCAAACCGTGTTTGGCACATAAACATTAAAATTGGCACTCTGATCACAATACTTAACAATATCACGTAGATCCCTAATATTGTTGCTAACACAACACATAAATTCTTTGAAGTATTCAATTTCCTATAACCAACGAAAACTGAAAACGGCAACATATTTCAGTTTCCTATCCAATGAAATACATTTTAAAATAAATAAATTCTCTATATTCAAGTCGAAAGCCAATAACAGTGACGTTGATAGTAGCTACTGTTTACTCTGAAAATCTGTCGGGCGTAATTTTTACAATGACTTGTTTAGTGATGGTAATTGGCTATTTCAGCGTGGATATCACCGGCCACTGTCCGGACGGCAGTTGTCCGGTAACGACATTACTTAATAGCGTAATACGGTGGCGAACTCTCCCGGACGCTGCCGATACTGGCTCACTCTCCCGTCATTAACTACGGAATAAGGCAATTCATCCAAAGAACAAGTTTATTACTTTCAAGTTCTCCGTTGTATACGAGAAGGTCGCTTGAAATTCACTCGCACAATGGGCCCAATTACAGAAATCGTAAAGATCCGACAAATTTCACCAGTTTTCATCGTTTTTCGACACTTAATCCACTTTTGCTGAATGTCGGATATAATTATGGAAGTTTATGAATGCCAGAAACATTATTACCGGGAGGTACCTATTCCGTATTTGTATAAGAACGGTAATAACGCGTTCACGTGTGTGCGTACAATATTCTGGCATTGCTGGCTTTGTATAAGGCCCGTACAATAATTCTTATGGCTCATAAAGTTGTGCAAACTTATTATACAAGGTAATAGCTTTGTTTACGTATAGTTACCGCAAGTACCATTTAGCATGCAGCGGTAGATAATTGTAGTTATAAAGATGATGTCTATGTTCATGCCGGTTGTTGGTTCTTTTCTTTCATAGAGACAGTGGGCGCGCCCGCCCAGCCCCCACACAATGTAGTTACAAGTTAAGACACGTCTTCTCTATTATTTATAAACGCTGGTTAAGATTGGCGAACATTCGCCGGAAGAATTACAGCTGATTTAACTGGAACTGTGCTAGCTCTCTGTTAATAAGAATTCTTGAGCTTATTACCTGCTCAATGTCCTACGTGAACCATAGAGTTTTATTAAGGGACGAAGTTAAATGAACAAATTAAACCGATTAATTTAAATTACACGTAGAAAATGTCTATTATTATTAAGATTGTATGTAACGTTTACGTATTTATTGGTTAAAATCTACAATATTAAATCGTTACTAAACAGATAATAAGTCAGTCGGTAGAAAAATACAATTAATCGTATTTAAAATTGAAATGAAACTGTTCGCAACGCAACATGCGTTTAAATAATACCTAGGTAATCTAAAACATAGATTAGGTACTTTTGTATGTCAGTACAGTCAATATGCCAAGTCACTCCATCTAAAAGTAATCCATCCATTTTGTCCAAATAAAAGTAATCCACCGTTTATAATGTATACTTGTTAGAGTAGATATATTTTCTAATCAAATCAAATCATCATTATACATTTTACCAGAGGTAAACGTGTAAACAACGCTGGCACGCTGCAATGGAATATCTAATGAATTGTTCGATGTTAGGAGGCATACACCTCGCTCGTTAGCTTGACGATTGTTGTAAGCGCCGTGATTCCGCGAAGCATTGTTTTATGACGACGGCGACGCTAGCGCAATTTGTCAAAAGATTCAACTAAACGCTTATCCGTTACCTTTACATAAAATGCTCATATCTGACAATGATATTGTTACTTAACTCTTTCTTGACGGCGGTGTGTATGAACAATCAATACTAATTAATTTTATCATGAAAAAGTAAAACTTCCTCTATACTCTAGTGGTCCCAAGTGGAACTTTTACGCTAGATGTCCTGGTGTTTGGTTTTTTTTTGTGAAATTCCCTCGAGAGTCTCGGATTTGTGCCCGATTAATGGCAATAAATACGCTTGCCATTAATAGGGACTTCCCTACAATAGGTATCTCAGCATACCGGCGAACTGTAACCCTTCAGGAAAAACAGGCAAGATGGATGTTCTTATTGTAAAATTAAACCAAACTTTTTTGTGTATTATTAATTGAGAAAGAATTTATTTAGGTTGGATTATTCTCTGGATATCTTGCTTTCTTCACATTGAATATGAACACTATCTCACTTGTAAGTGACATCGATCAACGATAATAACAGACTTATCGATTAAATATCCAATAACCAATCATAACCAAATAACATGTTTTCCACTTTTGCTTCATAAAATTCAAATTTTTGTGTTCATCCGTACATAATGTTGGTACGGAAATTGATACCACCATACAGGAACCGGATTTGCGACGGATGCACATTTACAAACGGTTTCCTACGTGTTTAAATTTCAAATGCCATCTCAATATTCAATTTGAAATTCATTTTGATATTACTTACGTGAGGAAAACGGAAAAAGAAAAACTGCTCGTGTATGCAAAAAGTCTTTATGCATTTCAAGGGTTCACTCTAACCGCGGAACCCTGCGGAACCCGATGGAGGAATTGAAAATAGAGCCCTTGTTATTTCGAGTACATGTGGAGTGGAATACAAAGGGGAACATTGTCTTTGGTTCCTCGTTATGCGCCGCTCTAGACGTCTGATAACAAACCGCGGGTTAGGCGCTCTCGTATAAAAGTATTATTTTATTTTGTTACCCAGTTAACTTTACCGTTGGTTTATTTCAATGGTGTATTTCAGATACTTTACATATCTACCATCATGCCGGTCTCTTGCAAGGATAGGCACATGTATGGTTGATTTTATGTCAACCTTGTTGAGACAAATCTAAACTTCAATACGTTACTAAGAAACATATACAAAATATCACTGCTTTATCGGGAAATCGAACGCACTTTCTATCTTATACACTAATAATTATGGCGATAGCGATGATTAACTACCATTACAATGCAAATTAATCAGATTTTCCGCTTTGAGTAGTATTTATTATTTTCACTGGTGTGCCTATGACCTATAACTCAATAATCAACGTTAATAATCATTCCTATTAACCTCGATGTTCAATTATTTTGCAAAATCATGCTTGACAGTATTTATATTATTGTATAAAACTCTCAATAGAATGCAGTAACGCAAAAGAATGCATATCTATATCTGCACATGTTCATATATAATAATTATGTGATGTCATTATCTATGTGATGTTACTACATCATATGTACATACATTGGTGTATATAACACACATTGATTGCAGATGTCGGTAATGAAATCATTTCCTGTGAATAATAGCTCGGCCACCCCGTTCATTGCTTTGTATGGACCGATATATTATATTGTCTTATTTGGGGTGTATAAATGAGCCCCATGAATGTTCGTTAGGAAATTCACTTTGGCGCGGGCAAAACTTTTTGCCCAGGGCATGTAGACATGTTGCAATTTGACATTCAAATCGCCAAACGATTAGAAACAAAATGTATGGAAATGACATTAGTGACAACCCGATTTATCGAAAGCTTGTGTTTCTATTTGTTTGTCGAATCGAATCGAATCGAATATCAAAATGCAACCTGTCTACAAGCCCTATCTATTTTCGCCTTCCGCCGCCTTATCCCTACATTGCAACTTTAATCGAAATCGTTAGAGCCATTTTCGGGAACATAAGCCCCACTGCTGGGCACAAATGCCTCCCCCTACATATACAAATATTTTTCATTTAATATAATATGTAGAATATCATATAAGACTGGTAAAAATATAATTTCAGTCAGTTTTGCTCGGTAGCTCGGATAGTATAGTAGTGTTATATATGTAAACGTTGCGATTGCAAAGAATGTTTTTTTTGTTCTGTTACTTTTTTTATCGCACCCACTATTTTTTGAGACAATTTCTACTACTATATTTTTCTCAAGAGATCTCGTGATTATCTATATTATCCTTCATTTAACCACTCATAAAGGTGAATCGTGCCACAAAGGATCGTATAGTGGCGTCCACAGCAGCTAATTACACAAAGAGACGCTGCTAATTAGAACCGGGATATTAACCGTGGTGTAATCAAAGCGATGTTTAATATTACGACCTGCGTACTGTATTCTCAAGAGTATATTCATACCAAATTGTACTTATAATTTGAAATTTGGGGTTACAACTCTCGTAGAATCATTTCCGTTTCATAACGTCTCCGTTTTCAATTCCATTATCTTTAACCTTAAATAAAGGCAAAGAATTCTTTGGCCAACTTCAAAAGTTCACAGCCTATTTTCAGCTACCTATTGTATTCAACAGGCCTTCATCAGTTTGTAACATCTATCTAGGAGAGACTACAGTCCTCCATGCTAGCTTACTGCGGGTTGGAAGACTTTAGTGTTGCAGGATTCTTGATAATTCACAGATGCTTTGATACACAAAATATTTAAATCAATGACATTATTCGTATAAATTATACTCATAAAGCAACCTTTTAAAAGTATTGTTTGCTGTACTCCATAATAGGAGCACAACTTTTAACACGTTAGTTTGAACTGTTTGAAAGCAATGACAAATGGTTCATAGGCTTGCAAATCAGGTCGGTACGTGGCTAGAAGTAAGCACGCTACTTCGCGTTTTGTTCAATACCACACACTTCTTGGCTAAGCATGTTCTAACAGCTGCAAGTTGTAACTGTATTATTTGACTGCACGTTTAGTATAGCAGTTAAGATGGTCACCTCGTATCTACCATTGCACCATGTGTCGTGGATTTTATTTCCAACCAACGCAAATATTTGCATGTTCCACGGATTTTTTTAAGATCTCCGTAAGGCAGCATGTTCCCTAGTTCGGGAGCTATCTTAAATTTTGAAATTTGTATCGGTTTTTAACCACTAGATAACAAGATGTACCCGCAGTGCTACTCGCTATGATCTCGTTATTTTCCTAATTCTGTGGTTTTGAAATTTTCAAACTGTTTAAAATGTTGGGACGATCTCTCTCGATTTTTTTACTTAATTGGACATAATTATAGTAGATATTGTTTTAGTCGGTACCTTATTTGTTTATATCTCTTTTTATGTATCTATTGAATATATAATGAAATTAATACAATAAACATTCATTTTATCTGTTGATTAAAATTGACCAAAAGCAATTTCGTCCCACCTAGTTTGTTATTACTACAGTTGGCCAGTGTCCAAATATTAGTGATAATTATTTAATTACACGTTAAAAGTTAATGTTATTAGCAAATTAACATTATGACGGTATTCATTGTACTAATATCAGGTTTGGTTCTTTCATATCATACCAAATACTATGCTGTTAAAGAATAAAAACCATTAGATTAGACCTATTTGTTTATTTAATGGTTGTTATTGATCTATATCTAGAATGGTTACGACCAAGAAAATTTTCTAATTAATTACTTTTTTACTCGGTTGACAAATAGAGTTGTTATATGAATTTAAATCATCTATTTCACTTAAAGGCAACAACACTATATTATAAAGCTGAAAGAGTTTGTTTGTTTGGTGAAAAGCGCTAATCTCAGGAACTACTGGTCCGATTTGAAAAATTACCTGTGTTAGAAAGCCTGTTTAACGAGGAAAGCTATATATCATCACGCTATGGCCAATAGGAGCTGAGTATATTAAAATTGTTTTAATGTTTTTGTTTATTCTTATGTTTTGTTTGTTTTTATAACTGTTTATCACTTATATACAATAAAATTGTCCTCCAAGAGTTATCTTGGAGGACAATTTTATTGTATATAAGTATATCTACATATACCAAAGAAAATTTATTGTTACACCTAAACGATGAACACAATTTTTTATCACAAGTAATTCATAGCCCATTTTTATCAGATTTCTAGGTATTTTGTATAGAACAAGGTAACGAGGGGCAACCTAAAGCCTCATTTGTACCAACCTCGAGGTGAATATTACCCACATGCAGCGAATAAATCATACGTATATTAAATCCTCCTGGGATCTTCAGCGACTTCATATGTACGGGAAATTGCAGTCGTGTCCCTTACAGCGATAATTTATTAATTTGTCCGCAAATGAGTCGGGGGGTCGCCCTGATGAATTATTGACTGTTGTGTTTGACAACCCTGACTGCAGTTCAGAAGGTGATGTAGAATTCGGATTTGGGATCTAGACAAGTTGCAATTTGACATTCATCGACAAACGAATAAAAATAAAATGTATTGAAATGACACAAGCTTGCGGCAAATCTAGCTGTCACTAATGTCATTTCCATACATTTAGTAGTCGTTCGTTGATTCGGATGTCAAATTGCAATAGCTGCCAACCGCCGGATAAATGAAAAATTTGTATGAAATTATCTATCAAGTAATTTAACGGAAACTTGCTGGGAGGTGATGAAACAAGGCCCTCATATTTTTTGCAAATGCATCTTACGTTTAGTAGACCCAAATGTCACTGCTGAGTGAGAAGTCCCAGTTTTAAGTTCCAGGTCGAGCATGGCGCCAGGACTTTTTCTGTGGAATTCTTAGTAGCAGTTGAAGCTTGCATTTGTGTTCGGTTAATGGCAATAGGCCCGCTCCTTTTGGGACTTAAATATGCGAAAAAATGTGGTTGTACATAAGTACACTTCTGCCTAACTGTTCAGAGAATACAGTCATGATGGTATGTTTATGCTATGTATGTTTAGTATTTCTACATCTTTGTTCTGGATCAATGACACGTTGATACTATTGTGGCCTTTATTGTTTTCACGCGTTTCAACACATTCATGTTATGTTTGAAACTGACAATAGCATGTAGGCCTCACTTAGCTTGGGGATGGTTCAACTGAAGCTGAACACAACCTGTGTTCGAAGTTCCGAAGGATTAGGCAGAGTTATACTGCTATTAGCCAAACACAAATCCAAATTCCAAGCTGCTAGTAAGAATTTAAGAAACATAATTGCACTGCTCAACTGGGCAGTCGAAACTAGGACCTCTGGCTCAATCACTAACAAGGCAGTTCATAGAAATACCTACAAGCTCGTAGGTTAAGAGTAATGACCACAAAATAATAGAACGTTAATCGCCATTAATTAAAACCGACAGACAATTTCATCGCGCACAAAATTTCATATTTAAAACAATTATTTTGACGCGGCGTCGTATTCAAAGAGTGACACGTTACACGAAACATGACAAAGCATCAGACATATTATACTTACGAGTATATACAGTTACACTGCAGTAACAGGACAATGCAGACCTTTACAATTTGGAGTTCATTCATAAATGATATTAAATGAAATTGTGATGCTGTACACTAAATTAATGAAGGAGGAACTCATCCGATTTTCGCATGAATTCCTCGCATTAATGTGTGCACGAAATCAATTTAGATAAATGTTTTTCTGTATAATTAAACTTCGAGAGCTGATGAGCTTCCCAAAATAAGTAATTATCATTTTATCAACCAACCTATGTACCTACTGTCCTACTTCTAGGCATGGGTCTTCTCTCAGAATATTAGGGGTTAGGCTATAGTCTATCACGCTGACCTAATGTCTCATCCAAAATTTAACCTCTCCCAAAATAATGTTACATAAAACAGCCAATCTCAAACTACTTAAATTAAGTGAAAAAAACGGAACAACTTTTAAAAATGGTATATAGGATCGCAGGAATCAATTTATAACGTCAATTGGACAGTGCGGTGCGGTCGGGTCGGCGGGACCTAAGCTAGAGTGGCGGCAATCCGTCAATGTCCGAAGTAAAGCCCCTTAAATGCGTTCTTAAATACGCCACCGGCCCGCAGACCCACGGTCCCGCCCACGCCCACGATCCACTGTCCACTGTGATGCCCACCGCGATCAATATCATCCTTCCCTATAAACTAATTTCTGCCTCTTTTCACGTTCGGATTATTGCATTACAGATTTCAGAATATGTAGTGTTCCTGAAATTTTGGGCATTAGGCAACTATCGACGTCGAAAGACTTGATAATATTTCTTCAAGTGGAATGTTAAAGCACATATTATAACTTTTTATTTGGATAAAACAGTTGATATTAAAAGCCAAAAGATCACTTAGAACTTCGGTCATAACTATATTTCATTTTCTTCACATACCTTAGGTTACGTGAGCAAATATTACGAGCTGTAGCAGTATTCTATTTACGCAATCTTTGCGACTTATGTGAAGTGTGTTACCAAAATCCCTTTAATAAGTTTCGTACTCAGACTCTATCGAATGTCACACAACTTTGGTAGATGAAGCCTAAGTCATCGTTTACGGAAGGAAAAATGCGGTGTCTGTATTCCGTAGATAGGTTGTATGTGCAAGAAATGAGCAAATAAATCAATTACACACCGGCAGGCGGCGCCGCGGGAAATAATTGGATTTGTACTCAAGCGCCCTGGGGGCCGATCGCCGGTTTATTGTCTACATTCCTCGATTTCACGGAAAAAAGCTGACAGCCCTTGAAACACCATCTTCGTAAGGAATTAAATGTCGCGATATACGGAAAACTGTGTTCATCAGAACAATTTGTCTTTGTTTGGGTTTAAATTCGTGTATGTAAACAACAAATTCTTAGTCACAAAGTTCTCAGATCAGAGGGGTTTACAATGTCACAGTAAATTGTTTCATCAGCAATCACGAGAGTTATTTAATTAAAACTGTTACAAGTAACTCATAAAACTAAGCCTGCGAGATCTTTGTCGTAGACGAGCTTGGCCGAAATAGCTGCGGGGCTTGGCTCAAACTTACACCTACATTCGTTAACTAACAAGTGCAAAAGTTTTAACTACACTTCATGCGATTACACAGGCGACATTATACATTGTATCTTGGGTACTACCTACATTGATATTGAGTGTTAGTTTTCTATGTATGAGATTCTAACGTTGTCATATAGATGATCTATTTTTAATGTGTTTTTTCAATCCCACGGAAGCCCACGCCCATAGAACCAGCTGTAAGAATCGCTTTAACGCCTAAACCACAGCATAAGTTTCTATAACCATAGTTAGACCTATGTAATTTGTGAGCGTATTCTTTCCATAGATAATAGAGAGTTTCATAAGGACCATATCTCATATAAGCTGCAATTTAACACCCAATTCATACGGTAATAAATTTGGATAGATACTATAATCGACGGAATGACATCAACTTTAAGATGTAGATCTTGCGTTCGAAGAATCTTTAATTGATTTAGTACGACTCTGATGTAAGGTAGAAGAGGTGTTATAAAACTTATAAGTCAAAAAATTAAGAACAACGCCTCTCCAAAAAAATACCCAGCCTTCATTCGCTAGGGAAGGACTATATTATACCTACCAGCGACTATCTACCAGCTCTAAACCGGGGATTCACCAGGGATTGGAGAAGAATCTGGGCCGTCTCTAGGCACCTTTACTTTTATCATACAAACAAGGAAACTCTTTGAATGTGCTTTTATAAAATCCCGTAATAGAAATTCTAAACTCAGACGGTAGGTAATGTTAGTGAACTGTAGTTTTTATATAACATCGTTAAGTTTTACAGGTCTCTGGTTGTTTCTCGGGAGTGGTGTAAGATTAAATTACTTTTTAACGGTAATTAACATGCATATCTGATAGCGGGACTGGTAACCGTGCATAGAAGGATCTGCTTTGTATTTGTATAATTATGAAAATATTAATTTATAGATACTCTGCGTTTTGTTTCCTGTTTCCATTATTCGACTTTCTGAAAGGCACCTATGATATAACCGAAATCCTATTCTGGGAAATCGTTTACTACAACTAGATCTAGTTCGTAATTATCTTAAGTCATTTGACGAAGTCAGAGTAATATACCCAAAAAGGAATGTAAATAACTACATAATAAGGTTGAAACTTACCTTACATTCAAACTTTACACACTTACCTAATTAACAACTTAATTATACGAGTAGTTCACTCTCGTTAAGTCTGATCACGAATTTCAGTTCCCTAACTTTTAAAAGGAACATGCATTGACTTTATTAAAATTAATGCTAATTTCTCTTAATTAGCTATCCTGAGAATTTCAAACATGCGAACTGCGACCCCATCTTAAATTAGACCTGCATTTTAAATGCAAATTATTTGTGAGAATGCAAGCAAATTTGGTAAATGTGAATATTACGTAAATACGCGCTGAAGGTGATTGTGTGTGCAGTTACCCGACACGTGTAATGTGGCGTTAAGGAGGAAACAAACCGGGGCGCACAGCGAGGCTACACACGTGCGTCAAGCTTCGCTTTGCAAGAAAATGTATGGACACTGCAACCCACGGACACGCTACGCATGAATTGACGGCATTGGCACACGCGTGGCTTGCTCGGGTATGGCGCTCACTTAGTTCAACGCTAAGCCTATAATCTAATTATGTGGAAAGAAAGTGTAAGTGTAACAAATATGAGCATTCATAGTATGCCATTAGTATTGTTACTTTGTAACAACAAAATCGTGTGTTTTGAATGATTTGACTTTCCTAATTTGAAATCATAATTCTATTTCTATAATTATACAATGTTGTATTGCCTGAATTCAAAGTTACCACTGACAAAAATCTAATAATTCATGTAACATCTGTTATGTATAGGTATCTGTTTTGATCGTCTGTGTTATTCTACATAAATATTATAATAATATATGTTGGTTGGTTTCTGTTACACAACCATCTCGGATAACCAAATTGTTATTAATTAGAGGAACGTCGGCAAGCTGATCAAGCAAATGGAATTGCAATTCCGATCGTAGGCGAGTTATCGGATACTCTTGCACTATTACATGTTAGGGTTTCAGTTATAATAATTAATAACCGATGTTGTTTTAGGTATTGAATACTAAGGTTATTCGAAATAACAGACGTATAGATTATTCTAGTACTGTAGGTATAAATTATTAAGATTTGACAGAGTTCCACTAGCATTGCTTTTTTGGTTTGTGTATAATTATTCTCAAACAGCCAATCCAGACAGTCATAAATATATTTTCGTCGTCTTTCTGATGTTCCTAGTCACCATAGAGAATGTTTCGTTAAACATTTTCGATTTTTCATAATTAAGAAAAAAATCTAGTTCTACCATTTAGATCTAGATTTTAGGACTAAGAAGACCTCTTGTCTTGAAAGAAAATTTGAAATACGAAATGTTTTTAGAGGAAGAGTTTCAAAAACAGAAACGTATATTAAAATAACATAATACCAACTTAACAACAAAGCAGACACAACTAAGTTAAGATGTCTAAGTTATGAGTTGTTTAGTAGAAGCAGAGCAGCCACCATAAAAACCTGCTGTGAACTACTAGCCAGTACATTAACGACTCTCGTGGCCACGATTTAGTCGACTAACTGAAAATTGCGGTGGCAGCGGGCAATGTCGACTGCCAAACGAACTGTGAAAATAACTGGCAAACAGTAATGCGCGTCTTAAATCGACTAATGCACTCGCGTTGTGACTGCTCCGCCATATTTCACCAACAAACGTTAGAGTATTGAGGTGTAGCCCACTGGGGGAAGTATTGTTGTACTTTTCGCCTTTTGGTAGCGAAAGAAGATTTTTGTTAACTTCTTTACAACTCGCAGTGCCTCGCGTTCATATAATATTATAGTTAAGTATTCCCACTCCTGTGTCAATATCCCAAAATTATTTCTTAGCTGATGACGGTCATAATGTACTATCTATGTGCCAAATTTCAGCACAATCCGTTCAGTAGTTTAGTGCTTGACCTTTTCCTTATACATATTTCAATATAACACATACCATTACCCCTGGATCCCGAAGAGATATATGGTATATTTCGCCGGTATGTTTTAATCTACCATATAACACGGGGCCAGCCTATTTCCATTATCCGGGCACAGATCCAGACCTCAAGCTCTCTCATGTCGTAGAAAAATCCAAATTGCAAAATCGTTTTTTATTACGCAATGTACAAACAGGTTGTAATTAAAAAAATGTTGCTCAAGCTCGCGCTCAGCTGCTTCGATTGTGACTGCTAGACCAATAAGGCAGTCATTTAGTACACCTCTGCCTGTACCTTAGGGGAATACAAGCGTGATGGTATGTTACATAGTATGTAAGCTATTTGTAATGTAAATTACAGCTGACAAGTAGAACTTTATATACATGTGTTTAATTCCGACCTTTGTCGTTGCCAGTGTTTGAACAACCAACTATTTCCTCACTGAAAACACTCCAGAAATTAAAACCAGAGAAAAGTCTCGCGGGACATTAACTCTAGGAGAGAAAGGGATTTAATTTAAAATTTGTTTCAAGGCTTATATTTGTTTGCGGGAAGATGAATAAGTGCTAGTACTTCCCGGGCCCCGACGCAAAATGCTTTCAGTGACGGTTGTTTAAAATATACGCTCCTTAAAAGGCTACGAAATGAAAGGCTGTGCTGAAACTTAAATAATTTATAGGAATTCTTTTTCAAAAGTAATTTTGTTTTGGAAAAGTGTTAAATTTGTAATATTTGACTCATTTTTATGGACTTCGTTAACGATGTTTTGTTTCTTAATGTGGGTACTTTAAATCATACCGTCACGGTTCTATTAAGAGTTAGGCAGAAGGGATAAGAGACGTACCAAATCCAAAATCCAAGCTGCTACTAAGAATTTCCTTGGCAAATAAATAAATAAATAATAAATATCTATGAAAAATTTTAACACAGCACCATCTAATCCCAAACTGAGCAGAGCTTGTACTATGGGTACTAGACAATAGATATAATACATATATACTTTTGTAAATACATACTTATAATATATAAGAAACACCCAGACAAACAAAAACACTTAAGTTCATCACATACACAACATAAATGTTTGTGTCTCGTACGAATCGAACCCACGACCTCGTGATCAGCAGTCCGGTACTCGAATCCAATAACACTTTGCACGATTAGAAACCAAAGACCTCTATTGACTATTGTGGCAGTATAAATTAATATAACACACACACAGAAATTATTCAGAAAACACCGGATCTATGAAGCCAATATTTGATTATAATTTACATGTTTGTAAAGTTTATTACGAAATACAGAGATGCATAAACATTGTATTATAGCAAATTCAACAAAAAGAAATGTACAAAACACTGTTTTGCGATGTAAGTATATACTAAAAGTTTACACTACTTTATTTTCAATGAGAACGGAAAAACAAAGCATATTGATGAATATAAAGTAGTAGATGTATAATGTATCAGCATTTTAATTTAGGGATGTATATACATTGGTAGTGAAAGTTTTATATTAGGAAAGCAGAAATACCTTTATTTACAATCTTCATGCTATACATATTTCATTAATAGAAGATGTTTTAATACTGTAAATAGATATTCATTCTTATGCGGTGCGCTGTAAAATGCTATAAGTATTTAATTAAATTAGAACTCATTTTAATAATATAAGGATACAAGAACGTCTGATAAAATTTTAAACCACTCCTTCAAAATAGGTTTACCATCCAAATTTGACAGCCATAGACAAAACAAACAATCCGCGTAGCAGATCGCGAACGGCGTAGCTGGCGTCCTCGACTCCTCGTAGCATCATCCGGCTACGTCGTAGCAATAGTCGAATGTTTTTCGACACCGCATACAAAGCTTCGTTGCAACGAGTATAATTTTGATCCGGCTTTTGTTAATGTTTCTCATTTATTTATTATAATGTAACAGGAGCAACCATTAGTTTTGTTTCTTTGCAAGTGACATGTAGAAATAAAGTACCTACCGCCGAAATCATCAAGTTATATATTATAGTAGAGATTAGAGAAGAAGTAAATTAAAGATTGATGAGGAATCAAATTAAAGACTAACTTCAGTTGATATGTTTGTAATGATTACAGTACACCCTATTTACAGTAGGTACAATAAACATAATAGGTATGTACATCGACATTTTGAACTTCGAAGTTCAGAAATACAATCGTATACATAATAATTATAGTATTTATTGAACTAAAGATGTCCAGTGTCCAATTATTTATTTATTATGGTTTTTTATTTTGTTTTGTGTTTCCTAACTCTTGACATATTCATGTATACAATAAATATGTAAATTCTTTAATTATCATACTATTATAATATGACGCCGGTGTTAAGCCAATAAGCATTTATTTACGTAACATTTTGTTGTTTATAAGACACATGAAAATTTTCTTTTGGTTATTTGTAAGCGTGAAGGTCCCGGTACGCGCCGGCGGGCGGCGGAGGCGCGCGTCGTTCGTCTCTCATTCCGCGCCGCGCGCCGTCCCGCCGGGAAGCCAGCATCGCTTCGACAGTCGCGATGGGAATCGAATCAATTTGTCGAGACAACATTGCGCTCGTTCGATCTTCATCCACGTCCCAGCCTTATATAACCTCGCCTCTATAACGGAAATGACATACTATCGTGTCAATATGCGCTTTTCGTGCCAAATGCGTTCTAAAGCTCCCAATAGCTCGCTTAAACGTTAAGATACCTTTATGTTCAGTATTTTTAAACGAACATGCAGTGAATTAATGTTAAACTGGGATATAAAAACAATTGTTAAACCGCAGGCTACCAGCGATAGCATGTGGAACAAATATGAGGCTGGCAAGCGGCGCGCGCCCCGGGCGAGGTGCACTTGCCAAATGTGCCATCCGATAGCGCCAGAACATTGTAGCGAATTTACTACCACCCTATTAGCACTAAATCTAAACATTAACCCGATTCCGGTAACCAAACTTCACAAATACTTGCGCCGAATATCGGTCACTGAGTGTGAAATAGTCTCACTCGAGACTCGCTTGTTTTTGGCGAGTGTTCCTACATCCAAATGAGTGATAATGAGGGGCAAAATTATAAGCAAGCTTTATTGCCAGTTAAATCAAATAGTCAACCGAAACGTCACTACTCACTAGGAATGTCCAGTGCCTCGACCATGAGTTTTTCTCACTAGACTCGCTAGCGACGCCGTAAAAAAATTGTATGGAAAACCCTCCCAGCGCCTCTAGCGGTTACGTAAGGAACTAACATTTGCTATGAGACAACAGCTTTTCGATGCGTAAAATACCTATCGAAAGTTATTCGATAGAACTCATGGTTGAGGTACAGATAGTGAGACGACACTATACAATAAGTACATAGATGTGATATTTGTGACGTTCTTTTAACAAAAACGATAGGATGTTTGCATTAATTATAGTTACTATCGAAAGAATAACATTCCATTGTTAATGTTATAAACAAAACTAGATAGGACTTGTTGATACTAATTACGAGTTCCTATCTTTATACATATCCCATTAAACAACGTTATCTTGTTTATTATTTCGCTGACAGAACCATAATGTACCAATGAACTTATACCATAAGTACTTGTTATTATAATAAATGGATGACTAGCATTTTACCTCAGTTAACGTTAGTCTGTGCGCGAAACAAACGCGCATTAAATTAATAGGAGGATTAGTGATTTAAAAGTAAGTTTCAATTATTTTTTGTCAAAGGTTTAAGTAGTTTCTTTCGGTAAAATATTAAGAAGCATTTTATAATGTAACAGAACTTAACTTTAAATTTTCGGAGTGAATGTTGAGGGTACGTTTTTTTTGGAAATGTCCAGATAAGATGGCGGACAGGTGATGTTCGTGGAAATCTTTATTCAGCTGTCACCTCATCATTCACTTCCTTCCTCCAACATCAGCCTAAACAAAATTCTTGGTCCTACATTCATAATGTATTAACATCAAATACAAAAGAATATGTACTTCTACATATTAACTACTAGTTTCCCGCCAGCGGCTTCGCCCGCGTGATCTTGATAACTTTTTCCCCCGTTTTTGCAACATAGCTACTCCGCTCCTATTAGTCGTAGCGTGATGGTATACAGCCTATAGCCTTCCCCGATAAAGGGGCTATCTGACTAACTAACACTGAAAGAATTTTTAATTTATAATATTAGTATACACAATAAAATTGTATATAAGCATAGCGGCGGTTGCCAATCGACATTTAACTCAATCGTTACCTCAATCCCTTTATTTTTAAAGTCACTTAGATTGTCATGGTGACTCTTGATTGACTTTCCCATAGCCATAGCGCATTTTCATTATCAATCTACCCACCATCCCACTGCAACACATAAGTCCCCCCGCGTCACGCGTGCTTGCCATTGGACAATAAACAACCTGGAAATCAAACCCGAAACCTCACACTCGGTAATCGCACTTGCAACCACTCAGCCAACGAGGCAGTGCCGTATAAATAGACTTATTTTTCAGGTACTTAAAACCAAACCAAAATGGAGTCGAACACGTTCATAGTGCCTCCGCCAAGGATAGTGGACCGGCAGTTTGTGAAGCCGCTACTGTGTGGGCCTGGACCTTGTGACCTTTGGCCATCGGTCGCGGAGGCACTCTGCAACACTGTCATTACACCCGTTTGCGACGAATATTTTAACGTATGTAGCTACTACAACCACTAGTACTATGCCTCTGCTTCGTGCATGAGACAGCATCATGCTAAGCAATGACCGCTTTGCGTAGATGTAATGCCAATTTTTCCCAAACATTCTCATCATCTTCCTACCCTTGTCCCACTTTATTTGGGGTCGGCGCAGCCTATCCTTTTCTTCCATTCATCCCTATTAACCGTCACCTGCTCATTCACTCCCTTTTCCATCATATCAACCTTAACACAATCCATCCATCTTTTCTTTGGCCTTCCTCTATCCCTCCGTCCTTCTACATTCAATGTCATCACTCTTTTAGTCACATGCGTTTCATCCCTCCAAACATTCTCTTTCTATTTTTTTGTAACTTTCGAAAACTTACGCTTGGTAGGTACGTTTTAAAGTCAGAATTTTAGTCCACTGCCATTTCTCAGTGTTATCACTAATTTAGGGATAACATTCCCGTTACTTAAAATAGCATTCAAAAGAAAAATCGGTAGCTTGTACGTTCTTATTTCAAGTACAAAAAAAAATATTAATTTTATTTCAAGTGCCATGGCAAATTACAGGATAATTTAAATGTGGAAATAACTTCACAATTTAATTTAAAAAAGGAAAACGATAATGACCACTCGTGCCTGTAGTTAATACAAAAAATATAATTTATGCAAATGTTGCCTGTTTTGCCTAAAAACTATTTAAAAAAAACTATTGCATTTACATAATTCGATTTTAAAATTTACAGGTCTTGGATGATATTCGGGCTGGCTTACAATACGTGTTCCAAACTCAAAGTAAGCTAGTCTTGGCCATGAGCGGGTCGGGACACATAGGAATGGACACAGTGATCAGTAACTTAGTAGAGCGTACAGAAACTCTACTTATCGCTTCCAGAGGCATATGGGATCAACGCGCATTCATAATGGCGAAACGATACGGTAATTAATATGTGCTTAGTGATTAGTTGTCAACCAATATCTAAGCTTAGGTAACTTAAAAGTAGGAAGGTAATTAAATTATCATCTTTGCCGAATTATAAAAATATGTGGTTTGAATACGCTTTTAAAAAAAATACTACTGTTCGTGTGACCTATTGTAGAACTGTCAAGTTGTTGTTGTAGCACTTAATACTAAACAGGGAGGGTAGATGGCCTTTACCCCACAGTGCAGGATTATGTCTGAGTAAAAAATAACATCAGTGGACAATAAGTTTATATAAGGCCCGTTTCACTACCTCTGGATAACCCCTATCGCCGGATAAATTCAAAAATGGAATAAAAATTTTATGATATTATCTGCCAATTAATTTAACGGAATCTTATCAGGAGGTGGTAAAACAGGCCCTTAATCGTTTAAAATATTGCAGGCATTAAAACTGAAGTGGTCAGTGTCCCTATGAATACCACCTTCAGACTTGAACAACTGGAGCCTGAACTAAAGAGGTTACGCCCAGCTGCTCTCTTTATTACCCATGGTGACTCCTCAAATGGGACAGTGCAGAACCTTCAGGGTTTGGGTGAAATATGTCACAAGTAAGTTTGGCAATCCTAGCTTTAAACCGAGTAGGAGGAATAAAATTTTGGTAGAATTCTTCTCCATTGCAAGTATTTAAAACAGACCTCTTTAATATTAAAATTAAATATTTCTTACATATTAAACCTCCTCTAAAGTTACAACACTGATCAGTTTTAATGAAAAAAAAACAAAAGCCATAATACAAAATTATGAACAAATTTGCAAAAAAAGAAAACATAAATGGCATCTCATTATTGTTTTGAGCACGAATGGCCAGGAAACGTTATTACATCGTGGGTACAAAAGAGGTGCATTCAAAATTATTGGTTTTTTTTTCGATTTTTGCTAGGTCTTCCAGAATTACGATGGAATACTGTGAAAACGTTTGCACGGATGATCCTAGTTGAAAACAGTGAGAACTTCATACTCGTATGCATAATAAATTAATGATAACTCCCGAAAATGGTGAATCGTCACGATGTTTTCCTTTTTAAGCGTCGAAACGGTGATAATTATCACTCTTAATATAATTAATACTTAATTGAATCCTAGTTCAAATTTTATGCAAACTCGACAGTTCTGTCACTTTTTCCCCTAGATACTTACCATACATAATGCTTCAACAACAAAATAACTTCAAACGGTCCTCCCAATGGTAATACTTCTTATTTACAGATACGGAACCCTACTACTAGTAGATACTGTGGTTTCCCTCATTGGAGTTCCATTCTTTATGGACAAATGGGGAGTGGATGCAGTGTATTCATCTACTCAGAAGGCGTTTAGTGGACCGGCTGGGATATCTCCTGTAGCATTCAGCGTCCTTGCCGAGTATGATTGAACACTTTAAACCTCCTTTAACATAACCTTTTTTTACAGTACGTTAATTTCTCCTTGATCAATATATCGTCAGAAACATATATTGCATAAAATTTGTTACAGCGTTTGTTAGTTGTACATTTTGTTCACACCGGTTACACGCACTTTGCTTCTTCCACTTAGAAAACAAAAGATAACCAAAAAGCTATTTAGATAAAATACTACCTACAAAAATTTTTTTTTTTTTTTTTTTTTTTTTTTTTCTCTCATGGCAATAGATTAGATTGTACTTTTTGCCAGTGTCAGGTTAAAAGTTAGGGAAACATTTATCTTATAAACATGTTATTTTCGGAATTTGGAAAATGAATCAGAGGAGTTGGGTAGGATTAAAGAGAATTACACATTTAAAATATACTTACATGATAATATATATAAAAGATACATACAAGTTAACTTTATATTTTTAAATTATTGTCAAAAATAAAAGCTGATAGGACATTATAAAACTTACATGGATTTAATAGTAAGCAGGATAAACGGGTAGGAAATGGAACTTTTAAGGTAATAAGGTTATCATAGAAACAGGAACGATCATACAATGGACAGGAAAAGAAAAGGTGATCCAAATCTCCCACATCTGTTCCACATTCACACATATTGGAATCTACAATATGCAGTCTGAATAGGTGGGCAGGTGTGCACACATGGCCTAATCGCATGCGCGTTATTATGCTAGAAGAGGTTCTACTACAGTCTATTTTAGTGAACCAAGGTTTATTTGGGATGTTAGGTTGCACTTTAAAATAATGTTTACCTTTCAATAGACTACTTTCGGCTAAAAGGTTTTTCCAAGAATCAATAAGGAAAGATCTAGGTAGTGAGATTAAATCATGACAATAATTAATGTACGGGTACATGTCTCCACATGTTACTGCTTCTTTAGCTAATAGATCAGCTTTTTCATTTCCTTTTATCCCTTGATGACTAGGAACCCATGCTAAAGTTACAACATAGTTACGAGATTGACATTCTAAAAGCTTTTTCCGTATGTAACAAATAATGGGATAGCATGGTTTCATATTCAAAGGGTATTTTTGGATTGCTTGTAGGGAACTTTTTGAGTCGGTAAAGATCACAGTTTTCTGAAGTTTCATTATAAGTATATATTCTAAAGCTTTAAATATGCCAAAACATTCTCCTGTGAATACCGACGCTTCAGGAGGAAGTTTGATTTTCTCAACTATATTATATTGGCAGTGAAAAACACCTACGCCTACATTACCAGTATCACATTTTGATGAGTCAGTAAAAATATAGTGAAAGCCTAGCCAGTTACTGTCTCTGCTATAATTAAACAATGTATTTGCTTCTATAACATTCTTATCAATACCTATATTATCACAAACATTCGGATTTAAGCAAAGAGTTTCATAACTAAAATTAAAAATAGGTAAATTAGGCGACCTGTATATGGGAACATTAAGGGCAATAATTTTTCTGTAACTAATGATGAGTGGATAGGGAGGTTTGTGATACCAATATTTGTTATTAGATTGCATATTTTCATCAAGAAGTTTCAGTTTATAAAAGATGGGATGATTGGAAAACTGATAAGCTTTGAATAAAAAGTTATCACTTAGAAACTGTCTCCTTAAGCTAAGAGGAGGTTCTAAGCACTCAACTTGCATAGCATTCACAGGTGATGATTTCATGGCACCTAGGATAAGCCTTAATGCCTTATATTGGACAGCATCAAATTTTTTAAATGCAGTTATGTTACCGCCTTGTAATAAAAATGAACCATAATCAAGTAAGCTTCTGATAAGGGCATTATAGATTAATTTAAGTGAAGTGGGATGGGCGCCCCACCAAACACCACACAGACATCTCATAATATTTAGTACTTTTTCACACTTGGACACGACAAAATCGCAGTGCTCATTACCGGTAAGTTTAGAGTCTAATATAACACCAAGAAATTTTGTATGAGGTTTGATAGGAATAGGTGTGTTATCATAAATTATATGAAAAGATGGCAACACACGTTTTCTCGTGAAAACCACTACCGCACTTTTTTCTACCGATAGTTCTAAACCGTTATCATCCAACCAGCATTTCAATAAAGTTAAAGAGTGATTTAAAATATTACAAGCAGTCGTAATGGAATGATGAGTGGAGTATAACAGTAAATCATCTGCATATTGAAGAATACTTATGTTATTTAGAGAGTGTTCTAAATCATAAGCATATATGTTATAAAGAAGAGGACTTAATACAGATCCTTGTGGTAATCCTTTTCTCACAACTCTAGTTGATCTGATACCATCCTTCGTGTCTAAGTGTATATACCTCTCTGTAAGCATGGCAGATATAAATTTCACAAGGTTTTCAGGAACATCAAGCTGTATGAGCTTATCTAAAAGTTTTGATATAATTACGTTATCATATGCACCATGAATGTCCAGAAAAGAAGCTACAACAAAATCGTTTCTTGAGTAAGCTAAACGGATATCTGTCACTAGAATGCCAATACTGTCTATTGTGCCCTTTCCTCTTCTAAATCCATACTGACTATGGGATAATTTATTGTATCTTTCAATATGCCACTCCAACCGGTTTTTAACCAAATGTTCAGCCAACTTAGCTAAAATAGAGCTTAAGGCTATTGGACGAAATGATAAGGGATCAGAAGAAGGTTTACCTGATTTTAATATGGGAATAATCACCTGTGACCGCCATGATATAGGAACTTCGCCAGATTGTACGATTTTGTTAACCAAATTCAAGTAATAAGTCAAAGTCGTATCACTAGAATTTACAAAAAATGAATAGGGGATTCCATCATCTCCAGGCGAGCTATCTTTAACCTTATCTAGTACTCCTTTTAATTCCCTAAGCGTAAATGGGGAATTAAGATATTCATCTATCACCTGTCGATTTATAAATATTTTATATGGTGGTTCTGTTACAGATGGAGGGGCTAGATTGTCTAAAAAGGCGTTAGCCATAGAAGGAGGGAATGAGGAATGAGATGAGATGGTAAACGCTGAACGAAAACGTTTAATATTACGCCAAACCTCAGAAGGATTGGTTTTGGGCGCAAGCGATGTACAAAAAGAAATCCATCCATTTCGTTTCTTTTGTTTTAGAAGTTTTCTAGTGCTATTTACAGTTATACGAAGTTGATCGTAGTTTTCAGAAGACATACATAGTTTGTACTTTTTCTCAGCTTCCTTACGTTTTTTAACAGCTTCCGTGCATTCTCGGTCCCACCAAGGGGGAGAAGGAATTTTACCATTAAAACTTCCTTTGATAGGAAAGGTTTGATCAGCAGCTTCTAGTAAACAATTCGACAAGGCTTCAGAACAATTTTCATTCTGAATAATTTCCAGTAAATTAGAAATTTTCAAATCAACTAAATTTTTAAACTTATCCCAATCTGCTTGTGATAATCTATATTTGAGACGCGGTTTATGGACAGATTCATTAGACTTTTTTATTGGGGTGGATAAAAATAACGGGAAATGATCACTACCATAGCTCGAGGCTAATGTAGTCCAAGTTATTTCTGCAGCTAGTCCAGGATTAGTAATAGAAAGGTCCACAGCACTTACTTTTTCATTAGGCTTAGTAAGACGAGTAGGTGACCCTGTATTTAAGACACATAAATTATGGGACTCTATGATTTGAAGCAAACCTTCACCATTACTGTTTGTAATTTCACTTCCCCATGAGCGATGATGACAATTGAAATCACCAAGTAGAAGAAAAGGACTAGATAAAGAAGAAATAAGTTGGTCAACTTCATTTTGTAAAATTAAAGATGATGCATGTGGAATATAAACTGAAATAATTGAAATGTTATTATATAATTTTATACCTACCATATTTACATTATTTACATTATGTGGAGGTAAAATTAGTTGTACATAGGAAATTGTATTATGTACAAGGATGGCTACTCCACCATAACCATCTGGTCTGTCCTCTCTCAGACAGGTGAAGCCTGGAATTCTAAAAAGAATTTCAGTCTTCAACCATGTTTCTGACAAGACTATAATTGAAGGATTATATTTATTTACAATATGAATTAACTCAGACTTTTTAGATAGTGCACTCTAGCAGTTCCATTGTAGAACCCTTAGATCCATTATTATTTGATATTAAATTATTAAACATTTCAATTATGACAGCAACGTTGGACGGTTTCAATGTGGTATTTGATAACAAAGTGTTAAGTAATGAAATTATTGTTTCAGTTATTTTATCATTTTCTACAGTTTCATTTACATTCTGTTTAAAGCCACAACCATTTGCTGATGTTGAAGGCATATCATAGTCTCTAATCATGTTATTGTGAGCAAATTTGTCATATCCTTGAGTTACTTTTGGAGGTGAACGTTGCTTAAGAAAAATAGTTTTTTTATATGAGATATTTTGAGAATTTTTAAGAGGGCTATTGTATGTGGTGGTGTCAACAGGATTATGATTTCTTGCAACATCAGCATATGGTTTTGAAATTGGTGGATGAAGTTTGCAAGCCTCCATATATGAGATACTACTCTGGGACATAGTTAGTTTTATTTCTTTCTGACGATTGAATTCAGGGCAATTTTTATTGGTAGCATAATGATACCCCCTGCACATTATACATACTGCACTGCTTTCTTCAACATTGCAGTTTTCACCATTGTGTTCATTAGAGCATTTAAAGCATCTAGGACGAGAGCGACAAAGAAGTTTGGTGTGTCCATACCGGCAACAATTAAAACATTGAATTGTCGGATAGGTATAAAGTTCCACAGATAAAGCATTATAGCAAATAAATATTCTCTTAGGAAGTACTTGCCCATCAAACGTAAAAACCACTGATTGCGATGGTTTCCATACTACGGCACCATCAATATGAACCTTATAATTTAATCGTCTTATTTTAATAATTTGTCCACATCCAATTGGAACTGAAACATTACTTTTTATTTCCTCTAGTGACCATTCAGGTGGTACACCACGTACTATTCCTAAGCGAGTGATATTATATGTAGGAACGAATGCCCGAAATTTATTTTCTTCTAATTTATGATGACAAATAAAATCATTAGCATCCTGAAATGCTGAAAAAGATACAGTGCATCTATTACGCCCAATTCGTTTGACACTGCCAGTAATAATATTCTTAAAATTATTTTTTTTCAAAAAGTTCCCAAAAGTAATTGGGTGCACGTATGAGCCATCACTAGGTGAAACCTCAATCCTTTGCACATGCACGACATATGGAGACGCATCAGTAGAAAGATATGCTTTACGACCTGCCTCACCTAATTGAATGACTTGGGGAACAGAGTGTTTATCTTTTGATGAACGATCGGTATGTGGAACCATGGTAGGCTCTTTAAAAGGTTGTTCAGCGAGTTTTTCATCTAATTTATCACATTTACAGTCATGTTCACTATTGCCATTTATTTTACTAAGATGAGAGTTCCTCTTTCTCTTCTTATTGCAATGCTTGCAAACTTTGTTTGTTCTTAATCTTTTACGAGTGCTAGAGCCATCTACACTACTTAACGACGCATCAGTATCCATTTCATTATCATTAGATGCTATAACTACATTTAAGCCCACGGGGGGACCCAGGCTAGAGCCCAAGTCCCCCGACAAAACACTGGGGTCGGGGGGCTCGCTCATGAAGCTCCCATGTATAAAATATTTACAAAACTTACCACGTAAACAGCAAAATATACACAAATACTATTATTTGACACTAACTACTAAAATATTTACACTCTACACAACTCAACTGACGAAATTTTCAATTAAAAATTAAAATTAAAATTTCCGTAGGAAAAAATATGACCGCCCTGTTCTAATTTTCCCGCGCTTTTTTTCTACAAAAATTCAAATAACTTTTTTGCTTATTTTTAGAGAAAAGATCAAAAACAGGAAGCATGAACCTCCTTTTTACTTCGACATCAAGTTACTGGCACAACAGTGGAACTGCTACGGAAACACGAGATTGTGAGTGATACTTTTTCTTTTTTCTTTTAAAGTTGAAACTTTACAACATGCTCATGCGACATGCGACCCAGATCCTTAATCCCATACGTCAGTAACAGCAAAAGGTCGTGCCTTTGGCTGCATCTACGTTCCTTTTTACACTATTAAAAAATGCATCATGGCGTGTGGAATTTATCCTACATGAATCAAACCTAAATCCAGGTTTATCAGCCAGCTTTCGGGCTTCGGCAGCTTACAATTATATTACTGCGACATTTACAAAAGGATTTTGTCAGACAAGTGTTTTACCAAAGAAAATATACATGATGAGGGTGATGTATTTCACATTTTAAAGTTCATAAGTTTCGACATGTATTGATTCAGATATCATCACACAATGAGCCCTCCACTACTCTGGGCCCTTCGGTGCTGTCTCCAAGAGATCGCCAAGGAGACACTGCAAGTCTCCTGGGCCCGTCATGCCGCCAACACCGCTCACTTCCATAAACGTCTCCGGGAGTATTCCTTCGAGTTCTTTGTTCCTAATCCGGAAGATCGCCTGGCCACCGTCACGACTGTGGCGCTGCCCAAGGGATATGACCACGTACAATTCATCAAATACATGAGAGACAAGTAAGTACTCTTGTTGTTACCACAAATTACTTTGGCAATAAAAATTATCATTACTACAGACTATCGAAATATCTCTTTCTATATAAAACAAAGTCGGGTTTGTTACGACACTTATAACTCGAGAACTGATTGCCCGATTTTCGTGGTTTTGGATTTGTCTCACCCCCGAATAACGGATTAACAATTAAAACGGGGTTCAAACTTGGCGCGAGCGAAGCTGTGGGAAGAAGCTATTAATATAATATAATTAGCGCTTATCGATTAGATGAGACAATAAAAAGAAACAATGTAATAACACTAAGATTTCTTTAAACGTCTTTTCAATGTCAATGCAGCATTATTCGTGTAGGTTATTTATAATTGACGCCATTTATGTTTTATTTTTTAGAATGATAATGATGATGTGATCAGTATTAATTATTTATGTTCAACAGGCACAATATCCTGGTACTTGAGGGTCGCGGTCCCACCGATGGCAAGGCTCTTCGCGTCGGCATCATGGGTGTCAACTCCTCAATACAAGTTGCCGACGCAGTGGCTGATGCAATGGCTGACACTCTCCGAGCACTCAAGAAGTCCTCAATTTAACGATACTATAAATATACTGCGACACTAAAGTCATTAATATATTAAAAAACCAATACTTATATATATGTAATTCCTTGTATTTTAAGATAATTGTGGTTTAAAAGCCTTCCTTGAATAGAAAACACATCGTTACCTGTCCTTATCCTTCTTTTGTTTCTTTTTTTTTGGTCACCTGGGGAGGCGGAGGGTATGTCGGACTTATATCAACTAAAAACCGCATTGCCCTATGCGTGCCTGGCCCTGGCCCTGGCCATCACATGGCCATGCCATGGGATCAAGAACATTCACAACCATGGCAATACTCCCATACCGTTAAAACATTACCTACATAAGATTATCACTAAATATAAACTTTCTTCAATTACAGTAACTAAACTTCACGAATACGAGATAATAATCACCGAATATAAGTTTTTTTCAATTCCAATAACTAAACTTCACGAATACGTAAATACTATTCGTGTCGTACTCGTATAGTGGTACTGTGCGTGGCGAGTTTCATATGTTATTTACTTACTTGTGTCAATTACCGCAATTTTAATAAACTGAATAGGTAATAATGACAAATAAAGATCTATCTTCAGACACAGGTAGAATCGCCATTTCTAGAAACGTCTAGACATTATGGCATAATGCGAAGTTCTGCCATTCTGGACACGCAATAGGTATTTACTTTTACTAGAGTCATTTACTTACTAGAGTTAATACCATTAGATAACATTAACATATCGACGGACGAACCATAATACAGAACATGAACTATGCCATAGTTTTAATAAACGAATGTCTACCAATTATCGTCAGTTGGCGACAGTTTGCTGTGTGAGACATACCGTGCACCTCATTTATGGATCAGTGATAAACTAATGTAAGTTTAATTATTTTAGTGCTTACCTAAGTATTTTAAGAATTGGAATGCAATGTGATCCTAATTAGGTACTTATAATATCCACAAAATAAAAAATTGGTCGATATTTTGTGTGCACACTTTCACAAATTCGGATACAGATACAGATAAAAATCTGCCAACAATTAGATCACTACAAATTCGTATTTCTCTTTGTTTAGGCAGGTATGTAGTACGAAGGTATATCTAGATTTTTCCCGGTTATTATCGCTAATTATTATATTTCTGTTAGTCCGTTTAGTTATTTGTAGGCTTGTACCTAAGTACCTTTTGCAACTAGAAAACCAAAATTACTTTAAAAATCGAACCACACTCTACTCGACACAACGTCAGTCACTCTTTTTTATTCATTCCACGTCTCAGTCTTCATAACTCGGTTCCAGCGCATAAAACAACGTACTCTCATATCAATAAGCCCGTTTGCCGTCAAATGCACTCTTGACCTCGCTTATCTCTTTCTGTATTTATGTTTGGTTTTGCTTACGGTTGTAAAGTGAAATCATTTATACGTATAAAAAATTTAGCTTCCGTACGTTTCTGTCCGCAAAATCCGAAAATTATTTATTGGATTGACTTATTTTTTTTACACAACATCTGCATTCGATAGCTAACAAGAAAAACGTTAATCCACCGAAAGCAGTAATAATCAAACATATAAAAGTACTTACCAATTCAGTAGGTACAAATAAAAACTTACCTTATAAAAATAATCGATCAAAATGAAGCCAGTCCTATACAAAGCAGGTAGGTAGGTAACTAGGTATAGGTACACTCAGGGAGATTTGATTAATAATAATATGGTGCCTCTCCAGCAACACATTATCCTAATCCATTGCTGATTAATTTGTATTTTCCAGTTAGCTAAACGCCATGGCATCCAACAAGTTGCTACCGCCTCCTCCGAGGATGGTGGAACGGCAGTTTGTGAAGCCACTTCTGTGTGGACCTGGACCCTGTGACATCTGGCCGTCGGTCGCGGAGACTCTCGGCAAACCCGTCCTCACACCAATATGCGACGAGTTCTTCTACGTAAATATATTTTTACTTACTTTTAAACAGTGCTACGGTATTATCTCTTCCGCAGTTTCTTTCGGAACAATTGTTAAATAGGTAAATTACCAATACATATGTAATATATATTACATTACGTCTTCCTTACAATTAGTGCATCCTTTTATATGCTCTATTTCGTGTAAAATATCCTTTATAACCAGATTGTACGAGTAGCAATTCGAATGTGTACCTTTGAAGAATTTAGTTTCATTTTATTCCACCTATAATTTTTACGTTTACTTACTTTAAAATAAGTTTATTCTCTAGAAAATGTTTAAATCTACGGAGCTTTGTCTAGCCTTAAAAAATATACATCCATTACTTAAAGACAAAAACTTGACACACTTCCTATAATATTATATACTCCTTTGTTTATGAAGCAATGAAAAAAGGGATTCGTTACTCAAGCCAAAATGACATAAATAATAAAGCGAGGTCATGCTCATGTGTAGAATGCACGCTGTAATACTCCAGAGTGTTTCGAGACTGAGTAAACAACCTTTTTGAGTTTGTTCCCATTATAAAAGGGTAGGCAAACACGAGCCCGACCAAGGTCAAACCCTGTCATATCTCGAGAGGTACTTAAGCTCAAAATAATATGAGTTGATATTTTCTTCTCAAGATATTTCATATTCGAACTGGGCGATATTTTCCTTGTTTGAATATTTACGGATTTCAAGCAAAAATGCTTTTAATGACTACAAGATCAGAATAATTACAACAAAATTACTTACATTGAAATTTATTTAATACATTTATTAAATCACAAAAACTCTTTCAAATAAATTAAAACACTAAACTAATTTATTTTGAAAAGGGAAGGATACTTGTTTAATTGCATTAATATAAGTGGCCAGTGCCTTTTCACAAAAAAAAATATAAACCACAATATTTCTTAAAAAAAAATATAATGCATCTATGAAAAATAATTTTGGCTTAGAATATTTTTTAATAATATTTTAATTAAAAAATAATTAAAATATATCTTAGTGAAACGTAATGTGTACTGCTATTAAATGAATAATTTAATATTTGCAGGTCTTGGACGATATCCGTGTTGCTTTGCAATACGTGTTCCAAACTCAAAGTAAGCTGGTCTTGGCTATGAGTGGGTCCGGGCATTCAGGCATGGAGGCAGTGATCAGCAACCTGGTGGGGCCTAACGAAACCCTGCTCATCGCCTCCAGGGGCATATGGGAACAACGCGCGCTTATGATTGCGAAAAGATACGGTAAGTAATAAAACTTTAAAAAATATAGCGAAGAAAGAACTATTTACAAAAAAAAGGCATAACAACGTTATAGACAAACAGTTAAAAAAACAGAGCTATGTTTGTACTAATATTATATTCAATAGCTGTCTTCATTTTCGCGGTTATCGCCTTAATCGTAAAACATGTAAGTTTCATGATCCGATTATACATACTTTTAAATTATTTCAGGCATTAAAACTGAGGTGGTCAGTGTACCGATGAACACCACCTTCAGTGCTGCACAACTGGAGCCTGAACTGAAGAGATTGCGTCCAGCCGCACTTTTTATTACCCACGGCGACTCCTCGACCGGAACAATACAGAACCTGCAGGGCTTGGGTGAACTATGTCACAAGTAAGTTCGTGAAGCACCTTCCCCACAATCCCCACATTACTTATATTAATCCATTACTTGTTTTCCATAGGAAATAAGTGTAGTAGGTATGTCAGTCTTACAAAGAAAGACATTTTTTGTATGAAATTGCTCGTAATGTCCGCTTCTCTGCATCGGAATACGGAGTTCCTGTATTCGATCCCCGGATCCACTTCACCCGGCCAGCATGTTTTGTTAAAGTCTCTCTTGCATACGTTTTGTGACAGTCAGAATTCTTCCGAACTGAGCGACAAAAAATAACTGCATTTAGTATATCCTTTGTCTAGTACCCGTGTACTCAAAAGCTCAGCTTAGTTTGGGACGACGATGGTGCTGTGTCAAGATTTTCCTGACATAGTTTTCCGACTCAATCTTAATGTTTTCTTTGACGAATTGAG
Organism: Acronicta psi; assembly: GCA_946251955.1. Lineage (NCBI taxonomy): Eukaryota > Metazoa > Arthropoda > Insecta > Lepidoptera > Noctuidae > Acronicta > Acronicta psi. The sequence continues at coordinate 6,295,077 of OX276482.1, read as the reverse complement.
ACTTATGTAAATGTACCTTAAAACCATATAACATTGAGAAAGTCACATTGATAAGTTACGCATATATTTTTTAATGCTGATATATTTTTCTAAAAGTCGAAGAAGTCAACTTATAAACTGCGACTCTGCTATTTGCACTGGCAAATAAGGGATAATAGAATCACCAAGAATACCTAGTTACTCGTCTAGTTCAAAGGATAATGGTAGGTAATAGAATGAGATCAGCTTCTAGGCGACACGTGGTTATTGAGTTAAAGTAATGCTAGGCTTTGTTGAGCCGTCGCGTGTCGCATTACTACGCTCGTGACCTAAAAAGAAAAATCAATCTGTATGACTGAGCACAACAATATTCAAATAGCTTTAAACTTTAAATCGAGAGACGAATGATTCACTTTTTAGGAAAAGAAAATCGACATCAAGTATTTAATTAATCATAATTATAAATAAAATAAAACTTGAGATGGGTTTAAAATCAGCCAACATTGCGTAGGTCGATTTAGGACCTCAATTGAGTAAATGGATGGACCTCCTCTTTTTTAGAAGTTATTAAAAAAAGTATCTCTAGATTAAATCCATTACTCAAAAAAACAAGTTTCCGTAACCGGCAAAATCAAATTTAAAATCTGAGTGATCTCCCCAGAACGCTAGAAAGTTCAATGTTTAAATGCGGTGAAGAAGGTTATAAACTACATTATAAGTAACTACCTAATTATTATTATATAAATATTTAACTAATAGGTAACACAAACTCACGCAGGAACGCATACGCATCATACGTAAACGCCAATATACAAATGTATTTCTTCCCATCTTGCGCAGCTGTCTGTCAACTTAACGAACTGTTATAAAAACCACAATCCCGGTTTTATCCAATCTGTGCTTAAACCATTTCTCCTGTCGTCCTTTCTTTTCCAAATTAAAAAAGCAGCGAACTTTAGCAGAAAAACTATTTGATTGCCCGAGGAATACTGGGCGACACGGGACCGAACAATTTAATTACACTCGTTGTCTCTTTCATTCCTGACTTGGCTTTTTACTTAGATCTAGGTTTCCCTGAATACGTTCGAGTTGAAAACTCTTTAATTGCATCCTGTGAAGGAGTCTGCAATTAGCATGCAGTGGAAAATACCAAGCGCGGTAAAAGTTAAGATAAAAAGTTTTTTGGTAATTCCGACTATTCGGAAATTCTCCGTACCTTAAGTACGTTATTTCCGTACTTTCTTAGTTCCGTACTCGTTTTACTTGAGCAACTTTTTTCTTCGATTTTATATGTGGTGTGGCTAATAAAATTTTATAGAGCTACAACTGTAAAAATTAACTCACCGCATCAACGTACATTTTGACAGTATCCAAACTATTACGATGTTTAGCATAGTAAATAATATTCTGACTGCTTATCACACTTTCGCCGTTAAAGTTTGTAAATTGTTGTATGAACAACTATACATATAAATGTGTTTTGACGTCGACAATAAGGTCATCTATTAGTATATATTTTCTATGTTACAGGTACGGAACCTTACTACTGGTGGATACCGTGGTGACCTTAGCCGCAGTGCCATTCTTCATGGACGATTGGGCAGTAGATGGAGTGTACTCGTCCTCACAGAAAGCATTCAGTGGACCGGCTGGGATATCTCCTGTAGCATTTAGCGCCCTTGCCGAGTAAGATACTATCACTAATAATGCATCAGTGAAGGAATTCTAATTAGGGCATACCTATTAACGTCATAATTACATCAAACAAATCCTCTTTTGTTGACATTATATTCTAGACTCTAACCTAACATAAAAATACTTAAAAAAGTAACGACTACAAATTAAAAACAGTTGTTTTTTTTTTTAGTATGTATAGTTTTCAGTAGTGCTGGGTCATGACTGATTAAGAAAATACGTACATTATCGTTTTTTTTTTACAGGGAAAAAATTAAAACCAGAAAGCATGAACCTCCTTTCTACTTCGACATCAAGTTACTGGCACAACAGTGGAACTGCTACGGAAGCACAAGATCGTGAGTGTTCACTTTCTTCTAGATGATTATTTATTTTTAACTTCTTATCCATGGCAAATAAAAAAATACTACCTAACTACTTTTTAACGAATAGGAATTAACTTATTTTTCTACAATACCTATATTTCAAGATGTATCATAAGATGTCACAAGGGTGTCCAGAAAATTTCTTTGCATTCAAAGAAAAAGCTAGAGAAGAGAGTAGGTAATGTAAACGATTCGAGTCAGAATTAAGTAATTTACGGACGCGACCTAATTTTTAAGAGTAGCATCGTTTCTTCTCAGATTGTGAATAGCCCAGATTAACGCCAAGCAAACAAAACGATGGAAAACTGAATGGTGCAGTTTTCTTACAAACAATAAACATATTTTTTCAGATATCATCACACCATGAGTCCTCCACTCTTCTGGGCCCTCCGGACTTGTCTCCAGGAGATTATAAAGGAGACATTACCAGTCTCCTGGGCTCGTCACGCAGCCACCACCGCTCACTTCCACAAACGTCTGCGGGAGTATTCCTTCGAGTTCCTAGTTCCTAAACCAGAAGACCGGCTGGCCACCGTCACGACTGTGGTGCTGCCCCGAGGATATGACTACATAGAGTTTGTCAAGTACATGAGAGCGAAGTTAGTACTACCACGACACAGCATTTTTATTTGGGCTTTTATCATTTTCATTTTATTTGTTTTCTTATTTGAACATTTTCTTTGAATGTCCCTGTTTTTAAAAAGATTCGGTGTTACTTAATTTCTAGTAAATAGTCCCTAACTGATAAGTACAAAAAATATGTAAGTATAAAAAAATTAACTACTCGATTAGCACAGTAGTCGAGGGATTGGCTGTTGTGCTAGAAGTCGCGGCTACAATCGCCGTGCATAATGTCTGTCTATACCTACATTTATTTTTGTAGATTACCCACATATATTTTTTCTGGGCCATGGTATTTGTACTTGTGTGATTTGTTTGTTAACGCACTACCAATGTAAAATCCTAACAAGAGCAACTTTTTTTAAATTAAGAAGAACAACATATAAACTGATTCGAGCTAATCTCAGAAGTTGCTGTACGGATTTTCATACGGTTCACCGGTACAAAGAAGGACTATCTAGGTAGGTTTTATGCTGTTCATTCTGAATCATAATGATTCAGGACTCATAACGTCTATCAATCTTTTTATATTGACATTATTTTCAAGAAGATAACAATAAGCCGACAAATCGACAAGACGTGCACAGTATCAATCATTAAATCACTATCGATAAAACTGATTTACACTAGCACCCACATAGCATGACCCTTAGGCTGAGATTCAGAGAAGAGACTCAGCATGAACTTACGCTTCCGTATGTCAAATTGTCATACAAATTTGACATACGGAAGCGTAAGTTCATGCTGAGTCTCTTCTCTGAATATCAGCCTTAGAAAATGTGTTATGAAATATCACGCAAAAATTGCATGATAAGTCACGCTCTCCTAACTAAAGAAGACTACATTAAATTCAGAGACGATGCTAAGCGTAAACTTACGCTTCCGTATGTCAAATTGTAAAACAAATTTGACATACTGAAGCGTAAGTTTACGCTTAGCGTCGTCTCTGAATATAAGCCTAAGTTTTGGTTTTCGGAGTTGCTTATACCTACTCGTAGTATTTTCTTATTCAGTGGTCTTACTATGGCCTTCTTGAGAAAAATAAAATAATAAGTGGGTAGGTAGTTCTATATTAAAAACGATAACTGCAGCAAGGTGGACAGACGACCCTTTATAAGGTCGCTGCAATGAGAGTCAATGCAGGCAGCGTTTTAAAACCGGGCTTGATTCTGTGGTAGAGATGATTTTTCTGAACTAAAGTTCCATTTTTTATTTTATTTATCGAGTGGGTTAGCGGCTGTCCAGAAGTGGTAAAACGATGAATATTTTTATATTTATTAATATAGCCATAGGCCACATACACCTAAGCAGGTAACATGACTGTTATTTTTTTCTGAATAATGCTTGCATTTAAGTATACCATTGTATCTTCATCAGGCACAATATCCTGATATTCGCTGGTCTCGGACCCACCGTCGGCAAAGCTCTTCGCGTCGGCATCATGGGTGTCAACTCCTCAATACGGGTTGCTGATGCAGTGGCTGAAGCAATGGCTGATACTCTCCGAGCTCTCAAGAAGTCTTCACTATAAAGGAATGTAGGACACACAGGATCGATCTACATACAACGTTTACATCATATTTCTAAGTTAATGAATTTTAATTTAATATTTACTTATTTCCAATGACATTATATATGGTTAAAAAGAGGCTTATTTCTATATCGGCAGACTCGTCTGTCAGTTATGTTTTCCTACCTAATACAATAGAGTAAAAAGTAACCTTGTGAGTACCAAATTATTCTAACTAATGGTGAAACAGTTTTAATAAAATAAAGTTTAATGGAATACTCATTTATCAAGAGGCTTATGTAAAATTTAAACATCAAAACCAGGTCTTGGTCGGTTCTTAGTGTTTTTACTGGGAATAAGAAACGAGATTCATTTGCGGAATGAAATTTACATAGGTAATTATTTGTGTAGCTGTCTGTATTAGAATACAAAATGTTGCAAATTTCCTCATTTGCATTCGTAAGTATAAGCACATAAGACATTAAACGTAGTATAATTGAAAGACATATGTGTACACAGGTCATTTATTTCACATCAATGTATGATGGTTTACAAACTATTGACTGAATGCACCTAGACAACCCAAATTGTGTGTGTAAATACCACAAATATGACTGAAATTTTGTTCAATAGACGTTTAACATTTCAAATTTATTCTAAAATTATTGAATATCATCCCGTTAATACAATTACATCGGTATTGAATGCAGTGATTTATTAAATAGAAAACAATGCAATACAAGCGAGTTCATAGTATTTTTATGGCTATTAGTTATGTTATTCGCAAGCCATAGGTGACTACTCTTCTATTGTTAGATTATACAAAAAATATATTAGAACCAAGATAACTCTTGCGCTTAACCGAGTGATATTCTCGTTATGTCAAATTAAAATAAAATAATAGCCAATGTAACATTAACATAATACAACTCCTCAAAATTTATGACTGGACTAGAACCCACAACGAAATGTGATCATTTTAATTTATACAAGACATATTTTTGGCAATGGACTCTCTCAAAAAAAATCAATTCCTAAAAAGTACTTTCACGGCAATAATACGTTCATGGTCTCATTTCCACATGATGTAAAAACCGCAGCGTGTTTTTTTATATTCCAATTTCAATTTTAATCAAGTCGCCTTCAAGCGCCCGCGCATAACATTTATAAAAGGCGTCTCTTTCCCTAATTCGTAAACATACCTACTTACCGCTAATGTTTTTACACCTAGTGACTGTGAGGCCTCGGATACAACTTATAGTATTAAATTCCTATAGTAATCAGTATTGAAAACAGACGTATCGCTAGCTACATGGCATTCATATCCATCACATCGAAACATTTGGACTAGCTTCCTTAATTACGTAACTAAACCGTTAACCTAGTAATTAATCAAAACTAGTCACGAAATTTGCGTAAACTACACCTTATCTATATTGATTTATATCGGTACAATACGTAATAGGTATCTGTGTATACAGTACATATTAATATGTAGACTATAATGAATTTAATATTTACAAAATTTCTATAAACAAACGTGTATAAAGTTCATTGATCGATATAAGTATAAGAACGTCTCAACTCCTCAATTTCCCACTTATCTATCCTTGCTAATTGTTCCTAAAAGCATTCGGATACATAAATCACTGGGATCACATTATAATGTAGGTAAATAATATCTTGAAGCAACATTTTCAAATATTTAGTTTGTTATCATCTATAAAATAACATTAAATATCTCCCTCCTTGATCGGCTACAACTAGATAAAATAACGCAGGTAATAAAAGTTACCAATATTTATGTGTAATGAGTTAATGACACTCGTGTGGTATTTAATATAGATATGTCACCGTAAGATTGTGAACACCGTTAGATTATAATCTATCTCGCGAGATTGTAAACTATCGAAATATACCCATCCTTTTTCGATCGATTATAATCTACCGACAATGTGACGGTGACAGATATACAAAACTAAAAGCAAATGCACAAACAGGCGACCAATAAAATAGCATTTGTGATGGTTCATACATGATTACCTAAACGTGCGGTTATCCCGTATCATATACAATAGAGACGTAAATAAATATGCACATAAGTATTATTATAATTTATATTTACAATTAAGAAAATATGGCACATCTGTTATCGACCGCGCTCGCAATCCTTGTCCCACAACCGAGCGATCGAGCCCTACCACTAAAATAATACGAATCAGTATCGGATCATGTAATGCGCCTAAATTTCGGGTTACCATAATACCAATTAAAATACCGGTGGGTAAGTAAATATTCAACGCCGTTAAAATAATACACAGTAAAGCTACCGTCCGTCGTTGATCGACTCCGAGCCTCCGCGCGGCCGACCGTCCTACCGCCTACCTACCAAGCCACCGCTGCGCCGCGCCGCAGAACCGAACGCCCCAAGCCAGCACGACCAGTCTAAACAATCAGTCCGATCACGATAATTAACCTCTAATTGGCCCAGCCTCATAATTTTTAATCTATACACTCCAATTTATTTACTCTGCTCTCTTCGAGTATGATCTGGTAGGGGTCATAAAGCCCCGTAACCTTCATACTCGTGCAAACAAGACGCCTGTGTTTCCATTAAACTTTCAGTCAGCTACTCCTTCCATTCCCACCGCGGTCGTTCGGTTCAGTGATGGCGCGTCACCGATGACGCAATCTAAAACTAGAGACACATTCGAATCGCACGAGTACATAAAAATATGTCAGTCTATAGAGCGAAGCGCTCACTCACTTAGCCTACGAGCAGTCTGGGGTATAGACGGGGTGGTCGGGCGCAGTAATACTGTGTCCGGGGAGAGTCGCGCGCCGCCGGTGCCGCGCGCTCAGCTAGGCGGCGCCGGTGCCGGCCGCTCCGAGCGCGGCGCGCGCTGTCGCCGGTGCCGTGCGCATGCGCAGCACGCGTCCACGCGCCTTCGCCGCGCGCACGCCGCACGACCGCAACGCTTGCGAACGCACGTCACCTCGCCATCCTGAAAAGTAAAAAAAAATGAAAATTTAATATAAGTCTGGTTCATTAAGAACTCAGAGGTTCGTCATTACTTGAGATTGAACACAGTAAAGGACGAAATAAGATCCGCTTCAAAAAGATACAAAAAACGGCTCCTAAACCACTTAAATCCGCTAGCGGTTCAGCTCACTATCCCCGCCTCACTGAACCGCCTTAAGAGACGTAAAATTCTGAACCTGGGATAGTCTAGAATAGGCTACAATTTACAAAGAGTCAATCCCAAAGGGGCATTGGCTCTGCACGACATTTGATCTGGCAACACATCTGCTCATAGTCAACGGACTGATCGCATGATAAACAAAGAAAAGAAAAATATAAGTACGAAATTATTTTCTGACCTGCGCTGAAGAGAAAAAAAAAATATATATTTACCTTGCACCGGCACGTGACGCATCGTTGCTCTCCGTGCGAGTGTATGGAAGGATGCACCTCTTTGCCGTTGGGTAGGGGCCCGTCGGGGAACTTGCAACCACCCTCCGCTAGGATCTCTTCAGGGGTGCGTGGCGCGCCTTGATCTTTTGGTGTCTCTTCGTCCGGTTTCTTTGCTTTTACCTGTTTCAAATATTTTCATAGAATTATCTCTAAATCTAATCTGTATTATTTCATAATAGTTATTCACGATCCATTCTTACCTCTGGGCATATACGGCAGCAGGCTTTCTTATCTGGCCTATGTGCTTCCTTCTCGCTGCAGCGTAAAGGCGGGCACTTCACTCTGGGGCACTGTATCTGCCTGGTCGCAAAGTTACACGTACAGATGGCGCACGTGTCGTAACCACCGGGCACCAGGTAAGGGTGCCATGATGACCCTGGCGCGTAGCTCTGCCCAGCTAAGACGCAGCTACCATTCTCAGACCATACTGCTGTAGTGGAGTCTGGAAAAAGTTCAAGTGCCATACTTCTTCTTCTCAGCAAGTGTAAGGACATTCTTTTTCTTCTCAACAAGTGTCCTTACGCTTTATAATGCTCAAGCTATGCCGCTTAATCCTTACTAAGCGGCATAGCTTGAGCATTATAAAGTTATCTTTTGTACTATAACTATCCAAATAAGGCAGGGGCTCATGTTTAAATTATTATTGTATTTGTTGGTGCATGTCATATATTTGCAATTTTTCAGATATATTTGATTTTGAACAGAAGACAGATAACAAGCAGAAACAATTTGAATTTATCATGGAAGATATGAAGTCATACTTACTTGTACAAATCGGGCAGCACTGTCCGGCAGGTTTGATGGTGGGCACCAGACAGTTGACAGGCGGGCACTGTACCGGCTCACAGCGTGGCATGCCGCCTACGCACCAACATTTTGAACATGTCTGCAATCATTATCATTAAATTTTAAAGATCGTAGAACTTAACAAATTATAGATAGTCGTAGTCTTAGATTATTAAAATTTAAGGGATTCACATCATCAAACATTTTTTTAGTCTTGTTAGTCATTTTCATTAAAAGATATCGTTCCGGGTTCAGAATATAGAAAAGGAAAATTAGGAAATCTTGTGTATGTAGGATCCTAAGGGCCTGTTTCACCACTTCTGAATAGCCGCCAACCGCCGATAAATTAAAAATGGAACAAAATTTGTATGAAATTATCTGACAAGTAATTTAATGGGAACTTATCAGTAGGTGGTGAAACAGGTCCTTGGAGAAAAGAAAAAACAGTGTTTGGGGTTTTGAAATGCTCACCTCAGTATCCGTCCAAGTCTCTCCCAGCTTGTAGAACTTATCTCGTTGCGTGCAATAGTTGACGTTGGGGCGGAACAGGGAGTAATCTGATATTTGGTCTTCTAAAGGTCCAGGAGTGTACTTGGGACTGAGTTCGTTGTCCGAGGTCCCTGGTACCGCTGGCAGACACGATGGTGGCACGCTTATCTGGAGGAAAGAACGAATATGCTTGGGTCCATTCCTTACAAACTGAAGTTAGTTTAACTGAAGGCCCATTTAGACACTCCTATCAACAAATGTTTAAAATATTATAATTAGTGTGGTAACCGTCAAATGCGCTATGTAATGTGATCAAAAACTTTTAACGTTTGCATCAGGGATTTGAAGGGCTTCTCCAAAAAAATTCTTATGGCTTATTTTATTATTAAGTTTATTCGTCACTAATCCACTCACCAATTAATTTTCCAATCAGCTGCAGCATAAATAAATGGTTGATCAAATTAAATATAGTTCAGCTCAATTCTAATCTATGGTTCAGCTTAGTCTTATCTTAATTATAAAGGATATTATGTTTTAAGAATTCGTTCAGATTTGGAGATTTTATCTTTGTTTTTTACGTTTTTTTGTTCCACAATATTCTAATGAACTATAATAATCGATTTCATTTCGATATGAGTCATTGTTCATTTATAATTTTAAAGGGTTCGATTAGGTTAACTAATAACCAAAGTATCCAAACACAATTTTTAATCAATTAGGTACTGCACGAATAAGTGCAGACTTATACAAATACACACTAACTGTTGCGGCGCGATGTAGCCGTGAAAAGGTAACATATTAAATGAATCATCATCTTATTCTAAGAAATTACTGTAATTGCTTAGGACCAGATGTGCTGGTCTCTTAATATTTAATGGAACTTTAAAAATATACTAACGGCGATGATGTTATTTCGTATGACGTGAATAGTGCCGCTTACCTGTGGTACTCGCGTGCGCAGGATGACAGTGACGTTGTCGTTCGCGCGCAGCTCCAGATACGAAGCTCCTACGTGCAGCGCGACCAGCTCAGCAGCTGTGGGCTCCAGCACCCATCCTTCTTCTCCCCCCAACTCCCTTGCCCCACCATCTGTGCCCGCGTGAGACTCCAGCCACCAGGACGACCAGGATCGAGCATTACCACCCGTGACAACCGTCTAAAATGAAAGATTAAAATATGTAGAACAAAATTTATTTATCTCATTTGAATGAATTAACCATTCCCCTTGTACAAATGCCGACAACGCGATACTTAGCCCTGGTGTTGCGTTCCTAACTTGCTGGCGGCCAGCGGTGTGCTTACTTATGTATTTACTATTTTAGTACATAATAGAAAATTTACCAGCCGCATCTGGTTAGACTGGAAGCCGACCCCAACATGTTTGGGAACAGGCAAGGAGGATGAGTACTTAATAGAAGAATAACGATAGAGGGCATTCGCGCTAGACAAACCAAGTAGAGATGTGTTATTTAATGAAGCGCCTTAAGCTGCGCATTAACAAACCCACGACGCGCAAGTGCAAGCATGAAATTTTCATAAAGGACAAGGGCCTCGCTAAGATCTACCACAAGTAATCTCGCAATTTCTAAGGTCGCTCCTGAACAAAGTATTGGCAACTGATATCAATACATTTTAGTAAATATTTTACCAAACTTTGAATCATAAATCGTACCACAGGATAGGTGCAAAAACAACAATCGTAGAATTTACTAAAAGTCCTTTTAAAATAATATCAATTTCATATCTACCTCATAATACAGTCCACACAAAGAGTCGACGGACAGCCACGCTAAACCGGCCATGGCTGCTGGCAACCGAACTTGGCCGGTTCTTCGCAGCAGGGCGGGACCTGACCCTGCCGCATCAGGTAGCATGCGAGATGTTAAACGACCTCTTAGTATAGGAGGACCTGTGAACAAATAATAAAACCTTGTCATAATTTAATCTGAGGTCAAAGAGGCAATAATATATAATTGAGTTTTGATGTAGATTTCATCGGTAACGTAATCTTGTTTCTTTAATATATTTTCCAACTTTAATGTAAAAAAAAACAAAGATCCTCTCATACCTACTGACTTGATCACTATTTACACTATGTGTTTTAATGAAATTTCGATATGTTGTGAGGCTCGGACCCCGCTTATTAAAATAGATAGGTTTATATAAGTAACCAAAAAGAGGGTTTTTAGCCTTCCGTGATATATTTCTTATTGACGAGAGTGCAACTTCAATAAATAAATCCCTTCAATTCAGACCAACTGCTTGACAAACTTGCTAGGACTCATAACAGAAGTAAATTCAACCAAGCATACGAGTCAATTGTCGTACGCACAACGAATAGCGCAACATTAATTTCAATTAACCCATCTTGAATTGCGTCTCCGGCAAGAGGTACCTACGTACATAGTGTGCCTACCTATTCGTTAAACCTAAAATGAACTTAGTGAACTCGAGTAAACTCATCTTAATATATTCCAGACTGCAGCTAAAGATCGGTATCCAACTTTTTAATCCCAATTATTCAGGATGAGAGGCTATTAAGAGGGTTTAGTTAGTATATCTAGTTGGATTATGCCTACTCAAAAGAACAAATGAAACCGACTATTTTAACCTTACTTTGAATGGTCTAGGTAGCAATGGCGTCAGTCGCCGCCTTTTTCCGTTCAAAGTTTTTATACATTACATTATGCTGAAAATAGCAGTCTATAATATTTTTATGGTATTCATTGCAGATGCTTCATCAGAGGTTACGTACGTAGCTTAGGTATATGATATAACTAGCTTTCCGCCCGTGGCTTCGCCCGCGTGGTCTGGGTTTATTGGTTAATCATTATTGTTTTAATGATTTGTTTTAATAAACTATTAAAACAAATCTCTCCCACGAGACGCGAACCATACATTTTACCGGGATAAAAAGTAGCCTATGTGCCTTCCAGTCTGTAATCTATCACTGTGCCAAATTTGATCCAAATCCGTTCAGACGTTCTGACGTGATTGAGTAACACAAACATCCATCCATCAATCGAAACTTTTACATTTATAATGTTACTGGGATTTACTCTTCTAGACTTCTACTGGACTAGGACGACTATTTTGTCTTACCGGTCTCCGCACTGATATGCACAGCCAACTGTTCTTCATACAACGGCTGAAAGATCCTAGCGCTTGGTCTCGCCAGCACTCCGATACGGGTGTCCAGTATCTCCACTTGCGAGTGACGCTTGCCTTGCTCTTCCACCAACGTAATCTTGGGATCGGTTATTCCCAAATTGTCAACCTGCAGAAATTATAGAATTCATCAGTTATATTATAAAAATATAAGTTTGGTTTGAGATTTCTTTGACTGGTACTATTATAATACAATAAATATTTAGTGCATATACCGGTAGTTGGTAGGTATTTGTTTAACATGTGACATTTAATGTATAATTATGTATAAACACATCTGCGATACAAGCTAAGTTCTAGTGTGGCAACGGTTAATTGTACAAGTAAACTTTTATTAATGCCAAATCGCTAATAAAATATTAGACGATATTATTCGGAAGGACTTTAATTGCGACGATAACAACGTGATAAAAATTTGTATAAAATGTTTATACAATTAGTATTAAATTTTAGTGTAGGCAATAATTAGTATTAAGATGGATTTTGAAAAATCAATTGCCTATTGATTTCCTCTATATATTATATTTAAATGTTGTCAACTTCATCCAAAGTGATTGGAATGTGATTCACACTAGTTAAAGAATCCATTAGCACTTGTTCCTAATACAAATCTAATCAATAACGATGCGTCTTAACGACCTCAAATATTAAGAATACTGTTTAGTTAGTCCATATAATAGATAAAGTTATAATTTAGTAAAAAATTTGGAGTAATTTAAATGGTGCTAAAGTTAGCACCATTTATATTATTATGAACCCAAAATGAAAACGATTAATATTTTATGTAATCATCTTTTATAAAAAAGTATACGAGATTAGATTTTATATAAATTCCACTAAGAATCACGACGAGTAGCATATAGTATGACTAATCGACAATAATATCTGACAATTACTTATACAACTAATCTCACGTCCTAGATAACTTATGTCACTCCCAAAAGTCATTTAAAATGTACCAGTTAAGTGGCGTTGGTCCAATAGAAAGTCTCAATACCAAACAAAAAATGAATAAAAGGTAAACAACTTATTCACCATTGAATGAAGTCGGTTCAAAAAGCTGCTGCCGATAAGCAATAATGCGCTAACTTAAGTGTATTCCGGTTCAAAGGATAGGTAATACATAAATATTACCAGTGAATTGAATATATTTTGGGTAATAAGACTAACTTCGGAAATATGTGGTTATACCTGTATATCATAGACGAGCGAGCCTTCCTTGTCGATGTAAAGCAAGGCGAGTCCCTCCGGCGCCGGAGTGGCCGACAGTCTCTCAGACACCAGCGGCGCGTTGTACAATTCGCAGGCGGCTTTCTGCCTCACACTGCCCACGATCCGCCTCTCCGGAGTTCCTACTGCCTCCACAGTGAGCAGGAGACGACCTCTCGCTAAGGACCGCAGTTCTGCAGCCGACACCGGTGTAGACACCTCCAAGACATTAAAATCGTAATGGGGTTTGCTTACCTTCTGCACCTGGAAAAAATACATTAATTTACCTAAGACCTGGATCTATTACCACATACCATCGCGCCGCTATCCTTAAGGGAGGCTGCTGATGTGGAGTTGTACATCCACAGGTCGCCAATTTATGATTTAAGACCCTTGTATCAATGAGGAGTTCCTAATGGGAGAACCCAGCAACACTTTCTTCGACCTGTAATTTGAATCCATGACTTCCCATTGAGGCAGGCCTATGATATTAATTCAGTACTACATACAGTACTTGGAACATGTAATGCATGTAGTAAAAATAAAATCATGTTGAAAAACATGATTTTATTCTTTTGCCTTTTACATAAGGAATTTAACTAATCTGAAGAAATTTCTTGAAACGATGTCTAAATAAACACTCGGTTTTATGAGCTCACAATACTTGGATTTAATTTATGTTTATTGTCAGTAGTTAACCACTTAACCACATTAACAGCAGCTATCTGTAATGTTCGTGTTACATTACATTGCGAAGCTAGGTTCTCGGTAATAGGCTAGCATGGTGGACATAGCTTAACCCCTCTCATCTTGAGCCGTGCCCCGTGCGACGGTAAATGGAATGATAATAATAGAAATTAATATGAATATACCTGATCAATGATGGTCTGATTCTTTTCTGGTAGAGTGAGCACCACTCTAACGAGATGAGAGGTGACGGCGTTCTTGGGGAAGACACCATTGAAGACAAGAGCCAGGTAGAGGCTAGGTGTAGCTCCAGCGACCGCTGTGATGACGGCAGTGCCGCCCCACCAGCCGTCCTCATAGTCCAATGCGGGGTAGTCCCGACAAGCACCCTGACCGATAGAAGTCGGTGGGTGCTCGGGCTCCAACAGCGTCGTGAACATCTCCGATGATAGTGCCGGATACCTAAAATAGGACGGTTATTAAAATTTAAGTACCACTACGCTAAAGGAAAACCTTTAAATCTAGGTCGTCATCGCGAAAATGACCCAAATTTCTACTTTGATAGCAGTAAACCACTGATGTACCTAGTTCTAATCTTCCTCAATTTCATTTAAAATAAGGTCAAATAATTTATGTTAATTTTCTTCGAAACAGAATCTAACCTAGTAATCTAATGTGAAACAAACATAACGTAGGATTTATCTTGATGGCGCTAAACTAATTAAAAGTGCGAATCAATTGAATTTCCAGTAATTGCATTACGGCCCGGTTATAAACCATGTCTAGGTTTTTTCCCAGAATTATTTCTAATGGTGAACCTAAAGTTTTCCGTTGGTAATCACGCGGTTAATTAAATTTACAATCCAAGGCGAACACTACTACCATTCATTGATTCCCGGGAATAATTACTGCAACAATATTTATTACATCAATTTGTCAGGCTGTCCGAGATTACTCATATATGGTGATATAAATCAAGTTAGCGGCGCGTACAAAGTGGATGTTCATTTAAAATTCCTATTCCTTACCTACCTGTCGATTCTGCCGCTGAGAGCGCTATCGATGGAGTTGTTCCGAGCGTCGCCCCACAACAGAGCCACATGCAGGTCGCCGTCTCTCAATAAAGTCTTGTACTGGCGCGGCACTCGACGCCAGACACCGCAAAGCTGTAAACAACACAGATTCTCAACTTTATAACCTATAACTAGTGTTTTAATGAGTGTCTACTTCAATATTTCATGGAATCGATTTGTTTTGCAATCATAATCATCTTTAAGTACCTTATCAGTTTTTTCTTCGTATGTAGCATGTATCCCTGGTATTTTCTTTAGCGACTGTTCCAGTAGAACTCGTCCCTCTCGATCAAGGAAAGCGACTGCCCGGGGTTGGTTTTGTATAGAGGGGCTTAAGAGGACAGACCAGTAGAGGTGCCGCCTGCGGAACGTGAACCGAGCGGTGGCCACCCCCGGCGCGACCGGCACCCCTGACATGTCATCACGTCGAACGCAAAGTGGGGACCGGCCAGTTAGAAATGATGCGAAATCTGAAATACGTTTCGTTTATGTAACATCCGTTTATCGAAATGTCAAATGTAGATTCCGGATGCCTCTGATAAAACTTACATTTCATGTTCTTTTCATCTTCTTCAGTCGTAATTACAACTGGACTATCTTCTTGAACAATATCAGGAGCTGAAACAAAAGAAAAACAAAATAAATGTCTTTTATTATCATGAACGGTTACAATCTAAAGAAAAATCTGATGTTTATTGCTAGTCTGAAGATGATGGAAGGCAGAAAGAGGTGGCCTTCACTGTCAACTTTAATGAAAGTAGCTACTTAATGTAATAGGGCAGTAAAATATTATTATTAATAATATAAATTCAATAAAGTTACTTTCATAGTAAACGGTGAAAGGGTTTGGCAAAAGATCATAGACCAGCCATACTTTAATACAAATAAGATTTACATTTATACAAGAATCGATAATTATAATCGTTTGATTCCTAGGCGGAAGGTTATAATTTAATATTAAAGTTAATGTTTTCCTGTAGGCATAGATACGAGTACCTACTTTCTCCTTGTGACGGTGCGTCATAAAAACCCGTAGTTGGATCAATTGATTGCAAGCGAGGAGTGCGCTGGCGTCGCGGGGCCTGTTCGCAAGACCTCCCCGACCCCTCCATTCGGGTTGATTGGATCAAATGTTATTCAATCGTAACAGGATCGGCGCGGGCGTCTAGACGGCGACGGTAGAATTTGCGTTTTGCATAGCTTTCTTGTTGGGTCTGCTATGGACAGAAATAGAGAGAGCACTGACATTTCGTGCGACAGTTTGATTGGTACCCGATTTGTCGATGTCCGCTCACTAAACGCTCGTAAACCCGAATGTTCTCGCTGCGAATCATGTTTATTGTGTTTCCGTAACTAAAACTATACATTACACATCATTAGCAAAGTTTGCTTTACACAAATTCTTGTAAGAATTGTATATTACTAGTAATTATGGTGGTTAGCTAAACAGTCAAACAAAAGACTACATACAGGCTTCGTTTTCCAGTTTTATTGTGTGTTAAATACGATACTTTAGTCCTTTTGAAAATGTTTGTAAAAGTTTCGTGGATTGTTATTTTAGGATTTGGAATGCTCAGTAAAGCACATCCTGCAATTAAATACGTACACAACAACGGTAGACCAATTTTATTAATTTAAAATGGTACAACATTTAGTTTAAAATGGTAAAAATTTTGTTCAAATCCAGTCGCAATCTTATAAAAAATCAGCATCCATGCGTTTGTGTCCACAAAACTGGAAAGGTATGTAACTGGTGGACTCAATTTTTTAACACAACGTTACAATGTCTATTTACCCAATTGTTTATAGGTACTTTTTTCCCAAAGTTCCTGCGGGAACGGGAAACAAACGCTAATATTCAGAAACGACGCTAAGCATAAACTTGCGCCTCCGTATGTCAAATTGCAATACAAATTTGACATACGGAAGCGATACTTTACGCTTAGCGTCGTCTCTGAATATTAGCCTAACTAAGTGTTTCGCATTTCATTAGCCCGGCCAGGTCAGCCAGGCCAGCCAATACCAGTACCTCAACCATGAGTTCTATCGAATGGCTTTCGACAGGTTTTTTACGCATCGAAACGCTGTAATCTCATAGCAAAATCTGCTAGTTCCTTACGTAACCGCTAGAGGCGCTGCGAGGGTTTTCCATACAAATATTTTACGGCGTCGCTAGCGAGTCTAGTGAGAAAAACTCATGGTCGAGGTACAGGGCTAGTGTAGCAGGAATGTCGAATGATATTCTCGTAAATAACCAATCTAACGTGAACAATATATTATGAAAATATTGTTCATAAAATTGAACCACCAAATGAACACAGAATGTTGACATTTACGACATTGAGATTAGAGAGGAATTATATTTTGAATTTTTTTTATAGCCTTATTGGCCTTCAGGGCCTTTCATACACTGTTACGGAAGTCAACATACGGTTTCTCCGTGAATAATAGTGATATTAGTTATAATTTAGCGAAACAATGTTTCTGATCTCAAAATACATTAGAATTATTACATGATTAGCTCCTTTCTTAATGGTAATTCCTATAAAACTAGGATCATTAGTGATTGTAAAGCCCGTTTAAATAAGTAGTGAAATAAATACTATATTACACTGTTATACTATTAAAATACTACTTAGTGTAAAACCAAAATACTATTTAGGTAATCTTAATTGCGTTAGAAAGGAAATTAATGCATAGCCTAAGTGTTGATTCCATCTTAATTATTTTTACATTAATAGAAAAAAAAACTTTTAGTTAGTTCTTCTTCATAAATTAACGATTAGGAACCGGGTAACTACTTTTTACGATACAAAAAAGTCAAAATACCTGTAGGTATGTTCCAAGTGAAATAAATTATTTAACTTCGGCTTCAAATGTAGATCATAATTAGTTATATTACTATGTTACTTACATCTTTAGTTGGATTTGTTAATTTGTAATATTTTGTAGCAATAGGCAGTTATAAATTTAGGTTTCTTTGTAACGATCTACCTTTATCTAGACCGAGACTAAACATATTTATCTTGTAACAGTCAAGACGAGTCGGAGAAGGTTTTAAGAGGGTGACGGGTGACCTTAACTCACACCGCACTTTACAAACAATAACACAAGTGTAACTTAGTTATTCATGACGAATTTAGTATAACGAACAATGTCCATAAAATAAACCACCGACTAAAAATACTTAACATTTTCCAATATTTTTCCATAAACTTTAAATGTCAATTTTCAATAACTACCTGTCTTTAAAAGTAATTACTTTAATAGAATAAGTGCTGCCAGTCATAATAAACATGTAAATGTCACATTGTAATATAATATCAATAATGGCATAATTATATTGCAGGTTGTCGATATCTGTGTTTAAGCGAATTGCGTATAGTTGTGTATGTAATAACATTGCGCGAGTTAGACTAATAAATCGTAGTATCTGATCATTGGTAGTGGACAGAGGAATGACATGATAAACAAGTACATAGTACCAGTAAACATAGTGATGAGGGGACCTGTTTTCGCGGCTGCATATTATACCAACTACACCAAGATTGTGATCTGGCACGCTCCGGCGCCGTTCATAATTCACTCTGTAAATTCATTACATATATATAAGAGACAGCCCTAAATTTATTTGCAAATGGCGCCAAGGCGGCGATGAGTAGCTCTAGGATATTTGCAAGCACAACAAAGAGTAGCGCGCACGGAGAGATGGCGGCGAGGGAATGTGCCGCCGATACACAGGGCTGACGACACATTTATCTTATACACTAGCTACTACATTATGTACTACTTTGTTCAATGTTACATTAACGACAAAAGTAAATTCGTAGGGGAATTAAACCTTGTTTCCAGACATTATCTTCGTGTCTGTTTTTTGCTACGCGTAGTTGCAATATAAAACAAAACAAAACAAAATAATATAACGATTATTTTCTAAGTCTTGATTGCCACTTAATACATTTTATCATACCAAATTACATCGAATGCTGTTCTATCGTTGTGTAATCGATTAACAAGCATTCCACTTCGGTATTTATACTATTAGGTAGAATATTACCAGCGTGTTATATCTGAGCATGGAGTATGAATAAATGCAGTAAAATATGCCGGTGGCCATTAAAATGCATTAACAGTGACAAATACCAACGCTAGCTTCGCATAGTAGGACAACTATTGAGTTTCTGTCTACAGTTAATATAAGAATTTCTTATACATAATATATTATCCTCTGTTTAGATGGTTTATCAGAGTAGTTTTTCTAGTTTTCCGTGTACTATAATCATGTCAATAATTAGGCTTCTACTGTATTACATGCTTATTAAAATAGTTATCAGCTGACGTTTGCGTATTGAAGTTAAGTTACCTACTCTCTTTGAGACGCACCTCTCCAATTACCTAATTTAATGGAATTGAATAATCATAACTTTAATAAGTACAAATAAAGAATGCGGCTAGTTAACAGCCCTAGTAGAGAGTGCGCGATCGTCGTCGGACACCTTTGACTCGGCCAAGCTTGGCTCACTCGTCGCGCCTGTGCGGGTATGAATATTTATAGCACACACTAGCGGCCCCACTGCGAACAGAGCGACACGTAGCATTTCAACCGATACCACTCATTAATGTCGTTTAGCGTAAATTTAAACTTTTAAAAGCAACCTCGAAGCCGTGACGTGAGGCGACTAGTGCAGTGATCGCTTCATTTCTAGTCCGGTCGCGGCCTAGCGTTTAGTCCTCTCCGTCGCGTCGAGTTTTCCAATAGTGTGATGTAACCAGGCGCCGCGTAGACGACGCACTCGCTACTGCCGTGCAAACAGACCGAGAGAAGCGCACGACACTACTAAATCGGTTCAAAGGGGCCAGATATAAAACTCATCCGATGTCATATCACACAAACGATTGAAATTGTACGACGGCTGCCAGATATCACTGCCGGCTGGCGCAACACGACTTAATAATTCTATACGACTATCTGTCATTAATCAAAACATACTTTACCGCGGAACCCTCAAGGATAGCTATAATTTAGAGTCGTTTAGGATCGAATCTCTTAAATGCACGCCTAATTTTAAGGAAATTTCTAAAAGACTTGTCGACTCTTCGCTAGACCAGAGGGCTGGCTTGTTCTTGTGTCAAAGAAGAAGCATTGCTATTCAACGTGGAAATGCTGGCAGACTTCTGGAAACGCTACCAGACAACAGCGAGAGGAGGAGTAGGTACATACTCTGACGTTTAGGTGCGCCCTATTTAGGAGCTTTATTACTATTTTTCTTTTTTGTAAATTGTGTTCATTGTGTAAATGTTTCATAGCTTTAGAGAATTTTACCGCGGCCTATATGAAATATATTGATAAAACTTACAAACGTAATTGAATAAAGTTGTCCAATGTTCTAAATGTTGATGCAGCATTGTATTGCTCCGGCGCGGGCGCCGGTGTTATGGCGTAACTAGTCGTGTTCCGTCACCATCAGACGGATCAGTCACCGCACTGACAACATGGCACCACAGTAGTTTTGTGCTCAGCCAGTTCAAACGAGAATTACACAATCAATCGTGCCTATATAAGACTCAAGACAGCTCCATGTTTTGTACTTCCTAAGTAACCACCGTGCATATTTATGTGACGGACGGATTAAATAAATTACACAAATACTTTGCATATGCAAGTGTATTCGGCTCCTATAAACATCAACTGTTCGAGGATCGATTTATTATGCATTACGATATGACAGGTACACGGGCAATCATTCATCAAAATCACTTTGCAGTAAATTCATTGCTATGCTAAATATTTAGAAGTTACATGAACGTAACATTGAACATTCAGACGCATCTAATGATACCTTGACCTCGACTAGTCTGAAAAACTTCATTTACCGTGTCGGGTCGCGGTACGCCCGCGCCGTCGGCGTCGCCGCGCGCGCCGCCGGAACTATTCTGAACAAAGTGACGACACGTCTAGTGACGTCACACACGACGCTCCACTGAAAACACCTTCGCCCATGTCAGCTCGACATCTAAACCACCACGTACCTGTCACTACTTGTAACTATGCCAGAAACTTTATTTTACATTATTTTCCCCATCGTCGCACTGATATAATATATCGGTACATTAATCTGCTAGAATCAATACAACTTCTCAGTGTTACACTAAGTACTCGACCTAATTAACCATTAACCTAAATGTTTGTCACACAAGCTCGTAGATAACATTGATATATCGCGTCACTCGTGCTATTGTTACAACTTTTGCGCGATTTTCTTATCAAGAGTTGAACAAATTCCCTATCTTAAGCATCTAAATAAAAATAGTCGAGCAAATTTTAAAAACATTTCATTATTAAAAAGATTATTGTCACCAATAATGTGGTAACCAATAAGAATTACATAAATAGTCTGAAAATTTGGAAAATACTCAGTACCCGATCTCTATCTCTCTACTCTCTCTCTCTCTCTCTCTCTTTCTCTCTCTCTCTCTCTCTCTCTTTACTCGGGAACCGGCCATTTGGGACCCCCAGTAGGAAAGAGGTGTATTTACTCTAAGGAAAACGTCTTCAGTCACATTGTTTGACTATAAGGACCTAGGTACAAAGACATAAATATATTTCTTAATTAAAACCATACGGAAATAGTGTTTTTAATAATATATTCAGCTATAATCGCAGTTAGTTAGTAGTTAGTAGGCAGGTAAGTAGATAAAGTCCAACATTAACTATGGACCGAGACGTTTCGAAAAGAAAATATATAGATTATATATATATAGATACTTAAATTGTAGTGGGGTTTGTGTCAGTAGTCTTTACGTATTATTTATTATATTGGTCAGAAGTAAGGATACGCAACCAGAATCAGTCTGGACTCTGGACCGGCAACGGTGCAGCTACGTGCCGGTTAACCGCTATTCCACTGAGGCTGACGGCACTCTCGGGCGCACGGCCCTTATTGCAATTCCCGCGACGGCAAGCGAGTTGTTCGCAGTCGGCTTTGCGCTAATTTATAGGTTATATTCGTAATGATTGTGGCAAAGAATGTTTATGGCACAAGGCGCGGTCTTATTGTTTTCGATAGGCACGCCGGCGTGGTGTTCGTGCCGCACACACGCCCGCATAACTGTCGCGCTGTAAGAATGCAACGAGCGTTGGCTTCGATTCAACATCCATTTCCATAAAATATAATTTCGCCTCAACGCTCTGGATGCATCTTGATGTGAATGTTTCGACACCGTTTCATACATTATGTAGTTGCTCGAATTGCGAAAATTAATGCTAGTGACGTAAACTGCTCTACATCCGAATGCATAACAAGCATTTGTCCCAAACATACGCACTCAGATGTTCAGCGTTTGCGCAACACCAAAACTGCGTGATTTCCAAGTTTAACTAAAATGGGTGTACCTATACTTACATGCTTGGAGAACATTGAACAAGGAGAATCGGTGCATTCACGCCCGCGCCTCCCATGTACGGCGGCAGCGAACGAGCCATTGTACGGACCGCGGTATTCCTGCGGCGGCCTATGCACCGCCGTTTACGGACAACCGTTTACCCAAAAAAGTAGAACAACAAACCACGTCCGCGCTGTTTACACGACGCGCAACACTCCGGCCGCATTGTCCTGCGGTGAAACGCTGGCGATTTGCATTTTACGCCTACAGCCTTGCTCAAGCCGTCGCCGCCACAGACAACCTCGTGTTTTGCATTTCTCTCTATCTGCACTTACATTTACACATACCTAGAATAATAATGAATCAATACAAACGTTATCTGCGGCGAAAATAAGGCCCTGACGATAGCGACATATCAAAAGTGCTACTGTTTCACGATGTCAATTACTTCCTGCCTCATTGCTACCGCGACCAGTTAATCGCTCGTTAACTCGCACTCAGAGATAAAAAGATGTAAACAAATATTGGAAACAGACACCTCTTTGCGTTTTCTACTATAAAATGTTTGTTCTTTTAACTGTATAAACACTTACGCGAGATAAATACTCCAACATTAGCGACTACACGAGTTTTCTATAGCTACTTTTAGATTTTATACGTTCTAAATATTTTAGTACATCATAATTTTCAGGCGACGCGCCGTATAAAATCCTGAAGTTATTATTTTTAATATATGAAGTATTAGCAGCCGACGCGGACAGATTTAGAAGGAAGTGCACCTCTACATAAGCCACACTGCTTACATTAAAATTATGAAGTGCAGTGTAATGGCCGGCGCTGGTCTCGTTGATGGAATTAATTAGAAATGAGGCGTACGAGTGCTGATTGGCGAATGACGGCGTATCTATCATCGGAATATCGGCAGCGCAAGGCCGCCGGCGCGCCACGATCCGCTCTGAATATACAAGTTATAAAAAATATACCTACCATGCATCATTAATTACGAGAACCATATGTTAACGAGTCATTGATATCATCTGTCAAAATCGTGATCTCCATGCATAGTATTGACAGCCCTACATTGGAGTACAAAGGAATTCGCGTGAGATTTTCCCTGAGCGAAATACCAAGTTGTTGAGGTCAGGTACAAGACTAAGGACTGAATACATGCACTGCAGTGAATACCACGCACTGAATACACTAGTTAGATAACAATATAGGTAATTACGTATAGACTATTATTGAGGGGAAACCCACGACTTGTTGCCCTGACGATGCAGACTTACAGTCTTCAACAACATAATTATCTTTACATACGCTGTATTTTTAAATATAATTATATCATTAACACGAGAATCCTGACGTATTACAATGAAATATACGACAGTACAATATTATTATTAAACTTATCCCTACATGTCTTGAATGCGATGTGTCCAATGAACAATGTGTTACATATCCATCAAAAAACATTTACATAATACAATAACTATATATTACATAGAAGAAAAACCAAAGAAAAATTGGGAGTGAGGCAAAAACTTTGTAATGGTCCAATATTTTAGTGGTTACCTTATGGTTTATTGCTTGCTGAGTTTAACACAATATTCATTGAACTAAATAGTAAAATATAATCTAAGTAGGCTAGTAGTATATTTTTATGTTTAAACAGATTTCTTTTTGGGGTACTCTCAGCGAGCAGATTTATTATTCTACGAATAGCTACGCTTGATATTTGGGACTTGGAAGCAGTGATAATCAGTTCTACTGGTAGTCCAATAGAATAGTGAGCAGTAGTCACCAGCGTCTCTAACATCATCATCACATATTAATATCAAAACTCAAATCTGAGTTTGTATTTGTTTGGGCTAATCTAAAAAACGACTCTAAGGACTTTCATGTGGTTATTACCAATAGAAAACAGGATTATCCATGTAAGTTATAGGCTATATATCATTTATAAACAACCGGGGTGGGTACTAAAATTGCCAGAAAAAAACGTCCACAGCTCACTGAACTTCTCTGTTGGGTTGGAATTATGCATAAAGCTATCTCTGAAGGCGATCATTCCCACACACTTAAAAGCATCGTTATGCTGTGCTAAATGGCATAAGAGATACAAGTATGGTACAATGAACTGATAAAGTAGGCTAATACGTGAGAACATGCACATTGCACACCGCAACACATCGTTGCGATTTTCTAACAGTACCTTCACTTATATTGTGTTTTATTCTGTTACAGCATAGAATCTCAAAGTGATAACGACTCCTTGAGACTTTTGGGAAGGGAGGCAGTAGAAGAACCCGAGAACATTAGGGGGCTTTGAGATATTTCGTCTCGCTTCTACAAAAGCTACGCTCTTGTCAGTGCAGCATCTTCCACTGCTCCGTATTCTGAACTAACTCCTAATATGTCACGAATTTCGGTTTCTCCTTAATTTGCGATGTGGATCGCAGTCTCGGTTTACTCCTTCCTCTTCTTCCTTCTAGTTTTCCTTCTCTGATGTTTTTTTTATGAATTTTTCATTGAGATACATACTTACCATATTTAAATATAATCATGGTAATAGCTCCTTCAGATTCGCGACAGATTGTAAGCAGTCCCGGATTTGTCAATAGGCCGTATAGGCCGCGGCGTTCTATTGCTACGTCCCTGATATTGGGGCGGCATTTTTGACAGTGCGGGACTAAGCTTAAATCAGGCACTGATTGTAAGTAAAAAGTAATATGCCCCACATAGACATCATATAATATGTACATAGGTACAGATGCCTCAGTGTGTACAGCAGAGTACACATCGACCTAACCTTTCGATACATACGTAAGTTAGTTATTTTTATGCGAAATGTGCATTTTTTTATTCACACAAGTGTTTATCCGATTCATTCGTATCGTACACACATTAAGTAAACAAACATCAAACGAAATCTTCCATTTGCGCATTCGTTCTTACAAGTGCAAACAACAGAAAGTTCATATATGGCAGCTAAAACGTTAATAATTAATAAACATTAATTAAGTGCAGTTTGTTGAGTAAGTCTCCAGTAAGGCCTAATGACCACACGTGGTCTAACGCTCATTCATCTTCATTAGCGCGTTTATTTTAGAATGGACCAACAGTTGTTATGCCTAAGTCCGGGCTAATTTATTTGTTCAGTCTTTATTTTATACATGCTGCCTACTTCATATTGCTGTATAAATTATGGTATAATGGTATATTTTTATATAAAAAAGCTGTCCAACCTAGTTTAGTAGGCGGTAGTAGGTTAAGTGGTATTTATCATACTCTTTCTAATTTTACTGTCTTTTCAAAAATAGTATCTCAATTCATCTTTATTTATTAATGTATGTTTGCGCATAGTTTTGCTGTTTGTGAACGGATTTTTAGAGATGTTCCTAGCTAGGTAAATAAATTTGTTTAGGGTGTGAGCATCGGTTCTCAAATTGCGTGAAGTGAGGTTTTGTAATCTTAAAAGTAAATTATGTATTTAAATATTGATACGTACCTACCTATAGGTAATTTCACAACTGCAGTAAATCTGCATCAAGTTTTTCTACAATGAGATAACTTCAACAACACTTCGCCTAAAAATACCGTAATCTAATAAAATTTTGAACTGACAATGTCACAAATAAAAATAAATTTTAAGGTACCTATTTTTGGAAGCATTTTGCCTATCTTTTTACAATTTTCGTTAAGATCCTACTTAATTAATGTTTTATTTTTGCTTGAGACACTTAAACGACTCATTCGACTCGTCATTTGCAAAAATGGTGGCGCCTACTCATACCGCATATTTAAACTAAGCCTTCCTTTTGGTCTCGCCGTCGGATAAAAAATAAAGCGTTACCACTTAAGGATAGCTCTTAGTCACGGCGCCCCTGACCTTACCACTCTCAAGGCCGGCGCGGCGTAGACATCAATGGCGTGATATACCGTGTAATTATTCCACGCTTTAATAATTGTCGATGAACACATACGGGTAATTGGTGTTGCCATATTGTAGTGTTTGCCAAATAATCGGATTGAGCTATAATTCTAGACCAACAGGCTACAGGATATGAAGGTATCCTGCTGCTGAAGTTTTCTAAAAATATTATGTAAATCCCTTTTTTCTTGGTCTGAGGAAAAACCTGCTTTACAATATTGAATAATTATTCCACTGCAACGTTTAAAGTTGCAATGTACATAAATATTGTCAAGCCTGTCTCCTATGGTAAGCAGAAATTTATAGAATTCCTGCTACGATCGAACGATCGATACGATGCATGAGTAAAAATCTTCCAATAAACATCAAAAATATCAAAATCGGCAAACATTTTCGCCCAAAAAAATGCCGATGTCAAAATTAATTCTTTACAATTGTTGGTCGGTAACCCTGGCACTCCCGCCTATACGGAGCAATTTAATAAATCACTGAATCATTGCGTAGGTACGCAAATGTGAGACATGAACATAGACAAAGGTCAGCCGAGATTAAAAACACCGCCGGGTCATATCAACAAAACAATGATTGGAAAACAAACACAATGGACTTTGTTATGGCTCGTCAAGATGAGTCTGCCGCACAGTATTGTTCATTCAGAACGTAATTATAATTATAAAATAAATGTGCCGATACCACTTTGTAACAATGTGGAGCCTTCATAAGTATAGTGAGTGATGGTTCTTTCTTTATATGGAATTTAAAAATAATGTATTGAACATTTGGTTTGAAAGGAAAATATGCAGGAAAAGTCGACGCTGACTGATAACAGTCGTAAGTAATATAATAATAACAATGATTTTATTTTTAAAACTCACGTAATGTTTTCATGAGGAAATATCCGTTTAGCAACACTAACTTTTGACTACATAACTTAATGTTTTCGTTTATATTGCCAATAGTGTTTGCAGTACAAACGGTTAATAATAATAATAATAATATAGCCTTTTATTCAGATCTCTTACAATGGTTTTTAAACTTATGTAGAACTATATAAACTTATTTAACTTATTTTACTAACATATAGACTTGTTTAGCTAACATTAACTATATAAACTTATTTAGTATCTAACTTTAAAGACTTAAACTTAATATATTTTAATAAAATTAAACTAATATTTGGACCTTGGTTATTTTGCCAAGATCTGTTGGCCAGTCGGCAAAGGCCTCCTCTAACCTTTTCCACTCCTTTCTTTCATGGGCCACTCACACAAACGGTTAGACAAATTATATTATACTTATGATGTTAGATATTTTACAGCCACCTGCGTGATTTTAAATTAGTTTGCAGATTATATTTATGACTAGCCTTTGCCCGCGACTTGGTTTCCGTAGAAGTTGATTTTTCCCCCGTTCTTGCAATATTTTTAAATGATACTCCGCTCCTATTGGCCTTTCGCTTTCCTCGTTAAACAGGATCTAACACAGAAAGAATTTTTAAAATTGGACCAGTAGTTCCTCAGATTAGCGCGTTCAACCCAAGAAACAAACAAACTAAGCTTTATAATATATATGAATTATAGTATAGACGGCAACAAAACAATTGACCTTGATCTTGACAAGGAAGCTCAGAGCACATTACAATAATAGCAGTGGTTGCGTGGCTCCATTCCTGAATGGCGTCCGTTGTACCATGTCGCCGCTCCTCGGCACCACGGCGCCACCGCGGCCATGAGACTCCACGGTCAAAGATCCACCTTCGTGACCTCCATTCTAAACCACCTCATACGCCATTCCTAGATATCGTCTCCTATCAGAATACGAAGAAGCAATATCGAATAAATTAACAACTTATATTATTAAATACAATTTTAACTGTAAATAATTTGTATGGAATGTCCGTGCAGGTTTATAAAATAATTATTTGCCTGAACGACGATCAGTTTATCTATTGAATTTCAATGTTTATGAGGAGAATATTGTTTCATTAATCTATTCTGTAAATAACAGAAAAAATAAGTAGGTACAAATAAGGTTACAAATACCTTTCATATATCGCGTTAACAAAATGGTCTAACAAAGCTCTAATCTATAATAACTCTATCTCTAATTATAATAGGATGACACACTTTTTTTTAATTTCTGAAAGCTTCAGAATCTAAAAGAAAATACTAATTTATTTTACTAACTATTTTGTAATACGCGGACATTGTCTATTATAGCCTGAGAGCTGATAACCCATTCAGAGGAGGTGTTTTAGGCAGCTTGAAATCATTATAACTGTGTAATTTCAAAGCGGCTATTTTGCTACTGCGCAGTATACGACTTCTGCAAAGTTTTTTTTGCAGAAATCGTATACTGCGCAGTAGCAAATAACCGCTACCTTGTAGCCAGACTCTCGACTTCAGTATCAGTAACTTTGAAATTACACAGTTATAATGATTTCAAGCTGCCTAAAGCACCTTCTCTGAATGGGTCACCAGCTCTCCAGCTGAGTTTTCTTACAAACTTCATTCATTGACATTTGCGTGTAAAAACAAAATGAGCTAAAAGAATTTCTAATAAATATAGTTACCTATATATTAGTCGTTCCTATAACGTATGCTCTATTGGCCAAGTTTTCATTTCAACGTAGTAACTAAGAGTATTTGTATCCGTGACGTCAGAATCGATTGATCATGATCGACTAAACGATAATAGCCACAATAAATATGTAAGTAGATAGTAGAATAGTATTCTCACTTTGTACACGGTATTATTACTATATCATAACTAGTCTAGTTCAAGTGCTGTGTAATAGATTTATGATCACGTATTTCCCGCAAATGGTTTAGTAACTATTGCATCATTGTGTTTATTAGGCTTATCATACTTTTGTGTTTGTAATTACCTCATTAGTCTAGTGATAGAGATCCTAAGAGAGACGCTTGAGATCCTAAATTAGATTCCCAAGTTGAGCAGTGTTATTGGATTTTTTCTATCAAGTAAACTCTCAGTATCCGCGAATAAAAAAATAATGAAGGACTTCAGTGAGATTCATTCGGGATAAGATAGCACCACTTTTGAAAAAGCTAAAATCTACCACGAATCCACGATAGCCTAAGGCAGCTATTAAGTACCGCAAAGTTAGCATAAAACTAAATGTGAAAGATAAACAAAGTACAAACAACATCTTAATATTTCATTGAATATTTATTAATCAATTTTGTTGAATAGATAAATTGTCTTTTCGTGTTGAACGCACCTATTTCAAAAGACGCTTGTATTAGTTTCTAAGGGCACAGGTCAAACCTGTAATTGCATGAATCAATTGATTAGCATGAAAATTAATTGTCCAGTATAGTTATTACAGAGATGCACTTAAATTTATAGCCTTAATTATATTTCGCCTATTTATCGATCTGATCGATAAGTTAAATGTGAAGGCAAGCAAACAAAAACGCTGTTAAATCGTAAACTTACGATGCAAATTGTTACGATGATGATTATGATGTTTATTATGACAACGATCGTCAACCAGTTGCAGCAACGTTATGCAATGTACCTATTAAACAGCAATAGTGTTGCAACCCAAAGACAATTGTCGCTATTACAGCTTGGACCCGACGACTGCGAGCTTAATGTTTATCTAAATATGTAGCAAGAAATATGCAATGTGATTATCGGCTGAACGTAAGATAGAGCGACTGATATTTTGGCCAGATAGTTCACGATTTAAGCGTCAAAACAGTTCTAATACCAAATGCTGTTGATATTTCTACTAATAGCAATAGCCACTTCTAAACGTGGAATTAAACACCAAGATACGTATCTGCCGTGGCGACTAAATATCGGTGTTAGGAATTGCAATTCCGACTACTATTTTAAAATTAATAACTAGCTGCCATTAATCTTATAATTAACTAGAAACTGCTATTTATGGCTTATTTGCGTCTAATACAAATTAATTATGAAATGTTTGCGAAACAGGGTAAATATCAAAATTTCACTGTATTCTCAAATAATTCAGACATTCACAGAGAAATTCAGACACGCATTCTTCTGTAAAGGTAAGAATAATTTGTTTCTTACAATAATATTCTGAACAAAGTGCGTGACTGTACTCGTGAACACTTATTAGGGTTCCCCAGGATATTAAATCGATCATCTCCGGCCGGATTACGGTCGTGAATTTATATTACGTTACAGTTACTGTCGGATAGTAATCCTATTATAGTCGTTATCTATTGAAATCTGATCGTGTGACCGCCCAGAACCCACTGTCGGGTTATAAATCTGTGAGACGTTGTGACCTATTTGTTACTCTTAGAAGTCACGCTTGTGTTTAATCCTTTTTATTTTAATGATACTGTCAAGACTTTATACTTATGTGAATATGTACCTACTACCTTTACTACATTATGTACCTACTATAGCTACATATAACTTTAATAATCTTTTCTTCTCGCAGAACAGAATTGACGGGCCAAATAGGCCCCATTGAGCAATTCCTATGGAACCAACTTATTTATACCTTGGGGAAGCGACGTTACGACATTAAATTAAACCACAGTGCAGCGTTTCCAACCACACCATTCTAAAGCAGCACTTTAAAATATGTCTATTTAATTTTTTAAACCAATATTATTCATCAATAGCTACAAGACCAACAGCTTAACGTGCTCTCCGAGGCATGGAGACACTCGTATAATTATATAATAATAAAGACTATCCGCTACTTGGAAAGCACGTAAAGCTTTCGGACTCGGTGGTTATCCAGAATCAGTTTCAGTCAGGCATTAAAGTCCGAAAAGCCTGAAAACTAGTGTTGAGTAAAGTAAAAATCTTACGAGTCGTTGAATCTCATCATAATGTCATGTATGAAAATAAAATTTATTTAACATTCTATGTAGTAACTAGTAAAACTAAAACACGTACTTAATGTTGTTTTTAAATCTTCGATAGAATAAATCCTTGATGTGCATTTTATTAGGTTGATTAAGAAGTCTAATAGCGTTGGTAACAGCTATTGTTGTTGTAAGAATGTTGTTACAAAAAACACATCAGTGATGTACGTAACGTATAGTAGAGTAACGTAGCGAGCATCAATTCTTAGAACAAGTCAATCGTTGTTCGAGATACCGTTTGGTACGTTTTAAGGATAAATCTCTCAACGCGGGCGCGCCATAGACTTACGCGTGTAGTATTCAAGGCACAATGTTTAAATGTTTATAAATTCCACTCATCGGCCTTTCGCACTAACATAGTTCAATAAACATACATGCCATCGCTTCTGTCTTACTTTACATGTTTAGTTTATTTTGATATGACTGATTCCAGGCTTTCCCAACATTTTATAATACAGGTGCGTGTTATATTTCCTGTGGAATATTTTTAAACGCGTTACCGCATCTACTTTAATCTTGATGCGACCTAATTCACATTCAAAAATGGCTTATGAGTCAGGTTCGTGATGAGATGGAGCACTTACCGTAAATACGATTGAGTAATGTGATGTTTATTGATTCTGTCGATACGCTTCCTACAAAGAATAACAGCCAAAAGCCTGTCATATTTAAGAGTATTCATGGAGGGAATTCGGAGCACGTAAACAGACGGTGGTGAAATTTTAAAATGCCAAACACTTGTTTGTGGATGTCGCGCTGTATTCACATTCAAGTGAGGGTCTTAAAGAGCGGAGAGAACGTTTGCAAAAGGCGGATCATAAAATTACATATGAACGAGTGACCGCACGGCCGCGGCGCCACATTTCTATGAACAATGAAATGGTATGGAAATGGCGCCAAACCCTCCATCATAAGCTGCGCACGCGCATGCCATAAAACTGCATGTATTAACGTTTATGCTCCGTTTATGTGTTCGCCCGATTGTGTCACGTCCTTGGGTAATGACCAAGCTTTATTTTTTACCTTCGCCTTGCGTATTGTGCAGGTATACTCGTATTAAAAATGTTTTCTGTATTTAGAACTATACATACTTATAAATGCAACGATAGCCTAGGGATATGACCACAAGAGTGCCATGTCGTAGGTTTCGAGCTGGATTCCAAGGCACGCATCTCTAACTTTATCTATTCATTAAGTTGTCACCTGCAGCCTCTAATTAATTATAACTTCGAAACTAAATGCAACTTTTAATTTTTAAATTTAATTAAACCTTTAGTAGTGACTAATATTAATCCTAGTAATGTAGTAAGTACTGCTAACATCTGAAACGTTCACATATATTATATATTATTCGTGATATACTTCATTGGGCCATAGAAATAATTGCAAGTTTTCCTATTTGTTAATTCGGAAATCCCCAATAAAAGTGCCGTCGTCCAAATATGACAAACGTCACATATTTCAGCCTACGACATTCTGCACCACAGTGGTAGTAGAAACAAGGCATTGTGAAAATAAGAAACTTGGCAATTGGTACTTTCCTTATAAAGCGCGGTGGCGCGTGCGCACGTGCAATCTACCGAATTTGCTTAGAGCGGCTGCTGCCGCCGCCGGCGCCAGTCTACTTTCCGAATAGCCTTCGCGTCTCGCTTATGACCTTTTACGCACGTAATACACGCCTTACGAGTCTCTGTTCCACTCCTAGCTCGAAACTAATCACGACTTAAAGCGATAAAATGTATACAGAATACCTAAGAGTGATTTCACAATGATGATACACTTATTATATTTAGGAGTAAATATACGACATTTGTATGGTGTGATCGGAGTGCGAATGTGGGCGCGTAATGTCAGTCATAAGACTTATGAGTTAGTCCGAAGTGCAGCATCGAGCTCGTATGTGGGCTAATCAATGATCAGTCAATACATTCAATTGAAGTACCATTCAGTTGATGATTGGCAATTCTAAGAAATACGGTTTTATAATATGTAGGACCCTCTTAAGTTCTGTAAAGTACCAACATTAACAGAGGAAAAGTTGCAGGAAATAATATATGAGTGTGGGAATTGTTAGTGGTGCCCGCTGGTTAATGGCAATTAGGTTGCCCCCTATTACATGGGCAACACAACCTCAACATATCGGCGAATAGTGGGTGTACCTTTACGTTACTATTCGGGGAGCACAAGCGTGATGATATGAAATGCAGGAACTGTTGAAAATTACTTTTCTTTATTTTTTATCGCTATCACTAAAGCAGCATTGATATTCATACCTAGGTACATAGCGGACCTAACAACGTTGGTATAACAATTCAATATTGTTTTAATAATTTATCAAAAAGTCCTAAAGCGCATACACACTACGCAGTCCCAGGTATGAGGCGGTAAGTGCGAGACGTTTATTATCGCATATAGTTTATGGGCAATCAATTCTCTCCGCACAAATTGGCCTTTACAACTACATTGCATTGCAGTTGTAACAATTACGTAGGCCCTTTATGTTATTACATTATGAATTAGTGGTACCAATAATATGGTCGTATTTACAATACGAGTATATTATTGGTACTGGTATGTCGTTATTTCTGAACTATACGACAATAGGGTATTGTCATATAAGTACTTATTACTTAGTTCAGAAATAACTACATTGGTTCGTCGACACTGTCACTGTCATTAACATTAACATTCAGAACGACTACAAGCGTAAAATTACGCTTACATAATATAGTATATACGAGTATTATGTAATTTTTACACTAAGTTTTGACGAAGAATTGGTTCATTTTGACTCGTCTCTGAAAAACTTAATAAAAATTATAGTTTTTTCACCAATCAGCAGTACAATAAGCACTGATAGACGAATATCGGAGCAAGCCTGTCGTGTTTAGAAGTCTAGTACGAACATTTTACCGTAAAAAATTCAATACAAACTTCAAACAGTTCCTGAATGTGTGTGTATGTATTGTCTGCTCATCATCGGAAGAACGAGAAACTCCAAGTCCCATGTAATCTGTGCAAGCCTATTGCTATTAAACTGGGCACAATTTTAAACTCCGAAGTGCTACTGAGAAAATCCTTGGTTTTGTGCACTCGACTAACAATTAAGGCACTGGGCAACTCCCCTTATTTTCACCAAGTCTGTACCCCTTTTTGTTATTGTATTTTCTCTGTAAGTGATTTATGTAAGTCTTTTGAGGAAATAAATGTCTTAAACCATAAATCTGGCGCTTATCATATAAATGAAACACTTTATGTATACACTTAGTACGCAATAAATCTTTTGAATTTGAATATCAGTTATTTGTTATGTTTTCCACCAGGTGAAGTAAGCTCAAGTCTATACCAACGTATATTTCGCCCCCTACCATAACATTAAAAGCGAATAAATTTAAGAATTGAAAACCTCCTCCTTTTTGAAGTCGGGTAAAAATATTACTGCGGCTACTAACTTTTATAGGAAGAAAAAAGATAAAAAATAATCGCAGTAGTAACGTAAACTGTGCCTGAGCCTAATGTTTTGGTAGTAATGATAGTTTACTATTAAAACTTTACTCTGTGCTAGATGCCTAATGTGAATAATTAGGCTAAACATACATTTCAGTTTAATGTTTGCCAACACTGCCATCGTTGTATGGCACCATGGCATTGCAAAGTATCAGTAAGTTCACACATTTAGTTTAAAAAATATCCGTTTCCTTTGTCCTTTTAAGAAAAGTTACAATTATTTATTTATTAATTTTAAAGTAGGTAACCACTACTTTATCATTGACTATTTTTAATCAGATGCACACGCAGACGATATCGCCTTTATTAATAACAGCTAAGTGCTTAACACTCCTACGTCGCACACGTATCATAAAGTGTCATACAAGTGATAACTATAGGCGCGAGCGTGATTTCAGTGTCGCACGGACCAGATAACCACCCGTGCACCATTCATAGGTGGACGCGCGCAGTGAGTCAACCACACCCCGTCTCCGAGCGAGTGATTACGACCATGTTAATGAATAGCCGGGATCGTTTGTCACCTCCTACACACAACCGTCGATACGGTGGCCCGCCGTGATTTATTGTTCCCGATGTTTCATTTCTGCAACCACGTTACTGGAACTGTATGCGACATTGCCCAAGGAATTTATATCGATAGAATTGTTAATATATGATCAATCAAAATGACAAATTAATACTCTAAATACATCTTCTGAACAGGCGCCATTACTCAGGTTTAAATGATTGTCGTAGTGATTAATAGTTGCTATTAATACAATGACTGCTTGTTTGAACAAATTAAACACTTAACCTGCCAGCTGAACATGCAAACACAAAGACAGTCACTTACTGTAAAAATACTGACACCGCGCCTTTGGAATTCTAATATTCTATCAAGTTGATTTACTGCTATACTTGTGCCGTGTCCATCGTGTCGTACTATGCGAAATAAAATCAAGAGTCGTGCTCACATTAACCCGCATATTGCTGGCGCCACTATCTGTCACTGTTTCCATTGTACCTATCTACTTAGTAATAACAATAACAATAATGATTAGATAAAAGGATTTATCGTACGCGTTGACATCACAACGCATCACTAATGTAGCGTCTTGACAAAATTATTAATGTTCTAAAATTATCTTGTAACAACCAATTAACAATAACTTACGAATGAACGCGTGCGTGTTGTTGTCTGTTTGTGCAACTCACGCAGACTTTATTGCTTGCTACATCTAGACCGCGTATCGTACCGTATATGCTCAGATGTAAAACTACTCAAAAGAAAAAAAAATTAAATCTATATCTCATGTAAACGCGCTGATAGAAAACTCTCATTGAGCATATATGTAGGTAGTATGTGATCAGATTACAGATGTTTGTCGCCAAACGCTGGGGGCCACTCAAAATATTGTAATTAGTGTAATGAAATAAGTATTCGCGTCGTAGATCGCGTGTCCTCGCGACGCGGCGCCTGCGCTGGCGCCGGGCGTCGCGACGCCACCGCCCGCCTTGTTTGCACATCGCGTATGTTCTCTATTTTCGCAAATACGTTTTGCATTATTTCAACAAACACGTACCAAATTACGAAAATCATGACGTCAGAGAACTTGCTAATATCCGATACTTCTAATGTTTCTGTTTTTACGGCGCCAACCTTAGTAACCTTAGCCATTCCGGTATGCAGAAAATGTAATTCTTTAAATAGTTCTGGGTGCCTAGACATGTTGCATTTTAACATTCGAATCGACAAACGAATAGAAAGAGGATGTATGGAAATGAAAAAATGACACAAGCTATCGATAAATCGGGCTATCAGCCTGTCACTAATGTTATTTCCATACATTTAGTAGATATTCGTTAGTCGATTCGAATGTCAACTTAAAACTTGTCTAGCCCCCTAAGCCCTGAAGTCTGACAAAAGAGCTTGGCTTGCAATTCTATAGGGTAACATTGCTAAGAACCAGATATTTAACTGTCGCTTAGTTATACATAAAGAACTAAGCGACCCAGTTTAATCAAACGATTAATGTTTAAGGTAATCGGAAAGGGTCTGGCGCCACGGAGCGCTCGTCGGTGGGCACGCCGAGTCACGCACAGTTTGCACCACAAACCACTCGCTATTACTCATGATAAGCTTGCCCACAAACCGCATTAACCTAACACTGCCTCATTAGCCAACATTAAAATAATAACGAGTGCGCTTGCGGCCAACAGCCATCACCATTCAGACCATTTATGATAACGTCGGTCGGCCTGAAAGTAGAAGCCGTAGGCCGCTACAAAAGTAATCATATCTGTCGTGCGGATGCGATGGTGCCACGTGAAATATTTAGAATCATCCGTGTCCACTAACGTCTACGGTTGACTTTCGTGCATCATAGCTCTTAATAAAAAGAGAGCACTTTGACATCAAAGCGTTTTACGCAGTAAACGGCGAAAAAGGTTCAAACAAAATGATGCGCCGAGGAATGTGTTGCAGCGAGAGACACCGATTTCACAAAAATAAAACGTCGATTGTACTCCGCATCGTGCATCGGCGTGCATCACAAAACAAATTCCTCAGAGGCACTTGCTGTACACTGAATTAGATACACTCGTGATCGAGTGGTGAGGGGCGCGCTGCCCGATGAACCGTGAACACCAACTGACGCACCACGTCCCTCGGCGCGCACACGCATGCAGACGCCATCGCCACTCACTGTGACCGCCGACTGTACATTAAAGTGACGTCACATGCGGACAATACGCAAGCTTTCAGTCATATTACAAAGGTTATCACTGAATACAGATTTTTTTCTCATGTTTAAATATAGATCTGACATTACTTACGATAATGAAACACTTAACCTTTTGCTTGTAACTCTGATTAATTGGGTCGTTTTACTGCAATATCAAATTGATATATTTATGAGTACCTACATCATTTAAAGTAAACGATAGTTATGGGACAGATGCTAATATAATACTATCAGTTAATTTGCATAGACATTTACAGGACTGTTGTGACGAAGTTTCAGCAATGCGTCACTCATTATAATAACTTCTATTCGCAACGACAATGCTTAGGCACGCGTTAAGCACTGTAAATTGTCAACATAATGGCTTATTAAAATTAGTCTGCATGAGCGTGAGAGCCTCGTTAAAGGACATCCGATTGTTAAACTATACGCATCATACGGCAGTGAAACGCGCCAACGGATGCTATATTAAGGTAGTCTATAACCATATTGTATAGAATCAAACTAAGCATACCTACGTTGTTTCCACTTCCCATGTGAATATGCGGAAATTAAGAAAGTATTTTCGTAAAACTGTATTTATTACCTACACACGTAACTTATATAAAACTAGCTTAATGTAAATAAAGCTATTCCTGCCAATATACTCAAGTAGTTAGCGAAATAAAATTATATTTTCAACAGCAACACGACACCTTCAAGTCGTGGTTATACAATTCTGAATACAAATAAATCATCTGAATCTTTGAAATACATATTGGCTCAAAATAACTCCCTTTTAACTGACATTGCAAACTATTCCCCTACTGAAGGCATGAAATTCATTTAGTTTATTACGACAACACCTGGCCGAGATTCAATTAAAAATTATCCGTTTTACTGTCTTCGTATGGTACTGGGGATTTATTAAAAGCACGATAAACTATATTATTACGGCGGGCGGCCGGGCCGGCAGACGGCCAACTGGAGTTCTCACAAAGGCAACTGTGAATCAGATTTGATGCGTTTTATAGTTACGAGCCTCAGATAGACTTTACGGCCGGCTTACAGTTCCGCCATGGCGAGCTTTAACTGTTTATAAACCATATCGGAATCACAACTAATTCATTGTGCCGGTAGCGGGATTCAATCCACTAGACAATTGTGCAACTACAACCAGAGGGAAATTACTGCAGCAAATACTTCGTAACATTAATCGCTCATAATAGAACGGCCATTTTTGTTTATATCGTGGTGTAATCTGAAATGGATGTTGACCAAGGAAAACCTATTTAACGATAAAAGCGAAAGCTCTGCCGCGACATTTATTGGAGCGAATATATCACATTTTCTTAGAATTGTGACTTAGTAAATATAGTAAAAGAGCGCGTACGTTGACATCGTTGATATTCGTTCGCAAAAAATGTGTGTTGTAAGTTGTGTTCGCTAAAAAGGCGAGCAGACGGCGTCGCGGCGACGGGTCGACGGCCGCGCCCGGAATAACCAGCAGCAGCAGCTATATTTGCAGCAGCGGCGCGGGCGCAGGGGGGACCAGCGCGTGCCATTTCTGCACCACCGCCCGGTGCATCTGAGTAATGCCATTGTAATGCTCTCGATATAGTCGTAATGAGAGGACGCGGGCGGGCAGACGCGGCGTCGGTCGGCGACGTCGCCGCAGCGGCTGCGGCCGCGCCGCTGCCCACAGCCTCCTTCCACGTAACTCGTAAATCACTACCTGTCGCCACCGGCAACGGAAGATCCGAGATAAGCCATGCCAATAATTTGACAGCATTATTTATGTTTTATTGAATTGGTAACGAATTTACGAATATGAGAAAGATGATGATGAGGTGTGGCGGGTGCATGCGCGGCGCAGGCGTCCGCGTCCGTAGCGTGTAGCTGCTATACCTAATGTATATTGATGAGAGCGGCCCGTGAGAGCCGCCGCTCGCCGCTCCGCTGTCATTTGTCATCGCCAGTTCCTGTCACATCGCATACGCATACTTTCTTATTTTCTGCAATTACCTTTTAAAGTCGGCAAATTTGCCGATTGCATTAAAAAATGTACTTAATAGGATGATGAGCGCGACAATCAACAATTACTTCCAGTACGTACTTTGAGGTAACGGCGGACATTACAAAGACCGTAATCACTTAAATGTCATAATGTAGTTTTAATGTTTCTCGGCAAGTGTACGTACTTACCTATATGCTTTTCATGAAACATAAAAAGCTTAAATCATTTTGAATTCTACATCGGATATTGAAACAAATAGGTGTCGTCATTATTGAATTAATAAATTCGTATATTTATTAACCGAAAACTGTGGAAATGTCATGTTACACTCGTAAAGCAGGTCACACCGAAATGGCATATTAATGGCGGCCATCAAAGAGACTACACTTGCAAAAAGTCCATAAAGTTATATGTCGTCCAGTCGATTTCCACATGCGTGGATAGTTTTCGCGACAGATGGCCCGTGACTCACCAACCTGTTGCCGGTGATAACCGTTTCCAATGTAATCGATATTACAATATTTATAAATCATTTTACACCAATATTAAATAAAAAATCAAACTAAACAAGTCCATTAAGACAAAATTAAAGACTTTTATTACCTATCAAACGACCGCTCCTGTTTGTTAAACTTTGGGATATCAAATGACTAGATACGGCATGACATCAGCGGCGTGTTAGGTACCATGAACATGGTTGTAAAAAATGACATCATTAACAAGGAAATGAAATTGTCCAAATCACTGTGGTGACGCCATGGCAAGTTTAAAAGACATTCATTAAAATTATATTAAATACAACCTTTCGAGAGCGGTTGTTTGCATGGAAACCGTGTCGTGAAACTGGTCGCAGTGAGCACGGTCCATTGTGTCGGCGGCAGCGGCGGTGGTACAGCGGAGGTGTCAGGCGATCACCTCAGTTATCTCTTATTTCATTATCTTGTTTACGATAGCACTATCGGGCTGGGTATCTGCGTGCGCGGCTCGCTCCCGTGACGACTGCGCCTAATTAAACAGTCGCCGCCCGAACCGTTCGCATCATTAATACTGTTCAAGACACCGTCTAGATTGGCCGAAGACCTATAGCTATCACGATGCTCTTTCACGGTAGCTGCAATGCGACCGATACATTTTCTACATTAACATTTAAATATACTAGAATAAATGCGCATTTGTAAAGCCCAGAATACGACAGCGAAAATGTGTGAGAAAGTAAATAGTGGAACATTAAAACGTCTTTATGATGTATGTTTATCATTCTTCATGCACGGCGTAAAGAATCACGGTCGAGACACGAGTTTGCTCCAAATCCCTCCTTGAGATAATTTTTACGGTTATTGAAGTTTCAAGAACAAGAATATCAAGAACGAAAATGTTTTGTTTATACTGGTTTTCAGAAATTTACGCGAATAAAATTTTACGGTGCAATGATTAGTCTAACACGAAGGCACCTAGCGCAGCGCGTCGCTTGCAGCGTGGACAATTGATTGTGACAGTTGCCGATACGTTAGTGCTCCTAATCACACCAAGATTGGCTCTTAGTATTAAGCTAAACTTCTAGTAGTGTGGCCTTAGCCTTAGAAACAAGTCACCAAGTAACCATAACTAGAATTATTAAGAGACCAATTTAAGAATATGCAATGTCACTGTAACGAGAAATTGTGTCTGTAAGTCCAAAAAAAACAACAAATGAGTTCATGGACGGGTTACAGACATATCACATAACACTATGCCTGTACTTTCCGAGGGGTTAGACAGAGGTACTAATTAATGAACAGTCAGAACAGACATAAATCCAAACTCCAAGTAAACAAGTACACTGTTTGACCTGCTCGGATTTGAACCCAAATCGTCAGTAACCGAGCTTGTGACTACTAGACCATTAAGACAACTAAGCAGGTACGACTAATAGGTCATATCTACTTATCGACAACATTATAAAGAAATGTTAGTTGTTGAGAGGAGAAACGTTTCTTGTAATGTAATGCATTATGCATTTACTTGACACGACGTAAATGTAAAGTTACCCAACGCAACCTTAGGTCACCAACGACACTTTCTCAAGCAAGAAACCGCCTGTATATATAACAGCGATAACCAAAACTTTTTTGGCTTTATTTGAAAAACAAGTAAAATGGACGTGGATTACTACTGACAATGGTCATAAATTTCGGCCGCCTCATCATCATCATATCGGCCAAAAGAGGTCTACATCTGAACAAAGGCCTCCCCCATTGACTTCTACAGGGACCGGTGCAGCGGTGCTATGCTGTCCACATCCAACGGCTCCCCGCGACGTTTACTAATTCTTCAGACCATTCTACCATTCTTCCATTCGAGAACCTTTCTGCCCCAGCGGCCATCAGTTCTACGAGCTATGTGCCCCGCGCACTGCCACTTCAACCTAGGTTCAATTATTCCTAGGTCATGCAGTGCTATTGGGTTTTTCTATAAAACTTTCAGTAACGGCAGGAATACAGGCGTAATGATATGTAATGTTATGAATATTGTAATGTCCCTAAATTTATTCCGGTCGTTAAAAAATACCGATGGAAATATTCCTATAATTAAAT
Organism: Acronicta psi; assembly: GCA_946251955.1. Classification (NCBI taxonomy): domain Eukaryota; kingdom Metazoa; phylum Arthropoda; class Insecta; order Lepidoptera; family Noctuidae; genus Acronicta; species Acronicta psi. The sequence goes on along the minus strand of OX276482.1, from coordinate 6,253,021 downwards.
GAGCAACATTTGTTATTTGTAATGAAAACGTATATGTAAACGTATTTATATTATCATAATCACATTATCTAAACCGCAATATGGAGACTTACGGGTCCAAAAAATCGATCTAGCTGGGTCTCATATCTGGAAAACACTGTTTTCTCCGTATTTCGACGCAAAAAGACAGAAAAATTGTTTCAGCTGAGCAGAGCTCGGTCGCCCAATACTATAGATAAAGATAAAGCTATAAGCTAGTACTCACAATTGAGGTCTCCAGGGCAGGTCTTGCAGCACCGTCCCGGCAGGAGAACAGGAGTATCACACGATGGCTCCGGACATTCGTTCTTGATGTTCCGACAGTGCACTTTAGCCACGACACGACGTTTCTTTTGGACCTGCAACCCATCACGTATGTTAAGACATCAAAAGAATAAAATATCAATAGAATAGGTAACTTTATTTCTCTGTAGGTATATGGTACATTGAGGTCTTTCTTACATTTAACTTTGATCTTCTAAAACTACCGTCACTGGTACCTATAGAAATATTAATACACTATGCAAACCATAACTAGTACTTATTCTTCAGATAACTGTCAAATTTGTATAATTTGTATAACAGTAGCCTATTTTGGCTATGATAATCTTGACTTGAATTTGAACAACCTTTCCGGATAAACATGGTCCAAACGACATTTCATGCCTTCCAGACAAGAGTTGGTTGTTTTTTTGTATATTTATTGTTTCGTGCCAAACTTATAAGATAGCGTGGCTTAGATTTTGCCCAACTGTACTGGGACCGACTTCTAGTCTATCCAAATGTTTTCAGGAAGCAACTGTGACATCGAACAGCCCCAACCCAATTAAGTATTATCTATCGCCTTCCAAAAAAGCTTTACTGCTTCTATCTACCACTAACGATTGTCAAAGACAACTGCATCAAAAATTATTCGAGATGTGTTGATTTTATTGACATAGGAAAAAATACTTGTAATTAAAACAATTTTTGGGAATACGTACCGCAACACACTCACATTTGATGCAGTACATGACGCCGAAGGGCGGGCCCAGATCCGCAAACCACTTCGAACCAAGCTCCATTGCTTGTTTGCCGAACAGACATTCTGTAACAAAGATAAATAAATGTTACTACATACCATCACGTATCACTTATCCCGAATGTTAGGCAGATGAGTACTAATGTACATATAGAGGGCGAGCCTATTTCCATCAACCGGGCACATATCCAGACTCTGAGCTGCTTTTTGAAATGAAAACCCGACAACACTTGCTGGAATCGGTAATCGAGTAAATTAAGAGCTCCACTGGAGCAGAAATTTTGCTATTTGGCAATAGTAGTGACTGCTAAAGGTGAGTAAAAGGGGGTAGAACACAAGTTGTGCGGAGCTTTCACCACTGCGCTGCGCCGTACTAAAATAAATTTATACAAATAAAAATACAGCTATATGTATGAAGATAATCATAAAAAATAATATTATTTGTGTAAAAAATAACGATGCACATCAATTCCAAGTAGTTAAACAATCTTTTATTTATATATTCCTTTCGTTTTAAAAAGATAAAATTTATTTGCAGTAAGCAATCATCATTCTGGAAAATATTGCTAATAAAGTTATAGGTAGTTAGGCCATTAAAGACACAGTTATGTTATTAACTGTGTTAATATTAAGTTTATTAGGTATTAGATTTACCATTAATCGAACATCTATATTAGGAAACCATCCAACACTCAAGTGAATATATGCGATCAAGAAAATGGTATGGATAAACACTGAGCGAGTCCGTTTATTTTGCTTTCTATAAACTAAGAACAAATATACACATTCACACACCTAGTGTTAGTTAACCTTCTTTAATTTATCTGCTGTGTATATAAATAATGATTGGCAGCTAAACACACATTACCTTATATTATCATACGTCAAACACAATAAATAGTTAATGTACGTGCTTTTTCAGGCACTATAGAATATATAGGTAGAGAATTTTAGATATCACGAATTTAATTCTTCAGAACAGATGAAAATACTGTTATCTTGTAAACAGTTAACAGTAACAGTAACAGTACTGCCATATGCCAGAAAGTTGTAGGTAATTAAAATTAGAAATGCCCATGAAAAATGCCAGTATTTTTACAGTATCTACATCTTTCCAGTATCCAGTATCCTACTTTGAATATCCATTCGTAAAATCCTTCATCTTCCATTGAAGTCTCCGTCATATACAACTTAATCCTTCTTTACATAGCTTTATACTTGAAGCCCCTTACTCAATAAAGAACCGTTTACTGTGTACGGGGATAATAAAGGGTTTAATTACCTGGCAAGGATAGTACTCCGTATTATTTGATTTATAAGTTAGCACTTAGCAGCTACGGTGGCTGCGCAAGCACAGGTTAACAAGTTGCATTTACATACCGAACTCGTGAGTGAACGTCTAAAAATAAAAGTTGCATCGTAGTGTTAAAATAAATGTAACTAAGTTCATACGCGTGCATGTAAAATGACACTTATAAGTACACATCTACCTATGCTTGAGATGACCTCGACGTTTTATAGGTTTCTTTACCTACATAGGTAGTTGTTTAAGCGCGGCTACTGACCTCATCGAAAAGACCTTTTCGATTAGGTCAGAAGCCGCGGAAGAGCTCGATTTCCAAATCGAGCAAAGTTTTACTTTGGGTCCTTTTATGAAATTCTCCTGCACGGATAATAGCAACTGGCTCGAGCCTTATTTAATAAGAACTAGCACATATCGGACAAGACACCATAGTCTGGTGTCCTTGTATATTCTGTCTTGGATGCGGCCCTAATCCAAAGACAATAAAGCCATTAGACAGGACTAGGAGTGTATCTGCCTGCCAAATCCACCAAAGAAATGGGAATGTTTCACATACCACAGTCCACCGGTATGTATTTAGGGTCCACTATCATAGGGAGCGAGCGAGCCTATTGCCCTTGACCGAGCACAAACTTCAACTGCGAGCTGTTACAGAAAATGACATAGAAAGACCAAATTACGAGTACATTGCTTCACCGTAGGTTGACCAAATAGTGTTTGATATGTTAAACTAATCCAGCATGTAGGTATTCCATGTGAATATTATAAATTAGATATTAACTCTGTTTGTCAGTTAACTTTTCCAGTTCTATCTCTAAGTTCTTTGGAAATGAAACTGTACTAGGCACCAGCTAGTATTCCATAAATTAGCTAACTCTTTTAGTCCTCACATCTGATGCGGTGATGTCCCGCCATTTTCCTTCAACCCCCAACTTCGCCTTTTTTATGTAAATATGGCATCGTAGTAGGCTTACGTCCATAATTACCTACCTCCCTAGATACTAGAACATCTATTCAATTAAGGTTTGTGTTGAAAATAATTTTCAACTCTCGCTCGATAGGCGCAGGCGCAGTAATTAAGTGATTGGCTTCGGTTTTCCTGAATTTATTGCATTTTATACCTAATTATTATAGTCGGTCCTTATGGAAATCTATGGGGGAGGTCCTTTTTCAGCAGTAGACTTTTTTTGGTTGATATGATGATGATTTAAGGTTAGGGATCAAAAAGATTTATGTGTATAGATTTCATCATAAATATTATGTAAGTATAAAATATTTAGTGTCACCTGCAGCTAAAAATATAAAATGTAAGCTCAATATTGTTAGTCGTACTAAAATCTTATTGTACCTAATAGTTATGTAATGTTATACCGCAGCATAAACGACAGCAAGCGATTAGGTGTCGCAGATAGATTCACTATCAGATGTGTCGGGTCGATAAGGTGGCCGGCCTCTATATATAGGCGTCACTGTTATCTTCCTCTCGTAACTATTTAATTAACCCCACTCCCGAGTGCACTGATAACAAATGAGACATGTTGCGTGAGAACATATTGCTCTTGGTGCCCATTTACAACCACGGTTGTTAATCTAGACACAATTTATAATTAAAACAAAGCTTTTAAAATGTTAAAAGCGCCGACACCCGAGGACAGAATGATATGCTCCACATGTCACTGAAAAAATACCTACACTATGTTGTTACAACAGATAGTTACAGTGTTGGACAAGTCATTAATGGACCTAGACAATGTGTACCCGGTCGTGGAAGAAGACGTCACGCATAATGAGGAAGAAGGGTGACGCCAATGATGCGCCGGCGACCCATATTCAGGATGCAGCGATCAATACGTATTGCGTTACCGGCAAGATACGGCCGACATTATCTCTGTGTTTTATTGCAGAATTTGTTCATGTACGTCAATTTCATTAAAATTGAAAATTATGAATGCAGCTTAAGACGAAAGTACTTGTTTATTATTTTTTCCTTTCATGTACGCAGAGTGCCAAAAAAGCATTATTTACCGTCACACCTACTCGATCGTTAACCGTCGCGATGGGAGGCGCAGGCGCACTGACACGCCAACAAGCCGCGTTCACACACACAACTTATTTTATAAGTCGCGCGTGTTTCTGAACTTTTGAACGTACTCGTATGTATACAAAAATATTATCTCTGACATGATTTAGGCATATAAAGTGAGGCGAGACATCGCGTAACCTTCCTTTCGTTTTCTCGGAAACGTTGGCGATGAGCCAAAAAACGCTTCGCCAGGGAAATGAAGTATTGGCGACGCCCGTCTTATGCTCCTTTCACGATCTGTTTATGGAATGTACTCCATACGACCCGCTGTTATTTTGAATTTATCATCTGAATATCGGAAAATCTTTTAAAACATATATCCCTATATTATTATTTGTATATAAAACGCATACATCTTCTTAGTCTCGAACACAAGCATTCTGTATTTTGTTTTTTATCTACAATAAGCTATATTCATGCTTATTCAAGAAAATTGAAAAAATCCTGAAACTTAACAGACGTTATTACAAAAAATGCTTTTACCTGATTAAGCTAAACTGACTAAAAATTTATCTATATCCACCAATTCGAATGATATAGGTATCAGAAAAACATAATATGACTAATTTAAAACCTCGACTCGGTCAAGGTGGAATGGTGGAACTCTAATAAAGTGGATTTTTGAAAAACTGCAGCATTCAATTCTTCTGGTGATTCGGAACAAAACTAGTTTCAGGTACAGTGAATACTAAAAATAGCATTGTATAGGTAGATCTGAGGTCTTGATACAATTTGTAATCTTTGAAGCGTGGCATGTTCGGTCGGGCTCAGGGTTACCGCGTTGTGTCATAGCATCGCATAGATCACGATCAGTATGAGTTGCATGTCAAACCAGAAGTATATGGCCGGCTTATTGAAGTGTGCGCAAGACGCTTCAATAAATCCTCTACATAAAAGGGTTGAAAGAGGCGTGCGCCGTATTTCAGCGCGCGTGGGCAGCGCATAAATTGTTCGTTCTGAATTAGCCTTAAGCAGGATATTTTGACATTCGCTCTGCCGACACGTTGACTAGTTTACACTCGCGCTCCAAGTGTGGAAATACTTCACGATACCATACGACCACACTGATTACCATTCATCATCGCAAATAAATGCAACAACATACTATGTAAGTACGTATCGGTGTTTCGTTTAACGAGTCGGTATGTACGCTTTCTTTTTGTTGTATTATCGCACAAAGCACACGGCGGGCGGCGCGGTGCGGGCGCGGGTGTAGGCGACTCGCCGCAGATCAGTCAATTTGCTTTGATCACTGCATCAGTGTATCATTAGATACACACACCCACACGCTGAATGATTGCTCATTGTGCCGCCCCTTGGCGTGCACTTTATATTACGTATACATTGGTGTGTGACGCGATCATACCCAACCCACGACTACTATCTATAGCTGTTATATTATTATGCTACAGCTCCATACTTTTCTTGTCGTTTTTTATTCAGCACCAAACTGAGACATACTCACTTATTTGAACAATAAAGTGAAACTGTATGTTGCCATAAACGAATGCGCGTTTCATTTCAATGTTGCCTGTATTAGTCAAATTACACGAGCGTAGTCCTCGTTACCTATTGCCGATATTCCTTTTTTAGAAATCAATGAGACGTTTTATTTTAAGTTCATATTGAGATGGACTAAAATAGAACGTCCCATTTTAGCTCGGCATTGCTTTAGATTATTTCTGTGGGCCGAATGATCGTCTCATACATAACTCCCATTCAAGAACTATGGTGTGATCCAAGTGTGATCTTTAAAAATATATTGTGTGGCATGATTCGGTAGGTGTGCGAGTGCTCCTCAGGTGTTGGTCGGAGGCGAGCGGCTGTGGCGAGCAGCGGGTATTATGTAAAGCGCGGGGTATCGAGTGTCACGGACAGGTGTCTATCGCCGCTAATAAGAATTACTGTGGCGCATTGATGTGATCACTCGCTCCAATGAATCAACTGTAACACTGCCGGTACGCGTTTAATAAACACATCAGTAATCTGTATGAATCAACGGCGGTCACGCGTGCATTCTTAAGCGGGTGCAGCGCGTACGGGCCGCGTCCTCCGGTGCAACAAATAGCTTTATGCTCTTATAATGGACCGCGTTATTTACAATACCATAAACTTCGTTATTTTCTCTAGTAGCTCTAAATGGGTTCAGTATACATAAGGATTAAATAGATTTTCATAAGCTTGTACAGCTATTCAATGAACCGTAGTCTACAGTGTTATACTTATTAAATACATAAAAAAAACTCTGCATACACAGTGCATATACTTGTCTTCTCACAATTCTTGTGTAAGTGAATGGGACAAATAATATAAAAAACTATCACTAAATGTGCAAAAAGACTGGCGCCTGGCTCTCAACCGTAAACGAGTTCGTTTTTAAATTAAATAAGTATCACATTTTACTAATAAACTGCAGTAGGTAAGCAATATTACAACCATGTGGTGGTATTCAAGGAGTAGGTATAACTTCACTAATATACGCGAAGTTTGTCGAAGCATAGACTTAGTTATTGTGTAAAAATGGTTAACTAAGACATACTAGGACTATAGGCCACTTTTGAAATACATAATCTTTATAAAGAAAAGAAATCTAGATATTCTATACTTATTTATAATAAATATACGTTTTAGTTGGTATTACTTGGGTGGCCAAATGAAAATAAATCAATATGAAACAAAACCGATAAATAACCTCATAACTGACACCTAAAGGAACTTACAGTATCGACCGTTTATCCATATATCCATAAGTAGTTTTTTAAGTATATAATATGGTTATATACAACTAACCTACAGCACGGGTATATTTTAAATAAAGTTATGAATATTAATATAAAAATGACATCATCATCACACACATATTAATGTTAATTTACTCTTAATTTGCCAGACTGGCCGGCGGACAAAAGTGACCATAATTTACCAAATATACCACGTAATTCGTTAAATTTGTTCACTTTGCCTCCACACCTGCACTAAACATCTCAGGTTACACATACTTGAATATTAATTGATCGCACTCCATCACTATTTCATAAAAATACTTTTGATTTCAACAGAGGAATCGCAACCTTTACTTTTGTCTAAATTTATGGCTATGACGGATGTTCGAGTTCGAATTAATATTTATTTTATGTACATATTTACTAATATAATATTACTACTGGTTATTTAAATATTTTAAAAAGATACGACACTATGACAATTTATTTTCTTAGCCGAGGCCTGAGATCTATAAAATTGTTCTACATCAAAAGGCATTGTTTCAGTTTCGTTACAATAAATAGGACACGAGTCGGTGTTTCTAAGAAAATTACAAAATTAACATTCATATTCCCTGTTATGCCACAAAATAAAGCAGTAATGTATATATTTTTTAATTTTATTAAACGTGTGAACTGAATTAATTAGCGTCGTTTAAAAGCGAGTGGAAATAATTGGTGCAATAAAAACTGTTAATGTCAACTCCTGCATAGTTGTTGAAGATGGCGACGATAGCCGGTGAACTTTGTGTTAGTGGAGACGGCAAAAAATATAATACCTACATTACAAGTTAACTAAACTTTTATCTAGATATTACTTTTCATTTCGAGGCATAAGCAACAGGCAGGAATGCATACCTAACGTTTTATTAGGTATAAAAAATAAGAACTTAATGAAGTATGTCCAGACTTCCAATAAGTCTGTTTAGTGTTAAACAATATTATTACATGCACTTTATTTTACGAGGCACGCGTCCAGACAGCTTCAGAACAGCGCGACGTGACGCCTGTCCCCTTTATAAAATTGTCATAACTTGCGCTGGAAAACGCGCAGCTGACTAATGTTTTTATTTTATTCTCAGACTGTCTAGAAATACACGAAAAATAAGAAAAAATCATTTGTTTTGCTATTAATTTAATTGTGTAATAAAAAAACGTCACAAGCCATAGACCTAACAACAGTAAACTGTGGACACTGTGGTCTACATATAGATGTTTTCTCGAAACTACTGCATGCAAAACCTGTCAGTGCTAAATGATAAATGCTTAATAAATTCAATACTTAATAAAAAATCATAGATTTCGCATAGTTATTCGCTCTTCATGTGTCGTCGCCGTCGCTGCCGGCGTACAATAAATTAATTTTATGAAAACATTTGAACACGATGCAAGAAAAACAAACAGGCTGTAGATCTCGTTATAGTATCTATTAAAATCAATAATAATAATTGAATTTAATAGATACTGCAGCGAGATGTTACTCAGTTAAAGTATTTCTACTTTCGAGCTGAAATAATAATATTTATATAGGTAACAAATACGATTGATTGGTATCGGTTTTGGATATACAGTTTCTAAAGGAATTTCATTAATAAAATACTAATTGGCAGATTTACTTAAGTTAATTTGTGCGGCATCGCGATCGGCATGGCGAGGCGGCGACACCGAGGCGTCATCGGCTCTCGCAAAATCTGCGGGAGATGTTATCATGGCAATAGGCCGTTTTATAGTTGTGCTCGAGTGTAATCGTCCTCGCTTACATTATGTACACGGAATATGCATTGCAAGGTTGACGACATCGTGCATCGGCGCGGGCGCCGGGCGCGCCTTCCTGCTCCTACAGACATATCCATTCCCTCCTCTGACAGGCCTCCTTAACTTCTCGCCGGTGGTCCTTAACGATTCATAACCGACTTTATCCTATTTAAATTAAAGGGCACATAAATATGCTCCTGTCGTATCGAGACAACTAGTTATTGATAGCACCACATATTTCTAGACGGCTTGCTTACGTCGAATACCAAAAATAAATTATATATCTTTCAACATTTTTTATTTAGTTGTTATGTGTTAAATAAATTAATGTGTTTGGTGCAGATAATTAAGATAAACTTATCAATTAAACAGATATTTAACACATTAGTTTAAAAACAAAACACAACAGTTGTAAACGTTCATCAGTGGGTATCGCGGAGTATAAATTGTCCGTGTATTAATAGTCTCGTTTCCCTCAACTTTTATTTATTATTGTAGACTTCATTGACTGGGGCTGGCGCCTGCTTGTCGCAATTGTGACTGGTTCTTCTCGTTCTATATGTCCATAATTCAACTTATATATGTTTATTTCCAGTGTATCCTGATTAAAATGCAAGAAGGCGACGTAAAGGCCGTTTACATTGTCGAACCAATTAGTAGGAACCATAAAAATCATACAAATCATTCTCCTTCCTTATTTAGCGTCGACTGGCGGCGTGATCTTTATATTTTTATACTTTTCGGAAGACTATTATATTGCGACAGTTTTACGAGGTGAGGACAGTTTAAGTAGTTCGAGGTGGTACTTAATGTGCCTCTGAACGCCATATCGGGAACGCATGAGCTTTAAGTTTCAACATAGTATACAATTCAGTTGGTACGTGGCTCGAGAAATTATTCGGACACTTAATGACTTGTTATTGAATATGATAACAAAATGTCCAGGAGCAAACAGTGGACGTGAGCCAACTTACTCAACGAAAATATCGTATATAATTTATTGAGTATCATTCTACGGATGCTTGGGGAGTGAGTTTCTCTTACAGTTGCACCTCATAAAAACAAACTTAAAAAATATTCTGCGAGCATGTGTCGCCATCGGACCACGGATTTAGCCGGCGATGCATATTATGTTTCTCAAGGAAAATAATATATCTGTCATTTCGGAATAGATTTCACACAAAAAACAAATGACAGAGCATTACTTACTGTCGAAATTGAACGTCGTCCTTCATGTTTTATAAGATCGCTGAACCAAACCGTGAGTGTTGTCTGTGACTAATGAGAAACAAAACAGCATCGAGTAGATATTTGTATTTATTAAAATTGAACGTAAGGTACACACATTACACACCAAATAACATCATTCTCTCATGCTTTTAAATGTCAGTTTTTTTCTTTTTTAATTTCATTTTTAGTACACCTACCAATTTCGTGGACTAGTAGAAAATGCCTTGGGCATTAAGTCCGCCCCTGTACATGATGTGCATAAAGGATTAAATAAATAAATAAACATAAAATAACTTGAAATAACCATCATATAGAAGATATTACCAAATGGATCTAAGTCAGCAATTTTCCATAAAGACCTTTTACATGGAACAGGAGAGTATCGCACTGAAGGAGACAGTTTAATTAAGTCGACACGAATACTCTCCGTGTCCTATTCTGAGCAGACTCTGCTAAGATTATAACGTTGCGAAGTCTGCTTTAGTTTTATCCTGTTATGCCAATCACAGGGTTTATGTCCGACTACATCTCTACTGCTTTCTTGGACATTATGCATACGCGATTATGGCGTCCTTGATCACCTTGGTCCTTGCAACACTTTACTGACACTATCTGTTAACAGAAATTTGCTTTTGTATCTATAAAGTAATCGTGTGTAGAGTACCTTTATAATCACTTATTTCATATTTAAAAATCACAAACAACAACTGGACAACAGTCCAAGGTTTCACTTGCAACCCCAAAGATGTATGTATGAGTAACGAGTAAGGAACAATTCTGTAAAATTTCATGGAAATCCGTTCAGTAGTTTTTGCGTGAAAGAGTTACAATCATCCATACTTACATCCTCACAAGCTTTCACATTTAACTATGTTTAGTATCTACCTAGTATAAAATAATAAGGATTTCAAAATCAGTTTTTGCAGAGTTTTCCGGTGTTTTAGGTCACATGTAATAGGGACGAGCCTATCCTATCCAACGAAGTTCATCGTATATATTCAAACTCCGAGCTGCTACTGAGAATTCCCTAATCGAAAAACCCTATCATACTTACTTTGCAAGTCGTTTTGGAAATCGATTCTCCTGACGCATAGCAGCCGCGCTTCTGATCACTAGACCATGTAGAGCACCCTCAAAAATAAGTTAAAAAATAAATTATATTGTTGGCTCTCACTATCTCACTTATCAAATTATCCGAAACGGTGATTTATAAAAAAAATATAGGCTATTTCTAATAGGAAAACTGTAAGATAAAATTAAGTAGAAACTTAGGTACTTATTAACATAATATGCAAATTTTTCAAGTGGTGTAACAATCTGTCATTATAATTATCATCTGTTAGTACCAAATGATAATTTTAATGGACTACTTGGTGATAATAATTAGTTTTTGCGAGAAAAAAATAAAAATTGCCAGCAGTAGGTCGAAAATAGCAATAAATTTTCCATTTTGTCGGCTAATTAGTGGAATGACAGAATGTGGGTACTTTACAAAGGAAGTCGGAAAAGATAAACTAATTGGATTAAAATATTATACACTTTAATTACTCTACAAAAAGTTAACATAGCTGCAAACGTCATTTTCGGGAAACAGGAAAAGCCATTACTTTTTTTTTCTAAAACTGTATTATAACAATTAATTTATTCATAAATAATTAATGTCATTAATAAAATAAATAATTTATTATAACTACATAATTATAAGTAAATAATAAATTTTTATATTAAATAAAGTTTTCCTTAAAATCTCAATTTTGTAATTATACAAAGTTCTTATGTTTTAGTCCTAGTCTAGCGCAGTGTTGCCACTGTCAGACTGTTGCTGCACTTGTAAAAAGAAAAACAATGAATGTCAATGCTTGTCATTACCTTCGGCTACTCCTACCCAAACTAAATACCGCCTCACTTACTCAACAGAGTTATCAATCAGACGGCAAGAATGCAAATTTTAATTGTGTTCGGGGCTGGGTCGCCTTCACGCGATATTATGATCGCAATTTATTTGCACGGTCGTTGTGCACATGCGCGGGGCGGACCCGCACGCACCGGCCGCGGCCGCGGCACCGCGCCGGGGAGGGAGACAACCGCCAATTATGAATAACTAGCTCTACTACTATGTTAATAAGACTTGAGATTTTTCCTCGACGATTTCACCAGGCGAGTACAATCATTAATGGTTTTGTGGCACCGTTATCAGACCTAGTAGAAAGCCTCATAATAATCTCTAAGTAATTATGCAGACCTCCACTCTTGCGCACGCTTGCAAATATTACCTTGAAGTGTTTTGTTACAATGTAGGCAAAATGAACACTTGGTTTTTTATCAGTTTTTATTATTTTAATACCCTAATATCAAATAACTAATGCGTCCAAGTCAAAAACCGACTGCTCATGGAACTCAAAACGACCATTATAATGGAAATTAAAACGGCGAGACAGAAAGATATTGTCATGTAAAAATAATTTAATACAGTAATAATTTGAATCTCATTTAATAATCTTGTCAACAAATTATAAACATGTTAGTACGTATAATTTGATTTAAATTTCAAGATTAAATTAAATTGCCTACTTGCGTACAATTTACAACAGAGATATAGAGTAACTTGCTAATGTTCTTAAACTGAAAGCGAGGCAGATTGTGTATGTCACTTTTCCTTTAAAGCTCATGTCAAGTAGTTGGACATAAGATAAGGTAGGTACTGTTAGCAACATTGCGAGTCGTGTCTTTGAACTTTCACGCGGTTTTCAGTGTGGTCCAACACGGCGAGACGTAGCGCCGCGTCGCGTGGGATTGACCCCATTTCCTGGTCTAAATAAAAATTTTCTTGATCATTTAATTATATGGAGATTAATGGGCGGGCGGGGACGCCAGCGACACGGTGACTACGGACAAATGCGGCTCCGCCACACGACTACAACGCGATGCGTGACGCGGGTGGACACGGGACGTGCCCGGTACAAAGCCTACGTCACAAACACCTCGATTTTGTTCCAAATAAACAAAACACTAGAGCGGTGCGTCAATTTCTGTTGTGTATAATAGCTTCCAAGAGCCCATCAGCCCAAACACACTGATTATATTAGACTACAATAATGGGTTTTAAGTTACCGCAATAAATGTCACATAAATTGAATCATATACCTACAGATAGACCACCGTCAGGCAAAACCAATCAGATTTTAGTCCTTAGTTATTTATTGGCGAGCTTGTGTTTTAATTAAGAAAGTCATCAAGAGTACCTATAATTACTAGCAAATAATATGGGGTCTTATTAAAATATTAAGTCAAAAATAAGGTTAAATTATGGCATGCATGTCTCATAATGATGGCGTCGACTGTACGTAGGCTCTGCGGGTGGGCTGCTTATACACATATCCGATACATAGTTGCAAGCCATGTCATTTACATCTCAAGTAATCGTGTCGCCGAGCGGCACAAAGTTAATTCGATTATCTTATCCAGTTTGTTTTAATATTTCTACTCAAATATCGTAAAGTTAAATCAATAAACATTTGCGAAGGCGAAGAAATAGGCGCTGCGCAAAAAGGAATACAAACGACATTTTAAACAGTATTTACATTTGAATTGGATAATGTTGTGAAAACTTACCTACTTTGGTACTTCGACTTTTCACTGCTCAACTTAGAAGGTGTGTTTCTCATTTCATACTTCTGAGGTACTCTACATTTTATTAATTCCTATATCAGCGGTGAAACCCTCTGATAATTCCCATAAACATCGATTAAGACTACAATTTACTAGAAATGTAATCAGTTTATGATAATCTAGCAAGAAATAGTGAGTATATACCTATCTATCCAGTCTCTACATTTTGGTAAACTCACTAATCAGTCGAGATAATCTTAGAAACGATAGTCTGTATCGCCCTCTCCACTTTCTGCAAAACTTATCAATGATAGTATCAAGATATCACGCATAATACTCTATTCTGTTATGTCATAATAAGGAAGGAAATATCAATAATGTAATCACTAGAAATAATATCTACTGAATTAAAAGATTACTAATCGTTAGAAACCGACTGATTTATGTACATATACCTCTTTTGAGAATCGTTGCTTTTATCATAATTATGAAAAGTTATTATTTAAGAAATTGTGGCGAAAGAGCCAGTCGGACGCTGAGCTAAAAGCGTTATTTATACGTGTTTGGTGACAGGGCGCCTCTCTGCGCCCGCGGCTCTGGCCGCCCTAATTAAAATTTAAATTTGGAACCCGAGTTTAGGATTAATTTAGGTACCTACCTTTAGCCTATAAATACTGTCGCTGAAGCAGTGCAGATTCAATTTTGGTAAAATATTGGACACAAAAGAATCTAATCACGATCTGAGTTTATTAAAATTATTCGAAAACTGATAATACTCGTAATATTAACTTTATTAGAACGCCTTGTTAGTGTTTATGATAAGTATTTACGAAGTAAGTATGTACGAACACACTGATAAGGATAAGTTTACTGAAATGAATATTTCATAACGACTATATCAATGAAAGCAAATATTTGACTTCATTCAGACCTTTTAGGTTGTATTCATTTTGTATTGAATTAGGTACGTCTATGTAAGAATATTATACATTAAATCTACTGCAACGTTTGCACATACATACAATGCTATTGCAGCAGCCCTAGTAATAGCGTTGTGTCGTGTGTCTCATGTCAGTTTCACGTTTCAATTGATGTCCTAGTGAGTGATACGTCAGCGGGTGTTAGGTACAGCACGGTGCGCTACGGGATCCCGTCCGATTGAATCAGGAGCTTCCATTACAGATAGGCAAACCCAACGACAGCACATGAAGCCCCTTTCAAATCCTATCAAAGCAGCCATAAACCGAGAAGTTTTCTATTAAACCCGGCTGCACGCCTTCGACAATCTAAGTGCTTTAATTATTACTTTAGCTGAATTCAAAATAAAATGGAAAGGTGATAACAAATGGAGGGCGAAGGGCGTGTCGGGGAGTTTGAGTAATGGCCGACGCGGGCGCTTCGCGTCTTGCGTCGCGCTCGCCCTATGCGCCTGCGATGGTGACGCGCCCGGATTTGAATACAATGCTGCGATACCTCAGGGCCGCCCGCGTGCACGCATGCATAATCCTTTGCAGTTTATTTAAAATCTGCCACATTCTCCGCAAGACTGATGGCTACATCTACGAATCTGTGAACAATACGCCGACATACGCCCACGACATGAATGCTTTTTGTACCAATTGACCTCCATTTGTAGTCCATTTGCAATTAATAGTTTCGGTCGAACGTCGACTGCAGTTCAGAGATATTGACTCCACGCTTGTTTTTATCGCGGCGTAAGGAATAAGGATCATATTCAAGGTCGCGCCGGTCGGCTACTTGTAACAGGCAGTATATGACAATGAAGTCTTCGTAACCGCAGTTACTCGTTAAGAGAAATGCCCGCATCAACATGTCTAAAAAGAAGATAAACTCTGTGTTGAATAGTTTGAAATATTGTGTCGGCGCGAGCGACGACTGTGGATGTCGCTACATACGCCAACTACATCTAGCCCACACATCTTCCTGCGCGTGAGCACCGTTTATCTTGCTGGAGGTAGCTCATCCTGCACCCTGACACTACATGCATTATAATGTCATGCTAATCTTTGCAATACGAGAATGTAATTTAACATCATAGTGGAATATACTTCATTACTTCAGTGTTTATTTCGACTGTAGACGTCAAATAACAAAGGAACTGATGACCAATCGACCTTTAGCATGGACAATTATCTGCAGTGACGCAATGCACGCTCGGCACCTAGACGTTCTTAACTCAGAATTTGTTCTATGTGGACATCGACCATGGAACAATATTGGTCATAAATCGAACAAAAAACGCGTAGACAATGAAAGGAGGCATGGGGCCGCGTTGCGTCCTCGATAGCTATGGCGGCAGCAGCGTCAGCCGCCAGCGCCTATTTGGGAGCAGAGGACTCCCTATTTGGAAGGCTGCGTTTCGAGTCGAGATCGATATCGAGGGCCGGCGCAGCGATGCGACGCCACCCGTCAACGAGCCGTCACTCTCGCGCAACCTCCTTTATCGGCATTTTACATTACACTACTACCTACATCATCTGCAAACGTACCTACATCTTGCCTCAAATTGCTCACGTGTTTGAAATTGTTTCAATTCAGCTCAGAAATATTTATGTGCTCTTAAAACAATCGATAAACGTAACCTAAATTCGAAGTGGGCGCTCCATCCAGTTAACAACTGCGTAAAACAAATATAAGTATACATTATTTAACTGTTTAATGTAGAAGCGATCGATACAGTAGAGTCGGCTACGTCATACACTTACACACGTAATACGTTAGAGCCGCTTTGTATACAAGACTGGATGATCTCAGGAGGTTGTAAATATACATTCACGAATATTATTTTTGCACCTTTATAGTGTGCAGCACGAATTAACACTTCAAATATAAATAATACGGATTACGAACAAAAATATTACACAGATTGCTACAGTTTGGCACTCGTGAAAGGTCCTTGAAGGGGATGAGAATTCAGCATTTATTACCTTTAGTTACTAGGACTACTAGGACTAGGTAAATTTTCTCTATAGTTATAGTATCGGATAATTTCTTTTGCAGATTATTTCTGATTCATGACGTTTTATCAAACCTTTAGATTGTAGATATATTATTTATCTATAAATAATCTTATATACTTAAGTAAACGTCATTTTGTAGTCAAACCTAAAATCTAGATAGTTGAAATAACTTTCTTGTTTTATATGAAAAGACTATACTTCCCTACGCGAAATACACACAGTGTGTGTCCATCACGAGTAACGCTAATTAATAAGGGGTTCATACCTGTTTATCAACGAAGCACTATTTCGCTGTGACCGAATTACTAAGTCCCAACAGTGTTCAACGCATTCTGTTCTATTATCAAATACCTCGTAAAATGTCTGAGCATTCACGTAAAATGTGCTAATAAATTTATGGACCAACATACATTAAGTCGTTAAAAATCACACAAATTTTAACACAATTTATTCGGTGTTGAAATAAAAGACAGTAAGCAAATAGGTATTTCGCTTGTTTACTTTCAGTCTAGTTTTTGATGTCTGGTCGCAAACATTTTATTTTTCCAAGTTATGTTTGTTTAGCAGTGATAGCCTAGGGGTATATGATATAGCCTGACCACTGGACTGCCAAGTCAAAGGTCTCGAGTTCGAACCAAAGGCGCGCACCTCTGACTTTTCGAAATCATGTGCATAGGTGTTCAATCAGGTGTTTTTCTTCAGCGTTACAGCGAGTGATAATTCGCTGTAACAGTCGAGGAAAACATCGTGAGGAAACCTGCATGCTTGAGAGATTTTCTCAACGGCATGTGAAGTCTGCCAACCCGCACTAGTCTAGCGTGGAGGACTATAGCCTAATCCCACTCATACTGAGAGGAGACCGGTGCCCAGCAGTGGGAAAGTATATGGGTTGATTATATGTTTGTTTACAAAGCAATGTATTAATTAATTTAACTACGAAAGTTTTAATTAAAATATATGTATATACCTACAACAAATCGAATAGGCTACTCATGTATTACAAATGGGCTGTCTGTAGACTAATAGTCGTTAATTACAATCTTGTTTCCGTTGACATTACCAGAGGATATTTTATTAGCGTAAGCTGCAACTAGCTGCACCGCCGCTGGGGAGGGCACGCCCCCTCGGCTAAACATGAATGGTCTCAACTCAGATATTCGCAGCAATTAAATGCGTGCGTGGCCGCAATTTCATGCAAAATGTAGGTAAGTACTTTGGGCCGGCGTTCGGCAAAGCGAATTTCGCTAATGCGAGTGGGTATTAAAAAGCATGGTCATATTTATAACGTGACGTGAAACCACGGAGGCGCGGGCGCCGCGGCCTGCGCGCGTGCGCGTGCCGTTCAGCTGAATGAGTGCTCGTTAAAAAGCAACCCGCCGTGTAATTAGCAGCCGGCACTACATAAGCCAATGAAAATAAAACAAAGTCGCCATGTCCCACGGCCCTGGCGCGGGCGCCTCGTGACTGCTCTCACGGATCCATCACGAATTTTTACACTCGCACTGCATCTTATTAAGTGTTATGAAAGGCCTCTTGTAAGTGACAGTGCCTTTTAAGGCAACCGAACGTCCTACGCGATACCGACTGACCATTTATGCCTGCCTTACTTACTCTTTAAATGTAACTAATTTTTACAGCTATTATAACCCCCTATATAACCTACGTACTATTTAGGATATATACTGAAAACCAAGTGAAGCTTCTAAATAATATCTGTGCACTTTACGAGTTATGTAAAGTATAAAGATAAAGTACCTATTTATTACCTATAAATGTTTTAGTCACAGTAGAGAGGACCCACTTTCTAATATACTTACAAATTTGTGTCAAATTACCTGTAAATACACGTATTAGTCATAGAATATTTCTACGAGCCAAAATGCCTACAGAAAAATAATCGAGATAAGAAAATGTCTGCATGATTTAAGGTTACGTTTCAATCAAAAGGATGATCAAAATGTACGTTAAACGAGACGTAAATAGGAAAACGCAGCTGCCAGGGGCGGCTATTATCGCGTCAGAAAGAGCGAGTTTTATCTCTCAATTTAGTGATAATTTCATAAAGACAAGGAGGCGGCGCCGGCGCACGGCGTCTCGCGCCGCGCGCGGGAGGTCCGCACTTGCATCGCTTAAGGTAACACTAATTGCAAACCGCTTTAAGGACGCTGATCGATAACACGATAATGTGTTTAATGCCGGTCCTGTGTCGGCTCTGAACATTACATTTTGTCTTGTCAACTCACTAAAATAATTATCGCTCCACACATGTGCTGTAACTTAGTTAAGAAACGGCCTGGAGCCCAATAAACGTGAGTTTACGCAAAATGTCGTCATACATCGGTTGGGTCATTAGATTTGTTAGCTGTGTCAGCACATAAATCGTAAGATTCCTTAGTTGGTATGCGACATACCCGCTGGTTTAAGATGCAATTGATATGAGTAAGGCGCAAGGTGCTGCGTGCCTTCACGCCCTTCGGACTTCGGCAACCTCAAACACAGAGCTTTTCTACACGTATTTGCAAGTATAGCTCGTTGTAATAAGTGCATAATGTTCCAAATGACTACATACCTACAAATAAGTTAAGCCCAATTGAAATCTTTACAAGGTAAAACGTGTAGGAAAACAATACCGTAAGCAAAAGCTTCTAGGAAAAAATACAGTAAACGAATAGAATTCGGTTAAAGTAAAATGGGAGGAAAATACTTATGGATGTAAACTTTACAGGACGAGGACAAAACCAAAGACAAATTCTCGTAATTTAATTTAAAAGCATACAACTACATGGATTAAAACTGCGTCTTTACTTCTTAAAATCTTACAATTACTTATTTTAAAAGTAATGCTAATGACCCAAATAAAACTGTTCGATATGAACGTAATGTACGCATGTATAGTAACTCGTATTATATGCGGGAGGCGTGAGACCGTGCAACAATTTAGCACGGCCGCAAGAGAGCACAAATTGCAACCAGTTGCATAACATGCATTATTTAAACGCGACAACCTTATAAGAAAGTATTAATGTGATAGAGACTACGTACGTCGCATGCGGTGAGTCAGAGCGAGCTCAATGACCCTCGCTCACCCGCCGACGCATACTATTCCTGTGCTGCCATGCACTACATTGGATCATTTCGAAACTATTAGATAACTTTCAAAAATCACAGTTAGTGTCAATCATAATCACTACAATCCTCGAAAAGCCAGCTCCTTGACCCAGCTGCCAACGCGAGCGGTGTGCATTCACACCGTCACATACGAAACACCGTCTACTATTTTTATTTAGAATTGATATAAATGATCTCATCAAAGGTCTACGTACTCTTGTAAACAAAATTAGTTCGGTCGACCTTCGAAATTGTTTGCCTATTTATTATTTCCAACACTACGGATAGTAGGCATAGTGACTCATCTAACATTTTCCAAACGCTCAATGATACAAATACATATTTATCGGCAATGATCGCGGCAAGGCTTCGCGCAGTGCAGCAACAGACGGACGGGATCGTGTCAGTACATCATTCATCAGCTAGCCGCAAACGTGTAAATTTGCATACGACCACGAGTGCAGTCTTGCGGGCGTCGACTGGAATTAAAGAGGGTCGAGAGAACCGATCTCGTGTCGATACTGTCACATGACTAATGGAGCAGGCGCCGATCACAGATATGGACAAATAAAAATATGGCTGGGCCACCGCCACCGCCGCCGCACCGCGCCGCAACCGCGCCGCGAGTTCCCACACCCCGCCGCGCGCGCATGTGACTCACAGAGCGACACAGCTTGTCACTTGCTGCCTGACATGTTGACGACTCGATCATTGTAGCAGATCACACATGCACATTTATCAATATTATTATTCACATATCACACGAAGACTTTCAATTGACAGCAACAAGATACTGCTGAAGTCAGCTGATACAGCATGAAAGGTAACATATCTGCTGAAAGATTGATTGATTCGAAAAGAAAATGTTACGTAGCCTGCCTTTGTACGTACTTCTTAAAAAACTAACACTAGGAATACTAACATGATGGATAAGAAACACTTTTATTGAAAAAAAACTATTATATAGCTTTTTTCCGCAGCTCCACTCGCGTCAAATTGAACAACTCTTACACCCCTTTAGTAAATTTTCCGAAGATTTGTTATGCTATTCGGGGCGGTGACAGATCCAATAAATCAAAAATCATAAAAATCGGTCAAGCCATTCTTGAATTAAAAATGGTTTAACTAACTCGACTTTGTTTTATTAAGATTATTATTTATTATTGAAACCTAACACATTTTGAATTGAACGAGATGGTTCTACTACCCAAAATACGGGACATGCGTTAAGTTGGGCAGATGGTGGGCGGAAAAGCTAGGGCGGGGGCGGTATTCTACGGCGGAACAGTAACTAGGGGTCAGTAACCGGCTAACAAATATCTCTATTATTATTGTTATGCAACACCGACATTCAGGTGTCAATGCTGGAAATGTACCTATCTATTTTCTCTGAAACGTTATCGTAACGTGAAGTTTTATCTCTACACTAATAGTTGCGAGGAATTCGTTATCTTTATAGGAAAGTAAATGAAATGTAAATCTTTCAAATATTTTTGTTATCCATAAATTATGTAATGTAGAATAGACTTTTTCGTGAATCATTCTTAAGATATTTGACGATAAAAATAATACCGCCGTCTAATTTTAACTCCACTGGACCTAGTCTGTCTTTTAATACCTTATTCCACAGGGTCCATCTTTCATCTCAGAGGTTACTTATATTCAAACTACATTATTATAAGCTGATTAGACTGTATCAAAATAGAAATAGTTTGACGACTTGTAGAACTTTAAAGGAAGGAAAATAGTTGACGTAGTTTATATTGTTGTTTGTTTGTAGGAAAAGTTTGACGTAAATCAATAGGCGAGCGCGTCAAATAGATTATTACGTTTAGACGCGTTTACGAGGTCCAGCGGAAACGCGTCTCGCTCTCATTAAGTACCGGGACCTTGCCAAATGAGCAGTGCAGGCGCTGGTCGGGGTTGCAGCGCGGCCGGCGGCGGCTCGGTGGCGCGCACGCAGCTCGCACGCGAAGACAGAAGCATCCGCAGCGTCGCGTGACGCGCCATCACCACTAAATATATCGCCGTGACAATGAGACACATCGCCGCCGAACGCCGCACAATAATTGCCTAAAGATGAAGTGCTAAACTTTTCTATTCGCTCGCATTTGTCAGTCTTAATAAAAGGAGGTTCAACAACCTAGCTGAGAACACGCATGACTCTACGTCTAGATATATGCGGTATGCGGTTAATATCTACTGGGATCCAAATAAATCGCTAGGATTATTGCCAAGTGGAAAATTATTATAATATATTGGACGCGTGGAATTCACTTTGACAATATTTTGACAGTGTGCGGTCTTGAGAGCTTTAGTGTAGAGCCGTTCACTACCAACGCCTCGCAAGATTTTTATTATTTTTATTTTCTCAGCGTTTTGTAATAGTGATTCATCGGATTCTGCTTAAGGATCTATTTTGATGCAGCTATTAATGCGACTGAGTATTGTTATTTTGGGCCTACTAAAATGAGCGTAGGTTAGAATAGAGATGAAAGTTTTCGTGCGTTTCGCCACATCTTCGTCGCGATGTCGGCGTGGAGTGTATTTGTGTGTCGTCAGAGTAGGTGTGCCCTTTATCTGCGCCACAGTATAACTAATACCTGCGCGCGAGTAGTGTCCGCTCGACGCGAGGAGCGCCGCTGCGCTCGCGCCGCTCTGAGGCCGCGCCAAGAGAAACGGGCGCCGCCGGTGCCCATCTATGGAGCGCAACTGTACAACCGGACCGACTGCCCCCTATTTAGACTGATCAGCCCGTAATTTTGACTTGACATCTTAGCGCAGGCTCTGATCGAGCCAATTTAAGACAAAAATAATAATATTAAAAGTAACTTATATTAGAAAGTTATTTGGAAAGTACCTGCGGATTTATAAAATATTTTTTTAAATGATAGAAATAATAATTATATCCGAGTAGACTTAGATTAAATACTTACTTACTTCATCATTACCTAAAGATCAATGTCATCTTAGCAAAGGCGTGCCACGAATTTGTTCCTGTAATGTGCATACAAATTTCAGACGCCTAGACTAGAACAACTATAGAGAACCGACCCCTTGAGCACAAGTCAGTAGTGGCTGTCTTGAGATATTTTCACAGAAGTGCATAAAATTGAAGAATTAGGATAAGTAACAACTCTGTCTTATCTGATTCTCGGCAATACTGCTGTCACATAGAAACAATGGCATTGCAACTCGATAAGCATTGCTTGCTTATATGTACTTCACGCTCAATGATTTGTTTTCAGAACATAAAACATGTCTACATTGTATTCTTTCTGGAACATCAAACATGAACACTGTGAAACAATGGTTTATAGCAGGAAAACATTCATCAAGCGCGAGGCTGTGCTTCATGCGCCCCCTGTCGCGAGGTCGACGCACTGTCATTACGTACATTACACACGTTACGTACATATCGCACTACTACAAATGTTCCAGTTTTTTCACAAACTACCTAAGAGCGGCCGCGGCGCTCAATTATCTCTACAATATAGGATTAGCAAAGAATGCCCTCGAGCTCGCTACAGCCCGCAGACAGCGAGACGACCGTTGATATTCTACACCGCAATCAATCGCTCCTGTTTCTAACTACACTACACGTGCACACATTATTATTTGCTCGGACACTATTATAAATAGCGAATGACGACTGCATTAGCTGCGATCCTAATTACAAAACACTATTCTGAATATAAACAATTTTACATTTACATATTTCAGAACAATGGATCGATGGTCTTATTTAAATGTCTGTGACATAATGGGTGTCTAAGTGCTGCCATAAGTATTTATGTAGATACTAACTTTGGTATGAAACATTGCAACATAGTTTCATTTTATTGCATTATCATCAAATACTAGAATGATGGTAGAGTCTTCTGACGAGACAGAAAACTGTCGACAACTCATTACGTATGTACTGCAATAACCATATTCTATTAAGAACGCCTGCCTACTTTGCTAACACACAAGCTCTATAACACTTTACTATACTCTCGAGTGTCATTGCTGTCAGGGAAGATAATAATGTAACTGCATACTTTGTGGAACATCTCTAAGTCGTTTGACAACATAACTTAAAATACCTACTTACTTACCTACGCATAAGGACATAGTTTGCACACATTGCCACTTACAGGCTTTGCGCTCAAGAGCTTGGATATGAAAGTCACACTTGCATTTATCCAAACACGTTTCGCGAGCGATTGAGAAGAGTGCTCGTATCCATTACGTGCTGCGTAAATAAACAAAGTGTCGCCACGCGATTTTAACCATTAGAACATTTGAAATAAATGTGAAGATCGTAAGCGAATCTTCTCACAGACAGTGTTTGTTTTCGATGCTCGAACGGTTCGCTTCGGCAATGGCCAATCTCTAGGAAATTGACATTCGGCGCCAAAAGGAGAGACTCGCTCTGTGAGTGATTGTGAGCGAAGCGCCATTTGATACGAAGTAAACGCGACTAAATATTTATAGAGTCTGGATTCATATAGAGCCCTATGTTTGTACTTTCATTTCGTAATATCCATCGTAGGTAGGTGTGAATTTAAACAAATGTTTAGTTCGTACGCCTAGTTTAAGACAATGGAAAATTGATGTAAATACAGATAACAATACAACTTAATGAAAGCATATTTGAGCTCACGAAGAAGCGCTACATGAAAGTTCTCGACCTATTTTCCTATGTTATTTGCTATTATGATTCTACATTATATATCAATCAACCGTATTGGTAGT
This sequence comes from Acronicta psi, assembly GCA_946251955.1. Lineage (NCBI taxonomy): Eukaryota > Metazoa > Arthropoda > Insecta > Lepidoptera > Noctuidae > Acronicta > Acronicta psi. The sequence continues at coordinate 6,228,411 of OX276482.1, read as the reverse complement.
TAAACTATAAATGTATATTTCTCTTTCATGTGGATGCCAACATCCGACATACCGAAACGTCGTCACCGCTGACCGCACCATTATGAAAATCTACTTCATAAGAAACAAACAAAATATGTGTTGGTAGATACTTATCAAGATAAAGAGATATAGAAATAATAAACTGTACGTTTTTTGTTTCCACAAGCCAATGCAAACGATTCTCATGCCAATTGGTAGTGTAAAGAAAATTAACTTCTAAACAAACAATAAACACTTGTATACCCACGTAATGCCGGTTTTTATTTGCAATGTCTGTCAGTCTGTTTGTTTGCCACCAGTTAGTCAACTGTGATACCAGTACATATGTGTAAGAAACGAGGAAATTTTATTATAGGCACGTTTGACGGGTTCCAGTACTTTTTATTTGTCAAGGTGATACCTACGCAACAAGAACAGCATTGATGCAAACAAAAAATATTCAGTGGATTTTTAATTCACTTCAATTTACATACTTAATAGCTTTTTAAATAAGGTAATATTATTTTTTACTACGGCTCTGTGACCATAATGAAATATTACTTGACCAAAGCTCGTATATTATTGGTTGAACATAAGAATCATTAAAAAATAAGGCAAGAGTATAGGGCACGGACCCGCATGTGGACGAAATGCCATGTACTTTGAAAAAGACTTGCGGTTGGTATAAACGGTTTTATTTATTCCTGTTATTTCTGTCAAAGAAAACAATATTTCTCTCTTCAACAACACCTCAATGTAATCGATGATAATACTGAAAACTCTACTGACCTTTCTAATAATTCCTATAAATTAATTAGAAAGAGTCGATATTATCTTTTTAAGATCTAGAATGTATTCAGTTGATGTATTCATTTTAAGAAAAAAATATTCTTCAATAATAATTACTACATTAGTCAGACACGGTATCCGGTTGTCTTAGACGCTTAACATAATTATGACGTAGACGTGATCGATTACTAGGTATCAAGTAATCGCGTCTTTTAGAACTCTATGCATTTAGACGTAATTTTTTTCATGTATTATGACAGAAACAACACGTTTATCTGATATATTTACAGATAAATCAAATGAACTGTCTGAACAAATAGTAGTAATAACTATAGTTTTACTTATGCTTCGTAGAAGTAATGTCAAATTTACATAAGCTCCATAGAAGTAATGTCAATTTACATAAGCTCCATAGAAGTAATGTCAATTTACATAAGCTCCATAGAAGTAATGTCAATTTACATAAGCTCCATAGAAGTAATGTCAATTTACATAAGCTCCATAAAAGTAATATCAAATTCCACATAAGTTGCAAAGATGTAATGTTAAAATACACATAAGCTCCATATAAGTAATGTTAAATTTGACATACCTAAGCTCCATAGAAGTATGTAATAGGTATTAAATTTTACATTTAAAGCTTCATAGAAATAATTTCAAATTTGCATAAGCTCCATAGAAGTAATGTCAAATTTCATAAGCTCTACAGAACTAATGTCAAATTTGAGAATTTGAGAGGGAATGACAAGAGAGAGAGAAATGTCAAATTTGGATCTCCAGTGGGGAAAACCATCGAGAGATAGGTTGTTAATTTAGGCCGATAGTAATCACACAGTAAAATCTAAAATGATTTCGTAATCAACACTATCAATCTATCTTTCCAATTACAATAATTAATTGCTAATGTACGTGTATGTGGTAAACAAATGATGACGATGCATCGTCACACCTATATGATACGATTAACATTATATACAATTTACTAATGCTCAATTAATTGAGCTAACGCAAGTAATGTCCTTCATGACCTAGGCACAGCACACAGTGTCCTAATTAGCTAGTTCTCTACGCACATTTATATTGAACGTTAGTATTAAGTCAAACACTAAGGGTCTCGTTATTCATTCCCCAGTATGAATAATTAAAATATTGCGCAGTGAAGTCTGATGTTTACGAGACAATCGCATGCAAATTACTTATTCGTACACGAGTGTTATATGTAATTTGTATCATGTTAATTATTACTACAACTGTTCTTATCTTCGGGTTGATGAAATTTTATACTCTTGTCACCAGCGCGGAGACGTAAAGCCACGGATATTATTAGTTTTGCTTACATTGAAATAAGTGTCAATAAACGGAACTGTACAAGCATGTTCTATTGCGATTGAAAAAGCGATGTTGTAACGTAATGTTGCGCTAGGGCAGCGTGGTGCGGCACGGCGCGGCAACGCGGGCGTAGGCGCGAAGTGCGGCGGATGCACGTGCGCCGCCGCAATGGGCTAGCGTGCTGAAGCGCGGCTTGCACTTCCGACTCACATTCATTCCCGCGCCATTCATACAACTGCGTCATTCATTTAATTCAAGTTCATAACGAGACCCGTACGTGGGAGGAGCTCCGTAACTCGGCCGACACACCCGCGGCCCGCGCTCGGCGACACCGCACAATATCCAAAACTTTTATTATCAATAAAGATAAACAGCCGTTTGCAAAATTCGAACGTTCCACCACGCCGAAAATGTCCATAAAATAAATCGGATCGCTCAAAGTTCCGAATTGCATTTATCGTTTCTCCGTATTCAATCTCGGCCGTTTTAAATTCTCCAAGGTGCGCAATATTTCACGGGTTCTTAAGAGTAAACTTCTAATTAAATTCCGGCGGTGGCATCTCTGACACCGGACGTGCTCCTTAGGGGCCCGGACAGCTACAAAATGATCGAATTTAAGGATCGAGACAAGGTGTAGGTGGCACGCAGCGCGGCATTAGCGGCGGCGAAGCGGCGCGGCGCGGCGGCCGCGTGGCGCCGAGATGGTATCGCGACGGCGCGGGCGCAGCGTCCCACCACCGTGCGATACTTTTCTAACTTTTTGGGTTGGCGGGTCGCGCGGGGGCATATTGTGTGCAATTGTAGCATGCGAGGGCACCGCAGGCCGACGACCCGCTCGTCTCTCGCCTCGTATAATCCGACAGTATTATGGTCGACCCGGCGCCTTTGTAGGCTACCGGCTTAATGAGGACCCGTGGGTGGCTTATGACACGTCAGGATCTGATCATAAAGGTGCCAAAAATTCTACCTGCGCGGACGACATTCCTATCTCGCGCCTTTGAAAATTAATGTCTATTGTCTGCAGATACTGGTTGGAACCGTCAGGGATTAGAAATGACACGGTGTTATTTATTTCCAGAGGTCACATGAGTACCCAAGTCTGGTGCGATTAAAATACACTTATTGAATTATCTCGGCGTTCGGATGTGGCGATGACTCCTGGTGTACCGTCGGTTTTAATTGAGATGTATGCACTAAAATTCTTTGACCCCAATTAATTTCGTGGAAGTGAGTTCGTCGGGCGTTAATTAAGTACGCTAATATTTGTGCGGAGAACACGCTAGCGGTCAAACACCATGTTCATTGTAATTGTAGATGGTATTTAATTTAAGGTATAGTCTTACGTGCCTCTCCGGCGCGCGTCATAATAACGCGTCATAATCTAATACAACAGTTAATACGCCCACCCCATTAGATAAACTGAATTTTTCCATAGATCTAAGACTATGTATTTATTTAATTATCCACACACAAAACCTCAACATGTCAAGGATCCTCACATTTCGCACGGTTCTTTTGATTTCTATGAATTTAGCGCTGGAATCTTTTATCATCGGATAAAATTTTATGGGTTTATTCCGGTTTTGCGTTTGCACGTAGTAAAAGTTAATGTGTTTATGCAGTCAAGTGATGTGAGAATGGATAGTGATGTGTGTGTACTTATGTAGCCTTCGGGTAATGCAATTTGAGTGCAATGGTAATGACGTGACGTCAGTCAGCGGGTCGTTTGTAACGCCCAGCTTCGCTGCGGGGCAATGAACCAGCGACTGAATTGGACATAAGTGTCCTGCGACGCTGCGCCCGCGCCACGGACATAACGCAACCCAACCACGATTTACGACATTACGAGTGACGCCATGCAATATGATTGTAACTTGCAAAATTAACTTTACTTCGTCAATGTGTCGCACGGCAACATTCACAACATGAGAAGGCTCTTACGTTGAAATCGTAATGATAATGATAGTATATCTATCGCGTTCAATGTGCATCAACATGTAAGAAAAATGCATTAAGTGTGTCTACAGGTTAGAGCGAACACACTGATTGTTACTTACAGCGAGTATGCTATTGAGTTACTTGTTAGCCTGCCTGTGTCACGTCACTGGTTTGTATCCTATCTAAACAGATCTAATAAAGTACGGTCGACACGTTTGTTTATACTACCAGTTTATTCAAATGACCTACCGGTGGAATTCCGCTATAGGAGAAGGCGATTGTAAAATAATACGAGTAGGTAAAGCGACAATTAGTGAACGATATCGGAGCGCGGCGGTGCGCGGGCGCAGTAATGTTACAATGAGGCGCAATCAAGCGCGAGTAGATACATTTTCATTCCGCGCGCGATGCGACTGCGTGCACGCAAACAATCTTATATAATATTTGCGTATAAATGCGCATTTAAAACATTCCACATATAAGGGTTGGGTATCCGCTAATAACTTGCATACTTTACAACTTCACATTCTGCGTTTTTGCTGAGATTGTTATGTAGCGTAATGCTCGTGCCTTATATATGACCTCCAGCGTCCAAAACATTGTTAATTGTTAATTGCCTTTTTATTGTTTAATTGTGGGGATTCGTTTCGTTACGTTGGAAATTTTCACATGAAAATTCAATAGAAACATAATTAAAAACTTAATTACAATTTGGGTAGAATGGCTTCGTGTGGTCATTAATTTAACAGTGAAACCAATGTTAAGATTAATATCAACAAAAGAATATAACGAAAACGAAGAACTCTTTCATCTTTCACTTTTTGACCGCGGATGTGAACATCTTAAAAACGTCATGGAAAACTTCTAGCTTTTTCTCAACTATCCTGGGGCCTCTCAAATCTCACCAGATGCAGCTGAACAGCATTTTAGATAACAAACATATTTTTAAATACCTATTACCATTTTTTTTTAGGATACCTAATCAGTAATTATTTTAATAGAAAATAAACGGTATCACATGGATCTGATGGATCCAATTCAATCTACCCGTGCCCGTAGTTACTCATACTAAGTAATTTTATTTCAAACACTAGATGACTCGATAGTCTTGGTGTAATTTTTTATATCTAATGTTAAGTAGATAAGTCATTGATCAGTCAGTCAATAATGTAAGTATTTACATACATAATTTATAATTCCTGATAAACACCGGTATAGCGCATTCTAGAACATGTTGGACTAACTTCAAAGACTTTTTCCAGTAATCCTCGGTGATCACATCCTTAACCGTTGTTACATCGTTATTTTATCTTTGACGAAGCAAAGCCTTTTAGGGAAACCGGCTAGACATTACAAACATGTCATGTTAGTATAAAAATACAATTTGACATCACAACCTAAAGCTATCACCGGCATGTACTAAAGAGTCAAAGTAATAACAAATTTCAAATACCTATCCACTATCGGGAATATAATAAGTATTTTTGATGCCGTGCCGCTTGCGGGTTAAAAGATCAGCTCGATAAGGAGCGATCATAGTGTTAAAAATAACAATGCGCAAAGTTTATTTTGTTTTCGTGTTTATTTATTAACGTGATGTTCTGGTCGGGACTTCCAGTCTCTCTTGTTATTATTTTGTTGCAATAAAAAATCTTTATGTTGTTCAATCGAATTCTCTTTTATAATTAATATCACTATATAAAATAATGCTTTCTTTGATTGGTTATCTTCATTAATATCACCGTTTTCCTTGTATTCCCGAAAACTTAAAAAGATATTTGCCTACTTACAGTACTTTCCCATCTAATAGGGATTGACCCTATTACCATTAAACAGGAAAAAATCCATACTCCGAGTTGCTAATCAAATATTTTTTGTTTTCATGATATTTCACTACGTCTATTTTTTTGTGCGCTTAAAACTCTTCTAAACTACGCAGCGGATTTTAAAACAGAATTGTAATCACTGTTATTATTGATATAATTTGTGAAAATGTAAGTTAAATACATAACAAATGTCAAGTATTCTGGAGTTTTTGTTTCAAAATAGTTTCATTAGATAGGTAGGTACCTGGATGCGAGGTTTTTATAACCTAACCGACTTCACCTCTACCATAAATAATGATAAGTTAAATTATACCCATCTGCCTTATAAATTGGACCTATTGTCCCGGAGACCATTTCCAAGAATAAGCGAGGCTATTGGTAGCACTTTAATGTAATTTGTGTAGTATTATTTTTATTTATGTTTTGAACGTTTAAATGCTATATTTTCTTCTGATTCACGAGCGAAGAAAATATTTAAAAAAAGGGTTAGTTCCACGACTATATTATTATGTAAGTATACCGGTTGATATTAAACAAGGTTGATAAACCACGTCACAATCAATCAGAAATGTGACATTCGAAGTTGTCAAGTGGCAGGTGGACATTAGTGTCGTTCCGCGTTGTTTTCGTTTGTACTACAGTGTTACGCAAGCATACACCTGAAATTAGCACGCCCTTTCAGCCGACACCCACTGATATCGCACGTCACGCGTTTGCGACGAATAACGCTCTGTACGTACCTTCATACTTATAGGCTTATAAGTACTAATGACTTCAAAACACATAGATCTCGGTACTCACACAATTTTGAGTGACAGTTTTGAGAGAGCCAGATCTGGACAAAATTATACAAATCGAGCCAAATGGTTCGTCAAAGTCCACAATGGCTTCAAAATTTTGCGTCACGTCACGTCTCGTCTCGGCCGCCTGTCTAGACATCACAGACGAGCACCACTTTTTTTCTCTTCTCGGTAATACAATTTTTGGCAGACTTGTTAATACAATCTTGGCAAACATTTGTAACTTTTATCACGTCCGGAAAATGAATGAAAGCTGACGGCCTTTGAGTCATTTAGCCATTGGCGGGACTTAGAAAGTCCTTGCTGTCTATTCCTAAGATAAAAGTAATGACATCATTTGGACTAGCCTAAAGTCGTAAACTTTATTAGACGTGATAATTTTATTTTTTTCCCGGCTGGTCTGGGTGTTTCTCATAAATTACAGCAAAAGTAACTCGGTAAGGATGTAAGCTTTCCAATTTCAAAGAATTTTAGAAATCGGTCGCGTAGTTTTTAATTTAAATCGTAACAAACAAACAAAAAATTAAATCTTTCCTCTTTATCATTATTAGAAAATTTTATTATCCGTTAGATTAGATTCCTTCACTTGGAGCCCATTACTTGTAATTATAATAATATTACTATGTGTATAATAATATTTTATTACATGATGCAATTATTGCCTTGAAGAATTTCAACGACGCATTAAATAATATGCCAGTAGATTAGGTAATTAATAAATATAAATAAGTCATAAAATAAAAGGCCTAACTAAGCTAACATAATAATAAAATCTTTAGTTCATTTGAAGCAATCATCAATACAATACGATAAGATTGCAAAATCGTACGACATTGATATTCGTGCACATGTGCTTCGCGTATCTGATGATGATATAACAACTCGAAGACAATAAGGGCCTGTTACACAGCTTACTGATTAGTTCCTGTTAAATTACTTGGCAGATAATGTAATACAAATATTGTTCCATTTTTTAATTTACCCTGCCGTTAGCGGCTAACCAGAGGTGGTGAAATAGGCCCTTAGATCTCATAAAGTCGTGCTTCATGCGAATTTATTTTCCACATTAGGCCTTGTGTACATTACAGTTACAGCTAAGTACCTACCTACATTGATTATTTTTGTTCAAGTATTTATATCAGATTGGTGTTAGTAGGTAATATCGGGTTTTAAAAATAATTATTATAACATGATAGGATTGCGATTAACTAAAATTAACTAATAACATGGGATAGGTAGATAAAATGTATGAATTAATTAATTAAGCCGGATTCTGCTTGTAATCCAGTACAGGATACTGGATTACAGGTTTCAATTAAATTGATAAAAGCACCAATAAATACTTTTTTCTGGTATTATCACTACGGTACATTTGGTAAACGGGGCAGCTGCAGTTATCGTCTTACAACTATTATCCAATTTATTATTTTTTTGGTCACCCGACGTTTAGGAATCCAGTTGCAGCACCCATGGTCACGGGTAAACCAAACCCCACATTATAATTTTCTCGTGTATCGTGGGTGCGTTACAAATTATACAAATGGAAATTTGTTTCATGTGGAAATCGAAGCCACAACATGTCCGTGACACAGAAGCTGATCGCTCAGCCATTGCGCCTTACTTTGTAGAACTATTAGTTATTTATTATAACTGAACCGTTGATATTTATTAATAATAATAAAGGTGTTTCCACTAAACTTTCTACAAAGTTAAATATGTGAAAAACCTGCCTATCGCAACGACAACGTTTTCAATTATTCTGCAATATCACCTGGTAGATAGGTAATAGAGAGATAAAGAAGATGACTGATTGATGAGTTGGATAAGAAAATACGAATGCCTATCTACATGAGCCACCTAAGTGATACAGGGTTGTTGAATATTTTACTTACACTAACGATAGCCCGTAGCCGTAAAAACTCTTGGTCGAAATTTCCTTTGAAAGAAAGACCCCTTGTCAGAAAGTTTTAAATGTTTATAAGATTACCTTTGCGAGTCTTTGTCCGATAACAGATAAGTTATTGTATCAATATCCGAAAATAGAAACTCTCGACATTTCTGTGTGTTTGTTGATATTGTCGAGACGAAAGTTAGTTCTCACGTGGTATTGTTTTTATTATCCTGAGTACAGTGGTATCGGCTCTAGGTACTGATAACGATACGCGAATCGATAAACTGTTTGGAGAATAGACGTCTCGCTAGTTACCTTGCTGAGACTCTTGTGTGCATTATCATAGAGCCTAGTAGCCGGAAAGTGGCGCGGAATGTAATTATTTACATATAATCACACGTGTATGCAGCCGTTCAGTGTTTCCCTATGCGAGCTTGCATCTGAGTAGCGGCGCGGGCGGCCGGCTGACGCTGGGCGGATGAGAAAGATCGATGTGCATTTAATTACGTCGGACAGCATCGTTGGCACTGGCAGCGCGTGCACCGTGCAGTGCATGCGGCTTGTGCGGTGTGTGCACTCACCGGCGGGGCGGGTGGTGCGGCGCGCGGGCTCGTCCTCGCGCAGGTCAGGCGCGTGGCGGCGCGCGGCGCCCGGCCCCAGCGCCGCCAGCGCCAGCAGCAGCAGCGCTCGCAGCATGATGCCGCAGCACTATATTCTCACCGGGGTCCGACCGCTCCCGGCCACGAGCTCACTATTTTGGCCGCGCGCGCTCTGTTCGTACGGTAGTTGCAGCGAGCGCAGGTTCGCGATCGTAGCGCGCGACTCGGAGGCGTCGTCGTAGCGCGACGGCTGAGCCGGACTGAGACGAGCGACGCGCGATTTCCCGGCTGATGCGGCGAGGGGGCCGGCGCGCCCCTCGTGGAAAACGCGGCAATCGCGCGGTGCGGGCGGGGAAAATGCACCGCTGTCATCCGCCCGCCCCGCCCGTCGCGCCGCCCGGCACGCTACAATACACACCATTATTATGTGTCCATTACTTATGATTACTTTAACTCTTTTACTGCTTCAGTTTTATTAGGGAAAATGCTTAATTTAGGTAAGGTATTGAAAACTTACAAAGAACACAAAAACTTACAAAGAACACAGCGGTACTATGTAGGTATACCTAATGTAAGTACCTAGACGCTAAGTGCATCTTGATCTTGAGTGCTTACAATAATGGATGGAAGATCTAAATAAAAACATTTGTCCTAGCCAACTTTTGTATTAAAGTAGAGTCATTTGTTTAGAAATTTTAAATTTATAGCTAACTATATGCAAAAACAACGTCCGATTTACTACATAAAAAATGTGTCTGTGCATTCAAGACATCTAGAAAATGTGTCTACAGTGAAAAATTAGTATAGGGAGGCCAAAACAATATGTTTTGTGAATCTTTTCAGTCTGTTGGTACACAGTTTGGACAGTAATGATAAAATGTTAGTGAGAATTATAGTATTATCACAGAGTAGTTTAATACTGCCAATTCTTTCGGCTTTGACTATCAAGAAACAAGAATTAAACTTTGTGAAACAGCCGGTAGCCAAGTGTAAAATTACTTTTTAAATTAATTGTGTTTTTTTACATTCTTTTCACGACTCATAAGTATATTATAAGTATTGCTAATAGAGCAAATATCTTTTTTTATCAAAACCAACACCGGCCGATTATAATAAAAAGATACATTCATTAATAGAACTAACAGATCTTAGCTACACCGACTGCATCAATACCTACTTACTTAAAATTAAAATCTAATATTTATCGAAGTTTTAAAGGACTTCCTAAGAAATGTCGTTTGTTTGAATTTACTGTACAATTGAGTTATCTCCGATTTTACGAGTCCACTGAATTAAACGTCTGTCATAAAAATCTCAAATTGTTATTGCTTTGTCTCGCCGCCGCGACGTGCGTCGGAATCAGACATGTTGAACACATATTCATGAGAATTTACAAAATTACTTACATATATTTGGTGCAGAACTGGATTTGGCAGCAGGCCCAACTAGTCATATAATAAATATTTCATATCTTAAGCGAATAAACAAAAATATCAATACCTAACACAATACTATGCATGGTGTAAAAACTGTTAACGTCACAGCCGATGTGAAAATTTATAAATAATTATTATGAGTATTATGACCTTCGTACTGACCGGCTACGCTGTACAAACATACAACTAGATGAGACATGCGCGAATGCCATCAATCTACGGTTGGTAACCAGAGAAACACCATTTAGTAAAGGCTATTTGTTAAGGACACCTGCGTAACCCGTATTCTGAGAATACTTTCTATAGAAAAGGGACGCCAAAATGTTACACGTTCTTCTGTAAATTACAATGTATATAATATGTATGTACCTAAGGTGACCTAACATTACAACCATCTATAACTGATAGTATAAAGCTGAAGAGATTGTTTGTTTGTTTGGTTGAACGCGCTGATATCAGGAACTACTGATCCGATTTGAAAAATTCTTTCAGTGTTAGATAGCCCGCTAATCGAGGAAGGTTATAGGCTATATATCATCATGCCACGACCAATAGAAACCGAGTATCAATTAAAAATATTGCAAAAACGGGGGGAACGAGGTCGTGGGCAAAGTCAATGTATATATGAAGTTTAGCAGCTTTACATAACTTTTGAAAATGTCATGAAAGTTCCCCATGTTCATACAATATATTAACATTATATTATTAAATAAACCAATCACTTAGATGAAAACAGGCGAAAACATTGTAATCATGCCACGTAGCAGAACTATACGAAGCTAAACTTAAACCTTACTTTGTACCTTTATTTGTACTGTTTATTTTATAATTACAAAATTATAAATTACACGTATAAAATACTATTTGTAATAAAAAAATACTAAACCATAACTTACAGGGCTCTCGTCCACACTTTGCTACGCGATGCTACAAAACGCTACGCCACATAGCTACGCTCTACGCCGCGCTACGTAACGTAGCTGTAGTCGGCCAACGACTAATATCAGTAGTTAGGTAGTTACACCCACAGATAGCTACGATTTCAGACGTATATTAATGGAAATATTACACCTAATAAATATAAGATATTAATGGCAGTTTATAGGAAATTTAGTAACAATCTATGAACAATTTATTTGAATTAAAATTATCATCCTTTATTCATTTTAATACATATTAATTACATCTTTAAATATTCTTATACAAAACAGAAAATATAAAAACATTAAAAAAAAAAAAATGTGGATAGTAGTACCGGGAACAGAATTCAAGCCGGTTCACCGGTGGTCAGGGCTCTAGGGAAAGGAACCTCCTAACAATAAGTGCTGTATCTAGGAGTACCGCTTCTGTATCAAGCCCATTGATCCAACCACCCAACGATAGCCTTCTCAGATGTCGATCCTCTTGGCTATTAACACATTTGCGATTGGTACTATGATCGCTGAATTCACCTCCCACATGTCGACAACCTCGCGTGCCAAATCAAGATACCTAATTTTTTTGTCTTTTTCGGCTTTCACGAGGTTCTCGTCATGCGGGACGGTGATATCAACAATCATTGCAAGACGCTCTAATCTGTCTATCACCACAATATCAGGCTTATTGGTTACAATAGTCCTGTCTGTGATGATAGAGCGATCCCAGTACAGTGTGGCATGACCATTTTCGAAAGCAAATTTCCTGTTGCAAGCAAAGAGCAAGAGCAAATGGTTATGCCTATGCAAGTTCTCTCTGTTAGCCAGACGCGAACAACTAGATATACTGTTCCAGATGGTGGCATGCCCGACGTATATGTCAACCTTTAATTATCATTATTATTATTAATTTAGGCACAAAGTTAAAACAGAGTGTGAGCCGCTTATTTGATATCGTGATAATTATTACGATTGTAATAAGGAACCCCTAGATCACTGATCATTGTATTAATGGCCTCGCTGAGAATCTCAACGATCCCTTACTGATTACGGTCATTTTTATTATACCTCGATAGTCTAGTGGCCCTATAGGCGCGACTGTCACGCTCAAGGCCCTGGGTTCGATTACCAGGTCGAGCAGGGTTATTTGGTTTTTCAAAAAAAAAATCAGTAGCAGCGAGAAGTTTGGACTTGTGCCCAGTTAATGGCCCAATATGTATACCTGAACATTTTTAAAGCCAAGCGTCACGCTTTTGAGTGGATTTCTTTTTTGACATGTTTCTTAGATTGATAAATAACAAACTAAGGGCCTGTTTCACCGCCTCTGGATAAACGCTAACTGCCGAATAAATTTAAAAATTTAACAAAATTTGTATAAAATTAAGCAAATCTAACGGCAACGTATCAGTAAGTTGTGGAACAGGCATTAAGTAATGAAAACAAATGTCCCATACGGAATAAGGAAGAACAACTTCACTTGAGAGTGCTGTTTGCTGTTTTATTTGTTGTTCATTATTGTCAAGCAGTGCAAGGGTTGTATGGAACACATATTAGGTTAGGTTATATTTTTTTGTGTAGCTGTCTTGCGATATAAGGGCGCTACCGAAGACAAGTGTTTAGACGAGTTTAAAATTATTAAGAGATACTCAGACTTTCTTTGGTAGTGGATGCAGTGATGTGAACATAAGGCATTTCTACCGACGGACCACTAGACCACAGACGTCGTGAGATATGTAAAATCCCCATGTAAGTACCTATCATCAGTAATGTGGAACTGGTAGTAGTTGAAAACTACGCTGCAGCCTTCTCGAACCTAAACCTATGTTATATAGTAAGACCATGGGATTCGTGAGCACATTTATCAAGTCCCCGAAAAATTTTTTTAGGTGCCCGAGTTTTTGAGGTATAAATGTGGTTTTTTTATGTATGTTCACCGATTTCTCTGTCAATTATTACGGACCGATTTTCAAGATTCTTTTTTTGTTTGAAGGGGTATACACCTGAAATGGCCCAATTAAATTTGAAAGAAAAATTCCACTCCTAAGGGAAGACAAATAGGGGATGATTGGTTTTTTTACTTGGCACACATAATATGCAGTTCTGATGTCCGTACAGCATAATGGACACCTAGATTTGATCTGATGATGGAGACGGAAGACACACGAAGGAAACCTTTAACGGTTTACAGCAGCTATCTCAAGTTTGGCTTATTTAATTCCAACCTCATGAGAACTTACATGTCCGTCAGGCTGGCCCGGCCCCCGAGCTTAGAGCATGAAACGCATATCAATCGAATGCACTCCTCTTGGCGATCATTTGTATTTACTTCATTTTATTTGTACTGCTCTGGTTAAGACGTTTGAGGCACTTTTTGGTGGCCGGGTCAGCCTGACGTTTTCGGCTCGGCCCCTTCCATAACACGAAAAGTACACAGTGTACGGAGAATGTGTTGCTACAGGATGAATGTACTCTTCAAAATACATGTGTGTGCCGTTATTTTGCGAAAATGCAAGACCATCAGATTCCTTTACTAAGTACAAATAATCTGCGCCGAAGTAGAAACGTTTGTACCGCTTAATTTTTATACTAAACTCCCCATTTGAAAAAATATAAGCGATTGATTTTTTTCTGGCTCGGCCCTTTTCTGGCGCGGCCCCTTACCTTAGCTAATATCTCCTGCTATCTTAGCCTTTTAATTACTCAAAAGAATATCCACATAACCTAAAAATAATTTTCTACCATGCCTTGATGTATTATGATGTATGATTTAGCATTAAGAATGACGGTCACTAGACTGGTAGAAAATTATTTTTAGGTTATGTGGATATATATACTTTTGAGTAATTAAAAGGCTAATTGCTGAGGAACTGGTAACTGGCGGTATGGTTTGGCTAAAGTTGGGCTTTGGCAAAACAAGTTCTTCGTCAAGTTATTAGTTTTAAATTAAAATAGAAAAAAAGTGTAATATTATCTTAACTGCCTCTACTTTTCTAGCGGATGCATGAGTTCGAGTTGGGTAAGCTGCATTATTTTAGGCCATCATGAATAATTGCCCAAAAGGTTTGTTAGTTGGGTATTCCAGAGCGTTGTCTAATCAGAATGAGGATGGCCGGGCCTGAAGCACATTTCTAAGAAATCCAATTTGTAAAAAATCAAAAAATGAAACATTCGTGAGGATAATTTTTATTCCATAATACAGCATAAGATAAACCGGAATGTCACAATTCGCATTTTCATTATTTCGTTTTTCATAAAAATAAAAAAGAACCACCTTCCATCACACTTGCCACAAAGTTACTGTTTTAACATTTTTTTCTAAATTATTATAAAAATGCTAAGTTACAATTAATTGTGTAGAGCATGTACCACTGAGAATTCTGAGCACTGTTCCCTATAGGCGGAAACACTTCTCAAAATGACACCGTTTATCTAATACATATTTATACCTAATTACAAATTAATCTCGGTTCGTCATGAGAAGCTGTTGACTGTAAATGCATGTCAATCACAACGAGCCGTATGAATAAGCGAGAATTGTACGAAATGGTTTTGGATGTAAAATACATAACAGCTTAAACTACCTAGATAACTTCCATAAAAATAAACTACCGTCGTTATAATAGGTCAGGTGATATTAATGCACAAAACTGGTGACATCGAACAGAAAGAACATTGGATATCAACAGCCCAAAGTCACAAAGCGATGTGTCCGCGCACCCCTCGCGCCCCGGTGACCGATAGAACCTACGTTTCCAAATACTGCTTGCTACCTGTACCTACCTACGTAACGTAAAGTGTAGGTCACTAGTATCATAACTAAATAATTAAAGTCATCAATTGTGAATTAACTTTAAATACTTTATTGCGACAACTTATTCCACATAGTATACATATAAAACATGTTATGATGTGATTCACTTTATCACGAGTCAGCTACAAACTTATCCACATCACAATGCACGATCATTCAGCGAGTCTAGGTACCACCGTTTTGCTCCTTCGTACATTTATATTGAAAACAAATCTGCAATAATTTTGTATCGTCTTTACACACTATTTTTTTGTTCAACGTCCTCAGGGATCGATCAAACAGCGCATTCTAACAACGTGGACCTTAATACCACATCGCTAAGTAGCATGGTTTATTTGTACACTTTACACACATAATATACCAAAATTACTTTAAAATGTTGTATGAACGCAAGTGATGATGAATGCGATGCTTGATCGGTCACCGGGTGACGCATATCAGTAATGCATTCGCAGGTTAACTCACATAATACATTGTATTCAATATTCAATAGCAAATAAAGTTAACATATCTTAAACCATAGTCTCTTTCAGTAATCAGATTTGTCTGTGAGTTGGTAGCGCACATGCGGTTAGCGGTTGGCATTCTTCAGTTGGTTGGAGAGCCAGTCCAGGCCCTCGTACAGGCCGTCGCCAGACGTGGCGCACGTCGCCTGGATGTACCAGTTGCGGTTACGCAATGAGTGCAGGCCCAACTTGTCTGTTATCTCGGCTGCGTTCATTGCGTTTGGCAGATCCTAGCAACAAAATCTTATATTAGTTTACGTATATTTTACGACGCTAACGGCATACATACTAATTTTCATCTTCAAAGCTTTAGGTTTAGAATATTCTGGCTTGAAGTCTAGTTTGGATCACAAAGAAATATTTATTTTTATAATAACAAAAATTAAAATTAGGTAGTTTTGCTTGAAATTGAGGCCATTTCAGATGCATTATAAAAATAGTAATAAAAGAGCAGTATGGCTGGATATTCTTTGAGGCAGTTAATTGCGCAATAAAATATCTGTATGACGTATGTTACCTGTTTGTTTGCAAAGATCAAAAGCACAGCATCCCGTAGTTCATCTTCACTTAACATTCGCATGAGCTCCTCGCGGGCTTCGCCGATACGCTCTCGATCATTACTGTCTACTACAAAGATGAGACCCTGCAAAAAAAAGATCATAAACACACTACCCCATAGTCACAAAAATGAGGTAAGCTAAATCTATACTAATATAATAAAACTGAAGTTTGTTTGAACGTGTTAATCTCTGGAACTAAAATTTTATTTGAAAAATTCTTATTATGTTTGATAGATAGCCCATTTCTTGAGGAAGGTTATAAGGCTATTTTAGATCATGCTACGACTAGGAGCCGAGCAAAAAGAAAAAAGGACGCGAGTGAAATGGTGTCATCACATCAGCTAGTCCAGAATAAATATATATAGTTGTGCTACTGGTGTCTAAAATAATGACCAATAAAATAATGATGTGGATAAGTTTGCAAGAAATATATAACCTGTCAAATACTATCTTCGTGTACATTTGATATGGGCTATCTGATAATAGTTTATTATAGCATTTGTTTGAATCACTTGATTATACAAAAAAAAAATTGTTGGTGGACATGACATCCCCTATATTTCCAGTTGTTTGAAGATTAATTTTATTGAAAAGAATAGAGGATCGACTTCATGTGTTAGCTAAACAAAATCCTTATCACTAAAAACAGAATTAATTTTATAATTTTAATAAAGTATAATTATTATCAATACAGTAAACGCCAAGGCTAACGCGTTTGTCTAACACGACATAATGCGCAACTTTATATTCGTACTATCAACTCGACTATGATATGCGAAAAGCGTTGTATTTCGCATCGATCTTTAAACTGCGCACAAAATTAATTACAGATTGAGTAAATAACTCATGTTTCGTCACAAATGTTATTTACAAAAAAAAATATAGGCGCTCGTGGCTCACTATTGCGCGTTTCGGTTTCAGTTTAAAACTGTGGCCAGTTTTTTTACTATATAAAAGAAGTATGTAGTATTCCGGAGAATTCCTTTCATGAGTCATGCATGCCTGATATGTTCCGCTTATGTTGGGACTATGAAAATACAATCTTAAAAATTATATGTACCTATCCTATTTAAAATTACCCAATATATTCACGCCCCTCAGTCATGAGGCAGCGACTAGGAAGAAGAAGCCTATTTAAATTATTTAAAATATCTGTATATCTATTATAGTCCGCGCGAAACTAGTTGGCCGCGCCTTAGGTAGGGACGGGGGTGAGTCGGCGGGTTACTGTGAATGAAAGCAAGCGTCCCCGCCCCTCCGTCCCACCGCGCGCAGGCGACCCCGCCCCGCCGTCCCACCTCTCACATACCTAAGGCGCGGCCAAATAGTTCCGCGCAGACTATAATAGACATACAGACCCCCCACCCACTTAAATCAACCAACTTTAAATATTTTTTTAAACTTTAATTTTTTTGGTATTGGAATCATAATTAATTATATTTTAAAATTACCTATTTTATTTTTGATAAATTAAGCACCACTCAAATAACATATGGAGGACTGGGCTGATTAAGTGAAAGGTAATATAGATAATTGTATTACAGAGGACTCGAGATACACTGGCTATTCTGATAATCCAACCTGTATTTTTAACTGTAACCATTCCCATTTTATATGAGACTTTATTCATTTTCAACCGACTTCAAAAAAAGGAGGAGGTTCTCAGTCTGACTGTATGTTTTTAAATGCTTTTTACCTCAGAACTTTCGACTGGGTGAACAAATTTAGATGATTATTTTATTTGAAAGCTGGTGCTGGTGCTTCCCATGTGGTCCAATATATATTTTATCGAAATTGGTTGAGTAGTTTTAAAAACTTAACAAATATCTAAAAAAATGTACTTATATTATACATAGATGATTTTATGGTTTACTCGGAAACCTCACTATCTTATTAGGGCAATGCATTAAGTTGGCCTCGCCATATTATATATTATGTATAAAGAAAACACATCTATATTCCACTAGAAATGTTAATATAAATTATTTTATATAAAAACAAACCACCTTCATGGACACCTAGGAACTAAAAAGCAAATTAGTAGTATGTCACTGACTCCTAAAATAGTTAGAAATCATAATGTAAATATGTACCTGTTATTTTTTACTATTAAGTTCCTAGGTGTTTTTTGTAGGTGGATTGTTTTTTATTTAAAAATAATATTTCATGAGTATATGACTGTATTGATGGCTATGATGAACCCCTATTATTACAGTACACTTGGGTGAATGTACTGTGTATGCAAACTCTATGTAATATTATAGTATATTTATAGTATGGTAAGACCTTTTACTCACTCTAATTTCATCTATAGCAGTATCTTAAACACTTATACATTACATTATACCCTTTTATAAACACAAATTAAAATGCTGCAAAACTTTACCAAGAGACATCCATATCCTCAGGGTGAACCTACTACAAAAACTTAACAATTTATTTTATAAATTAAATACAAAGGGTGTTATTGCCTCATTATTAAAATTTCTAGATGTTGAATCAGTATCTAACATGTAAGTTTTTTTATTCAGTATGTTACTTTAAATGATGTACTCTGTTAATTATAATAAATGATCAATACTTTAAAATTAAGTTTACCAATATTCTCACATGGTTAAGAGCTGTCAAGAGAGAGCTTTGATTTAAACAATGATGGTCAACTCATCAGTAACTTATATTAAAGTGTAAAACAATGACCTACTTTCACAAATATGTGGTTTTAAACAGCATGAGGCACCATGACTTACTAATTATTGTGAAATTCATACAATCATATTATATGAAACTTATGGATATTAATTTCTGTTTGTGTAGTAGTCAACTATTTGCTGGCTGTTTTTGCCAGAAGGAATAATGAAGGAGGGTTATTAACAAGATAATCCAGAACAAGTAATATCACTTACCTGTGTGTTCTGGAAGTAATGCCTCCACAGTGGCCTAATTTTGTCTTGACCACCAACATCCCATACGGTGAAACTGATGTTTTTGTATTCTACAGTCTCCACATTGAATCCTGGAAACAGATTTATAAACATGTTGAATTTTCTAGTATAGAAACAGCTTCGAGTAATTATTAGTAATTATTTCTCCAAGAATATTATGTTATAGAATCTCTCAGCAAGGTAAAAGTAAAGATCCCAACATAAATAGTAATTGCAATCAATATTATCAATATTTAACTATCAAAATAACAATATTTAGAACATAGCATAGGATTTAAAAAGTATCTTATGTTAAAAAAATATCTTTGTTTTATAATTGTGTCAGGTAAAAAAAATCAAGAGTAATGGTCTTCACCTAATACCACTCATAGTATATGTTTAGAATTGGGTGTCTGACATAATCAGAGCATCAGACCAATTTCAAGTTGTATAATAAATTATTCAAAAACTTGTTTTTAGGTAGGCATTAGTCATGTTTGGTCTCATGTAGTGAAATATCTGGTAAAGTTCAAAGAATATCAAATTGTTATTGAAATACTCACCAATCGTGGGAATAGTCGTAACAATTTCGCCTAATTTTAGTTTGTATAGGATTGTGGTTTTACCAGCAGCATCCAAACCAACCATCAATATTCTCATTTCCTTTTTGCCAAATAGGCCTTTAAATAAATTCGCAAACATATTCCCCATTTTGAAGCTTTGCGATTAGTCTGAAATAACACAATTATTAGAAATTTACACAATAATCCTACTGAGTCACCCGTCAAGTCTGCACGTTACTTCAATCAATGATAATGACATGGCAGGTCCTTACTGAAATTTGACGTAGAATGTTTTTTATCGTAGTTACAACTGTTGTTCTTATAATGAGAGTATTTGAGCTAATATTGATTTAATAAAGCTTTCACAACATATTAATGGACACCTGCTGTTATAGCAACGTTCAGCAGAGCTGATTTACAACAAAGATTGTCCGACACCGCTGTTGGTCTCTACTGCGGTCACCACCCTCAGTTTGAGAAGTACACAAAGGGTAATTTACGACTTACTTTAGATTCTCCAGTGTTATTAACATAAAATAAGTAAAAATAGATAGGATACTTACATTTTCCGATGCCAATTTCAACACAATCAAGAAAAAAAGCTTTTCAACAGTAGATTCTATACAAATCGCTCGATGTCAAAATGGCGGCGAACGTGGAAGTGTTCGTGCCTATGCCACGTATTGGAAAAAAGTGGCCAGTGTCAATAAAAAATATCCAAAACGATAACTTAACGCCTTTCAATTTTTATTTTAAGTATTGATTAATTTAAATAATTGGCGGTTTCGCAACAAAAGCATTTGCAATGTACAAAAAAATAATTGAAATTAACTTGATAAAAATTTTATTCACTGGTTTGGTCTTTGGTAAAACAGCTACAAGCTAGTAAGAATATATAACACTGTTAGCTAAATATTACTATGTACATTGTACGGATTACGGAACGGGTAAACATGAGAATGGCTAAGCTTTCAACGTAGACCACTTGAGGAGCATCTGTTCAAAAAAACGTATTTCTATGATAAACAAACTTTACAAAAACAGACAAAAACATAAATCCAAAACAACATTTTAATGCAGAAATACATCCGTTTTGATTGGAATCCAATTTTTTAAGATTTTATTATATGGGAAATACGCTCCTTTTGAACAAGTATTTAGGCTCATTCAGTGGAGTTTTTTGTTATGAGTTCAAAAAAAAATAAAAAAAATAAAAACTTGGAAAGTGAAATACGACCTTTTGAACAGACGCTCCTCACTTAATATACCAAGATATTTTTAATACTGACGTGGCGCGGTAATGAAGCTCCTTGCATCATGTTTTTGAAATGAATCACAAAACTCACACGTATTTTTTGCAACGTGGCAAAGAAACCCCATCTACTTTTATTATGAAATTATAGGTTTGCAGGTTTTAATCACACCTAAAATACCTGTCCTAGACATTATCCACCTAATGCCTATGACACAGAGTGATAATTAGGTATATTAAAAATCGGAGCTTTTTAAGTTGCCTTATAGTCGTTACCTTCGTCGTTTTATTTGGCTAAAGATCGTCCCACACTACGCAAACCTCAAAATAAAATACTACAGTTTGATTCAAACCCGAACGGTCTGGCAGGGGCGTACTAATAGAAAATGGCGCCTAGGGCACGCAGTATAGTTGCGCCCCTTTGATCTCTTTTCTTACTACCACAACAGTAAGTTATAAAAAAGGTAATTATACAATTTGTTTAATACTACCTCCAGTTGAGTTATGACAAAGCGAGCGAAACGAACTCGGAAATTGGGGCAACCCACCTCGGACAGGTTAGGTTAGAATGGTATGATGACTGACTGGTGATGATATTTGCTAGAGCGCGAGCAAAGCAAGCAAAACGAATCCCTCTTTATCCCATAATACGTTATATTCGTTTTACTTTACTTTAAACCCTTTACACAGAAATAGGAGCCCCGTATAGCAGGTGTGCAGTGCACCTGCTACGCGGAGCTCCACCATTACATACACTGATTTTTCATTTTCATTGCATTACGTTGGAGCTAGTAACAAGGAAAAATTGTAATTACCTCCTAACAACTGCAGTAGGTAGCAAGAAAGGAGATCAAATCAAGAGTATTAGTACTGTTAATAGTGTCATTGGTAGTGACACGGGCAGAAGGAAGAAAGTAAAAGTATACCCAATTGATCTGGTGGATGATCTATAAGAAGAATGTGTTCTATTAAATCTTCTTTCTTTTAAATCATTCCTTTAGCTTATTTATTAAGCAAAAAGACTTGTAGAAAGGATATTCCCTCCCTCGGGGTCCCCAGATTTCGATTTAGATGTGGATTTTCCAAGTACAGAGAAATTCATATAGACTGGAAAAAAAATGTAATAATATATAATTAATATACATAAGGCAAACAACGAACTATGACCGTGTAGGGTTTGAGTGTATCATGTATGTATAGTGTGATGCAGTGATGCAGGCAAGACACACGAGATGCAGACAAGACGGTATGAAATTACGAGCCTCAAAATAAAGCGAGTACACTACAAACTTCCGAGCCGCCATAAAATTTTAACCATATTTTATCCTGTACCTGCTATTATTTTATCTACCTACTGTTTTAATTTTATCTATTACTTTATCTGTACTATTATTTTATCTGTTCTTGCCGCTGTCCCTGTCACGTCTTGACGTCTGTCAGTGTCAGTACTGTCAGTGTAGCCGCTAACCGCCGGGCCGGTCACGTTCGTCACGTTGTTTATAACTTGTTGGTAAATGTTATATTTTATAATCTAATTTTTTATGTTAAATAACTAGTGATAGTTTAATACACACAATTACACATACACAAAATAATAAAATTACTACAGTAAGTATGTTGGTTCATGGTTGATATTGTGTTGATAACTTGGAGATGTTGTAACTGGTAAAATGTTGTTATAATAATTGTTCTTGTTTTATTTGTTTTCAGTGCTTCAATTCAATAATTCGTTTATTTTTCTTAAATTCTTTGTTTATCATATTTTATTTATGGGGTACTCTACATTCATGGCATTGATGGAATTTACCAGTAGAAACTATTTGTGAACTGTATCTTAAAAGCGATTCTTGATAGATTTATCACGTCTAATAACCTTAAACTCGACATCACAACTACAGGAGTTAAATCATACACTGGAGTCCTGCAGGTACAGTTCAAGGAGATTCATGATCATGGAAATTATAGAGGATGGTGACATGAAAGGGTGGTTGTCGCAGTCTCCGAAATACACAACATTTAGAATAAATAGTTTAAAAAACTTTGACACCAGCACTCTGCTACAGTTTTTATCTGCTGTAAGTTATAATTCCAATTTTCGCTTATCAATTAACAAATAATTCATGTATACATAGTGATTTTTTTATTTCACTAATTTATTTGTGGTTTTGTTTATAATAGCAAAGCAAAGAGTTAAATATGATGATGATGAAAGAGTTAAGTTGTACACAACATATACCAAAATTCTACTTCATAAGACCAGATTGTCTTATACTTGAACAATGGCCTGATGAAGTTTCTTTGGAAAAGACAGGGAAGGAAGTTATTGTGGATGCTCTATGTGCAGCAGCTGTACTGAGGGGAGCCCATGTATTTGCACCTGGAGTTATGGGCCTACCTGTTAGTGAGTAAATTACCTATTGTGGTAGGTGTCATCTCTTCCTTATCTACATGCCACCTACTAGATACAGATAGCAAGCCTCAATAATCCTTCATTGTTCTTGTGTCATTGAATTGAATTCCTAATTACCAGACTACACAGCAAAAAGACGAAGGAGGGTTTTTTATTAATTTCATTGTTTCACAACAGCCTACTTAATCCTAATAGTTACTTTCTTCTTGTGTGGTGTTCTACAAAGCTTAGCAGTACAGACATATTTATGTATCAATGACTTTAAAGATATAATATCTAAATTATGTAGATTGAGATTATTTTTGATTCATATTGCACAATAATTTTAATCTGATGGGCAATCATAGCAGTTGCCAATGACCAGTAAAAAATTGTAATATGTAACCAATGTTTCTGACTTTGCATGCATGTAACTTATTTAATTGGTTACCTCACATGTTTATGTTTTCAGATTGCCAATTAGGGGAAAGAGTTGACATTTATGGAGACTTAGAAGGTCAGTGTAAGAGAGGTCTTAAAGTTAAGTATGAAGGCATGAAACTGTATGTAGGAACAGGATACCCGAAAATATTACGTACAGATTTATTTGATAATGGTGTTCAACCCAGGTAGATACACAGTTTGGATGTCCTTATCAATTATTTCAAATTCAAGACTAATTTTGAATATATTTTAAATAAACGCGAATTATTTTTCATTACTTGCAGAGGAATAGCAGTTCACACCATTTTACCAGCATCCAATTTGCCTGTGGTCAATGAAACTCTTTACTCTACAGGAGAAGTACTTCTACAAAACCTGCCTTCTATTGTCTGTGGTTGGGTTATGGATGCTCATCCAAATGAGCATATTCTGGATATGTGTGCAGCTCCTGGTAATAAAACTACACATTTAGCTGAAATGTCAAACAATCAAGTAAGTACATATTTCAACTGTTGGGAATAGGTATGGGGGCAGCAGGAACCCAATTTTCACAGTATTTTGGAAGCATAATAGATATACTTATTTTTAATTATTCTTACAGGCAAATATAATAGCTTTAGATAAAACACCACAAAAAATTGCTAAAATCAAGGAAAGCTGTATCATTCAAGGAGTGACATGTGTTGCTGCATATGCTTATGACTCTACTAAATGCTGCTCAGCAGATAGCCTAGGAATTAATAATGGGCCTCCTTTCCCACCCAACAGTTTTGATAAAGTGCTTTTGGATGCACCCTGCAGTGGGTTGGGCCAAAGGCCACAATTAATCAACAAAATGACACCAAAAATGTTAAATTCATACAAATTTGTCCAAAGAAAATTATTAACAGAAGTAAGTGTGCATAGTCTTAAAAAATTTACATAATTTAGTAGCTGCTACTAAATTATGTCAATTTTTTCTGCAGTGATAAATTCTTTACCACACTGTACTAACAATTGTCAATTTTTTTAGGCAGTAAAAGTATTGAAATTTAGTGGTAAGTTAGTGTACAGCACATGTACTATTACAAAAGATGAAAATGAAGGCATGGTTGCATGGGCACTGGAAAAGTTTCCATGTTTAAAACTAATACCAGCAGTACCAATCTGTGGTGGACCAGGCTTATCTATAGGTCTAAATGATGAACAAAGGCAAGTGTTAAAATAAATGTATTTATTTTTATAGTAGCTATATTATAAACTTTCAAGGCAAGAATTCTTGGGTATAAGTAATATTATATTATTCCTAAAATATAAAAATAACAATAACTTTAATGTGATTTGAAATAATTCTTTGTACAGATATTATATTAGGTATAGTCTGCGCGGAACTAGTTAACCACGCCTTAGGTATGTGAGTGGGGGAGACGGAGGGGCGGGTGCGCTAGCTTTTGTTCACAGTAACCCGCCGCTTCACCCACGTCCCTACCTAAGGCGCGGCCAGCTAGTTCCGCGCGGACTATGCCTTACTGGCACTGTATTATTCCATTATAACCATAAACTACGTATTTTAAATGCTATTTTCAGACACACTTACGTATTTTAAATACTATTTTCAGATTAATGGTACAAAGATTTGGCCCAGAAAATAACAAACTTAGACCTGTGGACCCTGTGTACAGGGATTCAATAGGTTTCTTTATAGCAGCATTTATAAAGTTAAATTAGCTAGAAATAAACTTACTAACAGTATATTGAGTGGTTTTATTTGACAATACCTTATGTGGGAACATACATGCACCTTGACAGCATTGCAGGACTGAGACACAACATGAAATAAATTGTAATCTGACTGTGGGTGCGCCCCACAGTCAGATTACAATTTATTTCATGTTGTGTCTTAATAAAATTAGTCATCTGAAGGATAAATATTTGTGTACTCATGCACATTCTTCATGATGGTACTTTGTGTAGCACTAAATTACAAAAGTTCTCATTTTTTATTTGGGCTAACATACATTTTCTATATAAAATCCACAAAACAATTCCAGTTATTGTATGAGTAAATTATTTGAAATCTAAGTATTTTGAACGAAAATTAAATCAAAATAAATCCAAAATCAAATTCATACAAATTATTCCTACACCCTTTAAACCATTTGCTACCCCTACAAAATTCTTGAATAAAGCTATATCCTAGCTATTTGTACTCATAACATCAATATAAATATTGCGAGATTAAAAACAAAATATTATCTTATTGTATTTTTAAGGCATTTTCCAGGCTAAGATTACTTACCAGTTAATAATTGAATGAAGGAAAATATCGAGTCGCGGGTAGGACTTGCCGTCCGCGTCTTCTGGTTCAATACACCAGACGCTATGACCGCTAACCAGAAGACGCAGGTTCGAGTCCAGCCCGCGAGCCGATTTTTTCCTTCATTCAAATAACAAAAATGTTGTTATAAATTATAGTTTTCTTATACTAAACATAAAAACATATATATGGCATAATTTCATATTATATTTATATGAATGTTACTTTTAAGTATGGCATATTGGATAAATCTAATAATAATAATGTTTGTATTAATCTTATTTTTAATATTATTTGAGGTCACCAGGTTTTTTATTTTTGCTATGACCCTCTATTTTACTATATAATATTGTCATTGGCTATAACAGTGAGACAACTATGAAAATTATAAGGATATAAACAATGTAGTATAAAATAAGGTTACGGTTACAGTCGTAAGCGTAAGAGACCGCCCATTGCACCATTTATAACTTATAACATTGTTCCTTATATTGGTTTTTGGTGTGCAATAAAAAATATTCTATTGTATTCTATAAAATGTGTTTAGGTATGTTAAGTATAAATTCACAATCGTGTTAAAAATCAGTTAAGATTTTGTACATGTTAAGAACTAGTATTACGCGTCATTTGTACTAATTGAATCTGTTTAAAAAATGCACAGTATAAGCACGTTTTAAATACTGATGTTGAAATTATATAATTATTATTCGAATACAATAAAACTAATAAATCGTGAAAAAGATAAGTATTCAAGATAAGTATTCAATACGCACCCATAAGCCGCCCTGCGCCTTCAGCAGCAGTGACCGTTTGTCAAACTGTATGGGATCAACTGTCTTCTCGCAAACAGAAAATTTGAAGTTCTTTATGAGTTCAACCATTGCCAATTTTGCTGATAGCATTGCGAATCTCAAACCTGTAATAAAATCATAATAAAATAATCATCACCCTTACTGGACAGTACCAACATCCTAAAAAATCTATTATTGGTATTCATATGACAACCGAAACTGCCCGCTTAACGAACCGTCTGAGACATTGTATGTGATGGATATTGATGGACACCACCCATTTGAGAAATGCACATTCTGTGTCAAACGATTTTTCTGCAATCTGTTGAAAAAGGTTAAATGAAATGATACATACCAATACAATTCCTAGGACCAGCACCAAATGCTAAATATAAATGGGAAGCTCTATCTTTCTTTTCCTCATTCATAAATCTTTCTGGCTTAAACTCTTGTGGTTCTGGATAATATTCAGGGTCCATGTGAATTCCATATAAAGGTATGGCTACCACAGAACCGGGTTCCAGCTGTATTGATGTTCCAGGCACAACATATGTTTTTGTACAGACTCTATCAACTCTGGCTAATGGAGGATACATGCGTAAGGTTTCTGAAAAAATACAAAAAATATATAGATTTAATTTTTCGTCGATAACATTATAAAGACACACCGTACAATATAAAATATTATATAATACTAGCTTTCCGCCAGCGGCTTCGCCTGCGCGGTCTTATTAATATAGCCTATGTTACTCAGGAAAGATGTAGCTTTCTAATGGTGAAAGAATTTTGATATCGATCCAGTAGTTTTTGAGTTTACTCATTACAAAAATACAAATCTTTTCTCTTTATATTATACTAGCTTCCCGCCAGCGGCTTCGCCCGCGTGGTCTTATAATTTTTTCCCCGTTTTTGCTACATTTTTCATTACTACTCCGCTCCTATTAGTCGTAGCGTGATGATATATAGCCTATGTTACTCGGGGATAATGTAGCTTTCCAAAGGTGAAAGAATTTTTGAAATCGGTCCAGTAGTTTCGGAGCCTATTCATTACAAACAAACAAACAAACAAATCTTTCCTCTTTATAATATTAGTATAGATAAGTCATACAGCATACTTTGTAATTATATTTTTACTTTTAAGATTAAAAGCAATAAATTAATGATAATATTTAACCTTAAAAGTCCATAACTTATGCCTAATAGGTGTTAAAATTATGAAATGTAAAAAATACAAATAAGATATTTACCTAAAAGAAATCCTTCGAGATAATGCAATTGAGCAAGAAGATCGTAGTCTAATTCTTTTCCTTCAGTCATTTCTTTTACATGAGATCTTAGCTTGTCCTGCAATTCGGGCTTAGTGGCGAGCACGTGAATAGCGAAAGACAGTAATGTACTTGAGGTCTCATACCCAGCAATAAGGAATAATAACAGTTGCGCATCTACGGTATTTTCGTCTAGATCTGCAAGAAAATTAATGTGATTTTAGTAACAATTATTACTCTAATGAACAATACGTAAATATACTAGCGAACTGTTGGTGGGTGGGCAGGCAGCACACCTCTGCTTAACCCTTCGGCGAAAACAGGCGCGATGGTACGTTATGCTTTTTACCAATACTATTATTACTTCGACTTATGTCTTGGTTATCTTAAAAATTATAATCCACCACACTAGTAGGTTGAAAGAGTTCACATACTATTGAAGTACTGCATACTTACGAGTATGCCGCAATTTTCTCACCATGTTTTCTTTTGCATTGCTTTCTGTGCCGTTTAAGTACTACACGTTTACAAATGCGTACACGTAAATATTATAAATCTCTGTATTAACATTTCAATAGTTACGCATAATGCCAGTCAAACAATGAAAATTAATAATGGTTATGTAAATGTCATGTAAACAAAATTAAAGTAAATATGTAACAGGGATCTTCATCTTAACAATAAAACTATAATCCTATAAAGACGATATGTATTGTATATGTACAGATTGCAGTGTGTATACTTTTTTTTGGGATACTTATAATCCTCATGGATCCATACTACAGAGTACAAACGAGGGGCAGCAGGGCATGTCGGACTAATATTAACTAAAAACCGCACTTGGCTTTCCTTGCCTTATATGTCATAACCTGACGGGGCAAGAAGCATACTTACGAATTTCCGACTTAGTTTTTTCGGCTTCAGCCCTCTCCTTTTCCGAAAAATCAATCAGTATCTGGAGGAAATCACTTTTCCTGAAAATTAATAGAAAACACGTGCTTTATTATTATATTCCGCGCGGAACTAGTTGGCCGCGCCTTAGGTAGGGACGGGGGTGAGGCGGCGAGTTACTGTAAACGAAAACAAGCACCCGCACCCCTCCGTCCCACCGCACGCAGGCGACCCCGGCCCTCCATCCCGCCGCTTACATACCCCTGTAGTCAAACAAGAAGCCAAGTGGAGGTGGAGGCAGAATTCAAACAGATATGCAGGTTGCCACATTTTAATGTGTGTGCATAGACAGACTTATTAATAGTACCACATGGTTTTTAATTTTGATGTACATACTCATTCATTCGATCAAGTCAAGTATTTCTAATAATGATTACTTACTTAACACCTGATTCCTTTCGTTCAGCTTTTGCAGCTTTTAAAATTCTTACTAACTCTTTCGCTGATGCCAAATTTAAAAATGAAAAGTTTAAAAACTTAATCAATTGTGGCATGAATATTAAAAACGAAAATAACATAAGCCTTTTGTGTAGAGGCATGTAATCAAATTTCTCAGCGACCTAAAACAATACAAGCAGATAATGAAACTGTAAAAAAAAACTAATATCAAATAAATTGCACTTCTCTGTTTATAACAATCAATGATAGGTATGTTAAAAGATAGTGCTATCTATATTATTTGTTTTATGATAGGTATTCTAGTTGTCTCAAGAAACATGAAATACTTACATTGAAGAAATGTGCATTCTCATCTGATAAAGCATCACATTTAATACCAAATGCACATGCCCCAATTACTTCTAATGTAAAGTGTCCTATTGTTTTCTTCATCTCAACATCTTTCTTATCTGTGAATTAATTTTAAACATATGTAAAAGTGCTTAGTCGTTCTGTTTATATAGTACCTGATTTCTATGGGTAAGGGTGCCTATGCATAACCCACTTCATAATAACAGGATCTATCCTACTTAGAAATTATGTTACATACTTAAGAATAATAAAAACTTGACTAAAATGGCTTCTAAAATATTTCAGCTTGTTTTATTTTTCTTTAAATGAAGTAAAAAATTCAGTATGTAGGTAAGTATGTATCTCTTGGGCAAGTAATAATTGTTTTCAGATTTCTTTAGAGCTAAAGAGGATTACATCCATATTTATAACACTTGCACAAGTGGACCTCAAATTCACTATTGTATAACTGAATGAAAGGCTTCACCCGCATGATCTGGCTATTTCTTATAACTTTCATCCCCTATTCCCCCTTACAGCCCATTTTGCACATTAAAAAGTATATATACAAGTCTATGTCCTTTTTCAGGCACCCCATTTCATTTAAATCGGTTCAGTATTTTTGGCGTGAAAGCGCCAACAATAAGCACGACAGACAGACAAAGTTACTTTCGCATTTATAATATTAGTAAGGATAAACAGTTATAGTTCATTAGACTATGATCTCAAGTGACCCTATTGGTCCACTTAGTTTATCTGAGTAAATATTACTCATAATTTATTCAACAAATTTTGCATAAATATTTAATAGCATACCATATTGCTTAAGGAAAACAACCATTTGGTTTGAACACAGTTGTATGAGTGGCAGCATATTTCTTAAGCGTGCAGAACTGAAGACTGGTGTCAGTGTGCTACGCACACCTTTCCATTCTGAGCCCTGAAAAAAAAAACTTTAATATAATGTCATTCAGGTTTATAGGTGTTACACAACATATAATTTAAAATTAGCAAGACTTAAATAAGTACTTACTTTAAGTAGGCAAAAGAAAGATACTGTCAAGCCAACAACATTTCCAAAAAATAAAAAAGACTTTAATTTCACTTTACATATGCATGGAAAATTACCTTTAGATTAAGAAGTGAACGACTCCAAAATTTGGGCTCTTTGCTGTTCAATGAAATCCTGTCAGTAAAATGATCAAAATCACGAATAGTTATGGCCTTTATTAACTCAGGATCAAGAATAGTCAGTAGTGGCCTTCTTCCTTCAAATAACCCTGAATAGAAATAATTACCCATTAATCTAAAAATTGTGCTGAAGTTTGTTATTGCCAAATACATACAAAGCATATCTATTTTCATCAGTATATAATTATTTTTTTTTCAGTCATTGAAATGCTACTTACCTTTTTGGCTTTACTTAATTTGCTCATCATCATTATCATCATAGCCAAAAGAGGTACAGTAAAGGTCTAATTTGCTCAATAAATTAAAATTCTTGCTTACCTTTTATTCTCAAAAACATTTACAACATATAAACACTCAAAGTTTCATTACATGAATGAAACCAATACAGGGCAAACAAAGAAGTATTTTTTTTATACTACTAGATACAAATTTTGGATACAAAAGATTCCAAGTAATAATAATTTATTCATATTTATTTAATTGAAATTATTTTCTATCTAGCCTACATTGTCCCACTGCAGGGCAAAGGCCTCCCTCTCCACAAATCTCTATTATTTTATAAAGTTTAATTTCAGAACTACAATAATTATGTTATAAAAATTTAAAGAGTTTTAAAGCAAAAACTTACCACCATAACGATTTCCTTTAAAGTATTGGTATGCATCTAATTGGAATTCATGAAAAGATTTTGTGCCTCTTAATCTTGGTCCTAAATTTCCTAATAATATCACAGGTTTCATATATGGGATGCCTTTCTTTTCAAAAAAGTCAAAGGTGCTTGTATAATAAAAATATAAACCGAATAATATTGTAAGGAATAAAAGCAACTTCCAGTCTTCCAAGATAAACAATAATAATTTCTTGGAACCACTAAAATACTCCATGATATCTGACTGAACTCCAATGAGGGTGAAGATAAGGAACACTATTAGTAATCACAAATTTTCTTTAAAAAAAATATATATAATCTAGTAGCTTTTCTTTGTTACTCCATGATCAATTTTAAAATTTACAAAAGAATACTATGTCGCAACACAAAATCAAACAGTTCGCCGCGAATTGTTTAGACCTTTAAATTCCCACCAATTATGCAAATCAAAAATTGAATACGACGAATGTATCGTGCATTATGCACGCTTAGAATAAATTAAATTAAATCAACAAGTAACAAACGACATCAGATTCAGATCGCAATTTTCTTCAAAATCAAAATGTATAAAAAAGTAAAAAGTTCAAAATCGAAATGAGTTGATATTGACAACGTACTGACAGTGACAAGTGACAGCAGAATAGGGAAGTGGTTGGAGAACTACCGCAATAGTGCTAGCCTAGCAAGTGCTGAATATTGATAAACTAGAATATTTCCGGACGTGGACCCTCCATAATTTCTCTGCAGGTGGCCGGAAAAGTGACGTCGAAAGACATAGTTTAGATACAATATAATGTTGAAAGCCTCTAACAATGTATCCGAAACATCGCGGAACATACATGGGGGAATGTATGTTCGAGTATATTATATGTATTATCTATAGTATGTTCCGCGATTTTCAGTTGTTTAGAAGATAGAATGATTTTTTATTATTTTCCACCTGAAATTGGTTTTCGTTTTTTTTTTGTAAGAAGAGTGCCAAGAGCTACAGCGTATTTTTAAAAACTGCCACATATCTTGGAGATAAAAATGGGTCGATCTCCAGAGGCATTTTTTTTCGTGTCGGGCTGGATAAACCCATTTTAAAATCGAAAAACGTTTTACAAGTATTTTTTTATATACAGTTCGGTGTCTAATCTACGTGATACAAGGGTAATATTATGAATAAGTTTATTTCAAATGCTTTAAAAAAAAACTTAAACCCTAAAATCCTGATCGCTCTGGGTTGACCCAACTCCCGATTGAATGAAAAAATATTCTCTAACTTTTTTAATGAGTAGGTTCATATAAAACAACTTATTTAGATTACATAGCAAATAGTAAATTTTCATAGTAATAAAATATTTTTAGTTATATTAATAATACTTTTGGCACAATTTGAATTTAAAATCGTGACCGGGTATTTTATCTCATCGCTCTGCGCTGAGGTAAAACATCGCGCTCATCCCTAGTTACGCGTTATAGACACTCTATTCCTCTCCCGCGGGGTAACGCCACTAGTGGTCTAACCACCAAGGAAGATACCTGTGTGCCACGTTCCCGCGCTCCAACATTACGAAGGTAAGTTTATGACTGCTCTGGATTTGGTTCTCGAATTTTATGATTGCTATGGCACGTTATTTAAATGAAATAGTAAGCCTCTGAATGTATTTGCTATGTGAATTAAGTGATCGTTATGATGTTTTTTATGAGACGTAATCACAACATTCTACTGCTTTTAAATTCGGCTATATTTATGATTTTGTGACTTTTTCTGATCGCTATGGCTGTGATTGCTCTGTCCAAAGCGACCAGAGCGATGATATATTGTATTAATTGTACATTATAAATCTATTTTAAGTAGTAGTACCGGCCTGTAACAATGACAAACGAAGAACTATGCTTATATCCTTTAATTTATAACCTTTCCTGGGTTTCTTTGGGTAACCTAAACCCATAAACAGATTTGATGTATTTTATCTTGATAATAATATTATATTGGCATTTAGCTAACCACAACTGTTACTCTTTCTTCTCTAAAAATTAATGGCAACTATTGTTGCAGATTGAAATCATGCCTCGAAATAAATTATCTATTGAAGAAAATAAGACATACTATTGAGAGAAATATTTAAATTAACTGTAGATATATACAGAACTGGCAATATACCATCAGATTACTGTATAAGCAAACTACTTAATAACCTTGCCTAAGAAAGCCAATACACTGAAATGTGAAGAGTACAGAACCCTTAGCCTCATAACTCACGCATCAAAAATATAACTACAAATTATTCAGAATAGACTACAAAATAAAAAAGAAAACTTGGTGGGTCCAGACCAATACGGATTTCGTAAAAACAAAGGAACCAGAGAAGCTATACTAGCACTGAGGATGCTGATTGATTGTCGCTTAGACATAGGACTAAATACATATGTAGCATTTGTAGATCTAGAAAAAGCGTTTGATAAAGTTAATTGGAATAAAATGATGAAAACTCTAAAAGAAGTAGGAATAGATTACAGAGACAGACGAATAATATATGAAATTTATAACAAACAAGAAACTACTAAATATGGAAAAATAGGTCAAGATATAGTAGCCACTGTTTGTTAACGATTCATTAAGGTTAAGTGACGTCTCTGAGTTGGGGTGTAAGTAATTTTGTAACTATATAAAAGACTGTAGCTATTAATGATTGATTTCAAAAGGTTTTTAATTTTGTCTCATTTACATAGAGGTGATTTAATTAAGTCCAAATAAATGAAACTATCCCAAAAGTAGATTTTTATAATTATGGTAATTTGTTATTTTAGCAATTATCCTTACATATTATAAAACAAAGGCCTCCGTCGCGTCTGTCTGTCCCTATATATGCTTAGATCTTTAAAACTACGCAACGGATTTTGATGCGGTTTTTTTTAATAGATAGAGTGATTCAAGAGGAAGGTTTATATGTATAATACATGACCACCGCTAGCCGCTGGCGGAAAGCTAGTTTTATATAAAAAATACGGAATATATTTTTGATATATATGACTGATAATATGCCTTGTCCTTTTTCTAAAATTATATGTTTCTCTTACATATAAAATTTTCATATAATCTTGTTAACGTACACTGACTATGACTGAAAACGGCTAAATAAATAATATTTTATCAATATATATTTTTTTGTTTCACTGATTTCACTATTTATGATCGCTCTGGCACCAATTATGATTGCTCTGGTCGCAAAAATTTTTGATCTTAAATATTTCCATAACTGTTTGTGTAAATTGAAGGCCAATAGTAAAAATGTACTATTTGAATATCATTATTTTTACTGAGATACATAATTACCATTAAATATCAATATCTGAAAAGCACCAGAGCGATCACACGAATACGCCCGTTTTGGAGATTGACCCAAATACATTTTAAAAATCTAGAACTCAATCGTGATTTATTTCCTGTAAATTGCATTCAAAATGATAAAGGAGTCATCAGTTTTTCGAATCGAACTGTACTAAGTTTAAAGGCCATCGAAATAGTAAATATATAGAATGATTATTAAAAATAAAATACCTTGTAAACCAAACCAAATAAATCAAACCTATCGTTAATCTGTTTCATGCTGTCAAACTGTCACTGTCAGTCAGTGTTGGATTCCGTAGTATTATAATACTATTTGTACCATTATTTGATAGTGTGTAGTATGTAGTATCGTAATGCTACTATTCTACGCGAAAATACCATAATTTTGATGTCGACCGATTTGTATTAAGTGAGCCCTTTTACTTATTAATATTTACCCTAAAATGTCGGGAATTACTGTATGTACGGCAACACCTAATCAGGATTATCAAATACTAGCTTCCCGCCAGCGGCTTCGCCCGCGTGGTCTTATAATTTTTTCCCCCGTTTTTGCATCATTTTTCATTACTACTCCGCTCCTATTAGTCGTAGCGTGATGATATATAGCCTATGTTACTCGGGGATAATGTAGCTTTCCAAAGGTGAAAGAATTTTTGAAATCGGTCCAGTAGTTTCGGAGCCTATTCATTACAAACAAACAAATCTTTCCTCTTTATAATATTAGTATAGACAAACCTAGTGTTGCCAATTTAGCGACTTCGTTGCTAGAAGTGGCGGCTTTTGCCTGAGTCAGAAAAAAAAAATCGCCAAAAATTATTTGTATTACACATTTATTTGGTCACTATAAGCGCTCATTTTTCAAAAGATTTTCGATATAAAGAGGTGCTAATTAATAGGAGTATTTTTAGTTACTATAATTTCTTTTAGCTAATTAGAAATCCTGTTATCTTTTTTACAAATACACTAAAAAATGCAAATCTCTAGTATTTCTGGGAATTAATAAAATTAAAAAAAGTATTGGTACTTCCATTTATGTTATTAAGACGCCTTACGCCTCAACTGAATAAAAAAGAAATATTTACGATTTACGAATGCATTTTTACACTTGTGGGGAAAAAGAAAACCGTCAAAAAATTAAACATTAAAAATACCTACCTACGATAAAAAAACGTGAAAAGTCAAACGTAGTATAATTTTGGACAAATAGTATTATTTTATTGTCCATGTAGCATAATTTTTTGAGGGTCTGAATCCAACCCTGCTGTCAGTTCTGTCAATGTCATCAGTTTTTGAGCTTTCTACTTTAAATGCAAATGCAAAGAGTAAAATAGTAAAATAAAAAACTAATTAATTAAATCTATACTAATATTTTATAGGGTGAAACGTGAATCAATCAGTGTAGGGAATGTTTATAACTAAAAAAGGAAATAAATAAATAGTGAAACAAGTATAGTATTACAATAAAAAATCTAGCACCTGGAAGACAAATTTTAAAGGAACCATGGGCAAAACATCCAAAGATAAAAGGGATATTTACTACAGGTTAGCTAAAGAAGAAGGTTGGCGGGCTAGAAGTGCATTTAAACTATTGCAAATCAATGAAGAACATGATATATTTAAAGGTGTAACTCGCGCCGTAGATCTCTGCGCAGCTCCTGGCAGTTGGAGTCAGGTACTGACCAAAAATTTGCGCCAAACCGCCAAAAATGTTGATGATGTTAAAATCGTTGCCGTAGACTTACAAGCCATGGCTGCTTTACCTGGTGTGATACAAATACAAGGTGATATTACTAAATTATCTACTGCCAATGCAATCATCCAGGAATTTAAAGGCCTCACAGCTGATTTAGTAGTGTGTGACGGAGCACCGGATGTTACTGGACTGCATGACATTGATGAATATATACAATCGCAGCTATTACTAGCTGCGCTGAATATAACAACTCATGTGTTAAAGCTTGGTGGTGTATTTGTAGCCAAAATTTTCAGAGGAAAAGATGTTTCTCTTTTATATTCTCAATTGAAGCAGTTTTTTGAACATGTTACAGTTTCCAAGCCAAGAAGCTCTCGAAATTCCAGTATTGAAGCTTTTGTTGTGTGTAAAAACTATCAACCACCTGAAGGATATATTCCAAATATGGTCAACCCACTGCTGGATCACAAGTATTGTGATTTTAATGAGTTCACTGGCCCTAACAGATTCATAGTACCATTTAATGCATGTGGAGATTTGAGTGCTTATGATTCTGATACATCATATCCACTGCTGCTTGAAGGGCAAACATCATATGAATACAAAGAGCCTGTACAAAGCCCTATAAACCCTCCTTACAAAGAGATACTAGAAAAAACAAAAAATGTACAAATAGGCAATGCATGAATGAATAAAATTATGCTAAACATTCTGAGTGAGAAAACATAACTCTATTATAACAACATTTAAAGTTCTGTAGTTATGTGGAATTGCAGTAACTAAAAAGTGCAGTGGGTATTTATTTTGTACTATGTATGTTTATATTTTGCAGGCATAATAAAATAAACTAATTGTAGTTTAATTTGCTTTTTTTATTAGTCAACCTAAACCATTCTACAGTACACCATAAACTATACTACATTCATAGCATAACCTGGCCGGACTGAAGATTGTTTAGGTAAAAAATTGTATACTGTGCAGCTAAATGGCCAAATTCAGCCTGGTATACCATGCATACAGTGTAATTAGTGATAGAAAGATAAATTAATAACTTAACACACCTCACATTCTGCACCAAACCCTGGAGCAATTTAAGTTGATTGAGACTGCATGCTGTTAGCAAAGAATATTGTTAGACATTTTCTTGTGGCAGATGGCAGGTACAGTTCTCGCCAAACTTATTGTCCGGCTTGAAGTTGGCACGAGCTAACTTCAACCCGGGCGTAAAAATCGGCGAAAGAAAAATATTGGACTATAGCCAATGACATTAAATATAGTTAAAAAACTATAACAAATAAAAACCAAATCTCAAGTTACACTGTGCTCAAGTCGTAGGCTGTCGTTTAAAATAATTTTAAACCAATATTTTTCTTTCTCCGATTTTTACGGCCGGGTTAAAGTTAGCTCGTGCCAACTTCAAGCCGGACAATAAGTTGGCGAGAAATGTACTTAGGTACCTATGCTTTCTTGCACTTCGCGTTGAAAAATGTGCTTTAGCTTTGTTTATTATTTAGTTACCAAAATTATAAGCACCGTAGAAACTATCTAGGTAAGTAGTACTAAATTTTTGTGAATTTTTTTAAAACTGCTAGTGATAGATTGCAAGCTCGGAAGCGCCCGTTACACTAGGAGTTTCTAGAATGCGAGAGGCGATTTTTTTGCACTAATTTAGGTTTTTCTTATGTAAACAAACGACGGTTTTCGCCTCTCTGAAGCGATTACCGCTCTGCAAACTCGGCTCCGTGACCGCGTGTGTAAACAAATCGTACGAGTTTCGCCGTTCGATTTTCGTACATACCATCACGCCTGTATTCCCCGAAGGTGTACTAATGTACACCCACATTTCGCTGGTATGTCCATCAACTGGGCACAAATCCAGACTCCGGCCTGCTACTGGGACTTTCACAGGAAACCCAACAACACTGCTCGACCCGGGGATGGAACCCAAGACCTCGAGCGTAGCAGTCGTGCTTGGGACCACTAGATCAACGAGGCAATCGATACTTAGGTACGTGCCCTTCAGCCTGCATAGCACACCTTTTTCAAATGACCCTAAATTCTGGCAGGTAATCTTAAAATGAATTCAAAATTAAAACTTATTAGTGTCAGCATACAGGAATTCAGTTCAAAATTATTTTTCGTGAAATAATACCAAAATTTTGAAGTTTCCAATGAAATTTTATTTAAATTTTCTTAGTATGAAATAACATATTTTGGTGTTGAATATTTAAAATTATTAGTTAAATTCAAGATGGGGAAGTATAAAATGCCGACAGTTCAGCAATTCCTCAAGAAAAAGGTGCCGTACATTAACTTAATATTACTGCGTATTTATATCAATGGTGCCGTACCAAATTTTTACCCGTAGGGATTGCGGACATGCAAGCCTTAGATTGTGCTTTTACGGTCGTGACGGGTGCCTTGAATCCAATGGCCATGCCCATAACTGAAGCAGGTACCTACAGGGTAAAAGAATAAAATTAGATACCGCAACTGCTATTTTACAATTCTGTAACCTGTCGCCTTTGATGAGGATTTTCCGCGCCCAAAAAGACATACCTAGTGTTGCTACCTAATTTTAGATGTGCAAGAGATCAAGTACACACACACCACGTGACCACACACGCACGCATACATCATCATCATCATATAGTTGGTACATAATCGGAAAGTGGTACCCAAGTTACAATTACTTATACCCTATACCATAGTATAAATCTTTATTACACTTTGCCGATAATTTGTGCACTCTTTTCTATTCTTTATTCGATGTGACTCCTCCATAGAACATAATTTAATTTCTAGAGAATTTATGGCCCGAAAAAAGATCCAGTATGGGTTTACATAGAAAAGGAAATGCTGCAGAATGTCGCCAAGAAACCTTATAATGAAAGAGTAGGAAGATGGCTGCGATTCCTAAAGGACTTGAAATACTATTTTTACTGTGAAGGTACTTAACTTAGTATTAGGTACATTATAAGTATACATAAAGGTATTATGTAACGCACGGTCGGTAGGTACTTACGCGATACCTAATAATTTAAATACCTACTGGCTAACATTATAATATAACGGTAAGTAGGTATCTACGCAGTTTTTAATAATCATGTCTTTTTTGTTTAAGTAAGTAGTTATAACATAGGGAAATATCTATAGGTACCTACTTACCTACTCGATTCTTAGGCACTGTCTGATTAGGACCGTTAATTACTTACAGCAAAAAGAAAGGAAAGGCGACTGCAAAAGGAAGCTGGTCCTCAGTGGTACGTCGAGCTCTCGAGCTACCAGAAGAATGTTTTAGAGCATTTGAAAGAAAATATCCATCAAGACTTACTGGAAGATGTCCCTCGTCGTATACGCAAATCTTTATCTGATCTCGGTATTACGCTTAAAATACCGAGGAAAGTATTAATGCAATCGATGCTAGAATCCATTGAAGATCCCGGTGTTTTTATATGGAGCCTATATCAAGCGATTTATAAGATCTCTCCGAATGAATTACGACCAAGTAATTATATTTTCACAAACCTATATAAATATTTATTTATGGTGTTTGTTCCTATGATTGTTGGTGGATGCAGGTGCAGCATTAGTTTGCAGCTACCCAGCACTTTAGTCGACGGCGGGCGCGGCGACGCGGGCGTTAGTTTCGACGTCGATTGTCAATGCTGATATATTTCATAATTATTATATATTTAGGTGCTAAGTATAACCGCTGTGGTTATCCCAATCATGATTACGTACCTATGAGTCATCTCATCAAACCCACTTTCGCGGTATACATATAATTTGATACCATATAATATCCCATTTACATAAATTATCAAATATGTTAATTAAACATTTGAATCATATTTCAGAATACGACATGAACGCCATGATCTTAATGTCATGTTTAGTGTTCATTGATTTCGAGGAATGTGTAGTGAAACTAGAAAAATTAACACATTATGACACACCTCCACGAGTGCCACCTAAGAAGGGTAAGTAGGACCTTTTTTGGAGAAAATAACTTACCTTCTCTTTTCCTACGGCATCGGCAATGAGATTCGTGACATTCGCCTCGCAGTCATGACAGTTTGTAATAGTCGGCACTAGCTGTTACCTGCAGTTATACTCGCGTCCCAAAGGTAAACGATGCGTCCTTCCTGAGGATGCAATCGTATTTCCTAACCAAATTTTATCGGAATCTATTCAGCGGTTTAGAAATTAAAAGCAACGGAAAGACAGACAAGAGTTACACAGTTCGCATATTAGAAGTAGGTAATATGAGCACGCTGCACGGATGCCATATAATTGTTATTTAGGCTGCTTCTCTCAAGTAGTGCCTAAGCTACTACCCAACCAGCAACTAGCTCTTGGTGGCAGGCAGTGGCAGCTGGATCTTCGACAAGCGACCAGTTGATTTTGGGACTAAGTACTTACCTATTTAATCAATCAGTGAAAAGGCGTCATCTCAGGTGTTAGCCTACTTATTAGGTACGCTAGTGCCTGATTATTGTTATGAGAGTCTTGCTTAATTTTGTTGTAGAAAAGAATCGAAACTTCCAACCCAACGTACGGTACGGTGAATATTTACAAAAGAATTACATCCCTCTTTATACGCATCATCCAGATAAGAATGAGAAACGTAAGCCACGTAAACCTTTGCCTCTTGGCTACAAATTCAGACTAAGGAGCGATGAAGTAAGTAAATAGTTAAGGTGGTTTTAATTTTCA
Organism: Acronicta psi; assembly: GCA_946251955.1. Taxonomy (NCBI): domain Eukaryota; kingdom Metazoa; phylum Arthropoda; class Insecta; order Lepidoptera; family Noctuidae; genus Acronicta; species Acronicta psi. The sequence continues at coordinate 6,186,822 of OX276482.1, read as the reverse complement.
ATGTAGTAGGTACCTACTTAATACCGAGTCGATATTTCATAATGACTGAGATGTACCTACCTATCTAGGTATGATAAGATATGATTATGTGCAGAAATCAAGTTTAGAAGGACTAACCTTCTTTTGTTCTTTCTAAGTCCTTTTCTAAAATCTAGAATCAAACATTTATTTGGCATACGGAAATAACGGAAAATAGGTAGGTACCTACGTTTTGGAGTTTTGTTTGTCTACTCAATAATCAAAGCGTGCCGTTATTCTATTTTCCCTTCTTCATTTTCAGAGCTATGAAAATTTATGCAGAGATAACAGTTTTGTGAGTACCTACCATTGTAAATCCCTAAGTACCCACCTTAAAATACGCATCTAATCCATCGAAATTTTATTTTTAGTTGGACAAACGCAAAGAAAGAAATAAAAAAGAGAAACAAATAGAGAGAGTTTGTAATTATAAATTTTGGGAACCACCCAGTACTTTACGTAAGCGATTTAATTTAATTCGAGCTAATAAACTCCGTCGACAACATCTTCTGTCCTATTGATATTTTGAAATGAGATAAAGCCTACCTAGGAGGTAGGTCACAGCGTGATGGATTGAAAAGTTCGTTCTTACACCTAGAGTATGTTTTACAGGAAATACTGACCCAAAGATGGTTGCTTACGTAAATAAACTGCGCATGTTGAAAAAGAAGGCGCGGGCCCGATTCAGAGCTCCCTACAAAAATGTGCAGTACCTAATTGCTGGAGTAAGCTTCACGGGTGGAAGGCCACATTACATACACGCTAGTAAGTCTCACAGCCTCATTATCTATATATAGGTATGTGCTACTTACTTAGGTACTTATCTACATCTACATGTCTTGTTAGGATGGAAAAGATCTTCATATGGAAACTACATAATTTATAATATTACCTATCCTCCTTCCTACAAATCTAATTATTCAGTCTTGTTTTATCTAAATAAACGAAACGTTAAGCCACAGGAAATGACACTGACATCTCTCCATTGATATCTTGCATTGCATGTCTTGCATCTGACGAAACTAGGATCTTTGGTCATCAAGTTCCATATGATCGCTTTCTAGTCGCCCGTACCTAGGTACCACTATCTTCTCCTTAGACCACTGATGTAGTCCCGAGTAGGTAGTAGATGTAGTATGATGTGAGTAATGTATTGCCACTTGTTGTCAACGATTGTGAGGTCTCATTATACATAATGTAATGTTTTCTTTATTATTAGATGTTTCCTTATTGCCAACGGGTTACATAGCCATTAACAGTGGTATAGCGATCTCAAAAGGAGAGACTGTTACTTGCATACAAGGCTTCTGGAAATACCCGAGAGAAGAGAAAGAAAAGTGTGATACTACTTGCGACTGTTTAACTAAATGGTATTTCATTTCATCTACTTAAGCATGTTTAGAAAGCAAGAAAAAACGCTCATTTAAGTAAAGCCTTCAAGTATTTAGTCTTTGATCACAATAATGACGTCGCCGTATAAAATTGAATACATACCTACATCACGACACTGTCGTCCGTTGGTCAGTGATACTTGTTCATCACCAATTAAATATTGAATAGGTAAACTAATTGCATGTAGTGTCAAATACTGAACTAATTCCAAAATAAAGGCCATCTCGTCATAAAATTTCGTTAAATTTTAGTTTCATTTTTTTCAAAATATATAGGCACGTCTAAGTAGTTACTTTATTATAGTAAAAATATCTTCATCTTATAGGGAAACTGTCGTTATGGATTATCTGAAGGAATCGACATGTAGATGTGGCCATTTGTACGACTTTTACAACGAAGGACCGAAGGCTAAAGAAAAATATTTCTATCCGCCTACAAGGCATGGGCCATTTTGGATAGATAAAGCTAAAATTTATCAACTGGATCCTATGGAAGATTTTATTAGGGATACCTTTAGAGATGCCATGAAATCAAATGAAGCTACGGTAAGGGTATTAGGGACAAAAATATTACCTAGGTATATTTGAAAATGTCTACTGGTAGCACTACCAAGTTCTATGTCGAATGTTGATGAGTAGATACGGAAAGGCTCTTCTGTACCTAATAGTTTAAACAGCTCCATATAATTTTACCTATCTAAGATTCGTTTTACAGCCTGAACCGTCAACTCCTACGATATCCGCGTCGGGATTGAAAGAAAGTGAGCTGCTTTCGGTATGACACTGTCTTAATTTCAATAACTAGATATAGCCTCTTATAGCCCTGCTTATTATAGGTACCTACAAACGAGTGACTTTATCCCTTCCTTGACTATTTCAGGCATTTTTTGCTGATCTTTCGGATACACCGCTTCTGATTCCCCATTTGCCACAAGCAAATCTGCTAAACAATCTTCAGGAGTGGGCCCGAAATCGAGTGAAGGGTAAAGTAACGCCGAAAAATCACAGTGAGTATTTACATACTTGTAACAATACTGGTAGATATATATATTTTTATTATAGGTATAGCTGCCTAATCTAAAAACGAAGAAGCTATAAAAACTAAGGGCCGTGTGGCCCTTAGTTTTATGTATGCCGTTAGTAGTGTTACTAACGGCATAAACTTGTATTTAGATTGCAAAGGGCTAAAGCTTTGGCCCCGAATCCCCGAAATAAGATTCTTGATTTTGATTTTGAGTAATTTATCGGAAACTTATGGATTCAGGTGGTGAAGAGGCCCTATATATTTTCATTTTACCCTTCTAGAACGAATGATTCTGCAGTCTCAGCGGCGATGGCTCGACTTGAAGCACATGGATTTCAGAGCGCGTGCATTCAGAATACCCTTTTCTTTGAGACAGTTGGAACACATGAAATGGTCACATCGGAAATTAGTACAAAAATTGGTAAAACTTTTTTTAAACGTATAAAATCATATTTTCACATATCTTTTTAGCTGGGCAATGTTACTACCCAGGTACCCATTATTTAAGCACTGAAAGCATAAAGTATTGTTATTTATTACAGTTTGAAGTGTTGATGGAAGATTTTGTTACAAGAAATAGGCTGAGGCAGGTAGAACAAACACGTCTTTGGTGGTCTACAACTAAATATGACTCATATCCCAGTAAAGCTTTCTTGTAAGTTGAAATACTTAATCTCTGTTGTAGACATATCCTGTGTGTACCTTTTTTAAATTAAGATTAATCTGTTTTTTTTTGTGGAAAATGAAAGAATTATGTTTTAAAGGTAAACTCATTACTTTATTTCTTTTCAGAGATATTTTCTTTACTTACATGCCTGGCAGGATGAAAGATACATACCTAATCAATCCCTATAGCTCTGAGCTTACTCCAAAATACGGAGCTAAGACGTGTCCTATAGACTAAAATAACATAAATCATAAAATAATTGTGGTGAAATTCAATGACTGTTAAGTGATAATACAGAAACTCAAGAATAGTTTTGCCAACAATCAATTATAATGTATTTGTTTTCCGTAATTTGTGGGTTTGTAACATCTTGTGGGTTCATGGCAATATTATGGTGTTTAAGTATGTGCAACATTTACAACTTATAAGCCTTGGGTACACTATGGGACATTTTGCCTCGCAACACGATGCGCAAAACAATCTAGGTAGGTACGTGTTGCTGCAACGTTGCAAGGTGTCCCGCAACTTTTGACGTGACACAGGACATGTTGCTTGCTTGGGAGCAAAGCACAGTGTTAAGCCATATTTATGACCGAGTTTAGTCGTGTGCGCAACGTGCTCCTCAACATATTTGTAATATAGGTTTGTGAGGGGCGACGGGTTCCCCGGGTGACGTTTCTATAAACTTTGACCAGTGTGGCTTGCACTGACGTTTGTGGTCTAATGGTTCTAGTTGACGACCGATCCGAATGCGGATTACGAGGTCGTGGCTTCGATTCCCACATTCCCACGATGACACAAATAGGTATGTGATGAACATAAGTGTTTGTGTGGGTCTTTCTTATGTATTTACAAAAAAAGTATATAAGTATTATATCCACTGTGTTGTGTGCTGTGTACCCATAGTACATACAATCTCTGTTTATATTGCCGATATTTATTTATTTATTATCTTTTGGGCCATTCACTTGACGGGCAACGAATTCCGCAACGAGTCGCTCCATTTATCCCATAATGTATTGAAGGCATTTAATTTACAACTTTAGCTACACTAAAACCTTTGCTAACCGCCACAGTGCAACTGTTAACACGTTTTCAAAGCTAGGACGATGAAACCACCGAACCACCGGAATTGTAAAAGGTTTGGTATGGTTATGTCGTGATAACTATTTTCATGAACGAACCCATAATTTGTCAAGTACATAATAATTATAGTAGATACAACAAATTTTAAGCTTTGCGGACTAAACAAGCCCATCACACAATTTGTTGTAAAACTATTGTTAAAGTCTACCTGTAATTAACTACTTATGTATTCGCCGGTTTTCTATTTCGGGTCCGAAATGTTACCTACTCAAAATAGCTACTCGTTAGAAGATTGTCCCCAATAAATATTGTAAATTTACAATTTTCATACTGTTCTAATTGAATTCGTGTTGAATAATAATTTTCGTCGTGATTAAGTTTTTGTTTGGGAGTAATGTTTTGTAGCTGTAACTTGTTTTAAATACACAATCGATTTAAGTTATGTTAACCTAAGATAAATGATATAAAAAATGAATAAATAATATATGGTTTTAATTCATATTTTTATTTTCAACCCTTGTAAGGTCTGTCCCAGCCCCAGTAGCCACATAGTAATAATAAAGGCGCTTTCATACAGACGTTACCAGCGCGGTAGTAGCGCGAGTGCGTGACAGATAACCGTCTCGAATGTCAATTGACATTGTCAATGTCAAAATTGACAATCAAAACATTTCGACTATTGACGATTTTACATTGCTGATTTGCAGAGCTAGAATTGCTATAAAAATGAGTGCTGCAAGGCAAGCTATTAAAGTGGGCACAAAAATTCCGAATTCCGCAACGAGTCGCTCCATTTATCCCATAATGTATTAAAGGCATTTAATTTACAACTTTAGCTACACTAAAACCTTTGCTAACCGCCACAGTGCAACTGTTAACACGTTTTCAAAGCTAGGACGATGAAACCACCGAACCACCGGAATTGTAATAGGTTTGGTATGGTTATGTCGTGATAACTATTTTCATGAACGAACCTATAATTTGTCAAGTACATAATAATTATAGTAGATACAACAAATTTTAAGCTTCGCGGACTAAACAAGCCCATCACACAATTTGTTGTAAAACTATTGTTAAAGTCTACCTGTAATTAACTACTTATGTATTCGCCGGTTTTCTATTTCGGGTCCGAAATGTTACCTACTCAAAATAGCTACTCGTTAGAAGATTGTCCCCAATAAATATTGTAAATTATAATTTTCATACTGTTCTAATTGAATTCGTGTTGAATAATAATTTTCGTCGTGATTAAGTTTTTGTTTGGGAGTAATGTTTTGTAGCTGTAACTTGTTTTAAATACACAATCGATTTAAGTTATGTTAACCTAAGATAAATGATATAAAAAATGAATAAATAATATATATTATGGTTTTAATTCATATTTTTATTTTCAACCCTTGTAAGGTCTGTCCCAGCCCCAGTAGCCACATAGTAATAATAAAGGCGCTTTCATACAGACGTTACCAGCGCGGTAGTAGCGCGAGTGCGTGACAGATAACCGTCTCCCAGTCAGATTTTTTATAAATGGCAGCGCGGCATGAGGTCGCCGTGCTGCTGTCTGAGGCTGATAATGTAAAGGCATCGGCTCGTACTATCGCGCGCGCTGATAACACCACAGGATAACACTGCTAACGGTGCTAACGTCCTAATTTGAAAGCACCCTTAGTATTGCCAGCATTGCAGAGCAGTAGTATACTACTACTGAAGGCCGTTTCTTATTATAACCAATCGATCGTTATGGATTTGCACAACAAAAAAAAACTTTTTATTCTAAAATTTTAACTAGTAACCCTACAATTCGCTGTCTGTCTAAAAACGGTCTAAACCAGTCTAACCAGTATTTGTACTATAATTTTATGCTTCGTACTATTTACTATCCATATCCAAAGAGAGTACGAAAAATACTATAATTTCCTTTTTAATTTACTATAATTACAAACCATTTACTACTAATCCAATATTAAAAAACCACAAAATTAAAAAATAAATTACATAACTTCCGTCATCACTCGGTCACTCCCATGGAAGTAGTAAATATACTTAGTATACAATGTAAACGATGTAAACGAAGTGTAACGAAGTTTGACACATATTAGTTCCATGGTCACTCCTCAAATGCCCATCGAAAAGTCTTGTCTTTGTAAGAGAATATTCGGTAAATATACCTTACAAGATACAAACCGGCAACATAATTCATAGGCGGTAGCGCAATAGTGGTAATTGTACTGATTTTATTTGTACTAAGGATCAAACAAAATTTTGAATAACTGATAAACTTAGAAGAGGTAAATAAAATTTTGCATAAATTGGTATTGATTTGAATGACTTTTGATCCAAATTAATAAAGTGCTATAATTTTTGTACAAATACTATCCTTTAAAATTTTTTGTACTATCGTTATGCACCTGAACATGCCCAAATCTAACCCTGTTCTAAACTCGAATGTCAATTGACATTGTCAATGTCAAAATTGACAAAATCAAAACATTTCGACTATTGACGATTTTAGATTGCTGATTTGCAGAGCTAGAATTGCTATAAAAATGAGTGCTGCAAGGCAAGCTATTAAAGTGGGCACAAAAAATGTAAGGCCTGTACTCTCATTAAGCCAAGCGGAGGCTAAAATGAGAGTATTGAACTTATACAAGGCCTGGTACCGTCAAATCCCGTACTTAGGTAAGCACCCTGTTATGTCATCAACGATGCTCCGTTCTGTTTACTATTCTGTGTCTTACATACCTTAACCTTCTACCAACTAAGAGCTTCCTTAGGACATCAACAGCTTCTACTCTTACTGGTCTATGGAAGCCTATGCTAACTGAAAACTGACTTAAACAGACAGATTGGAATTAGTAACCTACACAATTAGAGATTGTAAGTTTATTAATATACTAGCTTTCCCCCTGCGACTTCGCCCGCGTGGTTTGGGTATTTCTTATAAATTATAGCCTATATTACTTGGTAAAGATGTAGCTTTCTAATGCTGAACACATTTATCAAATCGGTCCAGTAGTTTCTAAGCCTATTCAATGCAAACAAACAAACAATCAAATGTCTTCTCTTTATTTATAGTAGATAGATTAGGTAGTTTATATTCGTTGATCTCATGATTGACATTGAAAAGTAAAAAGGTATATACATAATATAATATGTTTATGTATAAAATAGTCCAAATCATGTATAAAATTCAGTGTTCATTACTGAAACAGTTTACCACTGTATACATACTTATTGCAGGCTGGTATTGATACCTATTTCTATTTCAGTGATGGATTTTGATATTCCAAAGTCAGAAGCTCAATGCCGAGATAAGTTGAAAGAAATGTTCTTGAAAAATAAAGATGTGAGCGACATCAGGGTTATTGACATGCTTGTCATTAAGGTAATGATTTGATTTACCCTTACCATAGGTTTACTTTAAAGTATTGTATGAATTGATATAATGTCTTTTATAACATTTTGCTCAAACTAACATTTGCAGTGAATGTGTTACAAGACTTTCACACCTGTAATTGGCTTGGTATTCTGTACTGACTTTCAATGCACAGATACCAGTAGAATATATATTTGATATGTATAATTCTAATCTGGGTTTTACTCAGACGAGCCAACCACCTGTTGTAGTAGGCAAGGATAAATTGTAATAAACTTAATACTTTTTTTATTTCTAAATAGGTCTTACTTTATCCTTATAATATTTTCATAACTTTACAGGGTCAAATGGAACTGAAAGAGTCGGTGAACATGTGGAAGCAGAAAGGACATGTTATGGCTTACTTCAAGCCCAGTGAGGAGCCCAAGCCCAAGGACTTCCTTTCCAAATTCTTTAATGGCAATGAATAACCATTGAAATGCAGATTATGTAAATAGAATCACATTATACTAAGTTATGTTACAAAATAGAGAATTCAAACCATAGTTGCAGTTTTATTAATACATATAATAATAATAATAAATAAATATCCTGGAACATTTTACACAGCTATGCAGAGCTTGTACTGTGGGTACTAGACAATGGATATAATACTTATGTACTTTAATTGTAAATACATACTTATTATACATAGGAAACACCCAGAAAAAGAAACATTTATATTCAACAATCAACACAAATATTTGTGTCCTGTGGGAATCGAATCAGCAGTCCGGTACCCGAACCACTAGATCGTGTTTGTGTTCTGTCTTGACGTCACGTGACCAGACAGTAGGTCCTCCAGTAGTAAGCCCGCATGTGTGCCACATACCTACACGACTTTGAATAGGATGCACAGCAAGGCATCTTCCTTCTTGAGGGGGATCACGGGGTTCTTAATGGGGTTTGGTTTGTTGATTACGTTGACCCTGACTAGAAGCATGGGTTTTCAACCTTATTTGGCCACTACCCATGAGAATATTTTATTTTTTCCACCATTAAAGTATGCTATTGATATGACAGATAAAGGCTTTACACGGTCTATTTCCGTTTTATGGCTCAACGCGAAGAAGAGTGAAAGACTAAAATAAAATTGCATTTGTAGGAACAAGTTGTTTATTTTCTCGGATAGATAAAGAATTGATAGGAATACACGATTCTAAAAAAAGCACTGGGATCAACTACGTTTTTTTAAATCCTACTTAGTTGTATTATTTAGTTACCCTACACCGAAAAAGTATTTAAGTCATTACTTGCTTTGTAACTACTTAACTAGCCACCTAAGTACTTCTGTTAAAAAAAATATAGGTACCTACCTACCTACTCAAATCAGGTGACATTTGCATGAGTCCTCAATCAATTTGATTGACAAACTTTAGTCGATAATTCAATTTATTTAGATTTGCAAAATGTGTTCAAATCAAGCAGCAACGAGAGTTGTGAGACCTTTGATGTCCAAAGATTTCTGTGAGGCTCGCAGAAGGGCTATTGGACTATACAGAGCTTTTTATAGATACATTCCCTACATTAGTAAGTACCTAAACATGTTATAAAAACTAATGAACTAGTCTAAGCTTTACCCACAACTCCCACAAGTCCACGTCGAACGGGAGGCTTAAAAGTGCTTCGAGAAAAGTATGGTTTCGTTTGCTGAAGTTGGTTGGGGGCACTGCCGCACTGACTGCTTTTAGATCATTGGCACTGCGTAAATATTTTTGACTGGGTCAGAGTCGCCTGAGGTACCTACTGAGTTCGATTCTTAGGTCGAGCCTCGAACACTGTTGTTAGGTTTTTCATTGAATTTTCTGTAGCAGCTCAGAGATTGTATTAAAATTTGTGCCCAATAATGGCAATACTCACCTCTTGAATGATCCAGCTAGAGCTGCTGAGTTATATCTACACTGCCTACACCACAATCAATTTGTAGCAACATCTATTGTGCTACTTATGAACTAAGATATTTAAAAAATATAATACCTAGGTACTTACATATGCACCTCCGTAAAGTTGTACCTGTTGTAACAAATAAGCTGTTTTACTTCCAGTTCATCACATGGATATTCAGAAGAACGAAGAAGACTGTCGTTGGAAGTTGAGGGAGTATTTTTATAGAAATGCCTGTATCACTGATGTACGAATCATAGATTTGCTCGTGATCAAGGTTAGCATATTTTATCATTTTATATAGCATTCTCCCACACCTTATCAACATCATCTGATTTTTATTTGGTTCTATAAGTACCTAGGATTACCTATATAAACGGATTAATGACGACCTCATTAGTCACAGACTCACGAGCGCGTCTGTTGAGCGTGAGATCCTAGGTTCAATTCTTGGATTGGGCAGTGGCCAGTGTATTTGTTTGTTTTGTCATAGAATTCGTTTTTAAATTTAAATTCGGCAGGCTATAAGGTAAATCCCAATATGCCTAATTTCCCCCATTTATACAGGGGTACTAAAAACAAACAGACCTAGTTCTAAGATCTTCCATGAATAAAACACGTACCTACAGACGCAATAAGATCAGCGGGTATCTAGTTGTGTGTTTTCGTTTCAGGGTTACATCGAACTAAAAGAAGTCACACAGCATTGGCAGCAGAAGGGACACTTGATGAGGCACTGGAACCCAACCTATGAGCCTAAGCCGTGCGACTTTCTCGGAAAGTTCCTCGCGGGCATAGATTAGAATTGGTTAAAAAATATTGTCGAACATAATTTTGATTACATAACAACTTCACGATTGATTATAATTATTTTCATTTTATCTAATAATTATTACCCTTTTAACTATGCCTGCCAGTCTCGGTTTTTATTTAAATATGCATCGTTGGCGTATATACAATAAGTTTGGCGCGAACTGTACTTTCCCTCCGCCACCGTACTATCAAGATTATTTGAACTAGAGGGTTTTAACCAAACTCCTAAGAATTTAATAGAAATCTCAATAACACTTTTACTGCTGTTGAGAATTTTATAGAAAATCTAAGTAAGGTTGGCATACATTTTTAGGTACCTAGCGAAACAATTTTAACTTTTTACTCAAATGAAATTATCTAAATAGCTGTAAGTTAGGTTACACCTTTATTGTAGTCACCTTTATAGTGACACCTAATTAAGTACCTAAGAGATGTTTGTTTCGGGAAATTAAGAACAGTATCAAATACTTATCAGTAAGGTGACAAAATATACCTAAACTTTATGAAGAAAATATTTCGGTATGTAGGTACTCATTTACAACTTTAATTCATAAGTAGATATAGGTATATATAATATAATAAAAATTCTGATGTAACTTATCATTCACAACCATAAAATTACAACATTTTTTAAAAACATTATAGTAAGTACAGTAGACGTTTGCATTCCAAAATAGGACATTAAAAAGTATATTTTTTTCCATAGTATATAGCCATATTTTAATACTTTGTTTTTGTTAAAAAAAACCTTTCAGAACACTTACAGTTTGTTGCTGGAATATTACTTTATTTACTATTAAATAATACATAGTTATTATTATAAAAGATGGCTTCATAAAGCAGGTTCCTATAATACTAAGGTCTTAAGCTAAGAATAGGTACCTATGTAAATAATGTTTATAAACATTAGTTTTTTATATAAATAAAAAGTTAGGTATTTAATGTCACAAAAAATCTATGTTATGAAGAAATATATTTTCTTTCAATGTCTTTTGTAACAAAATTAGCGTGTTTCTGGTACTTATTCGGTAAACAAAATGTCATATTATTATTACATAGACAGAATTAACAGAATTGTGGCCGCGCGTCGGCTATAGCTCGTTGTCCAACTTGGCCAGCTGCCATAATAGTCATCTATACTAATATTATAAAGAGGAAAGATTTGTTTGTTTGTTTGTTTGTTTGTAATGAATAGGCTCCGAAACTACTGGACTGATTTCAAAAATTCTTTCACCTTTGGAAAGCTACATTATCCCCGAGTAACATAGGCTATATATCATCACGCTACGACTAATAGGAGCGGAGTAGTAATGAAAAATGTAGCAAAAACGGGGAAAAAATTATAAGACCACGCGGGCGAAGCCGCTGGCGGGAAGCTAGTTATCATATATTTCGATTATATGACTATTCGGAATCATACTCAAAATTAAATATCGTCTCGGAGCCACGTAGAAAAGCGAAAACCGAATCGTCTATGTGAGTAAAACAGTTGTGGCGCGTATTTTTTATATACTTAGCTGGACATAAGAGATGATAATCATGTATTGATAGCATAGCCAGTTTTCTTGGAATACATATATTTAAATAGGTATAGGTATAGCTTAGGTACTCATGAAAAACATTTTATAAATAAGGAACTGAGACAACAATAAACCTTGTAGGTAAGTAATTTTATATTCATAATGCAAAATATATATTCATTTAGTTATATAGCTTCCATATCCTAAATTAGTTAACTACGTTAAATATTGTTATTCAATTACAAAATTACTCCTATGTACAACAACTTCGACAGCAATCGACTAGGTAGTTACTTCCACTTGCAAGCTTGTTCTACGAACATTTATTTATGCTTACAAAATGAGTGTAAAATTTATCTCCATTCGGTACAATAATTATGCTTCATAGAAGTCTCTTGTTACCGGTGCCCATTAGTTGAGGCATGGCCTGAACGAGGCTGCGACGTTGACGAGTCACACGACCAGCTCAGGCACACTCGGCGATCGTTTGTCTTTAACACTACCATTATATCTAGTGAGGTCTTGTTCAGCGAGGTGCACATTACAACAGCATCTTCACAAACTCTGAAAACATTAAATAAATACTTAAAACCCTGAAATTGCATACCTAAATTAAAATTAAAATTTAAGAAGGTATTCCAATAAAATGGTGAACTGAAACTGAAGTGTCAAATCAAATTAGAAAATTGCCGAGGAGCTTTTCTGGGTTTTAAATATGTATTGATTCGAGGGCTACCTTGTTAATGTGTCTACTTAATTTAGCTACTCTGAAGATAAAAAAAAAATTCTGCCCCAAAACAACGTATCATCGTTTACTACAATATTTTAAAGACAAACAAACAAAGCAGTAATATCCATTGATTCAAACAGTTCAACAAACTCATCAGACAACTTTAGAAAGGTCAGTTTGAGGACTTTACGGTAATTGAGGATGAAGATATAGGTACATATGAAATTTAAAGGCATCTTTATAGTCACCTTCATAGTCGATCCTGCCGTCGTGGTCGATGTCTCCAAGCGCCAGCACTTGGTTGAGTTGCGCATCGGTCACTGGTTCCCCGATCATTTCGAGGGCTGCTCGGAGCTCATCGCGCGTTATGTACCCGTTATCATCGCGGTCGAACACCCTATAATATACATTCATGTGTTTAATTCTGATGAAAATAGATACTTACACGCTGTGGTCGGTAGGGCTTTTTATTAGGTGTGATATAAGGTTCAATGAACTTACTTAAACGCCGCGAGGAGATCTCTGGTGATCTCCTCCTCGGAGTCGCCGCCACTCGTCGTGACGTCCATCCCTTGTATTGCTTGTATCTTTGTCACCCACTGCATGAAGTCGTTCTCATCTATTAGACCGTTACCTGTTATGAATACAATAAAATATAATAATTTGTTACAGCAATAGAAATAAGATGCTCTGGGTACATCTCGTAATTAGGATTTCATCTTATTTCTATTTATCTACGTACCTACCTAAATAATAATACCTAGTAATGAAATATAATATAGGTAACCATAAACTTATCCTGTTAGTGTAAGTCTATTCTTTCTTTTGCATCGCCTTACACTAAGATTAACTCTTACCTATATTCTAGCTTCTAAGCCATGGAAAATATTTAACCCATTCGGAAAACGAACCTACGACCCGTAGCGCAGAAGCCAATCCCTAAACCACGAGCCCCCAAAATCCCAAATAACACAAACCCATAGATAGTACAGTAATCATTATTTGCTTAGATTTTTTTAAACTACAGTCTTAAAAGTTTAAAACTATCTTTTTATTTTTGTAAGTATTCAGCAACTTAGACCATGAAGGCTAACAATCTACAAAGAATTGATGCCTTCGGAATGTGGTGCTGGCGACGTCTGCTGAGGATACCTTGGACGGCTATGAGAACCAACGACTCCATACGCGAAAAACTCAATACCCACACACGACTCTCAATAACATTCCAACAACGCGTTCTTTCGTTTTTTGGTCGTATCGCCCGCCATCCTGGTAGCCTCGAATATCTGGTAATAACGGGAAAAATGGAGAGCACAAGAGCTCGAGGTAGACCACCTGCTAGTGATCAAATACTCAAGGCCACCAATTTAACACTCCAAAAGGCTCCACTCTGCGGGTGACCGGGCCGGTTGTAAAGCGTGCTGTCGTCCTAGAAGACATAGTGGTCACGATCCTCAGCATTGAGGGACCGACTAGATGGATGGATGGAACTATTCACTTAGTGAAAATATTATTATGTTCTGAGACCTAGTAATAAAGCCCACGTTATTATACGAACTGATAAAAAAATGAGTAAAACCTTTCTGTTTCTACATAGAAACGGTCCTAGTAAAAGCACTGCAGCAGTAATGCGTAATGAAAACAAAAATGTGACGTAATCCCACTGTGAAACCTTAGAAACATAAACTTCCGGTAACACGTTTTAACTACTTAAATGCTCAAATAATATAATATATGAACCATTTTAGGTTTACATATATAAAGTTTTACAAATAATAAATGTATACGCTGCTACCATATTCTTAAAAGAATATTAAATTTTGCCCAAATAATATGTACCTATTAACAAAAGGACTTTTAGTCGTTAAATCTTAATTAACGCGGTGGCAGGGAATCTCATTAAAGTCATGACGTCAGCAGGTCACCCTCTGCTCACAGCATTACCTCCAGTTAATTATAACAGTCATTATCAATGTTTTGCCATAAACTAAGACCTCGTTATTCATAAAGTTTTATTATTGTAGGCAGCTCTACGCTCATAATAATATTATATTTTATGCTGCTTATGATACGCACCGACCACCGTGCGTTAATTCCAGTAGGTACCAAAATAATTTTCTTTTTATTTAATTTTTCTAGTTACTGTACTGTAGGTAATTTATTTAAATTTCCACAAAGCTTGCCAGACGAGCAACCACTCGACTGTAAGGGTTGTAACAACGAAAGACTTTGCACCACCTGTGGCTGCCAATTGCTTTACTTTAACTGTCTTGGATTTCTCCTGAAGATAAATTCTACTTAGAAAAATCTTTATATTAAATCTGGGGGTCGCTTTTGAAAATCATAATAATGAAAATAATAACGATTCTAACTACGAATTGATTTCGAGGAATTGCTAAATTGGATATTTTATTTAAAAAAATAAGATTCTACTGAGACGTGTCCGAATGTACCTTTGTTACAGCACACTGCACGAATTAGTGCGTAGTTTTTCTATCGTGTTCAGTATATTGACCTTGTTGAGGCTTGAACATAATCAGATTGGATCAAAAGATTATCAGAGTGCGATGGTAGATAGACGGGCGTCCGCCGGTCGCAGGTGTGGCGTGGCGGTGTGGTTCCTTGTACACAGAGCAGCCTATGTTATTCCGTTTTATTAATTTTCTTATTATATTATCTATCTTTGCATTTTGGATAAGTTATTACCAAAGAAGATACTTGTTGGTTATTATCGACGAATAACTAGATAAACCACAACACTCGATACATGCGGGAATTCCCAAGTTCGCTTATCAACAGATAGGTATAATAGGTACCTACTTAATTATTCATCAACAACATTTGGCAAAATGTTTTCGAGTTCTCGACTAAGAAATTATAAGTTTATACTATGGGACATCTTATAATACCTATGTTTTGTTATTTTATGTGCCAGCATAGTAATTTAATAAATATAAAACGAAATAAGGTACCTACACTAAAGTACTTATATCTTGAGTATTTTATGCAGTCTGTATTTTGTTGAGTATCTACCTTTTTACTGTGTACCTATACTTAGTACTTTATAATCTAAGTAGCATTTAACTTAGCTAACTCGTACTTGAACTTAATGAAAACGGGGTTAGGTATATCTGAGGGCACGTAAACTTATGAACCAAATTATATACCCAGTTAGGTACTCCAGTGGTGAGTTATCAAGTGGAACTTTATCAATTACGTCATGACGACTTGGAAAAGCGCAGGTAACAATTCTAACAACCCTGGCATTTGGCAGGGCGAGGGTCGCGCGCGCCGGAAGCCGCCCGCCTTACGCGCGCACGCCATTTTACAATAACCATCTAAATTAACTGCCTCATCGATTTAATCAGTTTTTGTTTATTCATGTCGTACCGTAAAACCTTCAAGCTCACGAAATTTTGTATTCTAATGAGCTTAATAAGATGATAGTGAAAGTTTTCATAAAATTTGTAAGTTTCGACGTTGTGATTTGGCGTAGTGGCAAGCGGTCGCTTCTACGCCACGTGCCCCACACGTAACTAATATTTGAATGTCCTACCGGTATTTTTTATGTAAAATAATATGTTTGTAAACAACTACAAACAGGGTAAAACCATGTTGGTCAATCAGTGTGGGGTAACACGCTGAAAGCTGTAATTTTTATGCCAACATTCTTTCATGGAAAACTGAACATGACGCGTTATATCAACGTAATGTAAACAATTTTAATTTTAAATGTCTGTACCTCTCTATAAACTTTGTAACTACCAATTCCCAGTTACAGAACATTTGCTAGAACAGTGAAATATCTCAAGTAATGAAATATCTCAAGTAATTTATTAAATGTCGAAATACACGTGTTCTGTTGGCAGACATTCAAAGCAAAAACACTGCATCTTTAATTTATCTAATTTCATGCACTTTATCGAAAAAATTCCGGCAGACAACAGAATTATCTTGGATTACCTTAGTACTAGTAATTATTTAAGTTAGTAGCTTAGTAATTATTTTACGGCAGTATGAACTATTGTTGATAATATCGACGCGATAAAATAAGAGGAGGAGAGCATTATCTTATTTTTGTGTTGCATTTATCAACATTATATTCTACTTCTATCGGTATGTAGGCATAATTTTGTCTGAGATAGATATTAAAATTCAGAATCTTAAAATTTGCGTTTCACGTTATTTTAATTAATTTTAACCCTGTAACTATACTAATTCCTACCGGTGGATAAAAATGTTATCCCTTTTAGCTATTACTTAATTAAACCATAATGGAGGCCCGTTTGTAAAACTTTATTGAATCATTTAGAGGGCATGACCATCGATCATACACATTAATTCACGTCGACTGATACCAACGTGGCGTAGGTATACTTACTCGTATCTGTTTAGTTTCTCAGTCTACATAATTTACAATGACAACTAAACACCCTCAGCTGTCACGAACGTGTATATATAACTTCTCTAATACTAAGAAATAATACCTACATACCTGCTAGGCGCTAGGTAATGCGCAAGAGCTGCATACAGTATAATATCTATAGCCCTATAGATAAATTGTTCCAGTTGAGAATTCCTATAGAAAGAATTATGTTTTAATCAGGGAGGATAAATTGAGAATTCCCGTCATGGTCGTGGTGAATGTTCCTGATCCCTTACCATGACGCAAACAGCAAGTTTGGGCAAGTGCGGTTTTTAGTCGGTATGAGGCCGACATATCCTGCTGCATTCCCAGGTGGCACGGATACATGAGGATCTTCCGCGCCAAAAAAATAATCAATTGAGAATTCTAGCCTTATATTGCTTATAAAAGGTAATCATGACTCTACCTGCTACGATCGTCTGTGCGCTGTGGCGTGTCATTTGCGAACAGAAACGATCTACGCCCATCGCCCCATTACTAACTTTGATGGACTTCTTGCATGCGAGCGGAGTGTGGGATGTAATTTCATGACGTAGGCGGTTGGCTGGCTAGCCAATGGCATTACGGAGTTAATATAGAAACTGATAGAAACAAAACAGTGCACCGCAACAAAGTTTTTATGAATATTGATAAAACAAGGTAAAAGACTGCGGCAATACCGCGATAGGATAAGAGAAGAAATCAATAGAATAGATCAGTTATACAGTACTTAAATCCATTATTGATGTATACGTTTGACCTAGATCTTAAACGATAAAGTTTTTTTTATATAATATGCTTGATGTGTCCCTTGAGAAGATATGAAAGAAATCCTTTTCAACAAGAAATTTTCCAAATCGGTACTTTTTCCTTCTTCTTATACACATTTATAAGCAAGACTTTTCATAATAACTTGTGTAACTACGGTCGAGCCGCGTAAAAAGGTAATCGAATAGAGAGACGATCCTGCTAGATAACGTAGCATAGGACGGCGCGGGCGCGGGCGTCCAACGATATAAGGATAGTGCAGGTCACTGGGAGTTGTTGGACGTGGGTGGATTATAATCCTTTTTCCATCAGTTAAAGCGCCCTATGACTGGTATAATGATGATAAAAATGACTTGCGCATGAGGTACTAACCAGTTTTACTGGCGTCTTTGATGAGTTCAGCGATGAGATCGTCGTTGACCGTGATGCCGAGGTTCCTCAGCATGAACTGCAGCTCGGCGGGTGTGACGTGCCCGTCACTGTCGCGGTCCAACAGACCGAACGCCGTGCGCAGATCTGAAGCAATACAATTTTTTTATATATTTTAGGTCATTTATTACGCAACCGTTTTATACGCACTGATGACATATTATTAGGCCCCATTCAATAGGGTAGTTGACTGGAGTTAGATTTGTTCAAAATCCGACTTATTATTTAATACATTATAAATGTTATACTGAAACAATAATTTACATTGCCTATAAAGTTTTGAGAACATAAAAGGTTTAATTAAAGTTTTTGTTGGCGATTGAGTGAGGATGCTATGTCCCCGCAGCTATTGACGTCAGTTTAATATGTATATTACGCCCTTTGTCTAGCTTAAATTTAAAATAAATATATATAACTTTTTTATTTGATAACCAATTTTTATTTTGTATTTGATTATGGCCAAGTTTTTATTAGACCATAAAAAATAGACAGTCAACAGCTAGCTATCCAATTACACTAATAAGACGAAGAAATACTTATGTTTTACCAATACTGCCTGAGGCAGTATTTGTAAAACGTAGGTATTTCTTCATCCTAAAAAAAATCTCAGTTGTATTTCGGCCCTCGGATTTAGGCTGGTTGTTACACAGATTTGTGGGTGTCGGTGTATCTGTAGTTATACCGACACCATGTCAAACCCTCCGAGGAAATCAGGCGTGACCGCGTGATGGTATGTGTAATGTGTTATTATGTTTAACTAACACTGATTATTCCAACGAGGTATGTAAGTACCTAAAGCATTTGCCTTTATAAATCTAATACTAGTGACCCGAGCGAAGCTTTAAATAAGTAGGTACGTACTTTCCTGATTTGATTTATAAAAAGATTTTATATATTTCACCATGCACAGACAATTACAAATACAACAAAAAACAACAAATACAATAAAAAAATCGGTCCGATTTGACTGATTTATACATGCGGCAATTGATTTTCATACCTATTCCTACGTAAATATCTATCTATATGTATTATTTGAGCTCAGCGATTATTAAAAACCATGCTACGTCGTAGGCTCGTAGCACGCACCTACTACGGTAAGGTATTCATGTTACAAGTTACAAAATTATAATAATGTGTAGCAGCTACGCTTCGATGTCGAATTGCGGCTGTGAGCTTTGGGTTTCAAGTGCCAATTAGGTTTATAACAGTGTAAGCAATGTTAGACACACTGTTACTTGCCATTAGGTAGGTACCGAGCGCCCGAGAAGCAAAACGTAGCCCAATCTATTTATTATACGATGGCAATTACTTCTTCAGAGTTACGAGTCGCCTCGCAGACAAACTTAAGAATTTTTAAAAAGAAAAATGTTTCTTATTTTAGAAGGGCACATTAAAAAGTAAGGAACCCTTACTATTTAATGCGCTGTATCAGGCGTATAGCTAAACCTTTTGATATCGATCACAAATTTTGATATAAGGTGAATCATTAATTAAAGCTAAATAGGTAATTAAATTGACAAAAAATAGGCTCTCTCATCATTATAAAATCGGCACTTACAAAACTCGTTGCCCCTCTTAAATGGCATCACAATAATAATTAATTATTTCAGCAGTTACACAGATTTTCTTTATAATTTGTTAAATTTTGTTATTCACGTTACGGGCACATCTCACGCTTATCAACTTTTATCTAGATTGGCCCTATCACTATCTTCAACATGTGTTCACTAAAACTGTCGTCGCGTCTCGTCATATACCCGGCAATATTGACAAAAGATTTAACAATGTTACAGGTATACATCACGCTGTTTTATCTCAGCGTTAAATTATTTTGAGCCATTGTTATCTAGATAAGACCTTATGAAAGAAAACATCAATAAAGGTGATAGGATCGTTACACGATAGAAAACGCGAAATGAAACAAGAAAAGTACCTAGTAGTTAATTTTAAACTGATCCTGAGATCAAACCGAATACAGAAACACTATACCTAAATACTTTTTAACATATCTAACACTGGTCATTATGGCACCACTGATGTTAATGTCATTAACGTTAAAATATAAATCCGTACTTCCTTACTAATATTATAAATGCAAAAGTAACTATGTCCGTCTGTATGTCTGTCTCTCGCGCTTTCACGCCAAAACTACTGAACCGATTTAAATGAAATTTTGTACACAGATAGTTTAGAGTCTGAGAAAGGACATAGGCTTTTTATTGCTAAAAAAGAGCTGTAAGGGATTAAAGTTTTATGAAATACTTACCCAGACCACGCGGGTGAAGCCGCTCACGGAAAGCTAGTACTATAATAAACGTAAAATGCAACCATTTAATTAACATTACACTAGGAGCAATGTCTGAATGTTCGGGTGGGTTGTTACGAGCCGTCGTGTATTCTGATGTCATTTCCGAATTCCTCGCTTATATTTAGCGGGACATCTATTACACCGCTGTTCGTCCGAGTTTTAATACTTATACCTTCACAACCACATTAAATACAATCTTATGCATTTTGTATAGTGCGGAAAGCCACGAAGAAACCTTGTAAACAATTTTATTATTGTCGGAACTGAGTCAGACCCGTGTCCGAGTCGGGTATGGCGCAGGTACCAAAGTGACACTCATGATCATATTTACCAGCCAATATTTCAGATCTGGACTAAACGCTTAATTACTTAGTTTTACAATAATCGACACTCTACGACACTAAATGTACTATTAAATATTAATATTTATTCGCTATGCTTTTATTGGAACCCAGGGCGCGATATAATGAATGAATTGTAGTCAAGCTTGCCAACCAGTTTAAATTAGAATGCAAATTATGAAGGAATGTTTGGTGATAATGACCATTGACCAGTCTAAACACCGTATTATTCCCGGCATAACACCACAGTTCCAAAAATATCACACACCTACAACCACGTGCTACGAAACGAGGTTTTTTCGTGACTCAGCTCATTTTCTTTGATTTACTTTATTATTTTAAACGTTACTTGTAATGCAGATGCCAGTTCTTATTGTTATATTGCAGAGATGTAAGATTAATTATTATTTAATATTAATCAGGAATTAATTGTCAGAAAAATGAATATAGTAAGATTTAAAATCGTTATTATTTTGACAGTGAAAATTAGTCCCTCAATTAAAATAAAATGCAAGGTGAGTATAACGTTACGTGCTTATACCTACTTATTGTGCAAATGTTTACTCTTGTAGATAACATTTTGATTGATAAATGATCTCTTTGAAGTAAATAGTTGTAAAGGTGTTATACATTATGCATAGGTAATAAGTGTTCTGTACATACATATACATAATTATAGATATTAGCGCGCCGCTGCGCGCTGACGTAGGTGCCACACTGTTTTTGGGGGACATTATGTGAACATTGTGGTGATAAATATGAATAGGTTATAGTTATCGTAAATTTTGTAAATTACGCATATAGAAAATATTTTATTGTATGCGAACTTTTCTTATAAGTTGAAAGGTCGTAGTGAACATCGATTATCACGTAGTAGTTTACTACAATAGACACAATAATTTCTCAAACGTGACAGGATTTACAAAGAAAGCTTTAATTTCTATTTTCTATAGTTTTTTAACCACGCATGAATTATATAATTTACATGAATAACAAATGCTTTTAAGGAAATAAAAATATTACTTAATGAAGTATATTTTTTATAATATGAATAGGTATTATATAGCTACTGAGAGCTCGACGACGTATCATTAGTTTTTGTAGCAAAAGTATTTATCTATATATGTTTCAGTGTTTTTACGAGGCTATGGACCTGGCTATGGCTATGGACTATAACAAAAAAAAAACACCAAAAATATACAGAACAATATTTACGACTTGGAAAAAAAAATAGGCATAGTTTATTCTTTTGAGCCAATTACTCAATGCGTCAACAGTGTCAATGCAGAGACGATGAAATATAAAGCATCAGATAAAAATTAGTATTCTGCTAAGTACTATTCGAAAAATATAAATTACAAAAACTAAAATGTTTTTAATCATGCATGTCACTCAAACTTTGTATCATGTACTAAAATCACCATTCATTAATTAGATTTGTTATTAATGAATGGCAATATGGCATTATTAGTTACTATAAATAAAACATTTGCAATGGTGATTCTTGTACTTGGTACCATTTGTATTGAAATATAGAGCTATTAAACGATATCTAGATTAGCTTATCTTTTCTTTATATTGTTGATGATATCTCTCTATAATAGTTATTTGTTATACAAGAGTGCAAAGTTGCTTTTTAACCGCGTGCTCAATTTTGATGACCGAGCAAGCGAAGGATTCTAAAATTGAATCACGAGCGGAGCGAGTGATTCAAAAATTAGAATCCTGAGCGTCAGCGAGGGAATTAAAAGAGCACAAGGTGAAAAATCTTTGCACTCGAGTGCAACACGTAACTTTTCATCCCACCTCAGCGAGGAAATGACAAAAAAAACATTTACAACCACAAGATACTTTTATTTCATTTTAGGTATTAAATACTATATGATAAGTAAGTTTTACAGAATACCTATTCTTTAAATAAATAATACTCCATACTCAATACTCAATACTCAATACTCAATACTCAATACTCAATACTCAATACTCAATACTCAATACTCAATACTCAATACTCAATACTCAATACTCAATACTCAATACTCAATACTCAATACTCAACACTCAATACTTTATTGCATTCCATAATGTGTACATTAGTTGGTAGGTATGTAATACTAGGTATAATTAGGAGAAATTGAAAGTAACGTTGCTACAATTACTCGAGTGTAATATTATTGTTAGGTATTGTAATGTTGGTGTTAGTGACTTAAAAAAGTACACCAAGAAAGTTCCGGTAGGCTTGTTGAAAAAATATCGATACATCGATATATCGATATTATTTTTTTAATGTATCTATATTTTTGAGCGATATTTAATATTTCGATATAAAATTCAAAGTATCGAAAAGGTATAAAAATCTATATTTTTTACAGACCAATAAACATTAATAAGTTTTAAGATTATAAAATCCCAAAAAGGAATACTTTTTTTATACTAACATCTTTTTAACAAATTATATTTAATGTATTTTTTGTTTTTGGTCGACTTGATTAATTGTTGTTTTATAATTTGGTTTTTAAGATATATCGCCCCTATATCGATATTTTTAAATAAAAATATCAGTATCGATGCTGATATTTTCAAAAAATATCGATTCGACATTATATCGATACTTTGTTGCGTTTAGACTCGGAACCTAGGGAAGGTTCCAAGTCTGAGTTTTTAACAAATTAAAAAAAAGTTGTATGATAAATTCGGCGCCAGGGGGGTAAAAGCACGATGTTCTAAATTCAATTTACTTTGTCTCTCTAGAGGATAAAAACGACTTTTGCACTCAGATATCGAAGAGTAAAAATAGTCTTTCCGAGATGGTGGGATGAAAAATCATTTGATATTTCAACAAAGATTAAAGAGGTGTGACAATGAAATATGCGTCACTCTTCCTCTTGGCTAGTTAACAAGATAAGAATTGATGTTGACCATTAGTCTTCATCACTTATAACGACCAAAGTTAATTTTAAAGAAATAGTTTTTGTTTCAATGTTCTATCTTATCTAGGATTACTTTTTCCATATAGGATTACGTTTTCTAAAACCTAATATTGTGTATGAAAAAGAAATACTTCTGAAAAAAAGACATAGAAATGGAATTGTACCAATGTAACTAATAAATGTTCATGAAAACGACGACAATAGTGCTGATTGATGTCAAACAAAACAAATGTAAACAATAGCTGACTCCACACAACTAGCTAGATGTACCTACTGACAAACAAACCTAGCCAGTGTGGGTGGATCAATCGATCATACAATTAGCCCAAACCCACATTTTTGTCGTTAATCCATGACTTCATGAAGCGATAAAATGTAAACATCAATTAAAGTATCAAGTTATGACGAGCTTCTATTAAAAAATCACTAAAAATAATGAAGTAACTAATGAAGATCTTTTATTTAAGTAGAGATAGTAAAGTAATAAAGATGTTTTATTTACAAATAGGGCTAAAAACAATATTGATTGTACGTCCTCTATGAATTCATCCATACTATTCATCCGATTACGATGTAACTTTTGTAAGTTGTGGACGCGTCCGCGTATCTGACAAAAAAGAGGACAACGCATAATAATGCAAATACAAGCATATGTAGTAGTAGTAGTAGTCATACATTTTTCTTAAGTGAATCTAAGAAAAATGTCGCCGGCAAACAAAAATATAATTTCAACTCAAATCTTTTATTTTCCCCGACGTTTGATTTATAGTCGGTATCGAAGCTGTCCTAGCTGTACTACAGTTTTGAAACTTCAAAGTAGATGACGTGTACGTATAGTACGTGCGCATACACGCTTCTTTTGTAAAAAAAAAATACGTGATCTGATACGTAAAAAACTGTGTACGATATGTAAAGAAATAAGTGCCGTGAAATATTTTTTTTCATAATTCTACTTACTGTTTAGCATAGCTTCGCTGGGAGCGGGCACTACGGGCCGGTCGTCCACTGGCGACTGTCTCTTCTTACTCTTCTTCTCATCTTCCTGCTGTGAATCACACAGTGCACTGTTATCAGACATACACACTTATCACAATTATAGTATTATAAATTTAACTGCACTTTCAACGCACAGTGTTTATCAACAAGTAATGTAAGAAACTAATGTCAACTGGTACTGATTTTTTTTATCAATTTGTAGGTGTTATCAATCTTGTCATTCGTTTTATCTGACCATTGTCTGATCAATAAAGCGTGCTTATCAGGACAAAATAATAATAGTTAGTCTAAACACGGTAAAAATGAATGAAATGAGGATGGTTAAGTATTTGATAAAAACTGTGATGATGAAACCTATTCAAGGTGGCAAATAAATACGATGTAAACAGCAACTATCTTACTGTAACATTTATTACTTTGCTTCCCTCAATAAGGTTATATACTTGGTTCATGCCGGTCGGGTATATAGCTACGTCGCTCACAGTCTGGCTCCTCAGTGTGTAGTCGACGTAGAGAAATGGACTGTTCTGGCGTTCGCAGACGGTGCACTATTTATAGGAACATGTCATTACCATTGTGATCTTTAAATGTAACACGTTACTTCTGCATTTGGCTCTGGCCACCGATATGTATAGGTACCTAAATACATTACTATGTATTTTCTACACACAATGTTAGTGGACTTCAATGTGAACTTTATAAAGTTTGAATGTGCTTAAGGGGTGGGTGGGCCACTAGAGAGCCAACCCCATACAAAATTAAGGTATTTTCAATGCCCCTTGGAGAGTACCGGGGTATTTTAATCCAACATGATTGAGTTCATACCAAACACCTTTCAGTCTCTGTTAATCTTTTTAAAGCTATAATTTTCATATAAACAAAGCTGTCGCGGACCAGATTTTAAAAAGGACGTACTTATCTAAACATTTTGAAAAATAGACTGCATTTGTTTCAGTAGTAGGGAGGCTAAATAACTTTGAAGATTATCACGTTGATTCATGTAAACAAAAATACTTTCTCCTTTTTTTCTTAAGAAAGTTATTATAGAAACAAAGCTTGCATATTCTGTACTACAATATACGCCAGAGTAAAGTGTCACATCTCAACGTTATGTGCACTTTTCGAGGTCCCGGAAGCTCGCCCTACCCACACCCGAGCAATTCCAACACTTTATGTAAAACTCTCAGAAGGTTCTCTACAACTTCAGCAGTAACTCGTGCCTTTATGTCAAGGCTTCTCTGCATACTTCATAGTTTCGAATATTACATATAAAATACAACAGTATACAAACTTGCAATATAAACTTGATTTTGTGCCGTGACACTTTTTAATCAATACATTTTATTAAACGAAGTCCTGCGCCGCGTCTGTCTGTATCATTTTCATGCAAAAGAGTGAATAGGAAGGTTTAGGTGTAGGAGCTATTATTTGTTATGGTTTTGTGTTAATTGGCTGAAATGTGACGATAAAGGTGGAAGATGTTGCTCTATACGTGGCAGGGGCATAAAAATACAAAGATTTCCTACTTATCATAAAAAAAACTAGAATTACTTATCGTAAATTTATAGAACTAGGAAATGTAGTTACAAGGCAGGGCCAAAGAAACCTAAAATAGAGTAAATATGTAACGCGTGAATCAATATGTAAATTCAAAATAGACATAATACCTAAATATCTAACGTTCATGTATCTGATGACGATACAGGAAGTAGAAAATCAAAGGTTGGATCCCTGGCATAATATAAACTTGAACAGAAATATTGTACAATTATAACAACACACTGCGTTATGCAAGGAAACAAAATTAACGCGGAAAAAATCGTAAAATAAAAAAGCTACCTACGCGCTTCTTTTCATTCTCAGGAGCGCGCGAAACTCGCGAAGCACATATACCTAAGTATACCTATACTTCGTTTTAAGGTGAAAGATAAAGCATCTTTCATTTTATCTTTTCTGGGTGGTACAGGATTTTCCTTAAAGGCCTATTTTATAATAAATTAGAATTAAGTATTCCATGCAACCTTGACATAGCTTGCGCGTGATCACATGCGCTTGTTGCCAGTATAGCCAATTTGTTCATGTTGGTATAAAATCATGCCAAATATATGAAGTGAATCCTCATTAAATGAATAATTAAATGCACATCTAAGGAAACACACACTTCACGCACAAACTTCTGGCGATTGAGAAACCAATCTCTTCAGTATATTATATTTTTATTTCGATATTATGGCTATCATAATGATTTACGACTGGATAATTTTATTCGTAAATCATAATAACGGATACAAATAGCACACATTCATAGGAAAAGCTGACTAACATTGACCTCATTCGTTACCTACGAATGCGCAGCGTAGTGAAATGAGATTTTCATAAATTTGCGTGAAAAAATATTGTAATGATTGATAAGCTTCGTAGTAAAGCACGGTGGGGTGCGAGTGCGACCGAGCGGCGATCGCATTGAAATAGCTTGTGTCGCGCTTGGCACAGCGTCAACTCGCGACGTGGCCAGTAAACACCTCCGGCTTTGTGAAAAAATGTGGCATACAACGCTCTGTAGGTAAATAAACCGAATCATGATGTATCGGACATCAAGATGAGTAGACGACATACCTACACGTCGTGCTTCAAAGAGCACATTAAATCAACCCGTTTAATTGTTAAACAACACTCCCATTAGAGCAAGGCGATCCTAAAATTATACCAGCTTCCCCAATACAGATGCTAGATTGTACACAAACATAATTTGTTCTTGAATAATTATAACACTATGAGATATTGAGCCGCAATGACCCAGTTGTAAAAACTTCACAAGAAATAAATTAAGTTAAATCGGGGCTCTAACTGAGGAGCTTTTTGATCACGGAAAGCTATAGATATGTCAATATTTATTAACCAGAAGCCTTCGGTTTAATAAATATAGTTTCGCTAGTCTGTGTTGTAAAATTGTTTTCTAAAATACAACGTGAAAAAATGAAATCTGTGGCACTGATATACATACAACATACCATTAAATCAAAACATTTGAAAATGTAATAAATTTTGAGTATGGCACGATTACAGGTGATTATTTTAACGCATGAATACAGGCGATAATTATGTTATAATACATTTAAGTTTAATAACGAAGCCGCTGTCATTAAATTAATTCATCTGTAAGATCTGTACGCTATCCGACCATTGCTAGGTACTTTCACTACCTCCTAGTACCTAAGTGCCCGTTAAATTATTCGACAGATAATTTCATAATTATTTTTTGTTTAATTTTTATATTAAAATTGAAACAGGTGGTGAAACAGGCCCTTAAATTGCCTTCTTCTTGACATCTTTACTCTGTGCCTTAGTTACCTATATTAATAAAGTCAGTTGGCGACCTTTAAAAGCTTGACTATCATGTGGTCAATGACCATCACTAATTGTACGTTTGTCATTAAGCCCACGTATACCTACTGGTCCGTAATCACCTTTACCTCAGAAGGGTTCCGCAGAGGGTTGTCTTAAGTACACCGGTATTGAGAAGTTTCTAAATAGAAACCTCAATAACACTTGTCGATCAAAGCTGCGCTTGTGACAGTGTGCGCAGTTAATAGATAATTTTTTTGGATCATAAGGCCAACATAATGGAACACTAACCCTTTACATTAACATGGACAAGCAGCTCAAAAACGTGAAATAAATGACCAAAGTCGAGGAATGTTTCAAATTACATAGTTGTTAAATGTTGTGAAACGTGCGCTGAATGCCGACCCTTGTTGGCCGAGTCTGGTAAGCGTCGCTTTGAAAGATTCCCAACATTACAGGCGAACAGACAAATGTCATAGGTATGTCCTCCAGGAATTCTTGGCGTAACCGCAGTAAACATTAAAATACGGCTGTGACGTTGCCAGTTTATTTGTACTTATTTACGTTACGTAGCTGTGAAAGACCTTCGCAGAGTTCCAGCTAGAAAACAAACACTAGTACTGAAGTGCGTTTGGTAACTCATATATACATATATGTCGGAGATGATCATAAACGTAGTAAATACTAGGATACTCTTCAATAGAAATTGAATTCAAGCGATAAAGGGTGAGGCGAGGAAGGGAGAGGCCAAGGAGATTGAACAATATTATAGAGCGGCCATTAGAAACATTAATTAGGGCCTGTTTCACAGCTTTATATAAATTCATACAAAATTACAAATTATGTTCCATTTTTTATTTATCCAGCGGTTGAAGGCTATATCAAGAGGTGCTGAAACAGGCCCTTTTTAAATTCCGATTTGATTTTCATTGTTTTCTTTCAGGCTGACGTATGCTTGTGATGGAAGCAAGTCGTAATGAGAGGACAAAACATGTCATTATAGAGTTAAATAGAGAGTAAAGTTATATAGGAGAGGACAGATTGACTTCTTTGGGACCATGTTCATATCGCAAACTATTCATACAACCAGCAAAAAAAAAGAACTGAACAAAAGCTTACGAAGTACCATCATCATCAACGACATCAACCTATATTTTACCGTCCCAAGGCTTGCCTTTTTGCAAGATTTTACATTAGAATGATTGATTTTACAGTAGCAGTAACAGTTTCGTCTACCAAATCTGTCAGTCCTTACATTGGACTACTCTGACCATTCTGATCAATGATAAATAATTTTAATATTCAATGTCATTGATTCTGATACAATTGAATAGTAATCTAATGTGAACTATGGTGCCTATATTAGACTATTAGTAAGCTTAGCATAATGTATAAAATTAAAAATAGCACTTACTTTCCTTCTACTTCTCGACGTAGTTGCCATTCCCTGTAAAGACAGAAACACAAATTAATCATTATTTTTAGACATTTCCAAAACACTTCGTTTCAAAGCTCTACTCACCTACTGTCAAATAACCAACTGTGAAACAGTAAAGATTACCTACAACTAATCACTTAGTGAAATTATACATGTAGGCAATGAGTAGGTAATCTTATCAAAGAAAATGAGTGGATGAGTAACTGTCATAATGGGATGTCAGTTACTTACGTAATTACAAAACGTGGACTTAATTGTTAACGCTTAGAACATGTCTTCTCAATTACCACACAAGTGATTTGTTTGTTATAGTAACTAACTCTCTCTGGCTCGCGGTTTTATCCGCCTTTCACGGCTCCAAGGGTACGTTGCGTGAAATAGTAAAATTGCGGTGAATAAAAATCTTATAGGTATTAATTTGCAAACTATTCTTATTATTTCGTCAATTATTCCTATAAATATGTATCGGTCAAATATTTTCATGGCAACTCAACTCATACAAATAATATTATACTGTGTGATAAATACCATCATAACGCATGACCTATCCTATAACTCTTATTTTTATTCAGGTAAAATTGGCCTTGATTAAATTGGCCTTTTTCCAAAATAAACTTTGGAGAGATCATGTGAAATAACACTACCTATAGTCTTTACCTATGGCAACGCAGCCGGCTTAGTGTTTGCAAGATTTTTAATTTATTATTAAGAAAGCGTAAGTACTTTGCTATAATTTTACTCTGTACTCACATTATTTAGAGTTAGTAAGAAGAAATTACATCAGTTTCCATTTAAAACGTTTATTGTTGAAAAGTTATTCTCGTAAGCCGTTCTAACACGTCATACATATTTTTGATCATTAACAAGTGTACAAGCGCTAATATTAGAAGATATTATCTACTAATAATATATAATGCTTCCTGGATAGCCAGATGTCAACGACCTTCTGTATCTAGGTCAAGGTTATACAATAGAAGATCATTGTTATTCAGATAAGTAGCGAGCGACCTCCTAATTGACCCAAGTTGTGAACATCATTGATATTCTAAAGGTTTTTGAACTTTTACCCGCGACGAGATTACTTGCCGAGTTTACCTTATGAATATAAAGTAAGTACATTTATTATAACATTTTTACAACCATTTTAATGGAATCGAGCAATAAGCTACAAAGGATAAACTGGAAGCAGTATCTATTAAAAAAAAGAAGAGGACTTACGCAAGCGAAGCGCTGTAAGCCGACACGTATTTTCCGAAACATGTGACCCCAATGACAGCGCAGATTCATAGTCAACAAGTTCCCGTTAACCTGGCCGTGTTCTTGATTTCGGAACAAGTTCCGATCAGAAATAGCAGGAGCAGTGGCCGAGTTCCCCGATTGTGTTCTCTATTTTCTATTTATAATGTTCGAACTGTACCGGCTGATACGAACCACTCTCCAATTGCTATTCCTCAACACTGTACAACTGCTAACGACTTACTAATAAAAGTTATTTATCTATAGTTTTACAAACGCGTTTCTTTCTCCTGTGACCAATTTGGATCCGGTTCAACATAACAAATCCTACGCATTTTTTAAAAAGGTTCACCCACTACGCCGTGACATACGGGGCCGGTGAAAAAAAACTTAGTTGTAAAAAAAACTTGATCATAATTCAAATATTAAACGATGCGAAAATTGTTACAAAAGAGCTAAGTAACAGCAAAATACCGTAGATACCGTGCAACATATTTCTATCATGTAAATTTTGGGTTAGAATTTAATTTACATAGTACCTAAACATTTTCTAATAATATTTTCAACAAGCAACAGTGTTGAGTGTATACTACAAATTCACCGTAGGGATTTAAATTTTACATAGACAATGGTTGATGAGATCCAAAATTTAATGTTAAAATTATATTAAGTATAGAGAACAAATTACTTGAATATTTTAAAATATTTTATTTAATACTTTGGGATACCTATTACATAAGCTTATTTAATAAAAATAAATAAAGTTAAAGCTTTGTTAAAAATATAATCAATGTTATGTAGTGAACTTAGCTGCACGGGCGGCCGGCGACGCGGCGGCGGGCGGGCGGCGTGCGTGACGCGGCGTTGGTTACGCGAATTTCGTAGCGCTACACTGTCCCCCAAAAAATCTGCTACGACAGGTGCTACGTGCTACGGGCTACGGCTGAAGCTAACTATCATTATGTTTTACAGGAAGGAACCTCGTAACATCCAGTCTTTCAGTTATTACTTTTTATGCTAGGGATTAAGTATTATGCGTGTGAACGAACTGAAGAAGCCTAATAAAAGGCAGCTCAGACGGAACTCAAACTCAGTTATTCAAAAAAAGACCCGACGTAATTCTATCCTAGTAGACCGTGTAACCTAGTCAGTTACACCTAGCTAGGGTTAGCCATGTGTTACCAACGAGACCTCGTAGATTACACACAAATTTTTAAGACTCCTTTGACTATAATATTAAATACCTATTTTAGGTTAATCAAATCGCTTTTATTCACAAAATGCTTTAAATTGCTTTCTGTTAAGTATGAAATTATTATTAAAAAAACAACAACCTCCACGGATAGTGTTCGGTCCTTGACTCAAAGATACTAAAACATAATGAAGTTACAATAATAATTGATGATTGTTTTATTTAAATAATATACAAAATACAATCTGTAATTAACCCCACTAAATATTAGTGGTCTGTGATAATGCAAAATTGTGGTCAAATCAGAAATTTAAGCTGTGGGATGATAATAGGAGTAGATAGAGATAGTCGTGAGTACTCGTGAGTGATAGTGGGAGAGTTTCTCTACGAGTTACTAGAGAACTCCTTTAACTATCTTCCGGGTAAAATAGTGAAGAAATGGCATACCCATACCCAACAGTGAGACAGTAAATGGATAAAACATTCTGATAACAGACGATTTGTTACCGAGGTCACTATTAGAAATGTCCCAGCGCACCAAAACTGATTATGCATTATTTAAAAAAAACAACATTTTATGATAATTGAATAAGTACATTACAATAATATAACGATACGTATTACAGTCACCTTCAAATGTGTTGCAATATCATACAAATGTATAACTAATATGATTATGAGAGGTGTAAGTTTAGGGAAAGTGTTTATGTTGATTGAAGAAAGCGCGTTACAGCAGGGTGACTCGTCAGCGTCACCGATCGATGCGGTCAAACCGTTAGCCAACCTTGCACCACGCTCCAACAAATACCTACCTACTTATGTCGTTAAGTAGCCATTCCTGAACATTGTCTCACTTTCATAGTTACACGTGCCTTGTACTTAATTATAATCAAGACTGCTTTGATAGAGATTAATAGAACGATCCTTTACTAAAATTACCTAAATAACTTTGTTTATTATATGTATACTTTATTAACGTAAGTAATTACGATAATAAAAATTATTTAACTTGATTGTGGTGTGTACTACTAAACAAGCCTAGATAATACTTAGGTAATGTTTTTGGATTATCTGGTATTTTCCTAATAGCCAATTAATTAGGAAGTAGTTTGTTTACCAAGGAATGTGAGAGACTGTCTTGTCTAAATAATTTATTCCATTAAACAGCAAAAAAAATATGCTTATCTTGAATGTGAAAATAAACAGCACACCTCAACTATTTCAAATAGCTTCGGTCAACCGGCACAGACACCGGCTCGCCGCACCCGTTCAGATAAACAAACCGCACATTAGTAGTTCATCATAATGTCTTCTATAATTTCTCTAAACCTTTATTTCGTCCGATCCGTCACGTGTATCACACAACACAGGATTTACCATAAAAATCACCAACACTTTCAAATATCAACAAATCCGTTTGTTATTGTGATGCTTGGGCGTAATTAGGGAAGTACCATAGGTTAAAGCTAAGGGTATGAAGTAATTAGTTCTGTACCTATGACTTGATGCGTAGACGAGTCGTAGGAGAGAGTGGAGTGGCCGCGGCGCGGTGCAGTGCGGAGGCGCGAGGCAAGCAGTCGGCGGCACAAGTGGTGCCGGTGGTGGCCGCAAGGTTGCTGAGCCTGAGGAGCACGAGTGCGGTGTCGCGGCCTTTGTGCGTCGCACCAGTCCGTCGCCGTCGGCGGGCGTTTAATGCGCGGGTATTTCTGTAGATCACAGCCATCTGACAAATCGCGACCGTGCGACCCGGCCTCAACGAGCACTCTAATAATAAACTTGTTTATATTTTTTTATTCCCTCCATGACTTTTATTCTGATTCCTCACTGATGTTCAGGACCGGACACCAAGGCCTCGCTCGTCGACCTCGAGAACCACGTGCGCCTCAAAATAGACCGCAACGCGACACTCATCATCGAATCTCGTAATTTATCAGTAACGGATAAAGCGAAACAGCGCCAAAATGCATTTTGGACGGTGGCGGTGTCATAAAGAATAAATGGCGAGTAGGTGTGTGGGTGTGAAGTAGCGGTTCGGTGCGCGTGGTGGGTACGTACCGAGAGCGTGTCAGAGAGCGCGCTGCAGAAGGCGCTGAAGCCGGTTTGCGCGGGGGGGCTCGGCGGCGGGCTGCCGCTCGGCCGGTCCATGGCGCGGTGTGCCCCGGCGGTCGGCGGAGCACTGCCGACTGCCGCCATGCCGCCCTGCCGCCATGCCGCCGCGCTCGAGCGCGCCCTCGCGTTACATAAACCTCGCGGCTTGCCCGCTGCCCGCTCCCACCTGTCTGTTGTCGCTACGTTTTGGCATCACATGCAAACCACAACAATAACACTAAATAATTATAGAAATACTATTTTAAGCTCACTCAACGCCGACTAATTTGTAGCACTTTATCTTAACACAGCATATGATTTTAAGCAGGTACGTGAACTAAAAAGGATTACTGATGTTTGTTTTTAATAATCTGATTCATTTTCAAATCCATTCATATCAGCGTTTCATGCACAGCAAGTCAAGGTAAGGTAGGTAACACGGTATTAGTATACCTATGTCAGCGGCAATTGGCTCATGTAATGGAGCTAGGTAAACTGTCCGCGACCGTACATTTGACTTTACCCCGTAACTGCCTTCTTTTACGTCGAAAGCGTACCTAAAATTGAGGTGTAGGCATTCAGAATCTATAGGGTCTTAATTACTTCATATTATAATTATTTTTTAAAGCGGTTTTACTAAATTTACATTTACACAATAAATAATTTAAATAATTAATAAATAATAATAAATAATTATCCTGGGACATTTTTACACAGCACCATCTAGTCCCAAACTAAGCAAAGCTTGTACCATAATGTAATAATTGTACTATGGGTACTAGACAATGGATATAATACTTATACACTTTTTTTTGTAAATACATACTTATAATACTTATGAAACACCCAGACAAACACAAACACTCAAGTTCATCACATAAATATTTGTGTCCTGTGGGAATCGAACCCACGACCTCGTGATCAGCAGTCCGGTACTCGAACCACTATACCACAGACGTCGTCCAATATACAGTATACCTACTTGGGAAATCTAGACAAAGATCAATATAATATTAGACATAAGTATAATACAAACAATGGCATTATAAGTTTAGTTTAATAAAGAGTTACATATAAAAATATTGTTAAGTCTTGCATCAATGATAATAAATAATTTTATGTTAGTATATTAAATTTAGTACCAACAACATCGATAGATGGCGGTGTGCAATTTTCATGAAAAACTGAATCGCGGTGTTAAGATTCTCCGCAGAATCATGACCTTCCGCTTATGTCAAAACAATAAATACTCTCGTCCTGAGCGTGGTGTTTTCTTTGGCAAAGCCATAAATACTGCGACGGCTCCTCGGGACTTTTTGGAATTTGTACATGGTCCTTTACGAGTCGGATTGACAAATTGGTTGGGTTTACTCATACCACAGCACGGCAATATCAGCTGTTCAACAACGAAGACTACGACACTGGCGGCGACTGTTGGAAGTGTTTCACGTAGCAACGGTGCCCCGAAATAACAGCGCGTAGTAACGGAGCGGCGCAATAACGGTCACGGATCAAATAGTGTTGTGTGGTTATAGTGTTGTACCCAGGAAAAGTGAAGT
This sequence comes from Acronicta psi, assembly GCA_946251955.1. NCBI lineage: Eukaryota > Metazoa > Arthropoda > Insecta > Lepidoptera > Noctuidae > Acronicta > Acronicta psi. Next base: position 6,151,239 of record OX276482.1, on the reverse strand, counting down.
ATATCAAGTGAAAAACTGTAAGTACTCTTTGGTTAAAACTTTAAATAGAAAATTCAAGAAAATTGTGACTTAGAAAAATTCGTGTAAAAATTATTAGAAGACTAGACTTAGAAAATTTACAATTAGTGTTGGTTGGACTTAGAATAGTTTCGCAAAAAGTGTTCAGACGGGGAATCCATGCCGGTTTTCCCACAGATGTGCGAAACACTTAGAAAATTTTGAAGAAAAAGTCCATCGACTTAGAATAATTTGAATGATTTTCATTCTGACATTTGTAATTTTTCTGTTGTTGGATTCAAGACATATTTAAACATTACATTTACAACTGAAATAAAGGCGTTTTAAATTACATTCAATAATTATCAGAAGCAGCTAAAATGGAGACGTATATTAAGGTTCAAGAAGATACAAATGTAAAAATACAAAAAGCTAGAGTAAATTTCAAAAAATCGCCCAAGGAACGGATAACGATGTCGTACGTGGAGACACGGTTGGAAACCCTGGAAAACTATTGGAGTTCATACCGTGATACGCATAAGATGATTGTTTCCGAATTTGACAGAAAGGAATTGATGAAGTTTAATTATTCTGACGCTTATGACGTGACTGAAGAACTATATACAGATTATAAAACTGATCTAAAAGGATGTATGCTTAATATTAAGTCTGTTTCTATTCCTGTTGTGTCTGATTCTAAAGTTAATGTATCAAACGCTGCTCAATCCTTTAGTGTCAAGTTGCCCAAAATTTCGATTCCTAGTTTTAGCGGTAAATATACAGAATGGACTAGTTTTCGGGATCTGTTTACATCATTAATCCATAACAACAAAGGATTGGACGACGTTCAACGGCTTCACTATCTTAAAGGTTATTTGTCTGGTGAAGCTGAGCAACTTTTGCGGCATATTTCAGTCACTGCCGATAATTATAAAGTATGTTGGGAACAATTAGAACAGCGTTATAATAACAAAAAGCATTTAGCTTATTCCATTTTAAAGCGTTTCATGAGTCAACGTAACATACAGTCTGAATCTTCCAGCGCTATAAAAGAATTGTTGGACACAAGTAATGAATGTTTAAATGCCCTTAAAAACTTAAATATTGATATTTCTTCATGGGATATAATAGTAATATATATTGTTAGTTTAAAGCTTGATACAGAGTCTAGAAAACTATGGGAAGTTCAAATTAGTAAGGGTAATGATGATTTACCTAAACTAAGCGAATTTATAGAATTCCTGAATCAACGTTTCAGGTCACTTGAATTTTTAGATAATAACCAAAGTAAGTCATATAATAATGCTCGTATTTCAAAGGTTATGCATGTTACTTCACTTTCCACTTGCAATTTTTGTTCGGAAAATCATAAGTTAATCAATTGCAAGAAGTTTGCTAAGGAAGATGTTGATGCACGTCGTGGTTTTGTCCAAACCAATAGGTTGTGCTTCAACTGTCTGGGTCCAAACCACTCGGTATTTTCATGTCGTCATTCAACCAATTGTCGTATTTGTAGAAAGAGACATCACTCTTTACTTCATCCAAAAGTAGTTCCGACAGGAGAGAACACCACTAGTGTTAAGAAAGAAGATGGTACGGAGCAATCTGCTACTCCACCATCATCTTCACAGGGCGAGGCGTCAAATATTGTATCCTGTTTTTCTAATTTGAGCAGCCAAGTATTATTGGCCACTGCCTTAGTAAAGGTAGAATCGAAAACAGGTACTTTCGTATTGAGATCTCTATTGGACCAAGGATCTCAAGCGTCGTTTATTACTGAGTCTACAGTACAGATGCTTGGTCTAAAAAAGATTCCGAACAAAAAGCTTATTTCAGGACTTGGCAGTGATCAGAATGCATTATTGCAGTCTAAAGGGTATGTAACTATAAAAATTCAATCACGCCATGATCCCAACTTTATAGTTGATGTTAAAGCTCATGTTCTCAACAAATTAACATCACTTCTTCCGGAAAGGAAGATAGTCATTCAGGCTTGGTCATCACAAATTTCTGATTTGCAGTTGGCTGATCCTTTGTTTGGTGTACCTAACAAAATTGATATTTTGCTAGGTGCAGAAGTATACTGTCAGATTTTAATGGAGGGTGTAATCAAGGGTCTACCTGGGCTTCCTGTAGCGCAAAATACCAAGCTAGGTTGGATCCTCTCTGGCTGTATACACTCACCACAAAACCGTGGTGATCTGCAAAAGGATAAAGTTGTTAGCATGCACACTTGTATGTCTACAGATGATCTCTTAAAGAAGTTCTGGGAGATAGAGGAGCCTCCTTCCGATGGAAAAAAGATTTTATCAGAAGAAGAGCAATCCTGCGAAGATTTCTTTATAAAAACGTACTGTAAGGATGGCGCTCTGCAGGTCCTTTTTTAAAAAAACACAATTTACACTGCTGAAAGATTTAATTTATTGATAGGTCAAAACTTTGGAAATTAATACAAAAATTATGTGTGGATTGGACAACGGTTGGTAAACGACTCTAACGCTTAGCTACAGAAAAACAGTTTTATATAAAATACAATTGTTTATGTCAGCGTTTACTCGATACAATAACAATTCATAACATCTCCCCCCTTTAAGACGGAGAATTATCCTTTAAAATATTCGAAGTCATAAAACAATACAAAGGGCAATAAATGTAAAGAAATAGATAACAAGGACATTATATATACAATCAGCAGTGAACTAATTATTAAACAAATAATAGTAATTATTTAATTATAATTTCATCCTTAGTCCTTAGTCCCTTAGGTAATAGAAATTATATCTTAATTTTACCCCATAATAAAAGAAATTAAAAACTACTTATATTACGATCAGACCCAGAATTTCTAAAGATAACTTTATTTTTAGTTTTATTTTTATTAATTTCTATTTCCGGGAGACTTTTAATTGACTTCCTGTCGCATTCAATAGATTCATCTGAAATGTCAGTTAGCTCAACAGATGTATTATTAGTGTTGTAAGATTTTTTATTGTTATGACATTGATTAAAAATTTGAATGCAACACGATGAGTTTTTACATGTATTAGGGCAACATTTTTTATACACTCTATATATTATATAGGAAATAATTATACAAATTATAACAATAGTGACAAAAGAATAGTAATGTCCATATTTTATTATATGAGGCTGATTTTCAGCTTGATGTATTTGATTTTCTAAATTATCTAATTTATGAGAAGCTAAGCTTAGAGATTCTAAGTCTACATTAGTTAAAGTTATTGGAGAAATAGAGTGTAGACTGTTATTAATCAAATTGAATTTGCAACAATCGTCTTCTATAATATTATAATTTATAGATATTTGACTCGGCAAGACAGTTTTATATTTACGAGATGGATACAATTGTAGAGTCTGAAAATAAGCAATACAATCATCTTCTAGTGACAATATTCCAGTACCTTGTAAAGTAAAATCATTAATGTCATTATTACATTTTATAGTTAGTTTATTGGGTTTTGACTGTATATAGATATATCTTCCATCATTAAGTTTTTGCCATAAATTAATATTACCATAAATTATTTTTGAGTCACAAATATCAGGGAGTGTTAGGATAACTTCAGTTAACAATTTAGTTTCACAAGTTGGATTATTAATTGTAGATAAAATAGAAGAAAGTGGACATATCATATACTCTAAATTAGTATTTCTACAATCACTTAAACTATCTAACAACGAGTAACTTAATCTATCATCCGTTACAGCCACGTACAGTTTAGTCGGGTGAATAAGACTATAAGATAGAAAGTTATTTACTTCGTGTGGTGTTGGTAACGGTAGATTCTTATAAACATTAAATTTAACTGGACTAATTAAAGGTATTTCAATGACAAATACTAGTTTGTTATTATAATAATAAGAAGTTAACCTAGATAAATCAATTATAGTATGAATGTTCTGTAAAGATAATGAAGCAGGAAATTCTAAGTTCCTTTTATTTATTTTGCTATTAGAAAGTTCATTAAATAATTTCGTAGGGGTTAAAACATAGGGATGTAGGATATTTGCTTTTGCAAATAAAATTGAGTTCAAAATTGTATCTAATATATTAGAAATAGATAATAGGGAACCTTCGATTATATTTATTAAAGTATTAAATTTTTCAGTATTAACTAATTTATAATTCACTTTAGAATTTTCTGAAAGTGCATAGTTAAGTTTTTCTATTTGTTTATTTAATCTTAATTCATTATTATTTAATTTTAAAATAGAAACATTAAAATTATGAATAGTAGATTGTACAATGTGTATATTATCTTTCATCAAGGAAAATATATGATCTTCGTTTTGTTCACAATTCGTAATTGCTTCATCATATTTTCGGGCATCATCAGCGTCTAATGTGCCGAAGAAAAATTTTAAAATCTCACCACCGAACTCAAGAGCTCTTTTAAAACGAGTAGAAGGGTTTTCGGAAATAAGGTGAGACAACGAATCATATTTGAGGTTATTAGCATTAATTAGAATTTCTAAAGGGTTGATTATATCCTTACAATCAATCGTTACAGAAGCTATATTCTGTGCTTTTTCGCAAAAGCTAGAAATGCTTAAAATTGTTTGGTCAATCTTACTTAGATATGGTTTGACTGGTATAATATCGACATAAGTTACAACATTCCAATAACTATTATAAAAATATGCAATGGAAGTCGGGTCGAAGAATATTCCAGGACTATGCGTTAAAATTTGAATTGGTTCTGAATAACTCGAATGGAAGAAAAACCTGAAACAATCATAATTAAATTTTATGCTGGTTTGATTTCGTTGATATGATATTTTATATGTTTTCTATTTATGCACAGTGTAACATTATTTTTTCCGTGAGTTTTTATTATTTTAAATGGTCCCTTCCAAATTGGGGACAAGGCTTTGCGCATCCTATGATGTTGTTTTAGATAAACTAAATCTCCTGTTTTATAAGTTTTACTTGTACTAGAAACATCATAATATTTCTTTGAAGACTCTTTACTTTTTGTTATGTTTTCCAATGCTTTTTCACGGGAGTATTTCATTCGATATTGCAAAGCGCTAATGTATTCTTGATAAGTTGTGTTATCAGAAGGATTATATAAACTACTAGGAATAGATGGCTTATGGCCATATAATAACTCAAAAGGAGTAAATTCTGTAGTACAATGCGGAGTTGTATTGTATGCTAAAATTGCGGTAGCTAAATAACAATGCCAATCATCTTGATTATCATTAACGAAAGACTTTAAATATTCTTTGAGAGTCGCGTGACTGCGCTCAAGTGCACCATTTGTTTGAGGGTGGTATGGTGTCGAGTAGAGATTTTTTATTTTAAGAATTTCAGTTAACTGCCTAAATAATTCAGAAGTAAAGCAAGTACCTTGATCGGTAAGGATCATTTTTGGAAATCCAAATAGTGATATGAAATGAATGAGATTACGTGCAACTTCATCAGTTGTAGAAGTAATCATTGGATAGGCACACGAAAATTTTGTTAAATCGTCCTGAAGGGTTAAAATATATTTAAATTTCTGAAGGCCAGCTTCGGGTAAAGTACCAACAATATCTAGGGCCAATCTTTCAAATGGTTTAGTGCTAGAGGACGTAATGACCATAGGTGCCTTATTGGAAGCTCGTAAAGGTTTATTTATTTGACACATTTTACAATCCTTTACAAAGCGTTCTATGTCAGACCGCATATTTTTCCAATAATAAGAAGCCTTAATTCTACTATACATGCGTTTAATACCCGGGTGTCCTGCTATAGTGGTCCCGTGGTTTTCCTTAAGGATATTTTGGACTTCAGTAGGGGTAGGATAAAGTATTTGATTTTTATAAATATGAACTTTAATATTTGTGCCATGAAAAACGTAGGAAATCATATTATAGATTTTCACGTATACTAGTTTAGTAAAAGGTTCTGAAAAGTCTGAGATAGCTAATTCTTTATCATAGTCATCTTTAGATATTATTTGATCTCGTAATTGCAGCAATAAATTGTAAATAGTTTTATAACTAGTTTCATCATAGTGATGAATCTTCGTAAAAATGAAAAAGTATACTTTACTTTTTGATTCGACTAACTTAACAGTTTCGGCTTCACGGTCGGCCGATAACAATTCAGTTGAATTGTCTAACATTGATAAGATCTGTTCAGTATGCGGCATAGAGTAATCGAAATCTAGAGAAACTGGACAAACAATTGATTTTTGTTTTGCCGAATGTAAGCTTTGATTATGTTCTTCAATTTGTGTATCATTAGAAATAGACTTAGTAAATTGTTTTTTTGAAATATTCTTCATAAGTTGTATTATTAAGCATTGAGTGAGTGATAGCATTCACAGGGTTACGAGATAAGGCATCGGCATTAGAGTTAATACGACCTGGTTTATAAACAATCTCGTAATTATATTCTTCTAATTTTAGTCGCCACCTAAGTAGACGTCCACCTGGATCCTTTGCATTAAATAACCATGTAAGGGGACGATGATCTGTTACGATTTTAAACTGATAACCGTAGACATAAGGTCGGAACGTGTTAACACCAAAAAGAATTGCAAGAAGTTCTTTTTCCGTTGTAGAGTAATTGCCTTCTTGTTTATTTAAAGTGCGGGACGCATAAGCAATAGGCTTATCTTTTCCGATTTCGCCCTGCGATAGAACTGCACCGACGGCATAATTTGAAGCGTCCGTGGTTATAATAAACGGTTGTGAAAAATCGGGATATTGTAACAAAGGAGCAGAAATTAATTTTTGTTTAAGAAGATTGAAAGCTTGCTCCTGTTCATGAGACCAATGGAAAACTGTGTCTTTTTTCAACAAAGTTGTAAGGGGTTTCGTTATGTAAGAAAAGTTTTCAATAAAACGACGGTAATAACCCGTTAATCCTAGAAAAGATTTAATATCTTTGGCAGTTTTAGGTGTAGGAAAATGGGAAATGGCCTTGACCTTATCAGGGTTAGGCGAAACACCTTTATCTGTTATAACATGTCCAAGATAAGCGACTTCGCGTCGCAGAAACTCACATTTATCAGGCTGTAGTTTTAAATTCGCCTCTCTGAATTTAGAAAGTACAAGGTCGAGTTTTTTCATGTGAGATTCAAGGTCATGGGAGTATAAGATACAATCATCTAAATAAATATAACAATGGAGACCTTGTAATCCAGAAAGGACTAAATTCATCATCCTTTGAAATGTAGAGGGCGCATTTTTCAAGCCGAAAGGCATTCGGTTAAATTCGAAATGACCTGAGATACCATTTGTAGTTACACTAAATCCTGTCTTTTCAGCGTCCTTGGGATTTAGACAAATTTGATGAAAACCAGATGCTAAATCGAGCGTGCTAAAATACTTAGAATGACCTAATTGGTCTAAAATGTCAGTTATAAGAGGAAGAGGGTAGACTTCAGAAACTGTGACGTCATTTAGACGACGATAATCGATTACGATACGCCACTTTTGTTTACCAGAGGCGTCTAATTTTTTGGGTACTACCCAAACGGGTGCACTCCATGGTGAAGTTGAAGGACGAATGATATTTTGATCTAGCATTTTCGTAATTTGTTTTTCTACTTCGTCTTTGTGAATTTCGGGGAAACGATACGACTTTACATGAATAGGCGCAGCATCCCCGGTATTAATAGAATGTTTAAGTATGTTAGTACATGTTAAGGATTCGCCATCAAGGTGAAATATATCAGTATATTTAGAGAGACAATTAATTAAAGATTTTTTCTCTTGCGGATTTAAATGTGAGCATCGAATTTGCTCAAGGACTCTTTGAGACCGATCACTATTTTGAGAATTCAATTGATGAATAAGTTCAGTCTGAGTGTCATCAGATTTTAAAGATGATAGCTCAAATGGGGTCAACTCAACACAAAAGTCGTCAATTGCGACTATATTCTCGGTAGTATTTAAAACAGAGACGTTGACTCTATTATTAGGTTTTAAATCTACGATGCAATTTGCTAAAAACACGCCTTCACAAATTTTCTGATCTAATATTAGAGCTACTTTTTGTTTGGAAAAATCAGATAAGTTTGAAACTGGACACTCAATGACCATTTCTGACCGCGGTGGTATAAAGAATGACGGTTTACTAAAACAAATAGGTATAATATGACCTTCTAAATTTAAGGAATTCGTAGAATATTGCACGTCAATTTTAAAGTGCTGAATAAAATTGCTACCTATAATACCATCATAACATAAATTAATCGCATCGTCAATCGCATTAAAAATATAATTAAATATTATTTTCTTTTTTGGAGAAATACGATATTCAAAATTAAGTTGGATAGTCCCTAGTGATTCGCAATAAGAATCATTATCACTTAAACCTTTGATTTTGACAATATTAGGTTCAAGAGTTGGCTGGTTCAATAAACTTGAGAATTTAACAATAGAAATTGAAGAACCAGTATCAATTAAAAAGCATAAGGGCTTATCATTATAATTCGTTTTTAAATAAACGTGAGGAAGAGAAACTTTATAGTTAATATTATTCATAATATAAGCTTTCTCACGTGAGCATTCCCTAGGAAAAATAATAGACTCTTTACGAGATGAGGGAATGTCAAAACATTTTTGTAAATTCATATCATTTGATTGTTTAACCTGTGTTGGGGAAAATTTAAGAACACAGGGGGAATTAACATTTGAAAACTGAGTATTTAATTTATTTTTATAATTATAATTAAACTGAGGCGAAGGTGTATTAGTCCGTGCAACAGAGAATTGACCACAGACACAACGACCTTGAGACTTCAGTGGAAACTCAGTAGATTTAATATCATTTTTATTATAATAAACATTAGCTTTAGTCATCCGTGTATTAAATAAATTAGGAACACGGGGTTTTAATAAGTTTAAAGATTTCGTGTCATTCAAAACATAACGTGGTTCCGGCAGACACGGCACCGAACCCGTTCTTAGTTTAAATCATGTTTAACATTAGGAGTGTCAACAACATGCACATTAGAATGATTATAATTGTTCGATGTACCGCTTGTACTTGGTGCATTTGCACCTGGTAGTGTAGAATTACTCGGACCGTTCCGCGTGTTATTATTCTTAAACTTAAGTTTGCGGCACTCGTTTATCAAATGTCCGCGCTTTTTGCAATATGCGCACATTTTATTAGAATTAAAATTAGAAAACGATTTATTTTGATTGTTATTTGACGAATTTAAGTTGACATGATGAAAATTAGGTGAAGAATGCCTTGGTTTGTTTCTATAGCATTCTGAAGAATTATGACCGCTTTTTCGACAAATTGTACAAAATTTAGATGAGCGGTTTGTTACCTTAGACAGGTTAAAAAGCTTTTCTTCTTCAACTGCGTGTGTAATAGCATCAGATAAATTTTTAGGGTTTCTACAACGCACAATATGAGAAAAATTAGGATTTATTCCTAAAATAAATGTATCTCGAGCTAATTGCTCCATAATGGCTAATTTGCCTACAAGTTCTGTTTCATCTTCGCAGCTGTAATGGATATCGGCTTGAATTCGCGTTAAACAAGCTTCGACACGTATAGAATATTGTATCACATCCTCTGAAGGCAATTGTTTACATGATTGAAGGTCAATTAATAAATGGGATGAGTGTTTTTTCTCCCCAAAGTTAGATTTAAGAAATTGTTTTATTTCAGGCCAGTTTTTAAAACGTTTAAGACAGCTGGCTAATTGTGCTTTGCCTTCTAGTTGTGATATAATAAATTTACATAAAACATTCTGTTGGTCTGTACTTGCTAATGCAATTGCAGCTTCGCAATTAGTAATAAACGCGGGCAAAGTCTCGCGATCCCCTTTGTAGGGTCTGATAAATTTAGTTAGAAAATTTAAAGTAACCTTATCAGACATTTTGGACTTTTGTTTTTTTATAGTCTGACTAACTTCTGAGGAACTACTTGACGAATCAGAAGTTTCTACTTCTTCGGTTTTTTCTTTTTTAGGAGGCATTAAATAACGTCAATAAAAAATTAAATGCAGTAAGTACAGATCTTCAGAAAACACAATGTGTAAATATAAAAATAATATAGAATTTAGTAAATTGTAAAATTATGAATAAACACTTATTTTGGCAAAATTCACTTTCACTTAAATTCACTTTTAAAATTTTGCAAAATTTGATTAAGAAAATGAAGAAACTCACAGGATTAAAACAGCATTCACGAACATTTTGAATTCGTGGAAACCCGAAGAATGCGGTGAAACTTGCACCGGCAAGGCAGCGGCGTCAGCGTAAACGGCGGGAACTGGCGACTCAAGGAGTCGTATTGCAGAACACGAAGTCACGTTGCGTCGGCCGTGGGAATGACTTTACACGTGTAAACGATGGTAGGTAAAGTCCACGTGAGCTGATCCTGATGATGGTGGTGAGAAGTCGTGTTGTCCAATCATGAAACTGTAGTACAATGGATGTGATGCGGGCTCGCACACTAGGGTGGAGGCTTACCGTCGACCACGGAGAAGCAGCAGAGAGTGTCGGTGGTGATGCGGGCTCACGCTTACCAGCGGAGACTTATCGTCGATCACGGGGTACGGCAGCGGCTGTCAATAGTGATGCGGGCTCACGCTTAACAGCGGAGGCTTATCGTCGACCACAGGGTAACAGCAGAGGCTGTCGATGGGGATGCGGGCTCACGCTTAACAGCGGAGGCTTATCGTCGATCCTGGTGAGGGCAGCAGCGCGGGCTTGGGCATACAAGCCTAAGACTTATCGTCGACCACTTGCACTATCACACAAAGGACTTTAAGACTACAGGGCCACAAACTGGTGAAAGACGTGAAACTTTTCGCGACGCGCCTAACACCTAATTGGATCCCAGTACTCAGCGAATTTTCCTGGGATCCCACTTCTGACACCAAATTTGTAAGGATGGCGCTCTGCAGGTCCTTTTTTAAAAAAACACAATTTACACTGCTGAAAGATTTAATTTATTGATAGGTCAAAACTTTGGAAATTAATACAAAAATTATGTGTGGATTGGACAACGGTTGGTAAACGACTCTAACGCTTAGCTACAGAAAAACAGTTTTATATAAAATACAATTGTTTATGTCAGCGTTTACTCGATACAATAACAATTCATAACAGTACGAAAGAGATTCATCAGGCCGCTATATAGTACGGTTGCCTTTTAGAACAAGTAACCCAGAGTGTCAATATGGCAACTCATATGATATTGCTCTCAAACGGTTTTATTTATTAGAGAAAAGGTTACTTAACAATCCTGAATTTAGGATTCAATATTCAGATGTCATTGAAGAATATTTGACACTGGGACATATGGAGGTAGTTCCAGAATTAGAAAAAGCCAAACCTACTGCTATTTATTTACCACACCACGCGGTAGTTAAAAACGATAGAGCTACAACCAAAGTTAGGGTTGTATTTGACGCATCATGTTCTCTAAATAATGGGACATCATTGAATAAGGACATGATGGTTGGTCCAACTCTTCAACCTGATTTAAGGCATATCATTATACGCTGGCGTTGTTACCCTATATGTCTTGTTGCAGACATTGTAAAGATGTACAGGCAAATAAAAGTGTCTGAGGCAGATGTTGATTTTCAACGCCTTCTGTGGCGAAGAGACTTAAATTCAGAACTTCAACATCTAAGGTTGTTACGTGTTACATTTGGTACATCCTCAGCACCTTACTTGGCAGTACGAGCTCTACAACAGCTTGCGTATGATGAAGGTGATAAATACCCTTTAGCAGCAGACAGGGTTTTAAAGGAGTTCTATATGGATGACCTTATGACAGGCTGCGAAAGCGTTGAAGAAGGGATCCAGATATATCGCCAAATGAACGAACTTCTTGGTCATGGTGGTTTCGAGCTTCAGAAGTGGACTTGTAGTAATAATAATTTACTACAAGGGATAGGGGAAGACAAAAAGGAAAACTTAGAAATGAAGTTGGATTCTGTTGTAAAGATTTTAGGATTATCGTGGAACAGATTGTGTGATGAATTTCAGTACACAGTTAAACTTCCTCCGCTTGAAACACCGGTGACTAAACGTAGGGTAATTTCGGACATTGCAAGGTTATTCGATCCACTCGGTTGGATTGGGCCAGTAATAACAACTGCCAAAACCTTCATCCAGAGAATATGGCTGGCTGGTGTAGGATGGGATGAAGAGATACCAGCTGACATATTAAAAGACTGGCTATCGTATAGAAAGGATCTCATTCATCTTACTAATTATAGGCTTCCAAGGTGGATAGGGACGAGTAGAGACGATGTTCACATGGAACTACAAGGGTTTTCAGATGCGTCTAACGCAGCATATGCAGCTGTTGTGTACATTAGGACGATAGACTGTAACGGTGAAGTTCATGTGAATCTAGTCGCCTCTAAATCAAGGATTGCTCCTGTAAAGCAAGTGTCTATACCTCGTTTGGAGCTCTGTGGAGCAGTTTTATTGGCAAAACTACTCAAAGAAATCTCAGAGGTATTGACTATTCCCAAGACAAACGTCCATGCTTGGACGGATTCTAGCGTCGTCCTCACTTGGTTGAGTAATCATCCTAGTAAGTGGAAGACTTTCGTGGCAAATAGAGTCACTGAAATATTGTCCATAATAGATAACAGCCAGTGGTCACATGTTAAGTCCGAAGATAACCCAGCAGATGGTGCATCACGGGGTATAAATCCACGTGATATTTCTGAAGTTGAAATATGGAGAAAGGGTCCTAAGTGGCTACAAGAAACTACAGTCCATTACAGTAAAGGAAATTTTAAGAAGATAAATTTAGAAGAGAAGAAAGTTAAGGTCTTATGTCACATAACAATTGAAGGCGTAGATATAATTTCTAGGTTTTCAAATATAAAAAGACTAGTAAGAGTTATTGCATATTGCAGAAGATTTCTAAATATAATTAATAAAGCTAATACTAAACCTAAAACTACACGTTTGCTAACATTTACAGAAATAAATAAATCGTTACTTACCTGTATCCGGTTGTGCCAAAGGAATGCTTTCCTGAAAGAGATAGAGAGTTTACAAGGGTTAGGTAAAGTAAATAAAAACAGTAAACTTACCTCGCTTAATCCATACCTTGACGGCGAAGGAATCCTCAGGGTGGGCGGACGATTGCAACAGGCTGACGTGATAGACAATATGAAACATCCAATCATAATTCCTAATAAAACGCATCTTACGAATTTAATTATTGCAGATGCGCATGTTCGTACAATCCATGGAGGTCCTCAGTTAATGATGAACTATCTGAGAACGCAGTATTGGGTGGTAAATGCGAAAAATCTCATCAGACAGCATGTTCGAAAGTGCGTCGTTTGTGTTCGTCATGCTGCTCAAACGAACCAACAGTTGATGGGTCAATTGCCTTCTGCACGTGTCACTGCTTGCCGTCCTTTTCATCAAAGCGGTGTTGATTACGCTGGACCTATCGCTATTAGACCTACAAGGGGACGTGGTTATCGCTCCACGAAAGGTTACATTTGTTTATTCATCTGCATGGCCACTCGTGCAATACACCTCGAGGTAGTGAGTGACTTGACCTCAGAGGCATTTTTGGCTGCTTTTAAGCGTTTTGTTGCACGGAGAGGGCATTGTGCAGACTTGTGGAGTGATAACGGCACTAACTTTGTCGGAGCGAATAGGGAGTTAAAAAATGTATTCCATGAAGAAGGGTCGGTAGCAGCAGGTGACATCGCTAGTTGGCTTGCGACAAATGGTACTAACTGGCACTTCATTCCACCCCATTCTCCAAACTTCGGTGGACTGTGGGAGGCTGGAGTGAAGTCCACCAAACATCATTTGAAAAGAGTGATCGCAAATAGTACTCTCACGTTCGAAGAAATGATGACTCTTTTATGCCAAATAGAAGCGTGTCTAAATTCACGACCAATTACTCAAATTAGTTCCAATCCAGAAGATCCATACCCACTTACTCCTGGACATTTTCTTGTGGGAGAACCGTTAGTGTTGGTACCGGATACTAATTACGAGAAGGCGAATATAAGTACTCTCAGAAGATGGCACTTTACGCAACGTCTTGTCCAAGATTTTTGGCGAAGATGGTCGCATGAATACCTCACACAACTCCAGCACCGGTATAAGTGGGCACATACAACTCCTGAACCTAAGGTAGGAGATATAGTGTTGGTGAAGGAAGAGGATCTGCCACCGGCAAGATGGTTGTACGGCATAATAACCGACAAACATATTGGTGCGGACAATCTTACGCGTGTTGTTACACTAAAATGTAAGGGTTCAGTTATTAAGAGACCTGTATCAAAGCTTATAATTTTACCAGTTACGACATAAACTGTTTTAGATTGTTTTATGTTACACATACTCAAGCCCTATGTATTATTGTTTAGATTATTTTAGAAAGAACAACATATGGTTAATTTTCTTTTGTTTTTTAGTATGTATAGCATTTGTTAGTATGGTTTATTGTATTTTTATGGACACTTGGTCCATGGTGGGCGGAATGTTAAGTCTTGCATCAATGATAATAAATAATTTTATGTTAGTATATTAAATTTAGTACCAACAACATCGATAGATGGCGGTGTGCAATTTTCATGAAAAACTGAATCGCGGTGTTAAGATTCTCCGCAGAATCATGACCTTCCGCTTATGTCAAAACAATAAATACTCTCGTCCTGAGCGTGGTGTTTTCTTTGGCAAAGCCATAAATACTGCGACGGCTCCTCGGGACTTTTTGGAATTTGTACAAATATAGATCTACACAATACAACATTACAGGTACTTATACATTTTTTCCGAACTGCACAATAGCTGAGTCAACCTACAACAGAAAAGGGACGAAAATCAGCTTGGACTTTGTCGAAAAATCGCTATCGTGTCGTCCCTAGCGACCTGCAACCCTGATAAAGAATATAACGATAACATTAGAGTGCCCTTCGACGACCGCTACCCTTAATAAATTCAACAAAATAAAGCATTACTTTTGGTTTGTTCTATTGTTTGGTAAATTATAGGTATCACCGCATTGGTATCTAGACTGATTTATAGGTAAATTAAAAATCCAAGGTGAGATTTGAACTCCTTTTTAGGATGCAGTAAAAAATATATTGTGGAAGAACAACCACACCGCACTTGCCCTTTATTTACAGTCATGAGTTCCGTGCCATTCACCGCAACCATGACAGGCTGTAGATCTGCATTTGGACCAGTGGAGGAAACATACATGTCTGAGAAAATTTAAATCGGTCGCTGCCCGTATCACACCGCGATCACAATAAGCAAACAAACTAACACCAGTTTGTTGAAGTTACCTATTGTGATCAAGAGTTAGTTTGTCAAAAGTCTGTGATAGCCTGGGCCTAGCGGTATGACCCCTGGACTGCCAAGTCCAAAGTTCTCGAGTTCGAAATGAAGGTACGTAATTATCACTCGCTTTAACGGTGAAGGAAAATATCGTGAGGAAACCTGCATGGGGATTTTCTCGACGATATGTGAAGTCTGCCAACCCGCATTAAGCCAGCGTGGGGACTATAGGTAGCGTAATCCCTTTCATACTGAGCTTGAGGCCCTGGATTCGATTCTCAGGTCAAGCAAATTTTTATTCGGTCATTCTATGAAATTTGTATTTGTACCCGGATATTAATGGCACACAAAACATAACAGCGAAGTGTGGGAGTACATTAGTACACCTATGTTTTATTCTTCAGGGAATTCAAACGTGACAGTTATGAAAATGGTCGCACCTGCTAATGAACAATGAAGTGGCGAGTGTGGCGACAGAACAGCCGCTTTACCTTATTGTATACTAGCCAGAAATACAAAAATAAAACAAAAATCATAAGTAGGTACTAGGTACTTACTTACCAGCTAGGTAGGTTATACCTTAACCTACCAGCTTAATTTTTTTATGAATTTCTCAAACTTGTAAAACATTTTATAGAAGTATCTAGGTATGTATTAGTAAATAATGTTCTAAAATATTCCCACTCGGACTTGTCACCTTATAAATGTCACAATTTTAATGCGTATTAAAAACAACCTCTGTGATTTATCAATTGTATTTACAATTTAAGATAAACCAACGCTGCATTGAAAACCCATTAGATTTTCAACTAGGTAGGTATGCTGTCGTTTCACTTTCGCTGATCGTTTGAACACCTGTTTACATACTTCAGTAATTTTATTTGTCGTCACGACTTTTCATAATCGTTTTTACTATCAACTTTACAGTTCTGTATCTACCAATTACTGTTATAGTTGTAAATTATTTTAAGAATTTTAACGCATTATTCGTCTACTATTAGTTACCTATTTGTAATGATTTGTAGTAGAATGTGTTGTAAAAAGGATACGATAGTTTTTATTACAGTAGTTGTAATCATTTTAAATCATTGTTTATTGTCCAAATGTGGGAGATTCAAAAGAGTGGTTGGAGCTATGCCTGTGCAGTGCGGTATATGTTTTTTATTTATTTATTACAGTATCTGATATGTATTTGACTTTTAAATAAAAAAGGAATGATTATTTTGTGTGCACGACGATACTTTTCAGTGGATTACAGCATAAACTACGAATTTAAAAAATAAGTAGGACCATAAGTAGTATAAACAAAGTTAATATCACAGTTTCGCACATCTTTTTTCGCCTCGATTAAGACTTTGGTAGCACTTTGAGCAGTACCTAGCTAGGTTTTGAATATTATTAGGTCAAAGTTCGTACGTCTATCTGTACCTTGACTAACTATGCCCGCAGTGCAATACCTACTCTGCTCTTTTCTAATTTTTCTTTTTTGTGAGAAACCTTCGCATTTGCTTGCACACTGACCAGTTTTATCATAATAGGTGCGCTTATAGAACGAACAAACAAACTACAAACATTATTTTTTATTTGTAGTTAGGTAGATAACTGTGCTTTTAACACAAAAAGAACCTGATAGCATCAACAAGCATCGTACCCAAGTAATTTTCACTGTAATAAAACCTAGCGACTCATTTTGTTCCACCTGAGAATCGAATCCGTGACCGCAAGGCTACGAACGGTTCTCACATTACTAGGTTAACAAGGTGATGTAATGGGTAGTAATTATAATTAGTACAGTATCATAATAAATAATAGTAATCGCATTTATAATCATTCCAATCGCTGTCTAGTGATCTTTAAAGAAATACAAAGAAGAGGTCTTCATCGTATTATCGAATTCCTTTCATGCCGTTACCAAGAAGTTTGACTAAATAAATATGTACCTAGTTCATATTTCAGCTATTTACAATTAAGTTAAAGATAAAAAAAAATGCGCCGTCGTCTGAGGTATCTTTAGGCCTAAGCGTGAACCTACTTATTTTGCTTACAAATGTTTAAACAAGGAACATAAGGTTACTTTATTTACCGTACATTCTACATGCTGTGCTGATAAGACTATATTGTGGAGACCTGATTTCCCTAAGGACTGCAAAGGTCAGGCGGAAGCCTCAAGGTATATCAAAGCAGAGGCTTAACTTGGGCTTGCCATGTAAACTGGAAATAATAAAATAAGGCTACTAAAAACGTCAAAGGCAATTAATCATCATAATGTGAAACTTTTGAGTTTTTGATATAACTAGCTGCTTCCGCAACTTCGCTCGCGTTTGAACCACGTTACACCAATTTTTTTTAGTTATTCTGTTATTCGAGGTGGTGACAAATCCAACAAATCAAAGATCATGAAAATCGGTCCAGCAGTTCTCGAGTTATAAATGTTGTAACAAACCTGACTTTGTTTTATATATTAGATTAAAGTAAAAAGATTTCGAAATAAACCTAACCTAACCTAACTACAAAAAAACTGCTACAAATATGAAATTTTGGATAGTAGATTGTGTACTTACTTATTTATAAATAAAATTGAATATATAGGCATGCAACCCCGTGTAGCATCTCTGCGGAACTCGAGCAGCTTACAGCATTTATGCGGGGCCACAATCCTTTCGTCAGAATATGCATTGACGGCGGCGCACTGTGTGCCCTGTGATGTACAACAATACACCTTGCAGTTGAACAACTACTGCGTCGATGATGACAAGAAACCTCCGAGAGCAGATATATCAGAGATTATCAATCACCCGTTATATAATTCGTAAGTTCCTTCCCGATATCACCTCCTAAATACTAATATTATAAAGAGGAAAGATTTGATTGTTTGTTTGTATTGAATAGGCTCCGAAGCTACTGGTCCGATTTTCTTTTTAAATATTCTAATATATAAATTTTTAATAACTAAGCCGAGCTTGTACTATGGGTACTAGACATTGGATACAATACTTATATACTTTTTTTTTGTAAATACATACTTATAATACATAAGAGAGTAGTAATGAAAACGAGGGAAAAATGTTATCAGGACCCCGCGGGCGGGAAGCTATAGTCTGTTTTTTAATCTCAGAGACTAGATTGACACATGCAACTGTCAAAATTACAAATAATGATACCAGCTTTTTTGTGTAGTGTTGTACCTACGATACCGGTTTGTTGAATCGTAACTTTTAGACGATTAAATTAAAAGTTTTTTTATCCCAGATCGTATTCGACACTTCAATTTATTAGCGATAATCTTCGATAGGGGCACATTACTATTTAAGAATTGCAAAAAACTGGTATCCCACGAAATATCACTTTAGTCTCTGAGATTAAAATACAGACTATAGTATTAGATATTATTTAAGACAAGTGCTTCCATTGAACTGTAACTGCCCCCGGCACAAGGTACCTTACAGGTACAATTCGGAATAGTAAATACCTATATATGTATAATACAGACATACAGTCACGCCTGTATTTCCCAAAGGGTTAGACAGAAGTACAGTCCGCCGGTATGTTTCGAACCCATGTAGGGGTAGGGTAAGGGGGCGAGCCTATATTCCAAACTCTGAATTGAGATTTTTATAGAACAACGCAATAACACGTTGCTCACCTGGGATTCGAATCCAAGACCTCTAACGTAGCGCTTAGGACCGCTATGATGAGGCAAGTATATACAAGGTGAAAGGGACATCGACGCACAAACGTCGTGAACTCGGGACAAGGTTTCACTCAAGGTCAAAAATAAAATGACCTAGGTCATTCATGTAGAAAATGATCGGTTATTACAGATATTGTCATTTTTGAGCGCGCAGTGTATTGCTAAAATCGCGATTATAACGCTCCGCAGTAAATGTTGTCGCGCGTGCGAAAATAAATTAAACAATGATTTTTTACACGTTCAAGTAAAAAAAACTGCAGAAAAAATTGCAAAATTGATTAAAACATTTACGGAAAATTTCAACGCAGGGGGTTCAGAAACATGTACTGAACTCATGGTTCGGGTACATGGCACTCACCTACTCGGGTGTACGTCTATGTTCCTTCCACCTTGTAGGTATATCCTATAAATGTGTAGTTTTTTGGTGTTTTAAAATAGAAATATGTATCCGTACATCCTTGTATCAAATAAGCATTTTACTAAAAAAAACAAGAACAACAATACAAACGGAGGGTAACAGGGATTACGCTTGAACAAATCCGCGTCAGCATTATAACAACACGAACACGTTCGGTTTCAGGGTCACGAGAGCGCATGACGTGGCACTGTTGCGGGTCACCCTCCATCTGGATGACGTAACTTGGCTTAATTTCACGCTCTTACCAACATCCTCGTTTGGAATTTCAGGTGATTGTCTGATAACACAGGTAACAAAAGTATCTGTAAAGTCTAAAATCTGTTTTCAGGATGCCGTAAGCCAAAAATGTGTCGTCAAGATCCAAAAAACTTATCATTCACTAGATTTTTTTTTCATGTCTTGTCCAAGAATCTATTTTACCATGTGTTTGTTAAAATATATCGCTTTTCTGAATGATTTACTTTGCGAACATCATCCCTATATCTTAGCTCCTGTAAGTGTAAGTAAAAAGTACCTAGATACAATAACTCTTCGTAGATTACACTATCAAATATCATGCTATTTTCTGAACTATATTATGTATCTTTATAATGAGCACTCAATATACTTAACTAATGAATAAATGTATGTAGGTATAGGTACCTCTACCTACCTAATATATTTTTTACTCAACAGCTCAACTGTGTATAAAAATTATGTTTATTGCATTAATTGCATTGTTAAGTCTAACAACAAATAACAGGGTGGAATAGGTACCTACACTACCTTCTACGAATAGGTACCTACCTATCCGCCTACCACAAAAGTATAAACCCATAAAAAGCTCGATTATTAAAATGACTGATCAAAAATTCGTTAGAATATTTTCTATAGAAGTACTACCAAATTGGAGCCGTAAATATTATGAGGTACATATACTAGGTATTTTTTAATGCGAATTTTACGCAAAATTTGAATATTCACTTAATTTTTGTTTAAAATTTCACTAGATCTAGTAGGGTTCAATAGAATATGAAGGGCAAAAGGTGAAATGTTCTGGCAATAAGATTTCTTAAATAAAATATTGAAATGAGTTTTTATCTGAGTAAAAACTGATCCTGCTCTGCATTATATTAAGTTTAAACTACATACTTACAGTTATTAAACTAGGATAAGGTCACATTAATATTTAGATCGTCTAGTTCAGATATTATTCAAGTACTTTATTTGAGGACGACGACCAAAGGACCATGGGGGATTTTGTATGGACACCGTCCCCACCCACCAACAGAAATGGGATGACTTTTAATATGATCATTAGGAGCCACACAAAGAGAAATTAAAAGTTTTTAAAACGAAATCGATGGGGTTTTAAAAAAAAACGCAATAACGTATCTATAAAAACGGGGATAATTTTGTACAAATATCAATTATTCTCTTATAAAAAAACAAATGCATATTACTATCATATTCTGCAGATAAATAATAATAGAACTTGTACAAAAAATTGGTCATCGATCACACAAAAAATATTTTTTGTTACCTATACCTACTATGATTTTTCTTATTTCTGTTGCTAACATATTTATGGTCTACTTAATTAGCCTACTTCTATTGGTTGAAAATGCGGCTGAGCGTGAAGAGGTCCTGGGTTCAACTCCCAGGTCGAGAATTTTTTTTATTGGAGTTTTTCTCTAAAATTGAAAAGAGCAACTTGGAGGTTGGTTTTCTGACCGGCTAAATTCAGAAAAAAGGCTCACCCACTGTTATATGTGGCTTTAAACATATCGCCGAAATGTTAGTACATAAGAAGTTATGCCTTTGCCTAAACTAACCTAACTTTTTCTGAGCGTGTAAAAATCCTCCCGTGAAAGGCGATGCTTTGCTAGGGTTACAGGAACGACGTTTTATCCCTCCGCGAAATATAACCTAACCTTAACCTAACTAATCGAACCTAACCTTAACCTAACTTAATTCTTTGGAGAACACAAATCCCAGTACCGGTAATACCCCACATATTTGGGAATTATCGTCATAGGAAAAAAAACTCTATCCAATAAGACTTTTCAGATGAGATTGTTTAGAATTCTGTTGGTTAGTGGTGACGACAGGTTTAATCCACACTTGAAATATTTAAAAATCCCAATTCCGGCCAAACCCCACATATTATGTTGTTTTGTTGTATTGTCGTCATAGCAAAAAAATCTCTATCCACTATGACCTTTCACATGAGATTAGTTTGAATTCTGTTGGTTAGTGGTGACGACTGTTCTAATCCACACTTAAAATATTTAAGAATCCCAATTCCGGCCTAACCCCACATATTAGGGGAATGTCGTCATAGCAAAAAAATCTCTATCCACTGAGACCTTTCACAAGAGATTGGTTTGAATTCTGTTGATTACTGGTGACGATTGTTTTTCTAATCTACACTTAAAATATTTAAAAATCCCAATTCCGGCCAAACCCCACATATTAGGGGATTGTCGTCATAGCAAAAAAATCTCTATCCACTAAGACCTTTCACATGAGATTGGTTTGAATTCTGTTGGTTAGTGGTGACGACTGTTCTAATCCACACTTAAAATATTTAAAAATCCCAATTCCGGCCAAACCCCACATGTTAGTAGATTGCCGTCATAGCACAAAAATCTCTATCCACTAAGACTTTTCACATGAACTTGGTTAGAATTCTGTTGGTTAGTGGTGACGACTGTTCTAATCCACACTTAAAATATTTAAGAATCCCAATTCCGGCCAAACCCCACATATTAGGGGATTGTCGTCATAGCAAAAAAATCTCTATCCACTAAGACCTTTCACATGAGATTGGTTTGAATTCTGTTGGTTAGTGGTGACGACTGTTCTAATCCACACTTAAAATATTTAAAAATCCCAATTCCGGCCAAACCCCACATGTTAGTAGATTGCCGTCATAGCACAAAAATCTCTATCCACTAAGACTTTTCACATGAACTTGGTTAGAATTCTGTTGGTTAGTGGTGACAACTGTTCTAATCCACACTTAAAATATTTAAGAATCCCAATTCCGGCCAAACCCCACATATTAGGGGATTGTCGTCATAGCAAAAAAATCTCTATCCACTAAGACCTTTCACATGAGATTGGTTTGAATTCTGTTGGTTAGTGGTGACGACTGTTCTAATCCACACTTAAAATATTTAAGAATCCCAATTCCGGCCAAACCCCACATATTAGGGGATTGTCGTCATAGCAAAAAAATATCTATCTACTGAGACCTTTCACATGAGCTTGGTTAGAATTCTGTTGGTTAGTGGTGACGACTGTTCTAATTCACACTTAAAATATTTAAGAATCCCAATTCCGGCCAAACCCCACATATTAGGGGATTGTCGTCATAGCAAAAAAATCTCTATCCACTAAGACCTTTCACATGAGATTGGTTTGAATTCTGTTGGATCGTGGTGACGATTGTTTTAATCCATACTTAGAATATTTAAAAATCCCAATACCGGCCAAACCCCACATATTTGGGGATTGACGTCATAGTAAAAAAATATCTATCCACGAAGACCTTTCACATGAGACTTGTTTGAAATCTGTTGGAGGGTGGGGACGTTTCTTCCCATTGTCCTTTCAGGTGAATGTACAATATATGGATACGGCTATAATACTCTGGATACAAAAGAAACTTCGGACCAACTACTGGCCGGGACATTGAAGATAGTGTCGTTGGACGAGTGCACGGAGGCCCTCGGTCCGTATGTAGCCCCTCACCATGACAACGGGATGATGTGCGCTGTTGGCGACGGCGTCGACGCCTGTCAGGTAACTTCGAGCCGACAAACTGAATCAATTCATTTCCATCCTATACAGATCTGGTATCCTCCATATTGCCTGGAAGAAATTGCAGTTAGCATTTTTATCTCTATTAAACAGACATTTAATGCAAAATGCCTTTCCTTCCGTCTCGGCGGTAAAATAGGCTTATAACTGAAACCTATGGGATATGCCTAAAAATTTACATACCTGCCTACTTGGCACGTTTATATCTGTTTATCTAACTACATATTATTATGAAATTGACTGACAGAGAAGAGACTCAGCATGAACTTACGCTTCCGTAGCCTTACTTTACGCTGAGCATCGTCTCTGAATGTTAGCCTTAGTGCAGCGGCTAAGCAATCACATATTATATGCCTGCGGTCTTCGATTCCCGCACGGTTTTATTTGTATCACCTAAAGAATTTAGATTTAATTGTTTCAGGGTGATTCTGGAAGCCCGCTGATCTGTTCCGAAGGGACTATAGAAGGAGTGAGTAGCTATGGCATGAGCTGTGCAGTGTCAGGCATCCCTGGAGTATACACTAGTATTGTTGCAATGGATAACGGCAATGATGCAAAATAAATAATAATTAAATAATATCGTTTTCATCCCACCATCTCGGAAAGTGTATTTTTACTCTTCGATATCTGAGTGCAAAAGTCGTTTTTATCCTCTAGAGAGACAAAGTAAATTGAATTTAGAACATCGTGCTCTTACCCCCCTGGCGCCGAATTTATCATACAACTTTTTTTTAATTTGTTAAAAACTCAGACTTGGAACCTTCCCTAAGTTCCGAGTCTAAACGCAACAAAGTATCGATATATGTCGAATCGATATTTTTTGAAAATATCAGTATCGATACTGATATTTTTATTTAAAAATATCGATATATGGGCGATATATCTTAAAAACCAAATTATAAAACAACAAATCAAGTCGACCAAAAACAAAAAATACATTAAATATAATTTGTTAAAAAGATGTTAGTATAAAAAAAGTAAGTATTCCTTTTTGGGATTTTATAATCTTAAAACTTATAAATGTTTATTGGTCTGTAAAAAATATAGATTTTTATACCCTTCGATACTTTGAATTTTATATCGATGCATCGATATATCGAATTATTAAATATCGCTCAAAAATATCGATACATTAAAAAAATGATATCGATATTTTTTTAACAAGCCTACCGGAACTTCTTGGTGTACTTTTTTAAGTCACTAACACCAACATTACAATACCTAACAAAAATATTGTAGCAACGTTACTTTCAATTTCTCTTAATTATACCTAGTATTGTTTGTTATAATTTAAAGAATAGGTATTCTGTAAAACTTACCTATCATATAGTATTTAATACCTAAATTGAAATAAAAGTATCTTGTGGTTGTAAATGTTTTTTTAGTCATTTCCTCGCTGAGGTGGAATGAAAAGTTACGTGTTGCACTCGAGTGCAAAGATTTTTCACCTTGTGCTCTTTTAATTCCCTCGCTGACGCTCAGGATTCTAATTTTTGAATCACTCGCTCCGCTCGTGATTCAATTTTAGAATCCTTCGCTTGCTCGGTCATCAAAATTGAGCACGCGGTTAAAAAGCAACTTTGCACTCTTGTATAACAAATAACTATTATTTCGCTCTGCCATCCTTATACGACATCCTTATACCCGACAGATTACCCCTGTATGTACCTTGTAAGTAAAGAGCACCTCGGATGGATATGAATGGTTGGTTGGCCTTCGTAGCAAGTACTACGCGGTAGTAACAACCATCCATGGCGGAAAATAGATACCATTTTTAGCAGTTTTAGCGGTGTCTTGCAAGCAAAAGTGGAAATACGATGTGGTTGACAGACAGTTGAAAGAAATAGACCATCCTATTACTTCACTGAAAGTATTACGGTTGCAAATATGCACACCTTATCAACTTCGAAATATTGCTGTATTTACTGTGCCATTCGCCACCGTCCAGTGTGGACGACCGTGCTCACTTCAAATTCCACTATTGCACAGTGAAGTTCGAGTTAACATGGGCATCTCATATTCCATATTTCATGGAAATTGGGCAGGTATAGCAGGCTGGTATTTTGAAAATACATACATGAATATTGGAACCCAGAGGATGAGGAATACCTATTTTGGGCCGGGTAAATTTAATCAATTCTTTCGGGTACCTGGTTGCCTACAATCAGTATATCGCCATTTTTAAAGAAAATAATGAAAGTCAATATCATTGGTAAACAATCATTATATTTTGATCAACATCACATTTGGCTATCGTATTATATTGAACATAAAGCACTGAGTTATATTTTAAAATATAATATCTCGCCAGTTAATAGTATTTATGTTTAAATTATACCTATGTATATAGCCGTTTTTTATTTATTGTGACCTAACACCAATTCCATAAATATAAATAAAATATCAGTTATTTGTAAACATCATCATTTCTGTTCAAAGTTGCCACTTTCGATAATTATACGGATTTATGTTGGCCGGGCGCTTTTAGTTATCTGGTAAATTTTGGTGTCAACTTTATATGAAAGTTAAACCTTGAGAATTCCTCCTTATCGTCGCTATTCGCGAGGTAGGTAGGTACTTAAGCAATGGCCGCTTTACAAAAACAGAAGATATTACCAGCCTATAGAATTATCGAAAATGGTGACTTCTACAGGACCGAGGTACAATGTCACTGCATTTATCGTTTCTAACAAACATTCATTATTTCATTCAATATTTTACAACAATAATTTAATGCCAAACTAATTAGTATAACACACCAATATTATGTTTATAATTTTATTTTGTTCCTTTAGTTTTTTTTGAATAATTACAAATTGATAAAATAACAATGTACACTTCTTTAGCATCTGATCGTCGATGAGTCGTCGTCGACAAGACGTGATTTAACCGTTTAATGGCGTATTCGCAAATACTGAAAAGATATTATAAAAATTAAGTCGCCTTATTAATCGATTATTAAGGCGACTGAATTTTTTAGTAATGTTTTCTCGAAAGTTTATTTATAGGTGGAACAACATGCCTGAATTTTAATTTTAATTGGTTTTTAGTACATATTATGTACTGAATGTCCGTAAAAGCTTCAGGTACAACTACAGTACCAAGTATAATGAAATGAACAGTATTCATGTTTGTATTTAAGCCATTATTTCCACTCGAAAAACACTTGGGTTATCCTGGAGTTGCCAATACTATCTCACCTGCGTCGAATATATTCGTATATTTGGAATGTCAAAAAATATTCGGCACAAGCCCTTATTTATTTCGTAGTAAAAAAACTAACTGGTTCAAAATAAATTGGTAAGATAAAAAGTGTTTAATACACAGCGGCGCATCTTTAGCAGTATAATAATGCCAACTTACTCTGTAGTATGTTCTTGTGTCTTTGAGTATATTCGGCATAGGTAAGTTGAAACATACTCAGAATGCGAACGAGGCAACTATCTAACAATTATGAATACTCAGTTCGACCACTGTACTAAACATAATAACCAGTCACACATATATTATATATATATATTTTTTTTAAACTTCAATTTTAGTTCAAGATTGCAATATTATATTTCTTTCTGGAATTATCATTAAACAATTTATTGCACAACACGCATAATATACCTATAGCTTACACTATCGTAGGATTTTATATAATAATCATATCCTTGTACCTCTGATATTTGTCCAGCTTATTCAACATATCCGCCTTATACATATTACACATTCTAGATATTTAGACATTAAGAAAATACAACCATTTTAAGTAAAGGCCAATTTGTTAACACACAATAAAGACAAGATACTAACAATATCTACAACATCTAACATAAAGTTATCTTACACATACAACCAATTATACACATCGAAAGAAGATAATATAGGAATATTTTCCTCTTGGTATCTAAACAATCAGATTAGGTAAAGTTTGTCAATAATTGAATCAAGTACCTAAAACGTTTAATAATTGAAAAACAAATTCATAATATCACCCTTGCATAATTTATATAGGCTATAATAATGGGAAAATCTTTTCCTCAAAGTCAATCTCGAAAAATACACCCTGAATAATTAATAGATAAGTATTAATATACTTCATAGTAAATATCTACGGCGTAAAGGTGCCCTTCCCATATGACATCAAGTATTCGGGATCACATTAATTTAATACAAAAATGGACATCAATATATTCGAGATATAAATGCATAATATACACAACATATACATAATGCGTATGTAAAGTTATGATACATCTTCTTGCTGATCCTTCAGTTTTGATATAACTAGCTCAAAAGAAAAAAAAATGATCGTGTGTCAATGGACGCCCTCGATCATTTCTGACAGTGATGCCGGCGACTGTTATCGTTGAGCAAAATGCCAGCGATAGCATCTGCCGCATCTTTGTCCTACGAATGGTTGAGCTAAAGCAGAGCTTAACACAATGTAGGTATGTTCATAGTGTTAAATCCACAGACGTAGATCTACGTCTGTGGGTATTTTGAAATAACAGTTATTTTAATTAAGGAAAAAAATCGACTGCGGGCAGGCTGCGTCTTCTGGTTCACATTCGAAATTTTACCTCTATAAGTTAGTTAGTCTATTGAAATGCAATGCATAACTGACATGATTTACTTTACAGTTCGTTCGATGTCGTACGATGCAACCTTACCTATCTTTTTGGATTTTTTTGTTTTTGGTTGTGAAACATTACTTTTTAATAGATGTCACTGACGTCACCTTAAGACGTAAATTTAGAATGTGAAGGCAAATCTTGACCTGGAACTCGCGGTGGCCGGTAGTGGTCATCATAGCGTCTGGCGTATTGAACCAGAAGAAACAGGTTCGAATCCTGCCCTCCGTCGATTTTTCCCTACATTAAAATTACTGGCATTGTCTTCGCATGGAAAATGCAAAAAAATCAAAAAGATTAAATATAGAAAATTATTTATAATTTAAAGGCACCTTTAACCACCTTTGATAATAGTAAACTTCCTCTTGCTCGTTGGCGACCGCTAATTGTAAATTCCCTAGAATGAGGTATCCCTTAGGTTAGGTTTAATAAATAATATTGTCTAACTAACACCATATTGAACATGTATAGCTTACACGTAAACCAACTAGGAACAGATTCGTATCTAATTAACTGTAAATCATAATGTAGACCATAATAGAAGATTTAAACTTCGAAGGCAATAGGTGAACACATCAAGTCGACAAAAATCAAACCCTGTTGTGACAGCAAGATGAGATCAATATCAACATTTATTTAAAGGGCTTGAATCCAACTGCAGAAATTTAAAAGCCTAAAATATTTAGCCGTTAAAAATAGCCTTTTATTACTGAATTGTGAGAAACACACCATTTCGTTCTTCCACCAAGTCAAGTGTCAAATGTTGACTAAATGACTAAGTAAAGCATAAGGTAAAAAAGCATTGCAGTTGCTAAACACATGTGAGCTACCCAACTAACCAGTGTGTATTCAAGCCCTTCTTAGTGGTTGGTGACACAACTTAAGACCAATTGAACCAGGTCCGACCCTCCGCAGTAGGAGTGCTGCTCGTACTCTTCGGTGATTTAGGAGATTTGGGAGTTGTGGGTTTGGATGAGTCAGAGTTTTTGTCCTCACTCGATGTTTCAGCGCCTTCTATAGTAGATTTCAGCTGAAATAAATGTGATTGATTATGCAAGTTTCTTTTATACATTACAACGATCTGTATGTCACAATATTAACTGTAAGATGACAGAACTTGTATTTGGTATTGACTGTTAATTACCTTGATGTTAGTTTTCGCCTGCATCTCGCGCTCATATTCCCTAACATCCTCTATAGTCATATTGAACCAATCATCCATCCAGGCAAAGGCCTGGCGATGGCCAAGCAACAATATCTCGCGAATCGCCTGTAACAAAAATATTAATTGAGTAACTTTATTATAAAACATAACGCAACTAATGAAATGGAACCGTGCAAAACGACTTACTCCTTGAACATACTCCTCCACCCTTGTTTGTAGGCCCCACACCTCGAACTTAACGCTGACGGCCTTGTAACAGCACATAATCGGCTGGTGTGAGTCTCTCCAGCCCTCTATGAGAGGCCCACGACCAGTCTTCTGGGACTTATAGAACTTTGGGTCTTCCGCCTCCTTGTAGTGATGTGGCTTGATTTCATCATAGGCAATGTCTAAAAAGTCAACCTCTCTTTGTTCAAGCTCTTCCGGCGTCATACCAAGACACTGAAAATAAATCAAAGTAAAAATATGCCTTTGCATATCACTTAGAAAGTTGCATATTATAGATAGCTTACATTTTCTGTGGTCCCATTATTGTCCTCATATCTTGTTTGAATAGATATCGAAAATTTTGGAATAAAGGAGCACTGAAAAATAATGCAATAGAAAAATTTAAATATTGGATTATGTTACTGTCATTATATGTGTAGCTATTTTATTTTATTATAATAAAAAACACTTACTGTATATTCTGGGTTGATTCAACAACATGAAAAATACAATAAACTGTTAAAATCATGAATAGATAAAAATAGACAAACAATTAACAATTTTCGGATATTATTTTTAGCAAAAGTATGTGTATAGAAAAATTGACATGTAAAACAATGTTTGTGCAATCTCACTTTATTGTGATCAAACTAACCATGATAGATATTTAATATTTTGAATTGAGTAATGAGAAATTTAGGAGTTCTGCCCATTTTTGAACTTTTTTTTTTTTAATTTAAACATATATATTTATACTATACTATAAATATTGTACTATCTATACTGTCTTCTTGTAAGGCTCAATGACTTAATTTAATGACCCATGAAACATAAGCAGCCACTCTAGCCAGGACAGTGTTTATTAATATAATCAATTTACATTTAAACACTTTTTTACTTGCACCTATTTTTGATACATTGGGTTGTAGTGTATATAAAAAAAATTAAGGTCAGCCATTTTATGGATATCTGATGATAAAAATGAGGTCAAACCTTTGATAAACCACATAATAACAAAAAAACACTATAAATAATGTTTAAACTTAACAGTCAATATAGTTAGAGCACACTTATTAAATTTTGGAACTTGCTAATTAACCTATTTCACCTTTTACTTACCTGTAATAGTGTAAGGGTAATAATTCCATGCCTTTTCTGTGACATAAAATATTTTTGGTATCAGAGACTGGACCCAATATGGCAAGTGACTGTAAAATAAGGAAAACACCATAGTAAATTACTTGTGCTATTCAAATACAGAAATTATTAATAGGTAAATGAAAATACACAATGTTCAACACACATGATTTACCTAATTTAAATATCTTATCCTTAAACCTATCCTACATCACCAATAGGAAAGGTCACAAATAGAAAAAAATATAGTTTTTATATTGTTACAGTTTAGGTGCCTCTTCATTATTTGACTTTTTTGGAAAAATTATATAAAGTTGAGTAATATGTATAAAGATATTCTGAATTAGCACAAGAAGTTCTTGTTACTTTGGTCATTATTTTCTTAAAGCACAAACTGCTTAGTATCACTAGAAGAGTCCATTATTATGTTCTGTGATAAAACTTATAAAAATAACTGTCCGACTCACCTAGACAGATGGATTCTCTTCTCAGTATATTGTCCCACACCATTGACTTCGTCGGTGACCTGTTCATTGGCTACAACCTCCACCCCTTCTCCATTACTTGATTGCTCAAAGCTATGGCGTGCGATCATGTATAGCTGACCAATACGATACTGGAAAAAACCACTAGACACATGTACAATATTTGCATAAACACAAACATTATGGCTGGATTTAATGTAGATATAGTATGATCTGTTAAAACGATAACAGATTTTGCAATTAGATAATATTCTACCTAGAGAATATTAATAGATAGCCAATGGAATTCCTCACGCAAAGTACGCATTAATTCGTCAAGTTATGGTTAACAGCCACAGTTACCATAAGGTAATAACTAATAATAGCTTACTTTGCAAATCTGTTTGTAGGCATACAAAGGCTGTGCTATAGATACGCTTCTAAAAACAAAATTACATTAATTACAAGGTTGTTCATGTCGATATCGCGTTAAAACCACAAAATATATCAAAGAAAGATGTAACAATGATGTAAAAACGTGATTGTCTTCGCATTTGCACTGCAAAATCGATAAAAATCCTCATTTCAGCTTCATTTACAAGATAAGTATTTTATATTCCCTACCCATGCACATTGATGGCAGTTATTATCAGTAAATAGAGAGCGAACAGTGTAAGGTACCTCTTCTACCGTCATCGGCATACATATTCTAAATTCCTTTGTTAGAACCATGTTATTTGTTGACTATGTGAACGTCTTTACTGTAACTGTAAAATACTGAACTCTGTGATGAACGGCAAGGCTACACAATTACAATTTATACATAATCTTCACTTTATTGATTTAAAATCACAGCTGACAGCACAGCTTTTGGCTTTAGCACACAGACTGTCTGTCTGTAGACAAGACAAGACATCAATCAAACAAGACAGTGACACTGACTGACTAACAAGTAGGGATGAGCGTTGAATCAACGAACTAGTTGAATCAACCGTTGATCTCATGTCAACGTATTAACGTTAACTGTATATGAATCAACTAGTTGAATTCGTCAACGACGTTTATGAATTTAACTCGTTCTTCTCGTTCGTAGTTGAATTCGTCAACGACGTTTATGAATTTAACTCGTTCTTCTCGTTCAATAATTGAGAACGCAAATGAAACGAACTGAGCAAATTTAAAAAACTTACGTTAATAATAACGTAAGTCGCGAGGGACGGTCATTTCATACAATTTGAACTCGTAAGTAGCGTACATAAAAGTAGCGTTGAATAAAAGCCGTTCATATCAATAAACAGTTTACGTTGCAAGTTGACATTAGAAGTAGGTACGTTAACTCGTTGACGAATTTAACTAGTTGATCAACTAGTTGACGAACGGAAATCAACGTTGACGTTTCGTTAAGGGAAATACTGTCAACGACCCATCTCTACTAACAAGCCATAAGACAGCTGTCACGTAAAATGGATGTCAGTCAGACAGTCAGGGTTGAATTCAGACCCTCAAAGAATTATGCAACATGGAAAATAAAATAATACTATTTGTCCAGAATTATACTACGTTTGACGTTTCAAGTTTTTTTTTATCGTAGATATTTTTAATGTTTAATTTTTCGGCGTTTTTGTTTTGAGTTAAAATTAAATGCATTCATACATGATACACTCACACCATTTTGCCCACAAGGGTAAAAATACATTCGTAAATTTACGCTTAACATGTAAGACTATGTTAAGCGTAAATTTACGAATGTATTTTGTAAACTTACACTTCCGTATGTCAAATTGTAATACAAATTTGACATATGGAAGTATTACTTTACGCTTAACGTCGTCTCTGAATATTAGCCCTAGACACGACACAAACTGGCATTAAAATCCATAGGCGGTAGCGCAAAAGTGGTAGTTGTACTGATTTTATACCTACTTAGCATCAAAAAAATATTGAAATGAAAAACTGATAAACTTAAAAGAGGTAAATTTTACAGAAACTGTTGATTTTAATGACTTTTAATTCAAAATAATACAAGTGTACTATAATATTTGTACAAATACTATCCTTTAAAAATTTTTGTTCCATCGTTTTGGACGTGCCCAAATCCAGCCCTGAGTGCATCCGATAACTGACAGGAGCAGAGAATAAAATTATTGGAGTTCTCAAGAAATAAAGGATTCCTGTTACAGTAAATAATAGAACAATTCTGCTATCTGGATTGAACTGGAATAATAAACTGCATTAATATCGGCCGGTGTAAACATTATTTAATTTTAAAATGGATACCAAAGAAGTGGTCGAACATTTAGTTGCGTTAAAAGTGATGAGGTTGACCAAACCTGCTTTAATAAGTCCAAAAATCGTTACTTGCGATTCTAAAGATCTACCAGGTAATATTTTGAACAACTATCTCAAAGACGATGCTACTTCTGTCACCCAAATGGAAACCCTTGCCGCAGGCCAGTTCCTTTTACTTCCACAAAGTTTTGGAAATATTTATTTAGGTGAAACTTTTTCGTGTTATGTTTGTGTACACAATGAAACTAATAATCCTGTGCAAAGTGTGTCTATAAAAGCTGATTTACAGACAAACTCTCAGAGAATACTATTAACAACACAACAGAACCTTGCTCCAACAATGCTTGATGTGGATGAAACATTAAGTGATGTCATACATCATGAAGTAAAGGATCTTGGAACTCACATACTTGTCTGTGAAGTAACATATATGTCTAACTATAACACATTAGCATCATTTAGGAAATTCTTTAAGTTTGAAGTAATGAAACCATTGGATGTGAAAACTAAATTTTACAATGCAGAATCTGATGATGTCTATCTTGAAGCTCAAGTACAAAACATTACTTCTGGCCCTATTATATTGGAACAGGTTTCTTTGGAAAGCTCTCAACAGTTTAATGTTAAATCATTAAATGAAATTGATGATGGAATGTCAGTATTTGGGGATGTTACTTTACTTCAACCACAAGAAAGCTGCCAATATCTCTATTGCTTGACACCTAGAGACAATATTTCAAAAGAAATAAAACTATTGGCAGCTGCTAAAAATATTGGCAAACTAGATATAGTTTGGAGATCTAACTTGGGTGAAAAGGGGCGGTTGCAAACCAGTCAACTACAGAGAATGACTCCTGACTATGGAGATATAAGGCTCACATTTGAAAAATTACCTAGTAAAGTAACAGTGGATGAGCCATTTGATTTCCTATGCAAGATAGTAAATGCAAGTGAGAGAACCCTGGACCTAATTTTAAAATTACGTTCACTTCAAGATTCCAGTCTACTTTGGTGTGGAATTTCGAACAGGAAGCTGGGGCCGCTGGAACCAGGACAATCTTTGTTCATTCATCTAACAGCTCTACCTATAAACACTGGCCTGTGCAATATATCTGGGGTTTCTTTATTAGATTTATTTTTAAAGAGAACTTATGATTATGATGACTTGGCATCTGTTTATGTTTATTGAAATGTATAATGTACCTAAATAATGTTACAAATGTAATATAATTATAAATTATCTTATTGTTATTGTATCATGACCCATTTTAAAATCCTATGATGGAAGCAAATTATCAACTAATGACTAGAATGCCGAATAATGACAAACTGGCCATCCTGCCATCATGATCCATGACTGACTTATTTGGGATGTGGCTAGTGATCTCCCACCTGTAAGGTGATAGGGTAGGGTAGTACCACAAAAGTAATAGATACAGTTCTCACCAAACTTATTGTCAACCTCCATCCGGACAATAAGTTTGGCAAGAACTGTACTCTGTGATGGAACACTCGACTACTTTGAGGTCAAGATCTTAAGTACAAGGTCAGATTTCATATATTAGTCTATAGGTCAAACGAGACGGATATCTGTCGCACTTTATTTATGGTAACGAGATTATCGTGGACAAACGATAGTTTTGACAGTTTGACAACATACATTGTCAAACTGAGAACCTCCCTTTTTAAAGTCGGTTAAGTAGTTAGACACGTAAAGATCTTTACAAAGATTTACCAATAAAAAAGACAAATAAAATAATAATATTTATCATACTTGTAATAACATCTTTCTTTAAAACGCGCTAGTTTCTTGTAGCCTGTAGGTACAATAATAATTATTGGTGGATGTCTGGATGAAGGCATTACAAGCAGAGTCACTGTAGTATAGTTAGGGTATATGTGTTATGTGGTAGTAATAGATTATTTACTGTAATCGTATCGAGTTCGAATTATTTTGTATGGAATAGTGATAAGCGCTGCGGCGGATGTTAAGGGTACTAAAAAACTGCTACCTTTATGTTATGTATTCTAGTAGCAGTTATAGACTTGTATGAAAAACGATAGTATGAGTTCGTTTCTGAGTTTCTGACGGATAGTAAAATAAAAGTATCGTGAAACTTGAAGGCTGGGTAACGTAAGATTTTTCGTTAACTATTACTACAGTGACTGGTGCTTGAGCTACGGTAGGTACTCTGTGTCTGTGGGCTACAGTTAATGACAAAGTTCTTGGTCCTAATCTAATATATTTTTAGCTCTTCTAGGGATGGCGATCTGGGATCGAAGAATCGATTTTTGAGCCAAAAATATCGATTTTTTAAATCGATATGTAGGTCGGAATCGATTCAGTGAATCGATATTCTACCCTTGAAAATCGGCATTCGATTTTTTCAGTTTTGGTATAAGCCATAAAATTATTTCCAGCTAGGAATTTAAATTACGCGCTCCGCGCGGTTTAATTTTACTACCAATAAAGAATCAGGGACCATATTTTTGCGATAATTCGATACTCAGTTAACTTTACACTTATTTTGATTTCATCTATTTCATGTAATCTGTTCCTTGTGAGCGCCTTTTTTCCATTGCCGGTGACATCGCAACTGATGAGCGGAACCGCTTGGATCCCAGTAGACTTGACAGGCTGTTGTTTTTAAAAAGCTTAGATACTGGGAACTATAAGAATTGAATTATCTATTTTCTTAACTTTTTAAGGTAACAAATACATTTAGAAAATAAATGTCTTCTTTTAAACCTGACCTGATACTTTGACATGGTAATAAAAATAATTGAATAATTATGAAATAATTAATTAAAAAATAATTTTTAATAATTTTCAGTATCGAATTCCCTGAACTAAAAAAATCCGTGATTTTACTGATAAGAGAGCATTTATTATGGTATTTTTCTTTTCATAAAATGGATTTATATTTACATTGTAAATGTAAACATGAAAAAAATCGATTTTTAAGGAATCGATCTTTTGGACCCCGATTTTTTTGTGAATCGATTTATTAGGTTACGATTCGAATCGATTCAAAAATCAATCTTTTTCGTAAAGAATCGCCATCCCTAAGCTCTTCATCTATTTAGTTCGATTTAGTTTTACTCTACTACACACTTGCATTGCCGCTCGAACGTCGAACTCGACTCGATAGTCCACTATCGATAGTATTGTTCCTCAATATATCATACACTATCGATTCTGACCTATATTTCAATAGTATTATTATAAGTATTAATAGTAGTAATAAAGGTACAATGAGTGGTAAACGTCTGCACGATACTCATGAAACAAAGATTACTGTCAATTGTATAAAGCTATCGGTAGATTATGCAATATTGAGTAGCAATACTGTCGATAATCAACACTATCAATAGTATATATTCGTTTCCAACGAGCTATACTATCGATATATTGCTTGCTCTAACAAAAGCATCTCTATACTATCGATAGACCTATCAGGCTATTACTCATTTTAAATGTTTCACTATAAATTGTGAAACTATTTGTTTTTCGTCAACGCTACTTCTACGGGGCAAATGTAAACATAAAATTTCCGTAAGCCGGCAAGGCGGCAATCAGTTTATGAATAAGACAATAACAGTCTATCCTCCATCTGTGGGTGAGTCAGCCCAAACTAGCCACTCTACACTCTATCATCATCAACCTATAATTGTCCCACTGCTGGTCACGGTCTCCTCTCATTGCTCTCAGTATGAGTAGGAGACTATCTAATCCATAGATATATTATCGATCTAAATATATGATTTAAATAAATTGAAGACTGGAAAATAAGAAACTAATGAATTTACTAAATAATGATATCGTTGATGCAACAGTAATATTGTAGTAATTGCTATTATATGATTTAGATTTTTAATCTATTAGTTTATTCACTCTCTGTCAATAGTGTCAATGTCAAATTGTCAATCACAAACAGTTACATGTCATTATCGTCATTAGTGTCATTTGTCTGAGAATTCCAATTCGTAGATTTTCGTCATTTTCGGAAATTTACAGATTTACTTGGTTTTAGTTACGAACGTATAATTTACGTTCACCAACAAATGATTTTTAACAATCAATAACACACACTATATAGTTATCAATATTTTGTGAACTAAATGAAGATTTCGTGGCAGTGTAAAAAGCTGTAATCATCACAATCAAATGTTCCTATTGTCAACAATTTTATTCTGATGTGGCCCAATCATGTCGAGTCGAATAACGATTCGTTATCTTAGTTAATTTCCTTTTGCTAACTGGATTGGAACTAATACATAAATAAAAATAAAAATGGCATATCAAACTCTTCTTCAAGAATACATGCTCATACCTCCAGTAACAAGAGCATACACTACAGCTTGTGTTGTCACTACGTTAGCTGTCGTAAGTTATCTTTTTGTTGCATTCATTGTACGTGTCATGTTACTTACCTATTTATCCATAATGTAGTTTTTTGTGTATTACCTATATTATATGTTGTAATTTTAGTACATATGGGTATAATTCTAACTTTCTGTTTTAGCAACTGGACCTAGTTTCGCCGTTCCAATTATATTTCAACCCTAACCTTTTACTTAGGAAATATCAGCTATGGAGGCTAATAAGCACATTTCTTTTCTTTGGGAATTTAGGATTCAACTTTTTCTTCAATATGATATTCACCTACAGATATTGTAGAATGCTTGAAGAGGGTTCCTTTAGAGGGAGAACAGCTGATTTTGTTGTTATGTTTGTGTTTGGAGGAGTTCTGATGATTGTATCCTTTTGTAGCCAATTAAATCTAATTAAAATTATGTCTAGTATAATGGGGGTAGCCTTTATACTATTACTTAAGTGGTTGTGAGCAGCATTGCTGAGAAAGAGGTGCTGGGTTCAATTTCCAGGTTGAGCTATGTGTTATTGGGCTTTTTATATAAAAGACTGCTAGCTCAGAGCTACATAGCTCAGAGTTTGGATTTGTGCTTGGTTAGTGGCAAAAGGCTTGCCCCTATCCCATAGAACCTTGTTGAGGTTTAATAATATTAATGTGAACAACAGTTTACTGAGTTGAATGAAATCCAATAATTTATTGATTGCATGACTGTAATCATATTCATAAATTGTAATGAAAAAGAGGTACAGTGTGCGCTGCAAAATCTAGCCAGACTGAAGTTAGCCATTTGAATGCAATGGATTGTTTTGCTTATAAATTGTGTATTGTATAACCAAATTTTTAAATTTTCTTAACTTTTTATAACAGCTGTGTGCTTTCTTCGTTAATTTATTATTTTTAGGGCAGGCATTTACTATAATGATTGTGTATGTATGGTCTCGGAGAAATGTGTTTGTAAGAATGAACTTCTTCGGATTGATGAACTTCCAGGTACTGTTGGTTTTCGAAATTTGGTATTTTAGAGCACTATAAAGTTCAATATGATGTAGTGTGCAGCTCACCTAACATTATAAGTGTAACTGCACACACACCAAACATTGACCCAAACTGTTCTCATATTATACTAATTATCCTTACATAAGGATGTAATATTATAAATGCGAAAGTAACTCTGTCTGTCTGTCGCGCTTTCAAAACTACTGAACCCTTTTAAATGAAATTTGGTACACAGATAGTCTAAAGCCTGAGAAAGGACATAGGCTACTTTTTAATGGGAAAAAAAGGCTGTAAGGGGTTGAAATAGAGGATTAAAGTTATAAGAAATACCCAGATCACGCAGGCGAAGCCCCTGGCGGAAAGATAGTTATGAATATAAATGTATTTTTTTTATAATTAAAGTAAATAAGCTCACATAAAAACAGTTCAAATGGTATCCAATTAAAATGTTACTTGTTTTTGCAGGCACCATACCTTCCCTGGGTGTTACTAGGTTTCTCTGTTTTACTTGGTAATGCAATATCAGTAGATCTAGTGGGTATGGCCATTGGTCATATATATTTCTTTATGGAGGATGTTCTGCCAAGACAAAACGGGGGTCAAAAAATATTGAAGACACCAAAGTTTTTGTAAGTTTATTCTTATGTATATTTTTCGACTTTTTTTGACAAAAGGTAGCTTCATACCCAAAGACGTAGATTTAAATAGACGCCGCTAGTGTATGTACTTACGTGTGTATGTGCTCCATCGTTATAGGCATCGGACGGCAACCGGAATTTAGAAAATTTTGCCACATTGAAAAGGCAAGAAATAAATCTTTTATACATCTGTCACTTGGAAGACACTTATATTAAAAAAAATCACAATATCACTATCACTACATATTATAAAACAAAGTCTACCGCCGCGTCTGTCTGTCTATTCACAATAAATTCAAAAATTACTGCACCTATTTTTAGGCTGTTTTCACCAATAGATCAAGTGGTTCACGAGAAAGGTTTAAGTACATAATTTGTCAAGTATTTGTATGGCCACAAGCGATCGCTACCCGCGTAGCGAGCAAGTATTTGCCTACCGCCCGCACCTCCCCGGTTCCCGTTCTCGTCCTCCTACCGGGCCCCTGAACCCCGCAGGCGAGGACTCAATTAAGCGGTAAGTAAGTTAATGTTAAGAAATTAATATTATTCTTCATATTTTAGGAAAAAAATGTTTGATCCTGCTCCTGAACCAGAATATGGTCCACTACCGGAACTAGATCACTTACGGCCCGGAGGTTTTGACTGGCGCCGCCGCAACGAAGAAGAGGATGCTAGATAAACTGGCCAGATTCTAATCGCAAATATGATGCAAATTGAAAGCCAAAATAATTTATTTAAGAATATTATGTAAATCTATTTCTTTTCTTTCTCTTTATTGTAAACAAAATCCAAAACTAATCATTATTTTGGTCTGGATTAAAATGAAGTTTGAATTTACTACTCACATACTTATTAAAAATTATGGAATAGATGTTTTTAGGGTACTAGTAAAATAGATATTTTATGCCAAACATTTTTTTCATAGGTTTCTGGATTGTATTTCTCATAAATTGTTTGAATTTGTACAAAATACGTGATTAAGCGGACGTCATTAGCAGTGAATCGATAGAATGTATTTTGTGTAAAAAGTTTATAAAGTAAGAGTCTGTTAATTGTGAATACAAAGTATTGATAAATGATGATTCGTTTTATTGCGAGAAAACACACGTGTTTTTGAAATCAGAGACACTTTTTATTATCGGTATAGGTATATCTCATTCAGGGATACTACACAAATAGCAAAAATAATCCCTCATAATTCGTGCAGATAAATTGATATTTACGGTCCTGTAATAGATAAAATACTTACAGAATAGTACAATATGCCAATTTTAGCGAAAGCAAATGTTCAGTGACAAGTCAGTTATTAATTGAAGTGCGTGCTTTGTCTAACAATGGAATGTAGAGTTTATTACCCGAAAGCCAAATAGGGCTTACACTAGGTACAGTTCTCGCCAATCTTATTGTCCGGCTTGAAGTTGGCCTGAGCTAACTTCAACCCGGCCGTAAAAATCGGAGAAAAATTTTGGATTTTAAAATAATAATAACAGATAAAACCATACATTTTAATAGACCCGATATTACGCTATACAGCAAAAGCAATAAAACAGAAAACCTCATAGATATCGCCGTACCTAACACACACAACATTCAATCTACGATAGCTGAAAAGCTTACAAAATACCAAGACCTAGCAATAGAATTGAAGCGTCAGTGGCGAGCAGAAACCATTCATATAGTCCCTTTATTCATTTCATCAATCGGAGTTATACCAAAAAATTTAAAACGTAGTTTAGATATGTTACAGATCCCCCAGCACACGTTGCATAATCTCCAAAAAGCGGTAATACTGAACACCTACCGAATCACCCGCAAATTCCTTACCATCAGTCTCCTCCGCCTACACCATCACCTAGACTATTCATGCTTGGCTACGGTCCGTATGTTTAGATCATTACTACCCC
Organism: Acronicta psi; assembly: GCA_946251955.1. Taxonomy (NCBI): domain Eukaryota; kingdom Metazoa; phylum Arthropoda; class Insecta; order Lepidoptera; family Noctuidae; genus Acronicta; species Acronicta psi. The sequence goes on along the minus strand of OX276482.1, from coordinate 6,110,255 downwards.
TCGAAAGGGAGAAAAAAACATATCCATACATAAATAATAATAATAATCAACCCATATATTGTCCCACTGCTGGGCATGAGTCTCCTCTCAGTATGATTTTAAAATATTTTCTTTTAATTTATTATAGTCCAATTCTTTTTTTAAGTAGCCCAAGTGACTCCTTTTAACATTAGCTATCTGCGAGTGAAAGTTCCGTCAAGCCGCCAGCCGTTTCAGAGATTAGCCGAAAAAAAACAGACAGACAGAAATTGTTTATTTTTATCTAAATACCGTACTTTCATAACTACACATTTAGTGAAGAGCTGTTAATTTTAAATTATAATCAAAATAAAATGGAAATGTCTCTTCAATGAATTTATTTGTATAGATTTTGATTCGGCGCTAAACAATCAAAATATCATATTTTTAAATTTAATTTGTTATGTACTTAGTCGTTTGTTTTTTTTAATATACATTTTTATCACAGGAATGGTCAAGCATCAGTCAGATAAATACTTAATAAAAGATTAGATCGTAATCAGTTGTTTATTCTATTTTCTTTCATATTCACGTTAAATTATAATAACACAATTAGATTTGATAACTCCGCGTCAATAAGTGAACAATGATAAGCGTTTGTCGAGTGACTACCTACTTACTCCAATACCTTGACATAGTTTTTGAAAAGCAGTGTAAAACTAAAATTTTTTGAATATATCTTCGCAGAGGGAATTTATTTACAAATCATTAGCCACGGATTATCTGACAGCACATATTCGTCTCTCAAAGAACACTAAATTGATTAACACTAAATTGATTAACACTGACTTGAATACATTCAGAACAAGGTCACGCACGGCTAAAACGAAACTAACACAATATAAAAAAGTGTTCTAAGAAAGTTACACTTTAATAAACAAACACTTTCTTATATTAAAAGTGTTTATTCCCGATTGCTAGGGACGTGCGTTTTAAAAAAATGCATGCAAAATAAAATCTATAACCCCTGTATTATAGGATAGTCACTAAGCTAAACCCAGAGTGACATATTATTGTTATTGGTTTATGTACGTTTAATGTCCATTACATATTCTTATATTACAAAAAGGGCTTTAGGTTATTTTTAATCATTTGATCATAATAATTATTAAAAATAACCTAACCCTTAATATCATAAGATTCTCGTTTGTTTCTAACACCTGTCAGGCGTGGATTCCTAATGGAATATTATAATATATCTTTATTTATAATGGCAATCTTAATTTCGTTTTAGCCGCAGGAAGTTTCATATTTTGTTTAAACAACAGTTGCTCATGCAAAATGATTGCAGCTATTGAATAAATACGATTTGTAACTTACATTGGAAATGTGTTTATCGTATAAATTGTAACAGCTGCGATCATGCTGGGACACAGACCCGCTTTTCAGAGAAAAAGTACATTCATTACACATTTATAATTTACATAAAAATTTAAAAAATAACGTAAAAGTGTCTTAGTATAGAAAAGTTAGTTGTGATCGTTTCAGATATAGTTTCGTAACATCATTAAACTACTAGTAACAACAAGAACAGTATATCTAGTTGTATTCAGTCTTCATTCAAACTCACACTCAATTCCAAAACACAGCAATTAATGTAGAATCAAATATTTGTGAAGAATATTCATCAACATTGAAATCACACATAATAAGTCTATTCTACTATTTTGTACAATTGGGCCAACAAAACAATCAAGGTGTTATTCTTATTACACAAAAATGTTGACCTACATAAGCTAACTTTTTAGCTGTCTTACTACTAGCATGTACTCTTTGTATATCTCGATTATCAATTTTTAGTAATACTTTTAAAATAAAAAATTACATTTATTTTTGTTGAAAATCGAACGATATTTTTATACTCATTGGACTCCAAGTCTGTTTAATTCGTTATTTTTTATGTTGACTGAAAATTAATAATAATCATACTAATTTAACTAAAGCATGCACATGCCGTTTGTAAAATAACCAAAATCAATGTGTAGGTAAGTTCTACACATTTTATATTCTGAGTAGTTTGTAGTACAAATATTGTAATCATAACAGAATGTACAAGATCTCTGTGACGGAGAACTTTCGCTGACCCAATTATATTCAGAACACTTTAAAACATACATACACCAAGTAAACTGCACTTCGTTTTCAGTATCACAACATCAAGCAGATTTATCTAAATCATAATAATTTAGAAGTACGACAGTCAGATCATGGCGCCAGAACTTTATCTTTGAATTAACAATTATATTCGTCAACCAACAGGAGGACATATCAAGTTTAGGAGGTGACCTTATGATAAGTATAAATGGGCGCGTCCCGTACATATTGTAAAAACATACAAACAACTTTTGAGATCATACAGAAATATTTAGTATTACAAAACTGCAGTTATATTAAAATATTGTACAAAAAGTATTTACATGTTGCTATGCACAAGGTAATAAATGACAAATATACAACATAACATATAAACAGATTTTCAGAAAAAACATGTGTCTCTTCATTAATCACAATGAATTGAATGAAGTGGGCACCTCCTTCACTATTAGCCAGTTATCAAGAAATAATTACAGATAAGTAAATCACAAAAAGGTCCAAACATCAATTTTTGGCTTCGTTGTTTATCACTACTATAATATAACTAAATTTTGTAGTAATCTTGAACAAAAATGTACCTAGAATCTAGCTACTTAGATCACATGGGGACATTTTCATAGTGCTACGACAGCAAGTAGCACCGTTATGTCATCCGGTTTTCCACCTGTAAACAAAATTAAAAGTGAGGTAATTACACTAAGTATTATTTAATTTGCAACGAATAACACTAAATACAACACCCATTTTATCAATCGAATTGTTCTTTTATGAAACAATAATGTTTTTTAAATGGTAGATAGATAGTGTGATTACATTAACAATTCTTTTGCTTATTTAAAAGTAAAGATTCAAACAGAATAAAAATACAATTTAGACCTCCACGACATTTTAAGAACTTAAATTTAATTTTAGCCATGACAACTAGCGAATACTTACGAAACTGTGAAAATGGCCCATTCAGTAAACCCTTACTTGTCCAAAAGATAGTACTATCACATGACACGGTTTTTTTTTTTCAAACTTACCTATAGCGTCTATGCCGTTCTGTCGCGCGCTCTTAGCGAAGGGCGACATGTAGCAACCATCGAAGGAGAGATTGCGCGCCATCCACGCGATGGAGTTAGCGACGGCCTGCAGCCTCTTGGTGTCGCCGGCGAGTCCCTGTGCGCGCCGCATCTCCGCTACCAGCACCGGCTCGGGCACGTTGTCAAACACGCCGTCTGTCGCCACCAGGATCACGTCGCCACACTCCACTGTGAACTGTGACGTCTCCGCTGATTCTGGTCTGAATAAAGTAAAAATAATATGTCTTCAGTAAATTATCTTCAATTACACTTATTAAGAATAAAAGGATTAAGCATTATGCACAGTATGCTGAGAGCTCAGGGCTCAGTTACAGTTGGCTCGTGCCAACTTCAAGCCGGACAAAAATCGGTGAGAACTGTACAATCGTCTAGCATATCTTCTTCTACATACAGTGGTGGCCATATAATTAAGAACTCTTATTTAAAGGGTTTTTTTTAAAATTAACAAGTATAACTTATTGCATGCATTTTTTTGTATTGATCTGGGTACCGCAAAAGTATTCCATACTTGTGGTACATTGGTTGATACACATGATTGGATTAAAAATAAATAGATAAACTTTATACATTAGATCTGAACCGAGCATTACTACTTACTGGCTGGTCACATAATTAAGAACGCTGAATAATTTATTTTTTATTCAAATTTAAATAGAAAACACTTTATGGCTTAGTGGTTGTAAGTAACTATTCATATAGTTTTAACTCCATTTAGTGATGTAGAAGTCTTAATGGGGATTGCTTCATAATGAAAACAATGGGGAAAATTAAAAGTTGTGATAGAAGTAATAATAAAATTTCTCGAGAAGAATTGGTCGTATAAAAATATAGCCGACCATCTGCAATGCTCAAAAACGATGGTTTCCCATGCCGTGAAGCATTTTGCCACGTATCAAAGTACTTCAAATGTACCGTGTGTACCTAAACAGAGAAAGTCATCTCCTTGAGATGATCGAAATATTGTTCGATTGGCACAACAAAATCCTTTTAAAAGGTCTAATGAGCTAAGAAAAGAATACTTTGGTGAAAATAGCCTTACAACATTCTCGGCACACACTATTCGAAGGCGTAAGGTAGAAGAAAGGTAGCCCGGAAGGATAGCAAGGGAGGTGCCCATGTTGAAACCGTGGCATAGGTAAGCCCGGCTTGCATTTGCAAGAAGGTATGAAAACTGGACAGTAAGGCAGTGGAAAAATGTTCTATTTTCTGACGAAACAAAAGTATACAGGGTATGTTCTGATGGAAAACGATATGTACGACGACCTCTGAATAAAACATTCAACCAATTTGTGTACTTATAAACAAAAGTGACATTAAAGATTGGAAGAGAAAAAGTGAAAATTTGAGGGTGCTTTTTTGGACATGGTGTTGGTGGCATTAAGTTCATAGAAAGAGATGGACCGGTTCCAATACAAAATTGTACCGGGAGAAACAATGTTACTTTATGCGTCCTCCCTTATTTGGACATTACAGCACGACAATGATCCAAAGCATACTGCATGCACCGTTAAGGAATTTCTCACATACCAATCAGTTTTTGTCTTAGATTGGCCAGCCTACAGCCCGGATCTAAACCCAGTAGAGCAAATTTGATGCGAAGTCAAGAAAAAGGTTCAAATAGACAGTTGGCAATTTAAGATAGCTGTAAGACATTTTTTTAGAAGAATGGAGCTCTATCTCCCTTGCGAAATGTCAAAAATTTATAGAGTTAATGCCTCGCCGGTATAAAGCGATAATTAAAAGCCGTGGACATGCTACTAACTATTGATTTTAGTTTAAAGTGTATTAATTGATATTATACTTTACGCACTTCACATTCATGTGATTTTTGTAAATCTAAGTTTTATACAAAACCACTCTTGAGCAGTTTAATAAATCGTTCTTAATTATTTGTCCAGCTTCATTACTGTTTAAATTTGTCACTGTAGAGAAAAAGTGAAATTAGTAAAAAAAAATAGTTAGCGATTTTATTCTATATTCCCAATCCCGTTTGCTCTATTCATGTGGCTATTTCATAACATAACTAGTTACTTCTAATTAGGAACACATAACTACACATGACATGATTTAGATTAGAAAATCTGGAACTTTAAATCGTTCTTAATTATATGGCCACAACTGTATATATGTATGAAAGTTTGTGCTGTCGATTCATTTGTATCGCGACACGTCCTTTGTATAAAATCCTTAATAATATTATAAATGCGAAAGTAACTCTGTTTGTCTGTCTGTCGCGCTTTCAGGCGAAAACTACTGAACCGATTTAAATGAAATTTGGTATACACAGTGTTTAGAGCCTAATAAAGGACATAGGCTACTTTTTAATTCAAAAATACATACCTAAATTAAAAATTTAGAAAACCCCCGACACCAAATGTAAATTGCAATTTTGTGATGGCGGCCATTTTGGATTTGTAATTTATCATAGTGTATAGTATTCTACTAGTCAAGCCCTTTCATTTGATACCCATATTGAGGGAGTTTTGATAAAATATGTAATCCGCTATTTTGTAGCGGCGGCCATCTTGGACCGATTTTGATCAAACGTCGCTAAGAACACTCCCGAATAATTCACCTTTCAAACAAAAAATACAAAATCTAAATCGGTTCATCCGTTCAGGAGCTACGATGCCACAGACAGACACACACAGACAGACACGTCAAAATCACAACACCCGTCGTTTTTGCGTCAGGGGTTGAAAAAGGGCTGTTAGGAGTTGAAATAGGGATAGAGCATGTAAGTTATAATAAACACCAAGACCACGCGGGCGAAGCCGCTGGCGGAAAGCTATTTGTAAATAAATAGTTTTGCAGTAATTTCTAAGGTGTTGTATTCTTTGGCTTGCATTAGCATTACCCTCTTCTTATTTACTATAGCGGTCAGGTACCACGTATATTGACTGTATCTAAGCAATGAGTTTTGGTTATCGACAAACAAGTGAACGAAGTCGCGGGCACAGTAGTCCACAGAATAAAACAATGTTATCTAGATTTATATTCATGTATGTATCTACATGTTAATCACGTTATGTAGGGACTGGTCAGTACGGACATACATTTTATTTTATGTCTTGCCTATACGTATGCCTAAAACCAATGGTCGATAAACACTGGCAGCTTCTTAAAGTTGAAATAACACAATAACTACTAAATCATATTCAGAATAATTCTAACATTTAGACAAGACGGAGAATAATGTTGTTGTTTCGATGTCAATGATGTAATTAAATAATTGTGTCAACAACCTCACTTCGAGTCCATTCTTGCATGACATGAAAGTCATTGGAAATACCGTGATTGACACGCATAACAGATGTAGGTAAGTTGTAATTAATTAAATTCTTTTATAAATCGTATCAATTAAAGAAGTAAACACAATTCCATAAATTTTAAGAGAACGCGCAAGTTAAAATATCTGGCAAATATCCAATAAGCTCAAAATTCTAATATTAGTGCATACAGAAATACAACAGCTGTATGTGGAATGAGCACATGACTACTGGTCTCGTGGTCGAAACATAATGGGTCTTATGACTGCGGAGATCAAATCTGGATGCGACTGGATGTAACGTACCTATTTACTGGTTCCCGAGCTCCTATTACTCATACGCGTCAAAAGGCTTAATTTTAGTTGGACTAATATTAGGAATTAGTTAATTTGAACAAGATACCTCTTACGCGATAAAAAATACAAGATCATTTTGCAATAAACTATGTTACGGAAACTGCCTACTTAGCTGAAGATCCTGAGCTACTGGGTTCAATTCCCAGATCGAGCAACGTTATTGTGATATTCTATGAAATTCTCAGATTTGATTTGGGCCTAATTAATGGCAATGAGCTCGCCGACTATACATAGGACCTAAACATACCAGTAATCTGTGGCTGTGGGTGTGGGTGGTACACCTCTGCCTAACCGATGTGATAACACAGGTGTGAAGTAGTGAGTAATGTCAGTAAATAACTGGTTACATAACATTTATTATCAAGCTTCATTGACAAATCTCTGGTCTATTGTCAAGAACTGTCTTGTTGAGGATAATAAAATTATAATAATAATAATGAATATAGAACTATTACACTGATTACAGATGGACAACTAAAGAAAGGGAGAGGTGGAGGCACTTGGGGGAGGCCTTTGCCAACAAGGGCAAACCGACAGCATGCTGAAACTCAAGTTAAAAAAATAACTGTCATAAGTTCATATCAGATTACAGGTTAAGTCTCCTTGACTGAATAAAGGATAATTATTAATATTACACTGATTACACATCTCATATTTGTCATATTTATGTAGGTAGACATTTATAATTATGTAATCGAATCCAAAATTTTATACCACTATGTTTTCAAAAGTCCAATTCATTGTTACGATTATGAAGCTGTACCAGTCAGTAGTATGAGCTCACGATACTTGATTACATAAACCGCACAGTGCCAGTTAGTAAGCACTCCTCTGCGTAGTTGTTACTGCTCCATAGCAGTAATACAGGCAGACAATGTATGCATATAATATTAATATAGCTGGTGGGTGGAATAATACAGAGTAAGTATTTATAAAAGCTGTAGCACTTTAAAAAAACATAAATGCACACAAAAATGGATTTGGCAAAATACCAAAACAACACTGTCAACAATACGCAGCACCAATATTTTCGCCAAACTATCGTAGAACGCCCGACATTGTTACGGTTAAAATATACATAATACGGAGTCTAATTTCGTATCGATAAAAATTATTTATTTATATTCAAAAACATAATTACGTTAACCATTATATTACATTAAATCATCAATAGTATTCACACTATTATCGTTATTGAAGTAACCTTTCGCTCTAATTCTGATTTTATCATCAAGAAATTATGACGCACTATACTTCTTTAATTAAATAAATGAACATGAGATAAACATATAAATAAGAATCCCACGACAGTTGATGCAGTGTCATTTTAAAATGTCTTGATTTAGTATCAACTATTCACACTGTTTACCTCAATTAACTGGCTCGTTAGACTAGTAGTGGAAAGCGCGACTGTTACGCTCGAGTTCCTGGGTACGGTTCACGGGTGGAACAGTGTTATTGGGTTTTTAAATCAAATTCTTAGTTTCTCAGCTCAGCGTTTAGATTAGTGCCTGGTTTATAGCAATAGCCTCGCTCTTTATTACATGGGACCAACACAGCTGTGGAAGTCCACAAACTGTGGATGTATGCCTATGCCTCTGTCTTACTCTTCAGGGAATATGGCTTAATGGTATATTATAATATGTTAAATCAAATACATTTATAATTGCTACAAAATTATAGTTCTGTGTGTTTACCTGTCACTTAGCACATTCCTGTCATGTCCAGGCGGTGGGAGGCTGAGTTGGTAGGGCGTGTTAAAGTAGTGCTGCTGCTCGTGCGAGCGGTGCACCACGCGGCCGCCGCGCACCACCATATACCCGCTGTCACCGATGTTGGCCGCGCGCATCACACTCTCTGACCGATCCAGGATCATCACACATGCTGTACTGCTCCCTGTAACAAACAATAATTTAAAAAATTGAAATTTTCTTAATAATCAAAGTTTCACTGTCCAATCTTAAAAAGTATTTTTCTTATTTATTAAACCAAATTCAATTGCTTTTACAGGCCGAGGCCCAATGCAACAATGTAGTCACTTATATAATTAATTAATATAGCTAATTAGTTATTTGAAGAATTTGTTTGTATTGAAATGTGTTCTTAAAGTGAAAAACTAAAGCAAAAACCTTGACATAAATTCAATATCTATTAGAATACATACCTACATACAAATTATCATCATATCAAAAGATAAGTGTATAAAAGGCAAATCAACAAGAGAACTACATGAGAAGTGAACAAATGCAAATAAAATAAAAAATTGTAATCATTTTAGGGTGGGCGCCACATTCTGTATTTATCAGTAAATATTTATTGGATATAAAATATGTTTTATCACACACTTCCATTTAACTTGAGGAAAAATATTTGAGGAGAACTTTGTATTGTTCAATTGAGACCTGTCTGCATTATATAATTATTTTTAACTGTTAATACATTTCAATCATGCAAATGTAGATAGTGCAATTTCAGTTCAGTCAGTTAGGGTGAATATTTTCAGAACTTTTGAGTTTAATAAGGGATGTTGGTTTCTATAGTCTGCACGGAACTAATAGCTGTATTGTATTCTAAAAGAACAAAGCATGGCACCTAAAACCCCCATCAAACAAATTTATTTATTCTGTGCTAATACATTGTCTTTACATAGGTACAGTTCGCGCCAAACTTATTGTCCGGGTTGAAGTTGGCACAAGCTAACTTTAACCCGACCTTAAAAATCGGAGAAAGAAAAATATTGAAATAGAATGATTCAAAACGACAGACTACGACTTGAGCTTTCGTTTATATTTATTAAAATCTAAAATGTTTCTTTCTCCGATTTTTACGGTGGAGTTGAAGTTAGCACGTGCCAACTTCAACCCGGACAATAAGTTTTGCGAGAACTGTACTAATAAATAGTCATATAGGGATGGCGGAAATTCAAAAAGTATCGATATATATCGTATCGATATTTAAAAAAAATATCAATATTGATATTAATATTTTCAAAAAATATCGCTATATCGATAAGAACAATAAACCGGCCAACTTAAATTAAATTATAAAGCAGCCAAAAAAAAAGTCATTTGTAATCTTTTTACTAAATTTTTTAAGTTAATGTTAATTACAAATGACCTTCTTTTTTTGGCTGTTATAATTTAGTTTTAAGTTGGTCGGTTTATTGTTCTGAAAAAAATATATCGATTTTTTTATACTTGGAATTTTATATTGATACATCGATATATCGAAATATTAAATATCGCTGAAAAATATCGATATATTGAAAAAATAATATAGGTACATCTATATTTTTTCAACATTGAACATCCCTATAGTCATATATGATATGATTTGACTTTTTAAATTTGTCTGTAAGAGATGAATTTATGATAATCCTGCTTTTTATCTTTTAATTTTGTTGTTACTGACCTAGTATTGGTTTCTTATGTTCCAATAATTCATAATAGGACTTTGCTAGCAGATCCCCAGGCTCTGACATCTTGAAGTGTCCCATTTGGACCAGCCTCTCACATGTCCTCATGAGGTATGAGGAAAACTCGCCAGGATCTATTCCATACGCACGCCATCCTCCTACACCATCTGCCACACCTGTGAAAAAGTTTTATTTACCAGTTATTTTAATGTAGGAAAAAATTGACTGGCAGGCAGGACTCGGAACCTGCATATTCTGGTTAGATACACCAGACACTATGACCTCTAAGCCACCGCATGTTATTAAAATAACTAGTAATCTTAGTATGGAAAATACTTAAAAAATACAAAAAGTTTTATTTAGTCATCATCATCAGTCACGCCTTTCCCAAGTATGGTCAGATTTTTTTAGGTACTATAGATACTGAGAGATTAGTATGCCCAGGATTATTATTAAGATTTCTCCAAATCTGTAATATATATAATTATATACATTATATGTAAATATGTTTTTTAACCTACAGTTCTCGCCTAACTTATTCTTGCTAACCTATTGCCATAAAAATCGGAGATGAAAAATATTGATTCATCATCAATCAGAACATTGATGATTGGGTGATTTAAAATGACAACCTAGGACTTCAGCTTCCGTTTATATTTACTAAAATCTAATATTTTTGTTTCTCCGATTTTTACGGTGGGGTAAATGTTAGCATGTGCCAACTTCAACCCAGAGAATAAGTTTGGCGAGAACTGTAACAAGGTGTTCTGCTCTCAGGACTATAAATATAATTGTGTTTAGGTAACAAGTAGATTTTAATACAGTAATAATTTTAATTCTAAACAATAAGGAATATGTTACACTATGATATGGTTATGAACTGACACCTGCATCTGAATGATACTGATATTGTTGGTTGTCTGGTTGTCAAGCTCCCTACAATATGGTCAGACTAGACAATGACTGATGTATGCATGCCATGCATGTGCCCTTTGCAGGAACCGGTCTACATATAGCCACTATGGCTCTTACTCCAAAGGGCTTTTTCAGACATTTCCCTGCGTTGACATACATATTTGATACTACCTACTATGACTTTAAGAGACCATGATGCCTATAAACTTTTTTTTTGGTACTGTTTACAGGTAATATGTAAAGCCAGATTCACCTTTCATTACATGTTTGTCATGCATCTGGTACATTAAACTAATTCACAAAAATTTCAGCCGTTGAGTACAAGTAGTAGTAGAGTTTTCTTGTGTTGTTGTGAATGTTTAACAATTTATTTAGTTATATTTTACTTAAAAATGTCTAACTCAATGTAGTGCCATAGACTAAGGTTAGTATGATTCAGATCAAAACTTCAATTGCAGAACTTTTATAATTTTAAATAGATTTTTGTGATTTTAAGCAATAAAATAATAAGGGAGTTTCCAAGTTACCCTTTCTTATGTATAAGTTCAGTGAGTTTGACAGACAGTTTTTATTTTATATTCTCAAAATCAAGCTATATTTATTCACTAATTACAACAGGAATCGAGAATAATAAAAACTGATTACTAGGCATTTTTTTATTTTACACCCACAAGTTTTAAAGATATGACCCTACCAAGTTCAACATTGAACAATGTAACCCCAGTTTACAGGCACCTATGAATACCACCTATAAATGTTACATTACAGGCAAATACTCCAAGTTGTATCAAAATAGTACACATTCTACCATCAAGTTGCACACTTGCTTGTTTCTCCTCCTTCACAAGAGTAATGCTCATTTCTGTAACCGTACATTACAGGCGAATGCTCGTCAGTCAGGGAGGAAATACTGTAATGTTATGCTCAAAATCAAATCTAAAATGTTATACTCATATTACTGAAGAATGCTTGTAGAGAGGGGAGTGAATATGAATAAAAATAAATTCTGTGCCTTCTGTGAGAAGTGATACAAGTAAAAAATCAACACTTTACAGGAGAAGAAAAACAAGATCTAAAATACCTATCTAGTTTGCTATCTCAGTGGGATGTTAAGTTTGAGTGCTCTTTTTTGTAGATAAAAACATTCACTTCCACTCTGCTAACGAATTATTATAGATCTAAAGTAATTGCCACTGCACAAAAGGTAGATAGACGAACTTGAGTTAGTCCAAAGAATCCAATTTATTTTCGTATAATTTCTAAATCACAAAAAGAGTAGAACTCGGAAACACTCATCACAGGAGGCACAGAATTCAATGCAATTTATGCATTATTAGAAAACATTTTAATTCGAGAATTATGCTTATCTGATTATGTCAATAACAATTGTTTATGTGTTGTTTCATTTTCTCTAAAATCAACTTGCCAATAACATCCGCGTTGCTAGAAGTGGTGGAGAACCATGCGTCGTCACCGAACTGTCCTTTACGTGTTCTTCCATTTGCAATGTCTTTGGGAAAACCACACACCACTGAAACTAAATAAGGGTGTTTTGTTGTGGAAACGTTTAATTCAGCAGCACTCGAGAAATTTGAAAGTCCATTTCGTAAAGCACGTGATAGCAGTCTCCCTGTCCAGAAAATAGACTGCATCATTCACTAAAAGTTAGATCGTACTTTGACACCAGCCCTTCACAAGAGATCGGATGAAACTAATGTTAACATTTTTAGAGTACAACAATACATATTAGTCACATTTAGCAACAACACAAATTTTAAAAGAATTTTTTGCAGTAAAAGACGTATTTTCGATTTTTATTACATTTGTCTCGTGACTGAGAGAAGGAGAACGACAACGAACATTGGACATGGACAGTGTTGCCACTTGCCACCTTATTTTATGAGCGGGTACCCCAAAATGGGCTATATTTCTGTCTTGAAAAAGTGGGGCTAGAAAAGAGCCAAAAAATTCAAATCAATGTTTGAATTTAAAGATCATTCTTAGTAATATACTAATAACTACGAATTGAAACCGCAATTATTACCTCTGGATACTTATAAAAGTATAAACCTTGAAATCAACTGACAAAATATATATTTTATATTATTAATAAAATATTTATGCATTATCGGCTTATACTGACTTGCTAATATGCATGAGTTGGGTTGGGTATCAGGATCCTCCCACAGGAGCCAGATGCCACAGAGGCGGCCCGTCACCGTCGGGGTCGCGGAAGAATGTCCGAACCCGGCCGAACGGTGATGACGCGAACACCCGTCTGGTTTTAGTGGGTAAACGTCCTTTTCACGACGGAGTCCCACACACCGCGCCGCCTTCCTCAGGGTGGCGTGACAGTGCATAAAGCATTTCCGGCCGGAAAATCGAAGAAATAAAAAAAGACGTGTGGCACTCGGAGACTGCCGCGGTAAAGCTATTGCATAGCATTTTTTATCAAGTTATGCAATTATAATTATTTATTTATTTTATTAATTTACACAAAAAAAAAATTACAAACACACACACACACACACACACACAAACACACACCGCTGTACCTGTTGGAGTGGGGGGTGTTAGGTTTTTTTCGTTACAGAATTTTTGAATTCGGTTCCCACGCTCAAGGCCCGCGATAAAAGCTATGCAATAGCTTAAAATATAGAATTGTTATAAATAAAAACTCAAGACTCAAGTCGTAGGCTGCTGTTTTGAATGATTTTAATTAAATGTTTTATTCTCGCTCTCTCTCTCATTTTTACGGCCGGGTTAGAGTTAGCTCGTGCCAACTTCAAGCCGAACAATTAGTTTGGCGAGAACTGAAGTGAAATTTGGAGAAATACTATCTCAAAAAGAGCTAGATCTAGCCCTAAAAGGGCTTAGGTGGTAACACTGGCCGTGGACATGGACAATAGGACATCCATGGACAAACCACTTTTTTTTTTCGATTTAATTTTTTTTTTACGGTCACGGCCCTTCTTCCATACAAAAAAAGATTGAGTAATCAGTAAAATTAACTACCTAAATTAAAATTTTCCAAATTCAAATCCTTTTTTTGAAAAAATGTGATATACAATGTGTGGCAAAGTTGTTAGTTTAAAAATGGTTTCATACATTTGCCATTTCAGTTTTATGGCATGCAATAATATTATAATCTAACAATAAATAATTGTTGACAATGTAACATAGAGGTCTTTAGGTAGCATTATTATTATAAAATATAGATTTATTTGTTATCAAAACCTGAGATCATATTTATTAAATATTAAAAAAACGAATAACTAAATTAAATTCTATTAATTTTTATTATTCTAATTAGGTAATTTACACTCGAGGTATTCTTTTACGGAGTAAAATCAATTTTCACATTCAACAAATTAAAAGCGTAATGGTTGTTAATGTTTTTATGCATTTTTTTTCGTTTAAGTTATTGTCGAAATACAGTTCTCACCAAACTTATTGTCCGGGTTGAGGTTGGCACGTGCTAACTTTAACCCAGCCCTAAAAATCGGAGAAAGAAAAATATTAGATTTTGTAGCGGGGATATCCGAACGCAGGCAACTCCCTGGGCGCAAGGGCCGTGGTAAGGCTCCAAGGAGATATTCTCCTTCGCGCTAATGTGTATCCGAACGTTCTACCGCGCATGCGTACTGCGCCGACCAATTACATCACGGCCGGCGCCGTTCGCGTTACTTTGTAAGCCTGTGATTGGCTGTAGATAGTTAGGAGAATAATGGCGGATTGTGAGCAACATGTAAGACTGTGTCGTGTGTTCTTTTAAAGTTTTATTAAAGTTTTGTGTCCTAAGAACAAGATTCTGTCATTTACCGACCCACCCCGACTATAATTTTAATAAATATAAACGAAAGCTCAAGTCGTAGGCTGTCGTTAAAAGTCTCGTCTTTGTGAGAGAATATTCAGTAAATAAACCTTACAAAGCTTAAGATAAGACACAAACTGGTTCATAGGCGGTTCCCCTAATTTAGTGATCGGAACTTCGGAAGTTAAAGCAAGCGCAAAAGTGGTAATTGTACTGATTTTACTCCTACTAAGGATCAAACAAATATCGAACAACTGATAAACTTGGAAGAGGTAAATTTTGTATAAACTGGTATTGATTTTAATGACTTTTAATCCAAAATAATAAAGTGTACCTACTATAATTTTTGTACAAATACTATCCTTTTAATTTTTTTGTACTATCGTTTTGAACATACCCAAATCCAACCCTGAGCGTAGCCACAAGTGTAGTGCATGCGAAAAGATCCTAATAAGGAATCTCGTTCACACTACGTATTAGGGATGTTCGATCCAGGGTCTTTGTATCGATATTTCGGATCGTAATACATTGTATCGATCCAATTTATTTGATACGATTTTTTGGATCGATCCAGTATCGTATCAAAAATTAATATGTTGTAATTTAAAGCTTCAAACTTTAAGTTGAGTTTTTTATTTATTGATTAATCTTTAAATAGTTAAGGTACGTAAACATTATACTCTTAATAGCCGCTCTGGATCTGGGCGATTGTAGATTTTATTTAAAGTGGTTGGCCAACGAGAAAAGACGTTCGAAGGGCACAGACGTTCCTGCCCACAGAACAATATTGCTTGTTTCTACCACTGACAAAAGGGCTTCGATGATTTTTTAATGAAATTATCTAAAATCTCAAGTAATCATGCCGAAATTGAAGGTATATTGAAAAATATAAGTTGTGATAACTACTGATTTAACCGTTCACCACGAGAGAAATACTTATATCAGTGCTGTTTGTTGTTATAAACCATACTTTGGAGTTAAGTAATGCGGTATTAATAATACGAATAAATATTAAGGTTACAGATTGTTTATTATTTTAGAATTTAATACAACAATTTTTTCGATCCGATCCGCATGGTATTTGTATCGATCCACTAACGGATCGAAAGCCATTGTATCGATACAAAAATCGCTTGGATTGTATTCCTTTGTATCGATCCACACAAGTATCGGATCGGATCGAACATCCCTACTACGTATGCTTATGTTGTTCTCTTCTTGACCAGCAGTTTTCTTGCAATGTCGTTTAAAAAATTAATTCTATTATTTGTGATGCATATTTCTCACTCCGTCATTATATTAAAGTTGCATTAATACCGCAATGGAAACACATTGCGCTGTTTATTTATTTCTTAAGTACCTATATAATTTATTTTGTTTAATAATTTCCCTAGTGAACACCTGTAATGCATGATATTATACGTTTGCATGTCCTCGGACGTTGGAATCAACGGAAGTTTGATTTATAGTCTAATTGAAATTAAATATTTGAATTTGTATTTTCGTTCTTACAGTCAAAGAGGGTAAAATATGTGGCGAACAGTCTATCTTAACGCGAGGAAACTGCAGCGCACAGCTATATAAATTAATAATTTGGATTCTTTATGGATTGCTAAAAATCAGGGTAAAAGTTTTATAGCAATACGTATGCGATACACCAACCAACTATTTGCAAATTCGTCTTCTCTGTACAAACCAACTATTTGCCACATATATCTATGCTATTTGCAAATTTCGTCTTCTCTGTAGAATCATGGTACATACTACGGGCCACGCTGTGGTTACATCGTCTATGGCCCCTATCTTATCGTAGTTGTCAAAAACATGATTACGTACCATTTTAGACCTTGCTGTCTTGGTTTTAGTAGCTATATAAGCGTGAGCTCTCTTTGATTGGCGTTCAATTCAATATTGATCCATAAACAATACACTCCGTTTGACGTTTCAAAGGGATCTATGGAAAAGGAAGGCGTTGTAGAAGAGCCATCAGAAGGAATCTCTTTTCCGAATAATTGTAATGACGGCGGCTAATTGATTAGTTGTAATTCAACGCCGATTTTAATTTTTTTTCATTACATACGTTAGTACAACTATTTTGAAGATATTCTTTCAATTGGTAGTGTGAAGAAAAGGCATAAAACTGGTGTTCGATAAGTCACTTGGCAATATGCCTGCCGTCAGGGGAGATGGTATGCGAGGACTCGCAGTGTTCATATCAGACATAAGAAATTGTAAGAGCAAAGAAGCGGAAATAAAGAGGATCAATAAAGAATTGGCCAATATAAGAAGTAAGTTCAAAGGTGATAAAACTCTCGATGGCTATCAGAAAAAGAAATATGTATGTAAACTCTTATTTATCTTTTTGCTCGGTCATGATATCGACTTTGGTCATATGGAAGCTGTCAACTTACTTTCATCCAACAAATACTCTGAAAAACAAATAGGCTATCTATTTATATCAGTGCTGGTTAACACAAACAGTGATCTAATTAAGCTTATCATACAGAGTATCAAGAATGATCTGCAATCACGGAATCCTATCCATGTTAACTTGGCCCTGCAATGCATTGCCAATATTGGCAGCAAAGATATGGCTGAAGCATTTGGTACAGAAATCCCAAAACTTCTGGTCTCAGGTGATACAATGGATGTGGTTAAACAATCTGCTGCTCTATGCCTTCTTAGACTGTTCAGAAAGTCACCAGAAATCATTCCTGGAGGTGAATGGACTTCCAGAATCATACATCTTTTAAATGATCCACACATGGGCGTTGTGACAGCAGCAACTTCTCTGATTGATGCTCTTGTTAAAAAGAACCCAGAAGAGTATAAAGGTTGCGTAACATTAGCTGTTGCTAGACTTAGTCGGATTGTAACTGCTAGTTACACAGACCTCCAAGATTATACATATTACTTTGTGCCAGCCCCTTGGCTTTCAGTGAAACTGTTACGCTTGCTACAGAACTATACTCCACCATCTGAAGAGCCTGGTGTCAAAGGTCGCCTTTCTGAATGCCTTGAAACCATTTTCAATAAAGCACAAGAACCTCCTAAATCTAAAAAAGTACAACATTCAAATGCTAAGAATGCTGTTTTATTTGAGGCTATTAGCCTAATTATACACAATGACAGTGAACCTAATCTTCTTGTGCGGGCATGCAACCAGCTTGGCCAATTCCTTAGCAACCGTGAGACAAATCTCAGATACTTAGCCCTTGAGTCCATGTGTCATCTTGCTACTTCGGAATTTTCTCACGAGGCTGTCAAAAAACATCAAGAAGTTGTTATCCTCTCTATGAAAATGGAAAAGGATGTATCAGTTCGACAGCAAGCTGTGGACTTACTTTATGCAATGTGTGATAAAACAAATGCTGAAGAAATTGTACAAGAGATGTTGGCTTACTTAGAAACTGCTGACTATTCTATAAGGGAAGAAATGGTTTTGAAAGTAGCTATATTAGCTGAGAAATATGCCACAGATTTCACATGGTATGTTGATGTAATTCTGAATTTGATTAGAATTGCTGGAGATTATGTATCAGAAGAAGTTTGGTACAGAGTGATACAGATTGTAATCAACAGAGAAGAAGTTCAAGGTTATGCTGCAAAAACTGTGTTTGAGGCTTTACAAGCCCCAACATGTCATGAAAATATGGTGAAAGTTGGTGGATACATACTTGGAGAGTTTGGTAACTTGATAGCTGGCGATACTAGATCTTCACCCCAAGTTCAGTTTGAGTTATTGCATTCAAAATACCATCTATGTTCAGCAGCAACCAGAGCACTTCTGTTATCAACATATATCAAACTTGTCAATCTTTTCCCAGAAATTAAAAACCGTGTTCAAGAAGTATTTCGTGCTGATTCTAACTTGCGCTCCTCTGATGTAGAATTGCAACAAAGAGCCTCTGAATATTTACAATTAAGTATTGTAGCCAGTGCCGATGTTCTAGCCACTGTACTAGAAGAAATGCCAGCATTCCCAGAAAGGGAATCCTCTATTCTGGCAGTATTGAAAAAGAAAAAGCCTGGCCGTATACCTGACGATGTAAGAGAATCAAAGAGTCCTCAGCCCACAGCGACACCTGCTGCAGTGCTTAATTCTTCAAATAATATAAATAGCTCAAGTGCTGACTTGCTTGGATTGTCTACACCTCCTGGAACAACAGCTCAAGCAACTGGAAATGGGTTACTTGATGTCCTTGGAGATTTATATACAGCTCCAAAAATGAGTCCTAGTACAGTGCAACAAAACAATATAAAAAAATTCCTTTTCAAAAATAATGGAGTCCTTTTTGAAAATGACCTTATCCAGATTGGGGTAAAAAGTGAATACAGGCAGAACCTGGGTAGGATTGGTTTGTTCTATGGTAACAAGACACAATTCCCTATTCAAACTGTTCGTCCTGAATTACACTGGACTGATTTACATAAACTTAATGTACAGATGAAGCCTATGGAACCAATATTAGAAGCAGGTGCTCAGATCCAACAAATGCTAACTGCAGAATGCATTGAAGATTTTACTGATGCTCCAAGTATGTCTGTTTCATTTGTGTACAATAATGTACCTCAAAAAATAACCATGAAACTTCCACTTACATTGAACAAATTCTTTGAACCAACTGAAATGAATGGTGAGTCATTCTTTGCCAGATGGAAAAACTTAGGAGGAGAACAGCAACGGGCACAAAAAATATTTAAAGCTCAAGGTTCTATCGACATTCCCGCGACCCGCACCAAATTAGCTGGCTTTGGTATGCAATTGTTGGATGGCATTGATCCAAATCCTGATAACTTTGTATGTGCTGGTATAGTACACACCAGAGTGCAGCAAGTAGGATGTCTGATGAGATTGGAACCAAACAAACAAGCTCAAATGTTTAGACTGACTGTAAGATCTAGCAAGGAAACAGTCTCACATGAAATCTGCAATCTGCTAGCAGACCAATTTTAAGTTTAGTCTAAACTAACCATGAAATATGAACAACATTGTTAGACAATGAAGTTGGTGTAATAGTCACCTAAAAGTTCACAGTCACTTTACATGTAGAGTTGATAAAAATAATAATGCGTACAATTTGGAAAATATATGATGCAAAAACACTTGTGAACTTTGCACTGAACTTAAAATGAAATGAAATCTCTTGTGTACAATTTTCGATTTATTTTATTGCTAATATAGAGTTAGGTGTTTTTTAAACCGAAATTTATTTTAGTAAACATATAAAATGCGATTTATAAGATTTGATAAGATGTTCAAAAGACAAGGAATGCTTCCTTTTGTGTTATTGCAATAATATATTCAACATAATTTTATTATTATGCTAGGACATACCTATCTTCATTATGTTTTCTAAAACAATACACTTCCATTTGTAAAACCTAATTTGATATTAGTAGTAGCATAAAAATAACATCTTATTTGTGAACATTAACTATGATTAGCTGTTTGCAAAATTATTTTTCTTCGGGTAATATTTTTCAGGGTATAACATCTGTACCAAATTCTGCTTGGTTTGTATATATAGAGATTAAATGGGATTGTCATTATGTTACTTCATGTCTGGTAGTTTGCCTCTTGTTTGGGAAATGAATAGAACTATTTAGTGTCATTAATTACTGTTGTCTCACATATTTCTAGGTATATTCAAATGTATTTATGGTAATAAAGTAGAAAATTATAATCCATACCAAAGTAACTATTTGGCTGTTATTGTCATCATATTATCAAAATTTGTATTGGTCTATCTGGTATTATACTCTGCGATAGCTATGTAAAGTTGGTTCTTAAAAATATTCAACTTTATTAATTATAACAAAGTCACTAATAATGCATGTATACACTTCTATAACATTTTACACTGGTGAGTATAATATTTCTGTCTGTATATGTTATCTAATAGTGCTCATATCAAATATTGTGAAATATAATGTTTTCCAAGTAGGCTCTTATATTAAATGTTTGCTGGTGGTACATTATTACACTTATTGCAATTGTAATACAGACCTTTATTTTCCTGTATTGTTCCTGTTATTTCATAGTAAATTATCTTAGTATAAAATATATAAAAAATGGGAATAATAACAATCTGTAAATGGAAGCTGATATACAGTATTATTAACTTTGGGAAAATAATATGTATGTTTATTAAGGTCCAAGGTCCAACAGAGGCCTGACTAAAATCGGCTTGTATGTATTTTAGTTACCATGTCTCATTTATTTGTACAAATACGAAAGTAATATCTTTCGAAACATAATATTTATTTACTGAATCATTCATCCATCACGCTGAAGTACGCAACAGCACCTACACATCAACAAGTACCTACACATTGTACTGTAAATCACCTATCAAAATGTTCAACATTATTGGTGTTTCAGAAATTTTAATATGATAATATTAATGTACTTCACAAACATTCCTATATAATAGGTCAATTATAAACTATTGTTTCAAAAGTAATTAAGGAATTCTAATCCTTAAAGATTTTATATTTTTTTATTTATTAGGTATATAATAATTACTTACTTTCAAAATGTAATCCTGATCCCTTTAAACCTTACAGTTTCATAATAGAAACCCTACTCTCCGGAATAATTTTAATAATTAGTATAACAGCTTCATACTCATGACATCTAATAATATACTTGTTTTAAAATAGTTTAATTAAAATGTGTTTGTGTGCACCTTGAGTATAATATTATTATTATACATGTATAATAATGTTCTCGAGTTGATAGTAGGAATCTCACAAATCTAGGATTTTATTTTCATATATGTACCACAAAATAGAGATTAGATTTAGGGACTAGTATTATGGACATAAAATGTTGTTATAAATTTATTAGTAGTGAGCATGCTAAGTTTTCTTTGCATGGTAGGTTTGTTAAGAGAACATTAATAATAAATTAATATATATAAACATTTTTATTAATCTTGTTACGAATGTGGTACCTATATTATTGTATGTATATTATGAAATTTAAAAGGAAGTATATGCTTATTTGATATTCGTATATTTATGTGTGTTTATCAAATGTAAAATATCACAAAGTGGGTGTGATTCTGTAACAGATATAGATGTTTGTTCTTGTGCTTCGAACCCATTATTGTAACTCTTAAATAAAATATTTATCCAATACGTATTCATGCGTTTTTATTCCAAGAAAGCATTAGAAATCCAATCATGAATAAATTACCATCAACTTATAGAAACAAATCTAGTAATATACTTATAAATAATAAGTTTGTACTAATCAAACCATTCTTCCACATTTGGTGAATTCTCCAATACATCATTTGACTCACTGAAAGAAAAAAGCGATATTAGAAATGCATTGTTTTATTTTTAGACTAGCTTCCCGCCAGCGGCTTCGCCCGCGTGGTCTTATATTTTTTTATAATAATTAAATAATTTTTCATTACTACTCCGCTCCTATTAGTCGTAGCGTGATGATATATAGCCTATGTTACTCGGGGATAAGGTAGCTTTCCAAAGGTGAAAGAATTTTTGAAATCGGTCCAGTAGTTTCGGAGCCTATTCATTACAAACAAACAAACAAACAAATCTTTCCTCTTTATAATATTAGTATAGAAGTGCTTTACCAAGTATGACAACAGATTACAATTGGATTAGTATACAGCTTATGTTTTTACCATGGTATTCAGATGTGCATCTGGATGAGGGCCCAATTTTAAATTCTTGCGAAACGAAAAAATCATTAAGCATAGGTGTACTAATGTACATACACTCTCAGTCCGCAGTTATGTTTAGGTCCTATGTAATAAGGGGCGAGCCTATTACCATTAACCAGGGTCAATTCCAGACTACGAGCTGCTACTAGGAATTACACAGAAATACCCAAATCAGTCAGGACTTTTTGATCCACACAGGTTTTCTAATGAGATCTTTTGTAACAACTTAATTATTGCGAAGTCAGAATTGCGTGCCTCGTATTCGAACACGATATCAATCATTTGGCAGTATAGTTGCATGACAAAGCCATCACTTCTATTTTATAATATAGGTACTAGCTTTCCACCAGCGGCTTCGCCCGTGTGGTTTTATAACTTTTCCCCCGTTTTTGCAACATTTTTAATTGATACTCAGCTCTTATTCCGTAGCATGTTGGTATATAGCCTTCTCCAATAAATGGGCTATCGAATACTAAAGGTTTTTTTAAATCGGTCCAATAGTTTCGGAACCTATTCAATACAAACAAACAAAAAATCAAATCTTTTCTCTTTAAATATTATTATCACTACATAGTATAAAACAAAGTCGCTTTCTCTGTCCCTATATCCCTAACTACGCAACGGATTTTGATGCGGTTTTTTTTCAACAGGCTTCAAAAAAAGGAGGAGGTTCTCAATTCGACTGCATTTTTTTTAATATCGACGAAAATTTTAAAAATTGTATACCTAGATGATATTATGGTTTACCCCGAAACCTCGCTGTTTGTGCCGGTCAGTGAGTTTAGTTGCTCCCCCATATAATATAGTACTTATTCCACTAAAACTTTGAAAA
The DNA here is from genome assembly GCA_946251955.1 of Acronicta psi. Lineage (NCBI taxonomy): Eukaryota > Metazoa > Arthropoda > Insecta > Lepidoptera > Noctuidae > Acronicta > Acronicta psi. Next base: position 6,086,757 of record OX276482.1, on the reverse strand, counting down.
TAAATTATTTTTAAACAAAAAACAAACCGCCTCCAAAAAACACATAGGAACTAAAAAGCAAAAAATAACACATTTACATTATGATTTCTAACTAATTTGGAGGTGGTGCCAAACTACTAATTTAATTCAAATATGACTTTCGTTGATTGTCTGTTTGGCACCGGCTTTTTAGTTCCTATGTGTTTTTGGAGGCGGTTTGTTTTTTGTTTAAAAATAATTTATAATAGATAGAGTGATTGAAGAGGAAGGTTTATATGTATAATAACATACCACGCGGGCGAAGCCGCTGGCGGGAAGCTAGTATATTATAAGTATGGATTAGCAATTAGTATAGAAGAATAAAAAAGCTTATACTTTTTAGCGTATGTCCTTTCTCAGGCTCTAGAGTATCTGTGTACCAAATTTCATTTAAATCGGTTCAGTCGTTTTGGCGTGAAAGCGCGACAGACAGACAGAGTTACTTTCGCATTTATAATATTGGTAAGGATATACATCCTTCCAATCTCAGTCTATACAGACTGAGATTTTAGTTAGTAGTAGATTGTAGTAGTAAAAGTAAAAAATACCTGTCCAGGGATGGATCATTACTGAACATTTCAGTTGGCACAGTAGGGGGTGCTCGCTCCGGCAAAAGCTCCATATATGACTGTCGAGATTGTAGATGGCGCTCAACTTCCTCGGGAGTCATGTGTCCATCACCAGCAGAAAGGCCAAACCCCAATGCTGGTGAAACTTTTGATAACATTGAACCACTGGACTGATGCTGTAATGATAAGAATCTTTATTATTAACTAGCTTTCCGCCGGCGGCTTCGGCTTCGCCAGTGTGTCTGGGTGCTTCTCATAACTGTAATACCCTATTTCAAGCCCTTACAACCATTTTTTCGCATTAAAAGTTAGCCTACGTCCTTTCTCAGGCTCTAGACTATCTCTGTACCAAATTTCATTTAAATCGGTTCAGTAGTTTTGGCGTGAAAGCGCGACAGACAGACAGTATTTTCGCATTTACAATATTAGTAAGGATTTATGAAATCATGTTCTATTATTTATGGTGGTGATTATTCTGATGTCAATCAATGCAATAATGGGTAAACGAAAAAAAAAACACATGAACCACACACCCTGAGTATTCTAGAATAAGGCCTAATATTTTATAGGATTTTATTGTACTTCTAAATAATCATCCTTCTAAGCATGTTGTACTTGAGAAAAGGCTAGGAGGATGGTTGATTATGGTTGGTAGTAGTAGTGTTGGCAGCCAATCTAGCCAGGCGTGGCTGCACGTCAGTATTTTAAACAAAGAAACTGCCATCAGACCTACTCAAGCCAATTTCTGGGCAATACATGGGGAGTTAAGTAGCCAGACAGCCAGTCTGTTCTTGTCAGGCTACATATTACTAATATTATAATTATTGAGAAACAGAAATGCTAAAGTCAAAAATTAAATTCAACAAACTTTTAGTTATAGTTGCGGGCAAATAACTTGAAATAAAATAATGGATGTGCATAGACAATTTTAATTACATTTTGTACAAATGCACCCCCTGTAATGGTGTGTAACTCAGCTCTGAGTCAGCTCAATGAATCAGATCGCACGGGTCTGAGCCGTTGAGCTACAGCTCAGCAACGAAATGACTAGCTCGCGCGGCTCAATTCAGCTCCCTTGAATCCTTGAATCCCTCCACAGACAGATGAGTCAAATGAGTCAATTGATTCAATTGAGTTGATCTGTGATTCTGATCTACTTGAGGCTTGTTCAGTGACAGTCAATGAGTCCAGAAAGTAAGTTTTTGAACGAGTCATTCGTTCTGAAACGTTTTATTGATTTGTTACTCAAAAAGCTCTGGTTTTTTTTTGTCTATTAAATTAAAGTATTAAAATCTCTATATATTATCATAAATAAATATATCGTATCATAAATATCATCAGTAGTGTTAAATTTTAATTTCATTTTCATTATAATTATTAATCAGACCAAGTTTTTTTTAATAGATCCGATAAAAAATAAAACATCAAAGATTCTATGTTTCTATAACTAAATACATCGATATATTGTCAAATAAATATTTTATTTTTTCCTTTATTAAAAATAACTTGTAATCTTAGCATGGAAAATGCTTAAAAAAATACAAAAAGATAAATAAATATTTGTCAAAACATCGATTAAACCGATGTATCGGAATACATCGAGTAGTCAGAGTTAAACGAACTGTCAACTGCCGCAGCTCAGTCGGCTCGATTCGGCTCAATTCGGCTCTCAGCTCAATTCAGCTCGCGGCTCGTAGTAGAATCATATACCTGTACAGGTACAAACTGAGCTGATCTGCGAGCTGATTCATTGAATCAGCTCACTCGCCTGAGTCACGAGCTGATCTGCAGCTCGCGTATTTTTGATGAGTTACCCACCTCTAACCCCCTGCAAACTTACCACTCTCCGTTAGTTTTAGTTAAACTTACATACATATATAACTGACACTGCACTTACAAGGCTAGCATTAGGAGGCTTCTTTGGCACAACTGCCCTTTTTCGTTTAATGGTATTTGAACCCTTGAGTGAAGTACTTGTTGATATATTCTGGTGTGCAGCACTGGTTTCCATTTTCTTTCTAAATATATAAAGAGGTATCATTGTTATTTTCATTCTTATTATTATTATTGTTATTCCATTTATTCATATTTTTTTACATTTTAAAATATTTTACTAAAAATACAAAATAAAAAATTTAAAAATATTAAAAAATAGTAGCCCACCAGTATCGGGAACAGTGTCCAAGCTATCGGCGGTCAGGACTCCAGGGAAAGGAACCTCCTAACAATACGTGCCGTATCAAGGAGTACCGCTTCCTGTATCAAGCCCTTTATCCAGCCATCCAACGAGAGCCTCCTTAGATGTTGGTCGAGACTCTTGGCTATTAAGCCATTGGCAGACACAACGATCGGTACAATGATCACCGAATTCACCTCCCACATGTGGACAACCTCACGTGCCAAATCAAGATACTTCATTTCTTTATCTTTCTCGGCTTTCATGAGGTTGAAATAAAACTACTTTTTACGGATTTTATCGCGTTATATTGATATTATTTTAATCCCGACGGATTATACTACCATCTAACAAAGTGACAGCATTCCTAGACCATCTCAACTCCTTACATTCTAAAATTCAATTTACTATGGAGTCGGAGGCAAACAACTCTCTAGCTTTCTTAGATGTTTTGGTTATTCGTAATCATAATAACACCTTGAGTCACACTGTGTATCGAAAGAAAACCCATATAGACAAATACCTAAATGGTGAATCACACCACCACCCAACACAGTTATCTACCTTCGGTAAATCATTGTTTCAGAGAGCACGTGGGATCTGTGACGAGCAACACCTGGCTGCAGAGCTTCAACATGTCAAGCAAGTACTGCACGACAACAAGCTCCGAATACCGCGCCTGCGTCACAGAAACCGCGTGAAACGTGCCACAGTCGAGCGCTTACCTACAGTACTACCATATGTGAGAGGAGTCACTGACAAGATTGGCTACATCTTGAAGCGTGCTTCAATTAAAACTTACTTCAAGCCGCTGAAGAAGATCAGTCAGTTTTTACCACCTGTAAAGTGTCATATACCTCTACAAGATGCGGGAGTATACAAGTTTGATTGTGACTGTGGTCTCTCTTACATAGGCCAAACTAAACGAAGTATAGGGACCCGCGTAAAAGAACACATCGCTGATGTCAAACACCGCCGTTCCGGAAAGTCTGCAATTTGTGAACACACCCTTGACAAGGCCCGGCATTACATCAGATTTGATCAACCACAAGTCCTCGCAAAAGAAAACCGATTCCTACCCAGGATGATTCGTGACGCCATTGAAATTCAAAAACATCCAAATTTCAATAGAGAAGATGGCTGGGTCTTACCACCTGCTTGGAACCCTATTATAGATTCAATTAAATCTAAATCCAAGCCTAAAACTGCAAGACCGAAGGATACAGTGAGCTCGTTCTGTGTGAATCGGATTGCCAATAATTAACGAATATGTAGGGTAGCTGTTAGTAATTAAAACTTCAAGACGCCTACCACCTTAGTCACCCGTGACCATGGACGCTGTAAAGGGTCCGAAACGTCGGGATTAAAATAATACCAATATAACGCGATAAAATCCGTAAAAAGTAGTTTTATTTCAATGTCTAGTATTCGCGTAAGTGTCAGAAATCAATATTTCATGAGGTTCTCATCATGCGGGATATCGACAATTATTGCACTACGATTAGAGCGTAGTGCAATGATTGTCGATATCACCGTCCTGATATTGTGGTAATAGACCGATGTCTATCACCACAATATCAGGCTTATTGGTAACAATAGTCCTGTCTGTGATAATAGAGCGATCCCAGTACAATGTGGCATGACCATTTTCGAGAACTGGGTCGGGCACATACCTATAGTACGGTACCTCCGATTCCACAAGTTTGTATTTCAAAGCAAGTTGCTGGTGGATAATTCGGGCCACCAGGTTATGTCTGTGCAAGTACTCACCGTTAGCCAGATGCGAACAACCAGATACAATAATTATGTCGGATAGACTCTCCCGGACGGTGGCATGCCCGACATAATATGTCAACCGTATCATCCTTCTCTATATATTTCCGGTAGTTGTTAGTCATCATAACTTCATCTATAATTGCACAGTCAAAACCTTCGGTTTCTCCGAAAAGGACCCCGAAGCGTAGCCAGGATACGGATGCTAACAGGTCTACTCCTGAATCATGGAGAGCCCGATAAAAGCGCCCGTGTAGCTCTTTGCTTTGCCATACCTCCTTGCGATCGTTTGTACTCAGTACTACGGGTTTGCGCCAGTTCTCTTTGCCTAAGGAGAGTGGAGTAAGTCCTTTGTCCACTTTAACCACATCTCAATGCATCCCCACTTCGATTTTTTTGGAAATATTCCCAGAGACTGCACAACTCACGATTTTGGCGGTTTTTGGCATTTAAAAAGCCTCGACCTCCACACTTTCACGGGATGTACAGTCCCGAACGTGGGTGATGCATTCGATATGCGGTCAACAGTGTACGGACCGTCCTATCCAGGGCATCTAATTCTGTCCACTTGAGTATGCCAAATGAGTACATTAAGACTGGCATGACCCAATCATTGAAGGCACTTATCTTGTTTCCTCCTGACAAAAGACTTTTGTCAGTCTGCCAAAGAAACACTCCCTCAACGATTGCCTCATGTCAGCCTCGTTGATGCCAAGTGCCTCTGACATACCCAAGTATTTGTAAGTCTCCGTTGAGGCAAGTGATCTAAGTTGTTTGGAATCCGAGAGTTGAATTCTCTCAGATTCCACAACCCCCCTCATTTCACATGCATAACTGCACATTTCTCCACACCAAATTACATTATATCCATCTAATGGAGTCACTAAAGTTTTCTGTAATCTTCTGTAACTCCATCAGATCGCCTCAACCAGTAGCCTAGCCCTGACCTTTCTAATAGTGTAGTACGAGGGTTCAGGGCCAAGCAGAACCACAGAGGACTTGTTGCCCTGGAATATACCACGCTCAATCCTTATTGGTTCACTTATTCTTTGAATTTCTCGTCATCCTGGATATTGTTATTATCATTGTCATTGTTAGTTTAACTCTATCAATTGTTTTATTATAGGTTGAAATTTTATATTGTTAATTAAGTTTAATTGGTACCTTTTGACATCCATGCGATAGTATTCAGGATCATCAGATGATTCGGTATCCTCACTCTCTGAAGTAGTACTTTCTGGCTTCTCATACTGCAACAGGCGGTCAAGAAGGAAACTGCGGTCTCTAGACACTTTCAACAGTCTTTTCTGACTACATCTCAAAGCATCTTGAAAACATTCATTTTCCTGTAAAAATATGATGAATGTGGTAAATAATGAACTTTTGCAACTAATCTAAATATACTTTTGTTTTTTTTTTATTTATAAATAATGCAATCTGTCTCATTGTGGACATTCAGCAGTATGTTTATTTTTGGTTGTAATAATCATTTGTGGTCCGGGTCCAGTGATCCGGCCACTTCAGTAAAATAGGCAGTATCTACACTGTCCTTGTTTGTTCTGCTGTGTCATTGGCATTAGATCATAAATTTATAGGCATTTTTCTGTTAAGTCTGGAGAACGTGGTTCTTGGTTTCATCGGCTCGACTACAAGCTTGTTCACGTGGTTTGAAATACGATCTCTGTATTTGGGCATTGCTCTTTTTATTTCCTCCCTTATTGTAGGAATTTCTAAATCATGGTGCAACCTCTCGTTGGTGAGATACCAAGGTGAGTCAGTTATAATTCTTAGTAGTTTCGATTGGAATCTCTGTAATATTTCCAGATTGGAATTTGCAGCAGTACCCCACAGTTGTATGCCATATGTCCAAGTTGGTTTCATAATGCACTTATATATAAGTAGTTTATTTTCTAATGACAGCTTGGAATTTTTGTTTAGCAACCAATAATATTATATATATTACTATAAATATAAATATACTTTTTAGGAAAAAAAAAATCCTAATGGAACTGTGTCCTTTCTATAAGCTCCCTTTTCATATTGTTTTACTGGTAAACTGGTACTGTGAATTCCTTAAATAAAAGCAAACATGATGAATACAACCAAAGTGATTAAAAACATTTAAAAGCTTACATAAATAAGGTATTTGAGTTTCTTTTTTAGTGCCATATACTGAGCCCTGTAATTAGGTTCTGGTTCAGGGTCACTGCTGCTATCACTAGAATATTCCTTGTGAGAGTCGCGTGCTTGTGGGGGCTCCGTAGGCGCGTTAGTGCTTACGCTTGCCTCGGTCGCTTGCATATTTGCTATAGAGCGGCAATACCACCCGTCTAGCATTTTCTGTAATAAAAACATAGTTAAGACCAATATCATTACTAATTACATGTTTTTTTTTATTATTTTGATAAATAATTAACATGGGTTTGTGGAGTTCTAAAAACAAACAAAAATGATCCTATTCGTATTGATAAAGTGACATAATTTAAACAGCCCAGTAATACAACCTTAGAGTAATTTTCCGCCGCCAGTATTAAATCTGTAATAAACACCTAAAAATATTTTATTAATCTTACAATTTATTTAGGTATTTTTTCTGTTTTGGTTACATATGTTTTTTCATTTTTGTTTGACGTCTGGATCTGGAACCAGGGTTGGATTTGGGCATGTTAAAACGATAGTACAGAAAATTGAAAAGGATAGTATTTGTACAAAAATTATAGTACACTTTATTATTTTGGATTAAAAGTCATTAAAATAAATACCAGTTTATGCAAAATTTACCTCTTCCAGTTTATAAGTTCTGTGATATTTGTTTGATCCTTAGTCAAAATAAAATCAATACAATTACCACTTTTGCGCTACCGCCTATGAATTGTGTTGCCAGTTTGTGTCCGAGTTTTAGTAAAGTTTTACACTGAATATTCTCTCACAAAGACGAGACTTTTCGAAGGGAACTTGAAGAGTTGAGTGGCCGAGTGAAGACGTAATGTTAAGTGATTTGTAAAAATTTACAATTTAATGGTTTTTTTAATGTGGGATTGGCATTTTTATAGAAAGTAAATTTATGGAAAGTAATTAAATTATAGTATTTTTCGTACTATCCTTAGATATGAATAGTATATAGTACGAAGCATGAAATTATAGTACAAATACTATAATTACAGTACGAAATCCAACTCTGTCTGGAACACACAGTGTCACAGACAGTGTTGCCAACTTTATTTTATCGAACCCACAAATGTGGCCTCGTTGCCTACCAAAAAACCACTAAACCGGAAGCCCTTAACCTATCGGTCTCGTAAAACTACTAGAAATCCACTAACATAATTATACTAATATATAATTGACCACAAATTCAACTCACTACACAACCTATTTCCTGCTAAGTCCTCCTACCCCAAAATGATATTTGAAAATAAAACAACAATATTAAAAATTTGATTAGGATAGTATTTGTACAAAAATTAAAGTGCACTTACTAGAGATTGTAGTATTAAATACTATGAGGTCGGCACCTGGCCCCATACATAATTATCTTAAAAAATCAAATTGATCAGTAGTCTCCCATTTCACGGTACATGCAATTGTCTTTTAAGGATGAAAAATTAATACTAATCGGACTACTTTTGACTTTATACACTAAACGGCAGCAGCTTCTAGTGACGCGGAATTATGCGCGTTATGAAATCGTAAACTCAAATAATTTGATCCTTACAGAACACTCGTCAGTATCATTCATATCTGAATAATCTTTAATCTGAAAAAATAAGAATGTGTGGGGTAAGCAATTACTTTGTATGGAATTATCTTTCTAAATTCTCCGGAATTTTTATAATCTGAATTTAGATTATAAAAATTCCGTATGTGACCGGCCTAATTATAGCACGCACGAAATCCAACCCTGAATCCGATTCCAATTCCAATCTTTTGAAAAAACTTTCTCTTAGGAAGAAACCTATGAAAGAAGAAACTAATATTGCAGTGTAAAATAAACGTACGTCATGAACTACAATACATTATTATTATTTGTTATCGTTTATTTTACGGCCCTGGAAATGTTCTTTATTTATCACTACCATATATTACAAACTTACAAAGTAATAAAAGTCTTTAGTAGAGTGATATTTTTTTTCTCTGGTAATATGTTACATATTATAAACCTGTAAAATTGCATAGATGCAAAACTGTCAGAAAATTTGTTAGGTTATGGTAGATGTTACACTTTGGAGGGTTATAATGAATTTCGAAATCTTGTTAGTCCAAATTGAACCTTAAGTCTACCGCATGTGTTCTTTCAGCTGAGTGGAGCCGTGTTCGTTGCGGTCAATCTGAACCGGATTGATTCCTCGTGTTGTGATGGCTCTCGGTAGTGAAGTGAATGATAACTCTTCAAAAAATGCTCATCAAAAAGTGAAAAAATGTCCTGCAAACAATACTGTGAATGACAAGAGCAGCAGTGGCAATGCTAACAATGGTAAGTACTAAATGGTCATGCCCCCAGTTATGTAACATTGAGAACGGTTTTTAGACCCACTATCAGTTTACCATTATTATTAAATTATTGCTTGCTCCTAATATGTGCATTTAAAGTCATGTGACTTCGTTGGGTTTATCATGTGATCCATAGATTTTAGAAAAACCTTTTAAATATTTCATGTCTTGAATAAAATTTATCTAGGCAATATCATAACTTCGTAAAATATCCATAATTTGACTTAATAATTAAATGTGATCAATTCTAGCTGTTTAAATTACAAAATATAGGACCTTGTGCATAACATAAAATATTTAAGTTATTACACAACTACTCATTATGTTACATGTTCATACAAACATAATTTATGTTCAACAATATATTGTAATGCCAGTCAAGTCCAATATTATCTAGCCAAGTAAAGAAACTTGAACTCATCTTGAACTTGCTTACTTCATACTCAAAAGCTAGAACCTAAAGTGTGACAAGGTAGCTTTGACTTATTGATCTTCATTCTTTCAGTCTTAGGAACCAGATATAACTAGCCCTGAATCCTTATTGTGACCTGCAATGACCTCCACTGTTGTTATACTTTTTTGTTTTATGTATAATAGGTATACATAAGTAAATCAGTTTTTTATTTTATTGTTCATAACAAACATAAAATAGAAAGTAAATAAATAAAATAATGAAAATAATTATGTACCTTGATAATGATGAACTTGGATTAAATAGAAAAACACTATTTGAAATAAGACTGATACTATATTACTAAAGAACATTTTAATATTAAAAATTTAGATTCTAAATGGATCTTGGATTTTTTGCAGGGCTATGTTATAATATGTCATCAACATCAGGCCACTTTTGATAAATGGAATAAACTTCCATTTACATACATACTTATCTCTTTATCATTATACTTTTCTAACCACATTATAGATAATGCTCTATAGTTTCAGTTACTGACCTCACCTAGTTCTTTGAAGAGGATGGGTTATCTCATTGTGTTGTGATCACCGCTATATGGCAAGCTTGTTTGTATTGTTGAATTATTATATTTAATATGGTGTGTTTCTGCATGAAGTGACTTTCACAGTTACAGTACAGATTAGTCTTTACTATCTGCTAAAAAACCTTTTTCAAATGACCATAAAGCAGGCCTAACAAGTATACTAATAAGATACATATGTCTGTAGGCTGTCCCAAAAAACAGTGAAAACTTGAAGACCAGTGATAGGTCACACCCAGACAGATCTAAATAACCCCTATGATATGCTATTATATGATTTTTCGTAATTTTGAAGATATGATTCTTTACTTATTCTGACATTCATGAGATTTTTGTGTACAGTCAATGACATTATTATAGTTAAAAAGAGGTAGATATGAGATTATGTCGCCTCCAAAAGTGTACCCTTGAGTTTAATAATGTTATTACTGTACATGTATATATGTATAGGACCGGGAGACATTGTATATGTAAATACATATAATTTGACACCTATCAAATCTCTGACAACTGTTTGATGCTATTTCTTTTTATCATAGCATAATATGATCCTAATCTAAATCTAATCCTTGTATATCTGCTCTCCCTCATTAGCAAAAACTTAAACCAAATGGCCTCAATTTTAAATGTAATTTTCGATGAAGTTGCTGTAACTAATAATAATATAATTTTGTGTACAGTAATGTCAATAGGCCACAGGATGTAGGCTTAATTTTTTTTTTCATAATTAGTTACTGGACTCACTAGGCAAACAATTATTAACACCATTGTCCTCAGATGTAAACAAAAAGTAGTAATCCTGCATAACTATTAAACATTTTAGAAATAGGTACAGAAGATTTTATAATGTTCTATATCTGGGCTTCAGCTTTACACTTTATATGGGACAAGTATTACACAATAACTATTTAGTCAAATATATTTAAATACAGGCACCTTTGACTAACTAGTCATAGTTAAGTAGTTGTTATCATATAGCTAGCATATATCTATTTGTATTTTTTTAAGCATTTTTCTTTGCTAAGATTACAAGTTATTTTTAATTTTATGAAGGAAGATTTCGACCGGCGAGCGGGGTTCGGGATAGCTTAGCGGTCAAAGCGTCTGGTGTACCGAATCAGAAGACGCAATTTCGAATCCTGCTCGCCAGCCGATTTTTTCCTTCATAAAAAATAACATATATCTCATATATTTATTTTATGGTTTGTTCTTCTTCTATGCTCTATGTGGTCCTATACCATTCATTTGATGATGACAAAACTTTGTTAAGTTTTTGTGTGCTAAGGTTACTAAGAAACAATGAATATAAAATGAGAGGATTTGTAACACATCCATCATTGGGCACAGCCAGTGGCTTATAAAATCCAAGAAATAGTATCAACTTTGGAGACTGGTGATACACAATGCATTGTGATTTGTTTTAATAAAATTATGGCCAAGAATCCAGGTCAACACATAAATAAAAACTGAAGATAGTGATTGGCACTGTTTTTATTAGGTATGCATATGATATACCTACAGAGTACAGAGGTTCATAGTATTGTGACTAGGTATAGTGTACAATCTTCATCTAAATAGACCTAGTTCCTTGCAAGTACATGTTTTATTTAGTGTAAATGGAAAGATGTAGTTCAAGAAATTTAATTTCCATTAAGATGATAATTTTTTTGTAATAAAATAAAGTAGTTTCCACCTCTAGTGCTAAAATTATAATTAAAGAAGAAGAAGAAAGTTGATTTCTTCCGTAGTCGCCGGGTTGTCGTTTTTTTAATTTTAATTTAAAATTATTAATATTATATTTTAATTTCAATTTTATTCACATAAAAAATTAGCCTATGTCCTTTCTCAGGCTCAGTCTAGTCAGTGATAAAAATGCAGATTTCTATACATTAATATCTCGATAACCGCTTGAGCTAATATATGAAATTAAGGGTTCTAGTTAATAATCTAAGGGGGTTTACTAAATGAACCAATTTTTATTTGTTTATGTTAATTAGATCCTGAGTTATTATGGGTTCAAAAGTGGCTCGACGAATGGTTCGACGACTCCGCGTCGCCAGTCCCTTTTGTTTGAACTTGGCTTCAACTTGGCTTCTACAAGCCACAGTGTGTCACTGTGGCTTTCCCATTTATAATAATATTATTATAAATGGGAAAACATGGCGAGGAAACATATGAACGGGAGAGGAGACTCGGTATTGCGATGCGCCGCTCTCCCTACTCTCTGCGGCTAAGCGTTGCCAGGCGTCCGGATAACGCCGGACATAGGTAGGCTTTTGATTGCGTGTCCGGCCAAAATAAACGGTTTCTGGCTTTTGTTAGGCTTTTTACATTTTACAAACGAGCGAGCGCCAAGCTAAATTATGATCTTTGATATTCTCTTGCACTCCTGGGGCAGTAGTTCTCCGGAGAACATTAGGTACTTTGCCACTGTTAAATGCTTAAAAATCGAAGAATCGTTGCTTTTCTGGCTTCGTTGTAGCGTTGCGACGCCCGTAGAAGTACTGTAACATTGTTATGAATTGATGTCATTAGAAACGCCAGGTAGGTATAGTAACATTTTAGATTCAATAATTTCACTTTAAAAAATTTCAAGTTTATTAGAGACTACCCAATACCCAATAAAACTCTCCAATCTCCATTCTATCTCCAGCATTTGATGGGTTTTTGAAACTACTGAGTGATTTGATAATTGAAAACACAATTGAACCCGTTACGTGGCGCTGCACACGGGTCGTCGAGTCGAGTTATAATATAAATATGTCTATGTTTCTAAATTACCTCCACTAGAGCTGTCTGTCACCATGTAATTTTTTGTCCTCAGAAAACGAGGAACAGTAAAACAGTTGGTACCTAGTTGGAAAGCGTGAAACATGTGTATGTCATGCATGTGCCGTCTGATCTATCCGTCATTAATTAAAGCCAACGTACATACTTAACGTATTAATACGAGTAGTTTTTTTTTTATTATTACGATATCAGTAAATTTAGGAAGCCCATGCTCGCCCACAATTTATCGTTGTGTAGTGTTAAGAGGTTAAAAGGAATCTATGTCGTAATGTAACGTTATCAATAATAATGCACTACTTTATTTGTACCAGACATGACGTAAAAATTAAGTGAGTGTGACGTTTCTGTGATTGATCCATTGTAGGTAGGTATAAAAACGGACATTGATAACGTTTTATGTGATGTGATTTCTGTTACCAAGATAAGAATATCTATTAGGTATTTACTCACCTATAGATGAAAATGAAAATATAACTCTTTGTAATGCAAACTTGCAAAGCTGGTTCATCACGTTATCTTAAACTAGTTTTTGCCCGCAGTTTGACTTGCTTGAAATAATATGAAAAAAAAAAAAATGTCGAATTGGTCCAGCACTTCAACCGTTCTCAATGGCGTGACCAAGGGAAATAGTGATTCACAGATACGATACCGGTATCATGTTATAGTATATATAGGTAATCCACAGTAATCAAATGTTATGTAAAGAAAGCAACGGAAATTTTACGGATGATGATATCAGATGGGCTTCTCTGCAGCGTAAAGACCCTTCCTTGCGACTTGACTTGTTCAAATTTTGTTCACAGTGGACTAACTCCCTCACTTACACTATGGCCCTTTAAATTGTTTTAATGTGATACCCCGTATAGGTACTGTCGCTTTTTCGGTAATAATAAAACATCATTTGTCATGTCTTATAACGCGATATTTAGAGAATTCCTACAAGCGCTTAACCGTTTAGCGACAATTTATGTCCGGTTACGGAATGTGTAAGTAGTGTCAAACGTCGTGACCATCCTATTTGAAGTAACACATTGCTCAAGAATAGCATAGCGTTCTTGCAGTATTGTTGACCCAAATGTTATTTATACTCGAAGGTTTAGTCATCTTAGGCCCCAAGTTATAGGGATTTAGAGATCGTCGATATTTCGATAACACGACTGTTTGCCAAAGTGGCGGAATGTGGACGTGCACTAATTTCGATAGCTCCCTGAGAACCTTTTAAATTAACAACGATGTTGTGCATTCTCCTTGATAGCTGGACAACTACAACTGTTGAGAGGGTTGGTCAATTTATGTCGGCCAGAATAGGTGGACCAAATGGACCCAGAGGTGAACTCAACCTCGTGGTTTATTTAGTAGTAGGTATGCAAAGAAATATTTTAGAAAATTTGATCAATTGTTGATCAAATTCTAACTAGAAAGTCTAATTAAAATGAATCTAATCTGCTATTCCTGCGACAGTACAGCTTTGAACAGTACACAATGTACACACGAACACGTCAAGCTATACAGTTGCACCACAAGTATAAATAAGTTATTTATTCTTGTGGTTGTACATACACAATTACACATACAGTGTACTACTCAAAGCGCCGCTGTTGCGACGGAATACGCGCTGACAACCGAAGCACACCAACGGGGCTATAGCTTGATGCGTTGTGGTGTACGGGTGTACCGATAGACATTAAATTTATTGATTCTTTAGTAAATAATCATATCACGCACGCGGGTAAAATTTACTAAATGTAAACGAATTTACATATTAGGTACGCCTAACAGAAACAGTGGGGACAAACTTTCTATTCTTAACACACATGTCATGTCATGTCATGATTGATGTGTGTACTTTGTAAAATAATAGGGTCCAGTTAAAATGGAAACGACGACACACTTTTTTTAGGTCTTATTTAAGTATATTGAGAAAAAAATACTTCTCTGTACTACATTATGTATAATATATTATGGACTAGCTAGTAGCTAGTCTTATTCACATGGTAACTAAGTTCAACCACCTTTCGGTATCCGAAGGGCAAAATTCTTCATGATTTATTTTCGTAACTGTTTGTATAGATAACATAACACCTACTTTGTAGAAAAATATCAAACTGGGACGTTATTCAAAGGCTGCTAAAATGTCATGTTATATTTACACTCAAATATGTCAAAATTATTTAAAGTAGTTCGTTTAGAAAAAACATATTCATATTTAGTATTGAAGAAATTCTTGCAAAATTCATATACCGGCCGCAGCGGTTTATGTAGTTGTGCGTATATGCTTAGAGATTGTTGGATAATAGACGTGTAAGTAGTACAAAGGATACAAGGAAAGGTAAGGTCAAGGAATAAGATCATAGAATAATCGGTGATCTAAGGTTAAATATACAGCAATCGTCGCCGGCGCTGACGAGCTTGTTTCTGTTTGCATAATTCATTGATCGATTCAGTTGCTGCTACAAAGGAACAGACGCGCTGTTTATCTGAACTTGAAATCAACATTTCCGACTATGCGCCCTGACGTCAAACTTTTAAATAATAGGTAGACCGTACTACATACAATATTTATTTGCCTGCTAAATATGTAGGTATTAGTACTACAATTGGACCTCATCCGCAATGAGAGTCGACATTACGATGCCTAAGCAGTTTGGGAATCTGTTTTGTTGAAACCATTGAAACCATAAACGAGTAGAATTTGATCTTCCTTTCGGCAGTTCTGACGCGGTCGGTTGATTAAATGTTAACACAATTGCGACTAGAAGATCCGGTTGATGTGCGCTTCAAATTAACTATATTATCTTTAGGGATTTCCGTGTGTGTGCACATGACTTTGCTTACAGAGCCCTCGCATTCCGCCATAATAGCGCAGATTTTTTATTACAACTGTATGACTTGAAGTATAGTCATGACCAAAGATTTGTAGGTCTGATTATATCTATGACAGCTACATTAGCTCTATTTTTTTTAAGTTTCATCAATCTCACTATTCACCCTAAAACACTTGATAGTCCCATGATATGCACAGGAGGTAAGGACAATACGTTGTTGTACGATAGCAAACTAAAGAAATGGTGTCAACGGCAGGTTATCAAGAATTTTGATTTAACGCTTATCGCGAGTCCCAGGCGCTATGTCGCTATCTTATTTGGTAAAGGTAAGAAAGATAACATCAACCATTTCGGTGATAAAATTTATCTTCCCGGTCTGGTAGAATACAACTTTGCTGCGTGTATTTTTAGTATTTTTTACTAAAATCTATGCATTGCTAAGATTATTTACGTACGTAACTAAGATAACTATATCTACATAGGTAATATAATGTATTTCAGAACTACGTCGGTTCTTGGATACTCGTCACTTTTTAATTTTACGCCATTGTTATCAGTGTCATTACATTAATTGGCTAGTGATATCAATTATCATTGTCACACGCATGTGTTATATACATACATATACTTAGGATAGATGATAGGAGATAGGAATGAGTTTATATTATATGGGCCAAGTTAGATGAGCGATTTTGTGAAAATTGTGTAGAATTCATGTGAAAGTATGTACGGTACTTACATTAAACTCCAATTTTAAAACTTTTTTCTATCTATGTGTGTAAAATACTGATATTCAGCCGCATCCTGGTTAGACTGGAAGCCGACCCCAACATGGTTGGGAAAAGGCTAGGAAAAAGAAGGATAAACTGTTTTTCTATCTGTCGGTTTGTTCCGGTTAATCTCTTAAACGGCTAGACCGATTTTGATTATTTGATTAGATATTTTCGAAATTTTGTTTATTTTAATATTTTAAATAAAATTATAATAACAGTAAGTACCCGAAGCGAAGCGAAGGCGGGTCCCTAGTTATATATTAAAAGAAGTTTCGTAAAGATACATCGTAAAGGCAACTATACTTAGGTACCTACTTATCTACAATTTAGCTTATGTTACTAACACTTCAACGCTTACCTTTGTATCATAGGCATGACATGCATAACTATAAAACCGGAAAGGTATCGGTCTCGTTCAAGATTGATTAGAAAACAAATAATTAGTGCACGGACAAACAGTAAGTTTACGCGTAATTCGGTGTTGCGTATGGACAACAACGATGGCGTCTATTGTTGGCGGCATCCCGTTGCCATCTATTATTGACTCGACGCTGGAGATAGTTGGCGGTGCGCCAGCGCAGACCACGTGTGTGCCCGTCACGGGACGAGACTTACGCGTCTAAGTCCAACAACCGCGCCCCCTGCGCGCACGTCTCGCTCCCGTGAGCTCTTGCAATCGCTGGTAGCCTAAAAACCTGTTTTCGACTTTCGATGCCTGTTTTTACAAATGAACCACGGCAGCGCAAATATAGTTACAACAAGTACATACTGAAACTTTGCTCTATACATAGGAGTACCGCAATTATTTAAACCAGACCACTACTCAATAGATAATGGTTTGCTACAACCTCAAATATAAGGTACTAGCAAACTTTCAAGTTGTCGCTAAAAGCTTTACCAAGGTAATTTATATTTCCTTGTTGTAGCTGAAAAACAAGATAAACAATCGGCAAAAATGAAGAATGATAAGAAGGAAGTATGCGTAAAGCCGGTGGTTTGTAGTAATGGGCACTCGAGTATGCCTAACGGGCGAGCGGACGACGAGGGCGGTGGCGGCAGCGCGCCGGCACCACGTGTGTCGTATGCGGCTGCGGCGCGCAAACCACCTTCGCCACAAATCAACATCACACCCGCGTCCTTCCCCTCTAGTACAGGTTACTATTTACACTGACAATTCATTCCCGTTCGATATGTCATTTTATACGTGAGGGCGTTGCATGATACTTTACTACTACGTCTTGCATAAAATATCTATGTATTTTTTACTGTAATATCAAATTCTTTCAGATTCACAGAAAACAAAGACTAATGGTGAAAAGTCGTCACAACCGAAATCCGGAGCTTGCACTATGAAAGTCAACGGAGAAGGATTAATACCCAGCAATAATGCTATTAAGGATGATAAAATAGGTACCAAAGAACCAATAGTAAACGGCACAGACAAAACTGAGACCATTATTAATGGTGACCCAAAAAAGGAATTAGATTGTGATATTAGTAGTAGTGATAATACTAAAGTAGTTTCTAATGGAATTAACAGTGACTCCGATGATCCTAAAACAAATAAGTCTGATGAAAAACCTGAAGTTATAAAGCTTGTTTGTCCCAATAAGCCGGAAGCTAAACAGGTATCTGAGAAAAAGAAAGATAAAAAGACTAAAATGGCAGACAAATCGAATGATTCCGAAAAGAAAAAGGAGTCGGCTAAAGATAAAAACGTTGAAGGCAAAAAAGACGACGAACCATTGAATAAAATTGACGGTGCGGAGAAGGTTAACGGAGAGACTAGTAAAGTGTTGAATGGAGATGGAGACCGGGAGTCGTCTCCAAGTGAAGACGGTGACGAGAAGAAGAGAGATGCCGAAGTTGTGTTCATTCAGGATATGGGCTTCACCGTTAAGATTGTGAGCCCGGGTGCTGAGCCACTAGACATCCAGGTAATACTTCGTTAATGTTTATTCCACGATCGGTTTCATATTATCGGTAACCTAATATTAACTCATTTTAACAGGTGTCAAGTATGGAACTCGTGCAGGAAATTCATCAAGTTCTGATGGACCGCGAAGACACGTGTCACAGGACCTGCTTCTCTTTACAATTAGACGGCGTTACTCTGGACAACTTTGCTGAACTTAAGAACATTGAAGGATTGAAAGAAGGATCAGTTATAAAAGTATGTTGTTGCAATTATAATAAAAAATAGAAGAATATTGACACAGATTAAGGGCCTGTTTGACCATCTTCTAGTAAGTTTCCGATAAATTAGGTACTTGATCCATCCATCCATCCATCCATCTAGTCGGTCCCTCAATGCTGAGGATCGTGACCACTATGTCTTCTAGGACGACAGCACGCTTTACAACCGGCCCGGTCACCCGCAGAGTGGAGCCTTTTGGAGTGTTAAATTGGCCTTGAGTATTTGATCACTCCACTTAGCAGGTGGTCTACCTCGAGCTCGAGGTATTTGATAATTTCATGTTGAATTATTTTTTCTATTTTGGTCGTAGACAACATACAACAGTAACAACAAAAACATCAGACAGCGCGCGGTAAGCGAGCTAATGCGTCATTAATCTGATACTAATATTTAAAGAGTAATGATTTGATTGTTTGAATTGAATAGGCTCCGAAACTAATGGGCCGATTTGAGAAATTATTTCACCATTAGAAGCTACATCTGACTGAGTAACATAGGCTATAATTTATATAGGACCACGCGAGCGAAGTCGCTGGCGGAAATCTAGTAGTGTATATACGACGCATTAGCTCGGTGTGTGTGTATACATAATATCATAAAGTGCATCTACAGAGCACGATGTAAAATCCATATTTCAATGATATATATTGGTTGGGTGGGAGCGGAGTGGATATGTCGGCTACGACCTTTTATCCGACGGGTAGCGGCTATCCAGAGTAAGCGAAACAGGCCCTAAAATTTGTAACTTATCTGATTAATAACATTATATAACTATGTATTTACGGTGTCTAAATTTACACAGATATTTATATATTTTTTGTAGGTGGTAGAAGAGCCTTACACGATGCGCGAGGCTCGCATCCACGTTCGTCACGTTCGTGATCTTCTCAAGTCCATTGACTACACAGATGCTTACGCTGGCCAAGAATGCAGTTCCTTAGCCTTCCTTAACGTCATCACACAGGGGGACATCTTAGGTGAGTTAAGTTTTATTTTGCGACGGTCCGATGGTCACACAGTGAGAGAACTTTAAAGTCGGGCTTTACTTCACTGTTAATCTTTAAGTGAACGCGGATCTCTACGCTGATTTAGACTCAGTGCCTAATGTTCCTTATTTCTACCATGTTATTATCAATGTGAAATATAATTACAGAATAGTCAACAATCAAGGTTATTATTATTTTATTACTTACTTTACAGATTAAGGAAATTATAGTAAAACTAACTAACTTTTATTTACGAGAAACAAACTGATGCTATTAAATGAAACATTTACATAATGTAGAAGGTACTTAATAACAATAAAATAAAAAAAAATACCCTAAATTGATGCACTTAGGTTTGAAAGTACTTCTACATACCACTGTCATCTAGTAAAGTCCCCAGAAGACTGGCAGCATTGTTAATTAGGTCCGCAAAGTGACTACTAAAAACTAAAACTTCAAATTAAGATAAGTATCTCAAAAACTAGCAAAAGTCATATTTGACCCGGTGACCGTAATTACAACTAATCTCTGTTTTGCTAATTGGACTCGGGTGTAAAAAAAGATGATTTTGAAACTGTGAAAATCATTCAACATTTTAAATAAATTTTAGCTCGAAGTATATCTTGGCACAGGACGTAGGACAATTTTAGGAGTGCAATGTTTTATATCATATGTCAGTAAAATATTACTTTTTATGGCCTTTTTATGTGCTACAGTTCAGACACTCCAGAAACAAATGCAGTCTAACCCACGGCCACATTAGCATTTATTATTATTTCATATTAATTCGCTGTTGATTAATTCATAATTCCTTCCCAACTTAGAAATGATCTAGCATATAGATAAGCAAAAATTAGCACACATTATAATATCGTTATTATTAGTCATAATAATAAGTTTACCAATGTATGAGTAAATATTGTTAGCAAAGGTTTTCTCACGTCATCTAAACAAACCTTACATTTAAAATATAGTCCATTGTCTATTGAAATCTAGCAATTACGTCACAGTACCTACATTAAATTAAACGTATTTAATTGATATAGAAAAGAAAAAGTCCCGTCCAGAGAGTGTGGACTGCACTCCTCCTGACTACATAATGCCGGGCAGTACAGAGCGGCCGTTATTGCCACTTCATCCAGGACTCACTAAGGAAAACAAGGCACCCCAATGCTTGAAGGTAAATTTGTAAAACATGGAGTTTAACACTCGACACTACACTCATGTTGTCGATGAAATAACTTCTTTGACATACGGAAAATAATGTCTGTTTTTTTGCATAATATACCTACGAGGAAACCACAACAAACCAAACTCATTGTGTGTCTCTGCGTATGATACGCTGTAATATCAATTATTTAAGATTTGATATTATAGTGA
Source organism: Acronicta psi (assembly GCA_946251955.1). Lineage (NCBI taxonomy): Eukaryota > Metazoa > Arthropoda > Insecta > Lepidoptera > Noctuidae > Acronicta > Acronicta psi. The sequence continues at coordinate 6,065,784 of OX276482.1, read as the reverse complement.
TAGGCTAGACTTGAAAACTAATATGCTGATCCCTCATTTTCTGAATAATTTGACGTTGACGTTTGTCGTCAGGTGTTAACCACGTCAGGATGGAACCCGCCACCAGGGCCGCGCAAGATGTGCGGCGATCTTCTCTACCTGCATGTTGTTACGCTCGAAGACCGCCACTTCCACATCACGGCGTGTCCTAGAGGATTCTACCTTAACCAGTAATATTAATTACATTATTAACTATCATTACACTCACTTCAGCCTCTGTTTACTCAAGAGCTACTGTTACAAAGGCTATGTGGCCTTTCATTATGAATCATTCTTTAGGGTGTGTCCCTGCATATTTGTCAGTGGGTTATCTCATTATTGACAGTATTAAGAGCATTGGCCATGCAATATATGCACCACACCACAATTTATCAGTAAACTCCTAATAATCTCTTAGGATTTGACTGATAAAGTGTTGTTCTGACGATACGTCATAGCCAGTTATACAGTCGTGTTCTGCACAGATCCATCCATCACTATGTAACTCAACTTAAGACTTAGGCGTATGAAATGAACTTAGCCAAAACTTAGCCAATTTGCATTAACCGAAGATAACTACTTAAGTCATTGACTGTCGAAGAACATCTATCTATGAACAAATATTGAATGACCACAAATATTTGTTTCGAGAGGGGATTGAAACTGAATCGAAACGACTCGTAGCTAGTAACTACCGCGAGCCCTTTAAATTACAAATAAGTAAAATGAAAACAGGTCCACGGAAGAAGTGTTCAACCCCCGGCCGGCAACTCCGTCGTTGCTATGCCACTCGTTGATCGAGCTGCTCAGCATTGTGTCGCCGGCGTTCAAGCGTAACTTCGCGCTGGTGCAGAAAAGACGAATGCAGAAACATCCGTTCGAGCGCGTCGCCACGCCGTACCAAGTGTACCAGTGGGCCTCGCCCATGCTCGACCACACCGTCGATGCTATTCGCGCGGAGGACAGTAAGTTTTGTGCACTCTTTAGTTTCGTTATATTTAGTTGCGAGTGATTTCGCCTGCATAACAACTTTACTACCTCCGACATACAGACTGTTCATATAGACTTGAAATATACACAAAATGCATCTTTATTCAACATCATAATTATTATCTTATCCACCTCAACGGAAATACATTTACCTAAAATAAGCCTAATTTAAGAACACATACGATCATTATTTCTATGCCTACTTAATTGTATTACTATGGAGAAATAATTGATACGAAAAGTAAAGCGTCGTACATAAATACACGGACGTAACTAATTTCCGTAATGAAAATGACATTGTAATGCAAAATAGCGCAACATATTTACATGAACTTTGTTCTGTCGAGTTTATGCCTTCAACGATTGAATTGAGTGAACTCATTTAACAGAGGATGTCAAAGTATAATCGCGTAGTACGAGTCCAACCGTAGTCTTATTCACAGAAAGCCCAAATGTTTGTGCATTTGATTCATTATAGTGAATAAGCACATAAAAGAATACATTTATTCATAATTCAATGTAATTACCATGCAATTTTATCGTTACCTTGATATGGTCTTTGGAATTAAATAAGCGACTGGAAATGAGAAATTTTAATTACGAAATGTCGTAAAGACAGAGGCGCGGACTTCAATAAGCGAGACCAAATTGTTTCGCTCGCCAGTTAACTTAGTGCAAAGAACTTTGAACCTAAATAATAATTTCCTGTCATTGTACTACACAGCATTCTCATCTAAGCTCGGTTACGAAGAGCATATTCCCGGTCAAACTCGGGACTGGAACGAAGAGTTGCAGACGACCCGCGAGCTTCCACGCTCCACGCTGCCGGAGCGACTGCTGCGTGAGCGAGCCATCTTCAAGGTTAGTGGCACACTCCGTACGCAAATTACATATGCATGCAACGCACGCAACTGTATTAAGTAACTTTCATTGCCGGATTAATTATTGATGACCGCAGGCGCGATATAAATGTAATGAGACTTTATTACGGTTAAATATAATCGTAAACACAGCATCTGCATTACTAAAATGGTATATTAAAATATTATAGTTATTTTTCAAATGAGTATTTATAATAATTATCGTATGATACGAAGACCTCTGTGGTGTAATGGTTTGAATACCTATTGCTGACCAATCGTGGGTTAGACTCCCACAGGATACAAATATTTATGTGATGTACATAAGTGTTTGTGTTTATATAAGGTAATACATTATAAAACATATAACTACTTACGTATTTACAAAAAATGTATTTATGTGTTATGCTAGATGGTGCTGTTGTCGCGGAAGAATGTCTATACGTACCCGTGACCCCGGCCGAATGGTGATGAGGCGACCACCCGTCTGTTTTTAGTGGGTAGACGTCCTTTTCAGGGCGGAGTCCCACACACCGCGCCGTCCTCCCCGGGGCGGCTTGACGGTGCATAAAGCATTTTCAGACGCAAAAAAAAAGATGGTGCTGTGTAAAATATCCCAAAAATATTTATTTATTATGATTTTATTAGTGATTATTCTCGTCCCTCATCACAATAGGTGCACAGTGACTTCGTAGCCGCGGCGACTCGCGGCGCGATGGCTGTGGTAGACGGCAACGTGATGGCCATCAACCCAGGTGAAGAGCCCAAGATGCAGATGTTCATATGGAACAACATATTCTTCTCACTTGGTTTTGACGTGCGCGACCATTACAAGGATTTGGGTGGCGATGCTGCTGCTTTCGTTGCACCTGTGAGTTACCTTACACGTAAATTATTTTTGTGATGTGTCTGTTCAGAAGAAAGTCAGAACTATTTCGCGTTCTTTTATTTCATTCGATACGTCCTATAAATACAAAAAGAATTAAAAAAACACTAGATTCAAACTTAACGAAAATAATTTTATTTTAAATATTGTTTTTGTTGTCTTTTGTATATTTGGAGATGTTGGTTTTCCTATCTCAGTAAATAACTAAATAAACATTGTCACAAGTTTATGCATGTAATAGGTATGAAAGGATTATGTAAATGATTGATTGATTGTATCGTACAGTGGGACCTGTGCGAAAATAGAAAGGATAATTACTAGTCTTTACTTTATAAAATTAAATATTTTAGGTTCTCAATGATAAATAATGCCTTGTACAGCGCAACGATCTCCAAGGAGTCCGGGTATATAGCGCAGTGGACACAGCCGGCCTGCATACCCTGGGCACAGTAGTGGTGGACTACCGCGGCTACCGCGTCACGGCTCAGTCTATCATCCCCGGTATCCTGGAGAAAGAACAAGAACAAAGCGTCGTGTATGGCAGCATCGATTTTGGCACCACAGTCCTCTCGCACCCCAAGTATATGGAGCTGGTGAGTCAACCTATCCAAAGGAGATTTACATTTTTAAACTTATACACTGATACTTATAGATGGAAAAACAAAGATGAGATCTAAAAGTATTTGATGAATTAGTCTGAATCGTTTTTCCGTCATCTACATATATCTATACTATATTTTTATTGTTTTTCTGCATTGAAATATAAGTGTTTAGGATGTATATAGTCTGTAAGCTTATATTTAAATAAATAAATAGAAAATAATATTATAAAGAGGAAAGATTTAATTGTTTGTTTGTATTTAATAGGCTCCGAAACTACTGAACGGATTTGAAAAATTCTTTCAGTGTTCTATAGCCCATTTATCGGGGAAGGCAATAGGCTATATATCATCACGCTACGACTAATAGGAGCGGAGTAGTAATGAAAAACGAGGGGAAATATTATAAGACCCCGCGGGCGAAGCCGCTGGCGGCCTGGCGGAAAGCTAGTATTTTTTTTTATTGAATTACAATATTGGCGATGTCGTGAAATTATATCTAAAATGTTTATTAGCTGAGCAAGTCTGGGCAGCAGTTGAAGATAATGCCGCACTCAGTGATCAGTGCCAACGGTGACACAGTGGAGCTGTGCTCCAGCGTGGAGTGTAAGGGCATCATCGGCAACGACGGACGACACTACATATTAGACTTACTTCGCACCTTCCCGCCCGATGTGAACTTCCTACAGTGTGAGTTTGATTATAGAATCGAATAAACTGTTTGACTTGTTTATCGCACGATCTTAAACATACTTAAGCTAGACATGATTATAATGATTTATAAGTATGGATATTTCGCTGTAATAATAATGCTTATAACCTTGTGGGTTTGAATCATATTTTAAAACATATATTTTAATTTTCAGTGGAAGATGACGAGCTTAGGGAGGATATCAAATCAATGGGCTTCCCAATAATCCACAAGCACAAACTATGTTGCCTTAGACAGGAATTAGTTGATAGTTTTGTTGAGTGAGTATATATACTAGTAAACTTGATAATATAATGCATTTGAGGGACAGTCTAACAATAATTATTTTCAGGGCTCGTTATTTCATGTTTATTCGCTACGCCGCGTTCCACCTCCAACAATTAAGTGCGAAGCGTCAACGCGAAACTAGTACACAGAAATCTATAGAAGCCAACAAAGAGAGTGAAACAAAGGAGGCTGCCAATGAGACTGAAAATAAAGAAGTTAAACGTGACGCCAAGAGTCAGGAGAAAGAAGTTAAAGATAAAAAGAAGAAGGAAGAGAAGAAAGAGAAAGAAGGTGCCAAAAAAGAAGACGCTAAAGATGGAGAAGGAGAAAAAACTGAAGTGAAAGGGGAAAAGAAAGACGACGAGTTGCTCCTAAATGAGAATTATTCTGAGATTGATACCGATGTCGCAAAGAAGATCGTAGAAAGCATAACAGATTCCATCTGCAGTGGTGGCGATAAACAAGAAAGTGATTGTAAGTATCTATCTGTTGTTAGTCATGAATATATGATTATTATTATAACTAGTTCATAATATGTATTCAGCCAAGCCAAACTAATTTTAATGAATGAAAAACGGTGCAGCAAAATACCTACATCTATTTCCATATATCATTTTATCTCATTTAACGAGGAGAGTATTCTTAAATTGCAGCTTAGCTTATTGCCACTAAACGATGTTACCTGACAAATCCTACACAATACACAAATCGGTAATTTTTGTACGATCTCTACAGCAGGTGAACGTTCCCGTGCAGTGGTTGCGGCGGCGGCCCGAGCGGTCGCGTCACTCAAAGAGTCCGAGTTCGACGTCCGCTTCAACCCTGACGTGTACTCGGCCGGCATCAAGCACGCCGCTGCGCCCGAACAACTGGCCAAGCAAAGACACCTTGTCAAAGAGGCTGCAGCTTTCTTACTAACAACGCAAATACCGGCTTTCGTAAGTAATTGTTGATACTTCAGCTTTGATACTTTTTGTCTTCAGCTCGAAGTGCTATGAGTAATGAATTGGTATTTGTTTGTAACGTTAGGTGCGCGAATGTTTGGAGCACACGTCGGCGCCGATGGACGGCGCGGGGCTCACGGAGGCGCTGCACGCGCGCGGCGTCAACGTGCGCTACCTGGGCCGCGTGGCCGCCGCGCTGCGGCCGCACGCGCAGCTGGCCTACCTGCACGCCATCGCCCTCGGCGAGCTGCTGCTGCGCGCCGCTAAGCATATCTACACCACTTACCTCCAGGTCAGTTACCTATCGACGTGCTGTGCTTTGGCCGCGTTTCTCTACTATAATATGTAATGTATACAGCAGGAGCGACTTTGTTATGAAGTACTTAAAGATACTCATATCATAAATGTACAATATTGTTGTAAATAGATAATTAGAATAGAATCGTATTAATGGTGCAGGGTTGTGAGGCGATGTGTATCGGCGCAGCGGTGGCGCACTTCCTGAACTGCCTGGTGGGCGCGTGCGCCAGCCCCGCGCTGAGCGCGGCCGAGGGCCCGGGCGCGGCGCGCGGCGGGGCGGGGGGCGGCGGGGGCGCGCGGGGCGGGGGCGCGCGCGGGGGGCGGGGGCGCCGCGCGCGCCGCCACGCGCACGCGCCCGCGCCGCCCTCGCCGCACCCCGACTGGCAGAACCTCACACCCAAATCGCTATTCACGCACATCAAACATGAACTTAAGGTGAGCACACCGATCAACTCGACTGTAGACAAAATATATAAAAAGTCTTATTAAACCATTTGGAATTTTAATTAAACTATTTGAAATCATTTAAATGTTGCAACTGGTTACACATAACCAAATAATATACCTGTGCAATGAGTTTTTATTTTTTGTTTATTTTTTCAGGCATACTGGGGTTACGAACTTAACGCGGACAGCATGGATTCTGTCATAGAGAAACATGGTTTACAGAAAATTTCGCTTCTCAGGTCAGGCCATCTTACTTTATTTTATTTTTTTATGGATCCAACAACACCATTTGCATCGTTCTAAAATTCGGTAACTATTAATTATTTTTTATTTGCAGATCGTTTGCGCTGAAAGTTGGTCTTCAGTTGATGTTACGCGAATACGATTTTGATAGCAAGAATAAGGCGCCATTCACTGCAGCGGATATCATGAATATCTTCCCAGTAGTCAAACATATCAATCCAAGAGTGAGTAAAAAGCTAGGCCCATCTTTTGTCAAAATCTAGTTTCCTCGTAGACCTTATTGAGAAGAGTTTTCTATATCCAATCCCGTAGGCCTCTGACGCATACAACTTCTACACGACTGGTCAGAACAAGATCCAGGCAGGCGCTGTATCCGAGGGTCACGAACTAATTGCCGAAGCGCTGAACTTGCTGAACAACGTGTACGGCGCGATGCACGGCGAGATCGCGCAGTGCCTCCGCATGGTGGCGCGCCTGTGCTACGTCACCGGCGAGCACAGGGACGCTATGGCGTACCAGCAGAAAGCTGTGCTCATGTCCGAGCGGGTCAATGGAATTGATCATCCTTATACAATTACTGAATATGTGAGTTGATTAAATTGCACTTGCACAATATTATTAATTCCATAAAATTTTAGTAATTTCAGAATGTTTTAGAATTAAGTTTCGGACTTAGAATCATTAATTATCATTTTAGTATGGACTTGAAATGATAAAATGTTTATATATTTTTAGTCTCACTTGGCGTTGTATTGCTTCGCCAACGGTCAAGTGAGTACGGCGCTGAAGCTGCTGTATCGCGCACGTTACCTCGCATTACTTGTCTGCGGTGAAAATCATCCGGAGATGGCGTTACTCGATGTAAGTTGAACATCACCTAATATATAGCAATAACTATATTTTTCAATTTTGGACACCAAACGTCAAATCGCGTAGTTATTTTATTCACGACCCCCAAAAAATTACCAGGAAAGAGTATTTCGCATGCGTCTGTTTTCAATTTGAACAATAAAAATGTTGGGGCGGATAACAATACAAGTTTTTTATCGTTTCTTTCAAGATCAAGACTACCGGAAGAGTCGGAACATATAGGATAGGATTTACAAAGACACGTCGATATTGTTGGGTACATTATTTATGGTTTCAGCCCTTTCCCATTTGCTGAATTTCGCTGTAGGTCACCTAACGTGAACACAACAACGAAAACGAGTGAGAGTTTGGTATTCATCAACGATTCTTGCCTGCGTGCGTGCGTTTGGTGTGTTTGACGTGTGGCTATTGTCCAGAGCAACATCGCGCTGATCCTGCACGCGGTGGGCGAGTACGAGCTGTCGCTGCGCTTCGCGGAGCGCGCGCTGAGCGTGACGTGCTCCTCGCACGGCGCGCGCTCGCTGAAGGCCGCGGTGGCGCGCCACCTGCTGGCGCGCACGCTGTCCTGCCTCGGGGACTTCCGCGCCGCGCTGCAGCACGAGAAGGAGACCTACTCCATATACAAGCAGCTGGTCAGTGTACTATGTGTGCCTTTTGTTAACTTCAATCAAACATAATGCTAAAGGTGCCACAATGCTTTCAAAATACACAGCAGCTGTAGTTCTTATTCATGGAACCCTTGCAGTTGTACGTAATGTAATAAGAATTAAACATTGATTCACAGTTAGGTGAGAAGCACGAGAAGACTCGCGAGTCGTCCGAGTGCCTGCGACACCTGACGCAGCAGGCGGTGGTGCTGCAGAAGCGGCTGGCCGAGGCGTACGCCCGCGCGCCGCACGCTGCGCCCGCGCCGCCGCCGCTGCACATCCAGCCGCCGGGCATGGCCTCTGTCATCGACATGCTCAACCTCATCAACGGCATACTCTTCGTACAGATCAGGTTTGCCAGCTTCCTTCATGTATTCCTGCAGACGCTGCAGTTCCTATCACTAGGTGGAAAGAAGGCAATCTTCGTCTGCGTGTTTCGTTTCTGTAATTATATTATTATTATTTTACAGCCCGCAGGACATCGAGCAGTTCAAGGCAGAAATAGAAAAGAGACAGCTGAAGGAGCTGCCCATCCCCGGCGTGCTGGGCGAGCTGGCCAAGGAGGCGCAGGAGGCGCAGGAGGCGAAGGCGGAGGCGGCGCCGGGCGCGGACAGTTGAAGGCGCGGCGCCCGCTCGCCGCCTCGCCCCGCACCGCGGCCGGCCCGCACCGCCTGCCGCCCGCTCACCACACCATGTTCCACTCATATTGGACATTTAACTATATACATTGTTACTTTAATATAATTATTGATTGATGATATTGTTCCTTATCTATGAATGTATGCGGTAGTGAATAGTGTGCTAAGGTTTGATGTAGATTTTTTTGTTAGTAAAATTTTGAGGATATTATTTTGATCAAATAATTAAGTGTTATTTTGAATGAATTCACGCGGAGTGCGATAGTTGATGCATGTGCGTTTATTTCGCTCAAATCACGCAGATCTAGTTTTAATTTTACGCTTCCGTTTGGAATTCACAATTTTATCTATACCCAAAGTAGTGCAATTTCAAGTAGTGATAATAGCAATAAGTTTTGGTTGTGAACCTGAGACCGTGTGCGTCGCTATGTTATGGTAACTGGTGCTACTGCCAATTTGTCCTTCTTATATATTATAATGGTTTTATGAATTGTTATTGTCGAGTATTATTTTTTTTTCTAACTAGTGAGGGAGTATATTGTTGAAACACCTGTAGCAGTAGAAATTCAGTTATATTGTGATTGAAATGTAACAGGATTTAAAAGGCTAACAGTGAAGACAGAGATAACAATGAATACTTGCATCTAAATTGTATAGTTTTATAGACTTGAATGAGTTTTACTCAATATTTACAAACACTGCCTTTAATATAACATTATAGTTTCAGGTTTTAGTTTAGTGCCATATAATGATTGTAGTGGTTGTAAGTTTCGTGTAATATTTTCGTTAGTCTGTGATATAGCACTATCATCGATTCACTTGCCTTTTTACGCAATAAATAAACTGCAACTGGCAATATAAATAATTCGGCTTCCATATCTATTTGATACGTAATATAAGGTCCATTAAATCAACAAAGCATAAATTAGTGCATGTAATATATTTATAATTAAAATAAAATATACTTGTCGTCGACATAATGTAATATATACGAGCCTTGTGAAAGTAACACTTAGCTACGGTGTATTCATGTTATACTTCTATAATATAAAACAACTATTCTTATAATGGTATTGATATCTTGTCAGTGACGCCAAATGAACAAATGGTAATGAATGAGTGTTTTGAGAAAAAATGTATTTTAAGAGTAATTTGCCTTTCGAAATCAATAGTTTGTATGTCATGTCGTTAATTGTTGTCAACAGTGTCGCTACACATCCGAATTAGCTTTGTTGTGTGACTATAATATCAGATTTCACTCTAAGCATCGAAACTCGAGCCTTCATTAATCATAGTTGCCTTTATTCATGTCTAAGCTAGACAAAATGCAGTTATTTTTAGTCGACAATTACAAAAACCAATAATTGTTGGCACTAATCCATGCAATTATTTCGTCATTGTACTGTAACTACTCATTATGTCGTAATAGCCATCTCTATTGGTTTTCATTGATTGTGCTTTCGAGTCAATTGTCATGTAGATTGCATCTGTATTTTAAATATTTGAGGCCATAATTTCACCGTTTGCATGTTTTTGCGTATCGCTAAAGTATTACACACCATCAATCCATCGTCAGATTCATGTCTTTAGATCACTTGGTGGCATCGCGTGTCACTAATAACATTTTAAAGCAATATGTGTGGAATACGGATGGTTACATTTTCTTAAGATATACCTGACGATAAATCGATAGTGTTGTCAACTTTACGTCGCTAGACGATCGCCGTCGATACGCACACCGTACTGTGCTCGTTAGCTAAATATATAAGAATGTTGTTCAATAAAGTACGTGCCTAAGCAAACAATAATCAATCGTTGTTGTTACATTTCTTTAACAATATGATGACCATGTAAATACGGCGCTGTTCGTAGTATGATAATAAAAAATCGTTTTTAAAAACTTGTTTTTTTTTTTACTTATCTTTAAGATACATATATCATACACATTCAAGAAATTACTAAATCTTATCACATAAAGTAGTCCTGCTACGTAAATATTCAGACAATTATATCAATATTTTAAAATATAAGTTGTACTTATACAATTAGTAAATTACAACGAAATCAAGTAGACCGCAGCTTACATAAAGTTCTTTAATCCTGTGTCAGGCACCGTGGATTAGAACTTTAGGAAACAAATGTGTGGCACATCATTATAAAAACATTTAGTGAATTTTTATTTTATTAAAAAATTTACGAAATTGGTCGCCAAATATATGATCTGTCGGTCACTGCTTCAAAAGTTATATTGTGTTTCTTGAAGTAAACGACACAAAATGAAAATAAAATTTCGCCATTTTGTGGTGGCAGCCATTTTGGACCGATTTTCATCGAACATGGCTGAGAACACACCCGATTAATTAACTTATCAAACAAAAAAAAAACAAAATCTAAATCGATTCATGTGTTAGGGAGCTACGATGCTACAGACAGACAGACGACCACTCACACGTCAAACTTATAACACACCGTCGTTCGCCGCGTCGGGGTTCAAAATGGAACTTATATTTTCTAAACTAAGACCTGACTAAATCTGTGACTTGAATCTTCGCAAGTTGCGGTTTTGAGATTAAATTGGGCCAAGCTGGGGGAGGCGCCCTCCAAATCAGCCGCCTATAAACCGTTAACTTTTGAACTGTGACCGACTGATTCTGATTATGTTATTAAAATACCTGATGGTGGCCATGCCAGTATCAATTACACAAAAAGTTGGTATATTAAGTTACTTCCGTGCGCGAGGCCTCGGCCTGGGCCTGGCGCGGGGCCGCGGGCGGGGCCGGCGCCGGCGGGCGCGCGCCGAACGGCCGCGCTCGAGCTGTGCTGCCACCAACTCGCCCAGAGCGCCGCGCTCCGCCAGCATGGACAGGAACGTACAGATGAACTCGTCATAGTTGTGCGTGCGACGACAGTCATCCACCTACAAGAAAATTAAAAAAAGTCAATAATAAGGGATCTTTGGGTATGGGTGAGCTGAACACCAACATGGGCGTACCCAGCTTTTGGCCCAGGGGGGGGCAATGAGGAATTTCTTAACCCCCCCCCCCCTCGGGGCCTCCATAAAAGAGGCAGTGGAATTTCAGCAGAATTAAAAAAAAATGCTGATATAGGGATATCGTTCAGAAATTCACCCGATCTCCGGTTCTACATTTTGTTGGTGACTCTGATGCATTATAAACCGGTCATACTGAATCAACACTCGATATTTCCGGTATTCATAAAAATTGATGCATGGAGAGTCAACAACAAAATATAGAATCGGAGCTTTTCTTGGAGTTTCGGTATCCTTTACGGTTTACTGTATCCTTTTATAAACCGGTCATGCTAGTCTGACTCTAAATTTTTCTGCAATCAAATAAAATAGATTTCTTCCTCTACGCTGCAATGGTTATTGACGCCTGGAGAGTCAGCATAAAAAAATAGAACCAGACGTCGGATTATGACGGATGATGAAATTTAGTATTGTTGTCCGAAAAGTTATCAACAAAACTCAGAACCGTAAATCGGATGAATTTCTGACCGGTATTCTTATAAGCCAGTCATGCTAACTTAACGCTTGATTTATCCGGAATTTATAAATAGAAAAAAAAATTGCTTAAAGTAGCAATGAAAATTTACTAAAACTAAGAGTCAGCAAACGAAAAGTCGAAAACTTGGGCCACCCACCTTGGACAGGTTAGGTTAGAAGGGTAATTACAATTAGTTTGTTAATAGACCTCCAGTTATCTCACACAGTAAGAGCGAGCGAAGCGAGCTCGAAAATTTGGTCACCTACCTCGGGCAGGCTTGGTTAGAAGAGTAACTACAATTAGTTTGTTTATTACCTCTAGGTGTCTCATGTAAGAGCAACCGTAGCGAGCTCGAAAACTGAGGCCAACCTCCTCGGACAGGCTGGGTTAGAAGAGTAACTACAATTAGTTTGTCTACTACCTCCAGGTGTCTCATGTAAGAGCGAGCGAAGCGAGCTCGAAAAATTGAGCCACCCTTGGACAGGTTAGGTTAGAGTGGTAATTACAATTAGTTTGTTACTACCTCCAGTTGTCTCATGTAAAAGTGAGCTTGTAAATTGAGGAAACCCACTTAGGACAGGCGACGTTAGTGAATACAATTTGTTTGTTTACTACCTCTAGGTGTCTCATGTAAGAGCGAGCGCAGCGAGCTCGAAAATTGAGGCCCACCTCCTCGGACAGGCTGGGTTAGAAGAGTAACTACAATTAGTTTGTCTACTACCTCCAGGTATCTCATGTAAGAGCGAGCGAAGCGAGCTCAAAAATTTGAGCCACCCACCTTGGACACGTTAGTTTAGAGTTGTAATTACAATTAGTTTGTAACTATCTCCAGTTGTCTCATGTAAAAGTGAGCTCGTAAATTAAGGAAACCCACTGAGGACAGGCGACGTTAGTGAAGGTGGTAATTACAATAAGTTTCTTACTACCTCCGTGCGGCTAGCGCCGTCCCTTGGAGTCTGGCACTCCGGGCCATGGCTCTTTTGGCCCTAGTGTAAATACGCCACTGTAAAGGTCGGATGAGTATCCGAACCGGTATCCTTATAAACCGGTCATGCTAACTTAGCGCTCGATTATTAGGGAATCAACAAAATACAATATGATAATTGTGTTGCTCAACTTAGGATACATAGGATATCTTCCGGTGATCGCACGAGTTTCTGAACGGTAATTTTATAAGCTCGTCACTCTCGATTTTTTCAAAACAAATAAACAATATAAATTATTTGCTCAGCATAATCGGTTTATAAGAATACAGGTCAGATATTCATCCAGTCTCTGGTTATTTTTTTTTGGTGATTTCAGGCATCACTATTATCACGTCGAGCAAGAAAATGTCTTTCAGGCATCAATATTGCCAGTTTGTCACATCGAGCAAGAAAAATCTAAAGTTAAGCTAGCTTAGCTGGTCTATAAGTATACCGATTGGAAACTAATCTAAGATTGGTCTATTTGTTTCCCTGATTATATAGTATTTAACAATTTTTTATGCTATCTTTAAGTAAAGCTAGCATTGTTATCAATTTTGTAAGATCAGTTTGAGCAACAAAATCGTTTTGTAGCAACTAATTATTAATAAAAAGCAACAAATAGTGAATATGACAATTTGTCACTGCCAGTGTTATGTAACTTGTGGGGGACAAGTTTGTTCTGTCCTACACACAACACGAAAAAGGTTTTTTTTTATCTTACTATAAGTTTTATCTACGCGGGCATCCAAGTTCCAGGGGGGGCAGCTGCCCCCCCCTGCCCCCCCCTGGGTACGCCCATGAACACCAACCTTACCTTATACATATCCCTTTTATCATTCTCATCGTTGAGAGCTTGTTGACACTGCTGCACCTCGTTAACAATGCTGCTCATCAATGCATTTAGTTCAGAATGTGTAAGAAGTAACTTTCTCAGTTTGAGGGGTTGATCAGGCTCTGTCTCACAGCAAACCAGTACTGGTGACTCATTGCTCTTTACCAGAGCAGTTATGGATGTGGGATACAGCTGAAACATTCCAGTTTTATAAATAGATTTGATATTCAGCCATGTGTGTGTCATAGCTGACTATTAAAATGTTGTAGATATCTTTAAAAAAGTTAATCCCGAGACATATACTGCTATTTAGTGATGAATTGATTCATTGAGTTAAAAATGATTTATGAAAAATAATGTAAACATATGACTTACATCTCCTACAATTTGATTGTCCCTATTGATTGTTATAAATTTTACAACTGCACCCTGCTCCACAGGATCAACTGGGAATGAAATAATATTCAGCAGCATGCATTATACAATATGGTAACAAACAAAAACCTTATATATTTAGGTAAAAAAAAATAAATAATAAATTTCAGTTTATTGACAGAAAGAAGGTAGACAACCTTTTATTTCATTACTAGCTTCCCGGCAGAGGCTTCGCCCGCGTGCTTTGGGTATTTCTTATAAATTATAATATACTAAAACCTCTATCCATTGGTGAAAACAGCATGAAAATCAGTGCAGTATTTTTTATCGAGCGAACAGACAGACAGACGCGGCGATGGACTCTGTTTGATATTATGTAGTGATTATAAAAATTGCATTGGATATGGCTTTATTATAAAATTGCATGTCAAGACAATAAAAACCAGTGACCACAATGTTCAAGTGGTTTACATAAAGATCATTAAGCATTTTATAAAAAAGACACAGGTTCATATAAAAATGGTGTTACCCAATATAATACTATTGTCTTGCTGTGGCCTGTCATTAGCTCCGATCTCTATGGTGATTGGCTGTGTGTAGTCCACATCATACAACTGCAACTGTGATGACTCTAAAGCTGTTAGTATGGTCTCCTCACTAATCTGTACTATATTTTCGTTGAGGGAGTTATCATTGCTGCCCTCAGATATTAGTTCACCTTGTTCTACAAACAGTATAAAATATGTGTTACTTGCAACAGGTAATTTCCATAAACTTTCTTTTTGGAGGAATTTTGTAAGTTTAATGATTAATAATAATCTGCCAGTATTAAGATATAAATGATAGACATTATGCTTTACCATTAATTTCCCTGCGCTTTGCTAATAAATGTCGTAAATGCTTTCCTATTTTTGAGATTGCTTCCTTAACTCTCTTCTGATTAAGTTCAAGTGCATTTAGCTTTTGTGTAAGCGCTAACCTTCTGTCTGGTACAACTGCCATCAAATTGAATCTGAAATATAAAAGCAAACATCACTAACTTAGTAAGTTTTTTTTTATATTAGTAGGGGCTAAATTATAGTAAGAATAATTTATTGTGCTGAATAAATGATTTTTCTTTCTTTCTTTCGTAATGTAGTAATTTACACATTATAGTGTTGATCATTAATTGTGCATACCTAATATCATGGACTTGTTCACCAGCATCCCTTCCAAGTCTTTCAGCCATGACTCGCCTAAACTTATCTGTCCAGTCCTCATCTGAAGCCCATGGTCCATGATCAGTAGGATATGGTTTGAGGCCATCCAGCTCAAATAGATGCCCATTGATAGGCACAAAACATACAAAGTGGTATGCTTCACCTGGAAACATTTTGTAGAACCAATAGCAGCAGATTAGAATAACATTACAAAAATAATAATATAATCTAACCTTTGCTTAGTTTAGGACTTAGGACTAGCTGGTGTGGCATAAAATGGCCTAAAAATCTTGGCTGCTAAGTGTCAGGTTTTGGGTAAAACATAAAGAGGGACTTTGTGTGTACATTAGTACACTTCTCTCTGCCTACTCTTAGCAGATACAGGATTGATGGTAACCACTGCTATTACAAAAATGGCAGAAAATAGATGATAATATAAAGTTTTGCTTACTAAGTCTGATTGGAACTTCTGAAAGAGGAATAAGTTATATTACAGCTACTGTAGATGACACCCACTTTAAATTTGTAGGTATATTATACAATGAGATAATTTAGCCTACAAGAATCTATCAATGAAGTATATTATGTATGTCTGTATCTCTACACACCTGTGAAGCGTCCGGTAGAAACTCCAGCATTTTTATCAGCTTTTTTTCTAGCTTGAGGGATAGCATGGGAGTTATGTGCACAGGCTAACTCTGGAGTGTTGCCAATTGCCCACCCTTTGTTCTCTGGGTTCATGCCTAGAGTGTGATGCTGTTAAATGATTAAGACAAAGAGATATAATGATGTTTTTATAAGATTTTTACGATTTAACATTTGTGATGTTGGATGGTTACCAAAAAAAATATTTTAAATATCTTAAAAGTGTTTACCTTCAGTCTGCTAAGAGTTTCTCCTAAATGAAGGTTGGGATAATTCAGCAATATTGATAACAGAGCATGAGTAGCGCAGCTGTTTGGAACCATTTGTTGTGCAAAAAATATACTGTTTATAGTCTCCTCATCGCGTACAAAGCTCTCAATCTGTTCTACAAACTTCCTGCGGGAGCGTCTCTCTTCTATCCATCGAAATAAGAATATAAATCCGTATACTGGGCTTTCTAAAGGTTTATGCAGGTCATAAATTTCTTCCACTTGCACCCCTTTAACTCCAAAATCTTCTAACAATAGCGTAAAAAGCCCTGGGTCGCTTTCTAATTCGAGCCATCCCTCTATCAAGCTATTTAATTCTACCGGCATGTTTTTCATAGATGATGATTATTTTAACCTTAGTGTATCTCTTTATTTAGCTATCTTAGTTTTTAATTTTAACATGTAATTTCATCGAAATCAAGCGGATTAGCGGAATTTCGGGATTTTATTCAACTTATTTGTTGATACTTTGATAAATTAACAGATTATTAAATGTCATTTGTCAATAA
The DNA here is from genome assembly GCA_946251955.1 of Acronicta psi. Taxonomy (NCBI): domain Eukaryota; kingdom Metazoa; phylum Arthropoda; class Insecta; order Lepidoptera; family Noctuidae; genus Acronicta; species Acronicta psi. The sequence goes on along the minus strand of OX276482.1, from coordinate 6,049,060 downwards.
ACAATGACAATACACTGTCAGCTGTCTACGTAGCAACTGACAAGGGATCAGTGTTGCCAACTCCTATAAATCAGAGCAAAGTCGCTATTGGTTTCTCTGTTTATACCAGTTTAAACGAGTATATTATATATCTATGGTTTAAACTAGACTCCGTCGACGACAGCGGATTCAGAGGAAGTAGGGATGTCGGAAATTCAAAAAATATCGATATATATCGTATCGATATTTTTTTAAATAAATATCAATATCGATATTTATATTTTCAAAAAATATCGATATATCGATATATCGGCCAACTTGAAACGAAATTATAAAACAGCCAAAAAAAAAAAAAAAAGGTCATTTGTAATCTTTTACCTTAAATTTTTAAAAGATTACAAATTTAGTTTTAAGTTGGTTGGTTTATTGTTCTGAAAAAAATATCGATTTTGATACCTTTTCGATACTTGGAATTTTATATCGATACATCGATATATCGAAATATTAAATATCGCCCAAAAATATCGATATATTGAAAAAATAATATCGATATATCGATATATCGATATTTTTTCAACATCCCTAAGAGGAAGACAGGAAGTAGGAACCAATAGACAAAGATGCCGTGTAAGTATATTTGGGCCTGTAGCTATTGCATAGTTATATATATGTATGACCTATTGTAGGCCCGCTGTATCTAGAAGAGCTATTATTATTTATAAGTAATCAAAGGGCAGTTGTAAGCAGAACAACTAATTTTATAAACGTGTATAAAATCTTCGTATTGCCATTAATTTGTGCTCCTGACAGACAGATGGACGGATGGACAGCTTAGTAAGGCCTCTCCCAGACATACGCGATACGAGGCCTGCGGTGGCGGTCAGTAAAGTACAACTGACTGACTGATTAGTAACTATTACAACTGACTGCCACCGCCGGCCGCGCATGTTTGGGAGACCCCTAATAGATAAGATAAGCTCTGTGATAACGTCGTACTTGAACCACACCTTGAACGTTGGAAAATGTATTGCAGGCGGGACAAGAAAAGAAAATTTTGTTTCTAATTCATCCTTACTAATTGTTAATAATTTAAAATGAACGAATAGCCGGAAATACATTTTACAACATTCAAGTCATTAAGTGGATACCTACGAGTACTTAATTTCCCATGTAGAGCTTGTTTTTACCCGACTGCCGAAGGAGGAGGGTTATTAGATCTTTAGTTAGTGCCCACTTTTAACGCATTCGGGTTTTTTGTTTCATTTATCAAATTCGGTTGAACTGCTGGGTAGTTACGGACATACATACATAAATAAAGGTTAAACGGGTTAAACACATAACCCTTTACCCTCCAGCAGTCGGGTATAAAATTACACAAGCTAATTGATCAATTTTGTGTTAGTCTATGTTTACGATTTTCAAATGGAACGCAAGGAAAATTTTCGTGTGACACAAATAAAACATTTTTTTCTTTTAACAACATTTATTTTTTGTTTATATACACTCTTATCTTCCGAACTTTGTACAATGTACAAATAATAAATGCACAACTTCAGCATTGTAAAATCCTCATAAAGACTTGCAGGCACGCGCTATTTGAATCGATTAGTAAGCACTAAGCACACGATTTAAGTATTATTTAAAACAGTATTGGTCCCATTTTTAATCATTCGAAAGCACACGGCTATTTTATGAACGTCAATGATGATATTAATAAAATTTATTGCTTTATGCAATATAATGCGATTATATGTAAAAGTTGTTAGGCCTCGAGATCTATTATGAAGATTCCCGAGTCTTGTAAATTCTATTCCTAAACGACTATCAACTCCTTAATTTCCAAATATCGGATGGTTTCGATTTAATTAGTTGTATATTTCGATACGATATGACGTTGGTGTGATATTTTGACTGCATTTATTAACTTTAAATCTACTGCAGTAAACATGTCTACTGTCAAATATTGAGAAGTCTTGCATCGGGAATATTGACTAGCCCGAACATGTAGATTTGATAAAATATTTTTTCTAATGTAAATTTGATGATCACATATAATGAGCGTCACTTTGTTCGAAATATTCAAGTTGTGCAATCAGAATATGTACAAATTACAAATTATTATGCATGACTGGATGATCTAACAGATATTTAAGTAAATATGCTTTAATTTGAAGACTAGAATAGACAAATCTGAACAGGAAACTATAATACCTTCACTAAGATTATTAACGCGATAGATAACTAAGACGATGCACTAACGGTCATAATCACAACGACAAGCTAACAATGACAAGTTTCAAATCAAAAATGTATCAAATGTAGTTTCTTTACTCATTCTTTCAACAACAGTAGGTACCTACCTAACATTTCCATTACGCTATAATATCTAATGTTAAGCTCATCTTGCTGATGATTGTGTTTGTGTACAATTTAATTGTTTTATCGTGTTGTAAAGTGACAGTAGTGTGCCTTATTTCTACAGGCTCGTGAGCATAACTATAGCTAAGGAAACAGCTGCATGCGATAACAGGACACTGATGTTCAGATACACCAGTGAGAGCATCCAGAGGACTGTATGAATGGCACAGTTACGTAGGACACTACTAATGCATGAATACTTATAAATCTTATAATGAAAATTAAACAGATATACCGATGCTTGTTGTCAACTGGCCGACCCTGTTTTGGGCGGCGGCGCGGGAGGCAAACCGATAACTTATCCTACTTTATAATTATTTGGAACCACAGAGGTGCTCTGTTTGGAACAATATCTATTAAATAATTATTGGAAGAGTTTTTCACTTATCTGCCAAACTTTAATAACGTTTAGTTAAAATATATAAGTAGGTATACTTAGAGATATTTTGACAAAACGCTATTTTACAATATTTCATAATTATGTACAGAGCAGGAAAAAAGTAACTAATAATAACTTCCCTATTATCACATATAAGTACGCAACGTTCCATATACTTGACCACCTAAATAAAATAAAATCAATAGTTCCATGTAAGATATGTACGTACAATATAAATATAATACCGTAACATTGTTGCAATGTCAACAATGTGGACTTATTGTTATATACGAGTCTCATCACATGAAACAGCAGTCTATTTAAAGTAACAAAGTAGTCCGCCCGGGCTTTCATCTGATGGCATGTGTTGGATTGTATGGCGGCGGTGGCGTTTTTGGGACTTGCGACCGGTGGATGGGCGCGATGGCGGTCAGCGGGCTGGTCGGGGGGACCGAGTTGTCTGGCTGCCCGGGAATGATAGTCACGTCCGTGATATGCGGCGTCGGCGGCAGCTCGTGTCGTGCGCTACTCGTCGCCGGGAGCAGCCGCGCGGGGTTCAGCTTGATAGCGTCGTCGTATGTTGGCGGTGCTCCCGCCACTGTGTCGTAGTCGGGGGGCTTTTGCTGCATTGTTTCTTCATCCGGCATCGATATTACGTGTATGGGATCGTCAATCTGAAATGTACAAATAGTCTTATCAAAACTTTGTTTCCATTTCAGTAAATAGTAGGTATGGTCAGATTTACCAGGGGTTGAGGGCACAAAATAATCAATGTATTTTATTTATTCCTATGTTAGTTCGAACAATACAATAATCTTGGTTAGCATTTAGGACAAACTTATTATTAATACTGGAGAAATCACTCATGATTCCGATTAGGTACAGGTTCAGCTAGTTCCGGACTAAGGGGTTGAATTTAAAAATTTACCTGTTGCGCTTGTAATAAGTAATAGCTTTTAACACTAGATATAAGAGTACTATTAATGTTATAAATAAATAAAAATTCAAAACCCACTTGATGTGTATCAGGCGATGCGCGGTCCGTCTGCGGCTGCCTCGCGGGCGACTGCAGCCAGCAACACATGGCCGCGCAGATGAGCAAGGCTCCTGCGACGATGCAGGCCACACCCACGTAGCGCACGGGCTCCGCGTAGTCCTCGGCCAGACCCAGCCAGTTGATCAGCGCGCCGGCGCACAACAACACCATGCCATATCGGTATGGCCTCTGTGATTGTCTACCTTCATCTAGGGACATGCCTGGAAAAAGAAATAAATGAAAATTAATATAGGTATCTACCGGTTCGGGCGGTAAGTATGTAGGTATGTAAAGTATGAATGAAACGCTATCGGCGATAATAGCGTTTATTTCATTGTATCGCCTTTGTTTCATTTCATTATGCGGCATTTTGCTGGTTTCGGCCATGGTTCCGGACGCTCGGAACTGTTACTCATCAAATCGTGAAAAGTATATTCACCATGTAGTTTACCGGGCCAATGACACGGCGTTATAACGGCATTCTAGATCACAAGCCGGTGATCAAAACGAAAGTTGGGAAAGTTCAATCCACGTTTCGTGTCATCATTAGTTGACACGAAACGTGGATTGTTCTGTAGAATAAATGTGGGTTATTCAAAGATTCGTGATTATAGGAAAGGTCGTGAAAACAATTGTTTTTCTCGAGGTGGCGTTGAGGAATACTTTATGAGAGATAATTTCGAGGTGCTCGAGCGTCGATGATCGAGGTTAACGCGAAGACAATGGTCTCTCGGGAGAAGTGGGTCAAGTTCGAGACGTGCGCTGGAGTGGCGCCGAGCGGTCACGCGGCCCGCACTAGGTACGATGATCAAGATGTCACACATACATGATTCAGGAATTATTTTTTATAGACCGTTATTGAACACTTTATTATACGAAGAAGAAGCAGGCATTGATCATCATGCCAAGTGGAATCGAATTTCAAGTCTCTTGATTCCAATGAAGCCGTGATTGAAACACGCTAGATTTCAAATTAAGGTTAAATTGCGCCCTTGATTGTTCGTGCATTATGACCATTCCGTTACATGATTTGTTTCATGATCGTTATCCTCATAGCGGAAACGAGTTTCTAATTTCTATATTATAGTAAAATTGACAGTCAGTGTAAAAAAAAAACAAGAATAGAGTAAAAATATTTAAGGCGCAACATGACAAAGAGAATTCTCGATAATAAGCTATAACTGATTGTATACATTCAACATAAAAAATCTGAATTAAGTAACAGCCAGTAAATGACTTAAGCTACATAAATGGCACAGAATGAGATTGTCCTCTATAGTATCTACCGAAAGAACCATAAGGCCCTCTAGCAGAGAGAGGGAATAGAGATAAATGGAAAAGGGAGAGGGAGACCTTTGCCTTTGCCCCTAAGTGGTGCGGTACAGGCTGTCACATGGAGTGCTTCGTTTAATTTTCCCAATAAGATCATAATGTAGCAATATGTAGATCATAATGTAGTAATCGTCCACAGATCGTGAGTGGGTTGCAGTCGAATGTAATATTATAGTCGTGCAAACTGCAAGCGATAACACTGATTGCTTTATGTTATTGCGTTCTCAATTATCAAAACCGTACCTATATATTTTTACACGGTGGAGCGGTGTGACGGTCGGTTAAAAACGGTTGAATGGACCGGATGAATCACGAAGCGTGTGTGGTAACGTGATAATTACATGTAAGAATAATACTGCATTTTCTCCCGTTCTCGTAGAATTCTTGGAGACGCGACTTTCCAGACAGTACATTCAGTTGAAAGGGGTGAACGTATCCAATGAACTAACATAATTACAGTACGAAGTTCACTGTAATTGTGTAGCTCCGGATTGTTTTTTTGAAAAGACCTAGCAATTAGGTATAAAGCCTGATTTATTTATTTTTGTTATATCGATGTTTTAAAATAAACCGTAAGAATTATAGCGACAGTGTTGAATGGATTCAATTGAGTAAACTTTCTTTTTCCAACACACAATCGGTGGTTCGTTACAAGCGTTATGTGTTTTGTATTACACATAACATTATCAACCACCCGCCGTGGTTACACCGTAGCATGTCTGAACACTGCATTGTTGCTACCAATAGACAGATCGTTTTGATCTGTCTTTTGGTAGCAACAATGCTCGTCATCTACTATAAACATTAGGTAAAGGAATGATTTGAATAATTTAAGATTTTTTTTTAGTTTTAAATAGCGGCACGATGAAAAGTTGAAATTGACAAGAAATGTTGTACTCACAAACGTGTTGTCCTCTATTATCGCCTTCATATGGAGTGTATGGGTAAAGTATTGTCCAAGCCATCATTTTGATAAAAATTGTGTTTAAGTATTTCAATTTAATTACACAATAAAACGCAATACAGCTAGTTTTCAAATTCTAGCAATGTGACGTCACAATTGTTTTTGAAAAAGAAAAGTAATTCTTATTTACACAGATATGCTTGTCACCTGTTCACTTCATCTCGATTATCAGATATTACTGAACAAAAAATACTTAGAGTAGCTATAATCTTATCGGTTAAGTATTCGTTCAGAACACATCACATCACAGATTATAGGTCAACATCTTGCCAGTGAAATATTCAGTTCCTTGGCCTTTTGCCTTACTGCACTAATGAGTGTAGATATCATTATTATGCACGCAAAGTCAACCCATTTAAGGTAGGGCAAAACAGTTGAATACAGACTTGCTTGGACAATGTCATTGCGAGGATAACAAATAAAGGTAGCTTCAGATGGGTTTGTGATTATGATAATTCTTGTCGGATTTAAACTATCGGGCCACTCGGTCCGGGGACACTTGTAAGCGGTTTCTCGCCCACTCGTAACTATGAAGTAGGGCTTCGCCGCGGTCGCGCCGGTTTAGTTAAAGCGATAATATTCGTTAAATGGATTAAGCTTACCCCACAGCGAACATGTCACGCCGGCGTTCCAACTATTGTATTTTTTTTAAATGTCATTAGCTCACTGTTTTAGTTATATAAAAATGGGAAGATAGCGAATTGATACGACTTTTCAACCAAAAGATACAATATATTATTATGTATATTATAATACAACAGAAGGTAAGCCTAGCATACCTACGTTTCAACATGACATGCCTACATAAATCATTGTCAATTCTAAGTTATCTTATCAATAAACTGCATTTTAAGTCCACTGACGCATTATTTTTATATTTCCATAAATAATACATAGAAAAACACTTATATATTTTGCGTTTTATAACCCCCGAGATTTGCAAAAGTTGACAGCTTATTTTCACTAAGACAGGCATTACTCATTTACGAAATCTACAAAAAAATATACTACTAAAAAACAATAACTTTCCGGTTTATCAAATACCTAAATCAAATTATTTATTTCATCCTACATTACTGGGTCCGACATGCAATTGAATTGAAAATGTAAATAACACAAATAAATAATTAAAGAAGTAGGTATCTACCTAGTTATCATAGAATTAGCACGCAGTTCAAGATGCGTCTCGTTATTAATTTTCTCTTTATTGTGTTCAATTAAATGCTTAATTACATTAATTATCCAGGTGTTTAAAGTGTCGTATTGTATCTACAAACGCTTAGAACCGGATCAAATATTTGTAGACCATATTAAATGTGTGAAAATCGAGCTTTTGTCGCTACGGCTACGAAAACTACAACAGCTACGCAAGCTAGTGCGTGATAAAAAATAAATCGTTTCGGGCGGAAAATACAATCATTAATTTTGAATTGAATTAATGTTTCTAGAGAAATTGCTAAATATGGAGTTGTGGACGTGTCTTTTTGGCCGAGTGTTTAGGTATACGGTTATACCACCTAAACAGACATCCAGCCACCAGCTTTCAGGCCAATACGAATGGTAGGTATTTGGTTTCTCAGTTGGTAATGTCACATTTAATTATTTTGTTTTAGTCATTGGAAACTTAATTCAGTGGTATGTTTGTATCTTAAGAAGACAAGAATTATCTTTAGGTTTTCCCCAATGGACAGTACATATCTGTCTCCTCTATCTTGTAGTTATTGTTTACACATAAACAAAGATTTCTAGAAAATTTCAATTTTAGGCTTAACATGTTGGCTAAAGTATACCTAATGATAAGGTAAGACAGCCACCAAACCAATCTTATCACATTGATAGGGTTTGCTAGCTTCTTTGTGCTTGGTTAATTAAAATATAACCAACAAACCGAAGACTACCCGGTGAACACAATGTTCATTGGGATCACAGATCGGACTATCGTAGAAACATCCTCCCTTTAGTAGCCGCCGCAGTTAAGGAGAAACCAATGAATTTTGTTTTATATAACGACGATGTCTGTGGTATAGTGATTCGAGTACCGGACCGCTGATCACGAGGTCGTGGGTTCGATCCCACAAGACACAAATATTTATGTGATGATGAATATAGTATTTGTGTTTGTCCGGATGTTTCCTATGTATAATAAGTATGTATTTACAAAAAAATATATATAAGTATTATATCTATTGTCTTGTACTCATAGCACAAGTTCTGCTTAGTTTGGGACTAGATGGTGCTGTGTAAAAATGTTCCTAAAATATTTATTTATAAACCAAGCTTACAATAAATATGCTCTAGTGTCTTAAATATTGGTAAATTTTGTCTGTTTATCTAGTTTTTTCGTTAGACGGTTGTTAAGAAATGCACAAACTACTTATTCACAAGAAATGCACAAACTATCTGACAGTCGATGAATACGAATACCTGTGAGTGTAACTCTAATCTTATTCTGAGAAGTACTCTATTAGTCTGGCCACCGCGTAAGCACTAACATATTATGTTATATACATGTATGTATGTATGTATATTATGTATATGTATAAAAACGGTCTAAGCAAAAAGGTATCGATTATGCAAAGTAAGGTTGTCTACTTGTCTAGCTGATTGTGATTTTTTAATTCTCACGATTGTCATTCAATGACACAGTTATTGATTGCTTCGGGAAACGCTTTGTCATCTAATCTATATAGATATTATTTATACGTATGCGCTTGCAAATTGGCTACGTAAAATACCTATAAGTAAGGCTTCCATTATTGCAATTCAAGGAGGTAGAATGATAGTTATGAAATCGAATTATATTTCAATCAGGTAGATGAGTTATTGTTTTTTTTTTCAGAATTACTTTTATTAGTGACAATATTTCCATTACTTTTCGGTGAATTGGATTTTGATGGTTGGCAAAACCTTAAAAAAAGGTTTGTTTGCTTAGCAAAACTGCTTTTAAAACATCCTTCGACGAGGCATGCTGTTAAGTATAGAAAAAGGTCCAACATTCTACTTAAATTATTCTTGTTTTCAATAACATCGCGAAGGAATTTCGTCGCAATGTTATTGAAGACACGAATTCGTCCTTCAAACGATTGATAAAGCACACTAGTCAGGTTTTGTTGTGCACTCAATAGATAAAATAAAAAGTATTTGGCATTTTATTTCATATTTAAATCATGACATTTAAAGCTAAACAGGATTTAGCTGTAAGTATGTAAATGACCCATGTTTTTTACCTTTTTGTAAAGTGGAAATCCCTGAAAAGTTGCCTGAACAGAATGATTCTATAAACTTGTCTACAGTGGGAAACACTCCTTAAAGGTTACCGTGAGCGGCCAGGCCGGGGCATATAAAGCGAGTTAAATAAACCTTAAATTATAAAGCATATAAATTTATATATAAGCAAATTTACCTGCGTAGATACCACGCAGATAGATTTGAATTCCGCATGCATAATTTGTAATTAGTAACCGTGTCATAAAAGTGGGTAAAAGACATGACACTTCACGGTCAGTAGACACTAGGATCTGAGATAACTTTTCAATGCCAAGAGTCATAGTTACATTTGTTTACATCATACGTAAACATATAAATCTATACAACTAGGTATCGACTAGAAATTTCCGTTTCGACGATATACAATCGAGTTTTGAAGCAAAACGTTTCTTTTCAATATATCTAGTCACGCATTCGGCATTCAGGCGGACAACAGTAACGTGACTGTTAAAAAATAGAATAAAAAACACTTTTTTAGTACATAGTGTCAATTATCTGGAAACCATGTCTGCGTTCGGCAGTGACCGAAAAGGTCAGTGAACCAACACGAAAAAGCAGCCTATTTGAATGCAACCATGATACCTACCTAATAAAAGTGTTAAAACAATTCTTGAAATATCTACGTTTGCATTTGTTTTGATAACCTTCAACATTGTAACTTCTGAAATACAGTAAGATAATAAAGGAAGATACAGGGCCGACAATAATATCTTGTACGTTAAAATTCCCATTCCATTAAAACACCTGTATTGTTTGGCTCTAGTTTTCCATTTTTTCAGAATAACCCAAAAGTAGAAGAGATCTTGTAAAATTGCGGGCGGATTAACGTTTCCTGTTTTTGAAGTTATGTTTAGGTTTATTAAAAAAAAATATTTGAATATCATTTATAGTCAGTGCAAAGTAATGGGTAGAACGGTTTCTTTACCTATAGCTTGTGAACTATTAATTGTAATCTGACGTATTTACGTCTCCTAAAACTTTATGTGTATTTTACGTTGAATGTAATCAGTCGACACCAAGTCGACCAAGGCCTTCCTCCAACCTTATTGTCATCGCAATAATGTGATATTTAATGTTATGAATTCAGGTAAACTGTTGGAATTCGCCGTTCTAATATATAATGTACGTTAACACGAGTAAACTGATTATGATAATTTAAATATAAAATACAATAATACCCTGCCGGAAGTACTCTCACGTCATAGTGACGTACAATAGTGCCTAGGTGCGTAGTCCCACATTAGAGATATATATTTATACGCATTAGTAGATATACGACACATATAAATATCTAGTTGACAAGGTTTCCGCAACCCCAAGTGGTAGCATATCGCATTACCGGCGAGCCGGCTACGTGTGGTCACCGGATTATTATCTATATTGAATGCCGCGGTTATCCGCTACCGCACAGGACAATATATATACCTGCTACACAGGGCCAACATGGTACCGCTAATATGTGTATGAATTAATAAATTAGCTTGACAACGCAATGCGGTAGCTATGTTATTGTTGTTGATAATTTGCATTGTTTTAAGTATCTATTCCACTGAAGATGTCAATGTGAATCACTTGCTACTACTAAGTACTATCACTCTTCTATCCCGCGCCCCGTAGCCGTAAAGGATAGTGGACACTTAAGTTATCCTATCCAATACCCATGTACTAATACGTAGGTAGACTAGGATTATTCTATGAGGACTTTTATCTCGGGTTCGTAAAGAAAGGCATGTAAATATATTTACTATATTAATTAATGACAATCAATATCGAACAATGTTTTACCTGAATAATAAAATTGTTTGGGAAAGTGTTGGACCAGCCAGTGCTACAAGTTGACTAATCGCTTGATTTGATGACGTCTGTGGTCTAGTGGTTCGAGTACCGGACTGCTGGTCACGAAGTCGTTGGTTCGATTCCCACAGGACACAAATATTTATGTCTTGAATATAAATATTTGTGTTTGTCTGGGTGTTTCCTATGTATGTATTTACAAAAAAAAAGTATATAAGTATTAGGTATATCCATTGTCTAGTACCCATAGTACAAGCTCTGCTTAGATTGGGACTAGATGGTGCTGTGTAAAATGTCCCAGGATATTTATTTATTTATTTATTTTAAATTTAGAACGATAATAATTAGAGACTAAAGAATAGTCAGAAATCCTATAAAAGACACATCCAGTAGGAATTTTTATTTGGATAGCCGCATAGTCGAGAAATAGGGTCGCTGAGGTCTGATGGTTCATATATTTCAGCCGCACCTGGTGAGACTGGAACCCGATCCCAAATAAGTTGGGAAAAAGCTAGGAGGATAATAGATTTCGTAAAGTTATTTCACATATAATCTATAGTATCAGCATTTCCTAGCTGTTTTCTATCTGGATCAAAGAAAAATTTACTTATCTTAGTGGAAGGTAGGTACAAGGTATGAGTAAATAACAGTGACGTAGACAATTATTGCAAACAAAAAGCAAAAAACACATCTTTAATTGCAAATTTGTTATTTACATTAAGATAAATAAATAAAATTTACATAAACATATTATTGTTATGTATAATATAACAATTAGGTATATGTTTATGTAAATTTTATTTAGATACCTCGTATCGTGTGATAGGGAGGTCTCGCATATCTTATATAATTTGTTTACTACTATAAAATAATAAAATGTTGTTAAGTAAAGCAGTGTACGTGGATAAACATGTAAATAAACTGAAATGACGTCAGTTAAAACAAGATGGAATTAAGTATGTACAATGTGTACATAATCTTGAATATGCATTGTAAAGTTGATCCTTCGCATTAAAATTGTTGCGACATTAATATTTGACTGATAAGAATATTATTAACGTTATTTTTTTAATGAACATTATGTAAATTATAAACCTTTTCTGCTAATAGTTTTCTTTTTTCTAAAATTTAATAATAATAATAATAATAATCTTTATTGCCACAAAAAAGTAGATACATAAATGTAAATCCATTTAACTTTCCTTTCTGTTGCTAAAATTTTAATAGTGTGCTATATAAAAAAAAGGAAACTATGGCCGGTTTCGAGGGCTAAGAAGTCAAAGTCAAAATATTTCAGTTGAAAGTACTTCATAGTTAATGTTGCCATTACTAATGCAGTATAATGTAAGTATGGTTTTTCGCAAATCATAGATACATTCTAGGTTAATGGCAGTCGGAATGTCTGATTTGCGATTCACCATAATGTACTTTAAAAATTAGTTGCTAAAATCATTTTTAATCAATCGATCGATTCATATTTTATCAAATATGTATTAGGTATACATAATTCTTGCCTGCAATTTTAATATCTACATTCATAAATGTGATATCTAACGGAAAATTTTGGGTACTTGACACGGATATATTGTCATAATATGTTATCGATAACCTTTTATTCGCAATTTACTACATTGAATTCGATATCTAAGTAGGACCCGCCCCCACCCTCACGGCTTTGACCGTTTCTGTGCCAGATTTAGGGAAACCAACCGAGCGCCTTTTAGCATTTCAACTTCGTATTGACGCCGAAATTCGTACCCCTTGTGTTGTATATTATGGACCTAAAGGGTTCACACCCCTAATTCATAAAGGCTATTGCGATCAATACCTCTTACGAAGACAAATGTGACATAAAAAATTTTTCAATCGTTTTCGTTTACGAATATCAAGTATAGATGAATGAAAGCGTTAGATAATAAACGTGAATGTACATTTGGACCAGCCTATTCATTTCATGATGGCATTGAATAATTTGAAGCTTTCTTACTTTCTAAATTTTTTTTTTCGGTAGCTCTGTCATATTTCGTACAGAAACCGCTAATGTTGTCAATTAATTTCATTTTCGTCGTTTTTAGGAAAGTTCGTTTTTGTTCGGTTTTTGGTACATATTTATACGTAACTGCTCAGAATCTGTTTAGTTTCTCTAACTGATCGCTTGGGTTCTACATTCTCGGAAAATATTCTCTACGTGAAAGTAAGTTTCGATTACAAAAATGGCTTGTTCCCGTAGAAATATTTCTTCTCGTAGTGTCTCCGGGAAAATATACCTTGTAAGGGTTATCCTAAAGATTGGTCATATAAAGTCATATAAAGCAATGCGTGTAAGGCCATTATTAGTTCAGTTTGCACATTGATTCGCAAACATGTATTGCATATACTATACTTCTTGATTTCTTAAATTGGTTCTACGTTCCACCTGTTGATGAATTTATCAGTAGGTTTAACGGAAACAAATATCTAGTTAATACTGGTGCTGTTTAACTTTTTTTATAGGCATGCAATCCCACACACGTGGACGTCTATCGGATAAGTAACCGTGTGATTATTTTGTGTATGATTGCGTACGCGCAAATGTCAGAACAACATTAATGTGCGTAGGTACTACAAACGCGGAAGTTATTTAAATAGTTTGCGTGTATACTTTTGACTTAGTACATTTATTACATAATTTTTCTCTACAAAACGATAGATACCAAGCTGTGATACCTAGTAAGTACCTACCTTTATGTAAATTCTGTAAATTCAGGCAGGTTTCAGGCGAAATTATTGAGAATTCTGACACAATACTATACTACTCATTATTTTAGACTTAGGTAAAGTTGTTAAAGATATAGATTTCTAAATTGTTAAAGTAGTTATTGTTGTTTTATATTTATCACATGGACATATAGATCTTATTACGATTTCAATTTAAAAACATAATTATTTACGAAACATGAATAAGAATCATGACTCTATAGATAAAAAAATAAAGTTAGATACCTTATTTATTGCGGAAAAGCTTGCAGGGAGATAATTGAGACAATTACCTTAGTATCACGGACTAATAAAATTTTGATAATTATTCCATCAAGTATCAAGACACAATAGAAAAAAATTGTTTCGACCCTTGAGAAGGTCACGGTTTCTTTGATAAATATTAAAGGTCAGACTACGTCCAGTCCAGCTTGCCTGACTGCAGCTTAGGCTCCATAGCTTACCTGAAACAATACACATAATACATATTAATATTTCGCCAGGTTGCACACGAGGTTTTGTTACAAAAGAGATAAAATTAAAACGGCGGTTACGCCATCTTGCTTAGTACAATGGCTGTAGGGCAATTTGTGTGGGGTCGCAAGGGATTGTTCGCGGTCGGTCGGCGCATGCGCCGTGAAAATGTACCGGTGCTCTGCGCTTGAGCATCCTCCGTGACTCTATTATTGCGATTGTAAAAGCTTCCGATGTTTATCTCTAGAATCATATTGTTTAGTTTTAGATATGCTTTAGAAAACTGAAAACGGTTTCAACCAGGGTAACTCTTACTTGAACCTACTCTTCTTATTGTACTCATATAGAATATATAATTATTTATTGGTAATGGAAACTACGGGCTGTGACGGTCTTCTAGTTAAGCCCAATTAATTTCCACTTAAGCGTTACTGCTTCTACTAGCATTACTTCCCGTCAGTAAAGCTGGTAAGTACCCGCTGTCAAGGCAAAGGTTGTAAAAAGGCCTCGATGGTTGAGTTACCGATATAATTAAGGACCGCATCATCACGGTTCAAATTAATGTACAAGCACACTATAAATTAAGTGAACCCCATGGTGATTTAAAAAACAATTAAAATTCCCTAAGGGTACATGGGATTTACTTCTGTAAGGAACCCTGGAAGGTTAATTAAGATAAGCATCTTTTATGTAGGTACTTCAGTAAATAATAATCTTATCTTTTGTTACTGAAACGGATTGATAAATTATATTGCTCTATTAAACAACGCGGACTTGTAAAGTACTTTTGCAAAGTCTAAAGAAAGATAAAATTAAGAGTTTCAATATAATTCTAGAGTTTTCTTCAGAACAATAAATACCTAAATTATTATGGTGATAACCGATAAAGGTAAATTACCTGTCTTTGTCTAAATAAACAACTACATTGTGCGTCGTAACTCGTAGGTGTTACTCATATTGATGGTACGAATATACTGCGTTTTAACAAAGGATGATAAATTAAAGGCTTTCTCGTAAAACTTCAATAAGTTGGTGTTTATTCAGCTTGTGTGACCTCCCACTCTTGCGGCGATGTCGCAACCCAATGACTATACATCGATGCTTGTCCTTGTCATACACAAGTCATTTGCTAGAGAATACGAACATACGATACTAAAAGCACAGCTGGATTATTGTACCACATTTAACATAATTATTTACTTTATTGTATTTATTTTTCAGACAAACAATATAGAAAATTGATCGTGAATGTTCAGTTTATTTTGATGTTAATGGTTTTTATTCATAATTGATATAATATTGTATAGAAATGTTATTGAACGTTATCATTTATTATGTAAAAATATTAATTACTGACGTATGACGTGTTTCAGCCGCGTAAACTTATCTTGAAGGCGTGTGTCGAGCCGTTGACCTTTCGACCCGGAAACAGCTCGTTGCCTTAACCTTCACAGTGCCCGCAGCCTCTGGTTGTATGTAAACCTTTTACTGCACAGCGCCTAACTCGCCAAGCGCACAGCTGTGCTTAGTGCGCATATAATTCAACGTACACGCAAGACAGAACGTGCTTCTGAGCACACTATGATACGTAAACATTCTTACACGTATTTAGCGTAACATTATTTTGACTGGAACCAGTCAATGGGCTATTCGCTAAGTTAACATTGTATACGAGGATAGCACTGTAAAACCAGATGTGTACTTGTTGCCAAGTTACTTTCTAGTGTTCGACTGCGCCTGCGCGTTGGCGGCGAGTACCAGATCATTTAAGGAGTTTGAAACTTTGCACTCCAGCGCGGTTACGCGACAATTTATCTTGTAATGGCCAGGGGCACTCCGCTTTCAGTGTCCGCTGAGAATATCAATGGCATCATAAGCATAATGGATTTAGTCTTCCACACACGTCTCGGTACCCATAAATGGGGACTCCCACTTTCACTTGAATTATGATGTCCTCCTTTTAAGGATGTGTTGTCACAACCAAGTTAAAAATAAGTTAATATTCTAGATGGTACGTGTAAACTTTACGTGTTTTTGGGTTACTGGGGTGTTAAACAAACATGTAGATACTTACATGGATCAAATCTATCATATTGTTAATTCACTATTTCTTTTATAAACCCACAAGGGGCCAAACACGGCTTCGCATGTTTGGACTTTTATAAAAAAAAAACTGTGCGGAATCCCCTAGACATTTTCTAATAAAAGCAGCCTAATACAAATAAATAAGACTGAAGTGTTTAATGTTTTAAGGGTACCTCCTTAAAACATTAAACACTTCAGTTTTATTTATTCAGAAAATATACAAAATCATATTCAAATTTCCTAGCTGAAGAGTTTTAAAAGTTAATCTATTTTTTCACGCGGTATCAATAGGTTAGTAAACTATAACTTACACGATTTCATTTAATGATTTCGGTGGACGCACAAAAACGGTGTACACAGCGGGCGAAATAGGAAAAAAAAACCTCTGCTTTTCAGTACACTGTGCTGTAAAAATAGATTAAATCTGTGGTATTTTTTGCTGTTGATCCGATTATATTGAAGGTAAACAAAATCACCTTAACGAAAAGAGTGGTGGCGGAGGAAAAATAGAAAAATTGACTGATTACTACGGCAAAACGCGACTAGCTCAACGAAGATAATGAGGCTTTGAGTTTTTAGTTGTTTTTCTTCAGTAAAACCCTAACAAAGACGGAAGAAACTTGTACCTAGGACAGGAAAGTAAGTGTAGTCGGCATTAGTCGACTGCGTAACTGCAATTGTTTACTGTGCTTCATAGCGAACCTTACATAACTATATACTTCCTGAAGCACTTTACGTGAATTTTTATTTTGACATAATTCATAAGTATAATATATTTAATTCGCCTATTCTATTAATTAGCTATTCCCATGCCAATTAAAATACATAATATAAAATCTGATAAGAGTTCAAATTACAATATTAAATATTTTTATATCAGTAAGCTAAATTGATATTTTAAAAGAGACACAGGTTTCGCAAATAGCTGCGTCTGTAGATATCTAAACATCTGAATTGCATTTGTTTACGAAATAATTTGTAACTTTAATATATTTTTTGCCCAAGCCGATAACAATAAAATCTCTAGAACTACGTGAAGTCCTTATCGTTTTGAACGTTCAAATCAATTTTCTAAATCTTTTCTAAAAGATGAATAAGCAATAAAATAAGATCAATCAATTTAAATCGCAACCGCATACAAATATATAAAGTGCACACACATTTTAATGTTTGGCTTCACGGATACACGGCGCAGGCGCATCGTACGCCCGCAACATATCCGGCTATGGTCCAAGGAGAACTTTCCATCCAAGAAAATGTGTCGACATTATCAACTTATTAATTCAGTATCACTATTCTATTATTACTTACTTATTATATCTAAGAATTTAAATAAAAATAAAAGCATATTTAAAAAAAATTATATATACCGTTTATTGTATCTCAGAGTTGCGTTTCTTTTTTTAATTTATGCTTAGCTAGCAGCCGTGGTCTCATCCCGGAGACCTTAAAACATACCGGGAACTGTCTGCCTAAACTTACGAGTAATAATAAGCGCGATGATATGAAAAATCCTAGCATGATCGCAGTCATATTACTTACGAGTCTCAAGTATCAACTCTCGCGTCACTAAGCAATTACTGCGATTGTCTAAGCAACAACTGAGGACAATCATCGCAGCCCTCACAGGTCATGGGTTCTTCAATAAACATCTGCATGTTTTAGGTGTCACTGACAGCCCCGCATGCAGAGCTTGCCTGGGAGAGGACGAAACAGCGGCTCACGTGCTTTTGAACTGTACTGAGGTCGCCACATACAGGGCTAAGTATTTGGAAACAAAATTACCCTCCGATCGTCAGCAACATCGTGTGCTGGCTTTTCTTGAGGAGTTTAGGGTGGTTTGAGTAAATATTAAACATCCCCATCCATACGCAAAATACGCGCATTGACGTGGAGTACTAATTTAAAGTAGGAAAACATGAAGATAAAATATTTTCAACTATCGGTGCCAAGTTGCAATTATTCAAAATTACAGGTTCTATTGTTTGAAAAATGGTTACCTTTTCCGTGCTTTATCGTCGCACATGTGTACACAATCTAGGCTCGTTTTGTTACATAACCAATAAGTCGTAAGCAACATTGCGTAATAAGTGATTTTGTTTGATTTTGCGACGGTTGAATTGAGCGTCTATGGTTACCGATAACGGACGCATGGAAACATTCAAATTGATTTTAACTATTCCGCGTTAGGTTTTTCCGCTGGTGGTGTGAAAATTATTGCAGCCTTCCGTTTTGTTGATAAAGACAATAAATATTTGTATCCTTTTAAAGGTGACAATCACAAAACAAAGTGTTTTACCGTACGGATGTTAAATAAAATTTACTACGTTTAGCGTTTGGAACAATCTTGCCTCTAATGCCAATAAAAATATACAATGTTCCTACTTCTTTTAGTTCATTTGGATGGTAAATAATTGTTTTCTAAGTTTGAAGCAATGACACACAAAAGTAGAAAGTGGTTTGACTTGCTCATTACTGTTGCAAGATTTTCTAGTTTTCTTAAAAAACTTCAGTCTATAGTGGAAATTAAAGACTGCACAAGTGCAGAGTCAACAACAGTAATTACTGTACTATATAGAAACTACCGTCAGTATCCTCTAGATTAGTCTAGGTCTTGGCCATGGAATGGCTTTGAAGCGGTTACCATGGCTGGAGAAGCGTATGAGTGATGTATTTGTATGTTTAACAGTATCAGATTGGCGCTCAAGTGTTGATCACTGCTTGAGAACATCATCGAATATAGAATCGAGTCATTGTAACTGAGTGTTTCTATGCACCCTCAACCGGAAGTAGCGCAAGCGGATATAGGAAAGTAAGAGTTGAAATAAGAACAACCTCATCATCATCAAGAAGTTGAGTACTTTATGAGAAAATTTTCAAATTACCCTCGTAGTCGAATTGCCATAATGATAGAGACATTACGCAATCCATAAAAAGTCCTATGTCGCAACGCAAACTTCATTTCTAGATAATGTTCTTAAAACCGTCTGTTATTCAAAGAACAGATTTTACCGTACTTAGTCTAAGATTTTTTATAATGTCGGAAGATGATTCACATTTAAATTCGTGAAACAGTGATGAGAGTAACCGGAAAATCTATTGACTTAATGTGTGCGTTTGCGGTACAATATACCTATGTGTGTGTTTGAACACCGCTAAGATAAACTTGTTTGGAATTAAATAAATTAAAAGTTTCTAAATCTTCTAGAATCAATAAACGTGGTAAAGATATTAATAAACAAAATTAATTTGGGGATTAAGGAAATATTTAATTAGAGTTTTTATTATAAAAGTTATTATTGCATCCTAAAATTACGAAAACCGGTACAATTTTTAAATTTAGAACTAAATTTACCTGTTGATTATCTGAAGACTGATATCCAAAAACCGGTGTATCCCTCCGCTCACAATAACAATACTTAAATTACACTTCAAAACACAATTCAATAAATGTCAAATATCGTTACTAAAATAACGGCAAATGAATTATTTAATTACTATGTAATGACGCTAGAGAACACTTATGTCAGTTATCAGTTATTGAGGTGATAACGGGCACTAGACATTGACAGCGATGACAGCGACCGGTTGTGACGAGGCGCGGGGTACGTATGGAGGCGTGTGGCGAGCACCAGCACATTTGTATGGCCATGCGTGCTGACAGCCGGCACCGCCGCCGCCGCCGTGACGTAGCACTGTGACGCATGCACAGAACACCCCAAGTTTCACATTGTTACGTCACAAGGTTTGGAAGTCAGCGGCCAGCCGGCCACTAATATAGTTATCACTTCTGGGAATTCTGGGTCAACTGACCTTTACATTAAAAGAGTTTGTCTGTAGGCGACTATTTTTCATGTTATTATTTTATCTTCTCGTAAGAGCCTAAAGTAGTCATGAAATAACAACTTTAGTTACAGTTACAGTCGTGTTGCGCTGAACTGATTATATTTGTGTACATATTCATACAATATTCACGCACAGAATTTATTAAATAGGCATGAAAATTTTCAAAGATATTTACAGTAGGTAGGTGTATTAGTCTAGCAATAATTGAAAATTTTGCTTACATAACATGTTATGACGAACTTCATTGTTATCTTATATTTAAGAGGAATTGCGATTAGCAGCAATTATGTTCGAGTAGTCGTCATTGTCTTCATGAACTTGGTCACGTATTACTGTACTGTAGGTACACGAGGTAATATAAGCAGAGCACTGCAGGTAATTCAGAAAGGCATTAATTTAATTTTTTTTTATACGTAGGTACTCATTACTAGAACATTCAGCTAGTATAGAAAATACAATAGTTAACTACCTCGAGATCGAGACTGAAAGAAGCGTTGGGACTACTAAATTTAAATTGCAATAAATGCCTTTAAACAACGTAAAATAAGATTTATTTCCATAGTCTACGATAGTCTCCCAACTGATAAAACAATCTCAACACCGATACATAGGTATGCTAGGAAACCACATCTCGTAATTCAATAGTTTTCATAGTTTTGGTGATGCGTTATGAGTTATGATATGATATGACCTACACATTTGTGTAAGTGGGCTTGTTGCTAACGTGGTTTTTGTCGAAATATTTTATGGTTCTGCTTCACCACCTTTGGATAGCTGGTAACCGCCGGATAAATTCATTGTATGAAATTATCTGCCAAGTAATTTCACAGAAACTTATCAAGAGGTGGTGAAACAGGCCTTAAGTCTATTATCTACTTACGCTTGATCTAATTGGCAGGTAATTAAATCAATGTATCGGCATAAAGTAATTAGACATGATGTTCTATTTTCCTGTTCACATTATTACATTCGGGTTTTAACGGCTTGTTATTACATGTCTAACTTCAAGTTTTTCCGGTACCTATGTAGGTACAGTATGTTCCTTTATGCAAAAACCTAGGAATGTTTATACCTCAAACAATATGACTTATGCGTTTTGACACTAGTGCATCCTTTTGAGTTTATTTATACTGTTTTCCTCTTGACCTTTTAAGTTGAAATTTCAAGTGAATTCAACTTCAATTTCTGCGAAACTAACGTCATGTTCGAGATCCGGTAATCATCACACAATAATACTTGGTACATAGTGATGTTACTATTTTAAAACATACTTGCTAAAAACTGTATGACTTGTCAGTGTTTACATGCAACATAGAAATCGCGATACGGTGTAGAATGAAAAGCAAAAATAAGTTGTTTTGACAGGAAAAGAAGCAATCAAAGTCAGGTTGTACATATTTGCTAATTTCATCCACTTAATCGCTGTGTGACATATAATTTTATTGTAGTTATTATGACTCGTAATGGAAAAATTTGCAATATTTTGTTAACCAATAGTGCTAAAATTCTACCTCCTAAACCGTATACCCGTTCTCGTATACATAATACTCATATCTAAACGCTAATACCACAAACAAGTTTATACTTCATGTCCTATTAAGCCAAAATGTATAAATTGTATTCCGGTTATTGGTTTAAAAATAAGTTTATTAGTAAATTTTCCTTATGACTGTGATTTTTCACAATGATCTTGAATGGTTAATTGAGTATCTCGTAATAATTGACTTGGACGGCGGGTATTGCGTGGACGCAGCAGCTTCCGTCGAAATCTTTATAATCGATCCATAAATAATGTAAATGTGTAAACAACGCATTCATTGAGCGTTCTGGCAAATATTTATAAATGTATGAAAGTGACTTTGCATTGCTGGAATATATTCCTTTGTTGATTGAACATTATACGTGTCCGTCCGTGCGGAAATTGGCGACAAGAACACAACTACAGGGTTTAATTTTACGATTAAGTAATTAGTTCGCTGCCTGTGGGAGTAATAGGAGGGCTTCGATTGTGGACATTAGCGTGAGACACACCTCCGAAGCGAGGAGCGTGGTGCACATCTCGGTCTCGACTCTATTTCTGACCGGTGTTAATGACTTCAAACAGATACACTCGCCAGTTGACATTTAGGTCATTCTATTATGGTTTTATGATGTTTTTTCTGTATTTTCTCGCATTGAGCGATAAACAGGTTAACGCCCCGCAAATTAGCGACAATACGACGATGCCAAAATCAATATCTGCAAAAACTAAATTTTTACTCGGGGTCCTATTTAATTTATTGGACTTTGATTCTAGTGGAGTGTTTTGTAGGTTATAACCTTGTCTAAGAAATGAGTGTTAATGGAATCGTTCAGCGACAGGTCGACGTTTTGCGAACGATGATGTGAAAGAATACATTGTTCTTTCATTTCTTTTAGGTATATGGACTGTTCCGGTGACCCGGCCTCAAAAAAACTGTTGCCTTTCTAATAGACATTAGATAAATTATTCTAAGATCCATGAACTCTCGTGATGGAATAACTGGTGTTTATTTATTATGCCCAACATTTAGGTAATTGTTACTTATTTGTACATTAATAGTTATTGAGTTTGACCAATAATATTAGATGTGCTAGAACATTTACAATTCAGATAAGATTAGGATAGGCAGTAGAATCATCGTGTTCACAGTAACAACTGCTAATTTAGTTGTTTACTACGAATTCGCTATTACTAGCTGTTGTCTGCGGTTTATTTGCTTTCTGAAAGGGCAAAATCTGTCATCTTGCCAAATTTTATCAAAATGTTTAGCATGGCAAATGGCAAAAGGCTCAAATTCTGAAAGAGAACTCACACTTAAACTTTCACAACAAATTAATTAAAATCATATTTTTAATCTTGGCGCCTCGCAAATACCCGTCCTTGTCAGTAAAGTGAGAAACACATTTATGACGTTCAATACATTTCTTTGACAGTAACGGCTAACTGTGAAATAAGAAATCTTATGAATTAACAACAACTTAATTACAACGTTCTACATTCAGAACATGACGGTACACGTTAGCGGTGACTTTTACTTATTCAACTACGGTTGTGTCAATGGTTTAATGCGAGACTTCGGTTCAATCGATAGCGTGTCTCATTAAATATGTAGGTATGCCATAGAGGGAACTACCTAATCCATCGATCACTTGTTCAACTCTAAACGCGAGATTAGCATGACGTCTACCTATCTATGTGTATTGTCTGTGATTTAAAAAAAAGGGTAATATTTATTTAAGTGAAAACTGCTATAATTTATACGATGGACAAATTCTCTATGGTCTAATCAAAGATATTTTTTTTTGTCTGTCTGAAAGTTTGTCTCGAATGCGCTCTCAACGGATTTTAATGAAAAATTTTGGGATTGAAACAGGAAATTACAATATCTTACAGGGTTCAGAAGACATAAGTTACAGATGCTAGGTAGGGTAATTAACAGTTTTCCAGCATCTTATTTACGAATTTCAGCACCTTATTGTATTAGTATGTGTTTACATTGTGACTGGGTATAATTAAAATAATATGAATATAACGAAAGTAAACACGCGAGACTATTAGTTCGATATACGATAAAGGCAAAAGACACGCAAACTTTTTAAATATTAATAATAAAGTTTCAATCAGATTAGAGTGGAGTTATTTGATAAATTATTGGAAAATATAGCACTTTGTATATTGGAATTGTACGAGGTCACACATTACTTTTACCATTTTACCATGACTATTTACCGTAAGATTGAAAAACAGCAGTAGCTAATTAATATAGTACAGTACCGATTCCTAAATATTTTTGGAAATTATATTTACCTTATAAAATACCATCACATGGGTATGTAAAATAGGAAGTGTGTGCATTTTGGCATCCAACCGCAACAAATCTGAAGGTTATATACAGCAAGAAGTTAAGGTCATATTCGTTGGTATTTTAGTAAATTACTGTGTTCATATTACATGTCTTTTTTCCTTTATTAAAAATAACTGGTAAAAACTTAGATAAAATGCTTAAAAAAATATCAAAAACATGCTTACATGTCTTGTTAATAGAGACCTATAATCACGGACACGTCATTTAAATATTTTAGCTAATTACTTTTGTCAATTTATTTATTTATTTTGACATGGCATTTCAAGGACTTATTCACTAAATACAGTTTATATTTATATAAAATACAGTTTCTTTTTATAGGATGAATTTGTCACTTATTTCACTAGACTGACACTGTGCACCTGTATCAAAAAGCAAGAAAACGGAACACCCGTGATCTTTACTTATTTAGGGTGTAAAGGCTAAAAATTATAAGAGATGAATAATATTAATAAAATGGATTTCATTCAATTTCACTTCTACAATACTATTCTAGAGAGTTTTTATTTTGATACCGAGAAAAAAATATACATCTACTAAGGTGGATTACCGTATAAGACATCTTTGGTAATTAATTAACCGACGATTAAAAACGGCAAAAAAATTTACGATGGTAAATAGGTACGCCAAGTAGGCATCAGACCTAATTGCCCAGACATCATGGGGCATTGATGTCACGACTTGTGGGAGAGACAGTTACGAGAGACGGCCAGGGCCAGGTCGCGCGATGCTCGACCCAAATTGCGCTTATAAAGTGTGGCCACACACCATAAACCGTATTTACCGGCAGGCGGACATGCCCCGTAGTCTCCGCAGCTTTCCGTTAGCACTATACTAATAATAAATGTGTTTGTTGCTCAATTTCACCGCAACGGTTTTATTGGACTTGACGGATTGATGCCAACGTACCTAGTACCTAAAAACTTGCGTATATTTGGGGTTGCGGGATGACTGTATACAAGCACGGTTTGATTTAAAGTCAATGAATTAGAATCATTAAAAATCAACATAATTCCCTAGACCTCGGTCTGTGATATTATTTTGAGATAATACCAGAGGTTCATAAATACACTTACCTAATTTATTCGTGTTAATTCGCCATTGTACTTATTTAACGAGCGTGTTCAGTAATCAGTTTGGTTGTGTGTCAGTCGGTGATCCAACAACTAGAATTTCATTAGTCGCTTTTTGTAATTTGACAAGTCCAGTGTATGTCAGAGTTAGGTTTCAAATTGCAGAAACAAGCTTAAATAATGAAGATCTTAATATTCGCTTTTGTTTCTAGCGTAGTTTATATTTTTTCCAATGGTGCGTAGATGTTGCATTTCTTTTTCTATATTTTTAAGTAACAATTACGAATTGTAAACAACTTAGAAATAAAGTGCAAGTTTTGGTTGTTTTTTAAATGCAATTCAATATTTAACTTGTCTTTTTTTCCTATCATGTGAGGAGGCTCGTGACTTGCAGTTGCAGTTCGATAAAAGTATATAATAGATACGTTAAATTGCCATATAATTTAAATTTCAGTTAACCATGTGACTGATGGCCAACGAATATCTGATCCGAACAGAACGTTTCAAATATTTGATTTTGACTATTCAAACCGTGGTGCATTCAACTTGTCTGATTGTAAGAATGAGCTGCTCAATTGTTGGGAAGTAGTAAGGTATGGTGAATATCAACTTTGCCTTAAAGGTAATTTCATTATGATATAATGCAACAGAACAAAACGACAGTAAATGCACCATATTTATTTAGTAATGCCTTCGCAGGCGAAGAGCTCTTGGCATACTCTATTGGACCATCTAGTTCAGGGAAATAATTAACAACTAAACTACATACATATATATCTTTTGACAGCTTCTATATTTATTTTTATATAATTAAATCGATTATTTATTTTCATTATTATTTAAAAGAAAAGCAATATGATACAATGATGCGGAGGAGTTTACTGTAAGTTTGCTTTTGTTTCACAATCATAACTATATTTTGTATTATATATTTTTATACTAATATTTTTATTTAATTAATTAATACTATATTGATATATTTCCATGATCGTAGAGGGGACGTTATATGCACGAACAACAAATTCAGATCGACGATCTGCGATTTCCTGAGGGACCATACGTGCTCCGACTACTACGGAAAGGTCGAACGTAAGTGCATCACTTTATTGTACGGAATAAACACTCATGGAATTCTGTTCAAATACTAAGTATTATTAGACTTCGTAAAGTACGATTGGCCTTTATGGAAAGCAGAGCTTCATCTGTCTGTTGGGATAGTAGGTAGGTAGAGGATAGGATCAATTGCAACGGGTGGTTTACTTACTTAGAGAACGATGTAAAAGTGAGGGTTTTCACCCGGGAGACACATAATGCTGAAAGTTAGGTGATATTTATATAAATTCAGGCTTATCAACCAGGTATATAATATGTTTGGAAAATCGAACGATCAAGCGCTGGTCTTTCTAGTTATAGTTCGGTCAAATTAGACTTAAAAATAGGGTTACAAAAATTAAATTTTTTTGCACGTGCCGGATCGATGAGGACTTTTCACATTTCCTTTATAATAGTGTGTGTATTGAACATATTGGTAGGATACCAATATTAAGCCAAGTGGGAATTTTTGTAACCTTGGATGTCTAAATTGACCGGACTATTATGTAAATAGGTTTATGTGTGTGACATCGTGAGTGTATGCATGTACCTAAGTACCTATGTATGTATGAAATTGTATGTGTAACAATGTATTGCAGTAGATCGTTGGTCGTGTCTACAGAAAAGGGTAACACATGCACACAGATTTACCATTCTATCCATTCCATGAGGCCTGCGCCAGAGGGATTAGGCAGAGGTAAAGGTATTGCTGCCGTGTACACCTACATTTTGACGAAAAATTTTTAGGCCCCGTGTTATAGGGGACAGGCTTATTGCCAAAATAAAAGCATCGAATCGCTACTGATATCTTATTAAACAAAACAATAAGTAACTGTTAATAAAACTTTGATATTATTTTCAGGTCAAGCGTTTGAACTTACCTTGTATGAATCTTATTGTCAAAATGATTGGTGGCAAGAATGGACCAAATAACCTGTGTTTAAAACTTTAAAACGTGCTATTAAAGTATAAAAATGTAAACTGGTTTTATTAGAATGATGAAATAATAATTGAAAAAAAAAAGGACTAACGCAGAGCACCATTCACGATGAAAAAGGTAAGATAAATTAGTAATTTAAAAATGATTAACTGATGCATGGATGGTATATACATATAGCCTAAGCATTCTGAGATTAGACCGGTGCCTAGGATTAGGACAGTAAATGTGTTGATGATCATGA
This sequence comes from Acronicta psi, assembly GCA_946251955.1. Lineage (NCBI taxonomy): Eukaryota > Metazoa > Arthropoda > Insecta > Lepidoptera > Noctuidae > Acronicta > Acronicta psi. The sequence continues at coordinate 6,021,517 of OX276482.1, read as the reverse complement.
TGGCGCAGTGAATCCTCCATAAACCTTTAAGAGGTTTTTGCAGGGTCGGCAACAACGTCCATAGGCTGCGGTAACCATCTACCATTAAACGGGCCACATGTTTGTTTGCTTGTGGTATAAAAAAAAATGTATTTTCACGGATTTTGAAGGATATATAGTGACATGGCTCTTTTTCCCCGATTGTCGAAGAAGGGTTATTGCTAAAAGGGTTATGACCAGCTGGACGCTGGTTGATGATATATTAATGACGCAGGGACTACCCCTACCGGTCATGACTGCCGATCCCGCTTCACGTATTGTTTCCCATGGAAATAATTATTTACGAGTACATAAATTATTCTGCACAGATTCAGTGTGACTTTTATATCCGACCCATTGGTTTTTATGTGTTTTGGGTTTCGTGTAGGTATAAATAGTTATATATAGGTATTTGTTTTCCATTAGTCATAAATTAAATACTTCTTTTCGTTTGGCCTTACTTTATAACAATTTTATTTATTTGATGATTATTCTGATATGATCCTTTGATACAAGAGTGGGCTCCGTATCATTGGAACGAATTAAAAAATAATATAACGTCCTTCGAGTCTTTTCCCAGCTATTCTTGGGTCGGTTTCCAGTTTATCATCAGCTTATAGTACATATTTTGATGAATATCAGTATTTTGACAAGTAGCGCCTCCCGTCAAACCTCCGCAACCCAATTTCTGGGCAATATTAATATCCTGGATAAACAAGTTGTTTCAGGTCTGATACCTACCAGTAAAGATTGTCATAGATTTTGACATCACAATAGGGACCGAAGACGTTACGTGCTCTCCAAGATCCAGAGGGTCTCGATGTGTCTAAAATGGTTACCCATCAATAGATTGACCATGGCAAGCGTGTCTGAATTTTGCAGATATTGAGCCACCAGTGGTCACGATGCGACGACCTCAAAGAAATATAAATATTAGATTTTATATAAATATTTTAACGACAGAGCGCTGTGTATTATTTTTGGCGTGGTTCATAACAGTAATACGTCCCGTATTTTAAACTGAGAGGAGCTACGTGAAGGAAAATGGAAACACTTAAAGTACATTATCGCTGTTGAGCTGAAGATGCTACTTTTCATTCATCATATTTTTCACATGGGAAAATTCCCGAGTAATTACTAAATAAATACCATAGTTAAATATCAAGGGCATCAAAAGTACATTACCAGGTAAATACTTATAGTATATACAAGAGCTGCACTACCGACAAGACAAACTGAGCTGAAGAATAACACTTTAATAATAGGTATACTTACTAAGTTATTTCTAGATTACTCCACAAACTTTCAAATTTTTTTATTCAAGGCAATTTATCATTATTTACTTTGTATTTTGTTTAAAATTTATACGCATGTTTAAAAAACTCGTTTGTTAGACAATGGCCACATAATTCCAAAAGGCAAGTGTTTTCCCAAGTTCCGACAACAAAGTAGAATAGGTGTGTGTACTCAGACAATGAGATTTTTGTAGTTAACAACCTGAAACTAGAACAGATCATATGACTGTATTCAGATAATTCAGAGGATTTGTGTAAATATTCGTATGTACTCAGTAAGTATGTACACGGGCCGTGACTACGTGGACATTCCCGCGCCCTAAAACGTATTTTCTATTAATTATAGTAGTAGTAGTAGTAGTATTATAGTCTATAATTGATTCTTAGACAATTTACTGAAATCTTTGTAGCAGTTTAAGTGTGAAAAGGTAACAAACAAATAGACAGCTAGAGTTACTGTCACATTTATTATATCAGTATGGATTGTTTGACAAATCAACGCCTTCTATGGAGGTCTGAAGTATTGGAGGAGTAATATAATGGATTCCGCCATTTTCTTGTATAACGCATGGTCACATTAGAATTCCAGTTTACTTTTTTATAAAAAATCTTTCGTGGGACAACGTTTTTTAAGACACTACCATTTTTTCGATTCGTGTATTGTGTATATAGTACCTGTAGTGTGAGGGCGGGAGGGCCGATCAATCTTGTTGACTGACCGACACCTCTCCATGCGTGTTGGTCAGAGAACACATTAGCGTCCGTTTCGGTTGTCACACAAATATCTACCCTTGTATATACACAATATATATACACAATTGTATGGTATTATTAGTCTGGTCATTTGGACCCATTAGATTTCGATATTTTAGTAATTCGCTTGCGAAGACTGTGTAGCAAACAGAACTCAACGAAGATTTTTTTTTATATAAGTTTAATTTACGCTATCTTTTTGTATATTTTTAAGCATTTTCCATGCTAAGATTACAAGTTAGTTATTTTTAATGAAGGAAAAATCCAGTCGAAATCTTCCTTCACATTCTAATTTACGCCTTAAAGGTGACGTAGCGACATCTATTGTGACTGGCGAGCGGGGCTCGCGGTAGCTTAGTTGGCAGAGCGTCTGGTGTACCGAACCAGAAGACGCAGGTTCGAATCCTGCCCGCCAGCCGATTTTTTCCTTAATTAAAAATAACTTTTAATTTACGCTACCAAATGTATAATACCATACCGTACCATTACGCCTTTATTCCCTGAAGGTTTAGGCAGAGGACTACATTCTCACTTCGCCAGTACATGTTTGTTAGTTCCCATGTCAACACGGGATGTTCGAAACTCCGAGCTTGTACAGAGTTAACTTAATAACAATTTACGTTCGGGATTCGAAATCAGGACCCACAGTCCGCACACGCTTTGCGACCCTTTTTGCAGGTTAATTTTTATAGCACATTTTGCTGCACATTATATGAAAAAATATTATCGTGCTCTAAAACTCTACTCGCTAATCGCAGCTACAATCTTGGTATGTTCAACAATAGCGCGCAGACACACTTCAATTCGTTTATATTGAACTCGTACAAAGAGAAACATTGTCATTTGTCGTCCAAGTGCATCCGATAGCAACTATTTTATGAATGTCGTGTATTTACAGGCCATTAAATATTAGGTTATAATATCAAAAATAATAACCCCATGTTTGAAAAAATAATTAAACTATATTTCTTATATATAAATTACTCATGAATTTGGCTTCTGATGTAGTAACAGTAAACTTTAAAATAAAAATTGGCTAATTTAATCATCAGATTCAAATAAAAAGTGAAAACGCGAAAGTGAAACTGTTGAAATATTACAAGTCAACAAGTTCACGGGTGTTCCTCTAATTGCCTAACCTTGACAAATGGAAACTTTTCGACCATTCTCCTTGGCATTGATAAGGTAGCGTCAGAAAATGTAATAATCCGATAAAATTTATAACTCAATGGCCTTTTGTGCCATTGTAGGTCCCCGGCTGAAAGGTTAGGAAGGGAATTAAAAGCCTTTGATAATGCAACTGTAAAACGAAATTAACTTCGAAATTTTCTGGTGCGGGGATGAGGTGATTGATCTACCTGGAGCTTGGATGAACTATATAACGGTGAAAGGGGTGTATCGTTATTTTATATCGCATACACCTACTGGTGTAGAAGTTATAGTTTCACACGACAAATAGAAACGATAAAGCTGAATTCTTATAATTAGCCATACAACCATGAAGGATCATTTAATTTTTTTATCTGTTGTTGCTTCGTGAGTAGATTCGTCTCTCATGTTCGGTGGGAAATTAAGAAAACAACACTGCCTACGCAGTTAATTATTGAAAAAACAGACTACAACTACGCATATGTTTTAATGTCTGAAAATAACGACGATGATAATATGGAAAATTTTCAGTAAATATCAAATCAAAGTACTTTATCATATCCTAAAACTTACAATTAGCATTGACGTGCCGAAATATATTTTTAGTTTGGTCTAATGAAAATATGACGAAATATTATAGTGTGTAATTTTAGATTTTGAAATGAATTTATATATGTATCTTCACGAAATTAGCTAAAAATATTTTTATAAGGTTTTGTAATCAATGTCAGTCAACTATTGTTAAGTTAACGTAGCGGAGTATTCCCGTTTGAGCTTTGAGCACTTGTTTTTACAGCACCCAATGCATTGAGCACTTAATATATTCTTATATGGGAATGAAAAAAACAGAGGCTCAAATGGGAATACTCCAACGGTACGTTAGTTGGCCACTAGTAGGACAACAGACGGAACAGTTTGCCGAGCTCGTTAATCAAAGTCATCGCTCCGACGGCATTAGGCTTCATGACTACATTAATAAACACAAATAACATTTCCTTAATAATTAATAGACCGAGGAATGGGGTTTCTCGGAACTAAAAAACATGTATTTAAACACAAAGCGATATTTCCAATTCCTATCTAAGGCTATAATTATTGACCTGTGTGACAGTGTGTGAGGTCGTCTGTAAGACAATATGTTACCCTGGGGCCACACTCACCAAACTTTGGCGATGTTATAAATAACCTAAGCTCCTTCGGGATCATACCTACGCAACACGTATTCTCCAAGCCGTCAATTGTTTACATTTATACTTTTACGAATGCGGTAAATTCCCTGCATCAACTCCGTAAATTATTAATCCATACTTATGTATATTATAAATGCGTAACAGTGCGCAAGTAACACTGTAGGTCTGTCTATCTGTGACGTAAAAACCAATGAATTCATTTCGATAAAATGTAGCAAGGAGATAGATTGCACCCTGACATACGCTATGATCTTTTGTCTCAAAAAGTCCTTCCTCTTTGAGTAAACCGCGGGCAACAGTTATATATAAGTATCTAGGTAATCTGCAATTCAAATCAGACGGAGAGGCGTGTTTAGTTTGCTTTTTTTAAAATAAAATTGCTGGTCAACATTCATTATAACTATGCTTATTAATAATATTAATAACATATACATATAGTCGATTTCAATTATCGTAAATGTCTTATACCTGTTTGTAATAGTCCCGGATATCTATTTGAAAATTAGCATGGTTTTCAAATTAAATATAAAGTTAAGTAGGTACTCCATTTTGTATTTTGTGGATATCACATAGTTTTATATATGTCGGTTTCTGACACTTACGCGAATAATATAACGCGATAAAATCAGTAAAAAGCAGTTTCATTTCAATAGTTATATATTTATTTCTTTTCAATAATCTGAAGTTGATAAGAGATCAGAGTTAGTAGGACTTGTACAACGTTTAGAATTTTATTTATATATATAAGTTTTTCGTTTATTATTTATAATTTAAAATTTTCAAAACTAGACTAGCCAAAACTTTTTTTATTTAATTCACATTTTCCCAAATAAACGAAAGATAGACCGAAACTTGATCACATAGCACTATAGGTACAGACATAGATTAAATTAAAACTAAAGTGAAGAAAAATATGCATTCACAACGAACTTTCTAATATTTAGGATAGCACTTCACAAATCCATAAACTTTGTTCTTATAACATTCACCTACTTTATAAGTACCTACACTATTTAAACAATCGTTTTCTAAACTCTTTTTAATGATAATTATCATAAAAAATAATATTGATGCAAAAAGATGCTACTTTTATTTCTCTCGTTGGTGTGTGTATCTGTAATACTTAAGTAAGGTCAATAGATTCAAATAACCTCATTTCATTCGACTTGGTCTGAATGGTCACCAGAGCAATTCTTGCATAAAATAAATAGGTACTTTCTCATTGTTTTTTGTAGTTAATTTTCGTAGGTCGTTTAAGGTCTTGTGGTTATGATGATGTTATAATTTCTAATTAATACACAAATAAAAGAGCACAACATTACAACGTGATGACCGTAATCATTAGAAAACTAACTTTATTGGACCGTAATCATTAGAAAACTAACTTTATTGGAGCAATTAGTTTCCCATTATTTACTTCATAACCGTCAATTTTAAACCGTCGTTTGTAAAGTTTAGCAAACCATTGTTCTTGTGCATCATGAGATAAAATCCTTGGCTTAATTTTTCATGTCATTAATAGTTCGTAGGTATTCAGCCTATTAGACTAATTTAGTGCAGTTAAGTAGGATGGGTCGCAGGTCAGGCAGATGCAACGATCAGATCGTGATGAACACGCGAATAAGTCAGGCTAGATATGCAAGAAGGCATTAATTCATTAGAAATAAGTAGTTAGAAGCAGTGATGGCAATATGTCTATATAGTCATGGTCTGCAATTTACAGGTCTTGAGCTCAAAACCAAAACCTCTGACTTTTTCGTTACTAATTGTGCGTGTTGCTTTGAATTTTTACTTGACTTGTGTATGAAGTCTGCCAAGCTGCATTTTACCAGAGTAGTGGAGTGTAAACTGACTCGGTTAGTTGATACGTGGTAGTGATAATTTAAATACAAGTCCTCTTATTAAGCTGTTTTCTTTAGTAATGTAGTAAGATGATTTACAAAAAAGTATGGCGGCAGAGTCCGGTCTTACAAGAAGTTTCTTTATTTTTATTTTATTATATTTCCTTTAGCCTTATTTTACGCAATCACAATTTGCTGATCAATTCTTAAAATATGTTATATATTTCTGTGGGTTTACCATGTTACACAGCATGAATTGTCATAAGCCCTAATAGCTTTGTCTTCATGTGGTCGCGGAACTGGAAACAAGACGCCGCCATGCCGTTCACCTTCACATAGTCGTGTCATTTACAATCTTGTTTTCATACTGAGCTCATCAAAATTAGCCAATGCTGTATTGGCTCTACCTCTACTGGCTGACTTTATGGTTTTATTCTTGTTTTGTGTCTAAAGTTAGGAACTTTATTTATAAGAAAACTGTTTTTTTTGGAAGACACAGTAATTGGAACTCCTTAACCCAACTTACGATGGATGCCAAGATAAATATCACAACGACCAGTTTAGTGTGTCCTGATTTTGGAACCATGAATGTAGGTATGTACGTAAAATTTATGAAATAAAACAATGAGAGGTGTATGCACTTAAACTGTACTGTTATGGGATAAAGCAATAGTTAAACAATTTAAAAATAAAATCTAAAATAGATAGAATTGTTTGTTTTTGTTGAAGTGTTTCGTCTCCACTCAACGTTTGCACCATCATGCTGCATCCCACACGTCCACCGCGTGGTACTCAGCTCTCAATTAATAAACCGTCTGGAGCACGTGACATTGACATAAATCAGATTGTTATATAACAATCAAAATGCTCCATTAACTATGATTACATAGAACGCTGCAAACAACCTCAGACATTCTTCGCATCTTCCTCTAGTACAAACAACGTATTGTTTTATCTAATGAATGAGACTCCATTTTATCATCAATATCAAGCATTTGAGTGCACGTTGCTTCATCTAAGCACATATTTATTCACATGATTGCTCGTTCAAGAATAGAATTTTTCCATATGACCGGTAAGATCATTATACCCAAAATTTACATAAGTTACACTAGTTAGTTTATTTATTTTTGTTTATCTAAAATATTTTAGCAAGAAGCATTTAAGACCAATAAATATAGGCGAAGAAAATGCCATGTAAAGATCAATCAATTAAGATTAGCATTAACAAATTAAACTAAACCTTGAGAGGTTTGCTTCCTGATACGTCATACATTTATGGTTATCTTAAAACCATTAATTTGTATTATAGCAACATTATTATTTCAATACAGACGTCACTTTAGAACCGGTTAACATGTTTTTGCGAAGCAACGATCAGTTTTAATTTTTGTAAATTCAGGTAACCCTAAATTCATATCAAGACGCGTAGCTATGTTTGAGACGGTTGATCGGCGCGGTCACCAGCGGTCAGTGAGACGAATGAATCGGTCGTGGTAAAGATTTCGAACGAACCGATCGACTGTGACCGATTGCACCTGATCAGAAATAATAACACTGATGACGACATTGTTTTAAGCGCTGAAAGCGATATAATCAGCGGTCGAAGCGTAACTCTCGTCAAAGCCATTAATTAGGGCCGACACGAAAGGTTACTTTGCCTTGTGCAGGGGGTAACAGCCTATGATCGGTCGTGCACCTCTTGAGTTTAATAAGGTTTATTACAATTTATGGTGGTATATAATTATGTGGTTTACAATCCGTATTTTATTAAAAATGATTTCGTAAAGGTACTTATTAAGTAAGATTCCGTTTTAGGCAAGCTGTTTATATAGTTAAATGACTCTCACACTGCCAGAGGGAGTGAGGGACAGGTCAAAGACCTGTTAAAACTGTCAGTGCAAACAGTCGTACTTGTCTTTGTCTACACTTCAGAACAAAGATTACATTTTCCTGCATAAAAACTGAATAATCTAAGGATACATTCAAACTATTCAGATAACTTCATAGAAAGAGTATATTTGTTAAACAAAATCATTATTAACTAGTGCGAACTGTTTCTAATGTAATATTACAATATTTCTAATGTAAGGGTAGGTATATTGAACCTGGGTTTAAGGTCTTAACTCCAGACTAACGTTTATTGAATTCAACATTTTCAAATGTCATAAGCCCCCCAACATATTGCAGTGTGGTCTTAGAAAAAAACCAGGTTCCATACACCCTTCTTGTAATATGACAGAAAATTTTGGATATTCTTTTACTCAATAATTGATAATAGAATATAATAACTGGAATGCTCTTAATAACAATGATAAAGTAACTAAGTAACCCACTAAAAGTGCTATGACACATTCGTCATAGCGACAAAGTAATAAGCTAAGACACTAAAATGTGTTTTAGTGAAAACCCAAGGCCTAGTGGTATCAGTGATATCATTTTATAGTACATAAGGTTTTACAATCCAGGTTATAGCTGTAATCATGGAAACTTCGAGTCTCTAGTTTTTATCTCCATTAGGTATATTATTACCTATGTTAGTAAACAATGTTATATTATGACGAATTTACGAGCATATTATTTATCCAGGATATTATTATAAGGCTTTATTTAGGGATTATGGGATATGTATTTATTTGGTCGCGTACAACGAATATTTATATTGTCTTTGGTCGCGTAGCGGATACAAAAACACTGAATCTAACTGACATTTATCAGAATGCCGACGTTCACCCCGTTCGAGAACTTTTAGGGATAAGGGTTAAAGCTCATTGTAATAAAATATCCAACGGGTGTTACGGATTCCGGACACATACCTATACATTAAAAGCATACATCAATTTAATATATACACATGCCTTTTTCACATAGCGGTAGGCAGAAACTAAAGAATGCCACTTGCGCATGAAAGCGCAATTTTTTGCTACGTCCACGTTCATACCATACATATAAATATAAATTAAAAACATATATGTATTCTATTGATTTGCTTCACGTGCACGACCGTATGTATACTTTGAATGATTATCCTCAGTAAACTGTCATAGATGAGATTATTGAGTGCACAATAAATCCTTCTTTAAAGGAATACATTGTCGTACATCACTATAAAAATGTATATTTATTATACATCTGCAAATATACATAGATAAGTTATAAGCGATAAGAAAACAGAAGTTATTATTGTCGGAACCATCGATAAATCTTCACTTAACGAAAAAGTGTGTATTATTAATTGATTCTATTAATAAAGCATGATATATAACGAAAACAAAAGAACCTACCTACGTGTTGCCTACATTAATTGTTTATCAAACAGTAAACATTGAAGTTATCAGTCTCCTCTCATGTAGAACAATTAAGATCAACATGACGAAACGGCGACACTACAAAATTATCTTGTATTTGTGTAGAATGTGCAAAAACAATGGGATTATTATTTATTCAACAATTTATTGCAGTTAGGATATTCCGATGAATTACTTACATCAAGTTCAAAAAACAATGGTTTGGTATGTCATTTGTCATAATTATTATATTGTCAAGCGTCACGGAAGAGAAAAGCGTTGTTATTACTCATTTAATAAGTTTTGGGATTTTTGAGGTAACATTTGAAAAAATATTTATATTACAATGATATATAGCTAATTTATAAATATTTATGTAATATGAAAACACTCGCTTTTTCTATTATCACTCGCTTTAACGTTGAAGGAAAACATCGTAAGGAAACCTGCATGCCCGAGAGATTTTCTCAAGGGCATGTGAAGTCTGCCAACTCGCATTAGGCTAGCGTGGTGGACTATAGCCTAATCCTTCTCATACTGAAAAGAGACCCGTGCCCAGCAGTGGAACAGTATATGGGTTGATTATTATTATATATATTATGAAAACACAAGGAATAGTCCAAATGTAACATGGACACGAATTTGTTATTTCTAATAAATATTTTGACAAAAATATACGGTATTTAACGAAGTAAGAGAAAAATAAATAAAAATAAGAAAAATGTGGAGATGAGACTGTTTACAATATGAAGTTCCAAATATTTGGAAAATTTGGCACGTTATCAAAATAAGAGAAATCGAAGTCAAAGACACGCGCTTTGTTCTGCCTTGTTGTGGAAACAGTGAATGGGCACGTACCGTTTTCCGCTACTCAATGCGCTAGGTAAAAACAAAAAGGTCGCTGTGAAGTAATTAATGATTAGTGGGTTATATCGCCGCCTTGAATCAAATGTTTGTTGATTTCAATAACCTTGTTTTTTCTTTCAAATCGCTTGATGTCTAAGATATTGGATTAGTTATAACACTGCGGTTACCCTTTATTCTATAAACTGTTGCTAGGCAAATACTTTTGTAATGAAAATAATTGTAATCTGAGAACCAGTCGTTTTTATAATGTCACGATATCAACGTGTTTTACCGGTTCTTTAATCTGAATTTAGTAACATGAAACTTTAGGTAGGGACATAAGTATTTTTGCCATTTGGTGAATGACGTCTTTGAATCTAATAAAATAAAAATTGACAGAAGTAGTCGTCGCGACCAGAATCGTTTGCCCCCTTTAATGCTTAGATACAAAAGCTGTTAAGCAGAATAATATGTACATTAATCTGTGATCGGTTTGGCAACAATTCTCATAGCCTCACGTAGGTAACGTTGTTTAAAAACATATTGAATAATCTTACGAGTGGCTAATGAAGTTAATTGATTCTGAGCACGTCCCATGGCCGGCATTGTCCGACTATGCCAAACATGCTCGAATGTTACCGCACACCATCAACAAAGCTCCTTCTTCTATGTAGATTAGCTTCGGGAAATAATTGCCTTACGCGTTACGTGGCCGACCCACTTTCTGGCAGGAAAAGTGTGCCCACCTTACAAACTGATGATAAATTGTGCTACATTAGCACATCATCAACAGGAGCTATGTTTTTGTAAGTTATGTGAAAGCATAATTGTAAGATTTTCTTTTCGTGTTGTTAGGAACACTTCTTTACCCGATAAATTATAAATATTAATTAAAAATTAACCATCAATATTTTAATCTACAGATTTATATAATATCATTATACTTACATGAATAATAAATTTAAAAACAGAGATGCCAGCTCACAACTGCAGAGGCCAAATTTTTCCTTCACAAAAGAATATTAATTAACTTAATACATAGAATATGTAGAAATGTTGCCTGGGTCGAATTTTTCTTTAAAAATAATTTAAAGATTTCATTAACGCGCTACTGCGCTAGTCGTGGATTCGATCCCCGTACGTAACAACAATTAATAGGTATAATACGGTATGGCTACAATTACAAAATAAAAATAGTTGTTCCGGTTCTGGAGGTGCATGAACTGTGCATGTGTTTATGCGTTTACAGAAACAAATTCAGTTATCAAAGTATGCGTCAGTCTGCAGTAAATTCTATAAAATATTTATAATCACCGACATGGGAACATTATGAGGGAATTTTACTACTAAAGTGAAGTATCGTATCGGCAACAACAAAAAATGATGTAACACCTTGAGGAGCTTTCGTTGAGCAGCTGGTTCAAGGGCCTGATAAAGTCGGCCTTGCAGTGCGCGTATCGTATGATTATAAATCTGGTATTCTGAACACTTATAGTATTTATGTGATGTGCGATCACTAGGTACCTATTTGTAATAATGACTACTATTTAACTGATATCAACTACTTACTATTTAACATTCATTAGTATCTAAGCAAGTCAGTTTTCACCTTTTCGTGAATCAAGCTATTCGTGTAAATTGTTTGCAATCAGTGTAATAGCTCTATTGTAGTTCTGATTAAATAAATAAATTAAATAATATGACATGTTAAAATTACGGTATCCTTTTTTCAAATGGATCAAAATAGTTGGATTATGGTTGAGCCATTCGATGACTCTTATGGAACTTCTGCTACTGTAACAAAATATAATTTCATCATAAATATATATTTCTTATTTGGTTATTTAAATAAGTGCCTAGTGCCTACATTAAAATTAATTACACCTACAAAAACATGTCTTTAGGTAATCTGAAATCTGAATAAGAAGTAAAAAAAGAAAAACAAAATGCAGTCGTCTGTTCCCACGCAAGTCGACTCGCCAACTCAAACGAGGCACGAGGCAAGAGACACGTCCCACAAAGTCCCACACAAAGTCTACTGGAGATAATAATTTGTTAGACAGGTTAGTAAACTGTCTGTGTTTTATACTTAGTTTCGTATAGACTTAGGGCCTTGTCAGATAATTTCATACAATTTTCGTTCCAATTTTGAATTTACCCAGCGGTTAACGGCTATCCAGAGGCGGTGAAACAGGCCCCCAGCAACCTACTTTGTAATGAACTCAAAAGCCTTTCTGATACATTTCAATCTTCGCAAGTACGTGCAAGACAATGTCGGTGTCATGTGGTACGTGAGAGATCAACATTCTACGCTGCGGATGAGTCAACCATATCCACTGCACACTGGCCAGAATGTTATGCATTAATAAATATTTAAATCTAATACCTCAATGGTCTCATTATCACAGGCGTTACTGCTGAAAGTAAGGTTTGGATTTTGATCCAGGTCCAGTAGTGTACTACTTGGGTGTTTTCTAAGGGTTAAGTCACAGTAGCAGTTCCAAGTTTGGATTTATGCCCAGTTTGTGTAATAAGCTCGCTTTTTAATACATGAAACCTAAAACATGATAACGAACTGTGGGTGACTTTAGTACACCTATTTCATGAGCAATTTAACGCCGACTAAGGATTCTACACAACAATAAAGTTGTGTAGAATCCTTAGTCATGAAATAGGTGTACTAATGTCACTCACAGTTCACAGTAGGTACCTATGGGAATTGTAGGAGGGATATGTACCTAATGTATATTGTGTCCTATTCGTTTCAAAGGCCATAAAGGTGTTTTATTTATGCCACCTTCTTTAGTGAGGTTACCAACTTTGTAACAAGCCTTTCAAATTATATGCTTTTCTTTCATGAAAATATTTTTCATTGTTTCTCATGGGTGGCTGGGTAAAGTTTATTACCTATAGTAGAGGAGAGATTTGGAAACCTGGCCGTAATGAAGGAATTTTAAGAAAAACGTTGTCTTGCATAAATACTAACTCGTATATCATACATACGTGTTTTAATACAAACCTTACAATCACCCAGACTTATCAACTATACGAACCATACAAATATTTGTATGGACGGGGTTGGAACACGCTAACCTAGCAAAGCAGCCGGCTACTCGACCACTACGCTACTAGACCAGAACTAGGTAAAAAATAACTGACTATTTAAAAATGCTTTTAAGAGAACTGAAGGCGTTTTAAAGAGTTAACATGTTTATCGAGTGTATGAGAGCTGGCCAAGACTGCAATGTTAAATTTTGAAGGTCGATTGTGTTCTTTTAATAACGTGCGCCGTTATAACTAAATGTGTTAGTGGCATGCGAGTTTAACTACTTACTGTGTTATTAAATCCATCAGGAATGTTGTTTATATGTATGAAAAACTATGGATATGTATATATGGGCCAGTAGAAAATCAATAGCTACGTATATAAAAAAATATTAAAAGATCTACTCATGTAGGTATACAATATAATTTGTAAAATAAATTATATTGCTCAAAATTAAAATTAACCGTCACGCTTTTCTCACGTAGCATCTCCGGTTTGCTTACTTCCTTGCTTTGAATGGATTTAAGTGCTACACATTTACATACACCAATGTATTTTGAGCATATATTAAACAAAATCTAGTTTTTGAATGAGCAATATAACACTCACCTTACTGGCCAATTTTCTTAAAAGTTATATCAGACTTGCTTAGTAACATCTACGAAAATTAAATTGAGAACAGTATTTCGTTCTCAATTTAATTTTACAATAAAAACTTCTCAGAATTTATAAAGTTGTATTGCACTACTTAATACGACAGCCAAACGTTCTCGTTTCCGTTGGCCGACCAAGCGAAACCGCGGCCGAATCTAGTCTGCACCAGACGCTTAAAATAATTTTGACCTTACTATCGTGACATGGAAGAAATAAAATTAACATATATTTCTATGGCAACGAAGAACCCAACACCATTACATGTAAATTGTTCTACACCTTAGGCAATCAAAAATATATTTTAATCAATTACTTAGATACCACTCTTTGCTGGCTACACATATTTGGATGTTATTTTCTAGACATAAACCGTCTATTATAAATTAGAATTTATTGTAGGCGGTTTGATTTGGTCTGTTGAACTAATGTCAATAAGAGCTAGAATATTACAAGATACTTTAGACTCAAGGTTAGATTAGCTTAGACCGTGCAATAGGTAGTTTTTTTTTAATGCGACTATCACTGTAGTGATTAAGTGAGCATTAACTCACTTTAACGTTAAAATAGTTAGATATGCAGATAATTGAATTTCAGAAGAAAGAAATAATGTGAATGCGTGTGTGCTTGACATAATACACGGCTTAATATTTATTTGATTTATGTTCAAAGGAACCACTTTTAGTGAAAAAAAATCACTGATCGTTCCATTCTGTTTAGCAGTCTTTCTCTCAACATTCGATGAAGAATAATATGGCGAAGGTAAAATACTAGTGAACTACTATGACTAGGATAGGTAACTGTAATTAATCAAGGTTGAAACAAGTAAAACCTGAAACTGCCACGCATGAGTCGAATGCCGCAACATTTCCGAGTAAACTTGATTTCACCCCACTCTAACAAGGCTCACCTATTCCAAAGCCTTGCAGCCTTATTGTCTGTCTTGCAAAACAACACGTCGATGTGGGAAATAGAATATCGCATTCATATTGGATTACCGGCGCAAGAGTGTCAAGGTGTAATGTGATGCAGCGGATAAGGTCTAAAAGAAAACCAGTTGGTGGGAAACCAGTCCGAGACTGTGGTCACTAGTTGCTACGTCAACCTAGAAGTCAGCATAGCTTGTGACGTCAGCAACCTTGGGAGTACATTCTCTTAACCAAATCCTTCCGAAGCCAGCACACCCGGACGTATAGTTGTGATTGTGATCGATCGTGACGTGACTGAGGTTCGAATTGTGAAATGCGTGTAAATGTAGTTCTTGGTTCACGATCTGACATTAGACCGGGTTGGGCGGTTATCTATCAATTGAGTATAGCAGTACCTTTAAGTAGAATCTCACTTACTGATGGTCTAGACAAGTTGTATTTTGACATTTGAATCGATAAACGAATAGAAACTAAATCTATGGAAATGACACATAACAAGCTTTCGGCAAATGGGGCTGTCACTAATGTCATTTCTATACCTTTCTTTCTACGCGTTAGTCGATTGGAACGTCAAATTGCAAATTTTCTGGGCCCCCGGCTAGCTTTGAAAACATTGGGCGATGGTAAATGTCATTGCCATATATTTTTTTGATATGTCGAACGTTAGATTGCAACTTGTCAGCTGAAGCATTGTACTGCCTAGTCTTAGACAATGCATCCAGCTCAAAACTGAAGATTTAGTTTTCAGGAATTCAGGATCCAGTTGGTTTTTGTAGAATCTTTCAGGCAACCCTCGAATCTAAATGGATTATGCCGCGCTCTTTTAATTTCCTACATTTTTGTATTTGACCCAACCTTTTTATCTAATTAACTCACCTAATGTAACCCTAAACTTTTGCCTATTTACACGTTCAGGCCGTGTTTGGCAGACGAATTAGTTTTTGAAGGAAAAAGTTAGGTGATGATGATCCACTTGGCATAATGTTATGTTTAAGATCCATTGAATGGCTTCGCAGTAGGAGGGGGGGGGGGTCTATTCTTTGCCATGAATCAAAAGCATAATATACATACCTATCTTATAAGAATTTCTAAAGGGCCGTGATAACAATTATTATTCAAACACAGATCCCCATTGTTATTTTTGTGTTTGATGCTCGGCTTAGTCAAACTACCGATGCCCTCATCGCCTATTACCTTGGCAGCTAGATATGTTGTTTACATCTCTCGATAACTATAGAATGGGTTGGATGCAAATTAATCAGAAATTGTATTAATTTTCATGTTCTGTTAATTAGACTGCATTTGCGGGTAGTCGATGTTAATAATGCGGGTACGACCAACAAACAAGTGGTCGCTTACTTAGAATATAAAACCGCCTTTATTTATACAAGCTGCTAATTATTTTCTTTGCTAGATACGCAGTGAGCATATTATAATTCAAACCTTGTTGTTTCCTCAAAGTCAATCTTATTTCTACCATGACTAATAACGGCAATTTATGTATGGGCACGTACCCAATTAGTTTGCGATACACTAAGGACGTTGACGCGACTGTTAATTCAGACAATCTTTCACATTTAATCAATTCGATCTTCTCTGAAGTAACGACAACATCTGATCGCCGTTTGTATACGATTTCACTTCATAAAATCAAACACGTTTCGTAAACTTTTTGCTAACGGAGTCTCGGTTTAGAAAGGAATAGGGTGGGTACACACGAATGGCGGCCGTTAGAAAGTGGCCGAGGATCTCACCTGCTCCGCATGAGTTCCTCCAGAAGTCGCAAAACTTGCTGCACGCACACATCTCGATGTACGTCACTTCGCACTAGTGCCAATGTATTTTTAAACTTCACTTGTACAGTTTCGCAATCCTTCAGCCGGTGCGCATTCACACGATCGCGTTAATGTCGACAGCTGAGGAAAACTTTATTCGTGTTATAGTAAACAGTAGCGGCGTAAACATGTCAGCTAGCGGCTCAGATGCTCGCTTGTGTACCGTTGGAGCGTAGAAAGCGAGCGCGCGTGGTCGGTGCGGCGGCAGTCGGCATCGTACGGCGAGCGAGTGGCAGACGCGCGACGTGCAGCCGGTGCGGGCGCCCTCGTGCGACTGCCGCCTGCCGACCGAAGCCCCAAGCACAACCAAACCGCCACCACACTCGGATATTATAAAACCGAGGAAATGCACAGATTTCGCGAGCAACGATATGATTATTTGCGCTGATTGACGGAATCGTCTCAGCGAAACCTCAGGCGCTGAAAACGCGGAACAGAACGCGTCCACAGATGTTTTGCATAAAGAATTTCCGCATGAACGCGCTAATAGTTATTAATTTGTCATACTTACAAATTATTTTTTATCAGCGTAGCGACGGTCATTAGTTCTTCCGCTTATCGGATGAAGTCAAGAGTTGAACCTTATTATTTTTAGAATATAATACTTTGACTGTGAGTGTATAAAAAACATTGCATATAAACAAGTAATAACATAAATTATGAGACAGTTCAAATAGTCGGAATATTGTCGTACAAAAGAGTTCAACGCTCTACGAATGTCTACGCGAACGTGGGCCCGGAAGCGTGATCACAATGCCTAATATCGTTACCGGTACACCGCTGCACCGTGGTGTATTGGAGGTTCTATTTAAATATTCTTTACATATCTACTGCAATTAATAAAATATACATTAACTTTTATTTCTTCCAAAAATATTTCCGTAATAAACAAATATTTAAGTTGAAGTAACTAAAGCGTTATCATAAATCAATGCGTTTATATTAATACATATACACACATGCAGTTTTGCGCCAAATTAGATTGGCTCAACACTATAAATTATAATATTTTGGTAACAAACGTCTTTAATGGGTCTTACGTTCTAGTCGTTATTATAATTATCTAATAATAATAGGACAGTTTTAGATTGCCAACAGTGAAGGTATAAAATGTTTTAATAGCTACAAACAGTTGTCTCCATTGTGATTTTCTCTCACGGATGCACGTGCGGTTTCCGGTGATAAGTAGGTATAACATCTATTTGTATCCTGTCTTTCCTCAGGTGTCGTGTTATATTGAACAGAAGCAAAAGGTTTCTGTGCTAATAGTAATATGAATAACATAATAATGGACTTGGCAACTGTAAATTAACTGGGTCCCAGGAAAATCTACATAGTTAAATACTGAAATTTCTTAAAGAAATAACATTAACCCTTCATAAAACTAATAACAGTCACGATGAAAAATAAATTGCAATCGAGCCCCGGGTCCTTGAAGCTGCGTAGCTGACACGTAGCAGGGTGTAGCCAGCGCGTAGCCAGCGCGTAGCGGACGTGTGCCCGGCTCGTAGCGGACATAGCAAGACGCGTAGCAAACCATGTAACCGGCGCGTAGCGGAAGCGTAGCTGATCGCGTAGTCGATGTGCAAACGCGGTGTAGTCGCTGCGTAGTCGCCACGTAGTAACCGCGTAGCCAACGCGTAGCCACATACAGTTTTCAGTATTTTTTTATGGATTAGCGTTGTATATAAAGCCTTGCATTATTTTAAAGATATGAAGACAGATTAAAGCCACTTTTTGCCGCACCATAAATTAACGGACGGTCTGTCCACTTCTTACGAACCATTTAAAAAAACCCAGATCATTATTTATTATGAATGACTATACATATCACATGAGGAATAAAAAACTCCGACCAAAGCTGCTAATTCGACTGACGCCTCGGGCAAGCATAATTTTCATAGATTGCTACAACTACACTTATAAACGTTGAATGGCATTGGAATTGGACCTGCTAGTATTGTGACCACCTCAGAAGATTTATTTGCAATTGGGCTTAACTTTAGTCCGTTAATGCGATTTTGGAATCGTGTTTGGTAAACTTTACTAACTCGACATGATATTATTACAAGGAACATTTCACACAATCGAGTCGACTGCGGAAGAACCAAACTAATTTGAATTTAATACGTACTGCGGAGAGCATTGATCAAAAGACATCCGTATATTTTACATTTATAAATAGTTAACCATGTTATACACGTAAATAAAAGTACCTAAAAAGAGTTTTTTTTTGTATAAACATTTTTACCACTTTATATCTAATCTACGTATGTAAGTTATTACGAATGAGGGCAAACTAAGCTTTTGTATTCTTATTAAAAAAAAACTTTGTTCCAAACCTTTCTATAGACGACTTATTTCATATCTACATATAAATGCCTTCTCAGTCTTCCGTCAGGTGGCCACAGATTATGACAGGTATTATAGGTTCACGTGTCCGAAGTTGCACGGCTTCGTGGGTTTTAAACGTCTTTAATATGCTATATGATTTTACACTAAAGTAACTAGACGATCCAACACTAAATGTTACTTTTCAAACGACGACATGGACAAAAGTGTTCTTCATTTAATTATCACAATCCTATACATTTTTAATTCGCTTGTAAATAACAATACATTTTACAAAATCATTAGGGTATACCTAAACGTGGCCTACGTGGCCTTAAAAACGACGATCAAATACAGATACCTACACAGTTACAAAGTATGTCCTTTAGTTTTAAAAATATTCATCATTAGCATAAAGGTACATCGACTACAGACTGGTCGTATCGTAGGCCCTGACGATCAGCTCGATATTTGGTTCCCTTTGACAGCAAAACTTGGAGGCAACAAACTTTTTTATATTTAGATGTCAACCAACAAGAAATATAAATTAATTCAAGCTTGTATCTTCTTGGACTTTACGAGACAAACGGTGGGCAATGTCTTTCCTTGGGATGTTATAATTATCCTTGTCAAATATTATTGCAAGTCTGTTCAGTGGTTTAGGTGTCAAAAGGTAATAGACAAACAGTCGGTAGACTCGCATTTATAATATAGATTTCATTGTTAGTACCTACTCATATACCATATGCTAAGTAAACTATATACAAGTTATAAAATAACAAGCAGAATGTAGGCAGGAAGCCTACGTATGTGTATTGTATCGGTCGTGAAGGTCACTCGGCCTCTTATAGAAATCGGGAAGTGTTGTCGGCTGACGTCGAGTATTTAACGACTGCCTCATAACAGGCCGCTTTAAATCTTTAGTCGATTTCACTGATAGTGCAGTATTAAAAAAGCATTCAAATAATTACAGTAGATAGTCGACGTCTGTGGTCTAGTGGTTCGAGTACCGGACTGCTGATCACGAGGTCGTGGGTTTGATTCCCACAAGACACAAATATTTATGTGATGATGATATAAGTATGTATCATAAGTATGTATTTACAAAAAAAAGTATATAAGTATATCCATTGTCTAGTACCCATAGTACAAGCTCTTCTTAGTTTGGGACTAGATGGTGCTGTGTAAAAATGTCCCTAATATATTTATTTATTTATAGTGACAATGATGTCGTTCAGGGGTAGATAACATCTTAGATGGAGAAAAGGCGCACATACATAATGTTCGATAAGTTTATTTATGTAATCTTTGTAGCACATAGATAGATGATAGATAGATACATGATGCCCTTCGTCCGTTAGTTCATATGTGAACTTGAATAGTTTGAAAAGGTCTAGAATCGTGTATTGCCTTGTATTATAGAAAATACAATAAAAACGGGTGAACGAATAAAAGGTCTTACTAGATTACCATCATTGTACTAGAATTACCTAAAATAATAATAAAAAAAAAACCTGGGACATTTTACACAGCACCATCTAGTCCCAAACTAAGCAGAGCTTGTACTATGGGTACTAGACAATGAATATAATACTTATATACTTTTTTTTTTGTAAATACATACTTATACTACATAGGAAACACCCAGACAAGCACAAATATTTATATTCAAAATAATTCTAAGTAGGCCTATCAATAAAGTCGTCTGTCTGCGCGTGCGCACTAGAATTGAATAAAAACAGTTAAAACACAAAACTTTACATTTGTAATTGGAATAACCATCGCACGCATTATTTTGAGGGCAAACTTACGGTAAAAAACTTGAAGTAAAAAAGTAATTGGTCGCCCTAACAAGGTTACTTACCTAATGACCATGAAAAAGTAAAAAAAAAACAAACAACCATATATAATTTTAACTTCTGGCAACGGATTGTATTTATACCCGAAATAATGTTGGAAAAGCCATTCTTAATATTTTGTATTTACATAACCAGACCTAAAAGAAGGGGTATTTTTATAAATACGGATAAAGGGCAAGTTTTATTTAGTACCATTAGTAAACGCAGTCTCTGAGACCAAGAGGTTTATTTTAATCCGATATCGGTATTTTAAAACATGACCACTCTCCATTCGTGGGATATACACAGTTCTATATTTTTCATATACATCAGTAGGATGCAAATACAACCACTTAGTTTAATTGAGAGGAAATATGTCATGGATACTCGCTGCCCCGAGAAGGCGAAGTGCCGAAGTGTTATGCAACAAGACTAGCATCTAAAAGTACACACCTTTGCGTACCAATGTCTCGGGATTTAAAACCAATGCAATGTCGATTAGCCGGAATTACTTCCTACGAAAGATGCGTCATTGCAGAAGAAATATAATACTTTAAACGAAGTTTCAAGAGCTCAGCGACCACCTCGATCTGTGCCGGCGATAACCCCTCGATACAGAAGGTCATTGTCGTCATAAATATTAATGTTGTGTACTACAATCGTCTGATATCTAGAAAGCCGGAGAGAACCCCGGCTTCGCAGATAAGCCCGTCACACCACGCACGCGGGAAGTATGTTATATTGGAAGATAAAAGAGAATTGACCTACCTATATCTTCATATTGTTGATACTCTTATTGTCTAAACAAAATAAATATCATATCGATGAATTGAGAAACTCCTCAACTTTTGAAGATAGTTTACAAATTCTTGTATAATAATGCATTTACAGGTAATAAATCTCCAAATCGGGACAGGAACCTGCGTCCCGTAGCACCAGCGCCAGTCCAGCCATTGCAACGACCATCACATACTTGAAGAATTTGAAATAATATTTGGGGGGAACGTCATGAACTGCCAAAAATACGAAGCTTTAATGAAAGCGAGATTGTAAACAGGATATACATTTTACTGCGTTGAAAATATAACTAATACGTTTACTATATTTAAAGCAAACTGGGGTGAAACATTTATTGCACTGTGGATTTA
This sequence comes from Acronicta psi, assembly GCA_946251955.1. Lineage (NCBI taxonomy): Eukaryota > Metazoa > Arthropoda > Insecta > Lepidoptera > Noctuidae > Acronicta > Acronicta psi. Next base: position 5,999,360 of record OX276482.1, on the reverse strand, counting down.
AATCAGCGTAGGTACCGGTTGATTTAACACTACCTGTATGCTGCGGTGTCACCTGCGACATTGTTGTTTTTCCTATCCTGTGGGAATTTCGCGATATCCCGCTTAAAATATAGAATCTCTAATAAGGTATACAAAAATATATAAATAATTATATTCTGTATAAAATATTGTGTCTAAACTGCCTCAGAATAAAAACATTTGATTAGATTTGCAACGTAAGTAGGTGTACGTGTTTACAGGTACCGCACTTGAACACATGATGCCTACAGTGAAATGACATCATAGATAATGGCCTGTTAATTAAGTGGGTGGACTGATTGGAAAATAGTTATTGGCAAATGAAATCGATACGAAAGGACAACTGTTGACTAAAATATAGCTAGTTTTAGTTTTACTAAAACGATCAATTGTAGAAGTTTTGTAACGTAAGTAATTATATGTATATTCTTTGATTTTATTATAGTAAACACTTTGACACTGCTTGCTCTCCGGATAGTTCTTTGACAAGGAAGGGTTGTCCGTATTCAAGGATGGTAGACTTTTTTAAAGAAAACGCCTAATTTTATTATTTATTGATAATTAAATTGTAAGTAGTAGTAGTCAGTAAAAATGGGAGACTTTATGATCCTACGATATTGCGCAAGAGTGTCATGATCATATCCCTCCCAATGACGCCTACATCGTAAACCAACGGTTTCTAACAATAGCCAAGATGGTTTTTCCATATTGATTTCCTATCGCGCTGATTAAATTACTCATTTTCCTTACATTTAAAGCTCATTAATTCACAATCACGAAGTATGCTTTAACGTTTTAGTTACGTCCCTCCACCGACAACGTCATTCTAGTCTTAGGTCACCACATATGCATTAAGTATAATGTATATACTTCTTACTATACGTACTTTGATTAATTATTTTAGATAAAATCTTTAATAAATAGGAAGATACATAGACTGCCCAATATAAAACCATTCCTTTTTGCTGTATCGTCGGGTAAACCTTACATCGTCGTATGCATTTTGGTGATCGATCACAATCGAAAGGGACGGTTTACGTGGAGTTTGGTTTGTTACATTGATATAATCAACGCAATTTATAAAAACACCATACACATTACGCTGCAATGGAATAGCGGCGCCATTTAACGCCACGCATACCAACAGTCGATGATCAACGACTGAATCATATCAGTGGTGGTAAAACCAGGAAAGTATTTCGGTGAACATTGGTTTTTAGTGCAGCAGGGTACATACCTAGTTGGCAGACATGGAACTGTGGCGTGGCCGCCATAGCCTCACCACGAACAGTATCCTGGCTTTCCGACTGTCGCCAAGCCGCATCACTTACCTGTAACAAAATAATATAAATTAATTCAGAACAACAGATAATTGAATTGATTCATTCGTCTTAATTCAGTTAGTTTTATATTGTGCCTTGGAGTGCTTTCTGAAGCCGGATTTTTATTTACAAAGTTTATAACTTTACTGTCCAATGATTTTTTTCAAAATACAAACTAAACACAGTAGTTAGAAAGAAACCCAGTCCATTCGTGCTAAATCGCAGAAAAAATCGCGTAACTGCTTTTTGTTTTATATCTTTTTTCAAAACTTTTATTCTTTTTAACTTCCTATAATTTATGTCATTTATCGTACGGTATGTATATAAATGACAATGTATGGTAGGTAGATATAGGTACCAATATACTGTTGTACAACAGACATGGAGGTACCGCTGTTATTAATTACTCATCTATTGAGCTCTCACTTGACTAGCATATTATTTAAAGTAACAATTATTCTATAAATACTATAAATAAGTACAATACATAACAAACATACTATGTATTTATGAAATTAGCGAGTTAAAGTTTAGATGAGCTAGGTGAAGATATGGTGCTGCAAATATTTCCCCTACCAAAGAAAACTTCCAAATAGTAAAATAAATAGTACGATTCCAATAAGATGTTATATGTTTTTGTATGTGAGCGTAATACAAGTATTCTAGAGAACAACAAAATAATTAAGTTTGTCATGACTTTTCCTCCTTTCAATGGCATGCGTCAACGGAACCTGAATTGGATTCTGTTTATTGATATCAAAGTAAAGAAATTCCTTTTCAAGGAAATGTCAGAAACTCTTAAACATTAAACATTTTTCACCTGTCTCCCATCTATAGGTATTATTATTATATAAATGAAAATGAATCACTTAACGTGTTGCTAAGCGGAAATTTGAGGATGGCTGAACCGATTTGGTTGATTTCCTTTTTTGTTATATTTGATGAAGTCTGAGGAAGGTTCTTATGGAGAGAAAAAACGTAAAAAAATACGAGAAAAAAAGTAAAACGGGGAACATAGGCGAAGCTGCGCAAGGGTCGCTAGTCTATATCTATACTAATATTATAAAGAGGAAAGATTTGTTTGTTTGTTTGTTTGTAATGAATAGGCTTCGAAACTACTGGACCAGTTTCAAAAATTCTTTTACCTTTGGAAAGCTACATTATCCCCGAGTAACATAGGCTATATATCACGCTACGACTAATAGGAGCGGAGTAGTAATGAAAAATGTAGCAAAAACGGGGAAAAAATTATAAGACCACGCGGGCGAAGCCGCTGGCGGGAAGCTAGTATTACATAAATTTGTGATTTTGTAGTGATTTCAAAGAACACAATTTGGATGATGGTACGGATACCATATTTTTTCGCTTTATGCTTAAAAATTAGCTTGATCATAGAAATCAGTTTAAAAAATCTACTGTTATGAAAAAAAAATTACAAATGCTAGGGGATAAATAGCGAGAGGCGGGTTTGTAGGTGGTTTCGCGCTTTTTTTTATTTTGTGTTAGTTTCAAAAAATATTATTTAGAAAGACAATGGAATTTATTTTATTTATTTGATTATTTTTTTTTAGTTTTGTTTATTAGATTTTTATCAGTATCAGCGTCATAGCCACCTCCTTAAATCAACAGCTTGTATAGTAGTAGTAGAAAAGCAAATATAAAACAAAAAAAAACTATACTTACATTTATTAACTTCGTGTCACTACTATACAGATAAATTAATTAGATTCAATAACATTATGTCAGAGATTGTAAAGCGATCTCATGTGTATTATGTACTATGCAAATACCAGGTTGACATGAATACCGAGGAGGTATATTGTCGCACCTGACCGTTGTTCCAAGCGTGTGTCCGATAACAATTACTAGTAAGTAATGTGTAACAAGATCATACTCCTTAAGATATAATGGTGACGGTATTGCGTAACATTTACCTTTTGTTTTTCAGGCTATTCAATAATGTAATAAATAATGCTTGAGTACCGTTTCATGAGTGGTTTTCTTTGAACGATGATGTAAATGCTGTAAACAGGTTTCTCGTGACGTCTAATTATGGTAAAGTACCCGGTTCTTATTGAGAAGATAATTAAATATCATTTTCAGATTATTCATAAGAATCATACATGACTGTATGATGACACTGATGTCGCAACGAACAATGTCTGTTTAAATATTAATCATTTAATTCATGCTTGAATTTAGCTATTTTAATTTGATGTGACTTTATATTTATAATTTATAACTGTCCTGGGTTCGATTCCCAGGTCGAGCAAAGTGTTGTTCTATGAAATTGTCAGTAGCAGCTCGGAGTTTGTATTTGTGACCAGTTAATGGAAATAGGCTCATCCCCTAATTCCCATATTACGTGGGAGCTAAACATTGTGTGTGTGTCACACAACAGTGGGTGTGCAATGTGCATTATTAGAGCTCTACCTAACACTTTCGGGAACATAGGCGTGATGGTTTGTATCGTATTTTTAACCGGCTAAAACTAATGAATGATGAATGATATATGCTTTCTTACGACAAAAAAACCCAAAACAGAAATAAAATTCTCCGAACATTCTCCGAATGAATTGTAAAAATTTACAGTTTACTTTATATAGTTGTACAATGTAACATTCGGAGCGGAACTTTAAAATCTGTTAGGTACTAAACCTTCAAGCATCGCTCATAATGTTTATTTCTTAAGTTAATGCTCTTAACAACCTTTAAATTCATTGGTCTTCAGTGGAATATAAAACGAATTCATTATATATATATTTTAATTTTTTGTTATGGATACTAATGGAGCCTTGGAAGGCAGAAGGTTGAAAAAATAGACAGACCAGTTCCAGAATTTCCTCCTCTTGAAAGTTAGTAAACACTAGTACACAAACAAACAAGTTACTAGTTAATACCTCTCATGACTTCATAGTCTCCTAGACCAACTAACTACTTTTATATCGATTTCCGTTCCTCAGGTGATCGCTAGATCCAGGTACTCTCGATCTATGAAAAATGCAGGGCTAACGATTGGATCGCTGAAGGATTAAAAAAGTTAAATTGCAAAGACCAGTTAATACCAAATTGGCAAAAATGGGCACTTTTGATTAATCTGGACGTCATGATTTTTGATGACATGAATCGCGAACAGCCACACTCTGCACTGTATTATGCCAGTATGGGCTGGATGATAGCTAATAGGATTTTGGTACAATGGAGAGGTGGGTTGGATATGTATGGCACTTTAGCCATGTTTTTGGTTGAACTACGAAACTGAGTTACAGGCCCAGCAGCAAACAAGGAATGTAGTTTATTTATAAGATCGCGTAAGACCGATGCGTTCGACTGCTCCACTGCAGACCAAAAACCTTGACTCAGTCTCTAAATAGATAGTTTGAACTCATAAACATATAGGAGTATCGCATCTGCTGGTTAATAGTATTGAATTAAATATCTATGTTCTAAAACCCACAGTGGCGGCTGTGTTTTAGCTTTAGACACTAACACTAAAACGCCATTTCACAGTTTTTTTATACTTACGCAAACGTTACACATTGAAATAAAATCAGTAAAAATTACCTAGTTTTATTTTAAGAAAAAAAAAAACTGAATGATTGTTCAAAATACCTCGTTTTCCTTTAAATACAGTGTAGTTGAATTTATATATATTAATAAAATGAATTCGTATAAATAAAACTCATAAATACTTAGATTATAGGAGCTCAGCTCTATTTTTTTTTTGTTTCGTGAGGTAGTGACTTTTGTGTTTTTATAATTAAATTTATCTGGTAAGTACTTTCAAGAATACAATAATGTAGATTAATAGTTATTTCTCGTAGGCTATAAAATAAGAATTTAAAAGTAATTATAAACCGATTAAGTATGCAAGGTATTAAGTAGATATTTTGACGTAGCATTATTGATTTATAGTTTTATCTACGATAGTCGCATATACGGATGTTCAGAGTATCGTTTAATCATTGGATGTTCTACGATAAATTTAATGTAGTAGGTACGTATGACATAATAGCGATAACCTTACTTCTGTACTCAAACATAAAACGAATACAATTACATAAAGTATACTTTTCCCCGTATCATGTGTATAGTCACCAATTAATATTCAATAGATTGGATACCTATTTACAGATTTTGACTTAGCAGCCAAAAAGTATTTACCTAAAACAACAACCTTTCAACAAGAAAATTCGATAGATGGATATTTTCGCGGTATTTATGAAATCTAAATAATAAGTAATCCAAAACTTTGACATTTCAAAAGAATAAATTAATGTAAGCCCAACAATAATTTGACAATTTATCATTGTCACATATTTAACGAATAAAGCTAAAATATTCTTTTTACTCCAATGCTACGAAGCCCAAAAGACGGATATTAATATATCATAACGTCTGTTTTCTATTAGGCCATTTAGGTTCCATGTAATAGACAACCTTATTGCCGTAACATTTATTTTTACCCGATTGCCAAAGGAGGGTTATGTGTTTCATGAAACTAATTAAATACTCTCTGCCTCACTTGAACAAGATTAGAAATGCATCTAATATAAACAGTGCACTTTTTATTTACAAAAGCGACCAACATCACTGACGGTCGGTGGTGAAAATGAAATTGAATCCTCTTTGTTTGAGCAGACATTTTTCAATTAAAAGCACTGTGCTACTCTGATGGATATTGCTTGACCCGGCAGGGCTGCCATCGGCCCGTCCACAAAGGAATAAATTAAATCGTGCCTCTAGGGGCTGTCAACGGACAATAACTTATATTGAACTCTAACAATTACCTTAATCGATAATCACAATTAGTTACAATGTAAATCGCCTGCGCTAGTCAATAATGTATTTTGCCTCAGACACACGAGTAATTTTGACGTCAGGTTACAAAAATGTATGTTACCTATTGTTATTTCGTTAAAATAACAATACAGGCGTATTGGTATGATAAATACGAAAGAAATATTAATAGATATAAATAGCGACTATGCATCGACCGAACATTTTCAATTTGAAAGTCGGTGTGGTTTAAAATTATTGTAATAGCTACCATTAGACCACTGGTAGTTCCAAAATTTTACTGAAATTTAATAAGACATTGAACCGTAACGACGCGACGGTGACTACTTGCCAGCGGTTAGAAATATCGAAAGCAAAGCTGTCTTTCTTGATTATTTAATATTACACAAAGGAAATAGTCATATTGACTACAAATACAAATTCATCGTTTGAATGACAGACCTTAAATGCGTGAGAAAGACCGCCTGTGGTAGTCTATAAACTGTCCTAAATCGATCCAGGTAACGTATAGCCGGTAAAATCACTAATCACTGTCAAGCATGATGGTTGTAATCACGGCTGACCATTAGGGATGAGTAGGTAGTACAATTTTACCGCATCGGTTAAGTTTCAGCAGAGCAATTTTTTTTGCATTTGTGTTTAAGAATTGTACTTATTACGTATGTTTATCATTAAATCTCCTCGAACTCATCGCGTAAAAAAATGCCTGTAGCAAAAATACCGCCAATTCGACGCCGGAAAATGTGCAATAATCATATTTCTGGGTAACGTTCAGAGGGGTCGGGAAAACGATTTTACCATCAATTTTTGATTTAGTGATAAGAGTTTACGTTTCCGACTAAAAAAAAGCATACTTCTGTACCAATAAAAAGCCTTTAAGTACGTAAACTATTCAGTTACAGTACAGTTTCGACGAAATAACTAGGTATACGAATACCTACAAATTAGGCGTGTCAAACAGCTGTAGTTAAAGTGATTTAAAAAAATATATTTTGTGCTAAAATATCTGAATTAAATAGTAAGGAAAATAATCACGCGATGCGATATTAAATGCGATATTAAATATCACTATCAACTTTTGTCTTTACATCAAGATTTTATAGTAAATTTTGTTACTACACAAACACTAATTGCGGGCAACTAAGACACGGCTCACACACATGGTTCTCGATGGGAAAACGGCATAGGAAACTTTAACTTGGAACTTAGGTTCGTTTAGATTCGACACTTTTAGTACTAGTATACCTACACCATTTCACAATCAGTCAAGTCAAGTAGCCAATTTCAGTACTTTATTATTTTCCCGCAGATAAAACATGGGCGGTACGGAAATGAAAGATACCTAAGAGACGTTTTACTGGTGGACTTTATGGACGACTAATGGCTTTATGGATGTCCAAACTGACGAGCATTCGAACCAGCTAATGATGAAAGAGATAATTATAGACATCACATACGTAATTTAGAAGTTATACCTTGAAATAATTGTGGTATTATTTTCTATAAATCCGGCAATCAATTCGTCTGTCATTTCAGGGCTACGAAAATACTAAACCAATTATAAACGGACCAAGGATATTTTTCTATGCCTACCCGTCTGAACGGAGGCCACATCTCCGACTCAACAGAAGTTAGATAACATTATTAAGTTACATTAAATAAGTAACGCCAGTCTACAACCAGTTTTTCTATCCACGTTTTATTATTGGTATGAAACAAATATTCTTGTTACCTACGTCACAACATGTTTACATTGATAACATAAGTATTCGGTACAAGGTGACTCAATTTCATGCACATTTTAGAATTCCATCGAAATAACTAAATTTCCGGACTCGCATAACAAAGAAATTAAAGAAACACCTTACTAGTATGACGGTTTCAAAAACATAATAGTGTAATTAAAATATAATTCTGTCACTATCAACTTCAAAGTTAAAAAAAACTATTGGCAGAAATACGATGATATTTTAAAACGTTTAGCGCTAATTAGACCGCACAGTGGAACGACACAGGGAGACCTTCATCCTGCAGTGGGACATCCCAGCCTAATTAATTAATTAATTAGTACTAATTGGTGTTACTGAGTGTGTTGTGCAAACTGCTGTAAAATTAAAGTCTACGGTTATATTCGAAGTTTGAATTACTTAAACATGTTAAATTGCGCAAAGAGGTTTCTGCCACCGTTGTTCTTTAATTAAAGTTTTAAGGGGATAATTCAAAATGGTTAATGTGAAAATGTGCACATGGCTGCTGCATTAACTACACTTCCCTCGTCCTTTTCTAAAATTATCCTGGCGTTCAATCGATATACCCTCACTTCCCAGTGCCGTCTAGACAGACATATGCATACCACGCTAATATTGTACTTGCTACCCACCAAATTTTTAACTTAATGAAAAATACAGTCAGAGTGTAAACATTCCGTGTTTACTAACCCGTTGATAGGTTTCTTGTACGATAGTGTGATATATAGCCTAAATATTCTCCAATTTAACATGATAAGAGATAGTAAACAAAACACTGTTCTATATACAAGTACCTGCCTACCGACTATCACTACAATTTACGTTTTATTTACTGAATTATTATTGAAATAAGTTGGTTTAAAGCGGCATTAACTACTGTTGTTTAAACATTTAGTTAAAAGTAATAAGTAAGTATATTGCTACAGCGCTAAGTAAATTTAATGTGTCCCAAAAACACAAGTTTACAGGTAAAAGGGGATTGTTCCTGATGTCAAATCATATTTTTGGAAGTAAGATAGTTTAAATTAAGATATAATCACAAAAGACAGAAGTTTTGTACGTTGTATACGATCATAAATATATTAAAACACGGCAAAACTAGTAGGGCAATAAAACAGTTTGCCGCCGAGCTCTTACCATTAATTCGTCTGTCAGACAGTGTGTCTTCCTCGTCCCACCAGGGCTGGTCTAGAATCCTGCGCGTCGGCGGACGGTCGAAATTGCCGTAATATTGAAACTCCATTCCATACACTTTTCGTCTCTGTTATCACTGCTTTCTTTTACAGAATTTTATTTTCACATACACTTACACAAACACCACGCCTCCTTAAACGCTTAAACGATACTGATTTGTAATTAAGTCTTCTCGACCAGACACAAATGAGATAAACGATTGACGCTGAATAATAACGCATAGGGTCATTATTATCGACAATAGTACGGTAAGTCGCTCGTTAGTCGTTGTCGCCCCGCGCCGGGAGACGCGTCGTGACTCGTGATAAACTTGGCTTTGTCGTTGTTCTCGACTCTCACCTTTTGTGTAGGCTTTCTGTGTGTTTGCTCTTGACGTGTGAACAACGGTCAACAAACACTACCAGACACTTGCACAAATATAAGGATACATATGAGATTGGCCCCGTCGTCGTTTTATTGAACAGGGATTCTCAATGATTTTATTGGATTCTAGACCGCGAATACTTTTTTTATTTTAGTAGATCAGTAACATAACCGTTTTAAATCTGCCTGACTGTCAGCTTTTAACTAAGAAATTGTGTTGGCAGGTTGTTGGCATAGCCCAGTTGGCCTTAGTTGTCAGAAGAAAATCGGTCACGCGTCAAGAAAAATGATAACAGAAAAAGCCATCTTACATTCTGTTTTGAACTAAAAGAAAATATTCTCGCGTTTGCTTGGTTTAGGTTATTGGTGTCAGGGTGTGACAGAATATATAATAGGTAAGTAGACTTTTTAATTAATAATAATTTATTTATTTTAGGAAATCTGACAATCCGTCCTATTGTATTCCGTTTTGCCTGTGATGAGAAAGCTAAGATGAATTTGTGACAATATCTGATACGTGTCAAAAATTAAAAGAATATAGAGAAAGTTTGCAAATAATGTTAATGTCATACGATTTAAGTGGGGATCATTTCTCTTAGAAAAGTCATAAAAATAATTTAATATGATGGATATTGACGGAAATGAAATACTGTATACGAAAGATCGATGAAAGCCACTTCCGAAGTGACGATAACGCATAGAAAAGAGAAAGTGGGCACATTACATGCACCTACACATTGTGCTGGGAACAGGGTTCCAGATATGAGTAGCTATTTATTGTGTTGTGGCATCGAACATTATTTACCTTTTACTATTTTCATTTGCGTAGGTTTGAATGACTTAGACCATTAGCGTCTGTGACAATTTATGTTAAAGATCAAGAACCTAATGACCTGAAAATATACTAGAACAAAATGTCATGGACTGTACGTCCTGAAATTGATTACACGTTACAGAAACGTTAAAGCGATGTTTTTCACTTTGTTTGTGAAGCTTTTGTGACGGTACCTGCCACTTAGCGCACTTGGTCGCATCGGTATTATTGGCGGGAACACGCTAATCGTATAAACACGTACAGTGCACACTACGAAACATATTGACACAGTAAATTTTACTATAAATAGGATACTACCTACGCTGTGTTATCCATACATGCGGGTACTAAGTAGAAAAATTATGTGATAAAAATAACTCTTAACGTTTCTATTCTTGGTGCGCCATTTTCAGATTAACATGACCATATTTAGGGGGTTGATTTGCGTGCCGCGTCATAATTTTCTTGTAGAATGATTACGCCAGCTATTGTTTCGACACGAGATAAGTGACAAAAAAATATTTCCCTGTAGCGCTACAGGTGCTGAAAAATTCAAATGGATAGTGAGAGATACAGGACTAAAAAATCTGTCTAATTTTACCATAGCATGGGAGCAAACGCAGAACTGGTATGTAACGACTAGCTGTGCTCCGCGGTGTGAAAACCATTTGATCTCGTTTTTTCCTAATCCTATGGGAGTTTTTTATTTTATATTCCAAGTTTTTATATTTTAGACTTAGGGCCTGTTTCACCACCTCTGGATGTCGCTAATCGCCGGATAAACTTAAACAAAACCGCCGGTGAAACAAAACCTTAGGGGTTTTGGCTATACATTGATAGATTAGTCAGTCAGTGAGGAGTTCAACCGATGAGAAGTGAAGTAAACTTGAAGGTAAGTCTAGATTCATAATTTAGTTAGCTAGATCCTAGAAAGATGGACGGATGGCATTTGTTTTGGTAAAGATTAAAGTAAATCAAAATACATATTTGAGTTTTTGAGTCACTATTTTCACCTCTGCGGCATAGTAAACATTTTTTGTAATATAATATGTTAATTGCGTCTAGGGTGACATTGTTATGTGAAAACATTCTTGGAATAACAACTTTTCTGGTAAACTAATGTATTACTGATCACCTTTACCAACCTTCCCTTGTTTACTGGATTGGTTCGTTCAACCAGGCAAGAAGGAAATAATGTAGGTACCTATATATAGTGTATACAGTATAGATAACGAAAAGTCGAATAATGAAAGTTTATCTAAATGAGGTTTTATAGCTATTTACAATCTTAAGTACTAGATACGTTGTCTGGCTCACATATGTATCTAGGTAATCCACATCTTTATTGTATACAGTCACATGTTGAACTTATACATAAGAATATTTCAGTTACTTTTATCATATATGATAATTATGACGTATTTAGTGGTTGTATTAATTCGATTAATTTTTCGGTAATAAATCATAATGAGAAGGCTGTTCATCAGTTAAAACAGTTTTTTTATTATTAATAAAAAAAACTATTGTTACTAACACTAGTATTAAGTCTCTTGTTTGTACTAATCAAACACATAACCCTCCTCCTTCGGCAGTCGGGTAAAAATATGGATCTGTTGTTGTCCAAATAAACAAATTTATTATTATTAAAAAACATAAAGATACCATCACGCTTGTATTCCCCGAAGGATTAAGCAGAGATGTAATAAAGTACACTCACAGTAAACTAGTATGTTTGACACCACCATAGAAAAGCCGAGAAATTCTAACCCGTGCGAAGCCGGGGCGGGTCGCTAGTTTTGTATAAAAGGAATAGGTGACTGACTGATCTATCAACGTAAAGCTCAAACTACTAAACGGATTGGGCTGAAATTTGGCTCACAGATAATTAGTTTATTACGTACGTAGGAAGAAATTATTTTGGGAAAATTCTCACGGGAATTGGAAAAATTAGATGAACGCGACGCTACTAACACCGCGATGGGAACACCAAGTTGGATGGATAAATTGGAATAGAAAAATAAATGTTGCTAATTAATCGAAAGTATTAATCTAAATAATTATTATGTGAGTTAATAGCACATACATGACGGACAATTAAATTTAATAATAGTGAAATCAATCTTAATTACTTGTGTGACCTTTAAAGTTTTATAAGTGTAAGAGTGATTGTATTGTCTTCTAAAGTGTTTATTAACGTTAGAAACTGATGAATTAAAAAAATGAACACGTTGAATTTGAGTAGTGTGGCGGATTTTGTAGTCTTGGCCGCCCTAGGCTCCAGGCCATGAAGTAAGTACCAGCCGCCGCTTTCTCAGCACGCATCATATACATAAAGTATATAATTATGATGTGTGCCAATCGGTCGAACGCGACTATAAGTCCAGTCGATCGTGGCAAGGCAAAAAATATAATAAAAACTACTAACTAAAAATCTAAAAACAAGCTCTGTGATGTTGGAAAATGTATTGCAGGCGGGACAAGCAAAGAAACAATTTTGTTTATGAGCGAACAGCTTGTCCCGCCTGCAATACATTTTCCAACATCACAGAGCTTGTTTTTAGATTTTTAGTTAGTAGTTTTTACGCAGTCGGGTTTTTTGTTTCTTTTAATGATTGATTTTATTTCCTTCTTTTAAGAGTATAAATCATCATAGAATCACTAGATAGATCCTAAATGATGATTTAAAATATAAATCGATACAATTCAAGATCATTTTCAAAATCAGTTCGCACATTAAAGCGTATAAAATCCACCATATTGATTTTTTTAAAATTTCATGTACCCAGTGACAGTCGTGCCATCAAGACGAATCTAATGAGGTGTCATTTATCTAAATCGGTTGAGCCGTTGAGTATTTACGACCGGACATAGGAACGGACATACATACATACATACATACATACATACATACATACTTACATACGCGTCAAACACATAACCCTCCTCCTTCGGCAGTCGGGTAAAAATATAAGTTCTTTTCTGTTTCATTGAATATTTCAAGAAGTATGTAATTGGTAGATCGCACAGGGATTGCGTCAGTAAACAGATCTTGGGTCTAATTCGGTCAGCCACCCCTGATATACCTACTTAAACGTATCACATCGATTCAGAAACTAGGCAGGTTACAAGGTATTATAGCTGCTAGTTATGCTGCTGTAAAGTTTTCCCAGGTTTCAGGGATAATTGCACATTTGAATAAAATATTCAAAAAGGTTGGTAATTGATGGTATCCTCAGTAAATTTTTGTCACGTTTGGCCACCCTAGGACCGGGCCAACTGGCCCTTAAGGGCAAATCCGCCACTGGATCTGAGTAGAAAATAATTATCTTTTTGTATATTTTAAGCATTTTACATGCTAAGATTGCTAGTTATTCTTAATGAAAGAAAATAATAATTTAGTATAGAATTAAGTCTTGCAGATTGTAGTGCTTATAATCGTGACCTTAAACGATTAGCTTACTATGTAGAATAAATTATACTGATTAAAATAATCCAAATATTTGGGTGGTAGATAATAATAATCGATGTGGCTTATCGATATCGACAAACAAATGAATACCGACTGATATAATACTGTATGTGCAACTTCTGTGCTTGAATTCAATAATCTAGTGATCCTAGAAGCGAGAATATTGCGCTTGAGGGTCTGAATGTGAATGCCAGGACTAGCAGTATATTAGGTTTTTCTACAAAATTCTCAGTAGCAGCTCTGAGTTTGGATATTCGCCCGGTTAATGGCAATAGGCTGGCCTCCTATAACATAGAATAATAAATATCTTGGGTCATTTTTACACAGCACCATCCAGTCCCAAACTAAGCAGAGCTTGTACTAGACAATGGATATAATACTTATACACTTTTTTTTTGTAAATACATACTTATAATATATAAGAAACACCCAGACAAACACAAACACCTAAGTTCACATGTTTGTGTCTTGAGGGAATCGAACCCACGACCTCGTGATCAGCAGTCCGGTACTCGAACCACTAGACCATGGACGTCGTCAAAGAACCTGGGTAATACCGGCGAACTGTGGCTGTGCATTAGTACACCTGTGCCGAACCCTTTGAGAAATACAGGCGTGATGGTATGTGTGTAATTAAGATACACCAAGCTAAGTACGACCGCTGCACTGTTTGTTATACATTCTGTATCTAGGCCTCCATACTATTTTATCAGGTACTTTGTAGTAAAGTTGTTATGACTATAACTGCTCGGTTAGAGTTAAATTATACGTGGTTAAGGGCAACCGGTCCCAGAAACCTCAATAGCTTAAAGGTGGGCACAACGGTATATATTAAAAACTAATTATTCGAGGTCCTTTGTACCTACGTAAGATAGGGGCCGATATCATAATTACGTATAACAGAGCTAGTTTAAAACTGATGCTTTGAATCCTAGGTATAATCCTGCATCACGCTTGTGTTTTCCGAAGCGTTTGGCAGAGGTGTACTAATGTACTTACACCCATAGTTCGCCGGTGATATAGGTCATTCTATTCCATGCCATCAACAGTGTTTCTCCGCTGAATTTCAAACCGATTTTGCGGCATGCATTAATTTTAAAGATATTTTGCCATTATACCTATGAGTACAAATTAATTTATTATTTATTAAATTATATTGAAATACAAATTAAAATTATAATACAGTTATTTGGTTTATTTATATTGCAATAGTTAGGTACTCGATATTTTAAAAAACAAGCTCGGCAACTAGGAATTATCTAGGTAGAAACGTACACGTTTCTATTATTAAATCCACAATAGTGAGTTCAAATATTTTGTTAGATATAAATACTATTAAGGCTGCACCGGATGATATATTATTATGTACCTACAGTCAACAAAAACGACAAGTTTGGAGGTAGGTACATAATTACACTTTGTGTTTTTCTGGCAAAGATTGAGTAATGTGGGTAGGGAAGGTACCCTAAATTCGTCAAAACGCATATATAATTATGTTGGTAGCTGCCTATACTGAATATTTTATTATATTGATTAATTAATTATAATTTATTTTTAATCGACTAGTCGCACGAATATTAGTTATAAACTTAACAAAATTACCCAACAGGATAATAGTGACAAATTATTTAAGAGACTCAACACTGACGAAAATTCAATAAAAATAAAAATAAAACAGCTTGCATCTCTTAAAATCCGTAAACATCTGCTACATTATTATATTGGTGACACTATTTTCATGCGTAATCGTGCATTATGAAAGCTAAATGTACTCACGATGGCAGTCCTAGCTCCGACTCCATACATATCGATTTTTGACGACACTGTCACACGATTTATTTCGTTCGAACATGAGCCTAGCGGGCGAACAGACTTCAGAGCTTGTTTGACAAGTATATCGGAACCCCGGCTTTATAAGTTACTTTGAAAACCGTCTCGCGACCGAGTGTATCGCATAACTGGCGAATTTTTACGAACAACGTACCAAAGACACGTTAATTGTCTCATGCCAAATTGATAAGCAGTTTATAAAGTATAAACTTAGGTACCTACATTCAAGCCAACGTCGATATTCTTGATCACGTTCCATTAAAAAATACAATGTGATGTCAAATTAAGAACAATTTAACTTTCTAGTTAATTCTAACATCTACAATATTAATTTATGATACCTATTGCTCTTTAGAAAATACTACAAATTTATTTAGTAAGTAGGTATAGTTATTTGAAACTGGGCTTAAGCTTAGTTACTTTATAAAACTTAAAAGTCTGTAGGTAATGAACATAGTCTTGATCATAAATGCGTAGACTTGAATTGACCTTAGAGAAATCTGGAAATCCAAGTTATATTGAAAGTCAGACTGTCTTGAATTCCAACCGGTAATCTATAGATAAGTAATTTCTAGATAAAACTAGTAATGCATACAGTCAACAACACAAAAACGATAAATAAACACAACAATAAAAATAAATGTTATACACACGCTACGCCACATCTGCGCTATTCCTTGCTCGTAGATCGTGACGTTGATTCACAAATATGGTAGATGACGCTAGTTTGACTATTACACAAAATGTTATCAAATACCTAATATTTAATGAAAACACCCTTATTTGCAGCTCGTGACCCGCGTCACAAAGGTGTGAATACAGTTCCGTAAAGAATGTGCGATATTTATCAAAACCAGCTAAAATCTGCGTCTTAATCATTATTAATAATGCAAATATTTTTATATTTAACCGCAACTATTATTATATGTTGAACATTATAAACAGTTTGTACTTTTCAATTCACAGTTTAAGTCAATACAGGAAGAGAGACGTAAACTGAAAATACCGACTTGATTAAAAATAGGGAAAAAGAACGCAATAAACATCATAAGATTTGAATAAACGTACACAATTATAATGAAGATAACGAGCATTTGATTTAAAAAAGTTTATAACTCTACGAGATGTTTAAATAAACAGACTGTTGTCTTGCTAATCTCTTTTTGAAAATGTAAACCGCCACGAGTGAAAATATGTACCTATATAGTATACCTTCTACTTAAATCACACTAATTAATTAAAATAGTAATAAGAAAATGTTACTACGAATGTGAAATTTGGATTTGCCTAAGGATCTCATCTCTCCTTCTCTTCTCCCGGTTGTGGTAGTTGCCTTAAGAATTATCAGACGTAGCCAACGCAGGTATAACTTTTTTTACTTTGGCATAAATAATATTATTATGTGGCTCACGGTTAAAATTAAATATTAAAAATCTAGATGTAGATCATTCGCTATCTTCTAATGCCACTGTGCTCTGTAAGGTACTAAATACATTTCAGCAACCTCATTATTTTTAAGTCATATGTTAACAAAATAATTATGCTTTATTTACTTTAAATTTTATCAGGGTATGTAAAGTGTCGAGGAATATTTCTTTAACGTCACTTTACTTGAGACAAATATACCTATTATGACGGAATCTCTCTATACATACCCTATAAGTATTTAAGCTTCAATTAAACAGTGCTTGTGATAAGTGAAACAATTAAGTAGATACGTTATCTATTTGCGTTTTATTGTGAACAAGAAAATGGCTGAATATGCACAGTAACGGGCCGCTTTCTCTTCTCTGTGTACCAAGTTCAAGTTTATTCAAATACAAGATCACGAGTACAAGAATGCGTGGTTATTATACTAGATGACTATTCGATTTGCTAATTCTTTTATCCTAAAAAATATTATCAATTTAAAAAAATAATAGGTAGCTACTTGGATGAATATCAGTGTATATATAGATTAGGTACGTACTTAGTAATTTCAATGACTATAGAGAAAGTTTCGATTTTTAGTTTTTTATTTACCTAAACAATAGTATAAGATTTAATTTGGTAACGGTACTACTTAATACAAATCTGTTTTTTTTCTTAAAATTTCTCAAATACCATCCCGGAACAATTAAAAATAATTAGGTACACAGCCGGAACCGCACTTTCTCAAAAAGTATTTTTTTAAAACACGTAGCAACGAAAGGACGCGGGCAATTTAAAAATCACACTGCACCGATCACAAATTATGTTACGGTAATGACACTTGTAACGCAACGTCGCGAAACGCAATGCGGTGGGGACTCACTGATGAACGCCAGCGCAGCGCCATCTCCACTCACTTCACCTGCCACACCGCATCATGAGATCGAGACCGATGTTATCTCGAGTCCCATGTGCGGTTTTTATTCGATATGAGTCTATCATCCCTGCCGCATCACTGCGAGGTTCCATGAGGATTTAGCGAGCTACCGAACTGCTACGTGCTAAATTTTTGGGTCTTGCAGCAGTTACAGACCCATACTTCAAATTCAAACCTATAAAACGTAGCAGTGACGGGTGTTGTATGAGTTTCGATAATCTCGTAAAATGTATAAATATAAAACCCGCTTTTATTATACAGGATGTCCAGGTAGTAATCGATATCGATAGTTACTTTTTATTACGAAAAAAGGTAAGGGGTCGAAATAGGGGATGAAAGTTAGAAGAGATACCCAGGCCACACGGGCGAAGCCGCTGGCGGAAAGCTAATGATGCAATAATTTAAGTCTTCTTTAGGCGAGTTATGAGATGTATCATCTATTTATGTCAAAAACTGCATATCTAGCTAGCGATTTGCTCAGATCACTCTGCGCATTGTGAAACTGATAAGCGGTCACTGGCCGTGAGAATGATAGTGATACAATACAATAATGGATATAAAATTCACCTGACGACGACCTCCAAGTGTTGCGAGATCGAAATTTACGATACGAATACGTAAATGTAGCTAAGTCCGAGTTAATGTGGTCACGCGTCGGAGACCGCATATTTTATTTACATACATTTACGCTAGAATTACGTTTATATTTTTCTGTTAGATATATAATAATGTACATCATTTTGTCACATGATGAGAACAATATAGAGGTATAAGAGCCTATTGATATCGGATTCAGAAAATCTTTTACAGACAATTTAGACTTTTTGTAGAAGTCCTACAAACTTCAAATATGTACATAAGCAGGTAGTAAGTAATTTGGTTCTGTCAAATATAAAATTATAAACAATAGGAAACCTATGTTGTTTTTTAATACCAGGGCCCCAGTGCAACTTATAAAGAATACCCAGAAGAATCCAAGAATGTTGATAGATACTGTAAAGCGCCATTTTAACCTTTGAATATAATGGAAACTAAAAAATATAATATAATCCAAAACTCCTTCATTTGCATACTTAAATGTGATCCTAATAAACGTATAATTACAATAAGATCCACCTTCACCGATATAAGAAAACTTAATCACATGACTGCTATAACACTGACAATGTAATGTGTTAGAAACAGAGGCATATGCTACCGGTAGCATGTTGTTCCGGAAACAGCAGCTGTGACATATGGACAGACAGACGGACCCCGAAGCCTTGCTAATACAGTTCATCCTTGCATGCAAGGTATGACAAAACACGTACACTTGCAACCTAGTGTGATGCGATATTTTTTGTGGGAAATCGTGTAATATTATGGAATGCGCAACGTACCTAGAGGTACCTAAGTATCCGCTTTATAGTAGACACAAGTGAGACAAGTCCGTCTCCTGCTGCTACTGTAGCAGTAGATTCACAAGTAGTTTCACAATAATACCTGATCAAACAATTTGTAGGCAATTAATGAATGTCATTTTTATTAGTCTACGTATACGCGAACCTACGTAACATTAAATCGAGCATCAATATTCACAGGTACGCTAATTATTTACGAACACAGTAACAACATGAGAGTGAGTATCTTGTCAAAATATTTTTTAACCTTACCTTCATCGTCCTTCCCTCCAACTCCAAGCACGAACGCGCTTCTCAAGAGGTGACCCATTCTCAAAGGTTACAATGCTGACTTTGTGCAAATTGTTGAGTGTGCAAAAATAAATGAATCTTTACATCTAACTATACGATTAACACTAAAATACACGAATATGAACTTTAAAAGATAATAAAAATATTAATCTAGGCAAAAAGATTACCGCGCGAGTCGGTTATAAAGATAAAAGGGCTACATCTCGGTAGATATAATAGAAATATTCGCTTTCGTAATAGAAGAAAGCCAATGAATGTAGTTTGTAGCGTCACCACTTTACAAATGCTGTAAACTGAGCGCTAACCGAAATTATAGGTTGAGTTAAGAAGACGAACAGAGAAATTAATGGAGTTGCCATGAGTTTATGTCAACATATTTAGTAAGTATAACACTGCAATGTTTTGTTCTTTCATTAAGTCACATCACGTCTTTAACCATGGAGCTTGTTTGAGATACATAATATTTATTTATTTGTAGAAGTACATAAAAAGCCTGTGAAAAAGTGGTACTGTAGTAATATTTTAAGATTGTATATTTTTTTAGTTATACTTAGTGCCAGACCCTTAAGAGCCTATACCTTATTTCCTGTGTTCAATATTTACCGTATTGACAGATGGCCTTAAGTAAAAACTGTCACCCCAATATGAATTTATTGTTGAAAGACCTTTGACTACAAAAAATAAATAATCTGCTCACATTAATTTAATATTATAAATTTTCATAAAAATACTACAAAATGAAAAAAATCAGCATGTGCCGATTCTACAGTAGCTGTCGTTCTGTCGTCAGATGTTGACATAAGCAAGGGAACAATGAAGCTATCTGGCTTGCGCGCGCGCAACCGAGCCGCGCATGCAAACAGAGCTACATCGAGATAAATGGTTGCGTGAAAAAGTAAGCAAAAGCGGATTTTAGATTCTGAAAAATATATTGGAGCACAAATACAAGGTGTTTTAGCCCCGTTTAGTTGATAGCTAAGCTATGGATCTAATAAAAGTCACAATGGGGAAATAGCCAAAATCACTGTTAATAAAAATCTTTTAAAGTTGGAAGCTTGCGTACCTCCCAATAGGACCTATATCTGCCAAGCCGTTTTTAAGATTATTATTTTCCTATGATTACCTACATTGTATAAGTGTAAGTACCTATGTTTCGATCTTACATAAAAACCTATTATATATTTATTTATATAATTCATTCATATTCTTGGTCTATCGTACCCGGCGAAGGTATGCCACAGAATCAAAAGTAACAAACCTAATTTTGTTACAACACTTATACTTACTCGATAACTGTTGATTGATATTCATGATCTTTGATTTGTTGGATTTGTCTCCACCGCGAATAACAGAATAGCTATTCTATAAAACATCAAAAAAAAATCCCGAAAAAATGGTGTAACGGGGTTAAACCTTGCGCGAGTGAAGCTGCGGGAAAAAGGTACTATGCGCGTGCGCGTGCGGTATAATATTATGTAAATTCTATTGGGCCGCGAGTGAAGCCGCGGTCAACATTATAGAAGCACTTTTAATGCCTTATTTATACATACTATGAAATAGTAAAAAAACTTACGGTTCAGGAACCAATCCCTTCTCTTGAAACAAATGCTTTAAATTCTTATACTATTTATGTTCAAAACTGTATATAGACGTGTCACTCTCAGCTCATCACTTAATTAAACTGGCGGCTTATGTACACAGCAGTACCTACGTCTTACAGCTAGTAATTTATATTTATTATCTTAGGACTCCCCCAAGGTCGTCATCTGAAAGGTTACGTGTTGTATAAAAACATTTTTGTCCTCTACTACGAATAATCTGAATTGATAATTACGTGGCCGTGGATTTTTAATAAAATTGGTACGGGCGTGGTTATTATATCTACACTATCTACACTAATATTATAAAGAGGAAAGTTTTGTATTTTTGTATGTAACGTATAAACTCAAAAAGTACGGACTGATTTGAAAAATTCTTTCCATGTTAGATAGCCCATTTATCGGAGAAGGCTATAGGCTATATATCATCACGCTACGACTAATAGGAGCGGAGTAGTAATGAAAAATGTTGCAAAAACGGGGGAAAAAATTATAAGACTACGCGGGCGAAGCCGCTGGCGGGAAGCTAGTTATAAATAAAAAATGAATGCTGTTTTTGGTAAGTGTTTGAGAACGACTGGATCGGACGGCGCTAGACCGAAAATGTTCGACATTTAAATCTGAATAAGGTTTCTACTCTTAAAGATAGAAATATTAGAAAAGTTCCCGTATTATTTTCAAATTTGGGAAAAACTGAAAAAGGTGGTGTTTTTAAATGATTGATTATTGCGCTTGACGTCTGACAGCTTGTTATAAATAAATGTTATTGTTTTACAAAACTTTCTCCAACAATAGAATTTTCTAGTGTATCGTGGGTATTTTTACAAACACAATTTTCAGATATAGAAACATCTAGATTCTAGACCCAAAACGACCAGGCCGGACGAATGCAAAAGCCGATCTCGCAGCCATTGCGCCATTTATGCCGTCATCATCGTAAACATTCAGGTTTTAGAATAGCCTTGTTTCTTACTGATGAATATATTTACTTAACGGCCTCATTAGTTACTGCTACGCTTGGTTGAGGTCACCAATATTGTTAATGGAAATCTGCAAGCTTGCGTAATCTTCTCGTCAGTGGCATGTGAAGACTGCTAACCCACGCTTGGCTAGCGTAGTGTAATTAGTCCTCTTTAGCCTACTGCCTAACCCAGCTCATTTTGAAAGAACACCCGAACCCAGCAGTGGAACAGAAAAAGCAGTGTTGTGAGCAGTGAACTATGGGTGAACATTAGTACACTTCTATCTAACGATTTAAGGAACAAAATCTTCATCGTTACCTTTTTTCTGGCTTAGGTACTAACAAGGACAACTCATATAGGAAATAATCTTACGCTCGTCGGGAAGCGTTCGTATAGTTCCTTCCGAACTATAGATGAAAATAGAGCTTGGTAATTGATGAGAATGCGAACCTACCTGTTCTCCTCATAGCTACGAAAATGACTGCACATGAAATCATACTGACTATAATACGTACAACTCAAGAAGTTAACGCCATAAGACTTAAAGAAAATAGTCCCAACTGTATATTGTAAATAGGACTAAGTAGATAACTGAAAATTTTCAAATATATCGTTTCGGAAATGTGCTAAGCAGGAAGTAAATTGAGCGTGAAATGACAGCCGGGGGCAGGCGACGCCTTGCGTCACGAATTTGGGTCAATTTTCGTCAGAAGTAGGGACATGTTGTACCCACCCGAGCCCTTCCTTCCGTGTCCTATTTATATCTTTTGGCGCCGTAAACCGAAATAGGTGTTATAATAATAAATACGATCGTCAACATAGGTTGACAGGTCGTTGCGTAAAGTTACAACATGCATAATGTAGGACGATATAAAAATGATATTTGAAGTTATTGCACCTACACGTACACGTGACATCCGCATTTTCTGTTCTAAGTTTGTTACCAACATCCTACCTAAATGACTGTGACATACTGATGTATGTAATAAATCTGTTATTCAGGCAAATCGACGAACAAAATCGTATTTGGTAAAGGCTAAGGTATAGTGGAGATAATCTTAAGTGGTATCGGTGGAGCCATACAATTAGCGTGGAAAACAGCATTGTGGTTAGGCAAAGGATATCCAGGTTGCCTTTTGGCTCGTGATGATGAATAGCCATCAAATGGCTATCCATGGCAATATGAGGTCCCTACAAATATTTATTTATTTACACAACTATTTTTACAGGATAAGCCAATGCGGTGGTTTGCGGTTTTGAATTAATATTATTCTTAATTATAGTATATACACGGTAACATTAATCTTTGACTACGATTCACAGATAAATGTTTGACCAGTGGCATACCAACCAAAGGGAATAGTGTGTAGGTAGGTATGTGCCTAAAAGTTGTGTTACCTTACCAGTAGCTATAATTTTCACACTATTCTTGTCAATTGTTGATTTTAATCAACCATGTTAATAATACCATAAGTTCATAACACCTTCATTACTTGTATAAATGTGTTGTTCGTGTGTTTTTTATATCAATCTAAATAGGCGCGCTCATTTAGACCAATTTGTTGGACATCACATCGAGTATTACGTTCAGCATTTGTTTGGCGAACGTTGCCCTAGCGACGGGCCTATCGCATCTCAAGTCAAACGGCCTTATGTTATGTAAATTAATGGTAATGCCGAGGTCATCAGTTCAGTATTAACAGCACCTTATTTCCAATACGAAATTAGATTAGTAAAGGGTGGTCTATTCTAGGGGTCATTAAAAATTAATAGTAATGTCGAGTCTCTATGTCAAGGCATCTATTTCTTAGAACCATTGATTAAAGTCGAAACAAAAAAGTAGTAATTTTTACTGTAATATTGTCATGGATATAAAAATAATTTCCATGGTATTTGTCTGTTACATTTTCTTAACCATGGTTAATTAATGAATGTATAAGTAGGTTGCGTTGTTAGGTACGTATTTACGTAATATGTTGTAAGAAACTATTTGGACTGCCTCCTGAAAGTTGATATCACGACAATTAAGGCAGACGGCTGGTGCACTACGGGTCGCAGGTTCGATCCCTACACGAAACAAATATTCGTATGGACTACAGATAGTGGTATCGGGTCTGCGCGTAAGTTCACGTGACACAGGTGTGAAATTCATAGTATGGGACCATTTAAAAACGTTCATTCACTGACGTAGGTACCTAGTTGATAAACCAACAATGCAGACTTGAATATCACTACTTATAGAGCCACTACCATCTAACTACGTCACACTAAACTTCGCGTTACCTAGATTAAGATGTCTAGGGTTTTCAGGATAAGGGGTTTCCCAGACATGCGCGACCTGCGGTAGCGGTCAGTTGTAATAAATTACTAATATGTCAGTCAGTTGTACTGACCGCAGGCCGCGTATGTCTGAGACAGGCCTAATGTAAAATAAACAAAATGTATTAACAAAAACACTGAAATGAAACTACTTTTTACGGATTTTATCGCATTATATTAATACAGCGTCTATGGCCACGGGATGAAGACGTTATTGATGTTACAATTATTATTACTAAAAGTTACCCTACACACTCTTATTAATTATTAGCACAACTTTAAAATGTTACCATTTTACTTTAAACTCATTACGTGACCCCAGTTATTCCGACCTCTGCAAATAGATAGGCGTTTGAGTCTATACTAAAGTAAGCTTCGAACTCCCAAGCACTCGTGTATACTTCTATCAACTTCTCATCTCTGCTATGTGCAACATTCTCTGAAACAACACAATATGTTGTATTGTATTGTTTATGCTTAATATATGGGTAAACAGACGTCATAATAGGTAAATGATGTACGTAAATAAATAATCATAGCACAATAAGACTTTTCCATTAATTTAATTTATGACTTGTACCAGTGATAAGCCAGTGAACCGCTGATAAAGCCTGCATTCCTTCTAATACGACCTGCTTTGACATTGACATATCTATAGGTATATAGGTACCTACATTTTTAACAATCCTTGCGAAGTTTTGAATACTAAAATTTAATGACGGTCTTATTAGTGTAATGGGCGATTCGCTAGTAAGTGCGACTGCTTCGCTTAGAGGTCCCGGGTTCGATTACCAGGCGGTGGTTTTTCCGATTTTCTTTGAAAGAGCAATTAAGATCGTTCCTTCATACTCGTGCATTTGGTGTACGTATATTAGCACAGCTCTGTCTAACCCTTACTAATTAATAATTATTAATTTCCCCGTGGCTTATAACATGGTCGCCGCACAATACGAATAGATTTATCAAAGAAACGCGGTAGCCTGTGTCAACTGTCATTATTATACAAAATAATTAATCATCATATCATTAATCATAAGCTGTAAGTACGCTATATAAAAGTTTATTTTGGTTTAATCCAAAATGAGGTCAGTTGGTAAAAGGTAAAAATTTATATAATTAAGCCTCCATTAATTAGCTGAGGGCCTGCCTATAAAGTTGTTCTCACTTATTTTGATGGATGGGATGTAAGTTTTACAGTATATACATCCAAGAAACATACCTGTGATGATCTGTTTAAGCCTGTATTCCTTTTCAAGTGATTCATACATGTTCAGAACAGTTTGTGATATTTTACTAACAGACCATGTGGAGATCACTGGATCATCTGTGGGCTGCAATTTAGCCAACGCTTGAAGTTGATTGTTTAATATTTTTACTCCTGGAACAAATGCTATTTTATATTATAATGTAAGATCATTTTATTCTTATGCAGAGCTAAATCAATCTCAATCGTTGGTTGGGATACAGGTCTAATATAAAGTTAGTCTAATTTGTAATGGGGAAAACTTATGGTTTCCTATGGATCACAAGAAGCAGTGGCATATCTACCCAAGCCCAGGGAGCCCTCAGACTCCGAGACTTACAAACAATAAATTGAACTAGTAAATATTTCCCCCACATTCGGTATATAAAAAAACCAGATTCCAGCAAAGCAACTATAAAATAATAGCAAAATAATACAGGGGAATTCGCAACTAGTCTTGAATCTAGAAGTTAGGTGTTTGCTCCAGGGCCTCTGGTTACCTAGCTTCGCCACTGACAAGAAGATATAATATTTACCATCAATAATGTTTTTTAAGCCATCCAAAATATCTAAAAGGCTGTCCATCAGTGGTTTTAACTGGCTTGGGTAGTAGTCATCATCACACTCGTGTAACTTCAAGGCAGATATTGCTCTGCATAGTCGGACGCCTTTATCCCGCATCTTCGCCCAGTCATTTAGCAATCCATGCAACTTAGATACATGGGAGAACACCGTCTTTGATACTCCATGCTGATCTTTATTAGGTGTAGTTATCTCTGTAATGTACGAAACGATAAAGTAAACGTTAGGATTTTTTTCTGAATTCAAGTGGGAGAATACACATAGTTTCACACTTGTTTCCCGTTGAGGTAGGCAGAGACTCACCATTTTCGCCTCATCTATGCTCCATCATCATCTATATCAATCTCCCCATGCATGCTCGTTGGTTTAGTTAGGGTGCTCCTCATGGTAGGAGTCAAGGGTGGGAGAATACATTCAAATATTACCTCTAGGAATGAAGCTGTGAGTGGAGTACGTTTTCGTTGGTGTCTTTGACATTATGTTATCGAAATCGTGATAAGAAAGGAAAGTAATATTATTTAAATATTATAATTAACTTAAATTAATAAACATAAACATAACCTGCAAATTAAAGAAGGCTATTTCCTGAAACTGAAAGTTTGCAAATTTGAAAAAATGACAAATGACATTGACATTTTAACAATAAATTTTGACAGTATGAAAGTGACTAAAGGCCACAGATTGCTAATATGTACAGTTCACGCCAAACTTATTGTCCGGAATGAAGTTGGCTTCATCCCGAACAATAGTCCGGGATGAAGTGGCGCTAGCTAACTTTAACCCGGCCGTAAAAATCGGAGCCAGAAAAATATTGTATTAGAATAGTTTAAAACGACAGATTACGACTTGAACTTTCGTTTTTGTCTAATATTTTTCTTTCTCCGATTTTTACGACCCGGACAATAAGTTTGGCGAGAACTACTTCATTACTTGCCTGCAACAAAATTTAATTAAGTATGTTGCTATTGGCTACATGCGGAAGCGTGTAAGCTTTACGCTATATTCAGAGACGAAGCTAAGCATAAACTTAAATTTGACATACGGAAGCATTACTTTACGCTTAGCATCGTCTCTGAGGCTAATATTCAGAGACGATGCTAAGCGTAAAGTAATGCTTCCGTATGTCAAATTTGTATGACAAATTAATACGGAAGCCTAAGTTTATGCTTAGTTTCATCTCTGAATATCAGCCTGAATATTACCCTCAGAGACGAAGCTAAGCGTAAAGTAACGCACGGCGGCGATGTGTTTATGGCAACACAACGAAAAAAAAAAACAAAATGAAAATGTCATATGTCAATAACAATATGTCATTGACAGCATTGACTTTGACTTGGTCACTTGACAAGTTGACAGTGTAAAGCAAGCAAAGCTGCATGCATGCTGCATGCAATGGAAATGTAACGAGAAATAAATCTACGCTAAGGAACGCGGCTTTTTCCTGATTTAGTAAAGCAATAAAAGAACATTGACTGCCTAATAATTTTTATAATATACTTCTGAACATAGGTACTGTAAGGATTTCTGGATTTTTTTTTAGGAAGATTTGAACTTTAGAAGTTGAAAATACGAACTGATATCATATTAACTACTGTGAGTTTTCAGGATCGTGAGCTGAATACATAGAATTTCCATTACA
This sequence comes from Acronicta psi, assembly GCA_946251955.1. Lineage (NCBI taxonomy): Eukaryota > Metazoa > Arthropoda > Insecta > Lepidoptera > Noctuidae > Acronicta > Acronicta psi. The sequence goes on along the minus strand of OX276482.1, from coordinate 5,971,421 downwards.
TTCTATCATGGCTGGACCCATACAAGACGTTGTTGAAGAGGATGCCGCAGATTTACAATTTCCAAAAGGTAAGCCATTCATTATACCGTCATCACGCAGTATACATTCATTATACCGTCTCACAGAGTAGAGAATAATCTAATATATCACATCAAAAAATAATCAAATAAATGAAATATGAGAAAGTATGGTTATGAAGTCACTTACCATTATGTGAGCTAAAAGAAGACATGGAGTGGCCTAATTTTATAGAAGTCTTTATGGAATAAAATAACCTACCATAGTCTCATGAATCGTTTTGTTTTTCTTGTGAAATAATTATATTACAAACTAGCCCGTGCAAGCAACTGCGTTTCAATAAAAATTTAATTTCCCCCGCATTTTTGCAACATCTCCTATTGGTCATAACGTGACGATATAGCCTTTCGCGTTAAACAGGCTATCTAACACTGAATCAATTTTTCAAATCGGACTAGTAGTTCCTGAGATTAGCGTGTTTAATCAAACAAACTCTTTAGCTTAATAATATTAGTATAGACATTGTTAATTCCTTCAATTAACAAATTACAGATACAATCCAAAATCTATTGTTTTTGTGCCCTATGGTCCTTAAAATTTATACTTGTTTCTTAATATAAATAGGTGAACTAAGTATTGATTAAAGTGTTTGTCTTATTTCAGAATTTGAAAATGCAGAAACATTGTTAATATCTGAAGTTGACATGCTGTTAGAACATAGAAAAGCACAGAATGAATCTGCTGAGGAGGAACAAGAATTCTCAGAAGTTTTCATGAAAACACTCACCTACACCAACATGTTCAAGAAATTTAAAAACAAAGAAACTATAGCTGCTGTTAGAAAGTAAGTATAGACTATTGAACATGCACATCCATTAGGGCATTAGCTATATAACTACATATACTAATATTATAAAGAGGTAGTCTGTGAGGTTGTAGGAGGTAATCCCTGGATCTAAAGAACCAATTTTGAAAATTCTTTTACTGTTAGAAACATCTAACATAACTAAGTATGCTTTCTTTGTATCAAACCTTTGTAAAATATCCTTTGAACAAAAAACAGTCAAATTATGAAATTGATTTAAATTCTTTCTTTCAGTCTCCTTCAATCCAAAAAACTACACAAATTTGAAGTGGCCAGTTTAGCTAATCTTTGCCCAGAGACACCAGAAGAAGCTAAAGCTTTAATACCATCACTTGAAGGACGATTTGAAGATGAAGAACTAAGGATATTGTTGGATGATATACAAACTAAACGAAGTTTACAATACTAGTTAAATAAAAGTAATATTATTCTTTCATTTTGAAATACATACTTTGTAAAGCCAAGCCAAGACTGAATATACAATTTCAGATCCATTATTCTTGATTATTCTTCTTTGATTAGCAAGTAGTCAATATCAATTTTTTTTTATGGTTCCATACAGTAAATTTGATAAACCTTGTTTTTTTTAAATATCTCAAAAACTATAAGAGGAACTACAAATTTGGGCACAATTACAGAAGCTTGGGTACTAATTATCTACATCATTGAAATGTCCATTTTCAACTTTATCTGGCTGGGGTAACTGGGTGTCCTGTTACATATTTCTAGATGGTATATAGAAATACTTAGATACACTCATATAATTATGTCAAGATCTGTCTTATAGATAAGGTTTTTTTCTGTCTTGTAAAACAATTAGGCATTGCTTCAGTGTAAAATCTATTTAAACTTAGTAGGTACGCCTCTCATCAGATCACAACTCACAGAAATCCACAGTAAAGGCATAAAATGAAAGATATAAGTTTAAATCAGTCTGTATATTGGATATGTCTGCAATACAGCAAGATACATTACAGTGAAAACAGATAAGTGATAAAATATTGGAAACAAAAATAGTAATTAGAATTTCTTCTCTGAAACAAAACTATAATAAACCATTCTTATTATTACTTAAAAGTAGATACTATTCATATTGATGTTAATTAATGCCTCTAACTAAACAAGCCCTTTGTTGAACATTACTTGTAAAAAAACTAAAGGATTTTTTTATCAATAAACCTCAACAATTTTAGATAACTTAAAACTCAACAATCCTTCGATAATTTTTCTTAATTTCTAATTTTGTTGCCTAAACATTATTTTTTAACAAAATGCCAAACAAAGGGCTTGCTTGAATTATAAACTTATCTCAATGGGCACTTTTGGTTTAGTTTAAATGTTAGTATTTAATCTAATATTGTATTAATAAAAATTACAAACTTATCATCCATCTAAAAGCAAACTTTAAAATAATATTAACCATCTATAAAAGAACTATAAAATCTAAGGTCCTAGCCAAATTACTTTTATGGTACAACTCACCTTTCTCCTACCCTGAACATATAAAAATATTTATGTACTTTAAAAATGTCAAAGTCTTAAATAAAGATGTCCTTCAGAATACTTTCATATCAAGTCAGGATTATTGTGGTGACAAGTCAAACATCTTTATTTAAGAACTTTTCTCCACATCACAGTGGTTTACTTTAAATTAAACAGTAAGGGGACCTTTTTATAGCACACATTTATTAACAGCTAATAATTTTTCGGGTCCTTCACTAAAACTTACTAAACCTTAAATTAGGTAACGATATTGGGAGAGGCTTATATAAATCCTAAATTACAACCTGGACCTGTGACATAAGTCTATTATTAGTAAAGCATAATAATGTTTTGGATTCCAAGTGTGGGGAGTCTATAAGCGACATGGAAGCTGTTAGGAAGCAATGCAAACATAATCATAAAGCTTTGCAGCAATGTGTTTACACAACAATGACCAAGCAACTGAAAGTATTGATCATGAAGGTACGAAGAGTATAACAAGAAATGAAGTATTCATCCTCAAAATTTCTATCGTAATTTGTATGCTTGTATATTATCATTACATCGAAATTACAGCTATATATTGCACCTATTTCGGAAACATTATACACAGAAATCCGGATTTTAAATATTGGCTCGGCTCGTCTTCCATGTTAATGTTTTGCACAATTTATCACTATTGAAAATGTCAAATCATTATACAGTAACGACTGGAGTGGATTTTATACAACATTTATTATCTTAACATAGACACAATCGTTATGCAAGTTACAAGTAATAAAAATACTTTTTTGTACACTTCCAAGACATTTCCTTCGTAGCATCAGATAATGGTTCTATTTGTCATATTCGCAGTCAAATCGAAAATGATATCTGCCATTGCTTACACAATATAATCGCATCCCAAACACCTTGCTCCCTTGTCACAAGTCGGTTTAGTCAGTACACACTTATAGTCACTATGCAGCACCTTCGATAATTCTTCACAACTTATGGATACTGTTCATTTTGTGCAACAAGCTTTATGGTTTCAGTAGCACTATATATCAGTATCGAAAGTTGTCAAGCCACGATCAACATTCAGATTCGACCGTTTCTCTTACATTATCACAATTGTTTATTGAATAACCAATAGAATCAATAGGTACTAATTTACATCAGCAACTGGAAATATTATAATCACTAAGTTACACTTCCAAATTCAGCGTAGGCTCTTAATAAAATTTGTTTGAGCAATGATAAGATTTATAATTTAAAATACTATATCTTCCAAAGGTGAGCCCTCCAAAATGTATATTTGCCGTCGAATTTTAAAAAGGGTTTAAAAATAATAGCGCATGTCCAAAAGCAGATCTAACTATGTTATGTGTAAGTTGTCAACATACTACATTATCAGTCTCGATGATAAAAATGCATTTTGGCCAAAATGAGAAATCCAACAAGTGCGGTCCAAACTTCCCTAAGCGAACATTTCACGAAACAAATGCCTCTTGTACCTGATACAGATATTGACGAAATGTTTCAAAAAACAAGTTTCAGAAACAAAGTACTATAGAATTAAAAATATTTTATAATTGAAGAAGAAACGAAAAACATGTCCATAATAGGCACTTTATAGTACACTACACTACATAACAAATAAAGTCAAGTTACCTGTATCAAAGTAGGAGTAAAGTGTAAAAATTCAGTCTATTTTCTTACTTACATTTTCTTTTATCAAATCCCACAAGTTAAAGCTCTTTTGCATTAGAAAATCGTTCTAGCAACCGATATAATTATTTATAACCACAAATTAGAAGATCTGGCCCATTCTGAATTTTGGTCCGTCGTAATAATTTAACTTCACTCAATTAATTTAAGAAAATGATGTATGTTGAAAAATTAAAAATGACTTATACTATAACACTTTAAAATTCTATGCTTGCAACTTGTAGTGTTATGTACATAATTTTAAAATAATACAGAAAATGAGATCAAATATATATATCCAGTCATGTAATCAAATAAAGTGGTGAGTGCTATATCTAAAAAACATTTTAGAAAAATAGCTCCCTCATTACCTAATGTATTCATTAAAATAATATCAGGGCAAACTAACACAATATAGGTACTCGTATTTATTTAGTATGAAATATTTTTGCCATATATGTTTGGCTTCGTTAGTGAATCTAATGCGATTAAATTGCTTTGGTTGCTATGTTTGTCACAGAAGATAATTTATGGAAATAAATTACAAGTCTAAAACATACATTCAAGTACATTGGGACACTCTTAAATCTTACTGTCACTTGAAATTTGATGGAAATTGACACACTTTCAATACTTCCTCTATTAAAAGACTTCGTAATTTCGTCACAATTAATTAAAGAATGTCTATTATTGTCACAACAGATTAAAGACGTGTATTATTTTATAGGACGATAAAACTTTGGATGCCACTAACACGTTTTAAATTTCTGTGTTAAGTAATTACTTGTAGCATTAATGCTGTGTTATGGGAAACGACGCTATTTTTGTCATCGCACAAATAATCACTGGCTCCACAGTCACCCACAACTTACGTTACTGCTATGTAGCAGTATTACTGATATTTATAAAATTATAAATTATTTATAAATTAATCAGTCGTCAGTATGTACTGACGAGTGACTAATTTGTACGCCACAAAACTGAATAGGGTCAAACTAACGTGAAATTGAAAATAATTCTATACTTTCAATTTCAAGAAACGCATGGTAATAAAATGACGAGTATGGTGGATAGAGAACCTTCTAGTCCGAAGTGTGAGCACATGTGTGTTGGTGCCGGTTTGTTGGGACGCTTCCAGCGCGGGGTTACGTTAGTGGTCGCGAGTGTAAGTCAGTGCGAGGTGGAAGCGGGCGGGGACGGGGGCGGCGCGGGCTGCAGCGGCTGGAACGCGGACCCCAGCGATGGCCGCAGCGTGAAGCCAGGAATCGTCGGCTTCATCACAGACACCGATTCCGCGAACGCGCCTTCACCCGCTTTCAGGTTCACCTTGAACATAAACGTAAAACTATTTAAACACCATAAACAAAATAAAAACAACATTGATTCGGTTATAATAATATAATATTTCATGACCATAATGGGAACGAAGCTAAGCATTATATAGAATCAGCAATAATGCTTTCTGGTTATTCTAAGCTGCAAACAAGTACTTGGAAAATAATTTACCTTTTCACAACCGTCTGGAGGTTCGCGTGCTAAGAATCGGTTTATTTGCGGCGATGTGCCCAGTTTAGACCCGTCAAGATCTGGAGAAGAACACACACTGCCACCTGGAATGTATAAAAAGTTTGTCAAACAGCTTCTCTTTTTATCATCAATTAATAAATTAAAATTAAATCATTCAGTGTTCTTAAAAGCAAGTTCAAGAAAATCATAATTTAAACTACTTTCAGTCTTTCTCTCTACTGCTATTTAATCTTCTACAAAACTGAAAACATACCTACCTATAGAGCAAATAAGCAACTTATGTTATATCAAAATTACATGCTTGGGGACTGTCAAACCATTCTGGTGTTGTGCATATCAACTATTAATTGCGAGGGGTTGTCTAAAAGCTATAGTTAGTTATAGACCTGTGGCCAACAGCTCTGCAGACCCACCACTGGAGAGAGATCCCCGGGACGGTGGATCTATGCCCACAATGTATTGCTTAGATATTCTCATAACATAAACATATTCAAATAAATAGGATGTATAAATTGGACGCCATTTTAAGTAAAATAATCTCGCATTGGTGTTCAAAGATCGACACAATAGCTAAACAAATTTTGATAAAATATTAAAACAATAATGAACTTCATTAGTAGACAAAGAAAACTCGATATTAAAGACGCATATAGTTCTATAAGTAATGACAATACTACAATAATTTTATCGAAAAGTATGGTTGTCATATAGATATTATTTTTTGATTACCTGATGAATGAGCAGTGTGGCACAGATCATGTGGGGTCTGTGTGTTGACGGAACGTCTAAGTAGCTCTGCGAGAGGCGCTCGGTGTCCTTCTGGTGTGACCTTAAATTTTACAACATCAACATTAATACAAATTTACATTTTCATTCTTTTATTTAATTTTGCAGTATCAAACAACACTACGATTGTTTTTCCTTCTGCTTAAACTAATATAGAAGGATAGTGTTAATAATAATAAAAACATTTTTGTTAGCAGAAGGATCAGTCAAAAGAAGCTGTAAAGCATCTTTAACTCCAAATAAGTCATCTCTTTTACTCAAATATTTGAATACCAAAATTATCTTTAACAGTTCTCGAATGTAATCAAACATTACTATGTCAACAAGAATACAGATGTTTTAGGATGATTTTAATTATAAGTAGATGAGGAAACTATTGTTTAAATATTTCTAGACATAGCTTATAGGGGAGGGAATGGAGTAAAAAAATTTTTGGATATTACATGATATTCAATAGTCCACTGAGACTCTTTACACAAACAACAAACTTTAATTATTACATGAGACCAGCATAATCTACAAATTATAGATTTTCACATAATAAGAAATTTTTCATCATATAAAATGTGTACTTAAATACAAATAAATATTCTACATTATACAAAGCCGATTATACATACTTTATCCTTTAGCCGATCTAGATGGGGTGTTTGTGTTCCACTGGCCGGGTACAGCACAAGTCTTTCTATCTCTTGGTTGAGACCTTCCACTGAAGAACGTGCTGCTCTCAATGGGACACTCCCACCACCAAAACGCGACCCTGCCCAATACATTCATATGTTTCATAAATAATCATACATTATCTCATACAGTATACACAATATACATATACACAATTTTATCTAAGATTTTTGCAAATAATAAAATAGAATGGAAATATCAGCAACTTCTTTTTACCAGCACATAATACTTTTTTAACATTGTACTCCTAATTATTTTGTTTGGAAAGTACACACCTATAATTTTATTACTCTCAAGTATTGAAGCAAAATTTTTAGTAACTGAACAAATAATTTCAAAATGATTGCTTACAAAGAGCAGTGGTCATAGAATGGCTTGAGTAGTCTCCAGATGCAGAAGGTTTGTGAGGTCTTTGGAGACGGCTGCGCAGGAAACGGTCAAGCTTGTCATCATCAGAGCTCCGAGAGGATCGACCAGACGCTCCACCTCCATCATCAGTCTGTACAAACAATATTTTGATTACCACTATTTATGTTTTATTTCAATATTCATGCTGCATTGTTTTTTTATTTTGGTTGCTGGCATTACTAAGTTATACCTAAATGTTTGGATAGTTACATCAATTTTAATTAGATCATCACATGGGTCACCATAACAATTTACCCATATTTAGGTCCATGCTAACTATTGAATCTTTATGATCAAAATTTACAGAGTTCTATTTTCATATAAATTGATAGTGTGAGGTAGAAATGATTATCATTTATGACTACATAGTCATACATAGTAGATACTGTGTAACTGTATGTAAAATTATTAATAGCCATATTATGTAAAAATAGCAACATACTTGTGTGGACTTATCAACTTGCAACTGGCCAGCATGTAGATAGTAGTCCCTGGACCACTGCCCTTTGTGATACAGAGTGTCTAGGGAAGCTGTGCGCCTAATGACACTGGCACCAAACCTGCCCTTGCCTAGAAAAATATAATAATACATGTTAGATCACATGTTGTAACTCTTTTGGTACTAATATCTACAATAGTAACAATATTATAGTCATAATTATATTATATTTATAGTCATAATTATATTATTATATTATATTATATTATAGTCAATATTATTGAATTTTTCTTTACTAATTCACATGTAGGTAAATAATATGTAATGATAGTCTAACTAACTAAAAGCTTAAATTCATCATCCAGAAGAGTGAGAATATTGACACTTGGCTATAGGAATGTGATTTATTTTGGCATTTGGCAGACTTATGCTGAACTTTTCATGTGGAGAAGGCACATGTCTAGCTGTGTGGGACATTGCTGCCCCATAAAGTAATAGTTTATATATTTATGGAAGACAATATCACAAATTATGAATAATAAAATCTCTTTTCAGAGATGTGTTACATTTGTTCATTATTACACTATCACTATCCACTTGAATCAATTGATTATCAAGCCATAGTCCATTATAAAAGTAAGTATGTATATAACAAATCATCAATAAATTGTAAAAAAAATCACAATACTAAACTACATAATTAGAGACCACCTACCAACACTAACTTATTGAGTGTATTTGAATGACACCCTGTGAGTAGTCATTCAGTGCCACATTATTGGGCTGTCCATTCTATTATAGAACTATTTCTTCGATTAGGTTTTAAATATGTACTTGAAAGAATCACTTTCATAAAAGTGTTGTAATGATTGTTGTATTTTGCTACCACACATTTGCAAATCATTACTATACATGTTTAGAAAATTACTAGTATGTAAATTGTTTTTTTTGTTTGAAACAATTGTTTTCCATAAAGTGGAACATAAAAAGGTGTGTTAATAGACAGTTCAAGTAAAAAATACTTATTGAATGAAATTGATGGAAAAGTAAAGTTTACCTTTGTAATTCACAGCTCCAGGGCTCCGCTGTCCTGATAGGGCGTGATCTGGTGATATGCGCCGCCACGCGTTAGTGGGGGATAGGGTCGGGCTATTGCTGGCGTTCTTCTTCAGTCCGCCACTCTTCATCACCGACGACACCGGCAGCGTCGCCCGCATCGGTCCCTGCTTGCCCACCGGACAGTCCGACTGCTTCCTCACACGACCCGACATCCTCGCTTCCTTACACACTTCACTACCTTTTAAGCACCCCTATTTCTTCATGTAATGAAACACTTTACTATCACTGCGCAAGAGAAATAACTATTTCATTCGCCGACGCCGAACCAAGCTCTTTGTAGATGGAATAATCTTAGGGCACAGTAAACTTGAGTAAACCAGGCCCCGTTGTTACTGCGAGTGTTCTTATTATGCAATATGGTAATCAACACATTCGTAAATATATTGGGATGAATAAACTGGTGGATCTAATAATCAACTAGCACTTATTACATAAAAACAAAATTACAAAGCGAACAAGTCACATTTTTTCTGCACAATGGATGAATGAATGAAGCTGACAGATGACAAGGAACATCGCGCCATTCCTTTTTTCTTACAACAATTTTTAATTACTTTAATAAAAATAGGTACAAGTTAAATTATTGGGAACTAAAATGAGTTAAAAACCCAAAATAATACTAAATTCATTATTACCTACGACAGTAATTCCACTTATTCGATAGCATTGCAATTAACAGCTGATTATTCCGCCATGTCAACTAAGTTGTCTATGCTCGTGGGGTAGGAGGAGCAGTAATTTGTTATGGAAGGTCTGCTCTATTACACGAAATAAATTTTGTAGTGTTCACGATTTTTTTTTGGAGAGCTGGTTTGGCATATTTATGAATTTTCATAAATAATCGCTGATATTTAGGTTAATATTATTATATTTAAAAAAAAATTCTTTGTGACACAAAAATAATCTAATCCAATAGATGCCAATGCCAAGGTCAAGGTTGCTGGTAGGATGTCAACAATCTGTTCTGTGATGGGATACGGTGGGATAGGTTATAATTGTGTTCTGTAGATGGGATAGGGTGCACCCGGAACACGGACAAGTAAATCCGGAATTATCTATTTGGGAATAACAAGGGCTGAACGGATTCGATTACTCATAACAATAAACTTTAATAGTACCAAAATTGTAAATGTCGGATGTTTTATGTACCCAGGTTTAAAAATGATTCACGCTACTAACTGCCCCATTACATCATTATGTCTACTATCGGGTTTAGATGATCAAAGATTTTTTTATGCGGGTTAACTCTTAGGAATAATATCGATTCGGTCTCAAACCAATCTAAACTTATTAAGGTCGTAGTCGACCTACACGACTCCGCTCCAACCCAACCAAAGTATTAGTATTCAAATAATTATGGACTTAACATCGTGCGATAATAGTAGATCTAGAATAATAGATCTATTAGTATGGTTCAGTTTTTGAGTTTATCGCGACCAGACAGACAAGACAGGTGCAGCATCGACAGACTGTCTTATAATATGTAGGTAGTGATACGTCAGCATACTTTATCAAAGGGTTTAGGTAAATTCACGGGATTGGAAAATACGAGATCAAAGCGTATTACATCGCGGGGTTACACCGCTAGTAATAAATGGTAATAAATAAATGATAAGTCATATACCTAGTGCGACTGTGCTCTATCTGTAATCTGTATGTGAGATACGCAACATCAACAGGAGTATCTGATACATTGGGAGAAGGCTGGATGACTCTTCACGCAAATGATGAAGAAAATAAGTTAAGAAAATTCAAGAAATATATTAATAATTATCTAATTATTTTTATTATGCTAAATCATAGAATGAAAATAGTAATTTATCACAATATAAAGGATGGTACATACTTCAATCGAAATGCACCGATCAAATCACTCGAAATAACACCGATAAGATTACGAACAATTTTTTTTTAACTGAATTTGACAAAAATAAATAATTAATTATAAGAATAACCCATAGAATAAAATACATCACTACAACTGATATGTATCGAAATTACAATAACTAACTAAAATTTACAATAATTGCAAACTGAAAAGTAAATAATAATTCTACAAATAACACTGTTTTCACTTGACACAAAACACCCATTAATCGAGCGCCCATGTCGTGGGCTGATCGTTGGATTGGCGCCTAATCACGATATGGTTATGCATTTCTTGAAACGCCGACACATCGTAATTTGGCCGGCCATATCGCGATGTGCCTAGTAAAAAGTCGAGCGGACGAGAACAAAGTATTTGTCGATATTTCCAGCTAAACGCGGGGCCGATAGTGAAGTTGATGCATTTCGCACCGAATGGTGGATGTGTGGTCACAGTTCTAACCGAACCATATCTGTATTTAGAATCTTGATACTATTTTCGGTAATTTTGTCGCTGGTCAAATCGTCAAACGTTACGCGTTGAACGATATGGCTGGTGTAGAATGGCTAGATCACGATGTGTCCGGGTATACCACCAATGTGACGATCACCAACGATCGGCCCACGACATAATTATATATTATAGTATTGCCTTCAATACGAAATCTACTTGCTAAAATAACCTACATTACATACTAGCTTGTCTAGTAAAATATACAAAACTTATAAATAAGTTGTCTTCTACTCGTTACTGGTCGGGTTTTGAGCAATATTCTGCTTCTGCTGCGTAATCCAAGCTTGGATTCTTTCTTTAAGTTCAGTGTTGGACTTTACTTGATCCATCGATAATGGCGAACGATTGAAGGGATCCGATTGATCACTCAAAAGATGCCTGAAACAACAAAAAAGTCAAGACTTATAAAAATTGTGAGCACCAATAACAACAGGGAATGATGTAAATGAAGGTTTGTGAATATACAGTCTGATTACAGAAGCGGATTAAACGTACCGTGCGATAGTAGTCCTGTCGACAGTTGTACGGGAGCTGGGCAGTATGACGGGGTCCATCATGAGGGTGCTCATGATGGGGTCCAGGAACTCCTCGGGTGCGTTGGCGAGAATCACCTCATCACGTTGCCGCTGCACCGCAAATGTTTCAACGCGAGTCGCCACTTCTCTTAAAGAGCCTATCAGGCCACCGCCACCGATGCGCGCTGTGATAAAAATTGTACGTGATCAAATACCTGTTGTATATTTAGAAAATTATAAGTGTGTTATATGTAGTGAGTGAATACGACCGCCGAGTTTATATGGTCATAATATTCTCAGCTTCACCGATAAACCCCGAGTTAGTTTCAGAGGACTAGCGATGCCAGCCTCAGATAAAGTGATTCCTGTAATCCTGACTAAAGTAAAAGTGAAAATAACGAAAAAATTAAGAATTTGCGATTGTAATCATTCAAGATGTGTAAAATTGTTGATGAACATTATTAGTATAAGATTGTCACCTCAAATCAAACATTTACAAATTATGCTCTGATTGATGCCACTAACCTAAGACAGCTTCAGCCAAGGTAAACAGCTGAGGCGAGTAAGACCGTCCGTCATCAGACACAGCAGCACAGAAGCGCTCATTGCTGCCCAGTTCCACGTACATACGGCAAATATCCAGCACAGTGCTTGCCGGGTCGAACTCGTACTCTTTCATGTCTTTTACCTGGAAAATATATTCGGAATCAATGCCAAAAGTTGTAATCAAGCAGGATTACAAATCGAGGAGGTACACCACTTCTTCTTGGGTTCTTGCAATTGTTGTGATAAATCATTTGTTACGATTTTGTATCATCAAATTCAACTTGTGATTATGAGCGATTTATTTCAAAACTTGAGGATATTGCTGCGTTTTATTTTATTTAGTTCCTGACCTTAAAATTCTTCTTATTAGGCCCAACAAGATGCAGTAGGAAGTAGTTGAGCATAGACGCGATGCGCTCTACTAGAGTGGGGTGACAGAACACGTAGGGCGCGTGCGCTGTGAGGCGCACTAGTGTACGAATAGTGTCGCGGCCGAGGATGTTGTCGAATCGGGCCAACATCCCAATGTGTGAAAGATTGGACAGGTTTTGAGCTCGTTCTTGAGATGGTAGATTTGACCAGGTCCCAGATTCTCTGTAAAAATCATTGTTGAAATTATTTATCAATTCACACAATATAATTAACGGCTGTTGAAAAATAATACTAGTTGATGAAGTAAGGAACATGGAAATTAAATGAGAACGCAAAATTCCATTGTACAGAAGTATCTACTAATAAAAAATCATATGTAGTTAAAAAGGTACCTACTATAAATTATGATACATTAAAAATACATATATTCGACAGTAACGTAAAAAAACATACTGAGCTGTCTGCATGGTGCGTATTTGAGCCATGTTCCCGAGCGCTTCGTCCAGTAAGAAAATAGCGTCATTCATCAGAAGATTCACGAATCGCAGGAATATCGGTGGGCGTACTGCCTCCATGTTAGATTCAGCTTCTTTTGCTAATCGACTGTAAATCAAATATCATTTTTAAAATAACCTTACATTACATAGAAAGGAATGAATACTGCTGAAATAAATGTCATTTTATTGTTTGTTTTAAAACTTACGTAAAAGCGTCTCTATGTTCTTCCATTCCCCATAGAAAATCCATGACAAGATACATGGGGCGACGGTAGTTGAATTTCTGTTCAAACTGTACGCTCTGCCCGGTCATCTCAATACCCACAAACACGTCTAATAGACTGGGAACCAGCTAAAAGGAAAAAGAAGTTGAGAAAGATTGCTTGTTACTTAGTTTCAACTTTAAAAACTTTGTAGTAGTAGGCTGTCTCAGAAGTATGGATTGAGATGGATCAGGTAAGGGAAAGGTCTGCCATGGTAGCGGAAAAATGTCAACATGCTTCCGTTCTACAGGGATCTGCGCAATATAATTCCGCATTGGTTTAAGGTAAGGAGTAAGGACTGGCGGATCCCTGTGGGCGATATACATTCAACAATTAAAAAAGTTAAAGCCAATGTTGACATTAATTGACATCATAAAATTTATAAAATTAGCTATAATTAGATGTAAGCAAATACTTATACTCGTATTGCTGTGCCCTAACAGGGTTCATGTTTTGAAACTAAGCCAAATGTATACCACCATTGTAAACAAACATGAGTGCAATAAATTTATGATTTACTAGCTTTTGCCCGCGGCTTCGCTCTCCGTGGATGAAGAAACAAAATTGAAAGAAATCGATCCCGAATAAGATAAAAAGCAGCTTACTATAACAGTTTCATCATCCTCCTAGGCTCCTAGCCTATGCCGAAAATATGTTAAGCTCCGGTTCCAATCGAAACAGATGTGGTTAAATATAAATATGAACAATAGCGCAATAAGCAATAGCGTTCAGACTGGTTAAAACCAATAGGTATCCTAACTTTAAATTGATCGTCTGGTTTTTGGCCTTCTGACTACGAATAACGATTTTCATAGGTTTTCGTATGGGGTCTACTATGCCGAATCAATTGCCATTTCTTAACGTGCTATATAAGGTACAGAGGGTCTCGATGTCTTAAGAATGGTCACCAATCCATAGTCTAACCGCAGAAACCGCTGCTTAACCTATCGCTCAGCGTAGTTATTACTTCGCCAAAGTTTTTAGCTCGGTTTGAGCAACTGTTACTGGTACTGGGGTACTCTATGAGGTACAGAGGTGATACTGTTTGTGAAACTATGTTATTCAAAATCACTTCAAAGGAAAATTTAAACTTCAGTTAGTCGTAATAACTAATTCTAACCAAACTTTACAACTATTGTTTAATTTAAGTCTGTACCACTTTAAACGTTTATAACTAATCAACAATCACGATTTCTGCGCATATGACAAATTAATTCAAGAACCAACAATAATGATCCCTTATATCAATAGGAATACATACTATAGAGAGGTCAAGCTCTATCTAAGCATCTACGCTACCGAGTGGAATGAGATATACCTCATTTTTTTAGTTGAACGATGGACTTTTAAATAGAAAATAAAAAATAAAAAACCAGCAATGATGATCTCTTCTTTCTATGGGCTTGCATACAACAGAGAGGTCAAGCTCTATCTAAGGATCTATACAAATAATTGAAAAAAGTTTTACATCAGTTTTTAAGTTGGAAATTATGCTTTACAACTGTTAATACAAAATTCAAATCTATTCAGTAGGTTTAGCGCCAACCCCTAACAAACAGACAAACAGACAAGAATTCTAAAAATCACATTTTTGGGTTCGCGATCGTTTATATACTCTAACCCAATTGTTATTTTTTAAATATCTTCAATGTACAGAAACGACTTTTTTACAATTTTATAATAGTATAGATGATATGATTTTTGGGACATTTTACACAGAACTATCTAATCCCAAACTAAGCATAGCTATGGGTACTAGATAATTATAGGTTTCTTGTGGGAATCGAACCCACCACCTCGTGACCAGCAGTTCGCTACTCAAACCACTAGACCACGTCATTGTCGTCATTGCCAGTTCAATACCTGTAGTCGATGGGGATGTTCTTTGAACAGCTGTTCCCTGTAGAACGACGCTAAGCTGCTCAAAGGCTGTTGATCATCTGGGTGGTTCGGTAACATTGCTTCAAGACATTCTGCCAGCCGAGCCCTGAAACAGGAATCGTCATAGCTTACATACTTATACTTCAGTCTTGGTCATATCTGTCAGTGTAAGATTGTGAACACCTTTAGATCACAATAATCCCGCGTGCTTGTAAATTGTCGATAAATTGAGAACTGCAGAATTCATCTATACTAATATTATAAAGAGGAAAGATTTGATTGTTTGTTTGTTTATATTGAATAGATTCCGAAACTACTGGACCAACTTAAAAAAATCTTTCAGTGTTAGATAGCCCATTTATCGGGGAAGGCCATAGGCTATGTACTATCACGCTACGACTAATAGGAGCGAAGTAGCAATGAAAAATGTTGCAAAAACTGGGGAAAAAAGTTATCAAGACCATGCGGGCCAAGCCGCTAGCGGAAAGCTATTCTAATATAAAAATCTAACCTACCTAATCAAACTAAACTAAAGAAAAAAAGTTTGCAATACCGCGAGACATTGTAATCAAACAGCTTTTACAATTGTACGTTGACATATCCACTAGAATGGTTGGGGTTTTCAATATGTCGTCTTTGTCTACTTAGTCGCTATGTTAATGTACATTAGTGTACTACTAGTGTATATTTTACCTCAAATGCGGGTTATAAGTGCGAGACGAGTCGCCCATGAAGGTAAGTACGAGCGTTAAGGCTGGCCGCAACACGCTCGCGATGTCGGCCTCTTCGGTGATAGCGCCAACAGTGCGGCGTGCCATCGTTATGAGCACCACTACGTTCTCCAACACGAATTCCGGCACACATCTGAAAATCATTCAATTCTGTATTGTTACGACCTTGCATATTGAACCGGAGGGACGCAGGTTCGAACCTTGCCTGAGATCGTATTTTTCTTCCACAAAAAGTTAGTAATATGTTTTCAAAAATATTTAGCATTTATTAATGCAAAAATACAATAAAAAACAAACTAATGCATTTAACTACCTTTTTGTATTTTTTAAGCATTTTCCATGCTAAGATTACAAGGAATGAAGGAAAAAATCGGCTGGCGGGCAGGATTCGAACCAACGTCTTCTGGTTCGGTACACCAGACGCTTTGACCGCTAAGCAACCGCGAGCCCCACTCGCCAATCGAAATCTTCCTTCACAATCTAAACTTACGCCGCAATTAAATCAAAGTGGATACCAACCTTAAGGTGTCTGGCGGTGCTGTAGTGACGGGCATATGTATGGGCGCCATGGTCATGGGAGCATAGCTGGCCTGCGGCGTGTCCGGGTCCGGTCTGACGGCCACCTGCACTAGCCACGTGCAGGTCATCGCTTGGAGACGGTTTAGGTTGGTCAACATTTCCTTCTCTAGCAACGCGCAACGTAGACTCACGAATCTGGTGCAAGGTAAAGGTAACAAGTTTAGATAACATTGTATACGTACACTCACAGCTTTTTCACACATGGGTAGGCAGAAACTAGAGCCCGCCACTTGCTGGGATCCTTGCATGCTTAAGTTGACATTGCAGTTATTATAAAATATGTTAAATCCTTCAAATAAGTACATGGTTTGGTAAATTACCGCAATAAAAATGATTTTGATACCAACTGTGATTTACTACATTAAAATAGTACATGAGTGAGTTTTTAACTTTTGAATATTTGTTATTTTAATTATTGTAGTGTAATGCAAAACATTAATTAATACTCAATTTCTTTGAAAAACAAAATCTCGGTAGCTTAGTTGGCTAAAGCGTCTGGTGTACTGAATAGGATCGTATTTTTCTTCCACACGAATGTTTATATCATTTGAATAGTTACTTGGACATGAGATGGTGTGCTCGCTGCCTCATGGGCTCGACGAGGTGGTGAGCTCCGGCCGACACATCGGCCAGTGCACGTTGCGCCTGTCCCAACTCCTGACCACATCGCCATAGTTTCTCAGCGCATACGCGGACTCCTGCGATACATAATCCCCAATTTTGATGAAAATACACACGATAAAATATTTTAGTCGGGATCTCAATTCTTTAGAGTTTAAATTATAAAACTGTCCCATTTGTGTAATGTTCGCGACAACGGATGCTAAGTGAGAAGTCTTGGGTTTGATTCACAGGTTCAGAGCAGTGTTACTGATTTTTTGTAGGAATTTCTCAGTTGAAGCTCAGAGATTGCTATTGCGTCTGGTTAATGGCAAAAGGCTGTTACATGGGAACTAATAATGCTTTCGGGCGAAAACATAAAAACTTTTTTAAGATAACACTTAAAACTACAAGTAATCATTTCTATTTCTGCACATAATACATATCAACAAAAGGATAGTATACTTACCCAAATCAATACATTTCTGTGTCATGAAGAAGCACTCCGTAACAAAGTTGTAAGTTTCAGCAGTGGGTCGTTTAACTTGCTGGTCATCCTCTGTCACTCTAGCAGGCAGTAGGCAAGTTTCACTGTGCAGACAGTCTAAATGCACAGATTTTGCTGCACAATCTTGAGGCTGCAATCAGAAAGTAATATTTTCTAATATCTGATATCATGGAAATACGATAAATGGCTATGAATACAAAATAAAAAATAAATATTTGTTGCTATTGGCATACTGTGATCCAGAGTTTAAATAAAGTTTGTGCCAGTAAAAGTTACATGAAATATACTTACCAGCACAGCACCATATGTGGGATCAATTTTGAGTGATTTAGCATCATCAGCTGAAGTACAGAACGGTTGGCAGAGCTGTAGCAGTACTGCACCTAAGTTTAACATGAAGCCATCTGACACTGTACTTAAAGTTGCTGCGCTAACTTCTCCATGCTGTAAATGAAGGAAATGCATTCAAGTAATACATAAATGTTATACAGGTTTTATTTATTTGGCACCGCTGCACAGTAACACTCTAAGTTTAAAAAAGGTCTAAGTAAGAGTAAGTAATTGGCATGGTTATCAAGGAACATGGAATAAAATGGTAATAAAAGCAAATTTTATAATGCTAACCATTTCTTTCTAATGACCTACAAAACAACAAAGACCTGTGTGTAAAGAGTAAATTTTAGAATAACAGTAAACAAGTAAAGATTTGACTACCTGAACATTCCAAAGCTTTCCTCTGCCAACATTTGACTTTAAGCACTTTCCAATCCATGTTAGTAACCGGTTCCTCAAATGTGGGCCACCCTTAAGTATAGTCAAGAATATTCTGTGCAAGTTGTTTGTAAGGTGGGATGATGCATTCCAAACTGATGTCTCTATCATAGATGTAGCTGCCTGTAATCATATTTTAAAAATATTTTTAGCTGATCTCTTACACTAGATGAACACTTTATACATTTAGTTTTAAGTACACAACACAACTACATGCAACTGGAATTTATTTTTAATGACCTTGTTACACCCGCATGTCCTTAGCTTTTGAAATGATTATGCACAATCATGACAAAGAACATAATATTATTGTGTTGTTTAGCATAATTGGCTGCTAGTCAAATCACAATTTACAGATGCAATGGAAAACGGGTAGAAGGATCTCTTATTTTGTTTTACCTGATCCATAGGGTTGTCAAAGAAGTCATGTGGTAATGACACATTTCTCGGTAAAACTGAAAGGCTCAGTAATGCCCCAATAACTGAATCCTGGTAGAATCTGCCATTTGTCTCATTCTTAGGTTCACATGCCTCCAGTAAAATGGGGGCTAACCACTGATTGGCTGAAATGTATAAAAAGAAAATAATTTATATTATGAATGAATAAAAATATTTCATTATTTATATTACTACACTTCAACTTTTAAATTCATGACCATAATAAAGAATTATTTTGAAAGTGACTTTTTTGATAAATATACAATAAGTAAAGGTAGACAAAAAATACACAAGAATTTTCACACAGTAAACAAGGAAAAGCTTAATAAGGTTGATTAATATCTCACCAGCAAACAGTTGTATACATGGAAGTATATAAATTGGCAAGTTAATTAGATTTGATTTATTTACATCCGTATGAATCCTCTTCAAAACAGGGAGCATTGTTTCTCGCAACTGTTCCTGTGAGCTGGGATCCCCTGTAATAATAAAAAACATATGTATGTTATTCTTTAGCAAATACAAACAAATCAAACCAATCATCAAAAAAATAATCATAGATTGAGCTTACCATCAGACATGAATGCTTTAACAATGTCTATAAAAAATGTATGACACTGTGGGTCCACATGCTGTAAGAGTTCCACGAGTTGTAGAGAAAAGTCTTGTCCTTCAAACAATGCTGGCTGTTTAAGAGCTGTTACTGAATTCCTAAATATAAGTTCCTTCATCCTTTGCACAGCAGTCTTCACTATAGGGGTAGATACATGCTCATAACTCTGAAGATTCTGAATAGAACTGAACAAGTATGGAAAGATCTGCTTTTGTACAACATGCTCCTTGTATACTCTACTCGATTTCGGTATAACACTTGTTTCAACATCTGTTAAGAGCAATCGTTCAAACAATGCCTGTTCTAGAGCTTCTAAATCTAAATATATTCGAGGCTTTGTGGCTTCCGCCAACTCCTCCAAAAACACTAACTGCCTTTCTCCAGGTGGGTAGCCGTCTCCTGCGTTGGGGTTAATAGTGAAATGAAAAACGCTTTCCACTATGTTATTTATTATTTCAGTGTCTTCGTCGCCTGAAGGTATTTTAGAAGTAGTTTGAAATCCAACATTGTCCTCAACGTGTGGTGATTCAATTGTAGAAGATACTTCAGAAGCTCCCAAGAGTCCAGCAAACGGATTATTTGGTTCAGACATGATAAAAAATTCTTCGAAAATTTACGAACACTAACGTTATCAAATTATTTATTAAAATTTGTTTGATACACTTTTACAATCACCGTTTAATACCATTTTGTTAAAACTAAGTATATATCAATAAATTATTTCGATGGGATAACGAATGATAAGTGAAATTTGTATTTTCGTGAAATGCTGACTTATCATAAAATTGATAATAAAAATGACATTACAATTTCGATGACTATGATGACAACCATGACATTTATATTAGGTTTTGAAACGAAGAAATTGGGATACTAAAGGTATCAATTTTTTTTGCAAAATGTTTATTAAATTTTATAAAATGTTTAAATTAATTGTTTTATGGAGATAATCTCTAAAAATATTTTACTTTAAAACAATGCCTATTGAAACATTGTTTTTTTCAGTTAGTGTTTTTATTTAATGGTAACAAATGTATATTGGTACTGGTAACTAACATAACAGTTAAAGTACTATTTAGTTTTTGTAAATAGATTAGACTTTGGGTAGGCAAAACTGTAATACCTTACAAATGTCAAAAATTATTTAACATTTTTTCATATTAAGCACACAGTGATAAAGAAGTTGATTTAGTTATAATTAAAAATACAATACTATTGAACGGAAACATATCTCTAATGGTGGGCATTACAAGGTCAGATTGTTAGCGACACTAGCGCTTCCACATCCACGGTGTTGAAATTTGAAACTAAATGAATTTTGATCGCCACATTGTTCTGCTACAGTCGTCGTTCGATATCAATATAGCGTACTCGAATTGTTACGTCTTTATGCAGGACATGACCGAGAAATATTAACTTTTATGGCGTATAGTAGTCGCACATAGTGATTCGTTCATTAATGTAAGATTGGTAATCATTAATATTATTTACTCGTTAGGCCTTTATGAATGCGTGTCCCCTTTTACATTGTGCTTGGTCAGATAAAGGAATTACCATACCACACGTGCAACATTCATTTACGTTACACATTTTTGTTATAAATATGCGCGTTTTTTAAACGAAATACGCATAGTATTTTGCGAATCGGTAGTCGTATCATAAGATATTGCTACCTGGTCCAGCCAAAATGGCGGCCGTACTAACAGAATGATAGTCTTGTGCTCGGCAGCCATTACTATCAGAATTCAACACAACTGACATAATTATTTCAGTAATTGTCGTATTTTTCTTGAAACTACTTTATTTTTGTGCATGATAATAATTATCGGTTTTCTTTATTTTTGTTGTAAATTTGTGTACATTACTTATTGTAAGTTATTACCTAAGCATAGAAAAGGTTTGGTCTTTGGTGTTGGTAATGTGAATATTATCATAATTTCTGCTCATTTATCGCACAGTACATGTTATTTTTCTCGCTACTCACTATTTAGCGATTTTATGTAGCAGCAATTATTTGCATTATAATGCTACTAAATTTAAGACGACGTTTAGGTACTTAGGAAGTGTATGTAGGTTACACGCCATCGCCATTTACACGTAGGTAGACGTCACTTCAACATTTTGTGTTAGTGTGTGTGAGCGTTGTACGCCTCGTGACCTCGATGAAAGGAAGTACACATAGATATCTTGCTGTTCTAGAAGGCTGACGTCATTCAATTCGTAGCGAGAGCGTAGCGCGCAGCTAGATATTGTGAAATGTGAACGGCCACCCACTGCTTGCCTGGCTGTGTCTACCTAAAATTATTCTTGAAAGTAGTGGCTATGAACAGTTATTGTACTGACTTCTGCCATACATGTTGAATTTAATACTGCGCAACACTTAGTAATATTGTGAATTCTGGAGATACATTCCCAATGCTAATTGTTCCGACGAATATTAGGTATAGTATAATAAGGAAGAAAAACGAGATGAATTATTCTCGTGGATTAGTAAATAATAATTACACTTAGATTTACCAGGAACTAATAATTATAAGTACTTTTTAGCTCTTTGCACAGTCACAAAGAGGGCGTGATACGTTTCTTTGTTTAGAACATTTTAAGGTCTTGTGTGCGTTTCTGTCATTTACGTATTTAAGAAATCAAATATTTTGCGGACTGCAACCGAAATTTATCATAAATATGGACTATTTCATATTAATTTTTAAATCAAATGCCTATATCAAATAGCTAATACTAATTTAGTTGAATAAGTTTACTAGCTCCATAATTTGGTCGGATTATACGCTAGCCAAAATGGCGAGTATGACAATGTAGTTTTCCTTGCATGACGTTTATAGCCGATTCGTCCACAGACTTCTTAGTATTTTTAACACTATTGCTGTCCCTTTCTCACGTGTTGTAGAAATCCGTAAGCTATTGCGCTCCATGCTAAGAATGTGACGTAGGTACCTAATTGATACGGGAATTCAGGTAACAGATTTGGCCATGACTTATTTTAGTCCGTTATTTATTGATTATTATGATTCATGCTAACATTGATATTT
Organism: Acronicta psi; assembly: GCA_946251955.1. Taxonomy (NCBI): domain Eukaryota; kingdom Metazoa; phylum Arthropoda; class Insecta; order Lepidoptera; family Noctuidae; genus Acronicta; species Acronicta psi. Next base: position 5,948,666 of record OX276482.1, on the reverse strand, counting down.
TCAATAACGATATACCGGCTTTAGTTTTGTCCATAAGCTAGCTTTTTAAGATATGTATAATCTTAATTACCTACTAAAACGTCTTTACTGTGATAAGAACAGTACCTACTTATTATAGATTATGTCAAGGACAGTAAACGTTAGTAGTATTTCTGAATAGGTGCTTATTATTTTTTATTTACTAGTGGCACTTACGGCAAAGCTTTAGTTTGAGAAAAGTTTAATGAAAATAATCTTGATAGTTATGGGCTACAATTTGATTTTTTAGTTACTTTTCCTGTTCTTTAATTTACAACAGTTAGGACTTGACCCCCGCGCGCAGTGATAGAATATGAAAAAGCGCCATCTATTTTCCACTTTAAAATATATTTGATATCAGTATGAACTGTCTACCAAGAGACAAAGCAGTAGTTCTTACAAACAGGATATTTTCGTATGAAAAGGAATGCATTCTATACAATGTATCCCCCAAAATAGATTTTACAATGGCACCTATCTCGTTTTCTCTTTATCGCATTATTAAGTTGTTTAGGAGAACCTAATTATCAATATTATTATCGCATGGAATTTGATATAAGTATTTTGTTTTTACAATAGGTTCAACTCCAGTGATAGGTACTGCCAACTTTTTTATAACATATTTTGAAGACTGTCTCTAAAAATACAATTAGTTCGATCACAATGAATTGACATCGCCACTTTATTTCATTTCAGTGACACTTTTAAGATGACAGAAACTGTGACGAACGCGGACGTAGAAGACTTGGAGGATGGGGAGATTGAGAGCGAAGGTGAAGAAACAACAGAAGTTTCGACTGAAGAGAAAGGTATAGAAACTGTACCGACTATCGACGATAAATTGCCTCTGGAAAAATCTGAGTCCCAAGATTTTTTTTATTCAAAATCAGGTAAGAAAAAGAAATCAAAGTCTAATAAGGAACAAAAATTTAAGGACAAAAGTAAAAAAAATCGTAAGTACTCTAGTCCTACAGAAGATGATTTTGCTGGTAATATCGAAAAAGCTATCAGAAAGGCCATGAATAAAAATGATGGTATTGATGGTCAAAACGAAGACGATGTTGAAGACCGCCGCAAACACAAAAAACGTAAAAAACAGGAAGGTAAAGAGGGTCCTAGTAAAAAGCGCAAAAAGCAAGAATATTCAGATGAGATGGATGAAAGTGAAATGATGTGTGTACGGGGTGCTTCTCCAGTACATAGGCAATCACCTGTTGACGTATATGCTGATGATGATAGAGATTCATACGCATCTGATAGTAGTCAAGAGTCTAGGGGACAGCAGCAGCTACACCGACAACAAAGACATAATAGGCAGCGGGATCGTAACAAAAATAATAAGAATGACAGGAGAAGGGGTGCTCATCCAATGCAAGATCCGGAAGGTGTTTGTTTATATTACATGCAAGGTAAATGCCACAAAGGCGACGATTGCATTTATTCTCACGATGCACAACCTCCAAGAAAAATGGAGTTATGTAAATTTTATTTAATGGATTGTTGCGCGAAGAGAGATAAATGTTTGTACATGCATGCTGATTTTCCATGTAAATACTATCATACTGGACTTCCGTGTATATACAAAGATGAATGTAAATTCGCTCATGGTAAACCTTTAAGTGAAGGTTTAAAGAACATACTTTTAAAACACATAGAATCAGCCCCTAAAGAAATTTTAGGAGACTTTCCACGACTTAATAGAGAAGGGGCTTTAAAAATGTTACAAACAACTCAAGGAAAATTAATACAACAATATTCTGAGACGACCACAGAAAGTCAAGAAAAAAACATTCCATCTCTTTTTGAAATCAATATACCAAATCCTCAAAGTACACCGGACTCATTACAAGGAAACCAGTATATGGCCGAAAGGCAAAATAAGATATCACCAAAAGTGCGACAGTCGAGATGGCAAAACGATGTGTCTAATCAGAATTTTAATCTTCATTCTTCACCGAATAATAGTACAGACTCAACTAATGTACTTAGCATTAAGAATCTAACCGGTGTTTTGACAACTAGGCAAATTTCGGACCTTACGAAAATGGGTATAGAACATTTAGAACAACTTAGTCAATTAACGGTACTGCAACTCAATAACATTGGGTTGTCCCTAAAGCAAATAACTGAAATACAATTAAATACCATGAATATTCAAAAGTTAGGATTGATAAACTCCAACAGTGAACCTCAACAGTTTATGGCTCAGATGTCCGGTGCTAAAGATTTAGATTTGAGGGTGCCACCTGTACCTGGACCTAATAATGTAGCCGTTCCTTCCGACTTACCAGGAAAAGATATTGATATGCGATTCCAGCCCTCTGTAATACATACAGTTACCGAAGAAACCTCTTTAACTAAGATTAGTCAAAAAGAGTCTCAGGCGAGTAAGGATATGATAGACATAGACCAGTACACAAAAGATGCTTTGAAATTCGCATCGAAAGATAAGGAAAATATTGATATTTCTAACGAGTCCTATGACACTGAAAAAAATGTAGTTTCTCTCGAGTCAAAGGACGTCGATCACAGAGTTCTTCCTTTTTCGGATGAAGGCCCTAAAATTTTACATTCTACCATCGAAGATAGTCATGTAACAAAAGAATGTGATACTGATATAAGATTTCTACAACCAGAACCATTGTTTAAAAATCCTGAAAAAAGACATCGTCGATCAACTACAGATGACGAGGACAATAATTTGTTGATAGATGAAAAATGGTATTCAAGTGATGAAGAAAAAGGATCGAAAAAGAAATCTCCAGACGCATCACCAAAACAGACACCGCCTTCTCCACAGGCACCTGTACCAAATGACATAGAACCTGCCACTCTGCTGAGTAGGCTGGGTGATCTCTCTAAAATAGATATTAGTGACGATCTAACAAGATTGTTACACAATATAAAAAACAATCTAAATGAAAATAAAGTTGAAAATAGCGCAGCTGGGGCAGGTTCACCAAATAATAGACCAAGGGACCCCCGGGCTCGAAGATCTCCAGATAAGCTAAATGAATCTAATAAGACTACCACTAAAAAACCTGCCAGAGTTTCGATTTATGAGTGCATTGACGGTGAGCCCACGGATGGTCGGCGGAGAACTGATGTCGATTTACGTAAATCAGATTTTAGTCTTCCTGTTTTTGGTGATACCGATTTGCGTCAATCTAGCGGGGATATTGACTTTCGTTTAGGTTTGCCCTTCAAACCTTTGCCTAATTACACACCTGCTTCTGAAATAAATGGGTCAATCAATAGCCACCCTCCTATTCCGTATAAAGTAGTGCCAATTGATATACCCCGGCCAGACTATACAGATATAAGAAATAGTACTGCTAAGTCACAGGCTTTAGTTGACCCGAGACTCAGAAAAGTGTTCAGATTATCTGTTGATGATTCTAATAGTGATAGTGAAAAGTCTACTAAGACGTCATCTACTACGACTCCTGCGGGGCCTAGAGTCGACCCGCGAAGAAAACCTAAAGATATAATTGAAACTGTTACCCAGGATCAAAAATCACCATCATTGGATTTGCAAACTATACTGCAAAATTCCAATTGGTATAAGGAAATGAGTTCAACACAAAAAATATTTGTTAACCAGAATTTAGCACCAGTGACGCAAATGATTAAACAGTATCAGCAAGAAAAGATAGCTGGCAAGAAATTCGACTTAGCGCCCATACAAGGTAATAGTGTGTTATGTAATATTTTCGCTAACTTGGGCATCTCGTTAGGAGAAAATGGTGAGTACTCCTATTTACCTAAACCCAAAGAAGCATTACTCAAAACTCCGATTAATTTTAATCAATCTCCATTTGGTATGAACAGCAATATGCCTGTACCCCCGGGTTCAATGGACGGCGGTAATATGAATATGATGAATATTCCACCAATGGGAATGGGAGGTCTCAACTTAGGTAATATGCACGGGTTTAATCAATCGATGCCTGACCCACGTGGTGGTCCAACGCCCGGACTATTAGGAATAGCGCCAAATATTCCACACAATTTTAATAATAAGTTTGGTGGACCTAATAATTTTGGTAATAATATGTCTTTTAATAGTCCGGGTTCCGGTAATGATTTTAACTTTATGGATGGCGAGCAAAACTACCCAAGGTTTCCAAACCGAGGAGGTAATCGAGGACGCGGCAACGATCGGTGGAATCGCGGTGGTTCCGGTAGAGGCCATAGAGATCGAAAAATTTTTAATGATCGTGGAAATTGGAAAAATGATAGAAATTAGGTTTGTTAATTATCTTAAATGCTTTTTATCGTAATAAATTATTTTAGCTAATGTAGAAAGCTCCTTCCACATGCAGCAAAAATGTGATCAAGGTGATAATATTATTACTGACAGACTGTAGGTACGATGTATTTTAATAGCATAGGGTATAGGTTACGTACGTGTATAGTTTAACTTTAATGTACAAGGTCCCATTTACTGTAAATATTTTTATATAGCAGGTAATTGATCAATTTCAGTATCATTATCGATGTAAATTAATATTTTAAATACTGAATTAAGTTTATTAAAAATAAAAATTACTCACTATAAGAGCCAAATGTTTTAAGACTGAGTGCGTGCGTCGAGATTTATAATTATGTTTCTTTTATAACAAACATTACATTATTGTTTCGATCTTTGAGAACTTCTGTTACAATCAACACAAACTGAAAGTCATGTATTTTATTAGTGTTGTGGAAGATATCTATGCTCGTTCTGTCGTTCATAGTTTAAAAGCAATAAGAATATACCTCTAGATTGTTAAATGTTAATTCTGTAGGAACTGATAAAAATAATGTAATAAAAATCATAAAGACGAGCCTACTCAACTTTAAAATAAATTCATGTTTATATTTTATCAATGTCTTGATTTTCCATACCTTTATTTTCAGTAATATATTACTTATATGTGTACTATACATTTTAAACAAATATATTGGGTGCTTGGTTAAATGAATTTCTATAATATTAGTACCTACTTATTCTAGGGCATGAGTCACGACCATTCGTTTGTCGAGTTTAGGAAAATTAAACAAATACAATAAAAGATTTAATTGTTACACAAGGTTATTCGGGAAATGTATATAAATAGGTAAAAAAGTTCATTATAATTAATATATTTTGCTCATACTACTTTTCAATTTTCTTTTGTTTCACGAATTATATATTACTTCACGGATGATCTGTATATACGAATGATAGCTATGTTTGTATGTACAGTGAAACTATTTGTTGCGAATTACCCAATCTCTTATGTATGTTAATTTTAATGATAAGAAGCTTATTGCCCTAGAATAAATGATGTTCTCGTTCACCCAGGCATGCAGTATGTTAACGACTCCTCTATTCCGTATAATAATATCCAGGTACTTATACAAGGTTGTCAATAAATACCATTAATTATATTTTAATATTTCACATCTTAATGAAGCTAGATTAATACTTACATATTATAACGAAAACACTGAACATTTTTAGTTATATCCACAAAACTAGCGAATCACACACCTTCTGTAACTTCAACATGGACATTTGTAGTAATTATAGAATTATAGCTAAACATTAAATACACAACAGTCACGCTTCATCCATATTATGGATAGGCAGAACCTCTATACCTCTCTAATACGCATACCTACTTCTACTTTTTAGAGAATCTGCGTAATCAATCCTGACACTTAAATATGGCCACAGAAACTGACGAATGATTTTTCATGTCCCAAGTGCTTTCTGCACTTCATGCATTTTTTCAGAGAAGCCGCAATCAAGTCATCATATAATAATGAATGGATGTATTTTAGTTATCAGTGGATATCGGGATGACGTAAGTATACAAGGAGAGAAATTAAAGTCTGCGAGAAAATACACTTAAGAGCTGTCTTTATTGACTGACTGTAGTACTGAAGTAATGTAGTTAGCAAAGTCAATTTTAAGACGGTTGCCACCAGTTTTTAAGTTGATTGCAACTTGGGAGACTTTCGAAAATGTAGGAGCTGAAAAAAATAAACACTTACTAGGTAATAATTATGAACCTCAAACAGAATACTACACACTTGATATAAAAATACAGATTATTAAACTTACAAAGATTCAAAGAATCCATTTCTTCTTGATCATCTGTGCAATTATAAAATAAAACACACTGTTTTGCTGACAATTTGGGCTGTGAGACAAAGTAGTTGTAAAGAAGCTCCATTTCTCTAGCTGCAGTTTGGGCTGTGTTAGGGGAACAGACTAATATAACTCCTTGAACTCCAACTCTTAGTGCCGGCCAGCATGATTCAAACCTGAAAGTACTTAATTTAGTATTCTTCTCAAAAGAAGGCTGATAGACCAGGATCGATAATTTTAAAACCAAAAAAAAAATAGTATGAAACCTATCATAATATTCCAATGGGTTTCATCCTACAATTTTTTTTTCACTTTTAGTATTTTCAAGGGTTTCAGCCGGTCTATAAGTAGGTAATATCTTTCAAGTTATTAACTATTAGGAGGCAGTACAGGCGTGATGTGGATAATAAATAGGTACAGTTCTCGCCAAACTTATTGTCCGGGTTGAAGTTGACACGAGCTAACTTTAACCCGGCCGTAAAAATGGCAGAAACAAAAATTTAGGATTGTAATAAATAAAAACGAAAGCTTAAGTCGTAGGCCGTCACTTTATATAATTTTTATCAAATATTTTTCTTTCTTCGATTTTTACGGCCGGGTTAAAGTTAGCTCGTGCCAACTTCAACCCGGACAATAAGTTTGGCGTGAACTGTATGTACTTAGGTATACCTAAGTACTTATAGGTACTACGATAAATTATTATGCCATTCACGCGTTGTCTAAGCGATATTTCTCAATACCTAGTATGAAAACCTTAAATATTATATTTGTCATACAAAGTAAAGTGAAAGGCTTAAAAAATCCGCAGGTAGGTATTTATTACCTTACCATCCCGCGTCAAATAGGATGCAAAAAACGTATTATGTAAATAGATACTTGATCTTTAAAACGGTGGAAGATTCCTTCAATGGATGGCGCTTTTTAAAACTACAAGGGTTATTGAACCAACACCTACACTTATCTTGTATAAGTTTAGGATAATTTACGAAATTTCACCTATGATCACCGCTACAGTCCCATAGTTCGACATCTATATTGGTAGATTTCCCATTAATATTAAGATTGGGAAGTTCAAACTCCACAATCCTGAGACCTTGAGTGGGCCGAGGTGATTCAGCTTCTTCCACGTTTATTGAATCTGATATAAAGTTGGCTATTCGTGTTTTACCACTCTAGAACAACAACATTAAGTTAATATATTTCAAATTTTATGGGATATTACACTACTAGTTAGCTATTAGAGAAGGAACTTGGTAATACAATTGGTGATAAACATGAGGTACCTACCTCTAATGGTCCAATCATTAATATCTTCAATTTGTTAGGCTGCATTGCACAGAAACTTTATGTAATAAACTAACCGGAGCACTTTCTTTAAAATTAAATTGACCGATATAAACACACGATACACGAGGTTAAGCTTTGCTTTGACATTGTTGTGTTAATCATTACCTAGGCAACAAGTTGTTGAGCATGCATATAATGTTAACACATTATTAAAAAAAAAGGAGTTTGCTCGTAAACCCTTGTTTGTGGGTTTGTATTCTATAGTCGTTTTAGAAAACTACTAAATGACTAACTTAACTATGGGATTACCTAATTAATACAGTAGGTATTCTTGCCTACTTTTTGTTACTATAGGTATGCTATTTGCAAGTATAAAACATGTAGATATTATACATAATACCTATGTACTTCCAATTTTGTCCAATAAAATTTTGCAAAAACACAGGTTCCACCGAGATTTGAACTCGGATCGCTGGATTCAGAGTCCAGAGTGCTAACCATTACACCATGGAACCGTTGCTAATCAAATCGAAATTGGGGTGTGGTATGTTCATCCCTAAACAATTTTTTTCAGTTGTTCAACTTATCGTAAAAAATATGTAACCTAGGTTTGGTAACGTTTCATGTTTTCAAATTCCAAGGTCCTGGGTTCGATTACCAGGTTGAGCAATGTTATTTGGTACATTCTCAGGTTTTTCGTGCCCAGCTGGTACTTACCCCCTTTTACACACTTACATGGTCCCTGAACATAAAGGCGAACAGTGGGTGTCCTTTCGTGCACCTCTGCCTAGCTGTCAAAAAACATGAGTTGTAGGTTAGGATGAGTTTTTCTGTAAGTTATTTTCCATTAGCAGCGGGATTTTAGAATGGGTTAGAGGGGCTGCAAAATTAGAACCTTCGACGAGTAGGTACCTACTGAACAAAGTGCAATAACGTACCTAGTCGTGCGTGGTTATCTCAATCAATACTCAATATTTATTGCTTAATATTAATATCTTATATACTTACACATAAGTAATAACCTAATACTAATACTATTTCAAATAAAACGAAGGTGGGTTCTTATCAGCATCTGCATTAGCTTTAGGAGATCTATTTGTAAGGACGACTGATGGCACAACAAAAACCGTCGAGGCGAGATGTCTAACGGTAGAGACGTTCCCGACTGCTACTTTGTAACTGTTCCTAACCGCCGGGCACCATGTCCCTATCAAGTGAAATAAAAATGCTATAAGCTAGTCACGGTATTCGTTCATTAGGTTGTACTAGAACCGTTACATAGGATGTCTGAGTATTCCTTGAGATGTGTGTGAGAACTGAGGGACCAGACTAAGGGCTGTAACTTTTAAAATATGTTACTACAAATTCCCAGATTTAGCCTACAATTGTTTTAGGACTACTACTAAATCCTACAATAGTTTTTTTCCAAATCCCAGTCTGGTCCCTCAGTTCTCACATACATTTCCTTGAGCACCATAACTTTCCAAGTGCTAATAAAATTGACCTTTACTTTTTTCTGGTCAAATGGAATTGTTTGTAATTTTTTTATGAATTCGATGTGTTTTATTCATGGTATTGTAGTGTAATGTGTTTAGGTATCTTATAGGTACGTGAATAGAGTAAATAATATGTACCTACAATCTACATGTTATGCACCTGAATAACATTCCTTTTTTAATGTGGTCGAATAGATACAGTTGTCGCCAAACTATGTTAGGCTGAAGTTGGCGCTTCGACTCGAGATTTCGTTGTTATTAATTTTTATCCAATAATTTTCTCTCTCCAACTTATTTTATTAAAATTAAAGGCTTGAATAGGTACTAAAGTAATTCCAGTTGGAAGTAAGCCACTTGACTTCTTTAAATCTTTTAATGTGTCTTATTATACAGAAACAATTGCTGAGTTCTAAATTACCTACACTTACATATTATATACTCGTTGGTGTAATTTAGAATGTACCTAATTATGAATTAGTTACATTACACAATTACACAGTAGAAGCCTAATTTACTGCAGTGAAAGTTGACGAATATAATTATCGTCTTTAAATAGACATTAGAGTACTTAAATAATAATGAATTTACACAACTTGCCCTACACTATCAAGAAAAAAATGAGGCTTTCCACTTAAAAAAAAAAAAATATTTAATTTTAAGACTTATGTAAGTATAAATTAGATAGGTAGGTACTCACAATAAACGAAACAGTCATTAAATTATTACTTTAATTATAGGAAATTTACAGGCCATGAGTTGGCCTCATATTATTTATTCTACACGGAAAAAGGATATTTACGAACATACCCAAATAAGATTGATTAAGCAGGTACCTACCTAAGAATATCTAGCTAATAAGTACCAATACAAAAATTGGTAGATCTATCCAAGCATAGAGCCTATTAGACATTCATTTAATAAAGTAATATTTTTATCAATGACATTTTATAAAGCATAACATAATCCAATGATAATATAAAATAAATAACATCTTTAGTGAAATTGGTACCTACACAAATAATCCTACTTAATTTACAGTTAAACATCAATGTGGTCATGCGCACAAATATAGTAGGCGCATTAAGTGTTTGGACCAAAGCTATCGTATATAATATGAGCTTTTTAAATTTTTACTGTTTTTAGGAGATGTATTTTTAGTGTATTTTTAGGCCTTGAATATAAGCCAGTCTCTGGGATCTAGGTCTTATAATTTAAGGCCTTGAAAAGAAGCCAGTGGCATATTTCACATATTCTGTCTCATTGCTCTAGTGGGCTCATGTTCGTCTGCTGGCTGGTCTTAGGAACGATTTATAGATAAGAAGCAAAATAAAACAGTGTTAATACTTTAGTTAGACAGCCAAGAGTTAATAAATAATGGGAAGTATTAATATTATGCAAGTACACGAGGCCGAGGTTGAATCAAAGTTTCAAGTTACCTACTTCCTACAACCGGTCTAATAGCAACATTATCACCTACAACTTAGTCACATATATAGTATTTTTAAGTGATCACTCATTATTTAGGTAGCTATTGAGTTTTCTATGAAATCCTTATCCCTCAGGAATTGGATTTAACGCTTCGGGCAACTTACAGATTTGATTGTAAGTATGTACCTACTCTTTTTAAATTACTTAAAGGTACGATATCTCTAAAGGGTCTGTTTCTCTACCTGCTAGTAAGTGCCCGTTAAATTACCTGGCAGATAATTTCATACAAATATTGTTCCATTTTTTTATTTATTCGACGGTTAGCGGTTATCCAGAGGTGGTGAATTAGGCCCATAATGTTAGAAATAAATATAAATCAACGGAGTAAACCAACTAGTTGGTTGAGATTAAGTTATACGGAGTTACCAACGTCCTCAAACACGTAACATATTATATATAACGGGGAGCTACCTTGCGGTCTGCTGCCACTCCACCCGAGCCTCCAGCACTTTGCATAAACCTGGTGCATAGAACAGCTGTCATTACAAACCCGTTATAATACCTTCTATGTTTAAACTTCTTGCCATCACATTTAGTAACGGTATTCTCCAGATATGTTGCGGATTATCGCTTATGTAGATCGTAAATGGTAATGCGCTTGCACATGTTACGTATTTAGAGTACATGTTGTGATCTGATCTGTCATGGTCTTGGCGAATGTCATGACTCCCATGACCGTGACTAGGAAGGTAATTGCTGTTTTTAGTAGCTACGAGTCGGCCTACCGCCCGTTCGACCCAGGTGGCCGACGATCCATGAGGATCCATGAGGATTCCGAAGCCAAAAAATTAATTATTAATACTAACTAGGTGGTACCATTTTTTAAATTAGGTATAGGGAAAATAATTAGGGGCTCGTTCGTGGTTTGCTCTTGGCGCGGTCAGTCTAAAGCTAACATTCAGAGACGATGCTTAGCGTAAAGTAAGGCTTCCGTATGTCAAATTTGTATTACAATTTGACATACGGAAGCGTAAGTTCATGCTGAGTCTCTTCTATGAATCTCAGCCTAAGGACGGAGTAACCATTCTTAGCACATTGAGAATTTTGTTTGTTTTTCTAGTGCAGAGTCGTGGTTATACTCGTATGTCATTTGTTTTATGTCAGGCAGGTAGGGGTACAGAAGTAATTGAGTTGTCGGCTGGTATCTTATTATTTATACCTACATTAATAATACTTAGGGCCTGTATCATCACCTCTATAGCCGCTAACCAAAGGATAAATAAAAATTTAAAACAAAATTTGTATGAAATGATGTGCTAAGTAATTTAACGGAAACTTATTAGTAAGTTGTGAACAGGCCTTTAGTGCTATCTAAGTTCCAGATAGTGTAGTTTAAGTATGAATATTCCTAGGTAAAGGTGTTGTAATCCATCTGCGACATGAGATTGATCGGGTGGAACGGAAGCTTATCTTAATTGATCAAGAAACCGGACTATTCCCGAGTCTCCGCGGGTGTGGTAAAAGAAAGTGCAGTGGAATGACGTCGCAATTCCCGTGGTACTGCCCATAATGTACCTTACCTTATGGTGGTGGATCATTATTCATCATACATGTAAGGTTTTCAGTCATGTGGAAGGTCGCCATGAGAAATGTTCACTAAAGAAAAAAAAAACGCAGTTATGCCTGAATTTCTTGAAGGGTAAGGCGGAGGTGCACTTATATAAGTTGAACGGCGACCTAACAAAAGAGTTTTAAAAGAATCGATGGAAGCGAAGACCTGCCTCTGCCGGGGGACGGCTTAGAACTTTATGTATAAGGTTCTAAGCCGTCCCCCGGCAGAGGCAGGTCGTCAATAAGTGGTCGGTGTATACACCGACCACTTATTGATGTGGTCCTTCAAAAAAGTTAGATGCGTAGTAAGAATACCCGCAGCCGGCGGCGTCTGGGCATGACAAGATATATGAATGTGGACGAAGTAAAATAGAAATGGATCAGGACAGGAATCCTATCAGACATTTTGTAGTTTCTGCTTATCCCTATGGCAAAAGGCATCAGTTCTGTTAGTAAGTCACACACAACTTGCTAACAGAATTAATGAAACTACTGCATGTATCAAATCAAATCAAATCAAAATCATTTATTTGCGTGAAATAGAATTGTTCTTTATATACTATTTATACCTTTTTTATTATATTTTGTTATACACTATTTCTGGAAAGCAGTACTCGGTGTTATTAACTTATTAATACTTACCTGGTTCGAGGCGGCACGAGAAAAGAGTACATCGAAAGACCTGGGGGACGCCTTTGCCCAACAGTGGGAAAGCAACACCTAAAGAAAAAAATACTTACTTACCCATTTATCTTAGCTAATTTTTTTTTTTCAAAGAGAAATGGAAAGGTATTCTCTTACTAAGCCTTTAGAATGCGTAGGAAGCGCACTCGTGCATAAATTCATGAAATAAAATACTAACGCCTGGCTGTTCGGAGGCGTCAACTCCTATTTCACTTACCGAGGTCCGCCCACTCGCCCGAGAGATACATTGTGCAGTTGTGATCACACCACGCAAACCAGTGTGTACTTTGATGTACTGCGTATCCATGTGCAAGGTTAGGATTGATTTAAGATAATGCCTGTTGTTGTTAAAAATCTTGGTGGAAAAGCAAATGTATCGTTACTAAAGGCCACTTTGAAAGGGAATATTGTTTAAGGTTTCTATTAAGTTTTTTTTTTTAAACGTAGCCCCACAGTCTACCTTTACCGTTGTCATCGTGGCCAGAAAATTTGGTATAATATGCGCCCGGCCTTAAGATCACAGAACTTAATTACCTCCTACCTAATTTGTTTGGTACTGTGTGTGTACTCACTACAGTCCAGTAAGGCAGTAAGGGTCTTAAGTGTCAAGTGCTTGACACATGTCATGCGACAAGGACATTAGCACCAATTGGCGCTCCAAGTCGAGATGGGAAGAGAGATCTTTTTGTTTTACGACCAATGACATTGTTTTCATTCTCAGATCAAGTAATCAATCACGCTTACCATAATGAAATCATAGACACAGAACAAGAACTTGGTGGGACTTTGAAGCTCTGCCATGAATCGTATACAATCGTGATGAAGTCTCAATGTAATTTTATTACTTTCACATACAACGGGTATAAGAATGGACCCAGCATTTATGCACTTTTTCCTTTTGTGCATCTTCTGATTTCCAATTGTAATGTAGGCATTACCTTCACATATAAGCGTAGTGACGAAGCTACTTACGAGTGTAGCAAGAACTATATGTTCTTTCCTATCTTGTAATCTTACAAGAGAAGTGACGTCAGCCTTCCACACGAGCACAGTTTATATAATAATGTATTTTTTTATGTTAAATGTTCACTGAGCATTAAAGTTTTGCAGACTTTGTAAAGCTATAAATAAAACGCATTATCAAGACTAGTTATGGTAAGTCTAAAACTTAAGCGACCTCGCGATATTATGTAAAAGAGTACATTACTTTCCCGGGTGTGTTAGTGTCTTCTATGATGTATCAGCTTACCGCGCAGAGTAATAAAACAATTTCGAGTTATTATCAAGAGAGAGCGAAATGGACCCCATTATTATGAGAAGCGAGAACTTGTTCCTAAATGTGGTGCTTATGTAAATATTTTGTATGATAGGTATTATTGCATTATTTGTATAAAAATAAGATTCTTTTGTTTCTCTCAGTCAGATGAAGAGTTTTTGAAACAAATCTAAATAATCGTTTTTAATTAATCAAAGGTGATTCTTATTAGAGTCCAAAAAGGACAGCTTTCAACTAATTCTTTACCCAGGAATTGCTTGCTCAATGTAGCCATTTCCATTCGCCCAAATCGACCCATTTAGAATGTAATTTTTATCGGTTGTACTATACGGTAATACGGTTATTTATATCCACATTTGCTTTGTTTCGTATATTTTATTAATGTTACTGCAAAAAAGCAGTTAACAGGAATAATACATTTTTGCCAGGATTCTACTAGGAAACCTTAATTGACTAAATAGTCATTTATATAAAACGTAGTTTATTTTTTTATCCCAGTTTATGTTCACATATGGACGCCGCCTTACATATAAAAATCGTTACATTGAATTTCTATGGACGTCGAGGGCCATTTTATGGTCTAACGCGGAATTACCATCATTACGCTCCTTGATATATTGTTATGACATATTGATTTTTAAGCTTTAATTTACTTCCTATTGAATACTTTTCGCATAGAACTTATTTTGTGTTATTGTCGCCAAAAAAGCCTTGAACATTTTAGCAATTTTCTAATATACTTTTACCTACATAATATTTATATGATACACTTAATGAAAGTGGCTTTTTAGGCATGCTAGCTTAATTTTCAAATGTGAATCGTTATGAGTAATTAATGGCAGTCGCCATAGGTCGCATGGCATAGGCATAGTTTGCAGGTCCCAAAAATCCAGGACCTTAAGGTCTCATGTAATAGGGGGCGAGCTTATTGCCATTAACCGGGCACAAATCCAGACTCCGAGCTGCTACTGGGAATTTCACAGAAAACCCTACAACACTTTACCCGGGGATCGAACCCAGGACCTCTAGCGTAACACACGCGCCTGAGGGGACCACTAGACCAACGAGGCTTATAAATAAAACGGCAATCATAGTACTTACGTCATTAATCAAGTAAAGAGTGCAGAGGTTATATTTTATCGTTCCGCGTAAAACCAGCAATTGGCAGCGGATGAAGGAACTCGCCTCTCAATGCAGCAGTCGTGTTCCAGCTAATGAGTGCATTCGTACGTGGTTGGTATATCTTCGCGCATAAACCGAGTTGTTAGCTGAGAGGATAACAATTGTAATGATGCGCGGCTGCTAGTCACCTGTCTGTAGCAGCTGTCTTAGTTTGTGTTTTAGAGCGATATATTTCTCAGGAAAACAATATAGGTAAATTGCTCTTTGGTCAAAACTCTTGTGGCTTCTTAGTCGAACAAAGGCTGTGACTTATAATATAGCGTAGGTCCGTGCCCAACAGTGGGACTGTTGTGACAGCATTAATGTATTCCTTGATAATACATGTAAATTATATTTAGCGTCTTTATTATGATTATTCAAGTTTACACATAAAATTGTTATTATTCGAGCAATAGAATGCATGTTTACGAACTTAGTGCAGTAGTTGGTTCTATTCAATATGTTGTAGTATAATAAATGCAAGGCATCCGGGTTCATCGCGCTATCCAGCCCGCGCACCTAAACTGTACCTACCGACCTAGGTATCCTAACGCCGTTCCTAGGTCGACGACCCTTCCTAGCCTCGGAGGCGGTAGATTCGCAGGATACGATAAATTTCAATAGTGCATTGACTGCATGTACCCGGTCCAGTCTGGATAGACAGCAACTGCAACGTAAAATCATATTCATTAATGTCTAATCTGAGCTTTATACAGGACTTCCTTATTGGACCAGTGTCGTTTCATTTCCAATTTCCAATTTAACTTAAAGGGAGAAGTAGGTACATAGTATTTGAAATATAGGATTAGGAATAGGATTACTAATAGACGTAAAATTGAACCAAAATCTGCATTACAAGTTTTTTTATGTAAAAGAAGATGAGAACAAACTTCGATACGTTTTGTACTTTTCCTTTTACTGTAGCCGGGAGGTCCTAAGATGACGTTGTAAATAGTGCAGTTCTAAAGCAAGACGCAATTCTCAGCCTCTGGAACGCAATCAACCATGACTTGACCATTAGCGCCGTGTCATTGGAACTTTGATGTGTTTATTCAGCCGCTGTAAATGTCCACTAAGGCTGTATAGTTGTTTACCTTTATACTGCAAAGGAGGAGCAAATATTTGTGCGGAGTTACATTACAGAATAACGTACTTAGTTCGACATAGTAAACACAGATGGAGGTAATTGTTTAACGAGTAGGCTTTAAGTTCCCTTTAAAAGGTGCTGCTATGAATATGATCTTGTACGAGATGAGAAACGAATTATTCGCGTGAAACTTTGCAATTATCACAGGTTTATGACGACCAATAGAGTTCTGTCGTGTCGTAAACGCTGTTTTGTAATTTTATCGTCCTATGGCTAGGCTTGAAGTGAGGCACCTTTCTCGGGTGTCTGCCACTTATGTGCTCACATTCCATTTGCATCATTACAGTGATTGTTAGTGCACTATTGTAAAATGCGCTGGTTTTTGTGTCGTGTAGTTAAAAGCGTTGTCTAACAACTGCGGCTGTTCACTGTAATAAAATTAAGTTTAATGCCGACTGAAAACCGAGGGAACTGGGCGCCAATTCGTTATTATTAATAGGAGAAGATGTCCTTTATTTTTGTAACTTTTAAAGTTTTATAAGTCTTTTACTGTTTGAAAAATTGGTGATCTCAGTAAGGGCACTTACGTGTTTTTTAATTTTATTATACGATTGTGATGGATTTCTTTTGACTGCAATTATTTTATATTATTCTTTATTGTGTATGCAAATCGCAAATTACGATAAAACACAAAACATGCGTACATTGAACATGCTTTTATAGTCCCTACGGTAATTATGACAAATTTAATTTGCATTTTACACAAAACTTGTTAAATGTTCAAGGAACTGCCGACGACAACGTAATTATGTTATTATGTGGAATTACGGAGCTGTGAGGGTGAACTTCTGAGTAATATCTGGTGCAGACAATTGGCGAGAACGGCGTGCGGCGCAGGCGCACGTCGCGTCGTCGCCTGCGCAGGAGTCGGGACGTGCCACATCACTCATTAGTGTTTTTGCTTCAATTAAGTACACGACTTGTCCAGAACTTTTGCCAAATTAAATATGAATTATGCAAATTAATGTGCCCGTTCTCATTAAAGTTGAACAAAGATATTTTGAAATTATTTTTAACGACAGGGACATTTTATTGCCGCATATCTTGCCAAAATTGGAAGAGAATGCAATAATGAACTGCATAATCAAGTAGCTGAGAAGTATATTCGCAGAATTTCGTTTTAAGTCTTCGTGAGAAAATATTATTCCACTCTTAAGTTGAATACTGTTTAGTGGTTGCTATATAAGTATAGATCGATTGTCCCATTGTGACATAGCGATCACAAATCTATTCCATCTGTTATTCTTACTTTTATGATTTATAGGTGGGTAGTGAGTAGCTTCGGTTTTAGCTCAGTTCAATGTGGAATATTCCTTTTATCATGAATTTAATCTACCTGGAGCTGAGATTGCATCCAGTCAGCCAGACGATGTCTCATACGTCATTTTCTTATAATTTAGTACTCTGCTACTTGAAGGATGTAAGTGCGCCTACGAAGTCTGTTATGCTGATATCCTATCACTCTATCTCAACTGTAAACCAACGGAATAAGATTCATATTAGCGTGTAGGTAGGTTACTGCTTTAAAATATCCTAAGAAAACTTAATACTTGTAATAAATAGGTGACTGTCAATATAGGTAGGAAAGATAATTTAGTACTTGCGGCGGGAGACTTATTTTGGTATTCAGCGCGAAACCCTGACTCATGTCTGCGTCGTAAATCAATCAATGATTGGTTATGAATGATGCGATCGGTCCTACTTACCTAGGTACTTACTTTCGTACAGTTATTTGCATATATAATACAGGATATTATGCACGTGACGTACAAAAAGAAAGTGTGTATGGTGAAATGACATTAACTATTAACGAACTATACGTATTTAAAATTTAAAAATCGATTATAAAAATGTAAATTGTCACTGCTAATAATTAATTTGTTGTATGCGTTTAGGTTTGCAAAATCCTCGAGAAGCAACCGACTTCAAGAAGACCAGCCAGATTGTCAATCGACCTCAAGGTATGTACACGGGGGAAAATAATCAAGGGTAGTCAGCCAAGAGCAGAAACAAATGGAGGAAGCATGAAGAGGCCTTGGTCTAGCTGTGGACGGCAGCGGCAACGCCTTGATTATGGATGAAAAGTATAGGTATTGTATATAAGAACGTCATTTTGATTTTCTAATTTCAGAATTTATTTCGAAACTACATAAATATACAATAAAATTACTTTCATTGTTTGTTTATAAACTTAATCTGTACTTTTATAAACTTTTATTTTTGTCAACTTGGTTTTTAGGGGCTCGGCATTAATCTACCCATTTTACACCCGACTCGAAGAATTAATTTCATTATTAGAGAAGCCACATAAACAAACTTTGCCTTGACTTGCTATAGGACAATAGTAAACATTAAACAGAAAGGGAAGCCGGTAGAAATCCAGTTGTATGGAGCTTTTGGCACCGTTATACACCTTTATTAAATGAATTTAATTGTAATTTACGTAAATGTTTGGACCTTTGGTCTGCTCATTTATTTAGTGATCGTTAAGTGATTCTCAGTCGAGCAGTGTTAGATATTGGGTTTTTCTATGTTTTTTTTTACTAGGACTATATTGAGACCGTTTTGGCAGAGGTTATAAGCCACCTGTTTTTACAAAAGGGGATCTGGTAGATCCCTGGTCAACATAATTATAGATCTACCGCACAAACAAAGTTGTTAATGTAGGAATGGCTCTTGGCAATAGATGAGGCCACCTATATTGCTGTGCCACCGCTAGTCGGCGCATAGACTTGAAGCATTCATCAAACATGATTGACACACGATTAATGTAGGTACCTTCGCTAACCGGCGGGTTTCCCGACACACAACTATTTTAATGATGGACTGATGAAAGTTTATGACCGACTAGCTTGTAATAAACAATGTAGGGAGTAGGGACCATTAATTTTCTAATATTTCAGATTGCAATAGCTACCCAATAATATTGGGATGTTATGTTTTCATCTTTTTAGTTTGTGGAGCTGCAGGTGACATGTCTACTAAGCGCCAATTCTGGTGTAAAGAAAGGTCAACCAATATCCGTAGAAGTAGTTTTATTTAATTTGTGATTTTCTTATAAGTAACGAATATATTATTGCGATTATATTTATTATTGGTCCTTCAAGGATTTAAATGTGAATCACTGCTACTTATCCTAGCCCTAAGTGCATGCATCGGTTGACAAGAGGCCTTGGACATGCTAATGCACCTAAACGACATCACTAAAATGCGAAGCATTGTAATTGTAATGGCCACCACTGACACCGCACTATCTCCCATCGCACACCGAGTGGACTGATGCTATCGACTGCTGGACAATGAGCCACATCACTACCGGCTGTTTATTATCAATATATTGCTCGTATTGTTTCGCATATCGATCTTATCATTTATTTATATGTGTTTCTGAGCATCGACCGGACCAGATTCTTTATTCATCATTAACTTACTCTACACAAAGAAAATGAATAGACTATCAAATTACTGGTTCAGTTAAAAGCATTTGAATAGTATTTTAGTCAATTCAAATGATAGTCTATGGACTGCGTTCGACTCTGACATCTAATTTATGTAAGATCTCAGCGCCTAACCAACCATTTGAGTCGCATGATTGACAAGTGTCGAATGAAACACGTTTCAATTCCATAAATACGGCCTAGTATTACTTTGATGATGGCTGTTGATTACACCAGTTGTGCATCTATGATTGATAACTTCCAAGAGAACGACACCCTAAGCCTCCAGCCGGTATCACTCGTGAATGCTTATTTGTGCAATCCACATGTAAACGGCGTCAAAACGCATTAAATCTAAGATACAAAAGAGTAATAAATTAACTCGGTGTTCAGTCCTAAATAAACAAAGTAAATTGAATATTATATTTTAAATTCAATCGTACTTTTATCATGCATCTGCAAAAGTAACGAGTGTTTAATTTTCGCGGCGTCGGGAGCGGCAATAAAAATGTTTCGCTATTGAATGGGACCGTGTAGGTAGGCGGTAGTAATTGATTACCGTGGCGAACACGGTATCAGCTTATCGCTCCATCGCAACGTACGCACAATGTCCAATAAACTAGGTGATGTTATCTGTCGATGTAAATGAATCAGTTCAGCTCAGCTCCAGTCGTGTTTCGAAACACTAGACGGGGGTTGCAGTGACGCATCTACTCGCTAAAATAGTATAGACAGGCGTTTAATCTTATTGTTTTGTTCGAGTTTATTGCTGACCTTTGCTGCATATGTTTCGTATTCAGTTGCAAAAGCAGCCGTTACGAATCACTGAGTTGCATAATATGTAGTAACTGTAACAGATTACAGGCTGAAAAAATAAAATCAATGGATGTAGTCTCGCTAGTTTAGTCGGCTAAAGCTAGTTTTCGAATCCTTTTTTTTTTTGATGCGGAATATCTTCATGGATCCCTGCCATCAGGGGAGGTGGCCGGGTATGTCGGATTTGATGGCAGCATATCGATTAAAAACCGCATTTGCCTGTCCTAGTCCTAATATAATGCCACGGCCATGGATCAGTATTCAGTAACATTCACCACGACCATGACGAGTGCGAACCCTGTCTGAGATTATTTCTATCATTCGCTAAAATTTACATCTTTACAGGGTGAAGAAATAATGTAACAAATTTATTGCTGTTGTGTAAAGTAGCGTCCGGTTTTAGCGGATAATTATAATAAAACCTTAAAAATATTGATATCTATCCCAAAATATTGGAACGCCTTAATTTATTAAAAGTGAACAACAACATTTAACGCCGCATATAAAGATAAAGAAATCTTTAAACTGAAATATATTCCCGGAGCTTTAGCGACATTTGAATCGCACTTGGAATGAAACGCTTTTTATGTTGATTATTGAGACTTTTAACGTTACTTTACGTTCTAAAGGCGAACATGGTAATAACGTGTAAGAGTATTTGTTCGGTGCCGGCGCAACCGAGGTGCGTAAAGTGTAATTCTAGAGACAGATACGAGGGCATTACGCGAGGTGGTCTGCGCCTGCGCTAGGTGCCTGTAACAACCACGCTGTATTTACGATTAGATAACGTTAAAAAACCTACATCGACCACAATAGCTATGTTATTATGCATATCTATTAAGACCTTCGATTTTAGTAAGATTTTACATCTAAATAAATATATAAAAGAGTTTATTAACTTCTATACCTATAGCCACCTAAGTACCTAAATCAAAAACTACAGTCAAATACTTTAAAATGTAAATTGGTTGCAATATATTATCAATTCATAATTAACTAGTTTCAAAAAAGGAGAAGTTTTTTCATTTGACTGTATTTTTTTTATAATCTTTACCGTAATAACACTGATCCAAATTACCAACTAGGAAGTTTGGATCACAAACGGTAAAGATAAGACCTATATTTGGTTAGTGTCTGATAATTGTTTCTGAAGACAATATTTTGTTTTTAAGTTGGACGCCATTTTCCTAAAAAGTTATAAGTATGTAGTAGGACGATAGATCGCAGCTTCATGTACGTACGTCTAGCTAGATAATGTAGCAGTATGTGGACAAGTCATTATAACCACATTACCGATTTATTTCGTCACACACGACTACGCTCGCACTTTATTTTTTGCTTGACTGAATACGAAGCTACGCAATATGTTCGATCATAGACATTTACGCAAAATTATTGTGATTTAACTTTGTTGTAGACCTGTAAATCTTTAGACAGGTCTACTTGAGGACTGCCTAAAGTTAGACCTCTTTATAAATTTCATCTAAGAACCATTTTTACCACCACACACCGTACAAGTGCGCAGTTGGCAAATGGTTCTATATTTAAAACATCTATTATAATGGGAAATGTCCAGCATTTTGCATAATAAATGCATTTAGTCGTGTGAAGGCTAGTAGCTGCACTTATTTATGAATATGTGTTATGTTATGCTGAACTTACAAAATGCACCTTATGCGGTCAAATGGACCTTTAAGATTATTTTCATTGCCATATAAGGATTGAATAAAGATATGGAATATCAAAAGCTTGTAAAATATTGTAATGCTATGGAAGGTAGTAAAATTTGAACTTAGTAAGGGCTTATGACACTTATTGTATAAAAGGTACTCAATGCAATGTGACTGAAGGGTCACGCATCCGTAGACTGTATTGATATGAGTGACATCTAAAAAGTACTTCTCGGGGGCACTGGGCTATCAATCTCGAATTTGATAGGAATCTGCCTATTGTCATGAAATGGTAAGTTAGGTTACGTAGATAAAAAAATATTTTAGGATCAATAATGTGTTTTTTGCTACGAAAGTTGTTACCCACATTGAAGATTTTAATATAGAACTGCAGGTATTACTGTTGATATCTTTCAGAAACAATGAAACAACTGTATCATCCTCAGATAACATTTATTCCGGTGCAGATGGCGTCGGCGAGGGCGCGCGTGAGTCTGCGTCGCAGGCGCAGCGCGGCTCGGTCGACGCGGGCGCGGCGGCCGTACCGTGCGCACTCGCCCACCACCGTCGTGTTGCACGACTCCTGCAAACGTGATTATAACCTCACAACATAGCCTTATTTATTAGAGATATTTGAAAACGTGAGCTAAATATCCCTCGTTATTACCGGAACAGTTATAATGTGACTATGGTTTAAGAATTCCAAGTAAGCCAACACTAAGCTGTGGTCAGTTATTAATATGACAATCACAACTAGGTACTGTGTATCACTGAAAAGATTGGATAACCTATAGGGTAGATAGTACTTTTAATACCGGAAAATTATATGTGATTTTTCCACGCTGATAAAGAACTTTACAGCTGATATGAGTTTAAAACAAAAGACTGACTAATAAAACAATAAAATGTCTGTTCTCACCTTATAA
The DNA here is from genome assembly GCA_946251955.1 of Acronicta psi. Classification (NCBI taxonomy): domain Eukaryota; kingdom Metazoa; phylum Arthropoda; class Insecta; order Lepidoptera; family Noctuidae; genus Acronicta; species Acronicta psi. The sequence continues at coordinate 5,925,588 of OX276482.1, read as the reverse complement.
TGATTTAGCTGCACTTCTTTAAAGGGCGCTGACCAGCCAACAGACCCTGACGCCCCGAGGCTTTTCAAAGGGTAATGGTTGAACGCCGTCAATACCTTTTTAGTCAACATCCAACTCTTGCTGTAGAATCCAATAGGACTAATCACTGCCGAACTCACTACATGTTTGGCTAATTTAGGTGTAGGCAACTCATTACCACATCTTGATTTGTACTTTTCATATAACTCTTCGTCTACTTCACTATCTTCTATGACTTCATTGTTTAAATAATTTGAATCTACAATTAATTCTATTTCATCTATTTTTAAGTTAATTGATTTATTTATCCGTACATCATCCCTTTTGACGTAAATTTTGTTTTTTACTCCTCTCCCGTCCATAACCTTGTACTTGTCAATGTTTTGCATAAAATCGAAGAAAAATACGTTTTGTATCATTACAGAAGAGCGTTCGGAAGAATTCCAACCGTATTCATTAAGACGATTAAGTAATTCTGGCCAGGTATCTGCAATTTTGGGCAAAATCACTTCGTCAATATCAAGTGGGACTATATACTCCGACTCCTTTATATTTCTATATAAACAATCATTATAAGTTAAAATATGATCTCTTCTTCTCTGCCATAGAGATCTTCCAGACTTATACTTAATAGGAACATGGAATAGTCTAACAACACCTTGATCTTGATAATGCAGCAGAACTTCCTTTGTTTTTTCTGATACTTCATCTATATACATATCAATCATATCTACACCTAGTATTTTATTGATTTCGATCCATTCAACTAAATTGTGTGATATGTCTTTATCAAAATTTACGTCTTTAACACAAATTGTAAATGTTCGTTTTCTTTTATTTTGTTCATCATGAGGTTCTAATTGGAAAGCATTGGTAGGGTTATCGCAGGGTTCTGTTACAACTGAAACTACAGAAGTACCATATAGAGGTTCTGTTATAGGGCATGAGAGTAGCAGCGGAGTGTCAACTTCTGACTGCGTAGTATCCCACTTTTGCCACCAAATTTCCAGTGGTTTGGCTGCTACCACTTCCACTGAATCTTCAAGAAGATCTTCATTTCGGGAACGTGTTTGGCAAAACAACGTGTCTGCAGTTGAATAATTTCTTCCTGCAAAAAAATAATTGTATTAACTAAGATAATCCTTACTAATACTATAAATGCGAAAGTAACTCTGTTTGTCTGTCTGGCGCGCTTTCACGGCAAAACTACTGAACCGATTTAAATAAAATTTAATACACAGATAGTGATAGGACACAGGCAATTTATATCGCGAAAAAAAGGGCTGTAAGGGGTTAAAATGGGGGATGAAAGTTATAAGAAATACTCAAACCACGCGGGCGGAGCCAGCATTTGTACAAAAAAATGTTATGGAAAAATAAAATGATTCTTACAGTTAAGTGAGTTGTGAGTGAACGGAAAGTGCTCGCCGGCACCGTATCAAACATCTTCCCGACACCCATAATTCATGGAGAGAAACTCCATTACTTGGACTTATATAATAGTAATTTGTTGAAATGATTTCCTCGGGTACAGTTGCGGTGCTTTGCGAGGAACTGTCATTAAAACGGTGCTTCAATTACAGGCTTGCCTGATCAGGATGGGACGCCTCCCTAGTGGATACGTAAAGGAAAGCAATTCCCTTTTTGCACTAGCGTTTTTATACTTAGATAATAGTTTTTACCGTTACTTCGTATAGATTTGCGACAGTAATAAATTAAAATGGAAATCTGAATCAAGAGGTTAAAAATATTATGTAGTAAGATGACTGATGGTACACATTGCTTTATGTGTAATATTGTCTCATGAAATATTAAGAAGCTTAAATTACTTTGCATACTGAACGAAAACTATATTGAAGACTTTAAAAAATTTACTTGTGTAGGTACATAAATAAAGAGGCTTTTTTGTTATCAACTGCACTTGCGAAAGAATTAAAATTGCAAGCAGGTAATTTAAAATAAGACAATTATGAAACAAATCAGTTGAATAGAAATCCAACCGCAGAATTCAATAGGCGCGTTTATTTTTAACCGCAAAAGGGAGCTATAAAATCGACAAACAATCTTACCAAACCAAATACAAAACGTAAAAGCGAAAGGCAGCGGGAAGGGCCAGTGTTTAATCCGTCTCTCATTCCTCACAACAACATAGGAGTTGGGTGGGTTTATCTCGGCCGGGAAGGAATTTACACGACGCGTACGCTCGCCTCCAGTGACAAATGAGTGTGAGCTTATCGGACCTCGCGCGCTGTCGCCAGCCGCGCACTTTCCATCCAAGCTTTTGTTACTTTAAGTCCCTTAATGTGTTACAAAAATACTTCTATACAAACTATACTTAATGCTAGCACCAGTTTAATGAGACATCCTACGTGACTTATTGGTAGCACACATCTTAAAATAAAAAAATCTCCTCCTGATTAAGTTGCGAACGTTGCCGTTTTTCGTTTTGTATTCAGAGAAAATAAAGACGCGCGATCGGCTATCACAACCTCCGGTAATTATGGCGTTGGTTTATCAGTACTTGAGATTTCTCTGATGTCTTTATTGACCGAGATTATTTTGTTTACCTGGATTTTGTTTTATTTTTCTGAGCGAAGCCGTAAAATCTTTAGTAAGCCGTCTGTTCGAGCTAATCTTAGGAATTACTGCGCGACTTTGATGGTTTACACATATCGAGTGCGATTATCGAGGACAGTTAGTTGGTAAAATGTTGGTAAAAGAAAATAAATTCAAAAACACCCAGTGTAAAATTATAGGTCGTGTTAAAATAAATTTCATATAGTCTGACATATTCACGCATGCATGTTTATGTCATAAAAATTTATGTTTATAATCGGAGTTTTTAAATTGATTCCTGAGAAACTAGAGTGGTATGCATTTCATTTTATTGAAGTGAAGTATGTTTAGGGTGAATTTATATAATCACCTTGGATCGTTAGGGAGGAACGTACGAGTAGGAAGAATATAATTACGCGCATGCGCACTCAGAGGACGAGTCGACGGGAGCGCTCGCGGCGACACGCGTGCGATCCGCTAAAAACAAATACAACTTAATTGCTTATTAAGTTTATGTATAAAATTAAAAGTTTGAAACGCACGAAGTTCATGATGCGCTTGCGTGGGGCATTACTAGATACCATCATGTAGGTATGAGAAAAAAGAACTAATATGAAATCTGATGAATAAATACACAGACCACATAAAAAAATGATAGAAAATATTTAATAACATTAAACGATTTTAGATTTCTGTAGAGCTAATTTACATACCTAAATGCATTAAAGTAGATATCTAATTTCATAAAATGCTAAGTTTAGCATGTGTGGCTTGATTACAAGTTATAGTATAAACCAGTTCTCTTTACTACGATTACAGAAGCTAATTGCGAAAAAATGGCCATGTGTTGGCATTTGAATAATTCATGTATAGTACCTACGTAACATTTAATTGAGTGTCACTTCTACTCTGTGGTGTCACTAACCCTTCGCATGCGTACAGGACATCATGTTAATCATACAGGCGCTAATGTTTTGCTGCATGCGGTCATACAATGTTGAAGGAAGATCATCACTAACGCCTGTGACACAGGTTCATCCTAGTACAGGCACCTAACATTGTATTTGCCTCCTAATTATTTTGTAAGTTATTATTGTAATATTTTACCTCTGTATGATCAATAAATTTATTATTAAATTTATTATTATTATTATTAAAACTTGTGTAACTATTGAAGTGGCAGGTGGGCAACCTATTATTTTAGGTGTTGCTCATTATCTCACTTGGTGAGTAATATTTATGTGTTTTAGGGATAGTCAGCGTGTTCTTGCTGATATTACTTACAGTAAGTGCATTTAGTTTTGAAGTAATGCCTTAACGACCTTCTATAACTGAAGTAAAAAACATTGGTACTAAAAGTGTCGGGCACCGAGACCTTTACAGAATTAATTAGTTAATTATCCATTAATATATTGCAATAAGAATATAAGTAGAGATTATGGTACTCGCAATAATTTGATTTGATGCCGAGTGTAATAGTTTAAGATCAACTCGACAGATGGCGTAACTCCTCTATTAATTCGATGCATGTTTACAATCCGTTTATTTCAATATGTATATGAATTTTATTTAACTCCAATATATATATTCTGAAGGTTAACTATTTAGGTTTCTCATGTAATGTAAATCACATCAGTTTTAATAATATGATGTCTATAAATTCAAGATCATCATCAACATCATCATCAGAAAAAAAAATCGTATTAGTAAGTTTAGTGGCGAGTGTGGCGACGTACCATGGAAGGTGGCGAGAATACGCACGTAGCGTTGCGTGGCCCGCTCGTCGTAGTACGCGGCGTAAAGCGACACGCGCGTGCCAACTACGCGCTGCCACTCATGCGCACGACGCCCTGCACCACGCCAGCTGCGTTCCTGAAACAATTTTACGAATAAGGCATTGTTAAGAGCAGTACCCTAGCCTAGGCCTTGTGGAAGTCTATGGGGGAGGCCTTCGTTCAGAAGTGGACCTCTGTAGGCTGATATGATGAAGAGCAGGACCCTTAACCGACGAGCATGCATGGGGAGGTTGATGAGCATTGATGAAGCGAAAAACGTGTGCAAGCAAGTGGAAATCTATAGTCTCTGCCTACCCCTATCGGAAACAGGTGTGAAGCTATGTATGCATGCACTAAGGAACAGTTTTCCAATTATTTTTTGTTCGTGTGTTTTTATTACTTTTTGTGTATAATTAAATAATTAATATTTTGGGGTAATTTTTACACAGCACCATCTAGTCCAAAATTAAGCAGAGCTTGTACTAGACAATGGATATAATACTTATATACTTTTTTTTGTTAATACATACTTATTATACATAGGAAACACCCAGACAAACACAAATACTTATATTTATCACAAAAATATTTGTTTCCTGTGGGAATCGAACCCACGACCTCGTGATCAGCAGTCCAGTACTCGAACCGCTAGACCACAGACTTCGTCAATTTAAACGAGTTACTAATTAATAAGTTTTGTTCGATACTGTGGATGGGGGCGTCTTATTAGTACTTAGTAGGTGTGTGAGCGGATATTAAGGATTCTCCACGGTGTTCCTCGTGGCAGTGTAGCTAATCGTAATTAGTTTGTAGGTTGCATCTGATGGGTCCACTTAGTTTCTTAGAAAGGATTGCTTGTTATTGTAACGGTTAGTGTAGCCTGTAAAAATTACATTTATTTACATTATACTGTGAAGTAACAGTGTATTGCACCTAAACAACAAAATTTTAAAATAGTTTTGTTATTTGTTACCAAACAACGCCTGTATTCCTTGAAGGGAAGGTGTCCAGCTGGACTACGGGACAGAACACTGTGGGTGTACAGCTGTACACTCACCTGTACAAAGGTACACCTTAGTCTAAACACTATGAAAAATACAGGCATGATACTTTGTATGTAGTAACATAATGAATGCATTATGTGCTAACATGTAGCGCGTTGATGTCTAATCCCCTGTATTAGACATCAACGCGCTACATATTAGCACAAGACAAGTTGCATTTTGACATTCGAATCGACAAACAAAATGTATGGAAATGACACAAGCTTTCGACGAAGCGGGCTGTTACTAATGTCATTTACATACATTTTGTTTGTCGATTCGAATGTCAAAATGCAACTTGTCTAGCCCCCAGGCGAGTTTGGAGATACACATATCGTAGCTGTTTGAAGCTGAAGTAAGGTACAGGAATATCATGGACCGTAGTTATTAACAATTTGCATTGGGTAATGTTGAAAGTTGAATACTTTAATATTTCCCATGCTTGTGGGAATATAATGTCATCAATTGTAGGGTGTAAGCTCGATTTTTGTTTTTAACCCTCCTACGATTGATTCAAAAGGATCATTCCCCTTATAGGTATAGCTTCTTGTCGTGCTGTTTGTGATCATAAGTCGTTTTAAAAAAACTTTTGTAAATGTTTTTAGTTGGATTTCTAGGTCGATCAAAATGTTATTGGGTTTTATAGTTCTCAGTAGTAGCAAATTGAATAATGAATTTGTGCATGATTAAATTCAAAAGGCTTGCCTCCCTTCGGGGAATATAAGCGTGATGGTATTTTATGTGCGGAATATTTAGGCGGATTTAATTTCATAAGACGTTTTCTGCCAGTAAAAATTAGAATCAAACATAAATATTAAGTATAATATGTCTCCCACACTGTTTATACTTTTATCCCAACAACACGACGGCTATAGTAATTGAATTAAAGATAAGCGCCACGCTTATCGCAACATCTTCGCAACGAAAAGGAAAAATAAATAAATAGGGTGTAATGTTCGATTCTCACAGTGCTCACTATTATTTGTAAATTGTAACGAACTCGACGCGAGTGTGAACACGGCTATAAAAACTCATTACTTATTATTGCATAAAAGGCGTTTGAAACCGACACATTAAACTTAATAGTTCCAGTTTTTTATGTAATTTGAAAATGATTACATTAAAAGTATATTAAATTATGTATATTTTTTGCCTCCGAGCTTTAAGGTTTATTATTTCCTATTTTATAATGTTCTTTATTACTTACACAGAATGTCAGTTATATTAGGTACTTATCCTGTTACGGTAAAAATATTAAAAATCCTAGTTTTATATGAGGCAAACGGGCAAGCGTGTCACCTGATGCTAAGGCTGAGATTTAGGCTAACATTCAGAGACGACGCTCAGCGTAAAGTAAGGCTTCCGTATGTCAAATTTGTATTACAATTTGACATACGGAAGCGTAAGTTCATGCTGAGTCTCTTCTCTGAATCTCAGCCTTAGAGAAGAGACTCAGCATGAACTTACGCTTCCGTATGTCAAATTGTAATACAAATTTGACATACGGAAGCCTTACTTTACGCTGAGAATCGTCTCTGAATGTTAGCCTCAATGTTAGCCTAAGTGATCACCGCCTATGGGATTGCAAGTGATGATTGCATCACTTATAAACAAAATATAATAAATGCGAAAATAATTCTACCTTTTATTTCAAAACCGTGTACCTAGCACAACTATTAATGAATAAATCACGGATCATAATGGTTTCCATTGATTTCTATAAATTGATCTAAGAGCGGGTGACCGAAACGAATCATACAATGAAACGTGTTCGACAATTGATTTGTTGTATCATTAAAAACTTTCCCACCATTATGATGATATGTTTGTCGAAAACTGACAGACACGATTATTGGCAATTACACGCCGATTATTATAAACTTCGCGCTTTGTTAGTCGGAGACCGGCAGATGTCTATCTCGTATATCTTACGACCTGCGTATGAGTTATGGCACAGAAGATATTCCAGATTCAAACAGAAACACGGAAATCCAGAAAAGTCATAACAATTTATGTTTCAAATAACTGTAAGGTAATGTTAAACTCACAATTTACAAGTGAGGTAAACCTCAGTGAGTCAAATGCTAGCACCGGCACTAAACGCGACCAGACTATTCATAGACACGTGCAGTGCTAGGGCACAGAATAACTAATAGTACTAGTACTACGTAGCTGGACGGCGCACAATCGTGCATAAATACTCCAGTGACGGTTCTCCCTGTGCCCAGCGAATAAACCATTCCGAATAAATTATAATAAGCCATAAAGCTGATTTAAGGCTTTCTTCAGTCCGACACTGGGTATCAGTCGGTTTAATTTGCATAAGTCTAAGCTTGCCAGTCCCGTCCCACGACCGACGGCGACGGTGGTTTTACTGCTCCACGCTGATTTATCAACGCAACCAATACGCCAACTAGAATAGAACTTTTTCAAGCTCTCAAATGCGCCAAAAAAAGAAATTTTAGTATTGCCACTAACGATGTGAGGTGTAGGTCGCCCTTAGAGGCGCCTAGGTATAAAGAAAAATATTTCTATATGGTCATCTTAAATTGCTGGCACAGTAAACTATAAAAGATTTAATGATTTACAGATAGAATGTGAATTATAGCTTTGAGTTTGATAATAAAGTGAGTTAAAAATATATGAAGGTGATTATTTTCTATCATAAAATGCATCAAGTAATTGAAAATTCTAGCAAAACTTCATAGAGTAATAGAATTGTTGATTGTTTTAAAAAAATAAGAAGTTTACCACAGTACTTAGCTCTGCAATCGTATTTCTTTCGCTAAATTGAAATGGAACCTATATTTAACTTTGATAATGCGTTCTGACTGAATAAAAACGTATTTTCTTTTAAATATGAGACGATCTTTTATTATATCAATTCGGTCAACTACTAAAAAACCCTTTTGTATTGCTAACGGTATTTTATGCTGTTAAATATTATATAAAACCACTTTCTGTCACGTCCTGGGAGATTCTATCATATTGACATTATTTGGCATTGAAATTGGTTTTATGGGTGGATGCTGTGAAGAGCAACTAAGTAAATGCTGAGGTCAAGAGGATGGTAAGGTTCTGTTTCACCGCCTTCTGATAAGTTTTCGTTAAATTTTATTTTTTTCATGTATACAAATTTTGTTACATTTATACAACAGGCTATTAGACTTTATAAAACGACATCACAAATTCTTTTGTAAAGCTTAGTTTTTATGATTTGTATTTTATGGTTTGGGAAGTCTTTATCATAAACAAAGTATAGAGTGTAATTACTTCTGCTCAGATCTCTTCTCAGAATAAGATAGGTTAGACTATAGTGCACCGCACTGACATATTGAGTGTGGCCGCATTTATATGTCCTAAATGTTTTTTCCATTTTGCGTGTTTTATTTCACTGTTCAAGCGAGGATACATTTTGTAAGATTTTGTCCTGACAAGTGCGTGTTCTGGATTCGACTCGAGACTTGTATGGCTTGGCAGTCCATGATCTTATCACTGATCTATCACAATAGCTATATAATCAGATGATGACTGTGTAATGTTCTGCCTTGATGACTTCACGGTTGTTACTTGATGGCGTGTAAAGGGAATGTGTTTGACATAAGAAAAGGTTTACATATAACTGGGTATTTACGTAATAACATACACGATCGTCATGCCGCGTTGGTCACTCGTAATTATACATATATAGTTCGCGCATGGTTAGTTCAAGTCTTATGTATTTGATTAGGAAAAAGAGAAGCCATTACTCAGCACCCAGCAATGAATACAATAGATAAGATCGGATTTAGAAGAAATAATAGATATAATAAGTAATTGCAATATGAAAAAGATTTTTGTATTTAAAAATATATTATTTACCTAAAATGAACTTCCGGGCAGCGAATTACCCATTATAATTAGATAATTTTTGTCCCGGGACAAAAAAACAAGTCCATATTAACGATTAAATTAACATGTCGAGTTTGTCAGGACGATATTGAGCTTAATTGCTTTAGAGATTTTCATAATGAGAGAATGAGATTTTAATCATTAAATAAATATAAAAATATTCTTATCTGTAGATATAGATATACAAACTTTTCAATATCATTGTTTCTTTTAACAATGTTTCATGCTAGTAGTTTCAAGTAGGATGCGGTTGCGTGTAGAAGAAACACAGCTTTGGTACAACGAAGGGTCGTAAAAAACAACAATGGCAATAATATAGTGTACCTAATAATACCTAGGTGAGTACGTGGTCTTCTTTCACACGTACTAAATATCACTCTGATATGTAATAATATGTAATCAATTGGCATCTTCACCCAGTCACAATCACACAAGACAAGAAATAATTTCCAAGTGCGATGTATTCGTAAATCGCATTTTTTGAAACGAAAAACGTGAGTTATTAAATTTTTTGCGATGTTAAATATAAATTTTGTACTAGCTAGACAGACGAAATTATTTCGTGACGGGAATGCTCAGTAGGAAGATAATGATAATCTTTATTTGTAATCGTCTGCGGCGTAGAACAGACATTACTTTTCAGAACATTTGTTTCGCGGATAGAACGTGATATTTGATACCGACAATTGACTGATACAAGACAAGTATATTAGCTTCATATTATACAAGTAATTATAATATTCATATTATATTCCTTTATAAATATAATTAATTAAAAATGATATACAGGTCAAGGAGCAGTAAGCGGAATTAAATGATTTATTTATTAAAATAAAATTGGAAGCTTCGAGTTTATTTATTTTTCTGGCAATTAGTCCCATCATATACCTAACCATACATATTACAACATATTCATATACCAAACATTGTTAGCCGCAATATACTGGGCCTCTGCCTAACCATTTTAAGGAATATAGGCGGGATGATAGCTATGTAATTAAAATAAATACTGCTACATGCTGCAAAGAGATAAAACTAAATCAAAACAGAAGTCAAGTCACAGTTTTTTAAGTGAAGGTATTTTGTGTATTCAACCTATTATCTACCTCGGTTTAAGTTTGAGAAGGCGACATCACGGTCTAACTTACCGACCTAATATTTATCATCTCTCCTAGCTTTACTTATTTAATTTACACTAGTAAAAAAGGGGATGCTTTTTGAGTTAGCGCACGGTGATTTTTTGTAGGTATATTTTTGATGGTCGACTTTACTTTTTTTTTTGATTTTGTGGTACTTTTGGTGGTCGGATTAAATTTTGCATTGTTCTTCATCAATGCACTATAATGCGGCGAAGCAAATCAGTATATTAATGTAAAATCTTCAAAAATGTTAGTCCTTTTATATTTTTTTTCCGTTAGTGTCAAAAGTTGGACTAGCCCTCTTAAGGGGTTGGTAGACCAAACAGGTTGATAGTCGTTACTGATTCTGATAGATCTGAGGGTCCTAGTAGTAAAACAAAGCAGATAAAATGAAAACAAAACATAGGTACCTATACTAGGGGGCAAGCACAAATCAAGTATGCACATGACACCAACCCGGTTAATAATGAAACAAGTTTCGTAATTGCAATTACGTATGCTTATCATTAGATTAGATTAATCTGATCATTTGGCTCTCGGTGGCGGCGGCATTTATTAATGACCGATGTTAATGCTGCTCAACTAAAGCGCCAAGTTACCAACTTAAATATTAATTTACTGACTACAACAGCGCTTAACGCAGTTTTTAATCCAAAACACGCCATATGTTTGTGTGTCTTTGGGGCAGTTAGTACGACACATGAATAAATTATACATAGTTAATCTTTTACGTTGAACATTACTGTTTTTATAAAGGGTACTTCTTGTTGACAATAATGTCTTCTACAATTAATATGTAGTTCTGCTCACGTTGGCACAGTATTTGTCAGTTCTTTTTATCCCCAATGTAGGTAAGGATATCCGCGTTACTATCAATACTCGAGTTTGAGTTGCATATTTATTCATTGTAAAATATTCCCAGTATGAAATGATGCATGCAAGAGCACGGCGGAGATCCTACCTATAAGGCAAGTGAAGAGTTACTGACCTCAGGCGATTTACCGGAAATGGGTATCTATTTCTGTTTATGAATGCAAATATGCTTGGTTACCGTATCGGAATATTGCAAGGGGTATGCGCCCGGAATCTGACCATCTATCTGCTTATCTGGCTATAGTATATAGAGCAGGAGGCAGCGTGCCAGTGGCGGCATGCTATTAGAAATGCCCGTAGAGGATATTGATTTCGATTTATTTTCCATTCGTGACCAGCATCGGAATAGATTATCGCTACACAAAACGAGTTGAAATAAAACCATCCCGCGCCGCGCTGCGCGGAGGCTATCGCGCCGTTTGTGCGATACCACTCGATTCTTATCTTCGACAATTTGTTTATAGCAATCATTTTGTTTAGATGACGTGAGAAATAAGAAACGATATGTTTTCATGTCTGTAGGTGGACTCGGATTCTTAGTATCTTTCACTTTTGTTCCACTGTGTTTATAAATAAGAAAAGCTTTGCTGGAGGTAAACTGTTCGATGATTATTTAGGTGACATTCGAATTAATTTTCCGAAAGATATCTGTTGTAACTTTTTATATTATAACTATAGAAAATTGATTATTTTTCAAAGCCTTTCGGGGTATTGAAATGTCGGATTGCTCATAAAATATAATATCGGTTGGAGTACTTTACGGGATATTCTAAAAATAACGTCTGCAGATGGCGGGAACAGGAAGTGATGTCGCATACAAAGTAGATGCGACATACTCACATACATCATATTTTCTTGTAGATGTGTTTTCTCATCCATTATTGTCTGAGATATTTGCATATGCGATGGGGATTGAGGTGCGATGTAATGTTTATTTTATATTTTTTTTAGAATTAAGTATTTATTACAGAAATTCATACAGTAAGTAGCTCTATCATAAAAACTCGTATAAAATTTGTATATTTTTTATGTTGTTGTGTTATTAATAAGATTTTGTTACAAGGTATATTAAGAATACGTATTGTCATACTAGATGTGTTTTATGGTTTTCTTTATACTGATTCAGATTTTTTTTGGGAGTTAACTGCCGTGTTTTATTATTATTGCTTACTTCTCTAGTTTATTGGTAGTGGCTTAATGTCTAACGGATCGGAACACATCTAGTTGCATTCAGAAAATAAAATGTTTAGTGTATTTTATTTACATAAACTATAATCATAAAGATGTGGTTTATCTTCAGAACCGGTACTTACATAAATAGTAAAATGTATCCTATTTCACGTATTTTGCTCCGGTTTTTATAAGTTTCGCAGGAAGGATTATGATTTTGTTTTCTTTGTACACAGGCGATAATCTACGAGTAATGTAGTTAGTAGTTTACGAGTTAATGTAGTTGATGTCTTCGTTTCGTAATAATTATTTAAGCGGTTATTAAATACTAAAAATATGCACACATTTTATAGACTTTTTAGTCATGCTGCTTTTCATAAACAAATATAGAGAAAATGCTAACAATATGTGATAACTTCGGAAAAACTGGCAGACTGTCGCAGGTAACTGGCGTGGGCCGGTCCATTTCGGCCTGCTTGCCCTCCGAGTACGCCACTATAGTCCTCATGGTCGACATGACGCGACCCAGGTCCCCTCGCCTGCTAGTCCACCGCACCCCCGCGTGCCACTGGTTCACACACGCTATCCAGCTCACGCAGAACACCGTCACGCCTGCCAGCAAATACTTCACAACACGCACGAACTTCCGCCCGTTGACCGGCATCGTACTAATTATGCCATTACGATAATTGATAAAATAGTCTCATTCATGAACTGCCGGGTGCTTCACGACGTGCGCGTGCTACGCCGTGTGGTGATGGTGGGGTCGCGGAGGCGCGCGCGCATGCGCTCTGGCCGCGCTACCATGGCGGACTGCGCGCAATCAGCTGATAGCGTATCAACAATGCGTCCCTTGCGGCTAATCGTTCTAAACGCCAGCAGGCGTGGAAATCTAGTTTTCTATACCAGTTTGCACTTGCGATTTTTCTTTTGCGATTACGCGACGTGAACGCACTTCTAAACGCGACTAGTTTCTTTATAAAAAGATGAGATTGAGCAATCTCACGCGGAACAAGAAATTGTATGGCGACTTGCACAAGACTCGTTCCGTCTGGCCATTTGTTTAATTACGTTAGATCGATTATACACGGCCAGCGCTGTAATTGCAGATTGACTTATGCGTTCGTGGGATTGCAGTTTCCACGGATGTCGTATTGCGACACTCCTCCAGGTACACTCAACTTTATCTTCTGAGGATTATTTAAATATAAATTATTCATTAGGTACACACATCGAATCAAGTGCTCGAAACAAAACAACTGTATACCGATGGTCAAATTTGTAATTTAAGTTATTTCATCCAATTTTCAATTAGGTAAATACTGAAGTTAATTGGGTTTGTTGTGGTTCTTGTAAGATTAGAAAATTAATCAGTCCGCATATGTTACCAAACATTTTTCGCCAATCTAGGCGAAAACTTACGGTTCATAATACCAAATTTAAATCTTCTCTAAATGACGGGCATAGAGTTCGTACCTTAAATGCAAAGTAAAGAGAAATAAGCGTGTTCCCAATAATAATATACCTACGAGACGCGAGTAGTGTGCGCCCGTAAAAGTCGTAAATAACTTACGACAATTTAATAAACACATCAAGTTTTAAACGCTTATTCAATAGCTTCTGATTACATATGTAGTATTAATTTGACAAGCTGTACAGCTTCTGGGGCTCTTTGTAATTGCTGATCGTTCGTTTATACTCTGTTCCTAGTAATTAAAGAGTATTATAAAATCATTTATTGTCAACGGATTTTTTGTTCGATCGTAAAGAAAACTATTATGTCGTCAACGTGAACAAATAGAGATATCGTATTGGTGATATTTCTTAATTGAACACATCGAATGTGTAATCCGTGAAACTATTTTTGTTCGTGTAGGACGGCAAAGAATACAAAGGATGCTTTACGTGATGTAAAGGTCCTATCATGCTTGGTGGAATTTTTGGATTGCTACCACCATGACATGTAAGACCGACTCTAAACAGTTTTGCTGTATTCAGTCGTGTATGTGGGGACCAGACCTGCGCGCCAGCAGGCTCTATTCTTATAATGAATCATCAGAAGTAACCAGTTTAACGCCCTAGTTTAATATTTCCTTTACGGAGGGTACAGAATTTTAGCCTCCTTTATTTATATTTAGAAGTGCACAAAAAAATAAACGCTACACCTGTATTCCCCGGAGGGCTGCCGAGGTGTTTTAATGTATGGGTACCTACACTAACACAGTTCGGGGTATGTTTTAGTTCCATGGAATAGGGGGCTAGCTAAATTGAGATGTTTCTGAATACGACTTTTTAAGATGCGGGAAGTCAATTCTTGGCTTAGACTGATCTAAGCCCTTCTTACATGAATATCTCGGAACATCAGCCTAAGTGGAATTTCTCGACCTAGGAATCGAACCCAGGACGTAACAGTCGCGCTTAGGACCACTAGACTAATGAGTATATGTATTATTATTCTAATAAATTATTAATGCATTTTAGCTATACCTACGTACATTTGTATTCATCGCTGCCAACAGCATGCTGTCTCATCCGCATTTATTACACTTATGTAATAGACATTTTATGACTCCAAGCCAAGAATTCTGATGTTACCCTTTGAGCGAGCGTAATCAAGCGGAGCATAAAACGATTTCCTGTGCAATGCCAAAGAACAACTTATATTCCCACAATGAGCGGACTATTGTACTCTAAAAAAAGTTAATATTGCATTTTGCGGTTTCAATCCAGGTGTAAAACTTTATACCAATATAAGTTCGGAGAAATAATTATGTGTTAGTAAAGTAAGTAGACAGCTCTGCGCAGGCGCGGCGATAAAAGTAAATACAGCCAATATCTTTAATGTAGTTGAGTTGAGTTTACTTTTTTCCTTTATAAAGGAAGACAAGTCATTTGTCAAGTTTCACAAAGTGATTGATGCTCTGTCTTGACTTCGGTTGAACTGTTGTAATTAAGAAATAAAAACAAGCTCATATATACTATGAAGGATAAGGCGATATGTTAAAAATGATATTAGGTTTGAGACTGCAAAACTAAGGTCCTCATTTTCTAAGCATCGCACAATATCTTACACAATCGCAATAAATATGAAGCATGCGCACGATGCTGAGTGCTAGTGTCGCAGTACCAACGCATGCACTATTGAAATGCAGGCTTTATCGGCGCGCGCGCATCTCGTTCGTTAGTCGCATGCGCGGACGCCGTCTATTGAACCCACTATCGGCGTTAGAGAGGCAATAACCAGCCGATGCCATGGTGTTCCCACTTTTATTTCACTTGCAAATGCTCGTCGAACTTTAACATGCGACTAATAATGAAAGTTTCTCATTACTGTTCAGCTCTTTAGCGCAACGTGTGAAAATACCGACAGACGTGCCATGCAGAATACTTAACGTGCATACACTAAACATTTATTTTCAGCCGTGTGTATGTAAATGAACAAAGAGAAAAGCATTATTCAAATGTTTTTAGTAGAGATTTACGACCGAGCATGTCTAAATAGATAAAAAAAAATAAGCTCTCCTAAGGCGTAATACCTATGTCGATTAGATGTTAACTGGTCCATAAAATATAAACAGCAGAATAAGCACTTACAAAGTTTCTCTAAGCATTACCTGTCTATTGCGGGGTTTACGAGGCATCCTTTTAGATCGGAGCCTTATATTAGAGGCGTAGGTCAGACTCGTGGCTCTTCAGTTCATTGTTAAAAATGTATTTAATTGGCGTCGTGTGTTGCAAATTGTTCGCGCGTGGTGGGAATGTGGTGAGGCTCACGTTCTAACACCGCTGCCACCAACATACAGGTATCATTCTGACACTTTAATTGGATGCTTTAGCTCGGAAACAATATATAAAACGGAAATTTTTAAAAAACTACAGGTTCTCACGATGTGCGTTGAATTTTTAGTGACTTTTATTTAGGGTGGTTTTTCGCAAATTGTAAGTAATAAAAACAAACAAAACCTCCAGTATCTCGTCAGATAAAAAATGAAAAGGTTTCTTTAGACGTTTGTTACTCTTTCATGTTGCAAGGAATTGGCTGAAATTTGGAAAAGAAATACCTTAAGCTCTGAATTAACTTATAGGATATGTGTACGTTTTCTTCCGATCGCGGGTTCCCACGGGAAGAATCATTACGAATTGTACGCTGGCAAAAACTGGTATTGAATTAGGCGAGCCAAGTATGTCCAACAATGTATCTACACCATGTAATATATTGCATGTGAACGAGAGATTCCAGATTCAAGAAGAAAAGGAAAAATACACTTTTTATTGAATAACGAACAAGTGATGTTTAGAAAATTGTATTGGCTGTAACTTAATTTAAAAAATATAATGTATTGGGAAGCTGCTTTAGGGTCACGGGTTCGACTGCCTCACTGAGTCACTGGCGTAAGTATTTGCATGGCCTGTAGATATTTGCATTTGCTCAAGAAATGTGCATAATTTGATAGTACTTTGCTACACACATTAGGTACTTACAGTTTCAGATTACAATAGTGCATGCATAAGTAATTATCGTTGGCTACCATGATTTACATGAAAAAATAACCTAGCAACGCTATGGATGATTAATATTTCTATTCAGTACAACAATAAAATACATGGATTTGAATTTACTACCTCTGTAACCAGACTACGGTTAACCTATGTGTAAGATTTTTATAAAATGAAAATACCTACACTATTCATTCACTACACCTATTCACATCTGTGTATGACACAATTGTCATACACAGATGTGAATAGATTTTTTAGTATTTTTTGGATATGACAAAAAAAAACCACACTGGCTGCCTGATGGTAAGCGACAACCGTAGCGACAGCGGTAGAATACTTGACAGCGCGGTGGGTCCGACGAATCCCAGCAATAAACTGCTTTAACAATTTCTTTCCTATAAAATATCCTGGAGATCGGAACAAAAATACGATACTTGCTACCATCCGAACAGAATAGTAAAAAAACAAAATGAATTGTATTTGCCTTTTGTGTAAAGTCTTAGCCCAATTAATAACTATGTATCAGTTATAAAATTAGCAATAGTTGCTAAATCTACAAAAGACAAAAAAGGTCTCAGCATGGTGGCCGACAGCACGAAGCGTGTCAACCAGTGGTATTATAGGAATAGTAGGCAGACACTTGGTATATTTATCAATTATGATTGCAAGGGTCCGACCGAAACAAGTAGGCAATTCTTTTTCTATTTGCCACGAACATAATCATTAGCAAGTGTCGCCTTTCAATTTACAAGTTGCAAAACAAAGGTTGTGTTAAAACACAGAGCACCAAAACACAGCATAGTTATTTGCACGCAATTCAGAAATAAATAGCTTCGTAAATAGTGCGCAGGGCAACATTATGTCGGTGTTGCCGGCGTTAAGAGAGAAAATGCCCTGTGGTCAATATAAATTGAATCTACAATGCTGTATTGAGTGGTCGTTACGGTGATATGTGGGGGCACATTTACTTGAAAACATTTTTAACAATACTCCGCTTAATACTCATAAATTACAACCCGAAATTTAAGGAAAATTATTTACCAACGACTGCTGGTTCGGTTGCCGCTTAGCTGAGGGTCGCGAATTCAATTACAAAATTATAGAAAAATATTTTAAAGACTATCTGATCTACCTGAGTGGTTGTACATGTGAGGTAACAGGATAGAGGTCAGTGGCAATAAAATTAGCTCTTATTTTAAAAGAGTGTTCATGGAGTTTCTTGTCGGATTCCTCTCCATGGGATAAACTTTTTGTAATCGTGCACTTAGAGTTGTAACGTTTCCAAAATGGTTGTTTATTTGCATTAAAAAAAATAATATACTTAGAATGTATTGAATAAAGTAATCCATTCATTTAAAATTATCTGGAACTTTTGGAACAATAACTAGGGCTCTGGGGACTCTCTCTCTAGGGACTGTTTCACTACCTTCAAGTAAGTGCCAGTTAAATTACCTGGCAGATATTGTTCTACAAATCTTGTAGCATTTTTTTATATATCCGACGGTTAGCGGCTATCTAGATATGGTAAAACAGGCGCTAAATATTAGGAACAACCACAGAATTTAAACAAAAACAGCAGCAATATTGAACACGAATCAGAAATCTAGTGTTATTAAGTTGTTAGGCGTACATCAACATCAAAGGTGAGCTTTTTGCTCATCACCGTGATTGGCTTACATTGGTCGTA
Source organism: Acronicta psi (assembly GCA_946251955.1). NCBI lineage: Eukaryota > Metazoa > Arthropoda > Insecta > Lepidoptera > Noctuidae > Acronicta > Acronicta psi. The sequence goes on along the minus strand of OX276482.1, from coordinate 5,906,936 downwards.
GAAACAAGCGGTCGAACTATGTTGCTAGCCATAAAAATGCCCATGGAACGAATGTTTCCGAAGCGTTTTTCTATTTAACAATTACGATTTGATTACAGAATATATATTCGGTACAGAAAAAAGGATGTAAGGTGAGGTTCAAAGAGGGACGTTGCTTTTTGCGCGCATCGCAGTTGCAATCTCAATAAACCAATTTGCGACGGGTCTCGGCACTGTGACGTTACTTATAGGCTTTTGTTTCGGCTGTCCCCGACTTGCTACAGGACCATGTCCCGACCATCTAAGGACTTAACTTGTTATTTACTTCATCAGAGTGCTCTCCCGCTTTTCTTTTTGGAGACTTTTAGATAAATCTATATCTACAGTTATCTTATTATAGTCAGGTTAAGTTTCAAATAAATTTTGAAAAAGAGGTGCATAGTACTTATTTCTTAATTTACAAAACTGTGTTACTTATTCATGACCCTCAAAAGAATAATAAAGATCTTAAATAAATTGAAGCCAGCATTTCCTAGCAGACGATCTTTGAGAAGAAACGCTGAATAAAGCTCGAAATCTTTTAGACTTGAGATTACTTGAGTAGGTAGTAATCGTAACAATCTAGAAATGGCTGAAGTTATCAATAGTGAAAGCCGACGTCAACATTTAACCATAAAATATTTCTGCAAAGAAAAGCTACGACATTGGCTATTCGTTATCCATATAAGCCAACGGAGAAGGCTGATAATGATGACGGTTTCGTGACGGTGCAAAGGAGGAAGCGCCGAATGCGAAGCAGTAAGAACCGCTGCGGCAAGGCTCCGACTGAGCCCAACACGAAGCTGCGAGCTGGCAAGCCGAACACCCCGGTGTATATCTCCCGCCTGCACTACACAACTAGGGCGGAGGACATCGTGGAGTACGTGCGTCAGAAGACCAAGTACACGCCGAGGGTGCCGTTACTGGAGTCGTGCCGGAACGTTGCGAGTACCGAATTGCTTTCTGCCCCTCGTCATGGAAGAGGACTTTTGGCCGCAGGACGTGGTGTTCCGTCGCTTCCGCGGACAAGTGCCACAGAACAGCACAATGACAATAAGTGCAAAGTAAAGTGTTACTAACATAGTCTTAAGCCTTATCTACTAACACTACTTTGTATAAATGTTTTATATATGTTAGCTTATAAGGTATATATCTATGGGCCATCAGATGCCTGAAATAAATGATTTATTATTATATTATTATTGTTACGATGTCGCGAACAAGCATACCTACAGAAACAAACCAACTTATAAAAACTTACTGTTTTCCATCCCGGGTTAAAAAATAAGTCTACAATTCCTTTGCTTATCATTTACTACAAATTTTAGGGACAATAGTAAAAATATATTGCGCACTGAATGGTTATTAGACTTGGTGTGTTCGTGATGATATCCACAAAGATCCTACTTTATTGGATTCGGTGTCTCAATGGTATTTTTTACTCGATAAAGATAAATATTCAAGTGTATCACATTTGTGGATGTGATTGTACGAACGTTTACGAACATAGGTACTGACATCAAAGACGGTAAATGTTTTAAGGCTAAGGCACTCGGGTCACCTGGAAATTTCAGTTTTTGTTCAATATTTTGTACTTTTTTTATTTACGAAAAATCAATGCAATTTTTTTTTTATTTTTTTTTAATTTCGACATAATAATAATAAAAATAATAAAATTGACGTAGGTTAGGATGACACAATTTAAGAAATACACAAATTATAAATATACAATATAAAACACACATACAAATAAATTGTGTTGACGACCTCTGTGGTCTAGTGGTTCGAGTACCGGACTGCTGATCACGAGGTCGTGGGTTCGATTCCCACAAGACACAAACATTTATGTGAAGAACTTAGGTGTTTGTCTGGGTGTTTCTTATATATTATAAGTATGTATGTACAAAAAAAAGAATATAAGTATTATATCTATTGTGCAGTACCCATAGTACAAGCTTTGCTTAGTTTGGGACTAGATGGTGCTTTGTAAAAATGTCCCAAGATATTTATATATTTATAATTGATTTAATATTGTATGTCAATCATAAACTAAAAAAATATAAATTCGAATTCGAAGAAATCATTTTTTGAAGTCAGTTGGAAAAAGTCACCTTAGCCTTTTCAGTTCCAATTCTGTGTAAGTAGGGTTACTTACACAGAGTTGGAACTTGAATTCAATTGGAAGTTTGAATTAAAAAGTAACTTTAAGGCTTCTTAACTTTTGAAGTTTGACTTTAGTAATGCATAATTAAATTATGGAAAAAAGGAACCATTATTGTTATACTCGTAGAATTTTTAAAAAATCTAAGTCAGTCTACTGAGCGTCATAGCCTTAAGTAAACTCGAAAAGTACCTATAATAGAGCGTTTCAAATTGAATATGGAAAATGGAGCTTAATGAACAGCCTCGGTAAGTGAGGAAGTAATTTCACGTGTGTGTTGGGCGAAGAATACACAGTTTAAGTAAATATTAGGAGCGTGAGACACACGTGGGATACTAACTGTCACCATTGTTACATTGTGGGTTACTCGCACAGTTAGTACTTCACGCCGCAAGCCATTTTACCAAACAATGTGTGAACATTTAACTGTTTGCGGAGTGAAGCAATCGTGTTATATGTGTTAAGTACAAATTTTATGGCGTATAACGCGAGATTGTATTGCGGTCTTATGTCATGTAATTAATAGCTCTTTCACAATAGACAATCATACTTATAGGTGAACGTAATTGAAAAGGTAGGTACGTAGTAAGTTTTTTATACCTGCATACATGTAATAAGTGGTTTATTAGCCGCTCTGTTTAAAGTAAAACTAAATAAATAAATATCTACAACATAAATATGCGATGTTATTATAGTGAGCAAAAACCTCATGTGAATGCGAAGGATCCCAATGTGGAGGATTAAGCTATAGTCCACCACTTTGGCTTATTGCGGGTTGGCTTCACACACTGTTGAGAAAATCTAAAGAAAGAAAGAAAAGAAAAAGCTTGCCCGTCAAAAGATCAAACAAAAACATATCACACGCGAATTGAGAAGCTCTTCCTCCGTTAAATCGGTAAAAAAATTGGATACTTACATTAATACAAAAGGTAATTTGAATTGCTTTAACGTAATTAGATATGATCTTGATGGATCGTGTGAGAATATAATGTATTACTGACCACAAAAAAGGTTCGCATTGGTAAATAATTTTAAGGTTATTGATCCAACACGAAATTGTTCTAGAGTAATTGGGTATTGGCTCCAATGGTCGAACCAATTTAGAACCTATTCTCTCATTTTTCAAATTTGGAATTAGTCATACTACGTCACGACTGTTTGCACGATTCCAAGTTTAGTTCTTTTTCATATGATAAAAACTGGAAGGAAATCTCGAAGGTCTGCCGCCTTTCTGCCGCCTTTCTTCTTGTCTTTGTTATGCAGATTTTTTAGGTAATTGGAACTACATAGTTTTAATAATTACAAGCTGTTACATTGTATTTCTTTGAAAAAATTAAATATAACTTTGGAACTTGCACTCAGTATTCGCGTTTACGACGAGTAGACCAAGAAGGTAGTCCACATATTTCATTATATTACATTATTCCTGTTCAGTAATACAATATTTTTTAATTAGCAACTATGAAAGTAATTTATTATTGTACCAATGTGCAAATGTTAGCTCGTTACAACGATAAAGTGGTAGTCATCAATCGTGTGTGTATTAAATCAATATCTTATTCATACTTCTATTAATATCCAGCATGTAGGCACCACACTTTACTAAGTACATGTCAAAACAAATTGCCCCTTCTAATCAGAGCTTACGATCGCGAGTTAATTTGCGTTGCTCAGTAATAATCTGAGCGGCTTTTGATTAAGGATAAGTATTATCATTTTTTATTCGTTGGGGTTTTTAGTCACCGTGTTAATACAGACCATGGTTTTTGTATATTATAGGTGCTTAGTTTATTTTTTGATAAAGGACTTAGAGGATTGATAGTGCTGAATATGTCTGCCACATGTGAATTGAGCTGAGGGCTAAACAATGTACCAACTGCTAAGTGGGTCCCACAACATGATAGACAACAGCGCGGGAGATCTACGCGGAGATGGCGGTATAACCTCAATTTCTTCTGGAAATATTGGTCCAAAATAGCCTTAAGCCATGAGGAATGGAAAAACGGGAGGACGAATTTTTTTACGAGACAGGATTTGCAGATCAAAAAAAAGGTTCGTACTTACTGTTCGACCTCCTCCGACATGCATTTGCTTTTTAAATATCCGCACGTGGGCGAGACAATGCCATCGCAAATGTCAAGCGATAAGAACTAAAATTAAAACCGACATCGAAACTCGAAAATAACATGTTTCCAGCCAAAATAAATGAAATATAACATACATGTCTGTACCTCCATTTCTGCGTGGGAAGAGATGCTTATCTTGATAATGTCTGTACGCATATTTTACGATTTTAAGCATATGCACGAAAATGCAACTTTAAAGTGCATTTTATTTACGGGTATTCTTACCCAGCGTTATGGCTACAAATTGACCATAACCTCTATCTTGATTCTTGTGGTGACGTAACCACACAAACGGTCCAAGTTATTTCTGTCTTAAGAAGACCGTGTAAGATTTTTCGAGGAAAAGTACGTAATGCTTCACAGGAGTACCTATTATTCGGTCTCATCAGGCGTCTTATAGTTTTTAAATCGTTATCATTGCTTTTTACAAAAAAAACTTTTAAATGCTTTCACAAAAAATCGTAGCAAAGTGAAGAAGAGTTTATATTTGGTAACAAAATATGAAGTACTCCAAAGTTACGAAATTTCCTGATCTTGAGCTCCATTTTGGCTATTGCTTCATTTTTAATTGATCACGTGCTATAATAATTCAAGTAGTCTTAATGTTGGGTTTTATGAATGAGCCTGTAGCCATATTTCACATTTAGAACTAGAACAAAAACTAAGTATATGGAGTTATACGTCATACCTACTGGTTTAATCAAATCAAATAATAATTTTAACAACGGACCTAATTCAAAGCAAGCGAATGCTCTAACTATTAGAGTAATATTGCTTTTTAGTTCATAGGGTTATGTTACTATCAATATAACACCTATTATCCCGAAGGTTTAGGTACAGGTGTACAAACATCAAATTATGAACTAATACCATTCCACAATGATGTTGTAACGACATGACAAATATATATATAGGTATTAGATACTATATCTGCGTTCTATATATTTAACAAACAAACGCAGCCGGGAGCCGTTTCATAACATCTGAAAATAAAACTGAAACATCAAAAAAAAATGTCCAGTCACAACAAATACACTCGGTTTGCACGATAAGTTCTTTATAGATAGTGTTTATGTCGTAAAGAAGCAATAATATTGTAAAATAATAGTGACCACTACTAGTGCTCGTCCATATAGTATTTAGGACTGTATTTCTCGATGTGAGAGCAAATTGAAAGAGTCGTGAGTGTCCGCGGGTGGTGTACTACGACCTGTCGCACTTACTGGCATCCCGATACAAACCCTGTTGATAAATTATGAAACTCGAGAGCACCCAGCATCCACATGATTTAGTTGACATCGAAATTACTTATTTAGTTTATTCTATTCTGTTATACTGTATTAAAATCTTGATCGTTTCCAATGCTCATAATTTCTGCGGTGCGTATGAAAGGAGCGTGAAATGATATGCATTGTTTTTTAATTTAAATTGCGTTTGCGCATCATAAAGTTTTGATTGTGAGTGCTACTTTGATATGCGATATATTCGAGTAATTAACAGGGGATAAAAGATAAGAAAGCGTGGGTGTAACTGCTGCTTTATAAATCTTCATTTGGCCACAGTAGGTACCGTTTTTTTTTAAATGTTTTAATTAACGAGGATAACTTTTAGTTCTCCACTAGGTATTTGTAGGTGGAATTTACGGCTTTTCAATATGAGACTCGGAACTCATTAGGGACTCAAACCAGTCTCGCATAGAAAGTTGGAACTCGCCCACCGGCACGTGCCCAAGCGTCTTTTTTTAACTTATCTTCTTGACTCACTTAGTTAAAGGATTTTCTTTGTTTTTTATTTAAAGTCATGAGAGCGGGCCGCGAGGCGACATGAGACAACCTTTTACTTTAAAAGGTTATACAGGAATGATAATAAGGCCAATTCGTATTGGAATCTGCTCGGAAATCTTTTGTGTATCTTGTCACTTTACAATCACATGCATCAGTGCGCATCAATTGGAGTGATCGTCGCGCACGCGCATCGACGACGGCGTTCAGACAGCTACCATTTATTTACCAAGTGGTATGGAGAGTCGCCTATTCAAATGTCTCGCTCTGATAAATTGCTCCCAATTTGCATATAAAAGGCCGGGAAAAAGAAATTAAAGTTCAGATTCTAACTTTGTCTTTATTGAACCCGTTTATGGGACATCGATTCCTTCTAGTCTAGCGGTATAAAAACCAGGAGATGTGTCCATTCGAGATATCGAAAGCGCAGAATCAATTATTTCTGTAAAGATATGTTACCTGCTTGATTATATTTGACATGAAACATATCTTCTTATATACATCTTAAATAAAATATTTTAAATAAATAAAAAATAATTAGGTTGGTAATTAAAAATAAATACCTATAATTTAAAATGGCTGATCTAACTGAATGTGTTTATCTTTTGTTTTAACATCAGCAATATAGTTGTTCTTATAATAATTCCCTACATACCTATATCTAATATCCCAACACTTTCGATCGTCATAAACGCAGCTCATCTTACTGAACTTGCACGTTGCAATACACTGACCATAGAATTATAATTCCTGTTAAGGTTTTATTCAGACAACATCTGCTGCATCATGATGCTTTCCCGCTTTATAGACCAACTATTTTAACATCTAACCCTTGAGAGGGTGACCACTTTTTATCAAGTCCCGGTCTTGCGTAACTTGCTGTACAACGATCAACTTTTTGTCCTAATACATACCTAAACGGGTTTCTAGTCACATATTCTTGGTGTACACTTTGCTGAAACGATATTGATCTCTATGTCTTATGAATAAGGATGAAGTACGGCGTTTTTAGCGTGGTAGTACCCAGTCTTGAAATAACTTCTTGTATTAATATGCAGTCGTCACGCCGCCCCTGAGAGGATTGAAAAAAGCCTGGCAAGCAAGGTTCGACGGTTCAGGGGATTAAATCCAATTAATTAATATCAAATCGTGACTATATACCATAATAATTATAATGTTGCTACAGCTTCTGCCTTGCCTGCGTCACTTGCGTGGATGTGGATACGCAATATTCTGTGTTCGCCATTTAGTGGTATTTTAATTATTATTTCTAAGGATGTAACTATTATTCATAATAAAAATCTCATGTCTTCATCCTGTGATTCGATTGAAGTCATTATTTTGGTTATATCGGGTCCACAGCACTGCGTTGTGCCAAACGTTAAAAACGGGTGCATTAATTGAGGTTTTGAGAGAGAATTTTATTTAAGCAAAAAGAGACAAACCTTAATTATTCATAATTACCTAAGTATATTTAATTTTATAAGTTGTTGAAGAGGCCTTACTATTATTTTACTTTAGATTAAAATAACAACTGTTGTTTCACACCAAATTCACTTAGAACTTGAACACTAACTGACCGACAATCCAGGGTTGGACTGGAGTGGAGTTCATTATAATTATAATGTTAATAAGAACTCAAACAGATCACGTTTTCCTGATTCTGTTAGTTCATTGAGGATAGCCTAATTAATATAATCAACGTTTTACTTACTTCAATAATATTTAAGAAGGAGCTTTCCGTTTTAAAGACACGTAAGGGTATAAATAATACCTTTATTTATAACTTGATGCATAAAACGCAAAAAAATCATGACTGAGACATAAAATTCATAAAGTAATAATTTCAACACGAACATTTACCATTTTTTCGTAAAGAGGAGGCGAGGGCGTGCGCAACGCTTTAGGCTAGGAGGCTGCGCGGGCGCCGACGTCCGTCATTGAAATACGTTGCCATTGTGAGGCGCTGGCTGAATAAATATTTTAGTTAGCGTACCACCCAGGACGGCGACCACAAAGACCACGACCATGATTGATCCTTGAAGGGCAGAATTAAATTTATCGATACAAAGTCACAGACATCGGCGCGGTGTACTCATTTGCTTTTATTGGTACATGCACGAAATAATCATTTATTGATTGCCCGTGATTGGTTCGCTTTAAGCGGTATTGCTATTTGCAACGTTTTATTTCGTATAATTAGGCATTTAATTTATTTACTTACACATATTCAATCGCTCAATATTATTAAAAGGTAGGTACTAGTTGTATCCTGCAGTTGTATCCTGCAGGTAACAACTAGTACGCTAGTCGCGTTTGCTCGCTTAGAAAATTGCTGTAGATCTGCTTCGAATTCTAAATATCAATTCGGCCTTCCAACGTTACCGCACCTACATTTATAGCCATTCCTAAATCATTTGTTTTAGCACCCCAAATTTCAAGTTCGAGGACTTCACTACAAGACTATAAAGGTCATTGAGTTAGTGCTAGGTTGTATGTAGGTATCCCTCCCTCTCCTAGATGTGTGGAAAAGATGAAACAAAAAATAATAAGGGCCTGTTTCACCACCTCTTCCTTTGGATAAATTAAAAATAAATAAATAAATAAATCAACCCATATACTGTCCCACTGCTCGGCACGGGTCTCCTCTCAGTATGAAAGGGATTAGGCTATTGTCCACCATGCTAGCCTAATGCGGGTTGGCAGACTTCACAGGCCGTCGAGAAAATCTCTCAGGCATGCAGGTTTCTTCACGATGTTTTCCTTCAACGTTAAAGCGAGTAATAATTACGCACATGATTTCGAAAAGTCAGAGGAGCGTGCCTTGGATTCGAACTCAAGACCTTTGACTTGGCAGTCCAGTGCTCAATAAAAAATCGAACAATATTTGTGTGAATTTATCTACCAAGTAATTTAACGGGAACTTATTGGATGGTTGTGAAACAGGCCCTTATTCTAATGATAATTTTAATATCAATTTATCTCTGCATAACAGCATCAATACAATACAGACAATACAGTCATGTTATTGTATATGTATTGCTGTAATCTTTGAACCCGACACGTGCTCTAACGCACTTTATGTCCGTATCATTATTTACAGGGCAGTGATAATAAATAGGCAGCAAATAAGGCCTCCATGGTAGGTCACACAGGTCACCTTATTGTTCTAGGGTAACAAGAACCGTTAGTTTTGGAGTTCCCGTAACTATTTGAAATCGAACAATGGCAGAAAAATATAATATTATCATGTTCCTAATACAGAATTTCTCACTAGCACTGATGTTTGATAAATAAGTTTGTTTTGTGACGTTAATATCAATGACACATAGGTAAACTTTGGGTGTATGGAATAAACCATCACGCCTGTTTTTCACGAAGGATTTGGCACAGGCGTACTTAATGTACACTTATAGTTCGCATTGGCATGTTTAGATCTCATGTTATAAGGGGCAAGTCTATTATGTATGGAATCAAAGCTCTGCCAAACTTTATATAAGAACCTTATCGATTTACTTAATAATAGATCAGCGGGTCTAGCCTAGTTGCATTCTAACGATCGGATCGACGAACTAATAGAAACAAAATGTATGGGAATGTCAGATTATTTTGTCAACTTCAAACGATTTGTAAACGTCAGATTTGTCATTGCCATAAATTTTGTTTCTATTTCTACGTCGATCCGAATGTTAGATTGCAACTTGGCTAGGCCCGTTGGGGTTTGAAATAGGAAAAAACTACATACACCGTCTCGTACTTGCCTTGATCTCTTAACACACCCAAGTCGCCAGTATGATTTTAGGTTCTATGTTTATCTGAGAATCGACCAAGGACCTCCTCACGCGTTGATGCAGTTGCTCGTAGAAAACAGTAAAATATCCATATTTGCTTCAAAACTTTTCATACTACATACCACACAGAACAAAACAGGTATCGGCATGTCTTTTGTCCAACTCAGTTGTTTCGTTTTATGCATAATGATAATGGAACTTTACATATCTTTATAACTCCGTCCACTACATTAATAATGCACCAGATTTCTTAAACATTGTTGGTCGTTTGCTGTCGGGAGAGGTCGACAACGCTTGGGGACGTCAGACGTCAATCACATCGGTTTTTTCCGCAGCTGCGCCAGGCGCAATAATTGCACGTCATAAATTCTCATTGTTGACACGACATGATAAATGTAAATATAGATAGAGTGGCTAATGAACCGCCATATACACGTATGTGTACGAGAAAACCAGTATTCTGATTAGAATCCGCTGGGAAACAGATGGCGAATGATAAATAGTTAATTACGAGCCTAATGTGCACATAACTTACGTTGCTTGTGTTGGTTTTCCATTAGAACGGTGCAATACCAGAGCAAATAACGCAGAAATAAATGAAAACTGGATGCAAGGAACTGCATTCGGTGAGTTACTTGAGTAATTTGGTGCATTTGGTCCATATATATTTTCATTTACATACCATCACGTCTGTATTCCCTGAAGTGTTAGGCAGAGGACGGTGTACAAGTATACATCCACAATTTGGTGATATAATGTAAAGATCTGTAACAGGAAGCGAGCTAATGACAGGGCAAAAATCCTAACTCCGTGTTACCTATTGAAAATTTTATAAGAAATTTTGGGAATCGAACCTAGAACTGGTACACTAGATGTATCAGTCGCGGTTATGACTAGGCAGTTACATGATTGTGTCATTTTTTGTAACTCACAGAAAACGGATTTGAAAGATGAAATAACCTATATGTCAAAACAATATGAAATTGCATCATGTGGTCGGCAAAAAATCACCACTACGGTATCTCTATATTGCTATTTAAAACTACGGCACAGACAAAATACATTATAGTACCTAAATACTATTTTAAGATCCTGATCTGAGGGTCCGTTTTTCCACCTCTAAATAGCGGCTAACTGTCGAATAAATTAAAAAATGGAACCGAATTTGTATGAAATTATCTGCCAAGTAATTTATCGGGAACTTACTAGAAGATGGTGAAGCAGGCCCTAAACCTATTACTATTATCACCTATTATGGTATCCGATTAAAATAATGATTGAAACTTCACAAGTTACAGTCCTAATTATAGGACTTTAATTTGCGAACAGTTTATTAAACTGCTCTAGATTTTTAATGTACATAATATTACTTCCATATAATGGATGCAATTTAAGCATTTAAAAGCCATTAATTCTATTGCGGATAATGACTGGGTACATGGAAGTGAATAATAACAGCGAAAACGAACACACTGCCAGCCTTAATGCGTTTATTTATTTAGTTAAATAAGAGGTTAGCACTAGCCGTTCCTCGCGGTGTTACTCAAGTTCATATTTTTTTTCCAATCCCGTGGGAAATTCCGAAAATCCTTTCGTAGCAGATGCCTACGTCATAATTACTATCTGTGTGCCAAAGGAGGTCATCAAAAGCCCATAAAACTAAGCCCAAATTTGTACCGGAGGTACATGACAGCTGTCAAGTTGATAGTTTTTGATCCATGAAATCACTATGAAACTGATACTACCTATTCTGCCGTAATGGCGTGCGTTTGACATTCCAAAACTGACACTGACAGTTTTTACTATGAAATCATTACGAAACAGATATTAGTGTGCCAAAATGGCGTGACTTTTTTCAAATAAAAAGTTTTTTTTGTCATCCCCCAGTCAACATTAAAAAAAAGTACGACTAGAGTTTTAACCAGCGTAATACAGGATATTTTTCCCAATAAGTGTACCTTCGGTACTTGATTTGGGCCGATTTCGATGACCTCCTTTTAACTCAAATGTGTTTTGTGGTTTCAGCTGTGCGTTGATGATAGATTAGTCAGTCAGTAAGTATTTTTTTTATATAGGTACAGATACTTACGTAATTTTTTTTAAAGTCCATTTTGTCCAAATTGCTTTTGTATTTACAGCGCGAGACAGTAATTCCTTTTAGTGAATATGGAATATATTGCTATGGAATTACCATTATTACTGAGTCTCTATAGCAACCCGAGAATTTTATTCTCACTACAGGCGTGATGGTATGTTATGGTGATGGTATGTCTACACTGTTACCAAGAACTCTCGGGTGCCGTCTTTTAATATGTTTTGGTGAGATGTTTAACAGCTTTAAACGATTTTCAGATTATAAACCCACTTACCAACGACGTGTAAATCTGTTCTCATTAAAAATAATGTAAAAAATACTTTTTTTACGTGAGCCGTTTAGTTACGCGATAAAGTGAGACGGAGGTTACTTTTTACAAAAAAATGTTGACTGTAGTGTGTGAAGCGGGAGAAATAATGGGTTAATTTGATGCATTTTGCCGTGAAATAAGTATAACGAGTGACTGTAATTAGACCACAGTATGTAACTAATGGTTATCCATGGTATTCTAATGATGGCTCTCGCAGTTGTCTCGAGACCTAGTGGTACAGTTTTCGAAGACCTATATATTATGGCGGCCACAAAAACGGAGGCGATCCTGTCAGTAATTGCGCCGGCGCAGCTTTCACGAGCGACGTTTTTGCCCACCGTACCGCATCGTTGGTGTCACGCACGTAGCATGGATTGCTTGTAACACACTAAACCAATTAGGCCCTGTGTATTTTTTTGCTAAGAAAGTATTTTTTATTCTTTTTGGAACAGTCTGCCGCCTCGTTGTGAACAAGTTACAATTTTTTATTAGATTTTTTCTTCAGAGTTAACATTGACTCTAGGTTACATTTACTCTCTCCTTGCAAAGACCCTAGGGAACCCTAGAACAAAGAGTATTGCCCGTATTTTTTATAGATCCAATAGAATAGGCGAAGGCATTTTATCTAGAGTTAGCAATTATAATACTAGGCGCCCGCTGCATCCATAAAGCACAATGGCAACTAGCAATGTTACCAGTTTAGAATAAATTAAACGGACCAGTTTTTACTACTTCTTTTGCTGTATTCAGCATATTAATAATAAAGATTATATAAAAAGGTAAAAAGTAATTGGATTTTGTAGATAATGTAATTGTAGTCTGCCTGATCATTGGTAATCTTATTATTATCGATGAAAAGATTTATTATATCTGATCTTATTTATTTACTAACCAACTTATACTAACTATAACTATACCAACTTATCTAGCAAAACATAGTTGAGATTTATTCTTAGAACCACTCTTCTATTTATCCATCAACACACATTTTGGTCTAAAACGTACGTAGTCCTGTTTTTAATTTGTAAACAAAAATTTATCGACGTACGGACTTTGGCGCGGAGAAATCTCGACAAGTGAAGAAAGAAATCAATAAACGCGTACCAAAACAAAAAAAAGCCATTTAGGCGATTTATTTTAATCTGTCTTTAATCGAGGCCTCAAAGTCCATGCACTGTGCCTGCTAACCTGATATTCTTTGTAATATATCTCGCTAAAATAACAGTGCAGTAACTTACTATTAGACCAGTCTTCAGTATTCAGCTGATGTTAAAAGTTTAAGGTAAGATTTAAATCGATCGCAAAGGTCAGAGCGATATCATAACACTTGTAAGATGAAATATGAGTGCAGGCATACAATAATAAAATGTATTTCTGACGCGGGCGCCTGATGTAGGGGCAAAGATCGTATTGTAGACTTATTCTTTAGGTTTCCGAACTGGGAATAAATCAGGGACCGGGCTTATTGTCATTCTGGGATCCGGCACTTATTCTCAATGAACCGACGGGATATTTAAGATTTATCGGCTGGCCATGATATATGATAGTATAGCCTTTTATTATGGCGTTGGCTGCACGCTACTTAGATGATTAATGAAGTAAGATTCAGAATTATTGTTTAAATTCTACTGTGGTGCTTCTAGGCTGTACTTGCGTGCAAGGAATGATGCTTGGTTAAGGTACCTATGTATTGATGCGTCATTTACCAATTAAGTATTATAGATTTGATCCGAGGGTCCGAGGATCCGAGGGTCTGGATGAGTATTGAGAACAGTTTTCAAATTGCCTCCTAAAGTAAAATGAAACTACTTATTCTTCTAAAGTACGACCATATGTGTGGTTACACATTTCTGGTACATTACTTATGTGTCATAGCTGCAACGGTTATTTGCTCTGCGGAGCAAATGTCAATTGACCTCCGTGACCCGCAACGTAACCGAATTGTACAGTTGTTGCATTTTTTACCGTGGTACTGCATTTGAGTTGAACTGTATTGTGGGTATACTAGTTAGAAATAACATTAGAACTACAATAAAGCTCCACTTAATGGTAACGTTAAATATTAATTTAATTTCATAAATACATTAAAATTTCATAGATGAACTTAAATTTCTGGACAGAAAACTATGATAATGCATGATCCTAAAATGTGGACCCATTACGAAAAACAGTGGTTCAACCTGAAGTTTAGTGAACTATAGAGGCTTAACATGACGATGGTATATTTTTTGGAAAATGTTTTAGTGGTGAACTGAAGAACAAAAATCTGCGTAAAAAAATTTACAAGCTATCTTCACACTAAACTGAAAGTAAGGTAAAAAAAAGTAAAAAGTATTTATAGAATTGCTTGTTACAGACAAGCAATTCTATAAATACTTTCACGAATTAACTTAATAATTATAAACAAAAGTACAGCTTTAACTATTTTATGTGTTTATCTACTATAGGTTAATAAGTCAAATAAATGTATGTAAATAATACATATATGTAAATAATACAAATATATAAATGTAAATAATACAAATGTACACACTTTGTTTACTGTTATCGAGCCTTATTGTGGTTGGCTATATTCAGTCCAATCTTACAAATTGCACAGAGTGACAAGACGGTATTATGGTCTGTATATATTTTACGTTGGGGTCAAAAGATCCCCGAGTCAGCATGAAAATGGATACTGTGAATAGGTGCATGAGCAAGCCTTCCATAATTTATTGATTGCCCTTGCAGGCACGAATAGTATAGTATGTAGATTAACGACCTCCGACAGAAGTTTGATTTCTTCAAACCTTAGGTAATAAGTGTTCCTAGTTACGTTTTTATTTAATTCTTATAATTAGGCTAAATCTTTTCATATGCTGTGCAGGAGTGTAGTGAGTTACGGCAGTTTCTCTGCTTAATTGTTGTATTGTATGCCAATTTCAGTCGTTCAGACGATTGGTTCAGGGTGTTTCACAAAAAAATCCACAGACGACGTAGCTAGTGTAGTTCACGAGAATCTGGGTACTGGTTGGTTTTAAACGGCTTTAATAATAAGAAAAAGTTATAGGTAGTAGTTTAAGTTACGGTATTTATAGTAGTGTTGTACATTAGCTTCAATTATCAATATTAGACTAATCACAATAAAAACCTAAACTTTGGTACCTACATAAAAATTAAGTATACTTAAAAAATTACAGCAATAAAATTTATTTTTGATAATACCGCTAATGTGTGGTCTCGAAATGAAGCCCTGTTGTCTCATTACGTAAAACGATACTAGGATGTAAAAATAAAAAATATACTAAATTTAGTATGATTGAGCAAGCCGACCTCCACAGGATAATAATGGTATTATATCAAAGAAGATTTGCGGCAATCATGATGATGGTCATTATTGTCTAGCGAGCTATAAGTATCCATTCGTTTCTTACTAACTGCCCTCTGATTGTGAGGGCCATATATCTCTTGTCCTATTAGATATAATCTGCAAAGAGATTGATTGTTAGGATGAAGCTCAGCCATACTAGTCTGTTGCAGTCTTTATGAAAATAGGCCCCACGACGGTTATGACGTCAAAAATTTTCTGACACACCACGTAAACACTTTCTTGGTCTAGATCCAGAATTTTGCCGGATCGGGTGTCAAAAATCATTCATACCTATTGTTCTTAAAACAGGCTCTTAGTGGAAAAATGTATTCTTTGTTTAAATATATTTTTTTTACTTTATCGCGCATTTAATCTTTTTGTGTGGTGCCATCTTTAAAGATAGAACGTCTAGATAGTATGGGACTAGTTGCCATAAAGGTAAAAGTGATACTAGGGTCGTACTATAAAGATATGGTCCAGCTAATAGTGACTATGTCAAGACAAGTCGCGATAAAAGTTCCCTTTAGGCAGTTCATTTGTAAAGGTAATATAAGAATGCTTATTAATGTACGTAAATGGTATCGTCTATTTGAGACTTATAAAATCGTGAATATGTATGTTTGCTAAGATGAAATTAAATCATCTTAACTCATCGATAACCCTGGGCAACTCTGACAACAAGCAGTGGATCCTTTCAAATTAATTAAAAGCTTGTAAAGTCGAAAATTGAGAAACTATTCCTGTAGTGGCACATCTTCAAACGATGTAAGATTTTTTATCAGATGTATTATAACTTGGGTAAAAAAATCTAATTAATTCAGTCACCCTGTGTATAAATATTTGCGTGGGCGCGAAATTTCGCGCTCATAACGAGGGCAATCCTCAACAAGCGCGAATAACTTGACGCGAGACGTGCTTATCCCGCAGCCACTCCACCAAGCAATAGCATTAATTTCACCTGACAGCTCAATTACCTCCACACTCGGACCATCTCATACAGCACCACTTTGATTTGTGCATTACAGATCGCATTACAATAATTTTTACCTGTCTTCTTTACGTCACGCTGTCAGACGCTTATCATATGAAGGTCTGAGCGTGTCAGCCGCCATTTTGTCTCTTTATTGTGTTTGTAATTGCATTTCTTTGTGAGCTTTCGTTGTTTATTGCTTTTATTGGAGGCCTTGATGCTTAACTAGGTTACGATGAGTTCATTCCGTACAATTACACTTTGAATTTATTTTAACTTAATATTATTCATGGAAAAAAATCCTACGCGCGCATATTTTAATAAATAAATAAATAATGCGCTAATAATCAAGAAAATGATAAAATCAAGATACAAGATTAGGTATAATTGAAAATTGTATGGATTACAATATATTAATTCAAATCAAAATTATTGCATTGTACTGTACTTCTACTCCATTATAACTAATGGAGTATGGGGGGGTTATTTGGCATTGATTTTAATAAATCAATGCCAAATAACCCCAAGTGTACCCCCTGTACCAGCTTCAACGGGAACCACCAGAGTGCCATACGTAACTCATTCGCATATTTTCTACTATGATGGATCTAATGACCAAAAGAGGTATACAGTCAGCGAAAGATATCTGTTTCTTGACATGTCATAAATTGCGTTAATGATAATTATTCACCAAAGAAATGTTTTTTTTACTTATAAGTAGGTAATATATTATGTAGCCCCAAATGTGTTTTTCTGTGAGACATAAAACGATGAATAAAAATGTAATTATTTGTACGGCTTGGAGCAGGAAGGAAAAGTCAATAAAGGAATTTAATTCTTTTTGATGGAACCAATGACATTAAAAATGGAACATTAATGTGAAGTTGTCTGTAGGTAAATATCACACCCTTTTTTCTTGTGATATCGTTATAACACGAATACATATAAAAAAATACGTAGCGTATGTTTGTAAACGATAGGTAAATATAGAATATTTTCTTTTTACGAAAAATGTGGTGATAAAAGGAAATACAGATTTCGCCGTTTCCAGCAATCATACAAACAACATGTCATGTATATTATGCGGTTGTTTTATTCTGATTTCGAATTTACTCTAAGCATTTTTTGGGTTGATTTTTGCCTGACATAGCTTTCTATCTTTATTAAATTACTAGCCTTTGCCCGCGACTTCGTTCCCATAGAAGATAATTTTTTTCCTCTGTTTTGCAACATTTTGATGATATAGGTACAGCCTATATAGCCTTACTCGTTAAACAGGCTATCGAACACTGAAAGATTTTTTTAAATCGGACCCGCAGTTTCTGATATTAGCGCGTTCAAACAGACAAACTCTTCAGCTCAGTATAGATTGATAGAGAACAATGTCTCAACCATAGAATCATCTTCAGAGAGCATGCAGCAAAGATACAAAGAATCTGAAAAAACTTCGTATAGATGTTAAACCTTCATATAAAGCGACATCTAACAGATGAGTGCAGAACTAAAAGTGGTCTCAACCCTCGCAATGCTTTGATCACGTTCACAGCAATGCAGCTTTCCCTGCGGTATGCTTCAGATTTTGTTATATAGAGGGCGCTAAGAACTCGCCAGTATTTCTGCATAAAGGTTGATCGACTGTATGCAAAGCCTGTTGTTTGAATAACTAAGGAAATCGATTATGATAATATTCTTTAACACTCATGCTTTAGATGGGCCTTTTATAGGTAGTATTCATTTTATTGTGCCTTGACTATTTTTTATTATGAAAATTTACGTGTGATTAATAATTTCATTGATATTTTTATTTTTTATTGTAATATTTGATCTTTTTTCAGACTATTTTATTTTGTAGCTTCTAGAATATGGATTCTGCAAGCTGAAATGGACCAAACGAGTAGATAGAACCATCAAAAGATTATTCAATAGGATTCTCCGTATTTCCTCTCATCGTAGCCATCCAGTTTTTTACCTTTTGTTTTAACCCTTGATAGACAAGTAGCCGTTACCATTATTTTACTTTTTCCTGGCTCGATGTTCAGTTAGGTTTATATTTCGTATTTTGGCTTTGGAACTTTTCTCGTTGGTGGACGTAGAAAATAGAATAGAGTGGATGGAAAATAGATAGGATCCATCCGTTTCCATTCGACTTCGCAATGGTGCATAAATACGTGTGCTACTAAACTAATTCGTCTAGTTGGTCCTGTCCACGTCTTTTTGCATTTGCTAGGCTTTTTATCTTTACATACGATCATAACATACCATCACGCCTATATTCCCCGAAGGGGGTAGGCAGAGGCGTCGTAATGTACACTGTACACCCACATCTCACTGGTATGTTTTAGGTCCCATGTAATAGTGGGCGAGCCTATTGCCATCAATAGGGCACAAATCCAGACTCCGAGCTGCTGCTGAGAATTTCACAGAAAAACTCAACAACATTTTGCTTGACCTGGGGATCGAACCTAGGACCTCTAGCGTAGCGGTCGCGCCTAGGACCACTAGATCAACGAGGCAGTCTTTGAATGGCTTATTGCATTTAGAATACAAAAAAATGTATGTAACTGGTAGGTCCGTTTGTTCGTATTCTTTTCCAATTTACTTCAGGTACCTAACAACAACGATAAAAACTAAAATGCAGAATTATGCTACAATACGATATTTATAGGGTTCCGTACCCGAAGGGTGCCAACACACATGGAGTTTCTATTTCTAGTGCCACTATAACGACAAAACACTAATTTTATTTAGTATACTAATTAAAAATAGTACGGAACGGAATGGTGGTAATGTCATATAATATATTTTACCCTATAAAAAATTGCAGAAATAAGCATACAGCACTTAAAGCATACCTACATATTTACTAAAAGAACATAAAATAATATCTACAAGCGGAATTTCCTCATGGCTCCAGTGCCATTCATAATAAGGCTTAATTAAAACAGCGGCGTTTCTCGTTGGCTTGTGCACTGCACCGCACCGCTCCCATGATCTATTTAAAATGAAATAACTACCTTTTGCATCCCTCGAGCGGTTCCTACGAAGAATTTTCTCCCTTATTTTATTCATAAATGGTACAAAGAACCTGAAATAAACTGTGAGGTGTATGCCGCAGCGGTTGAGCGATAGTTTGCTGTGATACTGGTCGCAGTTTCCATTCCTCCACGGAATAAACACTTGATCGAGTAATTTTGGTCAAGTTTGTGTATGTCAGAATTTGTTTTTGTAAACGTATCCAAGATATAGGATATGATGATAGGATATAGGAAAGGAGAATGTGAACAAAATTAACGAAAGAGAGGTGTCCGCGTATGTGAAAGTTTTTCCTCAATTACTAGAGATGTAACCGATCAGGTATACCTAGTATCAGTTACGGGTGACGGTGGTTATTTTTGAACCTTTAAGGTAAAAATAAAAAAAAAGAATATTGGCTTGAAACCTTGTGATGTCTGTCCGTCTACTTCGTGATATAGTCACGAATCGATTGCGAAAAAGAAAATGAAATACAAAAAGACATATCAGACGAATATCTCGAAATCGAAATCGAATATATCGAAAGTTTCTTTTGGGTTTTACAAAAGCTGATCATTATCTAACACATCACATTTCCTGGTGACCAAGTCAACATTATCATCATCCATTGTACTCGAATACCTGCACGAAGAACGATCTTTAACATCCCTAACAGCTAAAAATAGCCTCATGCTACTCCATCGAAACGATAAGAAGCTGAAACTTGACTAGATTACTGTAACAATTTTGTCTTGCTATGCATAAATCGGTACTGTATTTTTGTACTCTGTGCCCTTGGCAAATACACGTGAAAGGAGAGGAGATCGGTAAATGAATCCACACAATAATGCTGACACAAGACGTAATAAAGCTGTCTTCAGTACCTCAACCATGAGTTTATGAGGTTATTTAAATGCTTTCGATTGCGATGCCGTAAAATATTTGTATGGAAATCGCCTCCAACGCCTCTAGCGGTTACATAACAACAAAAAAGTCAACAAAAAAGTTAAGTATACCAGCAGATAATTACATTTGTGTTTTGACAAAGATTGTGTAATAATGTATGACGCAAAATGTGTCAAAACGCAGTTGTTGTTACCTGTCTACATACCAAACCCTTTGGTACTTAGATAAAAAAATATTTAGGTATATAACTTTTTAAGCTTTACCGAAACAGATTGCCTGTGTACTTATCTATTTTGTTGACTGTACATACATAGCTTCACGCCTGTTTCCCATAGGGGTAGGCAGAGACAGATTTCCAATTGCTACTATCCTGGCATACTTACCACTTTCGCTTTATCTATGCTCACCAACCTCCCCATGCATGCTCGTCGGTTTTGGGCGCTAGCTTTTAACCTTGCCTTGCCTTTTTTAAGAATACCCGCAATTTGGTTACGTGAGGAACTAAAATCGGTTATGAGATACAGCGTTTTGAAGCATAAGTAGCCTATCGAAAGCAATTCGATAGCGACTAAAAAAATAAACTTATGGTTGAGGTATTGTTCTCATTATGTTAGTCGATAACTAGGTCAGCGTTGTAACCGAGGAGATATCTATTGATAAAAATTGCATAGGTTGATTCTAATCTAGCTATACGGTAAATTTGAATACCTACTTATATTATTAATTTTAGTATAAGTATCTAAATGGGTACTGATCGTTGGTTGGGAAAATTTTATTGGTTTCCTCCAGGTGTGGGTCGCGTCTTAAGACATAAAGAGAGTACCTTGGTTGTTAGACGTAAATGCCCAGAACTCATTCTCCTGCTGTTTTTTCGTATTGACCCCAAACGACCCGCTCCTCCGCGAGAAAAATATATAATAATATATTTAGCAATAAATACTGGTGTGTATCCATCCACCCAGATTTATTTCCTTTTCCAGGAACAATGTTTTCCATTTATTTTACATTTTCTAAGACTTCAGGAATTCTCGGAATCTTTTTTACGGAGTTGTTACACTTGTTAGGTAATTTATATTTGTACGAAATTAGGAAGGTCTACTAATAAAAAATTACGGAGGCAATAACTGTCCTTAATAATTTTTGAATAAAATATTATCTCAAATAGAGAATTAATTAAAGTGCGCGGAATTGATACGACATCTGGGCGGGGCTAAAAAGGAAGTTTTCAATTATTCATAGACAAAATGGCTAAGGATCTGCTATAGACTAAATTGGTCATCAAAGCACTTGGAAGCAATTACCAGCCCAAAAATATGAAGAAGCACCCAAACTGTTATTAAAGTCTGCAGAAGTAATGAAAACAAGTGGCAAATTCAAAAGCTCGTTCCATTTATTCCGGAGGCGTCAACATTCACTTCTATTAAATATCGTCGTAGGTATGTTAGTGTTCCTGTCCAACAGAAAATACCCCGAGGCGAGGCGCGGCGCGCTATTTAGACGAGGTTTACAAACGCTTCCACTAACGCTGCCTCTCGCGCTTTCCCGAATGGAAAAACAAATCGATATGCATAGTTTTCACCGTTCGTTTTTAATTTCGTCGTTCGTCATGTCCGATCGACCGATGTGGTACTCTACTAAGATAGATTCGATCTTTTTTACAAATATACGCGGTTTTTCATTGATGTTAGATGCCAAACATGTTTACAGGTTTGGTTTTAAAACTTTTACATAGCATGTCCCTTTTTTAACAAAATCCGGGGATTCAGGATATTGTGCCCTTTATATTCTATGGATTATTGAAACCTGTTTGGGATTGTTATTTTGTTTGACAGTGTAAATATGTAACATGAATGTTAATATGGAAAGAACTTTATATTTTACTGGACAACGGGTGGTTTAATAAAGACTTTCTTTTATTATCATTAACCTTTAGCATGGATTAAAATTTCCGGAAGACAGATTTATTTTATAAGCAAGAAGCCTCAGTTTTTCGGATAAGCTTTTAGACAACCTATAGCCAGCGTGTCCACCACTTATCCTCTTAAATAAAAATACAGCTTTTCTCTTAGATTGTCATACTTCATAATAAGCACTACAATGAAACCCCAAAACTGTATATTACTTACACACAATTAAACATAACTTACCCAAGACTCCCCACCCCTGCTTAAGACACCGGATAATAGCACATAATCGCCTTATGTTCATATCGTATTTCTTCGTTCAACCACTTGGAGGTGAATTATGATAAATCCCGAGCAACACAATTATGCTCAGGTTAATTTCCCCAGCGAGGTGGTTTGAATGAGACAAAAGGAATCCGAGGAAGTGATCACTCATCGGAAATAGTGGAATAAAAGTACGGGTGAGAGAACTGAGGTCAAACTTAAAGAGATTAAGGCTCATATTCAGAGCCAATGCTAAGCATAAACTTACGCTTCCGTATGTCAAACTGTAATACAAATTTGACATACGGAAGCGTTATTTTAAGCTTAGCGTCGTCTCTGAATATTAGCCTTAGGGGTATGTGTTAAGTTTAAGCAGGTAAATTCTTAAAAAAGTTGTGTTGAAAATACTTGTAAAGAGATTACTTAAGATTTGGTAGACGTTATTGAGAGGGATATCACGTGAAGTGAAAATTAATGAAGAATCTAGACCAAGTTAGAGGCCGGGAAGAAGAGTGTAGTTAATCTTCGTGCAGCTTTAAAAAAACACAAAGCCAAAATTGATACTAACGTGCAAAAAAAATTCTAGAGTATAGATTTTGTTAGTCTTGATTGCGCCAGTACGTTAGTACATAAATACGTATACCTCAATGTACATAACATGTTACATTTCATATCGGACGGAACCGTTCAAGTGAATAGGAAATTACTTACTTACTTACGTTTATCTACTTTCTAAATAAATCGAAGTTGCATTTTATGTTTAGTAACAAATAAAAGTAAATTGTTTTCGTGTCAGTTTCAGATATCCAGTCGGTTGTGCAAGAACCGAGCTTAACTCGGAACATAAGGTTTAACAACATTCAACATTTCCTGTCTGTAGTATGAAGGCACACTACTTTTGAAGAGTAACTTCATTTTAACAATTCAGTCTGTTGTACATAGACTAATTTTAGTAAAATAGGACATACCTATGAATAGACAATTTAATAAATAGGTTTTTTTTATACCACAGATGGAAAACAAGCATACGGCCCGCCTGATGGTAAGCGGTCACCGTAGCCTATGGACGCTGGCAACACCAGGAGCATCACTCGCGCGCTGCCGACCCTAAAAACCTCTCGGAAGTTCATGGAGGATTCACTGCGCCGACAGTTCGAGGGAATATTCCTCTTGCTGCCAGCGCAGCGCTTCCTTAGAAGGAGCTCTGGCAACCTTGCTCACTGCAGGAACACAGCACACAATAAAGTGTGTTATTTGGCTGCAGTTTCCTGTAAGGTGGAGGTACTTTCCCAGATTGGCTGCTCCAGATTTGAGCCATAAATGGCTGTACCCTACCTCACTTATAATTTATTTAAATACATGCGTCGAGTGGGGATTGAAACCAACCTCGTGATAAGCAGTCCGACACTCGAACCCCCTAAACCACAGACGTCGTCAAATGTAAAAAGTTTGACGATAAGTAGGGCCTCCAAAAGTTATAACAAACAAATTAGCAAACACGCAATGACTCCCGAGGCCCGCGTGTAATTCACGACATCTATTTATGCACAAGCGAGGACTTCAAAATAATTTAAATATCTGCTGGAGGACGATTTCCCTTTAAATAATTCATAAGGCTTTTGGGTCATGTCACAGCTGCCACTACAACCTTCGGATAGAAACTTTAAGTGGAAGAAACAGAGATGGTCTTTGATTTCATTTGGTTCGCTTCGCCGAACATATCTGATAATTTATATCAAAGGATTTGTCGCATCAAAGAGTTTCTTTAAAGCCCACTTAGGTATATCCAGTTATATCTTGTATTCATCATAAGCTTAAAACAAGAAGACAATGCTGCGGTGTTCAACGTCAGAAAGATTTCGTTTCGTTCGCTCGGAAAGTCGGAACCTTAATTAAGTTTAAGTAGTAGTGCTGTTACGGCGAACATAAACCGTGTACCGACGGCAGTTTGCTTCTATGTAACGTATGTTAGAAAGCTCATAAAACGCGGTGAATCACCTGCACAACTTTAACTAAATCTTTTCCAACATTCTAAAGAAAAATCCAACTTAATGGAAATCTGTACGCAAAAGTTTTTAGACGAAAGGCAGTGGAGTCTATCGAGTGGCTGTTACAAAGATTAAGATAGGTAAAGTAAGGTAGACGTTTTACGAGTCGACGAGTGCGTAGATATATCCTCCTTGGGACTACATTCGCGCATGGGCGGGTGATAAAATCAGCATAAATTGTGCCGTGCGCTCCCAGCTCCCGCGGAGCTACTATTACGTATTGGTAATGCGTGTGGAAGTAATGGCTCCTAGTTATGCTAATACGTATTTACGTCAGCCGAGCTATTCATCATGGTATTCAAGATTTATATCATCTTCGTCAGTGACGTAATAGGGTGATCATTATTAGATAATAATTGATAATAATCATTTATACGTTTTATTGGTGGCAGGTATGATATTATTACTCTTATAACTGCGTCGACCTCATGTAAGAGAAGAATGATGATGATGATCATCGGTCATAATTATGAAATTAACGATTAATACAGGTCATATTTTTCCAGCAAAATTTTTATCTAGAAGTGTTCAGAAATTTCACTTAAGTTCATTGCTAGTGCAACCCGGTACAGCACTCTTAAGTACTGTAACGTAAAACTAAAATATTTTAATTAGTAGGATCGTTGGTATTTAATATACAGAAGATACCTAGTTTCTTTGCCCAAATAGGTCCCTTTAAGTTATCCATAAATCCATTCTATCATAATTATTATTTCCGTTCGCAAATTTCCACAGCACCACAATGCTACTGATGACGTAACACAGCACGTCCGATACGACACTATAATGCTATTCAACTGCGAGATTGGAATCCAGAATCCGGGCCATGTCCACCGCTTGATTGTGCGTTTGTCGTCCATTGAATGTCAGGGGTTTGGGCAAGCGGTCCAGCGACATAGCAATTTACTGCTAGACAATTATAAACAGATTTACGATGGTGAATATTTGTTTTTGGAACTGCGGTTTGAATGCCAAAGTACATATGCATAGTATGTATGTGGCAGAAATTCTGTATCTCAAATTGTGTTGTGCAATTTAGGACAACACATGTCATGCATTTACATACATATTATATACTCGCATCTATTTCGTTTTCATTAAAAAATATAATGTATAATAATCATGGCAGATGGAGATTAATATACCTACGAATACAGCGAACTGAATTATCGTGTTAAAAAAATAAAGTATATTGAAAGAACAGTGTCTAAACTAATCTTACAAAAGTAACCCAAAAGTCCCAATTTATTTTGTTGTTCCAAACAATGCCATTCGTAGATAGCGTCGTTGTATTTTTCGTTTGATCATTGGAGAGGAATTACTACAACTTGACATAAAGTTAGAACACAAAGGAGAGCACATTCAATAGAAGAGGAAATTAAAATTTAACGATAAGAGAGCACAACAACACTAGAAAGTAGAAAGTTCATTTGTTTTGACTTGCTCTTGTCAAAACTTAGAAGCAATATTAAAAGTAGAAAAGCTTAGGTACGTCAAAGGCAGAATAAGGACCGTTCTTTGAGACATTTTCCATACTTAAGTACTCTTTTTAACAAGGTCTGTAGGTTTTGCAGAATACAAATAGACCTAAAAAGCACTTATGCTGCTAGATTTCGTTTCAATTTTCTGTTGTACTCATTATTTATTAAAGACAATTAATGTCCATCCTTACTCCTTACATAGTATATAACAAAGTCGCTATCCGCCGTCTGTCTGTCCCTATGTATGCTTAGATCTTTAAAACTACGCAACGGATTTTGATGCGGTTTTTTTAATAGATAGAGTGATTCTTAAGGAAGGTTTATATGTATAATAACATACCACGCGGGCGAAGCCGCTGGCGGGAAGCTAGTTATAAATAAAACTATTATTTATACTATAAATTGTGAATGTTCTCGAAATGCTTCTGTGTTGTTGTTGTACGTAGGGGGTAGGTACACTAGTTTAGTGCTGGACAATAAACGAGTGCAGCAAATCCGATTACTTTGTGAGCTAGCTTTGATTCTTCGAAACGGTGACGTTTTTGGAACATTTTTGTAATGCTATTCTGATGAACTAGAAAGGCGACCAACACTATTCGATGCTTGTTGTTTATTATTATTTATTGTAGCTTAAAAGCCGAACAATGCTTAACTTTAGACTCTCTACTGGGCCTAATTCCTTTGATTCTGTCTCACCTGTGGCAGATTTTAGTTATTTCTAGAGGTAAAAGACATTACCTATTTAAAACGGTTGTCAAAGAAGATTTCAAAACGTATATTTATTTATACGTATATAAAAAACAGCCATTGCTATACACTAAGGCTCTTCTGTAGGTATATATCTGATGTAAAAGACATTACCTATTTAAAACGGTTGTCAAAGAAGATTTCAAAACGTATATTTATTTATACGTATATAAAAAACAGCCATTGCTATACACTAAGGCTCTTCTGTAGGTATATATCTGATGTAACTAACATGAGATTCTTTGGATGGATTTTAAAACAACTAAAATTCTGGAAGTCTCACTACAATGTTGCGAACCATGTGCCGACATTCAAGAGGTAAGTGAACCGTGCTCTTCGTTTATTTTCTTTTTAATTTTCTGAACACGTACTTTAACTTCATTACCGAATGGATTTAGCTTCAGTTCTTTATTTGAGAGTGCGAAAAAGAAACCTTTTATAAATAAACTTGTATGCTATACAGGTTTTTGGCTAATCCAATGCTTTTTTGTTTGTACGTAGGCATTCGCCTAGTTACGTGAATCATAAATAATAGTGTGATAGATTTGCATAGCACCCAAATCATGGCAGTGCTCAGGACATTTGTGTAGAAGTATGTATATACACTTTAAATAATTGCATTAAGTCTCGGTCTAGTCGTCCCAAGCGTGCTACGTTAGAGGTCTTGGGTTAGAATCCCGGGTCAAACAGGGTTGTTGGGTTTTGCTGTGAAATTTCCTGAAAATATAAAATATAAATTCCCGGGTATTACATGGGACCTAAACATACCAGCGAATTCATTAGTACACCTCTGTTAAGTTCGTAAGTGACTGGCTTTGTGCAAACATATATACAGAGAAACAATTCCACTTCACTTGCATACACCACAGAATGATTAATCCCAACACTTGCAGGAATGTAGCTCAACCGGAGTACATGAAAACGGAGTGGAACACAATGTCAGGGATGACAGGCATGTTGCGGGTGGATCGGGGTCGCTACCCCGCACGTTCGATGTTCTAGATTGCAAGACGTTCCTTCGTCACCGTCTACGTCCTGGACTATAAATATTGTGATGTTTGCTTTGGTATGATGCCCTATTTCTTGAAGTTCTGTATTTTTAAAGAAAGTATGATGATATACTTTTTTTGTATATGTACACAGTTCGCCGTATGTTTAGGTCCCATGTAATAGGGGGCGAGCCTATATGTATCCATTTCGTATCTCATCAAGTTATAGCGAAAAAGGCATACTAATGTTTTATATTCCTTCTGCGTGTTCTTCTATTATTCTTACATTTAATTAGATTTTAGGTTTTTTATCCTACACTCCAGACTTTAATCAAGCCCTGTAAAGGCGTTCATATTTCAAAGTCATTGAGCCGCCCGCGATGCATAAACGAAGCTCAGAAACTTTGGCAAATGATTAATTAAACTTTTTTATAGAATCCTCCTTAGTTCCAATTTCCTTGAAATTTTCGCAGTTTGTTCGGGCATAAGTTTCTCAATAAGTGGTGAACCGGAGTCTGGGCAATGCTGCCTTGTGGTGGGAGGCCGTTTTCGCCTAATTCTAATTAGTTCCAGGTCGGCGGTACATCAAAGTTGGGGATAAGTTCTTTCGTTTAATTGACCGTAAACTTGAGGCGACGCGGATATATTCTTCTGGAAGGGCTATATCCAAGTTCAGTGTTACGCGTGATTAATATGCTTTATATTGAAATTCTCTTTTATCTTAACGTTTTTAATGACTGCCTTATTTGCAGGTCTCGGCGTCGATTTCTAGGTTGAACAAATTTTGGACTTTTCTATGTAATTCTCAGTTGTAGCACTTGCAGCTCGTGATTTGTGCAATGGTTAATGGCAACAGGCTCTGTTGTTATAAACACCAGTAGCTACACCCCTGCCGAAACCTTTGGGAACCTTTCGGGACAAGTATAATGGTATTTTATTCGTGATGAAATTAAAATATCGTTTCATAATCGAGTGATGTAGATATGTTAAGTTGTAGATATCTAGATAGTGATGTCATCTGCATACCCCACATACCTATCTCATCATCCTCCTAGCCTTTTCCCAACCATGTTGGGTTCGGCTTCCAGTCTAACCAGATGCGGCTGAAATCAGTATTTTATACGGAGCGCCTGCTATCAGACCTCCGCAACCCAATTTCTGGGCAATACCGATATTCGAAGGATAGACTGGTTGTCAGGCTTTTTGGGCTTCTGACTAACACTAACCCCATAAACCTATCTAATATGTGAAATATGTTTTCAACCGCAAATGACATACAGATAATTGCGAGACAAAGCTGTGAGCTGTAATTACTTGTCAAGAGCAGAAGCACTAATGGTACGATCATATTAGTTTACAACTCTATTACTATCATAGAAGTTTGTTATTACATCTAGTACAAGTTGTTTCGTACAGAATCTTCGTCGGCATCAGTGGAATTGTTCCAAAGAAGCTGGTGAACCCTTAGCGAATAGTTAAACTTAATGAGGCCGAGCGAATGTTGCCTACTTCTCCGCTCAGATTGCTTCCGGGGCAAGGGAAAAATAAAATAAAGGAGAATGAAACACAGATTTTATAGAATTCGTGATTTAGGTATTTTATGCCTAATTAGGCAATCTTGAGAAGTAGGTACACATTTTTTTTTTCATTTTGGATAATTGAAACTTCACCTGTTATGTGGCGGGAGGTCTGTCTCACCCACAGACGCACGTTTTGTTTTGAACAAACAAACAAGTTAGTTTTGAGAATTAGAATTAATTAGTGAATTGCAACATAGTTATAATGTAGGTGAGTAGTTGAGTACTAAGACGAGATTTTGGGAAATATCCACTGGGATTTTGGGAAAAATGTACATTTCGTGACCGTCCTATGTAGTTACGGTCTAAATGTTATTGTAGATATTGTCAATTGTCTCACTCAATTGTCTATATTTTCGAAATTGACTCGACACACTGATTTACCATTGACACGAAAAGAAGAAGAAGAAGTTACTGTCTTGCGTAATTATTATTTCTAATCCAGTTCCCACGAAAATGGAGTTCTCTAGCCATTAACATAAATAGTAATAAGTAGGTATGTTTAACGCATATTTGCCGCTTGTGTTTTAGTTTTATGATGTCCGTAAGCGACCAGTAGGAGTTTAGTAAACTAGAGACGCGAGTGTTTTTCTATGGATATGAGATACAAAAAGGTTCTCCTTCTATTACATTGGACCTAAACACACCGGCGAACTGTCGGTGTATTATATAGAAGTACCTACAACTATGTCTTACACTTGTACGTAATGTAATGTTTTATATTGAAATAAATATAAATGCTGGCAGACTGAGCGAAGTGGTGTATGCGTCAAAGCCCTAGAGGGAATAACACTCCGAAATGGTCACGTGCTGCATATTTGAGATAAACTTACAAGATCTGACCACCCCCGCACTGCCACAATATAGTTGAGACTCTGAAATAGTTTCTGGTTTCCATATAAAGTTAGTATCTATAAGAATTTCCGAACGCAAAAAGGACGAAATTAAACTCCCAACACCTGGTTTTGAGCTAACTTTATTACGGCAACGTCTGGGCAGACGTTGCGCGGAGGGCGCGTAAAGTATTTTCCTTTGGAATGACGCGCTCCCTCGGTAGCGAGTCGTAAACTGTGACATTTATTACGTTTGATACCGTCGGAGCGATGGCGACGTCTTTACTGTGTGCTGCATAACGTGCTCTGCGAACGTTGCACAGCAACAAGTTGCTGTAACACCATATTGAATTATGCGTGCAGGTATAACATTGTAAATGCTGTAACAAAAGATGTACCTAATATTCAGTACACAGATCTTTTCTTCAAGGTGTCTCAAATAAAAACTAACCTATTCGGTTAATGTGGTACCAATCACAAAACTCCATTCAAACTACATAAATACCAATAAACACTTCGCAAAGTTAGAGATCACCTAATAATATCATTGGTGGAATGTACGTCGAGATCGAACAAAGACATCACAGCATCGGGTATTGAAAAGGGATCGTCAAAGTGAGAGGCGCCCTTTGAAACGCGGCTTACACAAAGAAAACAAAATTTTCACTGTCGGATTTTCATGTCAGTCACGTTGGAGATTTTTTTTCGCAGCGCCAAAATGAATTCCATTTCGACAAACAAATCACCACAGATCCAATCAAAGGCGACGACAACGGCTGAGTTTTATATAGAAAAAAACTTGTTGATCATAATTCTGCGTATTTTGTTGTTGTTACATAATTAGTTGTTTTTAAAGTTGTTTATTCATAAAGTTTTCCTTACAAAAATTACAGTACAACTTTGTCTTAGGACTAAGTTTTTCCTGTTTCATTTTCCTATAACGGGGTTATAATATATTTTTTTAGACATTACGAAAATATATTTTTTTAAATTATGAAACCTTTTGCAACCGTTACTCATGTTCGAACTACCGCTCTAGATAGGTATATAATATTGTTCAAATGGTTCTGAAAATCCTTAAGCACTTAAGTATGATTGGAATCTTATTGGAGAGCTTCGAAGCGGATCATCTCATCAATACTTTGATTGAGGCTTAGAACCGCGACGGATTAAGACTTGAATACATTTTTAAGTGGGATATTCTAAGGATTTCAAGTGTTTCTATTTTCCAACCAGGAGAATATTTACTCTTTGTCTACCTTCTTATTAAAATAATAGTAGCCGCAAGCGCAGCTGCTGAAAGTATTTTCTAGGATTGAATTCAGGTCAAGCAAAGTTTTACTGGAATTTTCATTTATCAATTAACAATAGCAGCTTGAAATTTAGATTTATGCCCAGTTGATGGCAAGACCTCTATTACCTGTGACTTAAAAACATACTGTTAAACTTCACCTCTGCTAAGTTCTATTGGGAATACAAGCATGATTGTATGTTGTATGTGGGACAGTATTTTAAACTATTCCGTAATACTCAGTCCATTTTAGTATTTAAATCTTAATCGCAGAAACAAAGCACGTCACAAAATACATTTACATTTATACTCTGAATAACTAACTGGCAGATAAAATATGATACAACACTACAGTCTCTAAGTGGTTCTTTTGCTATAAAAGTATAACGCAGTTCTTAATAGAAGTTCCCCTGCCGTTACTGAAATAAAAGCATACTTACGTCGGCACGTTTACAGAATAACAACTTTACTCAAACGCATTTCATGAATCTTGTAACAGTTTGACGTTAAAGAAGGCCATAGACTTACGGTATTCTGGTAGTTGGAGTTTGATATCATTATAACATAGAACATTATTATAGTAAAACATTATTTATTCTATACTTATTCCATAAATAACTGAAATAGTGGTCTTCAAACTATTTTTGAAAGTTTTTAATTTCGGTAGTCTTGTGGAGACAGACGCGATTGCGTGCAGCGTGAGATCCTGGGTTCCATTTTCAGGACGAGCAGAGTCATTAGGTTTTTGTTCAGGAGCGAGCCTATTCCCTCCCCCTATTACTTAACTCCCTATGACTTATACTATATTACATGCCGAATCTAGTGTACATCAGTACATCTGTTCCCATCCGTTCAGGAAATACATTTGTGTCTAAAATTAGCGATAATATAACGTAGTCTATTATACTACGTATTGTCGGTTGTCTGTATCATAGATATATTTATACTATGTCTGTATGTTGCCCTAACTGCGTGGCAGACATTCTTGTTTAGCAATATCGTACTGAACTATTCCTTCACTTAATGTTGCTGTTATTACAAAATACTATTAGATCTGACTTTGTAGCATAAGGGATAATAAATTAATTCCCTTGCACAATATCAAACTTATTTATTGGAAGTTTACAGGATTTCAATAATAAAGATACCTAATTTAAGATTTTATGTGTAATGTATGGAACTGTAGTTATTATCTAGGCACATTATTTTAATTATAATCTAATGAATGGATTTGGCCTTGTGGTGTTTTTTGCTTTGTTGTGTGTGTTTGACTTTCGTTACTCACTGTACATATATTATAATTGATTGTAGATACAACTTTGATACAATTGAGTATGCAACTTTGTTTTTTAAAATCAGCAATCTACATATTCGACGTCATGACATAGATCTAGGATTATTGGGTTCAGTAATAGATTTTCGATATAATTGTCCAACTTAGATTCACGTCATTTCCACCCAACCATCCGCGTACCCTGATCAACGGATCTGTCCAAACGAGTACCTACCTACCTACCCGTCGAATGTAGACCGTATTAATGACAAAACTTTAGCTACGTTCAACTTTCGGTTTTCGATCCGAATAAACTTCACCTGAAGATTGAGGCAAAATTAGTGTTGGTTTAGATATTGATCGTGAGGTTTCTTGGTTGAAAGAATTTCGTGAACGGTAGCGTCAGCGTTAGCTAAGAGTCAAATACATAAGCGAGCTGATCATTTTCATGCAGATGTGTGCATTCGGTGAGTAATTTGTTTAGCAGACAGCCAACGCTACGATGAATTGCGGGGGCAGTGAGAAATCGAACGTAGAGAGGTGAAGAGAGTGGCGGTAGGTATATATATCAGCCTATTGCCGTCCACTGTTGACGTTCGTTCAACAGTCTACGTTTAGCAAAGAGCGCCAACCATCCCGGTTTTGGGCAGCTCGCATCCAGCCTCTGCCAGCCACCTTCTTTAAAAGTCCGTAATACTTTATCTTATTCTGTGGCAGTAGGAGGGCAACCGAACTAGTCTGGTGCCTATCTGAGATGGCCGTTTAAAAATCTCATGGAACAATCAAAGACAATGAAAAACCCTAACTACTTACGCCAATAGGTAGCGGGTATTCGCCCGGAATCTGGAGAGCCCGCAATTCGCTCCGGTTGGCCGCTGTTCCGGATATTGAAATAAATAAGCAGCCCGCTGATTTATTTAACTACCGGCGTGCCTCCACTCCAGACACATTATGTACTACGGTGAGTACTTACTTAATTTAAATTCGGATACGCTTCATTTAATTTCGATACTGCTATTAGCAAAGCAAAATATATCTGCACTTTCATGGTTTGCAGTTTGGCAATATTGCACAATCTGCAATTGAGAATTTATTAACAAAGTTACAACATAACAATATTAATTAGTATTGTAAATAAGGATAAGTTACTTCTCGCTGGTTTACAGCGAGAAGTAACTTATCCTGGCTTCTAAGAGACACGTATTCGAAGGAGAGTTTTAGAATCTCCGCCTTTTAGACGTTGTTAATAACGTAAAGAGAGTATTTTCATTATCATTATCATAAGGCATAAAGATTTTCACTTTTGAACAAAAGCCTTCGCTTAAGATTTTCACAAGGACTGGTTACTTATAAGCCGCCTACATTTAGCCAACACACAGCGGCTTTTACTAGGTGGCCTGACCGTCGTGTTCCATATAGATGTTGTTTCCAATTTCCCTTCAAAATGATAACACAACGAGTAAGTAGGTTCAATTTAATACAATTTCACTAAACTAATATCTGTACACTTGAATAAACATCTAGTAGCTTTAAGTGTCTTCCAGCTTATAGGTACGTATTTCTCCCAGAATGAGAGCGTCGTGGGAGTCCCAAGTACTTGTATCTCAGGGAAACGGCTCGAGTTTATTGCATGTGTGCCTTTAGTGTGGCGGTTGCTATTACATCTCTCTATATTATACTTCCCAAGCGACGCTCAGTGCCGGAAAAACAGCTGAGTATATGTGTTAAGTGTTCTCTTCGTTTTAAGATGCAAAGTAATCTAAAGTCTACTTAAGTTGGCCTTAATTTGTACAGAGCAACATTGCAGTCGCGTTATTTTATCAGGTCTAAACTCCACTTTGTGACGTTTGCGGGGATATACAACAGTTTATGGTGAGGCCAAAAGGTTTATTTTAGTAATATCTATTGATGAACTTATATCTATTAATTTTAAGACTGTATTTGTTTAAGTAGGTACTAACGGATTCAGATATCATAACAAGTTAGGAACTTAGAACCATGTTTTCTATGGATACAAAATAGGCTGTAATCAAATAGTATAGGTATTTTAATTAATATCTACCTACTGTGAACTGTACGTTATACAAGCTATTGACCTAACAATCGATGCACACTAAATATTCGGGCGTTCGTATCGTGTGTTCTGCAAATACCTAACCAGTCTATTTGACGGCAGCTTCCTCTGTAAACACGCTGAAATTGATTTTGAAGCTTATCGGACTCGAACCGCAACTCCCGCATGACTCTATGATGGAATTTTGTAATTCCAACGCTGGTATCTATACGTCCTAGTATTTACGTTATTAAAGTTTGATGTTGTGATCCAAAATGTACATCGTTAAACCTTACATTGTGGTGTAGTAATTAAATAGAATTTCGCCTCAAAATGGCGCTCGTTGGCTTATCGTAACTTTATTGCATACGTTCTGTACGCGTAATATTGTTATTGTATTGTAATAGAAGGAATGTTTTTCTTGCGATTAAATAGTACCTACATATATGAGTGAAGATTGCACGTTTGGTGATTATCTCGCCACTTCTAACAAACATTTTTGTGACGACAGAAGGCTGGCAACACTGGTAGCCGGTTGTCAAAAGAAACTGCTCTGTAAATTAATTTAATTATGGACCAATATCGAATAACGCAGTCATCATCCTTGTCATCCTCTTACTCCCAATTCACTTGAGGTCGGCGCAGTATATTTTTCCGTCCATACACTTTTTTATTCAATACACCATTTTATCCCACACAATCCCAATCTCTCAATCCTCTTTCCTATAGGTACCCATTCATGGAAAAACCAAAAAGTTGTATACGTTTTTTAAATATTGTTATGAAATCCGCTGTAAATCGGATCGGTATCTCGTAACAGGAAACAGGAGCGACCACACAGAACATCTAAATTATACGCCGAATGAAGTTGTAAAACTTCCTGGCTCCTTCAAAGGCGCTGTTAACTCCATAATTACACCTTAGACAGTTGCCGAACTTAAAATTCGTTTCGAATTAAAGCAGAGGCGGTAATTCTTTAGGAGTTTTATAGGTTGTTCGTCAGGTTGGCACTACCGAAGTTGCTGAACCGCCCCCTGCAACCCGCGGGCTTCACGGGCTATTAAACGGGGAATTAGTTTCAAGCTTGCCGGAATAAAAAGGTGTAATAGTTGCAAAATTGCAAGACTGTTGCCGACTATTTACGTCAAGTTACGCTAAGTTATTAGTTCAGTGGTCTCGTAGATCGTGACTCGTGAGGTTCTAAATGCGATTTCTAGGTCGAGCGAAGTGTTTTTGAGTTATTCTATGGAATTCTCAGTGGCAGCTCAGTTAATCCTCTGTGCTAGGTGAAGGCATGTGCGTAGAATTATTAGTAAGCGCAGAAAAACCTGGCTGAACTGAAGTTAGTAGACAGTAGGCTCGTCTCCTTGTCGGTGAGACCTAAAACATACTGGGGGAGCTGGGAGTCCGTACGCCTCTGTTGCTGGGAATCAGGAGAGACGTTAGCATCCATAAACTCTAAAGACTAAGTACCTCGTTCTAGTATTATGTTAGAAGTAAATGTTGTATTTTTTTAGAAAAAAGTAACACAGAAGCGATAAACGAACAGAATACAAAATTTGCTTTCTTTCTCCTTTTAAAATTAGGATATATTTAATGCCTATCAAATCTTGATTATTTAAAGTTACCACGCATTTGATATAGTTTTAGTAACTGTACATACCAAACACTTTCAGTCAATTTAACTGAAACACAATGAGAAAGTTACAAAGTCATTAATATTAGTCACAAGCCTCCACCAAATTTGTATTCAAACCTTAATTGGTAGACAATATGTGTTTGACAGTTATTTTGGCGCAATCCCAAGCGGAGTTAATTAAGCATGGTGAAGGCAGGGGGAAAGATTGGATGCTCACATTCTACCCAGTCTACTGTGGGAACCGCACTTTATTACACTGCGATCTTTCTAGAAATACTGATATATACTGTTGCTAATACTTCAAAGCAGTCCTTTTCAAATCTGTCGATATTTTAGGTGACATGTAATAAAGGACGAATCCCAAACCCGAATTGCTACCGATCGTTTCGTAAGAAAACCCATAACACTTTGCTTGACCTGAGATTTGAAGACGGGACCTCAAGCTAAGCAGCCTCATAGCACGGGCACGTCGGGCACCATGGGAATAGCCAACAAAATATCTAATACTTGTTACACAAGAAAAAATCACTTTGCCGAAATAGGAATGAAAGTTTTTATATGCAAATGTCTCCACATCTTTCCTCTTTTAAATTCATTGCATAGAATTAAGCTTTGACACCGACAAAACTGATTTGAAAATGGCCCTTTACATGGCGTATAGGCGAATCGGTGAGCTCGGCACATTTAAGCTGATTGCGAACCCATAAATCCGGGTGATGACAGCGGACGGGCACTGTCGCATCCGACTTTTGACACTTTAACTTAATCGGAATGGAGGTGACTGAATATAAATATAAACACAGAACGTTACTGCGGAAGCAGGGTATCCATATTTCCATATTAACAAAGGAAATGCAAAAGGAATTCGTTTTGTCTGTCTCATTTTCACGCCTAAACTGTAGAATAGATTTCATATAGGTAGTAATATAAGAAAGCCTTCATAAACCTTGCAAAAATACAAAGGTGTGTCCAGATATGGCGAACTAGCAGCTACTTGGCCTGTAAAGAATTTGACTCAAGCAGCAGCTCAAGCATCTGGGCACACCTTACGTGAGAAGTTCATAGTGGAAAACTTCAGTTACCGCCCGACCTGGGACCTGGGAATCAAAAACCTGCGACCATTTTGGGCAATTTTGTAAAGTATGAATAGACCATTATTGGTTATAAGATCTTCGAAACTTTCAAGTAAATTTTTGTCCTGAATAGATATAGGTATGGTAGGTAAAGTGAAGATCCGTGTTCCTAGTTACCTTTGGTTATATAAACCTTTATGTATTTCCAAAGGAATAAAATGCTTTTGGGAGCAGTTTCGAAGACAGAGCCAACTTGCAACGCTTTTTATGACTGAGTCGCTTCTTTGGGAAATCTACTGTGGCTTAACCAGGCGGCTCTATAAAATCTGTCTCTAAATTATTTTCTATGGTAAACTTAGCACTTCTAGCAGTCAAACAAGGAACTAGATTTTTTATACGAAATATTAGAGAGATTCGACGGCGACTTTCGCTATCCAAGCTCCCACATACTGATTGGTGACTTGGTTAATTCATATACAAACTTATGTTGTGTGTATTCAGCTAGGTGTTCTATTGGAACGCTAATTGATGATTTTATTATTACTATCCAATTTATTTATTTCTATATACGTCCATTATTGAAGGAAAGTCACCATAGATATCCTACTAATTACGGCCTCACACACAACACCACAATTTCCCAATGCAAATAGGTAGGTACTACAACAAAAAAGTTGACAACCCGGGAATCGACATCAGGAGCCGAATATGACCTTCAGAACAATGAAGTAGGTAGTCAAATAACTTTATAGGACATCCATAGCTGAATTTAAAAGACTTATGAATATAAGGCTAAGTGCACATCTTATATTGCTATGCAGATCAATTTTACTATTGCGGGTAGCTGCATGCAGTGATAATGGTAATGAAGGGGACATCGCTAGCTACTATTTTGACAGTCATGATTACAGGTAGAATAGTAGTCACAGTCATATCCACCGACCGTGGCCACTAAACCTAAAATCGGTCGTATACACGGAATACAAATCTTGTATAGATTATGTTGGATGAACGGATAATCATCAACATGAATAAAATTTAATATGAAAATTAACATAGTAATAGATCCGTTGGTACCAAGTAATAATCTCGGAATAATTCCGTGTTTCTCATAGTTCATGAATATTGTAATGGGAAGAACCCACGAGGGTGTTTGTTCGTCACGATGACCCCGAGGAAACTGTGCTTTTACCAGATTCTTATGAATATATTTAAAATATGACCGGCACTGAGTTCAATGACCACTTGCGCTTTACATATAGACAGGGTTGCTATTAAAATGATAAATTTACCTGAGCCGCTCAAATGTGATTTTATCCTATTTTTTTCTTGTAACGGGAAATTTTATTTTCGTGTTAGGTAAAGTGTTATTTCTTCTAAGGGATGTCAAAGAAAAGCGTTATCTTAAGACCAATATATTTAGGCATATATCTTATCGTAATTAAATTAAATAGTGATTGTCTCAGGTGCACACAGTCAACCATCGCCTGTCTACATTGTCGATGTGTTATACAATTTTAAAACTAATTTATCAAGCATCTAAGTTGGATTTACGGAAAACGGAACTGTAACTGTGTGTGAACATAACACGGAAACAAGTGTAGATATGTGAAACAGGTAGATAATAGGATTATGCCATGGGCGCTGTTTGCAGTTCTGAGCGCATCTCCCGGGCACGTAAAATCGTTACGTTTCGATTCGGTTCGAATCGCCCGTCGACAAACATTACATATTAGTACGTGGTATTCCAGTACATAATTCTGCGGTAGCTCGGTGTTATCTACAATTACAAGCTAGAAAATGTTTTAATGTAATTTCCACTTTATATATATTTTAAAAGTGTGCTGTATACATTATTTTGTTTTATTAATAGGGAGCAAGGATCAAGCATAGCGCCACTGACTGTACAGGGATAGAAAAAAAATATTAAAAAAAATGCTAAACTTCTGATGTTAATGATCTGTGGTACTTGGTAGTAACTTTAGGTTTACAATAGTAAACCTATAGTTACTACAATACTACCTAACTAACTTTTGCTACCAAGTGTAGTAGTAACTACACCGGGTAGCAAAAGTTCACTTTAGTGTCATTAATTTGGAAAAAAAATGAGTATAAAAAGTATTGAATGAAAAGTAGGTCCGTATTAAATAACATTGAATTAGGTGGAGAGTATCTAGTTGACTGAGCAATCACATCATTACCATGTCAGATGAAACTTTCCTCATCGAAGGCGTTTCCCATAAATAGGGGTTCCTTCTGTGATGAGCTCACTCGGCAGGGGAGTCCCAATCGCAGTAGGATGTTATTAGCACACAGGTGGACGCCGCGACTCACTCCCCGGCAAATTCTCTGACGACACCCCGGGGAATCGCTGGGGTGATCGTCTTCCTCGAACCTTCCCGTAGCTTCAAACTTATTCACAATATCTAACTAAGTTTGTCACTTATTCACTCTGCTGAGTGATCGTCCGATTTTATCAACCTGGGAATGCTGATGCGAATATAGTAAGTACCTAATGTAAAATTATTATAACAATAAATGATGGAAAATTTCTGATAGATGTTTTACCAAACAAAGATATCTATTTAGTTACCTATCTACTTCTAAAATTGATTGTGTCCAAAGTCTAATGGCGGTGAATCCTAGAATAAGGTCAATTTATGACAAGTATTAATGCGAGATTGCAGTTCAGTAATCTTATTATGAAGGATTTCGTTAACCCTAAGCCATGAATAAAAGCTGTTCCACCAAACTTGAGACAAAGTTAAATTCGGAAGTGAAATATGATAATCCATCGTCCCGCGATGCACAGGTGTTGCTAGAGAAGTTTCGGACAGGATAATGTTCATTGTTCGCTGGCACAATAAGAACGAAGTAAGTAGCGATTCAAGAAGCTAATTCGCGCCAGCTTACAAACCAGCTCTTTGAGCCCTGAGTGGCACGGGAAGCTTAAAAATCAACCAACCGTCACCATTCACTCGGAGTTGTTACGTGAATGGAACGTTCACTCGTTCATTCTCCACAATTGAAATGGTAATGCGACTCAGCTCCCGTTCTAATTGCCATGCAAATGTTGGGGGCGTACATACTTATGCTTCAAGCTCGGCAAGGAAGGCGAATACTCTCAAAGAGGTGATCACGCTTGAGATAGTTCCTTCAGTTGTTACTGAGCGGACGGGGAATATAATCAAGGGCTGACTTATCTCCCAAGAAGTAAACTATGTAACATACGAGGCGGTAGTTGCATTACATTAAAATAATGCAGCTCGGAGCTTCAGCAGTTATGCTATATATATTTCTTGTTGTAATATGCAGGGTACAGAGTAACGATACTGCAACGAACTAATTAAAGAAGATATTAATTTACTTATTTACTAACGCTTCGAAAGTGTGAATAATATGGCAGACTTCGTAAATAAAGACGAGTAGAAAATGATTATTTTAGACACAAACGTAACCGTAGCTCCAATATTGATGACACAAATGGAATTATAATTATCCTTCGATCTTTAGTTTCAGTCATCTTGCCATTTAAGTGCCAAAGATTTACATACAAACATAGATTAAACAGATTAATTTTCCCAAATGAAATCAATTTCAGTAGGCAATCACCATCATCCAATTATTGTTACATGCTAAACCGACACAATGAACCAATTATGGCGACTTTTGTGCTACTGTAGCGTTTAAATAATAATAATGCACGAACAATATATGCGGTGTATTGTTTGTGATAATATGAAACAAACAGGCTTCGAACAATAATAGGAAATTTAACAAATAAACTGTTCCATGCGTTCAACAAAGTTGAGTTAAAAGCGGTAAAACTCAACTTGCGTAGTTCCTCTGCAACGGATCGCACGGAACTCGTGCTCGTGTATATATACTAATAAACTACTTCTTAAAGCAGCGGTTCTCAAAATTAATTGGACCACGACCCATCTAAAAAAGATTTAAAGTTCAGGACCCACCCAGCAGTGGGTACTACCGTCAGAGTAGGCTGCGGTTGGCCTATCGCCTGGCCTAATCCAGTTATTTCATAGACATTAAGGGTGCGTTTGCAAATCTTTGCAAATCGTCTTTGCGTTTGCAAATCATAATCTGAGTATAAATAAGCAGTTTTTTGGTACATTTTGCGGCAAAATTAAACTCAACCAAATGTATCATGTAATAATTACCACAGAGAGATTACTCCTTCATCTTTAAATGGTAGCAATTTATTATTAACCGGGCACAAATCCAAACTCCATAGAAACACCCTGGAAATCAAACCTAAGACACTCTAGATGTGCCTTTAGCGCCGGAGCTGCGATTAAGGGCAGTTACACGTGCTCATAGATATAATAAATTATAGCCTACTGATACTATGTCAAGCGTGGGTGCCGCTGAAGTTTGTTCCACCGGCGCGGATGCTATGCAGCGATGTGCCGGATGCATGCCACCCCACACACTCGTGCTATAGTGTCTATTATATTACCTGCATTGGATTCCTTTGATCCTAGAATTTCTGATCAAGTTACACGCACCTAATTTGCTCGTGAGAATTACCAGCGATACCTAGGATAACACATATTTTAAAAAGTAAGACAAATTATGAAATATTTTCAATCTAAAGTTATTAGAATTAATAAATCTGTCCTAATGTAAATCAATGTAAGATAATTATGACCATAAAATATTGTCCTAATTTTTAAGATAGGTAATATGAGTCACAATAATCAACGCGTCTCCAACAAACCGCTCTAAGCCAGCGTGGTGGTCTTTATGCCCGTGCCCAAAAGTGGAACATGCCCCGAAGTGGGACAGTAAATGGGTTGATCATTAAATCCAAATACTGCGACAAGTATAACAAAGTGTGAAAGATTGCCAAGAGTCCGCTTTTATTCAATTTTTGCCATGATCGGTAGTTTACGCGTCGTACATTGTAATCCAATATCGGGGAAATTGGAATAGGAAAAAGTTGATTTACTGCTGTGGGTATATTGCCAGTAAATGATGGGTTTCGTTCGTCTAACAATGGGTTGTACTTCCTCACACGTTGCTTTGATCGCATTTCATTTGGATTTTTTGAACTACCTACATGCTTTTGAAACGGTGATACTAATATCTACCGTGGTTTTATCTGAAGAAACTTTTTGCTCCACTTGAGAATCGAACCCTGGACTTGAGAGACTGGAGCTGTCGCATAGTAGATTATTGAGGTAGAACAATAATAAGTTAACAACAAAAGTGTGAATTACATAAGTGGTTTTTATTGGTTGGTTACTTACCATATTTCAACTTCATTCCCGAGCTCATAGGAATATTTTTGCATATTTCGTGCTTTCACGGAGCGTCGATTTACTTCAGCTTCTAGATTGAATTTTTGCTGACAGTATAAAATGCGTGGATTCCATGTCTCGCCCGATCGAGTGCCGCAACCGAGCTTTCTCAGCAATATTATAACTTAATGACGCGTTCACCAATAGTAACGTAGTGCGTGATAATAAAATAAATATCATTGTGTCTTCATTCTGCCTAGAATGGTGTTATTATGATCTACTAGCTGTGTTACCTACGATGACCTCATTCTTCCAATCATCTGGAAATTTCTCAAATAGTTGAAAGAATATTTTCATTGCTACTCTGCCTAACTAACTGCCTATAGCGGTTCCCCGATAAATGGGCTATCTAACACTGAAAGAATTTTTCAAATCGGTCCAGAAGTTTCGGAGTCTATTCAATACAAACAAACAAACAATCAAATCTTTCCTCTTTATAATATTAGTATACCTAGATTATACGATGGCTGGCTGATGTATTACG
This sequence comes from Acronicta psi, assembly GCA_946251955.1. Lineage (NCBI taxonomy): Eukaryota > Metazoa > Arthropoda > Insecta > Lepidoptera > Noctuidae > Acronicta > Acronicta psi. Next base: position 5,863,440 of record OX276482.1, on the reverse strand, counting down.
TAGGTACTCCTTACCCTACTCGTACACATCTTACAGATGAAGTCAGGAATGGAACCTAATCTAAATTCGCAAAACATTCACGGTTGTGGTGGGTCGTTTAACTGAATTGAAAAGAAAAGTACCTACAGTTCGCTAACTAAGCGTGGCGAGTTGGCAAGAGTTGTGGAGTTTAGCGAGGTACTTATACGCCGTCCGGCGCCTGCGCCACCGCTAACTACACCTTGTTGCTGCAAACCTCATTCGAGAATAAGAATCCGCGCAACTTTGCTTAGCTTATAAACGGAAACTTTCAGCAAATGTCCATTCAGAATGAAACTTTATAAAATGATGTATCTAGTGTAGTCATAAACTGAACTAGACATTTATGATCTGAGTTCCTGCTTTGTATTTTGGTCTCTATGCATAACCTCATAGAGCTCACTAGCAATATATAGGGAGTGTACATAGCGCCACAATACCGCGGCGTAATGATAGTGTCCCCGGGCGCCTGCACGTGATGCGACTGCCAAGTTCACCACAACGTCACTATCATTCTCATCGACTGCTATATTGCCCCGCACTGTAATACTATCGATAATATATCGATATTGTTGGTTATTTACGTATTTAGGATGTTTTCAGTAAGCGTTATATAGATTTATTGACAAAATAATGCAAAAATTGGCGCAATGGCTGAAGCTTATTGGCTTCTAGGCAAGAGGTTAAATTCTCGTATATATGACCAATAATACAGTCAGGGTGTTCGTGTTCCGACATACCTATACGCAAAAAATCGTCAAAAGCTGGCGGGCGTCATATATTTTGATAAAGACTTGCATACAATTTTTACGTGACGCATAGGTAAGCTTCTGTTGTACGTACTTATTTATCAAGACACGACACGTAAGTCTAGGTTGAATCTCGCTTAAACTTAGCCCAAAAGAAGCCCTATATCCTTCGTATCTCGCCTGGAAAGCTATAACGAACTTTTCCCGGCCGAAAGCTGACAACTTCTATAAATAATTGAACAGCGAACTTCGCTGGCGACTTCAGATGATAGCTCTTGCACTATATTATCGAAAGAGGAATCGTTTAAGTGTTCCTGAATATTCTCCGGCGCTCCAGAAGTTTCCACCGTAATTTACATTTCTATATTTTATGAGCGAATAAATTAAATGTTTTCACACATGTAGATTGTACATATCGTTTGCATATCGTTAAGTTTTTATCTCTAGTTCTACCTACCCCCGTGGAAAAAAAGTGTATTTATCATAAACCTTTTAAATTTCATGTGTATATAGAGGTGATTAATATAAATGTGAAAAGGTAAAACTAGTTGAGATAAAAATATATTTAACTTTTTCTATAAATATAGGTACTATATATACGCATACCTACTTATACCTCTCTTAGTTACTCTGTCATCTTTCCCAAAATTCTTGTAGAATTGATAGTAAAAGTGTACGGAATGTATGAAGAACTAAAATATTTAGGACTAAAGAGCATCAAAAGGAAAGTCCGCGTGTTTCCGCCGTTGGAATCCTCGAAAACTTGAGCAGTTTCTTTTATCCACCTCTTCTGTAGAACCTTTGGAATGAGCTATTAAATAAATAGCTAGTGGCTCTTACCGCACCGTATATAAGAACACGACCTTCCCTCTCTCGCCAACAATGTAAGCAATTGAAAAATAAATCGGGTTCCCTTCGAATATATTTGTTTAGATATTTTTGACCGGGACCCTCATCACATCCTTTGTGATCTAAAAGTTTACCTTATTCAATTCACGAGTATCCCATACCAAAGTGACTCAGGTGAAAATAAAAGTAAGTATGTTAATTTCACATTTTTTATTTTAAAAGTTTTTAAGAATTTTATCTAATTGGTAACTCAAATATCACAAAATAAAAATCACGTTAAATAAATAAATCTAAAACAATAAAAACATAACAAAAGTTAAATACACATCAATATCAAAAGTACAGGATCCAAGCTCGATGGGAATTTAGTACGATATCTTAATATGTAACTATTTTAGGTATGTACTTGTGTAAATCGTCTTATTTATTATAAAATATCGAAGTCAAAAGCTCTGGGTTTATCAATGCGTGAGAGTATTTCGTTATCACAGTGTTCGGCAAGTAAATACAGCGTGGTTAATAAACTGCTATAACACTCGTTTTGCTTATAAAAGTATTTACTCGTACTTCCACATTTTTAAAAATTTCGAAAATATTCAAAATTCATAAAATCCAGAGACATCGATATTTTAGATTTTACCGGCTTGACCGGTTATCATTTCCTTCCCAAAGAGTCTTCTGAAATCTACGTAATGACGTAGAAATCGGATAAGTAAATAATAAACTTTGCGTACGTTGAATAGATACTTTTATATGTTAAACAGTGAAAAACTTATCCAAAAACATTTAAAAGTTACACATATTAAACTACTATCCTGTATACGTGACACTGAATATCATAAGACAATCAAAGGTTTGAATATTATTATTAAAACTCAGTCTATTTTGCTTTCACAAATTCATTGGAATGTTATGATATGCGACTTTGTACAAAAAGATATTTGCGTCCGCACAATCTTTGGAGTTTTTATTTATCCCTTTATGTAAACGTTGTTGTGGTTACAGCTAAACATACAGATTTTTACAAACCAACAATTTATCCAATAGATAATAATACATATTCGAGATGATTCGAATTTACATTTTTTTTTTAATTTGCTACTTTTACTAAATTATAAAGATACATTTTTCTAAGAATTTACCGATTGACTTCTACACTGGAAAGCTCCATATTTTTTATATTGTCTCTCAAGGTATTAATTTAGAGCGTCATTATTACAACGACTTCATTACAGATCTATAGTAGGTATCTACTTAGAAGTTTTGCATTGTTGAACAATTCAAATGATTACAATATTAAGGGCCTGTTTCACTGCCTCTGGATAACCGTTACAAAATGTAACAACATTTCTATGAAGTTATTTGACTGAAACTTATCAGTAAGCTGTGTAGCAGTCCCTTAATCTTAAAGTAGTCAACAATTTTAAGTAAAATTGGATGGAGAAGAAAAAGTGCAGGGGCAACATCGAGAACAATAGGGTTTACTACAACACACTGAGAAGACATGCTCTAACCAAAATAACATTTAGGGTAAAGGGCATAATTCGACCCTCTGTCATCCAAATAACTTTTGAGATTCGGATTTAAAACGTCTCAACTTCATAATATTTATAGTATTTTAGGGAAGTTTCGGTAAGATTTACGACTTCAACACTAGCATTTACGTCACAAGTAGTACCTAAATCTGTTCGTTAATATTAGCTACATGTTTGTTTTATTCCCTAAGGTCCCCACATACCAAATTGTTTTAGCATCGCACGGCGTAACAAACTTTATAATCTTTTACTGAAACCATTGGTTGTCCCCGGCTGTAACCAAAGAGTTGAACCACAGACTCCATGTGATTTTCTTTAATTTTACACTTCGTTACCACTTATTTATTCCAGTTCAAAAATATTTTAAATGACAGAGGTTTTAACATAATTGACTTAGGGTGTGTCTACACTACACCGGTGCTTTGGTGCAAGCGTTGATGTCACCGATGCTCTTGACGCGCCGGTGACGCTTCTGCTTTATCAGCGCGTCGTCCGCCGACTTGGCAGGCAGGGGCGAGCTCACTCGGTGAGCGTGGTCCGCTTTGTGACCGTACCTTTTGGAAAGTGTTATTTTTATTTATTTATTTAATTAATTGCTACCAATTACAGTAACTAACAAACATAAACATTAAAATCTACAATATAAACAAAGTACAGTAAATAAAAGAAGTTAAATAACACTTTCATACATTCCTCTCACGGTACTTCTGACATACCAAACCAAACCTTCATCCACCTATCCAGAAACAGATCGCCTGTTGGATTAGAATCCAAGAGATCATTTAGCGCGCCCAGAGTGCGTTATATTCATTTGGAATAATAGCGTCATCAAATCGTCAGGAATAGTGCTAATCTTAGCTTAACAGCAAAGATTAGAGATAACTTTTTAACTGTAGTTAGTGCCAAATTATAATCTTAAAAGCTCCCTATACTTACATTAGCCTTCAATCAAAAAATGAATCATTAACAAAAATGCTAATATTGTGTATGTTGTTTTTAAACCCTTTTAAATCTCCGCATGTATAAATGTAAGTAAATAAAGTACACGAGTATAAAGGGGGTACCTTCATTTGAAGTTAGATTACTCGTACGTTGGAAAACAGTAAAGCTTTGTCTCTCACTCATGTAAAAGTAATTAGGTCATCCGATCCTGTTGGTTACGAAATACGGAACGGGATGTGTATAAAGAAGTAAAAACTAAATAAATAAATAAAAGGGAGTTCTGCAACTATAAATGTAACTTTTCCCGCGTTAATTGAAGTCTATATTGGGGAAAAAGAAGCTCTTGGAATTCCAGTATATCACAGTAAACCTCATCACATGAAGTTAGATGTCTTAACATTTTTTTTTTTAAATTGCAGTATACAATTGTCATTCCTGCCATCACGTCTCAAACTCACTCATACGTATGTATGGCATGGCATTTCCATAAAATTAGATGGACTGGAAATATACTCGGTATTATAAAAACAAAATTACATAGATCATCATTTACACAGAATACTTCACTAGTCAAATCACTTACCTATGAGTTATACTAGAAGTTTCTTTGATATCGTTCAGTCTTGTCAGGCTGTCTCTGGTCGACACACTGGACTGGGAATACAGACTCAGTGGCGTGTAGATCGGCTCGTACTCCTGCAGCGTGGGCGGCGGCGCGTACGTCATGCTCAACTGTGACAACGTACGCACGGCTATGGGCGGCGAGTACGACAGCTGGTAGGGCTGCGTCAGACTCAACACGCTAGAACTCTCGCTAGAACTCGACGGTGATGTCCGCTCGTGCTTCGGTTTTAACACCCCTAAAGCTCGTGTTATTGAGCCCTGGAATAAAATATGGTGTCTGGGATTATGAAGTAGCTATATTGACTTACTTCTGGTCTTTAACTTGAACATTATTCACATTGCTATTAATACTATAGGTGCATATTATTTCCATTTAGGAACTTGAAACATAAAATGATACATTCTAATTCATTGTCAGCATGCGACTTACCCTCAAACTATGTCTCCTAGAATCTCCACTGAGATCAATGCCTGGTAATCCAGTAGCCACAGACCTCGAGAACGGTCTACCCAACACCCTGATTTGGTGACCAAACAAGTTTCTGAAAACCAATTACAACTTGATTTCACTACACAACGGAAGCAGTACAAATTTGAGATCACATTATAAGCCAGGCAGAGCGATGTTTGCATTTGTTATGGTCGCTTGAATCTCTCAAATTTGCACTTGTTCGAGTTTAATATCTGCTAACACAAAAAGCTGACATGCAAATTCTCTTTAAATTATATTTTAAAGTCGCAATGTTTGAATAAATTGTTTGTTTTTTATTCTTCCTGACAGGAAAGTAATTTAAGGTAAATATTTTTATATATTCACATAATTATTTATGTTCACTGGAAGCTACGAGACACAGTTAAAAGTGAATGGTAATTCAATAATATTTTGTATAGACATCAAAAGCATGATGCACTTTGCTGGAAATGATACGAATCATGCTGACTGTACGAATATGAATACAAATAAAATAAATACGAGTAAAGATTTACGGATTAAATGTCAAAGAAAAGCACTGGATCCAATACTGGCGATGAGAGTAAAATGAGAAGCTAATATATTTGGAGTAAGCAGTACTTTTCTTTGTGCGCTCGAATCAAAATAACAACAATAATGTAATCAAAATTGTAACTAATTCCATTGAATGAAGCACGAAATTTCAACGTGTTGGAAATTATTATTACGAAACAAAATGTAACGTTGCATGGAAGGAGAAAAGTGGACAGTCTGAATATTATGTAGTGCGGTCTAATGATGATGACAGAGAGGCATTCATGATGTATCGATAAAATGGTCGTTACCGTTCTGTCTCGATGCAAGGATCGCCGAGTTTAGGGTGATGGATAATAAAAAGAAACTGACTCGATGTCCCTTAGGTTTATCTTTTTCATCAGGATTTATTCACATTTATATTTCAATCGATATCGTTACAGGTGAACCTAATATACAATGTTGTCAACTTTACAGTATGAATGTATACAAGTCAAAAACATAGTTATCTTACAGTATTAATAAATGCTATTATTGTTATAATCCTAAAGCTATGGTGATGGTTCTGTTTTTACACCTATGAATATTCAATGGTAAAGATTTTAAAATCTTTGATTATTACAATAATTTAAAAGTTTTAAAATTCAAATGAATCTTCTTTAATATTTTTATGGAATGCAGGTAATGGGATATGAGCTACCCCCTATGAATATTACGAAGCATTTCATGCTTATATCTTTATATTATCAACTAAGTTGTATACATTTACTAGTTTACCAAATTGATCAATCTCGAATAAACATTAACGTGACGAATCTAATCTACGGTAAGATCGGGACTCTAGGGGGTCACAATGTCCAACATTGAATCTAACACTGACGAAGGCGAAGATACCAAATAATATTATTATTGTGAATGCGTCCAATCGCTCCAACTTTTTGATATTCTTTACTTACAAACCACGATCCCTACGATAACTTATCAGTCTTCACCGCTCGTAAAGTTTTCCATCAAAAAAGTTTCAAAAAACGAGCGAGTTTTGACGGTAGATTGATACAAATTTTCTTTCGCAAAGAAAATATTTTGTGAAAAAATAGCGTTTTACAAACATTTTGGTTCAGGAAATTTTACATAGATACAGGTTTGGACTCGGAAGCGATAATTTATTTTTTAAACGAGAGTTTTTTGATTTTCGTGGGTTTATCTTTGTTTTGTGGACAACAAGGATGCTCGGGCAGCCTCCACTTGCAGTTCTTCCACCTGGCAAAATATCGTATACCTGCAGGATTGCACCTCACATTATAATCAACTACAGATGCTCACGTAAGGGAGGGGGCTGGCTGCTCAGTGCCACTGTGCGCTGGTGCCATGGTGTCACTGGCCACTAGTTCACTACTGAGTACTCATACAACTGGGTACATGCACTGTGCATCTCACCACAACATCGTTGCACCGGTCACCACTCACATACTCCGTTGTCTCATTTGTTACAAATGCAGTTATGGGAGAAACATTCTAAGAACTTCGATCAACTTTGTTAAGATAATAAATATTATACTGTGCTCACTGTCACCAAACAAACTGCTAAATGTATTCAAGGATAATAATATAAATTGTGAATACATATTCATATCAGGTTACATACTTAATAAGAAAATATAACATTTACATAGATACATTATGTAATGTGAATTGGTACAAAACATATTGAATCGCAAGTTGATTGATGCGAGGATATTCATAAACATATTTACCGGAATCATTACTAGAGCAAATATTATATTTTCCTGGGTAGGAAGATAAATAAGAGTATTGTTAACTAACCTCGCTGGAATGATGAGAGCATCAAATTCGGCTACCAGATGTCTTCTGATGATGCTCTTGGATGGAGGAATGCCGAGCGCGGTCGCCATTGTCTCGCCGGTGAACGATGGCTCTAGTACTACTAGCCCACCGTGCACTCCACTATCTATTGGAATATGATCATTAGCTACATTCTACTAATTTGATACCAATATCATTAACAAAAACCAACTTACCTTTTAGATTATCCGCAAATTCACCTAAATCAATATTATGAGCCCACCGCATAAACCTTTGGTTGGTCCACACTAAAGGATCGGCGTCAACGTTCTCGCACTGATGCCGCCTGACAGCGAGCGCCTACGAACAAAGATGTTGTAAAAACCTAACGATGATTGATAGCTCGGATAATTTATTACGTTGAAATAAGAAGGGAAAATAATAAAGGTGATGTAACAGGTTTTTAGCTAACTGTAGACCAAGAATGAACGGAGTACGCGGTGATTGATGGGTGTACATTACAGGGCACGGCAATGCGAGACGGAAAATGTTGTTCCAGCTCATTGAATAATCGCTCATTTGCCTTTCGTTATCTCACCCCACTTATCGGAAGGGACGTGAAAATGCTTTCTCATTTCGACCGTAATTTGTAAATGAGACGGAGAGTGTAATTTATTTCATTGTCACCTTTAATGTACGAGTATCTTATCTTCATTTATTATTTATTACTTCATTGAGAATCAAGAACGATTCGAAGTCAAAATTGATAACATGATGATATGAGGTACAGTACCGAAAAATCTAATTAGGTACAAACACTACTGACCTGTCGATCATACTTCATTATTCTAAGCAGATGTATGCCGTGGACGATAGAGGCCTGGTGGAACTTCCTCGTTACTCCGAGGTACTTCTCCAACTCCTTCTTGCTGATGGTGTCCAACATGCGAGCATCTACCAAGTTCGCCAGGAATGACTCCGCGTACTGTTGGTTGAAATTTGTTTTTAACTGAAAATTGTTGATTGGCTAAATATTAAGTAGCTTTGTGTGCGGCTCCAGTTCTTTTCCTCTGTGTGCTTGTAGCAAATAAAGAATAATATTATTAATCGATGAAGATTTACGTGATGTTTATCTCATACCTGTGACAATCCCAAATCCGGCAACCATTCAGCAGCTACCCAAGCATGCGTCAGCTGTCCTATACTTGGGTTCCTCACGAGGTCAGGTCTTCTTCGTTCTTCAATGGCAAGCCTCAGTTTCTTGCGGTGCATCGGCTGCGAGATGCCCAGTCCCACCTCCAGGTCAGCGTCGGACAGCTCAAGCAGAACCTGCCCATTCAAAGCACGGATCTAGAACCAACCAGAACACAATATTTGACGCTTAATGCGCGTCTCTCGCTCTACGTATACAGCTCTATCAAATGTTTTGGTTATCAAACCCCCGTTAACGACTAGCTAGTCTTTTAATGTTCATGTTTCTGTCCAATATAGGACTAAAGTATCCATTGAAAATTCTTACTTCATTTATAAATTCGTAAATTTTGCGAAACATTTATCTGGGAGTTCTGTATTGCCCTCTGATTTCCATACAGATCTAATAAAATGAGCGCATTCCGTATTATGAATGGATTTGCGGATAATGAAAATGCTTTTTATTTCATTCGTTGTGCGTATGAAAATATAATCCGCGTCGTTTTATAGAAAGTTATGACCGGCCGAAATGTAAACATTGATTTTGGCTTTCACATAATTCACGTTGGAAATATCCATTTTAATATTGAATTTTCAATTATTTGGATTGCGAAACAAGTTATTTTATAGGAACATGTAACAACTGCGGCTTTTCTTTATGGTTATTTTTTTTACTGGAGTGCTAAGTGGTTAATACGATTTGTGTTGAAGCCTCATGCAGTTGAATGCAAAAAACCATGAGTAACTTTGTGTTGGTGACCATACAGGCTACTGGTTTTATCTTTCCGTCCTACTTTGAACCGTAATAAATTTATTAAAAAAATCGTAAACTTTTTATTATATCCCAAGTGCAAATTAATTTATGTATCTAAAATAGTGTTAGATACTTTTACCAAATGTTAGTGTTCACGTGATGCAAAGTCGCCGAGCACCTTGTTATAAGCAGGGCAAAACTTATATTATGGCAAGACTAGAACAGAAGCTAGATAACTAACTTGTTAGATATTGGTACCTGTTATTTGTAGGCCCTTAAGTAGTAGGAAAGATATGGCTATTTTACTTACCTTAGCAACGTTGATGTTAATAGATTTTGGTTTTGTGACAAGCCACACAATTTGCCTGCTAGTTCAAACCATGCAATGACTAGTGCTTCGTATTACAAAGACAGACAATAAGTACACGATAATGGGTATGTTCTCCATACCTTGCCGCTCTTGACGTTGTCAGCTACTGCAGCTGCGTACTGCGGCATACCGAGTGCCAGCTCAAGCCATGCGATGATAGCAGGTGCCCGCCATCTAGACAGTGGCAGTGATGCCGCTTCTCGCAGCGCCGACTCACTCCCCAGTGGCGACCAAGCGCGAGTGCTACCAGTACCGGAGTAGATCGGCTCTGAACAACAAGCTATATTGAAAACATTGAAAGTATTGGTTTGTGACCTTTAAAGGTCGCCCGAAGGTTCCCAGTGTAGGTGGTTTAAATAAATAATTATTCGGACCTAGAATAAACAGGTATACATTATGGATTATGCTTACGTCAGAATTACCAAGTCTAACGTAATTGGAGCTAGAGAAAACAGTAAAATAAACAGACGAATCGTTAATAGAATAAATCGACATAAGGTTTACGTTAGTACCAAAATGTATCAGTGTTATAAAATGTGTTAAAGCATAGAATATTATTGGGTATTCCTTTACACTGCTCTTTTTTATGTCTTGCGTTTGACCAATAATATGTTCTTGTTCTTAATATCTTACAGTTCTATTTTTTTATTTGTGATTTCATTAAAACATTTCTCCGTATACTGTTTATTGGTCTCTAAATCTGTTATGAATAAAAACTCACCACTCTCGTGTCCACTAATGGCCGCACTACCGGACTTGGTGCGATGTCTGGAGCGCGCAAACACACGCGATATGGAGCCCCATGCGGACCCGCGGCCGCGCGCGCCCTTGCTGCCCGCGCTCGAGCGCCCGCGCACCCCGCCCAGCAAGGCAGCCTCGCACTCGCCTGGACTTGATAGCTGCTCTACTGATCTAGTAAAGATACAAGGCGGATATAATTCAAGGTCATCCATTAATATAGATGACCTTGAATTCTTATTTTGAAATGAATTTTCACATTAAACTTATACTTTAATCTTATGATTGTTGTGCTGTAAAAACTTAACAAGTAGGTATACCTAATATATATATATTTTTTTGTATTCGAAAACAGACGTGCCACACAAAACTGTTGAGTTTATAGATTTTGTGCTAAACAAAATAAAAATATGATGCGAAATGGGTTAGTACGAATTTGAATAAGAATTTGTGTCAGGTGTGCGCTCTCCATAATCATTCAAAAGAGGAATTAAAATTCGACACTTAATCTAGAGACCGCCCATTCAGGCAGCAACCGCTGTGCCGTAGCTTAAGAAAACGCCAGATGAAAGATATTAAAGGTTTTCGCAAACAGTAATAGAAAATGAAAAAAGCCAGAAGAAAATTTAATTTCGGGTTACTATTGCTGAATCGTGGACTGGATCGCGTAATATGCAATAAATTTTACTGTCAAAATTCGATAATATCGGCTATAGTAATAAAGTAGCCCATAAAACGTTATCGTTTCGAATTTCGTTTCCATTGATTTTTGGAGCACGTGCACTAGATATATTTTTTAATTAATAATATTGTTTAGATATTTTAGAGTTTATGTACAGCAGCTATAGTCGAGTTACTTAAATAACTGGGAAATGAAAGATTTAAAGAAGCTGCATAAAATGGATACATAGAGGAATTTATTCGAAACGACCCATGTCTGTATCAAGACTCGTAAATAGTGCAAGCAATTTTACTGATAAAAATTATATTATTGTCTGTTGAAGTAATATATTATTATAACTTATCAGCCGTTTTCTAATTAACGCTACGCTAGGCTCTACCAGAGGAAGGCAAGACCTCATTTACAGTTAAAAACATTTTGAGATAAAATTTTAGAATTCAGTATCTAGATAATTTACAAAACTCAGACTAAGAGGCCATTAGAAGTAATTGTAAAACTTTTTGTGAACATTAACAACAAAGGCAAAATGTTAAGTTAAGGCGAGGCATTGACAAACTATGAATCTGAAATCGGACCCCCGCACCGCGCCATCCGCTTACACCCCGCAAATACTTCGTGGTTTGCGATCGTAGGCTCGCGCTGTGGAACAGAGACGTCATAGAGTCGCGCTTACTATCATTATTTTTGTTGCAAGAATATTAATTTGAACAATTATTTTGTGTAATGTTAAATGGATATTTTAAGGGGTTGTTCCCAGAGGTCAACGATTATATAATAATAATAATTAGCTCCAGGACCAGATGGACAGAACAATTTTTGGTTAAAATGGCTACGTACTTCACATGCTCGCTTGGCGTCTCAATTCCAGTCACCCTTAGAATCTGGGACGGTACCACCTTCCTATTCTTAACTATTGAAGTTACCCATCCACTCCATAAGTATGGTAGTACTGCGGAACTAATATGAATGGAGTGCGTCTAATGTAAGGCTGGTTTATTACTATCTCAAACATGGCCGCGATAAAGAAAGCGCTCAGCGGCGGCGCGGCGTCGCGTAGGTATTCATCAGGAACCCAAGAATGACGCACCCTTCACTTCACACTTCCCATCACTTGTTTACCGACGGTCTATAGGCTTCTTACATATATTTTGAGAACAAAAAATATTGATAAAAATTCAATTAGGTATGTCTGCGTTTTAAAAATGGATGTAGGAACGTGGTACTAAGGAGCTACTATAGTACGTAGTAGTTGTATGCTAGTCCCGGTAATGTCTACCCGTGTGAAGTTGGGACGGATCGCTAGGAATTAAAAATTACATAATTAAATTAAAATATTGTACCTAACGTTAAATGTATATTTTAAGATTTCTAATTAAAGGTAACATGTCAAAATAGCATGCTAATAAATTTATAAGTCGATAATATAAAATGGTTTACAATTTTCATGGTTGTCATACTGCTGCTATCTACAAAAGATTCTTAAACAAAAATGTTAAATATGGCATCACATACAGTCGTTTCTGGAGCTCATAACTGAGTTATGAGCCGTTTTGTGTGATGATGTGCGTGTATAATTATACTGGTGACCATTTTTAACATACCGAGACCCCTCCGTGCCTCGGTGAGCACGTCGTAAAGCGCTCGTTCCCTGTTGTCAAGGGCTAGATTCCTACAAGACACAAATATGTGTGATGAAAATAATGGTTTGTGTTGGTCTGGGTATTTCTTAAGTATTTTATAAATATATAAAAAAAAACTATGTATTATTTCTATTGTCTAGTGCTCTACTAATTTTGGGACTGATGGTGCTGTATAAAATGTCCCCTAACGAACGAACGAATACAGACAACTATGACAATCGTTAGTGGTGGTCAAAAGCCCAAGAAAGCCTGACAACTTCGAATATCCTTCGAATATTGGTACTGCCCAGAAATTTAGAAGCATATATGTCTGACTGCAGTCACTTCCTGTTCGTGTAAAATATTGGTATTCTGCGGCATTGGTTACATTGGAAGCCTATCCCTACATAATTGAGAAAAAGCTAAGACGGTGATCATTCAGTCGTTTTATGTAATCAGTCACAAAGCCAAGCTTAGGATGTACTAGGTACATCCTAAGGTTGGCTTTGTAGGTAGGTAATAATTTGATGGCAAATGGTTCACCACTTCTTATATGGGGCCTACACCAGCAAACTTTTAGTTACATTAGTATATCTCAGTTTATCGCCATAACCCTTGACGAATACAGGCGCGGACGTGATATTATGTTAAGTAATATATGAAAATTGGTGTCGTATTCGGTATTTTTTCTTCCTATGTAAACCAGAATAAGACAAAATGGTCTACCGTTCCTATTAGGATCACGTATTGTTATTAGAAATTCATATTACTTAATAGGCTTAGTTGTAGTGTGTAAAAGTGTAGTGTGTGTAAAAGTGTATAGAAATAGTTTTTATCAGAGTTACCAGAGCTTAAACTTATGTTATTTTTTTTAATGTCTGGGAAGATGCCGTGTTATTTATGTAAATTTAATAAATGCGTGGAATTCGGGCTAACGTTTGGTCCGGTCTTAACCAACTTTCGTCCAGGCAGAGCTCGCAGGCCCAGGTACTTACTTGTACCTTCTAGTTTATATTATTATTTATTAGCGAGTAACGACCTGCCCAGCTTTGCATATTCATAATTGTATATGTTTTTACTACCGTTTCAAATTTTTACTTGAGAACCAATTGTGATGAAACGTAGCACAGTTATGTAGTCCTAATGACCTTACAACATAACGGACATCTAAAGGTGACCTGATGATGGAGACGGAAGACAGTCGAAGAAAACCCTTAATGGTTTACAGCAGCTACCTCGTGTTTGAGCTTAATTAGTAATTCCATGTTACAACATAATAAACACCTAACGTTAACCTGATGATGGAGATGGAAGACTGTCGAAGAAAACCCTCAATGGTTTAAAGATAGACCACATTAAATAAAGTAACCATTTTTTAAACATTAGAATGGGTATAGTAAGCTATCTTTAAAAGATACACTTATGGTATCGGGAACTTTTTTATAGGCCTATCAAAAAGGAACAATTCTACTATACAGTATTTTTTTATATATCAAAGGGATAAGGCAGTATTTCCATGAAAGTTCCCAATCGCTTAATTTTTTAGATTTAATTTTGATTTTTTTTACGTTATTGTATGTTGATTTATAGACCTGGTTACCTGAAATACATTGAAAATATATTAAATGTGATAATATTTTTTTATATTCGCATAAGTCCAAAGACGACTCCATTTAGCTTTGTTCTATTTTACCAATTGTCAATTTATAAAGTCCAGTCTAATAAGCATTTACATTGTATAGACTTCCCGTACACTGAAAGGTCAGCTTATACTGGTCGTGGGAGCTCATCTGACACAGACCCGGCGCTGATAACAGTCCGTGGCGGACTGACAGGAGGTATTCTCCATACAAAAACAAGTGCAAACTAGCTTATAGTGGAAAGTCGTATGCGCCAAAACGGTATTTCTCGTTTAAAATGTAATCTAAAGTGTATTTTAAAAAATCCAATTACCATTTCAAAGAGTCTGTTGAAACTTATCTATACTGAAAATTTGAAGATTTAAATCCGTTCTGTTTCTTCATAAAATGCGAATCCATGTTTTTGAAGAGCTGTCTTCAACATTTTTTTCTCTGCAGTAAAGTTTATCCAATCGTGTTTCTGTACTACAAATTTATAGCTAAAGACATGAATAATGACATATGTAAAAATCAGATCTGTATGTTTTGTAACGGCTGAGAAATATTAAGATCCATGACCCCCAAATCTTCAATGCGTCGTCTTAACACTTTGCGACTGAATAGGAGTATAAGAGAAAAGATGTGTTAATTCTGATTAGCAGTGGTTAAAGCAAAACTAACCTTGACAGTGATCCCGCGTCGATGGAGCGTGTGAATGGTGACGCACTGTTGTGAGGCGACAGGGTCGGGCTGCAGTCGCGCGGTGTGCTCACTATACATTGATTGATATTATTAATTGAAGATTTGATGACCACACATGTTTGATAGTACGCCACAGTAATTTAATATCGATGGCAGGTAATGACTGTGTAGGTAAATCAGTCATAACATAACACAGTCATACGAAATATCAAATTATAGGCCCTACTCTCTTTAGATAATAATCGAAAACAAAGGAATGAATAGAATGGAGGAGATATTATGAATATTGCTACAGTCCAACCCGCTGGTCTCAGTGCATTTTCGCAAACTTCCCCATCGAAACAATCTCGCAGACCGACTCAGTTTTTCTTCATCATAACACAATAAAATTCATGTCCATTTATAATTTGCCATAGGAAATTCAATAGCGGTAAAAATTTGTTCTTCAGAAATTCAATAGCGGTAAAAATTTGTTCTTGAGCTGTTTAAAGGATAATGGAAATCGATAATGTGGCTTGGTTCTTTTCATACTGCATCAGTCGCTACATTGTCGCCATTCTATGTACTCTAATGTACCTAATATGTAGAATAGGCGAGGCTTATAAACTACTTTATATTACTCAAGCCTTTATCCCCGCCGGCATAGCACGCTGTCTCGATGCATCTATCGGAGGCTTTAGAAGAAAAATTTTCAGTAAAGCGACGCGAAGAACTGATATTTGTATTTTTTGGATTTATTAATATTTTTAAGTTCACTAGATAAATTTATTTATTCATAAGTGATATAACTATATACAAATATATTTACATAATGTACTAAATCAATAAAAAAAAACCAATCAAAGTACCTAGGTACTCCTCATCGCTGTCATCTGCTGTTGGATGTTGATTAAGTATAAAATTAAAAATATAACTTTTTTATAGCGTTACAAACATATAAATAATGTCATTATTATATTAACTATGGCACTTAAATATATTAAATTCATTGTGGATGGTAGATAATATATATGCACTAAAGCAATCTTGAAATTATTTTTATTCTATAGGCATCTTAATTGGTATGGATGACTCTGTTTTTCATTCACATTTGAATGTTTATAATCTCTTAACTATTTGAGAACACCGATATTTTCCGAAAACAGACACAGTTGTAAAAAATACCAATAGCTTTTCCCATTTGCAGATACACAAAGGAAAATCACTTCCGTTATTACAAAAGCATATTCAGTTAAAGCGAACTTCAATATTTGCGTGATAAAAACGAAATGAATTTGTTCCAGTTATATGAAAAGAACGAAACAAAAACATGATCAATTCAAAAAATTCAAATGGAATTAAGTTTTGCATTTTGTTCAGTCGTTTTACAATACTAACGCAGTTGTCAGAAGTTTTATTGTTTGATGTATGTTGAACATGTTCCATAAAACATTATACTGTTTTATTGGGTAAAGCCATAGCAATTTTAGTTGGTAAACTGTGTATAATTTAGAATGCAGAATTGTTATTTTGCATATTGTGTAGTTTACATTTGCAGGTAACAGCGTTTCACTCTTCAATCATTTTTTGTTAAACAATTACATACATAGGTAACGCATAAATATTGAATACACGAGGGTTACAAAACAAAGAATATCTAGAGCATGACGTCACCAATCAGTTACTTCAAAGTCAAGTAGCACATTTCCGATTTTCTAAACTATAATAATTTTATAAAGTAATAAAAAAAATTAAGAAAAAAAAAACGTTTTTATTTTTGTTTGTTACGATTTAACTCCAAAACAACTCGACCGATTTTAAAAATTCTTTCACCATTTGAAAGCTACTTTTTTACCGAGTAATAAAGGCTAGAATTTATAAGAAACACTCAGACCACACGGGTGAAGCCGCTGGCGGAAAGCTAGCTAGTAATAAAGCTGTGACTGAGGGCAAGATAACTCCGAACCTGAACAAAACATCTTTCAAAGAGCTTTTGAATAAACGTTGTGATGTCCGACGTCAGTTATATCTGTTTGTTGTCACGCAACTGTACAAAACAATTTGATTTCACCCTTAAGAAAATTTCTTCTTCATAAAAACTCGTTTATCGAACGGAAATTTTTATTGTTTATATTCTTCACGCTGAAATGCCTTTTCAAAAGAATGAGCTTTGTAATAAATTTAGATAGAATTTTATAACGTTTACTGTAATGTCTCATTACCCTAGCGTAAAAGCGATTGGTCGAGGTCTTGGGGTTCGATTTCCAGTTCGAGGAAAGTGTTATTGGAGTTTTCTATAAAATTGTCAGTAGCATCTCAAAGTTTGGATTTGTTCACGGTTAATGGCAATAGGCTTGCCCAACTAACTTTAACTACGGATGTAAATCAGTAAATCTCTGCCTATCCCTTTTGGGATTACAGGCGTATATATTATGTTTCTGTTACTGCAAGATACCGCTGTCTAAACCATTCATTTGGTGTAAAATTTCGTTTAAATGTAACAAAAAAAAACTTCAATATTTCCCACACAACGACAGATATCATTATACTTGTTTTCAGCATGAGCGAGTTGCAATCCGCTTTATTTTCCAGCTGAATCATGGAAATCATATTTCACTTCATAACAACAATGCTGTGGATGTAACAAAGTTAAAAGGGATTCGGTTAAGTTCTTTCGTCGAAAATTAATGACGAACATTTCGCGTGAAATTGATGTGGATTTCTACTTAACTGTCCTATTGTTTATGCCGTAGTAAAATCATTTGAGATTTCAGAAAATATATTTAGAGTAAGAAATATTTTTTCTATTAGGTAGGTACGTGTATGCTTTTGATGTAAAGGTAGAAGTTACACCGAAAACGAGCCAAAAACGTAGTATCACACCTCTATTCTCCGAAGAGGTTAGGTACGGTCGCGGTCATAAGTCCATTACCATTTTTATAAGTATATCGCATGAAACAAGTTTCAATTACGACCAGTTTCTAAAACAAACATTTTGCATACATAGACGACTTCGTATATCGTACTCTTTCAATATAATCTAGCGATCTAAAGACAGCGATGTAATGATCATCCAGTGCTTCAAATCACTAAGTATATGTTTATGTATACGCGCAGTAACGTGCAGGGAAATACGACCCTTAACATGATAATGGACTTATGACCTCTTACTGTACACTAATGCACACCCACACAGATCCTCGGTACGTTTAGGTCCCCTGTAATACGGGGCGAGTCACAAAAAAGAATAAGTATATCAGTATACTACTTACTGCCGCTATCCGATCTTTCTCAACTGTCTGAATGGGTTCGCACTTAGCGATAAGATCGCCCGAAAAACAGATCATTTACACTCACTTTTTCGTGTTTAGATATTCAAATTGCGATACCTATATTTATAATGGCTGATTCCTCTGAAAACAGTAGATAGAGCTACGTGGATAGTGTGAAGGGAGGCCTTTGCCCAGCAGTGGGATGAGCTGTGGCAAAAGACAGTGTTTCTAAAATTTTCTTCATGGGCAGGCCAGTCGATATTATCTAATTTAAAAAAAACATCATGATGATAGCTCCTGAACTACCTCTGCATATCATAAAGTTTTTGAAGGGTAAAGGCCATATGATGTAGTGAATTCTAAATCTATTTACGAAGAATCTACTTACGTTGATAGATATGATGTGCGGAGGAAACAAGGGAGGCTGCGTCCGTGTCATAGGCGTCTAGAGTGGGCAGGGCGCCCTCCGCCGTCGAGTCAGACAGATTGCCACCGCATACCGAGGTGGCGCCCCCATCGCTGCTGCCTGACATCGAAACTATATTACAACGGTTCTTATCATCATCATCATCAACCCATACTGTCTCTCTGGGCATGGTTCTCCTCGCAGACTTTTCTTATAAACCTGTGCCTCGACCATGAGATTTTCTCACTAGACTCGCTAGCGACGCCGTAAAATATTTGTATGAAAAACCCTCGCAGCGCCTCTAGCGGTTACGTAAGGAACTAAAATTTGCTATGAGATTACAGCGTTTCGAAGCGTAATGCGTAAAAAACCTATCAAAAACCATTTGATAGAACGCATGGTTGACGTACTGGTTATTATTTACGTGACATTAAGGGCCTGTTTCACCACCTCTGGATAGTCGCAAACCGCCAGATAAATTGAAAGATGGAACAAAATTTATATGAAATGATCTGCCAAGTAATTTAACGGGCACTTACTAAGAGGTGGGGTAACAGGCCCTAAGCCACAGTAAATTAATTATTGAGGAATGATTTCGTTAATCTTCTATATTTCAAAATAATTATTTATAAGTAGACAAAAATGCCACTATAAAACTGATTCTGGCCACAGTCTATATATAAAATAAACAGTTTGGAAACTACCTACAAACGCTCGAAACGGCACACTCACACAAACAAGCGCACCGCGCGACGAGGCCCCTAAGCTGTCGTCGCGGGACTCTCGGTAGTATTCTGTGTTAGGGGGCCACGTCGGTACGCTAGTTTGTGTGAGTGTGCTGTTTCGAGCGTTTATAGGTAGTTTCGAGACTGTTTCTTTTATATGACTGTTTTCTGGCTTAAGAACCTATAAATTGCTATTCAAAATCAGTTTCTATTCTCGTACATACAAAATATGTTGATTGTATAGTTACCTCTTACACCAGAGTCTGCACTGCAGCTTCCCCTGTCTCCGATCAAGCCAGAAGGTCCCAGCATCATTGGTGGCCCCATACCAAGCGAAGCCACACTCTCACCTTCTGATAAACAGCCAGCTGCCTGCAACTGCCTCCGAGCCTAGACAAGTGAGATGAGGATTTTTTTTATAAGTTTTTACATTTCTGACATTTTAGTACCTAATATTCATCATTATACTGTCCCCCTGACTGATTAGGCTATAGTCCACCACGCTAGCCTGTTGTGGGTTGGTGGACTTCACATGTCGTCGAGAAAGTCTCTCAGGCATGCAGGTTTCCTCAAGTTGCATGCGATGTTTTCCTTCACCGTTAAAACGAGTGATAATTACGCACATGATTTCAAAAAGTCAGAGGTCGCCTATACCTCTGACTTTTTGAAATCATGTGCGTAATTATCACTCGTAAGGTGGTGCCTTGGAATAGAACTCGAGATTTTTGACTTGGCAGTCAAGTGGTCATACCCCTAGGCTATCACTGCTTCGTGTAGTATATACCTAACGTCAAAAGTGAATAATCATATTGTCATTGCAAAAGCCCTTATGTACTGGTACATAAATGCAGCTAGTAATTGAAACATTAATTTTTGGGAGAGTATCAACAAATACATTTGCACATTGATCATTATTGAGTGGCGTTATTATCAACATCATCATTATTAGCGCGTAAATATTTACTACCGTCAATTTGGGTATACTAAGCATTTTCCAATATTTCGATTATATCGCAATACTGGAAAAGGAAAATGGAGGTACAAAATGTTGTACGAAGTTATTTTCAAACAGGACAACAATGCTCTCGTGATGTAATCTGTCAATCACCTTTACGACAATCATGGGAAGTGGAGACGTATTGTATTCTTACCCAAAATAATATCTCAAACACGTTATACCTCTATCGACACGACAAACCCTTTTAATGGTTCAATTAATTTCGATTGGGGGTTTAATTTGGACAGGATTTGTTCGCTCGAATGGGACATCCCATTGCGAGCCCACATCTACGTAATGGTATCGAACGGTCCGCGGTCGCCGGTTAATATCCGGATTATGCGTAACGGAAAATTGTGTAATAATGCCGACTTGTACTACTGAGTTACGTTTAATTTTCCCTGCAATTTAGATCAGAGGCAGCAATTTAAAATGGTAATTAACACGAGCGAGTGATGGATGGTCTTGGTTCGCGCGCACATCGCGCCACCTATTCATCATAGTACCGAACTGTCGATAAAGGTTTATTTATTATTATTTGTGGAACCACTTCATCACGGAAGTTGTTTATCAAAAACAATTTTGCACAGATATATTTGATTCCGCGTTGGGTTTGACAGATTTCGAATGAATTACCTTTATTTTATTTCAATGCATCTAGTAACTTAGAAGTTAATAAAAGCGGAGCGTTTGTTTGATTGATAAGAGATTTTATTAAGATAATATTTGTATCTGAAAACACATCATCAGTATCATACAGTAAACCTTGTTTTATTATGATTCTTACCTCAAACAGCTGCTCTCTTGCATGTCTGAGCTGCGTGTCTCTCGCACTGAGCGCAGCAGCAAGCTGAAGCGACCGCTCCGCTTCGTCCCGAGCATGTCGAAGTAAAGCTGCTCGCTCTCGCTCCCGTTCAGCTCGCTCCGCACCTAGCGCTGATGACGCTCCACCGCGTGAACGCATCTACGTAAACATAGTATAAATAAGTAATATTTATTTTTATATCTCAAAAATATCTCAGGTTACGGCTAAATTAAAGTCAAGTCATTCAAGAAGAAATGTTCAGAAAGGATATTAAGAACATAGTTACACGGCTACATTTCTGAAGACTTTATTAGAGTCGTGAAAGTCAAGACTTCATGAATAATTATCCAAAGTTAGAACTTAATAAAAAGAATAAGACTATCCGACTGAGCTGAGAACAACGTAAGAGGAATAACTTATGATATAAGCGCACTCGCCGGGAACTTTCCGTATGTGTAAATTTCTTTAAGCTGGGAAACAACTGTGCAAGTTCTGTGTGACCTAGATATTATCCGAGCATAATGAGCTTTGCAAACGCTGCTAGATCAAAAGGTATGATATAATAAATTGACTGACCACAATGTTGGTTTCATATATTAATGACTTTGGTATTTTTAAACAAAAAGTCAATTTTGCAACTATGATTAATTTAATTTAGAGTATATTTTAATATAACCTGTCTGCGTCACAGAAATATATTATTGGATTATTTAAATGCCACATTGTATTCTCACAATTACTTGATCAATATCCTATTAAGTTATTTATATAATGTACTAAATGAAAAAAGTAAGATAAAAATGAAATACAAAATGATATAATTTAACCTGTTCATAGTTTCTTATGAAGTCCCGAAGCTCTTTCTCTTTGTCTTCAAGTGTGGCGTAGAGTTGTTTCATTTGATTTAGTAAATCGAATTTCTCAGCTTTCAACCGCTTTTTGTCTGCCTTTAAAGCTGGAACAAAAAAAATATATTAGCGCTAATCACTGAACTATGTAGTATTATTATAACCTAATTAATTTCACCTGCACTGATAACCCTCTATTATAGGGAGGCTAAATATTTATCTGGAATCAATTCAGCTCAACACTAACTTGTAGATCGTTAGAAATTTTCTGAATTGAAGAATTATTAATTCATCATATCCGGCTTTTTTTGACCTACAGGAATATTTACGTTGATTGCCATATTTTTCGTCTTAAAGTTATTGTTTGAATCGAAACATAGATACTATTTCTGAATACATAATCTAAGTCGAGTGGTCCTGAAAGCGGCAAGCTCGTTTGTACAGTACGTACACTAGCAAGCCATGCCTCAATCCCGAATGATTCGAACTCTTTGAGCGCTGGATGCTCGCTTTGGGGGCTTGTCTCCTTTGTCGCTGCACTCACTATGCAGATCCTCTCAACTCGGACATTACGTACCTACGTTTCCAACGTTTGATAGGAAAATAAAACACATCCGAGATTGATCTATATTTTTACCGTTTTCCGACCGCTTCTAGAGACTGTCGATCGTTTTGACGACTCGATCACTTTGGAAGTTTGGAAATAGGATTTCATTCAGTTCCGGGCTCAGATTTCATTGGCAATCATAAAGTTCATAGATTTTTTGGTTTTCACGTTTCGGGAATTCTTAATTGAAATATTTTGATGTTTGACGAGTAATGTAGTGTCGAATCTTGTTATCTAACGTGTTGTGGTTTGTGGGTAGACAGACAACAACCCTTTCATTGTGGCTTCATCGATCACGTGTACCCGTTATATAAGGTTAACATTGTTTCTTGTCAATATTTATGTAGGTAGACTACGCTATTAGATATGCAGGGTAATACATGGCAGATTATTTGCTCATTCTTATCTTATAAATACTCATTATTATACTGAGACATGTATTAAAAATTCTCCAAAGAAACTTAAGTGATATTAATCTGTAT
Organism: Acronicta psi; assembly: GCA_946251955.1. Taxonomy (NCBI): domain Eukaryota; kingdom Metazoa; phylum Arthropoda; class Insecta; order Lepidoptera; family Noctuidae; genus Acronicta; species Acronicta psi. The sequence continues at coordinate 5,840,139 of OX276482.1, read as the reverse complement.
CTGTATATTAAAAGGAAAAGGTGACGGTGACAGACTGATCCATCAACACATAGGTACATCAACCCACTGCAACTCCATTGAGCTGAAATTTTACACCGATAGACTATATAGGTACTCATAAATACATAGGTATACTTCTTGCACAAAATAAAAAAAATATATTGGCAGAAATGAATTCCAGAGTAGAAAGATGTTACGATAATGAAGCAAGTTTGCGACCTCCTTAGATACCCACGTCATGGGCTTTGGAAGTGTTTTGCTTATTTACTTGATACAACCACTGAACGTGACTTCATTATTTTGCTTGCCTGACATCGATCGGCTGGGAATACAGGCGCCGTAGGCACAACTTCAGCCAAGGTGAACGATACAGTACAAACTTACCATAATGTTACAAAATTATGATTGAATTATGTATTTTAATGTAGCTAAACTTTAATGTAACCAAAAATTCCACGAAGTAATTTAATTTGTTAAATTTATCTTACACATTATAACAGGATAATATACACTTGTATACCACAAAGGGTTATAGGCAGAAGTTTGCTAAAGTCATCTACAAACCGCCAATAATTATGTTTTTAATTTCCATGGGTGAGCTTATTGCTCGAGTTTCTCTCGACTTATCAATCTTACTTTGTAATCTAACCTAGAACCTCTATGCTTATGACTAGACTAACGTTACCAGTTCATATTTCTCATCAATATTATTTTCAAGTACCGCGTGGTTTAAATATTGATTATCGATAAATTCTGTTTTTACATCATCATTTTACAACCGCTGTACCGTACAGCTAAAGATGATTGGAATAGTGACCTACTTATGCGATTATGAGGTACCTGAAACGAGGGCAATGGAAATCCAATATGGCGTTATAGTAAAATGAATGAGACTGGTAAAAGTCTGCTCTAACTTAGATAAATTGGGTAGACTTGCTGTGTCTGGCTCGTTAAAAAGTTTTGAAATGGATATTTTAATAGTTTGAAATTAAAATCAAAGACGATGTCAAATTCTTTTTTGTATACGATGCAAATTAGATAATTTTTAACATGAAATTGAAAGTCATAACTTCGGTATTTTAAAAAATAACTGAACATGTAAACTCTTTTCGCCTAAGTGAGTAAATATTCAGTTTTAATAATTTCGATACATATGGGTAGATAATTATTTTAACGTTTGAAATTCAGTTAAAACCAATTAAATAGTTACACTTGTTTCAACTACGTACATATCACTTAAAATATGATGAACAGATGAACCCGAAAGTTAGGTACCACATGATGCCAACACATAGAGGTACGTTCCACGAAATTCTGACAACTTTCGTCAGCATAATGACATTAGTGAAAATGTCAGTCCAAGTTAGAGGAGCACGCCCTTAGGAGGACGTGACCCGTATACCGACATGGGTCTATAAGGTACCTTGTGAAATATTATGAGCATAGTTTATCAAAATGTCGGCTTACTCCACGCTTCTCCGGTATCGGAGCGGCACTCAACAAATTGGCCACTTTTGTGGGATCGAATCGGATTATTGCGATAAAGCCACTGTAGGTGTAACTTGCCGATTTATTGAAATGTTCTGTTTATATGTAGTGTAAAACACAACGAACAAACGGATTATAACCGTTGAATAAAACCACTTTGCAATGGGCCTTCCTTTGCGGATAGCAATGGGTAGATCTGTTCATGATATGACTTATAACTTTAGTTCTGACGTTTCGGATCTTTACAACATCCATTATCACTGACAGACTGAAGTGAGTGTTTATAACGTTTTGAAAGACGTGAAAAGTACCTAGTTCCAAAGTACCTAATAAATTAATAATATTTTAAATCGCAGTCTGTACTTTGTAATGACGAAAGTATTTCGACGGTCGACGTAATTTTAGCAAGAATTTTAACAAACTTTTATCTACATGAATTCCTTCAGTCACGCGCTATGAATAGGTATGTCAGTTTTATACACGTTATGATATGCAGACTTATCGGTTGAAATGTGAACGCCTGTGAGCTTCCATGATTCAACATTTTCCACGAATAGATTTAAAAGTTCAGTCGGTTAAATTGAATAGATTTATCGCTTTTATAACTTCTTATGACTTTACGCTTTTTATATTAGTTACTACTTTTTAATAACTACTCAGTCTGATATCTGACTACAGTTTGAAGTAAAATAGCTAAGTTTAACACTGGTATTAATATTTTAAGTAAACTATTGTCATAAAAATATAATGGCTAGTATAATGTCGCCATTAATTTCTTTAGGAAGGTAATGCCGACATAAAGCCGGCCATTAGGTTTTAGGGTAAGATCTAGTTTGATATATGTTTATAACATGTTTTCTCTATGATACTAGGAGAAAGTAGTTGTACTTTTATTTATAAGCCTGGTTTGTTCGGGACCTCTTGGATTATTAATAATAGTTTGAGGATTTTAGTATGATATTTTCAGTTTCAGATTTAGATACGAGTAAGTATTTATTTATATTATCTTTTCTGGTATGGATCGTATTGACCTATACATATTAAATTTAAGAAGGCGTTTGGGTGATTACCGGTTTCAACATTAACTTTACCGCCTCATTGGTCTAGTGGCTGCTATGCTAGAGGTCTTGGGTTCGATTTCTGGATCGAACAGTTCTGTTGTATTTTTCTGGGAAATTTTCAGGAGTCTGGATTTGAGTACGGGTGATGGCAATAGGCTCTGTCATTATGTGATCTAAGCATACCGGCGAACCCTGAGTGAACAATGTACATCAGTACGCTCTTGCCTAAGCCATTGAGAAACACGGGCGTGATGGTATGATAAAACTTAGCTTCTTCTGCAACCTGAGGCTCCGTGTGAGATTCTCGCTTCAGTTTCTCGCTTCGTTTCACTATGCGGCCGGCATGGGTTAATAGGTAATGCACAAAGCTCATCATCATCATCATCATCATCATCATGGAGAACCCACTCCTGTGTGGGTTCGGTTTCCGCGCTTAGTCCTGCAGTGGACCATTATACGTGTGCCGAGGGACTGTTATTCTAGCCAGCCTAACTCCCTCCAGAAGCAGATTAGTCTTCCCGGCCTCCGCCACGCACAAGGCTCATAATCGGGTATAAAACATTTTCTACTCACAGTTAACAGCTTCTCTAGTAAGCAGCAGTTCCTTTTCTAGTTGTTGTGGATCTAGCTGCGGTCCGTCCTGTGTGTCCGACTTGGCTCGCTCCAGCAGCGTGGTGCCTGCTTCACCCCTCTCTGCAGCCGCCACCAGGAGTCGACGTACTCTGGTCAGTTCAGCCTGGACAACAATTCGCATAACTTAACAATAATTATTCTGTAGTAGTTTTAGTAGCTATATTTATATATGTATAGGTAAAGCCTAGATTCTGGCTAGAATCTAAAAAGTCTACCTACCGCGCCAACGTACATTTTTATATAGATACTGATTGATTCTGATACCTACGTAAATACGACATTTTAATGTAGGTATAATATTAACGACACCAAAATATTGCTAATTCAGTCGACTTACAAATTCTGACACATTACTTCTTTATTCATTAAAATGGCAGAAATAGTATTTTTTACGATTATGGTTACGCGCAAGAATCCATCCACTACCTGCACATGCACTTCGTTATGTGCAAGTGCACTGTGCAGGCAGGGGACGGAAGTTATGTATGAAACTGAAATGAAAATGTAAAATACAGAAGAAAATACATGAAACACGTATGCGCATGCGTTACATGGTCAATAAAAATATCTTATAACACTATGGAAAGGAGATCAAAAAGCCCTTCTTACGTACATAAGAATAGTAGAATGCCATGAAATACATGGTTACGTAGATATTAAGGAAATTGACTTCCTAAAGGTCTATCGAGAAAGTAATAAACTCACAGTATCTTATTTAACATCGCCCTAACTCCGGCCGAGTGGAAAAAGGTTAAGTAAATAAAAAATGGAACCTTGAACGCCGCAAGAATCACTAATGATTGGTTGATTGGCAGAAAAACATATACCTACCTTTATTTTGTTGGTTGGGGCAATGCCAGTATTAGGATTAGACGTTGCTAATTCCTTCTCAGAAATTTTAAAATGGATCACTTGCTTTAGCGGTAAAGAAAACATTCAAGAAACCTATCAATAAGCTAGTCTATAAAAGCCAGCGTCTGATAAATCATGATAATTACTATTAGAAAAATACGTGCTTATCATTCGCTCTGGGTTCTAAATATGAGTTATTTTTTGGAGAATTGATCAAGATTTCCAATTTGGTCCCCCAGTATATCGAAGAGCATACAACAAAGTATTTGAAGGTGTGTGTGTATACTACTCATACTAGGGCAGATATAGCTTTACTTAATTTTTTTTTTAATTCGAATGGCGAGCGGACCTCTAATCTAATGCCCATGTCTCAGTAATTAACTTACATTTTACTTTTTAACAGCTTCCTATTTTCCCACTTTACCATTAAACTTCAGCACTTTATTTTTTTTAATGGAATCGCCAAAACTGGGCCAAAGTGCATAAGCGATTATATTACCTAATTTTATTAGGTAATATAATATCAATTGAAGGTGATAGCAGGAGTGGATTTTATTATATAAGGTATAAGTATCATTTTCTAAACCTCGTGGAAATTATCCTAATTTTGAAAAGTACCTTCAATCCCAAAGCTGTGCTTACGACTAAGCTAGAATAAATAAGGTCCCCAATACCCCCAAAATTAGTTCGTGTAAGCTTATTATACCTGTAAACGTTCGTTTTCCATCCGGAGTCTCCTGGCCACTTGTGCGGCGGTGAGCATCCCAGGGGACGCGGGGACTTCCTCCTGGCGCGATCGGTCCGACCGCCCGCCCGGGGACGCCGCGTCTGTACCACAAATTGTACCATATGAATGAACGTCGCATCTGTGCTAAGCAAGGCTTATGATGAACATTGAAGTCAAGTAAACAAAAAAGAAAGAGAACTTTGAAATTATTTGATTTTAAACTGTTGTGACCTTTTAGTAAATTAAAACTTAAAAGAAATAATTCACTACAAATACTAATCGCTCTTATCGTTTCATAATAAATTTCACCTGCGGCATTATATTTTTTGTTAGCATATAGGTAAACTTATTTATCAAAATGACATCTCTATTAAAAATGACTTCGTGCCGCTTATGAAAAAAATATATTGCTTTACATGGATTTACGGCCGGAAGCGAGTTAATTAACGCCCGATTGTGTGTACTGTGACATATTAATTTACGAGGATTTTTTTTAATACTTTCGAAACTCTGCATGTTATAACATGCAGAGTTTCGCACTTGGGCGTATTTGAATTTTTTTAAGTAGGTATTCAATATTTTGTGTCAAAATGTTCATTCGGCATCATTGCCTTGTTTATAGTTCCATTTCCACAAAGTTATATCCTTGTTTGGTGTTTAAGGGCTCAAGTTGTAACCCTCATTATTAGCTGTCGGAGTATAATATGAAAAGTTGTGTAAAGTGCGGTACTACCACAGTCATATAAATGGAATTGGTTATGGCGACGTAAACGTTGTAATAACGCAAAACTTTCCCGAGTCACGAAAGCCGCGACTCGGCCGGTCCAGACAAATCGATTGCTCGCATGTAACACGCGTCACGTCATGGCGGCAGGTGTGCGCGACGCCTGCTTTATTGTACCATCGCTCCAAAAGAGACGTATTGACTTCGGCAAAATAACAATCTACTCCCTATGTAATTATTCTCCTTCAGATAACCACAATTCCCACGAACAAATATAGTGAGAAACCGCTAGGATCTACTGCCTGACATTAATAAACGTACGCATCCCGTACTCGGATGAGAGGAAAAAGAAATAATAAGCTAGAGGATTAGTAACAAATGGAGCAGTGGCAAATTTGCCAAGCGTCGGCCCTATCGTGAACAAATAAGACAGATTGCAGATAAATTATGCTTCGGCGCACATTGTCCAAATGATCCTATTATCCTGCTTGCTCTAATAAGTCAATACGGTGAAGCATTGCACAATTGTCTCCGGGAACAATTGTTACGGATGAATGCGCAAGTTACCACGGATAGATTGCATTCCCTATGTAACTGGAACGGTTCTATTCAAGTAATTTTAAAGACTCAGAGAGCTGCTTAAATAACTGCATACTAATTAAAACATTGAGAAAAGAATTAAATGACAAATTGCAACATCAGGCGGAAAGTTTCTTTCTCGTGAAGTTGGCTGGCTGTGCAGTGTGCAGTTAGTCGGCAAATGAGCTTATTCCCCAAGGCTGCGCGCTCATTAGCAACGAGGATATTCTACAGAGAACGGGCCGCGCAATATAATATACATGTTTTCATAACACATAGTTCATGTCACCTCCTTAGTCGCGATGAGGACAATATTAATTTAGTGGCACTTGGGCTTAGGCGCTTTTAATAAATTGACTCATATGAAATAGCCTTACAAAGAGGACGCACACAGTTGTTGGGTTTTGTTTATTATAAAAACTTGAGTGCGACTTCCAACTATGTTGTATTCTTTAGGACTTCAACCAACCATCTGAGAATTTATTTTCCTAAGATTTTTATTTTTTGTATTCCGAAATCACTTGTTTAGTTACCAAATTATATTTATAATTTTGTCCACGTGTCACACGAACCGCTTACTCATCGTTTATACTCGTAATTTCTCTTTACGTTAGCACATAAATCTTCGATATCTACACATCAGTATATTTTTTTTATTATAGGTACCTATGTAAACTTATCTTTTCTGGGTATAACACTTTTTTCAGTATGTTCTAAGGTCTCCGGAAATAGGTGGCCAACTTTTTGATATTAACCGTAAATGTAATGAAAATTAGAAAAACCCGATAATTCCTTTGATCGGTTTGGGAATTAAACCCCGGACCTCATACTGAGTACTCCCTCTTGTAACTCTATTGTTCTGTACCAATTCAAAATGACTATAAATATTTTTAGAATTAATGTTTTAAGAATCGGGAGACAATTTGTTTCGGTGAGCACGTTTTGATATTCCGCGATAAAACAAAATGATAGTCACACAATAAATTGTTGTGAACAGCATTGAAAAATAGTATGACTGATATCGTTATTTCAGCGATGTTAGAATAGTCATATCTCATAATTATAAATTGTATACATTATTTTCTGATTAAGAAATTCGGCAAATGCATTTGATATAATTATTATAATACTTTGATTTATGAAATTTGTTTTCATCACATTTTTCTGAACTACGAAATCTATGCCTGTGTATAAAGCAAATGCATAACATGACTCTACCATGTTCACGTGAACATAATATATTCAAGGTATGTTGTCTGAGACTGAGTTGAACAACGCTCATAACATTCTCAGCTAGTAGCAGCACCTATGAAGAATTTCAAACTAACTCTAACTTACTTCATCAACAAAACAAACATGCCGTCTCGACTAGTTACGAACTATTATCTCTTGGATTACAGACTCTTAAGACAAACTCTAGCTGCCAAGTTTACCTTGTCTGCTCCCTGCGTTTGTTTTATTTCGTTAATAATTGGGATAAATGCTGATGAAAGTAACTTGTGTTTCCTTTACATCTCGTCGCATTTTGTGATAAATCCTTTAACGTTTGCAATTTTCTTTTTTAAAATTAGAATAGACTCATACCTCCATCCAGAGTGGCAGTTATGTCAGCTCTCGGTTCAGGACCATCGCTACTTCTTCCAGGTGACGTGGCATCTGGCAGCGGCACCTCCTCTTCAGAACTGTCAGCTGGATCCAGGATGTGCCTTTCACTGGTATTACTGTTGCCTCCGTTGCCAATTTCAGCGTAAGTTCCACTGTCGCTACCGTTTTGCGTTGACCATTTCACCGGAGACTCGAGCTTGCCGTTCGCTTGATTTTCTTTATTGTCATCGTCTTGAAAGGAAGCAGATGCATATCCTATTAAAAACCTTATTATGTTAGAAATGGAAATATAAAAGATTAACCCCCTAATCATCAAGAACGATCAATAAGTAACCTGCGGATACATCCAAAATATCGGACTCAAGTTTTATACTATAAACTAGCTTTCCGCCAGCGGCTTTGCCCGCTATCCTACGGGAACCATACATTGTACCGGGATAAAAAGTAGCCTATGTGCTATTCCAGACTATAATCTATTTCATCTAGATCCGTTTAGTAGTTTTTGCGTGAAAGAGTAACAAACATCCATCCATCCATTCATCCATCCTCATAAACTTTCACATTTATAATATTATATATAATATATATATTAGTAGGAAGGATAGGATATAGAAAATGTCGAGTGGGGTTGACTGGGTACCTGACAAAAATAAACTGTCAGAGAAAAGGTGACTGTAATACTTTAGGGATAAGAATACGAGTCCGAATACAAGGACCCTTTTTATCAAATTTCGATATTATCCAATAATACAGTTGAGAGTAGTTTTTAGCCGCCTTGTGAAGAGTTTAGTTCCTGTTTGAGATGGACAGCGTGTACTAGGCTGACTTTGTAAATATAATAAAAACTAGCTTCCCGCCAGCGGCTTCGCCCGTGTGGTCTTATAATTTTTTCCCCGTTTTTGCTACATTTTTCATTACTACTCGGCTCCTATTAGTCGTAGCGTGATGATATATAGCCTATGTTACTCGGGGATAATGTAGCTTTCCAAAGGTAAAAGAATTTTTGAAATCGGTCCAGTAGTTTCGGAGCCTATTCATTACAAACAAACAAACAAACAAACAAATCTTTCCTCTTTATAATATTAGTATAGATGTATACTTAGGTATAAGAAGCTACCAAACGTTGCAGTGAAGAGTTCAGGTACCCAAACCAACAAATTTACACGAAGTGGAAGAGAATGGCGGCCTTTTACGGAAAACCGCCTCGTGCCAATAGTCGTGATGGGATTCGTAAAGAATCTTCTTAAATATTTACCTATAAACGGATTGTCCTTTCCATTCCTGATGGACAGTCTTGTTGTTCTGTTGAGCGTGCCCTCTTTGTCCACGGTAAGTCCACCGTTGCGCTTGTCTAGGGTCCCGATGAGTAAGCGTCGTTCGGGCGGCACGGGTCGGTCGAGCTCGGGCCGCTCGAGTGCCGAGCTGGCCGGCGTGATCAGCGGATCGGCTGGCTCGGGCTCCGCGTCCGCGTCAACCCGAGCACCCACCGACACTTGCTCGTCGACCATCTTGCGGAGTTTCGCCTGCGAGAAATTTTATTTTGAATACGATGTGACACAAATAAGATGGCGAATTGTTAAAAGAATGAACATTATGTCATTATCATCAACCCATATACTGTCCCAGTGCTGGGCATGGGTCCTCTCTCAGTAGGAGAGGGATTAGGCTATAGTATAAAGAATGAACATGCTCATTATTACTTGCTAATAAGCCGACTAACCGCTTTGACGTAACTTACTACATTATTACACATACACAATACACATGTATTTGTTAGTGAGTGATTACGAGATATAGTGTAGTGACGTCATAATTAAACAACACGTAGGTATGTACTCAAGCAATGTTTTTACTTCAGTCAGATTTACATGGGCACAGGACAATTTTATATATAATCTATATTAATAAATAACAACTAGTTTGTTTATTTTTAATGAAGGAAAAAATCGGCTGGCGGGCAGGATTCGAACCTGCGTCTTCTGGTTCGGTACACCAGACGCTTTGACCACTAAGCGAGCCCCGCTCGCCAGTCGAAATCTTCCTTCACATTCTAATTTACGTCTTAAAGGTGACGTACACACACACACACAGAAGACGCAGGTTCGAATCCTACCCGCCAGCCGATTTTTTCCTTCATTAAAAATAACTTGTAATCTTAGCATGGAAAATGCTTAAAAAATACAAAAAGATAACTAGTTTGTTTATTTCAAAAATAGCATTCCCTAGTATCGTAAATATTAAACGTACAAACTTGTTTTTTAAATGTAGTTAAATATTATTCAAATAGTGGAAATTTGAATACTTCATAATCGACGAGCCTATCAATTGTGTGACTAATTGGTAACATTAATTAATTAATTTGTACTTCAATTATTTGGCATTTGCATTCCCACCACTAACTACGTGTGTAACCATAAAATTATGCAGGTGCGCTGGCTTCCAGCTTTGGTAATGAATGTGTTATAAAGTGCCAGTTTATTTACCAGCTCGGTTGGCGAACAACAGCAATATATTTTAGGCATCCGACGACGCCATATCTGTAGCTATTAATCTGGGCAGACCCCTCTTGCTTAGTTAATTCACCTGCTACCGTTTGATGTAATAGTCGTTTAAGTCTGTTCGTCGTACCGCGCGGGTGTGGGTCGGCGACGCACCTCATAACGTCGTCATTAGTGATAATACCTTCGTTATAATGATGCAAAATAGAAGTCAGTCAGTCATGTTGTTGCAAAGTGAAAATTTATGTAAGTAAAAATATATTCATAAAACCTCTACTCCTTATAGCGTATATCTGTACGGTGGAGCGACATCATTTACTTTAGATCATATTTATTATTTGCTCTTTACAAAAGTACGTCTTATAATGATGTGGCTAACCGACATGCATTTAATATTGTGCCTACTTTGTCCCATTCAATTTACAACACATGCTTATGCTAGCTAGTCGTTGCGTGTGTGCTGTGCACGCTACCCGCACGTCATGTAGCAGGATGTTGTCAAGAGTTCCCAGTTAAACGTTCTAACAATGGCTTGTCGAAGTGTGGCGTGTGGTAGTAAGTAGTGCATGCGGTGCTCCTCACCTGGGCGTCGCCTAGTATGCGGCGCACTAGCGCCATCAGGCCGCCGTGGCAGGCGCTGTCATGCTACCCACCCCCTTCCTGCCGCCTCATTGTCTCCCGCGTGACACCTGCCACACGCTCGTTACACTTCCTATTCACCACTAAACTTTCAATACAAATTGAAACTATTCCACTTTGCTGTGCGCTACCCTTTGTCTCAGCACTTCGTTGACAGTCCGGAATGAGGACGTCGTCGTCGCTTCCTCGGAATTATCTGAAACAAACATATTTCATTGTTAACTTCATGACGGAGAGCACACATGCTTGTTATAGTTTGAATTAACTTTGTAGTGTTCATGTATTCGATTTGATCTAATAAAAATATACTAAGAGGCGGCTGTATTCAATTTCTTTCTCAGTATTTCTTTTGAAGTGTCTACAAAGTCTGAATTAAAGTTTGTATAAAGTAAAAAACATTTTTCTGCTACGGAAGCCTTTTGAAACATCGTGCTAACTAATTACGACGTCCACTAAGAAAAATACTAAGGGGTCTTAATTGCCTGCTAAGTACGAACCGTAATAAAGTTCCGTCAAAATACTTGTGAAACTCATTATTCAGGTCGACGCCGGCGTCTCCTGCGGTACTAACAACGGTCTTTGACATCAGCATCTGATTCTTTTTGTCAATGGCTCCTCGCGCCGCCCGCGCCGCAGGCTCAAAAGGAAAGGGTTTCTCTTGATAAAAATAAAACGAGGAAATCGTCGATGACACAATAAAAACTGTTGTTTATTGAACGCCGAGACAGCTGTTCTTGTTACCAACAACAGCAATTACACAAACGTGGAACAATATTGCCAACTTGCAACATTATATTTTTTTGCAATCGAGCCTGTTATGCAAATTTGAAGTACGAAGTCTGTTTTTTTTTTAATTTAGGAGCTTTAGCCTGATGAATGTAGTCCAAGCAGGCGCTTTAAGGCGGTAATTTGCGAAGTGCGGCTCGTTGAGCCCGCCCGCTCCAGTTATTGGCCGCAAAATTGATTAAAATTCCAGCTGCGCAAGGGAGTCTCGTCTACTTTTTTATTAGATTGCTTTCACTGAAGACTGTTTTAGTAAGTTTCTATTCGCGTTCGACCATTTGATTTTGTCGAGTAATCACATCAAACAACCGTAAGCAATTTAAACAGTAAGATCAAGTTGATCTGTGGTGGAAATATAGTGTCGCCGCGCTGCAGCTTAAACTTATTAGATATAATTTCTACAAATAAAGTGCTTCCTTTAATGATCGTTTTCGGTTTATTGCAAGTGCGACTTGTGTATGTTTTATACAATATACAATTTTTTTATTATACAATAACACAATATAATTTGGTATACTTAGTTTTCTTAAAATTTAATCAAACTTCCGATTATTTAGAAAGCTATGAAGACAATGTTGACTTTGACTGCCTCGTTGGTCTAGTGGTCCCAAGCGCGACTGTGGTGCTAGAGGTTCTGGGTTCGATTCCTGAATCGAGCAAAGTAATGTTAGAGTTTTCTGGGGAATTACTAGCTCGGAATCTGGATTTGTGCCCGGTTTATGGCAATCGGCTCGCCCCCTATTATTTGAGACCTGGACATACCTGGGAACTATCGGGGTACTAATGTGGTGTACATTAGTACACCCACAGTTCACTTCTGCCAACCCTTCGGGGAATACAGGCGTGATGGTATGATGTTTAAAAATATTTTTTTTTGTTTGAACGCCTATAAAGATTAGTGTAATGAAGTGATTCATTATTCAAGTCACAGAAAGCATTGTTTAAACGATTCGATGTTTCACAAATTTAAATCAATATAGATACCTGACATTTAATTTAGATTTAGCGTTCCCCCATTCTCACAAGGGTCGTCACGTCACGAGTGCAGTATTCATCAAAGTAATTGCGCTGTTTCATTAAAACTCCCGGCACATTCTTCAAGATTTGCATAAAAAGGTCTCCAGGCCTTCGCTAGCAGGCCTCCCTCGACTTAACATTAAACCAATTTTTAAATGTCACTTCAAAAAAATGTCACGTTTGAAGAACAAAGTCCGTAAACGGGGAGTTGGGCGAGGAATTTGTATTGACCATTTAAAAGAGATAAAAAAGGAACAAGGTTATATGAATTAAGCACAATAGAATATTCTGTTATGTAGTACCTACATATATGATTGGGAAAGCTGTAACGGATCGAAATCGGCCCAAATGAGGTACCGAAGGTACACTTATTGGAAAAAATACTCTGTGTTACGCTGGTTAAAACTCTAGTCGTACTTTTTTTTAATGTTGACTGGGGGATGAGAAAAAAGCTTTTAGTTTGAGATAAATCACGCCATTTTGGCATACTATTATTCAATATTATTTAATATTATTGTTTCGTAATTATTTGATAGTAAAAACTGTCAGTGTCAGTTTCGGAATGTCAAACGCACGCCATAACGGCACATTATTAAATAATAAATAAATAATCAGTTTCGTATTGATTTCATGGTAAAAACTATCAACTTGACAGCTGTCATGTACCTCCGGTACAAATGTGGGCTAAGTTGTATGGGCTTTCGATGACCTCCTTTTATTGGATACACTTGACTGAAAACCTTTTCAATGGAGTGATACAATAGATTCAATGGAAAAAGCTTTTTAAATTAGTGTTTATGTACATTGATCCCATTATCTTTACAGAAGTTCGATTCCTGGAAACTATTTCGCTTATTCCTTAAGTAATTGTTTTTTAAAAGTAGAACCCAATAATTAAATTAAATACATGATGTGTTTATTGTTATACCTGTCTCCTATCTTTAGGTATATTTATAGGGGGATGTCCACACAATGACATGTTAAGTTTAGTTTGATAAACAACACACTCACTGCAAACAATCTGCAAGTGGATGCGGGTTCGGACCGCAAAGAACTTCAGTTATAACAAAAGTTCTTCATGGTGCTACGAAAACACGCAACCTCAATGTTTTGAACTTGTTTTGCGGTTCGTGTTTTAAATGTGATATTTTAGAAATAATGTGCTTTGACTATGAAACTGAATAATAAATGTACTTGAAAGAAAGAAGGAAACAACTTTTTATATTGAAACTTTTCCTTAAATCATACATTTACATATCGTAGTTTCTTAATGACTGGTACTTACTTAGCTATAAAGTTGGTAATTAAATAAAGCACATAATTATTTAATACTTTAGGTACCTTAGTTTATCTATCTATTCATAGGTACATAGATTGGGGTACAATATAAAACAGTTTTCCAAGGTTCCGAACTCAAACCACGAAACCGGCGAATGCTGAACAACGTGAGGTCGGCGTGCATATTCAGCCTAACCGTTATTCAACCTAAACTTCGGCCTAGCTATAATTCACGAGAGTGGAGCACTGAGCCTCGTTATTACAGCCTTTGAATACTTTATATTTTAATTAAAACGTAGTCGGAGGGATTTTGTTTCTAGACACATGCGCAAACAATAATTTTGAGATTACAGAGACGTGTTTGCGCATATTCTTTCGATTTTACGATTCCGAGAAAGCTTTGTACCTACAGTTTGTGCAAATCTGCTCGATACCTAAATATTTTTCAGGAATAATAATAATATTTGGTACTTATAGGTATGAAATTTGCTGATGAAAGTGATCATTGATTGACCTTTGATACTGTTAAAATCACTGCAGTTTTAAGTATATATTATTATGTGGTCTGAGCCTTCCTAAGTGGGTTAGCCGCCTTCGTGAACCACGTCTTCAAAGAGTAAGGAATATACGGTAATGGGGACAACACAAAAGATCCTATTGGGTTGAAGTGTTGCTGGTTGTACCAGCCCCCATAATAAGATAAGATAAGTATATATGTGACTATATGTTATACTTTTTCTACTTACGAGATTTTTTTGCAGATTTAGTTTTTTTTTTAACAGAATCAACCATCACTTGGGACATTAAATTAAAATTTTACAGGGAGTCGTAAAATGTACAGCCCAGAGCACATTACGGTGAAGTGGATAAAAAATGGTTAAATTCCTGCTAAAGATTGCATTTAAAAATAAGGCAGCCACAGGAAATTTTCTTAAATCCTTCTTATAACCATACTAAATCAACCTCATTTGTGACTGATTAATGAGGTTGAATAACGTAAAATAGCTGCAAATAGTAGATATATTAATAATAAATTATGACTAATAAATGATAAATTTATAGATTTAATTACCTAAATATTAATAATATTAATAATATTAATGACCCATTCATAGGAAACTGAATAGAACAGTACCTAACTACCTACCTAATTATAATTTGGCTTTTTTTACCCGACTGTGCAACTCAAAGGAAGGTAATGTGTTATTATACTAATGAAATCCATCCTAATATTAAAAATTACACCAAAATTGCAGAACATATATTGATAAAATTTGGCAAGAAGATAGACTGCATCTTGAGGAAAGACATAGGTGACCTTTTGTCTCAAAATATCGGCGTAAAACCGCGGAAGACAACTAGTTTAAAGAAAAGTTAGTGCGCAGGTGACGGGATTATGAAAATTCACCGAGACAGCAATGGCACTATATTTACCAAACAAAACATGTACTGAGTACAAAATGTTCTATCAATTCTGACAGCTAAAACATTTTATACACGCGTTAAAATAAATAATTCCTTTTATCTGACACCGTATTTATTATGACTTATTGTTTAAACGAATATAAACGTGGTGATAGTTATAAAATGATTACGACGTTGAGTTTAGATTCTTGGTGACATATACAATCTCCTTTAAATTATGATATTCTAATATCTGGCTATCTAATGAAAAACGAAACAAAGATGCCGTATAAAATTTAAAAGTGTATCATTATTCTTTTTTGCAAATGTCATTTTAATTTTTTACAATAAATATTGCCAATATTAATTTGATTAGGTACTAATTTTGAAATTAACTGAACCATTTTAAATTAACAAAACAATTTTATTTATTTTTTTACATTAAAAACGTCTGATTTCGAAAGTATTTTTAATGTAGGTAAATATATAAAATATCTAAAAAAAATATTTTTAAAGATATTCTAATACTTTTATTTTTAAGTTTTATAATGAAGCAAGGTATTTGGAATGCCGAAGATTAAATTATTATTATTTATCATGAAGCAGCTTGTATTATTTAGTATTACCAGTAAATCTGCGGGTGTTTACCAGTTATGAGACAACATTAAGAGCAGACAAGCCATTCAATTCAAAATTTGGTATCCACATAAACCTTAAAAGGACCCGCCCAATTACCAGCGTAACCACCCTAAAGGTTCGTCCAACAAAGCGAACACCATTAAACAACCCATTAATAACAACATCTAGTTGTGTAGGTATAAAATAAACTTTATTGTAAATATAACGTAGGTACCTATGTTTAACGTTCATTCTGTGAAAACCAGCTCTCCTACTCTCCTTTGTTTCTGATTATGATATGTGCGTATTGCGTCCAGCGTCGGCATACAAATATGTTGGGAAATAAACTTATGAGACACAACATAAGCTGGTCACATAAACAATAAAAGAAAATTATTATAATTTACGTTGCGGTATGCGCGTCCTTGAGATCGAGGTTGTCGTGAATAGAGTAGGTACCGGGAGCATCTTGATAATATTAATAAGATTTTCTTCTACTCTCGATGCTCGGAGTTTAGTTGACTAAGGCTATTATTCAGAGACGATGCTCAGCGTAAAGTAAGGCTTCCGTATGACAAATTTGTATGACAATTTGACATACGGGAGCCTAAGTTTATGCTTAGCATCGTCTCTGAATAATAGCCTAAGAGCCTGTTTCACCACCTCTGGATAGTTGCTAACCGCCGATAAATTAAAAAATGGAACAAAATTTGTATGAAGTCCTGTATCAGCTAAGTGATTTAATAGGAACTTATCTGGAGGTGGTGAAACGGCCTTTAACCTATATTCCTATTTGGGATAATCGCGATCGTTATAGAAAATATCGTGAGCTAATCGATAAGTTAGTATAGTTACCGTATCTTTAGGTTTTTTCGCGGTTATCGTGTCACATCGACCCTGATGGGTCTATTGTGATCGTTGCTTAATGGTGATGATTAAAGGAGGTCATCGAAATCGCCCAAATGATGTACCGAAGGTACACATATTGAAAAAAATACTCTGTATTACGCTGGTTAAAACTCTAGTGGTACTTTTTTTAAATGTTGACTAGGGGATGAGAAAAAATCTTTTAATTTGAGAAAAATAACGCCATTTTGGTAGACTATTGTCTGTTTCGTAATGATTTCGTAGTAAAAGCTGTCAGTGTCAGTTTCGGAATGTCAAACGCACGCCATTACGGCAGATTAGTACTTATCAGTTTCAGTTTTAGTGATTTCATGGTAAAAACTATCAACTTGACAGCTGTCATGTACCTCCGGTACAAATTTGGGCTGAGTTGTATGGGCTTTTGATGACCTCCTTTAAAGTTCACCGCTAAATCCTGCGGCTGACACAAACTTTAAGATAAGAAAATAAGCGATTCCCTACAGTGGAAGAACGAAAGTTGCTATTTTGATTTGTTGTTACTCCTTTGGAGCTCCTTCATCTTTCGTTTACCTAGTAGGTAAATACAAAAAAATAAATAAAAATCTGTTGTGCAGGCAGTAGATTCCAGTAATAATATATAATATTCAGTTCTATAATATTCTACATATCCATACACCATTTATCAACATGAGCTAATCACTTAAAACTTCCCAAGAGACATTTGCGACACACTACGAGTTCGTGGTCCTAAGCTAGCGAAAGCCAAAGTCGCCGACTTAATCCGTTTGGCAGTCGCTAACCCGTATCGTATCGTGTGCGGATAGCCTGACGGGCGGTAAGACCGAGCACTGTGTACTGACCTGACCACAAGAGACGTCCCATCTACGAATACATTTACATACTCCTAACTCCTCCTAACCGCCTGGTACATTTGATTCCTCGTTTCGTACATTCATGTCTTATAAGCAATTCGCAGTTCACGGTTGGATTTTGCTGTTATAGTTTATGATTTTCTAGTATCATGGAGTTATTTGAAAACTGTTACCTTAATTTTGTTACTTTACAAACTCTATAACTACATAAATTACGTGGGTGCAATACCTTACATTTCCTTATCTGTGAAAAGTTACTTCATTTTTAAAGAAATGCATATCATCAACACCCACAACTTCTGTTCGCCTTGCTTACTCAATTACACCTACACAGTTATGATTCCACAAACAATATTTTAATTACTTTTTGAAACCATAAATCAAACTAACATTAAAAATCCATACCTACTAAGTAATTTTATAAATGTGAAAGAATTTTTTTATTTTTTTTATTACTCACTCCCACATTGTATTTAATTACTAACAACCATGTGGTTTTCAGTACGAGTAAGCCATGACTTTCCCTGGGGAGTCGCAAAGTGCAACTAACAAGGATGTGGCTCTCGTCTCTTGCTGCATATCAAGCTATGCATTTTCACTATAAGCTCATATCTCCTTGTACGGAAAGACTATAAAATGCAAAGCGAACTTATACTGAAAACAATTAATAGCTTGACTATGTACCGTAGCTAGTTCATATTATAAACCCACTGATCATGAAACAGCTTGCACGGAGTGACAACTCTATTCATGATTGCATTATATCTCCGAAGTTGGTCCTTGTCTCTCCGTGAAAGACTAACTTTCAAAATTTGTCAGTCGGACTGTGTTTATCTTTTGTACGACTTCGTTGAGTGCATTTCTATGTTTTAATAAGATAAGAATTAGTGTAAATCTTTACAACAACCTACAATTTCAATTTTTATCTACGATTTTGGACGGAAAATGTCACTGTAAAATCTAAATACCGTTAGATTATTTCTACAATTATTTCTACACTCGATTATTTCTACAACAACGATTATTTCTACAATCTTAGTTTCAATCTCACGAGATGAACCGTAAAATACTGATTATAGATCAAACCTAACCGAACCATATGGTGCAGTTCGCAATTTGTCGACATTTTACAATCTGACGAGATTGATTATAATCTAAGTGTTTACAATCTTATAGTCGTAGCATTAAGTTGAGTGATGAACTGATGACCGTTTTTTGTGGATGTGGTGCATAATTTCGTTAAGTTTATGTTTTTTTTAAATGTTATATGCGTCTTGTCTATGCAAATAAATATTTTGATTCTCTCTTTTTTTAGTTTGAAATCAATATTCCACAGAACATAGATCTGTATCAATGAAAAAAGTTGCAAACGTAACAAAACTTTTAAAAGTTAATAATTCGATTCGAATAGTCGAACTAACTTCATCCGTGGACGTCGTGTGGTTAGGACGAGCCTAGGCGGAATGTTTTCGTTTTAATCAACGGGTCTGTTCGACTCGCAATTCTCTTTTGGGTCAGTATTGGGTGACTTTTCGATTTGTTTTCAAATTGAAGGCTTAGAATATTTGATTACCTTTCTCCAGATTCTTTATCGATAAGACACTACTAATCTCCACTAGTACTTAAGTAGGTGCCCATCAACATTTTTTTTTCTAAGCGTGAATAAGTCGTTATTTTAATGAGGGAAAATATCGTCTCGTGGGCAGGACTCGAACCTGCGTCTTCTGGTTCAGTACACCATACGCTCTGACCACTAAGCCACCGCGAGCCCCGCTCGCCAGTCGAAACCTTCCTCCACATTCTAATTTACGTCTTAAAGGTGACGTAGCGACATCTATTGTGAATGCTTCACAACCGACACGACTAACTTTACAGGTAGTTCGATGTCGTATGATGCCCCTTTACCTATTAACTATCTTTTTGTATTTTTTAAGCATCGCGAGCGGTGGCTTAGTGTTCAGAGAGTCTGGTGCACCGAACCAGAAGACGCAGGTTCGAATCCTGCCCGCCAACCGATTTTTTCCTTCATTAAAAAAAAAAGTATTGTGTTTTAGAGAAATTATTAAAGATCAAAATAACTGCAAATACATAAGAAGTAGTTAGGTGCAAATAAGTTATTGTTAGAAACCATATAGTGTCACTGTCAATAATTAACACACAGTGTTAAAGTTATAAATGGGCAGGTAGCACGTGTACTGGTGCCATCGAAAAATAACTTTCTTGACAGTTTGACGCAGGAATTTATAAAGCGTGCCAGCGCAGTTGTGCGCCTGAAATAATGCTCCGTTCAGACGCGTCGGCGGGAAAAGTTGGTGCAAGTTCCCTTAGGAGGCGACGTCGACAGCATTACCTACAAGTTCCACTCCACACAAACTCGCTAACTAGATAGGGGCTTGTCCCGAAGTCCGTCATAGTTCCTAATTAGAAATAAATATGACGTATTTCGATGCTCTCGCGAGAATAGCTTGATTTGCAAAATAAACCTTCTCGTTGCAGTTAATGAAAAGAAAACAAATCAAAAGAATTATTATTTTAAAAATAGTACAGGAAAGTATTGCCTTAGAAAGTAGGGAAGTCCTTCAACAAAAACAAAATGTATGGAAATGACACAAGCTTTCGACAAACCGGGCTGTCAGTAATGTCATTTCCATACATTTTGTTTGTCGATTCGAATGTCAAAATGCAACTTGTCTAGCCCCCCAGATAGCTATGTAACACCTACTCGTAAACTAGACGCGTGTATATTATGACGTAAGTACACGTGGATGGACTACATAGGCAATAAGGAACGTAGTCTCCACTAGGAAAGTTTCTGCCTTCCCTAAGTAATGGAAAGCTGTTAAATACCTATATTTATTTATTTTTATGAACACTTTATTGCACAGTAAGCCAAGGAAGGTATATATTATTTAATAAATACTTTTTACTAGCTGTTCCCACGATTTACTCGCGTTTAATTTTAGTTTTTAAAATAAATAAAATTATCTTTTTGTATTTTTTTAAGCATTTTCCATGCTAAGATTACAAGTTATTTTTAATGAAGGAAAAAATCGGCGGGCGGGCAGGATTCGAACCTGCGCCTTCTGGTTTGGTACACCAGACGCTCTGACCACTAAGCCACCGCTCGCCCTGCTCGCCAGTCGAAATCTTCCTCCACATTCTTTACGTCTTAAGGTGACGAAGGTGATAAATAAAATTACTAAAATAAAAGCTAATTAATTATATATACCATTAGCTATCTACGAGTGAAAGTCCCGTCAAAATCGGTCCAGGCGTTTCAGATGTTATCCGGAACGAACAGAAAGACAGACAGGCAAAAATTTTCAAAATTGATTTACTGATGTAAGTACCTTATATACTTTCATAATATTCATTTAGCGAAAAGCTGTATTATAAACAGATACTTAAGTTTTATTTATTTGTATAGATATTTATCCTGTTTTATTTGACATCCTTTATTTTATTTTTCTGATAAAAAACTTTAATCTAATTTGCTCACGTTCACAATTGATTAAAACTGTTGTGTTTACCTTTAATTTAAATGCACTCGAGATCATAATTGTATTTTAACAACATTTTAATGCTGTGTGTGTATTTAGTTGGTAAGCCTTAACTAATAAAAAAAAAATATATATAGATTTTAAACTTACATACAAAATTAAAGGAATAGCATAAAAGCTAATGTATATAATGTTGCTATGTTTTATTGCACAGTACGATCTCTTGACCTAATTATCGGTTTATGATAGGTATAGATCGTCGCAATAGTAAATATAGTACCTACATATACGTTAAACTATCGAAATTGGAGCACCCCTACCTCACGAGGGCTGTTACAACTTACGACATAATCCATTGCGACTAATATGCCTATTAGTGTAACCCTGTGCCCCAAATTATAACAGATTGTATTAATGTAATCACTTGTAATTTAACCGATGGGTACATTAACCACCTGGAAACGGTGGATTACAAATAATATTTATCATCAACACAGCTGTTCCATAGCTGGGTAGAGAAGCCATGGAACTTCTCTCAGATTCAGGGACGTTGAAGAGATAAAATAACAATATGTTAAAAAAACCCTGCCCGACCCAAAACGGGGTATATACATATTATTATGTATCCCAATCTCATTACCAAATAAAATAAAATAAATAAAACACACAGACGCAGTCGGGTAAATATTCATAAAAGTAAGGCTGTTAATGAAGTTAAATTCACGATTTTTGTACAAAAATTACCCAAAATCTAGCAATTTTTTTGAATGTGACAACACTATCACCTGCCGTGGTATATTAGGCACCTGTGACGATTGCCCTTGTAGCTAAGTCTAAGTTACATTGTTTTATAAAAAAATATTTACTTTTATTCGGAATATTTTTTTTACTTGAAAAATAAAAAGGATTACATAATGTAATCTAATATCGATACCTAATAATACCTTCACGGGTCGGACAGGGTTTTCTTAACACATTGTCTGATCTAGAATGGATTGACACAATATACGTGCACAAACTTCAGCATCAAGAAGAAAATCTTAGTACCTATGTACAGTGCTATGTATAGTTATAATGAACATCGATTATGTCTTAGTTTCATCTATTTACAAAAAAATAGTATTTAAGTATTATATCCATTGTCTAGTACCCATAGTACAAGCTCTGCTTAGTTTGGGACTAGACGGTGCTGCGTAAAATGTCCCAAGATATTTTTTTTTTTTTAGTTGAAAAAACTGGTTTAGTTTCACTTTTATAAATGAATGCAACCGAGGCAAATATTTGTATTTAACGGATATTTGTTTTGAGCCTGGGTGTACTTTGTGTCCGTAATTTTTATGAAGTCTCCCGCCGCTTATGGCTTAAACCCTCCTGAGGGACCCGTCTATTTCTATTTGTTTTTAAAACAGAACTTATATTTCATATCAAATGTTTAGCAAAAATTCACAGCGCGCAAAAGCAACTGACAGCTTTGTAAAATAATAACAGTTATTTTATGAAATACGGGCTTTTCATGCCGTCTGACACGAGAAAAATAATATAATATGAAAGTTGGCTTAACGAAAATGGTATAAATAAATTCATACTTAAATGTTGTAAAAGCAAAAATAAGTCTAGAATGTCTCTGACCCCTCACCCCTAAACTAATAAACAGATTTCAATAAAATTTGGCAAGGAGATAGACTGCATCCATATAAGAACTCCTTTTCGGCGAGAATCGGCCAAAAGCTAGTACAAAAAAATATAATAAATTATTATTAAACTCTACTTTTCTGTATTTAATCACTGTAACGCTCTATGATTCTATGTAAATTAAATTAAATATTAACGTGACGTTTTAATAGCATTGCATGTATGGAGTTCAATGAACCATTCCGTCGACCGATAGCTTTTACATTTAAAACGCTTATCTCGACAGTACATGATACTCGTATAAACGATAAAAAATAGTAATAACTTAATACCTACCTAATATTTTATAACAATAACCATTGCAAAGGTTATAGGCGCGACTGCTACACTACAAGTCTTGGGTTCGATTCCCACGTCTCGAATAAGTGCACAAGTGGCATGGCACGCACATTAGGTTCGACACCCATGACTGTCGACATCCACTCTCTATGTAGATGCGGCTGAATATCGATATTTAACACGAAGCGATTGATATCGATTCTCGGCAACCTAATTTATGGGTAATACCGATATTCTAAGGTTATAAACTGGTAGTCAGGCCTTTCGAGCTTCAGACTCCCACTAACAATAACGACGGCTTGGCGCGATCTCAAAAGCCTGTTCTCCATGTTTTAAGAACCAACCCCTAGACTGAAAACAAAATTAATATCCTACCTATATAATATATTTTTATTAAGCTTACCTAATAAACGTGAATTAAATACCTATATACAAAAAAAAGTAAAAATAATAATTAAATGTAATTTTATGGTAACTAGTGCTTCCTCTCTCCTACATTGCTGTGCCCAACGGGGTCCATAATGAACGAAATTATTGTCTACCACCTAATTGCTTACATTGTGGAATGCAATAAATATTGAGTATTGAGTATTGACCGTGGCCAGCGTTTAGCTTGATCGATAATAATGATAACGATAACGCTATGCAACATTTTAAAATCCATTTTACATGCAATTGAACAGGCAACACAACCTAAGCTACCCTAATAAGGCTTGCGGCACACAAACATGGAAATGGAACCTCGCGAATAATCGTTTGTATAAATTCCGTCGGCTCGTGTGCGTGTAATTGAAATGTCAGGTGAAACTCGTACCTACCTACGTAATCCAATAAAGTCACGCGCATGATCATATCATCCGTAGGATTCCTAACAGCATTTTTAGCTCCGTATATTTTATAGCTTCCCGCCAGCGGCTTCGCCCGCGTGGTCCTGATAACTTTCCACGGTTTTTGCAACATTTTTTATTGCTACTCCGCTCCTATTAGTTGTAGCGTGATGGTATATAGCCTATAGCCTTCCTCGATAAATGGGCTATCTGACACTGAAATAATTTTTCAAATCGGTCCAGTAGTTTCGGAGCCTATTCAATAAAAACAAACCAACAAACAATCAAATGTTTCCTCTTTATAATATTAGTATAGATTTAGAAAGACTCCTGAAAGACTTATCCTATGTGTTATTCGCTATATAAGCTTTAAATACTGTAAAGTTTCAACAAAATCCGTTTAGTAGTTTTTGCTAACTTTCCATCCATCCATCCTCAAAACCTACAGAATTGCACAACTGGTTCTCAACGCGGTTACTAAGTGTAAGGTCTTGCGTTTGATACCGAGATTGAAGAATGAGTTATTGTATTTTTTTCAGCAACATTTGTGCTCGGTTAATGATTATAAAAGGTTCGCCCATTATTATATTATATTGTGATGGTATGTATCATGCTTTGTACACTTAGACATGGGTTTTAGTAAAATCCATAAATAAATGTAAATAAACATTTATTTATAAAAAATAACCTCATTTTTATACCAATAAAACTTAAAGGCAACAATAGGTTTACTAAAGTTGTGACAAAGAGGATTTAGAGTCGAAACGTTATTAATTAACTTCTTTTCCACTTGCATAATTTTCCAATCTAAATTAATTTGAAATGAAACCGCACGTTTTAAGTCCACATACGATGAAGTGTGGTATTTACTTCACCAGATACTTCCAACGAACACTATTAATTTTACTCTATCGCGGCGATAAATTGCAAAAGCTAACTCGCTAAAATGTTCATATGAGGTCAACGGCGATATTAAATTTAAAACACGATGGCTTAATTACAAACTTTGATTTAAGTGTTAATTTAGTCAAGACATGTTGACATCAAAAACTTTTTTAACTTTGAATCTTAGTCTTTTTCCCAAACAGGAAAATACCTTATTTATCTTGTCTTTTAAAGTATTCTTATCCACGGAAATGATTACAGTTGTGTATTGTATATACCTATAAATATATAAATTCTGCGCTTGTAGAGTTTACCTGTATAAAGCAAGGGGTACTGGAATAGATGAAGATGTTAATTTCCTATGCAAACCTCGCTGAAAGTGCTTTGAGCTCCGGTGCTTGACGCAGATATTGCACTGCCCGTTGTTGGGCATAGCATAGTTATACTTAGGTATGTATTTGGGACGAGCTTATTGCTATTAACCGGGCACAAGTACAAACTCCGAGGTACTACTGAGAATTTCATAGAAGAACCCAATTATTAAATATTCACTAAATAACTGTAATTGGCTGTAACACCGTAATTAAATAAACAAATAAAGCTCTATTAATGAGAAAGGTATATAAGTAGCAACGTTTTGAATATTCATTTCTAAAGATTCAGTAAATAATTCTATAACAACTATTCTCGTGAAAATGCAGTGTATACAGTGAACAGAATTAATACCACTATTATAATATTCTGTTTACATTCAAAATAAGGTGAAAATTTATTTTCTCATATAATAATATATGGCTATGCAATATTTATTATTTAAATTATATGAATATTGAATAGATCTGCAATTTACCGAGCGCCTTAGCCTTAACAGAATTAACATACACCTGAAAAGCACACAATTTTAACTTTCGACTATTTTGTAAACTGTTAGGTAGGTACATCATCGTAAAGGCCTACAATAAACTTGGATCCTTTTTTAAACGGGCAACACTGTATGTAATGTGGCTACCCATCGTCACAAAGTAATAGGGCATTTACTAACCGCTCGACGAGACACGACTAATGTGTAAGGGCGGTTGGCCCAACTAATTAAAATGTTGTATGCCGTTTAGATTTTAATAGAACAATGTTGGATGTATTAAAATAATAACATCATAATTATGATTTGATTATTAGTCATTGTATGATACAAGAATTTCTTATAATCTGTGTCGTAATTTAGTACAGTTCTTGCCAAACTTATTGTGCGGGTTGAAGTTGGTATGAGCTAATTTTAACCCGACCGTAAAAATCGGAGAAACAAAATTATTGGATTGTAATAAACAAAAACGAAAGCTCAAGTCCTAGGCTGTCTTTTTGAATCATTTTAATCCAATATTTTTCTTTCTCCGATTTTTACGGCCGGGTTTAAGTTAGCTCGTGCCAACTTCAACCCGGACAATAAGTTTGGCGAGAACTGTAAATAAAATCATAAATTAGTAAATAAATAACTGCGTCATTCGTGTAGTGGTCGTAAGCGCGACTGCTACGGTCCTGGGTGAGATTACCAGCCGGGCTAACATTCACGCTGCGAGAACATTTTGTCGACGCTTATGTCGTGCTTTTATCTCGTTTTCGCACGAGGAAGAGCGAGACAAAAGAGTAGACAAAATTTTGTCGTGGCGCGCATGTTAGCGTAGCAGGTCGAGCTAAGTGCTACCCTTTCGTGGAATAAACAGGCGTGTTATTATTGGGTAACTAACTAAAGTTCTCATAATTTTAAAGATTTTAATGGCTAGTCTCCACGTGCGAACATGCTCCATGTTTTTGTTCGAATTCGAACGTATACATGAGTAAAGTCTAACAAACAACGAGAGTAGCTGTTCAATGGAACTTACTCGTCGAGCTTGTCTGCGTGGAGAACCACCTTTAGAAAAAGTATAACGCCCGCAGCATACATACATTTAACCCTCTCCAACTGACTGCCAAAATTAAACAAAACTTCGTGCAAACGGAGAGTTGAGACGGGTAACATATTAAAATTTAAAGAAATCCTGAGTGTATGCTTAACAGAGCAATAACCCTGGAATGATGATGTCAAAATGTTAATTGCATATGTAAAACGGTCCCGGTGCGGGGTTCATGACCTGGGTTCACGACCTACGAGCAACAATATTGAGATGCTGCGCTGATAAAATGCAAGAAACAGAGCTAAATGAATGAATATGAATATTGTTATACGATGTTGAAAATAATTTAACTTAGTGGTTAGAAATAACTGATTAGAGCAGATTGTTATTGATACTTTTGCAGAGCATATATTATAGGTACATGTTGTCACCATTGGTCTAGTGATCGCAGGCACGACTGCTGAGTGGAACCTGCGTTAGCTGACTATGGGTTCGATGTCTGGGTGTCGTCGGGTGGTGTCGAGCAAAGTATATTAAGTTAACCCATCACCCATAATCCCTATTTCTATTATATCATAGCATATTGTATTATATTATTATCCCTATCATATATATACCATAAGCGATCCCTATTACATGGTACTTAAAATATATCAACGCACAGCTCAAAGACGGAGATATGTGTTAAGAAAGAATTTTCGGAAATTCCCATGGCATTGGGAAAAATTAGATAAACGTAAGTAAAATCGCGCCGAACAGCTAGTAAAGAACATAAAATAAATATACAGTGTAGAGATAATTGCTAAACCCCGTTATCTTGTACAATGTTCATGTAACTTCCTTGTAAAACCACCAATTAATCCTACAAACAGTTTAGAGGCGGATCGGCGAAGAGCTTACAAAATAAACTGCGGATATAAACACTGTTGTGATTCAACAAAGTAAATAATCTCTCAGTAATGGAGTTGTTACCTTCTTGAGAACATCGTTAGTAAGGGTTGGCCGCTCGTAACATCCCTACATTTTCTAGTTTCCACAACTAAACACATGAGTATATAAACCAAAATGGAGATCATTTAAATATAATTTTAACTATTTTAAGTCTTATAACTATGTTCATAATAATAATTGGTTGTACATCCACGTGAGTGAAGCCGTTGGCAAAAGCTAGTATGTATAATTATAATATCGAATCGTATCACTCTTTCAGGTTTATTAGCTTACCAAAGTGTGAGCTTTTAATACCTATCTATATGTTTATTTAAGAGAATTACGTATAGTATTTTTAACTAGCTATTGCCCCCGACTCCTTTCGCTTCCATTTCCAAAACAAATATCAGATAAAAAACGAGGAAATCCAAGTGAGAAAAATCTCTTTCGACAATTGCATGTTCTATTTTCATGTCAGTCGGTAATGTTCTTCATATTATATGTAGGAAGTACAAGATTGTTACACAAATTCTCGTCTACAAATATAAAAATACCTGTAAATCATAAAACCGTACGTACACCTGAAGGTGACATATCGAAAAAAAAGCTGTCAAATATTTTTAACACATTGTCAAGCTCGCAATAAAGTTTTATTGTGATACAAAACATTAATTTCCTCAGGGACGACACCCAGGTGACTGTAATTTACGTACACCTACACAATGTTCGCTTCAAACCCACATCAATATTGAATTAAGCTTATGTGGCGTGGGTGTATCTACCGTATATTCGAGCTTTTACGATTCCGTTCGGAAACGCGTGAACTTTTATAATCTTTAATGTGGTTGATTTATGTAACCAGTTCTATTTTGGATGGTAAACATCAAAGAACATTAGTTAAGCTAGTGCATAGCTTGATATGTTTACTGAAGTTCTGTGGCTAAAGAGATACGAATCAATAAGAATATTCTTGTGTATGTTTTGTTCACACAATGTAAAAAGGTCAGGTACTCTAAACAGAAGAACATGCAGGAGGTGATTAATGTACACAGCAAAGTGTTATTGTTTTTCTATGAAATGCTTAGTAGCAGCTCGGATTTTAGATTTGCAATGGGTCATTATAGTACATCTTTGCCTAACCTTTCGGAGAATACATGTGTGATCGTATGTGGTACATATGCGGCTATTCATTTGTTAATATAAAGAAACTGGATAAGCAGATATAAACTTTATCAAAGTATCCATAAACACTAAATATCATTGTAGCAACAACTCGGGTATCATCGGTGTCGTGCGGCGAGCTCGTTAAAGAGTCGTATCAGAATAAACACACGTCTATGATAGTGAAGCCACCGAAGTGGGCCGAATGGGGGAAAATGATCTCTTTAACAAGCGCCCGCGTCATCGGAAAACAATCGAATGAAACGAAGGACATTGTTATTTGCACGTAATACGTAGATTTACGGATTGATACAAAATTGTACATATCTGTCTTACATAACATAAAGCCCGCATTTCTGTAGTGGTTTGGTAGAGCCCCAGTAGGCGGGCGCGGTAGGTATTCCATGTGCACCCTAGGTATGGAGCGAGGAGAGGCCTTGTCCTGATGGGGGTCTGTTGGTTGCCATGGACCACAGCCCGTTATGGTCGTGATGAATGTTACTGATCTCATGGCCATGATGTGGTTTTTAGTCTTTAAAATATCGATATACCCTGCTAGGCATCTGGGGAGGTGGCAGGGTATGGATCCATGAGGATTTTCCACATGAAAATAAAGAGGTTAAGTAGACGATGGTGACGATGATGATGTTACCACCCAAATCTCTTCTTTCTAAATTCTGATCGGCATTCACAATTCGCCGGTATGTTCTTAGGTCCCATGCTATTCCTATAACATGGCTAATTACGATTATATGGGCACATATCTAGTCTAAGCTGCTACTGAAAATATCGCAAAACAACCCAACACTGCTTGTCCTGAGATAAGCGTTTACGAAACGTTAGGACAAAAGTTGATCTTATGGAAAAGTAACGCCATGGATGGATCCAATATCCTTTAACCAGTTTTCCATTGCTCTCATGACCTAAAAGAAGAGAGTAAGCCTAGTTTTGTATAAAAGACTGTTGGTGTACTTCTTCTTCTGCCTACCTACTTTACTTGCTTATAACATCAAGGTCTACTACCGTGACTACAAGCCACATGAATTTCGTGTATGGAGGTTTTATTTGTATCGCTTACTGTTCGATACGGCAATAGGAAAATAGTAACAGTAAAATCAAGTTATAGCATGGTGATACATAATATCATAACAGTCTATATACTAGTATTTTTATGCTGATAGGGAAACGTTCATAGTCAGGCTTATCAACATAAAATATTACGGTTATTTCGTTATAAAATATTGTTACCTAAGTTTAGTATCGTGGAATAGGTAATCGCCTCAAGGTTCTAACGTTTGCTAAACGCTGGATGAAAGGGCCTTGTTTCGACACACAAGTTTTCATTCATTGTTTAAAATGATAATTTAACTGGTCCGATAACATAAACCCAGGACTACAAGCTCACACGCTTGTGCCTACTAATCGTAACAACAATTGTGGCTGTTCGGTTTAAGTACTGAAAATATGTTATCTGTGCGTACCTAACTACCGTACTACCTTCACGGGAGTTCGCACAACAACCAAAGTTTCATTTCACCGTAATCTGATCAATGTTTTATAGGGATGCCCGGACGACAAACAAACAAGTTGATTTTTATATGGGTGATTTATTATTTAGGTATAGTTTCTATAGGAAAATACACATCAAAGTCTTGAAAACTTTGATCTGTATGACCTAAAAGTAAAACATTTAAATTGATTTTTTTAGTAGAAAGGCAGCTTAAGTTATTAAAAGTTAAAAAAGCTCCTCACGAATAAAATAATTCTGTTATTTTACTAAACCTAGGCACGTTTAAGTAGGACAAACGTGTCAATAAGGTCATACTAAATTAAATCTAAAGCTTTGTTTACAAGAGTTTGATTTGAATAGTAAATAGGCTCTAATTGTTAAGCACAAATATTTCTATTGTCTGAAGGTCATTGAAAATTGATCAGTGCTTGAAAGTTCTCAGAGCGTAGACTATGTGTATGTCCTCCCCACGCACTACAACAACTAGAATATTTCAATAATGAATATTGGATTCATAATATACCTATTAACTGTCCCACTGCTGGGCACGGGTCTCCTCTCAGACTGAGAGGGGTTAGGCTTACACCACGCTGGGTTATTGCGGGTTGGCAGATTGAGATTTCCGAGACAACCGCGACGTTAAATACATATTTCATCACTCATCGAGGTTCCTATTATGGTTTTTTTCATCAACTCATTTACTGTCCCACTGCACCGGTACCGGTTCTCTTAGAATCAAAAGGGTCAAGTCCATGACGCTGATTTAATGTCAATCGGTAGCTTTAGATGCTTTCAATCACACATGCCTGTAAAGAGTTAGAGGCATGACTAGTTTTAGACAAATTTTAGACGGAGTTGAATGTCAATGCAGGCTGTTAAGGAAAACATAATAAAAAAAATTGCCAACGCGCAGTGAGTAAGCATTGAGATCGATCGTTCTTTTTTAGTATGACAAAAGGCCTCCGCTCTTATATCATATTGTTAACCCATTAAGGTTAAGGTTGTCACTGCGGCAACAATATCGGGCTGTATAGAAATTGAACACGTATGAAGATAAATGTAACACAATAGTGTGGGCGTGGGTCACTCGTAAAATATGTGGAAAAAGTTCGACATGAAAGAAAAGTCGGTCAAGTGAGAGATACGCTTTTCTTCATCCTAATATTATGCGTCACTTGTTTTCTAAAAGGGTTCACTTCGGCCAACGTGACACAGAAATTGAATCAAAAAGATAAAATAAGTTTAAAAGATTCAAGTACTTACGTATTGAGTTATTTAATGCTGTGTGATCTCGTCCCTATGATATAAACACTACTCAAGTCTCTATTATATCTCTCTATTTTCTCATATTATTGCTTAGTAACCAGAATAAGCAGCATATATCAAGTTTGATATAACTGGGTAACAATCATAAAAAAAAATGCAGTTCAATTTTCCCGAATTTAAACATTTTCCGCGATTTTTTTCCAACTTGTATTTCCATAGAACCTGTTTCGAACAGTAATTGTTTAAAAACAAAAATTAATACCAATTACCGAGGAACAGGCATTTTTATTTACGCTATACAATATGTATATATGTATTTTAGGCGGCGTAGCACATTCGTAGCAGCGCTATGAATGTGCTACGCCGTAAAATATAATATATTAATAAGTTAATAAACCAAATAAATACAAGTTCTGTTTGTATTTTCATTGCAGAAAAAACTTTGAAACTTAACACAGCAGTGACTGGGTGCAATTTGTTAAAGTAAACTGAGTCAAAGTTTTCTGCTAGCCTTGACAACAACTCGCAGTTTGACTACTAGTACACTCTCGGTATCTTGTAAAAACACTGCTATGTCAAGCTAAGTAGTATCCTATTTATTTTCTTGTAAACTACACCAGCGTTTTAAAGTTATACCTCAACGACGAGTTTATGAGTCGCTATCGAATTGCTTTCGATAGGCTTTTTAGGCATTAAAACACTTATAACTCATAACCGATTTAGTTCTTTACGCGACCACTAGAGGCGTTGGAGGTGATTTCCATACAAATATTTTACGGCGTCGCTATCGAAATAATTTGATAGCGACTCATAAACTCATGGTTGTTAAAGTTACCTTATATTATAATCATACCGGTATTTCCCGAAGAGGTATTCTGCCGTACTACAGAACGTCAAAATTTTTAGGCAAGCTTATTACCAATAATCAGGCACAAATTGAAAATCAGAACTGCTTTTGAAAATGTTATAGAAAAACTCACAGTTGACTTGGGAATTTAATGCGAGACCTCTAACTTAACAGTCACGCTTTTGTTCATTATATAAATGGTGGGTGTTTTCCCCTAAAGGTTAGGGAGAGGTAAACTTATGTACATTTCGGCGTTATGTTTAGGTTCCATGTATTAAGGCGAACCTATTGCTAACAAATTAATTAAACTTCACCTATTACGAATAAATTAATCTGTCAGTCAAATTGCACTACAATATCCTGAAATAGCATCTAATACCGTTCACTATACGATATTACAGAGAACAATTCCGATAGATTAATAATGCCTATTCGGTATTGCAGAGCTAACGTTGGCAATGCCATCACAACCGCAATAGTCAGAACATTCCATCCAGACTAGATCGTTTAGCATATTTATTGGACTTAGGGACAGTTGGATTTAGGAATATAGTATAAACTAAAATTAACCTCTATCTAACTGGACTTTCTAAATACATATACATACCTACTTGATAAATTACGAATCTTGAATTTAATTGTAAGCAAATCTGTTACATGGAAATAAAAAAAACGAATTTACTTTGGTAGAAAACATGCGGGCAAAGTAATTAAAAATATTTTAAGTAAATGTGTCAAAAGTCACGCAAGTCATTTAATTCGGGGTGACAAAGCAAAACCTCTTTAGCTAAAAAAATCACCAAAAGTTTTTAAGAAACCAGAAATAGTATATTTTACTCTTTTGAAAGTGGTCAAAAGTTTGCTACTTTCTATACGCAAAATGATAAGTAGATATATGCCACAAAACAGTATCCTATTCATAATATTGCATATATACAGTATGTAAACAAACTTACCTAACCATAACACGGTAATACCAAGCGTAATTTGCGCAAAAATTAACAAAGATAAGAATGAATTTGCAGAACGCTCAGAATCATGTTCCCCGCGTTAACCATAGACTTTAATTAAAAAGCTCAACGTTCAAGTGGTTGGTAATAGGGCATCAACACAGCTCCCCACGTGCAAGTACTTGTGTTAAGTACTCGCTTACTTGCCTACGGTACTGTTTTGTCAAGGGGAGAAATCTGTAACCGAAGCATGACATTGCAAGTGGTGTAAAAGCAAAGGAAAATGATAAATTATACAAACAGTATGACTCTGTGGAAAAATTGTACATAATAACATAACGAGGCGTATATTTATGTATTCTACAACTTATAAATCAAGTGTTTCATTGTTCTTGATTGTAGGCAAATGAACGGTACGCAAATGAACGATGAATACGATCTAATTCATAGAGCATTTTGTTAAAACTGTGAAGGATTTATTACTGAAAGAAAAAAAATATATATTACTGAATAGATTGAATTTCTGTTTCACTAAAATAATATACCTACCATCATGCCAAATATTCCTAAAAGGTTAGGCAGAGGTGTTCCAATGTACACCTACAGTTCGCCGGTATATTTGGGTCCTATATCATAATAGGTGGCGAGCCTATTGTCATCAACCGAGTTGTAGAGTGATATCAGCAACATTTATTTGATGAATTTACCAATTACTGAATTTAGATTTCAACTGAATCCATATAATATAAATGCGAAAATAACTCTGCCTGTCGTCTGTTACCTTTGCACGCCTAAACTGCTGAACTGATTACGAAAAAGAATGACAAGGCGATAGTTGCATCCTGAGGAAGGACATAGGCTACCTTTTGTCTAAAAAAAATCGTTCAGGATGTCTATGAAACCGCTAATTCACAAGCCCAAAAATCCTTGAGTGGAAAAACTGAGCACTTGAATCTCCAAAATAACAGATCGCAAATTCATTTATTTTCCGAATTCAATAGAGGCACAGCGACGCGAGGTATCCACACAAAAAGGCTTTTAGTAACGGCATGAATCCACAGTGAAACTGTGTTCGAAGATTCTTTGTGACCATAAAAGGAGCGTCGTGTGAATACCTCCGATATTACGGAAGTTCCTCAAGGAGAATTATTTGCCCAAGAATTTATGTAATCGCACCTCGGAACGTGAAGCTTTCTTGGGAAATTAGTAATTTTCGAGAATTGTGTAAAATTAGTTAAAGGAATTGTGTTAAATGGATTAGTTCAGTTATTCTGTGAATTAAATAAGTATCTTCTTCTTTCTCGGCCTTTGTTCCCTATTGTAGCTTTTGCACGTAATTCACTTCGATGTTTTGCTATAGATACTCACCCAAAATTTTTATGATGTCGTCGGCCCATCTAGACGACTGACGACAACTTCTTTGCCCGGCCTTAGATCTTCACTATAAAACTTTCCTGCCCCACTTTGTCCTTTCCTTCGATTCTTTGGCTTATTATGACCCGCCCAAATATATAATATACAAATAAGCAAGACTAAACAAACATAACACGAATTGCTAGAATTTTAGTAAACCAGTCAAAATCATCGAACTGCAACAGAAAGACGGTGTCACTGGCATTTTTTTTATGACCAACCTCTTTAAGTAAAAGAAATAAAAAAGAAAGCGATACTTTAATTAGCTCGACGTTAATTGGTCACAAAAACAGAGGCGTGACGTAATTTCTTTAATACCTACCTAGCAAAGGCAACAGGAACATTTCCTTTTTAATCAGCGGGTCCTTCGCGTCGCAGGATTTAATTAAGGCTCCTAAACATTTTACATTGGTAATAATTGTACCCGGGGAAATTGCAAATCTGTTTGTATCAATTAACAGGAAGTGCCTACTTGTTACAAGCATCTGGCGACATTCACAGTCAAAATTTACAGATTTTGTTTTTATGCTCAACAACATTGTTGTACACACTTAAAAACACTGCATTTACAGTCAATTACGCAAGTAAGTAGGTCTTATTTAAACATGTAATTTTTATCATATCATATTTCAACAATTACTTACTAGTAATTGTTCAAATAATACTCATAGCGCTCCTGTACTCTCATTCATATACTTAGGTGTTAAACACAAACATTGTTTCACTCATGTTTTTTTTTTTAAACTTTTCAGAACCATTCAAAACACAATGCTGCCCATTAAAACCGCTTTGGTAAACAAATAAATAAATTGTCTCTACAAACAAGAGACATTCGCAAAATTAATGAGATCAAAAAAGGTCGAAATAACAAGCCACATATTTACCCTAGGGATGCTTATTTTTCGTTGAAGAAATTATATTAAAAAAGAACTGAATAAGTACTAAATAAAACCTTATTCAAAAAAAATACAGAATTTGTGGGTACTAAAATCCGAAATAGCTTATTCGTGGAAAAGGAATATAATATTTTAACAAAATTAGAACCTACGTGTACGCGAGATGAATAATTTGACAAGGTTTGATCAAAGTTTTAATAACGTGTAGCCTAATAAACGCGTAGCCGAGGGGGATTAACGAACAAGTGAACTGTAAGACATTGAGAGTTACAAATTGTAACTAGTGAGCCGTGAGCACTGGAAATATTCGAATATAAGGGTGCAAGCATACATAAAGCTGTTATTCAAACTGTAACCAAGGTTAGGTACCTATGTCTTCTTCTTCTTCTGGGTGCTTCTCCACTGAAGGTTGGCCATCAACTTTGAACATTTCTCCCTGTCTTTGGCGAGGTGGTACAGCTCAGCAGCACTCGTGACTCCGGTCCATTCGCGAATGTTCCTCAGCCAAGATTTTTTCTTCGGCCAACACCGCGTTTTCCGGCTACTTCGCCCATCATTATAAGTTGCAATAAGTTATATCTCTCCTTACGAAAAGCGTGACCGAGGTAGGCAACTTTACTTTGCTTGACGGTCTGCATGAGCTTGCGGTCCTGGCCAATTCGCCTTAAGGTAAGGTAAGGTACCTATGTAGTTGGATGAAAATTATTACAATTGTTACTCTACACGTTTTATTTCCTCTCATACTAAGAGGAGACCCGTGCCCAGCAGTGGGACAGTAAGGGTTGTTGATGATGATGAAGTTTTATACACTTTCTTAAATAGGTTTTCAGTCGTTATTATTGACCACTATTTCACCTCAATTTAACGTTTAAAACGAAATTTACTAAAACTTATTCATCATAGCTACCGATGTTTTATGTGATTCATACTGCTTCTACATTTTAAATTATATACTCGTATTAAGAACGGAGGACCCAGTGGATTTAGATTGGTTTTTACCATTATCTGCTAATTGTCCCTAAGTGACCGAAGAACATTACCGATGTTAAGGGATTATTTTATGTAGATACCTACTGCATACATATATAATGTACAGATTAGTTTAGATTAGCAGGTTAACCTGCTCAGGTATCCTATTCTAAATGCACCCTAATCCGTTTGATTTAGCTCTTTCCATTTATCTGAAATGTAGGTGTGCACCCTAATTCAATTGTTTCAGCTGCGATAAGTTCGTTTCAACCCGCTTAAGCTTTGTTACTGTTGGAATTAGTGAGATTAATTATCATTTCGCTCTTTCTCAATTTAAGGGGAGCAGAACTGCAAGCTTACTAAGATTCAAAAGACAGATACGTACTGTTTGAATTTAGTTGCAGTTTTCTACATAATAACTATCTACTAGAATGGTGGTACATTATCTATCAAGTGGATTTTTGCTAGCAACTGCTCACCTACTTTTGTATTATAAAAATCATTCAGAAAGCCTATTAACCTGTTGCGATTGCCCGGGCATAAACCCCAACTCCTAACTTCGGCTGAGAATCTCCTAATAGAACAACCCAATACACTGCCCGATCGGACAGAACCAGGACCCCTAGAAGACCTAGACCATTGTGTGACCAGTGACCTAACCAAACACAAAAAAAAACATAGAATTCCATACAAAACCGGCCAGTTTTCAGGTCGACATTAAAGCGGTTAGCCCCGGTTAACCCGTGTGTGCTACACAACAAACACTCCAGCTATTCATGGCGAGGCCTTCAAGAGATAAATGAAGATGGAAACGCCACCCGGGTGCAGTCGCCGCCGCCTGCCGCACAGATTTATCACTTTACCTCCGTGACCTTTTGAACGGGGACAGCCTTTGTTTTATGATGATGTAGGCCAGGAATTTATTGGTAAAACGGAATGAATTTTGGTGGTATACCTACATGTTCCAGAAAAGTATATGGTTAAGATTGATCAGCAATGTAAAGCTAAATGCGTCTGTTGAATCAATTAACATCATTGAACCGCTATAGGAATAGGTAAAGTATATATTTACATAAACTTCAAGATAGTGAGTAACATGGAAGGCAGCTTCCTCGTAAATACACAAATTATAATCATGACTACAACATGAATATCTGATTCTCCCAATCTCGACTATTAACAATAGGTATTCATAGGACTTCTTATTAATATATAAGCCAACAGCAGTTGCCCAAAATTTGGCTTCAAAAAATTAACATTCTCATTGTACCATCATTACACCGAATTGATTCCAGGGTATTTTTTAAATTATACATATCTAAAACAATTTTAATATTTCCACCATAAACACAATCAGATTATTCGATAAGCGATCCACAAATTTAATAACCTGTAACTAATTAAATTACATTTAATGTCGATATCCTACAAATACTTGACGGTTTAAACGATCTTATTTAATAAAGTCGCCAGGGTAGCTGGGACCATTGAATTTTTTCATAAGATTAACGTTTTTCGATTAACTTCAGAACGAAGCGAGCGGAACCGTCGAACAAATTATATTTATATTGCAATAACATTCGGAGGGGTGGTTTGAGAGCACCTGAGGGGAAATATGCGAAAGGCATCCATTTCAGAAATAAATGCTGATGTTGTTTTTTATTATAAATCCAAATTAGGTATAAGTGCTTGCTAATATTACAAATGGAGAGTGGATTTTGCTTGTCATTTTTAGAAATTCAATTACCTACCTCCATTTATTATTGTTATAATTTCCTTTTAGTCTTAGATAAGTGACCAAGGATGCTGTAAATGATACAAATCGTTTGAATTAATATAAATATTAATATATCCTGATAAAAAATTGAAAAAAGGAGTAATTATCTAATCAATCTTTTGCTGAAAATTTTTACAATATTTAAAATATATTCTAATTTACGTACCTAGACGTATGCGGGGCTATGCTTACAACGAAAACGAAACCAAAGTTTGTTACTGCATATGTTAGTTATACATTCCTGAATTTATTTTACTCTAGTGTTTACCACTACGATAATTAATTATACAATCTCGTACAAATTTCAACACTGCATAATATTATGTACATTCCAGAAAAGTTTTAATTTTACGCATCAAGTCACTGGCGCTGCATGCTTTGACAGCTACTGGCAGACCGCCAAATATTTGTAACTTGTTATGATTCATGTACAGAAAGAAAATAGTTCATATAAAAGGAGGATTCTACGTCTACGTCTACCCAGCTGTGTACATATATACAGACAGTTGGTACAAAATGCTGCTGGTTTATTTACAAAATTATATAAGCGCCACGATTTGAATGAGGTCGAGCAAATTATTATTGGGATTTCCTATGAAATTCTCAGTAGCAGCAGCAATTGTGTACAAAGGTACACCTCTGCCTAACCCCTCGGGAAATACAGGCGCTGTATGCTATTAACCAAAATGAATATTTTTTTATGATACCATCTCTAATCTTTTTGTCGTATATATCCGAGTAGAATTCCAACGGATTAATAATAATTTATTAAAAGACATTTCATTTAAGCTCAGTCAATCAGCCATATTTGACAAATACTTAAAATAACTCGACGAACTCGGATTAAGGTGGGACCATGACCAAAAAAGAATCGTCAAAATACGATCACAAACAGGAAAGTTATACACGAACTTGACAACTTTAAAATATTCAGCGCCATCTTTTTTAAATCGGTTTACCACAAAACAGAAAATATTTTCTTATAATGCTTTACCTACATCTTCTGTATAATAAAATGAAAACTTGACTGACTGACTGATCTATCAAGGCAAACTACTGAACTGATAGGGCTAAAATTTGGCAAACAGTTAGTTATTATGACGTAGGCACCCACTATGAAAGGATTTTGAATACAGCTTAGATGAACGTGAGTGGCATCGCAGGGCATAGCTAGTGGAATATAATCCTATTGAATTCAATATTTCCAGTTATAAAAAATAAAAAAATATCTTGGGACATTTTTACACAGCACCATCTAGTCCCAAACTAAGCAAAGCTTGTACTATGGGTACTAGACAATGGATATAATACTTATTTATACTTTTTTTTTGTAAATACATACTTATAATATATAAGAAACACCCAGAAAAAAGACAACCTAAGTTCAACACATAAATGTTTGTGTCTTGTGGGAACCGAACCCACGACCTCGTGATCAGCAATCCGGTACTCGAACCTCTAGACCACAGACATCGTCAGATTATCCAGAATAAGTACGGAATTCAAGGAAAACTGTTCAATAGTAATATTTTTTATTTGAAGTAGAGAAACAGCAAATATATTACGGTGTTAATTAATAATACAGTTCCTTGAAAGGAACTGTATTATTAATTAACTGTATTATTATATAAAATAGTTTTTTCTTTTTCATTGTCCCACATAGTATTTGTCCGCGTCTGCACCCGTGTAAAACATCCGCGATCGGGACAAAAATATCTTTATCCAGGTTTATAGGCTTTCTCTGTACACAATTTAAACCAAGTCACCGGAGTGTGAAGAAGTAACAAACATTCAAACAATACCTATACAAAACTAGTGACTAATATTAAATATGTAAAAGTTTGATAAAGGTACTAATAATTAGTAGGGCTATGGCGACATAAAAGTAAGATTTAATTTTTTTTTATTCCATCACGCAATTGTAACTGTATTCCCCGAAGTGGTCCCATGCAATAGGGAGCGAGCATATTGCCATTAACCGGCATCAAATCCAAACTTCGAGTTGCTTCTGAGAATTTCTTAGAAAAATCCAAGAACACTGTTCGACCTGAAAATCAAAACTCAAGACTTCAAATGTAGAAGTCGCGCTTTGGACCACAATTAAATACTAAACGCATAGGTATAATAAACGTTATGTTATATATGTAGTATAGGTAGGTATTATATATATATATTACTAAACGTTTGATTCGTTACTTTATAATCCGAGACTTGAGACTATAAACCGCCGGTTGATCAGACAATGCCGCTGTATCGAACGAAGTATCCCAGTATCCCACTCCACGGATTTCCAATGAAATCTTCTTGCAATTGGATTAACTTGGCTTTATTGGTTACTACTACTGTAAAATTGTTGTTCTGAGATTGTTATTTCGCTTCAGCACCTGTTTTTAACTGCATTGTATTTGTCTGGGTTGTATACAATTACTCTGAGTAAAATATATTCCGCACCTGGTGTGGCTGGAAGCTAGCCCCAGAGGTCTAAATAACACAATAAGGAGTATTCTCGTAATTTCGGCCTTTTTCCTTCGTCAGACGGTACTTGAAATATTATAAATTAAAAGTAAATTGGACTTTTTCTTCAGAGGTCAAAATAAGGACATCTTAAGCTGTACCTGTAAAGTGTAAATTTTAAATCAGGTAAGGTCAACCGTCTCTTTACGAGCAAGGTTAAGAAACTCAAAATTTAATGTAATTTTGACTATGTTATTCAATATCTTTTTGTATTTTTTTAAGCATTTTCCATGCTAAGATTATCTGGTGTACCGAACCAGAAGACAAAGGTTCGAATCCTGCCCGCCAGACGATATTTTCCTTCATTAAAAATAACATGTTAATCACTTTTACATTTTAATAGTAACGAGTACACCTACTTCTGTTGAAGCTGTTCTCGTATGATGAAAATATCTAGCATAATATGTAGTATTTATTGAAACATCTGTAATCGTTTCAAATGTAGATTTTTATTGCTTTATAAGTAGGCAATAAGTTATTTTAATTTCGGAAATATATATATCCGATTTCCGTAGGCTTTACATATATTTTAGAAATTAATATTATTATTATATATTATAGTTGTTTCGAGAATTTTTCTCTGTGAGCGCAACCACAATACACGAGAAAATCTTAATATGGGTCAGTGTTTAAAAAAAACTATACCTCTGAAACATGCAAGCTCTACATTTAATTTTATTATTTACAATGACACAACAAAAGTTTCAATAAAACGGCGTACAATAAGGTTCGTGAGCCGGTCATTGTTTGCACTGGCAGTGATTACAAGGTTAATTAACATTAACAATGTTTATAATGCGATATTTGCTGCATCAATGAGTAAATTCTTGAGTTTTAAGCATCTGTATCAATCAATTATCGTATTTATTTGAGGGGAGTTGGGATCATCTGTCTCTTTAAACAGGTAACCCTTCTATGTATAAAAAACAATGGATCGGAGTTTTCGTTGCCCAAACTGAACCCGAAGTCTACTTAGATTTTATCATTAGTATTATATAGGTATCTAAGTTTAAACATCTTACCTTGGAACTAGTACCTACGTAGGTACAAGTCCCAACAAATTGGTACCTCGTATTTCCTAACGCCTCTAATGTAATTCGAACACGAAAAAGTAGATACTTAGGAGAACTTTGTTCGAGTTTCAACGCCATCTGCTGCGAATTGGGAGAACTGCCAAAACTAACAGTTAAGTTGCGAGAAAATCGGATACTAACTTAAAGAACGTACAAAATTTAAGTACACTGTTCATATTATATTTCACTGCCTCGCTGCCCTAGTGACCGTAAACGCGACTGCTATGCTAAAGGTCTTGGTTTCGATTCCTGAGTTGAGTAAGTAGTTCCCCCATCCCCGTTCCACTATCGGACAAGCAGGGCTACAGCAGGCAAGGCGGCATCGCTACATGGTGGAAGTGCCTAAATCCCGCACTAAACGTTTTGCCTCCACTATGTATATAGTGCGAACTGCTCTACTGTTGAACTCACTGCCGGAATCCATATTCCCAGAGACGTATAATTTCGGTGTCTTCAAGACGAAACTGAATCGGTTTCTTCTAGGCAAGCGCGCTCCATCGTGGGCCACATCGTTGCTTAACATCAGGCGAGTTGTGGTCAAGCGCAAGCCTATCTAAGATTAAAAAAAAAGTAGTGTTGTTGACCTTTTCTGTGAAATTCTCAGTAGCAGCCAAAAGTTTGGTCCAGAATGGCGATAGGCACGCTCCCTATTACATGGAACCTATATATTAATTGTAATACCTACTTAATTATACAATATTATATTATCTCTATGATATATTGCCAACTGGGATATCACTTTTTTAGGTAAAAAATGTGTACCTTGTCATTCTATCAACATGTAATCCGCATCAAATGGAATTTTATAGTAGTAATCTTACATAATGGGCAAAAATTAATTCCATATTTTTATATTA
This sequence comes from Acronicta psi, assembly GCA_946251955.1. Lineage (NCBI taxonomy): Eukaryota > Metazoa > Arthropoda > Insecta > Lepidoptera > Noctuidae > Acronicta > Acronicta psi. The sequence continues at coordinate 5,797,259 of OX276482.1, read as the reverse complement.
AATTTTTTTACACAACAGTAATAAAAAGGAATAGTTAATTTTATTTTTAAAACATATATTATAAATATTCAATGTTCAAAATTCTGTCGCTTATAATAAAATATCGAAGTAGTTTTGAATAGTCCATGTTATTCAGTTTTCAATTAGGAAATTCTCAATTCGCAAACAAACATACCCACGCGATGGCAAACTGTGGGTGTACAATTAATTGTACATGAGTACACTTTTGCCTATCCTAAAATAATTATATTCTCCACTATTAAATAAAAAAGTTAAAACTAGAGGTGGGACTGGGTGCTCGTAGCATCGCAAAATCCAACACAACTTGTCGATACAAAATTTGAATTCGTTCGTAGTTTAGCGACGATACAACTTTTGCTGGAGAAATCAACAACGAATTTCGGCGACCCAAAAGTTATATTACACCTATATCAAGTTTCAAAGAACAATAAAGCTTTTTGGGAACTGGTGTCAATCAAGAGACCTTTCTTATATAACGGTTATATAAGTATAGAGAGAGTATCTCTTGAAAAATATTAGGTGTTTGATATTCATACATATTATCGTAAACTAGATGTTGCCTGCGATTTCACTTGCATTCAAAAAAGACTATGGGTACCTAGTAGACAATTACTTACCTAATATTAACTTATAGCTTCTAGACAACGTAACAAAATGCACCATTTATAGATCTCCAGCAATACAAATGTCACCCAATTTTGTATGATGCGTGTACGAATATAAATTATAGACAAACAAACAAACAAACATTCTAAAGATAATTATTATGACTTCTATTGCTCTTGTCTGTCAGACTCTTCATATCATTTCTTATATCGCTTAATTCATATTTTATCTCTTATAATCTCCTTATATACATTCGTCAAAACAATTTTACGTCACGACAATTTTATTATTGGTATCTATAGAACACCTCAAAGTTTTTCTATCAAACTTTAGGGATTTTGTCAAGTGTGTGTACCATATTGGGTCTGTCAGTACTACTATTGGTACTGTGATGCTACTTGACTGTTGACCTCTATAGCCCTTGTGGCTGATCATAGTCTAGACTGCTAATTGAATTTCAATCAAAATCGTTTTCAGTTTGCGCGATTGCGTATGCCGTTCATAACAGAGACATAGTGGTTTATAATACAATCGTTCGTATCTCATTAAAAGCAAAATTTACGCTCGTAGTTTTTTAAAATTTGTTTAGCGATTTTCACGTGAAAAGACATCAAACGTTTGTTTGTTAAATTAACTGTCTAGTTAATTTCGCAATAGTAATATTTTACTGGCATTTTAAGAAGCTTTTCAAACTGTTTATATGTTATATGCTGGTGAGTGAGTATTATAGTACATCGCGAATAAGTGGACTATAGCCTAATCCCTCTCATTATGAGAGGAGACAGGAGATCCGTGTCGATCCGTGATGAAGATGTTATTGGTGTCGAAAGCGTTATTTGTATAGGTTTTATTTCAATTTGAACGTTCAATTTTCACTGATAAATAAAGGCATTGTTTCATTCATCCCACGCAAAAGAACTAAGGGCCTGTTTCACCACCTCTTCATAAGTTCCTGTTAAATTACTTGGCAGATAAATTCATACAAATTGTGTTCGATTTTTTAATTTATCCGCTGGTCAGCGGTTAATCAGAGTTGGTGAAAGAGGCCCTAAGTATAATAATGAGAATGAGTTCGTAGCATTTCCACCCGAAAAAGCTTTCTAAATTACAACCCATCTTTTGGAATGAGGAAAAATTTTCTCAAGACTCATAATAATGCCACTAAAGTAGGTGCGTGGGCAAATTTCCCTTCAAGATATAGCTGAAATTAAATTAGAAGCAGCATAGCTAACTTCACAGTTACAACCTACACAAATTATTTAATCAAAGTTATGTGATGTAATTCCAACTCTATAACATCTACATATAGAAGGTTTATTAGGTTCGTACGGGGTACCACAAGCCATGCGGCGCGGGAGTGGCATGGCGAGATTTTTGGAAACAGAAATATGGTACATAGAGATTGTATAAAAAAGTTGCTTCTTTAGACTAGTCGTTGTAACTGCGACTGCTATGCTGGTCATTGGCTCGATTTATTTATTTATTGCACTAATTTACAGGGGGGCTAGACAAGTTGCAATTTGACATTCAAATCGACAAACGAATAGAAACAAAATGTATGGAAATGACATTAGTGACAGCCCGACTTGTCGAAAGCTGATGTCATTTCCATACATTTTAGCTCTATTCGTTTGTCGATCCGAATGTCAAATTGCAACTTGTCTAGCCCCCCTGGAAATACAGAGTTAACTAGACGCTGTAAGGGTGTTGCAAAGCATTCCATAATAGTATTTATACATCTTTGGTTTGCACTGTTAAGTTTGTACATAAATTAGTAAATACTATATATTTATATAATGATTCTTTAATATTTAAAACAGGATACATAAAACTTTATCTGTAACTTTTTATAATAATAATAATAGTAATATTAGGGTTAGTATCAAGTAAGGTGGTGAACAAACGCAATCCTATTAAACAAAGAAAAATAAGAAAATAACTTGACTATTATGTAATTAAGCCTCGTAATTAAATACTAATCTACAGCTAATTCAACTGAAATCTACCAAAACATGAAGCAGTAAAAATACTATAACCTAATAAGCAACCAAAGTTAGCAAACCTAATCGATACGTTGATATTGCTCATCTGTGTACAGTATTAAGCCAATACCAATCTATTTAGTTGAAGCACTGCTGCAAGAGTTGAGCCTAAATAATAGCAGACATTCTACTAATAATAATTAAACTGGTATTAAATCGTGTGCGCGCCCTCTGGCGGCAATCTGGGGAGGATATGGTTTCACGACATCAATAATCCGTCGACACAGTGAGTTAAGACTCCTGGCGTCTCGTGACTAAATGAGATTTCTCAGGCAGTAAGCCTACTGTTACACAGGATTGGAGTATTTGGAGTATGTACGCTTCAAAGCACAAAATGCATTGTTTAATTGGTCTAACTAATTCATATAACAACACTAGAAGTTGCTCGCGACTTCACTCGCGTCCTAAAAGATTTTTAATATTCTATATTATGTTATTATATGGCAATAGGCTCGCCCCCTATTACACGGGACCTAAACATACCGGCGAAATGTGGGTGTACATCAGTACGCCTCTGCCGACCCCTTCGGGGAATACAGGCGTGATGGTATGTATATGTTATTTAGCTTATACATAAGCTATAATACTGTTAAGTTTTATCAAAATAAGTTAAGTTGCTTACCAACAAGGCAAAGTAGTGGTCAAAAGTAAGCCCATACTGTATTAAAAAAACCGTTTAGTAGTTTTTGCGTGATAAATTAACAAACATCCATCCTTCCATCCTTACATCCTCACAAACTTTCACATTTATAATATTAGTAGAACTGTGTCCAGTAAAGGTACGTATGCGAAATCTTAACGTTAATCGGGTACGGGTAAATCTTCATACAAATTCCCTGAAGGGTTTGGCATAGGTGTACAAATGTGCACCAACCAGTCACCAAACACCCAGTTCGCCTACCCAAACTAACAGGCATGATGATAATTATGTTACAATAATAAAACGAATAAATCTTAAATACACCGTAAAGCAAGTTTTTAGGTATTGAGCCTATTCTAATATTCTCATTTGAAAATTGTACGAGCTCCGCGAATGTTTTCTATGCTAACTTGCCCCTCACAAATTCAGATCTCTGTTCCAGTTAAACGAAAGTTACACGGCACGTACATTTTAAATGAAAGCAATATGTTTAAGTAGGCCAAACCCTTCAGAATTGGGAGTACATAAAACTTGCCTGAACACCTAATCAATTTAAATTTATAATTGATATTACAATGAGGGCGGCGAACTTTCTTCATAGTTTCTTTCAATTAATGTTTTTTGTGTACTTTAGTAAGTACCTAAATTCAGTACAAATGAATTAGAATTAGTACGTACTTCATAATTATTATCGTTAGGTTTATCATCTGAAGGCAAATGTATTACAACTACTATATAATTTCAGCCTTATTATGTATTTGTCCACTGCTGGACGTAGCCCTCTCCTATATCAAATCTTGCCCACCCATAAAAGGCAAATGTTTTAACTACTATTTTATTCCAGCCTAATAATCTTGGTATTATGAAACCAGTCACATTGGAAACCACGCTTGTTTTTGTAACATTACACTATGTAACGCTTTTTCGTGCAGCAACCTTCAAAGAGTTTTTTTGAAAGCTAATTTAGAAGAATTAGCACAAAGTCCAGATTTCGTTATACGTCACGACACTCACGAGCTTCAGTTTCTCCTTAATCTATGTAATGTTCTTAGCTCTGTTTAGCCCTAAATGAATTTACCGTTTCTAAAACTCACTTAAAGAACTCTTCCCGACTTTGTTAGAAATTACAAAAGTAATGGTGTAAGAAATATTTACCATTTATCCATTTTAACTGGTCCTATTTTGTGAACTCAAGTTTCCGCCGATACCTCCTTATTCACAACAGATTTAATTCAAAAATTCACGACAAAAGAAGCCTTGGCTTTCACTCTTTTATTTTGCACAATAAGGATCAATTTTGCTTGGCTCATTCAATGTCGTTTTTAATCAAAGACCTTCGAACTTGTGTATTGTTTTCTTGTTTGTTTTGCGTTAATAGAAAAGTTTTTAATTGATACAACTCTTTGTTTGTTCTTAGCGGACGATCGATAGACTGCCTGACTTGATGTCCTCTGGCAGTGCTATGTGACGAGTATGTTATATTATTAGGCAAAAAGATTACAAACGCACACTAATACCGTACAACTTTAACTTCTTCTTCGTCAATAAATCTACTTGAACACGGTAGTAAGCGTATTTGCAGTGCTCGAGTTCCTCGGGTTCGATTCCCCAATGGAACAGTGTCATTGGGTTTTCTATGACATTCTCAGTAGCAGCTCGGAGTTTGTGTTTATTGTAATAGGCTGTAGGAGTACATTAGTACAGCTCTGCCCGTTTGCCCAACGCTTCGGGGAATACTTACGGGCTTGATGGGATATTATAGTATAAGTACAGTGATCGGTGATATAACTTAGAACCATTTAACATAGAATATCAAATCTTAAAAGTATTTCTTTCATTGTACAAATTAGAAGGCAATTTATAGATTCAATATCAATTCCCAACACGTACAAAAGATACTAATACAAATCACAGTCACAATGGCTAACACTGAATGTTTTTATCGTCATGCCAAGGAGCAACCCATTTCAAAACAACCCAAACAAAAAACCCGTACCGCCAAATCGCCGAACTCACCCTTTTCAGTATTCAACAAGCACTTTAAAAGTTTGGTGAAAATATTCAATGAGCCCGGGTTCATATGTGGGCGGGAGACGTGCCAACAACACGCGGAGCCTGAGGGCTGCGAACTCCGGGTCTATATCTAGTAGGTACCTTTGCTCTATTTATATGACTTGCTTACAATACTCTAAAAATAGTAAATAGGAAATTGACTACCATTGGTCAATCGACCAGAGTTAAGTCAAGTCAAGGCGATTACCTCTAGTGTAGCCACCCCGCTAACGATCGTAAGCATGACTGTTGCATGGGTTCGATTCCCGGGTAGAGCAGTGTTGACGGGTTCTTTTGTGAAATTCCCACAAATGGCTCAGAAAGCAACATAAACGGCCAGTGATACTTCTGGCAAATTTTTCCTTCAAACGGAACACAATGTTAGCGCATTTAGCGCTAACTACTTAGCGGCAGAATGTTTGGTAATGCCGCAGTACCCACCCTGATGCATTCAATGTTGAGTGGGTCAGGGTCAGGGTGGGTACTGTGGGTACGGTAGGATTCTACCACCTTACAAAACAAATGTCATCGTTAATAGTTTTAGTTACCATGAAACAGTTGAAACACTGATAAAAGCATGCAGCAATTTTTTTAAAGCTCTTTTTATCAAAATGTAATATTTTGTAAGAGTTTGTGCACATGCAGATATTTTCTTTCCGTGTATTTTATTTACTACAAAAATCATAATCTGATCTTTTACTAAATAATAATTAATATATTATTTCATTTTCAAATCCGAAGTGGCTCAGATTAGATATGAGTTCGATATACGTATATTAGGTACCTACAATTTGTAAATATTTTAATTATGAACATTTATCTACCTACAAACTACACCGTACAACCTACTTACTAACAAGGCCCAGCTGTGCTTAATTTATTCTATCAAGCACTACAACTTTATAATTCAAACATTACATTACGACTACGACATGTTTATTTTTCAAAAACGTAAAGCACTATCTCTAATGCATTTTGTTCGTGAAAGTACACAAAGTTGCGCCAACACAGATGTACATATTTGCATGGAATTTATGCATGACTGTACACCAGGTACAGGTAGTCACACAAACTGCAAAATCTCATCGCTAACTGAACGGTTTTGCTGTCGTGGGCATAATATTTATGGAAACAGTTTAGACTGATATTCAAATATCATATAGAAAAATAGGGCTGCGATTAAACGGAAGACCGAGACAAGTACCTACCGAAAGTTGTAAAGAAAATTAAAAGGAATTACTGAACAAATTCTTATGAGAAATTTCTTAGTACTGTTTGTTAGCTAAAGGCATTATATGTGTCTAACACTGAACTGACATTTACCATGTTTCTTCTTTGTCAATTCTTTTCGATTCAAATATACCCGAGATTTTGTTTAACTAGGTTATCTTTGTAATATTGTTTTAATAATTTGAATTTAATCTTTATTCACATGTTTCTTACGGGATTATGGGACTGTACAATAAGGACCCAGATTACATTATTTTATTTTTATTATATATTTATTGCTGCTAAAATTTTCGTCTTGTTAACTGAACTGAGGTAAGAAATAAATGAAGTAGATTTTCAAAGGGAGCATTTCTTCAGTTTGTATTTCTATGAACTGCATTATAGTTCGTAGATAATACCTAGGTACTCGTATTTCGCATCAAAACGGCGTGACAACCTTCGACACGGAAAGGACTTTAAATATTGTAACAAAATTTTAAAATGCTGAAAAGGATTTTCATCTCAGTCACTTCATGAGGAGCCTTGTATGTTAATAAAAGATAAACTATTTGTTGAAAGACCAGACAATGTTTACGACAGATAAGATGCTTGGAAATAAGGATGCCTCTTTCTAAGGATGCGCTGCGCTGGTAGCAGAGAAATATTCTCTTAAACTGCCAGCGCAGTGAATCCTCAATAAACCTCTAAGGTGTTTAGAGGGTCGGCAACGCGCGAGTGATAGGTACCCCTGGTGTTGCAAGCGTCCATAGTCTACGGTAACCTTATGCTTGTGTGCCACCTTAGTAGTATAAAAAAAAACAGTAAAAGAGCCATTAAATGCATTAACGTTACTCACATAAATTTCACGTTCTCCACACTCAAAGTGAATACATACCTGAAAAAAGAATAATGCCAATAAAATTACATTGTATTTAAAAATACTTGTGAATCGTACTTAAATTAAACAATTATTAAAATTGAAATTAAACAATTATTAAAATTGTTCAGCCAATGCGTTAACCTCAAATAAAATAATTCACTTCATAATTATAATGAATCGTATTACCTGTCAGCGAAAGGATTATAAAATGGTTGTAAACTCATTGTTTACTTGAATTTACAGAGGATTAAAAATGGTGGATAATCCTCGCAACGCCTGGGAGGGTCGGTGGGGGACTCCTGCCGACAAAAGACAGCTTTTCCAATACATGAAAAATGGTTATATGGTAATTAGTTCTTTTTTTCGAGGGAGAACCTTTTAAGTGCCGACTTAGTAGTGAGCAGATCAAGGTTTGTGGAATTCGGATCCGCTGCATCTTCAGCACGGTACCTAGGCGGCTCCGGAAAATTATATTTATTATTATTATTGGAATTAATATAAAAGAAACATGCCTTTTCTTTCTAGAATACCTATATAAATAATAGTAATGTATTGTACAGCAGTACCTACCTCTGCCATACCTACCAAGGCTGCAAGGCATACAGGTGTGAAGATAAGTAAGTACGTTATGTAATAGTTACATTGAATTGATGACAAAAGTACAAAACTAATTAAGTTTCGTCGGTATCCAAAATAATTAGTTTCACAGATTTAATCAATTTAGTAGAACTTTTTAATTTAGTTTAAAAATTACTATGCACTCATAGCAAAGTAGACATTTAAGTAGTACTTGGGGGCTAGACAAGTTGCATTTTGACATTCGAATCGACAAACAAAATGTATGGAAATGACATTAGTGACAGCTCGGTTTGCCGAAAGCTTGTGTCATTTCCATACATTTTGTTTGTCGATTCGTATGTTATTGTTATTCCTTATTTGATAAAATTTAAGACCAGACCGTCACAAAAATTATGAGTGACTCATTGAGAGATTGTTTATGTAGTAGCAATTTAAAAAGTAAAGAAGTAAAATGTTTAAGAACAAAGGAACCTTACTAACATTATTTGTAGCTGACACAACGACTAAACCCAATCTCCAAGACAATCTCAACGTAATGTCCCATATCTACTAAGCACACAATCTCTCAAACTTTACGAGGCGATTACTAATGAGGTTTACTGATATAACATTTAGTTAACATGTATTCATAGTCTAGACCCGACGGAGTCTATGATACGGGTGTTAGTTTCAGTTTTGCACGCAATCCTCTCATTTCACTCTAACGAAACACAATGAATATTTTGTTTGTTTAACAGTCGAGACTCGTGATATGCAGTAATTAATTATAACCCCAGACCTTGAGCATTTATGTTATGCATTTTGTTTAACTTTTAATACTTAAATAATGTGAAATAAATATCCTGGGGCATTTTACACAGCACCATCCAGTCCCAAACTAAGCAGCGCTTGTAATATGGGTACAACACAACTGATATATCCGTTGTCTTGTACTAGGTACTTACACTTTTTTTACTTTTTTTTACTAAGCAGAGTACATGACATACTTACGAGTGTATTAGAAACACCTAGACAAACACGAATACCTACTTAAGTTTATAACATAAATATTTATTTTCTTTTTGTATTTTTTTAAGCATTTTCTTTGCCAAGATTACCAGTTATTTTAATGAAGGAAAAAATCGACCGGCGGGCAAGATTCGAACCTGCGTCTTCTGGTTCGGTACACCAGACGCTAGACATTTTTATACTGTAAGTAAAGAAAGAAATGGAGATGTTTCTTTTCAATTTAGCCAACCTAATGAGCTCGCCATCAGGTTTCTCAGAGCTGGCCTGTGCCAATAGACTGGTCTACCATTAAAGTTAAGGCAGGAAGACATAATCAAACATTTTACCCGGCCGTCTTCCAGTAAATTTGAAGGCAAAAGCCGGTACCCTGAACTTTTAAGCAGTGTACTTTATAAAGTACCAAAGCACAAATTAGATTACTTCAAAATTTTCAATCAAGAATCCATTTAGCCTACTTAGTTGTTTTGTAAGTATCTACTTAAGAGGGAATACTTAGCAATGTGACGTTTTACGGAAGTAACAAAACAATAAAAAATATATTATCAGAAAAGCTGGTTTTAACGTCATTTTTTATTTGGATTTGTGTTCCTTTAATGACAATAGCTTCGCCCCGCGAAATATGGGTGTACATCTCTGCTTAATCCTTCAGGAAAAGGCGTGGTATGTATGTAATCCCCTGCCTCTTAGTTACATTTAACGAAGCGCAAAAGGAAAAATTTTGAAGTAGCAGATAATTGGAAATGTGAAAATGCAGAATGTCGCACGCGATAGGAATCGTGCGCTGCCTCCGAACACTCCTCGCTCCCCGGATGGTCACGTACCCGGTTCAATTTTATACCTGCGACTGTGAAAACTGTCTCACACCCCAACTAATGTCGTAAAATCACGAACCACGTTAAGTACCCTTTGGACATTTCTAATTTTATTTATTTATTCTTAATGTACAAATAGTGTACAAAGGCGGTCTTAAGGCATTCTCTACCAGACAACCTTAGGGTGATGCAGAAACGAAAATGTGGTAGATGCACTAACAGTAAAGAGGTAAGAGACATGAGGTGAAGACTATTGCCTAAATACTATAGACATAATTATAAACTTACATAAACATTACATACATAAATATTTATAATATATACTATAAAATACATATAAATACATACATCAGGGTTGAGATGAACCTAATAACATTATTCCTTATAATTTCGTTTCTTTCTTTATTTTTGCTTTCTTTAAGTGTCTTTTCGAAATTTCAATGCAATTTTGCCTTATTTGATGGAAAGTATAAATTATTAATCGATTAATTAGTTTTAGTAAGGTACTCGCCCCAGTACTTGGGACTTTAACATACCGGCCAACTGTAAGTGTACATCTTTCCCTTTTGGAAATACAGTAGAAAATAATATACTACTTAGACTAGCATTGAATTCAGTTTAAAAAAATCAAAACGATACTTTTTGTAAAAAACTTTTCAATTACGGCACGGTAGGCAAGCACCACTGGTAATATCCCTATCAATCTCAATCTACTTGAGTTTCAGATCTTTTTAAAAGTTTTCATGAAATCGAAAGAAACTTTTAGTTCTTGAACCGAAAATCTTAAGTTTTAAAATGAAGAATTTGAATCTTTGATCACTATGCAAAAAATAACACCTATTTTCTCAGAAGTAATTGAAAACCTTTGTTGAAATGTAAGAGATACTTTGTTACGAGCATAAATAAGGTCATCTTCAACAATTTTGCATTTAAAAACATCGACACGCCTTAAAAGGTGTGTCCATTGTAGAATGTAGTGCAGACAAAGTCTTCGAGGCGGTTGGGAGCGGCTAAAGTCACGTCACATTTTATGAGACTATGAAACGCCAACGTGCAGTCAACCGGAACTTGTAGGAAGTATTATGTAGCTACCATACCCCTGAGAACACTATAACATGATGTGAAAACAGGTGAAAGGGATAATTGCTAAGTTTATCAAAGCAAAGGCAACGGTCTACTTCAAAAAGGTTTTCATCAACATCGACATCAAGAACTTCTAGAATACAATTACTTGTACGTAGATACACTACATCACAACGTATGTTACTTTTGCTATTGTTATGTTTGGGTCTAAATGATAATTTCCTCACCAAACAGATCATTCAAGTTTCAAATTCAATTTCCCCTAATACGAATCCCATCCCTAAATGTACCACTCTCTTCATACGCGACGCTTAAATAAATATGCTTGCATAAAATTCAATACCACGAAAGTAATAATGCTTAAACAGGCAGTACCGCACTCGCTTGAGGTACTAATATAAATCTTAAAAGCCTCATCGTGTCGTGGAATTTTCCCATTAGATTTTATGGATTTCTCTCTTGTCCGCACATTAAATTATAACCGGAGGGTAAACTGAACCAGGGATTGAAATTTAATTTTACCATTCCTAAGAGAAACATATTTCACTGCAAAATGAAATTAAGTTTGTGATTGCTGTGCATTAGGCGAAGATTGCTCTTTACCTGAATTGTATGTAAATTAGGCCTAAAACACGCCTAAAACATTAGGAGTGAATGAAAACATTGCGAACACAATCGAACGTAAATACCGTAAACAAGTCTCAGTTACGCATATTTTTGCGAATGTTTCGCCAAACAAGACTTTATTTATTTAAGGAAGCACTTAGTGATAATTTTATTTATGAGGGTATAAGGCCAGGTTGGGTAACAAGCACCGACGCGGGGCAAAGCGCTGCTTGAAGACGATTTTAAAATGGGGGCTGATGGTTACTTTTCCTTAGAAGGGATTATAAACGATTTCACAGTCTTTTAAGATCACGAAGAGGGTTTTGAAGGTTATTTTAAAGTGTCTGACATTTATAATGTTAGGACACGGCTTGAAAAGCACTTAGACGCTGTCTTCTTGTATTTCATAAACATGAGATCTGTTTTCATGAACCTCACAATTTTACTTTATTAATTATTCAGAATACCCCAGTTGTTCAGTAAAAATAAAATAAAGCACTGTTGGCGCGCCTCGAAGATGCTTTTCATGCTTTACTGCAGGGGGTAGGAGTTTGAAAATCTCTTTTTCTCGTCTCTGAAATGCAGTAGACAAACAAATTCCAAAAGTAAATGAGAATTTTCTATGCAGCCGTATTTACAGAAATTTAATAAGAATCGCCCTCTAGCGGTGCGCTGTGCCCCCTGATGTTTTCGTACATATTTCTCCAGTTATATTTTCTTTGAGGTATTTCATGTTATAAAAGTATGTATTGATAAAATACTTAAGGCTTGTAGTTATTACTAGTAAGAGGTAAGTGGATAAAATAGTCGACAATTTAATAGTGTAATAGGTTTTTCTTAGATCTGTTACAGCAAAATAGGGTTAGCATTATTTAAATTGGATCGTCGGGTAAAACGAATTGTTACGGTTTAAGTTGGAACATTAGGTAGGTATCCTTTAGTCACGTCTAGTAATGTAATTCTAGAAGAGGAATCGCAATTTTATTCCCTTGGCCCTATTGCTAAAGACTCTGTGTTGTCACAAGATGGGAGTGACGACACGAGGAGGCTGAATGCCCATGGGAGTTGATCAGGGCATCCTCTCTATGTCAATATTGACCGCTCGGTAAAATCCCATGGGGCACTGTAGGACTCTCTTCTCTGGCTTGCTTTAGTGTTAGGGTCAAAGGGAGGGGAAGTAAGCTCGGCTTACAGTTTGAGATTGAAATTGAACCCTTGGATCGGTTTGAAGTACCTATCTAATAACATGGAAATTTCTTACTGGTTAGAGGCGGTCGTTCGTTTATTTACGAATATATTAATGCTTGCCTCATTGGTCTACTGGTCGATGTGCGACTGCTACGAACCCAGAGGTTCGAATTCCCGGGTCGTGATATTCCCAATAACAACTCGGAGTCTGGCTTTGTCCAAGTTGATGGTAATAGTATTGCTCCCTATTACATGGGTCCTAAAAATACTGGGGAGCAACTTTTTTAAAGGTAAATAAAAATATCATGACGCCTTTATCCCTGGAAGGTGAAGCAGAGGCGTATTGATAACAATTTAAACAAATCTAAACTAAGATCAGTAGAGCTTAAAAGCTCGCGAACAGGCAGGCTGGCTGAAATACTTTTGCTTCACCAATTAACGCAGCAATTACGTTGTTCTTGGGCTTTAAAAGGTGGCAAACGGCGTATTTAAAGAAACAGTTATTCAGAACAATTAAAAATGATGAGTTTCACAAGTCATCGAGAAAGCAATTAACCTAAATGTTTACATGAGTTTAGTACACCGGCTTATACAGGTTGCGCTTAAAAGGGTAGATACAGGTTGTGTTAAATAGCCATGGCGTTATTGTACCTAATAAATTAACGAATTAACGGAGTGTTCAACGTTTCGATGTCATTGGGCAAGGTTAATGATATTATACACTTTGTTTTTACATGCTAAAAAGTTTGATATTTCTATGAAATACTCAGTCGGCGATATATTATTATTATCGTTTTATGTATGTAGGTTCCTAGCCTGGTTTTTTTAAATCACTTAAAGATAATCTGGAAGAATAGACAGTCTTTACAAATGTTCTGGGTTCGATTTGATATCCGATTCGAGCAAAGCATTGTTGGGTTTTCTGTGAAATTGCCAGTAGCAAGTTCGGAGTCTGGATTTGTGCCCGGTTGATGGCAATAGGCTCGCCCCCTATTATATAGGGCCTTAACATACCGGTGAACTGTGGGTATAGCAGGACACCTTTGTCCAACCCTTATGGTAATACAGACGTATTAGTTGATATACCTATATCAAGTTATGTTAAGAATTTTAGTTCTTTCTTCTAGAATACATGTTGTAGTAGGTACATGTTCCAGTATTGAACTTTATGGCCTCAAAATGGTGTGTTACTGGCGCTATTTGTAAAAGGCTAATAAGGAAATAACCGTTATATAAAGCGCACATGTCTTGCAATCTCTTAGACTGTTTGTGACGTCAACCGCTCCTATCTCTCTCGCTGTTTATACAGCCTTCAGTTATTCACAAAAGGATTCTAATTAAACTGTTTATCATAGCCACTCTGTACACAGTTTTAATAAAAGGCGACAGAGTCAACAACATTAATTAATAAAATATAGAACCTACAATTATTTTTCTAGTAAAAATTGTTGCATTCTGAGCGGGATAACGAATTTTTTATCACAACTCGTGAATGAAAAATAATTACAGTATGAAAAAGGTTTTAATTCCTTTTTTGGGCAACTAAAAAGGAGCTTTAACGCGCAAAAGTCAGAACACACCCCAAAGGAGTTCTGTGACACAGTACTTTCAATTTTTCTACCGACTTCAAAAAAGAAGGTTCTCAATTCGACTGTATGATTGTTTTTAACTACCTATTCATGTTGAAAACAAGACAGTATCAGGTAGATATAACCAATTCTGACACCCCAATATCATTTCACTTTCACCCTAAGTTTCGTACCGACTTCATATAAATTATTCTACAGGAAAGGGTTAAAAGTATGTACTAGTACCTAATCATTTTGCTAAGTACTCCCTCGTTTCGAGGGCCTGCGGTGCCTCTCCAATATCTCATTATTATTTTATGCGCGAGTGCCAGTTTAAATAGAGAAAAGGTGAATTTTTTAGATGCCTTGATCAAATACTTTAGATTTAGAACCTTCTCTTTATTGTAAAACTATTTCTGTATGCAAATGGTCTTGCAGAAAAGTCGTTCTAACTTTTGCATAAAAGGTATTATTGAGTTCGGAAAGTAGTAGTTGGCCATTATAAGTACCAGTCGATATTGAACTTAAAACTATATACTAGCTTCCCGCCAGCGGCTTCGCCCGCGTGGTCTTTCTCCCCCGTTTTTGCAAAAAAATTCATTTCTGCTCCGCTCCTTTCCCGATAAATGGGCTATCTAACACTAAAATAATATTTCAACTCGGTGCAGTACTTTTGGAGCCTATTCAATACAAACAAACAAACAATCAAATCATTCCTCTGTATAAAATTAGTATAGATAATCCTATTATAAGGTCGAGGACAGACGATTTTCATCTACGCCGATTGTTTAGCAAAATAATTTTTTCCTTTTTGATTATGACTTTTTCTGTGTGTTTTAAATTGTCAGCAAAGACGACACTGTAAATAGAAAAATTTAGACATACAAGCTGGCATTCTCTTTCATGTCTTGCCTATATACGAGTAAAAAAACGATTCTGATAACACGAATTACTGATAAATCTTTCTCATTTTCTTTGAATAAACCTTCACACACAAGGGAAAATCTGATATTGTGGAATATTTACCGAAAAAAATGATAAAGTGATTTTTCTTAGTGGAATGTGTCGAGATAGGCCGGTATCTACGAGAGCTTTTCTATCGATATATTGGTAGTAGGCTCTCTCGGAACGCAATATTATGAGTATGCTGTGATCGATGGCTCCACAAAACCGACTTCATTTCTCCCTGTGGCATTAATCTGAACTTTGCTTATACAGGTTGGCGAAGACTGTTTCAACGAACTGATTGTTTGGTAAAATAATAATATGTTAGACTTAATATTTAGGGTAAGTCCGGGGGACTTAATTTACCTATAATTTGTATCTTTATGCCATCCCGTGATTAATAGTTAATCTAAATTTCCATAAATTGCACCGGCGTAAGTACACTGACTTCTGTTGTAGCGGACGCACGCTTTTTATATAGTTAAATACCTAGTATAGCTACAATAGGTTCAATGTCATTGCATACGAAATTAAAGCGTTGGGAAAATGAAAAATTAAGGTATGTTTTTTTATTGGTAAGGGTATGGATTGGATATGGATATCGCTGTCTGATTCACCTGCTAGCCTTCTAGCAGATGAATCAGACAGCGATATCCAGGATGCAGGTAATTAAATCACGGCCCTGTATAGAATTTAAATATTTTTGATGCCCTTCGGGAGGTATCTTTCGGTCTTTATAGAGACTTCCTGCGAGTCCTGCCTCTAAAACTCACAAAAAGATTATCCTACATCAGCGGACTACCTACCTACTATCGAATGTAATGGACGAATTTTATTGTTATACGATTCTATTGCTAGTTATATCGATACTAACGGTAAAAATCCTTTTCCCACGTATATTCCAGAGCGCACAAATCACGAGCCGTCGATATTTAGTGCAACAAACAGCTATAATCCATATAAATGTTTGACATGATACAAGAATCGAATGCGTTTTCAGAATTGAAAAGATTTGGTGCACGAATCTAACACTCTTATAGACAATTCTTCGTTGCTAAATAATAAATATTGATGATATGAGAGTCTGCCGCGGTGAGACTAGTGAGAGTGTGAGATGGACGACCGTTCTATTTAATTGTTTAAATCGGTGTTGGATATTCTGGAGTCTACTTCACATCCAGTTAAATTGGAAATCAGCTCCAATAAAGTACAGTAAAGGGCTAACATGCCGTATTCCACTAAACACACAAGAACTCCGTATTGGTTGAACATTAGCATAATTATTCGCTATCCCGCAAACACTAGTGCAAATACTTTAAACGCGCGAGACAAAGGCGCCTAATTGACCGGTTGCCCCAAAATCAATACGGACAGTCCGTGGTCTCTGTGTGAACGTGATACGAAATAATGATCGCATTCAATACTCAGGTACCTAACTATTGAGCTGTGGTTGCATATGTCGAACTATGAAACATCGCCCTTGTCTACACGAGGCTTTAATTGCACGCTGATCGCTTTGAAAATTATAGGGTTGTGGTCATTGATAGTGCTTGAACATGAATAGTAGATTTGAATAATAAAAATCAAAAGCGAATTATCTATTAGATGTTTACTTAATTAGACTGGACCGACAAAATAGGTTAGTTATCGAAACAGTTGCCATGTGAAATTGTTTAAATGGTTAGGAAAATATTAAACTGAAATTTAATCGTTTCAGTTAGTTAAACAGTCGAACTCAAATTCGAAAGTTATATTGTTTCATCAGTGCTTTTCAAACGTAAATAATACAATACAGACATACCCAAAACGTTCGCCCTTTAGGATAGAATGGAGATCAAGAAATCGGTCGGTGGAAAAGTTCTCCTTTTACATTTATGTGCCTACTACAATGTAATTAAAGAATAAAGTACATTGTTAAGAATACCTACGTAATCAAGACGTATGCACAAATCGACTTCCGGCCGTAAAATGGGCCAAATTCTCTGCTACGCCCGCGCCCCTGCAACATAATTGACACTGTCAAGCGCCACCAGGTAGCGCTGTGCTACCGATTAGTCAACAGACCGTCTATAATCATGACTGGTTCCGTTAATTTTCAAAACCAAATTCATTGTAAACGTTTATTGGTAATTATTGTTAATTAAATAAATAGAGTGATTGATTATGTTCAAAGGTAAACATGGCTTTAATCATACCGAATATAATATAAAAATATTCACGAGCTATCGAGTTCAAAAGCAGTTGAATATTTATTTTATTCAATCACTTTCCTCGTATAAGTAATAATTGCTTAAATACTTTTTTTCCATTACTCACGATTTCACGAACGCTTATTAATTAAAAGTAGGTAAAAGTACTACGAAATATCAATTAAATGCTGCAAATGAACGTCAAATTGAATGCATTATATTTTTTCTTCATTTTACTGAAGTCGCAGCCAAGTTCTTAGGTATGGTTATTATTTTCCCTAGGTAAGTATTTGTGATTTGTAGCAGAGTAAAATATAGATTGAGTTACAGCGAAACGCAATTAGTTTTAGCTAATTATCCAATAGATGATATACAACCATTAAAATCTACAAATTAATATCACTCAGTAAAAAAGTCATACTCATTTTTTATGTAGTATTCGGGTTCACATATGTATTTGTAGGTATACCAGTATACCCATGAAATATTCCAGTCAAGGCTCTAGCTGACCGTAATTATTTAGGGTGACCGGCTAGGGTTCGATCTATAGAAACATTATTGGCTCTCCACTCTTTGATAGGGTATTTCCATCGGCGCAACTTGGGCAGGATATATATAGAGGTTACTACATTATTGAAACATGGGAACACTTTCCTTTCCTTACTTTATATGATGCTTAAGCCTTAAATGGAATATTAATTCTAATGGCTATTTTCAAACCTTTATCTAATGTTAATCTGTCAGCAATATCATGACGTAATACTTATACGTTTTAATTTTCTGTTGTAGGTATCCATCTAGTATTAATAGAATCTGTTCATCTTTACCTCTTAGAAGAAACACCGAAACAAATTCAGAGAATCATGGTCTCTTTTAAAGTCTAGAAAAAACAACAACAAGCCGTGTGGCAAGCAGTTTAGGAAGCTGTGTTAAAAATAAATAAAGTAACTTCACTCATTCTTTATCCCGTTTAACTAAGCTTCAATGCTAAGTAGTGTGAAATTAAAATTAACCACACAGTTAAATGCTACGTTTTAAGTTATCCGCTTTAAGTCAACACCACAGCTAATCGGCTTAAGTATAACATTCAAGTTCAAACGACCCCTGAAGCTTTTAGTTACCAACACTAAAACTAAAGCCATACAAGTTTTAATTTGTGCACTTAAATGTCGATTTGTACAAACGATTTGTTATATTATGTTAGTAGTTCTAGCTCGCGGCTCCATCCGCGTAAAATTCACTTTTTTATAGCCATTATTTCCGTAGTAAACCGCGATCGGGATAACAATTACTTCAATTTTTGCCAAATCCGTTCAGCCGTGGAATTTATTGATTGATTTTAAATAGCAGTAATTTTAACGGCAGCTTGAGTTTTATTTTTAACTAGCTTAGCAGCGGCTTCGCCCGCGTGGTCTGGATATCTCTTGTAACTTTCACCCCCTATTTCAACCCCTTACAGTCCCTTTTTCGCATTAAAGTTAGGCTATCTGTGTACCAAATTTCATTTAAATCGGTTCAGTAGTTTTGGCGTGAAAGCGCGACACACAGACAGACAGAGTTACTTTCGCATTTATAATATTGTATAGTAAGGATTTTATTTAATACATTTTCTTTCTTTTAAAACATACAAGACAAAGTTACAGAATACGATGAATAATAATAACGAGTCTAAAATATAAATTACATAAAATAATGTTTCATTTTGAAAGCCTCGATAAAAAATAAAATTAATGAATCTCATTCCTTTAAAGAATCACGAGTCTTTAAGGAACAGACAGAAAATGTAGCTTTACTATAATTGATATAAATAACGAGTTATTTGGTTCAAGACCAGGCCTATAGCATCCATATTTTATTAGCGAGCCAAACGAAACATGTTGGGGTTTATTTCAGATGAAAATGAAATTGTTATCTGATAGCTCTTATTCGAAGCCCTTTAATGGTCTTATTGCCCTTATTATTTTAGAACATTTTGTGGAAAATTACGTTCAAGTGTGTGGGGGAATTGTATGTAGAATTTTTAATAAAAAAAAACATGTTTACTGCATAAGAAAATGGAATGGAAAATAGAGTTAAATTTATTAAAAAAACATTGCCTTACACAAGTATTATCTTAGGTATCGATGGCCCGTTCCGTTTAAAAATAAATTGAATATGAAGCTATTGAATAAAAAAGTGAAATTCTCATTTCATACCAAATTCTATTACGTTATTAAGTTAAATGTAAAAGGGTACTCACAGTTAAGCCCGTATATAAAACAATCAATACCAAATTACTAAAGTTAAATCGATACTTGTGCATGTGTACTCGTGGATACAGCCCCGGATTCCTGTGAGCGACGAGTAACAATTTTCGCGCTCACTCAACCTTGAGTGAGGCGGGGCAGGCGGCATTAGCGGAGGAAAAATTAGATTTAACCCCGACACCGTGCACGGCGAGCGCCGCGTCACCCACGAGCTTTTTACCTACACATCTATGTCCCTTTTAGCTACTCCTCCCCGACAGTTTATCCATTTTATATTTTCTCTCGGCCGCGAAGAATAAAGATGGTATATTTCTTAATTTGAGACTAGGGAGGCGACCGTGATAAGTTCGCTTGTTTTTCATTTTGTTATTGTTTTGTTTTGGTAAGTAGCCCGCGGTACTGTTGTTGTTAATTTTAGCTTGTAATGCTTGGATATTGATTTTTACGACACGGATTATTTTTCTGCTTCTAATTTGTTAAATTAAAACTTCTTTTTAACATCCTACTTTATTCTGCCTACGGGTGACACCGTCCCAAGTTTTAATGAATGCACACAGTCATTTACATGATAGCGCATACTTTTAAGAGCCTCATGTTGTGTATTATTTAGAAAGCATAATTAAAAAAGTTCAACACCGAACTTTTTAATTGAGCTTTCTACCAAAAAATATGCAATCCCAAAATTACATGGCTCCGCATCCGTGCGGTGCAATTTATTTCACTAAAAGTCCCGGTCGGACTGCATAATTAAATTTGTAGGTGCAAAGAAAACAATTTTTGCGGCAAATTAACATTTACGCAATAATAGGTTGACGGGAGGGTGAAGCGGGTGTTTACGACCCACCCTTTGTTCTCAAACTAAAAGGGTTAAGTTTAAACATCGTAGCTCTTAACCCTAGCCTGCTCGTACGTGTGAACATATGTTGAACAATATTTTCCCGCTCTCAGTGCGACACGTTGTTGTTTTATAAAAGTGATCGTGTTTTTCCTTTTCAGTATTAACGCGTGGAAATTGCGTGTGACAAATGTTTGTATGCATGTGATATTTTTATGGAAATGTTGGTAATTGTTAACGTGTACTTATGGATTACGACGACGTCTGTGGTCTAGTGGTTCGAGTACCGGACTGCTGATCACGAAGTCGTGGGTTCGATTCCCACAAGACACAAACATTATATGTGATGAACTTAGGTATTTGTGTTTGTCTGTGTGTTTCTTATATATTATAAGTATGTATTTACAAAAAAAAGCATATAAGTATTATATCCATTGTCTAGTACCCATAGTACAAGCTCTGCTTAGTTTGGACTAGATGGTGCTGTGTAAAAATGTCCCAAGATATTTATTATTATTTATTTATTAACAACTGTGGGTACAGGATAGTCTACTGGAGAAGGTTACCTATATGAGAAAACATTTTTGTACCTATAAGCTTTAATTATTTTATTCTAAAGTAGTTATTGCACTTGAATAAGGCATTTACTACTTAAAAAAAAATGTAGCCTCTCTAATGCCTCACCGCTGGGCTAGGGTCTCCAAAATTGAGACGAATCACCACCGCGTTAGCCTTTTAGGCTGGTTCGATAATCAACCTTTCAAACTAAAATATACGGCTTCATATCAATATTGTAGGTACACAAAGCTACTGCATAAGTAACCCAATGTCTGGGTAATGTCCGTCCGAATCCTACGGATAAACTGGTTGTCATGTTTTTTGGGTTTCTGATTACCACTAACGATTGTTATTTTAAGTGTGTTAACCGTATGACAATATTTTGACGCACACCCACGCAACATTTTGACGTGCTCTCAGAGGCAACTAAGTAGGTTTATTTTTCTATTAGATACCAATAACAAGTGCTTTACCAATTCCTTCAACATTTATTAAATCACTTACTGAATCTAATAGCTTTTATACGCAAGAGACCAACTGTACTTACCTATAGCCAAATCTAGTTTCAATCTAAATCTCATTCCAATATAATTGTAACGCTAAAGAAAATAAATAAGTACCTACCTATATCTGCTATATAATAAACTAGCTTCCCGCCAGCGGCTTCGCCCGCGTGGTCTTATAATTTTTTCCCCCGTTTTTGCAACATTTTTCATTACTACTCCGCTCCTATTAGCCGTAGCGTGATGATATATAGCCTATGTTACTCGGGGATAATGTAGCTTTCCAAAGGTGAAAGAATTTTTGAAATCGGTCCAGTAGTTTCGGAGCCTATTCATTACAAACAAACAAACAAACAAACAAATCTTTCCTCTTTATAATATTAGTATAGATATATCAAGGTACTAGAATTGAAATTGAAAAAATAAATAAGCTTAAGAACAACTTCAATGTACCCAGACAATTATCATAAATTATGTTTAGGTACTTACAAAATAATTTTAATAAATAATCTTAAATTAGTTGGTATCTTGCTATCAAATCTGAAGAGAACGCATAAAATTAATTGTTTCATTCAATGAACACGCTTGTTTATGTAGATTTTGTGAATGAATAGCAAGAGAACAACTGAAGTCAAGCAAAGTTAACTGGGAATTTGTATTTGGTTCATGGTAATAGGCTTACCTCCTTTTACCTACATGGGACTTACCAACGAACTGTGGCTGTATTATGAGTAGGTATGTCATGAAACGGTGGCGCAAGTTTTAGACTAGGAATAAAAAAATCCATAAGTAAGTCAAAAGTTTGTGTAACTATTGCCTTCATCCTCTCTCCTATTAAACATATCTTTGCTGTGCCCGACAGGGTCCATAATAATTGATCCAATGTTAACATACCTACCAACTAATGTACACATTATGGAATGCAATAAAGTATTGAGTATTGAGTACTAAGACACATTAATACTCAATGATTCTATAGACACTTGGCACGTATGTGCGTCGTGCAAAGCTCATTGTTTTGTGCTAAACAGCCTATCGCCTCGCCCGGCTAAGGCAGGGATTAGCCGCTCGCTTCATTTTACGGGTCAATACTCATCAGACAAGATGGATCAGCAGTCTACTGGTTAAATTACATTCGGAGCCGTACATTGTTGTTTTGTTACATCGTCAATTTGATACTATCATAAAACAATATGACATCACTAACAATAGTCGTTTACAGAATTGTTGAAATTATTTAGTTGTCCTTAAATTACGGAGGCGAGTCCTTGCTACGTTTTAATTACTAAACTGTCAAATCGATATTATAGTTTCAAGTCAAGGTTTATTTAGTTGCTTGATGCCTAGAAATAGATGGTTTTCATACAAAGAATTTCGATAGATACTATGGTAGGTAATATATCTGGAATCTCAAACAATAACATTATATTATACTTACTTAATCGTCTAAAAACGCAAACAGTATTGCTTATATTGCCTGTCTGCCGAAAAAAGAGGGTAATGTTTTTTGTCAGCTTTAGTTGACATTCATCTTCGTGGAAAGAGAGGTAACTGAAAATCCTTTAACCCTAACGATGGCCCATTTTTTCCGGCACAAATAGACACGGAAAACGCGCACCGGACCAAAAAGTAGGTCCTATAAAAAACGGCGACACTTCGGTCGACTGGGACTGTGCAATTGTTGCCCCACACGGTGCAACTGAGTAATGGAAAATTTGAAAAAAGAATCTACCGCCAACAAAAAAATCTTATATAATAAACTTACGTCAAAACATACTTATCCTCCTACAATAACGTACTTGCAGCCACTCCCAAAGTGGTACTAAAAGTATTGCGTACGCAGATCCTAATCAAACGTTCGTGCGGGTTCAGCATACCCTGGAGAATTTGCGCCAGCTTCATAAAAACTGTTTACTATTCCATGGACCCCGAATATTAACCTTAAGAAGGCCGAGGCCGGCTATACCGTCTTAGCGGGCAGATTTCAATTATCGAATCTCTCTAAGGTATAATATTGTTGCGTTTACATAGCCAGTGTTTACTCGAGCGTGGCGGCCGTAAGACTCTGCCTACATGTCCATATTGACGTGGGTGCGCCGGGAAATCGACTATTTACAGCAGTAGGTATAGTCCGGGGTTTATGGAAAAAGTAACGGGAAAATACATAATGTTTTATAAACACACTTATGTAGTTACACATACGGTTTATCGACTTATTCTATTTTTTTATGCTTCAAAAAATTTTATTGGTGAGCATAAAATTAATTTAACACATTTTTCGTGTATGTCGATACTACATTAATTGCGTGTCGTACTTAACATGTAATTATGTAAGTAATGAAGGCAGTGGGTAAATTTAAAATAGGTTACCTATATATAATTCTTCACTGAATCACGAGTCCTAATTTAACCTGTAATTTAGAATATATTTAGTAAGGATAAAAACGTGGAATAATTTATCGTAGAAAATTTCGTGCAATCGACCAAAATTATATTGCAGGCTTGTATTTAGTCCCACTAGATTTAGCACAATTTAATAACTAGATATCCATATTTTAGGACTCGTTGTTGAGTGAGTTGTTGAGAGACCAGCAAGGAGTTTATAATCCAACTTTTATCTTACATCACACGCAAATAATACCGTCACAAGTATAAATAAAATGTTGGACCATTTAAAACAGCAAATTTATCATTTTCACAAGTGTGACAACGCTGGCGTGAAACAATTAACTTTATTCCACAAATATCCTTCGCTTGATTAATGAGTTTCATGTTTCATAAAAAAATATCACGGAACTTAACTGATATTATACAAAGGCGTAATACAAGAAACGATGACAGTAGTTGGAAGCAGGCTCCATATAACCGGTCCTTGTAGAAATCTATGGGATAGGCCTTAGGATTCATCAGTGCACGTCCTTGGTCTAGTATGGTGATGATAAAGGTAAAAAAAAATATGTAGCAAGCAGGACTAGAATGTATCAGAATAGTTTAATATATTAAGTCTGTTTTTAACATTTTTAACCCAAGACCTCCTGCTTAACAGCCGCGCTTACAACCACTAAACTAACTATAACGAGGACGTTGTTGCCTAAGCCAATGATTCTGTGTGTAACTCAACAAAATACTGTGACGTGCATACCGATGCTCTACAGCTAAAATTGAAAAAAAATATTTCCTTACGCGCCCCTCACAACTCACATTTGTGGAAACAATAAAAATGCACGAGCCCCAATATTCAATTTGTACTGGCTTTGTTTGTGCAACCGCCGACGTTGACGCGGGTCGCACGTGGCGTACCGCCCCCTACCGCTAAGACACTTCCATTATACAATATTTCGCGTGAACATGCGGCTTACCGGGCCGTGACGTCAGACCTTTCCTGATTTTTGTCTGTAAATAAACTGTAACATCACACATGTACTCGTAAATTGTTAATTTCGTATGCAAAAACTTACAAGAGATAGCAGTTAATTCGATCATCCAAAATCCAGATATTGTTGGAAGCGTAAACAATATTAGTAGACGCTGATCATCTGAAACCAGTGTCTACTGATTTCTTTGCGCTTCCAACATTATCTGGGCTAATAAACATAACGTTAACGTACAGTTCGCGCGGTGTATGTTGGCCGAACTGAAGATAGCCATTTGGTTGCGCATTACCAGCATTACACAAATACACAATCCATTGCGCATTCAAACGGCTAACTTCAGACTTCGTCTAAGTCATACCGCGCGTACTGTAGATGTGGAAATCTATGAAGCCTTTGTTCAGTAATGGACGCCCATCGTAATTTGGCGGCATTTAAATAGGCGGCGCGAATGATGCAGCGGTTGAGGTCACCCTTTGTGCTACGGGGCGTACGGGTTGTGGATTAAATATTTTTATAGCCTATTAAAAATACAGGTTGTTTTTTATATAACATAATAGTGTCTGTTTGCATAACTACGATGAGGATAATATCTCAGAATGTGGCAAGGTTTTTACAACATTTTGTTATAGATATTGCCAGAACATAAATATAGTTAAGTAAGATTCATTGTATCCGGATTCCACATTCCGTAAATACAAATAAAGTAAAGCGCCATTATCAACATCCTGCCAAGTCGCTTCATATTATCGTTCTGCAACCATATTTAAGTACAAAAGCATGTACAATATCTACCTACGGGCACATTTTCCTGAAATTCAGAAACATTACTCAAGTATATTTACACTCGAAGGACCACTGAAATGGAAGAATCATATTTTCAGCATTCAGCACCGAATATTACCACTTGAGATAGGTACCTAACCACTGAATTTTAGTGGAATCGGATTTTTGTTATCGGTACGCGAGTTTTATTTAAAGAGTCTCACAAATATACACGCTTGTATTCACCAAAGGGTAAGGCAGAGATGTAACCCACAGTTCTCCGGCATATTTTACGGTGCCTTGTAAGAATTATTCCACTTTGCCCACCAAGCCACCCCACTGGTGGGGCAAAGTGTAATGGCTTAAGGTTCGCACACAAATCAATTTAGTGCGAAATCTGTCGCATGTCATGTCGCATTCTGCCTAGTAATAGGGGACAGGAACAAAGAGCATTTGAAACTCGAAACTAGTTGAATTTAATCTCCGAACTGCTTCTGAAAGTTTCACAGGAAATCCAATAACACTGTTCGACCTTAAGCATAGCAATCGCTATTAAACCAAGAATAATGAGGCAGTTAGAGTTACAGCTTTCTATTACAAGCATATTCCTATCCTAAAGAAAGTTATGATCACAGATGATCAATTTTGCCGAGTGAACAGGTCATTCTGAAACAAATCACCAACAAAACTAAAAACCAAATTCACACAAAGACAAGTGCATCGACATTGGTTCACACGATGAGCTACGATGTTCAATACCATAATCAACAGACACAAAGACTCGCAGTAATAAAAATTCTGCTATTTTATTTATCCCTGACGCCCATATTTTCACATACATACATAAAATAGAGGCGTGAAGCAATCTTGCTTTGCGCCTCTTTTCTATAGGGGTACGCAGAGACTATAGCTTTTCACTTAATACGATCCTGGGCACACCTCTTTCATTCATTGAATCTCATAATTTGACGTTGAAGATTTAGATTATTTACTTTAGGATAATTATTGTTTCTCTTGTAAGCGAACATTGTAAAGTTCTTTGGAGAAATAAATCCTTGAAACCGAAGATAAAACTCCTTATATTCAATCAAAATTCTATTTCCCTTTGATAAAATTCAGCTAATGTAGTCACAGTATTAAAGTACTGTCGAATAAACAATAACACGTGCTTTACGCTTAATCAAATTAATTCAATTACTTGCTTTCTACACGGCCAAACTGTTTTGATAAGCCAATATTAGCAACACAATAAATAGCAAACACAATAGAACTATTATCCAGTTTAAATTGTGTGTATAACGTGACAACTGCCTCTAAAATCTTTCACAATGAACAGTTTAGAAGCGTTAAAATGCTTTGTTAGTACCTACTATAATTGAAGCTTTATTTACAAAACGATATACCTACTGATTGAAAGAAAGGAAGCTTTGTTCTTTCTGTTTAATTCTTACAAAAAATCGCATTTGGAAAGTATTTTTTTTTGGCCACAGAAAAAATTAATACAATTGTATTACATTTGTAATTCACTGTCTTAAATTAGAACAAACTTTTTAGCTATATTTTGCAATAGGTCGCTATTCTTTGAATAACTTAGGTATTATCGTAGTAAGCAACTATTAGAAGCAAAATATTGTAGTAGGCGAGCTAAAAATTATTGCCTCGTCAGCATACCGAATTTTCCTAAGCGCAACTGCTACGCACGAGGTCCTAGGTTCGATTCCCAGGTCGAGCAAAATATTATTGGGTTTGTCAATAATATTCTTAGTTTTGCTTTGTGGCGCAAATTGGCAATTTGCCATTAACTGGGCACAAAGCAAAACTAAGCCTGCATGGAACCTAAAAATACTGGATACACAGTACACCTCTGCCTAACCTTTCGGGGAATACAAGCGTGATGTTATGTAATACATAACCTACACTTATTTTTTAACCACCAAACATGCCCGTTATAACTCTCGTAGGTAAGTATTAACAAGTATGATGTTTGCGTTGAAAATTAGTTTTGCTTTACGAAAATAAAGTTCCCTTTAGTTATACCGCTGCAAAGTACGATTTAATATCGCCGGAGGAACTTAGTAAACAATTCCACTTAGTTGGAAAGGAAAATTATTTCGGTGTAATGAAAATTATGTTTTCAAAAGGGTTTATAATTAACGCTGTTTTTTGTGAAAAAAAACTTTGAATAATTAAATTAGATTGTTGAGATTTGCGCCTCAAATAAATTATTACCTAAGTAGATTAGTAGGTAATTAAGTTTTAGTGTCTGTAATTATGTAATATACATATATGACATATAATGGTAATACAATTTGACAAAATGTGGGATTATTGATCCGTCGATCATCCAGTGCGAGTGTGGGGCTCCAGACAAGGACATGTCTCACTTACTCGAGTGCCCGAAGTGTCCATGCACCTGCACATTCGAGAACTTGATAAACGCAACGGATGCCGCAATTAAGGTGGCTTCATACTGGGCTCAAACTCTATAAATACTTTTATTTATTGACACGAAATTGACTCGATACATTGATTTA
This sequence comes from Acronicta psi, assembly GCA_946251955.1. NCBI lineage: Eukaryota > Metazoa > Arthropoda > Insecta > Lepidoptera > Noctuidae > Acronicta > Acronicta psi. The sequence goes on along the minus strand of OX276482.1, from coordinate 5,769,019 downwards.
CACTTGACACGAAAAGAAGAAAAAGATAAAGAGGTAATAGGTACATACATTCACTCTAAAAGCCCATCAAACAGTAATAGACTGCCTTATTTAATTGTCTATTGGCACGGCTTGGTAAACGTAAAAACCCGGGTTCTACCAATGTAACTAATTATAGAAGCAATAGAAAATTATCGGACTATGGTTCATTACATTCCAACTAAATTGACCCATCATCGATGACAGATCGCAATATCATCCTAATATCGACGATAATCGGATATTAGGATAAAATTTCAGGTGTACATTTAAAAGATTTAATGTAAACGTTGAATCAACTATGAACCCTTATCTACTAATTTGGAGGCATAGATTTCCCGGTAAAATTGACCACTTATATAAATGTGGTATAAAATAAATTAACATTTTGCTATCTAATATTTCCTTTCTACATACGTAGGAATTTCCTATTAGGTAGCGGTAATTCTAAATATGCGTTTACATTGCTTATTTGAAATAGAATAAAGAAATACATTTAGCTGAGAAATTTTGAATATCTAAACGATATCTTTGTTCGACCAACGAATGTCGTTAAAAGGGATTTCAAAATAAATCCATTGAAGCCAGCAACGTAATTATCTTAAAAATGCTATAATACCGTCACAGTATGGACTGTTAAATATCGCCATCTGTTCTAGGGGCCATTATTTTCATTCCAACAAAGATTCTTGTTCGCTCAAACCGAGATTCAAAGAAAAAACCCCTGTTACAGACAATTAACTGCAGCGACGAGGAATTAATTCCTTTCTAAGGCTGGGATCGTTCAAGGATTCTTAATATTTCTTTTGTGAGAACATGAAAAACATAAAGCTAGATTAAAGTCTGTACTAAGGACAAGGTAAAGTCGATATTAGTGTAATTCCGTGCGCGAACGGCGCATTACCGCCGCGGAATGACCGCATCAGTATGAAAATAAGGATTATCTTAGTTATTTCTCGCCGGAAAACACCTAATTTGAGAAGGAATTTCGCATAAAATTTTACTTAGTTGCAACAAAGTATTTTTATAAAACAATAATGTAAAATTACTCGAATTTTCAACAAGATTAAATTTTATTTGCTTAAAATTTCGTCCAAAGAATAATTCCTTTCAAAAAAGTCGTTTACAATACTATTTACTCTTTCTACAAACATGGAATTCTCTGAACACCCATTCTCACAAACCTCTTCATCACAATTTTCATATTTCATTTCAGTCATTTTGAGGGCGTCTTCATACGGCGCTGTTATTATCGTCATTGAGACTAAAGCCTCTATTAACCCGAGGACCGAATATTCTTTTAGATGTTTTTGAAATATACTTCGTGGGAAGACTTTGTCGACATCAAAATTACAGTGCCGAAGGACTGCGGTTAATGTTCCGTAGTAAATGTCAAGGACATGATGGTAATGTTTGTTGAGGAAATGACCATCGTCGGACATGTACAGGAAGTAGGAGATATCGGTGACCGGCGAGGCGAACCGCGTCAGCTGGTAATCAATGAATATCACTTCCACTAGCTTGCAGCCCTGCAATCATTGGAAATTCCTGATATAGTTCGACAAATTTAATTTAACTTTACTATCGGAAGTTATTTTGTGAATCAATATGCTAGTCACACTTTATATGCAAATAACGAAATTAATAATATTAATATTTTCTGTATGTTTCAGTTCGATTTTGTTAGTTTTAAATTTTACTTACGATATATTTGTAAAGTATATTGTTGTTCCAGCAATCTCCATGGCAAATCGTACTGTGAGAATCTGGCAAAGTACATTTATGTAAAACAGTTAATATGTCCGGAGTGAGTTTCTTCAGCTTGTCTCTGATAGTTGGATCCGCCACCACGTTCACAGAAGCCTCGTAATAAGACTTCATGCTCCTCGGCACCGGTCCAGGGTTACTATATTGCACGTCGTCACGGCACAATCGCGTTATCTCCTCAAATTCGCTTGGTTTAGTTTTCTCCAGCACAAAGGACAGCGCATGTAATTTAGCCAAATTTTTCATCACGAGCGAGACGTGATCTAAATCCGTCTTGAAAAGTCTGTCGCGAAATCTGAATTCTTGTAATCCTAGAATAGCGATGGCTTCTTTGTCATATTCGTCGCTGGCTAAAATGCAGTTAGGAAACTTAATTTTCAAGCCCTCGATGTTTTTCAAAGTATTTTGAACTGCCAGTAACTTCGGTGCGATATGTCGGTAAAAGATAAATTCTCTTTTATAAGACTCTCTGAAGCACGAACGCATTTTTGGTTCCGGGTGCCACTTCATAATTACATTCTGTTTTATTTTCTGTCCATCCCTTGTTCCTTTTAACTGCACTTTGAAAATACCGGTGAGGAAATTGTCGACATCTTCACATCCGAACTCAACCACATAATCAGTCAGCTGCATATTTATTACTTCAGTCAACTTATAAATCAAATCTATTAAATCTGGTTTACAACGTGATATTTTTCTAAGCGGCATTTTCACTTATTTCACTTGAACTACTTTTTCCCGAGTGTTGCGTATTACGTCTTCATTGAGATTTCAAAGCCTGACTGACTTATCTTATAAAGTTATCTATCTTACATTGGAGTACCTATCAATAGTAAAAACGTCAAATTCTTATATCGCTAAGATAAATTACATTGACTAGACAAATTCCTCTGATATTACTTCATGTGATGTTTTCTTGTGTATGTTGCAACTGATTAGAGTATTAAGCAATGTAAAGATTTTATTCACACTTTATCTAAGTGTGACTTAGACATCGGTACTGTGGTTTCTTGTTCACTTGCACAAATGCATAAAATGATGGTAATCAGGCGTGATTGGTGTTTACCAACGTTTTATCAGTGCTGTGATACGGCGGGTACAAATGACAGACGTTTTGAGCGTTATCAGTGCGGAACAGAATCTCAACGAATGGCCGCGAGATAAACTAGTCCCGGCGCACACAATACCTTTTGTAATGTCACTCAATGGCCGTCCTGCAGCGTCGTCGATGTGTGTGTGCGTCATACAACTGGTTTTATGCATTCAATGTCGTATTGTCCGCTATTGTCCCCTGACCACTGGGTCTTGGAATACGCACAGGGAAATGTGCATGAAATGGACCGTCCGCCATTCTGTCTGGCGAGGCCGTACGAAAATAGTTTGTCGTATTCCATATTCATCTTTGGATCGGATCGGTTCGTAGAGTATTATGAGATTTTGAGTGATATGGAACTTTTCATCCATGTGGCTACGGTTTTTTAGACTGATATCCTTACATACCCTGATATGCCACAGTTATCTAGTCATTTTAACCAACGGTGAGATAACAATAGCAGAAGTAGACTTATATTATAAAATAGATACAGATTTTGTTATCTACAAAACATTTCCAACGACAACTAGAACTAGAAAGTGAAAATAAAAGCAAATATTTACAAAACTAACTCATTCCCTCCAACATAATTACAAAGACAACAGACAAGTCACATCAGTTTTTCACCTTTGTGAAACTGAGCAATAAAGCAGGGACCGTCAACTCTTTGTACTAAAACGTAGTCAAATGTACAAAGCTATGTAGGTATAGATAGGTACCTAATTGAATGCCCAACTTAGTCTCTACCCCTACAATTCCACGGTAGGTGAGTTGTTTTGTTTATTTGGTAAATTTTCGTGCGCACGCCTGGGGCCATTTTGAATTATTTAACTATATAGCGTCAAACTAATAACTACATTTCGGTACCACTAACTATTCTGTTTGGTGCTCGATATCAATTAATGTTTCTATCAAATTGAAAATCTGTTTCTATTCAGTAGATATTAGATACAATCTCTTTTTGATTAATGGTCAAATGTTTAGTTAATATTTGGTTATTTGTTCAGACAAACTAACTTCAATGGACTAACATTTTATTTTATTTAATAAGGTCCAACCACACACAGGATCAATTTAAAAATAAGAGATTACCTAATCAAGTTTCTATTCCGTTTGTACAAATTTATGAAACCTAAAACACGTTTCTGAAATATTATGAGGTAACTAACAACGTTGAATTAAGAGTTACGTGGATGAAAGATCTGGGAGGTTCTTCTCTCCATAAGGTCGGTTAAAAATAGCAAATATTTTGTGTAACCACAAATTTTAATCATATTTTAAATAAGTACCTACTTAGGCTGAGATTACGCTTCCGTATGTCAAATTGTAATACAAATTTGACATATGGAAGCCTTACTTTACGCTGAGCGTCGTCTCTGAATGTTAGCCTTAGTGTTTATTCTCAAGTGCTTATTGTTAGAACTACTCACACTTCGAATAACTCCTGAGACAGCAACTTTACCTATAATAAAATAGCAACAATTAAATTCTCATCATGAAATTGATCGTTTCTTTTGCTTTACCCTTTGCTCCTCAAAATGCAGTTTAATAAATGCTATATTAATAAAAAAGTACTAAATGCATCCTGCGTCATAATTTGGCATGGGGGAATCGTGTCTAGACGTACAGGAAATCAGTTTTCCGTAGAAATCGACGTTGACGCCGCCGCCGATTCAATTGACTTAGATTTTTCATTTCATTCCATTGGCAGAACTGAAATAAACATCTAGATTCTGCTACTAGAAAAAAATATATTACCTAAGTTTAGTTTTAAACTAAACTAAAGTAAATCATTGGTATGGCCAGTTTCTGTATTTTTTTTTTTCTGTTAGCTGTAACTATATTTTTTTTTTATTGTCTGCCACTGTAGCCAATAAAAAAAAAAAAAGCTTCTTCGCGCTTTGTATATGGTAGAACTCTTCAGACATTTTGTATTTTATTTATCTTTTAAAAAGTATATGTTAAATTCTGCAAACATATCTTGATTGTTCTCTCATATTTATGTAAATATAATTGTCACAAACTAAAACTTTAAAAGAGTAACCATGGAGTTTCTTGCCGGTTCTTCTCCATAGGAAACGATTAATTTGGAATCGTGCACCTAGATTCGACATTCCTTATGTATCTGTATAAAGTTTATATGAAAATAAAATTATTTTTTATTTTTATGGCATTACTCATAATGTGTAGGGTACCTACTTCAACTGCTCAAAATGTACAATTTTCGTAACATCGTCGTAGGTACTACCTTGATGCATAATAAAACTCTAGAAAGAGCTCTGCGTGTGCCTTGTTTAGCGAACGACCGAAATCTCGCTCACCAAGTCTCCGCAGACAATGTCGCGGAAAGAACCTATAATTTTATATAACAATAAACCAGGCTATATTCTGAGGACATCAAGACGCAATATCCAATAAAATCAAGTATCAATCAGTACTTGGTATCAAATGTAGGAGAGTATTGGAGTAGGAAGAACCAGTACATATTGAGTTCTTTGTTTCATATTATTAAAAAAACAAAATCACCCCGCTAAACTCTAAACTGAACAAACTAAAATTCCTACGGTTTTCACCAAATGGACGGAGTAATTCCAGAAGAAGATATACTAGTATTCGTATAATTTAATAATGATGTGTTCAAATCAATCATAAAAGATGCTAGAGGTGGCCCTCCATGTTGAATGTGTGTATTGTGTTTGCTAATTTAAACCAAATTCTAGGATTATTTCACAGTCAACGTTTGTTGTAAACAAACACGCTACTATTTAGCTGTTGTGAATCAGAAGCAAGTAAGGCGGGGTATCGTATGGGAGACTTTAATAGATTATATCAGCGTGGTCGCTCTCGTTTATTATAGGAAACGTGATCAACGTCACCCTCAATAGAACACAATGCCTTTGAAACGGGTAATATTCTCCCAGGATCATATTAACGGAAAATAAAAAAAAGTTTCCACAAAAGCGAAGAAAAGGGCGATATAAACGTATTATACTTCTGCACAAATGTATTTCAAACACTCGTGTAAGACCTTTTATCGTTCTTAAATGTTCTTCAAAGCTCAAATTTTTCGTTGTAACTGTGAAAACACTTCAAAGTGAAAGTAATGAATGAAAAATGAGGAATGTTTTAATAACTGCTTTGTCGTGTTACAACATTTATCTTTTCATTTATATGGGTACTTTCCGATACCAACCCCTTTGTGTTACAAATGCAAAAAGTCTTAACAATTCCGGAATTTGTTTTTAGGTCAGTGGTAACACTGGCAACCGAAGTCTTTGAAGAGAATTTCAATTGAGTCCATTTGTGCGGAGCGCGGCTCTTTGTGTAGGATAATGATGTACTGATAGCACAAGAGCAAACACTAAGGTAAACGTCCCAATAACCGTTAAGTTTTGAACTTCGCCGACTTTGCAGGTCTGCTGTGCTAAAACCAGTAGACTTACAACAATGATATTTACATGTATGGATAGGTAATTTATTCTAGTCCTTTGTGATTACTTTTTTTAAGTGAATATAAACGTTAATATACCATAATACAACAAAATAATTAAAAAGGGCCATTTGTACCAGTAGCCGGTAGATTTGTACCAGTAATCGTTTTACTGTCCCAGAATCCGGTAATTTTTACCGCGAATATGAACTTTATTGCTTGACGTTAAGGTTCACAGAAATAAGTTTTATTATTGCATTTTTGTGATTAAAAATAAATAGGGTAAAAATAGGGATTATGTGTATCCAAAGAAAAAACATTATTTCTAATTAAATATGTACTTGAAACATATTAATAATTAATTGATTACTTATAGGTATAAATTGTAACCATCTAAATATATTTTTTGAAATTTCTATAGATTGACTTGCCTATAATTTTATATCAAATTATTTTTTAAAAGTACTTAAAGTTATATTTATTGAATTTACATGGGAAGTACCTTGTAGGTGGAAGGGACATCGACGCACATCCGAATACCATGATTTCAGTACACGATTCTGGACCCCCTGCGTTGAAGTTTTCCGTAACTTTTTTCATAAAATTTAAATTTTTACTGCTGTTTTTTTTTACTTCAACGTGTAAAAAAACATTATTTCTATCTAGCCAAATTAGATTTATAATTAGAAAATTAATATTTCATTTATTTTGGAACGCGCGCGCGATAATATTCACCGCGGAGCGTTATGATCGCGTTTTTAGCAATACACTGCGCGATCATTTTCTACATGAATGACCTAGGTCATTTTATTTTTGACCTTGAGTGAAACCTTATCTTAATGGTACTTTATTTTAAAACCACGTGGATTTAATTGGTTTGTTCGTTTTTCTGTATTCTTTCTAATCGATTACGGCTATAACAACTATATTCCATGTACTTACCACGCCATGCGGCATACCGCTGTACACTGGGACCCTTTCGTACAAGGTAGTGCTACAAACTGAAATGTTAAAATGGGGGTATTTTAATAAAGAGTCAGCTGAAGGTCGTCTTAGAGGGGCTTGTGGCTAACTTATAACTACGCTGATCAACCGATAAGCTACGCTTGCCGCGGTCAGTTCATGGATGGGTGACCATTCTTAACACATCGAAACCCTTCCGTGCCTCGGAGCGCACGTAAAGCCGAACACCTATAAGTACTCACTCCAAAGAGCGGGGAAACAGCGACGCGAACTAGGGAAAGGATGCTACAAGAAGTGGCTGGACTTAATCTTTGTCTTCTCAATGCACATGCAACGCATGTTGCGACAGATCCCTGCGCAACATGCGTCCGATGGCAAGGGGATTCGATTTATCATAAGCGAGACGAGAGCAAGCAGCGTAGGAGGTTGTCACATTATCCAACTACCGTTATCATTTTCGATATCCTGATCCAGTCCTGATCAATTGAAACAATAGACCCTGCAACGCCGAATCGACCACCGAATGTATCTTGCCCGATCCGGAAGTGGACGCAGCCTGGTATAGGGAGTAATGCAATACATCGATGCTTAGGGTAAGGTGCGCAAAGCTACGGTCAGTGTATTGGTGGTCAGAAGACACAGCTGAGACAAGTATGCTTAAGGTCTTGATAGCGGGCGGTATTCGCGCACCCGGCAGCGACGTAGAGCTACAACCGACGAGATAAACCTGATTTATGTGGCATACTGGGCAGCCACAAATGCTCCAAAAGGACATTGCAGAAGCTAGGTCTCGACCTTGCTTAGATCTTATTGAGGGACTGGACTAGATCCATGGGGGAAATCATATAAAGTGGTCATGGGCAAACTGCGTCCTTGGATCCTCCCACTTACAGAAACCCTTGACCCGACCCTTGTTGCGCAGACTTGTTAATACGGAAGATCATCCATTACCCTTAAAATCCGCGTCAGACTGGTTTAACGAGTTAGAAGTGACAGAAATGAAGCTGGACTGAACTGTAAGCGGCCTGAGGGTCCGCCATGTAGTGCTAGGCCCTGATGGAATTCCAGGTCGGGCATAGTTGGCGGCTGTGTTTGTTCTGAACCTTATGTTATGTTGATAGTAAATAACCGCTACACAGTTATTGATAAGCTTCCTTCATCATAGTATGTCCACTCCAGCTAGAAATAAAAATGAAGCACAGCACAGCCGTACAGCTGTACGGCTAAAATCGGACGCATGTTGCGGCAGATCCCTGATTGAGAAGACAAAGATTAACTCCAACCGCTTCTTGTAGCATCCTTTCCCTAGTTCGCGTCGCTGTTTCCCCGCTCTTTGGAGTGAGTACTTATAGGTGTTCGGCTTTACGTGCGCTCCAAGGCACGGAGGGGTTTCGATGTGTTAAGAATGGTCACCCATCAAAACTGACCGCGGCAAGCGTAGCTTATCGGTTGATCAGCGTAGTTATAAGTTAGCCACAAGCACCTCTAAGACGACCTTCAGCTGACTCTTTATTAAAATACCCCCATTTTAACATTTCAGTTTGTAGCACTACCTTGTACGAAAGGGTCCCAGTGTACAGCGGTATGCCGCATGGCGTGGTAAGTACATGGAATATAGTTGTTATAGGCGTAATCGATTAGAAAGAATACAGAAAAACAAACAAACCAATTAAATCCACGTGGTTTTAAAATAAAATACATTTTTGAAATGAAGTCAAAGGAAAATAAGTCCTAATTTAAGGTAATAAGAATCATTATGCAACTGTTAATCTACATTGTAGTACCCGGCAGACCTTTATACCCCAGTATCAAAGGAAAATGAGACCTATTCCAAGGCAATAAGGATACAATAACGGGTATCGGTACAATGGTCATTGTGTGCACCAATATCCGGCAAAAAATGCCGGGTATTAGGTCAGGTCGGGATTAGTGTGAACCAATAGATGTGACATGCAAAAATAAATACTTTTCAATTAGATTCATCTTATTTTATAGGTTATATCGATATATAGTTTACTTAAATATTTTAATAAATTAACCCCTTTACCGTATGGTCATCCGTAGCAGCATGGCAAGTTCAACCATATGAAAGGGTGATCTCATAGTTCAGGGACAGAACTTAGATTTTTTTTAATATTTTCCCAGAGCACACTTTTGTTGTTGCACAGTTTTGCTACCATTAAACTTTTTGGTCAGTTTTGCTATTATAACGGTACAAAATATTAGCAAGAATGTGTTACTGCTTACAAACTTTAATTTGTTATTGATAGGAAGGTAGAAAACAAAAAAAACTGACTGGTTACCGGGTACTGGGACACTGCCGGAAATAGGGACGTTTACCTTACGCCAGCTCCATAAACACACTGAGCCCGCGAAAGTCGTCAGAATAACATTTATACAAATTACTGTTACCAACGCATAAAATAGCACCAACACCCATATTCCATAAGATACGAACTTAAAAATACTTTCGCGTACATTTTTAACAAATAAATATAAACTCTAAAAAACTGGGGTAAAAAAATATGAATGCAATTTTGTAACTGGACAAAATTGGAATACATTTTATCCGGGTAAAACTGGCGTATCAGCTAGATATTTTATAAAACATAAATCGTTTTAAAGGCAGAGTAGCAAGCTGGCAGCCGGGGCCAGGCACCGCACGGGGACATCTCCAATGCAATAGTGGGTTATTTTACATTCAAAGCTTTGGGAAGCACTTTTAAGAGGTTAGTTAATATTGAAACATTTTTTACCCCACAATTTGTTTTTAAACGAAGCAGCCTAGAGACTTGCACTGACGGTGACTATGCAAATGACCCGGTTAAGCTGGGAACACATAGACTGTATGGTTTCCATGCCGCTGCGTTGCCTGCGAGCTGTGTACCGTCGTGTTAGGGGTGCATTAGGCCGGGCAGAACAGGGGTGCGTATCGATTGGCGACCCCACCCGGCGCCCTCGACACTACACAATATTACTCTCTGCACTCCGAAACCCACCCTTTCGTTACATTTGCAACGTTTACTTGCCCACCGAGATCATTGTTTTAAAATATTTAAAGTCAAATATATTTTTCCTTGTGGTTTTTTCCGTTTTATGTTTGTAACACAATACTTTTATAAGATAGGTACTACACTAGAGTTTAAATTAGAGAAACGTTAGGCTCATAGCACGAAAAAAGGGGTCTAATTGAATAATTAACGAACGATTTTCCCTACCTATTACAGATTGAAATTTGATAAAATTAATCTCGATAGAAGTAACACACTCAATCAACTCTTTCAGCAGTAGAGAAATCAATCAGGTGACCTACAGACTTTGTTCTAAAGAGTGTAGATAAACTTTGTCATTGTAATTGTTATGTAAAAAATATATTTTCCAATTAATGAAAAAAAAAATGATGACTTGAAACATCACTCGTTTTTGTTTACAACCGACAAATTATGCGCCTATGTTCGCTATAACACACACAAACCGATTTCTATGTCAAGCGCACGCGTCGACGGCTACAATCGTGGTGATTGCATGTAGACAACGCGTGGGGGCATCGAGGGCACTTCCAAATCACGCAGCTCAAATTGCTTTATATCTCAATAAGAGCGGGAAATCTGAGTCTTTTTTTTCTATTCTCGAATATACCGGAGGAGAGTAAAAGGTGTATAGGTTTACCCATTTTAAAGCTCCGATTCTGTTTAGTCTATTTTAAATCTATTTTTTATAGAGTGAATAATTAAGTACTTTCTTTCAATTATTTATCATAGGTACATAATTAAAAAAATTTTTTTTTTGATAGAACAGGGAATTTTTAAGTGATAAAAATGTTAATACGGGTTAATACCAAATACAGTAAAAATATCTCTATATGTACTAGCAGTATCCCAGTATCCCACCGTGATACCTACTTACCTAGATCTCATTTTACGAGTTCCGTATTCTTTCGAAGCCTAGACACCCCCAAATCTAAGTCATTCGTTTTACAGTCCATATAATGAGTCATGTAATTATATGTAGATTTTACTCGCAGATTACTACCGAAATTCCGGCAGGAAATAATCCGATGAGCCCGACGAATCAGATACGTTAATCAAAGCCGATAGCAACATACGTTAACCCATCGTGATCATGCGCTGGTCGAGTTGACGCACTAATGCGTCAACCCTACCGCGCCGCGGCTTCTAATGAATCAAACGACAACTACTGGAGCTAGGGATGGGCTAGCTAGCCGGTACAATTTGGTTGTACAATCAGGTTGGGAAAGGCATAGGCATATTGAAGTTTTCCGGTATTTATGTCATACGTAGCACAATAATAATAAAGACTATTCAGATTCGATTTTCATCGTGCATCATTCGATTTCAGTGAGACGTACGGCAAGATGGACATGATGATTGTGCATAAAAAAGAAATAAAAAAAGTGAGAAAAGAGAGTCTTTGAGCCAAACCTCATTGACAACGCAACAATGTCGCTGTGGCCTTATTACAAAAATATTTAATAATTATTATTAATAATTATACGAATCAACTTTACAATAATTATGCTATGAAGTATATTAAATTGCCCATTCTTTGATAAAGACAATTAGGCAGGTCAACTGCCCGATAGAAGAAGGTAAACCATTCATAGAACTTTTTATTTCACCCCACACATAAAACATTTAAAAAGTCTCTTTATTTACAAAGCCATAAAAACTGCACCGCCGTCGCTTGAACACACGTAATCACCATAGCGCCCAAACATTTGCTTATGTTGTGTTGGTAATTAAGCGTTGTTTCATACGCTTGCTGGGGTGTCTAGCTTGCAGTAGCTTGAAATGAGGAAATATTATTATGTACAGCAAGTTTGGTGCTTACAACGCCGCCCAAGTTCCGAAACTTTAAAACATAACTGTAATATACCATAAAGCCTGTTTTTCTTAAAGGTTTTGGAGGTATACCTACAGTTTCACAAGTTGTCGGTATAATGTTAGGACTTATAATAGAGGGTGAGCTCATTGCCTGAAGAAAACTAGTAGGTGTCCTCGCGTATATCGTGCTCAAACATAGTAATCTGAATGCTGGACTTAACCTATATAAGGACATAACCTCGTAGTCGTAAGCGCGACTGCTACACTCGAAGTCCTAGGTTTGATTCCCAGGTCGAGCAAAGTGTTATTGGGTTTTCCTATGAAATTTTCAGTAGCAGTTCGGAGTTTGGATTTGTAGGCTCGCCCCCTATTACGTGAAACCTAAATATACCGGCAAACTGTGGGTGTACATTAAAAAAACATCAAGTTTCAAATCTACATTGTAGCAGCCCTATTCTGTAACATACGTGACACCGCTGCGGTCACTGTAAAATGTGGTCTGACTTGAACCCGAAACATTTGTATCGTTCCGGATTTGTAGCACTTCATTTCAAAGAGTCAGGTGCGCTAGTCTCCTATATTATCTTCTGTGTTTGATTATTACTATGTATAGTATATACATACCTACCTACCTCGTGTTTGCCATATTTAACTATGGAGCAAAAACATGGACTCTGAAGTAGGCTGATAGAGACCGAATTGATGCTTTCGAAATGTGGTGCTGGAGGAAAATGCTGCAAATTCCTTGGACTGCCTACTGCACCAATGCATCAATTCTACAGGAACTAAATATTAAAATGCGACTGTCCACTATTTGCCTCCGTAAAATACTCGAGTTCCTTGAACAGCTGATGGTTACTGGAAAAATCGACGCAAGCGCTCTAGAGGTCGAAGTCTACTAGATGGTCTGACCAGATTCAAACTTCACGAGGCACTTCACGTCGCCAAAGACAGCCACAGGTGGCGCAAAATTGTCAACCGCATGATCCTTCCTACGGATTATCACGACCCTCAGCAATGAGGAAAGCGACTTGAGGAGGAGGAGGATAGTATATACATTGAAGATTTTTTTTATCCGCCGACCGCAACTCACCTAATGTTATGCAACGATGTGGTCTACGATGGAGCGCTCTTACCTAGAAGAAACCGATTCACTCTCGTCTTGAAGACACCCAAATTATATGACATGTCAGTAACGAAAAAATGATGAAAGGGAATCAAAAAGAAGGTTATACACACCATCACGCCTGTATTCCCCGACGGTTAAGCAGAGGAGTAGATACTAATGTACACCCATAGTTCGTTAGTGTGTTTAGGTCACATATAATAGGGGGCGAGCTTAATACCTTTAACCGGGCTTATTCCGAGTAGCTACTCAAGTAGCAGCAAGGAATATGTATTTAGAATCAGAATCGGAACATGGAGCAAAGTGTTTTTCTTTCTTTCTAGTTGAGGTTTCACAGAAAAACTCAACTACACTTTGCTCAAGCCTCTCGAATCGAACCGAGGACCCCTAGCTGTCATACTTGGGACCACTAGACCAGCATGGCAGTTTACAATTTTATAATAGTACAGTACGTCAAACATGAGTTCTATCGAAGGGCTTTCGATAGGCTTTTTACGCATCGAAACGCTGTAATCTCATAGCAGATTTTAGTTCCTTAAGTAACCACTAGAGGCGCTGTCATACAAATATTTTACGGCGTCGCTAGCGAGTCTAGTGAGAAAAACTCATGGTCGAGGCACAGATAGATAAACGCTGGTTGTGGTAGCCCTGTTAGGTGACGTATGGTATGTCACGTCAGTCAGTGCGGTCGCAGAGCGCGATGCAAAATGTAGTGTGTCGTCCGTTGCGTGCCATACATATCCGATGTACTCGTACTGCAGGCGAACAATGTACGAGTTTATTGCTCACTACGTTGTTGCGATATGTCTCCATTGTAATGGTGCTCAGGGATATGCAAATATGCATGAATACAATTCTCGCCAAACTTATTGTCCGCCTTGAAGTTGACACGAGCTAACTTCAACACGGCCGTAAAAATCGGACATAAATAAAGACACTTTGTCGAAGATATTGAGTTGTCATTTGGTTTGTCAGTCAGCCTAGTTACCAATCTGCTGGCTGGCTAATCTTTTAGATTAATAAGTGCTAAGATTAGCACAAATTAAAGAATACCAACGTAGGCATAATTCGTGCTAACACGATACTTAGATGAAGATTAGAAAAAAGAAGTGTCGAAGCCTAATGTCTCATATAGCTAGGTACTGGTGCGTGATATTTATTTTTATTTATTTATGTACGTGGACGTAGCATGCGAATCCCTTAATCCACCACATAACTCACGGTTTTTTACTAGAAGGTATTTTCCGCCCTAACTCTTATGGAATATACCCAAAATTTTTCCAATAGGTCGAATAAATGCAATACCTATGCACACTTAAATTTATATAGGTATATATCTACATAATATGTAGATAAATATATTATACCGAACATCTAGCAAAGACTTTGTTCCATTACACAACTATAATGGATATTATTCCATACCAAATCATAGTTATATTTCATGAGCTGGAAAATAGCCTATCTCTCCAAAGCAAATACAATAAACGGATAATCGTAGATAGAATAGAATAGTCGTATTATTAGAATGTTACCTGAAATACCATATTTTATGAATCCTTACAAAAATCCTGTGGAAAATTAAATAGATAGGTACTTTGAAACAAATCATAATGAAATTTCCTCGGAGTATCCCTTTAGAAAAAAGGTCTTTTAAATAATCAAAGCATACAATTTAAACCTATCTTTCAAAGTTACATAATGGAATAACATTAACAAGATCCTTTTAAAACAGGTAAAGCAGTAATTACTTCCCTCGTTCGCTAACAGAAGCCTTTGTTTTCTCTTGAACCTTCCTTCTATCGTCTATAAGTCTAAAGCAACATTATGTAAAATGCTTTTAATGCTAAAACAATAAATCACTCAATTTTTTACACCATTAATCAAAATATTCCCTGGATTTGAAGTACTGTTTCGATCCACTCATTTATGTAAAAGATAATATTCCGAGCAAATTAGCAAAGTAATTCACCGTCGGTATTTCAAACTACCTAAGTGGTTTCTCTAATTAAAGAGAGGTATATAATCATGAAACCAGTTTGGAAACCTTTGTTGTAAATTGACCTGTGATCAT
Organism: Acronicta psi; assembly: GCA_946251955.1. NCBI lineage: Eukaryota > Metazoa > Arthropoda > Insecta > Lepidoptera > Noctuidae > Acronicta > Acronicta psi. The sequence goes on along the minus strand of OX276482.1, from coordinate 5,753,704 downwards.
TCACTCGGAGCTGATATAATTGGCAATATTGTTATGAAGTACCGGCACTTCACCGCAAAACGTATATACCTAGCTATACATTAATCATTTGATTAGTTACTAACTAATTATTCAAACGATCGAAAGGAGCAAACAACAATACAGTAGGCACAATAGAAATTGAACTACTCAGACTTATGTTTTGTTACCTACAAACAAACTACAAACCTAATATTTGGCAGTTTTAGTAGGTACCAAACCCCATAGAAACTTCGAGACAAAAAAAGACTGCCTGCCTTTTCAAAAAGACATAGGGATGATTCGCACAATATACCAATTACGAAATTCCGATTCAAAAAACTGTTTCCGCAAAATTGCGAATGGCGAGTGCAGCGCTTGCCGCGGCACGTCTGCGGAACAAATAAAAAGTTCGCCCTTCCGACGAAACGCGGAACGCGACGAAATGTATTATGGAACCTTTTCCACGTCGATAAGTAAACGTTACCCTTGTCCCTACGAGTTATGAACCCTCTACAGAAGGGTATATAAGCGTATTTTCCCCGAGGCTCTTCAATTCGAACTCTTCTCTTTAGACGGATTACAACGAACGGTCGAATGACAGACTAGCAAGTTTAAGAGGCCATTAGGATAATAGGATTGAATCACATTGTATCATCGCCGTATTATCTATCCATCTGATTGGGGGAATCCACGAAACTATCAACAGGTACCTACCAGCAACTTGTCGTCGCCAAAGTAATTGCTTGTCGATATTGGGAGCACCGTTATGACCTATTTAGGACCTATTATTTCCGCTGAGCTAGCAAAACAGGTTCCCCGTTTCGTGGGTACGTAAAAAGATATGGAGAACAGAACCTACAGAATATATTTTATTTTGTTAGTAGATAAATCTGAATTGACTGATTTAGGTAAGTATTCGCGTAACACGGCAACATACCAGGGGCGCATAATTGAAAAGGCAGTGTCGCTTCTAAGCATTCGTCCGTCTGTTTGCTAGGCCTCCCCCTCGGGCGCCCGGAAATATCGATTGTACCTGTTGTGCTCGCAAACCGAAGAGCGCCCTGCCTCGTCTGTGTCGAAATAATGGAAATTATTATTTAATTGCAAAAGGACCAGCGTTGCGGGTTTTTAGTTTGTTGATGTCGAGAACGATAAAAGTAATTATTAGATTTGTTTCAATGAGGCACTAGGCAGTTCCCAGCAACATAGCTTGATTTTTGAACCTGACCATATCATTTTCTTTTAATATGATTATTGTGCAAAAGCACTAATAAACTTTTCTTCGCCAATCGCCAATCGGCGAAAAGTGAAATATCTCTAAAGCAACATAACCCTTTTTATGTTTATTACTTTTCTTATCAAAGAAACAGTTGCATTATTCCGGAACAGATAAATCTGTTTAAAACGCTTGTTGTGTCCGCTGGGATAAAAGTTTTTCAATTTCCATTCAAATCTCGACATGACGACTCTGACTTACCATCAAAATATTGTTCAGGATCCCGTTATTTTGTAAGATAATTTAAATGCTTCCATTTAATATTTGTGTAAATAAAAAAATCGTACCTATAGATGGAATTTTAAGCTGATCTTGAGACTTCTTTACGTTATACTGACAGCATTGATGTTTTAATCCATCTACTTTCCTCGGGGTCCAAAAAACTTACTTACTTAGACTTATCTACTGTAATTTTACTGTGACTATGATATGAAGACTATGAAATGGTATGGAATGGAAAAAATCTATGAATGCTTTTCAAGCAAGTAACTTAAGTAGTAGTAGGTATACAAGAAAAACTAGGAAATTAAACACACTAAAAGAAATTATTTCAAAATTACCAAAAAAGTGGGTCAATTTATTATTGGTTAACGAAATTGTTTTGTGTACTTAGGTACTAAATCATTAGATAAATGATAAAAGTTTATTTTATATGACTAAAGTTTGCCTATTTTTTATTAATTTAAGGAGGTGGTTTTGTCGTTTATTCCAGTGTTACTTATAAGTTAGAAATAGAGCGAAGTTTTTAGTGTTTTCTTTCAATATTAATACAGTTAAGTACAAGTAATAAGACATAGATAAAATTAACCTAAAAAAAATTAATAACATCGTTAAAGCTGTTGAAATACATATGAAAATTGTGCATACGTCCGTTAATGTAACTGCAAATTAAATTCGATTATTATAAGTTACCTGCCATCGTAAATTCGCTGAATGAAAAAGCGAATCGTTTTTGGTGAAACATTGCCAATATCATAATGCTCTAAATGGAGAATGTTCAAAGATATGCGTTGAGTCCCCGGGGCACTCTAAGACCTACTCCCTGGAGTGCCCTGAGCAGTAAAGTGTCTCTTGATTCGAAGCTCCTCGACTCGTAAAAGTCTGTTCAGTTGCGGAATACCTAAGGAGAATATAAAACTACCTAGGTAAATGGAAATGCTCGGTTTTATTAGTGGAGTCTAGTATGGCTTCATTAATAGGTATATAATTATACTTATACCTAATAAAAAAAAATATATATACCTTATCTACCATCACGCTTGTATTCCCCAAAGCGTTAGAGACTGCTATACACCCACATTTCGCAGGTATGTTTAGGCAAATCAGTCAGTAAATACGTACGGATTGGGTTCAGTGTCCAATCCGATATTTTATTATGTAGATGTAATAATAAAATAACAGAGTGGACACTGAGCAAGAAATAAATCCGATTTTTAAAGCTCCTATTTAAATATCGATTAATCCCAAAACAAAAAATGTTATCCACAGACTAGGTACCTAGCAATTTTAATGGCCTTCGCAATGGATCAATTAAATTTGTGATAGATACTTACAAGTTAAATCTGAATAACACAAAAACATTTCTTACCAAAACACAATACGAATAATCTTAAAACTTTACAAACTCTTATTCGAAATAAGGTCAAAGTCTTTTATACGAAATCTGTGTAAATAGCATAGTGATACTATGTGATTTATTGATTTCATAACCTATACTTAAATGCACTGCGGGCGATGAATTGTGCCCGAATTCTATCTGGTGACGCGCCCGTCATGTGCACAAAGGCTAATACCACGAGCTAGTGGAACAACCCCCCTATTTGCCGAGCGTGTCACCCCGTGACAACGCGCCCTATCTCCTGCACACCGCCTTACTTTCAACCCATCGGATATGGTAATGCATTACGGCTTTTTACTCCAACATTATGCATATGCACAACATTCTATTTAGAACCGTATTACGAAGGCGTAGTGTCTAAAGTTCAGTGTAAAGGTTAACAGAGAAACATAAGGTCTTAGTAATAATATTAGTCTTGTGATTTAGTTGAAATAGAGACTGTAGGTCAAAGGTTATTTCTAGGTTAATAAGGTCGGTCTATATTGAGACGAGAACTTGGTGTGAAGTTTGTCAAAGCGGACGGTTTATCATAATAATATCATCATGTTATTATACAGAGTACCTACACATAAATACGTAACATGATTGTTAGCAACCCATAAAACTGTATTGTTTCAGTTGACTACATAAACAATAACTATTAATTATCAGGAAAAGTTTGATCAGTATCTTGCAGGAGACCTACCACTACTACACTATATATTTATATATAATTATGAACAACAAAAACTTCAAGAAGAACAATAAATTCTTAACAAGTTAGGTACGGTATTGTTCGGTGTTTTTCTAAATAACATTGCTACTGTCTCCATAAAACTACAATTAAATAGGGACCATAAACATCAATGACTACAATAACAACAGAATTAAATAGAACTATTTAAATTACTCTTTGGTAAGCCCGACTACACATTACCCGACATTTTGTATTAGGAAATGGCAGATGCTTGCTCTGTGTACCTAATTTTATTAAAATCAGTTGAGCGGTTTAGGCATCAAAGCGTAACAGATAGAAAAACAGACATACTTTTGCATTTATAAATTTTATAGTATAAGTAGAGATTTCGTAGGTATCATTGATTTTACATTAACAATCATAATATCTGATTACTTAAAATGACAACACACATACACTACGACATACACTATTGGAAATGATTATTTTGAGCATCTCTAAAATGGCACATTCTTATCATAAAATAACAAAATAAAAATTGTACACAGCAGTAATAATATCACTATCGTCGAACAATAATATTCTAAACCGCGCACGTTCCGCGGCTGTTAAAATATACAACGGGAAACAAACAAGTGCGAAACGTTTTAATCTATACTATTATAAAATTGTAAAAAAGTCGTTTCTGTACATTGAAGATATTTAAAAAAAAACAATTGGGTTAGAGTATATAAACGATCGCGAACCCAAAAATGTGATTTTTAGAATTCTTGTCTGTTTGTCTGTTTGTCTGTTTGTCTGTTTGTTAGGGGTTGGCGCTAAACCTACTGAATAGATTTGAATTTTGTGTTAACTGTTGTAAAGCATAATTTCCAACTTAAAAACTGATGTAAAGCTTTTTTCAATTATTTGTATAGAACCTCAGATACAGCTTGACCTCTCTGTTGTATGCAAGCCCATAGAAAGAAGAGATCATCATTGTTGGTTTTTGATTTTTGATTTTCTATTTAAAATTCCATCGTTCAACTAAAAAAATGAGTTATATCTCATTCCACTCGGTTGCGTAGATGCTGAGATAGAGCTTGACCTCTCCGTAGTATGTATTCCTATTGATATAAGGGATCATTATTGTTGGTCTTTTATTAAGTTGTCATATGCGCAGAAATCGTGATTGTTGATTAGTTATAAACGTTTAAAGGGGTATAGACTTAAATTAAACAATAGTTGTAAAGTTTGGTTAGAATTTCGAGTTATTATGACTAACTGAAGTTTCAATTTTCCTTTGGAGTGATTTTGAACAACACAGTTTCACAAACAGTATCACCTCAGTACCTCATAGAGTACCCCAGTACCAGTAACAGTTGCTCAAACCGAGCTAAAAACTTTGGCGAAGTAATAACTACGCTGAGCGATAGGTTAAGCTGCGGTTTCTGCGGTTAGACTATGGATGGGTGACCATTCTTAAGACATCGAGACCCTCTGTACCTTATATAGCACGTTAAGAAATGGCAATTGATTCGGCATAGTAGACCCCATACGAAAACCTATGAAAATCGTTATTCGTAGTCAGAAGGCCAAAAAACCAGACGATCAATTTAAAGTTAGGATACCTATCGGTTTTAACCAGTCTGAACGCTATTGCTTTGTGTAAGATATTTATATTTAACCACATCTGTTTCGATTGGAACCGGAGCTTAACATATTTTCGGCATAGGCTAGGAGCCTAGGAGGATGATGAAACTGTTATAGTGAGCTGCTTTTTATCTTATTCGGGATCGATTTCTTTCAATTTTGTTTCTTCATCCACGGAGAGCGAAGCCGCGGGCAAAAGCTAGTTACAAAATAAAAACATTTTGTTCATTTTATCCAAATATTTATACGGAATATTAAAAAACCCATTGAAGTATTGAATGCTTTATAAATATTTCAGTACAGAGTATGTGTACTAGGTACCTACGTAGTTTGCTTTTAATTATTTTAGAACGACGAAGGCAGATGATACGATTCCAGAAAAATATGATCTCTATATTTTCTTTATGGAACAAGACATATTTAAATAAGATACAGATCAGAACAGATCCTATACTACCGATATACAAAAAAAAAAAAGATTTTTCTGGAATAATAATTTTTCGGGAAGAAAACCGACCTCAAGTATTTTCTTTGTGTCTTTAAAATCGTTCGTAGACACACACACAGACACCCAACTAAAATGAATATGTGACTATTTTGGAAGTAAGTAGCTACATGTCATAATGAAGAAAAATATTGTCACCATCTAAAAATAGCCGTAAGTACCAAACGTATACTGAAAGGACACAATTCTTAGCATTTATTACCGTTATCAACATTTTTACGGGCGTCCCCATTTTTCCGTTAATGGATTTTCCTCATGTTATATTACAAATACACAATAACAAGAAAGCGGAGTTGATTACATAAAGGTGAAGAATGAATATACTGTAATTATATGTAGCTTGTGTAAAAAGGCATACATTATTCATACTCTGAATAACCGAGTTTTAGGAATGAAGTAGGTACAATTTGAGTTTGTTATCATAATGAATCAAGTAAAATGTTATTACTTGGAAGAAGATTATATAAACTTTTGTCACATGTCGCATCCAGCAAAAATGTTAATTGTTTGATAAATATGGTGTGCGTATCTTTTTAATTATAAAAGCCAATTTATTAACAGAACTTTGCGATTTATACCTTCTTCCTAGCATTTCCCGACCATGTTGGGATCCGCTTCCAGATGTGGCTGAATATCAGTATTCCCAAACCCAATATCTGGGCAATACTGATATTCGAAGGACAAATTAGTTGTCAGGCTTTTTGGGTTCTGACTACCACTAACGATTATCATAGTATAGGTATCCGTATGATATATATAAATATCCGGGACCGATGGCCCCTCCACCTATTTATATAAACATTACACTATAAAATCATATTGGAAATATTTTTTGTACTTACTAGATCAATAATTTACGCTATTAACCAAAGCTTCTTATTCTCCTGCAGACTAGAAACGGTATTTTAAAACCATTTACAGAAACTTATCATTATGATACTAGTGAGACGTTATTTATGAGAAAGGAGCTCTCCAGGGATAACATTACGAACATATAGGTCCACACGATCCGCCCATACTGCGGTAATCGAAAATCGAAAATATCATTCGCTTACATGAATCATTTTAGATTAGTAAGGCTCTGTTTGACCACCTCCTGATAAGTTCCGGTTAAATTACTTGGCAGATAATTTCATACAAATTTTGTTCCATTTTTTTATTTATCCGACGGATAAAAGAGGCTCAAAAAATTACTGCCTGACCATGTGACCTGACGAAAAATGAAAGCAAAGAAAGACAAGTAGGTACAGTTTTTAATCGGTACGAGTCTTATATACCGGGTGGATATAAAACTAGCTATTAATTACATAGCCACATGTAAATGAATGTCCCTCCTGAGACATGAAACGTAGATAATTTGAATATTTATCATTAAATAAAAATTAAACTGTTCTAGTTCTGGTCATTTGCTATAAGACAGAGTTTTTATTCCAAAACCTTGTAACTAAATATTATGTTTATTTTAGCCCCTTTTTCAAATATCGTTTGTACTACCGTTGTAAATTCAAATAAGAAATAGTTTTTGCTTAGATCTAGTTAAGATCTAACATTATTTCTTGCTAATGTAGAAAGTTGTACCAACTTTAATCAACGAGTAATAGTAGTCTTATCATACCAAATGTTTCTGAACTCTTGCGTAATATTTGAAAATGTTTGGAAACAAGCTATAAAGTCTACATATAATTCTAATAGTATGGGTTGTTCACGACACCTTTTGATATTTTTAATAGGTAAACCTCTAAATGGCATAAGACACCTCAGTATCCATGAAATGATTCCGACCCCTGAAAGAAAGAAAGGAAACCCTTTTACAGTGTCCCCAGAGGTGTGCCTTAGCAGGGGTCGCACAGAGGGTCCCGGTATGGTCTTATAAGAGGAAACAGTGCGTCTACATGCTGATGGTGGCCACCATAGTAGGTGTGACGCTACTATAAATAGTTTAAGATCCGACCTTTGCTACAGAACAGATTTTTAAGTAGGTTACTAATTATAGAATCTCTAAAGAAACTACAAGCCTGTTGCACATACACGGAAACAATGAAGCCTTAGTTCTCGAGGCCACTAGGGCGTGCAGTGTACTAGGGCAGCTCCGTAATGTGCACTCAGCCTAACGACTTGCATTCAAGCCGCAACGACTACATAGATGTACGACACCTACAACGCAATCATGTCTGATGACGTAATTAAGCATTGTTATGCTCACGGAAGTATGCTCATAAGCATGCTTACATAAGTGTGTGGCTGTAACCAGTAAAAATATGACTGTTAAAATGATAAACGTTCACATAACGTTAGACGACGTCGCGGCAGGTCCAAAAAGAAGAAGAAGATGGTGGCACGAGCTAGACCTTTATTGCAAGCATTGGCCACAGAAAGCTTTAAACCGAGATGAGTGGAAGGAGGGTAGGGAGCGAGGCCTTTGCCCTGCAGTGGGACGATAATAGCTAAATAAAAAAAAAATACAATTAATCGGTCGTTCAGGGCTTCCAAATACAGAAAATGCAGGAATTCTTGTTGATTAAACTTTAAATTCTGAAAAAGTATAAACTGTGAGTTAATATTCTGGGTGGGTCCAACAGTACACGTCTAAATCCTTCGGAGAATACAGGTACTTATGTAGTGATTTTATGTTATATTTTTGAACAAACGAACATTCACCCGAGTTTTTATACAGTGCAGTTGTATCACTTGTATCCATCCAAAGGTTGCCTAAAAGGAATCACAGACAACGATAAAACTGCCCATTGTACGTGTCTTCAATAAAAAATATCGCTGTAATTGGTGTACAATATAACATACTTAGTTCTATAAATAAATGAATTTACATATTTATTTTTATAGATATATATGTCCTTATGCAATGTTCGCTGTAAGAAAAAAGGTCTGTATAAAATGGTCCCATCTTCCGTGAATGTAAAAGCTGTGTTTTTATCTTTTTACCTCGGGCACTTCTCGTATAAGCTTTAGAGGATGCTTGTTCAGATTCGTAGAGACGACGAAATAAAAAGAAAACATTAAATACTGAACGCCTCATTAGTCTAGCGGTAATCAGCGTGACTGCTACGTTGGGTTCGATTCCCGAGTGAAGCAGTGTTATTGGGGTTTTCTATGAAATTATGAGTAGCATAGAGATTTAGGTACTTGCCTTAGGTACTGTCGTATAAACTTAAGAGAGGTAAAGGGCCTGTGTCGCAGTTTACTGATAAGTTCCATTAGCTGGCGGATCGCTTAAACAAATTTGGTTCTATATTTAAATTTATCCGTGAAGCGGCTATCCAGAGGTAGTGGCCCTTAGTGTCCAAAGTAAGATGGTATTATTTATATTTACCATACTGTTTACCAAACATTAAACTTTTAGATAAGAACACAATATGTAAATTATGATTACGGTGAATTCCACACAAATTCAACCAACTTTTACATTTTCGATTTACTTATTCGGTTTCGACCGCAAAACCTTTCCCAAACGTAGTCTAATTCACAAATTGATACCCACAATTTTTCTTGAGGTTCTTAGCATTAGAAAGTTTCAGAATAAAGAAAAGGCGAGGTGTATAGCCGTAACAATAATTCACTGAATGAAATATTGCCCAACACCCGGCGCCACGTTCCGTCGCTTCCATCAGTATTCAGAATATGCCTAATGTAGGTGTCCAGTAATTTATGATCTTGTAAAAATATGTTGTCCGGCTCCCTAATGTTTTCTTAGTGGCTTTTATAACTACAATGTGGGTTCTTTGTTTGAGTAGGTTTTCTCATTTTCTAGATCACTCAACTACTTACTGGGAGAGCATAAAGTTCTAAGAGCTGTATGCAAATATTTTGTTTGTCGATTCGAATGTCAAAATGAAACTTGTCTAGCCCTCCAGGCTGCTTAAAATACAATAACACAGCCCTACCCAGAAATCAAACCTCATGCTCCAAAGTTCAAGTGCAGGCAAGCAGGCATCCGATATAATAATATACATTTCTAGTTATTTTTAATGAAGGAAATTAATATATATCGTTTTTAATATTATTGCTAACGTACTTAGCTGACTAAAAAGATGAACAGGAATAACTGTGTTACAGTATCGCCTTTTGTACATTCATTTATAATAATTTAACCGCGTCCACAACGGTCAGAGGTATATAAAGAAGGACTATTCGACTTTATATAGAGTTATAAAAGAAAAACAAATGTTATCCTATTGTAAGAAATATAACATACCGTTACTGTATCCTGGTATATATAAGGATTTTACCTGTGGGAGGATTGTTACGAAATGATACATTGATCTATCTATATAAATAAAAATGAAGCCCTAAATGTGTTGCTAAGCACAAAACTCGAGAACAGCTGAACCGATTTGGCAGATTTTTTGATTTGTCGTGTTTGATGAAGTCTGAGGAAGGTTCTTATGGAGAGAAAACACGTAAAAAAATACGAGGAAAAAAGTAAAAACAGCGAAGCTGCACACGGGTCGCTAGTTTTTTATTAACTACAATTTCAAGTCTAATCGAATTTCTAGTATTGACGAATCTAAAAAGAAACATCGAAACAAACTCGAAGAATTCTTGCTCCCTGTTGTGTTCCCATTAACTAGGCACACATCAAAACTCCAAGCTGCTACTTACAATTTCATAGAAAAAGCTATTTGCTCAACCTAGGGATCGAACGCAGACCTCTAGCATAGCAGTCGTATTCGACCACTGCTGCTGTAATTACACAGTAACACTATTGTAAGACTTACTTTAAACCCCGCTTTGTTTCATTCAATGACACACTACTATAAAATATAGACCTACATATAAACATTTAACCAGTTATATTAACTTATTATGTAAAATTCGTTCTCGAAACCCAGAAGTTTTAAATTTGTTTGAGCGAAGGCTCGTCAATGATATATATAATAGAATAACTGGTTAAATTAATAGATTAAAATATAAATACAGTAATAATAAAAAAAATAGTAAGTATAATAAAGAAGAAACAAAATAATTGCAAAAATAAAAGTACATAACAAAAAGTATAGAAATAAAAACAAAACCAAAAATATGCATAGAAATAGAAAAAATGTAAACAAAGGCTCTAATTAAGTTAGAGGAACCGCTTAAAAAAAAAATGATATAAAGGCTTATTGTATTACAATATCAAATTGAGGACCCAGGTCAATTACCTACTTTATGACTAATGTAGATATCTAGCCATTGTGTCCCTGACAAAGGACATTGACCCTACAATCAAATACATAAAGGTCAGGTAATAGTGAATTGATTACTTATACTAAGTACCTTCCTTTATAAAAGACAAAAAACAAATTTTTTATAAGCATTCTCAACATTTCTAATTCATGAAACTTGTGTCGTAAGGTGGCACCTATCCTTATAAATTATTCTCGACCCCACTCTGGATTGTATCCCTTTGTTACGTATTACTTTTAACGGCCTTTTCAAAGACTCGTACCTACCCTTTTTGTTCCCGAAACATGTCTTAGCATCAACACAATTGAGTAACGGAATAAGTAAACGCTTAGAATAACAAATGTTCGCGTAACTTGACAAGTGTAAACGTAAATACGACGGTAGTACAAACACGCAAAAGTAAACATTGTAGTCTTAGCATCTGGTATTTGATCAATAACCCTGTCCTTGACATTAGAGCAATCACTCGCATCCGAGCTCTCAATAGCGATTAATTCATATCTCGTTATTCAATATTCACCCACCTTGTGTTCGAGCTTGAAATAATTCAGAGCTGCTATTTGTGTAACAGAGGTAACCACACTTGCACTAAATAATTCCGTTTAATTCAATATCCTCGCACACTCACTGGCAAATAATTTCGGTTTGCCGTAGCGGCGTAGTTGCGAGTCGCTACGCTTCGTAGCGGCGCGTAGCGTACGGACGTAGCAGCGCACGCGAACGAGTAGACTGGCCGCCCGCCTGCAAACGCGGACACGGATTGCCGTACACAGGGTACTTCTCATGTAGAGATAAATTTTCCTTTGCTGTGCGGTAGAAGCTGAGTTTGATACTCAGTCGTTGGTCTTGAATTTTTCCTCGAAGTCATAAAATATATTAATTCTCGAAATTAATTTTTAAGTCTATCATTGCTTTGATTAAATACTGTCATAAAGATTTAATATAAAATCATTTATAATCATTAATTGACTGTTTAAATATTTCTAATTAATCTACTTACTTTAATTTAAATACAACCGACTCACTATACTAAGTACATCTGCGAATTTAAAATCAGATTTATGTGCTACTTATATAAATAACAGAAATATTTTATGCTAGTTATAACCAGTCAATAAAGATATTAGAATAATAAAAAGTAGGTATATTCTCGCTACGATACTCTATTTTTAGACTATAATCATAACCACAGACGCGATAAAATATTTCACGTTCTCCAACCACCGAATAATTTAGCAACACCTACGGTTTCTGTGTTCGTGTACTACTCTGTGCATCAAGGAGCGTCGTAATGCGCAGGCGCGCGTGACGTCAGCGCGTGCCCCCGCGCGCCGCACTCCTCGTGCCGCCCACACTGAGCCGGACCGCGGCGTGAACCGCCAGCTCCATACATCACTGCCCGACACACGACCAACGTGATAGAATGCCAGGGAACAAAAAAAACAAATGAAAAATATACTGACAGGCTAAATTATTTAATTGGTCGTTTAAATTGTTTAATGAATACAAAATTTCATTAGATACAAACCTGAATTAGCATTGAAAACTAAAGTGCATTGAATAATCGTAGTTCGCTTTACAGAGGAACAATTGTGGATAAAAATTGTTCCAATACAGTAACATAATATAATGAATACATTAGAAGTATTTTAAGTGCAAAACACAGTATCCTCGTACTAAAATACTAGTATGTGGTATCTATTTGACATTACTTGAGTAGTAATAGACAAAGTAAACCTTATTAAGTATCAAGTTGTTAGTTCTAAATATATATACATATACGAGGCGAGTACGTAGCGTATATAGTACGTAACATTCCGAGAAACATACAACTTTACTTAAAAGTTATTCTAACAATAACATCGAAGACAAAATTCCCGGTAAAAAGACTGATACAAATAGCTTGTCAAATTTTTATCGGATCTATTATAGAGAGATTCCATTACAGATTATAATCGGTACCCACAGTAACGACCGTGCATAGCTTCGGCTGCATACTTTCGCGCAGAATTAAAAAAAACTTTCATACGGACCTGGCAAATCTGGTTAGACAGAGATGTACTAATATGTATAATGTACGCCCACAGATTGGCGGTACGTTAAGGTAATAGGGGACGAGCCTATTGCATCAACCGGGCACGGATTCGGACTCCGAGCTGCTACTGGGAATTTCACAGAATAACTCAACAACACTTTGCTCGACCTGAGAATAGAAGCCAGGACCTCAGTATCAATCGCGCCTGGGACCACCAAGGCAATCCATTATTAATACAACAAAAAAAACAGCTACATTTTTCGCGCCATCCTCAAAAATATTTAGCAGGAAGTGTTGAGTGTTGCTGAATTTGAAATGACTGACAAGATCAGTCATTTGCAGCCGCTGTCAGTCACAAGGTAGCCGCGCATTGTCCGACACCTGAAGGTTTTTTTTTTTTTTTTTTTTTTATGACGGATGTAGATTCTAGCTCAGGAGCTTTAGAATCTTAACCGGGCTTGGTGGCGAGGCACCTTTTGTGCCTCCAGCCATGGACACTTATAAACTAAGCAACCGCAGCTAAGGGCGTCCCCTAACGGGACTCGGACCTCGGCTTAGGGCGTTGCTGGGGGGACAGCTAGGGACAGCTGGATCTGGGTTGAAATTATTTAGGGACGAATTTAAAACTACTGGCTCGGCGCGGGCCGGCTCGAGCAAGGGACGGGGAGGGGTACCGTTTCGGGGTCTTCGCGACGGGCCTCGCCGGCGAGGACGGTAAATCGGATGGCGTCGAGCCTGTTTGAGTGCTTCTTGTGCTACGGTAATCGGGTCGTCAGGGTAAGTGAGTGCGTGCCTTGGGCGGCGCACTCTACTTATCAGAGAGGGTTTGTAGTCTACGCTACTGACTACTAGGCGGTTTGGGTGGAGGGGGGCCTGATCGAAATAACGCTTGGAGGCGCGTTTCATGTACTGCTTGATGGTAGGCAGTTTTAGGTCGAGGTGGAGGTCCCTATTGCGCACGAACCACGGGGCGCCCGTGGCTTTGCGCATAAAACGGTTTTGGAGGGTCTGCATCCTATGGATTGCGGGACTTTCAATGTGAGCGAATACGACGCTCGCATAGGTCATGATGGGGCGAATACACATCAAGTAAATTCTCACCTTGTATTTAAGGGACAGTTTACTGCGCGCATTGAGTATGCCGTGTAGGCGGCCGAGAGCGAAAGCGGCGCGCGAGCGCACCGTTTTTATGTGCTCTCGGAACGAGAGTCGGTGATCGAGAATCACGCCCAGGTATTTGGCTTTCGGTTCCCAAGGGATCCGTTGGCCGAATAGGGAGATGGGTTGGACTTGAGTGGAAAGATTGGAACTCTTGTGGAAGAGAACCGCTGCACTCTTGGAGGGATTCACCTCAATTCTCCATTTCCTGAACCACTTTCCGAGGGCAGTGACCGAGGCTTGGAGGACTTTGGTGATATTTGTTAGGCTAATGCCGGAATAATAGATGGCCGTATCGTCAGCGAATAGGGCCAGCTGTGACTTTGAGCTCTTGGGAATATCGCTGGTGTACAGCGTGAAAAGGAGCGGAGAGAGCACGGAGCCCTGAGGGACCCCGGCTCGGATAGGATGAGGGGACGATAGCGTACCACCCTCAATGCGATAGCGAAAGGTGCGGTTTGACAAGAAGTCTCGAATGATGAGCACGAGACGATCCGGCACATTGAAGGAATACAGCTTGTATATCAAGCCATTGTGCCAGACTTTGTCAAAGGCTTTCGCCACGTCGAAGAAAAGCATGCCAGTCGTCATACCGCGTTGGAAACCAGCGCTGATATGTTCGACTATGCGATGCACTTGGTGGATGCAAGAGTGTTTGGTTCGAAAGCCAAACTGCTCGTCGGGAATGAGATTGTGGGATTCGGCAAAGTCCTTTAGTCGGGCATAGATTAGACGCTCATAAATCTTCCCTAGGACATTAAGAAGACTTATGGGGCGATAACTGGACGGCTCAGTCCTGGGTTTGCCGGGCTTGGGGATACCGATGACGGTGGCTTCTTTCCACGATTGTGGGAAGATGTTATTTTTTAGAGCCGCATTGAAAATGGCGGTCATTAGAATAATGAGGTGGGACACCTGAAGGTTTTAGCAACCGTTTATTAATATTCTCTTGCCCTCTATTTACGAATGATTTCTTGGAAGTGTTGCTGTGTGTGATGCATGTTTGTGATATGGGCGGTTTATTGTTAGTATCCGATTTTAATAACGAAATATCATGGTCTCAATTTATACATGAAGGTACTGCTAATCTATTCAAAATACATGTTGGCTTTTATATATTTCGGTTTAGATACTTAAGTATTGCTTTCGTGTGTAGTATTAACAAAATAAGATGTTACGTTGAAGTAATAGATAATGCTTTATCTGATGGTATTGTCTACTGACTATAGGATTGTTTCCCTCGCAAAGAAATCATTTTACAAATATTTATTGAAAACCAAAAACACTTAGGTAATTCTTGCATGCTAACAAAACAGGAATTCTAGTCTTCAATAAAGACACAAATCTTGCTTTAACAAATCTCATACAACTCCAATAAGATCTTTCATCCGTGTAATGAACTGTATTTCTAACTGAAACAAGAGAAAATACAACTATTGAAGCAAACCCTGGCGCGTGTGAGCGAAGCCAATGTATGGTGTTGAGACGCATTTGAGCGGAATTCTATGATGGTCATATAAAAGGAAGGGAACACGCGAAGTTTTCTCTGAGAGCCCTTTCTATTTAGGGTTGTCATCGGACCCCCGCTGTTACACTGACCCTCGCGAGGGGGCCAGCGGTGCAAGTGAACTACTTACGTCATAAAATTATTTGGGTTCTTTTTTAGTTTTATTTGACGTCTGCTATATTGTTGTTTTTTGTATTGTGCGCACGTCAAATTAAGTCACATCTTCATTTTAATAAAATTCATTGTGATTTCTTGTTATACCCTACCTACATAATATAATAAACTACATTTCCTTTTTGTACACTAATTTATTTTCTTTCCCGTCTGGTTTTGAGAAAGGACGTTACTTCAAAGTTCAAGGAACACAGCTGTCATGATAAATGTAAAAAGATATCCGAAACACAATGTCGCTACGAATTGGGTCTCGCGAAAAATTAAGTATTTAAGACGCTTCGTTTAACAGACAATGTTTTGCGTCTGCCATTAAGAACATTTTCCCGTTGCTCTATTTATTCTTTCGTGATAAAATAATAAGATTTTTCTGGAATATAGTGTCATCAATCTAGCTTTATTGCTAATTTTGTTGGGAGTTACTTCCAGTTCAACTAAAACTAGTTGAACTGGAAGTAACAGTAATGAAAACTCAATATTTTACGCCTCATATTACGCCACATGACAGTCCAGTGATATCAATATAAACTAAAATTTAACTGTCTGTCAGACTTCTGACCCGTAACGACTTTCTGTCTGTTTCTATCATTCATGCAGCAAGGAAACAGCTTGTCTCTAAAGTATGCCACCTCGCAACAGATGATTGTTCAGACTTAATGCAGATTAACGTTTTTTTTTACGTAGCATTTTGTTATCCAATAACGCGACAGTTACTTTCAAGTTTGCATAAAAATCGACAAAACTTGTACCACAGTGCCTACTGGCCTTACAATGACAAATTTCATGACATTTGTCACATCAAATACTCATTCGCAATCAATAAAAATGTCGCTCCTCATAAAATACATTACTAAAAAGGAAACACAGAATCATTAATCACGAATAGTTCCCCTACCCGCTCTCTCTCGCGTCGCAGACCTCATAGAAATATTGGGGGCTATTAACAGAAATGCGCTAGTGATCGCGTGATAGTGCCCGCGTCCCCCGTCCGGACTCGCCTCGTCACCGTCGCATTGTATCAACTGTTGTCACGGCCCTTATTAATGTGTACGTCGCGTCAACTGGTATTAGAATGAAACTGATTTGGATGATTGGAAATAATGGGATGCATGCTGTGAATATGCATGAAAATGTTTTTCTGGATGTCAATAAAAATCATTATAATCACGAACCACCCGACAGTCATGTGGACAATCTGTCGATAGATTTGCTTACTAGAGATTTTTATCATTATCTTAGTAATGTAATATATTTTCTCTTCTGTTCTACATACCATCACGCCCACATTCCCCGAAGGGGTAGGCAGAGGCGTACTAATGTACACCCACATTTCGCCAGTATGTTTAGGCCCCCATGTAATAGGGGGCGAGCCTATTGCCATAAACCGGGCACAAATCCAGACTCCGAGCTGCTATTGGGAATTTCACAGAAAACCCCACAACACTTTGCTCGACCTGGGGATCGAACCTAGGACTTCTAGCGTAGCAGTCGCGTTTCGGACCACTAGACCAACGAGGCAGTCTCTTCTGTTCCCTCATTAAAAAATCAGCACAGGAGCTAAACGGCGGCAATAGGCAAAGCTTGTTTGCAATATGTACACGACATTCAAGACAGTCTAATCGCGACGCGAACTCATTAAAAACTGTCAGTTGGTTGAAGCCTCAAAGACGTTCATACGTTAGCAGTCAAACACTTTACACACACAATGATATGGGTATTAGAACAGTTCCTAGTAGTAGTATGTGTGGAAATATGTGTCATATGAGTTTAAAGATTATAATTATCACTATTTAACTAAGGGTAAAGAAAGAAACTAACACAAGTACCAAGTACCTTACAGAAAACTGCAGCCAAATAACACACTTTATTGTGTTGTGTTCCTGCAGTGAGTAAGGTCGCCAGAGCTCCTTCTGAGGATGCGATGCGCTGATATTCCCTTAAACGGTCGGCGCAGTGAATCCTCCATAAACCTCTAAGAGGTTTTTAGGGTCGGCAACGCGCGAGTGATACCCGTGGTGTTGCAAGCGTCCATAGGGTACGGTAACCGCTTACCATCAGGCGGGCCGTATGCTTGTTTGTCACCTTAGTGATATAAAAAAAAAGTACTTACTTAGAGAAGTTAACACAAGTACTTACACTTCTATATGACTTATAAAGGTTAGTTTCATGTACCATATAATATTTTATCATTATTAGTAACAACCGATTTTCGAGTGATCAAAATTAAATGATAATTTTGGAAAACAACACAATAATTTACTACTATAGCTCTTGAGATTAGGCCGCAGAAACACGCGCGGAAGTAGTGAATATCAAATGTAGGATATATCATTATTTTTTCTACAAGTCAAAAATTTGGTGCATATTATGTGATAGTAGCTACTGCATTGACATTAATTCCAGTTCAGTATTACTTACATATACCGAATATACATTATCCCATACACGTAGAAGATTTCCATTAAGTAATTGTTTAGTAATGTATCAATGATAATAATTAATGTGAGTGTCAGGAGCCATTAAGATTAAATGCCTTCAATGCGTAGGATCTATAGATTATTTAATGATAGGTAACTACCTAAAATATATACTATAAATACTCAATACTATTAGGACTGCCTCCTTGGCCTAGTGGCCGCAAGCGCTAGAGGGCCTGGTTTCGATTTCCGAGTCGAGCCAAGTGCTTTTGGGTTTCCATGTGAAATTCCCAGGCCCAAACCGGGCACATATCCGCAATCCGTGCTAGAATAGGAATATTTTGAAAACTATTGAATTTCGGCCATATATAAGGGGGTTCAATTTGTTGCATTTTGGCCCCCCAATCAGGTCCTGACAGATATACGTCGAATTACAAATAAACCTGACAGATGCAAACGTAGAAAGATCTAATGTGTTGTGAATGTGAATTTTACCTGTGTATGTAGGTATTTCGTGCCACTTTTTTTACATTACTTATGCCATTATTATTTGAATACAAAGAAACAGAAACGGTCTCCTTTATACGATTGATCCGTTACTTTAATGGATCGTTAATTTGACGATCCAATTTTATGTGCGGTGATCTTGTATTTATTCGCGTGATGTGTTCACACGAGTCGGCGATATCTCATTCAATAAAAATAATTTAACTAAATCTAGATTGATGTAAACTTACTCATACATACGCCAAACACTGACGTTTATGGTATTGTAGAATTAACCGATCATTGTTGTGTTAGAGAGGCTGTAAATTGATTAATCAATTTTTTCAAAGTAATTTGGTTATTTGGTCCCTGTGACGGAAACATTATGACAGTCATTAGTGGTAATGAGCAAGTCAGCAACCCAAAAAACCTAACAACCAGTCTATCCTTCTAATATTGGTATTATCCAAATATTGAGTTGCGGAGGTCTGATGAAAAAACTAGCAAGAATTAGAAAAGGTTATTCAAACTTCACAATTTCTGAAACAAGGGAACGTTGAAATATGTAAAGGTCTACCACGATCGCATGACTAAAGCGAATCACTCAAACATAGACGTTTATTACGGAACATTGGACGAAACTTTTATTTATGTTCATAGATTAGCAAATATGCTAAGTATTCGGGTCAGATAATAATATGGATTTTCCTCTTCTTATTTACATGTGTAAAAACTAACTATGTCTAAAAACTTGGATTTATGTAACCATACTTCACAGTATACGAGAAATCCTTACTAATAATCACTAGTCACTACATATTATAAAACAAAGTCCTCCGTTGCGTCTGTCTGTCCCTATGTATGCTTAGATCTTTAAAACTACGCAACGGATTTTTTAATAGATAGAGTGATTCTTAAGGAAGGTTTATATGTATAATAAAAAACATACCACGCCGGCGAAGCCGCTGGCGGGAAGCTAGTCGATAAATGCGAAAGTAACTCTGTCTGTCTGTGTGTCGCGCTTTCACGCCAAAACTACTGAACCGATTTAAATGAAATTTGGTACACAGATAGTCTAGAGCCTGAAGAAGGATATATTCTACTTTTTATTGAAAAAGTTATAAAATAATACCCAGACCACGAGGGTGAAGCGGCTGGCGGAAAGCTAATATATTATAATTATATTATATGTAATCTCATTCTCGGAAACGATTCTTACGATATCAATGAAATTTACAAATAGTTACTTACAATAGGCCTACTATGTAATACGAGTATTTCTAGAAAAGCTTGTATTCTTCGAGATTTTTCGCAACAAATGTTGGGTTACTTTATTACATACATAAAAATCACTTATGCCATTGCATCCGTCCAGAGAAGTTATTAACTACAATTCAATGAATTAAATGACCATGACCATCACCAAAGTGAAGATATAATGTAGTGCGCAATATTGAAATATCTTTGCTAAATGGCAATCTATGGAGACTGATTCGAAGTGGCACAAAAAAAATTACTTCGAAGGTCCTGGGGGAGGCCTTTGCCGAGCAGTGAGACAACAATGGCTAAGAAAAAAATGG
The DNA here is from genome assembly GCA_946251955.1 of Acronicta psi. Lineage (NCBI taxonomy): Eukaryota > Metazoa > Arthropoda > Insecta > Lepidoptera > Noctuidae > Acronicta > Acronicta psi. The sequence continues at coordinate 5,733,459 of OX276482.1, read as the reverse complement.
CAATCAATTAAACAGGACGAAATTGGCAAATTCTGTTCTCATCGGTCTTAAAGTCTTACCAGGAGTTCATAAATATGTTAGGACAAATACAACACGTCTTCAAACAACGCGGCGCCCGACCCCGCTCCAGTTCGCTCGGAGACCATTTGAGCTAGGTCAGCGCACGATTTGTATTGTGGAGTGCGATGTGGTGTTCCGAACTATATCCGTTAATTGAACACCTGAGAACTACGCTCCATTTCCCGCTTGCAAACCTTGAGGTTAGTTGAGATCTAGGCAATAATACTGTATAATGGGAGAGATCTTCACTGAAATGTCCTCCGTTACGCCGAGTTTATGTTTGTTTCGACTTATCTTTGTACGGATTTTTATACAGTTTTCACCAATAGAAAGAGGGACTATTTAAGAAGTTTATAAGGTATAATTTATTAGCACGTGCGAAGCTAGAGTATGTCTAGTCTAGTCTATAACTGCACAACAAAAATATATATTATATAAACTGTATATATATCTCGGTAACATTTCGTTAACTTTTACCAACAGATAAAAGAGTTTGACAGGTTGCAGCACTACTATTAAGTATAGTTTCTTTTTACACATTGAAATAATCATTTGCTTGCATTTAAGACTTACTTACAATAACTATCGAGAAGATACGGCACTCACTACCGAGAAAATATCGATACTTTTAGCATTGAGACCGGATGTTTAGAATCGGCAATGAAATTACGATCGTAACTATCCAAGAACGAGTTTTAGTTGGTACAATTGGTGCAGTGGTTAAGACATCGACTTGTACGCGCGGGTTCGATTCCCACACAGAACAAATATTTACCTAATACAGGGTATTCCAGGTGTATTTGTGTAACAACAAATCAATGTACCTTCTCATGAAATGGAAACCATCAGTTAACATAACAGCATTTGACGATATGCTCGAAATCTCGCCGATGCACGAACATGACGCAGTATCCGCGACTCGTAATGAAGATTTATCGACCTCCGAACGGCCCCGCAAATTACCCACTGACGCATCGGAATGCCGCTGTTGCGCCCAAATGGACGAAAAATACACCCAACGGGAAATTAACGATCTCTAAGCTCAATTAAGCATCAAACAAGGTCATAAGGTAATGATTTTCGCGTAAATTCATGTTTCTTGCAAAATAACAGACTCAAAGGTTATCTTTGTTCGACATAGAATTTGCGTGATTTTCTCATCCTAAGTAACTCGATTATCGAACCCCGGTTAGTGTAAAGCTGCGTAGCAAAAATGGAATTTTTATAAGTAAATATTTGCTTCATTTCCTTATATTTGCGTCTTCTGACCACACTGAAGAGATATTTTAACTAGAGCTAAGGAATATGATGATCATGATAATAGGCTACCTTAATAAAATGGCTAAAATGGAGCCATGAAGTGTTTTTCATCATGAAGTTTTTTTAATTAAGTTTAAAATCGATGGAGAGATTAAAATAAAGAAAACCATGGAAATGGCTTAAAAAAATTACAAAAAGATATCACTACATATTATAAAACAAAGTCCTCCGTCGCGTCTGTCTGTCCCTATGTATGTATGCTTAAATCTTTAAAACTACGCAACGGATTTTGATGCGGTTTTTTTTAATAGATAGAGTGATTCTTAAGGAAGGTTTATATGTATAATAACATACCACGCGGGTAAAGCCGCTGGCGGGAAGCTAGTTTAAAATAATCTAAAACTCGTTCGTTGTCTTATAAGTATGTTTTCATTGTATACATTAGTTTGTATTTCACATTATAACTATACAAAAAATATGTTTTTTATATTTGGCAAATCAAGTAACTCGTACGAAATGTCATTATAATTGGTGCTGTGGTATCACTAAATTACTTCAGGAATATAACTGTCTCTCAAACGTGTGCTACTTAATTAAGAAAGAAAACGCAGGAAGGCATAGCCTTTACAACAAAACAAAAGTAAAAATCACCCACCGGGAAACATAAAAAATACAGCATATTTCTCTAAAAACATGTCTACAAAGTTTGCCATGATAAAATAAAAAAATACCTGCATTCACCAACGTTTCTTTTACGGAAAATATGTTAAAGGCAGATGATATTTCATAGAACATAAATGAAGATGAAAAAACTGCGACTTTTGCGCCGACGCCACGGAAATTATTTGTCATAAAAATACGACTTTGATGTTGTAAAGGGGTGGCTTGAAGATGGATGTTTATTTCTAGAAATACTGTAAATTTCAAACAATAAGAAAATTTTGTTCCAAGATAACATAAAATGTTGACTAACTTATTTCCTCGTTCAGGAATTATGAAAATCAGATTTTGTTTAACAAAAAATAGTTATATTTTTTTCGTTTGGAAAAGCAATATTACCTATCGCAACACACCAATGATAAATCGCGCATATATTCGTCTTTACCGTCACCTCAGCTTTTAAGGCTTGTATCCCTTATAATTACACTGGTTACTAAACATACCCTTAAAATCGGAACCCTTTAACGAAGAATGTTAGCACATTATTGTTTAGCGGAGAAATATTTGGCAATCCTACGGTAGTACCTAGTACCCCACCCAGGCAAACTTAGTAGCAGATTTCCAACCTCAAAAAACAATTGAACATACAATAATAATAATAATACTCCTCAATGAAATTATCTATGTTTTTTTTATTAAACTGTAGATAATAATGGTTTACAGCTTAGTATACAACGAAAAATTAGTAATAACTTTAAGAAATGTAATCGGAAAATGGACATCAAAACATGTCGTGGATCATTCCGTATAGAGCCCATTAAGCCCGATTAAACCATAAACATTAATTTGTAATGAGGTAATCTTCGATATTGCTAACATCAATAATGGTAGATGCTTTGTCATTTCAATAACTCTTGTCATATTTCCTTTTTGGAGCAATCACTACTTTTTTTTATAAATCACCAATCGCTATTATAGGAATTGAGAAAGGAATCGGAGTCCATATTTAAAGCACTTACTAGAGTACGTATTATAGAACCACAATATAAGAAAATGCAAAAGGCCCACTAGAAAAAATATTACGGGCGAAAACAATTGAAAGAAAGATAGGAATAGTATTTTAAAGTACTAAACTACATGTCTGCGTCACGAGTAGACAAACCGGTGCTGTCAAAGCGATCTTATGCAAAGATTCGTAGAGTTAGGTAGTCCCCTGACTCTTTATACCTACGAATAGTAGTATAGGTAGGTACACCTACAGCATTTTACTTCTACCTACTATTCAATATTTTAGTCTAAGAATATCTATGTCATGTATGTTCTCTAGTTCTATGTAACAGTCAATCCATGAAGAGAGAAAAGAATTTAGAATTTATTTTTAATGAAGGAATTAGTTTTTTTTTTTTTTTGGCATGGAAAATGCTTAAAAAAAAAAAATACAAAAAGATAATTTAGAATTTGATAACAAACTCTACACTAATAGGCATTGGGTAAGAATCGGGTGCGATTAGGACCAATAAGGTAAATAGATACAACCATCATTAAATTCCATCAACTTTTTTTCTGGTATTTTCACTTCAGCGATTACTTAACAGTCATGTTACAACATTACTAACGGGTCTTATAGAAATAGATCTTTTGTGCCCTTTTATTTAGTATCACGGGGTAATGTTGGACCCCGTCAGTAGTCCCCCAGTGCTGAGACGGCTTGGCTGTCTCATTCGATAACAATTTGCTTCGGACCGTGATTTATGGTCTTAATACCCGGCCTGTATAGCGGTTACTTAAGCGATGTGGCTGTATTAACTTTTGACTATATTGAGGAAATTTGTGTTGGTGTCGGCTGGCTTCAATATCTTATGTATGGACTTAATTGCGTACTCTATTCGAAGCTAAGAAATTAAATTAATATTGAAAATAAATCACATATTAACTCAATAAATCTTATTTCTTTCTTCTTCCTTTTTTTAATTAATTAATATACATTTGAGATAAAATAAAATATAATGATGTATATTATGATTAATTTCTCGTTAGTATTTTTGTACAACTATTTCTCACATCATTATATATGACAATCGCATCAATTGAGCATCAAGCCGATTATTTTATCACATAAGTCAAATATTTATTTTGCAACTATACAACTTGGCTACACTGCAATTTTCTCCCCAAACTATTTTTAACGACGTTGCTATTCTAAAATCAGTAGCTATTTATGTACTGCACAATTACTCATCAATTTTCCATGGGAGCGATCATTAGGTGCCACATAAATCAGTGCCCTCTTCCGACGCCCGATACAATCTCAATGACGTCGCCTTCCCACTTCTTTCCCAAATGTATACTAACTACCGCTTGTCACTCGTGTTTTGTTTTTCTTAACTATCACTTATTTAAAGATGGCCTTGATCAGTGCCATAATATATGGTTAAAAAAACATATAAGTAACAATGACTAAATAGAAAACAAAAAACGAACGAAAAAGACTTATCTGCGAGTCCTGCATTCCCAAAGGTAGACACAGACGTAAGTGCACTGATATGTTCAGTTCACTGATAATTATATTTGTTTCCCTCATTAGAGGACGAGCTTATTGCCATATCCTCCAGAATTTCGTTCGCTCCACCTAGGTGTCAAACTAGGTATTTTACTCTGTACCTAACTACTTATTGGCTTATTGTATAGTCCGTCAACTCGTCCGGATATGCACAGTAAGTCGGTCGTAATCTTCCGCTACAAAACTCTACATAGAGTAACTACATGCTATTAAACATGAAACTTTGCGAGAGCCGCTGTTATTACATGCATGCACCACCATGTTTAACATAAACATATTATATGGTTTACCAGAGCTTTAGATTTACCTCAGTTTGTGACTTTAATATTTTTTTTTTGTATATTGTATTTTTGTAGTCACTCGAATGATTGTACCGAAAGCTTTGCTAAAAACTCAAGTGTTTAGCTTAGATTAGTATAAAATAAATTAAAAAAGTGAGCAATGAATTCTCATAAATTAAATTCACCTAAAACAATTTTATGTAAGAAAGGACTTTATTATTTATACACAGCTTATAGTTGTTATAAATAATTTTATTTCTACAGTAAATAATCTTTAATCCAGTTTTAAAGTGTTTTAGAAATACCTAGCAGTTGATTGCGGAATTTCCAATGAGATAACCACCGTTATCTTTCCCTCGAAAATCAAAATAGTAGAAGATTTATCTTTGATTTAGAAATTAACTCCCATTCTTTCCGATACCAAGATTACCGTCCCCTTGATAAACGAAAATTGGCAATTTGAACCGAAAACTTTTCACCCCATGTGTAACTAAAAGAAAAATGGCGAATGTATTCCCCTATTGTGAACATACTGATACGGAGCCCTCTCGTTTCGGCTAATTTAATTTTTCTCCGTTACCTCATACTTATACAGCTGGGAGCTTTCTGTACGAACATTGCCCCAAAACAAGAACGTGCCGAAACCAAATCTTTGTAGGATATACGTTTCAAAACTCCAATTACGGCTTTGCTCATGGTCGTGTTTGTCCCGATTTATTCTTAACAAATATAAGGCGAATTTTCCGCCTTTTACTCAAAGATTTTTCTTAATATATAGGGCAAACGAGCAAGCGATTCACCTGATGAAGTTTTTAGGTAGTTATAAACATCTGTCTTGAAGGTCTGTCTTGAAGGTTCTCGAGTGTCCTATGTGTTTGACAAAACCGCTAAAAGGAGATCGTTCCACAGTTTTAAAGGACTATGCATAACGTCAAGCGATGGAACTTAAATTTTTATGTAAGTGGTAGGTAGTTACAACATTGCTTGTTGCTTAACGTTTTGGTACAATGTATTGTTACTGGAAACTATACAAACTTTTTCGCCTAACCATTGTCAGGCTACTCAGCAAACATATTGCACACAAAATGGCGGATTACATATTTTTTCAAAACTCCCACAATGTGGGTATCAAATAAAAGGGCTTGACTAGTTCAAAATACACGTTTTACATGAGTGTAGCTGCGACTAGCGAAATACAAAACATAGCGTTGAAACAACTGACGAGCTGGTACGTGACGAGACGAATATCTTTTAGGTGTCACACAGCGACCTATTTGAACACAAACTGTATACCAACACCTAAATTTTACATAAGCTTCTTACTAGAAAATAACATACATAAATGTCAAATGTATTTGTACTATTCTGATGTATGAATGATGAATGTTGATCAGGTCTTTTCACAAAGGTCCCTGTTTGGGTTAGAATACAATTCCTTAGAGCCATTCAAATTGGCATCTCGTAAGAGACGACCGGGACCTAGGTATGACGTTTGACTTTTTTGTAAGGAAAGACTGTGTTCTCAGAGAAGCCAACGTCTTACACTACGTTACACTTTTACAAAAAAGGTCCTCCTGATATTAAAGTTTCCGCTTATGATGAGGAAGACCCTTTATGTGGACGAATATATTAGTTACAACACATACCATGAACTTAATATACAATCACGCCTGTGTTCTTCAAATAGATAGGCAGAGGTGTATGTACACGCACAGCTACCACCGCCGGTATGTTTGGGATCCAGGATTCATGACACATAATTCCCAGTAGCAGCTCGGTGTCTGGATTTGGCAGGCTCGCCACCTATTACATTAGTACGTCTCTACCTACCCCTTCGGGGCATATAAGCGTGATGGTATGATGAAATTTTAATTTTAATTTAGATACATTCCAATAGCAATAACAAAATATACTCATTAAGTCCATAACGCCATCTCGCAAGTATGCAAATTCTGTTTTGGTATACCAAGAATGTATAGTTAAATATATAAGGAATATTAGCATAAACGGAACTGCGTAAACTCGGGGCGTAAACATTGTTAACATGTTATCTTGTTACGAGAACACGCCGAGCCGAATTATGTGTATTAAATACTCCTCTATATTCTGCACTTTGTATCACCTCATTGGTTTATCGCAAACTCAAAATGGCGAAATTAAATTCTAGTATTGGTAATTGTCTCGTTATCCTTGAGGTCCTAAGGTTCGATTTTGTGGAGCAAAGTGTTAGTGGGTTTTTCTATGAAACCCTCAGCAGCAGCACAAAGTTTGGATTTGCGCCCGATTTATGTCAATGGCGAGCCTTCTATTACTTAGGACTTAATCATACCGGCAAACTCTGAGTGTTCCTACATTAGTACACCCCTTCCTCACCCTTAGGGCAATACAGGCGTATTACGTAAAAACGTGATACCAGTGATAGAACTCTACTCATACTCTAAACTCTACGATATTCTACCTCCAAGCAAAATTATACAAACTTAACTGTGTTTGTTACCAATGCATACAGCCAATGAAATTATTGGGCAAAGAGTAAGAAATGCAACGAAACGCAGAAATGGTTTTTTTTAAGTTTATATTGTACGCGTTTGGTATTTACACCATGAAAATTAAACGTGACAATAACCTATTTTATACATTCTATTATTTATTTACCTACCCCATTTTAGCTAAGATAACGTAACTTAATCATAAAAACGATAAATACGAGTATATTTATAACATCACCTATAACATTATAGTGTTTTCGAATGGTACCGAGGTATCGAGATTTTATCCCGTTGATTTTCAAAAAGGAGAAAATGGAACGATTACCATGGCAATAGAAATCAATTTTATTTGAGGAGAGCTTAGCAGTTTCTTTTTTCAATTTTTGCGGGAAGCCTACAGCCTTTTCAATCCCTCTGGGCCGATCAGGATGTAATAACGGGATGGATTGCCCCTATTTCGCCACTGTTATGTACTGGAAGCTCCAAATCCAATAAAATATCTTAGAAAACATTTAGGTAATTTTTTCCTAGATATGATGTTATACCTACAGACTTAATTTTAGCAGTAAATTGTCTTCACGAAAGGGAAACAGTGTAACAGTAGATCTATTATTTTAATGAAGGAAAAATCTGGTAATTTTAGCATGGAAAATGCTTAAAAAATACAAAAAGATAGTTGATCTGTTAAAAATAAAGATTATCTCCCATACATGAGAAGAAGAAGAAAGAAAGAAACATTATCTGACTATACGACACAGGCGATTTAATAATAATAGCTTATGTGGTGGTTTAAAAGCTTGATTGTTTTATAAGGTTTTACAGCTCGAAATGACCGTAAACCGACGTATTTGATAGTTATTTCAACTTGATACCTCGACGCGTCTCTGATAAAAAGGGTGCAAGTTACCGAGACAGACTGACACACAAAAAAGTGATATTAAGTATATGGGTTACTTCTTCCTTTTGAGGTACGGCACTCTAAAAACTACTTATTAATAAAAGTATATCTGGGAATAATCAAACATTATGTTTTTTTAACTAAAGATAGGGGAAAACAATCCCAGTCGTAACCAAACCTTATTTTTCTTTCATCAATTCCCTAGGCTGCCATTGACCTTAGGATAACACCGAAACTAAACGAAGCAACGTAGGCACATAACATTGACCCTGAATATAATATGAGCAGGTAAACAAAACGTGTTCAATGCCTCATACGGGATCAACCACAGATTAATTATGCACGCCAGGCTTAAGGTACGTACAGAATTGTTAATTCTCCGTATTGAGGTTAACCGCTGGCAGCGAATTATATAAAAGGTTATTGCTCTTAAGCAATAATACCTCAATCACATGTATCATCGAAATTGATATTACATGCATGGGACAATATATTTTCTAAATACTAAAAAATGGTCAGAAAATTATCATAAACAACAAGGAAAGAAGAAAATGCATTTTGTCTGTCTGTCTGTTGTTCTGGCTAATCTCTGAGACAGCTGGACCGATTTTGACGGGACTTTAACTCGTAGATAGCTGATTTGTAACTAATGTGTTGTAGGAGTACAACTAAGTTATTTTTTTTTTTTTAATAAAAAAAATTATGAACGCGTGTAACTCCGCGGGGAACAGGCAGCTAGTTTACAATGAAATTGACATGGCACTGATGAAATTGAAATGGTACAATGTATGTTATTTCGCCAAAACTACAACACGTTTCCGAATCATCCAAACGCATCTGTACTATAAACAATACATACATTTGAAGGCAACGAAAGCTCTGCGAGTACGTCGACACGATCAATCACGGCGTCCCGGGAAATATGTAAATTTGTTTTGAAAAAGTTGGGCCAATCTGCGGAATCCTTCAGCGGGAGGATTAGGAAAATGCCACTACAGGGATTTAAAAAGGCTTTTGTAACAGAATCGCTTGGTCGCGGTCCGCAATCAGCTAACTCTCATTTATCTTCATCTTGTTGCTATAATATTATAATGTTCATTACAAACTTATTTATAAATTATGGCTCTGTGTTTTAATTTAATTATACCTACCTAATGAGATGTAACTGCCATATTGGTCTAGTTGTAAGCGCAATTGCTTTGCTAGAGGTCCGGGTTTGATTCCCAGGTCAAGCAGTGTTATTGGATTTTTCTATAAAATTCTCAGTAAATGCTAGGAGTTTGGATTTATGAGGGGTTAATCGCATTAGGATCGCCCCGGTACCTAAACATACAGGAAAAGTACCTGAATCTCTGCCTTATAATTCGGGGAATAGAAGTGTGAGAAGTAGTCCTACTATCCTACTTCCTACTATACTCCTACTAATATTATAAATGTGAAAGTTTGTGAGGATGGATGGATGGATGTTTGTTACTCTTTCACGCAAAAACTACTGAACGGATCTGGATGAAATTTGGCACAGAGATAGATTATAGTCTGGAATAGCACATAGGCTACTTTTTATCCGGATAAAATGTATGGTTCCCGTGGGATAGCGGGCGGAGCCGCTGGCGGAAAGCTAGTCTTTAATAAATTAAAGTTCCGTGCTTAAAAAAAAATTCCTTGTACACAACGAATACTGTAGGTCAAGGAAGTATTCCTATTTATTTACCTAATCCGGTTTCCTCAGCAACTGAAAATAATAAATCGCGGCAAGGAACCTCTACGAAGGAATTTTATTGTCTAGACGAGTCTAAAATAAAAAGATTTGTTTGATTGCCAAAGTGAAATTCAGAAAACATTTAAAACAATCTTACGCGATTAAATTTTAATAAGCAATAAATGAAAATCAATTATTTTTAACTATAATTACCTAAATAAACTTAAATTTAAATAATCTTTTATTCATCTCATGATAAACTCCTAGGTTTGTTCTCAGAGTCCCAATTTAGCTATGTAAACACAATTAGCGTTACGTTGTCCTTTTATCACTGAACACTCGAATGGGACCAACTCATTAACGAGTAGCGAGGCAAAGCCGATAATCTGATTGTTTAAAACTTTAAAGTGCTACCCTCCATTACGGTTTTTGGACTTAACAGTAAATAAACCTGCCGACGCACTGAATGTTGTAATGGCTAGGTAGTGGCTTATGGATTATTGTATTTGTTTTTGCACTTTTTCAAACACCTCTTTAGTCTAGTAGTCCTAAGAGCTACGCTAGAAGGTCCTGGGTTCGATTCCCAGGTCGAGCCTGCCAGTCCGCCGTTATTATATCATCATTGGTCCAGCTAAGCTTATAAAAGAATCCTTAAGGTGAAGAACTCCTACGGTGGCCGATTATCATAGATTTTTTGTCTTTTCAATTAACGAATATTATTCAGTAATCAATTTGTTGATAACATAGAAACAAAAGCATGAATTCTTATTACGGAAAGTTATCCATCAAAACTTTACACGGTGCCAACGGAAGGTACCTACACCAGTTTGGCGACGTGCCATGTATGGCACTGACACAAAGCTTTCGAGTCGCGACTTCTCTAGTTAGCTAACAGCACCAGCTCCTGTAGACAAGTTGCATTTTGACATTCGAACGACAAACGAATAGAAACAAAATCTATGGAAATGAAATGAAATGAAATGAAATGAAATGAAATGAAATGAAATGAAATGAAATGAAATGAAATTAAATTAAATTAAATGAAATGAAATGAAATTAAATGAAATGAAATGAAATGAAATGATCCATCAAATTCATCCAATGATGTCATTTCCATACATTTAGTTTCTATTCGATTGTCGATTCGAATGTCAAATTGCAGTTTGTCTAGGCCCCCGCTTTAAACAGACTTTACCACCAGCTCCATCTATAAGTACTAATTAGTTATTTTCCAGTTTATGGATACCTTTAAATCCAAATGCTGCTAATTAAAAATGTTCGATTTCCAAATCGCACAACGTGTTAAATTCTTAGTTTTGACATCTGGAAACGTTCTTTTCAACCACGTCATGAGTACCATTTTGTGACGTCTTCACGTCACTTCACGCTGCAGAATGTAACTGGACCACAGGAGACAGTCCAGCTCTAGTGACAGTTGAACTCAAATAAATGCCCTACTAAAATAAATAAAATGGCCTTTATAAACTACAACAAAGAAATATAAATAAGAGTGTAATTAATATACATGTTATTCATGTACACAGTACGCTGTGAGCACAAAGTGTATTCAATTTACATGAATTTCGACCCTCAATAAATAAACCGAAACACTCTCTTGTATAACGTTCAATTTTTATGGTAATTAAGCCATCACTTTTCTAGGCACATTACGGAATAAAATACCAAAATATTACATACTATCACGGTTATATTCTTGGGGTAGGCAGAGAAGTATTCTTACACACTTATTCATAGAGTTCACTACAGCCTACTCCATTAGTCTAGTTGTAATCAGAAATTTATTATAACTTGCTTTAACAATTAAAAAACATGTTAGGAAACTTGGACTAGCACAAAAAAGTACTACAGAGTTCCAATAAACACATACACACATACATAGTATTCAACAAAGAGTTTGTTATAGTGCGTCTTGGCACAATAATACTGCGAAATAAATAAGGTACTAACCGCCAAAATATTTAACAGAAAAATTTCTAACCTATCCTATCCTACCTACCGCCTATTGCAGGCGTACATACTTGCGTTTTGAACTTTTTACACATAATATCACCTGATATTGTCAAAACACAGATGACGTCAGCTGCCTGCATACGAACTCTTTTGTAGACTGTATATGAAAAATAAATTCGAACAAGGCGACGAAATACGTACATTCGCAAGCGAATCTTCAACAAAGGATAGTAAATATTTATGTCCAGTTTGTACCGAACAAGGCGTTTGAGGGATTATCTCAGGAATAGAATAGATCGCACAGACATCTTCACATAAAGCCTGTATTCATATATTTTGTACATACGTGAAGCGAACGCATTGAGATGCGCTGAGAGCTGATCCAGATCCGACCATTGTACAGCACGTTCCTTCAAAAAGGTTTAGTTTACAAAACTATTGAACACTTAGTAGACCGTACTACGAAAAAGTTTTTTGTATTTACATACCATCACGCCTGTATTCCCCGAACGGTTTGGCAGAGGTGCACTAATGTACACCCACAGTTCGCCGGTATGTTTAGGTCCTATGTAATAGAGGGCGGGCCTATTGCTATCAGCCGGGCACAAATTCAGACTCTGAGCTGCTACTGGGAATTTCACCCAGAAAAACCCACACTTTGCTCGACCCTAGATTCGAACCCAGAACCACAGGAAGGTATTATTACACTAGCTGCTGCTCGCGGTTTCGATCGCATTGCAGAGGAAGCAATAGGTTGTCATATCCTTCAAGATTCATAACTGAACTTGCCCAATTTCATTGAAGTCTGTTCAGCGGTTTAGACGTGAAAATGTAACAAATATACACTTCCTTCACTTCACATTCATAATATTATACAATTTGGTCTCTATCCATATAATGTTTGTTTCATTCCAAATCTACATATTAAGTTTAGATATTACTTTACATAACATGACTAAAGATGGAAAGATAAGTTCCTATTAAAATACGATTTACTTACGTAATATTGCACATATTACATATATTAAAGTCCCAAAATGTAACTACATAATTAATTAACGGAAATTTATAAGACGTGCTCAAAAGAAGTGGTTCACTTCAGCCTAGTTAATAGTTAAGGAAGTATGCGCAATGGCCGACCTCTCTTGTGCTCTAAATTGATTCCGTGCCCGTAGTGGCCCTTTGTTATCGACCAATAGGTAATGGAGCACTGCTTACACAACGCTGACTATGAATATTCCAGACGTAATTTAATTTTCTGAACGAACTTCTTGCATTACAAATTGTTCTGTCAAAAGACCATTTTCAATTTGGATTAAGAACGACGCTAAAGATATAGTCGAACAACAAACTCACTTACATTTTATATCAATGGTTGTTATGATCATTGCTAGGTATCTACAACGTGGGGAGTATTACTCCATGCCATGGTCGTGGTGAATATTTCCGATTCCATAGTATGACATAATATTAATATGGGGCAATGGAAGTCAAATTCTATTTTAGTCGGACGAGTTCGGCATACGTTGCCGCCTACCCAGGTGGCAGGATCCATGATTTTCCGGACTAGTACCGACTCAAATATGTACTTGCCTTTCGTACCTACCTACGTAACCTACCACAAAAGCTTTGCCGTTTCATGCAACGTGATGCAACCAATCGAATTTGCGATACACCAATTAAACATCCTATCAAATTCAAAAATAGAATTCTAACGGTACGGTAAAAGTTCAATCAAAATTTTACGCGAAATGACCGGACACTGGATTGCAATTCGGGGACCGCACAAGCGAATCGTTTTTCAAGATCGGAACCCATTTAAACCACAATACCGGTAATCGGGTGGCAGCAATTCCAGTCAAAATTACGTTCCGACCGCTCTCACGACCGACCACTTCAACTAGAGAGCTACTCGAGGCTATATTTAAAAATTGATTTATTTCGTTTATATTTTTTGGTACACGATTCAACTTAAAGGTGACCCAACGATTAGACACGCATTTTATTTATGTCATTAGAGAACCACAATGTAGTTTTTTTTATAATAGACTGTGGTGTGAAATATAAATGATGTGTGGTATAATGTGTGCTTATAAATATTTGTTACGGAAAACCGTAAAAATAATAACTTCAATAATGCAGAATATTAAAATCACAACCCGTAGATAATCCAACATTACAATAAACAACAACAATCTCAAATCCCGAAGTATACCGTAAACCATTTAAAGCATGATATACTACCAGTAAATCGAATAATAAATACTCTGCAAAAAATATGAAAACTTTTATCTGTATCGGCTGAAAGCTGTCACTACTGGTAGCGAGCGCGGTAGGCAGCGGAGAATTACCGGCGAGGCGGAAAAATCAGGCGGGAGCTGATCACGTTAATAAAATTATTACAGTAAAATTGGAACGTAACCTCTAAAAAATTTTAATATAGTGTGACTGGGTGTTTCTTATACATTATAATTATGAGTGTCTTTACAAAAAAATAACATTAATAAGGGCCTGTTTCCTAAGTTCCCTTTAAATTTGGTAGATCATTTCATACAAATTATGTTTCATTTTTGTATTTATCCGGCCGTTAGCGGCTATCAGAGGTGGAGAAAAAGGCCCTAAGTATTATATCCATTGTGTCAAGTACCTACCCATCTGCTTAGTATGGATTTGTTGATGGCAAAAGTCACGGCCCTTAATTACTGGGACCTGAAACATACCTGCGAACTGTGGGAATATTACTAAGAGGTGTACCCGCACCCTTCGAGAATACAGGCTTAATGGTATGCAGACAATCTTATGACAAATTTTAACGCTTGCATTATATCCTGCATTTATGGGTAAACCGGTACCATCTTTATACCTTCGTTATTCTATTAACTACTGCCAAGTTAACAGTGCAATTCAGTTTCATCTTTGGCAGCGTAAATACCGAGATTGGTCTCCTGGTCTCGCCCAGCCTCAGTACAGCCTCCTCAAAATAAAATCTCCGCTTCACGCCCCAGTAACCCGGCCGGAAGATTCTCCATTCATTCCGTTCACATGTGTTTACGCTACGAATCCGGATGTATTCGAGCGCGACGATATGCTTGCAATCTTCGCCTTTTAGGCAGATTATTGCTTTTTTGTTTAACCGCTTTTATGGGTTCAGTAATGCGATTTTAGGCTGTGCATTTCCCTGAATGCTATTTCCTTTTAAATTGCAGAAAGTCTACGTGGTCGGAAAATGTTCAGAGCGAAGTGACGTTACATAACAGTGTACCACTTTTCCTAAGGTCTTTTTCTTTGGAAGGTCACAGTCTGAGACAACAGTGAATAATTTACATTGTTACGTACAAAGCTACATACAGGGTGACACGTTATGGATAAGTCTCATTGAGCATGATATCTATAGGTAATCTAATTGTTTTACTGCATACTAACGAAGTTGTTAGCTGATTTGTAATAATACATAAAACCTATAAGTACTGTTTTTTTATGAATTTCCCAAATTCGTAATACCGTGGATTTTCAAACTTTCTATGAATAGTCCTCCCCGACCTAGATCAGCCAATTCCAATTTATTTGCTGTCTCTATTGTATGATCACTGGAATCAGATCATATTATCTTCGCAACAAGTCAGTGATAGGTAGTAGTAGTAGTTAGTACCTACTTATGATAAATAGATTGTTTGCTTAAACATATAAGTATGTTTAGGAAAACAATGTTTAACAATGCAACTAGGTATTGAACACACAACACTAATAAAACCTTCTTGGCTCTTTACTTATTATATCCAGAAAAAAGTCGGTGTAATAATTTCGTGGTAAAGCTTAACTTTAGTATCGCTGGCCGACTCGACGGAAATTACTAGCGGCCATAGATTCCGCCGCCACGTCGCGTTTGCAACGCAATAACACCCGAGGAAATACGGACCGCGATATATCCTAAATGTTGCCATATGGAAAATATTATTAAATGTGTGACTAGCATGCTCCGATGCGCAGAGGATCAGAGACCAAATGAGGTGTGTGTTTATCGGTATGATGTGAAATGAGGCCGCCTAAAATTCATAACCCTTTTTATGGGACACAAAATTTTTGCGTTCCTATATAGATTAATATATTACGTGTAATGTAACTAATTACTTACCTAACATTAATCTATCTTTTTGTTTTTTAAGCATTTTCCATGCTGGGATAACTAGTTATTTTAATGAAGGAAAAAGTTCAAACTTCACAAAAGCGCATTATCGGCTTACCACTTTTTTTAACTAATCAATAAAATCACATATAATCACACATTATACGCCTAAAGTAAATAAAAAATTACCATACTCACCCAGTTCTCTAAACAGATCATTGAACTAATTAATAAACGACATTTTAACATAGTAATGTTTACAAAACAATGAGTTATTACGAAACATGTCTGCCGGCCTAGTTTATAATGCTTTACTTACCCTACAACATTTGAAATTCAAATATTTTCTTTGTATACTATAAATACTAGGAAATCAGGAATAAGAAATTAGTGTGTGTTCAAGAACATTTCGTATAAGATATATTTTAACCATCTGAGTAATTATAAAGGAGGTAGGTCATTAGTAGCTTTAAATAATTAAGCGTTGAAGTAAATATTTGTTGATTTGTTTATGAGATAAATGTAATTATTTGTGGTGAAAAAATAATAAATTGTAATAATAGTACAGAATAATGTGTGAATAACAGCTAGAAAATCGCTAAATCAAATTATTTTATGTATCGATATTGTAGTATTGGCAAGGCCCGTGGTGCATTGCATTAGTGCATTGTTTCTCAACCTTAGGGTCGCATTCGGTATCACAGGGTATCGCAATGTATTCAATAAATAAATACCTGTAAACGAAATTCCCTAGTCTAATTAATGTACTGTAGAAGTGTAGACATGTACTTAGTGAATCGCAATCGAATAGAGAGTTTGCAACATGTTTAATTTCTAACTTTTTAAGAAGAGAAACATTTTTTCTGAAGCAGTGCTGACTATTACTTAATGTTTTTTGGTACACCCGTATCTTCTTGTGTACCGCTGTACAAATTATTATCAGTATTACTATCAGTACAAATTAGGCGCGAAGCAAATCAACAAATTGTATTATTGTTCTACATAATTTCCTAGATTATTCAATTATTATTAAACCGCAAAACAGTGTTCATAATTATGCTTCAGTCTGTCGAGCCGTATTACTGGCGTTTCCATAAGTTTTACCGAAATTCGTATCTGAGTCGGCGTACAATATATTTAGATACATCCAAAGATTTCTTCGTGGTAAGCACTAAGCAAATTTACCTCCATGTATGCAACAACTAAAATATAATATATTTATTACGATGTGGGCAACATGCACATCCAACCAATATATTTAACCCTAGATATCAAGGTTTTTCTGTATTTGGGTAATATTGTCCATCGCCGTAGTTAGGTAGGTAGATTTTGCAACAAAAAAACATTAACAATATAACTTTTTATTATATTTGCTAATCCTTGTGAGTCAAGGAAAATTTTATTCGAAACTCTAAATGCGGTAATCAAATGCATCTGGCGTCTTAACAAGTGCAATTATAAAACTTAACAAGTTTTATACTTTCGCCTTTATCTTCAAAGGCAAAAGGCACTTAAATTGTTTCAATGAGATAATTAAGCAATAACTCCTAGAGCAAACTGCTATTATTTTTGAGAAATATTCATTGAAATATTCAACTTTATTAAACAGATGTTTATGCCATAGTCAACAGTAGATAGGTAATTTTCCGACGGATAAGTACTTAAGGACCTGTTTCACCACCTCTGGATAGCCTCGCCGCGTGATAGCTACACAAACAAAATATGTACGAAATTATCTGCCAAATAATTTAACAGGAACTTATCAGCAGGTTGTGACAGACAGGCCCTTAATATTTAAGAAATTTAGCTAATTCTAATCACACGTTTTTCTGTTGGCAGACCATGCCCCCTCAAGTGGATCCAGTCCCAAGTGGGGTAGTGTTTGAGTCCGACACGCAGACCTCGGACCTCGGCCTCGCTAAGGACGTGTCAGTGCTCAAACACGCAAGCCCTAGAAAGCACGAGTATGTGTGGTTCAACATATTCTGGTTCTTGTTCTTACATATTGCGTCTCTTTATGGACTGTATCTAGTCTTCACGTCTGCTAAATGGCAAACGAATTTATTTGGTGAGTAATTCTTATATTAACGTAAGTTTTATTCGAGAAACTCTACTGCTACTCTTGAAGAACAGTATCCGACTTGTTTTAAGAAGTTTACACTCCATAGTAGCTAATAAAAAATACCGAAAACAGTCACACAGAAAATGATTAAAGTCGGTATGAAACCCACTATCTAATGAAGGCTGATAAATTAATTATTGAACATAAATTATCAATGACATAAAACTCTGGTTACAATAAGCTTAATAGTTCTACCAGGAATTAAAATGGTAGAAATAGTTTCGTATTGAGTAAAGGCAGTATCTTTTTAGCAGCAAATGCCACTATGCAATATTTTTTAACAAAACATTTTTTTTTAGCATTTGCCGTGCACCTCATGTGCGCCATAGGAATCGGCGCTGGATCTCATCGTCTTTGGACACACAGGTGCTTCAAGGCTCGTACTCCTCTTCGCATAGTCCTAATGCTATGGCAGACCATGGGCTTTCAGGTGAGTGTACATACTGAGACTACATAAGTACTAGAGTTCAAAAAGGAGCGTTTGTTTATCATTGGTAGAGGCCAGCCTATCTATCCATAGACTGGCTTCTACATATCTACTTCTTTATGAAAAACATCCATTTGGGGTAGTGTATCATATTACCTATGTACCATAGTACCTATGTATTTAATTGAGTCAGAACCACGCCCGTGATTTCGCTGGGATATACCCATCCTTCATGCCTTGTGTTTCAGCCTACCCTATGGGAAAAAGGATTTCCCATTTCCTATATGTATATATAGATCGGGTGAAAACTACAGAACTTGCTTGCACTTGCTTGCATTTGCTACATGCATACTCATTTTGTTTTATCCATGCAACAATAATCTTTATAATAATAAACTCAAGTGAAGTAGGTATGTGAGGGGAAAACATTGTTTAATTGAGCCCCAGGGGACATTCGGCTGCACTGGGCAACATTATATAGAACAAAACACGATACACTCGAGTGAGAATAATTACAGAACATTTTATAGAGCTAAAGTTTTTTGTCCGCAACTTTTGGAAAAGTTAGCTCTCGTTCTAATGTTTTTTATTCCTTTAGAGAAAGAGGTCGGGCAATTTTATTGTTTTTTATTACGTGGAAAGTGCACGTGCAAATTGAACACGAGAGATACTACATAGGTACTTTTATAATACCTCCTTTTTTATTCGCATCCCAAAGGACTTTTTGAGATAAACGTATCTCATAACCGTCCCCGGGATGCAATCTGTCTCGGTGCCGAATATTATCAAAATCTGTTCAGCGGTTTTGGCGTGAAAATGTCATAGTCAGTTACTTTCAGGTATCGTATCGTATAGTTAGATAGTTGAACACCAGCCCTTCAACGTAAGAGCGTTTACTTTGATCATTACCAGTCCTCATCAAGTCAATTACTATTGAGTGCCTAAACTGTTATGTCAAGACAACTGTTCATTTGGATATTAATGTATATTATTAATTGATGAAGCTACTGATAGAAGGAATTGGGTAAATTTTGGAATTCACTTTAAACTTTACCCTTTAGACTATGTAGACATTATGATTATCTCTAATTAATTAATCTTACCTTGAATCCACATACCAGGACTGCATATTCGAGTGGGCGCGCGATCACCGCACTCACCACAAGTATGCGGACACCGACGCCGACCCTCACAACGCAGAGCGTGGTCTTTTCTTCTCCCACATGGGCTGGCTCTGCTGCAAGAAGAGTCCCGAAGTCATTGAAGGTGGAAAACGCATTGATCTCACTGACTTATATGCTGATCCAGTTGTTATGTTCCAAAGGAAGTAAGTCAAATCAAAAATATAATTACTAAAGTTCAAATAAGATATGATCTCAAGTTGTTAGTCAAGAATTAGATACTAATGTTCGGTCACCACGTTCCGAACATTAGAAGGTATCATAGGTTAATTACTCATAGATATCACTCATATATTTACGGAATTTATTACGAATTACCGAAATAGTCGATAAAGATTGTCGAGTATCTCACTTTTGACGAAAAATATCACCTAGATTAAAGTATGAAGTATCGCTTCAATGTGTGCGTGTATAATAATTTCTTTCTTTCAAATATAACACTACGATTACCTAATAATATCGCTCAGTCTCTGGAAGCAGTTGTCGTCGCTTCTATATCAAATATATGTATTTATACGTGCGCTAACAAAAGCCACTGCTGTACTCGGTATTAAAAGAAAAAGCAAACATATTTTTCCAAGACCTTTGTGTCTTTTAACTGTGGGGGTATAATAAAGAAACACGACGTATTCGAACCACCCGTTCTCGGAAACTTTCAAGTTAAATAATAACATTTTCCCGAACACTTTTTTATTTCTTAACTGAAAAAAGGGACTTTTATCATGCGTAAGCCCTATTTCAAATGGCGTTAGTCCGTGGGTATTATAATATTATAAAGTGTGAAACAAAGTTGATGTCGACATAAATTAAATCTTGTTTTATGCTGAAATGTGGATGGTTTGACCGAGTTGAAGGTTTTACACACGACTCTGTTTTATTATCATGACACTTTCAGTTGTTATTTTATTAGTGAATGTTGTATGCTGTGAATAAATAAATTATACTCCACTCTACTACTCTTGTAAAGATAAGCAAAAATTTGGAATTTTACGGTAAACAGAAACACCTGTTTCGCAAGTCATAAAAAGAGATACCTACCCTCTAATTCTATAATGTCGGCATGAGCTAATTCACGCCGATGTTTGGATTTGTACCCAGTTTATACCAATAGGATCGCCATCTATTTCGATTCTCAGGTCGGCAGGTGTTGGTTTTTTTTAAATTCTCAATAGGCAATAGGCTCGTTGCCTATTGCCTGAGACTTATATACATTAATGATGTGATGGTATGAGGGCGGTATACAATTGTTTTTTTTTATTCAATAGGCATTACATGAAAATGATGCCGCTGCTATGTTTCTTGCTGCCTACGGTGGTCCCAGTCTACTTCTGGGGCGAGACGTGGACGAACGCGTTCTTCATTCCAACTATCTTGCGATACACCTGCGGAATAAACGTCGTGTGGAGTGTCAACAGCTTCGCACATACTTTCGGATACAGGCCTTATGACAAGTAAGAGGAGTTATGGTTTTCTAATTTGTGTGTTCATACTTCATAGCAATAGAAATTACATTATAGAGTTTAGGTAAATATCACGGGGTATAGTATATCAATAATAACAACAGTATTATTTCAGTCAGATTAATCTATGACTGATATTAAACAAGAAACGGTAGCCCATCCTTGAGAACAAGGTTTTTTTTTTAAATGGAGATCTTAAATTTAAATAAACGGTAGGTAGTTGCTTTGTTCATAATCTAACATCGTCAAGAAGTAATTATTTGAGAAATATATGTTTTGTGGGGCACGATTTGAATATCTACAAGCAATATCATTATTTAAGTAATCAGTTAATCGCACTTAAATTAATAACAAACAATAATAGAATGGAATATGAATAACACATCGCAATCAAGCAGGCAGTCTACTCCAGCAGTAATTGATTACACTGTGTAAGCCGATTAGCATCTGCGTATGCTTCAAATTACTAAATACATGGGTACGATATATCAAGTAATGGTGCGGCTCTATCTTCATGCCTGTATCTAATAGCAAACGGGTCAGCCCGTTGTCCCGTACAGATAGAGCGGCTTGGAAAGAGGGAAGGGAGACCTTTGCCTAGCAATGGGACAAATTGTACTTACTAGAAAAAAAATACACTGCACAACCGCTATCACTATCATTATTATGGAAACCAACTTCTGGGTCTGGGTTTGGTTTCCGCAAAATAGTCCTAGAATTGGATCATTGTACGTGTACTATGGGCTGTTTATTCTAACCAGTTCAACTCCCTCTTCAGAAGCAGATTAGTGCAAAACCGCTAATAAAATTTAACTTTCAAACTGTCGTCAGCGGAGTTTCACTATAAAATAACAATAATTAAACAACGTTAAGGATTACCTAACATAGATAACACAGTTCGGCACAGAATATTATGAGATACTACTAATACAACACAATTATCTATTATTACTATTGTCAGAATATAACTTCAAAAAAACTCGATGTTTCGTTCAAGTTGCATCGACCACGGTCACGAGAAGTATCTAAATACATCAGAGCGCACAGGATCCCCTTTGGGATTCCGTCTTGTTGTGACCACGTACATCATAGTTACCAATGACATTATTAAAAGTATAGTTAAAAAGAGGAAAGATACATAAAATCAGTCTGTGGTAAGCGCAGTCGAAAAATCACAGATCAAACTTGACCGAAATGTGGATGCGGTGGTAGATAATCAAACTTCATGATATTTTTATAATAAGTACTAATCGCGACAATACTAGTGGTGTACCAGGATCGTAGCAAGTGGAAAGCTATACCCCTATAGGAAACAGGCGTGAAGCTATGTATGTATGTACTATGCGCGAATAGACTCAAGCATTCAATCATTATTCCAATTCGTGAAAATTTAAAAACTTAATAGCTAAGTAGATTCTCAGATCTTTCAAAACAGAACGGTCGTGTCTCGAAGTCCACTCTAAGATAGAGAACAGATACGAATTTAAAAAATATGTTTTTCTTCCAGGTCTCTGAACCCGCGCGAAAACATTGGAGTATGGATGATCTGTGTAGAAGGTTTCCACAACTATCACCACACTTTTCCTTGGGACTACCGCGCAACTGAACTTCCCCTGTACAACATGCTCACACCCACAATCGTGTTTATCGAACTCATGGCAAAGGTATGTATATATTGTGCTTTATCAAAAGCTGAAATAAATAGGCATAGTCCTTGCGCGCTCAGGGAGAAGCTAGAGTTACCGTATTATTAAAAAAGGTCCTATATATAAAAAAACCTTCGTAGTGCTTTGTTCTAGAGGAAATCTTATGGCAGGTACAGAGCTTACAGATGCAAAATAATTCTACGCTAGTAATAGCCACTTATTTCCAAGAAATATGCTGCTCTCAAAACTTTAACTTGTGCCAGTAGAAACTTGCTGTAAGTCTTTATGGATGAAAGTTTGGATTTTGGCACTGGAACATGAAATACATCCTTATTGTTCATCGGCAGTGAATATATTAGGTTTCATTATTAATAGCGGCTGTTGAAAACAGTTTTAAATTTTATCAGAAATACTTACATGTTATTAAACTTTTTGTAAATGAAATACACCTATAAACCACAATATTTAAAATTATGGGTGATTAAATAGAACTATTTAGATACCAAGTGACACAAATGAACTAATTATAAAAAAGCAGAATCTTGAAATGTTTACACAATCTCTAGGTATTCTATATCACTATGAAAGCCGCTTAGTACTTAGGTAGGTGGATGAATTAATACAATAATAATCATTTATGTAAATTTTCTGCTACACAGATTGGTCAAGCATACGACTTGAAATACGTATCCCCCGAAATTATAAAGCAGCGGGTACACCGCACAGGGGACGGCACACACCACCTATGGGGCTGGGACGACCCTGAATTCAACGAGAAACTCAAAGCAAAATACGGTGCGGTACACCACAGCGTAGACAGGAAACAAGCATAATTTATTTTCGCTTCCCATTTACTTAATGAAGACTGTAGTAGAATTTAGAGTGTATAATTTTATAAGTTTACGTATTTATTTACGTAACAAAATTTTGTAAAAAAGAAATAAAATTATAATAATTACAAAAACAAACTGTGATTTTATCGTTCTGTGCCTACTTAGTACATACATAGTACATACCTCACCTATGGCATTAAATACGTAGAAATTTAAAAGTATTTTACACTAAGCCATCTTTACCTAAGATGAGAAACCGCGGGCAAATGTTAGTCTCCTTTAAGAAAGTAATCAAGCAATACGAGGAAGCTGAGGTCCATTTAGTGCGTTCCTAGAAGCAAAACTTATGCCAATACTTACGCTTATTCCGTTTTCAAATATTTCTACAACGCATACCAGCATCAAACCCTACCTACACATAAATGAGTAAAACGAAACAAGCTTGAAATCTTTTTCCAATGGGTCGCAGCTGGTGCTGTCGTAAGCGATAAGCGAAAATCGATATTGGCCTCTTCCATTAGCAAGGTATAATTAATGCAATGCAGTCGTATCCTTCCTACGGTGAAGTCCAGCGACAGACTCGTGAATTATAAATTAACCACATCATTACCGATGGCACGAAATACAGTAGTTTACAAACTTACGATTTGGTATGATTAGAACTTCTAGTATCTAACCATCAACCACGATGTGTTTCTCGGGGTAGTATCGGACCTAACTCCGTCACCATAATTCAATCGAATAGGAGAGCAGAATACTAGTAAGGAACTGGAGGAACTTCAATTGAGTAGCGCGCTATCCTTCGGTTTCTGCCCGTTATTCGTGCACCGAGCACCTGAGGGCGCTAAATGAGTCATGAACTCATCATCCATGCCTTGTGGCTTGCATTGCGAGGAAGCTTATTTGAGAAGTCTGGGGGTCTACTCTCCCTAAGCACGAAGTCCGTAGTTTCGGCGTTTGTTACGGGCGGTGCCTACTCCATATGACTCGGACGGATGACATGGACGGACGCATGATTCGTTCGAGGCCCCAACTAATAGGCAAGATGACACCAACTAAGAATGACCGAAATTACGATTTCACGTAATTTTATATGACAGACTGATTCATATATAAACACTTGTTTTTAGATTAGAAGCGAGATTATATTTATTTTATCATAAATAAAAATGCAAAACATATCAATCCGCCATGATAGATCGAACACCAATCAGAAGCGAGTGACGTCAATCTTCTCAAAACAAATATCATCTTCATTGTGTTTTTGTTTTTTTTTGTAAATTCTTTGTCATGGCTCCTAGGCCTTTGAGCAATTCATTTTGTATTCTGTCTGTCGTATAAATAGGGACACGATATCGAATCGAAAATATCGATACTATACTCATAAATAGTGTCAAATAAAAATTATCGTACTCATAAAATTATGTAAACAAAAGTAGCGATACTTCAAAGTATCGAGTACTTTTTTTAGGGCCTAATGCGCATCTACTTTTATTATGTCTGCATCACCCTAAGGTTGTCTGGCAGATACACATTAGGATTCATAATTATTGCACAAAATATTATCAAAATATGATCAGAACAAACTTTTAACCTCGACTGTAAATTGTCACTTGTCAAGTGTTTACAGAAGATCGACGTCATAGACGACGCCATTGCTATTCTAGTGTTTTAGCGCGGAATTTAAATTGTGTTTTTTATAAAGCTATTTTACCTTAAAATCATATATTTTTCAAAAAATATGAGTTATTTTGTATAAAGTAGATGTGTAAGAACATCATGGAGTACCTACTTTTTCAAAATCAGTCATCATGCCTATTACTGACAACAAAATTTGATAGTTGTGGCTACCTACTCCCATCCGAAAAATTTTACCTTAAAATCATATATTTTTCAAAAAATATGAGTTATTTTGTATAAAGTAGATGTGTAAGAACATCATGGAGTACCTACTTTTTCAAAATCAGTCATCATGCCTATTACTGACAACAAAATTTGATAGTTGTGGCTACCTACTCCCATCCGAAAAATTTGGACATGACAGTTGTTTTAACGGATTGTTGTTGTGTGGCTACTTTTGGACGGGCATGTTACTTCGTTGACGTAGATAGGGAGTAGACCGTTTGACTTGCGATTAAAACGACGAAAAGTGCTTACCTCGTAAAAAACTTTTTGAAAAATACTTATGATCTGATCTTCTACGGTATCCTACTTCAACTAAGTGAGGTCTTAAGTTCTCATTAGGTTAAAATGAAAAGTCCAAACACGAGATAGCTGCTGTAAACCGTTGAGGGTGTCCTTTAACTGTCTTCCGTGTCACTTTACACGTGTACAGTTTAGTGTTGCAGCTACATAAATTATCTACCATCCCCATCCAAATTTCAATTAAGTACCTACACCATTGGATAGCTGAAGTATCAAATAATTTATTTCCTAAATAAGGACTGTTAGAGATGGGCGACTACTACTACAGTGGTGAAATCCCGAACTTTGGGTAAATACCCATTAATACCCATGTTTTAAAGAATTTTTGTAGCAAGTGGAAGTCTCTGCCTACCCCTAATGGGAAACAGGCGTGAAGCTATGAATGTAATACCCATTTTTTTATTTCTAATGGTAGACTGGTGTAAACAAAAGTAAAATTAAGACTGACAACACTGAACTAAGGCTGAACCGAAATCATTGTATCCAGGGCCGTAAAATAAATAATAAAATAAAAAAGCTGAACCGAAATGACAAGTACCTAATGACAATTGTCAACGTCAACGAGACGTCATGTCATGTCACTGTCTCACTGAGGTAACGTCAGCTGACTGAGCTGGGAGATTTAATAATATTTACAAATTTCCTAATTCAGATATTGAAGATCTGAGAGCTGAGATACGGTAAACAAAGAGTAAGTAGATACTTTTAAAGAAACTGAAATACAGTAAATTATTAAAATTTGTCTATAGTAATAAATGGCTTCCTTACAGGTAAAATACAATCTGACGATACTCGAACTAAATATCGATCCTCAGAGCCCCTAGGTTCTAAGAACTCTTGAGTTTAAACTTCTTAACATTATTAATTAAATATGCTATCTTCACTAATAAAAGAACACCAAGCAAAACAAGCTTCAAAAAGAGTAATACAAGGTAAGTAAGATACCTATTCAAAGAATTTTTAATATTTATCTAAGTAGATTGAGGTCAATCAAACTGAAGAAACCAACTGTTTCTTTCAGAGCAGAAACGCAAGGAGTGCATAGCTGCAGCTAACGATTTAACTCAGGCACTAGTGGACCATCTCAATGTTGGGTAAGGAAAATATTTTTGTCACTAATTTTTAAGAATATTTCTATTATATTTGAATAATTATTGTATTATAATGTTACTCTGCACTAATAGAATAAGGACATAGTTTACAGTTGAATTGTTAAATATAATAACCTATTTAAATTGTTAAATATAATAACCTATTTTATGTTATTCCCAGTTTTCGTTTAGTCTTTTCTCCGCATGTGATGTTAAGAAGAGTATAGAATCAATTACCTCCAACGCAGTTGGTAGTGACGATATCAGCCGTAACATGATACTCCCGGTCCTTGATATTATCCTTCCTGTTATCTGTCATATCCTCAACTTTTCTATCTCCAGCGGTATCTTCCCATGTGAGTGGAAAGATGCCAAAATCATTCCACTACCCAAAAAATCAAATCCAGCATCCTTTTCTGAATACCGCCCCATTTCCATTTTACCATTTTTATCCAAAGTCCTCGAACGGCTAATATTTAATCAATTAAACTCCTTTCTATATTCAAACAATCTCCTTAATCCTTTCCAATCTGGTTTTCGCCCAGGTCATAGCACAACCACAGCCCTTGTCAATGTTACGGATGATATTAGATCAGGCATGGAAATCGGTAATCTTACGGTAATGGCATTACTGGATTTCAGTAATGCTTTTAATGCTGTTGATTTCGATATTTTGCTCGGTATTCTACGCTCTATTAACATATCTCCATCGGTGACTGACTGGTTTCGTAGTCACCTGTTCGGTCGCCGGCAACGCATATGTATTGACGAAGCTAGTTCTTCTTGGAGCAATACCTCTGCCGGTGTACCACAGGGTGGCGTTCTATCCCCTCTACTTTTCGCAGTTTTCATAAACTCCATTTCCGAACAACTACTTTCTTCCTACCATCTGTATGCTGATGATCTGCAGATTTACTGTCGGGCTCCCCTCGGAAACTTGTCACTAGCAGTTGACACTATAAATCAAGATCTGGCGTATATTAGCGACTGGAGTAAGAGGTATGGACTAACGGTTAACCCCACGAAAACTCAGATTATTGTTGTGGGCAGTTCCAGAACAGTTTCCCGTATTGATTGGTCATCTCTTCCCCAAGTCTCTTTTAATAATATTATTATTCCTTTCAGTGACAAAGTAAAGGATTTGGGGATTTATATTGATAAGAACTTTTCCTGGGCTGCCCAGCTACAGGAAGTTAGTCGTAAGTTGTATGCATCTGCTGCGAGTCTGAAAAGGGTACGCAACTTCTTGCCTACTACAACCAAAATTGCGCTCGCTCAATCGCTCCTTCTTCCCATCCTTGATTATGCTGATGTCAGCTATCTTGACCTAACAGAAGAGCAACTCGATAAACTTGAGCGTCTCCAAAATTTTTGTATAAGGTTTATATTTGGTTTACGCAAATATGACCATGTTTCAGAATTCCGCGATAAGCTCAAGTGGTTGCCAATTCGCCTTCGCCGGAATGCTCATATTCTCTCCCTACTTTATAATATTCTTTTTCTACCGTCCACCCCTTTCTATCTTAAAAAGCGTTTTGAGTTCCTTGGCGACACTCACACCCGATTCTTACGGTCATCGGATAACTTGAGGCTCAAGATGCCAATGCACTCTACAACGTTCTTCGATAAATCCTTCACAGTGCAGGCTGCCCGATTATGGAATGCATTGCCAGTATCGATCAGACGTGCGGAATCATTGCCAATATTCAAAAGGCTTGTGAAGGATCATTTTTTGTCACTTTAGCTCTGCGACTAGAACATCATCGCGGTACATTCGCTCCTCATACTGTTTATATTATATATGTATTTATGTATTTTTATGTATGTAATATTTAGAATTATAGGATTTATATATATACATATTTATATAAGTAGGTATGCATTTTAGATGTAGGTTTAGTTGAGATATGGTATATTTAATTATTGTATTGTGAAATATTTGTGTACTTTAACATAAATTTTCCTCTATCGAAATACTCCACCATTGTCAACCCCATTTTTTATTCTGTTCTGATTATGTCCATGCTAAGGTTGCCTGGAAGAGATCGCAGTCTGCGATAAGGCCGCCCATTGTATATCTTTAATAACTTATGTATCCTGTTTTATTGTGTTATACTCGGTGTACAATAAAGTATATATAAATAAATAAATAAATAAATACAATTTGGATAGTTATTAGACAAACTGTTTTTAATCAAAACTTTGTTATGATAGAATGTTATATTGCGTTATGTGCATGTGGCACGATTGCTGCTGAACCAATCAAGTAATTAATTACAGACTCCACATTTATAATAATATACTATTTTAAAAGAATTAACGAATAAACTTAGCCAATCAATCAGGTAATGAATAATTTGTATCAGTATTATTTTGTAAAAGATATTTTGAATTTTCTGCTTTCAGTGTTGCACAAGCTTACCTAAATCAAAAGAAATTGGATGCAGAAGCAAAACTTCTGCATCAAGGAGCAATTAATTTTGCCAAACAGACGCAGCAGTGGCTTGCCCTTGTTGAGAACTTTAGTAGTGCTCTCAAAGAAATAGGAGATGTGGAAAACTGGGCAAGGAGTATTGAAAATGATATGAAGAT
This sequence comes from Acronicta psi, assembly GCA_946251955.1. Lineage (NCBI taxonomy): Eukaryota > Metazoa > Arthropoda > Insecta > Lepidoptera > Noctuidae > Acronicta > Acronicta psi. The sequence continues at coordinate 5,703,901 of OX276482.1, read as the reverse complement.
AGTTACAGACACATTAGAAAGAGCATATGAAATGTCACAAGAGCAACCAGGCATTAGCAGTAGCAGTAATACTAATCAATAAACCCTAAATGTAATAAATATTGTTTAAAAATGTAATATTTTCATAATATTGTTCTATTTTAATTGCTTATAATATTACACTAGCTATTTCTAAAGTGGGTCCCATCGAAGTCATTAGGATTCCTTAGCTGTGATTTATTACTGGTACTTATTTTTTATTGCTATAAGTATAAACTCATTCATTCAATACCTATCACTGAGTGTGGGGTTCCATGAAATATAAAGATCTTCCTCTCTTAGTGTTGTAAAGTCTCAGATTCATTCCATTCAATAGAATAAAGACTACAGATGTGCAGTAGGTAAAAATTTAAACGTTTTTAATAAATTATAATAATAGCAACAAATATGATGCTGTTAGACAAGGTTTAGGGCCTGTTTCACCATCTCTAGGTAGCCGATAATCGCCGGATAAATTCAAAAATGGAACAAATATTTTAATCATATGTGGTACCTACCTATACAAATTATATTTTTAAAAGGCAACATTTTATTATTGTACTGTCAATCAAGAGGAACTGGCTGGAAGCCAGATATAACAAGACAGAACAGAGGTCAGACTCAAATCTAGGGATGGGCAAACGAAAAAATATATCGATATCTAATTAATCTTTTTTTAAGTATCTTTATATTTCGGGTGTAAAGTATCGAGATATCAATATTTCGTCATGTTTTTTGCGAAGCCGTAGGCTTTAGCGGGTACCACGTTAGAGCTTTAATTAACAATTTAGTCAAACAAGTATTTATCACATAGTGACATTAGAAGCACCCTGTTTGATTTTCTCGCTTGTCAAGCGGTTTCTACTATCGAGCACTGCCAGATTTACGGCTGAAGCAACTGTTCCGGAAGACTTAAATTCTATACTCTAAAATAAATATTAAATATCGATATATGTATCGCGATTGAAAAACACCGACGATATGTATATCGATATTTTTAGGCCATCCCTACTCAGAACTCCGAACTCTGATTGAATGAGGGTCAAGGAGATGAGGGTAGTCTGAACTTCAGATTCAGATTAGTGATCCGAGTCGAGATTATGTCATTCGAGTAACTCTAGTCATTTTAAATTTCATTCGAATATCACTCGAGTGGGTGACTGACTCGAGTGACCCAGCTCGCAGATCAGCTCAATTTGTACCTATTCAGTTTACGCGCGCCTACTGCGAGCCGCAAGCCGAATCGAGCCTACTGAGCTGGATAGCTGCAACAGTTCGTTTAACTCTACCGAGCGAGATAATTTATATTACAAATTGAGTTATTAAATTTATATCATAAAATATTATTTTAATGCATTAGAACAGAATAATAATTCATTCTAATTCTAAAACATTAATAAATCTATTAAAACCTCAAAATTCAAAAGAATAGGATATACATTTTTTTATTATACTTCTACCTGTCACTCTGATGATTTTCAAGGTCGCTCGAAATCGTCACATCAATCACCAATTTTTTAATATAATCAATGTGAAAATGTCCGGGCATTATAATTTGAGTCGCTATGTTTTTCACTCGCGTCGTTAATATTCAATTTCATTCGAGTCACTCGAGGAAAAAGTGGGACGCATAAGACGCATGACCATGACCATCATGACGCATAAGATGCACCACTTATTCAAAATAAGTGTCGAACGCGTCTCGCAACGTTAAGAGTATTTTGAGTTCAATGTATTTATAAACAGTCTTGGGTCTTATTTGATAAAGTTCATTTTAATTTGGCATTTTCAAGTAGGGATTTGACATCCAACAAAAAAAAACGATTATTAGTAAATCGATTATTTTTGTTTGTAATAAAATCGATTACTAATGAATCGATTTTTTAATAAAAATAATGTTTTTTTTTTAAATAATCTATTTTTTCCTTATTTTATTGAGATATCAAATTAAACGTATGAAATACCCGTAATTATGACTTTCCTAATTAAAAACTCAAAAGTAATGCCAGTAATAATCAGACAGAGTAATGTAATACTAGTAATATTAGTTGTAATTAATATTTATAATTTACAACAAAAAAAAATTACGTAAAAAGAATACTTTCAAATTTGACGAAGAAAACGGATTCAATCCGTTATTCAAGTCGGTAAAACAGTCCTTGCCGTAAAACAGTTCAGTTACACTGACAATATGTAAAGTTTGATTGGTAAATCAATCATTAAAAGAAAATAAAACTTTACATATTGTCTTTTTATTGAAATATGAGAGTTAATATTCTCAAATAATTAATATTAAAACTATTTTCTATATAAAAACCTAATAAAATATTAGTATTGCTTTTAAAACTTGAAATACTTCTAAATATTCGAAACGCGTTCGTACGCGGACGCAATACGCGTACGCCATACTTCTTCGTCGAAACCTAGTCTTGAAACGTACGTACGTAACGTATATATACACCACATCTCTAATTCAGATCAGAATATCAGAAGTGTCAACTGTCAAAATTGTCAAAGTCAAGACAAGATTCAAGGCGCTTTTCCACAAACACACGATAAGATAATTAATAATTGTTGTTAAATTACAATACGATGAATAAAATGTCGTAACGACTACGTCCGTCGTCGTCTCAAATATTTCTCTCGTTCAACGACACCGCACATGACGTACGTACGTTTTGCAAACAAGTTTTTTAGTTATGTCCCTTATGTCCCCCTTGCCTTTATTCTTACGAGATTTTCACTGACCAAAGATTTATACTCGTTGTCGCTGACTGTATATCGAAAACTACTAGCCGCACTGCCGCAACTGCCGAATACGTCAAAGGTACCTAAGCATATAAACCAACAACAAATCATCAGTTGATCAGTACTAAACGACGGGTCGTGTGCAGTCTATCGTTTGTACTTCTAATCGTGCCGTGTGGTAATCCGTGCGAAAAGCCTTTATTTATTGTGTATAATTATCATAGATATATAATTGGTAATTATTGTAATAGTGTTGTTATCTTATCATCCTGTCTTGTCTGTCTGTGATATAATCTTGCTTAGTTTGAGAATGCGAGAATTTAATTTAGTTTCGTTCTGTCCATTAAGGAGTAACGTTGTGTGCTCCTAACAAGTTGATAGTAATAGTGTTTTAACCTGGTGTTTTTTTTTTGTAGAACATGTCCTCAGATACCCCTAGAGTCCTATCTATCCAGAGTCATGTGGTGCATGGCTATGTTGGAAATAAGAGTGCTGTTTTCCCACTACAGGTAAACTTTAACATACCAAATAAATTGCAAACTGCATGAATAAAATATACTTGAGACTATAAACATTTTTATTTATATCTCACTGTTAAAATAAAAAATGACTATGCCCTTCACAACAATAACAGCATAGTCTCTAATTATCTTATTTTCAGTTCAAGGAACCTTGACCTACTATTTTTTACTGTATCCAATTATTATTTAGATACAGTTAATTTAATTTTCTACTGAACACAGTCTTGTTATTTATAATGTTAGTACTGGCGAACTGTACTTAAATGCACCTCTGCCCAACCCTTGTATTATTAATAATTCAGGTTGTGTGTCATATTATAATATTAAAATATCCACTTAAATAAATAGGTAAATCATATTTTAATTCACTAAATAGCATTCAGTTCCCAGCTTCTGAGAACAATAGATTTTCCTATTGCATTCAAAATTAATACCCTGACAGATTAAGTCTAATTACCTTTTAAAAACCAACATCAACTTGCAAACAAAAAGAAATATATATATCTACCAAAATACGAATATGCTGAACTATAGGTACTGTTTTGTATGTAACTTATATGGAATCGTCATCATCATCATCATAATTATTAGCCAAAAGAGGTCCACTGCTAAACATAGGCCTCCCCCTATATTATATGGAATCAACCTGATCAAATCCCTCATAAATAAATATAAGAAATCTTTTAAATCAATGAACCATTTCAAAAAAATTTTTTTATGAGATTTAAAAACAACTCAAAAAGTTATAGACTGATAAAAATAGTTTAATGGAATTGGGATTCAGATAAAGGTATTGTTTTTTTACTGTTCAAAATATAAATTTTTTATAACACAATGCAATGAATTGTCTATTGTTTTAGGTGTTAGGTTTTGAAGTGGACTTCATAAACACAGTACAGTTCTCAACACACACGGGATACAAACATATCAAAGGCAATGTTTTAGAAAATGACCAACTAGATGAACTTATAGAAGGCCTGAGGCTGAATGAAGTGGATTACTACACACACTTCCTAACCGGGTACTCTAGATCACCAGATTCCTTGAAAAAGATTGCAGAAATTATCAAGAAGTTGAGACAGAAAAATCCTGAGTTAAGTTATGGTAAGTTTCAAGTATATACCTTGTTTTTTAAATTATTTTCCTCTGAAAAAAATAATGGTAGAAAAAATATATAATTTTTGTGACTTACTAGTGTGACATGCCTTAAGGAAAACACACAAACACAAATCAACCAGGAAAGCTTTGTGTTGCATCAGAAAGATTTTTTTCTGCTTTAAAAAAAATGTTGTTCTTTTTAAAGCAGAAAAATATTTTTGCCCTTAACTACATAGTCATACATATATCTTTTGGCTGGATTGTTGAAATAATAATATTTCTGGCATTTATCTAATACATATTGAGCACTAACTATTTGTGACACATAGTGACAAAATAGGGAAGTAATAATTATTTAGCTTGAACAACAATATATGTATATATTCAACTTGATAATCATGGTAATAATGTCAGTACAGTTGAAAATAATTAGGTATTCAAGCAACTAACAACATCTGTATTTTGACAAAGGTGTTGGCTAGCGGCCTTCATACCAAACCATTTGGTGAATAATTATTTACAAAGCAATAATTATGTTAATATGCAGTCTGTTACTTCTTTTGTTGACTGTACATACAATTTTATCTATTTTTCAGCAGGTACACAAACAAAGATTGGATAACAATTCAACACTATTTATGTATACCTTATAAAAATATGAAATCGTAAACAAAGCAATCTTTTAATGTCATTCAATTACGAAATCTTGCATCACTTATTATTAACAACAATCTTTATGTTTGATTGAACATGTTTAGATCATGTGGTGCCTGAATTCATTGTCATAGGACAAGTTAATTATTTGTGCTGTCTTGAACAAACAACTGATACAATACGAATACGTACAAAACGTATATTGTGGCGTCAGAGCAGATAATATTACCTAACTGCCTTATTAGCCTGGTGTTCGTAAGCGCTGCTACGCTTGAGGTCCTGGATACGATTCCCGGGTCGTGCAGTGTTATTGAGTTTTTATGAAATTCTCGGTAGCAGCTCGGAGTTTGGATATGTCCCTGGTTAATGGCAATAGGATCACTTGGGACGGGGGACCAATACCTATATGCCGGTGAAATGCGGGTGTATGTGTACAGTATTATGGCTCTGCCTAACCCTTTGGATAATACGGGCGTGATTTTTATTTGCAGCCGTTAACTGTATTACTACTGAATTATAGCTAAGTAGCTATATCTCATTTTAAATTTTTAATCACATTTCAATTTAGAAATTTAATTGATCGAATCATGGCGTCTCCTACTTTAGTTTGTGGGTAAGCATGTAGTCGTCAAGCAAATGTTTTATTGTTTTTTGCTTCGCACTTTATATACCAGTTACGCACTTTTTCGTACGAATATATTTTTTTAATTTCTGGATATATGGGTAGTTAGGTGACCGCCAAACAGACCGCGCTGTCCCTTGACTTAAGAGCCCGCCAAAATATACCATAGCTATAGAATAGCTAAAAACTATAGTCCTATAGTCACCAAGCAACTTAAGAAACAGCAGAACTCAACTAAACAATCGTATCTATCACAATGTTATTTATAATAGTTACTTGATTGATAAGTTATTTTTCTCTCCGATTTTTACGGTCGGTTTGAAGTTAGCTCGTGCCAACTTCAAGCCGGACAATAAGTTTGGCGAGAACTGTATATAGCGTGGTAAGTGGTACCAACTTCTCTCCAAAACGTATTTTCACGGTTCCAAATGGTGGGTCAAAATCTACATAGTAGGTATTTCACACCATCATACCAGAAACTTACTGTATTGTAGGTTCTTTAGGCACTCATTTCTAGGAATAAGTGAAAGAAAACGATCGTCAAGTACTAACATAGTATAAAATTATTCTTTACATTGGTTTTGGTGTGCAATAAAGAATATTCTATCTATCTACAAAACAAAGTCGCTCCCGCTGTTTTTGCGCTTAGAATTTTTAAACTACACAAGGAATTTAATGCAGTTTTCAGAAATAGATAGTGATTCAAGAGGAACGTTTATATGTAGTATACATGCATATTATAGTAAGTTGAGAAAGTACATTGCACCAGTGCGAAGCCGGGACGGTTCGCTAGTAAGTTTATAAACCGCATATGACACGATGCAAATATTTGCAGAATCGTAATCTGTTAAATCAAATCGTCACTGAACATGGGAGATTTCTAAACAATAGTAATTACAACACCTTATCAGATTACCTTGAACGATTGAACTCCGGTTTTTAATCAGTTTATCTGATACTTATACCTCTGACTATAATGTCTACATGTCTAGTGGACATTCTAACAGCGTCCTCAAGTTTTTTATCATCGAAATCTATAACTTGTTTCAGTATCTGACTCCAGTTCTGACCGCCCTGGGCTCACTATAAATATGCGCCACCTTACCCTCATTAAGTAAAAACTGCAAATGCCGCGCCGCGGGTGTGTAAGCGCTCTCAGGATGTTTTTCTCAAAATTACTATATTATTATGGTAGTAGTTAAGTCTCAGTTCGGCGCTGCACCCTAGGCTTAAGCCTTATTAGCATGTGGGTAAATCAGGCCCTGCCTGTTTCTGCTTAATGCCAAATTATTTCTTAGGTACTTTCACTATGCTGTTTTCTTTCCAGTGTGCGACCCAGTTATGGGTGACAATGGCAAAATGTACGTGCCAGATGATATCCTGCCGGTGTATCGCGATATCGTGGTCCCGTTAGCAGATGTCATCACGCCAAACCAGTTTGAGGCCGAATTGATGACAGGAATCAAAGTAAATGACCTCGACGGCGCTTTAGAAGCCATAAAAGCCCTCCATGACAAGGGTGTTAAAACTGTCGTACTATCAAGTACAGACCTAGGAGATGACCAGCATATGATCGCAATTGCGAGCACTTTAGGTAAAGCACATACATTTAATATATACTTATAGAAATTGATTACATATTGTGTATTACCTAGTTGTGTTATTTAATGCATTATTGTAAACACTGTTTTAAATCGTCTGTAGATTATTCATCATGTTTACAAAATTGCTTTAATACAGAACATAAAAATCATGTGTTGTGAGTATGTTGTCCACATTTTCAGAGTATTTCGACTTTTTTTTATATAAAATTATCGAGGTCTATGAGAAGAAATGCCGTGCCAAACTGGTCTGTCTAATGACTCGTAAACGGTTCGATTGCGTCCGTAAACGTTGTGTCTGCAAACATAGCGTCTTTTTAATATCTTATCTGGTTTCCTTTGCAGGTTCGTGTTACCAGATAGTTATACCAAAGGTAGATGCCAATTTCACTGGCACCGGTGACTTATTCGCTGCACTATTTTTGGCGTGGTTCCACAAAACTGGTAGAAATTTGAAAATGACACTTGAAAATACTATATCGACGTTACAGCATATTGTACAGGATACATATCAGAGAGCTAGAGGTGAGGTGCATTAATAATAATGTTATTTATATTTATTTATAGTCTAACAATGTAGGCCAATTAAATACCATACTCTTATCTGCGTAGACCTCATCATTAAACAAGAACGTCCTTGTTAATGACTATAATAAGCGACTGTACTAGTTACTTTATTAGCCGAAAGTGCGTGCTTTACAATAATATGTAGTACCGTTCAATAAAAATGTAAGGGTGTACCACACCACTTACAATTTTAACTTGATATTAAACTATTTCTGCTACAAAATATTATTATCTAAAAAAATATTCATTTTTACTTTTTGCTCGCGACACGATCCTGTATCCTGTAAAGGTTCCTTCCAAATCTTGGGTTTTAATAAATAAAAAAAATGGGGATACAGATGTTAAAAAAGGTTGCACACGTAAGGAAATACGCACCAGTATAAAATATACACCAGTCTCTGTCATTTTGATGTCAATAAAGTGAGACGCCACTAGAGACTTCAGATTAAATAAATCATCAAGTGGAGGTGGGTTGGGCACATGGGCAGGCGCGGTGATAATAGGTGGACTGACGTTGATTGAGTGATGTCAAGAGGAGACGAGCAAAGCGTCGGTTGTCCTGTAGCGAGATGGGTTGACATAATAAAAGTAGCGGGCCCGACCTGGATGCGAGAAGCGCAGGACCGACGTAAATGCAGTATTTGAGGGAGGCTTAAACCCAGCAGTGAGATAATAAAGGACTGTAAGGACTGAAAGGACCATAATACTAATATTAGTATGTATTTTGTTTACAGCCGTTCATGAAACTGGCAAGCTACCTCGAAAGCTCATAGAGCTTAGACTTGTCCAAAACAAAGCTATTATTGAGAACCCAAAGATTGTTATAGAGGCACAAGAAATTAAAAGTAGTAAGTAGCTAATTATAAGTTAACATAATAGTAGAATGAAATTACCTATAACTTTCTATTTTCAATGATATAATATATCGATTTATGGGACGTGTTTAAATGTGTAGATCTACTTAAAAGACAATAAAGTATTTATTAAAACTAGTGTTCAATGTGGATTAAGATTATATTGATGATTATATAAATTATATAATGCATATTTATTATGTAGGTACTTTTAAAGAAAATTATTTATTTTGTAAGATAAAATAATCACCGCAATATTGTTACTTAATACATTTTGACCAATGTCTCGTCTTCCATAACGTTAAGTTTTATTAGATTTACATATCTGTGATAACACATAATAATTATAATTTGTTTTTGTTGACTAAGCACACTTAAATTCGCCATTTAGTGCGAACGTGCTTTTAATCGTAAATGTGTTTTATAGTTTGGGATGTATTAATAAATGTTATTAATTGAAATATTACAATTATATTATTTTATTTAAATATCCTGAGTTAAAAAGTCACTGGGAATCGCAATCTTAGATGCAGACGTTGCCAGTCTAGGAATCTGTCCAGCAGTGGATCTCTTTTGGCTGATAAGATTAATTTTAAAAATCGGACTTTCAGGTCGGTAGATACTGGAACGACACTAAAGTAACAAAACACAAATATGTTTCGCATAAATATGTATTTCAATAAAACACACATGTGATTTCTATTAAATGTTAGCTGACCTGGCCATAAGACGTTCTTTGTGAACACCCACGACGCCTAAGATCAAAAATAACAAAATCATGTGATACACCCAGAATATAGAGTTGTAGTATCTTAGTATGACCGTGGGGTCTTTCAGTATGAGGCAGGGCGTCAGGTAGGTTAAGCAGAAGATGCGCATTATAGAAAAGCCGAGGTCCCACGGCATCTTCATCTGAAAACATAAACAAAAAATAGTTCACAGTTACCTATCGACACTGACAAGTCGAATACTATGGTGAATGCACCATCACGCCTGTATTCCGCGGAGGAATATACAGAGGTGTACTACACCCACAGTTCGCCGGTATGTCAAGGTTCCATAGGGGCGTATCTAAACTCCTAGTTGCCACTGAGATTAGGTTTTCGTAGGGATCCCCCACTTTATCTATCTTTCGCAGTGTTAGTCTAAATAGATCCCTAACCTATTGAGACTAAATAGGTCGATCAGTCGAATATTACAAACGATATAAATAAAACATTTAGCATTTTTTAAAGAATTGGAAGGAAGTCGGCTACTCGGCAATTAGTTATACATAAGGTACGGTTAGTAGTTGATTTATGTTTATACGATAACTAAAATTAAACACGGCTTTACTTGTACTTAGATTTGTTGTTGTGAATTTAACATCGTATTATGGAAATCACAATTACTTAACACATTTAAAACTGTGTTAAAGTTAATCGCGGGCGGTATTTTTTATACACATGGGATTTCGTTTGACCATTACAAATTTTTAAAGAGTTGGTAGGTACTTGTATTCTAGGATTTCTAGGTGCATGTATTGCTGACGGAATTGCGTGCAATCATGCGCAAGATTTTGATTTAATTTATTATATCGTCACCTAGGCTGGATTGTTTGAGTTTCTCTTTATAGGTGGACTTAGCTATCTACCTGATGGAGGTCATGTTCAATAACAAAAGGTAGACACAAGTAGGTTTTACGCTTGCAACAAACAAGCGATAAAGTTACGTCACGTCGGAATTAAAAACAGTGCAACTACAAACAATAGATGAATAGACAATTGTGGAGATTATTATTCTTTAATTTAATAATAATTATGTCACTGACTACGTAAGCGTAATGCCGTTTTATCAAACGTTTAATAAATCTTATTACTAACATAGGTAGATATTTAACATAACATACCATCACGCCTATATTCCACGAAGGGTTATCCAGGCAATGCCTTGTAGGCATCTATCAAGTCTTTGACATTTTTACATAGAACATTGTAGATAGAATACATGTACACGGTAATAAAGCATGCATGCATGTATTATATGCAGCCTAACAGTAAACTTACCGAAACATTAGTGTCATACAGTTCGCCATATTCATTCTCTAGATGTAGATGGACCCACAAGGTGCTTGAGATAATCAATTGTTGAATGGTAGGCCCGCACCACACCGTCCAAGCCAGAAATGATAATGCACTTCTGAAAAGTTATGATTATAAAACACACCCAATACGGGTATTATAGATCTTACTCGATGTAATAGAGTTGGGATGCCCTCCACAAAACTCTCCGCCGCTCACGCCTATTGTTGCATTTCGTTACTCAGCTTGGTGGAGGTTAAAAAGTAAAGTATCTAATCCCTACCCAGTGCTCTTCAATAAAACGTGTTTCACCGTTTGGTTTTCGATATAAAATATAACCGATGCCCTTCCCTTTTTCATGAATTATGATCTAGAAACGTAATATTGTTTATTTTCTTTGTGTAAGGGCTGAACGCATCGAATCGCACTTTCCTTTTCTGTCACTTAGTACCGTAATTACTAGAGGGGAAAGAGTGCGGGAGTGGGACCGCACGCAGCGGAATCGACCAGGCGCTGGCAGTCTATCTACACGCACCACCTAAATTGAGTATAGTATTGAAAAAGGACGAGTTTTATACAATCAATCTGAGGAAGGGTTGCTTCACATCGGAATAAAATCCACATTCAACACATACGTTCACTTCGCACAGACGTTAGACTAAGCAACCCACCCTTAAAGATCAGAAGGCATTATGGATACCTACTTATAGAACACAGACCTCACTTCCTTATTCGACTTGACTATTCCCTTATACGTATGTGCCCAGAACCAGTAGCGGGTGGACATGTCCCAACCTCTCAAGGTATCTCTCATGCGCGGCCCGATCAGAAGCTTCTCGATTTCAAACGATCTGAGCATGGCGAAATTGTATTCCTGTTCTAAGGCAACATCCTCGGTCACTGCACTGGAAATAGATAATTTAAATGAACCTTCAAATAAGTAAAAGTTAATTAGTTACGTAGGTATTCCTACAGGTAGGTACTACTGGTACCGCTGTACTGGCACTTGTGGTTTTTTGCTCGTTGGAAGAATTTTAAGTACAAAAAAATCTAAGTTTTAAAGGTTATCTTAAAATCATAATTATGATATCAGTATACCTTAATTTCATAATAATATGCAATAGAACTTAGTGTACCTACTTAAAATATGATAATAAAGTAGTACCTACCACGGAAACGCTTAGTAACGGCTAAGCTGATTAGGAAGTATAATAGAAACATATTTAGGTCAAATTATAAGAGGGATGTCATGAGTGGAAAATAAAGATATTGTATCACAGTACACTTGACAACAACTTGATAAGAAATGAATAATCTAGATGATTATTCATTTCTTATCAAGTTTATCTTTATTAAGTAAATTATTATTATTAGTTTTGTTTCATTTGAATATCTAATAAGTAGACGCGTATAAAACTATAAACTGTCTCCTTGTATCTAGATAAGTAATTCAATCGGTTGATGTCATAGATGATCACATAAAAATCGTAACTCGGAGACCACCAAGTACATACAAACACACGTGTATTTGCCGAAGGGTTAGGCAGAGGTGTACTTATTTACATTTAAAATGCGAAAACTTCTAAACGAACAAACAGCTTGTCCCGCCTGCAATACATTTTCCAACATCACAGGGCTTGTTTTTAGATTTTTAGTTAGTAGTTTTTACGCAGTCGGGTTTTTTGTTTCTTTTAGTAATTGATTTTATTTCCTTCTTTTCAGTTTATAAATCATCATAGAATCACTAGATAGGTCCTAAATGATGATTTAAAATATAAATTGATACAACTAAAGATCATTTTCAAAATCAGTTCGCACATTAAAGCGTATAAAATCCGCCATATTGTTTTTTTTTAATTTCATGTACCCAGTGACAGTCGTGCTATCAAGACGAATCTAATGAGGTGTCATTTATCTGATTCGGTTGAGCCGTTGAGTAGTTACGACTGGACATAGGAACGGACATACATACGCGTCAAACACATAACCCTCCTCCTTCGGCAGTCGGGTAAAAATCTATATTATCATAGCTTACGCGAGATGCAGCAAGCTAAATCGTGCAGAGGGTCCGTGGCCAGGTATTGGTTGTGTCTTCGTGGGGTATACACCGAAACCTGACTCAGTGCACACGCTCGTGCACAGCATCATTACCACCTGATACTGAAGAACGTATATAAACATCTGCGGAATGTTGTACAAGTAGCGAAAGTCGGTGCCATAACTTGCGTAGAATTCGGGCTCGTAATATACCTGCAATTAAAATAATAACTGTAAGATTTGCAAAACTTTTTGCTAACCTTTACAGCACATAATTTGTTCTGTGCTGTAAAAGTTAGCAAGCATCAAGGGCAATCTGCAAACAAGAGACGTGAAAATAAGACGGCACTAGCATAGTGTAAGAAAATTAGATTTTAATTACATTATGGCACTAGTCCGACATACCCTGTCGCCACCCGAGGCGGCGGATTTAATGAGGATTTTCCACACCAAAAACAATCAAAATAGATTTTGAAAAGTGAGGACGGCCAACAATGAAGGTATAAAACTGGCTAAACGGTATAAGAATATATTTATATGAGGGAGGCGTTGGTCAGCAGTAGACGTCCAGTAAAGTCTACCAAATTTGTTTTGTTTACTCTATATGTAGTATGGAAGATGAAATTGTTTCAGACCTGAACAGGAAATTTCAATCTTAACAGCACATAAACTATGCCGCATATGAAAGCTTTTTTCAGTTTCTGTTCAGTTATTATTCTACAATCGCCCAGAACTCCGAACGGTGTTTTAAAGTGTTCGTTAAATATTCTAAATCTGTAGTAAGGACCTGCAAAAGCAAGCATTGTTTTTAAAAAATGTGTTAGATAAATAATCAAAATTTTACACAGGATTCAAATAGTAAATTCTTGAGCGATGTTCTGAAGAAGACTCCTTTACAGTTGACCTAACAGGCACGGGGGGTTCTGGTGCCCTCATACATGCCCGATTGAGGCCACCGGGATTCTTTTAATATGAGTAAGTAGTAAGAATTCTACTCTCTTCCAGTCTTCCGTTTAATACCCAAAGGCCGGTCACCTTAAGGATTTCCCCTCCGTCAACAAAAAAAACATGTAGATCGCGACGACAGCCCCCTTTTGGCGCCCCCGCGTAGAAGTTTTATAAACCACAACAGAGCTGTCAGTAGCAGGAAATATTGATTATTTCTAAGTACCTATCCATAAGTACGTACCTTTATGCAATCCAATAAAGTAGTACGCGTAGGCAATTATATCTACTGCACTAGGATCTTTAAACACACCATACATGTCCCCAATATTAATCTTCGGTTGCGTATTTTTTAAATTGTCGTTATTTATACTAAGAGCGGCTTGAGTTGCTTTGGTTGTTCCATTTTTGGTGGCCACTGCGTCTTGAACTTGTGGAATATTAGTTGGAAATTTTTGCGTCGAAGCCTTGTTAAATGCTTGAAGTTTAGATTTCTCAGCCATATTTATCTCAAATGCTAGCCCTACTAGGCGTAATGCTATAGTCTGGTGAATCCATAGAACGTAACTCGCCGTGTCTACGTTGTAATTCATGTATGTAAGATAGATCCATGTGTAAGCCAAACTTAAGTGGTGAATATATCTGAAACAGAGATAAAAGGTATATAGCATAAAACTTATTCAAACAGAAATTCTCACATACACAAACAGCTATTACTTGACTTGTGACTTACCGTTTATTGCAGCATTTGATTATAATGATGTTCCCCCAGACCATCAGAACGGAGTGTACGGTATACTGCCCGCATAGAATACATGTTAAGAGTATGCCAAGGCCCGTTCCATAATTGCGCTTTGTCTCCGGAGAGTCGATTTTTTTGTAATAACCGCCCAATGAGATGCATACTAGCAGAGATGTATAATATATCACGTCGGAGATTGTGCACATTATATTTTAACGGTTTAACATTTTCGTTTGTTGTTTTGAATATTTTATGTATATTGGTAGCGGGAGGATGGGTTAGCGGTATAGTGACAGTGACAAGAATTGACAAGAAATACTATTTTATGGTTTCGTATAACTTCGTCCAGTATAGAGACAAGAAACTCTACGGTGCTGATAATACTTTCAAAGGTCAGGAAACAGTAACCGATTTATGGACTACCTCTGTGTGAGACCAGCTATCCCTTATTTTATTGCTGGGGATATACAGATTACTGCTTTTAGAGCTTTGGTTGCTGCATAGAGTAAAGTAAGTCGGGTAGGTTGCAGACACGGCAGAGCGGTGTCAAAGAATACTATTATCATAGAATAAATAATACAGAATAGCCACTCTCCGCCCCTCCCTAACGTCAGATACCTCAGGTCCCCCGGATACTGCCGGTGTTCTTGCCGGACGTACTGCCAACAAACCCTCCGCACTCTCACGCAACCATTTTCATTTGCACGTGTACAAACATAATTTTGACAAGTTTGACATTTGGTATTGTAGTGTGCAGCGGTATCGGAAAGTTTGTATGGAGTGTCACAGGTGTGTATTATGTAAAAAGTTATTATGTTGTTCCATACACTAAGTAAGTATGCATGGTCAACACTAACGACCCAATACTATGTTAATGCATTCTAAGCTGTTCACATCTTTCCAAGTCATATGCATATGAATTTAGTCTTAAATACGTAGGTTCGGTTTGTGGGGTTTAAAATTTAACTTTCAGGAGAAGAGCTTAAAGCAGTTCCATCTCTAGACAATATACTAGCAATTGAAACGACCAAGTGATTAAATAAACAATTTACTACACATAATGTAGGTTCACAATAAAAATATTATCTAACAGAGGTATGTAACAGTTTGTCTGATGCAGACATAGTCGGTGCCTATTATAATATTATAATTTAAACTCGTGTCAGCATAAATAAATGATCAATTAATAGCTCTCGATAAATGGGGCGGACAATAGTGTGCGCAATCAATAAATAAAAACTTAAATGCATCATATTTAACCACCATTATAATCTAATTTGGCATACCGGAATGTTGATTATCCCCGACTACTTTGGCCTTCAAATTTATAAAGAAATTTGCAAATGCAACTCAAGTTTTAGACTTTAATGTGCTAACTAATACTACGTCACATAGCCAATATATCATATTTTTTCTATAGCAATGAAATATAAAGCGGAATTGAATTACGCGAAAAATAACAACTAAGCTCATAGGAAACTAGATATCATTTGTATCAGAAGAAAATATACCAAAAGAAAAAGTACAGAAGTCACGGATACATCTGATTCTATTCTATGTAACCGTTTGAAACATATCACAATAGAAAGATTTTATTAAGAAAACAACTAACCTATAATACTGTTTAGCTGTAATAGCTATTACATTATACATATAAATTACTTAGTTCCATTAAAATCCATCAATGTAGTAAAATTTATTTGACTAGCATCTAAATTCTATAACAAAACAGTGTTTTATTTTATTAAATATGCATCGCCCGCATGCAAAATTAATGCATACGAAAATGAAACATTAAACGTAAGAAGCAAAGCAATGCTTAAATATGATATAATTTATAAGATTCACCGACTATATTACTATAAAATAGCAATTTAATATACAATGATTAGTAAGTCAGTATCCTATATCGAGAACATTAAAATTAAGATACGAGTTGAAATATACTTCTCACCCTGATGACCATGCTCCAAGTATTGCTCAGCTTCTTAATTTATGTCAATATTCTTGATTGACTCAGTGAATACAGAATATTCATAAGATAAATATAAGCCTATAAACAAATCATGGCAATAAATATAACACCATTATGATTAAAAATTCACTAAATCTGCATCAGACTCAAAACAATTAATAACTAAAATTTGCATTGCTATACAATTATTATAAAACATACACAACATACAAATGTCATTGTGGCCAGGCCATAATAAATCGTCTATGGAATAAATACTAACTAAAATGATTCCCACATAAATTCATGGACATTGAACATGCTTAATATTTTTTTCATCTAAATATTGCCTTTACAACTATTGTTATTAATCACACCTAAATGTTGTTAGAAAAGTATTGCCTCTAAATATTATATGAAAAAGAGATTTTTAGTAGATCTACTTACATTTTTCTATTTATATAAATAATGTTGAAACTGAATATTAACAGTTGTTTCCGAACACAACAGACAAGTGTTATATTTTAAGTACGATAGTAATAAATAAAGAAATTGTTCCGCATTACGTTATACTTATAAGGAACTATTTGTAACAGTTAACTTAGGACAATATTGCGTAAGAGAGCGACCGGAGACAACACAAGCATAGCTCGCAGAACATCTCCACCTGTGTGCAGTTATATTATCAGAGTCGTAACCAAAGTGCTAGAATTTCTAATTACGATATAAATCGATTAATTTGAAGCTTCTATATTATACGCACAACGAACAATCCAATTGCATTAAAATTGTCAAGACTTACTAATTTTAATTTTAACCGACTCGACCGATTACTCATTACGTTTTTATTACTTTATTTTATTAATATATTTTTGATCTATTGCACAAACACATATAGGTAGTCGCTATGCTTATCTACTCGAATTATAAGTTATTAAATTTTTACAATACCTACCACAGAGTTAAATACAACATCCAGAACGTTATGTTAATAATTACAAAATTTAATCGGTGCAAACGATTACAAAAGTTACTATTTATCCACAATCGAAATTCACTGGAGGTAAACGAAATATAATATTTATACATCGTACTTTTAATTTGATCGGTCCTATCACATTAATTCGTACAACAATAAAATGCGATCAGCATTCATTTATTAATAATTGGCAGTCCTAAAGAGTCACTAAGAGTTCAGCGCTCGCGACGGTGCGGCGCAGGGCGCGTCAGCTGTGAGGCGCAGAGCGCGTCAGCTGTGCGTGAGCGAGCGCAGCGGGGGGCGCGGGGCGCCGGGCCGCGGGGCGCGGGGGGCGCGGGGCGCCGACGCTCACTTGATCAGTTGCGCCGCGCTCTTGGAGCGGCGGAACATCTTCGCGCCCTTATTGGGCGCGGGTAGCTCATGCTAGTTGGTCCCGTTGGAGGCGCGCGCCAGGGCGGGCGAGGGCTGCGGCGCGGGCGGGCGCACGAGCGACATGGCGTCCTTGGCGCCGTCGGTGCCGTAGATCTTGCCCGCCTTGCGCGCCATGGATGCCAGCAGCTCCTGCGAGCACTTGTGTGCCGACCGCAATGATAACGCCCACTCTTTGAGCCCGATTTCATCCTAGACAGAAACAAGTTTTAGAAATTGTGCCAGTTACGGAAGAGTAATACATTAGATAACATGAAAAAATGGG
This sequence comes from Acronicta psi, assembly GCA_946251955.1. Taxonomy (NCBI): domain Eukaryota; kingdom Metazoa; phylum Arthropoda; class Insecta; order Lepidoptera; family Noctuidae; genus Acronicta; species Acronicta psi. The sequence continues at coordinate 5,685,807 of OX276482.1, read as the reverse complement.
AACAATATTCAACTTGTGCGCACGCGCCATTTTCTTGAACAAAAACTTAACTTTGTGAATCAAATCTTTGCCCAGGCAGTATTACCCACTTGATATCAAAAAATGACAAATATATAATAAATCGGGTAGAGTACTCACAGTATTTGTGAGAACGATCTTCGTATCGTTTCTAGTCCTTAGTACGATGCACTGTTCGCCCTTGACGGATACGAAGTCTGACGAGACCTCCTCGACGGAGTCTAGCAGTATCATCTCAGGCTTGGCACTGTTTTCAAGGTGGAGCTCCAACCGGTTGGGGTATAACTTTGCGTAACGAGTTTGCCACGCACTCGCAAACGGCCCACCGAGCTTTTTGATGTACCCATGCAGTATGCAGTCCGACTCTGTAATGTCATGAAATATATTGTTGTTAAATGAATACTGATCCCTAAATGCAGTCAATCAATAATTCACATGCCGTAACTATGGGGACGATAAGACCTACCATATAACCGAAAAACGAAGTAGTTTCATTTAGAGAAGTAGAAACATTTTTATTTCTAGGAGCATAGTAGAGTTCAGACTGTAAAAAATGCGCCAACCTATGCCAGCCTCACGCATTATTATAAAACTACACAAACCTTTTTCGTCGGCATCGAACTTTTGTTTCTGCTTGGCTTTTTTCTTTTGCTCCATCTTGTCGGCCTCCTGGTTGATAGTCTCGAACACTGTTTCTGCAACCTCGGATTGCCATCGCTCGGATATTACCAGTGGGAAATCTTTGTACTGCATCTGATCGGCTTCCGTTAGCTAGAATATAAGGAAGTGTTTTAATTTTATCAATTACCTAATAAAATAATACCTGTCAACTTAATTGAATCACCAAATAATATCAAAAGCGCTTACTAACTAATAAATTATGTGTTGGGGCAGTTTGCGTTGATAAAAATAAAACGACTTTCTTGGCGTTACAATTAATATTTTTACAAAGGAATTAGCGAATACAAATTATTGCGTGCGTTAAAACGTTGAGAATTTTTGCGAAGTCAGTGAGGCGCTGTGATTGGACGAGAGGTTGACAGCAGCTAGTGTCGTCACGTCGGTCGCGTTCGGATTCACGTCCCATCATTGATCGTGTTGGCGTGAACATGCCCCCGGCCTTGGAAGCACCGGCGCGTCCAACACCCCATCCTCATTCTCGTCGAACAAAGGGCATATTTGAGAAAATGCGCGTCTAACGATGCCTGACGAAGTCCGAATGTCAGCTACTCTCGCAACTCCATCTCGCCCGGAAACTGCGGATACGATGCGCCCCAAGCTCCATTTGAGCGGGTGAGTGTTAATCTCCTTTATGACGACCATCGTATTAGGTTTGAGACTAAATTTGTTTTCCTTCCATTTTCCTCTGGTCTGCATTTCTGAAATATACTCCTTACTCCAGCGTATCCAGAAATGCTGGCGAAGTTGTTCCAGCTTTTGATAGCGCGTTAACCGGTGTACAGGAACATCAGCTAGTTGATCAGTTGCAGGCGCTGTTAAAGGACGACCAACCAGGAAATGTGCTGGACAGAGGGGCAGAAATTCATTGGGATCTGGAGACATGGGACTAATAGGACGGGAGTTCAATATGGCCTCAATCTGAGATAATGCTGTGCTAAACTCCTCAAATGTAAGATTTGCATTGCCTACCACTCGTAGCAAGTGATGCTTGCACGATTTTACTCCAGCCTCCCATAATCCACCAAAATGAGGCGCATAAGGAGGAATGAATGAAAACTTAATAGCTTGAGTAGTAGCATACTCAATGATATCATTAGAACAGTTAGATAAAAATTTTGCAAATTCATTTGCTGCGCCCACAAAGTTGCGTCCATTATCTGATATAATTTCTGCAGGTTTTCCACGTCGAGAAATAAACCTCTTTAATGCGAGCAAGTAAGAATCAGAAGATAGGTCACTGACAAGTTCTATGTGAACTGCGCGAGTTACAAAACAAATAAATAAGCAAATGTAACCTTTTATTAATTTGGAGCCCCTACCTTTACGGTTTAATATGTGCACTGGACCAGCGTAATCGACACCGCTACGCAAAAAGGGAAAGCCTGGAGTTATCCTTTCCTGTGGTAAGTTGCCCATAATGGGAGGTAGAATTTTACCTCTTAATCGCGTACACACCACACATCTGTGCACAGTGCTTCGCGCAAGATTTCTGCCGCCTACCGGCCAGTGCGACTCGCGCATGTTGTACAATAGGGCTTGCGCTGCCGCGTGATGGAGTCGCTTGTGCTCGTGGCGAAACAATAACAGAGAATACCAATGTTTTGATGATATTAAAAAGGGATGTTTCTTTTCAAAGGTATAATCAGACGAATATTTTATTCTACCGCCAACCCGTAATACCTTATCATCGTCCGCGAATAAATTAAGTTTACATAAATTATGTTTACCTTTTAAATTCTGATTTTTAGTTATTAATTTATATTCGTCGGTGAACGACTCCTGTTGGGACAACCTTATTAGTGTTGTATTAGCGCTTCTCAATTCCTCAACAGTAAGAAGCCCCCTACGTATACTATTATGATTTCTTGTGTTGTAGATAAATCGTAGTACATATGCACAAGCGCGGATCATACGGTTAAATTGAGAAAATCTATTAAACGGAAACCAAGAGATTTCAGTTGCCGCATGGAACGAGTGGACATTTAATTTAATTTCTGGTAAATCTGTGTTTGTCGCATTAACCTGGTTTGAAATTACACTGCTATAATCAAAATTACCATCGTGAAGAAAGGAAGGCCCTTCCCACCATAAAGTAGACGACTCCAGGTCTTCTAGCCTGACCCCGCGGGATACTAAGTCGGCTGGGTTTTCTTTACCGCTTACATGACACCATGGAAGCTCTTTAGTGATGTCATGAATTTCAGCCGTCCTATTCTGCACAAAGGTTTTTAGTAAGTTGGGTGACATGCGCAACCACCCAAGCACAATAGTGGAATCACACCAAAAACCAATCTTATGAAAGTATATACTATGAAGGGCCTCGCGTACTTTATTATATAACCTGGCCCCTAGCAAAGCACCGCAGAGTTCCAGTCTCGGTATACTTACGGGCTTCAAAGGTGCGACTTTACTTTTAGAACATAGTAATTTGACCGTCACAGTTGAATCATTATTAATTGTCCGAATATAAATACAGGTTCCGTACGCGGACTCGGAAGCATCTGTAAATATATGCATCTCAATATAAGCTGGATCGTATCCTATGACATGACGTGGTATGCGTATGTTGTTAAGAACAGACAGAGAACTAGCAAAGCGCTCCCAAGCGCGCGTGACGTCATCTGGAAGTTCTTCATCCCAGCCTATCTTTAACAACCACAACCTTTGCAACATAATTTTAGCTACTATAATCATAGGGCTTAATAAACCTAAAGGGTCAAATATTTGCGATATATTAGACATGATAACGCGCTTTGTAATTTTAGTATTATAATTATTTTTAGAATGCGAAATAAAATAAAATTCATCGCTTAAATTGTGCCAGTTTAACCCTAAAAGTTTCGAATTAATATTGTCACCTAATGCTAATTCTTTAGATACATCAGACGCACTACCTTCTGTATCATCTAAATTAAAATTAAATATCCACTTTCGGAGCGGAAAGCAACCAGAACTTAATACATTTGCTACATTTTTGCAAATATTAATTAAGTTCTGTTTCCTGTTATCACCTGTCAACATATCGTCTACGTAAAAATCCTCGCTAATAATTCTTCTGACGTCAGGATCCGTGCATTCCAACGCTAATTGTTTCAGGCACCTACAACTCAAAAACGGCGCAGATGCGGTACCGTAAGTGACCGTATTGAGCCGATAAACACCCAAAGGTTCCGCTGGATCGTCACGCCACAAGATCAATTGAAAATCTCGCTGACTTTCATGAACTAAACATTGACGGTACATTTTTTCGACGTCCGCGCAGGCCGTGTACCTATGCTGCCGAAATCGCAACAAGATCGCCATGAGATCGCCTTGAATTGGTTGACCTACCATCTGTAAATCGTTAAGCGACAGATTTGTACTTGATGCAGCGCTAGCATCAAACACCACACGCAATTTAGTGGTGGTGCTGTGCTCGCGAAACACCCCATGATGCGGCATAATATAATGAGGCGTTCCATAATGGTCAACGCGACTCATGTGGCCTAAGCGGATGTATTCATGCATAAAATCGCGATATAACTGCCTATATTCAGGATTACGTATCAAACGCCGCTCAAGCGCTAAGAATCGACGTTCTGCTTGCGAATAAGTTACACCTAACATATCAGGCGATTTTTTAAAAGGAATGCGTACGCAGTACCTGCCGTCACCATCGCGCGTATAGGTGTCGACAAAATGTTGCTCACACGCACGTTCCTCCTCGGTTAGCTTGTCCCGACTCACAGGCATTTCTTCAAGCTCCCAGAACAGTCGTAACTGTGAATCAATTGATTGGGAAAAATTACACTGTACAAAGCCGTCATGGTGCGAAATAGAACAAACAGGGCCGGAAATAATCCACCCTAATTTAGTATCTAACAAGAAAGGCCCGTTGGGTAATCTTATTTTTTCCGTATTTATCAAGTCCCAAAACTTGTCTGCGCCTATTAATATATCAATGTTTTGGGACTTATAAAACTGCGGATCTGCCAAATTAATGTATTCGGGAATATTAATTAATTGTGCGCATTGGTTTGGCATTGCAGGCAATGCCGACGTAATATTTGGTAAAACAATACATTGCAGACGCATAGTATATGGGCTGGTGCGCGCTTTAATCTCAACGTCACATACCTGCGTAGACTTAGTTATAGAATTACCAACACCGCGTATTTCCTGAGTGGACTGTATAACTGGCGCTTTAAGTAAATTACATAATGATTTGCTAATAAAACATCGTTGACTTCCGCTGTCGAGAAGTGCGCGAACTACGTGATAATCATTATGACTATCTGCTATCTCAACTAAAGCGGTCGACAATAAAACAGGTTTCACTACAGCTGATTGATTACATTGTACATTCACGTGGGCATTATTCGCTTGAATTGTAGGGTTTTGCACTGACACGGATGACGGTGACGAGCGCGGTGCGGGGGTCGCGGAAGCGGGTCTCCCTTCCGCGGCTGCATCAACCGGTTTCTCATCAGTACACAGTGTCGAATGACATGTTGCGGTATGAATAACATTGCTCGAGCTATTATCATTGTTCGGATGAACTAAGGAATTATGCCTTTTATTGCATAATCGACACGGTCCAAACCTACATGCCTCTAGTGAATGCCCGTATCGTAAACAATTAATACACAGTTTCTTATCGCTAATAAATTTAAGTTTAGAATCTAAATCATAATCAATGAATTTTTGACAGCAATACAGTGGATGGTTTTCGTTGCATAATAAACATAGTTTTTTAGTGATATGAGTGACTTCATGTGAATTATTACGTTCCTGTTTTGGCTTGTTAGTGGAAACATTGCAGTGAATTTTAGACTGGCTTTGCGTATTGTGTTTTTTCACCTCGTTATTGGATTTACTATGTGACACTTGCAATGTTTCCAGCATATCAGCCCGGTTTTTAAGAAACTTCATGAGATCATCCAGTTTTAGTTGTGTCTTGGAGTCATCATTTCTGGAAAATAACGTGCTTTTGTGTTGTTCCCATTCGCGTTCGGTAGTTTGATCTAATTTGGTAACAACTATATAAATTATCAATGTATCCCACGAGTCTGTGGGCTCACCGAGAATTTTAAGTGCGCGTAGATTTTTTAACACAGTATCAATTAACCTCCTAATTAGAAATGATGATTCTTTGCTCACAGTTTGAATTGTGAACAGTGACTTTACATGATTGTGTATTAATAACCTATGGTTATTGAAACGATTGAGCAGTAGCTCCCATGCAACAAAATAATTATCACTAGAAAATTCCACTGAATCAATTACTAACTCTGCGCTTCCCTTAAGCGAAGACTTCAGGTAATGAAATTTCTCTATATTACTCAGGGCACTAGAATTGTGCACCAATGATAGAAAACTATCCCTAAATTCTAACCATTGCACATAAGAACCGTCAAACGTGGGCATTGAAATAGTGGGCAACTTAACGGAGCGTTTCTGATGATTACATGTTTTATTTGAACTGTCAGTGACCTTATTCTGATCTATAAGTAATTCAGCCTGCGATAGTAAACTGTAATAACTATCCTCAAATAATTCTCTCTGAGTTAGTTGTTCATCTAAGTCAGAAGCTGATTCCTCGAGTTTACTTTGGATTTCATTGAACTCACTGAACAATGCGGTGGCTCCTTGCATGCGTAATTTTAAATCTATACATTTCTGACTAGACAAACTATCAGTTTCGATATTGGATAGGTAATTCGAAAACCTTGTTAACCTACCCTTCACTATGCCACGTTTTTTAATAAGATCTTTAATTACACTACTGTTGTCGCTTGCATTATGCTTATAAGGCGATTTGTCACGAGATTTCGTGGGAACTAAAGTGTCTTGGCTAGGTTCAACACTCATTTTGGTGGATATTAGTGAAGATGGAGTACTTACGTTTAAATGCGATGATGGTTACCTCCGCCGCTGATTAGCAGGGACCACCGAACGCAGCACACACAGCACACTATAACCCTTACTGAAATCAGTTTAAACACAGCATTACACAGCGGAATTGGAGTAGAAGGAGGATAGACAAGATGGTTGGCCGTACCTATTTTGCGCGTTTTCAGATATCGGTGCACCTTCCAATCTAATTGTGACTGTAAGTATTGCGTATTACAATCAGCGACTCCTCTCCTTGGCTTCCGGACTGCTTGAACTGCGGTAATAACTTCTCCAACCGATCTTCAATAGCGCGTCTTCAAAGAATTGCGTTTCTTGCGTATTTCAAATTTGGCTTCTATATTCGGCTCTGAAGGTCCAATATGTTGGGGCAGTTTGCGTTGATAAAAATAAAACGACTTTCTTGGCGTTACAATTAATATTTTTACAAAGGAATTAGCGAATACAAATTATTGCGTGCGTTAAAACGTTGAGAATTTTTGCGAAGTCAGTGAGGCGCTGTGATTGGACGAGAGGTTGACAGCAGCTAGTGTCGTCACGTCGGTCGCGTTCGGATTCACGTCCCATCATTGATCGTGTTGGCGTGAACATTATGTTCATTTAATTTAGTTTTTTATGCACAATGCCTACAATTCGGTTCGGTTCTGCTTACAATTTGTTATTTGGTCACAGTTCTAACCTAACCTAATTGATAAAGTATATTTTTCGCAAACAATGTTATGAAAGATTTGCCATTTTTGATATGTATTGCTGCCCGTGACTTACTGTTTTGGGGACATACTTTATTAATTATTATATTCTAGCTATAGAAAATAGTTATCCTAGTATAAGTTAGTATTCTCTAATTGATGATTTATACAAACTTAGATACCGTTTTAATTACCCGATTGCCGAAGGAGGGTTATTAATATGATAACTACTAGATTAATTGTTGAGAATAGGTATTATACTCGGGTAGGTTGCAGATCAGTGACTAATCTAAATTTAGGTGACAGAAAATATTGTTCCCTATTTCAATTATTTTACTTGCCAAGTGAGAACCTTTATAATTGAGGCGAATGGTTAGTCTAAAACAGTGATTCTTAACCCTTGAAGCACTCCAAGTGATTCGCGAAGACATCCTAAATATTATATACAACAACCCTTTTATTTATTTCCATTTAATGTATATTGCCTCCAAACAGATGGTCCACGGTTAGTCAAAAATTTGAGAAATGGTCCCTCATCACTAAAAAGAACTATTCATTGGTCTAAAACAAACTGGTATTATTAATATTACATAGTAACGGCAGCTATCAGTGGATAAAGAGATTATAAATATTCAAAGTAGCTATCATAATTATTATTATGATTGTCAAGTGTTATCATCATCAATCATTTATTTATGATTTCTGGCTAAGCCAAATTTAAATTATTTTACCTTGATGCCCTTTGTATCCTCTTCATCAAAGCTGCCGATATCGAATGCGTCAGCGGCGTTGACCTCGCCGCGCGGTGGGATTAGCGGCGGCGTATATTTCTGGTGGTACACCTGTTGCCAGTCAATCCCCGCGAAGAATACGTGCTCTTTTACTTCGTCGGCACTGAAAAAGTGAAAAGAAAATAAATAGGGATTATTGTCAATCATTGAAATAAACGATTTCTTATCATAATCCTCAACGTGTTATAAATAGCAATATTTATCATACGATCCTAAATTCTGATTGTAGGATCGTTGAATTTTACCAGAATTTGGACAGAAAGGGTTGCAATGCCTTTTTAATCACGTGAATACTGCCGCAAGAAAAAATATGTTTGACTGAAATTCTTCAGTGAACAATAACATTTGTGACCAGTTATTCGTCCATGACATGATTTTGAATTAAACGCAGAGCCACTATCGGACGAGTGGAAACAAGATAAAGCATGCGCTATACATGAACGTGAACATAATTCACGATATTTATGTCTGGTGTAGAACAAAACCCGGTCAAGTGCGAGACCGACCATTTTTAATATGTATCAATATACAAAATCCTAAATAGTATTTGTCGTTATAGTGGCACTAGAAACAGAAATTCTGTGAATAGAAATTTCAACTCTCTACCTATTACGGTTCATGAGATACAGCCCGCTTACAGACAGACGGACGGACAGCGGAGGCTTAGTAATAGGGTCCCGTTGGCACCCTTCGGATACTGAACCTTAAAAAGCATGGTTCGACCTAATATCTTTCTGTAAAACTGGAAAATAACGAAGCAGAACGTTTGCTTGCTGTTCAAAAAATATTATTATAAAAGCAAAAGGTTGATGCTGCACCTTTTGCTTTTAAATGTAGTTTTAATGTTTTGCTGTGGTCACTGGCTGACAATGCCCAGCTCCTCTCATTGGCATCCGTTAAGAAAGAATTTTGGGAAATTACCACGGTATTGAAAAAAAATATGATCGCTAGTAACACAGTCAGTTAATTCATATTGTTGATTACGTATAAACATATTGGACGCATACCCCCGTCCCTTGCAGCCGAGTCGCTTGTTGATGTCCCGTTGCAACAATCCTTCTAACAAGCTCTTGAGACTGGGGCTGAACGACTCCGGCAGCTCCACATTCTGAAATACATCGTAATTCTATTGCAGACATGATTCCATCTTTTACTTTCAACATACAAAATTATAACAAAATTACTGATATATTCAGTAGCAATTATTATTATTGGAAGCCGAAAACTATAAAAGAAGACGTCCAAAATTAGACTCAATTTTATGTGGCTTCATTAAGTATATACAATTATGTATTAAGTATATCAGCGTGCGTGTGTATGACAAGATGTATGAACGTGGAGCTAGGGCACTAAAGAAGGTCTCTAATTTCTGCCTACCTCTGTGGGAAAAAGGCGTATATGTGTGTATGTAGTATACATTGCCTTTGTCAGATAAAGCTAGATGTTTGTATAAATTAATCAATGATAGTTTAAAAATGTTGATGATGATCTTTATCATCTTCCTAGCCTTTTTCCCAACCATGTTGGGGTCGGCTTCCAGTCTAACCAGATGCGGCTGAATATACAGTATTTTACACGAAGCGACTGCCATCAGACCTCCGCAACCCAATTTCTGGGCAATACCGATATTCGAAGGATAGACTGGTTGTCAGACTTTTTTGACTTCTAACTACCACTAACGATTCTCATAGGTGTTCGTATGACAACCGGGACCGACGGCTTTACGTGCTCTCCGAGGCACGGAGGGACCCCTCCGTGCCTTGCCGGCCTAAGCCGATGTGTTAAGAATGGTCATGAAGATGATGATAGTTGTAATTTTGTATTGTCTATGGGGTGATTTATAGTCACAAAAAAAAATATACTAAAGGAAGACACAACTTATTACTGTGTTATATTACACCGACATGATTCACAACGGTAGGAAGATCCGACGTCTTGCGCCGCCGCCGGTAGAATATGTTCCACAGCGGGAAACACAAAACAAAGACGGGATTGGATCCGCAATAAAATTTCCATCTTCAATCATATTCAGTATCGTTTAAATACAATAGAACTATGTGGATCAAAAGTGAGTGTGGAATAAAATAGTACACATAGACAATATAAAGAGTTTTACCATGGTAAGCGTCATCCTGTCAATCTCATGTTTGTCCTTGGTTTTGTGTTGGCGGAATGGCGAGTGTCCCTTGAGGAGTTTGTACAGCATACAACCGAAGCTGAACCAGTCAGCGGAGGAATCGTAGCCGGTGCCTTTTGAAAGAACTTCAGGTGCCATGTAGCCGTGAGTACCCCTGAAAAAAAAAATAAAAAAAAATTACATAACATACAGTACCATCATGTGTGTTCGCCAAAGGGTGAGGAGGGGCGAGATAATTTTACAAGGGCAAGCCTATTGCCATTAAACGGGCACAAATCCGGAGCTGCAACTAAGAATTTCACAGAACACAGAACAGTGCTCGACCTTGGAATCAAACCCAGGACCTTTAATGTAGCAGTCGCCCTTACGACCATAATACTAATCAGGCAGTTACATTTAAAGTCAACGGCACATTTGGTGTTATAGCTATAGTCTCTGTGGCTTTCGCTACAGAACAGTCCGTGGATAACCACTCTTTACAAAGAGTGTTTCCGCCAAACATTTTAATCTGTTCATATAATCTCCTGTAATGGTAGCTGTAATGTCAATAAATAAGTAAAATATTATTTTTTTGCCGACGTCTGTGGTCTAGTGGTTCGAGTACCGGACTGATCACGGGGTCGTGGGTTCGACTTCGATTCCCACAAGACACAAATATTTATGTAATAACGAATATAAGTATTTGTGTTTGTCTGGGTGTTTCCTATGAATAAGTATGTATTTACAAAAAAAAAGTATATAAGTATTATATCCATGGTCTAGTACCCATAGTAAAAGCTCTGCTTAGTTTGGGACTAGATGGTGCTGTGTAAAAATGTCCCAAAAAAATATTATTATTATGTATTGTCATTATGAATAGCAATAACAATCGGTATGTACAAATTACATGGCGTAGGAGTTAAGTACATAGTATAGGAAGTCACAAACGCCCCGGGCATTCTAAGGACCTTATGAGTAAGGGTAAGATATAATTATCACTAACACCGGATAGTAAATAATCTGTGAAAAATATTCGTAGTTTCATGTTAAAACAATAACAACATTATTCATTCATTTAGTCATTGTTATTTTTTGTCTCCACAAGTTCATCGATTCGGATTGAACTTTAAAGTAAGTCATGTCGTTTTAACGAATTAATAATATTATATCGTCAATAGATTTTGTTGACTTCACTTCAAGATGTAAAGAATGTGTAAGAGAAATTAGATATCACATCCAATGTTCTAGGTAGCTTAGTTGGCTAAAGCGTGTACTTACAAGGAGGGACGCAGGTTCGAACCCTGCCTTAGATTGTATTTTTCTTTGGCTAAAATTTATAATCTTATAAATATTATTACTTCATATCCCAGAAGTAACCAACCAATAATATAGAACTTCATGAGGTAGTAGTTTACCTAATCATAATTTACGATTAAATTGGGTATCTTTATACTACCGGACTTATGGAAGCCCCTGTTTCCCTACGTCATCAATCACGCAAAGCGGAAAGTAAAAATATGATTAACGTCTTTTATGGTTAACCCTCTGCGTCATTCACTTATCATAGCATAGTTTATCGCAGTTCATAAATGAATAAAAATATTATATTAATAATATAATCACTTTCGATACGAAATTAACTAAGCATGTTGATATCGGAACATCAATAATTTTAAATATACATAATTATAGACTATAATGTTATATGCTAAAATTAAATTATGTTATCGTATTTAAAATATCCCTGCTAACCTAGCCTTGTCCTAATTAATATGTTGCGGTCAACATCCAGCCTAACTAGATGAATATCATTAGCATTTAACACTTTTTTACTCACTTTTTTTAAGTGACTAATCAGACCTCCGCTACCACATTTCAGAACGATTATGATATCCTAAGGAAGAACCCGTTGTTAGGCTTCTCGGGTGTCTAGCAATAATAATTGTCATAGGTTTTATATAAGTCGGTGCCAACGTCTTTGTACGATCTCCGAGTCACGGGTCTAATATTTAAAATTTAAAGTCTTTAAGAATTCAAGGCAACGCATCTAATTACAATTAACATGGGATTACATAAGAGTAAACAGTGTGCGCAAACGAACCAATTAAAACAATTAGCATAGTGCATTACGTCAATTGATTCCTAAACAAGAACATTACGGGGTCGCTAAGTATATGGCCTATAAATACGTATTATTATTCTCAATTGCTTACTATCGATATTATTAGCCGGTCACGTGGTTTTGTGTTTAATTAACAACAATTAAACTTGATTGTATTCATTACTTTCATCAACCTATTTACTGCCTCATGCTGGGAATGAGTCTCCTATTAGAATTAAGTTTTATGCTGCCAGTCCACCACACTGGCTTGATGCGGGTTGCAAGGCTCCACACGCCGCGCCGTTGGGAATTTCGCAGTCGTGTGTGATAAAGTGATTTTTCGCCTTGGATTCGAACTTGAGCTATCACTGCTTTTTATTACCTTCATTAAGTTAAGACGGAAAATATTTAAATAGAATGCAAGCATCTAACCAACATATTACATAATAATAATTTATATATGTTGATAGTGTGTTCTTACAACAAAGGAAATGATAAGATTTTGTGACACGGCTTAGGTAGAAACAGCAATACACTGCTTATATCTTACCGCATTATATCCACATAAGGAATAGATAGTTACAAGTAGTAACAACTTTATGACTGATAATTGAAATCTGATTATTTATTAAAGTATTCAATCAATCAGTTGCGAACGACATTCATAAACCATCGCGCATGTATTCCTCGAAGAGTAAAGCAGAGGTGTAGACAGCTAAAGGGGGTCTCTAGTATGCGCGGAACTAGTTGGCCGCGCCAGTGTGTGAGCGGCGGGACGGAAGGGCGGGGTCGCCTGCGCGCGGTGGGACGGAGGGACGGGCGCTTGTTTTCGTTCACAGTAACCCCTTCACCCCCGTCCCTACCTAAGGCGCGACCTACTAGTTCCGCGCGGACTATAGTGACGCCTCATTAACAACAAAATGACAAGGACGGGTAGACATTAGACAGACATGTCAATTAAAATAATAAGTATGTCATCGCCTCTCTCTCTATAACACCAGAGACCTTGCTGACATATTACTACTAGTTTTTATGTTCTACTTAGCCATTGCCCGCGACTTCCTTTCCGCAGAAGTTAAATTTTTCGCCCCGTTTTTTTGCAACATTTTTAATTGATAATCCGCTCCTATTGGTCGTAGCGTGATGATATTATAGCCTATAAACCTTCCTCGAGAAACGGGTTATCTAAGAATTTTTCAAATGGGCCTATAGTTTTCCTGAGATTAACACGTTCAACCAAACAAACAAACTCACTCCTTTTTTTTTCAGAGTTAGCTATAAGCCACTATTGTTAATTTTAAAATTATTATAAGTGATAGGTACATAATTATTAATTTTGGCTAAGTTTGTACACAAAAGGCAAATAAAATTCATTTTCTTTCTTTCTTTCTTTCTTTACTCTTTAGCTTTTTATTATTAGTACAGGTAAACTAACTCTCTAGCAATAAAGTTATTTGATTAAAGATAAGGACACTTACACACTGGCGTGCGGTTTCTTTTTGGAGAAGTCGCAAGCGAGTCCTAGATCTGATATTCTGACGTGGCCATGCTCGTCGAGGAGAATGTTCGCCGGCTTCAGATCTCTGTACACTATGTGCCGCTTGTGCATGTGTTCCAAACCTGAAGAGGAAATAAAAATATTATGAAAATTGCATGTCGACCGACGTCATCATTGTTGGTAATGTAATTGTTGTAGCAGGATGTTGTGTGAATGATTCGTGTTTTATTTTTGTCATACGGTGAGATTGTGAACTGTTCACAATTTTTATTTAATTTAATACTTTATGCACATTACTAAAATATTGTACAGAGGCAAACTGAATTTTTAATTATACGTATTGCCCGTAAGATTAGACAGAGTTGTAGTAATCTACACACAAGTATGTTTTTAGATCACATGTAAAAGCGGGCGAGGGTATTGTCATTAACGATGCACAAATCAAGCAATGTGAGCTGCTACTGAGAAATTCATGGAAAACCTTAGCTCGATTTGGGAATCAAACCAGCTCGGCACCCGTACCTGTGACCATTACACCATTGAACTTTAATTGATGTTTTTTTTTAATAATTAAAATAATAATTACAAGAATTCTTTAATAATAAAAAGTGATCTTAAAATTCCACTCACATAAGTTGTACAATCAAACACTAAACATCATAGATGCACAGAAAAATAACATAGGATCATGCAATAGGTATTTGTATAACCTCTGGTACCCAAAGAAAGACTTAACTTGTGTTATTGGTACTAGCAATAACTTTCCAACAACCGTAAAACGGGCACAGACCACGGTAAGTATGTGCGTAGGCGGCGCACATAAAGTTTGTAAAAGAATAAAGAAAGAAATTTTAAAAGCCTACCACTGCCACCCCCAATAGTTAGCAATACCCATGTTTCTTTGTCTTTAAGTAGGTAATCACAACAATTTTAATCACTCATAATGCATTATACCAATCGCCCGATAAATACATACGTCACCAACATTATTATTAAACAGAATTACTTTATCTCAGTATTAATTTGCCCGCGTCACTTTTTTAATACAATAGTGCGGCTAAAATTATTATGATGATGCTATACAGATTATTTATAGGTGCTTGTTTTATGAATCATAATGATATACGACTGCAATAACAATATTAACAAGTAGCTTTGGCTGGTTTCACTTGGGTGGCCTTCGGGTCGAATAATGTTCCTCAATAGAATTTACATATGACGTGATAATTCGAATGGAACATTGAAATGATCACCGGACAACTGTTCAGTCCGTAGGTTGGTATTAAAAAAATGGGTCGCTCGTTGATCCGATTATCGCGGTATTGGAAATGGGAACAGTGGCCGATTATAAATTATGATGGCAGCAAAACTTAATAGGTCCAATAGATTTTATTCTTTTGTTAAGCTAATTATCTTAGTAACTTATTGAACGAGGCACTATTTACTATTAATATAACCTTGCAGCAAAATCTGGGCTCAATAGTAAAACAATTACATTATATTATCATCCTAGCTTTTTCCTATATGATCGGGTACATACATACAGGCATACAGTCTGAATTTCAGTATTAATTTTAACACAAAGCGATTGTCATCGTACCGCCGAATCCCAATTTCTAAGAAATAATATAGCATCTATAATAAGATATCCTAAGGATAAACTGTCGTGAGGTGCAGCTGAATTTTCCAGATTGATGGATAAGCGCAGTTACTACGAGTCCCTCAGTCACAAAGTCTACAAACTTGCATAAATCTTGAAAAGTAATAAAAAACCATTCCTCATTATATTTGATTAATTTAGGTAACAGCTTTTGATGTTGTGTCTCTAGACACTGAGCACTACCATTCTACCAAAATCATTTGCAGAATTCTATTTGAAATAACCCAGTATCTGCCCATTTTTTGTGACGTACACTGTATGGATAGGCCATAAAATGTGCACATGTTTTTCGTTGCCAAACAAATAACATTAAATTTTATTGGTGTTTGCGATAAAAGCCCTGATCAAGTGCAGGAATGGAGTATAAAATAATTTGTAACAAGATTTTTTCATTTATTACCCAATATAACTTCAGCAGCGTAGAACTTCATCTCGGCCTCGTTGAAGACGCCATGTTGTGACAGATGATAGTGAAGGTCGCCGCCGTTCATCAGGTCCAGTATAAAACATAGCTTGTCCGGCGTGTGGAATGCGTACGTCATGCACACGATGAATGGGCAGTCCACCTGATGAACAAAAGTTCAATTATTTTGTTTATCTATATAATTAAGCTGGCCATTTGGACCTATAACCACTCAGCGCTCACACCGCACTCCAGTAATGTCAATTCTACGTAAATCATGTTTCGAGTAGATTAAAGCTTTTATTTGTAACTGTACTTCTTCTTAATTCTTAATACAACTGTTTAAAGCTTCGGATACCACTTCATTAGATTTTTCGGCATTCACCAGTATAAGCTAATGACGTCACATTACTCTGACGTTGGCTGTGCCAATAAGATTAGATGTGGTGAGGTAATCGATGAAGCGGTAAGGTATTTCGAAATCCAGATCAATGAAGTACGTTTGATTTATTCATCTTCAAAATTAATTTTGATATTGAATAAGTATTATTCTATCTATACTAGTTAGTATTTCCATTTATAAAGACGGATAATAAGGTACTTTCTTTAATAATTTGTTTTCCATAATTAAATTCGTTTATGTATGCACTAAGCCACTAACACAGAACATAAACTGCAATAGGAAATTGGCAAAATGTTATGAAGGCTGGTGACAAATATAACTTGGGTGTGAGTCATACGGAATGTAAAATAGCATTAAAAGCAATAAACCACAGTGGAAATGCCACGATATTATGGCAGACGGAAATATTGAAGTATACGTATTGCAATGAATGCACTCCTTTGTTTATCCGGCCCGGAGCGCGGTGGCTGTGCGGTTTTAACGTCCAGCATTGTATTGATCGCAGTGCAGATAATTTACTTTTCGATTATTAAAATTATTATTAATACAGTAAAATAAGATAGGTATTGTAGAGCCAGAAATTTTACTTATAATAATATTTATTTTAAAGAATAAAATTGCCAGTATTTGTCGATTTTTCTACATAAGATCAGGCGTAGTCGCAACCTAAAATATGAGTCCGTATACCCAAATTTTCCAGTAAAGCAATTAAGTCAGGATAATACGGTCCTCGGATTCTCTGTCCATGCTTGTACGAGACCATTTTTAGGAGTGTGAAGGTACTAATAATTATTAAGGTAATTTCATCATTTCTTGTGATGCCTCAGCAAATATTATAATTTTACCTATTTGACTGAGTTTGCGTAAGAAATATACGCGAATGTTGTCTGTAAAACACGTCATCTTCAATATCAGAGACCTGGAAACGTCAAAGACTTTTCTGGTTCGGTTCCAGGACTACGGAACCGATAACAGTCATATTTGCGTTTACCATAGCAATGTAGGGCGAGACAATTAGGCGTTCCCGACGATAACCGTACTTCAAGCAACTCCAAAATCGTTCGTACGACACGGACAGACGCAGCGGCGCCGCCCCGACACCAGACGAACGCTCATAAATGATAAACTAACCCGTATAAAGTAACATTACCGTGTGGTCTCGCTGAACAGGCCACCCGTCACTTACCACGAGTGACGTAAGAACCGAGCAAGGGATTATATCTGGGAGATGAATGGCCAGCAGCATCTCATGTACCAATAGCATCAAACTGCGATCTGTAATGTGCTTAGAGATCGCAGTTCTCTAGTTGGTTTTTGGACGTTTGCAAATAAACCTTATCTAAATTTAGAAGTTAGAGTACAAGTACTTATGTTGATTTTACTGTTTCTTAAACGTAAAGGGGCGTATTTTCAATTATCTGATTGAGCGGATGACAAAAGCCTTCACAGTGCGCTGCCTTTTCCACGTGAACGCCGTTTCTTCGCTTACGTACAGGCTTCGCAAAACATACGTTATACAATGCGAAATATTGAATTGAATAAATTTATGAAACATGACGTTATCAAACGCCCTACTCTTGGCTATAAATATATTTTCATACGTGGTAAAAAGTTAAACAAATCCGCCGGATATAACATAAACATAACACAACATACTATCTCGCCTCCTCATATACTCAAACAGTTATCGAGAGGTATACTGATGTACACCCAAAGTACACCAGTATGTTTTAGCCCCTATGTAGGCAGCAAATCAATTTCCATTAACCGCACAGAACTCTTGAGTTGATTTTGCTACTAACATTTCCTAAAGGAAACGCCCAATAACGTGCGGCATCGTCGCATATTTGTGGGATCTTATTAAGCTTTTTATAAATGTTTCACACTTTGTACGAATAAAAACAGCTAACATTCTACTTCATCTTCTTTACAAACAAATGGAATCGATACCGAACATCGAGATGGACATTGGACATGTATGATCGAACATCGATAAAATTTGTCATCCAGATCGGACGGTCCGTCCTATAAACGAGAGTTTGCTTACTCGTAAACATAAAATAAAAACGTTTTATTACCGCACAGCATAAAGTTTTAAAACAAGGTCACAGTAAAAGAAAATTCATGTCGAAAGTTGACTACATATAAATGTTATAACAGAACGACTGACAGTTTCTCGTTTTATATAAACTTTGCTTCGGAACCCGCGGCCTTGTTAAACTTTGGGGAAGCCTTTTAGGTCACAAGGAATAAAATTGTACACATGTTACATAAGGTGTATAGTTCTACACATAGGTAAGTTTAACCCTGAATGTAGAATGGAAAACACTAATCGTCGGGATGAAACAGCGAAACAAAATGCAGCGGAAGCGGATTGTACTACGACAAATTGAGGGCGATCCAATTCGTTTCAGTCCAATTGGCTGGATATCGTTTATGTCCCCGATACCATATCACATATAAAACGTAGGTATATCACTGCTGTATTGCACCGAATCAAAGCAATTTGCAATCGATAAGCAATCGGATATTATAATCATTGATATAATCGCGCTTAACTAAAATTGTGCGCATATTTGAGTATCTATTAGTGCATCTTGCCGTCACTATGCTCGAGAGTAGTTCGCCTATAATATATTAATTACTACGACTGGAATCGAGAGAGAAGCTCCAACGTTATTCAACAATTAAATTACAACCTAGTTGCATAACTCAATCGATAATCGCTTTGCGATAATTTTGCTCATTTTCTTACAGTTTTTATAATCAATTGATTCTATAGTATTTTCTTCCCCATCCACTTGCTCAGTGAATACTACAAAGAACTGCATCACGCGATAATATTGTGCAGAGCTTTACATGGTGCAATCCTGATTGCATTGTGCCTTTGTTCAGTGTTTTAAAGTTATGGCGAAATTGGATCTAATGGTAGAGCTCCTAAACTCCTTTTAGAAGTGCCTTATTTTGAGCAAAAACTCTCCGTGATTACTTATTCCATACGAGACGCTCGAAACTATTCCTCAGAAGTGAAACACTCGCATCGCCTTCACAGATAATATATATTTATTTACTATGGACATTGGCTGTCCGCTTTACGAATGTGTCTCGTCGTAAAAATACGTTTTTCTACACGCAAAGCTGTCCTGTGTACCCAAGAAAAGTTATAAATTTCTTGAAGCGTGTAAACTCATCGGCTGATAACCATCGGTCTCTTTAAATAAGAATGTGTACATTGCTATGGTGTTCTATGTTGTCCTTGTTTGTAATGTTATTCCGTGCGTGCTGGCGTGAATTACTAACATAATTTGCATAACTACGTACGAGTATGAGCATAAAGAGAAGCTCGTCAGTATATTATGGCCACAATAAATAAGTTAAAATGAAATAATTTTATATCAGCCATATTGCTTGTTTTGTAGAAAGCGTATTATTCGTCATCGTTCGTCTATTTTCCCAAACAGATCGGTCTAAGATTACTTACAATTGATATCACTCCGATGCCTATCCAACGCACACAATGGCAGCAGTTCCAAGCATTGAAATGCGAGTTGCGCGAGAAGGTTGTCCTAGAATGTCATGTGAAAAAGCGTTTCCTTGGAATAGAAAACGCAACAAAAGACGACGCTTGGAAAGGGAAATTAGAATTGAAGACTGTTTTTGCTAGGTAATAATGACAAACTGCCAGATTCTTATATAACTGGATGAAAAGAGGGACTACTGTAATTATTAGATAGTTTAATGTTCGCTAAATTAGTAGCAGATGTTTCAGATTTATTAAGCTAAACAAGATGCCCGGTTTCACCTGTTCCATGTATTTTTAAACGCATAATGTTTTTGTGGATGATATCATCATCATTACATGTATTCGCCAGTTTTCCGTATTGCTAACATGTGTTCTTTTTAATTTCCGTGAGAAAGTTGTCGGAACTATAACATTTGTTTTTTTAAATAGGTTATGAGTACAAGTACTAGTTGCCTCGATAAAGTTGCGCATTAGCCAGTGTCATCAAGACTAATATTTTAGTTTGATATTTAATTTTACTACTGAATACAAGTTTGGTGACGCCAATGATATTTATTAATAATTTTGTAACACATAAGATACTGATAACATAAATTTTATAATAAATCAGCATATAAATCAACTATTTATGACGCCATTAATCTATATGTATAAAATAAATATATTACAGTATAAGTATTTAAACGTGTTGTTTGTGCAGTAACTGTGCGGTGTGATAATAAACCGACGTACGAGGTTCGTACGTATGAAGATTATGTAGATGTATGTATGTGTTTGTCGCAAGCCGGTGATTTCATTAAAATGAATGATCCTCTAGTCTCACAGTTTACCACCCGCCCAGAAACAAACAACATCGTTCTGCATGCTATTCATACAATAACATTAATAAAGATCAATAGAAAATTCTGAATCATTGAAAAATGTTTAAAATCAATAGATAACAGAACACGCGTCGATTGCGTTTAATGCGCAGTGGAATCATATTCATTTATCATTTTATGTTAGATTTCTTTCGAAATCTTTTTCTTTTGATACTTACTTTAGGTAATTTTGTGAATATTATCTGGTCAATACTCCCATCAAAGGACCTCATGACCCAACACATTTTGTTTGAATTACAATGAATAAATTCCTCAAATTTTATGCTTGTGGGTTTGAAAGGCAAGAAAAAATTTGGCGAATTACCCAGTGCGGGGGCCGGAAATTAATTAAAATTGATACGAGACTTTAAGAGAGAGTATTTTTGTTGGGCGATGGCAATGGATGAAAGTATCTTCTTCGTAGGATAGGTATGATAACAAATGGGTACTTAACAAATTCGCTATAATTCGGAAATCGCCTAACTGATCCAACTACACACATTCTGTGCCTGTATCTAAGTTTTGCCAAAACTTAGCATCAAGCTTAGGTTAAAAAGGTATCAAATCTGCGATCTACGATAGAGCGCACTTGCCAAAAAACGGATTCACTCGTGATTTAAAAACACCCAGATTAAATCTATCGCGGAAAACCACAAAGCGCATTCGACACTTCAGCCGTACCTACGCATAATAAAAGTGAAGGCAAAGCGTTTCGTTTGGATTTTTGGAATGTCCACCATGTACGAGTATGTATGTATGTACAAGTGATTCATTAAATCTTCAAATGAAGTGCCTAATAATAATAAATGTCATAAATATATATAATGTTACGATTCCTTGATAAGAGAGAATTGATTTTGATGTGAAAACGTGGTTATGGTTTCAGATTCAATAGAACATTAATAACATAACATATTATTATCATCATAAATAAATAACGTTTTCTATAACTAGCTGTACCCCGGGTTCCTCTCCGCATTGTTCTCGTTTATGCCAATCCTTATCCTTCCTTACAATCCTTAGCGACTTCTTTTAAAATGGTCAAATTTTATTGTAGGCTTTATACTTTTCGAGATCGTAATTAATCAGTACCTACTTACTGCTTATTACTCATAGATCAATATATAAAAGTATATAGATACTCTTCGAATCGAATTCGAAGATTTAACGTAAAGTACGCAGCATTACATGAAATTAACAAACCGTACCGTTCATATTTTATGAGTGAACGCCTGGTTTAACATCCCTATTTTTATCCAATCTATTTTCGGTATCAGCTGTTTCTGTAACAATGGCTGTATGATGGAAATAACACTTTATAAGCCTCCGTCCTTATCCTAAAAAACAGCTAACACATTTAATATATTACTCATCATAAAACATTGGAGAAGTAACTCTTTGGTAACCTAAAGTTGTGGTTTTTATTTCAGTTGGCTTCTAGGAGACTATTAGATACCTTAATACTCATCATCATTAACCCATTTAGAGTTCCACTGCTACGTAAAAGTCTACTATCAAAATTAGAGAGGTGAGGTTCATAGACAGTCCACCACGCAGTCCTATTCTGTATGAGAGAAACTCTATGTAATACAGTGAGTTGAGATTGGCTGAAAAGTAGTAAAGTAAACTCCTACAATAAACTCTTACAACCAACGAACTGACGAATTTCGACACTAAGCAGTTCTCCCGTGGATATGATGCGGTTGTTAAGATTCGAAACATATTCGTCACACAATACTAAACTCCAAGAACACACAATCCGACACGCAATAATGTCGAAACGGCGACAAAGTCATAAACAAATATAAATGTAATAAAGTACTTACCCCGGTACTGACTAGAGAGAGCATAATCCTCTCGTTGAGGGCAAGAGTCTCCCCTTGCTTCATTTTTATACGCTTCTTGTCGAGGCACTTCATTGCGTACATTTTGCCCGTATCCGCCTTCCGACACCCGTATACCTGTGTACATAAGATACATGTAAATAAGGTATCTGTAGGCGCCGTGAGCATAACGTGCCGCTGCCAAATTGTACCTACGTGGAGAAACTCTTAAAAGGTTGTGTTTGGGATGTCTGCTCGTTACATCATTGGACTGTGATATCATCATGTAAGAGTACTGTTTGGAACCTCATTTCGTGTAAGCCAATGAATCAATGATGGTGCACGTTAGTTAAGGATTGAAGAGTGTTATTTGATTCTGTTTGCTGGCCTTTTATCATTTTGTAAAAACATAGAAGTTGGGTACAGTTAGACCTTTAAACCATCTGGTTAACGGATGAAAAGCTCAACTTTACGTAAGTACCCCAGCTACGTAAAGTGCAAAATCGAATAGGTCGCGTGTGAACGAATTTATCACGATCATACATGCCACTTCCTGACACAAGTGCTCAAATTGATTTGCACAACACACGAACACGTTCGTTTAGTTTATTTTTAAAATAATTTAAGTATACATTCGTGTTTACAATTTTTTGCAAAGAAGAATCGTTCGGCATTTCTTTCTTAGAAATATTAACATATGACGTGAAAATGACCTAGCGATAAGATAAATCTTTGTGTTAACATACAATGTTATTATACTTTGTGAAACATAACATACTATACACACACAATCTCGTTAGGAATCACGAGTGAACGTGGAAATCCCTCAGACCGCAATGTACGATGTTTGGGCGGTATCAGTGGCGTACAGTCCACACTGTCCATAGTAGCAAAATAAAATTATTGCATAGTATGATTTTAAGATGTTAATTAACATACCATCACGCCCATATTCCCCGAAGGGGTAGGTACATTTCGCCAGTATGTTTACGTCCCATGTAAAAGGGGGCGAGCCTATTGCCATAAACCGGGCACAAATCCAGACTCCGAGCTGCTATTGGGAATTTCACAGAAAACCCAACAACACTGCTCGACCCGGGGATCGAACCCAGGACCTCTAGCGTAGCAGTCGCGTTTGGGACCACTAGACCAACGAGGCAGTGTTAATTAATAATTATGCTATTAGATGTGTCCCGCGTAACCCAGGTGGATATCGATTTTTCTATAGGTTGGTGGGTAAGTCTCCTATAAGTAGATAGTATGAAGACTCTACCTAGCCCAATTTCAAGTTTGTAGGTTCGCGTTATTCGGTGAAAAATTTGCGCTTTTATATACATACATTTATGATCTGTTACATAGTTTCTTAGTATACAGCTCTGCCTGCTTTACATAAATCTCTGTGCAAGCCACTGGGGATTTTATAGTAATAGCTAGGTTATACATAGTTGCATTTGGTGATAGTTGCTATATTATGTACCAAGTGAATTAAGTCGTTTAGATGTCGTGCGGTGTATGTAGAAAAAGCGTATAAGTAAAAGAGAACATGGCTTCTCCAACGGCAAAGACTACTTAAGAAAAACAAATAGGTAACTGCCTCATTGATTGTTACTGGATTTGATCCCAGTTCTGGCAAAATGTTATTAAGATATTCGGTACTTTCAAAATGCTTGCCTCTTATTTATAGGTCCGGACATTTATTTAAAAAAAATTGAAAGTGTAATAATAAGTATAATATTAAAATTACACGCGTTAAATCTATCACTATTCCCGTGGGGGAACAGGACGGCTTTATTACACCTACGTAGCAGCTTTCCGTTCGTCGAGATGAATATGAATATAGTAAACACGTTCGCGATGCAAGCTCGGAATGCTAATGATATTAGCTTAGAAACTTACATTAGAACTGGCGTAAGTAACTTTGTACTGTGAACCTTAGATTATAATTATCATACAATGGCTGGTATCTTATAACCACCGTTAAATAAGCGTTCCTGTGTACCTACAAATCATCCGAATTCTAACGGACCGGCTTAAAACGTCCACGGTCAAGCCCAGATTGGATTCGTCGCATAAGAAAACTTTAAATTTTTTCCAGCAGCGACTATAGGTACCTCTATCCGAACCGGTGCCATGCGATCCCGATTTTCATAAGGAAGCAACCGAATCATGTCATTGTCATATACGAAGTCGAGTAGATCCTATTGCCTGTAGTCCGGGCATAATAACATAGTAATATTAATGTATGGTCTTACCTCCCCAAAGCCTCCTCGGCCAATGATGCGGTGCACGCTAAAGTCGTTCATTGTGAGTTGAATATTTAATTCTAAGTTTTTCCATTGACAAAACCTTGTGTATTTGTCACTGTAACAAAGAAATTAAATGTTTTAAAATGTTAGAACTAGGAAATTTTATATTCTGAATAGATTTGGGATTTGTTACCTTTCTAAGAAATTTTTAAATGGCTCCCCTCGAAGATGTTGAAAGATTTCTTCAATGTAGGGCTAAAACATAATAATTTTCTTTAATTTCTTCTAAAGAAAGTTACATTTTATATTTCCTAAGTTTATACAACGTACCTCAAATAGATTCGGTGGTACTTCGTGCTTCATTAAATATTTTTGTACATGCGCTACACACTCTTTTGAATAATCCTGAAAAAATACGCATATGATTTACAAGTGAAATAAACAAATACGATATTGAGGTTGGATAAAAATAAATTATGTTACTAGCAATGCGAGAGTTTAGAAACGATATTAAATGCCAAATTACATTTATGTATTTACAAAGAAAAGGGAAGCTAATCCTTTAAGTATTGTGACCTAATGGTACAGGTCTGCGTAACCATACAGGCGTGATGTTAGGTCGTTGTCGTTTATCAATACGTTTGATGAACCAGAATTCTGGAGGATCATAAACTGCCTCCGGAAACTTGCAAGGAAAATCTTTTATAACTAGTTACAAGGCGCAACATTATTAGGTAGCAAGTTTTCCTTATAAGACAACGTGACGTCAAATCTATCGAAATTAGAAGCAGTGTATTTTATCTAAGTAGTCTGATTAGAAATCAATAGAGACGGCATTGCTCGTAAAACTTGTTTGTTTTTATTGTCACCCGCGGAGAATGCGATCTTCAGATCATAGCAACATTCTAGCTTTCTTTTCTTAGGCACGCATGAAGTCATGAACTGAGACACAACTGAACACACAAGAGCACATTATCATTTATGATTCAACACTTGTGAATCACAGATAGTCTTATCAATTTGATTATCGAACCATCTTGGGTTTCAATATAGCTAGGAATATACCTCAATATTCCATAATCGGATTCCTTGACTATTCAGCAGTCGAGAAATCGGCTACTGTGCCGCACGTAAAAAAAAAAAAAATTATAGCCTTCTGACAGTTGTTCCGGGTATGAGTGCTGTGCATGTGCAATCGACCTATCATCTCGCATATACGTATATTCCCTAAGGCAGAGGTATACTACTGTACACCCACAGTTCGCCAGGATCTTAGGTCCCGGTAATAGGGGGCGACCCTATTGCTATTCACGGTACAATAGAAATGTTTAGGACACGAATACATACGACTAGTATTGATTCTCCCTGACATTATTCAAAACACGGCCAAATATAGGGTTGAATTTTAAATAACGGGTGTCTAACGTTAAGCTATTTATCGGAGGTTCATGCGCCTGTTGGGCAGCACGCCAACAGTCCACTAACGAGGCTCATTATACAAACAACAGTCGTTCTATCCGGAAACAACGCTTACGACCTCTTGTTTCGCAATCTCTTATAAACTACACACAATTTTGAATTACAATCATTCTATTTAAATCTTAAGCAAACCTTTTTGGTTTGACCAAAAAGTTTTGCAGGGAAAATGTGAAAACAAAAGTTGTAGCGGGATACATCACCGACATATGCGACGGTGTTTGGCAACAAGGTCCAATAACAAAGCCACTGTCAGCCTGATGTATAGAAAACCCTACAAGTTACATAATATTATAAACATACACAGAGAGATGTTAGATTAGAAACTATTTGTAAACGAAAACCGCAAGCACATCGCTATGTGGACCACATAGATCGTATCGCTTTGTAGTCACTCATTTCATTGGTTTGAAAGCTTTTACATAATTGAAATATAGTTTACAAAAAGCGCTCGTTGGAACGACTATCACATCGTAGAGTTAAAGCAAATGAAATCAATGTATTTTAGCTTATTTTTTGAATTCGGGAGCAATGTAAGATTTGACATCGTCTTTCTTTAGACCGATCATTAATGCGTAATTATGTAAATGAGATTTTCGCAGTTATCTGCATACTACAGAAGGTAAACTGATTAGTATTATTGACTCTAGACTTTCAGACTGTTCCTTTGTTATTGAAACTACTTATATTTGATTGGATCTTGAAAATTGAATGAACGCCTCATGTCGATGCATAATTTGCAAGCAATGTTGAGAGCAAAACTCGTAGAATAGCAGAGCTAATCCCAAGAATTAAAACCAGACAGACAACTGGACGTGACAATGCGTTTATCGTTATGGAACCTAAACTTAAAGGTATTAAAACGTTGATTTACATCAGTAATTTTTCCTTTCTTATTAGCACAGATTAAACTCTTGAAAGTTAATAATGTGGTAATACTGAATAGGTTAAAGAATGTAGCTTAAGCTGTATTGACTTATCCGACATTTCTATAACAAGTAGCGGAATCGTCGGGATGTCTAGAGCATTATTTGCTTGAGCAAACATACATGTGATTGACAATCTAATGCTAATTGGCTATCAGCGGACCGAATGTAGCGCCGTGTAGCTATGAAATCATAACACTAAACAATACAATAATGTTGCTGTACTTACATGTGAATGAGCTAGAAGTTCTTTCATAATAAAATTGTCATAAATATCCCTTGCAATCCGCCGCCTCTCTTCAATACACTCTTGCTTTTCGTATAATTTAATCTGCCAGAGGAAACACGTATTATTAATACAATTACCATTCTAAGAGAAACGTACACGAAATGACTAATAATTTACCTCTTCATAAAATTTTAATTGTGGCACTGGTTCATCAGAAGTCTGTTCACAAAATTCCTTAAATAATAAATAACCTGGAACAAGAAAAATATGTTAAAATGTGCGTTTGTTTACGTTACACCTTAGCTAAGTTAAATAACGTTTCATGATTATTTTTAACACATGTATGTAAAGTAATACGCGTGATGTCAAATGATTGTGTGGCATCTGCTAATTTAGTCATAAGTGGTGTGTGTAGCATGTAATTATCGTTGGCGTGCGGCAACTTTTGCGTCAATCTGGTATCATTAGGTGTAACTTTACAATGATCATCGGTAAATAAAAGTAGAACGACCACAGAATGTAATTACGACATTATAGCAAATAAGTACTTAAGTACCTACTCGCTGGAAAGTAATCATTTCAAAATCTAAGAAGTTATTTGGAATATTAGTCAAAAAGTGAATGTCGGGTGAATTGAGTGGTATCATCAACCCATTGATTGTCAAACTCAGAATGAGAGGGATGAGGCCATAAAATTATAGTCCATCACACTGGTTGACAGACTTCACACACCGACACATAAATATCCCAGGGATGTAGGTTTGGGTACGCGCATGATTTCGAAAGTACGGTACTAGACTTCCTGATAAAATTTTAGCCTTAAACCGTTTCTGCTTTGCCAGTCAAAAAATCCTTAATTATCTTGAGACTATTTCTTCTTGTCACTTTGCTTTTCTTTGGGTATCTCTATAAAGGCGATAAAGCTTCCCAAAAAGTATATTATTTTAATCGCTATATTATATCAAACGAGGTGTAATATATAATGGAACCAGCACCGATGTCGTGTCCGAACAATTTTCAGTCCAGTGCAGCCGATAAAGTTATTTACTGCAAGTCGAAGTGGGGCCGCCGTAAATTGCGTTTGTAACTTGGTCCCGGGAGCGTCGCTGCAATATCGCCCTCTCGACCAACTATCAAGACTATCATTAAAATTACTGCAATATCTGGAAAAGTACGCCTTTCACTCTATATGAAAAGTCAATTGGTGTTATCATATCCGATTGGATTTGACGGCTATGCGTTTTTGCCATGAGGAAATAAAGTAGATTTGCGTCACTCATAATGAATTTTGGCTTATATTTATAGTATTTTTTTAAATATGAGGTGATGGATGTTGCGTTCGAAGATGTAATCGTTTTTACTCACTAATAGACCAATTTCCATAAATAAATTTGTGCAGTACTAGGAAGAAACGCGACACGACGGCTGTCCTCACAAAGATATAGCATCATAACATTAATTCCGGTCATGATCCAGCCGACATCATAAATCACAACCGATCTAAGAGGGCGAGATTCATAGACGCCTCGAAGAAAAGAACGGGTATTGCAATGAACACACCAAACGAACACAATAACTAGATACTATTGTGCATATTACTTCAGAAAATGAGTCCAGCGGCGACTCGGTTAAAAAACTAAACTTGTTTAAGTCAGAACCAAGAATCTACTTCGAAGCCACGGTAGACTAAGAGCAGTGGAATAACATTTTCCAGGAAGTAGGAACTTTATTACTTATAGATTATTTATTACTTATTACGTGCAGATAGATATTATGTTACAATTTCTCAGGGATCACTCGTATGTTTGTCTTTGAATGAGTTGTAGGTATCTAAATATAATTATTATTGGTTGTCCAGATTAGAACCTTCGTTTATCTGGTATCCCCGTGCTCTATCTTCGTAAACGTAACCCTACATATTAAACTTTTGATACTCTTAAAAAAGACGAATCTATTTACCCTACTTTCAAGTTTTGAAAACGCGTAAGCATAACGGGGTTACAACAACAAGATAAGTAGGCACGTCCACTTAATTTATTTTTTACAAGGTATTTTATAATAATGAAGAATAAATAGTATGAGCATATGATAATTTTTTTTTTATATGTACACAAGGTGCAGATTGGTAAAATGAATTAACGGAAGAACCTATGACGCAGTTATAAGCAATATACCGACCGGACAAATTATTTGTTGACGATATTGAGTTAAAATCAACAATGAAACTTGCACCTTGCATAATATAAATGGGAAGTGCACACAAAGTAAAAAGACCATTATGTAAAAATGGTCTCACAAACTATTAACCTACTGATCCAAGTAAATTGCAGACAACTAAAATAGTTATCCCTCAAGTGAAATTAAACCTCATAAAAAACTAGCATGATTAAATACTTTCCGTGTCCATAATAGCCATTTAAATAGCATTGTGCATTACCATAATTAATAGTTTAACACACAAATATACAATGTATATTATAGTGAATTTTCCAATTACGGACAAGGATAGTGCTGTTCTGCAAGTGTGCCATAAAAGTACACACTCTTGAGAGAAATCTTCAATAACTAAGAGCTTTCCTGCGGGCCTAGTACAGCTGCAGTAGCGACAGATTGACAGTTATGTCAACACCAGGCTGTGTTTTAATCAAGCTCCGCGTAACTACTACGTGCGACGAAAGTTTAATTATTTTCTGCCCATATGTTACGTATTGAACATAACAACATCTGTATAATGAACAATATTAAAAGAGGCACCATTTACCAGAACCGCCTGATGAGAAAGATCTCATATAGGTAGTTGCTAAAATCTAAACTTATAAAAAGTTGTTTGCCTTCACTGACTGATCTCGCGTACAAAGTCGCGGACGAAAGCTACAAGATATGTATTTCATAACGTAAAGTATCCGATATGAAAGGATTTTGGGAAATTCCAAAGGATTGGAAAGAAATCTACTTAGTTCTTTAATCAAAATTGAGATTAATAGAAGACTTTTGTACGAAGAAACTTGTGCAAAAAACACACTCCAAGGCGAAGAAAATTATCCTTAGCTTCATTAGACAACTTCATTTGTGGCAAAGCATTGTACGCAGAGCGACAATAATCCGGCGTGCGTACCTAGCTGTGTTGTGTGCGCGGATCCAACGACGCGACCTACTCGGCTCGATTACGTTTAATCTTGTTTACGATACAAATCCTCACAAGAAAGTTGTTACGAAAGTGAATTCGAATTAAACTTGCTTGAATACTTAAATCAGTGGTGTACCTACCAAGAGTTTTTGCGATGTACACCAGTTCAACTGATACGATCAGCAAATTGCTTGCTTGCACGTTGCACTACGAGTATTTTTATCTTAGCTGTAGACTCAGTAGATTGTTAGAAACCTTTGTTTACAGTGAACACATTGTTATGCATGCGAGCAAACGCATAGTATCTATAATTAACAATTTATTCATATTCATTATGGCGGGTTTTCTCCTAAAATTTTGGGAACATTTTCAATTTAAACGTTAAGTATTTTAACTAATGATTTTTTAAGAGAGAAACATTGTTATTTTTAGTTAGAAACTCAGAACACAAACATCAAAGAAGAATAAACATGGATGTGTGATCAGAGGACATAGGTGCTCGTTCAATCTACGAAGCAATTGTAAAAGCGCAGACGTAAATCGCTCGAAAAGAAACAGCTCAAAGGGCCCTCATGTTTACACAACACTGTTTCTTTGAGCATCGACCAACCAATAATGTTGTCTCTAATCTGACGATAAACTTCTGAATAGAAGATGTTGGCGATTACATACACCCAACACTATTTCTTCAGCAGAACTACAACACAGTTCAGTGCCTCGACCATGAGTTTTTCTCACTAGACTCGCTAGCGACGCCGTAAAATATTTGTATAGAAATCCCTCGCAGCGCCTCTAGCGGTTACTAAAGGAACTAATCTCAACTATGAGATTACAGCGTTTCGATGCGTAAAAAACCTATCGAAAATCATTCGATAGAACTCATGGTTGACGTACAGGTTGGTATTTTGAATTATTGTTGTAAACACGAAATTTGCTGCTAGCTCCATAACTAGCATACTCTGAAATGTTGATAGTTTTGACGCCTTCTTTTTACGTAAGTAAACTTTTTTGATAGATATAATTAACATTTCATTTCATCATCGTTTCAATATCATTTCATTTCATTAAAGCCTCATTTGTGATAGTCAGTCCCGTTAAGACTGGAACATACTCACTGACACTAATTTAAATAGTACCTACCCAAAATAGCCTAGGGGTAATAACCCGTTTAATGATCTTGGAAGACGGATACAGCTGATCAAAACGTAATGGATGCGATCATATAATCGAGTTGTTATGTTCACCGTTTTATATAGTCGCAAAGTCCGTGCGTTATTTTAACGGAATGACCGTAATACCCAATGTAATTGCCCGATTTATTTCTCTCGTTTTATTGGAAAAACTTTTGTTTGTTTCAACTACAAATTATTGACCTCCTGTTGCGCTATATTTATTGTAGGCTAGATTTTAATCATTACTTTTATTTAATTAACGTCTAGGAATAGACACTTTCTAATATTTTTCAGTGTGATCTTTTTTGAACCAAAAAGCAGCCAAAAAGCAAATGTTATTGTTTGCAAACATCATAATGCCGAAATAAATACATTATTTACGACTTGGGATATAGATTTCCACGAGAGACGACTTTTTTTCGAGTAAAACAGTAAACTTACCTAAGACTTGATTGAATATTTTGTCAAAATTTACTTCATTCTTCTTCTCCATATATTTGTGCATTACACTTCGAACACTGTAACAAAAAAATAGATAAATTAGTTATTTAGATAATGCCATTGAGTTACGAGAAAAAATAGCCCTAAAGCCTTGAACGCTAATCTTCCTTTTTGTTTTGTTTATTGGTTATGTATTATATTGTAAAAAAAAATCCTTCTAAACACACAATGTGCAGTCTTTTGTTAACATTCAATAACGTTTTTACAGTAAAAATGTTTCAGGATTAAGTTTGCCACTTTTATTTACCGATAGAACATACAAATGCTAACAAAACTTCTATGAGCTGCTAGTTTATCGTTTTGTTTACCATCTAACGCAGAAGTAAATATCCAATGCAAATAAAAGGTTTTCTAAAGATACACCATATTTTTTTTAAACTGTATTCTAGTCAAGTGTTCAGAAAACATTTCATACATAGACACCTAGTTTAAATAGTTTCGAGCATAAAGTCTAACAGACCTCCGGCCTCAATGAGCTATCTAGAATCTGCGGGCGACTAACTTGGTCACAGTAAGCCACCTGAACAGACCAATGTCTGAGACCATTGGCCCAGTAAGCAGGCTGATAGTCCTTATGTCGACCAAGATACGAGACAAGGTCTATCTATGTTAAAAGAGTCCAAAGATGGATGGACCACAGCCTGCTGGGATCGGGTCAATGTAATTACGAGTCTTATTGCGTCAATTATAGGGCAAGAGAAGGAAAGTGCGCTCAGTAGTAGATATTTTGCATTTTGGGGATAAAAAAAGACGTGGGTGTCGCTTTGCTGACAGTTGACCAAAAACTAAGTTGCGTACCTACTTAACAACTTTTTAGCAACACTTACGCCCCAACTCAAAGATGTCACTTAACCTTAATGAATCGTTAACAAACAGTGGTTACTGTATCTTAGCCTATTTTTCCATATTCGAGCTTGTTATCAGTGTACTAAGATATACTGGGTGTACATATTCACTGTATTCATTAGTTTAGGGCTAATAATATTCAGAGACGATGCTAAGCATAAACTTACGCTTCCGTATGTCAATTTGTAATACAAATTTGATATACGGAAGCATTACTTCACGCTGAGCATCATCTCTGAATATTAGCCTAAGTAACGTCTCTGAGTGCGGCCCTTAGCCTTGTTTAAAGATTAAGTGCAACTTTACAGAATTTTTGTATCGGTACGTTACGTACCTATAACTGTGAAATGAAATAGTAGGTACTTGGTAGGTACTAAGATAATATGGAGGCTAACAACGTCAAACGAGAATACGGTATCTACTTAGGGTATTTATGTGTACATGACATAAACTTTATTGTTATTAGGGCATTTCTCTGTAAGCTCGCACAGTCCCATACAAATGCTGTCCTGGCAATTTTTTTTGCCATTTGCCAAAAAAATGTGTCCTATTTCGTAGAAAATTAACTATTATTTTAGTGAGATAAGGAGGCTCACTGAAATTATAATTATTTTCCGAGTTATTAGCGATTTTCCAAAAAATCGTGACAGGGGACTGTTTGAGGCATCAGGGGACTGTTAAAGATCTGTTGAGGCATCAGGGCACCTAAAATCTTGGATTTGTTGTGTCTCGGAAACCCACATTTTATATTTTATGACGTTTCTGTTATCAAATTCTTTATATTTCG
This sequence comes from Acronicta psi, assembly GCA_946251955.1. Classification (NCBI taxonomy): domain Eukaryota; kingdom Metazoa; phylum Arthropoda; class Insecta; order Lepidoptera; family Noctuidae; genus Acronicta; species Acronicta psi. The sequence goes on along the minus strand of OX276482.1, from coordinate 5,652,039 downwards.
GGGTTTTACCAAGGCAAACATGATCATGACATGATCTCGCCAAACAATCACATAATACCGGTTGCTTCCAGCAACTTCTGATGATTGTTGTGAGTTAATATTATGTTATCAGTAAGAAGTGCGCTGAGCTTCATTGACATGAAGCTCAGCGCATAGTTCACAGCAACATAGACATGTCATGTTGCTGTGAACTATGTAAAGAGACGTATCGGGGTTTCGAGCGTTTGGTTTCACAACTCAAAATAGACGGAGTCGGCAAAATATTTGGTAGCTAATTTTGAAGTGCCCAGTTATAAACTTTATATAAAGATTAAAAACCATATCAAGAATATCTCTTCTGTTTCTTCACAGTTTTTCTAAGTAGGTATAAGTTCTTTTTTACTGGGTCCCAGGCTATTACTATTATCTTATTTATGAACAGCTCTTATAAGTATCAGGTATTTTACATTGTTTAACAGCAGGTACATCTAAGCCATTGGGATAAAAAAAACAGGTCTACACATCGACTTCTTTTCTTTAGGAATCCAGTGCCTGTAATTTTGTACAATATTGCCAATAACAATTTCAAGATATCTTTCTTTAGTATGTTTCAATGTGCAATAATTTTCTTTCAACTGCTTACTAATGACGTCGCCAAACGACGCTTTCTTGAATACTTCTTTTCATTGATGAGGCTCCCCTAATATTTTTAAGTCTTAGGTGTATCTTCAACGGTCTTCTTGTTTTTACTTTCAAATCTCGCTAATTTTTTATTGTACTTCTCAATTTTTTTCTCTAAACGTGGGATCTTTCCATGTCTTTATTTCTCTGCTGTAGACTAGTACTGGTGACTGCTGGGCTTCGAGCTGGAGATATGTGAACTGGAATCGGAGTAGCGGGTCTTGTAGATTTTTTCTCGTACAAAAGTATTTGTACAAGAAAAAGCGCCAACAAGACCCGCTACTTCTCGTACAAATACTTTTGTACGAGAAAAAACGCCGTTATCAGATCCAGAAGCAGATACTATATGTATCCAGTGACGCTCTTCAGTCTTAGTCTTTTGGCTCGGTATACAGTACAATCTTCTTTCCATTTCTTTAAGGCAGCTCTTTCATGCTGCGTCATGTCCTTTACTATTTTTCGCAAACACTTTTCTTCTTCTTTTGGTACTTCAACTTCTCCTTTTCTCTCATTTGTTCTCTCTTTTCAGGGTCATTTTTCTTCTTTCGTGTCGTATTCGCTTTGCTTATCTCTTTTTCTGTAGCAATTCCTCTCGGGATAACTTTTTCTTTTTAGGAGTAAAATAATATAAGTTTATAAAGGAAAATAATACGAAGTAATGATACTTTGATGGTTCTTACGTTAATAGAACAGACTAGCAAATAAATTTACACAAACAATACATAACAGCAATAACTAATACGCAAAATACACAGTCCCCTGCTGTGTAAAACAGTCCCCTGCTGCATTTTCAGGCAGAGGACTGTTGCCAGGGGACTGTGTATTTAGGACAGATTTCACAATATTTACAAAACTGATGTAAAATAGTTTTCTAAGAACCTACCGATCAATTAAGACATAAATAATAAAACAATAAGCTATATAGCGATAATTGAAGTAATTAACATATAAATATTATTTCTTCCCAGAGGACTGTGTGTAGTAGCGGACCAAACGCATGTTCACCTCACAAATGACGCTCTGACACTAAATCAAATAGCGTCTCGACCCCGCATTCGGCAACATGGCCAACTACACTATAATTGCGTTCTGTTTCTATATAAAAAAACGTTTTTAAATATTACAGTTTTTATTAATATGGATTTAAATTTTTGGCAGGGGACTGTATAGAAATTCTGGGGACAAAGTTTACAGGTGTTTACTAATATAACAAAATTCACAATGAGACCTAGTTTCACGAAAATAATATAAATTTTATTATTTTTATTATTATATTAACTGCCAAATATATGTAGTTTCAATAACTTTTTCGTAAATCCTCTTTAAAGGCGGGAATACAGTGATGGGGACAGCCAGGGGACTGTATTTTTAGAGCTTCTATCACGTCTAGAAAAATAATTAAAATAGATATGGTTCTAAAAACCATGGGCCCGCTATGTTTCGGGGTTAAAGTATCATTAGGAGTGATTTTATTTTAAATTATATAATTACTTTTTGAAAAAATCGGTCAGGACAGCCGATTACGAGATTACAGAGAATCGCCCATTAAATAAAAATGGATAGAAAGTAAACATTGATGAATTTAAATTGCCTATTTTACGAGATTTGTTGACCTTTGGATTACTGTCTGGCATGATGCTATAAGAAATATGAATTTTTAAACGATAGGTATGTGATTAGGGAAATGTTCCGTTGTCGTTTCTATAAAAAGGTTTACAAGAACGGCAAACGTCTGTCTTGTGTCTGAATCTTGTAATTTTTTTTTGGCAAATTTAATCTAATATTTACATTCTCCAATTCAGACCACTCCACGTCGTAACTACTTATAGGTAGTTCCGTATTTAATAAACAACTTGTGGAGTGCCTATTTAGGTTCAATCAGTGGCAGTTACCACAATCGTCTATGATCGACGAATTCGGGGGTACTTACTCTAGACTATATTGTAGACTCGTGCGCCCACCATAAGTGGTAGTGAAATGGGATTCACCATCATAATCTGGAATACCTACCTAACTTAAAATTTTCACAATAGATGTCGCTACGTCACCTTAAGACGTAAGTTTAGAATGTGAAGGAAGATTTCGACTGGCGAGCGCGGTTCGCGATAGCTTAGCGGTCAAAACGTCTGGTGTACCCAACCAGAAGACGCAGGTTCGAATCCTGATAGCCGATTTTTTTCTTCATGAGATTTCGATGTCGTATAATGAAATCACAAAATATAATAAATTACAAATATATTTTAGGAATTTTGGTAAACTGCATCAAGTCCTTTCGTCATCCTTACCATAAAGCAGCTTAAAAGTACTACTGAAGTACTAAGAACTAATGAAGTGTATTGGTTTGCTAAGTTGATGATTAACTGCAACCGGAAGTAGGGTGATTAAAAAAAATATTTAGTGTCTTTTAATGAAAAAAAAGGAAGAATGTCCCCATCTATTGGAAAGGACAAGAAACAAAGAAAACTGGGACTCCTGACAACTACTGAAAGCAAAACAGCCTTTGATAACAAACTGGGGAGGGTGCTCCGAGAACTCCAAGGAGAATGTCTATTCATTCCTAATGCATCTTTGGTGGAAATGGTCTGAATCGGCGAAGATGTGCAAGATGAAAATTTAAAATCGTAAATGGTAGCCTCAACTGTATGTGTGGACACTCAGACGAATAATTTATCGGCGATCGTAAATAGGAGCCATGATTGTGTGTTTTTCATTATTATTTTGGTATTTTTATTTGTTAACAACAGACAGACTAATGAGACAGCCAGATTGACCAACCGGTAATGACCAGGGGTTGGAATAGGTAGAGCTTGTAAGCACTAAATGAATGTAAAATAAATTCTTAACATGGGTATATGCTTTGTAATCCCAGTATTAGTCTTTTAAAACTTTTTTACTGGGATTGATATAATTTCTAAAACTTTATCACCTACTTTGAACACAAAAGTAAGTAGGTAGATGCCTAGTTCTTTTATTTCTACACAAAAAAAAAATCTTTATTATATGAAGCAGACAATGAACTTGTAGCTTCCACCAGTATTTCTAAATTCTAACATAGTTGAAATAGATTCTAATGGATTTATTGTTATATCATCCATTTGTCCATGAACTTGTAGCTTCTCTCGATACTCTTCAGTAAAAAATGTAAACATATTAATAATACTTAGAAACTGTACCTATTCCAACCCCTAGTAATAGTCTATGGTATGCTCTAAAAGCAATTTAATACTTTAAAAGATATGGCTTACCATCAATATTAATCATAGCAAATACCACATACAAAATTATCTGATTAAAACTGCTATTTTCAAACTTATCACAATAAGAGTTTGTTTACTTGGTGTCAAAGAATAATTAACATATTATTACAGTAGTTTCTGTTAGGATCATATCAGGTCACATCTGAATTTTGTTCATTTATTGTTTTTTTGTATAAAAAATAGCATTCTAGTTTGATAACAGTAGGGGTTAAAAAAGTTGATAAGTAGGTACCTAGTTCCATTTTATTCCAAACATTATTATATTTTTTTACTGTGTTTTAGAAAACTGTTAACTAGAATATAGGTGCTTGTTTTTAGGGATCAATCCATCAAAAATACTGATCAAGGTCAGACCAACATTCTTATTGCATTATGGTGATAGTAATGATAGTAGTATTATAGTAGTAGTAATTAATAGTAGTAGTAGTAATAGTATGAGTAAAAGTAATGATACTGAACTTAATGGACAATATATTATACAAAAAATAACATTGGATACATCCTACATAGATAATTATAAAACCTACCAGAAATATACCTAATAGTTTTTTAATTACTTGTCTACATCCTTTTGCTTTTAATTATATTATGTTAGATTTTTTTAAGTTATATCTATGTAGTTAAAATGTAAATGTAAATGTAAATATTATCTTGAAATTAAATAAAAATAAAGGCTCTTTAATTTTAAATGTTGCACAATATATTGACAAAAATATTTTTTTTGGTTATGGGTATTGGCCTACTCTCAGCATGAAAGATGTTTTATATGCTTGCTTATATTATTATAGTAGAAATGTTGTAGTTTTTAATAGATTTTTTACCTATTTATAAGTTCTTTGAAACTAAACTGTTGTTATTTTGTATGAAATTTGTAAATATACACAGAGTGCAATGACCTCAACAAATGTTAATGACCTAAATTATTTTTTGTGATAAACCTAGATTAAACCATATAATAGGAGAAACAATAAAAGGAATATACCTATAGTCACTTATCACACACTGCTATCTTTATCTGAAAGTCATTTTTAAATAATCTCCAAGCTTCTTTGGCATTTATTTTGGGCTGGATATTATTCTATTATTATCTATTATATTGAAAAATTAAGGATCAAGTCATTATCACAACCACTTTTCTGTAAAGATTATATAAAAAGTATTTACAAATTTATGTACTAAAATCAATTTTGTAAACAAGTTCATGAGTCTTCTTTTTAGTCGTGTAAACATAATCCACGGTAGTACCGTGTCGTGGTATTATACTTGGGTAATGTACCTTGGGTCTGGCAGAACGATCTTTTTACTAGCTCGTGCTGCTGGAGTGCATTTCGACTTCTCCATAGCCATCAAGTAGCTGACGTCTGCCAGCACAGCCTCGAGGTCCGCCATTTTGAGTCTGAATTTATCACCTTCACCAGACAAAAAATAAATAACACTGGTCCGCAACACAAACACTAACTAAATAAAGTCAATTTTCAGCTGATAGTCATAACTTTCCTCACATCGCGACTTCACCGTTTCACAGAATTTGTTGATGAATAATGACACATGCTGATTATTCGCATTCATAGAAAAATTTCTTAACATAAGACCACGTAACTAATTTACATATGATCACCGGGGATAAATGTTAACTTTGCAATAAATTGCAGTAGATATTCCACAAAAGAGGTAAGAAAATTTAAGGCATTAGAATTGCTCAAAACGTAATCTAATCCAACACCCGTCACTCCGCAACTACTACACAGATACACACATCCGGAACTGAACAGTACACACACCAATACACTAATGAAATTCCATTGTGTAATGTAAACTCGTACAACTACATACTACGCTAACTCACACACGCTCATTTTCGTTATTATACGTTCAGAAATGTACCTGCTTTACAATTTTTTTCAGGTCATGAAGAAAAGACTAGGTAACTTAAATTAAATAAACAGGTACATACACCGAACAAACTATTAACATGAAAAATATTTATGTTATTTCATGTTTTATTGTTAAGATAATTTTTAATCACAATTTATAAATAAACCACATTATACATAATTAAATAATAATTAAAATATTTACTTAAAAGAAGAATATAATATACACCTTCAGCAAAAAGCCGTTAAACTAAGCGTCGAAGAATTCCTCCGCATCACTGTTATCTGGCCATAGATTAGAATATACGTCTGGCAATGTACCCAGGAGACTGGCAGCTTTGTTACGTCGAATGGCAATGCTTTTAAGTTCCCCTAGAAACAAGCTAGCCACTATCTTTTTCGTCAAAAGTCGACCAGTCTCCTTTTTCGTCAAAAGTCGACCAGTCTCCTTTTTCGTCAAAAGTCGACCAGTCTCCTTTTTTTTAAAAAAAAGGAGACGAGCACTCGGACCCCTCGTACCGAGCGTTTCGACTCCAAACGGCTCAAATACATAATTACCAGATTGGTAAGTTAGTATACTTGCGTCAAACGGCGCGGCGTCTCCGCAGCAGCTTGGGAGATGGGATGGAGCGACGTTGTCAACACAAGTAGCATCCCACACCAGAAGCCTACCTATTTTCCATAGCAAAAGCGTCATACCATCTGCTCTCTTACCATCGTCACGTACAAAACCATTAGGTTCTGAAACAGCTGGTGGTGGCAAGAGCACGACGAAGAATGTCATTACGTTACTGGCATGTCGCGCTTTGCGGCCTGCCTGCACTCCTGCAACAGTGGTATACAATATTTGTTTTATTGTTATATATTAATATTACTATTCGTGTATTGTGAATACGACTTATTGAACATTTATTTCGTCATTCTGACTTTAACTTTTCTCTATACTATTTTTTAAATATATAGATAGTATCTATTTAGATACAATTTTTTTTTCATTTTACGAAGAGGAAGTATTTCTTACCATGTTTATTTATATCTACCCTACTCTATCAAGGCGTTTATTTTAAACTAGCATTTGCCCGCGACTTCGTTCCCGTAAAAGTTGAATATTTCCCCGTTTTTGCAAAAAATTTCATTGATACTCCGCTCCTATTGGTCGTAGCGTGATGATATATAGTTTATAGCCTTCCTCGTTAAACAGGCTATCTAACACTGAAAGAATTTTTCCAATTGGTTCAGTAGTCCTTGAGATTAACGCGTTCAACCAAACAAACAAACAAACTCTTCAGCTTTTTAATATTAGTATAGATTTTCCCTGATGCTCTTGTGGCGCCACTATTACTTAAAGATTTCGACGGACTGTTTTTATGCACAGAATCGATCTTCTTTTGTCAACTTCAAGCCAGACAAAGAGTTGGGCAAGAAGCAAGAACTTTAACGATAACGAAGTCGAAGTTTCACAAACAAACGTCAGTACGACTCTACGACGAACTACGATACGTCAATGTCAAAATAAAATATTTTCAATTTTTAATGATTACGGGCATTTCATCACAGACGGAGATGGTGTAATTTAATTAATGAGGATATCTTGAGATAGTACAGCCGGCAGTGTGTTAAAATATTAAAATTTCATACTTAAACTACGTTGGCGAGTAAGTAAGAATAGAAGTATTATTATTGCTATTACCGAACAAAATTTTTACAAATTATAACAATTGTGCGTTGTAATTTTGTGTACTTACTTTCTGCTTTCTTCATATAAATTAACCAAAAAAATCTAATTTAAATATCATGGTACCATTAATTCATAATGATTTTTTATTCCCCTTATTTGGCATTTCTATGTTTTCTTCATCCTTTGTACCTTCTGATAAAAGTAGTCGGCTGTATTATATCATTTAAAATATTTGCAGTTACTATGATGGAATATTGCCCCCCAAACGTGACTCTCTGGGAGATATGGGTGGACCATGGGATTTCCCAATGTTTTATGGAGACAGTCTCCGCTGCCTTCATTGGTGGATTTCTCTTAACATTTGGACTGATACAAATAGTTATGTATAAAAGGTATGTAAATTGTTTTGATTAGATAATGCCTTAGTTTATTAGTGTAGATGATTGATTGTCTACCAAAGACACATTGTTTTTGTAGGAACTAGGTTCTTTACATAATGTATGAGCTTCTCTTTCTATGTGAATCACAGCAATAGATTATTAATAAAACTTATAATAGAGATGATAATTTCCATAGGTTTAAAAAATAATATAATATGCCAATAACATAATTTTTTAGTTGGTATTGATGACATTGCAAAATAATTGTAATGCCAATAAATTCACTCAACTAAGAAATTATGTTAAAGTAAAATATGCTAAATGTATTCAATGTTAGGTAGGTTAATATTTAAAGTTAACACAGGATTGTGTAGTAGCATGTTTTATATAAGTAAAACATATAGTGTCTTTTATCTTTTGTATATTAAGATCAGTTTTTTTATTGTTTGGAAATCACAAACAGGCTTTAAAATGATTTTTTACAATTCTAGTAATACCAATCCAGCCTCTGATTCACACATATTGGTGCACACAATTCTAGTAATACCAATCTAGGCTCTGACTCTCACATACTTATGAACATTGTTAGCCTATTGAGAACCAGTTCTGCAGAATATGTTTATGAAATCCTACCACCAAGTGTACTGGGATTATTTGATATTTACAACACACACTGTACTCTACACTTGACCTCCAGTTAGTTATCAAGAAATTTGGTTTTTGCCCTTCCCCCCCCAATGGTTTATAATATAAATAAGATATTGACGACTTTCTTATGTTGAGGCTGAAATGTGTAACTTTCACTTGCAAGAATAACAACCACCTATCTCTCACTTCTTTTTATATTCCACTTATATTTTAATTTAACAATTATGTAATAGGTAATATACATCTTAGGTGTCATCAGGCAAATATTCACATTTTGTCTTGGTACCTTGAATACATTGTAGTAATGTATGTGTTGAATTAAATAGTCAAGGTGATTTTGTCTAGTTTATACCATTATGCTTGTATTCCTGAAGGGTTAGGCAGAGGTTTACTAATGTACACACACAGTTCAAGTCCCATGTAATAGGGGTCAGCCTACTGCAATTACCAAGCACAAATCCAAACTCCAGGCTGCTATGGAGAAATATGCAGAAAATCCTAACTATGTACCATTTCCTTGACCTGGGAATTAAACCCAGAACCTCGAGCGTAGCAGTTTAGCACTTTATCTGGTTGAGGAATCAGGACTGCAATATTTCTATACACATAATAAACCTTTTAAGAATAATGGGTTGAATATAGATCACTTTTAAATACCTAGACACTTGCATCTCTTTATTAATAGATAATAAATACAAAGCCTAATTATTATATTAATTGTTATCCACTTTACACAGCCAACTCTTGTTGATAATGCTGTTATTATTATTATGCTAATAAATAAACTTGTAAGTGTTGCGTGTTCATTTTTATTTAATTGGAGCAAATTAAGGACTAATTTCATAATGGTTTTATAATGTACAATCAAATACATAATTAGCATAAGTTTATTTACATGTTTATTATATCATTCTACTAATATTATTGCAAGAGAGATTTTATGTCAATAGGTCTTTGGTGATTAAGAATTTTTGATATGGATCCTTGGATATCCATCTGGGGAGGTGGCAGCGTTTATTTGGGATTGATACCGACCGTAAAACGCATTGGTTTAGCTCTATAGGCATGCCCATCATATCAGAAATTCACCATGACTAAGATGGGCTGTGGTTGGTTGCAACCAATAGGCCCCTATCGGGGCAAGGCCACTCCTCACTCCACACCTAGCGCGCGGGTGGATTACCGCGCTCCGGCGGCGCCGTATTGGGAATAAACCTGCCTGTTAACAGTTATAATAATTCCTGGCTCTAATTTATCAACTAGCTTTCCGCCAGCGGCTTCGCCCGCGTGATCTGGGTATTTCTTATAACTTTCATCCCCTATTTCCAGCCCTTACTGCCCTATTTTCGCATTAAAATGTAGCCTATGTCCTTTCTCAGGCTTTGGACTATCTGTGTACCAAATTTCACTTAAATCGGTTCAGTATTTTTGGCGTGAAAGCGAGACAGACAGACAGACAAACAGAGTTACTTTCGCTTTATAATATTAGTAAGGATTTCTTAGCTTAATAAGTTTATAACCTTCCATTCCATTAATAAGGTCAGTGTACATTTCTTTGAATATCATGTGAATAGCTAGCTGGTTCTACCTACAATTAATAAGCTGCTTTTTTCCAGATATGCAACGGAAGTTATGGATGTAAGGACTTCGCGGCTTTTCGCCGTGCAGTTATTTTTTACGTTATTTGTACCCGTGCTGGCTGTGATAAGATTTCTGCTACAGGCATTCGTATTTAAAGGAGGATTTATTTATGGATATATGGTAAGAATTTGTGATAGATTTATTATGGTGTCTGTTTACATGAATGTATTGAAAACATCTTGTGTGAGATTATCTAACATCCTCAAGGAAGCCCCTTAATCTTTTTGTGACATCTAAACAAGGGAAAAATTATTTAATACGTACATAATAATATTTTTTTAATAGGTACATTTAAAATATAAAAAAGAAAGAAAATAATAGTATAATATTGTTTCAGATTCTAGCTTTAGTCATAACTTTAGTAGTGTTTCCCCTATCGGCCTACTTAGCGGTATTGGAGAGGCGGTTCCTCTTACCGTCCCTCCCCCCAAGAGGGCACGGATTCGTGCTGCTCGTCTTTTGGACCACGATCTTTGTGTCCGAGAATCTCTCATTCCTAAATCTGAACAAGGAAGGATGGTGGTGGCATTTGAAAAAGTAAGTATTTGTTAATTATATTGGTACTGAAAATAGAACACTCCTGAACACGACCGCTAAAAACTGTTTTCCAAACAAAGACAATTTTAGCGGTCGTTCGTTCTAGGTAAGGAACTAGGAAGGTAGGTCGTAGGTAGTTCTAGGTAGAATTGTAGGTAGTTCGTTTTTGTGATTTTTTTACCTATAAACAATTTTAATTTGTGACTATTTCGGAAAATCTTACTTTAAAGTTTTTAAGTATAGTCGCGCGGAAGTAGTTGGCCGCGCCTTATGTAGGGATGGGGGTGAGGCGGTGGGTTACTGTGAATAAAAACAAGAGCCCCGCCCCTTCATCCCACCGCGCGCACGCGACCCCGCCCGTCCATCCCGCCGCTCACATACCTAAGGCGCGGTCAACTAGTTCCGCACAGATTATAGTAAAAGATACTGTTAGCGTGCCAAAAATAATAATGATTTACTACAAAAAATTCAACGAAAATCTAAAAAAAAATTTTCATCAGTCTACAGGACCGCCTGGAAATGTCCCTATTCGTGGGGCGGTATGTGTCGTGCATGATAATGTTCGTGCTGGGCATGAAGGCGCCCGGCATTATGCATCAGTTTGAGTACCTCGACGGCGGGGATGATGGTCGCAGAAACATACCTCCGAGGGTGAGACTTTTTTATTGCTCTAATGATGATACTAGAATTATCTTGAATATGTTTTTTTATCATATTAATGATAAAAAAACATATTCAAGTACAAAAAACACAGAGTCACGTACTTAAAGTTGTAACGGTAACGGCGCAATTTAGACAGTACATTTCTCACTAAATAAAATACTACAACTACATAAAAGGTACACCTCTAGGTTCTACCTTCCTAAGGGTAAAAGGTTAATTGTTGCTTCCATTCAAGGGATCATGCCTGCATTCTAGTTGATTTTTATGTCGTCCTTATCTTATTTATATACAAATTAGAATTTAGAAATAGTAAATAAAGAATGCCAACAACTCTAGAGCTGTTTATTGATTCGCTTTCCATTACATTGAATATTTTCGAAAGCCTAGGAACAGTATTGGAATTACTCCCATTGATCATTCAAAATCCTTGTGCAATGCTATTTGACCGCGGCTTATAAAAGACTTAACTTCGGATCCTTTACGGGGACAAGACAACAGTCTGAGAGGGTATCGATTTTCTCGTTATAATAATATTTATAAAACTATCAAGTAAAAACTTTTTTTAATCATAATACTGATGAGAGAAACTTTTTAGTAGGTATAATTTCTAAGTCTTGTCATCCGCGTCATTTTGTTTATTTTTTTCGTAGATAGTTATAGGTTAAGATGTCATGTCCATATCAAAATCATTTTAATGTTGTAACCGACGACAAAGATATATTTAAATTAAAAAAGGTGATTAAATTATCAAGTGTGCTTGCTTCCGTTACATTATTAACACATTTTAGAACTTCCGTAACTTGATGTAATATTTTCAAAAAGGGTGAGTACAAGTAAACAGTCTGAAAGTGCTACAGAATGAATTCGGTTTAATAAAGCAATGAGTTCAGTTTCTGATTTCTTTTCGATAGCTAAGTAAGTATATTATAGAGCGGTGCGCAGCAAAAAAACGGCAATCTTGTTCAGAGTAAATAAAATAGAATATTTCGCCGCACCGCTATCGTCGTTTTATTATAACAAGAATCTTAAGCACAGTGCACATAATTATGACTGTATAAATTATAGTTACCTGTAAATAAATAGTCTACGTGCGTAAGATTATTAAAATATGTTATTTGCAATAACTGTAGAACTCCGGTCTTTATAATTCCGATTCGTTTATACTACTTAAATTATAATTACGATGCGTGTATTTTGCATGCGCATTTTTATTTTTAAAAGATTTTTGTTTTCAGACTGTTTAAATTGTTCACTCAGAAAACATGCATGAAATGGGGAAATACTTTCACGTCTACATCCCTGTGAGATTATATTAAAAGTTATATTTAAATATAATTATTTTGTAGTAACATCTTTGGGATTTTGAATAAGAGCTCTTAGGGCCGCACTCAGAACCGTCAATTAACGTTAATAAATCGTTAACAAACAAATGCTACTATATCTTAGCCTATCTTCCCATATTTGAGTTTCTTGTCAGTGTACTAAGATATACTAGGTCTACGTTAAGTGACGTCTCTGAGTGCGGCCCTTAAATTGTTAAAAATAAACCTATTTCTATTTTTTTCCGCATTCTGCAAAAAAATGTAATGCTTCATCTTATTAGCAATTACGAAATTGTAACATACCTAATAGCAGGAAATATTTCTTAAGGCTAAGGTGGTAGAGTTGTACGCCTAATTCACATTAATTGCCGTAACACAGGGAATAATAAAATATTTGTAAGAATATGTTCAGGTCCATCCAGAACAGCGTCCTGTCCCGCACCACACTGAATTATTAGGCTAGGAAGGAGGTTTTCCCATATTAACGAACGCCTTAGCCTTATGAACGCTAACCCAACTTTAGAATGATAGAATACATAATATAGTATTTGTTCTTTATTTCTCTAGCAAGATGAGAATAGATCGACATTCCGCAATGTGTTTGGCAAATTACGAACGCTGCTGCCTTTCCTATGGCCGCGGAAGAGTCCATGCCTACAATGCTACGTATTTATATGCGTCCTCGCACTCATAGCTGGAAGAGCTGTTAACCTTTTCGTGCCTATTTATAGCAAATATATAGGTAAGTGTTTTTTTTTCTATACATACCGTACCATAGAGGCTATCTTTCAAGAAGTATTCGCTTTTTTTTGCTGGCAGAAACAGCCAACAAAAACGGAGTGGTATAATAAAATATTTTTTCAGTGGACAGTATTTCCCTCCCACCATTTTACTTCCGATGGGACCTGGTGGTGATCTACGTGTTCTTCAAGTTCCTGCAGGGCGGGGGTACTGGAGGAATGGGGTTCCTTAACAATCTGCGATCATTCTTGTGGATTAAAGTGCAACAATATACTACAAGGGAGTTACAGGTATTTTACACATTAATTATGATCTGTTTGGGAAACCTCTTACACATTGTTTTTAGCCACCATCATTCTAGCACCTATTGATCAATAAACATAGCCTTTTTCAAGGAATGAAACAGGCTATTCTGTAATTTGTGGCTTCTATGACACTGACGTCATCTTGCGATCTTCTTATCTTTGTGATTCAACATGACGTGATGAACACAAGGACCAACTGGTTTTATCATACCTACTGTGTCATAGCGGTGCGGTGTTATGTTTCGCATATGGCCATTGATTTATCATGAATTAATGACTAATCAGACAGAATAAATTATACAGAATTATAATATAACAGCTAATACAGCTCAAGTTGTATACGAAATTGCCTTTTGTATTATACAGCTTTAGCAGACTTGATTTAGATTTAAAGAGATCGACTTTTCGAAAATTAACTAGGTATCAAGGTACGCGGTTAAAGGGCCCTTTCATATTTCCAAGATAAAGAAGTGTTAACGTGTATGCAGCATTTAAATGTATCTAAGTAGCCCTTTGTTCATTCACTTTCAGGATCTATATCGATGTATCTGTTTCAGTTAGAACTATTCAAGCACCTCCACGACTTGCCCCTGCGCTGGCACTTGTCGCGGAAGACTGGGGAGGTTCTTCGGGTCATGGACCGAGGCACAGACTCTATAGACAATCTACTCTCGTATATTCTATTCTCAATCACTCCGACGTTAGTGGATATCATCGTGGCTGTTATTTATTTTGTAACACAGTTCAATCTGTGGTTTGGTCTCATCGTGTTTTCTACTATGGTGCTCTATATAAGTGAGTGTTTATTCATCTTCAACAATTTATTTACTGGAATGAAAGGGTTTATTTATTTAATATTATTTGATTCAATATAAACCCAAATACAGGTATTGCATGCTTGTTCGCAACCTTTGTGGTATAAAAAAGAACCTAATTAGGATTTACATACCGTTGAGAAAAGCTCTGTCTTGCTTCGTCATCTACGCGAGTGATAATTTATTATTAATAAGCCCATATTAAAGGTTTTTTTTGATCATAACATAAATAATTAATATATAATTTAAACTTAATGATTAATATTACAGGTCGAATTTCAAAGTAATGGTTGTAGCCACAATAACCATTGTAAATGACCATTGTCTTCAGCGTTCCCCTAGAAGGTCTTATTTAGCAACTTTATGATAACTCGTGTCTCTTAAGCGTGCATATCTTATCACGAAGTTTTCTGTCACGGTTCAAGCGAAATTATTATCAATTTCGCTATCTTAGATATCAGTTTTGATCGAACCCAAAGTTAACAACATTGTATCTGCTAATTAGTTGGCAGTAGTTACATGGCATTGATATTTTCAGTATGAAAAAGTACCAGTTAGTTACAATAATTTCTATTTATCTGATTTATATTAAAGGAACACATGTTATTGCGAATGTTTTGTGATTTTAAGAGAGGAATGTCGCTCTACAGTTTACGGAGCTCTATCTCCCTCGCACAATAATAAAGATCATCCGTGGTCCGTAACACGTGGTTCGGTCTCTGACATCGGTTGCATTGCTTATGAATGAATATCGGCGTATAGATTGTCTCGTTGTTTTGTTTATGTATATTTTTCGTTCTTTATTTATATATTGCATATATGGCAACTTTTCTAGTTTCCCAGAATAGATTCGTCTTAATATAAATCACTGTTTTGTTCAGTTATACTAACTAAATCCAAACAAAAAATTTACCGTCTTATAGTCAATCCATCTCTGGAAAACCTGAGAATCGAGAAAAATCTATTCTCAGGACAAAATAGTAATCTATTTTGTCAATTTATACTAAATAAATCCAAACAAAAAATAAAATTACTGTTTTGTAGTCAATAGGCCATTTCGCCTGTACGGTGATTTTGTCATAGACATAAAGTCCAAATTTTAATAATTTAAGAGGCTAAGAGATATAATGTCTATAACAGTATCCAAACATTGCAGTTGCGACTATAGCTGTGACAGAATGGCGCACCAAGTTCCAGAGACGTATGAACCTGGCTGACAACGAACAAAAGGCCCGCTCTGTGGACTCTCTCCTCAACTATGAAACTGTGAAGTATTACGGCGCTGAGGCATACGAAGTCTTGGCTTATCGAGATGCCATCGTTAATTATCAGGTAACAAAAAATCGGCACATTAAATGGGCATGTATCGTCACTAATGGAGGCTCTTATTCAAGTGCAAGTTACTTTTATCTTATCTGCCTTGAAACTGTTTTTCAGAAAGAGGAATTTAAATCTCTCATCACTCTGAACATGCTGAATACACTACAAAATATTATCATTTGCGCCGGTAAGTGAATATTGATATAGAAAATACTTTTGGAAACCAATAAAACAAAATACCAACTCTTAAGTTTTTACCATTAATTGACATTTGGTATTTTGTTCTATGTTTTACTCTCGAGTTCATTTGAATAAAGTAGTTGCTGATATGTTTATGATAATTTGCTTAGCAACAGCAAATTCAAACCACCTAAAATTATGTAGCCATGCCTCCGTGTTTATCAAAGCTCGTACGGTGGCGTGACAAAATCCTTTACCTTGTTCCTTTTTGCAGTTCAATTTCCTTAAAAGTATTTCAATATTCTGTAGTTAACTTTAATTTTACAATATTATCGTCTTTTTGAATGGCGCAGTATACAGTTCTGACGCAAAATGTTATGTTTTATTCATGGACTTATCTATGAGAATGATTATAGAAACTCGTATGATTTAAACCTGCCAGAAATATTAAACTTAACGTCAACAATATTAAAAAACGGATAAGGACCTAAGGTTGTATAAACTGGACAGCGCCCGTAATCTCGGCCCCATTTCGTTATTTAGTTAACCGTTATTTGTTAGTATCTAATTTTACCCTAAGCCCAACATCATCATTTTTATCTCATCGGGCTATGTTGTAGTTGATGGACCAGCCGTCCATTGATCATTTTCATAAGGGTCCGTTATAAGTAGGTTATATGGGTATTCTCTTTTCTAGTGTGTGACTTACTTACATTACTTCTATGAAGCTTAAGCTTATGCCTAATTCTGACTCAAATTTCAATCTCCGGTAAGGAAAACAATCTCTTGATTGTTTTCCTTAACCTAACCTAACCTATCTCTTGATAGGTAACAAATTACAGCCAGTGGCCTAGTGCCATTTTTAAGACATCAGTTTATCAGATTTAATTTTAATTCGATATTTGTCGTCAGGTTTATTGGCGGGATCTCTGCTCTGCGTATCAATGGTGGTGAAAACAAATCAGCTGACAGTTGGGGACTACGTATTATTTGCTTCATACATCGTCCAGTTGTACGTGCCACTGAACTGGTTCGGCACATACTATAGGTACGTAAACGATTATAATATTTTAGTATTATTGAATGGAACATAGAGAAGTATGCAAGAATTGCAGCAAGTGGCGTTCTCTAGTTTCTGTATCATATGTCGCTGCATCTCGTAATTCATATAGTAAAGCAATTACACACAAAACAAAGATTTGACGTTGCCTTTGTGGTGTTTAAAACGACGAAGTCAAGCCTAAGCTCAAATATCGGTTTGAGAACCATTCTAAAATAAGCTTAAAAATGCTTCGATTTGAACAGTCGGTCATTTTCAATCATCTCTGTTCTAAATTTAAATTTTAAGCGTATCATATGATTATTTTAACTATTTATTATTATTAAACATTTTTATCAAGCGTCTTTATGGTTGTATTTTTTCTGGTTATCGCATTAATAGTAATATGATAATATGTGATTATAATAACTCTCTACGTGAGCGATACGACTACGACGATAGTAAGTGTATCGGAGTTCTATGAGGTCACATAAGTAATCATTCATATTACAGTATCATAGATTAGCAGAAAATTATGTTTAGCCATTTTAGCACATAATTATGTTTTCATACAAAAGCGGTATCTACTTCCCACTATTTCCATTATGAATCTCCATTAATGGAGATAGTGAAAATTTACTTCATCTGGGAGATATTTATTATTTATTTTCAAAGGAAGACCAACAGCATATAACAATTAAAGTAAACAATAATTTTAGGTAACAGAAAGCCAATAATAAATAGGTCTTCACGAATAAAATACAGATTAAAACAAAAAACAAAGCTATTTTTATGAACAAAGTTATATTCACAAAGTTATGTGAATATATTTATAATATAAATATTATTTCTTTCTATAGGTATATATTTTAGTTTAGTTTACATCACTTCGCAGTAATTTAATAAGTGGTCATTCGTGGTTATCCAAAATGAATAGTGGAGATTGGAGATAGTGGGACCATAATCTAGTAAAATAGTATTTCCACTATCTCGACAATGAGGATAATGCGATGAACCGAAAAGAAATTATAATTATTATGCAAGTATATCGTGTTTGCATATTGAATTTAATGCATGGACAAATAAAAAGAGTGTTCAAGCCAAACTTGAACACTCTTTTTATTTCTTCATGTTACTGTACATCCGGAATTCCAGATTGTGGGAATCACACAAATATTTGTCTTTGGTAGTCGTAAGCGCGACTGCTATGCTCGAGGTGTTTCGATTTCCCGGTCGAGTAGTGTTATTTTGTTTTTCTATTAAATTCTCAGTAGCAGCTCTGAGTTTGGATAGGCTCACCTCTATTACATGGGGATTCAATATATCGGGAAATGTGGGTGTATTTTATGCCTCTCTATTATCTCTATATGCGTGATTGTATATTCTATAATTTGCAGAGCCATTCAAAAGAACTTCGTGGACATGGAGAACATGTTCGACCTAATGCGAGTGGACTCGGACGTTAGGGACGCAATCGGAGCCCCAGACCTGCTGGTGAGGCGCGGTGCTATCGAGTTCAAGGACGTGTCGTTCGGCTACGGGCCGGAGCGGCTCGTGCTGAATAATATCAGCTTTAAAGTGCCACCTGGCAGTACTGTGGCCCTTGTAAGTAATCATTTTATGTGTGATGTAGCATTCAAAATTGTTTACGGTTTAAGTCCCTTGAGGCCTTAGAGACTGCTCGGGAACCTGTAATGTTGGCATACCTAAACTTTTATATATATACCAGACCCATGCGCAGCTTTGCCTGCGTTTTCCGGCGGACCAACAGCAGTGCCACCTACCGGGTCCAATGTGCTTTCAAACCATCCAGAAACATACAAAATTTTAACCAAATCGGTTCAAAACCGTTTAGGACTAGTTAGGCGACAAACACCCATACAGAAGAAGCAAGATCCAAAAAAAAATAAGTTTAGCCCTGTAGGAAGATGTGAATATATATGTGTATCTTATATTAAAAACTGATATTCCTTGTAGGTGGGCCCCAGCGGTGCAGGCAAGTCAACAATCATGCGTCTTTTATTCCGGTTCTATGACGTAAATGAAGGTGCAGTGTTGGTTGACGGACAGGACGTCAGAACTGTGACGCAATCATCACTGCGGGCAAACATCGGTGTCGTGCCCCAAGACACCGTACTGTTTAATAATACTGTCAGGTAAGTGGATAATTATTGCAGGTACCTATATCAACAACTTGAGTTTCGGGATCAATTTGTCAGTTCAGCGGGCTTGACAGTATTGGATATTTTAGTGCCCAAGAAAAGTCAGACCACTTACACCACAAGTCTAAGGTTGACAACCCACCCCCATTCGATTAGCGATTATCTCTTTGCTATAGGCCCCCCACTTACACGCAGTGACTTAGATACCCAAACGGAAAAAGCTATATGACCAATCGGACAATAGAGATGGATGGAATTAATGTGGTCTTACAAGGAATGACATCTAAAATTATAGTTTCTTGGATGTTCTTCTCTAGGAAATGACAGATTTGGGGTGTGGATATTGGATATTAAAATTTCTAATACACATTTGATATACAAAAAGGAATTGGTCTTCTGTTTCATATCGACTAGTCTGAAAATTATATGAGAAAATATAATAATGTTCGTTTAATGGAAGCCACATTTTCTGTAGTTCAAGAAAAAAACAAACTTTTAGAAAACGTTTAATGTGAACCGAATAGTAATTAAATAACAAAATACTAAAGCTAAGTAATACGAGATATTAATAATAAAACACAACGTGTAAGTATAAATAACTTACAAAAGCAGCTCAAATAAGTTCTTCTTGTCTGCTTATAGTAGAAACAAAAAAACGTAAACTCATACACTCCTTGCACGTTCTTCTAGAATAAAAAAACGAACTGAAAATAATAATAATAAGTTATCGGTTTGAAAATAGTCATTCTCATTATACAATGTACGTATTACATCTTAGAAAAAAAACGAGTTATTTAAATGTTATTCCAGATATAATATTCAATATGGAAGGTTGACTGCGCCTGCCGCCGACGTTATATCGGCAGCTAAGAATGCTGACATTCACGATCGGATCCTCACATTCCCAGATGCTTATGATACACAGGTAAATTCGTAATTTAGTGGATGTCTTGTCACTTCAGCGAAGATCATACGACCGTTTGTTCATGATGAATAAGCACAGTCATGCATATGCAATCCCATACGCAGTCATGGTAGTATCATTAGATAAAATCATGTCAGAGCAAACTGTAGGGATGCCTTTGGGATTTATAAAACGTGGATATATAAAACGTATAAGTTTTACGTAATCTATATCTATATATACTATTATAAAATTGTAAAAAAGTCATTTCTGTACATTGAAGATATTTAAAAAAAAACAATTGGGTTAGAGTATATAAACGATCGCGAACCCAAAAATGTGATTTTTAGAATTCTTGTCTGTTTGTCTGTTTGTTAGGGGTTGGCGCTAAACCTACTGAATAGATTTGAATTTTGTATGAACTGTTGTAAAGCATAATTTCCAACTTAAAAACTGATGTAAAGCTTTTTTCAATTATTAGTATAGATCCTTAGATAGAGCTTGACCTCTCTGTTGTATGCAAGCCCATAGAAAGAAGAGATCATCATTGCTGGTTTTTGATTTTTAATTTTCAATTTAAAAGTCCATCGTTCAACTAAAAAAATGAGGTATATCTCATTCCACTCGGTTGCGTAGATGCTGAGATAGAGCTTGACCTCTCTGTAGTATGTATTTCTATTGATATAAGGGATCATTATTGTTGGTTCTTTAATTAAGTTGTCATATGCGCAGAAATCGTGATTGTTGATTAGTTATAAACGTTTTAAGTGGTATAGACTTAAATTAAACAATAGTTGTAAAGTTTGGTTAGAATTACGAGTTATTACGACTAACTGAAGTTTCAATTTTCCTTTGGAGTGATTTTGAACAACAGTTTCACAAACAGTATCACCTCAGTACCTCATAGAGTACCCCAGTACCAGTAACAGTTGCTCAAACCGAGCTAAAAACTTTGGCGAAGTAATAACTACGCTGAGCGATAGGTTAAGCAGCGGTTTCTGCGGTTAGACTATGGATGGGTGACCATTCTTAAGACATCGAGACCCTCTGTACCTTATATAGCACGTTAAGAAACGGTAATTGATTCGGCATAGTAGACCCCATACGAAAACCTATGAAAATCGTTAATCGTAGTCAGAAAGCCAAAAAACCAGACGATAAATTTAAAGTTAGGATACCTATCGGTTTTAACCAGTCTGAACGCTATTGCTTTGTGTAAGATATTTATATTTAACCACATCTGTTTCGATTGGAACCGGAGCTTAACATATTTTCAACATAGGCTAGGAGTCTGGGAGAATGATGAAACTGTTCTAGTGAGCTGCTTCGGGATATCTTATTCGGGATCGATTTCTTTCAATTTTGTTTCTCATCCACGGAGAGCGAAGCCGCGGGCAAAAGCTAGTATTATATTATATTTATTCACCTTTAATATAGTGTGGTTTTGCAAAACTTCTGAACCTTCAGCGCGCTTTAGCTGCTACGGCATTTATTGGCTCTAGAACAATAAATGATCAAGAATTAAATAAAAAATAATAATCATGCAGCACTACCATACAATATTTTTTACCTTTACAGGTTGGAGAAAGAGGGCTACGTCTAAGCGGGGGTGAAAAGCAAAGGATAGCAATCGCACGAACTATCCTCAAAGACCCGGCAGTAGTTCTCTTAGATGAAGCTACTTCAGCGCTTGATACCAATACAGAAAGAAATATACAGGTATGCTATTAACACGATTACAACTTGTTTTGAATTCCAGAAAATTGTAATTTGCATTATTGACCAACTTACTTATGTTGTTTTAGGCTGCACTGGCGCGAGTATGTGCGAATAGGACAACGTTAATAATCGCTCACAGACTTTCTACGATCATACATGCGGATGAAATTCTAGTCTTGAAAGACGGAGAAATCATCGAAAGGGGAAAGTAAGTAAAATCTTAGACAACTACTACGAGACCTGCGTATTGTGTATTACCAGCAAAAACGATTTGTTGATTTTTTTTTCTAGTCATGAAGCGCTTCTCGCACAAGCTGGCTTTTATGCGTCAATGTGGCAACAGCAACTGGAGAATCGAAACGCCAACGAAGGAGAAGGTGTCAACAACAACAACAACAACGAACCACGGCCTCCGCCGGGCCATCCCAACGGCGTCAGCGCCTTCGGACACGGCCATGGACATTTATAGATGAGTACACTAATATGTCGCAGAGCAGGGTGCTAGTCGGTTCGTGGATCAGTGAATTCGAACATTATCGATTCCTAGTGTCAATTGTTTTATTTGAGGACGTTATACGTAAGGGACATGGCAGATAGCTCACGAAGAGCATTTGTAACCAAATAATTTTGTAACAATACCGTGAACTTTACCCTATGTACATTATGCACACAACACTGAACAAACGTAATGATGTACATATGTTGACATTGTGATGATGTAACTATGTTGTGTACCTAGTAGTATTAAAATTGTGATGGGAAATTTGATGTGCTATTTCAGTGTTAATAAAACTGTTTTTATTTATAACTTACGATTTTATTTTCTTTTATAAAATTAAGGTATATCGGGTATATAAACTAAAACATAAACATAATACAAAAAACAATTTTTCATTGCGTTGCGTCAGTTATCTGGAAGATTTAATTATGCGAAGTATTAGTATAATTTTGAACTTGAAATAGACAAACGGCAGGCAATAATTATTATAACTTGAGATATACCGATAGATTGTTTCTCGTTTTTTGCGAAAAAAAAATCTAGCGTCAATACATTTTACCGACGAGTTTTTTTTTCAAAAGCGTAATATTAATGCAGCTTAAACACAAGGCCAACAATTATGACAATTTTATTGTTAGGACAGTATCATACTGGTTTTTTTTGTTGACTTGAACGGGGTCTAAGGTGGCTAAAGCGGCAGTTCGAGTATAAAAGTATTATATCCATTATCGAGTACCCATTTCTGGCTCTCACAGTAAGCGTGGGAATATTGGGACTGAACAATTTATCATAAATAACTAGCTCGACTAGTGGAATAATCGATTAATAAGGCATGAAATTACAAGGCCATTGCATTCAGCATTAGCCAATCCAGTGCACTAAATGTCGGGGAAGCTAGTGCCTGTAGTGCTAGCAGTGATCAGTGGATTAAAAAAAATGAAAGGAGAATCCACAAATCAGATTCACACATAACACGGCACAGTAGCAGTATTAGTTTTTAAAATCGAGACAATTTGAATACGAAAGATATTTGACAGCCGTGTTCGCCATACACAGGTACCACTAACGATATCTTTGTTAGTATCGCATGGCGATTGGTTTTTTAGCCGATCGCAGACTACAGTTCGGTTTAGAGAAGACAGTCCTTACTGAGTATAGTCAATGCATCGAGGTTATATTTGCGTTTGTAATTTTTTTTTCACAACCTTCAGCCCGGCCAAAAAGATTAGTTATAATGAACTGGTTTGGATGTTTGTCGCAATCATTGGCGTTGTGTGCATTTGAACAAGCGGCATAAGGAACAGAGGTCTGGGTCGGTAGAACTTTCTTGTAAATCCTCTCGGTACACCCATCATCAACCAATAAATCGTCCTCAGAATGAGAGGGGTAGGTATATAGTCCACCACGCTGGCCTAGTGTGGGTTGGTAGCCTTCACAAGCCGTCGAGAAAATCACTCAAACATGCAGGTTTCCTCACGATGTTTTCCTTCACCGTTGTAAGCGAGTGATAAGTAGTTATTAATACGCATAAAATTACGAAAAGTCAGAAGTGCCTTGGATTCAAATTCGACACCTACGACTTGACAGTCCAGTGGTCATATCCCTAGGCTATCATTGCTTTTATGCGGTATACATACGCCGCAATATTATGGCCTGTCGATGTCATTGGCACGTTTGAATAAGTAATGCCCGTTACGAACGTATTCTTATCAAAATAATGTTACCTCTATCATAGATTGATAAAGTGGAGTGTCGCCGGGCAACCGCAGACCTTCTTGGAATGATATCTTTCGACCTAAGAAAAAATTAAAAAGAACAAATTTTCCAAAAAACAATACTATTTTATGACGAATTAATAAGCATTCATTGCTTTTTAATAGATGCCGCTACGTCACCTTTAGACGTAAGTTTAGAATAATTATGAAGGAAGGTTTCGATTTGGCGAGCAAGACTCGCGATGGCTTAGCGGTCATAGCGTCTAGTGTACCGATCCAGAAGACACAGGTTCGAATCCAGCCCGCCAGTCGACTTTTTCCATGGAATGCATGGGAAATGCTTAAAAAATACAAAAAAGATAACGAATAATAGTTTGAAAAACTTACAATTGCTTATAACATTTATTTTCTTATCATCTTTATCGTCATTGGCAAGCTTTGATTTCAGACTTTCCTGGTATTGCTGATTCCTCCTTTGATACTCCTTAACTGAAATTGCAGGCCTTGTCTTTGCGTATTCTATACTCCGTATGGAATTTTCCACTTTATGTTCAATATGATCAATAGTCGTTACGTAATCTGAAGATATTTTGCGATAAACTTTTTTCCCGTGTTGTAAGAGAAGAACTTGATCGATCGATCTATCGCCATGGTCTATAGACAGGGAACGACGCTTGAATTTTTCTCGTGAATCGCTCTCCTCGACTATACGGTGAATCGTAGAACGCGTGAGAAACAAGTTAGCCTTCTGGATAGTTTCTGAATATGGTCTGTGAAGATACAAGAAATTTATTAAGAGAAACAAAAATATTTTTTACGCAATACCGCACTAGCCTGACAACCACTCAATCCTTAGAATGTCTGGATGTCTAATTGCAGTCATTTTGCGTAAAATACTGATATTTAGCTGCATCTGTGCATTAGATTGGAAGCCGTCAATCAACGTCAATCCTCGCTTTTAAGGTTTCGTCGCACGTTACAATCATTTGGTCCAAAGCCCATCTTACTTCCAAAGACTAATCCAAACCAACCGAAGAGGAATTCGTGGGATACATCCACATATTGACTTGGGTTATAAATAAGATTCTAAAGAACATTAAGAACTAGAAGTATCACCGTCTATTATTAATACTCACTTGTAGTCTTTCAAAGTTGGTCCTGGACCTAGGTCTTCCACCACTTCCTCGAATAATCGTGCCAGAATTGACGGTCTTTCTGCTTCTTTATTATTATCATCATCATCGTCATCGTCGTCGTCGTCATCATCATCATCATCATCAAAATCCATTGGTGTACTTCTCACGAAGGCCGTGGGACGCCGGGCCGTCCGTACGCCGGCAGGTTTCGGCGCGGGCGTAAAATCAGCGATGTGGACGGCAGGACTGCGGTTAACCAGGGATGATTAGCGCGAAGCTTAAGGATCATTAGTACAATAGATATATATTTATATATAATTATTTAAATATTGTAAATCAGAGGGAGGTACAGAATGTAACTATGGTTTGCTGTTTAAAAATGTTCCGTGCGTATTCCTGACGATGTAGTTCTCCATTTAATTTGTACTGACCGGTAGGTATTTAGCCTAACTTGGCTTACTATTGCCCGGAGCGAAGCGCGGGCGGGTCGCTAGATAGTTAAAAGAATAAAGAAATAAACTATTATGATCATGTTAGGTGT
This sequence comes from Acronicta psi, assembly GCA_946251955.1. Classification (NCBI taxonomy): domain Eukaryota; kingdom Metazoa; phylum Arthropoda; class Insecta; order Lepidoptera; family Noctuidae; genus Acronicta; species Acronicta psi. Next base: position 5,626,303 of record OX276482.1, on the reverse strand, counting down.
GGGTACAGTTTACAGACCCTACCAGGGTTAGATCATAACTAAATTACAAACCCTTCGCCCCAACTCTCTTTTTCTCCCTAAAAAGTGTTCTAACTGAAGACCGTGTCTAAACAAATAATAATAAGGTTCAAGCAGTTAACAATATAAGTACGAACATGTAAAATGAAAACCCTGACATAGGTATAACTGTTGGAAAACATTAAATTGTTAGGATGTATGATGACTTACCTCTTATTCGGGTCTTCTGTTACGAAATACCTATATTTGTCATTCTAGTACCTACATAAATTGCAATTGTTTTCTTATTTTATTTGCAGAGTATACATTAATATCTTACAATAAATATATGCAACCCTCTTGTTAATGCTCAATATAATATTCCCCCTGTATTTCATGCCAATAAATTAATTTCTGGAAATCTATATACTTTAAAAGTATCGATTTTCCAATATTTCCCAGAAATCTATGATCCGAAATTTATATTTCGAAATTGTCTTATTTACATAGGTATTAGATTATATATAATAATATATAGATTTCAAAATGATTGGTTCCCCTTCGCTGCATAACAGGAGGCTTCGACTGTCACAGTGTAGAACTCTTCATTAGTTCTCCATTCAAAGGGTTAAGACGCAACTGCAATAGCAAGGCAGTACCTTACCTACTTACGTAGTAGGTATATTATTATTAATCCGAATTCTATCGGACAACTTTGGTATGACATTCTATCTGCAATTTTCTCATGTAAGTAGATATTAAATTTAAACTAACTATTTAATTAAAGTAAAATGTTATTTAATTAAATCAAAATGTTATTTTAATATAAATTAAATGTTATTCAATTAATAATACCTACCGTCACGAATAAGAAATCGTATAAAGACCCTGTCTGTGTTCTTGAGCCTAACCTGAGATTAGCATTAGTACAACAATAAGTACGAATAGGTACATTCCTAAGCAATCCGAGCACTAACAATGCCTTATTTGGCCCTTGTAAGCCTAACATTGCTTATTTTTAAAGGATTTCGAATACAGGTTACTGTCAGATGACAGGTACCTATAATTACTTGACAAACACGCAATTATGAATTATACAAAAATTCTGGAATAATAAAAATTAATACAAAAACGGGGTTTAAACATGTTAATAATTTGTATTAAATATTTTAAGTTATTAAAAATAATATAAATAAATAGTAGAATTTGACTATAAAGTTACCAAATTAGTGTGTAACGGTAATTTAAAAATAAAATTATTAATATAAAATAAAAATACAATAATAATAATTCAGATACATGTACAGTGTACACTCTGATAAAAGCTCAAACAAAACATACGTAACAAATCTCTATGCTTTTGATAAATAATAAATTCCTGAGTAACTGAACTGAAACTGCTGGCCAGTAGGTAGAGTCATTTCCCTACTAATCTGGCCCTAAATAATTCATCATTATGGTCTTTGCATCATTTCTTGCATCGTGATAGGTACCCAATTTTCGAGTGTTATGTTTTGATACAGTTGTACCCAACTGTGGATTGCCCCATTTTATTTAATATTTAACACCTTTGTCATCATCAGACGGTTTCGTCGTATCCTTTTCGTACTTCGTAAAGGATTCCATGATACTGAGTTGTCTAGAATAATAACAGAAAAATAAAATAAGTTTATGATAAATTCCGACTGATTAATAGCCATCAACGCGTTCAACCGATAACACTAGAAAATTGAAATTTTGCACCCCTTGCAATGACGACGCGACCTGAGAAGCTGCTAATTAGTTTTGCTTTTATTTTACATTAGGTCTATTTATTTTATTCCTACATATTCGTTGACGATGACGCGATGCTAATCTAGGCTAAAACTTCGTTAAACAAACGTCGCGAACGTAAGATGCCTACCTATGCAAAACAATTATGTTTTAAAGGCTTCTTATTTAAATACACTACACGGACAGATATCACGTAAATAACTAATGAGAAACTTATAGGTACTTATTTCCGAAAAAAAAAACCAGTAAGTATATACCTAAACAATAAATTAAACAACTTTTTACCCGACTGCCGAAGGAGGGTTATATGTTTTGATTGGTTCATGATGAGGTACATTATAGGTACGTAGTACCTACCTATTATGTTATAATACCAGTCAATGACCATGATATATCCCACTGTCGAGGACTGTTTCACCTGGACCTCATTGGTTATCTTAATCTTACTTTGTCCTGTGAGGTCATAAACGTCTTATGCAATGCAATGCGTCTGATATTACATCGGTTCATGTAATATGATGTCGTTTCAAGTATGTATTGATTCCACCCGTTTGTACGACACCATTCAACCGGTAATCGAGCGTGTAATATGAACAGCCGTCCCAAATTCATAGAGAATGGAGGATATTTCTAATCTGTAATAGGTACCTACTACCTATCTAGACTATACTGCTTTCGGTTGAACAGAGATCTAAACCTCGCGAGTCGCATTTCGTGGTGGATCCTAAAATAAAGGAAGCTAAGTAAGCCTTTGCCATGTACTTAGCTGCTCTTAAATCCCTAATGCCGCAGTTTATTAATTTAGCTGTTACACCTGTGTCCCTAATTTAGGTGTTATTATCTCATCATATAAGTATCTAATTAGATAGTATAATCTAATTAATACGCGAAGCTTAATCACCTTTCATCATCGTCCGGTTCGTCTAGCAGCATCTCGGAGCTTGTTTTGTGGAAAACATGGACTTTTTCTATATCATCGTGGACGAAACCAGTCTGACGCTGATTTTGCTTTGCTTTATCGACGACCGGCGCGGGTTGTTGTTCGCTGATCGATACTTGTCTAAAATAGTAATAGAACAAATAAGCAAAATTGAAAAATCAAATAATAGTTTAGTCAGGTGGGATTTTCCAAAAAAAGTGTAGGTTATATCATTCCATTTCGTTAAATAGGTCTTGTTTTGCTAGACACCGTTAAAAAATTGGAATTCAGTAGTTCTACACATTTTTTAGGGTTATATATTTTTTCATCCGCCTGACTGGACTATAGATTCGTTTTATAAGTTTCTTAATAATTTCGGACGCGTTAATTTCGAGTTAATGGTATCGGACGCGTCCGCATGGTTTCGTCCCTCTTTAATTCCTATTTACAGTATTTAGGTACGCGATAAATTAATTTGTTCGTCATTACTACTACTAGGTAGGCATCTTTTTAAATTCCAAGTTTCTAGCGGTCTGCGCGTTGACGGTAATATCAGTCAATTTTCTTACATCTAAAGTAGGAATTCTAACGAGACCCGAGCTTTCTGTGACGTAGGTACCTTTATAGTTTGCTTGAGACAAAGAGCTAACCGATTGCCGATGTTTTGCCGATGAAGATCTCTAAATAGATATAATCTTGTTAAAAACTTATACCTTTAAAATACTTACATCTTTGAAGACGGTGGTACTTTAACACACACGGAAAGCTCTAGTCTTCTTGCGAAGATACTAAATACCTTCGAACTTAATCATTACACATTTTAAAACGGTGTTACTTGATGCTATGTAGCTACCATGCATAGTATGGCATGTCGAACACACAATAAGTGCAAATAATGTTAAGAGTTTTTGGTGGATTCTTTGGGTGGTCTAATGGAGAAACCCAGTAACAACTCATTTGCTGCTGGTATCCCGTTTAAATCAGGTCTTTCGATAACTGGGACATTCTAATCTTTTCTAACTATCAAATCTTCTATCTGTAGTTTGCTCGAAATCAGAAAGATTTATCTTCAATCGGTGTAATCTTTCAGGCTTTGGTGACACTTGACACAAATATGCATCAAAAGTTAATGTGATTCTCTTGCAGAAAAAGTACGTAGTAGTTTGAGTAGTCACCTGGTATATGGTTTATATGCATCTACTTCTTCATCATCCTCGTCTTCTTCTTCTTCCTCCTCCAATTCTAAATCTTTTTGGAACTGACGTATTCTAGCTAAGTCTTCAGGACGTACGAATCCCGTCTGACGTCTTTTAATTTCTTTGTGTGTATCTGTCGCAGCACTTGGCACACTAATTGAAACTTTTCTAAAAAAAATAAACAAATTCCATTCTAAGTGTGTCTAAGTTTCATTCGTTTTTCTGAAAACGGAAATAAATAAATTTCTACTTACTTATTTCAATATTTCCTTAAGTGGGTACCTACTTTTCCTATAGAATTCACTGTAAAATATTTATTGTACGGTTGTACCTAATGCAAATATAAATTTTGCAGATCAACAGGCCTCGGGGGTCTCGAAATGTTCGCCATTGGTTATTTTAATGTTAGGAAAAGCATTAATCTATAGGCCATAACGTATTTTTCCCGGAGATATCTTGGACTCATGCCAGATAAAAACCGCGCTGGCCCTGCCTTGCCTTAAATGTTATGGCCAAACGACCGGAAACATTTACCACGCACGATCCTGACGAGACTACGCACTTGTACAAAAAGTTGACGAAATGTAACAGTGACACGAGCCGTGGATCTGGTACAATTTTCAAAAATGTGTAGGTAGCTCTCGACTGAAAGATTTCTAGGTGAAATCTCAATTGAAATCGGCACCTCCCTAATTCCGACCACTAACACTAAATAAGGTAAGGTAGGGCCAAGGTAAGGTAGGACTAGGGTAGGACTAGGTAATTTTTGAGGAGGTTAAGTAATTGCCTTAGGTAGCTACAGTTCTCGCCAAACTTATTGTTCGGCTTGAAGTTGGCACGAGCTAAGTTTGGCGACAACTGTACCCGACCCTACCCGACACATTAATGCAATTATTATGAATACCTACCTATTTATTATTATGACTGGTTTACGTTCAAACTTACTTTTCCCGATGAGCGCGATATTCTTCTGCAGCAACACTGTAACATAAAAAATAGCAATAAGTTCATTAATAAACAAATAATGTAGAAGAATGTAACACAATCTTACTTGAACCTCCGCAGCGTCTCATCGTTAATGAAATCAGACCTGAAAAAAAAATGTTTAGCATTACGAAACCGGGCCTTTACCCTGCAGCCGGCCAACCGGGCTAATAATAATAATAATATCATTAATATGTTACGAATAATAAATAATAATATCTATAGTCAGTAATTATTTAAAACAAAACGTACTTTCTCCTGTTTTCAAATATGTTTAAATTGCCAGTTTTAGCCATAGCCTTAACGATAACACCCGCAAAACTCACACGATCCGTATTAGTTCTGGAAAATGAAATAAAAGTAAGTGGGTAAGTATAATATTTATTTATACCTAATTCATAGAAATACTTAAAATCTAAAATTTAAGACACTCGATTACGAACCATCATTCATGTACCCCGAAGAATTCTATGCAGAGGTGTACTTAATGTACGACCATAGTTCGTCATGTTTAAGTCCACGTAACCCCTAGGTACGTGAGCTTAATTGCTATTGACCGGGCACAAATTAATACTGCCGAGACGCTACAGAGAATTACATAGAAACACCCAATAACACACTGCTAGCCCTGGAAATCGAACAGCTAGTAAAACTGCTAGCCCCGCTAAAAACTGAATATAATTCTTAATCACGTTCTTGAAAACGTCTTATGACGATTTCACGTTCTTGAAAACGGCTTTAACGATTTCACGTTCTTGAAGACGGCTTTAACTATTTCACGTTCTTCAAAACGGCTTTAACTAGTTCTCAGTCGCCCGTTAACTCATTCTAATAATAGTATGGCATTAGGTATGTTGCCTACAGGTATATAAAATGTAAAATAATATAGTACTGATTAACACTAGTAAAAATATAAAGGTATTACTTTAGGTATTTCTCGATCTCCTTTTCATCATCAGAATCTAACTCTTCTTCTGTAAATAAATACAGTTAATTAAGTGGTATCATGAATTAAGTAGATAAGAAATCTCTCATGCAATAAGGTTTATTGCATTTTTATAGTAGGTAGGTACAGTAAAAAAAATTAAGGAGCCATGCCACTGTATTCATCATTATTGTAACGAACAACTAGCTTTCCGCCAACGGCTTCGCCCGCGTGGTCTTATAATTTTCCCCCGTTTTTGCAACATTTTTCATTGCTACTCCGCTTCTATTAGTCGTAGCGTGATGGTATATAGCACTGAAAGAATTTTTCGAAACGATCCAGTAGTTTCAGAGCTTATTCAATACAAACAAACAATGAAATCTTTCCTCTATATAATATTAGTAGGTACCTACAGATTACTTTTCTATGGACCCAACAGTAAAATCGCGAAGAAAACTTATACATGTTGTAGGGTTTGCCACTTCTTCTTCTTAAATAATTTTGGAGTAGTATAAAGGCACCTCAATGGCGTTGGCCAAATAAAGATCTTTCTTCGTGCATGTAGATGTGTTCAGGCAGAATGAACGAACTGCAGGCAGATTGCTCTGAATCTGAATAGTTGAATACCCATTTGCACATACATATTGACTCTGAATCTGCCAATTTGGGTGCGAACTCGATTTAACGACTTCCTGTTAATTAACATTGTTGGCCCCCTAAATTGTTTCGACATATAAAATATAAGGTAGATATGTATAATAATAATAATTTCTTACGTGACCCGGATTCTGTAGATGTGGTATCAAATAGCATATCAAATATTTCCGAGGGGAATGAAAATCTTGCATGTTCAGTTGCCTTTTTCTTAGAAGCAGCGTGGTCTATGTCAATATCTAAGCAATAGTCGCCTTTCAGTAATCTGAAAATTCGTAATAGATAAATGTTACAAGTCAAGCTTGGCTTAACTTTAACATTGATACTTTAATTCTAATGATAATTTAGAATTTAATTGTAGGAAATATTGCCCATTGGAATGATATGTACAATTCCGACGATTATAAGCTGTTAATAACCCTCCTTCTTCGGCAGTCGGGTAAAAAATGAATAAATGAAAATAATTATACAAATCATTTTCTTTACGAACGTATTTTTAAATATAAGTATGCTGTGCTCATGTGCTGTAAGTACATCGTTGCTTAGGTCACCGGGCTTGCTGTTGCAATTGATAAACTAAGCACTACTCTGGCCGTCCGTGACTCCAGCGAAGACCCGTAATGTATTTTTACAGTGAAAAAATATTTGTGTAATAACTTCTATACCAAACAACAGCAAGAAGTCTTCGAAGTTGTACCATAGGTTGATAAGTATATCTATGCAAGTAGTATCGCAGTGCTCAATTTTACGATAAGAACTTGGTGAAGAGGGAAAGTTCATATTTATTTTTCTTGGGTTAAAGCTTTCGATATTTCTACACAATATAATAAATAGTGTGTAAGTACATACTTTGTCAGATTGTATGTGGAGTCAACCTCGCCAGGGTACGGCACGTCTGTTAAAGGTATGTAGAAGGGTTTATCCGGTTTGACGGCTACGCTGGTACTGGCGATGACGGACACTTGCTTATAAGAATATTCTTCAGGCTCGTATTCATACTCTTCTACGTCAAAGTCGTTGTTCTCGCCTGCCGGCGTGCCTCTGCCACTTCGATCTCCCTGGCTCTTTTCTATTTGCTTATCTATTTCTTCCTTCTTCCGCATAAATCTAAAGTAAGTATATAATAAATAAATAAATATTTTAGGACATTAATAGGAGCACCATCTAGTTCCAAACTAAACAAGAGCGTGTAGACTAGACAATGGATAATATATCATCTAACTAATTACATATTTTTTCATTTAGAAGAGGGAGGCAAGCGAGAAAACGGGTAAGCGATCACCTCTGCCCATGTATATACATAATACTTTTTTTGTAAATTGAATACTTTATTTATACCTAATACATAATAATGTACTACGACCACTATGATAATAATTATAACGGTAATCGTTTCCTTATTTAGGTAAATAATGGGATCTAGAAGCACAGTGTAATATGCTAGAAGTGTCCATTTGGGACTAAGGTTTTTTATATACCTTTGTGTTGCCCGTAAATTTTTCGCAGCCTCCTCGGGAGTTACCTCAACGCCTTCACCCACCATTTCATCTTGAAGACGCTGTAAGCTTCTAAAATCGACTTCCAAAAATACCTTTTCTAATAGTGCCTGAAAATGCGTAAAAATTAGACAAATAATATATGATAGACAACCAATTCGTTAGTCTAAAAATCAATTATGTTAAATGGTATCTAATAACTTACCTCATAAAATAACTCTCCTACGGTAAAAAGGTTTTCAATATGTCCTGCTATATATTTCTTAGCTCCTTTGTTTATCATGATATCTTGGCACTCCAAGTTTAATATACCAGCCTTATAGATGGCAATGCGATGAGTCGGTGATTCGTACCACGTGGGCACTTGTTCAATCTTTTTCAGAGTCTCTTCACCATCAATGAGTTGTCCAAAGGCTACGTATTTGTGTGCCATCCATTCGGCGGGTTGTAATAAAACGAAGAATTGTGTTGAACAGTCAATGTGTCTGAAATCATAAATTTTCATGCACCTAACCTAGCCTCTTTAGTATCTGCGACTGCTATGCTATCCTTACCTTACGTCCAGGACTAGGTAGGTACTCCTAAATCAACCACGTCAGCAGCAGTTATAATTCCTTATTACCTTATTTTACATACTTAATCATACCTGCCATCATTGGCCATGCCGAGAACTCCTCGTCTGTCATGCGGTACTATAAAGTTTTCACAGTCCAGTTTAGTGTCCTTGATGCCAAACCCTCCACATTGAATCCAACAGTCTTTAACAATGCGATGTATCGGAGTCCCCGAGTAGCCACCTTTGGTCATCTTACACAGACGAAGAAAATTTTCACAGGTTCGGGGCACTATGTCAGCATACAGCTAGAAAAACATTGGTAAAACTGAATTTACGGAACAGAAATGAATATAAACACATAAGTCATCATCATTAGCCCGTACTCGTCCACTGCTGGACGAAGGCCTCTCTTAGTGAACGCCACAGAGCTCGATCTTCAGCTCTTTTCGTCCAGTTGCTGCCAGCTACCTTCTGCAGGTCGTCGCTTCACCTGGCCGGCGCGCGGCGGGCGCTAACTTCGCCTGCCCAGTCGCGCATAAGTATATTCACTTCACTTACCATAAATATCATCGTCCCTATATTTACTTCATCGACAGATATCTGCAAGTATGCACAGGGTCTCTGAAAATTAAAAACTAGAGTCAGTAAGTTCAGTATGTACCTAGGTAGAATAACGTTGCTATAATAAGACTTGCAAACTGATAAAATTGGTACAACAACTAGTACCATCCATACAACCTATCCTGTCCTAATTAATCCTGTGTAAAAATTTAATATTCTATGCCAATTACTTAAAAATGCATTCTGACACCCTCTACTCTCTAATGTATTCCCTCTGTAAAGCGAATGTAGGTAAATTGAATAGAAACTTGTGTAGGTACTTACACCAGACGACTTGATATAACTGGAGAACTGTTTGACAGCCTCGCCATAATAGTCTGGTTGTATATGATAAACGTACTTAGATTCGATCAGCTCTTTTAATTCTTTGTCTCCACCCAGGAACTGATCATTTATCAGAACTGCAACTTGAGATCGCAAGCAATAAGTCGAACCACCATATTGGATTTTCAAATCATTCCATACTTTCGGCCATTCCACACTTGTTACACCTAAAAAAATTAATATATTAGGTACACTCTAGGTACCATATACTTAAATCTAAGTAAATCTAATAAAATTAATAAGCAGTTGGATTGTGCAGGAATCGAATCCGCGACAAGCACTTCGCAAGTCGCAGAAGCTATTTTTTACAGGTGTATCAATGCGGTAGCCGGTACATACCATTGACTGTTTATTATTATTGTCTTTTTGAGTAATTTATATGCGACTTTAAATAACGACGCGTATTTTTATGAACTTGTCTAGATTTGGATGCGTACTAGGAGGGCTAGTCGGAGGCGGTGGAAACCGTTCTAGCTAAAATGACTGTGATGTCCATGTAATTTTACTGTCAAGTATTGCACACTGGACCAACGATCTACTAGTAGTTCCAGGCGTTTTAGTTTCTGATTGGCGCTATTCAGTGCGCCGCCGCTGCGGACAGTCCGCACGAGGAATATGCGGATTATGCATTGGGTGGGATTTCACGTGGAGAGCGTAGCACTGACTGAACACTTTGACCGTCCGTGTCGTGGACATCCGCGACCGCGTAGGTCAATCCGCGGCGCATTCCTGGTTATTTTCGTAGCTGGGCACGTATTTGGGAATTACAGTTTATGTAAGTAGGTACCTACTTAATACGCAGCAGTAATAGGTACCTAATATATTTAAAAAAAAAGATAACTATTCTGTTAAACCAACTTACCCCGTATGACTGGTGCTTCGAAATGTCTCCATCTATATTTGTGTAAACCTTTGACTAAATTGGAAGAGTAAATGAATTCTTTTGTGACTCTATTACCAATAACAGTAAATTTTACCCGGTTTACACTGGGAACTTTAACTTTCTGGGGTGGATATGTGGGGTTTCTCGCAGAATTATGGCCATATTTGTAGGTGCTCCTGTAAGCGTCTTTTATATATTTTTCCCATGGATGATGTGTAACAACTTTTTCTTTTATAGGAATCTCAGGATTAAAAAACGACATTTTAGCAAAAGGGTTGACTGATTTGTTATAATGTTTGAAATAATATTTTTCATTTTTTATTTATGTTAGCTTTGGTGGTAAAATAATACCAGCCAGATTGATAGTCAACCTTTGACCTCTATAATAATACTCTATTTAATGAAAACACGCGCAGTGATCCTTGGTTGACTAAAATAGGGTTCAAATTAATTGATTTATGAGCAACCTTTTAAATAATTATATTTTATATACCTAATAAGAATCCTTCGCATTAGCTTAGGATTCGTACAAACTGCATTAATTCTTCATTATTTTATTATAAAAACTAAATAATAATGCTAAATGATTTTCCGAGCTACTGGATTGTATACATAACTGAAATGATTGTGAATTATACATATTGTGTACAAAATAAACCTACATTATAAAAACCAGATAACAATGTTATTTTATTTAAATAACTATGACATTTTTAGACGAAACGCATGGCCAGTTGTTGTCGTGGTTTATTTATTGGCAGCTGTGAGAACGTCAACTGTCAAGAAATGAAGTAAATGTCATTGTCAATTTCAAAATATAAAAAAATATATGTTTTAATTTTATTGTTGACGAGAAACTAAAATCTGCTGGGATTATTTCATATTTTTCCTAAAAGATATGATATTTACAGCAAAATACGTTGTGTTGTGATAAGTGAAGTTGTAAACTATATGCTATTTTTAAGTAATATTTTATGAACCATTTAATTATATACCATAACAATGAATAATACACACTCGCAGAGCTTTTCTTCAGTATGCGGGGAACTTTGCAATCTTGTTTATTTAAAAGAGTACAATAAAGAAAAGGTGAATTCATTAATAGACGAATTGAACGCTAAACCTTACAAGATAGAATTATTTGTGCGAAAACATGTAAGTTTTAGGTTATATTAACTTTATGCTTTCAAAACAATGCAGCTATTGGGATCAATCAATGTTACAATGGGTTCCTATAATAGTGTTTTTTTTTGCTATTTACAGGATGCTGCAACGCTAATGACCGCGCTTTGTTTAAATGTAAAGCCTGCTGATGAATTTTTGGCAGCAAAAACTTCACATTTGATAAATAGCATTATAACCAAACAAAACCTTCAGTTTGATACTGACTATCTATGGAAGGTGATTTCATGGCACATCGAATGTGTAAGGAAGTGTACAGATATTGTTTTGCCTGATATTCTTCATAGTTTGCAGTGCATATTACAGTCTAATTCTCAAGCAAGTCATAAGGTTAGTTCCCTGAATTTTAAGCTCTAACTACAAAAATATATATAAACCATCTTATGCCTCATACAGCAAATTAAAGGTTTTCACTGCTTACCTTTGCTTCTCAAACTATCTCAGTAGTTTTGTGACACAATTTGTGTCACAAAATTATCTTTTAGAGCACAGGTTCTCAAACATATGTCACCCACAACTCACTTTGCGAATATTTTGTGCAGAGTGGCTCTAATTTTCTGAAGTGGTCATATTAAATTCATAGATTATTTTTAACATGTCTTTTTATATTGCCGCCTGAAATCCTGTAAGAACAAATAGGAAAGCTTTTGCTATCACATATCACAACATTATCAGATGGTCATCTAGTTTGAGTAAGACTGTTTTAAGGATAGAAAAAGTAATATTATTCTTTCTTTGCAGTTCATTGAAGAATTGATTGGTAGTCAAGGAATCCTCATACAGCTTATAGACCCAAATAAGAGTATATCTTATACCCAGGATCGTCTCCAGATATATTTGATATCTTTAAAATGCATCACATGTATTATATCAACTTCAGATGACAGTAAAATAGACACCAATGTAGCACCCGAACTAAAGCATATGATCTCAGAAATAGTTGTAAAGTTTTTAATGAAAGGATATTCAAAATTACAAGATGATTTCTTGTATTGTAAGGTATGCAAATAATGATTTCTGACACTTATATGAATACTAGACATTGAAATAAAACTACTTTTTACGGATTTTATCACATTAACAAAAATGTAGGGTAGCTGTTAGTAATTGAAACGTCAAGACGCCTACCACCTTAGTCACTCGTGATCATGGATGCTGTAATGGGTCCGAAACGTCGGGATTAAAATAATATCAATATAATGCGATAAAATCCATAAAAAGTAGTTTTATTTCAAGGTATGTAAATATTTTTCATCATTAGCAAGATCAGATTTTAATTGCAGTTTGAATGTTGTTACCAAAGAAAATAAATAAATACTTTTTAAACAATAGACATTATCTATTTAAATTTCACTGTTTTATATTTCTAATCAAAACAAAATATATTTATTACAGGTTGTCATATCAGCTTTAAGAGTACTATCTCAACTTTACTTTAATGACCCCAGTATAAGCATACCTCTGCCAGAAGTAATGGGAATCTGTCGCTATTTTGTACTGCATGGCCTGGTAACACAGCCTAGCAGGCCTGAGAAGATAATGCCTGCTCAACAGACAATAGCCATGGCCCCTGTTGCAAATGCTCCTAATCCAAAAGGTGGAAAGGTAATCACCCTTTTAGTAATTACTGTATTGTATTTAAGCTGTTAATATATTGGTTATTTAACTGTTTTATTAACCTAATGTGTGGTCGCCGATTTGGTTGCTAAGCATAAAACAAAGGGTTTAATTCCCATGTACCCAAACCTACAGTATTTTTTTTTATGAAAAGGTTGCCAAGCCCCTTTCCCACTATTCAAATCTCTTTACCTATTATCAAAATCTGTTCAGTAGTTTAAGAGTTAAAAGGTGGCCAACAATTGCAGACAGACAACTTAACAGCTGGAAAAATTTATGTGTTCGCCATCTAAATCTCTGTTACGAGAATCATAACAATTACAATTTTCTCGTTTAATTTTCAATTCTAGAAACAAAAATTGCGGAAGCAGAGAAATAACGCAATAGAAAGCTTAAAGAAAGAGATCCCTGTATCAGACCGTAGCCTTATGAAGGATGTTGACCACTTCGAGAATAACTCCGCCTACAAGCCTGCCAGCCGGAATTACTTGGAGCCTCAGAAAGCAAAGAACTATTGGGCTCTCACAAGTGATTCTGATATGTCGGATGTGGAGAATAGTAAAGAGGTTAAATTGATTGCCTTGAAGTCTAGAGTGAGGCAGAGTGCTTCTAACCTCCTTTTGGTGTTAGTTAAGGTTGGTATGGCTTCCATTCATCATTCATCGTAACAATGACATTGTATCTAATACTGGGTTAGTTACAATACACTAGAATAAATATTTATATACATAAGTGTTAAAATATGATATCTTCAGGTTAAGGAAAAACGAGACATATTCGGTTACTGGTGGGCACTTTTGCCTGACTCGCCAGATGCTGCCAATTGGTCTGCTGAGGAATCCGCTAAGAAGACACTTGCGTATTGCGCAGTCATTGACCCTATAGCGAGCAGTCGAGCAAGTGTTCTCAGTGTAATGCTGGCTCTCCTCTCTAGGTCCAAGATGTACTTGGCACAGGCTGAGTCTAGGTAAGATAAATCTCATATTACCTGTCATGTACAAAGGCTCATTTATACACAGGGCCGTTTTAGGCGCTCCAGACGACCTTGGGACCTTTTAGAAAGTAAAAAAAATAATTGAATGATTTCAAAAATAACTACAAGACGCTGGGCCTGTGCCCCTTGTTGTTTTCTTATGGAAAACGGAACTGTTTAGTCAGTTTTGTATTTGGGTTCTACAGCCTTATTACTATCTCTAGCCAAATGAGAAGTATGATTATAGGTATGATTGTAGGTATATTATTTTTTGTGCCAACTAGCATCTGTAGACGAAATATGAAATAATTACACAGTCTTGTGAAGGGACGAGGTGTGTTGCCCCTCACACCAAATAGAGGATCCTCTGACCAGGCAGGTGTTATACCTGTTGGGCCACTCCCCGACGGTTGATGTCGGCTGGTTGAATTCACTTGCGCAATTCAGGATTTACTTCGTACAAGCTTCTTATGTAGCTCAATAGATGTCGCTACAGTCTTATCAATAGTTTGTTTGTCTAGAGAAGATTCTGGGACATAAGAACATTTTAATTTTTGTCGATTTTAATTAGTTTTCTTATTTGCGTAGCAACAGATTCATTTCAACGTCAACATTTTCTTTACAGTAAAAAGGAGAGTACATCGTTTATTCCATTTTCGGAATCCCTCGGCTACATGATCACATGTTTGCACAAGGTACTCAACAGTATCTTGGAGAGTGAGAGGAGTCACGCTGTGATCATAGTCGCTCTCAAGTGTTGCGCCGCACTCGTGCAAGCTACACCTTACCATAAGATGAAGGAGGGCCTCATTAGTCAGCTTGTTATGTCGACCAGAAAGTATTTGGTGCATAGAAGTGAGTATCAATAGGTACTAAAATTTAACGCAAATGTAGCTGTCTGTCTAATAATTTTTCACTCCAGATAAACCACTGAACGGTGAACTGGCGATGGCGATATATTTCATTTTGCGGTAATAAGGTACTTTATGTCGCAAAAAAGTGAATAGACCTTTTAGACATGATAGAAACCGCGGGCAACCTCTATTTTCTTTTATATATTATAACTTATTTGTTTGCTGCAGTCTTACATTATTTCGCTATAAATAATATTTGGATGGTATTTCAGATATAACACTTCAAGTTGGTGCCTTAATTACAATGGGATGTGTTCTATCCGTCGACCCTAAGGTAGACGAAGTTTTGAAAGCTATAGAAAAAGATGCATTCCCTTCTAAAATATCCACATCCATGAGCTCTTCGAAAATAGTATATACTTCCCATAAGGTTGATGTAGAAGAGTGTGATGACTTTGAAGAAGGGTACTCGGATGACGAAATGTTCACAGCCGTGGATCCCCCGTCCGTGGAAAGTGATAAGGAAGAAAACGAAGGCCATTATTTCAGAAGTTGGATTTTGGATATATGCTTTAAGAATATGGGGTGGATTTTCAGAGGAAAAGAAGTTGTGGTAAGAAGTCTGTATTTATTATTTAAAGCTCTGTTATCCGTCTAATTTTAAATTCACAACATGCCACAAGAAAAGTAAATAGAGTTTCAACTGAGAATGCAATAATAGTAATGGCCAATTATGGTGTTCGATATATTTTAAATACTTTTAAAAACCTTTTTGTTAAAACGGTTTGCTAATTAAGAAACTCTTGCTGTCCAAAATAGTTAACACCTGGACTAGGAATTCAGTGCCCTTCTTTACAATGAGCATTGATCAAGCCTAGATAGAATGTTTAAATGACATTGCAATCAATAGAATGTGGCATACTTATGTTCGTTGTATCGCCATAGAATTATAGTTTTAAAATTGTCTTTTTATTTCCTTGAGATAGTTTTGATAAGCAATTTATTTACCCATCCTATATTTTATTTATTTCTGAGTCAAATGTGAAAATAACCTTTGTTTCATGTATACAATTGTATTGAGCTTTCTTATCAATATGTTATTGTTAAAACCGGATTCGCTCTTATAAAACTGGATTTTTAAACTGGATAATACTGGATACATAATTGGATAGAATATCTTGTTATTGTCAATGGGTCTTTGTTTTTAAACAAACTAATGTGATAGCAACTTTGGTGTGCAAAGGATTAAAGGTTACTTGTAGGCTATAAAATGTTTGTTCCATGCGAAATCAACACTCAAATCTAAACTCTAATAAAATGTTAGTTCTGGGAACGCAAATAAAACCCCTGAACTAAGCCTAAGCGTCTATATAAGACAGTAACCATATTCATCATCAACCCATTAATTGTCCCTCTGCTGGGCACGGGTCTTCTCTCAGTATGAGAGGGATTAGGCTATAGTCCACCACGCTGGCCTAATGCGGGTTCGCAGACTTCACATGCCGTCGAGAATATCTCTCAGGCATGCAGGTTTCCTCATTATGTTTCCTTCACCGTTTAAGCGAGTGATAATTACGCACATAATTTCGAAAAGTCAGAGGCCTTGGAATTGAACTTGAGACCTTTGACTTGGCAGTCCAGTGGTCTCTGCCCCTAGGCTATCACTGTTTTTCTCTAACCATATTCAAATGACTGACATACTTTCAGAGGATCAAGCCATCGGCGATCCCGATAATTCTGGAGTCCCTCCAAGTGTTATCTGCAGTAGCGTTCCACCACCTTCAGGACCTACTGCATGGTCACATCACACTGCTGGGAGACATCCTCAGCGAAATGCTTCAGCATGAACATCAGGATGTTGTGCTACAATCAGCCACCACTATCAGTATTATTGGGGACGGGATACAGAAATTGGGTAAAGAAATGATTCATACATAAATAGGGCGTTTTAATTAACTTATCTAACCTTACATATTTATAACTAATAGAGTAATAGGTTTACAAAATAATATCTCAAAAAAAAAGTCCAGAAAAACTTAATGACAAAACTGCTGGTGTTCTGGTGTTTCTACTCTTCCGGGAAAAAAAACCGAATTGCTATGGAACTGCTACGGAAAATTTCAAAGAAAACCCTACACTTCTCGACCCAGGAATCTTCATGTTCAACAGCTGCAATGAAAGAGAATGAGAGAATGAGAGTGTATCTATGTTTTTGTCCTCAACAGAGCAAATAGACCGGTCACCGCCTCTGAGTCAGTGCGCCTACATGTGGGAGAAGCTGATTACTCCGTTGTCTACATTGCTGCAATGTCACGAGACCTCGCCGGCCAAAGCCGTAGTCTGCGACTGCATTGCGAACATTGGAGAGAAGTCCTTTAAGGAATTACCGGTTAGTTTATTACATAACTTCTTTGAAACTCTGATAAAAAAGTGTGCAGCAATCTAAATTGACGTGGAAGTTAATTAGAAGTCTTATTGCGATTATCGACTTTAACCAAGTCAGTGGTACTTTTAAAACACTTATAACAAGGAGATGGAGTAGTTTCTGATGATAAAATTTAATTCTTTCCTGACATAAACGCGCTACTTTTATCTGTCCTGTGCGTTTTATGGCATCCAGAGGTTATATATAAGATTGTTTTAGCTCTTTTAGAAACGAAATAAGTGAAAAATAACAAAGTATGCCCCTACAACCCAAACCCCTTGTGACCTTTGTGAAAGACGGAACTGTTTACTATGTTGTGTTTTTGAGTTTTACAGCCTTAAGAACCTCCAAAGACCAGCGCATTAGTAAGAATTTATACTGGTGAGGTTCAAGGATGCTATATTAATTACGATTAGTTACTATTGTACATAAATGTCATTGCATCGATAACAACTAGATTTATGCCCTGTAATTTTATTGCTGTTGCAATTATTATGAATTACTGTCAATTATGAACAATTGTTGCTGTCGTTTACCTAGAGAAATTATGGATTGGTGTAAGAGTGGATTGTAAATAAAAGAACATCAAGTTATTTTTAATGAAGGAAAAAATCGGCGGGCGGGCAGGATTCGAACCTGCGCCTTCTGGTTCGGTACACCAGACGCTCTGACCACTAAGCCACCGCTCGCCCTGGCTGGTCTGGTGTACCGAACCAGAAGGCGCAGGTTCGAATCCTGCCCGCCCGCCGATTTTTTCCTTCATTAAAAATAACTTGAATTTATTTCATTCAGCAAAACCTGAAAAACTAGGTACCTATACTCGTTGTTCTTGGCAGTCTAGAGATAAAATCTTAATCTAATGTGATGACCCATGTACCCAAACGTCCATTTCCAATTAATATTTTATTAAACGTCTACTTTGCGCCTTAAGACTGGTGAACTGGTCCACTCGTTCTTATCGCTTTAAAGAGTATAATGATCATATTATATTTCGAACAGCATAAGTAAATAATTTGATTGTTCTCTCGTACAGAGGCATCTTCAGGTTCTATGCTGCACGTTGCTGATAGGCTCGTGCAGTGACGAGGAAGCCGCAGTGCGTGCCGCTGCCGTGCGTGCTCTGGCCATGCTGGTCATGTACCGGACTCTGCGAGATGTAAGTACATTATTGTTGTATAGTAAACAAAAAGTTTTTAAGACACCGCTGGTCACCACTTTCGATCTCCGGTCATAGATATAATATGTAGTTCAATCATACCATCACGCCTGTATTCCCCGAAGGGGTAGGCAGAGGCGCACTAATATACACCCATATTTCGCCGGTATTTTTAGGTCTCTATGGGCCTTTAGGGCGAGCCTATTTCTATCAACCGGGTACAAGTCCAGACTCCGAGCTGCTACTGGGAATTTCACAGAAAACCCAACAACACTGCTCGACCCGAGAATTGAACCCAGGACTAGCGTGGCAGTCGCGCTTAGGGTCACTAGACCAACGAGGCAGTCATTTAATAGTTCAATGTAATAGATATATTAATGTGAACGCACTTGAATATGATATCTATGTTAAAAAAGTATTAAGTAAGTAAACAAATCAACGCCACGAAATTTGGTCAATTAGCTAATTAATCCTGCATTACTTTCATAATGAAAAGCCCATTATGTGCTTATACAAAGCAACAGAACATTGCCTATAGCTTGTCCTCTTTCCCGAAACTAGAGCGAAGTAACCAACCTCTTCCCGTTCGGCAGTAGATGCACCGGGCGCCGGAGAGCGCAGACAGACTTCCGGTCGCCCACCAGACGATGGTCCCAGTACTTCTACTACTCAGCCTATTCTGAGTGGTCCTCTGTTTTATTCTAGGCCTTTCTGTCAATGCCTCAACGTTTATGGCTAGTGTTGGTGGACACCTGAACTGCCCATTTGAGGAACTTTAAAAGTTTTGGTTTTTACCAAAACTTTCTGCCAAAATATAAAAACGTCCCTTTATTTTAGGACATCTGCTTCGTGAGCGACTGCGGGGAGAATATATTACGGGCGCTAGCGGAACCTACGCTGGTTGTAAGAACCAAGGCGGCCTGGGCTCTCGGCAACCTCTGCGACGCCCTCGTGTTGAACATGTGAGTTGCTTGTTAGTAAACAGTGGCTTAGAAAATGTAAAGTTTTCACACGAAGTCGAACAAAAGATTACGAGATGGTTTACAATTTTTTGCCGGGAACTACGTAATGCACACATTAACACAGGTGTGTGTGTATGTGTAATACATACATTGTGTTGAACAGTGTAGTCACAATGCAAGTCAACATTTCAGTAGTAGTAAACACAGCGTTGATGTACATGCTTGCTTAGGGATACCCATGATAATAAACATACACTTTTTCTGGAGAACGCACAAAAGCCATTCACGAATAATGGAATGGCGAGATTAGCGCAACGGGTCGTGGCTTCTATTTCTGTAACAGCAACCAACAGGTACCTACAGGTAGTTGTACCGGTTCTAGGTGTTTGTTTCTGTGAGAATTTGTTTGTAAACGCCCCCCCGATACAGGATAAAATCCTAGGGTAGGGCAATGTTCTTTTAACAACAATAACTATCAACTATCTTTTTGTGTTTTTTAAGCATTTTCCATGCTAAGATTACAAGTTATTTTTAATGAAGGAAAAAATCGGCGGGCGGGCAGGGTTCGAACCTGCGCCTTCTGGTTCGGTACACCAGACGCTCTGACCACTAAGCCAACGCGTAGTTCTAGTCGCGTACACCGGTCTAGTCTTTTATTATCACAAAACAGTATCGAATATTGGTCCCCAATTGACTATTACGTCATCCACAAATACAACGTACAATCGCGAGCATAAATATGTATACTCTAGGTAAAATTCAAAATCGATTTGTCGTAAAATACTGTTGGAAATGTTATGGTATTACGTACATAGTATTTACGAACCAATACTATCGTGACTTCGGTGTTATCTCAAAGTTGTAATCGTTCCTTCATGAAAAAATCGCTTTAGTACTTGAGTAAGTGTTTATACAAGGTGGAAGGGACATCGACGCACATCCGAATACCATGAGTTCAGTACATGATTCTGGACCCCCCTGCGTTGAAATTTTCCGTAACTTTTTTCAATTTTTTCAGCAGTGTTTTTTACTTGAACGTGTAAAAAAATATTTCTATCTACCCAAATTAGATTTATAATAAAAAATATATATATTTATTTAGGATCGCGGGCGCGATAACATTCACCGCGGAGCGTTATAATCGCAGTTGTAGCGACATCTATCGAGCTACATACGAACTCGTACGAAAAGAAGCAACAAGTCCTGAATCGCGCAAGTAAAGTTTACCATGCAACTTGCATATGGCAAGGCATGGGCAGTGGCCCGCCAGGCATAACACCGCCTGGTCGGAGAATCCTCCCTTTGGTGCGAGGGACAACACTCCCCGTCCCTCCACAGTGGTGACCCCGTCGTGATCATCGAGCAGCCAGTCGCACAGCACACTGCGCTTCGGCCGATCAGCACAGGGAGCGTCCCTCCTGGCCGACGTGGCAGTCAGCCAGTCGCACAGCACACTGCGCTTCGGCCGATCAGCACAGGGAGCGTCCCTCCTGGCCGACGTGGCAGTCAGCCAGTCGCACAGCACACTGCGCTTCGGCCGGTCAGCACAGGGAGCGTCCCTCCTGGCCGACGTGGCAGTCAGCCGACTGCTGACTCATCAGCAAATGATCAACCTCCAGTCTCGGAGGGGAGTGATGTAGCGACATCTATCGAGCTACATACGAACTCGTACGAAAAGAAGCAACAAGTCCTGAATCGCGCAAGTAAAGTTTACCATGCAACTTGCATATGGCAAGGCATGGGCAGTGGCCCGCCAGGCATAACACCGCCTGATCGGAGAATCCTCCCTTTGGTGCGAGGGACAACACTCCCCGTCCCTCCACACAGTTTTAGCAATACACTGCGCGCTCAATATCTGAAATAACCGATCATTTTCTACATTAGTGACCTAGGTCATTTTATTTTTGACCTTGAGTGAAACCTTGCCACGACGTTTGTGCGTCGATCCCTTCCACCATGTATATCTATGCTCGTGACTGTACGTGCCTGTATTTTTCAAAGGGTTATGTAGAGGTGTACTTATAATATGTAGGTAGCACACCCACAACTTGCCCGTATGTTTAGGTCTCATATATTCTGGAGGCCTATTGCCATTAAACAGGCACAAAACTAAACTCCGGGCTGCGTATTGTGAATTTTATAAAAACCCAATTATATATAATTTACCTGGAAATCGAATCTCTAGTGTAATACTTACCTACATGTTTAATTTGATCTAGGCGACGCAATCGAATACGGAAGATAATTGATGTTTATTGTACAATAATAGTGTCTCTTTAATTCCGTATTGTCAACTATGTAATGGAAACTGCCAAATCTCAAAGATCAAACATGTTATCACCATTTTATTATGACACAATCAATATATTTTTTTTTATTTACACGCGGCACGCTGTCGTTTGTTTTATATTGCCCCTAGCAGAGTGTAACTATCCGAAAATTATCTAAAATGACGCAACTATTATGTGGAATAACCTGCTTATATTGACGAATATCCTGCTAAGACGTCATATCAGCCTATTGCCGTCCACTGCTGAACGTAGGCCTCCCCCAAAGAGCGCCAACCATCCCGGTCTTGGGCAGCTCGCATCCATCCGCTGCCAGCCACCTTCTTTAAATCGTCGGTCCATCGTGTCGCAGGGCGTCCTACACTACGCTTGCCTAAACGTGGTCTCCACTCTAGCTCTAGCTGCTAAGACGTAGCCATGCTAGACAATTCTACTATCTTAAGAGTATTTTTACCATCCCTATAAGTTTCGTTGACAATGTAAAGTTTTTAGTCAGTAGGATCCCAGGATGTGCCAAGATTTTCTAAAGGACGTTATACTTTTCTTTACCACCGTCTAACCTAACCTAAAGATTGAAAAATACCATAATATAAACATTTTTTTTTGCGATGTCAAGTAAACTATACGACAGGTCGCGAACTGGGGATTAAGCCCTGTTTCACTTTATAAACGTACAATTATGTGAGCATGCGTTGGGAGGTTGATGAGCATAGATGACGAAAGTTGTGTGCCGGGATAGTAGCAAGTGGAAATTTATAGTCTGCCTACATCGCAGCCGTAAAACTATTTATTTATAACTAGCTGTTCCCGCAGCTTTGCTCGCGTCAAGCTTGAACCCCGTTACACCACATTTTTTTTAGTCATTCTGTTATTCTGGGTGGAGACAAATCCAAGAACTCAAAGATCATGAAAATCGCTCCAGCAGTTCTCGAGTTATAAGTGTTGTAACAAACCCGACTTTGTTTTATATAGTAGAATATACCCAGACAAACACAAATATTTTCCTCCGCAGGGAATCGGTACAACGGTAGTGGTGAAGTGAGCACCTAAAGAGAAATAAAATGTGTTTGAGAGCGTTCATTCTGTACGTAGGTACTAATTTATTCCGTGGCTCTATCATATTCTAATTCGAATAACGCAGTCGCACACTGCACAAAAATGATAAATAATATCTTCGGGTGCACCGCACTTTAATGGAATTGACATGAACTTGATGTAACAGGGAGGAACCGGACTGTGACGACTTAGACGATGCCCTCCTGGTCCGCCTGCTGGAGGTCAGCATACAGTGCGCAGTGGACAATGATAAGGTAACGTAATAAACAAAAAAATATGATTTCAAGTGAAGCTTATCACGGTATAGTGTTTGCTATGCACACGAAACCAGTTCATTAATTTTTATACCATCGTAGATCGCAGAGTCACTTGACATCAGGTGAACTAGCGGTCATGCGTAGGCCGATAATGAATAAAAACAAAATTTTTAATGAAAGAGAATAAAAGCTAACAGCTGATTAGGTTTTTTATGAAGAGAAAGATGAAAGCCTCACAAATATACATCGAAAGCTGTTTGAAGTCCAATTAATATTAAAAGTTATGTTGAATAAATACGTAATGAGACATTTACAAAATATTACTTGTTTACTGTTTTTTTTTACTATTGGCTGTCTGTTTTTATGTTGTAACTAATTTCTCATGGAAGGCACTATTGTTGATCGATTACACAATACTTGTTGTTATTATGAAGTTGGTCATAAAGTTATAACACAATGAGCATAGCCGCGGGAGACTGTTATAAGACATTACATCTATTTAACCTATTAAGTGGCGACCCAGTTACCACACCGTCACACCCATGTAACGTCATGATTAGGTATGACAATGTATTTCAAGAAATCAGACGGACTATATTTATAATAATAATAACAATAATAATTCCTTATCTCCTATTTCAACCCCTTACAGCCCCTTTTTCGCATTCAAAAGTAGCCTATGTCCTTTCTCGGGTTCTAGACTATCTGTGTACCATATTTCAGTTAAATCGGTTCAGTAGTTTTGACGTGTAAGCGCGACAGACAGACAGAGTTACTTTCGTATTTATAATATTGGTAAGGAAGTAAGTATTTGTAATCTTATGCTAGGATATTCTGTATAAACACTTCAAATATCGGTCAGTTAGTTAGGGTACTTCTATGGAAATCTACTGCCACTAAGATGACGTGTTGAATGTTAATTCATGACCATGTATTACAGCATGCTTTTTAATATGACGTCACACATTTATATAAGTATGAAATGCACGTAGTATGAAATTGATTTTGCCGACCTACCTTTTACCTACATCATCATCATCATCATGGAGAACCCACTCCTGTGTGGGTTCGGTTTCCGCACTTAGTCCTGCACTGGACCATTGTACGTGTTTTTTACCTACATGCTATAACTAACTAAATACTGTTTGCTGTCGTTGCTTGTGTTGCTGTTAAGAAATGATTCTCTTTTTCTTGCGTCCAGTTGGAGCTTTTCAATACTAATTTACCAGTGATTACCTAAGGTTTAAGACCTGTTTCACAACTTACTGATAAGTTCCCGTTAAATTACTTGGCAGATAATTTCATACAAATTTTGTTACATTTTTTTATTTACCTATCCGGCAGTTAGCAGCTAAAACAGGCCCTTAGTATCTTTAGTTACTTGTTAGTCATCGATTCTAAAATACCGTTTATCATGGAAATGTAGAAACAGTGCGTCTCGGGTCAGTAAACCGTGATACGTGGTCCTCAGTAATCCGCACGTGGACAACCACTATCATGTTATCATTTTATGACTTGCACTTTTATGATATTAACACACTCCTTATCTCATTAAGTTAATGGAAAGTTTAATAGGTCTATTACATATACAGAATGGTGATACAGATTCAGCTTTAGCATCCATTCATATATTGATTTAGTTACTCTGTAGTTAAAAAAAAATTCAATCGCCATTCGTTACGAGCTTGGTTGAAGTCGAATAATTTAACTTTTATAAATGAAACAATTACAGTTAAGCAAACCTCATAAAGTTTTTGTTTAACTTTCAAATTATAGAAGCCTATTTTCGGTGCTATTTTAAATGGTTGCGAACTTTGTGTCTGCATAATTGTACCAAATTAACACTAAACAATAAGGCACGTCGAAGCATGATTAGGATCTTTCTACATAAGGGTGCTAAATTCTGAAAAAGTTCAATACTCACCAAGGTTTGACCTTGAATCATGTGAAATAAATATACACGGGGTGCATTCTTAATGGCAATAATTTCTGTCATTATTCCAATATTAAGTAGGTAATAAGTGCCTACTTGTCATTATTCAACATTCCAGCAGTTTCTCAACTTTGTTGGAGTCGGCTTCCAGTCAATATAATTGTTTTATACATAAAGCGACTCCCACCAGACCTCAGTAACCGAGTTTCTAGGCAATACCGTCACCGGTTACCCTCTGGATGCTATTGCCAGTTTATATTAGACGCCCGGCGTTTCGGTGTTGGCTATCACTAACGATTGTAATACGTTTGTACGAAAGTCGAGATCGACAACTTATCGTGGTCTGCAAGGAATGGAGAGAATGGTCATCTATCCTTGGACTGATCGCGGCAATCGCAGCTTAATTTTGCAAATCGGTTAACCATCATATTTATTTCTTAGCTACGCAGAGTTTTTCATATCAGTATGGTATTTAAGGAATTTAAAATGCTATTATCGTAAATGTATTATGCAATACAGGTAAAAATGAGCGCGACGCGTGGCCTTGGCAATCTGCTGCGCTTGATAAAGGACGAAACCCTCTTTAGAAATGCGCAAATGAAAACCTTATGCGAGACGGCAATAGGAAAGCTTTTGGATTGTGCGTGCAAGGGGAACAATATGAAGGTGCGATGGAACGCTTGCTACGCGATGGGCAACGCTATGAAAAATGAACAGCTGTTCACTTGCTTTAATGGATGGCAGGTGAGATATTTATTTACAACATTGTACTCAGTATATAATATGTATTCAGTCGATCTTGAATTATCAATTCTTTTTGGACGAGCGATCAAATGGTGAATGTTCTCATAACATGAGTTCGACTTAATAAATTGTTTTGGCATTATATTTAGCAAGTCAGTGATACTTCAGATCAGATTCACAGACATAATCTGCTCTGATAGTTTTAAAATATTGGAGAGTAATGCTTTTGGAGATAATTATTTTAGACTTATTAGCATAATGTGAGCACATTAAAGCATTAGCTGCGAATGGATAAATTTTATGGATGTGGTTCATCAATAACCTTCCACTCACTCCTAACATTTTGTTCTGCAGAACCAAGTATTCTCCAGCCTTTGCTCTCTATCGAAAGAGTGCAAGAACCTAAAAGTGCGCATCAACGCGGCGACGGCCTTGCGCGCGCCGTCTGCGCGTGCGCATTACGGCGAACATTTCGCACTAGTATGGAGAGGGGTACTGGCCGCGATGGAGAATGCTGCCAACGTTGATGACTTCAACGAGTATAAGCATAAGGATAATCTCATTGAACAGGTGAGGATATTCACAAGGCACGAAGTAAATATACCTACATTGTATAAGCCAAAGACAGAAAACAAATAAACTACACTATTCAGTCAGTGGTCCATTACATGCGTTTTAAGAGCGATAATTATATTATATTCCAGCTCTGAACATAGTAACATATCGAAGCTACTTACACTTTATACAAACTGGACTAAAACGATAAAAACGATTATTGGTTTTTAGAGTTAACGGTTGTTATTGTTGTTGTTATAAATACGTATGAAATTAGCAGCAAGATTTAAGTTGGGATTTGTGGTCTTAATGGGAATAGACACAACCTGATCAAATGAGACCTAAAATACACCGGTGAACTTTGGATGTAAATCAGTATCAATCTCTACTTATCCCTTGAGGGAGACGGGCGTAATGGTATGTATATAATTATATTCATTGTTAAAACGTATTGTATTTTGTTTCAGCTTTGCGTAACTCTCGCCCACTTATGCTGTCTGCTAACGCAGGCTGATCTGACCGAGATTCTTGACCCCCTCGTCTTCCACTACGACTGCGCTAAGGCTCTATTCACACAAGTGTGTCACAAACTACCCCCGGAGAACGCGTCTTGCTTGAGAATACTACAGGCCGCTAAGTACGTCACTGTTGACTTGACTGCGGTCAACGATACGCAGGTGCAGACACTCACTATGTTACAGGATATATTTATATGGGACATGTGAAAATTGTGTCATCAAATCATATCAGCAAACAGAGGTCCCCTGCTGAACAAAGGCCTCCTCCATTGACTTCCATAGGGACCAGACGCATGCTGCTTGCATCCAACGACTACCAGCTATCTTTATTAAGTCGTCGGTCCATTTTGGAGGTCGTCCCATGCAAATTGTGTATAGGTACCGAAAGATGAATGTAATGTAGTACGAGATTAATATTGAGAATTAGGTACTTGACAATATAATTTAAAAAAAAATCAAAAAAGATCTGAAGATTTTACTGTCTAGATAAGTACTAAATATTGCCCAGGCGCATTATTAATATCATACTACTGGTCTCAATCCTGTAATAATGAGTCACTGCCGATTAAATCTCACGCTTATCTCGTAGAGCTTAGCCCCATTAAAGAAATGTGTATAATAGCTAGTTAGGATAGGTAAACGGCTTGAGGCGAGTGCTATATCGTAAAACTACTTCTTTTACCAACTTTTGTGGTGGTTTTGACAGTTGTCATTATTGGGGCATGTCCACAGTATCGATGCAGGGCACCTAATAGAAGGGATTTAAGCGCCAGGAGGGACGCCCTAGAAACAAAAACACCGACCTTATCGGTAAGGTCTCCAAAAAGGTCAAGTGCGTAATACGTAACCGGGAAAAAGCCGCGAGTATGTATGTATGGTTTAGTAGAACTTAATTCGGATTCATTTATGGCACAATTTGTATGACTTATTATAGCTTGATGTGTAAATAACTTAACTTTTACGTCAGTCTGATAATCTGATTGGTCGGATTGTCTCTCCCCACATAATAAAAAACCCCCAAAATTAAGGCAGTCAAGCTATATTAATTTCAATTTTTCAAATCCAAGTACATAACATATCTAATATTTTAAAATAATTTGATGAAACGTAAACGGCACCTATGTGTGAATATTAATAAAATTAAACTTGTAAGTGTTCTTCTTAGAAATAAATATTTGATATACACTGATGTTTTTCTTAGAAAAGCAGTCTATTTAATATTCACATGCCTACAAGATGGATTGGCCAATAATAGCTTGCAACCGTAATGTGTGAAAGTATATTATATTATAAAAAAAGGTATATCTACATATTTTATTACATCGGGCATAGCAGGCGCGAGCATAATATTATTTAATAAAAGCACCCGCAAGTTCTATTTGGCTATGAGAGAAAATGATTGACCAAGATAGAGATGATAATGCACATACAGTATGCTAAATAATTAGAAATATATTTCTGTAACCTAAGCCTTTACTTGCTTTTGTTGTGATCCATGTACTCGTGTAATAATTAATATTAATTTATTATTTCTAGATTGTATGCAAAAAAATATTTATATCGTTTTTTTTACAATAAATTTATTTACTTTATTACTTTCTTTTTATTATTTTAATAACATTTTGGCACAGTTTCTTGACTCCTACAGAATATTTTATGACAGTTAAACGTAATGAAAATATTAACCAGGAGAACATAGTGATATGGCTACTTGCCAAGTCTTGCGGTCAAGGTCAAGATCTGAAATTCGGATCGAAGGCATGCAGCAATTGTTATCACGAGCTTAAAACAGTGAAGCAAAATATCACAAGGAAACCAGAATACATACTTCCTCAAAGATCTGGTCTATGGCATTGTTCTGTCCTAAAATTCGTATATTTCAATTGCAGCGCCACCTACCGGCCCCAATTGTGAATAAAATAGGTCGCAGTAGTAATATGTACACGTACTGAAAATTATTATCGTACTAATATCATAAATTTCTGTGAGGATGGATGGATGGATTTTTGGTACTCTCACGCAAAAACTACTGAACGGATTTTGATTAAAATTTACAGTATCATAGCTTCATCAGAATAACACAAGTATGATATAAAAGTCTATTAGGATGCTAGTGAAGCCGCAGGCTTATAAATGAGTAAGTTTGTGAGGATGTATGGATGCTTGTTATTCTTTAATAAACGGTTATTAGAAGTAGATGATGATAGGTAGCTGTAATGTCCTGTCTTTTAAATACCCTTTACCTACTCAGTTAAACAAAAAGCTTGGTTTCCTTTACCCAGTAGGTACTTATTATACAGCAAGACTACATATATTTGAAAATGCACTTTGACCGAACGTAAGGTGACAACACAACTCCATTACCCGAGATCCATATCTTTCAGCATAAACAAAACTGGACACCATAACATCATTGTTCATAGATGGACCCAAAAGAAGATAATGTTTAAAAATCACTTGCAGAAGTCGTAGTCTGTTGTTATTCAACCTGCAAACTTTTGAAAACATGTTTCAACGTAAATGAGCTACAATTTATAACGGGTCAAAGCTCATTGAAGTCGCTCTCTGTCGAGTGCCTACAGCATAGCAAAGATTGGTGAAGCGTTTAGAAACACCTACCTAGCAGCTAGGCAGGTAGCCTACTGTTTTTTTTTCTGTTTTTGTTGTTGGCAACACACGGTTCGTGTATTTTGCCAATAACAAAGACTGTTTGAACTACGACAAGACTACGAGTTATTTGAATATAGTAAATAAATAAATAAATATCTTGGGACATTTTTACGCAGCACCATCTACTCCCAAACTAAGCAGAGCTTGTACTATGGGTACTAGACAATGGATATAATACTTATATACTTTTTTTTGTAAATACATACTTATATAAGAAACACCCAGACAAACAAACACCTAAGTTCATCACATAAAATGTTTGTGTCTTGTGGGAATCGAACCCACGACCTCGTAATCAGCAGTCCGGTACTCGAACCACTAGACCACAGACGTCGTCAAAGGTAATCATAATCGTTTCAACACCGAGCTAAAGTAGGTAGGTGATAATTAAATGGGTAAATTAACTTTGTCAATTTGCAAACATCGATCACACGCAGTCGAAGGTGTTAAAACTCATATAAAATTGTAATTAGCACAACATTTTTATAACTCCTTATCTTTTGTTTTTAATTGATTTATCTATGTTACTGCCGTATCTTTTGTAACTACTTACTTTTTTGCAGTAGGTGAGTACAATTTTCTATTAAGCGCACGGATGAATACCTATCTAACATTGTGTATCGGGCACGAAGATAGTTTTAGCACTGCATAATCAATTGTTTATAGCACGTGCCACTGTCTAGACAACGTGATAAGTATCTTGAAACATATGTATGTAAAAATATTTGGAAAATCACGTTGTCTGTGATTGTACACAATGTGAGATAAAATCATAAAGTAAAATGGTATCCTTCTTGTTAAACAAGATTTAAATTCATAAAAGATTCAAGGCGTCTGACAAATCTGAATGTTTATTTAAGTATGATGTCGTTCGAATTACCATTCTGAGGTTATAAGGTACCATAAATTATTATACCTACTACTTATGGCCCCTTGTATACCATATCCAAGCTACAAACTTATAAGCATTATAAGATCCTGAAATTAATTTAAAGTTGTAGGTGGGTACCTCGCAAGGTGTAGGTAAACTTCTTGGCTTATGTAACACGGAATACATAAAGTATATATTTTAGCATTTCTGTTATCTAGAACTTTATAATAGCTAAGTTATTGCTTTCGTTACAGTTACTTATTAGAATAGAAATTTCTAATCCACTAGAGTGGCGGAAATACACTAAGACCTGACAATGTTAATTTATTATTACTTATATACATTGTTATATATTTCATAACATTTTATAATATCTAATAAAATAATTATATACAGAAAAAAATGTGTAGTTGTATGTAGGAGGGGATATCTCCGTAACTAATACTTATTCTGATTCCGAAAATTCTTTTACTGATTAAAACCATATTTATAACCCAAATAAAATTCCCTACACCCATGCCGTAAGTAGAGTGTCTACTAAGTATATCTAATCTATAATCTAATTTTCGTACCTAGGTATCTACAAGTATTTTTAACCGTTGACCTCAATACATTTCCAGACTCAAAAGAACTTTCTAGATAGAGCTGCAGACGGCCGTCGGCGTCTCCGAAGTAATTTCATATTGGTTGCGATCGATCGCAGTGGAAGCCATACAAAGTCAGATTACAAATTGCCCACGCTTGTACTCTGGTTCACTCTAGATGTGAAATGTAAACCAATTACAATTATCAATAACGTGTGAAACTGATAACATCCGGCTTTACCTAATTAAACCGTTTCAGAGGGCATTGACGTAAATTGTATCAGCTTTAGAGGTTATGTTTTGTCGACAAACTATAATTAGATTCGATAATTATGTTTATATAGGTAGTTGAGGCGCTTATACTTATGGTATGGGTCACGAGGTTGGCCAAAATTACCGCAATCTTGATTAAATAGTAGATCATTCTTAATACCTAGGTACTCAGGTAATAGAAATCCATGCCCAGAAGGATCTATAAAGAAAGAAAAATGATACACACATGTCTTAATTGACTTAATTAAAATTAAAAGTGCGACAAAAGATGTTACAGAATGCAACGTTGATTTTTGGCGCCACGACATGATGAGGACTTATTTATTTATTTATTAAGGTAGGAAAACCAACAGCCACAAAATGTATCATAAAGAAATACTTAGCATAAGCATTAGCATGATTGACATCTTCCGATATACCTACGATATAACGTTTAAATTGTGTAATACATTTCTCAATGATATGGTAAGTACTTATATTATGTATTAATAACGAATACATAAACGCTTACCTATTCCTACATTACCTAAGTACATTACATACCTAAATGAAAATTATGGACAAGCCAATCTGTAAACAGAGGTTCAACCAAAGGGGATGATAAATTATAATTAAAACCTTCGTACTTAATACGAAGTATCAAAATGTCGATTAAAATACCTACTAAATATAACTATGTATAACATAATACAATAGCAGGTACATAAAGTTGAACTAGGTCGATTTTCATTGAAAATTCAGCATCGATCATGAAATGTAGGTACCTATTTACGATGTATGCATGCAATGGATCGATCGACATTCTCGCTTTACATTATTAAACATTTTTGGAACGTATGAATTTATTTGTGAAACGATAGAGTAGAGATAGTTTTCAGTGGACGTCGGGAAATTTGAAACTTTTCCATAAATCCCTATCTATAGATTATTTCAAAATCCGTAAAAACATAGGATATATCGCAGTTTATTGATCGACTTGTCTTATATAAGCGACACCAATCTTGCTCTCAGTTGACAGACAGACAGAAAATCATTTATCATAGTGCGATCTATCCGTTTATCAACATACCAAAATTCCTGTACTGAAATAGTTGTTGTACTACTGATATACCTCATTACCACCCATCACAGAGGTCACTTCATGGACCGAAAAAACAGGTAGGTTTATCGGGAACTAAAAAAAGGTTATTATGTAACCTATTTACATGATTTGCTTAAAAAAAAACTTTGATTATCTACCCAAGAATTAATTAGCAGCCACGATAGAAAAAATACAGAGCCTATATTTTTTCTCTTGCTACGATCCTGGCACACCACTTTCGCTTCTTCTATGCTCCATGTTTGCCGGTTACCTTCAGTATATCAGCACATTCTACTACAATATTTACTACAAACACTGCTATGCTACGTAGTACGTACGATACTTATTATACGGAATGTCAGAATAAAACCATTCAATTACCTACTAAAAGTGAAACATCGCGAATTTTCAATTTGTAAAGATTTATGAAGAGATATTATTATCATAATAATTTGATTACATTAACATTATTTCCTTTATTTATTTATGTACGTATTATTTGCATTTTTAAATATTTTTATGAAAAACAGAAAATATAAAAACATTTAAAAATAAAAAAATAGTAGCCCGTAGTAGGTATCGGGAACAGAGTCCAAGCTACTGGTGGTCAGGGCTCCAGGGAAAGGAACCTCCTAACAATACGTGCCGTATCTAGGAGTACCGCTTTCTGTATCATTATCATTACTATCGTCGTTTGTCTTAGTTGTAGGTACCTACTTGCACTGACAAATTTGTGTACCTACCTATATTATGTCTAAAATGACTCGGTCCACAGAGTTACTTCTGTGCTACTATCGCTGTGGGTCGAGATCGCGAGTTCAATTCCGCACGGGGACTAATAATACAGATAGTTGTTCCGGGTCTGGTGTTTTAACAAACGAGATAAGTGTCCAACTTTTTAAAATACTTACAAATAATGTTCCACTTTGGCACTGTGAAGTAACACTGGAAAATTTTCCAATGTAGGTAACTTATACAAACAAAAACAAAAGGCAATTTAATTTATTTTTAAATGAGATGATATCATGTAGACGGATTTGAAATTATTATCTTATTGATGAGATGACCTACATGACGGTGACGAATAAACACGAATAATTCAGTCCGAAAACAATACACCATTTATTCAATAGGTGAAAGGAAAATTTATAAAAATAATTTCAATGATCTCACTGTCATCGTTATCAAACAGACTGATGTATGTGTATTCTAATCACACATTTCTAAGAAAATCACGTTCATTACTACTGTCTTTCTAATATTTGGATGGAAAATACCTTTATCTTAGGGCCTGTATCACTACCTCTGGATAGCGGCTAACCGCCAGATAAATTCAAAAATTAAACAAAGTTTGTATGAAATTATCTGCCAAGTCATTTAAGGGGAACTTATCAGGGGACGGTGTTAACATGTCCGCCCTTAAGCTTGTGACAAAGTCCATATCAAATTGCCATTGTAGGTAATCATAGTAGGTACAAGCTAACGCTATGGACTTTTTCCGATAATTACGCAGTTAAGAGGTGCATATCCATGCAGTCCATGGCTGCGCTTGAGGTCCTGGGCTCGATTCCCAGTTCAAGCAAAGTGTTATTGGGTTTTTCTAGGAAATTCAACTCGCACTCGCGAAAGCAACTCGGACCTCTAGCGTAGCAGTCGCATTAGGGACAGCGAGGAAATAGAGACAAGTACAGATTTGCGCCCGGCTAATGGGTCGCCCCCTATTGCATGGGATTTAATAACCCGGCGAAGTGTGAATTGTACTATAGTAATTAATTCAAAATCTGTACTTGTTTGTCTCTATTGCCTCGCTGTCCCTAATGCGACTGCTACGCTAGAGGTCCGAGTCTACTCTACTACTACTACCTCTGCTTAACCCTTGAATTGGTACAAGCGTGATGGTAGGTATATATTCTGATAAGGTATAGTATCTGGTGACCTATTAAAATATTATTTATGTGTAATTATTGCCTTATTGCTCAATGGGACATGTTATTTTGACACGAGCTACAATGATATAATATAATATATAGGTATTGCTTCTTATTGCCTGTACCTATCGTTTGCTAATAATTAAATACAACTTAACAGTTCAGAGTACCTACGAGCCGTCAACAAACATTAACTAATAATTGTTTTTTTCCACTATGTAATGATAAAGCCAAATATTATGTTGTTTACATCATGAAATACCTAATTATTTACTATTTTTAACTTTTGAGCAAAGAAGTTATTATAAGACAAGACATATTTGTAAGAAAAACAAAATGTTTTGATCTTTGGTAACATTGTTTTTGTGTTAATTATTATTAGTTAATCGTTCTTCGAGTAAATGAGCAATTTGTCAGTCCTACAGTTCCCATATCCCTTGCGGGGGATATCCTTGACATTCTGCGTGACACTGACAAACAAACAACAGATAACTTCGTTATTTATGTAACATATTGTATATAGGCGCGATACATGTGCTTGTATTCTTCGTGGTGAGGGACAGAGGACTGATGGACAGCCTACGTTTTCCATGTGTCCAATCCAAGTACCATTTAATAGGACGCGACTGGAGATGGAGTCCCTATATCCGGGCTGCTGTCCATTAGAAAAACCAAATTGCACGATGTTCGACCTGGGAATCGAACCCGGGACCGCCCCCTCGACAGCCGGTCTTGTGACGGAGTCCTTTCAATTTGTAAAATAACCTTCATTTCAGAACCAGCGGTTCCACTGTTACCCTAAAGGTCTTTTTGAGACAAAATGTATTATACATGTTCGTTCTCAGGATGTAGGTTAACCTGTTCAGCAGTTTTGCGGTTTAGGCGTGAACAGGTACTCCCCCCTCTTTTTCCATGCCAGTCGGTAGCACGCGATTGTGGACCAGTCTGGTTGAAAACAATCCAAATCGTCCCGCCACCGACGACTTGGGCGTCCCAACAACTAAGTGGCATCCCACTTCGAGGCGACGACGTTCGCATAAATTATAATATTTTTATAATATTGGAAGTATATAATTTACCAAATACACGCGTGAAATTAGAACATTTTTCTTTGGCAGGCGCTGCACGTGTCGGCTAAGGTCATAAGCGTTGTTGTCATCGCGATTTCGATTAAATAACGTTTCGCTATTTCGGATAGTGAAGTGTTGGCACACGCCCACCTCGATACAGGAGTGGGCTTTGACGCAGGTTTACTATTAATTAAGAGATAACAGATAAAGGTCGCACCTGGCGGGCTAACATGCGCGCCACGACTAAATTTTATCTACTCTTTTGTCTCGCTCTTTCTTATGCGAAAACGAAACAAAAGCGCGACATAAGCGTAGACAAAATGTTCTCGCGGCGTGCATGTTAGCCCGGCTGGAGTAGCAAGTATTTTTTTTGCTGGATTCTGTAACTAGCAATGTGTCACGGAAACTTCACACAATATATCCAGTCGATGAATCGGAAGAAATATTTAAATTTAGATTGCATGAATTATTCGTTTCATTAATTAAAATCGATGAGGGAAAACCTGTCATTAATATGACACAATAGAAACTTCTTCACGACCCTCAAGAGATATGAAGGTGTTGGAGGTAGGTATATGAGTTCAAACCACAGCTTATCCTGTCAAGGACAATATTAGCATACCTACACAATAGAAAAACAATTGCTTCGACCCTCAGGAGAGTCATGGTATTTATTTCGAAATTGACAATGGTAATTTTAACCTTAAAAAACAACTTCCCGTACAAGTTTGTCAGTTTATCAATTTAATTCGGATGGAAAGGTGCTATCTACCAAATGCTCCTTTCCGGGTCGAACAAAGTGATTTTGGGTTTTTCTGTGAAATTCCCAGTAGCAGCTCGGATTGTGTCTGGATTTGTGCCCGGTTGATAGCGAAGAATAGATGAATCTCAGCGAACTGTGGGTGTACATGAGTACACCTCTGCCTAACCCTTCGGGGAATACAGGTGTTGGTATGATGATGGTGCTCTTCTCAGAGTCTTTTTTGGACTATATTATTTTATCGTAACCTTCGTTTACGGCTTCTATACACTGCATTTCATATTGACTGTAGCTACATTGTGGACACTGTTTTTACAAAATATATTGAGCAGCAATCATTGCACGTTATGAATCCATTTCCTTATGTTGATGGTTTCTAATGTGTTCAGACGTGCACAGCAGCTCCAGAGGCAGCCCTATACGCAGCCCGGCTCGCGTCGGGCGGGCAAGCTGGACAGGCAAGCAGAAAAGCAGTCCATAAACACGAATATGCTCGTCTTCGTGCCTCAAAAGTACTCTGTGTTTGTGCACGTTGAACGGAAGCGTCTGAACGCAGCATAACAACATTGTACTGAAGCGTAGACAGAAAAGTAGCACAAACCGCAAATGTGGCATACAAGTAATAAAGTTTACAGCCTATAAAACCTATTGATCGTTCCGTTGTGAACTTTAGTTTTCAATTAAACTCATTTTATGTGCATTGACGTCGGTGCTACAATAATAGAAAGAAATAAATGTTACAAAATTATCCTTAACAAATTATACCCAATATTTTTATTAGCTGTACCAAACCATGCAAACATGGCAGCAATTAATATCCTGTTCTGAATTAGTTACTAATTACTAGGAATATAGGGAAATGGTTATAATATAAATTTAGTGTTCTAAATTAATATAACTATGAAAATAAAAACATATATAATGTAATGATAGGTATGGTAAAATAAAATGCGGAAAGGCAAATGCAAAAATGAATAATTATTCCCGACGTTTTTCATGCTATTAATAAAAACGTGAAATTATCCTTGTTTGTCTGTTTACCTATTCATGCCTAAACCGCAACACAGATTTCGATTAAATTTAGCAAGAATATAGATTGTATCCTGAGAAAGGACATAGGCTACCTTTTGCCTCAAGAAATCCTTGGACAACAGCTGTATCAATCCGGAAAAAGCAATTTTGTTTCAATATTCTATTTTCGAAATTACTACTTAGGTACATACCTGCTGACGGTGGCCACCAGGGTGGATTTAGTAGGTAACAATCCCCCACTCCCGGATTTTATCCCCAAAGATCGGCAGATTATTAAAGGATCCCCCCCATAAACAAAAAATGTATAAGTTCAAGTGTTTCGTTGTAGGATTGGATTGATTATGCCGTCTTATTTACCTACCCCCGTGGGAAAATTAGCATGTTATGCACTGGCTACACTTAATAGTTTAGGCTAATGATCACAATGGTGTTTGTTCGATACAACGACTCTGAATGAAAGATTGTTGATTATGTTTACTTTATAGTGGGAGATCAAAGCAATGGATACAGCAGACAGTTCAACATAAACTTGGCAGTTCAGTAATATTACAACATATAAGATAGCACATCTAGCTGCCGTGTTGGTCTAGTGGTCCCAAGCACGACTGCTATAGCTGTGAAATGCTCAGCCGGGATTTGATACGACTTAGTAAGGCTTATTACATTACCAATATAATAATCCGTACTGCCTCATGGCATTAAGACCACCTTTGTACTAATTGTGCATTAAGTTTTTAAATAAATAAAAAATAGTAGACTGGCCTTTTTGGCATGGTGATTATCAACCAATTATCAACCCCACTTTTTGAGAAAATATTACTTAGACTCTGATCTTCTATGCCATTTTTGCCCCGGTGGAGTTCAATATTGAAGAAATAGAGACATTTTTTTAACAGCATGACCCATCTACACGTAAAATATATTAATATCCTACAGCAACGAAGACTGCTATTTGATAGTCAAAAACCTCCAACTACCCCAAACCATACTCAAAGACCTCCTACCCCAAACCGCAATAGGTGGGTGCGGACTTAGGTAAGTATCACGCGCAGATCACGCAGATATCACGTCACTCTGTCACCTTGTGCTGGTTTTCGTTAGAGAGTATTCGGTAAAACTCGATATAAGAAGTTCTAAAAGGCTTTGTATTATAGGTACATAGGTATATATAATTATATATTAAGTACTAAGTGTCGCTTACACGATCGAGTCTGTGTGACAAATTATCGTCGTATTATGAACGGTTTTAAACATTAGACCTATATATCTAATGAGAAATGGCGCCCATTTTTAATGTAGGTACTTTTCCGTAGTAAGTAAGTATATTACAGATGTAGGTACTTAGATTCTGCGCACACGTATCGGTTGACTTTCCTCATTTTGTGCTTACTTGTGCCTATTGACCATTACAGTTTTTTAGCGAAGTCTAGAATTGTATTCTCTAGTCCAGACCGCACACACATACAGCACACAACTGGAGCTTGACATGGAAAAAGTGATAGTTTATTAATCGTTTACTGATTCACCGACAAAAAATCCAGGAACAACTTACAACCCTGAACAACTGCAAAATGCTGTGATATGAATTCCTTTACTGTTTGAACCTAACAAGCAGATATTTACTTTCAGCGTTTGGTGTAGGTTGCCTCGATGGAAGCAGTTAAATGACCGCTATCTGATATCGGTGAAAAAAAATTATTTTCACCCGAAATTACGGGGACGCTACTTCTTCTTGATGCTGTTAATCTGTCAAGCTCTGATTATGGGGGAATTGAGTATCAGAATACTAATACTAATAAAATGCTGTGGCAAATCCAGAGCATTTTATTAGTAGGTACTAGGTAAGTGTGGAAATTTCTTAACAGGATAATTCAGTAGTAAGTCAATGCGGAATGCCTAAAATAGCAGACATTTGTAGATTTTATAACGTAATTATTTTACTTAATTACGCATTTTCATAAAATTTTCTTAAGTGTGTGCACCTGAAGCATACGCAGACAATGAGACTACATCGTAGAAACGAACATAATATTGAATTATACTTGGCAGGTAGGAGGGCTTAAGTGTTTGAGATCTCGAGGTTTAATAGATAAAACCACTGAGATTCTTCAAGAGTCTTCACTTAAAGAGACTCTTGCATATCTAAAGCTGATGCTTTCAGACATGAAAATATCTCCGACGGAAATTACTTACCTACCATACACTCAAATAGTCTGATATACTTAGCTATAGCTATTTCTCTGTTGTATGAATTAGAATATTTACCTAATGAAAATATTTTTGGTTTCTTTCCATTTAATTGTTATTAATCAGGTCTTGTTTTTTGTTTTGTATCTAGGATCACTTTTAGGATTTAAATACTGAGGTCAAAACATGTATAAAATCATTAGGTGCAAGTGGTTGGTAAATCATTAATTTGTGATTCGAGTTAACGTTGAGTTACCAATTAAAATGCAAACAAACTCGAGAAATTACATAGACTGTAGAAGTGACTAGGCAAATACATTACTATTAATGTGTAAGTAGATATCGGATCTGGATACAACTAGTTCGTAATACAATTAGGTACTATCAATTGTACAGAAATACCTATAACATAGATAGTAAAATAATATTAGGTATCTATTGCAAGCAACCGCACCCACGTTTACGGTCGTTTATAGAAAACGTGACATTCTGTAAAGATCTCACATGACATGACAAGCAGATAATATTTTAAATTCATACTGTACCTACTATATTCTAAGTATATAATATAATAGTCACAGATTCACAGTCGTATCTAGATAAGTAATATTTTTTTCATCCCACCATCTCGGAAAGACTATTTTTACTCTTCGATAACTGATTGCAAAAGTCGTTTTTATCCTCTAGAGAGACAAAGTAAATTGAATTTAGAACATCGTGCTTTTACCCCCCTGGCGCCGAATTTATCATACAACTTTTTTTTAATTTGTTAAAAACTCAGACTTGGAACCTTCCCTAGGTTCCGAGTCTAAACGCAACAAAGTATCGATATAATATGTCGAATCGATATTTTTTGAAAATATCAGTATCGGTACTGATATTTTTATTTAAAAATATCGATATATGGGCGATATATCTTAAAAACCAAATTATAAAACAACAAATCAAGTCGACCAAAAGCAAAAAATACATTAAATATAATTTGTTAAAAGATGTTAGTATAATAAAAGTATTCCTTTTTGGGATTTTATAATCTTAAAACTTATAAATGTTTATTGGTCTGTAAAAAATATAGATTTTTATACCTTTTCGATACTTTGAATTTTATATCGAAATATTAAATATCGCTCAAAAATTGATTGTGAGAAAATGTGATTATACATTAAAAAAATAATATCGATATATCGATGTATCGATATTTTTTCAACAAGCCTACCGGAACTATCTTGGTGTACTTTTTTAAGTCACTAACACCAACATTACAATACCTAACAAAAATATTACACTCAAGTAATTGTAGCAACGTTACCTTCAATTTCTCTTAATTATACCTAGTATTATTTGTTATAATTTAAAGAATAGGTATTCTGTAAAACTTACCTATCATAATTATAGTATTAAATGATATAAAAGTATCTTGTGGTTGTAAATGTTTTTTTAGTCATTTCCTCGCTGAGGTGGGATGAAAAGTTACGTGTTGCACTCGAGTGCAAAGATTTTTCACCTTGTGCTCTTTTAATTCCCTCGCTGCCGCTCAGGATTCTAATTTTTGATTCTAAATTGAGCACTAATTTGCACTACAAGAGTGCAAAAGCAACTTTGCACTCTTGTATAACAATACTATTGTTATACAAGAGTGCAAAGTTGCTTTTTAACCACGTGCTCAATTTTGATGACCGAGCAAGCGAAGGATTCTAAAATTGAATCACGAGCGGAGCGAGTGATTCAAAAATTAGAATCCTGAGCGTCAGCGAGGGAATTAAAAGAGCACAAGGTGAAAAATCTTTGCACTCGAGTGCAACACGTAACTTTTCATTCCACCTCAGCGAGGAAATGGCAAAAAAAAAACATTTGCAACCACATGATACTTTTAATTCAGTTTAGGTATTAAATACTTTAAGATAGGTAAGTTTTACAGAATACCTATTCTTTAAATTATAACAAATAATACTAGGTATAATACGAGAAATTGAAAGTAATGTTGCTACAATTACTTGAGTGTAATATTTTTGTTAGGTATTGTAATGTTGGTGTTAGTGACTTAAAAAAGTACACCGAGAAAGTTCCGATAGGCTTGTTGAGAAAATATCGATACATCAATATATCGATATTATTATTTTAATGTATCGTAATTTTTTAGCGATATTTAATATTTCGATATATCGATGCATCGATATAAAATTCAAAGTATTGAAAAGGTATAAATATCTATATGTATTTTTTACAGACCAATAAACATTTATAAGTTTTATGATTATAAAAACCCAAAAAGGAATACTTTTTTTATACTAACATCTTTTTAACAAATTATATTTCATGTATTTTTTGTTTTTGGTCGACTTGATTTGTTGTTTTATAATTTGGTTTTTAAGATATATCGCTCATATATCGATATTTTTAAATAAAAATATCAGTATCGATACTGATATTTTCAAAAATTATCGATTCGACATACCTAATATCGATACTTTGTTGCGTTTAGACTCGGAACCTAGGGAATGTCCCAAGTCTGAGATTTTAACAAATTAAAAATAAGTTGTATGATAATTTCGGCGCCAGGGGGGTAAAAGCACGATGTTCTAAATTCAATTTACTTTGTCTCTCTAGAGGATAAAAACGACTTTTGCACTCAGATATCGAAGAGTAAAAATACTCTTTCCGAGATGGTGGGATGAAAATAACTATTTGTGGTAACAATTTAAACGTTGTAAACGATCCCATTGTGAGTATTTATGTAATTGATACCTAACACCTGTGAGTGTGTGAATTACCTTAAAGCAGTTAAGAAATTTCCAAAATCCCACAGACATTTTCCTATATTAGTCTTACGTTATCTATGGAACTCCTGTACAAAATTACCAGCTTCTAGATACAACGATTAAACCTGTGTGTTATTGAAAGTCACTGTTAGAACATGCTCGCAGATGTACCTAGTTAATTATTGATTTGCACGCGTGCCATTGCTGGCACGTGTCTAAATATTTTAGGCACAAGACTTTGGGCTTTAGGTGCCTCATTAATATTTTTTTCCCCATTAATTACTGAATATATTGTTATTGTCATTGTATATCGGCACGTCACGGTCTCTTCAAATTTTTTTAAATAAAAATTAGAACACCGATGAGTAAAGCTTCGCCATCCCTGACCTATGACAATTGTTAGTGGTAGTCAGAAGCCCAAAATGCCTGACAACCAGTCTAGCATTCCAATATCAGTATTGCCCAGAAATTAGGTTGCGGAGGTCTGATGGCAGTTGCTTCGTATTAAATGCTAATAATAAGAAGCATCTGGTTAGACTGGAAGCCGACCCCGACATGGTTGGGAAAAGGCTAGGAAGAAGAGGCGACGTCCGATGAGCAATGGGTCACCTCCTTTATGTTTCCTAACACATACCGGTGACAGATAATGTGTAGTAACTCCGTGTCAGTAACTCTTCGGGGAATAGGTACAAGCGTAATTAGGAGTTTAGGAGTACCTTTATTATAATGCCATCTTAAATTAAAGGAACTTCTCAAGCTGATCAAATATCAATATAAGATATTTATTGTAATATTAAGACTATGATTGCGATTAAACGCATTGTGTACATAACTGTCGTTCTGGCATGGGAGTATTATTAGGAGCCTTGTTTGTAAAACATCGACTTCTAAGAAACACGCAGGTGTCAGTTTATAATCCGAATCGTTGGCGAAGCTTGGACGTGCATCATCGACTGTAACGTGATCCCCGGAATTGACATAATTATGACAGTCGACCGATGCCACCTATCTATACAAAGCAATAATATTAATTATACCTATTTCCTGACTTTCATTGCACATGTTTGCATTTTTTTAATTGCACTTCTTGTCTGCGGCCAAATTATTCTTTCATAATATTTATAACTTGCATAGCTAGGTATATGTATATATGTATAAATAAAAATGAATCAACAAAATGTTTGCATTTTGTACGCGTATTACTTCCGAAAAACTGCACCATATTGAATAATTCTTCTTTGTTGGGTTCTTTTGTCACGACAAGGTTTGTGTGTATTTTATTTTTAAATCTACCGGAACACGCAAGCGAATCTGTGAACGGGTCGCTTGTATTTTATAAAGCATTGGCTTTGAATGTTATCGCTCCTAAGTTCTTCAATACGATAGGAGCTTCCTGTTGTAGTTGTAGTTCATGTTATTTAGTTAACATTTTGAGACAAACACAAGACAAAGTTAACATTTTGCTTTGTAGGGTCATCGCCACCCATTCAAAATACGGCGCCTACGCAACCATTTCTACAAAAAGTAGTAATATGCTGGAGATTATTATCTAAAATTTTGTTTGCAAAAAAATACAAAAAAAATCGGCGCAAAGTAATGAATTATTTTGAAACTTATACCTCCCTACTCTTGTTAAATTGTGAATCGAGTTCAATCCGCATAATTAATGAACAAGGATATTTATTTCTGTACTTAATGTTTTATTTACGAAGAAATTGAATGAAGGAATGTTGTTTGGAGGGATCTGGATGTATGTTGAGAAGATCTATATTTACCTCATTACTGTTTACCGAAGTAAAAATGGCGGGCGTACGACTAATTACAGATCGGAATTTGGTT
Organism: Acronicta psi; assembly: GCA_946251955.1. NCBI lineage: Eukaryota > Metazoa > Arthropoda > Insecta > Lepidoptera > Noctuidae > Acronicta > Acronicta psi. The sequence goes on along the minus strand of OX276482.1, from coordinate 5,582,401 downwards.
GACATTATGGAGAAAATCCCTACCAACAACGCAACAACAACTTACGATATGCAACCATCTGTAGATAATAAGATCAATTTGCTTCTGTTATTGCACCAGTCTAGTTTAATAAATTCTTTGCAGATATCTTCTAGTCTCATAATCTCATATGATACTATGTCAAGTCCAAAGGTTTGTAGTGGAACGTGTTAGTGAAATGCAAGATTTTATCTTCTTGTTTATTTTGGTTGATATCTAAAGCTGTCTCTGGATTTTAATGATAAGCTATGTGGACTCAAATTCTTATCTAATCTCTGTTTCCGCGAGAACTATTTCATCTGATCTAATTTGTACAGGATTCCGCGAAAGATATACAGTACAATAGCTTTGTAATTAAATAATCTGTTCTTGGAATGAATACCTGGCAAGCTTAAATTTATTTGTAGATATTCTTTCTGTCAATCTGTTCGAAGAAATAAGGTTTATTAGTTGCCTACTGGTTCATAGTTCGAACACCATAACTTATTGAATGTATAACTGCAGTTTACCTTGAACTCGCGTGCGCTAGTGCTTGTTACGTGTATGCCTTATCGATTAGGTACATCGCTGAATGCATTTTCAGGCTTTTATCTACACTAATATTATAAAGAGGAAAGATTTGTATTTTTGTATGTAACGAATAAACTCAAAAAGTACTGGACCGATTTGAAAAATTCTTTCCATGTTAGATAGCCCATTTATCGGGGAAGGCTATAGGCTATATATCATCACGGTACGACTAATAGGAGCGGAGTAGTAATGAAAAATGTTGCAAAAACGGGGGAAAAAATTATAAGACCACGCGGGCGAAGCCGCTGGCGGGAAGTTAGTTTGTAATAAAGCAAGCTTCCTATTTTTTAGCAGTCAAATAAATTTTATGAAATTTTCCAATTTTAACATAATTATAATATAAAATATTATGTTAATCCGAATACTGCAGGAGGGTAATGTTTTTGAAAGTAGTTCTACCAAAGCTATGTTGAATACCGTTTGTCCTCAATGCCACTAATTTAATAAACTAGTTTTCTTAAGTTATCGCCTTCTAATGTATTAGTCTATACCTTACTTTACTAAAGATTGATGCAATGCTGGCCATTGATTGTTATTCAGCCATAAATGTGGTTTGACTGGAAGCTGAAAAACATGATCGAGAAAAGGATAGTCGCCACTCCAGTTCCATCCAAATTCCATGTTTTCCCCTAAATAGGTACGTACGCCTTTGATAGATTACCATAATATATTTCATTCCCATTTTGAAGGGGCAATCCCAAAAAAGCCATTCTTAGGATACTTTATAAAAGAAACCAATCGTCTACATTGCATGTTGGTTTAGGAACTGCGATGATCAATCCGTCAGCAGGACATTTCTGAATTGCTTTTCGTCTCAACACACAAATTATGAGATCAATTGCAGACAGAGAATAGGTGCCTATTTTTTATAAGTCAGTCTAAAAGAAGTAAGGGGTATTTGGATAACCATTAGCGTGAAGGGTAGGGGGAAGTTTTTTTAGGTTTCTTTAGTGTCAGTTGCATTAATTATGTGAGGCTTATTTAAATAAGTATTCTTGTTCGCGTTAACCTTAATTTAAAAAAAACTTCAGGGCATCAACTTGTTCAGAATTCGTCGAGTTTGTTTATTTTGACGAATATTTTTAGCCTCGTATTATTAGCACGTTTGTGGCATAATGGCGCCGCATGGTCATTATTTTATGATTTACCTCACGTGTTTGTTACACTAAAATCTGTGGTCTGCTGATTCATTTACTACGCTAGACAATTTATATTATTCTAATTTGGTATTTACACTTTATCTTAATTATCTTGAAGTAGGTCAAATTTTCTGGAATCATTACTTTCAATAGAACAGTAAAATGCTGTATGCATTTAAGTCCATCTCCAAAAAGTTTGTAGGATGTGTTACCTACCTGTTGGTTAAGGGGCAAACTCTGCGGGTGTGGTTCCCTGCCTTCGCCCGTCTGTTAAAGGGGACAGTGACGTCGACCTCGACGTATTCAGACGTATCAATAGCATCGACGCATGCGTAACTGTTCTCGATGTGTGAGTAAAGTGTCTGGTGGAGCACGCGGTCGGAGCGTGCTCCTCTTTCTGTCTCGCTTGGATCACATATCTGCATCCTCTTCCTCTGTGCACGGCACGGCCGGGGAGCACCGGCAAGTTTAAAATACCACCGTCGCGAGGGTTAGCGCTCAGTGGTGTTCAAGCTGCGCTTCTGTACAGTCGAAAGTTTAGCACCGTGTGACGTTCGCTGAAACAATTGTGACATTTTTTTTGTATTGTAGATTTGTGGAGACTGCTAACCAGATTCTCTGAGTCCCATCAGCTACTGCTGTTACGAATTTTTTATATTTACTAGGTAAGTTATAAAATATTTGGAGTGCATGGATTTTTACTGAATAAGTAAAACGGAAAAGTAAAGGTTAATTACCGAATGAGGAAAAAAGGAACTGGTAGAATATGATAAGGAACAACAAATTCTGGTTTAACTAACGGTTCATCGACGGCAAATGGCCGACTTGTTCATCGGCGGGCGCTTTCTCTCTCGACGGGCTCGCTGGCCGCTAGTTTAGCTACGTCAGACTGAACTAAATCACTTTCCACTAAGCGACCATTACTTAAGTGGCGCCTAAATTTATGTGTATTTCTATACTTACTGTTTTTTTTATTAAATTTTGTTTTTTGTAATCACGGTCATCTAGATATTTCATAATTTTTTTAACAGCCTTAATTAATAAAGTGTCTTCCTTCAGTCAAATAATTAAATAATATTTAGTTCCCATTCTATTTATTTTATTTGAAACTTATTAACAATTAAAAACCTTATCTACCCGACTTACTGAATAATGTGTAAAAATGTCACGGTTGGCTGGCCTAGTAATCGCTGAGTTGATCCTTTTCGTGTCGTCAAGTTGGCGTTCAGAAGTTTATTCTTAACTTTTTTGTGTGAAGAGGGTTCTTTCACCTTTTTTGGGACAACAATGGAATTTTATTCTACAGGTTCACTGCGTTCTTTATTAAAAGCCGTATAAAAAAAGTGCTTTAAGTATCTAGAATGTAAGGAAAACAAATATTTCTATAATAATGACTAAAATGTGAATTAAACAGAATGTTGACACGTTCAGATTTTCCCAGTTATTTGCACGGTTCATTTTAACGATTGGACAGGTGAATCACTTTCCTTTCATTTATGGAATATGGAAATTTTCCACAAATTGAAAGTACCTACGTATTGTCCTTCATGACGTAGGTATTCACGAAACCATCTGTTTAAATATGTACATCACGAGACCTTATTTAGTGTCCATGTTATAAATCAATATGAAGCAGATGTTACAATTCAAAAGGACAATGAAAAAAAATAAGCGCCTTCTGCAGTCAACTAAGCGATTGTGGCCAGATAAAACTATAAATCAGATCAAGCAAGAATCTATGTCAACATTGACTTAAGAAACTGTCTGCGTTACGATATAAATAGTAAGAGTATAAAGTAAGTCAGAATGCAGTGTGCAGCAGTAGAACATTCTAGAAAGCTCCTGTAATTTCGACAAAATAATTCGATAATTTGAATCAGAGGAACAATAAATCTTTACTTTACTAGTTTTACAATACACGTGAATGTTTTTTTTAATTCTATTACCCAATGCAGCTGCTTGTTATGAAACAGTCGTTAACTCGGATAACGCTACCGCAGCGCGCCGGAGAACGAGCAAACCAATATGTACACTTGCTTTTAATCATTTAACTTTTATTTTAAAGCAATCACAGACAGTTTCGAATAGTGTGTTAAGAATTGCGAATTCGCTAATTGCTCCATCTTTGCAATGCCTAATTGCTTTTATTGTATTTTTCAGTTGCTTTGTTATTTGAAAAAAAGAATGTCTCATTGTATTGACTACAGTATTAGGTTTACTTGGTTTTGTATGGTCAACGTTTCAAATCTTTTTCTCAATTATGGATTTTGCAATTGTTTCTCGGAGTCGTTAATAACATGGACTGGCTTATTTTTTTCTTTGTCATTACTTTTTTTGGTACCGTAAATAGCAGAAAGATCGGTACCGTAAATAAAGGTTGACCATGGATTTATAATTGAACTTGTGTCGAACTTGGTCATTCTGATAAAAATAGAGGGCAAAAATCAATCATTTCACTATTCATGATAACCTTGCCACTGACCAGATCTTAGCTTTATATTTGACAAGAAATAGAAAAGACACTTTAAAAATGTTTGAAAATTTTCTTCGTCAGATTTGAGAAGTACAAATAGAAGACAAGATGCTCGCCAGCCCAGCAATGGAAATGCAAGTTGAGGAGACTCCTCTGGCCCTGCAGCGGCTATGGAATTTGACCCGCGCGCGCCTCGCTGGGACGTCCACCGCTCTGGATGTGGAACCAGCTTTGGGAGAGTCTTTGCCACCAGCTCGGGTAAATACCATGCTGAATAAATACCACTTACAAACACCGTGTTTTTTATGGGGTTTTTTAAAATTATGTAATTTTTTGGTATCTATCACAAGAAAGTCATTTGAATCATTTAATGAAGAAAAAATATTGTAATAATTAATGTCGTTTTTTAAATTAACCCAACCGAGAACGTTTTTAAGTTTTAATTGGCTTCATATCATTCGACTCAAGAAATAAAACAAACTTTACTCCGCAGATGCTATTCATTTCTACATAATTACATTTGAAAAACGTATGAATTACACTAAAAGAACATGGAAATTTCCTATAGAAATCATTCGGACACTTACTAATATAATAGTACTAAGTATATTACTATATTTAATCGATGTCACATAAAGCATTTCGCAGTAAGTCAAGGGCTGTTACTGTTCTGTCCCCTTTTCTTATCAGTGATACACACACATAGATTCTTCTTCATAATTCATTCAAGATAAGTTCCCATATCTCAAATTACTCATACAGTAATTAAATTAATCATGGAACGTACATTAATTTTATATGTTAATCATTTTGTTATAGGAGTTTGAGGTTACACCGAAGGCCTTGCTTCCTGCTCCTAGCGATTACGAAAGCGATGGCGAAGAAGCGTTTCCGGAGCTAGAAATTCCTGTAAGTAAAAAAACGAAATTTTACAGCCAAATGACAGAAAGTGGTAAATGGACAAAAAATTGGCAAGAAATTTAGGGCGTGGTTTGATGGAGAAAGATTTCGTACACGACGATGCTTAAATTAAAAATAGAATTTATGTGCACGTGAAATCTTGGCCAACAAACTTGGAAGTATCTTATGTTTGTGTAAATAAAACTGCGAATAGAATATCAGTACGTTGACGACATTGTTTGGAATTTCGTCATTTACAACCAATTTTGTCAGCCACTTGTTTACAAATTTCGTAGGTATTTCGTCGTTGCTCACGTTTATCGCTTTATCAATGTTATATAGAAGACACGTCATAACGACTCCTCCGCGTCTAGACTCGAGTATAATTAGATATTTACAATTGATAACAACTCGCAGAGTAAGCGTCTCAATAAAATTCGGCGTAGACGGCGTAGACCTAATATACATATAGACAGATGGGCGTTCTATGCATTTGAACGTCTTCTCATTAATATAGCATTTATCACGCTTCACCGACTGGTTACTCACGTGACAGTTAAGGTCATTAACATAAACTTTTTAGGTTTCCGACATCATATTTCGGGAGGTCACGTTATAGCCTTCATGAATGATTTAAGACACGCGCGTCTCGAACAAAAAACTACATCGTTTCCGATAGCTAAAAAAATCGCGTAGGCGATGTGGAATTTGTATAGATCACATTAAACAAGCCGAAATGGTGCAGAGGAAATGTTTCTAAAAATAAACTTTTACAGTATCGCCGCAGGAGTGGACTTTGATCCGAATTCAGAGATACGATAAACAAACCAATTTGCTTTGATTGCCGAACGACGCACGAACCGTAGTTGCATGACTTGTGTTTTACCCCATGTGGCACTAATGGCATTCAATGAGCATCAATTTATAGTTTCAATTGCAATACTATAATGTACCTTCATAATACAGTCTTTGAAAGCGCACTGAATATTTACTAAGTTCCTCACTTTGCCGTTTGGTAGATTTCGTATGCTAGATAGTCGTTTGTTGAAGAATATGAGAATGCATATTGTCATATTACGTAAAATAACAATGTTTGGTGATAGATACTGTCTGAAACATGCATAATGTTACAACTACGACGTAACATTTTTTCATCACAATATTGGCAACGGTGTAATAAACATCACACGGGTGCTACATCTTTGCCAACTAGGTATGCCTATGTTTAGCTTTGCTTCCTTTATTCTTTAGTGTGATGGCCGATAGATAGGTCATTATACTAATTTAATTGTGATAATTCTAAACACCAAAATCACCAAAATGCTCGCAGTCAAACTGACTCACGATGATAGCGAGAGCTTTGAAGAAGTCTTTGAAGAAACAGAGTGGACGGAAGTACGAATATTGATAGAGATTTGTGTCGTATAAAATCTGTAAAATGGTATTGTAGATGGAAGTAAATAGTGTCGTCAATTTTGTAGGAGGCAACCGATGTCCCCAGCAAGGGCTTCTGGCCTGAGAGTGCGTATAATAAGGAGGTCTTGCTGGACGCGAGCTTGTTGGGCGATATCCCTGCGGTGTACCGCGTGCCGCAGCCGGCGCCTCATCAGATGCCTGTCATTGGCGTGTACATCGACCCCCGTGTCAGAACCGGCTTCCGTTACAAAGTCAGACCGATGCAGGTGAGACCAGTAATTTAATTTATGTCTAAACATTGTCACAATAAAAAGAACCGTCTCGACTCGCCGATCTGTGGGAAATCGTCTCATTTATAACAATAAAGTGTGGATAATTGCGTTGCCTAATCATAAGAACACAATTCTCCACATTTCAACGCTTATTAAATAGCGAAGTAAGTACACTTCTAACAATAAAGTGGTGACGATTTCTCACATGATCACGTTGAATGTTGCTTAACCATCAAGAAATCTGTTATGTAAATCCATCTGAAAACGCTTTTGTATCATCAATGTCGAGTATCCCTTGGGAATGAAACAGAAAAACGACGAAGATCCATAAAATATCGGGCAAAATTATTTTAAACTGGACTGCGAAAGAAACGACTATGTCGATGACAGAATATTTATACGAATTAAATTTGGGATAGTCGTAACAGCTGACTCTAGGCTACCGTGCTCGTTTATAATTGTACTGATAAATTTTCTAAATTAACTTTATGATACTCAAATTCAATACGAATTTTGTTTTACTTAACAATTCCTTAACATTTTGCAAAACAAACCATATAAATCGGTTGTGGTTAGTTGAGAACATTTTTGCAAGAATAATCCTTTTCAGAATCAAGAGGATGGTGAGTCTCTTCATGTCTTACAGAAATGTTCATGGAATAAACGAAAATTCTTGACAGCTGATTGGCAACTTTTTAAATTTTTCCACTCAATCTCAATTAATGATTAAAACACATTTATGAAAGAATCTTCGCAAAATTCCATATTACGTAACCACAATCGATGGTAGTCTTTATTTCTTAATAATTAGTAATAAACTATTAATCATAATTAATTTTTGAACTACTCAAGCGCACTATAATATAAGGTTGTCATAAAATGCTTTAAATTTTGATGCACATACATTGTAAATTGTACACAAAGTTTTACTGTCTGTTATAATTTGTCGTCAAATTCTTGTTTATTTGAAGTCAACTCAGTTGAGGACACTAATAACTTTTAATGCTAATATCTAGTTATGTTTTCATTTTCTAAAGCATATTGCATTAGCAACCTTATACCTATGCCGAGACATGCTGTTATGATCCAATGTTAATTTACATTTTATCTCAGTACAAACCGAGTTCTGAAACATTCACTGGTCGATTTCAGCAGTCCAGGGGTATTTGGTTCAATTGGAGTATCGGGGTGTTAGCTCAGTGAGCATCGGTGTCCGTTGCTGACATTTCCTTAGTGAAAATATCATCAACGATCAACACTGTTGGCTTGCGTGTGTTTGCCACTAGTTGTGTGCACTTGCCGTTGTAGGCGATGGTATGTGGATCGTCCAGTTTTTCAGAACCTCGCCCAGAGCGGCGTTCACATACAAACTTCAAGAAACCCGCAGAGACCCGACAGGTCGAAAGTGACATACTGGCTGGCGGCATATTATGTCCATTATAGGTAAACCATAAGTATCATTCATAAGGGCATTACGCCATTTGTTAATCATATCAATGTTCTATTTCAAAAATCTTACTTTTTGGTGGTCTTGATATGATTATTTTTTCATTTCACTGTGAATGCAAATGTGGGAAGTCATATTAATTGTTGTTTCATATTCACACAATCACAATTTACAACACCGTCAATCTAAGCGTCATCGTCATCTTGAATGCACTTTATAAAATATGAAGAAATAGTCATAACTGATCACGAATCTGTTTTTGACAAAGTACTTGATATAAAAATAATGATTCCTTAAACAAATTTTCAGAACATATAAATAGCAAAATGTAATTAATTTTCTTCTATATTTATTTACTAATCAATCAATAAACGATATCAATTCAATGAAGTATAATTATTTAGAAGATAAATATGCAAAATTTTACTACTTTATTGACACAAAGAGTAATGTGTTGTTTAATTTTTCAGGCTCTGGATGCTCCCCTACTATCGGTGAAGCCGAGGTACTTGTTTGGAGGCAAGGCTCTCACCCTGCAATCAATCGGTCGTGGATACGCCCGCCGCCTAACATTCGAACCTGTTGGATCCAAGCTCAATGACAATGTCAATTATTTCTGGACCGACTCCAGGCCCGAAGGATTTTTGTTTGAGATCGAAGCCGTATCTGTGGGCGACAAATTTACGATCTACGATGCGAACCATGAACCGCAGGGCATTCTAGAAGTGGTTCAGCAGCAGGTTATTATTTTTTATTTATTTTAAGTACAAAAAGACAAGTAAATACTGTCCTCTGAAGGATTTAAGTTTTACTAACCTAATTTTTTTTGCAGAAATCTCAAATTGAAATTGAGCAAAAGATACATGACAACGGTTCCATTGACAAGAAAATCAAAATCAACACCCTTTGCAAAGTGGAGTGGTATGAGAATGATGGCGCCACCAAATTAGTGCCGGTGACTGGTGTAGCCATCTTGAAGAAGGGCAGAGGAAACGCAACCGTGTCCAGGGTGGTTAACGTTGCCATCGGAATCAAACAGCTCAAGAAGGGTTACGAGCTCAAGCCTGGCATTGAATCATCCTCCAGAAGGGTTACTGTGAATGGTGGTGATATTAAAGACATTCCTTGCCAGTATTGCATTGTTGGCTTAGAGAAATATGAACTGCCCGTTATTGGTAATTATTACTTCCATATACTTATCTTAAGATATTTTAGCACTATCAAGAGACACTATTCTAAATATGCTTTGTTCATACAGGCACCTACGTAGATCCTCGCATCATTCCTGGCTTCTATTATCGCGTGCGACCAGCTGGTAGCCGAAGGCATCTTTTCGAGGGTCGCAGCTTGTTGTTGCAGTCCGTTGGCATGGGATACGGAAAGCGCATCACTTTCAAACCTGACACCCTTAACGAGCCAGAGAACTACTTCTGGTCTGATTCACATCCTGAGGGTCTCGGCGTGGAAACTCGTGCTATCCATCCGGGCATGAAATTCTTAATTTCTGGAAATGGGGTAAGCCTTTTATTCGACCTGTTTTTGTGACCTGAAACATTGAGCGCCATTTAGCTGATATAGGTACTCAACAAAAACCAACCTTAGTCCTTCTTCTTCTTTTCGTGTCAATGTGTCGAGTCAATTTCGTGTCAATAAATAAGATTATTTATAGAGACCTTAGTCCTTACTAGTTACATTCATTTGTCATAATGCGCGGCACTGTTACCGCTATACATATTTTCTTAAACACGTGGTCGCGTCAGCATAGTAATATTGGAAATATGTATAATTAATGGATGGTGACGCCTCCCTTGGCGAGTGGCCATAAAATGCTTACATGTGTTCGGAATCAGACCATTTCTTTCTGTTTACTCGTTCAACTATTTATAATGAGTGTCAAAGTTCAAGAGACTTTGGCAGAAGGACCATTTCTCGTTGCATTTTTTGGCTTCCAGCCAAGGATACATCTTGATAAAATAACCTTGGCAGTTATTTTGCAGCCTGCTTCTAATAATACTCACGTAATTTGTTTTGTTTTGCAGGGTCTGTTGGGAGAAGCTAGCGTTTTCCGTGCTGACTTGCCCCAAGCAGAAGAAAAAACTGAATATGTGGATGTACCAGGAAAGAAAGGAAAGGCAGTGGAGAAGTACGTCCACGTGGACGTCACATGCCACGTGAAGCTAGCCACCACAGGCGGCGGGTCCGTGGACTTGGAGGTGCATCTCATGAAGGTGTCGGGAGTGGCTCTGGTGCGCAAGGAGCCAGACCAGGCCGTCGCCAAACTTGTGAAGGTCTTCAACGTGGGCTTGGATTCGCAGTTGAACCTGCTGTTCGCCCACTCACAGACCGAGCTCACTTTCCATCCTCAGCCCTAAATACATCACGAGGACCGAATGGTGTTGCAATACCTGTGACGGTGATCGCCTCACATAGAGGTATTGTAATGCCAAAAACCTACCTGGCGCGACAGAGGTTTCGTCAAATGCCAATCGAATGGTCTCGAATTTGCAATCGAGAAATGGTCAATGGTCTGACTGTTCGACCGATACTGCTTGCAATTCGGTTGTATATTCGTTTCAGCTGCTGGCTGAAAGGTTATACCTACGAGCCCAAGCTCAAGTTTTACCATCACCGATGCGAAGACTGCTATAGTAAAGACACACAGACTTCACATTAACGAAGTTGAAAGTCTTCGTTTATCAAAAGACATGTGTCCGTAATCAATTGTTACTATTACTATATTAGTACTTTCCAAAAGCAAAGATTGATCAGTATTTTAATTTTATTCAATGTTCAATATTGACTATGATTTGTAAAACTATAAAATTAGAATTTTATCATTTTGTACCGGAGAGAGTAGTAAAAGACTAGTGTAAAAGTTGTAATGAGAATTTACTGTTTCACGACATAATTTTAATTTTGTTATTTTCTTCTCGAATATAGTATTAATTAATCAATAAATCAGATTATTTGACTGAATAATGATTTTATTTTCCTCACCTATATATTTCAATCCTTAACCTAACCTGACTGATAGTACTTAGTACGACCAGTAGATATCAGTAATAATAAAATTAAAGTAAAGATATACCTACTTTGGTAGTGAATAAACGCATTTATAACAGAATGACGATAATTTTATTCAGACTAGCTAGAGACATCTTTTAGTGTCATATATAGTTAAATTTCAGTTTGAAGATGCAATAGATGGCAGCAGCAAAAGCTGGTCAGTAATGATCTATACGCTAGATGGCGCTGTAACAAATGAATCCCACTATGGTTCAGTCCGTATAGTATTCAAGTGCAAAGAAAGATACGAAACTAAGCTATGTGTCGAAAGATGGCGCTGAGCTAATAAAATCTGTGAAAGTTTATGAGTTCAGTTGCCTCTACCACGAGCGCCGTTGCATCGTAGAGCCGTGTAGAACAAGTTATGGTTACGTAGAGACAGATACGAACTGAGTTTAGCGGGAATACTCGGCCGGCGGACGGCAACCGCGCTGGGGGTCTTGACGTCGCACGCCACAACTACAAAAAGTCGCGATGTGCCAAATAATAACTGGGAGACAGTGAATTGGTGCGATAACACGATTTATAACACGAATATATTACGAACGGTGAACACCATGGCTGAAGTTAGGTGCGCTAGTGTTTTATTTATGTGCATTTTATACAGTGTCACAAGTTTTAATCTTGAACCAAGGATCCCTGTGATAAAGTTTGGAGAGCCAGGCTCTTATTTCGGATTTTCTGTTGCGGAACACCTCACCGTCAACGGAGATGGATCACACATAAGTTGGTGAGTGTTAATCCGCTCTTAACGTAACTTATCCTAGAGTAATGAGTAGTAATGATGTCATATTATGTGAAGGTCGCCTTCCATATGCTCTATCATACTGTTGATCTTGCTGCTTGCAATGTATAATACAAGAATATTGTGTTCAAGTGTGATATGAAAATTATCAGAAATGCTTATCAAGAATTTATGAACTCATTGCAAATTGTATACCTATACGCTATACTCCACTCGTGTATTAACGCTAAGTAAACTTGTTTAATGAGTTACATTATATCTAACTTGTGGCCGGTTAGCACTTTGTTTATAAAACAGTCTAGACTGAGAAATAAATCACGTGGGGTTTTCTTTTAAGCGCTGTAATAAAAGAGTGCTTGAAATAAAGGCTTTGAATAAATTCAATGGCTCTGCAAGGTCTAAATCTTGAGCGGAACCGATGAACAAAAAGGTGTCTCCCGTAAACCCTGTCCGTCTACCTGTCGCATTCTAAAGGTGGAAAAAAAGTTTGGTGTAGACAAAACCATGTCCACCTTCATTAATTAAAATAAGGGTTACAATGAAAAAAGTATTTTTTCCAAAAAATTGTTTAAGGAAATACATGCACAACTAATGAAAGATTTAGGAAATGGTGTTACCGGAACTTTTGGCAGTATATACATTTTAGGGGTAGCAGTTAATTACCTCATTATTATGTTCTCTAGCTGCCATATGAATGGATATGTCTAAACTGTAGAATATATAATGAATGAACGGAATACATCTCGATACGAGAGCAGGGCTGTGACCTAGTGCGGGAGCGGCGCCAGGCGGAGCATTGCACTCAGCTGGCGGGACTAATTCTGCACCGTCACGTGCACTCGTAGATATTGTCACTGATACTGATCGACATGTCACATCACTACTGCAAACTGTATTGTGATAGTAAGTGGAGTATCGAGAGTCGAGACTTGTTGTCAGAAATGAAAATTTATTGAGAATTTTGCATTAACACATTGATAAGAATCATTAAATTTAAGTGCATTTATCAGACTTGTTTTCCTTTTCATTAATTAAAGTACCCATATATTTTGCACTGGGTTTTATTGATAGGAAATTCTCATCTGCAGCTACAATTCGTTAAAGTCCGTCTAATGATAATAGGGCATCCCTATATGCACCGGGGAACTGTGGATATGCATAGGTACATCTCTGTATAGCCTTTATAAATTACAGGCGTAATGGTTTAAATGCTCATGTCCTTTGATAACTTCATTTAGGCCCAAATAGTGATAAATTTGCTGATATTCAGCCGATATAAAGAAATACCCTCTTTATTATTAATTCCTTTTTTCTGCTCCCATTTCCTACATTTTATCCTTAGCTGCAATCCTAATATTAAGTGCAAAGAAAAAGCATTTTTAAGTATTTTCCTGAAAATGTGTGTAATGTGTCCCTTCGATTAAGTTTGTTGCCAAAGAAAATGTTGCAGTGCCAGAAACGAAATGCATTTGGTAAGCGAATCTCAGTGTAACGGGAACCTAAATCGATTACGATGTTGTTAGAAAATATAACTTTTATTAGAATATTTAATATGAACTAACTGTAGCCCACATACACTGCAGAGCCACATTTTCCATCTTAATATTTACAGGACATGCAGGACGAACAAACAGACGAATATCCATTCTTACTTTATAAGATTAGAATGTACTACAATATTTGGTCTAAATCAACCGTTTCTGATTTTAAGTTACGAATTTTCTTGACTTTTTCTCAATTAATAAGAGACGCTAAACAGTGAGCTTCCTAGAATTGTACATGTCTCATAAATACAATACGTCATGCGATACACATACGATTTGATGAATTGACAAGGAAAACATGCGCCTAATGCAAAACTGTACGCGGATCGGTTCCGTTGGCGGCTAAGTTGGTGACCTAGTAAAGTGGCGCCAGACGGAAGACGAGATTGGTTCTCAGGGAAGTGGGAACATTATATATGATTACGTATTGTTACGTAGAATAAGTATACAACAAAGACCCGTAAAAGCTGATTACATACACAAAGTAATCTGTGACTGTACCAAACAGAATCTTTAGAGTAATAATAGATTGGAATTCTTGAAAAAAAAAACAAATAATGGCTTGTATAGACGAACCTATGTAAAGTAATAACACATGCGGGCCACAAAGTCACAAATTACTTTATCGAAGTGACTAAGACCTAACAGACATTCTGACTAAAATTTCGCTGACTTTCAGATAATGAAGCAACACCATAAAATACACAGATGATTATGGAAAACCCTCAACCTTCTTTGTTAAAGCACTTTTTTCTGAAGCAGAGCTAGAGCTTTTTTATAAGATCTCAAAGTTAAGATGAACTAAATATAGGTAGGTATAAAGTTAGCTCGTGCCAACTTTAACCCGGACAATAAGATTGGCGAGAACTGTATCTGCAGTGCATTTACCAATATACTCTAAGTACCTATCTAATCAATCTTCATCAGCTAACGGTTGTTTCAACTTAGTTTTTGTTTGTTCTTAGTCATCAATTTAAATTGCAGTGCAAATAATAGCTATTTACATACATTTTCACTGCGTAATAAAACGTACTTAGATATTTTGTTCCATCATAAATTGCGGTTCAAGAAACTCTCTTTACATTTATTTTCAAGTGCAGATCGTATCTAAAAGGAAAAGGAAATTGAGGAACGCAAGTTAGGATGAGTCAGATTGTCAGTCTAGTTTAGTTTTCACTAGACTTGCTCGACTGTCTGAAACTGGACGGGATCCAACTTATCCCGCGGGTGGCGATATCCTCGACCCACTCTTTATTTATATCCTGACCGAGATGTCACTGCGCTTAAATTTGCCAAATATTTTATACGACATGTTCTTTCACTGTGTACACAAGGTTCAAATTTCTTTACCAAAAAGTTCAGTGTATTTTATAGAGACAAATTAATTATGTTTTATTTTGACCAATTGGTGTTATCTGTATGATGGTTCTATGATCTTGTCAAGATAGCTTTTTTTAGATGTCGGCGTTGTTTTGCTATTAATTGATGTCAACAAAAAATACTTCTACGGTCATGTTCTGTGGGAACATTTAGTTTTATTGAGACACACATGGAGGAACCATTAAGGGTTTTTTAATCTTCTTTACGTTTGTAATGTTTTTCTGTTAATTATGGCAATAAAGTATTCAATTACTCATTTTATTTATACGATGAACATTTCAAAATGATGAGGAAGAGGAGTGATGGTGAAAATGGTTCTATATCAAAGTTATTCTTTAGGAAAGTAATAAATATCCTTTCATCGGATTTTGTCACTTCAGGTATATGAATTTTAGGAATTTGAGAGCATATTACGGGATCTAGCTGGGGGTATTTTTTTACACTAAATAGGTAGTTTTAAAACCAGAATTCAGAATTATTACTACATTTTGCCACAAATTGCATTCAATTACGTACCTTTGTCATTAGCCTCCGAGCCTTTGTCTACGATGTTAAGGTCGGCTTCCAGTCCAACTAGATGTGACTTTATAACCTTTATAAATCAATGAAGGTATATAAATGTATGGAATACATTACAAACAGGCAATAGAAGTAATTTTAAAGCCAGGTTTTATGTAATTTTGTCCATAAGGAATTACCAG
The DNA here is from genome assembly GCA_946251955.1 of Acronicta psi. Classification (NCBI taxonomy): domain Eukaryota; kingdom Metazoa; phylum Arthropoda; class Insecta; order Lepidoptera; family Noctuidae; genus Acronicta; species Acronicta psi. The sequence continues at coordinate 5,566,730 of OX276482.1, read as the reverse complement.
TCTCCATCATTTTATCGGCTATGTCTACGATCACCGTCATTTTACAAAATAAATTACTGGTTGTGTCAATAACATTATGAATACGAATAAATATAGATTGCTGGTTTATTAAGAAATAAGTAAGTTTATGATCCTAAAATAGTGTGTCGTAGCATCTAAATCACCTGGTTCTAAGATAATAAATACTGATAGATATTATATATTTGGTTTAACAAAATGGTATTGAAATGAATACCTACTGAATGAATGAATGAATGAAATGAAATGAATGAATACCTACGCCTTTTAAAAGCTACCAAGTAAAGACTGAAGTGATATTATTATGAGCAATGACGATGGCCTGCCAAGAATACGTTTTGAATTCAATTTCAAGGTAGGTAACTCCTAACTTTTGAAATGATATGCATATAATATTAAATTTTTACTCGCTTAAATGGTGGCGAAAAACATCGTGGGGAAATCAGCATGCTTTACAGATTTTTTCCGGTCAGTTCGTATTTGACCACAACGTTTGGATAAAATCTGAGAGAAAATCCGTGTGCAGCTGTGGGAGTGGAACTGTAAATAGGCTGATAGTGAAGTAAATTGAGATAGACGTAGAAAGATAAGATGATGATATTATAGTTGTTCCTAACTACATGTTTACATAGAAATTACAGTATTATTTCACCTAATGACTTGTGCCTTTACGGAGTGAGTGTTGGACTACCCCGTTTTCTTACATTCCATGCAAGTTTCTTGCACATTCATCAATCTTTATGTATGCCAACGCCATAAATAAAGTTTAGAACACATCTCAGTTCTATTCCCGGTACTTTATAGTTGTGAATGTGAATGCACGTATCTCGAATGTGGGCTCGACTTCCACAGCCTTTGAACTAATACCTTGTACGTGGGAGTAATACGTAACTTTAGTAGTTTGCTCACAAATAGAGACATTTTCTCACCGTTCGACGTGATATTGTAACGTGTTTGTTTATGGAAACAGTTTTTTTGTGCCGTTTCAAATGTATACAAATTTTTATTATGTTTAGTTGAAAAAAACTGAGCTCAACAGTTTCATCGCCAGTGCCTAATAAAAGTATCAAATCTGTTTGACACTCAATTTACGTTTTTATGTTTGTTATTGCGTCTGTTGATAATACAAGTTTATTTTTCTGTATAAGTTTGTATGTAAATAGAAGTTAATGATGTGCATCTCGTTTCAATAATCCTATTTGTATGAGTAGGGCTGTTCCCCAGGCCGCCCAATTAAATTGTTCACACGTCGGGCACAGCGGGGAGCAATATAACGACACTACTTCGATGAGAGTGTCGTAAGGGCAATGCGGGAAATTAAATAAATCGTATATTAGAGAAACGATTCGTTACAATTTAAATTTATTTGTTGCGGTTTTATTATATTATCTACACACATACACACAATAGAAAAGACAATATTCTTTACGTCTTTTTTTGTTAAATATTCTAGACATGTGAATCGAAGGTACATATTTTTCTTTTCAATAACTGAATAAACATTTCAAAGTGGAGGAGATAGAGGATAAAATGCTTGTATGGTTATTGCCTATTACAGGGTAGACGCGATTACACAAAAAAACTTGAGCTGCTTCCACATTCTTGATTATCGACCGAGAGCTTGACTTAACGTGAAGCACCCATTATGGCGTTTACCCATGATTTATTAGACGTTGAAGTTAAACTGTATTTGTCTATGGCGTTACCTGCGTAATCGCTCTAACATCATCATAATGGTCTGTAACTGGCTGAAAGTAGACTTGAGAAATTGTGTTCCAATTATCGATATGAACGAGAGTCGGGAGCTTCGCTGACTTGTTTATTTTGACGGTATTTATAAACTAGCAGTAAACTGTCAGACACGACCGGCTGTCAAAAATAAAATGTTCAAACAAAGTTGGATTGGGTGAGGAATTTATTGAATATTTGAAATGTCTCCAGGATTTTTATGTGTAGCAGGTAATTCTTCATCCTGGTGTGGTAAATATGTATTTCTATAATGTATGTATGTATGCGTTGTCACGCTCTTTCGTAACGGGATAAACAGAATACGAAGTGGGCTATGTAGCAGGTTTATGTTTGTGCTTCAAGCTGCGTTCTGTAATAAGATGTCAGGTTTAAGATCGTAACGTTGCATGCCGTGACTAGTCGCTAGTCTGTCGCGTTAGACCACGGTGGCTATACGTTTGTCTGTCGATTCCCACAAATTTACTGACCATTGATGGTACGCTGCAAGCGACATAATATTTTGTAGAACAACAAGTCGTTTTCAAATGTTTTTATAATAAAATACTAGCTGTAGTCAGAGATTTCACTTGCATCTCTAAATGATACAATGTAAATCTCGTATTATTTTTTATTATAAATCAGCGGTCTAGGCATGAGAAGGTTGATGTGTTTTTGACATTCGCTTGTCGCTGTTTTTTCCATTCATATGCTGTAAATATGCAGTTACAAATATTAAAATTGTTCTATAATGATAAACTTTAAATAATTGTTAGCACCAACTCCATTCTATGTCGCAATGGTACCAATTAAAAGCTGGATTGGCCAATATTGGAGTTAGAATCGTTGTTATTATCAATGTGACAGATCTAATTCATAATTATAACGTGCAATGCAACAATTTGTTCAGTCAAGTTGAGATAATGATCAGTAGTACCAACCGTCTTTTGTGTAGAGGAATATTCAAACCTGCCAAACATCTTGCGTCTATATGGCTTCTACGCGGGGAGTACAGTGGTGGCTACGCACTGGCTACGCGCTGGCTACGGGGTGACTACGCGCTGGCTACGTGCTGGCTACGCGGTGGCTACGTGGTGGCTACGCGGTGGTTACGCGGTGGCTACGCGGTGGCTACGCAGTGGCTACGCACTGGCTACGCGGAGACATCGTAACGACTGCGAAACAAATATATAGTGCTCCGACTAAGGCTGTATGGGCATAATCGAAAACTTGAAATTCTACTATTATTCCAAATTTTCTAAAGGATTCGACCTGCGGTGTAGAAAAGATAGGTATTTCGGTATACCTATCTTTTCTACACCGCAGGTCGAATCCTTTTCGAACAATGGCGTCCATTTGTAATTTGTCGTTGAGCTGAGCACTTTCCTGCTTTATCCTAATGACACTCTACTTATGTGAAGTGTTAGCCGTACAAGGGAGAGTCCAAAAATCAAGAGGGAGTGAATAGACTTGCCCTTTTCCTATATCCCTACAAAGATATATGTCATAGTAAAATAAGTCGGTAGCATGAATGGGGGCACTCTAAAGCTATTGAGACGTAGTTAGGTACTGGCAAGCTCAATAGCTTTCGACCACAAAGGCCATTGATAGTCTTCTAAATTTAAATCAGCGAACAAACCGACATTCTCGTTTATAAGATGGTTGAGATATAACGTAAATCTCTCGGAGCATTCGTATTGTGCCGTGTATTTCTGAACGTTTGGTTGTTTGTGAATAGAGCGCCCTCAATCGGGTTGCGAATCGACTGCTATTGTTTATAGCAGATACAGCAGATAACATTTAGATCTCATTTGAGATTGCAGTATCTTAGGTACATATTCTGTGTTAGATATCAAATGAGTAGACACGTGAGTATTACAAGTTAAGTGCACTGAGTATTTATTTCTTGCTTTAGGTACTTGGATGAGTAGTTTTAGAATGTATTTTTTGGAGATTAAGGGCCTGTTTCCCTACCTCTAGATATCCGCTAACCGCCGGATAGGTAAAAAACAATTGGAACAAAATTGTATGAAATTATCTGCCAATTAATTTAACGGGAACTTATTAGGAGGTGATGATCGAAACATATTTTCATTGAAATTGGATGTCGACTAGAAAATTGGTGGTTGAATTGATGAATAATAAATTGGTCAGTAAAAAAAATATACGCCTAATTTGACTTTTACGTTTTTCTAAGAATGAAATACCAGAATTAGTTTTTTGTAATTTATTTACTTTAAAACGCAGATTTGTTTTCAGTGCTTATAAATTACCGTTTGTTACAACAATCTGACTATAAAACGGAATGACGAATATGCGACATAGGTAGTAAACAATTCAAGATCAAGTAAGTGCACGGGCGCAGCGGGTCCGCCCACCTTGCGTAGGCGCCGCTCGACAAGTACTCAACCAGTCCTCGCAGTCAACACCAACGAACACACGAACTAATTCAACACCAACTTTATTCAAATTAACGACACTGGCAAGTGGAGCAGTGATCATCACACAAAATGTCGCAATCTCCACTTAATTATCTGTATACGGTTATTATAGGTTTAATAACCGCTTCTGACATTCCGTTACACATAATTAATGGCTAAATAAATATTTTTATTGAGGTAAAACTGACGTAATGTTCATGCGCATGCGGGAAGCGTTAAAAGTACCGGTTAATGAATAATTACATTTAATTTAAACGTGAGTTACGGTTAACTATTAAGTGGTAGACATATGAGTTGTTCTCTTAAAATTAACTGAAGTAAAGCCCAGCGAATGCAAATACAGTTATAAATATCTTGCAATAAATTTGACATGACTTACGAGTTTAATTTCCGCCCGTGACTGTATTTGTGTTGGACGTCAATAATGAAGACAGACGACGAAGATTTTTCTTTCTTTCTAGAAAGAAAGAAAAAAAAGAAAAACAATTTATTTATTGCAAGAAATGTAACTACAGAAAAGGAGTTGTACAGAAACTCGACAAAAGATAAAAACATAAAATAAAAAGTTATGCAGTACACTGATGCGATTTAATTTTAATTAGAGCGTAAAGGAAAAGGTGTATCGCTCAGCTACTCGACTAGAATATAAGTTCAAGCAAAATTTTATCAAAATGTATCCAGTAGGTTAGTTGTAAGCATGTGTGACGAACATACAAAGTTTTGTTATATGAATAAAGGATACTTTATTGCATAGATGCAGTCGGACTTGCCGCCAAAGTCCGCACTTCATTGCAAGCAATTGATATGCAGTATGCGACTCAATCGCACGACAGCTGCTCCATTGAATTAATCAATCACTTCGATTATTACACTGTTTGAATAAAGATACTTTGTATTCTTGAGAAACATAATCATAATTTATATCATTTATTGGGTTAAAGGTTTCTTAGTCATCGAATCTGATTCAGACGCATTAAATTAACCTTTTTTTTTTAAACTTTAAATGTAAACATAACAAATTCCCACAAACACAAACCTGCTTTACGTTTTTTTTATTTCTGTTCCGTACGGGAATCGAACCTAAATCGTATCGCGTCGAGGGCCACAGTAGCCTGTACTGTCAAAAAATTTTGGTGGCCAGAAATCTTAATGCTAAAAGATCAAGTATTTCTGCCATAAAACATATCTTACTAAAAATCGATTTAATTCGGATTCAATAAAATCGTTTTCGAAAGCTGTATCGTCGATACCAAAATAGTTATAAAACGTAACAAAGTACAACAACAATAGAAGGCACTGATAAATAAGCTCAATAAGGTCGTAGGTCACAGACGAAAATAATCACCCTTCGTTCAGGATATCGGTAACTATACTTGTCGATTACGAGTACCGATATAGATTCCTTCCATTAACATTATTTACGTGAACTGCGACCTGCCATTCATTACAATTAATTGTGGTTTACAAGTGCTACTGATAGTCATTAGTACTACAGATACGGCGAACTTGCTGTTGTGATTCAACTTTGCTGTGGCTTATTTTGTGCTTGAGTGTATTTGTTGATGCTGTTCCTCGTAGTGACTCGCGTTCATATGTTTCCCGGTTCCATAGGTATTTCCCTAAATCTTTTCTTAGCGGATGAGTCATACAAAATAAGTATTTGTGTGCCAAACAGCCCAATCCGTTGAGCGGTTTTAGCAGTGTGTTGATAGATAAGTCAGTAAATCTGTTTGCTTTTCCTCTTATTATAATTATTGGACTGCACACGTCTTTAAATCACGATTGAATCGGTTCTTCTAGGCAACCGCGTTCCATCATAGATCGCAGTGTCACTTAAAAAAAAATGAAATGGCGGTCAAGCGTTGGCCTATTCTGAATAAAAAAAAAGTGAAAACTTTAATAATTTTATTTACTCGTATAAGTTAAAATTAAGCCATAAAATTTAATGGAAAGTTATTGATTGTCTTGCAACAATGATAAACTACCTACGTAGTGGCTAAGTATCTACTTTTCCGCCTTCTGATAAGTGACAGAAAGAAAAAGTTATTTTTTTGTCACAGATGAAACAAATGTACAGGGTAAAACTATTAATATGATCGTTTTCAAAAATTAACACGGAATACAAGTTACAGTTAAAGTTACAGGTTTGAAATCTTTTATTTCGCTAAAGATTTTTAAAGATTCTTATGGTATGTACATTTAAGGCTACTTGATACTTCACAGTTGAATTAAAGTTGAAAAGGAAAAATTCTTGTTTTCCGAACAGCCTATATAAGTCTGCATTTTATCACGTATACCGCGAAAAAACTGGCAAAAAGCGATAACAGCCCGTATAAAGGCGGTTACAGACCATTAATTTAAAAAACAGATCCGGATTGAGTCAACTGTTGAAGTTTGATTCAGATTGACTGTGTGATTCGTTCAATATTCGATAAAGTGTTATCATGGTAACCCAATTCATGGCACATCTGTCCCTATTTCGAAAGATAGTGCCCGATACGTTACAATCTCTTCAATGTTGTTCGTGGCTAAAGCGCCAAGCCATTTACAATGAAATATTATACGACACCCAATATGATACCGAATGTTTTTGATTAATTTATGTAATTGTTGTCAAATTACAATACTAGTCGTTTTTATTCTATTGTGCATTATCGAATGCTAATTCTATGCTAAGTATGCAATTTTCAGTCTTATGGTGGAGACATCTCCGTAAGGCCGTTGATGCAGAAATACGACATCACAGAGCAAAGAACTCGTTTTTATTAGTAAGCGTCTGGTGTACCGAACCGACGCAGGTTCGAGTCCTGTCCAAAGTTGAATTTTTTATTTCACAAAATCTATGAAAACTCTTTTTTATATAGGTAGTCCTCTTATAATAAGAAGGAAAATGAAAATAAATATTCCAAGCCTCCAACATTCATGAAGAGACTGTGGCCGGATAATAGAACAAAAGTGATTGACAGTACGTTTAATTTGTCTTAACTGTCTGACCTGTCAGAAAGACAAGGAGAGGTTTTTGTCATACTACTACAGCTCTTTGTTACAAAGCGAAAAGTTAGAGCACAGATATCTCTGCGGCACGCTCACGTTCCGAACATCGTCGGGTTCTTTTAGTAGTTTATTTTTTGTGGCAGGTCTTTACGCGGCCAGCGATATTTCTTTTTGTTGCACGACCAGCCTTGTACGGACTGCAGCGCGCAGCCTTCGTTAGCGCGTGCAAGGTCACCGCCATTTGCTCTCATATAGGTACCATCTTTCAGCTTTTTGTGGAGTACCAACAGAACCAGTTAAGCGTACGTAAATAAATTTGGTGGCCAACGTAAGCTATTCCTCAAAAACGAACCCATAAATTTTATTTGGTTGATTCGTCTTGATCGTTATACAGACCGGTTGGGGTAATTAAATAATTTACAAGGCGATCAAATAAAAAGCTTGTAAAGCCTTATAGGTTTACGAGTAACGAAATCGATGGTAATAGTATCGTATACGAATTATTTCTTAATTATATAAAGAATCATTAATTTTATTCAATCTTTATAACCGGCGCGGCGGCGTGGCAGTTACTGCCGATAACGATGTAAAAATGTAAAGCTTTCCTTAATTTATCTGATATCATAGTCAGATAAATAGTGATAATCCTACTGATATCGTTAGCACGGTCGCCCTCTGTTTGTCCATAAACTCAAGGTGAACCGTATGACGTGATCGCCAACCTTTACGGGCTGATTTTAATACATGATACTGAATAATTAACCGATTTTCATCAAAAATAGCTAAGAACACTCCCGACTAATTCACCTTTCAAGCATTAAAATTAAAATTAACATTGGTTTATCCATCCTGGAGCTACGATGCCACACACATACACACAGACACGTCAAACTTATAACACCCCGCCGTTTTTGCGTCGGGGGTTAAAAACGTATTTAGTAAAAGTGATACCTTCGTTGATAACAAATTGGTGTTAATGACAAACTTGTCTTCTCAATTAAATGCTCCAAAATGATTTAAGTGAGTAGATAAAAAAGTTAATTACATAACAGCCCTACCGTTCGAAAGAATCAAAGATAATTGTGTGGTCATGTTTTTTAATTTATGTAAGTTGAGTTTTAATTTTAAACATATAACGTTTTTTTCGTTCAGTTGTCAACTTGTCACACGTTTCTCTGTCAATAATGATACGAGTGAGTTTTATTAATTCATCATCGTTTTATCAATCATGTCTTTTGTAAAAGAACTCGCTTGCACTGCTCTCTCGCAAACATACTGTGAACTAATTATAGAGGTTCGTCTTCACTTCATATTTGTTCATGACGCGTCGCCAACGAAGTCCCATTTAAAAAGCGATTTAGCGAGGCGAGCGACACGACATGATATTTTCTCCTCAAATGAGCTGAGTTCCCAGGCTATTGTCGACAAGCCGCCTTTTAAGGAGACCCCGCGCGCCGCTACAGGCGGATCTCAAACCAGATTCCTTGGGTTAATCTCACCAGTTTTTCGGACAACTTTTAGCGCTGATAACTTTATATCTCAGTTATTTCATGTAAAGTTTTACCTTTTTGGTCGACACTGTAATTACATCCAGAAACTAAAATTGGTTATTATAAAAATTATAATTAAATTTAATTATGAAATAAACCGCTGTCATATACATGATCAAGTATTGTTTAAGTAGATATTATTTAAGTATGTAACTATACCTACCTTATTGCGTACATTATCTACTTGTTTCTACCTATATGTTATGGAGGAAGTAAAACATAAATCGCGTCTGATGATGGCTTATTCGTGATTTAAGAATAGCTGTCTAAAGTTCCTTATAATCTCAGACGTATAGTTCGTGCCCAGAGAGGCAATAAAGTGTGGGAGTGAGGTATAAATCGCAACTCCCTGTGTGTGCCTCCCGAGGGGCGCACATTCCCTCTAATTGGACGTCTGCGCAGCTTCGCCCAGTATGGTATCGGACCTCTGTACAACATTGACCACTTTCGCTCACTCTCATACTTCGGGTTCTTTTGCGAAATAAACTGGATTTTTACTGACCCATAAAAACTACATTTAATTTTATTTACATTCAAACTTTAATAAAAAACAAAACTTATCGGAATCAAACTTTTAGTATCGTTATTATGAAACTTTTTAGGAAAAGTGTTTATAAATATGAATGTATATTTTTTTATTAAAATATCATATCTAATTTACTCATCCGTAATGATTATAAATCCCACTGTGTGTTTTAATTTGAGAAATGAGAGGAATGCTATAAAACTTTGATAGAAAATCTGGGTATGTCATAACTTACACAGATTTTACGAATCTATTGATTTTATTGTTCATTAGCTTTGTATTTTTTAGGTTACAACATATAACTCAAAAGCGTAGACCTTAGAAATAATAAATTCTGAGAGGTATTTTTTTGAAACGTTTTTCGGTAACATTGTTGTGGTAAAATTTCTTCGAATAAGACAATAAATTCTTTGCCTGAGTTCTCAGTTTGGGCTTTTATTTTTATTAAATATTAACCAGTTCGTGATCGAGACGGAGTTAGAAACAATAGTATGTTATTGTTACCGTAGAGGCAGTAACCCGCGGCTTTATTGTCAAGTGTTTTTGTTACGCTCTCAATTCTTACATTACTTATATTAGTTCAAGGTTAGAACAACAGTCATTGACATTATACAGACCACATTAGTTTCTTTAAAAATATTTTAATTTTGTGAAATAATTACCAGACGATGACGTAGCGTAACAAAAAGGTAAATTGCTCCACAGATAAATAGAAACGAGTCTAAAATCACATCGTAAATACTATTTACGAACTGGCTATCGGGAACAATAAAACCCAACGCGAGCGGCCAACATAACGAAACAACATTTCTAGTTCACGGTACAAAGGGGTCTACATATCGCATCAGCTCATTTTACACCTAGTTAGGCCCGCTTCTCCGACCAGCGGCGGCCATTGTGTGGCCCCCTTGTTATGGTAAATAGTTGGCCTCGGGCCTCTTCAGGCCTCCTCCTGCACCTCATGTGATTGCGGCCACTGAGACTTGTTAGTATGTTCAATGGGATTATTATTGTGGGCGATTGTTAGTCCTCGTTGGGCTTGAGAATGTTTTAAGAGCTCTGACCATGTTTAGTTAGTTCTTAGTTGTTATTGATAGCCAACAGGAGGATGAATCAAACACACGAGTTCTGAACTTGCTGAATAATCAAATGCTGGAAATATACTTAGCCGAACTTGATATATTGAAGATAAGCTGATCAATAAAGATTAGAAGATAATATGTATACAAAAATGTATTCCAGGAAGAGCAACTATTTCAATAGCAACTTTTCGAATGGCAATTGAGATATTCCATGAAGGGCAACATTTTGCCAACGATATTTTTGCCGGTTGCCATTTCTAAAAAACATATAGTGTTGTTAAAAAGGTATTAAATACAACAAATTATTTTTGTTATATTTAGGGCTTGTTTCACCACGTCCCGGTAAATCCGCGTTTAATTACTTGGCAGATAGGTCCTTTTTTAATTTATCCAGACATTGTCAAACAGGCCCTTAGTGGTGTATATCTGAAAAAAAAAACGTTAACTTCGAAAGGACCCTACAATTTGTATCATTGATACTCAAACGCCTCATACATCTTCTTTCTGATTTGTGAATAGAAACACTAATTATAAAAAAGTTGCAGCTACTGGTAGCTTCAGTACAATAAGCTCAGGTAGACCAATAACAATATGTACCGAATTTGGAGATTCATGGTTTAGTTCGGACGGTCTTAGTCATCGACAATTTGTAAAGAATTTGTTTTTGATCGTAAATCTATTTCAATTGATAACTGCATTCAGGATTTTATGAAACTTGAGCTTTAAAATGTACTTACCTACTTCAAATCACGATCATCCATACGGATATTTTAAATCCGAAAGTAGCATTGTCTATCTGCTATCTTTTAACAAGTAAACCGTTACAACAGATTTCAATAACATTTTGACAAGGAGGTCCGTTTGTCTTTTCTGCGAGTAAAACAAGAATAATAAAAATAAATGCATATAACTTGTAGTAATTTAAAAAATACCACACAACAAACAAGACAAATTCATTAATGGACAATATTATTCAATATTGGAATGTAAGTAACCATTCAAGCAGGTAATTTATTAACAACCTACAGGTTTGGAAATAAATGAATGCTTCAACATTGAAACAATGTTTGGTCATATAACCGATGCAAATCATTTTGTTAAATGGTTTATTGCTAAATTATTCCGCTATATTGTGGAGTTATTGATATACAATTAAAAACATTAATCAATTTTAATGTAAGTTCCTTAGAGTAGCAGCCAGCGTTTATAAACATTTAAAAAGTTAAAATAACATCACAAAGCGTTGAATCAGTGTTGCCACTATCAGATAAGATTCAGATATCTCTACTATAAGTAAGAAGAGTGTTTGTCTACGGTTTGGATGACGCCAGCGCTTCGTTGGTGTGTGTGTATTTGTGTACAAATGTGTGTTTGTGTGTCAGAGTGCACAGGAAGTGAGGATGCGTTTATTTATTCATCTGCTATAAGTTTTCATTAATAATTCCTCTCGCTGTTGACTCATCGATAAGCTTGTTTACAAGACAATGTTTCAACTGGTTCCCTATTGCTGTAATGTGGAATAATGTTGTGACATACATCAAATAGTTTTAGATTCGATAGCAATTGTGAAGAAGTTATATTATTATGAACTTTAAGTTTGATATTCTTGATTATTATTACGTTACTACCAAAACTTCAAGCTAGAATTAAGTAAGCTCGTAAATGTTATGTCATATTATAATAAACTCGTATTGAATTGGTTTATTACCATAAATGGGTTGTAGTTTTCAATTTTACTTAACTTGAGCGTTACTCCACATAGTTTAAGGTCCAAAACCCTTGGATAATTTCTAAGGTTCTCTATTTACAAGTATAAAACAAGTTGTCAATCAACATCGCAATTATTAGTCTTATATGATTAAGAGCGGATGTTAATTCATTAACCGTCAGTTAAAAGTTGTCACAGAGTTAAGAATCTTGTTCTATCAGTAACTAGACTACTTTCGTAAGACAGCTACATGATGATGGACGGTATTAGGAGATAGGAATGCAGAGCTTATTACGAAGATAAACGCAAATGTACTTGTATTAATTATACCAAAACTTAATGATCAAGTACCTTCGTACATTAAGTTTTCAAAATGTTTACATACTTTTATACTATAACAATAGCAGCCTCGTGATATGGCTAGACTGCCAAGTCACAGGCCTCATCAAGTGACCATGCAATCATCATTATCATCGTATCAGCTATAAGAGGTCTACTGTGAAACATAGTCCTCCCCCATAAACTTCCAGAAGGACCGGCTGTATGCCGCCAGCAATGTAACAATAAATGCATTGATGATGTATGTAGTACTTAAAGGCTGTTAATAAATAGTTTTGGCACAGAAAAAAATCTGTCATGAAATAACAGCCCCTTTGAAGGGACACGATTTATTTAATTAAGTAATAATAATTAACAGGCTTATTGGCAAACGATCGATATAGTTTATGTAAAGCCATAATCCTACTTGCTAATGCACGTGTACAAATGTCATCTTGCTTATTAACTAGTTGTAGTAGACATCGTTATCGTAAAATTTTATGGACTCACTGGTATGATCATTGACTTATTAAGACTTATGCTTTGTCCAGTCCGAGTACCTGTCAGTAGAGAGTGCGAATTAATCCAACGTAAGGCTTAGTTGGAGGAGGATGGAAGGACAGAGAAAATAACAAACGAAGAAGTTTTACAAAGATAGAAGAAGAAAACAGGCGGTTACTACAAGACATAGAGACCAGAAGGGATAAAATGCCAGGCCACCTCATACCTCACGACGAATTCATCAAAAACATAATAGAAGGAAAGAAGGAAGGAAGGAGACGAAGGGATAGGCCAAGAATAGCTACATACACAAATGAAAGCGAAACTGAAAGTCGAGACGTATAAGGGGATCCAGGAGTTAGCTCTCAACAGAGATTTGTGGAAGACGCTGCGCCGACAAGACCGTAGTTCTTAAATGCGTCCCCTGTAAATGTTCAAAAATTCTCTGCATTACCTACCTCGTCTATAAATGTTGTCTAGATTATGTGTCGACAATATGCGTAGATAGAATAGCTACCCTCTTCGTCATACGATGGCCGTTAGTTAATTCCAAAATTACTATCTGGCCATCTGGGTAAATGTCTATTGAGGAATCCCTTGTAAAGTTGATTGATATGAAGTAATCCCTTGTAAAGTTGATTTTCAGTTCTCCGTTTTGATGAGTTAGATTGGAAGTTGATCCCAACATAGAATTGGAAAAGAGCTTATTTATCTTACTCAAGGGCCCTACACTACGTCACATTCTGCAGGTAATTGGACGAAGTATCTGTCTATCCTTTTAAGGCGTGACTTATCATGGCTGGCATACTCGGAGTCGTCCATTATGCGCTTGACCTTTTGCGCAAACCACGTGATTGTAGTAGTGTAATTTAAAATAATTCTATGTAAAACAAATGCAGATGTCAGTCTAATGGGTATTTATGTAGGTACGTAGGTACTACGTACTTTGTATAATTAATTTGCAACGCATTGTTAGAATACTTTTAATGGTTACATGGTTCTCGCCAAACTTATTGTCCGGGTTGAAGTTGGCCGTACCTAACTTTAGCCCGGCCGTAAAAATCGGAGAAAGAAAAATATTAGATTGTAATAAATCCAATTTTTGCGCCTTGGTTAAAATTAGCTCGTGCCAACTTCAACCCGGACCATAAGTTTGGCGAGAACTGTATATATGTGTGTGTAGCAAAGTATGAAATTTTATCGAGCGGTTACTTATCTATGTATTTCGCAAACCACGAATTTGCGACTGAGACTGTAAACGGCGCTAACATTTACCGCAAATACGACGACAATTTTGGAGAAAATTGATCTTTATTCTCTGTGTTTGTTTGCCATGTTAATTGGCCTTAATGACCGTACAGTACAGTACCTACATGCGATTATTTGTACGAATGCTGTGTTCGAGAGAGATCAACTTTGAACATAGCACAAAGTTTCGTGTCGGTTTTGTCTATGTCAGGGCCAAGTCCTGTCTTTGTTTTCAAATTATTATTTAGGCTTACATTCAAACCTACACGAAAATGTATTTGTTTATTTTTGTGCATGACACACTCTGTCTTAAAAATAAAATACATAATTGATGTTGATTCGCAAAGTTCAATGAATTTGTTTAACCCGTTGTGAATTCAAGTTGTATAGGCCAAGTTATTATTTAGAATTGGTAAATAAATTTAAGCCTGCGTGTTAATTATTCAAACCGGTGCGGCATTCCATAGACAAGATTTTTTTTGAGCATGTTTGTGGTAGTAAAAGGAATCATTTCTAGGCTGTTTATTACAACCTAACAAGTGTTATGGATATGGTTGGTCCATCATAAATATAGCTTATGAATTATGACTCAAAGGCAACATAACCTAATTAGAATTTTATCCATAATTTATCGTAATGTGGTAGGTAAAAATTAAATAGGATAATTGTTTTTCAACAATAATAATAATAATAATGTAACATAATAACTTTATCTTTTACCGGTTAGTTTACCTTAATGACAGTACCTATTCGCTTTTAATAATTTTACAGGCTCATGAACAGGACGACGGTTATATTAATATCTAAACTAGGTAGGTACTTATTCTAATAAGCAACTGTCGCGTCTAAAAGCGTGTAAGCAAGCGTATGTCAGGATAGAACCCTTGTGCTGTCGGTCTGCAAAATACCTACCAGGGGTAAATAACACTTGGACGGTAGCCGGACTGGTTATATCGCGGTAATACCCGGCTAGTTTACCTTAATGTCGGTATTCGCTTTTAATTGTGCAGGACTTGGCATTTACACAGATGACGACGCAGACGCAGACGCAGGATGAAGGTTACGGTGGGACGCGTTGACTATCTGATGTAGGTACTATTGCTGTTTGCAGCTTAGAAGGATCTAGAAGAACCTACTTCTGTTTTTTTTTGAGTATTTAAGTAGACTGAATTGGTCGAATCTCGCACTCAACTTTGTTTTAAAGAACACATCATCCAAAGAATTGTGACACTACACTTTTCTATTTTCGAGGTTCGGTGAAAAGTACCTATGCTTTATTTCACATTAACTATCAATATACTAACTAAATACTTATATTTTAGAGGATTGGTGATCTATAAATATATGCGTGCACTATAAATTGTGATTAACATCTCAGTTTGTAGATATTGTTATTATATTATCATGTTCCCTTTTACTGCAAGACCTTTATCACTTCTTGCAACACCCATGGGAAGTGATGACCTACTGTTAGTGTGAAGGCCGTGTCCGATATTATGTCATGGTTAAAATATTTAGAATTGTGAATAATGAACTTGCTAATAATTTTAGAACACTGAACATTAATTTATATATTACTGCGTAAGGACTGGACGGACCGCATGCCACAATAACACCGCGATCTTGGTCCCAAAATGGTCTTCTCTAAACACAAGTGAACTAGTTCGGGATTGACTAAAAAAATGCGATATGCGATATTAACAAAGATTGCGTTAGTGTTTCTGTTTGTGTGTATGGCGAACATGTCTGTCAAATGTTCAGACGGTCCAGTATCTTTAGTATTTAAATCAATGACACTGAGGACTGTGTTGGTCTTGGTCAAGTCTCGATACAAGTTGAGGTTATCACTAGCATATTTTGGAAAAACCAGACATGTTTACCTATCGTGCGTAAAAACCCAGCTTCTTTCTACAGAAATTTCATGTAAGTTTTATATAAATAGTTCATTTTATCCAATTAACGCTACATCAGTTTTGCGTAAAAAATTTGTAACGAAAAGTTCAATCACCTCGTTTGTATTGTTAGTAACAACTGTAACAACAAACAGCATTTGTTTTATTATTAAATGAAATAAACATGGAAATTATTATTCAACTATACAGTATTATTAAATGGGTCATAATTAACACATCTAAACAATAGTGAATTTTCTTTATTGTATTAAAATATAATATAATCCATCAGATCAGACACGACCTTCAGTAATGAAGAGAAGACGACTAAGAAGCTTAAAATATACATACCAGAAATTGAAAAAACATTATAACATAGCAGGCAGGTACATACACTGATTACATTTACAAGTAAAGTGCTAATCTTCTTTGATGTTTATCAGGCTTTAAGTAGGTTGAACTGTTGAGCAAAAATATGGCGATTCAATTAAGTTGTCACTCGTCTAAGGAGGCTCGGGTGACCGGTGTCGATGTAGCTTGCGCACATTATGTACTGTTATATGGCGCTAACGGTGCCCATCGCGCATCAAGGAACATCATCTTCTGAACAATATTAAGGAAGGTTATAAAGTATCAAGCTTGTACTAACACGACATTTTAAAGAGCCCATAATTATTTAGAATAGGGTTGACAGATGATCGAAAATATTAATTTTCAGATATGGATCTGTTTCAAAAGTGTCCTATTGTAATTGGCTTGGTTTGCTTGCTATTGCTTGGTTTTACATACAAAAATAATTGTAAAGGCAACTGTTACATCGTGGAATTTTTAATTTTGTTAGTACCCCTGTAGAAGGTAACAGTAATAAAATGTCAGATCCCGAAAGTGATATCGTTATATGTATTTTATTGTTCACATAATCATCCTTACTAAAATATGACAAGAATTTCTATAATACACTGTCAAGGGACACGCGATATTGACACAGGTGGTCCGCTCACCTTGACTTACAAAAACACATAGGTATTACGTAATAAAAACTTAGAAAGTAATCCGCCCAACGCAGTGCGCCGCATCTAATCCAGTCGCCCATCGCCCGCTATTGACATCGACTAGTTTTTCCAACCCATTGACTGTCCGTGCGGATCCGTTATTCAACTTGGCGCAGGCGCAGAACTGACTAGTTTTTAACTTTTTACCACATTTGTACAATGTTATTCGTTTGATATAACTGTGTTTCTAATGGCTCTAAGTTTTTCCTGTTCGGTATCGAGGGCGCATCTATAATTGATCACATGTTGCACGGATAAAATGAAGATTGCTCTCGCCTGTACCGTAACGTTTTGAATCGGTTTTTGTTCGACTCATCGTGTTTGATTCATCATAATCCGATTGTGGAATGATTGCGCGGCCTCCGTGCGATAACAATAAGGTTATAAATTATTAACCATGCCTTCATTCATTTCAACCTATTAAAAAGATTATAAATTATGGATTTACAGAGAAGTTCATTACTATTATCATATCCCACGGGGCTCCTCTAGAAATAAATAATTCAGTTGCAAGATTTGACCCAAATATATATACATACTTACTTGCATACAAACATTGCAATTAAAAGCTTTTAAAAACGGATTGACAGACTGCACACAACACACATCATTATGTAAGTAAAGCTTAACATGTCATTAAAACGTTACTCATTTGGCTATCACCATTATATCTTTGCGCAGGAAAATGGTACATCTGTCAATTTAATAGAATGGCTTTTCATCATAATTTGCTAGAGGTTTATCATTATTTAGTATTGTCAGTTTATAGCGGTATCGAATAAATCTTCGTAGGCCTCAAGGCTGCCGCAACATTAACATGGCCATACGGCTACAAGATTAGTATGCATTAGTGTGTCTCGTTATTCATAATGATGCGTATGATATCATTTTATGGAGGCCGACTTGATGAAACGCAATAAACTATGTATGGGGGAAAGGAATTGTTATCGGTAAAAGCGGATTTAAGGTAAGTTTGCGTATTCTCGGAACTATTTTGTTGTATGTAAATGAAACTGATTTACAATATTCATCAATGCGTGTTCTTCTCAGTGTTTATGAGTGTCGCTCATTTCTCTATTTCAGAGGTTTCCATGAGTTGGTACTTAATGAAGGAGTTTTCTATACTAGATAATATTATAAAAGACTTCGATCAATAATAGATAAAAGATATAAGATAACAAACATAAACTTGTTACGATAAGTTTGTTTGTTTGCATTGCATTTGCTCCGAAACTACTGGAATGATTTGAAAAATTCTTTTGCCATTAGAAAGCTAATTGTTTACCGAGTTACATAGGGTATAATTTATAAGAAATATGGGTATTTCTAACCACGCGGGCGAAGCCGCTGGCGGAAAGCTAGTCATAAATAAAACTTTATGCTTTAAGTTTTTCAAGAATATAATATTTGTCCGATAACTTGTTTGTTTATATAATGTAAGTGTAAAAATAAGTTGGTTAGTAAAAATTTGTATTGTTTTAGTTAATTTAAAATAAATAACATCCAGCCAATTTTGTAAGTTTAAAATAACGCAGTGCATCGCCTGCCCCTCAGCAAGTCAGCACTATACTGGTACATAAATTTGTTATAAGAGGCTATCAGCTCTTGTATTTATTGCCAGGACACGCTTCATAAAAAGAATGGTGCAATTAAAAAGACCGGTTGCAGGATTGCGTCATCATGGAGTCAGCGCACTTTATTTTTGGCAGTTATCAAAGAACCTTATGGGTAACAGGCCTTCGTTGTCAAATAAAATATGTCTGTTATGTTCATTCATATTTTTATTTTTATAACATATATTGTTAACGATGGAAACTAAACCTCCGAGACGATTAAAATTCCGTAGCGTGAACATGATTGTCAGCAACATGACGTATGAGTTTGACACTTATCACGTGGTCGAATTTCTTTTTTTTTTAAATTTCGGGACATGTCGACTTTGCGCCCTTCATAAGTGTTCCTAGTTATCTGTAGCATTGCTTTACTGGATATCAAAATCAAATAAGTTATGCAATTACCTACTCAATGTGTCATTTGCTGTACAAGTAATAGTATGTTAGTTTGTGTATTAGGTCATTTCCTGTCAACAAGAGGGTTATGTTGTCGTGATTATATGAAAAGAACCGTTTTGGTATATAAAAGCCTGGGAATGCGACGCTATCAGCGTGCTTTAATATTCCGTAGGACGATGCCAATTTATGTTATATAAAATTATGATGAGATTTTACCGTATTTTATAATTACACATTCGTACTAGCTCGAATATAATGTATGTATATATACATATATTTTATAATCACATTACAGCGTGGAAATGTATCACTATCATTTGATACTGCTTGCATAACTTTTAGGCTTATGGCTTATGGCTTATGGTAATAATTTATTTTACAATGGCTGATATAGTTGGGTTTCTTTTACGAGCTGCGTGCAGTAAAACTTTACAGGGCGCTATTACTCTCTTTACGTTATAGTTGACAATAACCTGTATTATTGCACTTTTTATGTCTATAAATGGACAAGCTGTGACCCGCGGCGATGTCCACGTTGACTTGATTTTTCTAATACTTATCCAAGAAAATGTTCTAAGGCCCTGTTTTACCATCTCCTGATAAGTTTCCGTAAAATTACTTGGCAGATAATTTCATGCAAATTTTGTTCTATTTTTTCATTCCTAATTTATCCGACGGTTAGCTGCTATCCAGAGGTGGTGGCTCTAAATCTCATCTTGGCGGCGGGAGCATGCTATCTATATTTAAAGATTTTGCAGGAGGTATGGGGTTCGTAGTTATATGTTATTACTACTTCCTATGAGTATGTATCATTATACCTATTGGTTCAGTAGTTTAGTCCCGGAGATGTTAAGATCAGAAAAGATGTTTAATGTTGGGATTGGTATATTTATTTCAATAGGGGATCCAATATCCACTAATAACGTTGAATTGACTCATACATAATGTATTTGTTGGTTATAGAAACGAATAAATATATTATATGTACCTACTTGAGCTTCACGTGAATTTTATTACAGGATTTATTCTTGGAAAGAGGATTACAGTGATCCAACGGAATTAGTGATGAGATCATTCCGAGGGAAGTGATCTTAATAATGATTTATTGTGATTCATTTAAAGTACAAAGAAATCATTTATTTAGGTAATTTAAAACCAACTGCCAAGTGTGGGGTTTTAAGTGCGGGTGCTGAGAGTGAAGTCCTAAGTTTCGATTTTGGTCATGCAAAGTATGTATTTTTACTAGCCCACTTTCTCCCAAGCTGGGCAAAGGCCTCCATTTCTTCTTTCCAATTGATGGGATAGTGTTACATTCGGCCTGGTATGGTCTAGAGGTCGTAAGCACGACAATTACGCTAGAAGTACAGGATTCGATTTCCGAATTGAGCAGTTTTGCTAGGTTTTTTTGGACAATCCCAGTAAAAGCGTGAGTTGAGGCCGGTTGATGGCAATAGACTCGCCCCTTATTTATTATAATAGCACCTAAATATAAGTAATTATTATACCGGTAAATTTATAAAATAATATGGTTTAATTTGAGACTCGGTTGGTATAGCAACATAATAATAATAATACATAATATTATTTAAATTAAGTTAAAACAGGTAATAAATATAAATTATGTGGCACTTAAGATTAAGTTTGGTAATTAACAAAATATATAAATTGGTAATAAACTAATAATATTTTAATTACATTTATTTATCTACCTATCTACTCAAATTCTACATAATATATATTTCTTAAGAATAACATATTTCTAATTTAGAGAAGTATTATTATTTGTTAACATTTATGAACCTATTAAGATTTACTTTAATATAAATTTATTTTAAAGATAAGACATGTTTTAAATCCCGTCTCACGTATGACCTAGTACTTTGAGCACGTAGTTGAAGTGTCTATGATTAAATGACCACTTCACTCCATAACCAATATTTATTTATCTAGGTAGGTATAAGAGTAGTGCTATTTTAATACGAGTTATATTGAGGTAAAAGTACTTCAAAGGAATCTAATGAACACACTATTGAACATTAGCTAGCCCGATAATAAACAGTTTTTCCCGCGATGATATAAAATTTTCCTAATCTCATGGAATTTTTCTAAAATTATTTTAGTACTACTGCTACGCTAAAGGCCCTGGGTTCGTTCCCAGGTAGAGCAAAGTATTATTGTTTTTTTGTAAAATATCTCAATAGCAGCTCAGAGTTTAATATTACTCAGTATACCTTGAATCTGCCTAACCCTAACCCTGGGGACTCTATAAATACTTATATTTATTGAAACGAAATTTACCCGACACATTGATTTACCATTGAAACGAAAAGAAGAAGAAGTACGCCGGGGACAATGGTCTGTTTCTGTCTTACTGATTGGGTGTCATTTACAATAAAGTGTATGTCGATACCTTCTTTTTTTGTTCTTATTCTGTCATACAGAAGGAAAGGTCCTAATCACAAATTTGTGAATGAATCAGCGAATGCAGGTACAATGACCCCATACATAAGTGTCAGCTGTTATTTATGTGCACAAATGTATTTGCATAATACATTTCAATTATGTTGCGCGTCAAGTTGGCGCAAAAGCGATTTGAATATCGACCTCACGACTGTCTCTTCTACGGAATAAAATGATGTTTATTTTATACATTTACTTATATAAAATGAAACTTAACAATACCCGGGGCCCTAGTTCGCCCACACCCGAATAATTTTCAAGAAAATTTCTTAAAGCAAACTTTCACGTATTGGGTTTCGGTTACACAATCACTATGATATCTCTCACCTGAGTGACACTGGGTGTGTCATTTCTATCTAAGAATAGTCTATTTTAAGTTCATCACTGTAGCGTCAAAAAGTATTCTTCGAATTGTAGAATGTTTATTTATTTAAATTGTTTTGCAGAAAGCTTACATACTATTACACATTATACATATATCACATATTACATATTAAACATTGAGTCACATTTAATAGGTACTATACTACAATTCTCGCCAAACTTATTGTCCGGGTTGAAGTTGGCATAAGCTAAACCCGGCCGTAAAAATCAGAGAAAGAAAAATATTGGACTAAAATGATTTAAAACGACAGCCTACGACTTGAGCTTTAGTTTTTATTTATTCCAATCCAATTTTTTCTCCAATTAGCTCGTGCCAACTTTAACCCGGACAATAAGTTTGGCGAGAACTGTACCTACTATATAGCTTCCGCATGTTTGTTTTGACACTTATATTATTACAAACGAGAAAAATATATATATTATATTAAAATATATTAAAATCCTTGAATTGCAATTTTATTGTTACAATCATCGTTGTTTAAAATCTGTAGTCTATATTTTCTTGTTGCAGAATGTTCTTTTAAATAAAGTTTTAAATAGAGATATAACTTGTTATAAGATAAGCCTATCGTGTTGCAGGGCCTTGTAAAGGTATATGTGAGGTATAAAAACGTCGCTGGGTGTCGATAAAACGCGTGTGGTTAACACCTTAAGTGCTGCTATTAGGGTTGGGCAGGTGCGTTATTCTGCAGCGTGTTGGCACCACAACTGCAAACTGCCCTGCCAGGAATTTGCGTGGGAGGTATACCCGTTTTCTGCCGCCATGTTTTTCTGACGCCTCATTCGAAGTTCGAATTTTATCTTTTAGATTGAATAACTTTAACCCTTTTGTTGCCATGCCGATGAGTATAACATAAGCGATGAAATGCAAATTGGAGTCGTTATACGATAATGAAATGTTTTAATTCAATTTCGACTTGGACTTGAGCTATGTTTTCTAATTTATTTCTCGTGAACGAAGTGTGTTAGTGTAGCTATGAATTTAAAGTGAAATAAGTAGATAGCATAATGTATTATAAGTGATAACATAATTTTAAAGAACTCTATCATTTGGTATAATCTGATCTCAAGTGTATCGATTCTAATAAGAAGTAATAAACAGTACCTGTATTGTATGATTGGCAATATATATCGAGATAAAATCATCGATGTTATTACAGCGAAATTGCGAGACGAATTTGCCTAACCCGAGAATTATCTAAGTAAAGTTCGTACAAAATGAATGGTATTAATCCCACGTATTATTAGGTGCAGTAATGTCTGCCTACAGACAGTCGGCTATGATTTGACCGGTGTAATTACGTATCGTAAATCGCCCATATCGTATCAACGTTTTGCGGGAATCGCTATATTATATAGAATGCATTTCCGATTATTACACGCCTTAGCACCTCCCACGTATTAGTAACAACACTATCATTCTGTTCACAGATTTCTGATGAATTTATTTATCGCGTTTTCCATATCGAACAATTGAGTGCGATAGTAAATACTTGATTGCTTTTGGTTTGCGGAGAGACGCCATTTTTTGGCCACAAGTCTTTGACATATATTTATTACTTACTGGATATCAGTCGCATATTAGTCATATCAAAGCTTTTCACCACTTGAAGAGATTTTAGTCTCACTTCCGGAAAACTTTATTTAGTATTGTAAATTACGTATATATCAAACGGTACATAATTCAATTTATTAACAATGCCTTATAACGTTCCTATAAGGTTCCATAATTACATAAGGCATTCAAGACACAATTATAATGTGTCGCTGCATACTGATTAAAAATTATTATTTTATTACTTAACCTTATACTACCTACGTCCCGTTAACATGAACAGAAGAATAAGCTTCATTTATTTCGTAAGAGAATATAATACAGCTCATACGCCAACATGCATAATTGTACGTCTGTACACCCGCCACGCCAAAAGTGTTATCTGAAACATAACTTGTGCCGCTTAATGATTAAATGTTCGCCGCAAAAAGCGACAACGAAGCTTTCGGAATCCCCATTAAGACACTGCTCAGGGCTGATGGTGGCTGCAGTAATAATCGATCGAGGAAGAAGCGCGCACGACACCATATCGGATAATTAATCATGCTCTTATAAGGCCTTCACTACAAAATTACCATCCGTAATAAGCTGTGGACAGCGATTTATTACTCGTACAACATGTGAAATATCACGCTCGGTACACAAGAAAGCTTTTTGTTTGACCAAAAGCCGTAAAAATTGCAATCACGACGATAACATTAAACATTCACGAGTGAGTCGCGTTCATAATTAAACATTTTGTGTTTTTGTTCGACACGTCGAATGTTTTCGGGGAATATTGTAAGCGTTGATTTCTTTTGTGTCGAATTGAGATATGATTTCGGATGGCAGTTATTGTAAATTATGCGTCTTTATTGATGGTTTTGTATTCGTAATGTATTTGGAAATCTTGATAAAATGTACCAACTAAAGTATGTACGAGTAAGTAAACATCCTAAATGATTGGTAGTTCGTTACAATTAAGTAGTATACCACAATAACTCTGGGTAACTAACTAAAACAACAAGTGGTTTTACTGTTATTGTTTTTCCATTACCAACAACAGCTCCGAGAGTAATTCGAGATATCCTCGGTAGCGGCGAGTTAAATATAAAAGTAAATTAACTGAGTAATGTGCATCCCAACACAATTTATCCCTCGGGGAAATAATTGAACTTGGACTTAAATAGCTCACGAAAGCGCAACCACATTTACTTATGTTATATCTCCGTGTTTGTTGTCGACAATCACGTCATTATCCGTTAATTTGGTTTTTGTGGGACTTGATTGTTTACAAGACTTTAATGCTAGTGCATTATCTCTGGCATTTTCTTGATCCCTTCAACATTGAACACCAAATTCAACGTACTTAAATGTCACAGTTTTTATCACATTTCCATTGTTGTTATTATTGGTATTGCCAACGTTAATAAAATAAAACTTGATATTTTATTGCAGAATTTATGACTACCTCTTTGTAACATCACTTATTTATATAACTTCTTTGATGTCGCAAGACGCTAGCGTGTACGTGTGCGATTCATCAGAATTTTATTGTCAACGTTATTACTCTTTCCTAATTCGCTACAGAGTTTTTATATACTTGAAATATGTGCAGCTGTTTATATGTATAATGATCTAAATATATACATCTAGTGTGTATACTTAGTAAAATTGTAAATGAAACAGCAAAAACTACTGCACGAAATTAGATGCAGTTTTCATATTTGTATTGCTGGAGGTCTTACTTAAAAGCTGGTGCATGTTGTTTAATTATAGACATTCCGAACTCAAGTAGAAAACAATCGGATAAGATGCGGTATTATACCGTATTATAACTATTTCTACTCCAAAGAGGGTTAAGTCCTTAAAGAATTCTTGGCTAAAGGAATTAAAGAGGAAACGCATTCCATAAAAAAATTTAGTGTTACTTTTTGTTAATATTTACGCTATATTTATATCTGGAGCCGTTTTTAACATGTCTTCATTGTTCCCGTCAGGGCGACGTGAATGGCCCACTAATTTACTTCAGCCACGGGCAAGGCCCGATATATTCCGGACTTACAATGATCCGACAATCTCCTTGAGAGATATACCGGCGCTTGATCATTAATTAATGTAAAAGCTTCTTAATAAAGCGATTTAAAAGCTATGAAACGGCAGCCCTTTATGAGTTTCATTTAGATATGAAGATTTATTGATGGTGCGCTACTTAATTTGAGTAAAGTATGGATGTTTATTGGAGAACTTTAGTTTGTTTCTTGTTTTTTTCAGTGTTTGTCTTGTTTTTATTCGTAGTTTACTGTAGTTTTGTTGTTAATATCAACTTAGTCTACAAGTAGGAAATTAGCTTTAGTTTATGAAATTATATTTATTTCTATAAATAGATCCTTTATAAACACATTTACGTTATGTTTAAGTACTTTCGACTTTTAGTTTTATTTAGGAGGGATCCGTCTTACTTTTAAATATTTATTATTTACTAGCAAATATTGAACAAAAGCTCCATTAAATCGGTTCGGGCAATGTATCTCCGGATTGGATTCCCCCAGTCACGTCCAAGTGACTGGCGTGAAGGGCAGTACAATAGCTCTTCGGGGTGGTCACATCAAATAAATTAACGTCACACTGACAGAAAACGAAAGAGAATTTAATTATTTCATTCTATTTCACCCCCGCTCAGTGAATCCGAATACGAAAACTGTTTATCTAAACTTTTTGTTTATACTAAAACCACGTCCAGTTAAACTGTTACATGTATATTGTTATTAAAACCGTTATTTCCTTTGTTTTAGGTAAGTGTTGTCAGCATTCAACTGTTATTCATCCTTGAGCGGGCAACCCACGTGGTCGGTATTAATATTCATGATTATAATTTATTCGACTGATCAAGATACAGTCATGGTACGTATGTTTCTGAACTATGTTTATCCCGTAGGCTGCGAGTGGTAAGTACTTACCCTATTGAGTGGAACAAGTCCAGCGTTGTTCTGTTCTATTTAGACGACGCTAAATAAAGAGAGAGCTTTGTTCCCTAAAGAAATTTAGTTTGGCACCTGGCTTTGTAAGGTGAGTAAAGAAATGATATTTGGGAATTTGGAAATGGTTGAAGTCAGCAACGATTTTGTAAGTAAAAAGGGCATGACCGTGACGATAAGAACGAATGCAATGCTTTACAAAGAACAATAAAGTACTTTTAACCAGAGAAATTAAAGTTCGATTCGATTAAGAACAACCGGCCTGGTTGTTCTTAATCGAGAACAATTAACCCGCTTTCTAATGTATGCAATGTTTCGTTCCAAGTAAGATCGTAAATATAGCTCATATGTAAAACAGATCGGAATAAACTTTACACAAATAGAGGCAATATATCGCGTCAAAAGGAAGACGAATTAGTAGGGTAAACACGTTGACAGACTTTATCGGTACGACTTATTTATGTAACCGATAAGTTTACGGTAAAATATGAGAAAGGCCCAAATAAAGCGTACTAAGTTAAGTAAGTTATCAGCTTTCAGTGTGAAGCGGTCGTGTTGAAATATCAAGTTACTCATTGTATGTTACCTAAGGTCATTCAATGTTATTTCAATTTACCGTGTGGGGGAGCTCACAAAAGGTTCGCGAATCTCTCTAAATAGTACGTACTTCAATGGCGGTCCTTGAATATTGTCATTTGGGCCATTGTGATTTCAATGAACCAGACTACAATGCGTTGTTGTCCGGAAAGAAGCATAAAATTGCAGAAATAGAGGATAATAGAAGATATTAACGGCCTGTTTTACCTCCTCTGCATAGCCGCTATCCGCCAGATAAATTCAAAAATTTAAAATAATTTGTATGAAATTATCTGCCAGGTAATTTAGCGGCAACTTACTAGCAGGTAGTGAAGCAGGCCGTAAGTATCATATATGCGCCATTTGAAAATTGCAAGCATTTGACAGTACTATTCAGTATACTCTTGCAATTTTAATTTTCATGCAATCATCTTCATTCCTTGCATCGTTATTGAATTCAGAAACAAAACAAAAATCGCAAAACCTTTTCGACATTCGTCCAATAATTTGGCACTTTCTCCGACCCTATTGGCGGATGGGCCGTCACTACGTCAGCCATAACTATAATGTAAGTGCAAAGAGATTGTTCCGCATCAGTGCACTTCCCCGTCGCAGTATAGGACCGTATCGTGTACGGTACGGCCTACTTTCCGGCCGGGGGCTAAAAGGACGCGTGCCACAAATGGTCCTTGAGACATATATTTTTGTCTGATTGAATTTTCAAAGATTAATGCTTCATTTCACAGCTACAATTTCACGGGACGTTTGTTTCTTTCTACTTATTAGAATAATTCGTCATTTAGGTTTATTTCTCGTTAAGTAACGAAAAGAATGACGAAGTGCATTGGGTCCACTTTTTTCTTTGCTTTTTTCGTCCATCTGGAAGTTTTGACGTGACTATTGAGTGTGTGACTTTAGGTAACGATTTGACGGGCGAAATATTCACAAAAGAAAAGATAGAAGGATTTTTCATCAAACCTTGGATATTGGACAGAGACATTTGACTGGTGGCATGCCTAATAGCCTGCACCTTACTAAAAAGCAAAACTCTAGTATTGATGAGGACGTTAACACACGTGTTTAAACGTAAAATCTTTTATTAGCAATTTATGTGAAGATATATGACGTAATTGTGATGATGCAGTTAAAACTTTCAATAGAGCGCGAGAAAACACATTCGTGCACAGCGATATTCAAACTCGCGATGTAGCACGTTGGTTCGATATAGCATTATTTATAGTCACAGAACAGTAATAGCTTGTATGCATAATGTATAACAAAGAAAACTCTCTTGTGTTCTGAAGCTAATATTCATAAAATATATTGTACATCGTAATAGAAAAGTTTCACAAGACCGCCCAGTACTGGCCAACGTTTTTCTTAACCCATTCAACGGTTTGTGTATGTAGCGTGTGTAAATTCACTTGTCGACACATCGTTGTTTCTTCATCTCGTAACAAAAATGTTTGCTAATAGTGAATAGAGTAGCAACGAAGCACGCTGCGAACTTTCCGAAGACACGCCGTGTAAACACTATTCAAGAATCTTTCAGGTCATTCATACTATGTTTACGTTGTTCAATTTCGGAGTAAATGTTTTACGTTCGACGTACGTACGTGTCTGTTGTTGAAACTCTGATTTTCAATTTTTTTTATTGCCAATGAGTTTGTATCGAAGAGGCCGGTGTGTAAATTGTTGTTGTAATTTTGTTCGCTTGAGTTTAAATTCTGATGATCATTTATTTTTCTCATATGAGTTACGAAATGGATAGCGTTGCGTAGGTACAATGAAGTTTATCATGAAATAAGGTTCGTTAATGAACCTCCTTGCACCAAAACTTATTCGGAAAATGTAGGTGGTTGCCCTAAGCTTATTGCTTTATGAACACTGAAAGATTTTATTGCATTATGGATTATGACTATGCAGTTGTAGGCCATAGGTTTACAACTTGACATGAATGTTACTTTTAAGAGCAAAAGTTATTGCTGTAGCGGTGCCGTGATATTTCACGTTCCTGTAAAGAACCCTCCTATGGAGAACGTGACTGCCCATGCTGACATATAAATTACTAACAGTAATAAGTAATCCTCATTTGTGGGAATATGCATAATGTCATATAGCGAAGGTACTAACAATAAACAAAGACGAATGCTAATACGAGTTTGCCGTTACGTTCAGAAATGTAAAACACGAGATGAGTGGTGTCGATGTGTGTCGACGTATGCCGAAGAATGCCGAAGTCTGCCAACACGACAAACAATGACCGGGGTGGTCGCGCGGGTAGTTTTATCGCATCGCATTACCTATCCGATGTCCGTGCATTTCCGTGACGTCGGTCGTCGCCGTGTTTAATTTCACTTAGCGATCGCCTCTTGTTATTGTGGCCTAGATGCCGAGGAAAGCGGGCCCTGCCCATTATGCACGGCTCCCTAACACGACAAACTTGTATTTCCAATCTGTTTCGAAGAGCTGCCCATTCATAATTTTCTTGTCAGTCTCGCTTAAGAGTCTGAAAATGAGATTCACGATTCTCGTGTAAGGATTAGATGCTTATCTGGTTGGTTATCGCTTTAATAGAATGTTTTCGTTTAGCTTAACAGAGTTTAATTCGATAGCATCGTGCTATGGAGGTTTTATCGCGAAAGATTTTCTGTTACTAACAACATTTTTGCTGGTCTTTCAAGGTTTATATGATACCTATACATTTAAATTCCTTGAGGTTTAATTGTATTTTTCTTCTTTTCAAATATTCTCAACAATTTTCCATGACCCGACGACTCTGACACGTACTGACAACAAGCCATGACCCCAACTGTAACCGAGAACGTAAACACGAGGTAATTAACACTGCATGTGACATCAAATTCATTAAATGACGGATCATGCAAATTTATTAAATTACCGTTACTTAATTGAAAATAAATCATTGTAACTGACACAGTTGTTGAACTAATGTTATGCTAGCTATTTTCGTACATTTTTGACTGTCGTAAAAAAATCGTTATAATTCCAATAAAAATCATAAGATCTCTAGGCTCGGTATCATTACTTTCGAGGAAATTTAAGCCAGTTTTTAAGAAAATTACACTTAACCCCTCCTCATTTACCAATCTATTCGTTTTTGAAATGGTTCATTGAATTTTAAATAAGTTCTTAGGTATATGTATTTCATCAACTGCTAAATCCTTGTGCACGAAAGCGGTCAGTTTGCAGCTTTCACTGTGTAATCATAGTAATTAAACAGTAAATTATCGGTAAAGCTTGTACTGGGTATATATTGAATTATGTTTGAATGTTTTCTCTTCGTACATGATGTGTGTTTAACTTGCCACCCAGTGTAATCCACGTGTTAACTCACAAAGATTCATTGCGTGTTATGAGTCAGTAAAAGCAGATGTCCCACCATAGCGGGCTATCGGTGACATGTGCGATGTATTTGTACATGACATAGCCTCACCTCGCCGCGTGCGCCGATTGACATGCGTATTCGTACTGGCAGAAAATAAATTATGTGTCATACACCATGCAGAATTTATTATTCATGTGTAATTGAATTTACCAGACCGATATTTATTTATTAAAAAATGTGATGGAAACAATATGATTTGTTGTAAAATTGTTAGCTAGTATTTTTTTCTTTTGTTGTAAAATAGATACCTACTTAAGTATATTTTAATATTGAACTATGGCAAATAATTTTTTAACGCAACCGTATGACGATGGTACAAATTATGACGTAGCTTCTATAAATATGCTATGAACCACAGTCCACGGTCCCTGCGTAGGGCGACAACAAAATAAAGTCATGGAAAACAAAGGACTAAAAAAATAAACTCATCATAATGTTCGAAATTTGAATACAAGCGTTGGGGCGTGAATACACTCTAATTGTGCGCGCCTCAATTTTGAATTTTTGATTGCGTGTTCCTTTATTGTTTTACACGCTTTTGTCTATGCTTTTGTTAGGCATTGCATTTGACTATGATTGCTGCGACTTTACTTTTCATTGAATACATTATATCAAAAGATTGTTTGGAGCCGAAGTAACTTTTATGGAGTAGGAAAACTTTAATGAACGGCACGGTAAAAAATATACAATATCTACTAGGTATAGGACTGGTTTAAACAATAACACCAAAATAATTGTAAGATTATGAATAAATATAGAACAGGAAAAATATAAATATTATTTTTATGATCGTACCTTTTAGGCTAGGAATACAGTTAAGGATTGTATTACGGAAATTGCAAGTTTACGAGCGTCGAGTAGGTAGTTTACATCAAGTAGACCACTCAGCCACTTCCCGGTCGATATTTAGGAGCGGCAGTAAACTGGCAACAATGCATCGTAGCACTTGACGCCTACTGTTACATCGCTTTCATAACTTTATGTGCCTAATGCGCGTCGTATTGCGTTTTATAACACGTATCATGTATTTAGATTTAACTATTATTGAAATGGATTTTATTTTTACAAAACACGATAAAGATAGGGCTTGAAAATTCTAAATATATCGAAAACTATCTTAGGTAGGTATATCATACAATAAAATTTCAGTTTAAAAAACTACAACCCGCCGACTACGGAAGAAATCATTCAAATCGTAACAAGAACATTATTCCTATGTCACCTTCCTGATAAACAATTTACTGAATTGAAATCAACAACAAAAGAAACTGCTGTGTCCAAATGATAGCCGTGATCGCATGCCACCCATATTATACTTAAGTTTTCAAGCCCAGGGCATAGTGGCATGCGACCACGGCCACAAACTGGACACAACAATTCCTTTTCTTGTTGATTTCAATTCAGTGAATTGTTTATCAGGAAGGTGACCCAGGAATAATGTTCTTGTTATAAAACCCTTCCTTCGGATTTTTGCCGTGTCGTCGGGTAAAAATCCAAAACAAGACAAAGACTGCCGATTACTGTAAAATGTAAGTTTTTATTTATTATTGCTTTACGGTTAAGGTGACGCGAAAATGAATAAGTGTAAAAATAAGAATATACCTAAAATTATTATTTCCCATAGGTTATTTTACGCATTCAAAACACCACCGATTGAAACAATGGGAAGGTGTTTTTCTCTGTGGATTTTCCAACCATCCTCAAAGCAATAAAAGTTGACAGCGTTTTCGAGTAAACATTTATCACGGAATCGATTTGCATGCGCGAAGCGCGAATGGCGCCTGATTGACATTCGCGCGTAATCGTTGCGGATAGTTTAAAAACGTGACCGGACGACGCGTGGGGTCTCATCTTCCTCTTTTTAAGTACTTTCGGAAGACAAAACCTAGGTAAAATCATACTAGTTTTGCCCCGTGGTTTTACTTAGATTTTATCTTCATAAAATCATTTAATATGCAAATAACACTATTGTGTCACGTCCAAAACTTACGGACATAGCTAGAAAAGTACAGCCTAGAAAGTAGGACAAACTGACTTTCTTATATTCATTATATTAGTAAGGATTAGCGTCTTATTCTGCTCTATAAATTTAGTCACGATTCGTGCCACCCGGGAAAGAATTCGAGCCAAGTATTTTGGTTATGTTTACTCGGGCCAGCCAAGGTCTATGCCTACGCCTACTTTCTAGTTTTCTAATCGATAAAAGGATCTAAGAAAACTTAGTGCTTGCGGCAGCGTAATGTTTGTTTAAGATATACATACTTAGCACATTAGGTTACCACATCTTGGCCTATTTTTTCGTATTTGAGTTTGTTTTCAGTGTACTAGGATATACTGGTTTCATTAATTAATGATTAAGTAACGTTAGCCGAAATCTCTGATAGCTGCAGGATATTTATGCGTTAAAAATCGAACCTACGGGAAAGATTTTTTTAAAAATACGCGGCAGAAACTGCAGTTTTACAGTTTACAACATTCGTGAATGTAACAATTGACTGCCAAGGCTATCTGAAGTAAGGCCACAGATCAAGGCTACATCACTATTTTTAACTTCTCAAGATACGAAAATATATCCTTTAAACGGCTTTCAACAATGAAACAACTTGCCACAAGTCCTGTATCAATTACGTATGTATACTGGTATGTCCATATTAGGACAGCGTGCCTGTCAGCGCTGGTTTTAACTCGAATTATTAATTTAACTAAGCCTATGTAGGTCAGTCGGTAATTACGACTGGTGCTAATGTCACTGGCTAACACCGGCTAATTTAAACCGTCAGTCAACAGGTTTGTAAGGTTACCTACTTCATTATGTAGGTACTGTAATCCCAACCTACCGCAAATTAACATAGAAATATCCTGCGTCTCGAAGAAGCGGACTAATGATAGATATTTGGTATCTTCTACTTGCTTAAACTACATTTAAGTTGCCTTCTTTTGGAAGTCTTTTTTGTCACCTTTGAAGACAGTGTGATGAGTCCGTCATACCCTACCCTGCGCACTTACCATGCTTAACCTTCTAGTCACGGTCATGGGATTTATGGCTCGTGGTTAACCACGAGCATGACGGATATAGCAACCCTCGAGAACAACAGAGCTCCGAGATTTCCTATCAAATGCGCAAGTAATCTCCCGGCTTTTGGAACATTTTAATTAAGCATGACCACTTCTTGGTATTGATACTATTTTCCTCATAGTAACTATAAGGATAAGGAACCCTTTTACACTAGTCCTAATACTCCTTTAAAGTTTTGCCAACTCCATACTACAAATATCATTCTTTATGCACGGAATAGATAATTAATACTACGATAGGTAAGTATTATTCTCTTTGGTATCTACTTTATTAATAAATTACTCACACATTTTACGGAGCTTGAATACGAATGGAACAATGTCACATTTTTGGGGCCAATGTGTAGTGGTATCATACATAACCAGGGCCGGATTTAAGGGCGTGCAACAGGGGCTACTGCCCTGGGGCCTCCACAAAAGAGGGGCCCCCACAATAGAGACATCGAAAAAAAAAACTTTTAAATTCCGATTAGTAAACACTAGTAAACAACTTTTCGGTCCTTTGATTTATTTTTTCACTGTTCTACCTTTACCTCTACCTTTGTACTTATGATTATTTATTGAAAAACTCGACTGAAATTATTATTTTCACTTTATTTGGATAATAATTTGGGGCCAGGGGGGGCCTCCACTCCTTTGTTGCCCCGAGGCCTCCACACCTCTAAATCCGGCCCTGTACATAACAGGCACCTACAATAGCTATGAACTCAACGGATATAGTTACGCGCCACGTTATGGCGTGTTAATGCGAGTGTTTGTGACATTGGATCTATTAATTGCGTAATAGGTATTGAGTAGTATGGTATGGTATGGTATAATTTTTCCTATTAGCTACGTACTAGCTAATAGGAAAAATTATGACGCATGAATCGATAGAATAGATAATATATGGTGTCCTAGAACACAATATTATTTGGGATTCTTTTGCTTTTTATCCTATCGTCATGAGATTTCACTGTAGTAAAAAAAACATTACCAGTCAGTAGGTTCGTTGATATTTAGACTAACTGCCCAGGGATGCTCCTATCTACGGAAGCTCTTTTAAAACAACTCCTAAATTAGCTCGTAGATTGATCATAGGCTTGACCACAGATTTAACCTTAAATTAACCTTTTGCAGTTTTTAAATTCGTATGAAATCTATAAAACCGTCCCGTGAAGAAGAAATATTGCTGATTGCGAAGAGGCGATTGCTTTATTGTAAAGATCAGTGAAGACATTAATTCAATGTACACATAATAACTTCAAGAGGGTAGGTAGTAATTGAGGTTTAAATATGAATTTGTCTTGTTACAGAAACTAAAGCTAATTTTAAATTAGGGTTGAGTTCAAATAAGCCCTTGTTCTTGAATACTTACATAGTTGACTATAACTTTATAAGTACTGACTGCTTATTTAGGTAGACATTACATTTTGAGAAACTATATGACTTTGTAAAGTAATTGGTTTTAGATTTAACAGTGATTCCTTGAAAGGAGAATATTGGTAATTATCGGTCTTATTCCCTTTCATAGTTCACTTTTATTTCTTCACGGAAGTAAGTTACAACACTTACAACCTATAAGGAGCCTACCCACCATATTTAAGGCTGAATTATAAATTTATAGAGTTTATAGATTCCGCAATTTTGTGATTAGTCAGTAATTGAATGGTGCTTCGCTTTTATATTTATAGTGCTATTTTAAAGCTTCTTATTAAAAGTTGTTTATTAATGAGTTGTATTAAACTCCAAGCTATTAAATTGTACTAGTAACAGTGTTTTCTCTAATGTGCAATCTGACTGTATTAAGTACCGAGCACTAGTAAAATTATCAATAAAATTAGCCAAGTATGCCAACAGCTTGTATAAATACTCATTTAATGAACACAAACCTATAAAGGACAACACTATATACTCGTCCCATTTTATAGTGTAGACTGTGTGGTGTGCAATTTCTCTTTAATATCCATAGAGCTATAATGTTACTAATTACCGTACTAAAAGAGCACAAATAATAATCACAGTAGTACCTTTATTATGTTTACAAGTTAATTTTATTCTGGTTAAAGTTTCATTTATATTATTAACTTGCGACATTAGGTTCATCATTTCTATTCATCATAATATATCTAAACATACCGGCGAATTTTTAGATAAAGCCTTTTTCAAATTGCACCAGCTCTTCCTTAGTTTCCTGAGCCTGTCTGCTACTACCGATTCCTAGTCACTTTCTGGAGTTCATCGTACGGGCCCCCGACGTATGTCTAGACACGGTTGGTATTTGCAATAGCAAAAGAGGGCCCGAATATCCGGGCTGCGGATGATGATGATGATTGTAAGTTGTTGACTTTACTCAACAACTAATGGGGTAATAACCAAACTTTTTTCATTTCATTACGACTCAATCTTAATGTCATTAAATTTTCTGTTACGTGTATATTATTACACTTTTCACTCAGCAAATGAAATCGCGTGTTTCAAGGACTAGTGTCGTTATTTCGCACACCCTTTGTCGTATTGTCGTACAGCTTGAAACGACATTGTTCTCTGTATGCTGCAGGGCGCGACCCAGCAGGCTTGGCGCACGCGACGCTACCAGCTAGGACCGCCAAAGTAATAGCGCTTTTGATTTATGTACTATATCACTGTAATAAGCATGATGAGTTTTATTTTTGTAGTTAATTGTTTGATGTTAGTATGTAAGCATTTTAAAATTGCCTAAACATAAATCTGTTATGATAGTTGATAAAATTTCTTATATTTAGGGACCTTTAAACATATTTGTGCCATCATCATAAATTTTATAACATCTATCATAATTATTAGCTTATATGCAAACAGTACCAAATGTGGGTCTAAATATGTTATGCTTTTTGTGCCTCAACAAACAGAAGATTTAATCACAAGATACATAATTTCAATTGTAAAATGAAACGTATTATATATAACCTGTATTGAAAACAAAAAGTTCTTACAAATGAGGTCAAGTGTACATTAGGCAAATATTACCTCATAAAGAAGTCTTAGATAAATGAGTTCATTGCTTCCACAGTAAATGTATACGTGCAGAGCTCATAGGCGAATGACTAGTAATTTGTCCATACTTTGCGTAATTTTGTGATCTTTAAAGTAAACCAGTTATTGCTGTGCGTGGCTGCGGACAGTATCATATCAATTTATCTTATGGTGTGCCTGTAATTTGCTCACCTAGACAACGAAATGGTATTTACATTAAATATTCTTCATATTGGCTTAGTAGTTTTGTAGTCTTTACTGACAATTTTTTTTACAACAATTTTACGTTGTTTAAATTATATATGTAAGTACATGTGTATTGATTGTAGCCTAGGTCTGGTTAACTTAGCCATAGGTTCAAATAAGCATTTTATAAAACCAGTTTATTAACTGTTGTTAATTTTATCCCTGCATAAGTTCTGTTAGTTTGCTCACAGGATGTTTGCTTTACTTTTTATTATCAGAGTACACAAACTTAACTTCGAGATGTGAATGTGATATAGCTACATGTGAGAGCTTCTGATATTATTTAAACGATGTGACAATGTCAGTGGCCAGGATGTGTCCGTCAACAACTGTCTCAAGAGGTTTGTTCGTAATAAATAAACATTACAATACTTTGTGGCCGCACACCGACCACAGATACCAACATTAAACTTTTAAATCGCACTGCTTTGTAAGAAATCTCGATACTCGGCCGTGGATCGCCATTAAACTGAAGAATGGGCCAAGATTATGAATGAATTGTGTTTCCTTCATGAATTTTGTATGCGATGTAATTTATAGCTATATCTGAATGTTCGTGTGTGTATTGTGTAACAGATATGACAAATAAAAGGACAGATTATAACGTCAAGCACATGTGTGCTGGATGAACGGGTGCAATGACCTCTGGTATCTAATAGTAGTTAGGTATTAAAGATGTTATTACACCCGCAAACGAGTTGCTAACATCTGTATAATCTGCATACTTGAGAATGCATGATATTCCCCGAAATGATTTCACGCTTTTAAGGAAATGTTTATTCGAATGAAGTTTTGCAGCTACATTATCGAAATAAAAATAATAGTGTAATGTAATATTAGACATTCGATCTCGGTCATTAACCCGCTTTCCGGATATTCTTTTTTCGAATTTGATGCATGTACCTCTGTTATAATTGCCAGCTATGATTTGACGCTCAGAAATATTTATACAAATT
The DNA here is from genome assembly GCA_946251955.1 of Acronicta psi. Lineage (NCBI taxonomy): Eukaryota > Metazoa > Arthropoda > Insecta > Lepidoptera > Noctuidae > Acronicta > Acronicta psi. Next base: position 5,529,051 of record OX276482.1, on the reverse strand, counting down.
AATCTTTCCGCAGAGTTAAAAAAAAATTGGGATTGCTGATATTGTCAGTGGCTGGATCTCGACTCAGGTCATTAACCCGCTTTTCAGACCTTCTTTTTTAGATTTTCGTGTTGACCTTATTTTCTTTTATGCATATATGCAGCCACTTGTAATCCATGTTTGCATAGATGTTAGTAGGTGTGTGATATTACAAGATCTCCAAATCTCACGAGATAAGTAAATAACGCTTACTTTCAAATCGTGCGTGGCTCATTAGTTTGTTTCGTAATAATATAGTGTACCAACTGCCAATCTTTTCAAATAAACATGAAGTATGGGAGGTTACTACACTTATAATGATGATGACCCTGAGAATTTTTTATAGTGAAACATCAACTTATTAATAGATATAAGTAATTCAGGAAAAAAACTAACATTACCATTAGGGAATTTTATTTAGGTAAGTAGTATTAATAATTTATATTCTTATTTTTCGCTATTATACCGTGAAGCACATGTAACCTACCTAAAAATCTTCAAATTTAAATAGCAAACCGTACATAAGCTTGAAGATTTTTAGATAACGCTGCAAATATTTTAACTTTAATTAATATTATATTCAAATTAGGAATCCCAATTTAGATAATATCTTCTTTTCAAGATATAAAATAAAAAGAACTACACCGACCAGTCTGATTTTGCAGAAAATGACAGAAAGTAGTCGGTAATAGAAATGTCTCTGTCAACCTTTTTTCAATTCTAGCCTCAAGCAGTTCCTAAACAACAGGTGTTAAGCCACGTACGCGTCGAGACATCCAACTATTTTACTTAATACACCATTGTTTCACGAGAACAATGCTTTCGTAATTAAATTAAGTTGCGTCCCACAGATAAAAGGTGCCACTTTCACGAACAAATTTTAAACTTTAGGTAATCAATACACATGATAAACAACCCATTTTTGCTACAAACGACTTCAGAGAACATTCATTTTCATCTTCATTTTCCAGATATGCGGACATCTTACTGTACGGAAAGCCTAGTTCTTCATATACTAGAAATGTTTAGGTACCTAACTACATGCGTAGCTGTGCGTACAATATATTCTGTTTACAGATAGTATTAATATTAATTACATTTTACAACACTCCAATATTAGGATTCTATCGAAGGTTTCTGATTTCATTTGAATGTAAATATTTAATTACAATAATTATGTATTATGCTTATCAAAATTATTTGACTAATCGATAGTCGATACTTTATATATAGATGCAAAAGTATCTGTCCGTCTGTTTGTTACATTTTCACGCTTATACGGCGGAACAGATTTTTAGGTGCAGTAATAGTACAGCTATTACTGCACCTAATAAGCTACCTTGCCTCTAAACTTCCTTTGTGATGTGAGTTAAATTGTAGGCAACAGCTTGTATTACTTAATCGTACCTGGTCTATGGTCAAACAACGTACAACAAATTGTTTTTAAAAGCCCAGCAGTCGTGCATCATCTGTACCGGTTGGCCGCGCGCCATCAATTTCTGATTTCAAGGTTAAAAGGTTCAATAGCACTCGATTATATTATAAATCATCGATTCATCGATACCCAAATTGTATCGATACAGTTGATGAGTTAGAATCAACAGGTTATTTAATGTGAATGGGCGTCAATAGGTGTATGAAACTGTGAGGTCCATAAGGCATTTGTGTAATTATTGGGGGCAGTGATCCGCGAAATGGTTCGTAAGCTGCGCCGGCGCAGGCACGCGCAGTCACCAGTTCACCACGCATTACAATGCAGACACGCACGGTTGCACGCAGCTTTTCAAATAGCTGAGAAATAGAAAATTTAAAAAAAGCGTGTAACCTGGCCTCACTCACTTCTTCTATTCATAAGCTTACATTCTCAGCATTCTAAACAGTCAAACCTGTATTGTAAACCATACTGAAAACCAAATATTCGACAGCAAAAGTAGGTACATACACTGTAACTACTTTTTACTTACCTATATTTTTTTCTGCACAATGGTCTAAAGATAGCTAGTGCAACTGCTGAGCGTGACAAACGATATTTATTTATGTATATATATATATCTTTCAAAGATATTGTTACTGTTACAAATCAATGTTTTACATTTTTTAAACTGGAAGGCGCCGACGAGTCTTTCTGGTTTGAATTCCTATTAAAATTTTCTATAAAGTTCTCAGTATCATCTCGGAGTTTGGGGTGTGTGAACACACAGAAATAGTTGATGGCAACAGGCATTGCATCGGGAACCAAAAACTTTCCCGCAAACTGTACCTAAGTAGGTATCTGCATTAATAGGTACACCTCTGCCTAACCCTCCAAGGGCGTGGAGAGAGGAGACGTGATTGTATGTTTTGTACTAGGTATACCATTAACCAGATTAAGTTTTGATTAATAGTCTCTAACATTGACCATGAATAGATCAATAAGAACCAAATTAAAATCAGCTAAAAAAAACTAAGTTTAAACATTCTAATTTTATGCTAGACAGAGAGCGCATTATACTGACAAAGTGACGTCAAACCGTGCGAGTATCATACAAATTCTATACTAACACTCGTTTTGCGGGAAAGAGACAATCTCCATACCGACCAAATACTTGAAATCTTAATACTTTATTGGTCGAATTAAATGATTGTATTCATAATTATGTGTATTTTTACATAACAAAACCAGTCCACTATTCTGCATAAATGAAAACAACAATCTGATAGTATTATTGAATCGTTTACATATTAAATGCATACAAATATTAAATGTCAGCGTAAATGTTTAAAACCTTCCACTGGGTGAATAAAGACTTGAATGTTCCGTCTGTTTCAAAATTAATGGACTATGCGAGTGTTTCGGTCGCATTAACTTGCTGACATATTTATTAAGTCATGTTATTTTTTAAATAAATCAACGGGGTTATTTTAATACTATAATATTAATAAATATAAGAGTACATTACGGTTGGGCGCGGCTAGTGTGGCACCTCGGGCAGTAAGCACGCCCAATGATATTACGTCGGCTTGTGTGGTCACCAGCAATTATCTGTATAAACGAACCTACGTACCTTTTATTAATAAGTACCTATGTAACCCGTACACTATAATTTTAATTCAATAATTTCTCCGCTAAATGTTTTATTGTATCATGATAGTGTTAATTGTTGTGTTAAATTAACATGCGTGGTATTACTTATTCCCGATTGCATCGTTAAAAATGTTCGTGACCGAGATATGAGTAATTCCCCCAAGTAATTAGTAGGGAAAGTTTTAAGTTACAAAATGAGCACTGTCCTGAAAGCCATTCATATTGTGTATATCTATACTTTCACACTAACGTACCATCACGCCTGTATTCCCCGAAGGGTTCGGCAGAAGTGTCCTGCGATACACCCACAGTTCCTCGGTATGTGTAGGTGTCCATGTAATAAGAGGTAAGGGTAAGCTATCTTATTTTATAGAAAAATCCAACAACACTGTTCGACCCGGGAATCGAACTGAAGACCTCTAGCGTATAAGGCACAAATGTAGCGACACCATCTAATCCTAAATAAATCTAATTGACAATATTAGCCTCGCAATGTATTCCATCATTTAAGAAGGATTTTCATATCCTGAAGATTGGCAGTTTTAAGTACCCATTATAAAGTTTATTACGGATAAGTTTGTGGTATAAGCCGAGTATTCAAAGGGCGTTAGAACCATAAAGCTAAACGTCACAATATGACGTCTATAAAGTAAGATATTGATCTCACGTATCTTACGGTCATCATTGAATAACAATAGGCCATGCTTTACTATTCTATATGTGTGTCTATAATCAGATTAGTGCGAAGCCAGACGGATGAATGAAACGGGACACTGTCAATTTCAATAATAATGTTATTTCATCATCAGGTGTTTGTGTTTGTCTGGGTGTTTCTTATATATTATAAGTATGTATTTACAAAAAAAAAGTATATAAGTATCATATCCATTGTCTAGTACCCATAGTACAAGCTCTGCTTAGTTTGGGACTAGATGGTGCTGTGTAAAAATGTCCCAGGATATTTTATTTATTATCATCATAATTTTTGTATTATCCCATGGTAGGTCTCCTCTATTTTATGCTAACCATCATTTTATTCATCAACTTCTAAAAACATGCACAACTTAATAGTAGGTGTTGTAAAACTTGTAAAGTTCAAAATAAGTCATAAAAAAATAGATACAGTAGTTTACTGTATCTATTTATTTTTATTTTATTTTATTTATCGTAAACTATAAAAAAACAAGACTTGAACACAATTAAAAATAATTAAACCCAACTAATTATAATTTTCTGCTCAATTTTAATACTTCTTTTCATAGAATCGTATACATTCAAGACACACTTCCAATTATATGGATAGATTAGATGATAGTCTTATGCATAAGAGTATTATGTTATACTTACAGCCTAGTACTACCCTTAACTATTTGCTTTGAAACTTTACTGGAACATGTCCCCATGGATATCACTTCTTGGAATTTCTCATTATGATGTCATATGCAACACAATGTCACATCACACATGCTATGTCATACATTACGCGAGGCGACTTTGAAAGGCACTGTAATTAAAATCCCAGACTAGGCTTGGCAGTTTCTGCGAATCACAACGAGTCATTAACTCGCGACAAAGCTCATACAACTTTGTCCCGGAACACGAAACTAAAATGGCGTATCTCTTGCCTCGGTATAAATTTAATTGAAAAGGAAATTAGCCTTCATGAGTCACTTTGGTTCAACGAAATCATGACTTGATAAGTGGAAGAAAATTAACATTACTTAGTTGAATTAATTAATTAAAATAAATTGTCATACATTAAAGCGGACTACTAAGTAAATGGGGTATAATAAGTTACGTGCATTTAATTCTTACCGTACGTGGGTATGACAGAGAACTCACTCCAAACTCTGACAGTTGTTAAATGAGAGAGGAGAGAGTGGGCGATGTTACTCCAGAGATTGATGTTTACATTACCGAACAAAATGCAGCTAAATCAAGATAAGTAACGTTTAAGTAGCCCGTACGTATGCAAGAAGTTTATAAAATGAAGTAAATATACATAATTTTGGCAAACTTCACTATAATAAACATCCAGGAGTTTGTACTAACAGGAAAACGCGGAGTGTTTGCGTTCAAGTCGGAACTACACAAAATAATGATGTCTGAAGTTAGTTCATTGATTCGAAATAGAACTCTAAATCCTTAAGATTGGGGTTTCTTTTCATAATTCCTTCTCGAGGAATACGATTTGTTTTGACTGCGAATTTTACTGAAGTTTTACAGGCGGAGAGGTCGATGACCGATGACGTCATAGTGAACAGCTCAGCCCCATCTCATCTTATTTCAGGTAGAGTTGACGCTGTGCGTGATTTGTTTCAAATGAAAGCGTATGTTTGCATTTGAAGCAGGTCAAAACAATATTGATGCCCGTACTATGCTTCTTTGTATACATATTGTAACACAAATTGAGGTTTGTGTGTAATTTTATTCTAAGCACACAAAGTGAAGTAGCTTCTCTTACTTTTGTGACATCCTTACTCCGTACTTAATATTATAAATGCGAAAGTAACTTTGTCTGTCTGTTGCGCTATCACGCTGAAACTACTGAACCGATTTAAATGAAATTTTGTACACAGATAGTCTAGAGCCTGAGAAAGGACATAGGCTACTTTTAATGCGAAAAAGGGCTGTAAAGTTCAACCCTTTACAGCCCTTTTTCGCATTAAAAAGTAGCCTATAGTAGTTATAAGAAATATCCAGACCACACGGGCAAAGCCTCTGGTGGAAAGCTAGTACTTTATAATTATAAAATCTTCACCAACTTGCTTTTCTTCAGCGGCTTATTTCTGCCTGCATTGTGAACTAACGATAATAACCGAATAGAGTGGTACCATTGTTCTCATCTTTCATTTTGCTTATCGCGACCGTTGCATTTGTAAGGCGACCTAACGTCTTGTATGTCTAAATAATCGCGACGGTCCACACTAATTCCCACTTCACATATTTGTCGTAAATGTTCCCACGCGTGTTTTATCTATCCAACTGTTTGGTATTTGCTCAAATATAATGGGTAAATATTTAAATTAGCTTTACTATCAACAAACTCGTATTACCCTCCTTTACTTCGGTAACTTTACACCCGGAGATCATAAATGCTGTCTTTCATCTCCGCTGCCTTGTTATCGATGGGTGCAGCGAAGTAAAAAAAGATAGATCCAACGGATGCACGGATCAGCCTCCGTATTGCAGGACAATTTAATAAGGTACAGCTACCGTAATATGATACTTTGACTATCCCCTAAACATTGAGCAGATGAAATAACCGAACATATTTTATTCGAATATAAATTAAAGTATTTATGAGCAGGACTAACCGGTAGTATAGTATAGTTAAGTATAATCTATACTATACATATAATATCCATATAACACGGAATATCAATTATCTTTTGTATTTTTTTAAGCATTTTCCATACTAAGATTACAAGTTATTTTTAATGAAGGAAAAAATCGACCACTAAGCTTAGTGGTCAGAGCGTCTGGTGTACCGAACCAGAAGACGCAGGTTCGAATCCTGCCCGCCAGCCGATTTTTTCCTTCATTAAAAATAACGGAATATCAATGTTAAGAAAACATAATTTAAAAAGAAAAAAAAAGCTATAACTTTAAAACTGAGAAGGTAGGTGTTCCTGTACCTTATTCCTATCTATTTGATTATTTACTTATCTTTATAAATTATCACCTTTTATTCCAAGCATGTGTTCTTTATTCAATATTAACCATTGTTTACAAGTATCGTCAGAAAAAAATAATAACCAAGATAGGATCGACGCCGCCGTCGACCCGATGCGATGGGAGCTTCAAGATTGGATAATGGAACTTATAACACACAGCTAGTATAATAGAAAGCGCCTCAATTACGCTGTTTACACACTATCAAAATCTCTAGATTGCATCTCGCGACAAACCAGCTATTATGATATTTAAATCAATTACTATAATTATATTTGTGTTAGTAAGTACGTTGGTACGTCTAGTGGGCGTTGGATTCCATTCAACTGTAATTAATGGGTCTGTGATAAGCGGTAAAACACTTTAGATTAAAATAGAAGGGCTTATTATACGCGTAGTTATATTACTCTTCCTTAGACATGCTGTAGTCAATCATACGCCTTAGTTACGACATACGATATTTTTCTCTCCTACGCTAAAATGAAATTGAATTTTGCTGTCATACTCTTGTGTTATTGAAAACGTTGGTGGTATTTAGTGTAACTAACATCGTTTGGGTTGTAACACCTCGCTGTGGATAGGGCATTATATAAAATATATTTCTTCGAATATAAGTAAGTTTATTTTAGAAAAAAAATGCTTTTATTTTGAATACGTACCCAACTTAAAATCACTATAAGGAAAGATAAAATTATTTTAAAACACGTAAAAAGCCAGTCTAGTTCAGTTTAAGAAACCATTTTAATCATACCACCAAATAGTGTACGATGATCTCCTTGGGGACAAACAATGTGATTCAGACAATACTGTATGCAGTTAAGTTGGTGGAGTGATAGCTGTCTAGATAACCTAAGCCCTTTGGCTCAATTGCGACATAGGACATTTAATTAAACACCAGTAAACCTAATTACAAGGAGGTCAATAGCATTGTTTATGAGAATAATAGTAATTGTAGGTAGGTACTTTCGCTGCTAATTAGCGCAAACCTATTATTCGTTTATCGGAGAAATCTACAATTGTGTTAACTATATTGACCGTACCTACATCATAAGGTTGAATTAATTAGAACTATAACTGCTCATTAGATAGCTCGCAACTTTTAATTATTAGCTGTTTTGTGGGCTATATATCTTGCAAGCCAATAAAAGTTTCATTTTATGTGATGAGAAAATGTTTGTATACCTCTGTGAATTAATAAAAGTACTTAATACTAGAAAACCTCGTTACTACGTAAAATATAAATTTTCTTACAATTTCAATTAAATTATGCTGTCTGGTTTTTATTTTGATACAATGTATGTTTTCTTTTTTCAGGTAAGTCCGATATTCCGCCCGAGAATCGATCATGAAGGGTGTCAAAGGTAAATAAAATCAAACGTTCGATCTTACGCTGGAATGTGCGTAGGCGCACATTGCGTACGACGAACTTGCACAACTGCTCAAGTATCGAATCAAGATCAAGAGCAACGCAACACAAATATACGAAAGCAAGAATTTGAAAGTAATCTTCATCATTTTGTAAAACCTCAAGTCATGCAAGACTTAATTCACTCTCCAGAACGCACACAATAAGATATTGTTGCTGTGAATGCTACATTGTGAAGGCGCACCCAAAGTAATAAATTGACCAAAATAAAGTTAGGGCTCCGAAATGAGCAAACGAACAGTGATGCAGCGGCAATACTTGATTAAAGTATTAATAAGATTTTAAATAGGTACTTTCTTTGCACTATAGTTTTTTAAATATAGGTCCCAAATTCTGTTTTGCTTTTAAGTACAAAATAAACCATATGATTTTCAGAACATTAATACAATAATGTTCGTAAAATCATATGGTTTCTGTAAAATTTGATTAAATGCATTTATATTATTACAATTTGCCGTACATTTGGAAGCCATATGTCATACTTTCAAATTGCATTCTTGATTCGTCACCACCGACGTACTTACTGTGAAGCGTGCCTGAAGTCGGTGCATCATTTGCTCTTGGCGCCACAGTTCTAAGGAGTCTATCGCAATGTAATGAGATATTAGATACATGCATAATATAATTTATGTATGCAGACGAGATGCCTGCTGCGGCTTGGAATCATGTTATTGCTATCTGCTATTAGTTCTGCTGACTAAAGATACTCTACATATTTATGTTACCTGGGACCGGTATGAAATCGCGGGTTATTTTTAGATTGTATGTGAATGCTGCTCCATGTATGAGTTAAATTCAAGCTTCATACATTGTATTCGTAATTTTTATCAGAGATATTCATAATTACTTCATCCCTAGTTGATTAAAAAAGTGAAATAGATATTACTTTTTTGTTCAAGTGACTGATATCTCAATGTACTTTAGGAGTCATCAATCTATCTATGTAGGTAGTGTTTCTCTCATAATTGAAAATAAAATTGAAAATCATCATGATTAATTATTATACCATCTGATTCCACTAGTATAGAGGGTTCTCTAAAAACGGTGTCTGTCTTGTAGAAATCTCGATTAGTTTATTGAATATTCATTATAATAATTGAATACAATTCTGCATTCTTCACTGGAATACTGTCGAAAGATTGGTACGTTAACTGAAAACCGATCGCATCAACCGAAGCCAATCGTTTCTTGAGCATTCGGTTCCACGAGTTGATATAATTTTAAATTGGATTTAAACATACCGTGGTATGTTATTGACATTCTGTGCAAAACTGTCCCGATACCGGATCGCTGTGAGAACGGACCCATAAACGTCGCAGTTCTCTTTACGACTTCTTGTTATTTCACGCGACCGACTGCCACCAAGTGCAAGGTTTTGTGTCGCGAATATATTGCGATACTTGCTTTAGATATTAATTATATATATTTTTCTAACTTTCCGCCAGCGGCCTCACCCGTGTGAACTGGGTATTTCTTAAAAATTATATAGGTAGCCTATATTACTCGGTTAAGATATAGCTTTCTAATAGTGAAATAATTTTTCAAATCGGTCCAATAGTTTCGAAGCCTACTGAATACAAACAAACAATAAAATCTTTCCTATTTTATAGTATTAGTATTGATACAGATAACCAATCACTGTTGGTCTCCCCACGTCTACTTGGAATGCGTAGCTAATCATACATCGGTCGTATCATACGTAATTATACTTTTCTGCAAAGAAGACTGGCGACTGCGTACCTATACGCCTGTGACCTAACGGATCCTGTGTTTGTAGTATGTGCTTGGCTTTACCTTTATCAGCTACATTTCTCGCCAATCTTATTGTCCGCCTTGAAGTTGGCACGAGCTAACTTCAACCCGGGCGGCCGTAAAAATCGGGGAGAGAAAAATATTGGAGTAAAATTAGTTAAAACGACAGGCCTACGACTTGTCATTCGTTTTTATTTCTTAATATACTTAGTCAAATATTTTTCTTTCTCTCCTGTAGTAGTACCGAAGGATTCCAAAAGAATAATTAAATGAACTTCTTTTTTTCCAGTAAACCCAGTTTCGATCCCTATGTACAGGAATCGAATCGATATCATTTACCTACAGAAGTTATTAGACTAACGATTAAAGTTTACACTACACACATCCGACTAATCTTTGTAAAGAGATACTTTATCGTTCTCTGTATTATTAAGACTACGGTCATCTGGCTAGCCTTCATATTTAAGTTCCTTTATGTTCTCGGTCGTTTCAAGTGGTAAGATGAAATAACTTGGTCTGATGGGATCTATTTGAGGTGTCGGAGTAATCTCGAGTGGCTTGGTATTGGCTACCAGACCGCTCTGTTCAGAGTGCTTCCGGTCAAGTGCCGGCGCTGCAAGCTGCTTATGTTCTATGAATAGGAATTTGGAACTTAAGCTTTGGTTATGAATTTAAGCCCTACATTATATAGCATTTGTTTAGTTGGAGGCATATTTTTTGTTGTTGTACATAATCAATCATAATTATGTAGTGACCAGCATTTAATTATTTTGTTATAATTTTAAAAATCTAGTAGGTTCTTATCATAAATTTAGAAAATTCTAAATACGACATTATTAAAATATAAACCTAGCACCTGTAGCACTCTTATGTAATTAAGTTTTTTTAAGAAAATGTAAAGGCAAATTATGATCTAGAAGTTACATCGTAGTTCTGGATAGGTAGGTATGGATAATTTTCTTAGTAAACGGAAACTATGAATGAAATCAAAAATATTTATTTCCTCCCTAAATTATAGTTTACAAAGGTGTTTATTGTTAAACTTATGCCAGAACTATGTATTCTATCATGATGGTAATCGACCACCCACTTGGGTATCAAGATACAGTTTCCGTGTTCTCTGGATGAAATAAACAATTCCATTGTATGCTGTTGTGATTAGAAACGTCTGTTTGTTCGTCGTACTATTCATATCCGTTCCACGCGTATGTGGATTTGTAGCCTGTAATCTGGACCTCGAAAGTGATATACACCAATGAACGCTACCATTTGTTTAAGCTCCACTGCCACTTTTCTAGGAATAGACTCAGATTTTTTGCTGCAGCAACAGTCAATGTATTGATGACTTTCGTTTTTGTAGCACATTATATCCGAAGATCATCTTGACCTAATAAGTTCAAACGCGTGTGAGATTTTTGTTGAATGTTTTTATTAGTACTGATTACTGAATAGACTGACTAGACTTTCTCCAAACATTCACTGTAGTGACTGGCCTTTTCTACATTTGCAACATTCGCGCTAAATATGTCCTAAAAACTGTAACTTTCTGCGGAAAAGTTAATTCGGACTTGATCGTTTGTTGTTTTTCGGATTTATTTATAATCAACTAGCTTCCCGCCAGCGGCTTCGCCCGCGTGGTCTTATAATTTTTTCCCCGTTTTTGCTACATTTTTTATAATACTCCGCTCCTATTAGTCGTAGCGTGATGATATATAGCCTATGTTACTCGGGGATAATGTAGCTTTCCAAAGGTGAAAGAATTTTTGAAATCGGTCCAGTAGTTTCGGAGCCTATTCATTACAAACAAACAAACAAATCTTTCCTCTTTATAATATTAGTATAGATGAAAGACAAGTTACGCTGCAGATAAGTAAAGCAAATAATAATTGCCAACAAAATAGATTTACTCTATTTTTCTCTGTCTAGATTGATAATTAAAATTAAGATTTTATTTTAGAAGATCCATTCAAAGTATAACATTCTGAATAACCCCCAGAAATTTTATTACGAATCAAGGGATTTTTGGTATTTTGTACTTACAAGAAGATTAATAGATTAATAGTTAGCTCTAAAATAATTATCATAATTATAATATCACTATCCTAGTCTGTACCTAATAATCGTGATGTCGACTGCCAGAATCATGTCAAATGCAACTACCATTAGAATTCCGCAACCCAGTTTCTGTTGTAAGACTTTTCGGCTCCATTACCACCAACGATTGTCGTAGCTGTTCTCTCCGACGCATTGAGTAGTCTCGAACTCTCGATTGCTATCATCCATCTATAGTGACACAACTCCTCCCCCTATTACAGTATAGTATATTTTTATTATACGTACGTAATTGTTATTTATGCGCGTAACTAAGCGCCCGCAATAAATTACTTCGACATGATCAGGTTTAGCTACAGAATTAATTAGTAATCAATATTACGGACCCGGTTTAAGCTCATTTGATTATCTGATAACATGGGAAAACTTAGTTATGCAAATAGATAAGCCCTGCTTCACTATCATCTGTAAGATTTTACTATGTAATGTGCTTTTGATGTAATCAAAAGTGCATATATAATTGCATGTCGATTAAGTTTATACGGTAAAGTAATAATGTTAGAAGATATTTGTGGAACAGTGTGTTTGGCGTTGGGTATTTCACTTCTCTGAATTTCCCAGCCATAATGTATGGCGTTTAACGCAACGCCACGCCACCCTAGTCGGCGCATGTGATATACTGCTTCCCTCAGCCGTGACTCATGTGCGGCAATAATGAGAGTAATTGCCTCTTTTCTCACATCGTGATTCATTATTTAAGAAACGAGACCCGACGCGGCACTTAACTTTATTTGTACTCCTTTTAATTTAACTGTGAGTCAACAGATCCTCAACACCCGCTGCATAAGTGATTAATTGCCCCCCAATTGAAAGATTTTTAAACATCCTAACCTCAATATGCATGTCTAAACAAGGCGTAGAACTTACAACATTGCCACGGGAAATTGGAACAGCCGGCAATGAGCGGCGGAGTAAAATTTTGAACACGGAACTGACACGGTTTTTCTTCATAACTCGTGTTATGACTAGAGCTAATGGTAACCATAATAAGCTATTTATATGACATCAAAACAAAGAGTAACTGGTGGCGGCATTAATACGACCATAAAGAGTAGTAGGCCGCGATTAACATCTGTAGAACAGATACATGTACATCGTAATCCGGCCTGGTTGGCGCTGCAGTGTACGCGCAGGTCGGAGGTCACCGCATCCCAGTACACTACCGACGATCTTAATAGTTTTACAATTCAAATGTCGAATGCTTTTCGTTTTGGACACCCGATCTCATGACAGAGTTGACATGATTCGTTTTCTTTTTGATTTTGAACATTACAACACATTTTATTCATTTATTCTATTGAAAATAAACGAATCTAAGTATAAACCAATGTCGGTACATACGTAAAATAAATACGTAGAAAGTAATTTTTAGGGTATAAGTACCTAATTGTGCATTTTGATTACCGCGCCTCCAAGAAAAATATTGAATCAAAATCAGTATGAGATCATTGCTTTATTGGTGATTCTCATCTCGCACGTATCGCAATAATTGAGATTGCATTGCGTATGGAAATTGCGCCGATGTTCAAACTGTAGATGATATCCGAGATGGAACAGCTGCGTACGCGCAAGATTTATTGGGTCCTGAAATGCGCGCATGACATTATCAACGTGCAAGGGATTGAGTGCTGCACCTTACTTTGATATCTAAGACTTTCGTTTATTTACGGCGATAATTCAAAGAAAAAGCAATGACGATAAAAACTCTATACTTATTTAGTTAGTGAATAACAAGTGGGATTACTCAGAATCAGTAAATGATGGTTCTGAATCATGCATCTTTTACAATATTGTACAGCTATAAATATTTTGATGAATCACTGGAAATAAAACCAAATTGTAAGATGATTTAACTTCCTGTTTTTCGTTTGAATCTTAATTAATGGAATACGGTTTGTGTTAACCACAATTACTTACTTTAATAAAATAGGAATATATTTTATGTACCATAACTAATTGAGCAAATAAAATAAACGTAGTAAAACAATCAGCTTACATTGGTACAGTGGGTTTTAGCTAAGCTCAGCACAATTATTAAAGTATCTACCTACCTGGTTACCTACTCACAATGTTGTTAAAGTACGAGTATACTGTATAAATAAATAATATGTTGTATGTTTGTTTGTATTAATAAACATAATATGTTATTTCTTTACTTATGTAATTCATGTATCTACTAACAATGTAAACTAAATGGTTTAGCTGTTTTGTTTACGTGCTTTACCTTTTTAAATAGATGTCTTCGACCGAAGCATACAGCACTTTAAATGCATAGTTACGTCCCTCAAATAGCAGTGTGGCATTTGTATCAAAGGTCAGTATCATAAGGGATCTTTTGAGCCTTTATGAATAAAGGTGAATGCCATTCTTTCCATATTGCCATTAATTTAACTGAAGCCATTTAAAGCTCCACTTTTCCCTTATTTGTTTTGGACACAGTCAATGTGTGATACTGGCGTAAGAAACTGCGTACTTCCTGAACTTCCTGCGAACTGAGTCCTTTTTACTGTGCCAGTGTGGTGAACTATAATAAATAGTATCTACCTATTAGCTTAACCCTTCTCATTCTGAGAGGTGATACAGCAGTAGAACAAATGGGTTGAAGATTAAGTATTCTAAACATTTTCTACGTTTCAGGAGATGTAATCAATGTTATTTGAACGCAAGTTTGGATATTATTCATGAAAGATTTTTGCTTGGTTGTTCGATTTTAAATTCGGTTTAAGTCAGGTGTGCACATACTTACTGTTTCTCTGCAAGAATGCTGATGCATGCAATAAATAAATATACTGAAGTCACAAAGCTTAAAGCTCCACTCAAACCTATTTGTTATTATTCGATTTACTTTTGTTTTATATTGATAAAACCATGTTTAATTCTGAGCACATCTTTATAAGTGTCGCAATTGTATGCAAATATCCATCCATACGTATCATTCATATGATTTAATGTATGGATTCATCTATTAAAGCTCCGTGTTATTTTGTGACATCTCATTTGAATATTGAATTTTGATCACTGAAACAATTAACGGAAACCTATACTTTCCTGTATTGGAAGGCATTGTACATACAAACTAATGATATGTATCAGTCATAAGATTTTCGATTTTCAAAAATGGTTGGTGACTAATGCGAGCTAATGCGTACCTAATTTTATATGCGTCGCGAATTTAATTGTATAATATCATTCTATATTATTTAAGAAACTGCATATTACGAGTAATAAGACAAAAATGATTCCGATGCGATTTTGTCAATCATATTGTAGTCAGTCATCGTAAGTCCAAGGCTTCTGTAAGTTGTTTTTGAGGTGAATGTTTTCACTGTACTCTGTATTTCCGTTTGTTTAAATTATTGCGATGTAGGTTTGATTCGGTAAACACGCGCTGGTCCAAATAAAAATTTTTTTTTTACAGATTTATCGCAATATTATTGATGTAATTTAAATTCCACGTAAGCGACAGAAATCAGCGTATATCCCTTTTAAAATATAATCCTCTTTGAGGGGCAACTTGTCAACTTCATATCCAGTCCAGTGCTGCGATATTAAACCTGTAATGAATACAGCATTAGTGTCAACGAGAAGTCGTTAATCTATATAAGAATGTCGTTAATCCGGAAAGAGGAAGCAGATCACATTTTTATCGGCAGTTTATTGTATCGTTGGTTTAGGAACCTACCAACCTTTAATACGTTACCGACGTTTTTTCCTGAGGTAACAATGAAATGTCGGGTTTTTTCATTAAGAACTTACCAATATAGTTCGTAAATAATCGCGAATATAACTGAGACAATATTAGCGCTTGGCATACGATACTTTATTCAGGTTTATGGTATCAGGTACATGAATCAATACACAAATTGAATAAGATGTCATCAATCTGCTTGCATGCAATTACCGAATGTTTCAACATGAAAATATAAGGTAACATTTCATCATAAACCCATTAACTCTCTCACTGCTGGGCACGGGTCTCCTCCCAGTATGAGAGGGATTAGGCTATAGTCTACCACGCTAGCCTAATGCGGGTTGGCAGACTTCAATGCAGTCGAGAAAATCTCTTAGGCATATTTCCTCTCTATGTTTTCCTTCACCGTAAATTTACGCACATGATTTCGAAAAGTCAGAGGGTTGCGTGAGTTACGTGCCTTGGATTCGAACTCGAGAACTTTGAATTAGCAGTTCAGTGGTCATACTCTTAGGCTATCATTGCTCCTACTCCTACTGGAACATTTACAGTGTACAAAAATACCTAGTGTGCCAAATACTTCCTTTCTTAACTCTGAATTTCTAGGTCGGTTTGGAATTTTGTTTAGTAACTTTTAAGCAAGCAAACTGACCGAGTGATTCGGTTGCAACACCGCCTTACGTGATTACGTCACTGAAGATGATCGCATGCGCATGTGGGCCACGCCGTATCTGCTTTGTTTACTTGCCTAACAGCCACTCGATTCAATTACTATTGATATCTTTGATTTTTTCATACTGGAAACGACTGGACTGGATGTTCTTGGTTATCGAGGGATATATAAATACATCTGAATGATCTGAAGATATTAAAATAGTAATTTAGATACTGCACTATCGAAAGCCATACCTAAGGTTTTACATATTTTAAGTATTTTTATAATTCTGATTTTTTCCGGCTGTATCGTGGATATTTGAGAATTACAGTTTAGAAGAAGATTGCTGATATATTGTGTCATATTCTAATTACTGAATCTAATAAAGCTACGTACATTTTGGTTCCAGAATCGATAATATAGTTTTTGTCTTAGTTACGAAGCATCCGGAACCAATATTTTATGGTTCTGCGGGCGCAACCAAAATAGCAACAAGTCATCGTCAGTTCCTTCCAGTATAGTTCAGTTCCGTAGTTCCCCGACAAGCATTAACCTAGATATAAGTGGGAAAGCGGCCCTTCGGTAATTTATGACTTTCTATTTTTCGATAGCAAAGTCGATTCGAAATTCGGACGTGGGCGAACGCGTTTCGTAACCAGCGAAGGGAGATTAAGACATCTATTGAGGGAACAAGGAACGATCATGAACAACGGAACATTATTAAACCAGTTTAGAACACTAAACAATAGTTAATTAACAGAATCTTGTGGTTATTGGTAAAGTTAGTTAAGCAAACGGTAAATAAAGTGGCAGTTGCCGGTTAAAATTAAAGGTGAGTTCCGATTTAGTTGTGGCGTACGCGCAAGCTAATAAATCGTGTCCAATTAGCGAGCAGCGGCGCGTTATCGCGACAAAGCGAAGCCGGGCACTTAGTAGCGCTCGCCACTTCAAACACACACCACCACGATAGAAAAAAATACAATAATATTATTATGATTGACTTTGCGATATCATTTAGCCTTAATAACAAGACACGCATTATAAATGTATTTCAATTATCTGAGTAGATGGCGTTACTGAGCTAGACTTGCCGGTCCAGCACTATCCAGCAGTGTTATTCCGTTAGTATATAAAATTATCTGTAGTAGCTCGCACCATCGAACGGATATAGCAATACGGTTCTGCCTAACCTTTTGGGCGATCTGGCCGTGATGGCATGTTATGTAACTTTCTCATTAAATTTTATTTTCTTCGTAATAGTAACCTACAAAGGCCGACACTTTGTGTGTATCCGGTCACATTTTGACGTTGCTTTAATAGCTTCAGCCGTAAAACGTATCGGTTCAACAGCAGAGGGTCAAGGGATGATATTTACGATTATGCACCGACCGAACAATAGGTAAACAATGGAGAACACGATACACAACCCATCTATTTAATTTCGAGTAGACACCGTTGTCATGTTTTTGTTTGCGGTCATTTCCATAAATTATAGAGGTGGGTCGGCACTGTTGCCTTCTTGTAAAATGTACCTGCTATTGTTATGGTAAACAGCATCGTGACGAACAAGCTCTGCCACAGATTTGGTAACCGTCGCACACCTTGAACTATAGCAGGAAGATGAATGAGATGCTTTGTGGACCTATTCTTAAAAATAATTGTTATATTCCGTAATTTTGGGAATTATGATCACCAATAATTCGCCTTTGCCATAAAATAAGTCATAATAAAACACTATTCTACACTTATACAAGTGCTTTTGCAACAACGGCTCTGTCCCGTATTTGTCTTGCATATGTTCTGTACACAGATCACACGCTTTATTACCCGCTCTAAGTAAACAAAAAATTTAATAAAGTATGTTTATATCAGTATGCATTTTAAGTTTGTTTTAACGTTGTCTTTATAAGAACCCTCTTCTTCGGGTAGCAGGCAAAGTCACTTGTTCTTCCATCATGACGTCATTATCATTACTTAGCTACCAAAAATTTTGTGGTTCATTATTTATTTATTTGCAGTCAGTCATCCGTCAGTTCACACCGTGACGATAAGATTAATTAGTTTGCCAACAGATTGAGAGTTTGAGAGCGACCCTCTCCCATGCCAGTCTACTGACTGATGAAAGCGTATCTCCGCTTTTACCAAAACAAAAACCATTTACTATTGCCAGTTATAGTTAGTGGTTGACAGTTTACGGCAAATCTATAAAAAACTTTACAGCATATACACACATGGGCGCTAACGAGACAATCCAACAATTCCCTTACATTTTAGGCGAAATTAATTAGGAACTTTCGTCGAAATTCGTTGATATCAGTATCCAAGTTAGGGCCCAATTAGTGGTATAAACGCAGAAGGTTTAATTCTGTACTTACCTTACTCTTACGCTTCGTGCTTAGTGTATTGTTCAGTCACGTGCGCCACCAATCAGTTTAAATTTCGCCCAATAAGGATGCGCCGTATATGGAACCCGCCGTATTATCTCGATACTGTGCACAAAACATGCGCTAATTGGCTGAAATGTCATCATATTGCAGATGATAAATGACGCACGGACTTACGGACCGCTCTTTTTGTGTGATGAGATATATTATGTATAATTAACTTGGGAAATTTAATATAATGTGAAATTTTCAGAAGTTGCCATAAGTAATGCTAATGCCCGAGCAGGTTTTAGTGAAAAAGGTTTTAAACTTGATTTAAATGGCTTTTACTAACTAGTTAGGTTCCCAGACTAGAGTAATAATGATAACGCCAAGTTTCTAGGCACTAACATAAGTACTAGGTACAATATTAACCCGTTTACTTACTCATTTAATTTTTATACGTTAGAGATTGTTAAGAAGTTGATTTCCAGTTCCATTCTCAGTTTTTGTACTTCTAAATTAAAGCATCACCTACATTAATTCATTAAGGGTGACGGGGACGGTGGGTGACCCTTCAAAGGTTCAAAAGAATGTTTTGTATATTATGTCTACTAATTATTGTTTTTTTAGGTACAGGTTAATTACATAGATAATTAACATTTTTCTTTATAGGGAATTTTGAGCCGTTCCCACCTACGCACAAGTAAAATAAAGTAAAAAGGACCTACTTAGCAAAAACTCGTATCTCCAAATCTCGAAAATAGTACCGATTACGTAAAACAACAATCGATATCCATATGACATTCTCTGTGATCTAGCGAGGTCGTTGACTTACCCACTGGCCTAGTTCACACGTGATCAGACCATTGAACGTTTCAGATCTGCGCCCGCCGACTCATTCGCTCAATTGCTTCTTCCTGCTTGTGACAATGTTGCCAGCATGTTGCAAGGCCGACTATTTCTATATCTTTTTATATTATCTACTAGACATGTGCACTTGACCTAATTGACCGAAAAAAGTGAATCGCTTATGACAAGGAACCAAAAATATTTCCGGCTAATTGAGATTGTGTACAACCCTAACCTTGATTTTGGAGAGCGCATAATATATACATTTAAAATAGAACATTGGTGATGCGCAATACGTGTTTCACGCACTTAGTCACGCACGCATTTATTTATTAAGAGCACCACACATCAAACACAACATTTCAGTTTTTGATTGAAACAGATCAAAACACTGGCTAAAAAGATGATGTTTTAATACTCGTTGAATACAAACATTAAAATAAATCTGTTAAGTAAGCATATGGTTTATTTGGGCTGTTCCTGCGCATTGCACGTGTGGATGCAACTCGTGTGCGTAAGCGTCGGCCTAAATCGCGAGTGAGAACGGCACTCTCTATTTATATCTTGAAGGGATGACGTTAGAACAGGGAGGTATTTTTGTCACTGCAGGCGAGTTGTACACACAATAAAATAAGTCGTATTGCGAATTTATGTGAGTCTTGAGACAACTTTATTTGTTTAACATTTTAAATTGTTATTGCCTCTGGCATGGCTTGGCATATAATATAACTACGCCTTACATGCACGTTGAAATTAGACGCCAGCCATTAGAAATACTACTGTTTTCTTAGTTTTTACCTCTGAAATCGGTGTTCTGATGTAAAAAGCAAGTAAACACGTCTACCACTCATTATAACACACTCGAAATTGTTACATAAACAATATTTTGGACTATTGACTCTTACTGATCGCCGGGTCCCGCGCGTGAGAACGCCTCGGCCTGGGTAAATATTGTCCAGGGCATACCGCGGCCGACTCCCACAGACGTCCACGGCACCGGTACATTTCATTACGTTAATGTGCCTCGTGTTAGCGCTAATCGATAGAGTTTAGCAAACGCTAAGATCTACCGGGCAATGCTCGCGCTCGACCGTTTTGCGGAGAATTGCACGTAGCTATGATTGCATCTATTGTGGGTAGGCAATTTCTAAGTTTAGATTTGCTTTATGAAACGGTGTGGGCACTTTAACCCGGCTTATATCCTGGTAACTCCTAAATCTTAGCGTAGCGAAATGCTTTATCGAAAGTTAAAAAAACTCATGATCGTGATGGATAAATGCGTCGAGCTCAGTATCCAAGTCCAGAAAAAAAAAACATATTTGACTGCAAAAGTAGATTATCTCTATATAGATTAGAGGAATATCGTGTTAGAAGTTATTATCAAATAAAAAGGCTGCCAGTTCGTTATTTCCATAACGAGCAATAATTTAAGTCCGAAAGAGAAATTACAGCATTTACTACAAATACGACTGTGCTGTTGATATCGAATAGCTTCTAACATGCCGTTTAATATGAGCCGTGTTCTATTTTACGATTGTCGAGACGGTATCCCACACAATTGTGGACCGCGACTCTGCCCACAGCGTTTTCTTAATGTTATTTTACTGCACATTAATTTGTTTTAATGTTCTTCGCTGGAAACAAATAGAATGTCCAGTCTCTAGTACAACTGAATTAATGCCCGCGTCTTCCGGGTCTTCTGTTGAGTTTATCTCTATGTAGGTGTAAATCTTAGTACTGTGTATTTACAATGGCGACCAGTTTTATGTACAGCACTCGTGAGCAAAACAATTGACTTTACCGCACATGATTTATTTTATCGTTTGATAGTCATGTTTAAAATCACCAGTTACTGAAAGTTGTACAGTATCCGCTTTTCCCGGTTTGGACATTTGTGATACATAGAAGTGAAGAGCATGTTATTATTTATTTATTTATTTTCAATTTTAGAAAACTTACAGCTGAAATTAAAACATAACAAACAAAAACTATGATTAAGCTAAGGCCAATTACAAGTTTTCACATTCACTAATATGCGTAAAATTTGTTGACAGTAACACAGCTAGTAAACTATATAAAAATAAAAAAGTAATGATAATAAGATTGGAAACAATACGCAACTATTTATATGATCTAGTTCTAGAAAACACAATAATCTGCCATTTACCAACTGATTGTCTAGCTTCGATGAGCAAAAAAGTCGTTACATAGCGCCCGTTTTAATTTTGTCACACTCACATTAGAAAGATATTAGGCATGAATGTGGGTGGATAGATATAAAGGAAGAGGGAGACGACAGAAAACCTGTATGGACTGTGTGATCCATAATAAAAGCTATTTATAATGATGAATGCAAGCATCCCCTTATTTTAAGGTAATTAAGGTTGTAACTTGTCCTTTGCGAGATAGACAACGAGTCCAATTTTTCATGTTTCAATAACTAAACAAAGCATAGGAACGTCCGTTCGATTAGCGCAGCTTATTTACTGAGCTGGACCGCTGCCCGCCCACGCTCCTCGTAACTAATGCATACCATCGACTATTACTTATTCCCCGTCTGTAGAATACATAGAGCAAAAAGCAAATGGAGTGATAATTTGCGGGTAAAGCTCTAAAGTAATCGCATGGGTGACAGCACACAAGCCCATGTTGGCACGGTGCAAGTATTGTTTCGTAAAATTTGTCTCCTGTGCGGTAAAGATGACTCAAATGTTCAGTTACGAAAGATAAATCCCCGACCATCCCAAATTAATCCAATCTGTCAGTTAGTCAGTCTATATTTCAGTAGAGAAATAACCTGCTATCTATAAACTGTTAATAAATATTTATTTTCATAGTATACGGTATACAATAAGTATTAGTTCTGTGCGGGGATCGAACCCGCGACAGTAACCCATCTCCGAGCCGCCGAATCAGCCGAGTCACTGATCGTGTCCCAAGTTTGAACATGAGCACTCCATTTACTTACTACTTCTCGGTAAACAGGTTCGCGATAATCGGCGCGATGCTGCCTCTGCGTGCAGCTTTGCACACTATCATGATTTATAGTTTTACATAATTCTGTCGTGGAACTTTTCTGTGGATAATCCAGTATTGTTTGTTCATGGAGAACGACCAGAGATCTAGGTGTCAAGGGAAGATTAATTTGGTTGGCAGCACCTCGCGAGACGACTGTATTATATTATGCATTCTACTGTTATTCGTCTACTTACTTGATTATGTTAACATACTCACCAACCCTACCGTATTTTATCTACATATTTCAATTACTTAACCTAATCTTATCTATCGCCCCATAAAAATAAATATCACGTTACATTAGAGCTTAAAATCTAAATTTCTATTTCTAGAATATTACCAAAGATTTACAATTATAGCAATAAACATGAAACGGTTGCGTGTAAAAGTCAAAGTAAATATAGGGGCAAGCGGTAGAATAGTTTCTTACAAACTATTCCCATGCAGACTGTTCCAAAGTATACAAAATAAACTCACACAGGTGTCTAAAAAATACATAGGTAAAGAAAGACTCACCTGCTGCAGGATTTTTCCTTGATTTTAAGGTACCTAAGAACAAACTTTGATCACATGATAAGGTCATAAATTATTTTATATTGTGTACAAGAATATTATAATATTTGCAGTAATTAACATTCGCAGACACGGAGAGAAGTTGGAAAAATAATGACTTTTGACGATTTTTCATAGCAGTTATATGATTTCATAGTATTTGCTGCGATTATGTTGACTGTCGCAGCAATGAAGTATGCGCTCGTCTAAGAATAGATTATGAAATTAATTTCCGTGGGTGACAAAAATAATATGAGGAGGGTGTGCTACTTGCACCTGGTGAAAAATATAATTTATGTAATTTAAAAAAAAGAAAATCACCTTCAAACATTTGGTGTATCTTTAGAATGCTGGTCAGATACCAACCGGGACTTACTCGGAAGTCTACGAAGTATAATGAACTTTTGATTTTTGGGGCCATTTTAACCCCTGATCCATAGGTAGTAGAAAAAGATTGGCCAGTCAGTAAATTGGCAAATGCCCAGTGTGCGTCTGGCGATTATTTATGAAGTCCTAATTCGTTGTGGCACGTCACAAATTCCAAAAAAAACACATTATAATTTTCGGGGTTTTTTTTTATTGTAACCAGATAACAAGGATGCTGCAAGCTCTGCCGTTTATCAGGACCGCCTGATGGTAAGTGGCAACTGCAGGCGCAGCGTACAGCGTACAGCGCCAGCAACTCCAGTAGTTAGTATTCGTGTGACTAGCTCTATTGAGACATTCGGTTGTAAATGTTGTTTTAACCAATGTCACTATAAAATGGTTTGGACTGTATGTAATTAGTTATGTTGATATGATAGTTGCCCACCCTAATGACGACTAATGAGAACCTTCATACCAGTGTTTTTAAGTCTATTTCTATATAGTAAAACTAAAATTAGCGACACTTTGCGTGCCAATAAGTCCAATAAAAATACTCGAAAGCACTTGGTGGAAAGTGGGAGTTACTGGCTTGGAAAAGTATCGCTGTTAACTCACTCATAAGCATGTGTGAGCCATCATATCAGCAAAACAAAACAGAATCCACAAACGAGTTCCAGAAACGTCGCGTAGCTTCAGGTGCACCGCCGCGCTAACCGTGTTTACTTTGTTTTGTCTCCCCACTGAATACTGGGAACAGATTCAATTCCCTTTGAACAACTTTGTTATTATTTATCTCTGCTTAGTGAAAGGCAAATGGTTATGTTAACCATTCGTAAAGCACATTAAGTACGCTGTTCGCTGTGTTATGTTAAACGTCTGAATAACTTAGAATTATGTTGTAGTTTAAGTTACAGTGATTCTCTTAATCACTTTTTAAAGAAATACTGCGGTGCTTTTATTGTTCTTGTAAAAGTTTATTCTTGTTCCTTTTTTATGTCTTTAAAGTAAACAGCCTCATTGATCTTATGGTAGCAAGTGTGGTTGCTGGGCGTGAAGTTCGTTCGATTTTGAGGTCGACCAAAATGCTATTGGGATTTTCTAAGAACAGTTTGTTTTATGAGTGTGTATTTGTACCCAGTTAATTAATTATTGGCCGGCTCGCCCCCTATTACATAACACCTATGAACATACCGGCGTAATGTGGATGTACGGCAATACACCTGTTGATAGAATATTATGTCTTAAACTAATAACATTGAGGAATAAATAAATTATCACTGACATTGCTCATATTGCCTAAACATGTCTAAGAAATAGAAAAAAAAAGTTGGCTATATAATTGCAAGGACTTGTCAAATATAAATAAATCCTTTTTTTTTTCTTATAATAATACGTGGTAAATTACGTGTCAGATACCTATAAGTAGTCAAATCTAAAAAACAAGGAAGCAATAAAACTTGTAAGTTTGAAGTAAAATTCTTGGATTGGGACAATAAATCGTAGGTCGACACCCCTGCCACAGATTACATAGGTACCTACACCTAATATAGATAGTCTACGGAAACGTGTGTAGATGTTCAAAGATACTTACAGTGAGTTACTGCCTTAAACGAATGCGCATGAGTCGGATTTTGATGTCTTCATCAAAGTGTGTGTTTAGAAAATCCTACCTAACACACTTGATATACAGTTTCTTATTCATTAGATAATACATAGACATCTACAATTTATATTGATTCATTAATTTTTACTGTTATTATTTATTTTATTAGTTGATCAATGAATGATAGATTCTCAAACAATTATTTTCATAAATTCAGATCAGTCGAAATATAATCAATGGAGGCAGTAGAGGCGTATCTACCTACTGGCACTAACCAGGTACAAATCTTAACCCCGGGTTGGTACTGAGAATTTCATAGAAAAAGCTATTTACACTTTCAGCCCAGGATTTGAACCCTACCAGCTGCTGATCAATGAGGCAGATTAAATACATATAAAATTCTGGATCTACGAACAAAACAACACTTATTGTACTAATGAAATATCGTAATGTCTCTGCAACTGCGAGAAAGCGGGTCAAAGGCCTCCTATTGAGGCGTGCATGATATATGAACGATTATAAAACAAGGCTGTGACACTTAGAGCAGCCAGTAACGAAGAACATGGTTCAGTCACGAACCGCGACGAGTATCGCCAGCCAGCGCTAATGAGCGATCTCGCCACCCGATACCGGCGCGACCAGGCGGCAGCGACGGCGTTCACTTCTTCGCAAGAAATGTCTTATTTTTATGTCCTCACACATGATCACATCCTCTGGTTAATTGATTTTATTGTATTGACTTTATTTTTTAATTGGCATAACCTCACTCGATGCATTCAATGATAGAAAAGGAAATGGTATTGTGTAGATAACCAAACTCCTTCGTGTGTCGTTTTCGATTTATTATTTTTATTTTAAATGCTATTTGGCCAGTAGGTACATTTTTAATGGAAAGAAGAGAAAAAAGTTCTTTTGTACTTAATTCAAACTTCAAGCGCAGAAAATGATTTCCATTTTTAAAATGATTCGTTTTCCTTTTGTAAATGGCCATTTCAGTATATTCTATTGCTAACTATATAAAATGTTATTTGTTGATTGTCTCGTTTTCCCTTACAATATTTTACTTAAGTATCTCTTTGAAAATTGTTATTACTAGTTAACAGTTGAAACAATACTTTCCAAGTTGTGTGAGAAGTGTTTATTGTGACAAGTACGATCAAAGTTAGTGACAAAGACAAACAAGTAAGTTAGTGCGTAGGTACCTACCGTACAGTTAAGTTACGATGGCGTCGTGTCGTGACATTGCAATCTAAGCACTTTCATACTTTCCTGTGTTTCGTCATAGTTGCTCAGGTTGGTACACCTCCTCAATCATGCAGACAACGGTAATATATTCAAAATGTCACTGCAGATGATGCATAATGGATTCTGCGCCTCGAGGTGTTTCGAATTATTCAAACAAAGTGAGGCGTATAGATTATGAGCAAAATATTTTTTTTAAATACAGGTTGTGTATCTGATGTTATCCGTGATCAAATTTTTCCCAATACCATGGGTATTTCCCAAAATCCCTTCTTAGTGTTCACCTACGTCGTAAAGGAAATTCTGTGTAAAATTTCAAGCTTCTATATTGTGGTTTAAGATAAAGATCGGATGTCTTTTTTTTAAATTGATTTATAATTGAGTTACTTAAATAAATTCTAAGTTTAATTGTTTATAATTCTTCTATACGATTTGCTTATTTTACATGTACCGTACCTACTAACCAAATAAGTCAAGTATTTTGCTATATAATATATTCATTAAATAAATAATTTGGCGTTCAGTTTCTTGATTAAGAAAATCCTGTTTAGAAGTCATTCAAGGAAAACATTCTCATGAGATGGAAAACGTTACAAACTTTTTCGTGATTAATTTCTAAACATGAACTTCAACTGTCTTGATAATACGCCAATGATGACAATGGTGAGTTGTAATTTGTTTTTTACAGAGTCGTCAGATGAATGTATTTCATTGTTTCGCCCACTTAAAAATAATAATATAAAGCTCTATGCATTTTATATATAGGTATAACTAACTAAGCTCAGTCTCTACAGTACAATACTTGCACTCAGTGAACGTCGTTCACTGAGTGCAAGTCCCGGGCTAGTCTTTACACAGTCGAGTAATTAAGTCTGTCGATAATTAAGAGGTTTCACGGTACTCACATCGCTGTCCCGACCAAACAATCGGTAAACCGGCCTTTCACGAATACAGATAGCACATAAAAACGATTGTTTATAAAGCCACTAACAATGAATGTCGGGTATGAGTTGTTAATGCGCATACGGAACGAATGGAAAAAACTTTTGGAGTTGAAGAAACTTTTGTTGCACATCTGATCAATAAACTCGGCATCAATTATAATTTATGTGAAGTGATTAAGTCTTAAGCGGACTAAGGCGTTTGCCATCTTTATTGTAAAAGAAACAATAAGTTCTAAAGGGAAGTTTTCTACAGTAAATCTTACACGTTCATAATTGTTCATCATTCTTTTTTAACTCTAGTCTTAAAGTTACTTATTTAAAGTATTTAAACTTTTAATTTAGGTTAGGATAGCTAAATAATGGTGCCTAGAATTTCTTTATTAATATAGTGGTCGTTACTAGAACTGCTAGAGGTCTCTTAGTAGCAACTCGGAGTTTGGGTTCGTGCCCAGTTATTGGCAAGGGCAATAGGCTGGACCCCCAATTACATAGGACCTAAACATACCTGTTAAATGTGGGTGTAAGTACTCCGCTATTTCTTCGGGAAATACAGGCGTATTAGGTTCATTACACCCTAATGTGGGGGACCGCATATACTCATCGTATTCATTTATTGAACTCTCGAGGGATTTTCACTTCGACTTCAAAGTAAATACCTCCAAGGGATGATAATGGCTTTGTAGCAATTTGTTTGTAGTACTGCTGGTCAGTGAACAAATTTCATTGCACTTGTTCGCTTATTTCCATACAATTTGAGCCACACACGGCGAGGCGCGTGCGCGCTCCTTTTGCAAATAATTCCGAGCGAAATAGCCCCTTACTTTACTTCTTAAAATATGTATGTAGCATTTTAATGGGTTCCATTAAAAGTCCACTTAAGAAGTCATACGAAAATTAAGACTGTAACTTAAAATAATAATTCACTTGGTCATATAACATGTCCATAAATTACTGTTTACTGACATTGTATCTCTTAAATATCCACATTGTGACACTATGACAGTTCACAAGTGTATAATGTATAATTTTCAAAAGATTCAAACTGAAAGCGTATTGAAGGTGTACCTACACCAAAAAGTGAAATGGCACCTTTCTATTCTTTCATAGCTTTTAATACCCACTAAACAACCGTTTATTGTTTAGAGACGACCTTACAAGTCGATAGAGGAGCATCCTCATGTAGGCGCTTATGATAATAAAGTTTGGACAATGGACGCGGGTAGTGTTTGCGGTGGACCACCGGCGGCGGCGGGTTTGCCCCGCAGAGTACAGTTTGCCCCGCCATTCCGGCCCCTGTCACCACGCGTGTCCCATCTTACATGCTACACAAAGACCTCCAACACAACCAAGCGAAAATATCCAAACATGTATTATATAAAATGTATGTAAGTAGGTATCTTATCGAATACAGTTGAAAAAACTTGTTTCAGATAATAATTTTGCATAAGAGTCAGTTTGCAGTTCTCTTACATTTTACTTTTATTTATTGTAAGAAAGATATTTAAAAACTTTAATTGCCAGTACTGAGTAAAGCTATTATCGAGCTATGTTAATTAAAGTAAGCCCTGAACGCTTTAAATTGACTAAGTATGCTTACATTTTTGTGATTCGTCGGGAAGTTATTATTCTTGTATTTTATACCCCCGTGTTCGATCGATGGCATGTATTTTTAATGTGAAGATATAAGTATCCTGTTTCATACCGCATAAACCACACAACCGAGACACTTTTAATGATTCGTTTAAACCATGGTTGTATCAATTTCTTATGATACATTTAAGATTTAGTAAGTTTATAGTAATAATTTTATAGTTCTACTTATGGAATGCAATAAATAATTTGATTTGATTTCATCAGTCATTGAAAAAGCTTGTATGTAATATGTAAAAAATGATTCGATAAAAACCAAAGGTAAATAAGATAAACTTATCATACTATCACTCCTATATGCCCGAAGGGTTAGGTTTACATGTACTTAGTGATAGTGTTCAAATAAACACCGGTATGTGAAAAAAAAATTTCCATTTAGAAACTGCATCAACATGTCTGTCTGAATGGGTTTCGAATCCATTGAGACGACACAAAGTGCACATTTGACTGTAGTCGCGTGTGATCACGTAGGGTCGCATACGCACGTATTGTGCGTGTCGGCATTCCATTCAGTGCTATGCTATCACATCATCTGGGTGCCCGGTCGCCGCTCTTTGATCTCCACAATTGACTAATCGAGTACTACGCACAATAGATGACAATTTTATCGAACTACTGCACTTATGATATAGCCAGTCAACTGTTTGGGCACTCATTGATTTAATCATATGAATATGATTTAATTATAGATAATAATTTAACGAGATAATAGATTTAGGGACTACTTTTCCATAATAGATACGACATTTTATTTCGATAATTTATCGTTCACCTTTGAAGTACGTTATACTTATCTATACCTACCACAGACTACTATTGCGTGACGCACCTACAAAAACGTCGTCGCTAATAATTTATCTGGTTCCCCAAATATCATCAACTTGACATTTAAAACATTCTTTACAAGTCAAGAAACCGTAAAGCTCTCAATGAAAGATTGATGGCCACCCACGAAATGCATTTTTATTGTAATGGCTATCTAAATGGTTGTGCAATATGGTGGCACTATCCGTCGATGTCAAGGATAGATAGGTTGTTGATGGGAATTTATCGCCCTTCACAGTAGTGGGTGCGGCCCAAGGATACGAAACACGAGACAGAAACTAGGAGCGGTCTCCGATAGACGACTGACGTTGTTTGCATTTTACCAGTTAATGGAAGCCGCGAGTTAAGTTCGCAAACATATTGTGTTACAATATAATGTAACTATTCTATAAAGTAATAAACACGCAGCGTAGGCGCAGACCGCGGGTAACCCCAATGAGGGCACGATCGATCGCCATGATGTGGGCGCGGAACACCGTTTCACCATAAATGAGCCCTTTGTTGCTATAAATTGATCATGAGGGTCTGACCGCTCGCCTTTTGCAATAACAAAAACTGATCACTTCTATTTAGTCCCCACGCGGAAGTATTCTGGTGCTCTTAGAATCGTGCACGTCCCCATCACACCGGGCGCTACATCACTGCTATTTGTTCGACTCAAATTTAGAACGCAGTGCTTTCTCGTTTGTAACGAAATATTTAGATAAGGAAATGTCGCAACATTAAGCAAAACAATGAGCTCCTAATTGTTACAGCTTTTCTTTATTTCTCACTGAGTACATCGACCCTTTGTATGCGGAGGCGGTATGATATATAAATATGATTCTTATCTGAAGAGATTATGAGAATAAGGATTATTCTCAGCATCATTTGAGTTATTACAGTCTGTCTGCTTGCAAAGATCTTTAAATTGTTTAGAAGTTAAGCACATAATGATTATATATAGCTTATCGTTTTTCGATATCTAATCGTAATCAGTCATTAAAGTTACATTCTCATAATGGCCACGAAAGTAACCTGTTAATACCTCTAAGTAACATACGGCACGCGGCAGGGTTAATAATGATTTATGTTCATTTAAATGCATATGGGCATGTAGTAGACGAAGCTACGTATGTATAATCACAGAGACCGCTGCCCGTGACCAATGGTAAATTGAATACGAATCGGCTATTTGCTATCGAGTAATCGAACACGGAGCACGCTCCAAATCGATTCGTTGTGAGATGATCGATGGATCGGCTGCCTTTTGGCCTGCATTATTTATTTATAATTTCGTAATTGTTGATCTTAAGAGCGCGTTGACATCAGAAGATTAATTATAGAAATAGAAAAGCAATCTCAGTTCCTAATAATATCTGCCTACGAGAATAACTTATGGCCACTTTAGAAGTGTTATGAAACCGAATATCTACTGGTGACTAAGTACATTAGAGTGCACGGGACCGTTGCAATGTTAACTAGCCTTATCGGGAAAACAATGAATGTTCCACAGGCATTACCATGCAAATATACCGGCTCTAATTAAGCCATGACTGGCTTCGGGAGGGAAGGATCGAACCTATAATTATTTAAGCTAATTCAGTCTAGTGCATCTCATGTTTATTTACGGCTTGATTTTATGCGATGTGAAGCCGGTTGCAGGTTGCATTTTAATATTATATTGATTACTACAATATTGCTGTTAGGAGTCGTAATGTACAGTTTAATATTCAAATTAGTCAATAGTTAATTCCTTTGATGTTAACAAGTACTAAACTGGTACCTAATGTAAGATTTCCGCATCCATATTTGTTGGTAAAGAGATTATTTGATCAGTAGAATGCTTGGTTTAAAGTAAATGTTGGCTTCAGTACATTATTATAATAAATATTGATCTAAACACTACTTGATTATTCTTGCTCCGAATGTGGTACTCGAGTATTCATGCTCAATTGCTTCCGACTCGAAAGCCCAATTTCTTAGCTTGATAAAATTATGAAGTTTTTAGGGTTCTATAGGCGATAAGTTATTGCTTTTTATTGGGAGTTAGCACTGGTAAAATTGAATGGTTTTTAAACGCGAATGGAATCCACGGTGGAATAAAGTAACTCGCACTTAACGTAAAAACATTTAATTTATTAGTTAAACCTTCTTAGCGTAACGCTTTTTTTATTAATGACCAAACACTACTCATAGCTCATAGTTGTTAGTTAATAGTAGTCGTTCGCCTGTAGTTATTTTCTTATCAAGGATCTTATAAACACTGTAATCAGTGATCTCTGCATAATTAACGTAGGAACACCGTTTCGGTCGTCGCGTACGCACATCCGACGTCATTACGAACATAATGACGTAATGAGGGCCCACTAACGCACCGCAATCATATTCCTCTTGTTATAAACTCAATGGACAGTGACGATTTCATTCAAGTTCATTTCTTTTGATTCATGAATGGGAGGATAATTTAATGACTGTGTTCAGTGTCAGGAATAACGTTTTTATTACATCCTCCTCAATAGAGATGGAACCTACAGAATAATAATTTAATGGTAGTTTCATTATAATAATATTCTTTTTGTTGATAGAAAGATAGAAAATTCTATGTTTTGCAACAAAAGAAAACAAAGAATATGTTGAATTTACAGATAAACAATAACAACAGATACATAGGATATTACTCAGTCGTTCTTCGCGGCGTTATTTGCGTTCGTCTAGTTTTTCCCAATCCCATGGGAATTTCCCAAAATCCTTTCTTAGCTGGTGTAGGTTACAACTTGATTTCCAAATTTTTAGATTCTAGGTTCCGAAAATTTATCAATGAGTACTGGGTAGCACTAGCACTATAATATTTTGGACAAAATAATGTTATCAATTGTTTTTTATGTTTTTAAAAGGTCATGATGACCTCATTTACTTCCGCTCATATGGTTATCTACGTCATTCATCTAAATGATGATGTCTCATTCATAAGATCGATTCATTCTCTTACTGGAATTGGTTATCTCCATGGCGAGTAATCCTTTGAGTATTGTATCGATGAAATTCATAATTATAAATATCTTTATAATCTTTAGCTTAAAATGCCCAACACAGTATTACAACTAAGAAGTCCGTGGGCTATAACGCCCACAAGTGGTCATGTCATGGCCACACTGCAAGTGACAGGTACTTACAAAAGCTATTAGTTTAATATAATGTACTTAGCTTGTCTTGACTGCCTCATTATTCTAAGGCTGAGGCTACAGTAGGCAGCGATTTGCGATGCGACTGGAAGAGCGAAACGAGATGTACGGACGAGATTTGATGTACGGTGTAGCCATATACGTGAGCATTCATTTACTTGTTTTAATCGCTCATGTGTCGCAGGTCGCGTCGCGGCCTAATGTAGCCTCAGCCTCACAGTCGCGAGCGCTACTGCGCATGAGGTCCTGGGTCCTATTATATTAGATTTTTTCCCTCGAGGAAACCTTCAAATGACTATCGGCCTTTGGAGATAAGACCGGATTGTGTAGGATTCTTGCCCACTAAAACCACTCTGCAGCACTGTTATCCCTAACAGTGCTACACCATAGTACCTAAAGACATTACCAGTATACCGTAGTTGTAAATCAATGCACCTTCGGGAATACATGCGTGAGTGATAACATGATTTATGTATTAAAACTCATTTTACTTTGTTACAGGTTGCTGGTTGGAGCACCATTAGGTCAAAATCTCCAACCAAACACGACCAAGTCCGGGGCGCTATGGAAGTGTGGAGTGACTTCAACTCCTACTGACTGCATCCAAATCATCACCGATGGAAAAAGGAGTGAGTTAACAGTATACAGCATCACTTGATAAGAGGAACGTCAGGGAAACATTAGAGTATGTTCAGCATTGAGACATTCGTCTGCCTCCACGATATTTGGACATTGATTCATTGCATTTGACATCTGATCTCCATCATATATCTTTTTTCAGACAAAAATTGTTTAAGGATAATGTTGTAAATACTACGTTCTGAATAAAGTGTTCAATTAAGCTCTAGTTTAAGAAAGTTAGTTAAAACGATAGACTATAGTTTTAGTTTTCACAAAGTGTTGTGTTAATACATTCACTATAGACGAATAAGTTATCAAATACACATATAGATCACTACCTACTTAGAGGATTTTGTAGTTAGGAGTCGCAAAACACTTGCCAAGTAGTACTTAGCGTGTTCTCACAATCTAGATACAAGCGAAGGAAATGCTGGAACACCTCCACGTACCAAGCATCAATGTAATCGATTAGAATATCGATATAAGTTTTAACTAAAATGTTGTCTTTTGTCGGTGGTGCCCCAAACAGCGAAGTACGGCAAGATAGACACGAGTAAGTGAGCTGTGGTCTCAACCTCCTTTTATTCTTAATCATTATGCTCTTCGACTAATCGACTAATCGCTGATGTACTTTTTGATTTACTAATTGTCAATTCTTGTCTGCTCAAGTTCCAGCTGGACCATCATTATGATACTGCAACGCATGACATCACTAACTTAGTGGTTTGAATTTTATTTTGCAAAACATCACATTCACGTCTTGACGTATTTAGGGTGCATTTTCTGTAATAGTTAACCATTTATTACGTACACAAATCAATATATATATTCGAATTAGACTTTTTCAAAGTGTTAGGCGTCCAACAGAGTCTGAATATACTAATTTGGCACGAGAAAATAAAAATGTACCAGAAAACCCATACTTTAATAACAGAAAATGTATCCTCTTTACAATAATAAAAAGCACTAACTGCTTGCAATAGCACCGAAATCACATGCTTGAGCTACACGGCACTTTAGAAATTATTAAAATATTTATTGTATCCTTAATTATTTTTACCTATGTATAATAAGTAAATATTGTTGTTTGGAGTAGATTCAGTTCATTATGTTGAACATAGAAGAAACTCGAACGAAAACTATTCAGCGTAGACTTCTTAAACCTAGATTTAATGAACTTAGAGCTTGTTAGAAGTGTAAGCTGATAGAGCTTCGTAATGTGGTAGGGACTAAGAGTATAATCAACCGTTTAATCTCATGGACATTTAATAATTCTTAGGTGAAAATTCACGACCGTCTTAACTCGTAACATGAACTAAAGGTGACTGGCTATAATACCTAAACATTAGTTATTAACGAAACACATTCGGATGAATAAAAGTGCGGAAAACATTGCACTTACAAAATTCTAATTAATATAGTCAAAACCAATTTATGTCTGGTTTTGAGTAATAAGTTTAACAAGAGACTACAAGTAACGCTGGGCCGAATAACTTACATATTAATTAATAATTAACATATATGTAGTCTTCGATAACGACCATTAACCCGAGACCACAAGTTTGAGCCGTATCTTCACGTTGTTATCACCTTGATTCATTACAGGTTGCAGGAGTAAGATATCGTCACCTTAGCAAACACGCCTTGAACTTTTCACTGACACTTTTAATATCGATAAAAACATTAAAACCACTAAAACAAAGAACAAGAGTTACTGTCTGCTTGAAAAATGTATGTACGATTCCTTTATCATTTTAATTAAAGCAGGTTTTAAAGTGGTTTTGTTTGTACCGGTATAAAAAGTATCAAATTATAAAGAGTTTTACCACTTTAGTTTGATGACATTATATATCAAGTTATGTTATCAAGTAGGTTATGCATGTTTTATACAAAATGCTATGTTCTATCAAATGCACGATGTTTGTGCAACATGATACAGAAAGTATCATTTTCTGATGCATTTGCAAGATTCTTTTGCTGTTAGTATTGAGAACCCTGTTCTTGCATTACACACGCCTGGTTGCAATGCTTTGCATTTGCCGAGATTATCACCGATTCAGATTCTAATTGGGATTCAGTGAGAAATTCAGTTTTTGAAGCAAAAAGCAACAAGTTGCTTTTGTTTAACGCATCTCTAAATTTTCTTTTGCAGTTTTGATTTATATTCGATTAATTTATCCTGGGTTGAGTTTAAATAACATGGTTTTATAGAATTGCGTAAACACTAAGATATTATTTAATCTGTTTTTGTGTCTAATTGAGCTTTTAAAATTAAGAGACCTTGTGCTAAACACCCTAGTAAAACGTAATCCATATGGAATAACATATGTGATACATTTTATTGTTTTTTTTGTATTCTTATAATATTTACTTATATCATTTTGCTATGACTATATCGATGCTTTTTAACAGATGACCGCATTTAGTAGCGTGGCACGTATTGATAATTTATTAATCTATAGATCTGGATTCTGATCAGCTGACTGCTCCTTACTCGGATGAGATCAAGGAGGGTCAGTGGCTGGGAGTGTCAGTGAGGAGTCAGGGCCCTGGGAAGAAGGCTGCAGTATGTGCACACAGGTTGGTATTGATTAACCTTTGAAACAGAGTCCAAAAAGTGATATGCTTTGTTTCAAATCTCAATAGGAAACGAGATTATGAAAAACTTACCGAGGCCATGATTACTTCATCAATGAATGGAACATAAACGTGATAAGATATTATTTCATATTTTAACATATAATTTTAGTTTGCAGTCACAACAAATTTCGCGAGTGTGTGTGTTCAATGTGATAAAAAAATATATGTATTTGCAATCAAATTTTTTTTGCGACCTAGTTTTTTGCGTAAGTAGCTTGGCGTATAAAAAAGTGAGTCATACAATTTTTTTTTTCAGATATATCCGCAAGCAGGGAGAGCTGCAATTCGGCCAAGGTTTATGCTACACACTGAGCAACGAATTAGAATTAGTAGATGTCATGGAACCATGTCGCGGAAGATCTGTTGTGAGGTATTAAAATATCTGCTCTCATACTGATCATATAAAAATTGCGTCAATAGAATTATAGACTTTGACCCTGGACTCCTGTATAATTCGCTGAGACATTTATTTTCAGCCATTGAGAGTTGAATTGGCAGTTCTATGTTTGAGTTTATTCTGCCGGTTCTATAATAATATTAATTTTAGATCCTCAAGCTCTATTGAAAACGGACTTATTTGATTAAATCTATCAATATGAATCACGAACATGGTTAATCGCATTGAAGTTAAGAATAAAAAAGTCTACAATAAACAGGATGGTACGCTCACATATTCGTAACACTGTTTCAGAGAACACGAAGAATACGGATTCTGTCAAGTGGGCACAAGCAGTTCCCTTCTAGATGACGATACCTTGTTGATGGGCAGCCCAGGACCCTACACCTGGAGAGGCACTATCTTCGCCCAGGACACCAGAGACGATGTCCTGGAGAGAGACAACCAGGTTTACATGGCTCCAGTGCAAGATGGCGCCAGTCCAGTTGAAAAGTATAGTTATTTAGGTGTGTATAACGACAATGATGATGAGATTTTCTTTTACTATTGAATTTACAATATGACTAGAATGGTACTTGAAGTGTACAAGAATTGAATTGAAGTGTATGATTATCTCTCAAGCGCAGACAGAACTCGTGCACTTAATAAATTGGCCTTGATTTTGAGATTAGCGCGAATCTATGGATATTTGCACTACCCCCAAAACAACTACTTACACAAATATTTTAAAAAGTGATTTTTATAAACTTACGTTATCTTGATTTCAGGCATGTCCGTATCAAGCGGCAACTTCTTCGGTGGCGACAAGGCATCATACGTGGCGGGAGCGCCGCGTGCGCATGGCACTGGTCAGGTGGTGATCTTCAGTAAGCTCGCTACTGAAGACTGGGGGAGAACCGATCTCAATATACTGAACTTCACCCTGCTGCTTAAAGGAGAACAGTTCGGCTCTAACTTCGGCTATGAAGTTGCTAGTGCTGATGTTAATGGAGACGGGTACGTTAGGTTCATAGTTTATGACAGCTTAAAAGTGGCTGAAAATACGAAAAGCGTGTCAACTTAGGACGACACAGACAAGAAAGTATATTGATATAAAAGTGATAGGGTAATAAAATTTTCCATTACGTGCTTTTCTCGAATAACTTACAGCTGCTGATACAGAATACCTTTTAAATGATTGAAATTCATTTTTTATTATACTTATCACCCTTGTGTACCGTAAAAGTATTTATTTATTATTCGAAAAATATAAACTTAGAATTTAATCTCAAGAATACTAAATCCACCTAATTCTATAGACAATAGGTACACTTACTACATTACATTCTTTATGATATTTTTTATCTATTCCAGGTTGCCCGACTTATTGGTGGGCGCCCCTTTCTACTTCTCCCGAGATGTTGGCGGTGCTGTTTACTTGTATCTGAACATTAACTCAAGTCTGCGTCACGAATATGATGTTAAGATAACAGGCAAACAAGAATCGCAATTCGGTATTGCCATCGCTAATGCTGGAGATCTGAATAAAGATGGATGCCAAGATATAGCAGTAGGAAGTCCTTACGAAGGCAACGGTGTTGTATACATCTATATGGGAGATAGGAAGAAGGGATTGAACTCCAAACCAGATCAAGTGATCACCGCGGAGGCGCTGCCGGTTCTGATGAAGACTTTCGGTTATGCATTATCTGGAGGTGTTGACTTGGATGCTAATGGATACCCTGATTTATTAGTTGGTGCTTACGAAAATGTAAGTTGATAAATCTTGATGTTATCCTTACCATTTTAGTGCTAACGATAAGAACGCATTCTTAACTTGACTTGGTAATTTCACGAAAATCCTCTTCATGATTGGTAATATTAGCATGTTTTTTTTTAACTTCCAGAGTAGCGTTGCCTTAATACGAACACGACCGATTATCGACATCAAAACGTCGATCCGACCATCGAACACAATCATCAACATTGACCCTACGATCCACGGCTGCGATCGCGACCCCAGTTCCAACTACACCTGCTTCCACTTCCAAGCCTGCTGTATCATCGAGTCCTTGGTCAGGTCAACGCAGTCTAATATACATCGCCTCAACTACGTCATCGAAGCCGAAACATTCCCCGGTGGAAGGAAATACTCCAGGGTCTTCTTCGATTCGGACAAGAGCAATATCGTGAACAGGACTATTATGCTCGGTAGAGATGTGGAAGACTGCAGAGAACATATCGTGTATTTGAAAAATAATACTCGAGATATACAAACGCCAATCAAGGTATGTATCTCTTGACTTGCAACAAGTATAGTGTTAATGTCATCTTTGTAGTTTGTACCAGTCTGTAGTAATGCTTTATATAAAAAAAAACTGTCTATAAAAAACACTTTATATAAACTACTTAGATAACTATTTCGATATAATTTTCTTTTCGGGGAATCAACGTCAAATCTGCAAATCATTTTAGTTAATATAGAGTTTGTAAATTAATAACCCATTATGATGGCAGTGTCTGGCTATGAAAACTAAAGCACTAAATCCTACAACTACTGCAGTCTTAGAAGTTAATTCTTGAATGTCTTATAGAAGAATGAATGTAAGGGCTATTAAGTTAGTAGCAACCGAATCAAGAGTTAAATGAACGATAGACACTAGCATCCTTAGTTTTTTTTACATGGAAATTTTACCGACGTCTTCCTTGACTTATGAACCACGATTATTAAAAAAACATTATCTTTATAGTTCCAGGTACAGTACCTCCTCGTACACGCGGAACCGCGGTACTCTCCCTCCGGCACCCTCCCTGACGTGGACCAATACCCTGTGCTGAACGCTACCGCCAGCTCCATGTTCACTGCCAACTTCCTCAATGACTGCGGGGCGGACGCCGTCTGCATCAGTGACCTTGTTGCGGATCCCAAACTGTTGCTGCCGTTGAGTAAGTACTTCATAAGGTTTATTAAAGCAAATGAATTCACAGATTTTACAAAAGTCATATTTTAAGTATACATTCTTAATGCTCATGATGAACGAAAACTGGTGGCATATACAGATCGTGGTTAATAATGCTGAAATTAATCGATCGGCAAGGTTAAGCTTGTCACGGCGCTTGTCACGGCCAGTCCTTGGATGGGTTACCGTTCTTTGCACATCGGGACTCATCCATGCCTCGGACAGTTTTGACTACCACTAAACAATTTTGCTCAGTAAATAAAATTTTTTAGTGGTAGTCAAAACTGTGACACTCCTTTATCCATATACGAGTATAATCTTTCGTCATTATCATCCATTACACATTCCTTTTCTCTTTCTTTCTCAAGAGGATTATAAATTTTAACCGTTGTAAGTGTAAGTTCTTAAACTTGGTAAATTAATAGCGTTTCTATCGTATCTTTACAGCGAAGGACAACAAGTCCTACGCATTGACGTTGGGTCAAGAGGAAGAAATTAAGTTGTCCATAGCGGTGGACAACTACGGCGAGTCTGCATACGAGGCACAGTTGTTCGTCAACCATCCCCCCAGCCTGCACTACATCGCAGTCAACATAAGCGTAAGAACATTTTCTTCTTCTTTATAAGATTTAGATGTATTATGTACCTGCAATGATTCAACTAAATAGAACTAAATGATCAAATAAAGACAAGCTTTTGACTTATCGGGCGTTCATTATAATTTCAAACATTTTATTTCGATTTGTTTGGCGACTCGAAGTACCCGAACTTTAGATTGCAACTTGTTTATGGCTGGTGATATCAAAACAGCGAGTATATAATGAGAGCTTCGAAAAATAGTCCCATTATTTAGTTCTATGACAAAACCTATACTAATATTTTTATTATTTGGTAATTTTCCAGGATAAGCACGTTATATGTACCAGTTTTAACAAGACTACAGTGACATGCATGCTGGAGAATCCCTTTAAGAAGCAAGCGGAAGGTTCTCCGCCGATCACGATGCGTTTCGACGCACGTGCACTGGAGGACAACGATCAATCGGTCGTGTTTACTGTATGGGCCAATTCCACCTCTAAAGAACTGCACCCTGGGAAGAAACCGGTCCAAGTTGAGGCACTGGTTATTAAGAACGCTGAACTACTGATCAAGGGGTATTATGATTTTTAATTCATGAAACTTTGATATTTGGTGATGTGATTTTTCATCAAATTATTTTCTTTTGTTTTATTTTTATGTATATTTTGGTGAGATTAGGATGAAAGTACCTGCATATTAAAGATGTGAAGTCAGTTTTCCTTTCTCTAAAAAATAAAAGGCATCTTATATTTATAGCTTATTCTTAGATAACAGACTCCATCTGTAATGTGAGCAGTATAATAAAGTTAATTAATATTGTTTTTCATGGTTGTAGTGTGGCGCGGCCAGAACAAGTTTTCTACGGTGGTGGAATAAAGGGAGAGTCAGCTATGAAGTACTTTGATGATATCGGGACAAGAGTGGTGCATACTTATCAGGTACGAAATAAACTTATTTATTTATTATCATATTAAATCATTGAAATTCTATTTAGTACTTGGTGTGACATTTTCATTCATTGCTTTTGGGACGTCGGGATGTCTCGATCCCAAACCTAAATTAATCAACAAGAAAGAACAAGATCACATTTTTCAAACTACACATATCTTTACCGAGGTTTCCATTTTCACGATGTTATTTAATTTTCAAAACTTGTTAGAACAAAAGTTGTTCTTAAAAAAAATAGTCTTATGGTTCTCCAGAATATTAATTCTTATGCTACGTTGTCAGGTATTCAACGAGGGTCCTTGGCACGTGTCGTCGGTGCAGGTGGTGATACAGTGGCCGCACCAGCTTGCATCCGACTCCTCACAGGGCAAGTGGCTGCTGTACCCAGAAGATATACCCACTGTCGACGGAGAAGCTGGTCAGTTCAGTTCAAAAGCTTGAGTCGAGATTTTAATGAACGTCAGAAAGCATAGCATTATATTTTCAAAGTATTACGTACCTAATTACTTGTTTTAAAAACAAGATATAACATACATAATAAGTTTCTCGAGCAAATTATAATTTGCACCAGAATTTTTTTCATAATAGAAGCTTAAAGTTCACAGTGGCTCAAATGTTTTTATTTATTATGTGGGAAAAAATTTGGATGTTTAATCATTGATTCTGAGAAAACCAATGGTGAATTTTAGTAATCCTACAAAAACCAAAGAATCTTGTCTGCATAATTGGATTACATTACTTAGCTTATCCATTAATAATAAAATTTCAGATCAAAACGGCGAATGTTTTGCTCGGGAAATAAATCCATTAAACTTAACCACTCGGCCGGGATCAAGGGAGCCTTTTGAGAACTTAGAGATGGATCCATTCCTGAGTATCGGCAAGTTGAGCGTGAGTTCAAACGAGAAGTCTCACAATGAAACGAGGAGGAAATTTATGGAGTACTCGAGCTCGAGCTCAAGTTCGTACAGCAGCAGTAACAAAGTGAGGCGGAAGAGGGACGAAGACGCCGTGAAGGCTGAGGCTTACACTGATAGGAAACTAGTTGTTGATTTGGTTAGTATTATCCTTCTTTATCTTTTTCTATTGCAACTTTATGAGCTACTATCAATGGTGGGTAGTGCGTAACAATAACTGCCTGCCTACATTAGCGTGTGTAAAATGCGTAAAATGTGTACCTCGTTGTAATGATAAAATTAAAATCTTATCTGTATTTGATTCCAGAACTGCCAGAAAAAGACGGCGAAATGCATACAGTTCCAATGCGTGATCTACAAGCTGGGCCGCATGAAGACGAGCACGATCAAGGTGCGCGCGCGCCTGTGGAACGTCACGCTGGTGGAGGAGTTTGCCCGCGCGGCACGCGTCAACATCGCCTCCACTGCCTACATTAGCATCCCTAACCACTTCAACATACACCAGAACAAACAGCACGATGATAAAACTACGGTAAGCTGTTGCTTTACAACTCAATTTTAACAACGTACAAAATTCATTCGTTGGTTAGTAGTTTAACTCTAAGGGCCTATTTCACCGCTTACTGATAAGTTCCCGGTAATTTAGCTGTCAGATAATTTCATACAAATTTTGTTTTATTCTTTATTTTATTCGGTAGTTAGCGGCTATGCAGAGGTGATGTCACAGGCTAAGTCCCTCAAGGGTTTGAAGTCCAATATTCGATAATAATCTCTGACTTGTCTGTGAACCTCATTTTGGCCAAAATAATAATGTGGCAGAACAGTTATTTCAGCTAACTCAACCTTTGGCCGAATTTGATCTCATTTAACAACTTCGATTCACTGATCTACTTTTATTAATAAAAATTTGAGAAGAGGAGCCACCATAGATGTAAAGATCATTTTTTGAAGGTAGAACCGAAGAATCAGAAAAATCAGACAGTATTGCCGGCCGCAACGAACAACTAAGTTTTATAATTATCTTGTTGTTTCCACTAATACCAGTTTCTTTGTACCATAGGTGGAGACGGTCGCATATCCAGACTTGAAGATAAGCGAGCCGACGGACGTCCCGCTGTGGGTCATCATCATATCAGTGATAGTGGGGCTGATCGTGCTGGTGCTGCTTATCATCGCGCTGTGGAAGCTAGGCTTCTTCAAGCGCAGCCGGCCAGACCCCACGCTGTCCGGCAACCTCGAGAAGAACAACCACGAGGCCAGCCCCTTCATAGGACGCGACAGAAATAGTGTTCGATAGCCCCCGACACTCGTGACGGACAAAACGTTCCACAGCCTCAAAGCTGCCCAAGTGTAAATAAAATCGACTATTGTGCACACAAGTATTTAGTTTGTAATATCTCTGACTGTGATGTCTTCTTAGATGAATTTGTGTGTATGTGATGATAAAGTTATGATTCTGTTTTGTTGATGTTGATGCACAATACGGCGGGTGGAGACAGCTGTATTGTTTTATTGTATGTAATTTGCATTTCTCTAGCGTAATGTGAACATGTTTCAGATTGTTTGTTTATATATTCTGATGGATTATGTATTATTTTTCTGTAAATATGTACTTGCCTTATTATTTATGAATAGTTTAAATGTCTACTTAATTTGACTAGATACTAGTCACAAAATGTAATAATGTTATGTAGTGTATGTGTAGGGAATAGTGATGTATTGTCCCTAATTTAAGTGGAAGTCGGTCACAATTTATTTTATGACACTGAAACTACTGAAAAATATTCAAAAGAGCTTTTAAAAAGTCCCGGTAGGTACTTAAATATTTAATGACTTTACAACTTAGAAATCACTTCACATTTCACTATTATAGTGCTAAAATGAATTTGTTATGAACTAGGTACGTAATTATTATAAGTATTGTAAATAAATTGTTTCCATGTCATTAGATTTTTTACAAAATTTTCTATTGCTAGTAGAGGCATATTTTACACTTTTTTATAAAAAACATCGCCCAGTAACACTGCCAACTATCCCGTCACTAGTATTTTATACTTCTTTAATAAAATTTTGACTACCTAAATAACACTGGTTGTGATTATTTCTGTTATGAACTATATACCTACTTAATAGTACATTTTAGTTTGAATAAAATTGTGCCATTTTGATATATTCTTTCATTTTATTGTGTTAATACACTAGCAAACCATAGTGACGCAATAAATACATTGCTGTTATTATATTTAATAATGTTTCCTATCAAGTCCATGTCACTAGCCAACTGCTAACTAAAAGGTACTTTTTGACTTATCATAGGTATTTTTATTAAAATCTTTTCATACGGAAAATCCTTTACTTAGTTCTTTTGTAACGACTGTTGCAATGTATTATTCTTAGTATTTTGACTATTAGAAATGGAAATAATATTAAGAGATGCATGATCGATTACTAAGGTTGAAAACACGGTGTGGATGGACCCCTAAAAATGATTTTTCAGGACTTTAGAACTGGCCTGTCATGCATGATGACATGTCATG
This sequence comes from Acronicta psi, assembly GCA_946251955.1. Taxonomy (NCBI): domain Eukaryota; kingdom Metazoa; phylum Arthropoda; class Insecta; order Lepidoptera; family Noctuidae; genus Acronicta; species Acronicta psi. The sequence continues at coordinate 5,484,501 of OX276482.1, read as the reverse complement.
TAGGTAAGTGTTTGTAATATCAGCTGTTACGATGTTTCTTCTTCGCTCTAGTTAGGATCTAAGTACCCTTAAATCAGGAATTCTAAAGCATAAAATTCGGACACTGCTACTACTTGGCAACAGCGTGTTTGGCAATCCGGTAGTATATTGAGGCAACGGAATTTAGATAGTGTAGCTTACAATGAAAAACTTTTGAAAATTTTAAACATTTATTAATGTTAGAATAATTTAAACATTATTTTATTATTAATTTTAGTGTGATAATTTAATTAACAATAATATCTTAATTATAGTTTTTTGACGTGTCGGGTAAGGTAAACATTTGGACACTAAATATTAGTATTTTAATGATATTTATTTACAAAAACATAAGTAGGTACTACAAAGCGAAATAAGCGTAAGGATCTACTAATATCGTCGTAATCACGTCGTCACGTCACATCAGATGAGGTCAGCAGAAAAAAAACTAAAGCAGCCCGTTTAGGCGAACTGTTCTTGAAAAAGGACTAAATTCCCGAGACCCATATTCTGAAACCTTGGTCCCTAAACAATTCATAGAATTATATATATAGAATTCTAAGTCAAGATCATATTCTAAACACATCATAGATACAGCAACAAAACTAGCTGAACACTGTGAAGTCTTCAAAACGCTTTAACATCTTTAATATTTAAAATTCACTGTCCCTTAAAGGCAGTACAAATTATCATAATAGAGAACAATTATATGTTTTACCTTAGTCAAAATCTAATGAATAGTTTTGGTACTGTGCTGTTTTTAAACTGTCGCCGTGTTCAACGACTTTCGATGCTGACCGTACGTACATAAGTACTTATACAATACTTAAATTGAAAACCATTGGCAATATCAATATAATAAATAATATAAATGCAAGCTAATATCGGACTAGGCTGGACTGAGTGCGCGTATCAATATCAACGCGGAGACTTGTAGTAACTGATGTGTGTCGTGGGTGGTTTCTGAAACAAATATATAATGCATAATAAGCAGCCTAATAGGTATATAACATCATCGTCACTGCTGGGCGCGGGTCTCTTCTCAGAATGAGGGATAGGGGTTAGGCGAGTAGACCAACACGCTGGCCTGATGCGAGTTGTTAGACAGACTTCTTGCATTGTCGAGAAAATTCTTAAGTATGGATCCATGATTTCCTTAGGGGGTACTATGTTTTCAGTATGTATGAATTGTTTTCCGGGAAGTGTCTTCTTTTTTTCTATTACCGAATCATTTAATTTAATGTATTTATTTATTATATACAAGCATACACATTACACTTTACAGTACCGTATATATCAAGTTTACATCATATGTAACAAATAAATAAAATGGAATAAGTACCTACGTACCTACACAAAAAAAAAGATTATAACAAAAAAAACGTAATCATTATTATTTTTAATCGTAACATTATGATCAGACATCGTCCAGGTCAATAATTCTACTCTCATATGAACAATCGTGATATAGTTATTTATTTTTAGCCACATGATATTTGATCAAACTTTTTACATTAATTAGCCTGTTATACTTACTAAACAAAAAGTAATACTTATAATGAAATTTTTTGCTCGAAGTCTGTTTTAGCACTTACATCCTTTTTAACGGCAGACCAACAAAAAGTACACAGTGATTTATCTTGGTCGCTGATGTCATTCTTCTGTAAGCAGGGCTGTTCCAGTTCCCCTGTAATAGAAAATATTGAACACCCATTTCATATTGGTTCTACGGAAGATACAAGACGGTTGTTATAATTAGTAAAATCAATTCTTTAGCCAAGTTCTTAATAACGTAAAAACTTATATACAACCACGGCGAGGAGAGATGTACTAAAATTTACAGTCGGTACGTTTTAGGTAACATGTAACAGGGAGTGAGCCTGCTGTCATTTAGCGGGCACTAATTCAAAATCCGATGTCTTAACCCAGGAAAACACTCTCTGCAGCCGTACTTGTGACCACTAGACCATTGAGCATTTCCATGGCCATTAAGAAAATTAGGGCCAACTACTTTGAATAATTTATAGAGCAAACATAATTAAAATCAGCCAACATACCAGGATATCAACAATTTTAAGGAGTGTAAATAATGGAATGTGCTGTACATACATACATTACACCAACGTTAAGGTCACATCAATTCGGCGTCTAGGACTGAACATAAACTGATCTTATTGCATCAGATTACAATTAGCCTCGGCCCACCTATTACTTAGTTCATTTAAAATAAAGGCTGATTTACTCGGAGCAATTTAATTGCATGTTCAAGCAATAATAAAAGTTGTACTGTCTAAATAGCGTTTGGACGGTTCAATTCCCTTATTACTTCAATTTTATTGTGTGCAACAAGCAAGAAAATTGCATCCTGTATATTGGCCTTAAAGTTCTTGAAAGCCGGATTTGTAAGTTGTTAAGAGATAATGGACTTTCTGTTACCGGTGTAGAGTTGATTGTCGAGATGCGTAATGTAACTGCCAGCTAGGCGGAGGATCTCAATCTTGCTGAGCTTTCTGTCGGGTGGTTCCGTAGGGATGAGCAGGCGCAGCGTGTTGAACGCTATGTTCACGCTGCTTGGAAATACAATTATTTTGATAACAATTCTATTAAATTAATATTAGATTAATTATTAATATTATATTAGATAGATATTGTTCAAATTGTAATGATTATCAATTCTCCTGTCATACCCTTCATTGCCATAACCTTCCTGATAAACAATTTACTGAATAGAAATCAACAACAAAAGGAATTGTTGTGTCCAGTTTGTGGCCGTGGTCGCATGCCACTATGCCCTGGGCTTGAAAACTTAAGTATAATATGGGTGGCATGCGATCACGGCTATCATTTAGACACATCAGTTTCTTTTGTTGTTGATTTCAATTCAGTAAATTGTTTATCAGGAAGGTTATGGCAATGAGGGTATGACAGGGGAATTATGTTCTTGTTACATGATTTTCAGTTGATTTCTTCCGTAGTCGGCGGGTTGTAGTTTTTTAAACTTAATTTTTTTAATAATTAATATTCTGGGACATACACCGAACAACGGTACTTAAAGTTTTTCTTCTTTCAAATCTGTCCAGTAGATAGATATACAATGCAGGTCTTACTTCTACCTCACCTCGTAAAAGGCATAAACCACGAAAGATTAATGTATACTTATCTGGCAAATCACGTCAGTAATTACCACTTGTAATGTTCTATTTCTGGGTCAGTTCGAATATACTATTTTATAAATGCAATGTTTTACAAGCGCCAAATAAAAAAAAACGATCATATCTCGATGAACGATATCTCCGCTTGCTATTACTCCATTCTAACCTTGTCAATTTAATAGCATCGTTTATTTTAAGTTTTATATTTTGTAAGTGATCGTCCTCAGTCGGATCGAGACCCTTATTATTTATAATAGCTGTTGAATTAGTAGTGCAATAGGTTTCATTATTTTGCAACACTCTGAAGGTACAAAAAATTTTAATTTCCGGTTCCCATACTGCTCTGACTAATTGAGCTATTAGAACTATTAAAGTTCCAATATAATACCTACGAAGGACTAGGTTAAATGGATTAAACAATAATAAATTTTGTAAATTACAAAATAACAGACAAAACTTTAAACAAAACAAAATAACATAGCTAATATTAAAAAAAATATTTTTATTAGGTATTATTTTTATCACAGTGAAGTAACACTAAAGAACAAGTTACCTAATCTTTTTTTAAATCTTGTTCATAAGAGTTTTATTTGCTATCCATAATATTCAGTAAAAGTCCCGGGAAGTAAGGGCAATGAAAGTAACTTCCACATGCAATATACTAACTTTTGCGTCCGGTCCCTCTCGCGCGCATTCGCCTGACACCTTTGCTTGACCGCCGGCTGCTCCGCGTGTTGGTAAGAGTTCAACGACAAAATACGCTGTTCCCATGTTTCTTCGGCACAATGGTAATTCAGAAAATTCTCCATTAAATTCTATAGCACGGTTATCTGAATGATAGGTCCGTCGATTCACGGGTTCCGGTGATAGTCTGGGTTCGGATGCAGGATGCGTACTAATCCGGGAACGTATGTGAGCTTACTAATAAGTATCCCGATGGATATCGCTCATGAAGGAGTCATTTAGGAAGAACAGCGCGCGCCACTGACTCGCTCTTAACCGATAATTGTATAAACAGATGGCTGCCGATGTCACAGGCACGCACTCGGCATGTGAGAAAGTTTTGTTTAACTATTTATTCATTAGTTAACACAATGTTGGTCCTTGTGGGAGTTTCTGAGGAAAGTCTTGGAACATCCTCGGGTACATATGCTGACATACAACATTTTATAAATGTCCAAAAGATTCGACGTTGGTCCCATTTGCTCTCCTCGTTTATTTTATAGTCATTTAACCAAATCCTAATTTTAATACGTATTATCCACTCGTTATTATATTATGTTCCTCTTTACTGTAATCTAAAGGGTTATCAGAAATGATTCTTTAATGCTAATAATTCTTCTAAAGAAGAATATCCATATTTTAACAGCAACGACGAACAAATTTTTCAACTGCTAATTTATTTTTATATTTGACCTTTACCATTACAATAGAATTATTTTATGATACATTACCATAACAGAATATCATATACCCCAGTGCATCCCTGGTGTGGCGAATGGGTGACTTGTCATCAAGAATGTAAAACGCGACTCCCCCAAGCTTTGTCTGTTGCTTTAAGCTAACTACCGCAATAAATATTTTTAATGACCCCGATGATTCCTCAAACTGAATCGCTTCTTTAATTTGTTACTTGATATGTATGCCATGGTTTCTACATGTGTATGTGTTCCATTCCATCGAAGCTTTGTTCCATTTAAGTACAGAATTCAGATATTCTAAGCCCAATAATATATAATAATTATTTTTATAGTTTTTTTTTACCTTGGCAAAGGAAATACGGATTAGTTACTTTTCAACTATTGGTTTAGTACTATGTTCCCAGGAACATTCCTAACAGCTTCATAATCATGATTAATTTTCTAATGTTCTTCTACATTTATTGAGACATTACCTCATGTTTCTTTCATTGAGATACATCGTTCAATTCATTCAACATGTTTCGCGTATGCTATGTTCACGTCTCAAGGGGATGGGTGGAGTTCCGTGGGAACATGAGCTAATTGGTTAAATTATACGATATGTCGACCGCCGCGTTCTCATTCGTATTCATTTACAACGGTTACGCAGTTCACATGAAAAACAATAGACATCACCAAAAGTTTATTTATTTATTTATTTATTTATAAGGTACTTCAACGACTTATCCACTATAACATTACAAAATGAAGGGAATAACATATTTAAACATATCATTAGTGAATTCGTCACTTATAGAAGTACACAGCACTTGCATAGTAAAAATTTTACATGATCAAACACATTAAAATTGAATCAAGTGAAGACGCTACGTTTACTTATGAAACAGACGGTACCTACTTATGCGTTTGCAAGCTCACCCTCATATTGCTTAGTCATAATCATGTCGGTAACGCTGTCATAAAGTTATAAAATATTTTCTACTTATTCAAATTGACCAGTTTATTCAGTTTTTTGAATTGACTTTTTGATCCTTCTGCCAAAACATTTAATAATGTTTTTTTCATAATACTTGTTAACATACACCTCATTAGCCGCTCATCCCAGCGCAACCAAGGATGACTTGCGTAGACCAGTGAAGCAATCACTGGTGATGCTCAGGCTGTTGGTTTTGCGTGCGACGTCACGACCCCACCACATCGCGACTCTGTCGGCCAACCGACGCGGGCGCACCACGGCCGAGACTTTCTCCTCGCGACACCTCTGCCGGTGAAACGAGCGTCGCCGCGAGTCGTACACGCAGCCGCGCGCGAGTCGACCGCCTTCGATGCTGGCGCGACACCACCGACCAATACCTACACTTCCGCGTCCGAACATAAACCGCTTTCGCTTCGTAAACAGTTTTCGTGTGAACTATTTGTGTTACAATATCAACGTCCGACGGAGACAGTGCATGGAGTATCGTGACTATAACAAACAATTAGTGTTTTGTACGCCAAAGTGATGCTTTTTTGTAATTAAAAGGTGAGTCCAGCTTCCTTTCTACAAGCCCTGGTCCATTCTACATGAGACGATGACATTAGATGATAAGGTGGGCGCAAACGTCAGTAGTGAACGCAAGGACGCGATCAGACTGACTAACACTGGTCATTGAAGCCACACTGTCCACCGGCCATCGTCCTAATTCATTGTCTACATAAGACACAAGATTTCAAAACAGGTAAAAATTAAATTTACATTAGCAATTGAAATCTTCACAACAATACACGGTGTCGTCCTCTTTTACATTACTTACCACACACATACAATATTTGGCTGAACAGTTACATTAGATGAACAGTTAAGTGCGGACCGGTCTGGGTATGGCCGGCATTTAGAGATCAGCTGGTCTGACGGACTAAGATAAGCTGATAAAGATCAAGGCATCCCATCAAATTGTGTAAAGGCCGACCAAACCGAATGATGCATTATGGCTTACATTTAACGGCAAATATGTAATGCTCAAGGATTCGATACCTTACTGCTGCTTTGTTTGAGGCTGATGAGTAATTATTTCGATAATTTAAACGCAGTCACAAATGAATGGAGTGTGTGGGTAGTTTGTTCTAATTCTATGGATCCAAAAGTGCTTCCGCCTTACAACGAACACTAACGCAGAAGGTACGTGACAATTTGTTAGTAGGTACGTTAGTCACAAGGTGACAGTTGTGCAACTTTCTTTGGCAATTGGCATCCCTTAACAGAATGCAAGGCCGCTTTTCCTTTACTCATATTATAGCTTATTGTCGAAAATTCATACAATAATTCATAGTTGCAAGTGTATTTATTTGTGTATTGTAGTGTATTGATTGCTCTGTTCCATTTAAAATCTAGCACGAATGTCTACTCAAGAATATTGTCCTAACGTTGACTCGATGTGCTACAGTCGGGTTGGAACCCGGCACGAAACCAATACTTGTACACAAGTAGTTGTTCCCAGTCTGGGTGTTTGTTTGTACCTACGATACAGAAGATAAATAAAATTTACCAAAATACCGAAACCATTTACGGTAACTCTTTGCACACACATCTAACACAAGACCAACAAAATAAACCAACATTGGCCAATTGGTGTCAGACTGTCGGTGTGTGAAGACGGATCTATTATTAAGTACTCATTAGTAGATTACGTGAGATTATCAATTCATTCGTATCCGTGTAGTTTCCGCATGAGTTCACTGTGCATGAAGAGCCTTCGTGATTCCCGAACGCTAACGATCGTGTTCGCCGAATTGAAATCCGCGTGAATCACACAGGATCTTCTTTGACATCCTGCCAATGACCTATTACAATACGCCGCATGCGGTGCCGGAGGTCGCTTGACGCATAAACAATAACTGCAACACAACAACAGTTATGTCTTATGTCATACTATACCGCATTTAATCACGAGATCATAGTAAATGCAAACGTTTTCCTTTATGTATCACGCTTATATTTCAAATTGCTGTAATTACTAAGAAAAGTTTTGAAAAAATAACCACACAATTTTTTTAGCCTTCGGATTTATTGAGATGGAGATCTTCTATCAACACACTCAAGATTTTGGGTATCTAAATTAGCTCTCATCACTTTTATATTACGTAACGAAGTAGCGTTGCTAATTTAAATTTTAAATTTCATACAGACGTCATACGATTCTTTCGAATGATATAAATTCCATAAATAGTTAAAGTTCATCTAATTAACTTTTTCTCATCTCATCTAATATCTCGCACGTTTCCACAGTGTGATATGTCAACTGATGATCAACTTTACAATCATTTTACGAAAATTAAAAGCTATGCAAAACTGGTGCTTTTGCTAAACTATTTCATTGGATGATAATAATTAACTCATGTTTATCAAAAATTTCATAATACTTAAAGCACAGGAATGGTTAGGCAGGGTTTGGGAAATATTGCATCTCAAGGCAACCGTGATAAAGTTTTCTTTTTACACGACTGATGACACTTAAATTTCTCAGATTCATGATCAGATATCTGATGCGGCAGAAGACATTGTTGCACTATAAGCACAATGTCTGCTGGCGGTTTGGCAAGTCGGCCTTGTCGGCAAATGGGTCAAATTCACGCGCCGCTTGCCCAAGCGCAATTATACATGACCGTCGATTATTTTATTTAATAATTCAAACACTTATCGGTCCATCATGAGAAGAAACTAACGCGTGTGATACATAATGGCTTTTGTTGTAATTACTGTACTTGTTTTAATCATTCAATTTGTGACTTGGTATTTAAGGAATGTTATTGTTTCACCCGAATTCATCCAATCTATTAATAAAAATAGCAATATCCGTGTAATAATTGTGTCCGAGCTTACTGTGTTCAGCTAGTTCTTGAACTTCATGTTGGGGAATACCAAAATCTATTATCTGTTTGGAATGCTAATAGGTGGTACCTTTCTGCTTATTATTCAGATAGAGTTCGTCCTTTTCTGTAATAGCTCTTGAAATAACATCACTCACGATTTCGTTTTGCGTTTTTAGTTTTTTTGCGACGTGATTTATCTTGAGCAAAGTAAGCGGTCTGCGTAACACGTTCGTGTGCTATTGCTTACTTTGTTGGGTGACTATGCGAGTGAATCTGGTATTGCACAAGACAATAATAATGTAGGCCAGACATCTCGGCGTACATCTTTCCGAGTGAGGTGACGTCCTTGTGATATGTCATTACAAAAGCTAATGAGGCCGGTATCTTGTCAACCTATAAAGCCTTTGGCGCGATCGCTCACTGCTGTTGGAGCCAGTTTGTCCCTTCTAATTTCTATGTAGGTATTGGACTAGACGTATATTTTAAAAGTAAGACGGATTCGTGTGATTGCTTTTTACCTTGAGTGTCCAGTTTAGAGTTATGTTGTAAGGAAAGAGCTCTTCATAAATTGCCATATAAATATTTTCCTAAATCTGCGAAAACCGATTTCCTACATTATGCATGTTAGGTACTTAGAAAAACCAGTTATATAGTAAGTATAATTTGTTCTAAAATTATGTAATACACCATTTCATGACTAGGAATCGGTTTTTTAAAATGGTTGAACTAGTTCATATGCTAAACAATATTAGGTTTTGTCCTTGACATCAAAATTTATAACTGAGAGACACTTCCGCGTGCCTACTACTACTTACTTTAAACCTAAATATGATAACTAGGTTATAATATAAAATGTAAAAGGCCATAAGGTCACAAGGTAAGTGTAATTTAAATAGTAACGGAGAAAATATTAAAAAGCGATTGGCAGAAAAGGTCAAAGTTTGAATGACAACAGTGACTGTCCGTATTATTGGTCACTGGACTCACTCGTCTAGTTCTCTGTTCTATTAATATATTTACTACAGCGCGGAGGATATCAATATTAATATCATAGTGTAATAATAGTCCTTTTGGGACGTGAGTGTAGCCACTGCTTAAAACTAGTATAATTAAAATACACCGAAGTATCCACAAGTGTGTCTGTGTCCTAATGTAGTCGTTATTTTGTCATCATTTCTATTTGTTTGATGATTTCAGCAATGTGCATTATCCTAAAATTACGTTTCGCATGTAAGGAAGTATCATAATTATATTATAATGCAAGTTTAAACGATTTCGTTGTTAAATTTAAAAAACAAATTTCCGTTTGTTGCTTGTTATCATAAAATGTGGTAATATTTTTTATGTATAATAAATAATGTCGGTGAGGTGTGAATCGGCTTCTAATTTTATTTTATTTTAATATTCATGTTTCAATACGCAAGTGAACGTCCCTGCTTAGATACAGTTCTCTGCGTTACTGTATCTGGCAAAATAGTCAATGTGAGATTGGTACTTTGTTTTTTAGACATTGCGGGGTTCTTACCGTAAAATCTATTGTTTACTGTAGTAAACGAGCGTTGTATTATGTTGACATGTAGTTTAAATGATCTGCGTTGGGTTTATAAGAATCGGATCGTTCGATGTAGTCACAGGTGATAAGTATTATAAATTTGAAATCAAGTTTAGGCAGGTGTAACTTTTGTTCCGTCAAACTCGTGGCAAATGAATGGGTATTGGCAATAAGGTATTTTAATAGGTACAAGTCCGATATATCTCATGAGAATTTCCCGCATCGAAAAAAACTATGTAACTTTTAAAAAGGTTCATTTATGAGGATTACACGCATAAAAAAAAGTAGATGCTTTATTATAGACATTTTATATCAAACATGATCACAAGGTGATAGGTTAGGTTAGATCTTAGGACTAAGGGAAGCCTAAGATCTTTAAGTTATATGTAAGACAAGCTGAGGAAGACAGCGGGTAGCATCAGACTGACTAGTGTCCTAGAGTTTTTCAGAAATTGCTTGTTTGGGCTTCTGTCACCAAACCAGTTGGGTTCGGGGCCCTAACCTACGAACTTTTCGTTGCCAGTTCGTGCTATAGAATATACGACTTTTAAATATAAGCACGGTATTTAACCACAGTGTTTTAAGGTATATTTTTATATCAAAACGTTTTAGCTTCGTTTGCACAGTAAATTAAGTTTTGATCTAGATTCGGGATATCAAATCCTACTGTATATGTAAATGAAGTATAGAGTCCATATTTTATTTGATATTACATCGTGTAATGTAATTGGGTTAAGTGTTTATTGCTAATATAACGACGCTTATCTGCCGGGAAGCTTCATTATTTACAAGGTTTGCATTACTTAACTAACAACTCGTCGTGCTCTAGTTCAATCCAAACCTTATTTACAAACTTTACGATGTAGACAAGTACATAACCCTCTAGATTACCATAAATTTTTCGTAAATACCAAAGTATCAACCGTATTAAAATTGCACAAATGACGCTTAACATTTCTTTACGAACGTTAAAGTCACATTTAAAATTTTTGAAGCGGCAAGAAATGATGAATTATCACAGAAATTATAGCTGTAATAAGGCTTGTAGTGAGGTGTGTGAACTTCCGCGAACAAGTGACACTTCGTTGACTTATCACAGTTCATTGACTTTTTGTAAACTCGGCTTGGTTTAAAAAATAATATTTTAGTGTATAATGATTTAACCAGTATACAAAAATACTGCCAGTGTCACTGTCTAATATATAAAGTAGGTAGCTAAATAGTAGTAGCTAGTACTTACCTAAATATATATTCTATACTATCTCAATTAATTAATTGAAATACGTTAAAAGATTACATTGAAATAATTCATCAATTATTTTTAGTTTAAAAATGTTAGTAAAACAATTGAATGTTTCAAATGTTCGGCCCTTAAATCCTTATTTCTCTGTTATCTTCAATCAAAACTTCTGTCGTTATCAGCCTCCTTTCTTATTTAAATGTTAAAATTTCTACCATTTAAAAATTTATGAACCAGCCAGCACTGACTGAAAATAAAAAACAAAAATCAGAAAACATTTTATGACAAAAAAAGGATTGCTGGGATGATTTAAATTTGATTATGAAAATATGGAATACGTTTCATAGACTCATGGGCCGTTTCTTGTTATGGTAATGTATCTATCAATTTACTTCTGTCTCATGTTTAGCTTTATACAAACATGCATAGTCGATTACCTTTATGTCAATTTAAGCTGCCCATATATGTGTAGTATGTGTACTGACGTTTTCTGAAAGGCAGTGTATAAATCAGGCGGAAAATTGTAAAGAGATGCTACATTTATGGACAACTGGTTACCTACGTACTACCTACTCATTCATGCACGTGTTCTAGCTTAGATTAATCTGTCCAACGTCGGTTTCTTTTGATTACAGTTTTTGTAGGAAAATAAAAAAAATGTCGGAATATAAATGTTTATGCTCAGGACCTACAGATTATTTAATGATTGAAGATTTTATTTTATTTGTTGTTACAGATTTTGATCAATCAAGATGGCTGCACCAGACACCGTAGGGAACCTGACTTGGCTCCTACTGATGCTGGTTCTGGCACTGCAAATTATAATACCAGTCTTCTGCAATCCGGGTGAGATTCACTGACTATTTTACATTTAAACAAAACAAATGCAGCCGGACAAAACTTATGAATACCATTTTCTTTTAACGTATTTCTTATATTAACCTTTTGAGCGTCTACACACATGATTTCGAAAGTCAGAGTTGCCTTGGGTTTGAACTTGAATCCTTTGACTTGGCAATTCAATGGTCATATCATGAGGTCATGATTGTCATCATCCTACTTTTGACCGGGCACTCTCTTATACTAGTCAAAATGTTGCCATATAATAGTAGTGACTAATTGTTTGCGGACTTTATTCTATGCAGGTAGTAATTTAAATGTTTTAAAATATGCACCTATAAAATATTCTGATGATCATTTAATTAGGGTCTATTAATCCAAAAAACTCGCAAATAAAATATACCCACTGTGTGGGTGTATTATTTTAATAATTGGTTAAACCTATCCGTTTACAGAAAAACATCAATCATTAAGCATTAAATATCTAGTATTTAGAATGTAGAAGTCCCTATTTCCTAAGAATTATGAAAGTAGAGAATTACGAATAAGTAACAAATTAAGTCTCAGAATCACTGCTGCATCTATAAGGGTACACTGATTTAATTAAAAGTCAACAAGTTTTTCTCTCATAAACTTTGCTTTCCCTAGGATTTATAGGAGGTATTTATAATATTCAGTAATCCATGGCTAATAATCAAGCGGAGTTCGTTGTTTAATTGATTCCAGTTAGTGAAGGAAACAATAATATTATTGCTATACACTAAGCGGATGCATGAAATGCGCGTATGCATTGGCAACACAATTTATGCCATCTGTCATATTTGCACAAAGCATTCTGGTCCTTCGCGTAAGGTTTCCAAGGTCTTTATTACCATACAGGTATGTATCCGGTGGTATTATAGTTTGTCTGTGCAACAAGGATGTGTACTGGTTACTATGTGTTTTTATTGTCACCAAGAACATCCCGCGTGTAGGTCGGTCACGAATTGCGATTAAACCTTATCGTAAATGTACCTACGTGGAACACTAACAGGATTTACACTGAACTCAATTGCAATAAGGCATGAACGTAAAATCCTTGTATATTTTGTGATTATTATTTTTAGAATATCTAAAAAGATTAGGAAGAACATTCAGAGACGACGCTAAGGGTAAACTTGGGCTTCCGTATGTCACATTTCGCTTAGCGTCGTTTCTGAATATTAAGCTTAGATTTTAAGGGCTTGTTTCACCACCTCTGGATAGCCGCTCACCGCCGGATAATTTAAAAATGGATCAAAAGTTGTATGAAATTATCTGCCAAGTAATTTAACGGAAACTTATCAGGAGGTGGTGAAACAGGCTCTAAATTTTATAAATAACATACCATCACTCCTACGTCTTCGAAGGGTTAACGTTATTACGCACACACACACATACACGAACACACACTTTCACACACACTTTCACACACATGCACACCCACACGAACGCGCAGTTAGGCTACTTATAATTTGGTTAATTGATTTTGTTAATTCATGTTATTTATAATTATTTTTTTTACGATAACTTTTTTATTCTTCAATTTTATGTTGTAACCTTAGCCCTGACATAAAATAAAATGTAACTCTAAAAAAGGGGGAGGACACTGACTCCTGCAACACAGTTTTAACTAGCGTAGGAGTCAGGGAATTCTAATTATTGTAATGTCGAAATATTATGTCAATAAAGAATTATTATTATTTTTGGGTATATAAGTGTTTTTTCTTAGCCTCTGGGCTAGTGTTTTAACTACATTTATTATTATTATTATTGAGTTGAAAAGTAAACTGAAATGTTTTAGGCCCATGTAATTATGCGACGCTTTTTGCCATTTACTATGCAGATAAACATTTCCCGGAACTGGATACCGAATCTAAGAGATCGCACTAAGCGACTACATAACGCAATCTGATGATTAATCAAGGAAAAATCAATATGTAAACTATCTACATACTTTGCTGATCACATAACTACTTAGAAATCCTTGAAATGCATTTCACAACAGTTGTTGGCCTGTAGCATACTCATGATTCACAGATAATTATAAAATCTAGCTTTAGATTAGACTACTTAGATACAATAAACAATCAATTATAATGTGCATTTTGAATTCATTTAGTACTTAAAGTGCTCTTAAAATTTATCTGTTATATGCAACTGTAATTGCTTTTAAAGTTGTTTTTACTTAACACTACCTATTGCTCACGGTTTCAGTTGATTTTTATAAAAGAAATAGCCTATGTCCTTCCTCAGGATGCATCTATCACTTTGCCAGATTTTACCAAACTCTGTTCAGATGTTTAGACGTGAAAGGTAACAAACAGACAGTTACTTAACGCAATTAAAATATTATGAGAAGTGCATTGAACTTTTCTAATTTAAATTATCATGAACTTTTCTAGCGTACACGGGGACAATTCTATGTTCTCTAGATTTCGATATAATAGGTCAATTAGTAGATAGCATAATCCTACAATGAGCCAATGAAAGTATTGATTGATAGACATTAATTTATTACAGCAATTGATTTTATGCTTATTTATGCATACGGAAGCTACAAACATCACCAGCTTTATACAGTTGTTCAAATAGGACAAAAAACATATGTATCCGTAATGTAAACCAAATGCCGATCACCAAATAGGAATCACGGAAACAACCTGTATCATATAGGCGTTAAACATCTCCAACTTAAACTGATCCACTTTGATATCGCGATCATTAGCGCTTGAACTCACTGTAGTGACGTCGAGATCTTGACATTTTCGACGCGTGCGCAGCGCAGCAGTCACGACACCGGCCAAACATTTCCCCGCGACCTTGACTGCACTTCCGCTTCCTACACAGGTCAAGGTTCAATAGATTAACAAATTAAAGAAGTGATTTCGGTATAATACGATTATAGTGGGAATGGTTCGTCCATCCCAAATTAAAGTTTTTACTACTTAGGTACCTATAAAACTTCACGCGTACCTACCTAAGTTCTCTTTAATTATACATTGAAAAATATCTATGTTACCATGTGCAATTGTGCATTAGTTATGTAAGTATTATGCAAGTCAGTCAAATCAGCAAATTATGTGAAAGCTATCAATGACTAGACGATGTAAATAAGCATATCACGATCGGATACCCGGAGAAATTCTAAACAGGCATACAGATAAAATTGAAAGGTACATTACATACATTACGTACGTACATGATGGTGCTAATTCAGTTTTGAGCTCTATTACAAACAAAATTTATAAGAGTTGAAAATATTTAAAACTAAATTTTTATCATCAATTGAAAGAAAACATCAATTGAAAAAAAAGTACTTAGTGGCGATAGCAATTTGTAGCAAATAAATTCACGTCAAAAAGAAACAAGTTGGGAACCTTTTTGTAGGGCCAAGTATTTTATATTGCTCATGTTTTCTGTGTAGGTACATGCCATACAAGAAGGTCCGCCAGTCATTAAAATGTGATGAATATTACGTATCTAACCTAGGTTTAACCTCAAGTTAAGTTTAAACAATCTAAGGCTTACAAAGCCCCCAAGGTGTAAAACCCTGAGTAACGCAATTCATAATTAGATAATTGCAGTCGAGGCCCTTGACTCGTACTGAACTTGCGTTAAGCTGAACCTCACACATAGTAATTATTATTACCAAATAACAATACACGCTTGCACACTCCGTGGCCCTAAAAAATACGTCATTGTTGTACTTAATGATTAACGAAATGCCACTAATTCACTGAAATTTTAGAAAGTTTAAGGCCTAGAAACTTTTTTTTTTGCATTGCTATACAAACCGAAAATATATAGGTAATTTATAATTTTTTAAACTTTGAAGAAGCTTTGAAGTTTGAGGTGCAAACTGTGCTCATTTTTCAAACAAAAAATCTTTACATCATCAAGCAAAAACCAAAGCTGTATTACCTAATAAGGTCAGGTAATTTGCCAATTTGTTAATAATACAACCAATTATTTTTTCTGGTACGTTTTTAGTTTTACATCCGGGATAACAAGGCATCTATATAAGTTATTGCTAAATCGATATGCCCAACAAATTGGTTATTACTACATAAAAAAATTACAGGTTAGTTTTTGCTTTTGTAATTTGTCCAATGAATTGATTATTTTAAAATCTTTAAGTTAATGTTTAGTAGTGTTAGGTACTTGATCACGGGTGTTTGCTAATAAGCATTAGATTAGTTCCTTTACAATAAGACCTTAGAAACGCGCCAGGAAACCAGTAGGTTCGATATGATGATCGCTTGAATACACGTGTCTACTTGATTTAAATGGAATACCTGAATAATATAATAGATGTTACCTGAATATTATAATAGATGTTACCTGAATATTATAATAGAATTACCTGAATATTATAATAGATGTTACCTGAATATTATAATAGAGTTACCTGAATATTATAATAGATGTTACCTGTATTACATAGATAATAATAATTTTAATCTAGGTTAGTAAGTAAAATAGCCTCAGACAATCTAGGTACTGGCTGCCGAGTGTTAATTTTCAAATTCAATTCTCAATTTGGATTTTCCAAGAAATTTTCAGTAATGAGATTTTGGAAAATTCCTACGGTATTCGGAGAAAGCTTGCGTGATGGTTTTTAGATTCGTTAATACATAGAAGATATTACTTTACTACTATATTCCCCATGGGTTTTAAATCTATTTACTTCAAAGTCAACCTTTCTACTCCGATATAAAGTATTATATTACCAACGAGATATTCAATTACTTATACAATTTAGTAGGTGGGTATAATAATAAATCGGATCACTTCACACGAACTATAAATCTTGCCTGCCTCAGTTACTAATACAGCAATCTTTAATTCCGGGACATTTTTGACATTTAAATGTCAATGGTAATGGTAATAATTACTAGCTTCCTGGGCATAAAGGCTAACGATTTAATGCCTACTTTTGTACTTAAATCTTATTTAATATATTAATTACTCGTAACTGCCTGATTTATCTAGTGTTTGGGTTGTTCTTCAAAATAAATTATTTTTATTAAGTTTTTCGTTTTTTTTTGGAACCTTCATGTAAACCATTTTTAATAAGATATATGCGATCTATGCATACTGGACTAGATTTTGATAAGAAAGGCACTTGATAATTTTCTATATTAAACGCAATATTTGTAAATTTCGAAATATTCGTGTTGCGACTAATGACACCACGTGTTGAGAATGACTTCACACTTGGACAATAATGACGCACAGTTGCATAGAATGACTGAACACGTTTTAATTTGGGTATTTTACAAAAACACACATATAATCAGTAAATAATCAATTGTGTATTCAGAAAACTTAATCAAACAAATAATTTTAAGTAGGTACCTGCTTAAATTAAAAACTTCAAAATTAGTTTAGCCTATATAAGGTGACTGGTACTGGTGAACGATACTTAAACACGTGATTGTACTCATGGTAACAAACAACTTTTACTATGGGTCCAATCCTGAAATCGCCAAAAAAATCAGCTGTTCCATACATTTATGTTCCCACAATTGGTCAAAATGTATGGAATAGCTGGTTTTTTTTGTATCGTCCGTGTTTAAGTATCGTTCACTCTAATTACCAGTCACCCTATATAGGCTCGAGTATTGGGGTAACTACACAATCATGTAAATAAAAACAAACTTAATCTAATCTTTTTAGCGTAATTCTTTGGTAATTATTTAAAAGGTACAGTAAGTACTTTAAACTTTGGATCCGATCAATAATTATTACTATGCAATAATCGTCAAATCAATATCACAATCAAATAATCATCAAAATGGAAAACAATAATGCAATATCAAAATGGAAAACTCTATTTCGATGATTTTTCAAATGTGTTCGTGACATCAATAAGTACATTAGAAATAATCTTGACTTTATTTTGATTGGTAGATTTGCGCGTAGTTGCCAAGGGAACTACAGAATCAACATCAGAGTTCTGATTACTGGACATATTAATGATATACCCTAAATGCTTACCATGGGAGCAAATATCGCCAACGTCACATAGGAAGCAACTTACATTTCTCATGGTAGTTTTAGGTTTAAATTTGTCCCAAAGAACTTGGTGTACAGAAAGGGTGCCTCTGAACGGCTTCAGCTCCTTAGGAATCAATTTCTCCCTCTGAATGATTTCTTCTTCGAAAACTCTTTTGATTATCACATTTTCTAATCTTGATTCCATGATTTCGTAAAACTGATCAAAATTTCCAACATCTGAACCAAAATGAACCATCTGATCTGCTACTCTTTTAACTGCAGCGCCGACACCGTCAGGAGCACCCTTACCGTGACCTGCTTCGGAGTAATTCCAGGTTATCCTGGTTATATTAGAGTGTTCAGACGACAACTGACTGATAATATAAAACATATATTTGTTACGATATTGCGACGATGGCGAATCTGACAAGAAATGAATAGTATCCACAAACGGATTAAGTTCTATAACTTTGTCAAGAACAGGTAGTAAATGTGCCCAAATTGATGCAGCGTCATGTCGAAGACAGGAACTAAGAGTACACATGGATGTCGGGCTTACTTGACCAGTTATAAAACTGTGAGTGTAAATAACAACTGTGTGAAGTGACACTTGTTGCCGACTACCTCCAAAGTGAAAAGATTGAACTTCTTCCGCATATTTTAAATTATAATTTTCGGAAAAATCAACATGTACTAAAGCTTCGTGTATATTCATATTATTTTTTAAAGACGTGATTGCTTTGTATTGCTTCACAATTTTATATATGTGGTCCAAGTACTTGGGTAGGTCTTCTTCCAGTTTGGAAATAGCTTCTAAGGGTTTCATTATTATTTTTTGTTTTTCTGTTAAATTTTGATTTTTTTTAGTTCCATTTTCTAAAAATACTTCTTTTTTAACTTTCTTCCATTGAAAAATCGTTACATTAGTGTCATCATTAATTTCATTATACACAAGGTGACGTGCCGCACAAATTTGGCAAATTCTTTGCAAGCATTCTGTGTTATATGAATCGCAACACAACTTGGTTAATACTTCTTCTGGTTTTTTTTCATTTATTACAGATGCTTTATTTAAACCGTTTACCAATAACTCCATATTCACGTGAGTAGCACACAGGCATGTTTCTCGATTAGACGGTTTAGGATGCAGAACCCAGAAAGGTCGGTATTTGCAAAAAAATGAATAATGAATGTTATTATTAGTTTCATTTTTAAATTTTTTATGTAAATCGATCAATGGGGCTGTCAGGTATCGCTTTTGCATTCTTTTCTTATTCCTTGTAATGAATTCTTTTTTACCTGCAGCAACAGTACTATTAGTATCATCACAATAAAATGAAATGACTGAATTTCTAATTTCAGATATGCGATTTTTACGATTTGTCCATTTAAGAGACCGATTTTGTTCTTTGGAACTTGATTTATTGTAGTTTTTTTTATTTGTGTCTTCAGCTGGTAACTTTTGAATGTGCTCAATTTTTTTTTGTAGATTTGATATAGTTTTGCGTTGTGATTCATTTTTCTTCTTCAATGCAGTTATTATAGAAATCAATACCTTCCTTTTTTTATATTCTCTGTATCTAATTTTTCTAATTGCACGTTTAACTGCTGGGCACTCACGGTCATGTTGCAAAGGATCCTCTTTTTCGAGGCTATTCTCAACCTCATTAGGCACATTAACGACCGGGGCTGCTTCAACTTGAACAGTTTCTAATCTAACTTCTCTATTAAGATTTTCCTTTATTTTCTCTCGATACTTTCTAGAATTTTCTTTCCATCTTTTCCTTTGTTCTCTTTGAGACCGAGGAGTTTTGTCTTTGATCTGCACAATCTTTTTCTCTTCTTTTCTTTTCAGATATTGACTCCTTCGTCTTTCTTTTTCAATTGCAAGAAGTTCTGGATCATTTTTTATTTCGTTATAGCGTCTTCTTTTACATAGACGCTGTTTTGCTAATCTTTGTTCTTTAGTTTGTGGCATTTTCCTTGCTACAACTAAAAAAAAAGTATGTTTGAAACAGCAAGCGATATTTTTTTTTAAGTGTTAGAAGGCATAGGGGGGGCATACCCACATCTCGAAGAAAAGTGTTAAAATGTTATGAATATTATAACAAAAAATATATATTATATCTCGATAATTATGATGATATTAAAATGAGATTCAATGTAATTGTTCAATTGTTTAGCTGTGTATTTAACGAGCGGGTTAAGGTAACTTAAATCCTAGCAATTCTTAGAGACAGAAATAGCAGTTTTTAACGCGCGTGCAAAGTTACGAGTAAAACAGGCCACAACCATTAATTAAGAGAAATCGTTATCTACACAAAAATAGAAGATCGTGCATGTCAATATGCTAGCATTTAAATAAAAACCTAAATTCCTTAAATGATCAAGAAAACAATCTATAAACCACCGAAAATCATTCTACGTAACAACTCGTCATTATAGTGAATGTGAAAATCATTTTGCGAAACTTAGTGTCATTCTTCACAACACAACGTTGCCTAAAATGATGTAGCATAGAATGACCGATTGAGAATAAAACAAGTATAGACTTGTCTGTGAACATTAAACCTCCGTAATAATTATACTACATGAAGTCATTTGCGACTGGCTATAATATAAAAATAAACGAAAATGTAACGTATAGTACATTTATGGAATTTAGGTTGAAATACAAATGACATTTTTGGTAACAAAACGCAAATAATTAGAAAAAAATACTTACAGTTCTCCAACGCGTACGTGTTTGTTTACCGAGTCGTTGCCGAAGACTGAGGGGCCCCTCCCGCTCACCCGTTCGGGTGTTTTAAAGTTTCGTTCAGAATTGAATTATTTTTAGGAAATTTTATCAATGTTACTGCGACTAATGACGTTTTTTTGGTAACAATATTTGATAATACGTTTAAGCTAACTATCGCCAAGTGTTTGCAGAGTATTTTGATTTTAAACGAAGGATAAATTATTAGATTATAATTTGCTGACATACAAAGAATTATGAAGTACGTTTGAAATAACTTGCAAACAAATGTTGCGACAACAGAGGTAATCGGAATACGAGTATAATGATTTTTGACGGTGTTTTCGAAACTTTGTTTGGTAAAAAAGCAATATTGTGTTTTTTTCAACTTGGTAACATATAAAATAATGCTAATAATAAATAAAAAGCTTATCAATTGTCTCCTAAAAAATGAGCATAATAAAATACTGCGTCGGAAGACAAGTTTTGCATTGTTTGAAGAACAACCCGTTTCCAAGCACAACACTTGGGTTCGATTCCCGAGGCACTAATATTGGATGCTTTTATACTTTAGCAGCTCGCAATTTAGATTGTGCCCATAGTTAATGCTACAAGGCCCTCAGCATGAGATCTAAAAAAACATACGTTAAGTAAAACCCTTTATGCAAGATGCAAACAATTCAAAATAACGTACAATCTCGTAAATCGTACTGCGCGTGCGCACACGCTGTGCGAATGCGGTGCGCGTCGCGTCGTCGTCTACATGTCGCGATAGTGAAAGCTGAAGGCCGCTGTGCCCGCTGACTAACGTAACTCCTCCGTCAACAACCGCTATTTAGATAATCACTCTACAAACGTTCACTCCTAAAGTTTCCCGTTGAGAAGAAACCAAATTATTATCTTCTTATTATAGGCGAATGCGACTCATCAAATTTCTTTACCTAAATATCACTTTACACTCTATTCCTCCAATAACGGAAAAAGAGGTCAATTCGGTCGTAGAAATGTTGAAATACGGTAAGAGTCCTGGGGCCGACGGTGTAACAGCAGAGGCTCTTAAAGCTGGCAAACAATCGCTCATCCCACGTTTAGTCAAATTATTTAATTTAATTATAAACACTGGAACTTTTCCTGATAAATTCTGCCACTCTAAAATCGTTCTTCTTCATAAAAAAGGCAATAAAAATGATATAAATAACTATAGACCCATAAGCCTGGTATCCCACATATATAAAACTTTCATCAAAATAATAGAAGCGCGAATAGGTAAACAGCTCGACAGTCGCCAACCCCCCGAACAAGCTGGATTCCGCTCTGGATTATCAACCACCGATCACTTACATACTCTAAATCAGATCATAGAGAAATCACATTCCCCTATGTATCGCATTTGTCGATTACTCTAAAGCTTTTTACAGCCTAAAACACACAGCAATATTTGACAGCTTAGAAAAACAAGGAATTGATCCGAATTACATCAAAATAATCCAAAATATTTACACATGTAGTACAGCAGCAATCCATCTTCACACAACCGGGCCAACTTTTAACATTTACAAGGGGGTCAAACAAGGAGATCCTTTATCTCCTAAGCTTTTCACTAGCACCCTTGAGGAGGTCTTCCGCAAGCTGGCTGACGGATGGGCAAACAAAGGAATCGACATTGGAGGGCGAACACTGACGAACCTGCGCTTTGCTGATGACATGGTGCTGTTCTCAACATCACCAGCAGAACTCGGCACAATGCTCACGGATCTTAAACTCGCGAGCCTTGAGGTTGGCCTAGAGATGAATATGTCAAGGACCAAAGTTATGTCTAATAGCACTAAGAGACCAATTAAAGTCGATGGCGAGGAAATAGCGCATGTCCAAGAATACATATACCTGGGCCAAATAGTCTCTTTTCAGCCAAGACAAGACAAGGAAGTCGAAAGACGAGTTGAAAATGCCTGGAGGAGCTATTGGTCCTTAAAAACCTTCATGAAAGGTGACCTACCTATGAAACATAAAAGGAAATTAATGGACATGTGCATCCTCCCCATTCTTACTTACGGTGCCCAAACTTGGTCTTTGACAGAAAGTCAAAAGGTCAAACTCAAGGTTTGCCAAAGAGCAATGGAGCGTAGTATTCTGGGAGTTAAATTGACCGACCGGATCCGAAACAGTATACTACGCTCCAAAACTAAGATCGCCGATGTCGCCCAGAAAGCTGCCAAACTTAAGTGGGACTGGGCAGGCCATATTAGCCGCATGCCAGGCCAGTACTGGGCTGCAATAACAACTAAGTGGCATCCCACTTCGAGGCGACGACGAGGACACCCAAGTCGTCGGTGGCGGGACGATTTGGATTTTTTTCAACTAGACTGGTCCACAGTCGCGTGCAACCGATTGGCATGGAAAAAGAGGGGGGAGGCCTTTGCTCAATTTTGGGACAGTTCGGGCTGAAATAATAAATATCACTTTGAACTTTGATCGAAAAGAGATTGGATGACATTTGATGACTTCATCAAATATACGATTCCAACTTTGACATAACACCACTATAGTATTGGTTCGTAAATACTATATTCGTAACATCACAAAAGTCCTATTAGTAGTTTAGGAGAAAATCGATTTAGCCTTTTGTTAATGTATACATGTTTTTGCTAGTGACTGTACTCCAATATACCAGTGAAAAAATTGCTTTCACGTTCATTCAGCTTCGACGCCGTTAGGCACCATGCAGGCGATCAGTCCTCTTAATGGGATTATTTCACCCAGTTCCCCATTTTTGGTAGATACCGTCATGGGTTAGTGGTGTTCGGTGTCGTGAATCTTCCGGTTGCCTTGCAGAAAGCTCACTAGTGGTCCGATTGCCGTACAACTATTTGATCCGTTCGGGAATCAAACCCGAACTGTAGTGTCGAATCAATTTTTGCCTGAGTGTCTTCCTAATGTTTTAGTTTAACCATGAAATTAATGGTTTATTTGGCCCTGGGGACAACGCCTAGAAATGGCGGCGCATCATGCAATCGAGGTTTACTTGCCATACCCGTATGTAAACGCAAGATACTAAATGCAATGTACGATAGTCAGTTTATAGAATCCTTACATTAAGACATTATATCATCGTATTACTTATTTCGAGTGGTCAAACAAAGATCATTTCATTCATAAATCTAGATTTCCAGACGGTATTCAATTTCAGCAACATTTTTTAACGACAAGGTTCAAATTCCTTTTATGGTATAAGGAAACAAACTTCATTCATTAGGTCTTTTATATGCAATTTTTGATAAATGATGATACATCGTGTCATATTCACAATATGTACAAAAACGGTCACAATGATGTTAGGTCAGTGTGTGGGGGCGTATTCCTACTCTGTGGACTCTTAAAGGATACACGGATATCTTATAATAAAGAAGACGCAATCTTTGCAATCCAAGTGGCATAGGAAGATAAAGACTTTGTTTACTTATTGAATTGTTGCAGAACTATGTAAATAAAGATGCTCATCATATTATGCTTGTTATATAAGTAAATACCGTCCACGAGTGCCATGCAAATAATGTAATACATAATATTATAAATGTTAATTACCATATATAATAAAATGAACAAAAATTCCGAAGAAACATAATTATTATAAATCTAAGAGAATTAATATTTTGTCTAGATGTAGAATTTTCTTGTATTTGTTATCATAATTATCGTAAAATTTGCACTGTTAATTGGTACTTAAACACTAAGCTATCAGCATACATTGTACATACCTACTGTATACCTGTATCTATCTATATACAGGTATACACTAATTAATAAAAAAAATTAAGGTAGGTTCAATGCAAAAGGCAACCGAAACAGTGCCAAAAAGGTTGTTCAGAGCAGTCCGTAAAAAATACATGTACCTATTATTAATTATTATGTATAGGTAACTTCATTGTGTACATTACAGATCCTTTGTGAAGCGTGCAAAAATACACCAATTTATTTAACAAAGCTTTATTTGAGATAGCAATTAGTTATACGTGACTGTAAAAAAAATAAGTTATTGTGATGAGCTGATGTGTGCCATGATCTCATTTTGTTGTAAAAACTTTTATTAGTGCAAAAACATGTAGATAAACTATTATATTAATTACCCTGCCTATGTACCGGATTTACTTTTTATACATAAACGGAAATTAAACTCATCACGAAATTGAACTTTTTGTCCAAATATCAGTTAATACAGCCATTAGCTGATAATGGGTTATTATGACCCAAATTATATTTAAGTGGTAGTCAAGAATAAAAAGTCATCACAAATGATTTTATATATTTTACCCTACTGAATTTTTATTTTATTTTTTATTCAAAATAAGCATAATATAATAGAAGAGATAATTAGACGGCACATATCAGGCTACACTTCATGTGATTGGCCCACCATGTCGACACAATTTAATTTATCATTACCTCGCACAAACATAATTTCCTTTAGATAATAAATATTAATGTTTGTATGCATGTAAGGTCTAACCCAATTATATCAGCTGTCAGCGGTCGTAAACCTGTAACTGAGTGTAAATTTATGTTGCGTCAAATTATTCCGAATAGTATTAATTCCCGTGTGTATTATGTCAAAAAAATATTAACCCTTACTACCTAATAGGAACTTGTTTCAGGTGGTTTAGGTTAAATGATAGATTGCATTTGCATTTGCAAAGAGAAAGTAGAGCTTATATGTATATATAATATACTGATTATATATATAATCACCATATATCACCATAATATATTTTGACCATTTATCTCGAGAACATCTGGACCGATTTCATGGTTTTTGATTTGTTGGAATCAAAAACCATTAGTCTCCGCCTCGAGTAGCAGAATAACTATTAAAACAAACGGATAACGGGGGGTTCAAATTAAACGGGGGGGAAGCTGCGGGAAAAATTTAGTATTTATATAAGACGCGGAAAAAAAGACTGTTAGTATAACTTGTTTTAGTAGGTACCTACTCATACGTTCGCAATTCACTTACTCAGTAAAATAAAATACTATACTAATCAGTATGTAATTTCACAACCCTCGATTTGAGATACTATCGATTTTGTTCGACGGAGCTAATAAAATCAAAGACAAGTTTTCGTCACTCCATATTTTCATATCGATGTGATCAATGTCTACATGTCGGTAACCGGTTTACAAAAGAAACGACATACCTACACGGTATTTGCACTTGCCCATACTCTCTCAAGCTTTCGGCATGGTAAAACTGTCAGCATAGTATTGTGACGTGGCATTCCCGATATAAATTACGAAACTAGAGCACCAACGAGTACAAATAGAGATCTCTGACGTTTCTATCACACCCACTGCCTATCAAACAGTGTGTACTGACAACCTCGTTTACATTTATCTTAATTATCTACCTTTCCTTTTATGTGTAGACTTTCACTGTCCAGATCTTTTGTCGATAACAATAAAATATTCTACGTCCGAATTAAATGCATGATATTATAGATTAAATCAGGAACATTTCGTATGACATATCAGAGGTTAAATTTCATAAATATTTCTTAAACATAATAGATTCCAGTCTACAGACAGATGCGGGAAAGATATTTATGATTTAGGTTACAACGTTTACAGACTTGTCGCTTTTACAGACCGCATGTCTGTTGGTAAAAAACGAACATAGCAGTGACTCATAGATTTAATACAAATGTCCAAATTTGTGTTAATGCAAATACAAACTATGTAAATTTGAATAGCTCCACGTAGTTATATCATTAAGTACAAAGTTGGCAAAACGCCGCAGGTGGCAGACAAATAGAAGTGTATATTTTTTCTCGTACTCTGCGCCTACGCTTTATACGGTCTACCATTTAAAACTAAGATGAATTAATAGCTCACAGTAACTATGTCATGTCGCAATTCTAATAACTTATATTCTAGTTATGCTATTGACATTTTATAACAATTTTCAATCGATTATTGCGACCATAATTACTCATGAAACATACATGTAGTAAAAAACGCGCACACGCAGGTGTCCTGTCGACGAGCATTCTGTATCTATATCCGTTTCGATGTAAATTATACAGTTACTAGGTTATTTGTTAGATACATAATGGTAAAATTTCTTAATTCTAATTGCGAGCTTGTAAAATGTAGATTAAAGTAGTTTTAAGGGAGAGTCAATAACGGTTAGTGGCAACAAAAACCCTTTGCGGACTAAGTTGGTTTACACTTGTCATATTTGGGCCTAAATATTCTAGTTTAACATTACGTCATGTACGGATAACCCATAAATTTTCTGAATGTCCCGATTATTCTTACGAAGGTGTGATGTTGGTATGTCCTCGCAGCTCAAGATCTAGATTTAAAGCGATGTATCTTTTTGCGACAACTTGCAGTAATTTATAGTGTTAACTCGAGACAATTTATTAAATGCTTTTGAGTTATTTCAGCTCGAGGGGCTCGTGGCTAATTAATAACTACACCGATTAATCAATATGCAAGGTTAAACTGCAAAACTGTTCAGCACAATTATTGTTATATACATATTTTAAGTCCATATCATTTAAATGAGTTCATCGTTATACTGCAACTGCTTTATATTGTTATAGTACGAGTATAAAGCTTGTGTAAACTTGCTACCGTACATGCTACCGTATCTTTGTTACTGGATGTTGACTTAACCTCTTTACCCACAAAAATGTTCAGGTCGAAACACATCGTGTTAGCCTAGCCTAGGCAAACTTTTTTAGGCAATTTTTTTGTGAGCGCGTTCGCCCGCCCTCACTAAAATGATCATAAAACCTAAAGTAGAGTACCTATCCACTTATGGCTTTACTTTGAATATTGTGTTACAAATTTCCTATTGAAAAAAAAAACTTGTAATTAATCATACACTACATTTCCTTACACATACCTTTGTAAGTATTTCGGTAAGTGTTTGCCTATGTTGTGTTATGCAATTACGAGGAACTATTTCTCAGATACTCTACCCAGAGGGCACTGTATAATAAAATTATGAATGATTTATTATTAATAAGTAGACGCTAGTTCTAAAAGTATGGACTTTTAATTGAAGGTAGGCACTTCAAAGAGTTGTTATCTCACGATTTATGTGTTACTTTAAGGGTCAAATCTTTAACATAGTGATATATTGACCATAAATTAAACCGATAAGAATGTTAATTACAAAATTGGAAGTACGAGTGCTAACTTTAGCTAAGTTTGCCAGTATATTAATTTTCAGCAATTAGTCTGTCATAATTATGTTAGACACTTTAATTTTGTTAGTTATTTTAACAAATAATAATTAAGACATTTATCATTGCAAAGGTACAATTTATTTTGTTATCGCTACCAATATTTAAATTTTACAAGGCACTAAGTATATTGGCGAAGCATTTAGTGACTAGCAATTCGTCACGGTTGTTTTCGATTTCCTTAATGTCTATGTAAGCAGGTAAGTACTTCCTTTCCGATAGATATTTGGCCTACTTATACATATTTGTAGATTTATTTCAAGTCTTGAAAAATCGATAAAAAACGATTTTTGCCAATAAACATTAAAAATCGCATAATCCAAGACAATACCTAAAATGAAGCAATATTAAAAAAACAATGTATATAATCATTATACGCATGTCCTACTGCTGGACATCCTATTTTCGGGCTTTGTCATACTACGATATAAAAATAAGTAAATATAAAAGAGGTCAAATAATTTTAATATTTCGCAACTGTTTACATAAATTATAGCAGATATCTACTAATACCTGTTTACAACTTTTTAAGCTTAATAAATGCGTAACGCGGGCGGTGATTACGATGCATCTCGGTTACAGCGGCCGCAACAAGGCCTCGATACAAACGCTTGCGCATGCAACTAGTACGACAGATCTACAAAAACATGGCGACAACTTTGTACTAGTTTACCTACTAAATGCGTGTTAATTGACTATGCCTGTCAATAAACATTCTTCGCTATTCATTGTACGGGTTCAATTAACCACCCAGATCGATAGGCAATTAGGTACCTAGATAGACCTCCCTATATACCTTGACTTAACGGCTCCTTACAAAAAATATACCTAGTTGTAAATCACATTATTACTTACTGAGAAAAATAAGTTACACGTACCTTTGCCCCCACCCTTTTTAAGAAAATGTTTATATGATGTTAAATAATAATTGAGTAATATTTTATCTTTTATTTCAGAGGTTTACTATGAGAAGCAGCGCTACGATGGCTGGTTCAACAACAGGGCCTACCCAGACTGGGGATCAGTTGGTAAGTACGAACAAAATAAATACTAATAAAAGTAGACGTTGCCAAACCTATAATCACAAAAACAAAATCATTTTAAATATTTATAATGTACACATTAATGTAGGTGCTCAGATACAATCGTTTAAATATGTATTACAGAATATTGATATAAACATTCGTTTTCACTGCTAGGGTCTGCTAGATAGCAGTCTATTCGCTTAAACTCATAAGTAATGGTGAATATTGATCTATTGATACCATCCCTAGGTACCGTGAACCGTGGTAAATAAAAAACCAAAACGAAACAATGTAATCAAACATGCGTAAACATAGTACCTAATATAATACCACACACACAAATAGTGTTGTAATACTTGTAACACTATCAAGTAATCCATACTGACCACGGTCAAATTCAACCTCTTTGTCACCTGTCATTGTTTGAACTGACGTTAATCAAGTTCAATTTGATTCAGCTGTTTGATTTATCGACTTGACCTTGCTCTAATCTACACATAGCTAATTGTGTCGTCATAGATAGGGCCCGCCTTAATGTAATTTAATATACTAAAGGAGCATGAGCATAGAACAGCTAAAAGAAATGTCAGATAATTCAACACAATATTGAGCGTGGAAGATGAATGGATGCCAAGACTTATAAAGACTTGCCTATTTATATTTATTAGGTTAATTACATTCATACTATGTGATGGCCTTAGTAACCAGTGATAGCCTAGGGATGTAACCACTGGACTGCCTAATCGTAGGTCTCGGGTTTGAATCCAAGAGACGCACCTCTTTTTCGTAATCGTGTGCGTATTAATAAATAATTGTCCATCGTTTTCATCGCAACAACGAAGTTGCATTGCAGGTACATGCTTGAGCGATTTTCTCGAAGGTCCCGCAGTTAGCCAGCGTGGTGGACTACTAATAGCAGCCTAACTCCTCTCATTCTCAGAGAAGACCCGTTCCCAGCAGTGGGCCAATTGAATGTTGGATGATGATGAAAATTCAGCAAAGCTTTAATTACTAAGTGAAATTGAGAAATAATTGATTTCATTAACAAATTCCTTTTAATATAAACCCGGAAGTTTCGCAAAAAAGATTTTCATCAAAACTACATTAGCAGACAAAGTGAACACAATCATACTTATCTTTTGGGATTTCGTTTAATACTACATTACGTTCTTAATTTATGTGTTTTTATGCGCATACTTACGCACTTTAATGTAGTTATTATTGCATATTATGACGGCGGTCCGCGTTTCTCCGATATTAATGCAGGTATTAAACACATTTTATTACTTCAAGCTTTTATTCCGAGTGATCGTAAAGCCGAATGTTTGACATACGCCTTAAAAGTATCGTAAATGTGGATATCTTTTTATAAAATTGGAATAAAAATATAATTGCGTATGCATTGTCGTCGTTAAAATTTTACATGCTCGAAGAATGTGCATCCGCATTGAAACATGTTTGTCGTCCATGTTCCTAGAAAGCAGACACGAGATATTCACAAGTGTACTATATTAAACAAAAATTTTGAATTTTGCATAAGAATGTTTCAATGTTTACGTTTGCTTTCACCGCCTGCATCCAAGAGATTTCTACATAAGTTTTCAACCATAAGTCGTCTAAATGAGTATAATATGTCATATATTATATTGTTTTTTAAACTGAAGATTGTTTATCAGATGATAGTTGCTATACCACTGTCCCTGAACCACTTTTAATCCGATTCATATTTGTAACACAATTTATGGAAACTTGTCTTCAATGTGAGTGGGAACTGCTTTATATTTTTTGTCCGCGTCAATAATGGAACAAAATTACGTAAATGGTAAGTGGCGATATTGTTCGGTATCACTTCAATATTTATACTTACCTTTTAGATATAATTTTAGCGGCTAGCGGTTAGCGGCTAGGCAGAGGTGGTGAAACAGGCCCTAAATATCCTATTCACTATCTGTAAGTACATAGACGTTATAAATATTATTTAATTGCACACCCATATGCATATTATTAATTGCGTCATAGACGACGACGACGTCTGTGGTCTAGTGGTTCGAGTACCGCACTGCTGATAACGAGGTCGGGTTCGATTCCCACAGGACACAAATATTTATAAGTATTTGTGTTTGTCTAGGTGTTTCTTATGAATACATAAGAAACACCTAGAAACACTTACAAATAAGTATTTGTGTCCTGTGGGAATCGAACCCACGAATTTACAATAAGAATGTTTTTACAAAAAAGGATATAAGTATTATATCCATTGTCTAGTACCCACAGTACAAGCTCTGCTTAGTTTGGGACTAGATGGTGTTGTGTAAAAATGTCCCAAGATATTTATTTATTTTATTTATATAATGTGTCTTAAAAGTATTACATATGCAACATTGGTACCATTGAAAGGATGTATAATTCTAAAATGCCGTCGAAATTGTGATACTCAAATATCTGCACTATCCGATTCATTAAAGTTCCCATATATGTAGCGGCAAGCATGACAGCCGTCCGGCGGAACGCTCCATGAATGCCATATTAATTATACGCAAAAACATAATTTATTACCATATTTGTTAATCAGCCGTTTAAACCGTCTGGGTGGCGTTTTTGTTATAATTAGGTTGTATAAAACAATGTATTTTAAATTGATATATTACTTTAAATTTCTCAATTACCCTAGTATGCCATAGGTACTATAATTAAATGAAAGTTCCACTCATTTCTCCTAAAGTTACTCAGCGAATCACATAATTGAATTACATTCATTCATCAAATATCTGTCTATTAAATAAAACCAATTTTATCTCGCCACTGTCTTTCATGATCATGTTCATACATAATCAATTCGATATAAGAATCAATACGTCTTGGAACACGGCGAACCGATTGTATCTTTTTAATTTACTTAACATTGAATAGAGATTTGTAAGATTTATTATTGCTTTGTATGTATTATCTCTACACAGTTCATGTTTATTATAATCTTCGTTTATCCTAAAGCCAATTATATCACCGTGTAAACGCTACAAGGAAAATGGAAACCATAGATTTTGTATGACAACGTGGTTTACTACTCACCAATAAAAGATATCAACGCGCGTAACAAAACTACATACATTAACTCTAACAAAATAATACTTCTTTTTTCTATCCCTTCAAACATTTTGTGTAATTTGAATGAATGTAGGGAGTGCTAGTGTTTATTGATAGCAGCAAAAGAGCAATGATAGCCTAGTGATACGGCCGTTCGACTGCCAAGTCATAACTACGTCTGGAGTTCGAATCATGGGCCAAACGATAAAAGAAAACGTCATGACGAAACCTGCATGTCTGAAAGATTCAAGAAGCCGCCAACCCACTCTAGGCTAATGTGGTGGACTTGCCTCACCCCTCTCACGCTGTAAGGGGCCCAGCAAAATCACAAAATCTAGTGATCACCTAAGAAATAAGAAACTCTTGCACATGACTTGACATTTGAGCTGTGCGTATGTCTGTCAAAAAGTCAGTAGATATGTGTTTAAGATAAACTAAAACGTTAAATTTCAATGCGGATTACCTCACCAATCCAGATATTTATTGTTCCATCGTAAGATCGTGACTGATGCCACGATTGACGTTGCTTTATTGCCATCTTCTAATGCTTTCAAATAATCAAATAGAATTTATATTCACTTAGATTTTGATGAATAATAAAGTAGTGATTACTGCTTTTGAAATTATGCAAGGGTTTATATAATAATTAAAACGCCTTTTTGTGTACAAATGTAGCTTTATTTTCTTCTTATTTACTTGATGATGTGTTATGATTAATTTGAATTTTTGTAAGAGACTTGCTATGGAATAATAGACGCTAATAGTGATTGTTGCGAACTAGTCTAATTGGGGAATAGTATGGTATGTTAGGTATGTAATGTAGTGATTGTTCAAAAGGGATTGAATTGTTCATAGCCTTAGCTTTTGGCGATTAGGTATCTATAACTGATATAAAAACATTTTTACTAAAGCAATTTTGATAAGCAATTTTTCATTAAAACTGGCGATAAAAACACTTCGTAATTGATCCACTGAGACTGTTAAAGATACTCAGGCGCCGCTGCCGTTGCTTCCGTGACCTCTTGCGCAACTTGATTTACTCTTGAATCTACTGCTACTAAAATAACACGATTCGATACGATAAAGGTCTTAATAATTTGTCATTGTACGTTTCGAAACGATTTAGCGGTAAGACAAAATATTTATTTCGACGAAATTTGATGATCGATAACTTCTTTTCCAAAACTTATAGCAGTTATCATAATGAATTTATTTAGCAAGTCTCTCAAAAACTATGCTGCGTACAACAAACTTTCAAGTTGAATCTTTTGTAAAGTAGCTTTGAGCAATATTTCGGCGCTCGTTAGTAGTTTCTTAAGCAGGATTTGTATAATAACCCTTATTAAATCGTCATCAGATTTCACAAGTATGATACTTATCGATAGGACACACTGACATACACTCGCATATCTACATCAGACATCTTGTTCCGAAGTATTGCCTTTCGTTTCAATTTCAATTAATTATCAGACGTAAGATAATAAATTGAATTAGATCGTTAATCTATCAATGTATTTCTATGTCCATCTGGATTTGTTCATTAATTTGTTTAGTCAATCTATCTAGATTGGCCCCCAGGTACCTACGTGTACTTTTGTTGTCTGTGACATGTATTGTTTAAATTATGGTTATGTATTTATCTTGGTCTGTAGTAGAGGGTCATTTAAATGTCCATCAAATCAGAATGTAAGGGAAAACCATGTAAGGGAAAATGGATTTGGATAAGAACTTTTCATATATTTCTTCGTAATATTATTGATTTCCATATATAAATAAATAAATATCCTGGGATATTTTACACAGCACCATCTAGTCCCAAACTAAGCAGAGCTTGTACTATGGGTACTAGACAATGGATATAATACTTATATACTTTTTTTTTGTAAATACATACTTATCATACATGGGAAACACCCAGACAAACACAAACATTTAAATTCATCACATAAATATTTGTGTCTTGTGGGAATCGAACCCACGACCTCGTGATCAACAGTCCGGTACTCGAACTACTAGACCACAGACGCCGTCGTATATAACCTTATACGTACCTATAGGAATTAATAAAACAGTATTACCAGCATAATACACGAATCCAATCCATCCATCCATTGTCAACGATTACGTTTACTCAGTTCACACGCTTTCTCACACATCTCACTTGTGGCATGAGAATAAATGTTTTCATTTTTATCCCAATACCAACAATGATAGGTACTTTAACTCGGCTAAGAGACGGATAACAAGTTTTGGACGTCGACCAAATGGTTATATATTAATTAATTAACACATAATATTTAAGTTAGTCTTAAAGAAAAACGGTACTATCATTATATTTCAATTACACTTTTAATAATTACTACTATAAAAACACTCGAAACACGTTATTATCATATCGTGAGCAATTTATACTATCGAGTATCGATAATCAGTGATAATAACTATGATGAGCGAAATATACGAAGGCTCGGAGTAATTTGTGTGCGAGTACGAATTCTCCTCGTCCCTAATTCTTGGCTCATGCAAATAAACACCATCTCGCGTCACGCGCGTATCGGCCCGTCGTGCGACCACAGATAATAATTTCTCACTTTTATAAATATAGGTATCACAGGTATCATTTATATTGTTTGAATACTGGGCAGTAAGCACGCATTTCATTTGTGTAATAAAATTCTTTGTATTGTTAAACTTACTTACCTAGTTGAGGTCTTCATTTCCTAATTCGGTATTATATAAACATAGATTACTCCGTTATAAATAGGTACTTATCATATTATTATACTTAAAGTATGTACACTCTTATATTAGATACTCACCTGGAAACAAAAAATACGAAATTTTATTTTCAATTATAGCAACTCAGTAAAATAGAGTACCTACTTACCGCACGTTGATAAACTAGTATTGAACTTTCAATCTTGCCAAACTCTTAAATTTTATTATTAAAATACGATAACGAACAAGTTTTTCACGATGAGTACATACCTAACATAATTATTATAAAACATCTTAAAATCGTTTCGACAAAAAGCGTATATTATGCAAATATACATTAATTAATTTAAATATTGATACGAACTTTATGAGATTTTAATTTTACGTCTTTATTTTTACAGCGCTATCAAACCTCAAGCGTAGTGAGATAAAAATATATAAACACTGTTTTGTCGAACTTGTTTTTTAACAAAATACAATTTGTATTTTGTGTTGTATTCCAAAATTCTCTATTCGAAGTAACATGTCCTTATTAATGGGTACTCCTTGATTTCTCAGTTTACCAGCTGCTAACATAGGTACATCATAGGCAGCCAGTAAAAACTGACTAACTTGTTGATAAATTATGTAGAAAATCTGTTTTTTTTTATAGTTTATATTTATATTAGTGTGTGCAGCGAAAGTAAATACTATATTTTATTCTTGCAGGTATTATACCAAGTCAGGTCATTATTCATGTGGGGATAATTTATTCATAATTATCATTATGAAATTAACATGCGCATAATCTTGATCTTATTAATTTTATACTTCATTTTAATCGTTACGTTTAATGCTATCAAAAGTTTATACCTAACTAGCTTTTTGCCCGCGACTTTGTCCGCGTGGAATAGTTACTTTGTTCCATATGAACTTTAATCCCCTATTTCACCCCTACATAGGACGAAATTTATTAAATATTTTGCCCACGGCTTCGCTCGCGTTAAGAAGTATTATTATTAATTTTGCCCGCGACTTCGTCCGCGTGGAATAGTTACTTTGTACCATATAAACTTTCTTCCCCTATTTCACCCCTACATAGGTCGAAATTTATTAATTATGTTTCCCGCGGCTTTGCTCGCGTTTAGAAGTACCTAGCAGCTCCAATCTTTAATTTCAGTTCAATCAGTCGAAAATCTAAGATTTATACAAACTTTCATCCCCTATCTTATCCCCTTAGAAGTGGAATATATCAAAATCCTTTCTTAGGGAATGCCTACGTCATAGTAGCTATATGGATGCAGTCTCAGCCCGATCGGTTTAAAATTGACAAAGTTTCATACAAATTTTCATCCCCTATTTTATCCCCTTGGGGGTAGAATTTATCAAAATCCTTTCTTAGGGGATGCCTACGTTATAGTAGCTATATGCATGCAAAGTCTCAGCCCGATCGGTTTAAAATTGACAAAGTTTCATACAAATTTTCATCCTCTATTTTATCCCCTTGGGGGTAGAATTTATCAAAATCCTTTCTTAGGGGATGCCTACGTTATAGTAGCTATATGCGTGCAAAGTCTCAGCCCGATCGGTTTAAAATTGACAAAGTTTCATACAAACTTTCATCCCCTATTTTATCCCCTTGGGGGTAGAATTTATCAAAATCCTTTCTTAGGGGATGCCTACGTTATAGTAGCTATATGCGTGCAAAGTCTCAGCCCGATCGGTTTAAAATTGACAAAGTTTCATACAAACTTTCATCCCCTATTTTATCCCCTTGGGGGTAGAATTTATCAAAATCCTTTCTTAGGGGATGCCTACGTTATAGTAGCTATATGCATGCAAAGTCTCGGCCCAATCGGTTTAAAATTGACAAAGTTTCATACAAACTTTCATCCCCTATTTTATCCCCTTGGGGGTAGAATTTATCATTATCCTTTCTTAGCGGATGCCTACATCATAACATCTACCTGCATGCCAAATTTCAGCCCGATCCCTCGAGTGGTTTGGGCTGTGCGTTGATAGATCACTATGTCAGTCAGTCAGTCAGTCAGTCAGTCAGTCAGTCAGTCAGTCACCTTTGAGTTTTATATATTTAGTAGTAGCTATATGCGTGCAAAGTCTCAGCTCGATCGGTTTAAAATTGACAAAGTTTCATACAAACTTTCATCCCCTATTTTATCCCCTTGGGGGTAGAATTTATCATTATCTTTTCTTAGCGGATGCCTACGTCATAACATCTACCTGCATGCCAAATTTCAGCCCGATCCCTCCAGTGGTTTGGGCTGTGCGTTGATAGATCACTATGTCAGTCAGTCAGTCAGTCAGTCAGTCAGTCAGTCACCTTTGAGTTTTATATATTTAGATAATAAAATTCATATTGACATGAATAATTTTCGCTACAACAAAATTACTTTGTTTTAATGATGTAACTTGAAAGTAAGAAAAGAAATTTTAATTGGCTCGTCAACTATTCGTAACTAATCAATCAAGGTAAATTTATCATACAATTTGGCTATGAAAGTATTTTACATTTGTTATTTATACTTTATAATTTAAATACCGGTCTGTTATTCAATTTCAAATATTACGTTATCCTTATTATTTTTAACAAAATTTGTCGGTGCCGGATATTGTAAATTGAAAACATATTATGAGGAATTTTTTTTTTTACAACCACTTCTTTTTAATACACAAAATATTTTGATACAGTTATTAAATAAAAAAACACGTAAAAATCTCGAAATGATAAAAGACTATATAATTTACTTAATTTTTTGAGAGATTTAATTATGTAGGTAGATACTAATTACAGTGCCATGTGAGCAGTAGGTACTTATACATAATCAGAGAGACAGTACACGTCAATAAATCGGAGCAAAGATAAAAGGCGTCGTTTTCAATGACCCACCAAAAGAGACAAGTCTCCCTAGATTTCAGTTTATTTTGACATAATTATAAGTTACACATGAATTTATTTACTGACTTGCAATAATCGTAACTCGATTCACACAATAAGTGGAATGATATATCTCGAACCTAATTCAAAACTTTAATTCATATGTATGATCGTTCTTATTTGTCGTGAAAGACAGCTTTAATTGAAAGGCAATAAATAAGTACTGTACAATTTGTACGTAGGAATAACAAATTATTATGATTAATATTCTCGCTAAACGATTTTCGAAAGATGAAAATTTGATGAAAGATGATGTTCTCGGTAAAATGTGTTTGCAACATAAATGATTTATAATTGTGTAAACACAATCAGGGTATTAAAAAAAATATTCATACTACAAAATTGCTAAGCAATTACTACGGATTCTACATCAATTCATATTCTAGATTCCGTACGATATTCTACGCCGAAAATAATAATTATGAATTCACCAAAAGCTTTTTTGTCGTCCACCATAGATACGTACTTTATAGATAAGTCGAAGACTAACTTATACCTATATTTTCTATTATTAATAAAAATGCCGGTCACGTAAAATATCGACAAACCATTGAAATGTGGTAAACTTCAATAAAGAGATTGTGTCCGCTGTATGAGACTACTATGGTCATCATATTATATGGAAATTGCATGTAAGTACCTACATACGTTATCACCATATTTGTATCGTATTCCTCCCGCCACTTTCCATTGTGTGCTCCAGTTACACTGAACTGTTCGCTTGTCCTCTGTCAATGTATGAAAAACTTTCATAATTATGAATTATTTTTGCTAATATTAAGAAACACAGAAAGCTGTTATTTTATTAAAAAAAATATGATACATAATAATATTATAAATCCAAAGGTGTGTTCAAATCCAGTGTTGTTAAACCTAACTGTAACCGCATCAAGTTCTTATTACTTATTACACCAATCATTTGACTGAATTAGAAATGATATATTATAAGCATTCTAATTATTGGGATTAGAATGTTAGCAATAAACGATAAATAAAACGTTTTCCGATTAAATCTTTAAGTCGCTATAAATTGAGAAACAATTGTGATAAAATCGATACATTTTATGTAAGAACAAAGCAAAGGCCAGATAAGTACATCTACAGTGAATGTTCACAGGAATAACACAGTGAGGATATTACCCAACATTGAGCATTCTCCGAGGGCTTTGAGTTTACAAGAGTGAACGGGTACATTCACTTCTGGTAGCTATGAGTCTGCCCAATTATGGAGTTTATCTGAAACCGTCTCGCTGTAACTTTCCAAGTTTCTTCAACATAACCATCAATTTAGATAATTTGACAAATAACAACCGTGTCGACCTGTTGCATTCAGACTAAAATTCAATAAAATTTTGTGGTGAAGACGTATTTACACAGTTTCATAATAATGATGATAATATTTAGTATAGTTATCGACTAATCCGAATTTAAATGAAAACAGATATTGTTACATAAAGTAAATTCTATTTTTCAAATTCATTCAGGTAAGTATTTTTTGCTCCCAGAATGATTAAAAATCTCATTGATTAATCATTTTTTTACTATAAAATATATAGGTAGGTACAAACATAATCTTATGCTGCCAAAAGTTGATTACAATTAAGCACACGATGAATAATAAATCATTAGGACAAAAAAAACCGCACACAAACACACAATACT
This sequence comes from Acronicta psi, assembly GCA_946251955.1. Lineage (NCBI taxonomy): Eukaryota > Metazoa > Arthropoda > Insecta > Lepidoptera > Noctuidae > Acronicta > Acronicta psi. Next base: position 5,445,000 of record OX276482.1, on the reverse strand, counting down.
TCCTTTCTCAATGAACACGAATGCGTTTTTGCATAATCAAAGCTGTCAAATATATTCGAAATACGCGAATTTATAAGATGATTGGTATATTGTAACATTCAACAAACAACATTCATTTTAATATATAGCTTGGTTTATATTATGAACGTTCATCAATAAATATAATATTGCAGGATTTACAAAATGTATGTAAAGATTACAAACCAAGAATTAAAAAAAACCTAAATCAATTTCAAAGAGGTTATGTTTTTAATTTGTGGTTGAAAAAATTCTTATTATTAAGAAAAACCAACAGGTTATGTTATGTTAAAAGTGTAACCGTAACATCATAATATGAAAGTAATTAAGCTACTGCACAAAAGTAACATGGGTACTAAAATCACTTGGATCGCACTGGCGTGTTAGTGGGCGCAACACGCAACGTCGATCATGTTGGTTAATGGTTATTATTTTATAGCTTACGTTTTATTGAACAGGCATAATTACCATCATTACGGGTAACAGCAGTAGTAAAAATAATGTTTACACACCTCGTGTCCCATTAGAATAAAATGCATAAAGCTCTTCATTATTCATATCTAAGATTTTCCTTCTTTCTCGATTTATGACTCAGAGTAGTGTCCGGGATTATACTTCATAATGTAGTTTTGCAACTCTGTAATAAAGATTGAATAATGAAGTAGGTATTTAACTATTTATGTACATATATACCCTTTTTTTTCAATAATAATAATAATAATAATAAGTTATTTATTTCTCCTCACAATGACAAACTTATTCTAGATTTCACATTTTTTTTTTTCTATTTTAGCAATGTGAGGAGCTGGTGTCTGAATTAGGCGTAAAATACCTGTATTACAGATCACCAGGTCCCCACCCCACAGAAGAACAGAATTATTTACAAATAAAACAATCTAATGAAAGGTTTGGAAAAGGAGATTTAAGATTAAAAACTTACTTAATTTATTATAATTTTGGGGGTAGAAGGTGAAATAAAAAACTATAAACTAAAATCAAGACGCCTGTATCCGTGTGAGTGTATGTGTGTGTGTCAATGCCAGTATGTAATGGTAGTGTGTAGTGTTGAGTGTCAGGTGCAGTGTGCCGATGTGTATGTAAGGTTTTGGTGCAAGTTATAAACTTATGTCGTACTGATTTGAATTAAGTAGACTTTCTGTAGCAAAATAATCCAACTTTTTTAACCAATCTGAAACCAAAGACTTACATTTGGTTTTTGGCAAAGGATAAAGCGTTAAGGCTCGATTTACCTTATTGTATAAATTTGAACCCTGGTAGCAGAAGAACCGATGTGCAAACTTAGTTTTGTAAGACGATGAAGAACAGACTATATCTTTGCGACGTTTATTTCGTATTCTTTCTGGTTCAAAAGTTGTTAGCGCATGTTGTTTCATAACCGTTTTTAGGATGAAGAGCTGCCTCACAGTAAGTACCTCCCATTTCGAGTAGAGGTCAGTAGTTGGGTGATAAAAAGGTAGAAACAAACTAACCTTTAGGAGTGCTCTTTGTGCTCTCTCAACTTTTAAGAGATGAGTTTTACAGGTGCCACCCCATGTGGTGATACAGTATTCAAGCTGAGACTGACAGAGGGCATAGTAGACCGATTTTATAATAGATTTTGGTGCAGTGTTTCTCAAGGCTTTAAATATTACTATAAGTCTACGCACTCTCGCTGATAGAAGATTAATGTGATCATGAAATTTAAGATTTCTGTCAATAATTACTCCTAAATACTTTGTAGATTCAGTATTTTTAAGGTCAATTACAAGCTAATGCGGCGAATGCATTTGCACATTGAAACTAATGAAAGTTATTTATAGTACGGGTACGTTGGCAAACTAATGTGTTTATCGAACGAATGCGGAAAATAAACTAAATAATATCACTGGTCAACATTTTCTGAAATTCAGATTTGTCAGCCATTCTCAGAATCGCCACCCTTAAAAGTCGTAGGGATAGGTACGATACGGTTGTATGAATGTAAGAAATGTGTATTCGCTTCGCTATGTGTGAAGCGAAAGCCGCACACAAAAGGTGTCTACCTAGAACAAATAATACCTAGTATTTATAGTGAAAGTAACACAGTTCATTATTTCCAGGTAGCCGTCTCACGCGCAAGACGCCGGCGTCGTACGCTGATGGAGTGTACATGATGGCGGGCGTCGACCGGCCTGGCGCCAGGACGCTGTCCAAGCTTTTCATGAGGGGACAAGATGGTCTACCTTCACTAGCCAACAGAACTGCTTTACTTGCGTTTTTTGGTAAGATCTAATTGGTTAACTAACAATAAAACTTTGGTTTCGAGTTTGTCTAATCACTAACTTGTCGCAATCATGTGCATATTATCACTCGTTTATACGACGAAAGGGAAACGTGAGGCTCTTTTGCCTGAGAGACTTTCAACAACGGCATAGGTATGAAGTCTGCCAACCCGCATTAGGCCAGCGCAGTGGACTATAAACTAACCCCTATATTCTGAGTGTATTATATTTTTTATCTGTGCCCGGCAGGGGAATACTAAATGGGTCGAATGATGTTGATGTTCTTGTTCCACCCTCAACAGGGCAAGTGGTAACCGGCGAGATAGTGATGGCGTCCGAATCCGGCTGCCCCATCGAGCACCATCGCATACCAGTGGACAAATGCGACCACATGTACGACCCAGAGTGCAACGGTGCCAAGTACATGCCGTTCCTGAGAGCCGCTTATGACCGCAACACTGGTCAGAGCCCTAACAGTCCCAGAGAACAGGTATCTTGCACCTTTCTAAGAGGCTATCTTTAACAACATATTCGCATCAGAGAGATGAGTTTCTACAAAAGTCTACCTTAGGCGTATTGACCGATATTTGATTTCTCAGCAAGATAATACTATATTTCGTTCCTAACGGTAAGTATTAATAGGAATATTAATTAATCCATATGAAAACCATGGCAAAACAATAGGTAACTTCTAAAATAGTTTTTCGAACATCGGTTACAAGAGAGCGCAATACTCGTATAATGTATTTTTTACTGGTTATTGCTATAAGCGGTGCTATTACCTAGAAGCTGACATTATTATCTATAGATATAATTTAAGTAGACCTAGATCGTTACTGTTACCCACGCATAAGATTAATATAATTTACATCAGCAGCTGTTCTGTTATAATACATACAAAGCGATGACCACATAGAACCAGTCTAAAAGTACCGAAATCATGATGTCAATACATGCAGTTATATTATTAGTATTCAGTTGTAATCGATACTATTGATCGCTACATAAGACTCCGTCCACCTACACATGATTTATATCTCGGCTGAGCTGTCAACAAGACTTGGAGCATAAACATTTCATGATTTAAGTATAAGTAGTCTTTCTAACTGATCTTGTGTAATTAATAATGTAAAAGCGAGTTGATAATTATAATACTCAATATCTATCAATGTAATGCATTTCTAAGCTGTTATGACTCTGTTGGATTAATATTTAGTTGGTGTATTTACTTTGGATATCAACAACTGCACTTCTTTATGGAAGACGTTAATCGGTTCTTCGGAAGGATGGCGCGGGCACACAGGTCCAACGCGCCGATTTTATCTGAAATGTCTTATTAGTCCGCAATGATTTGATCAATGACGCGTTTAGTTCCATCCAAACAAACAACTTCAAATCATCGAATCTGGTCATTGTTTTCACATCAAACACTTACATTGTTTGCATAACAAGTTTTAATTACGAAATCGCATATTTTTATGTGTAATGTAAACTCGGCCTAACCTCCGACGGTCCGTGCTCATCGAAGGCCGAATTCCAGGCAATAAAACTTAATGGTAGTGTAACCCAGATACACCCATCACATGAATGCAGCCGTAGCCTACAAATATGTCCCTACAAGCGCACCTTACCTTAAAACTACAAGCCGCAATAGGAATCTTAATTGGTGTTTAATTGCAGTAACTTTGATCAACTACAACAAGTAATCACAAACATCTAATTCGGTAGTGATTGCATGATAAGGATGTGGAGATTAGCTTACAAAATAAGCCAGCAGGTTGCAATCAAGAACGGTTTTGGTTCAGACATAAAATGTATCGATAAATAAATTAGCAGTAAGCAATGCCTGTTGCATTATTCAGCTGTCATTTCTGCGTGCACTCGGCATTATATACATTTCAAGCTTTAGACTTCTAGTTAAACCTAATTCTATACATAACATTCCTGAGCTAAATGTTACTCACTGGAATTTTAAGTATAGGTCATCATTCTTATATCTACATTCTTTATCTAGGCATGCAGTAATTTGCCAATATAATGATAAATAACAATTTATTATAGTTAGTATGTCTGATGCATGGACCAAAATACGTCATTTTTATTCTTGTTTCATAATTTTATCAGGGGGCACGCCCCCGCCAAGTCGAGCAAAAAAGCGGCACGGCCGTACCATACTTTTCTCGAAGCAATTCAGGCCGTTTTCGACCCCATATAACTTCGTTGTGGATAAAACTAGAAGCCTGAATTTTCAGTAACTAAGCAGGCATTGTATAAATACAGTATATTTCAAATTCCAGTCAATTTGAACCGGTAGTTAGAAAATTTTATTTTTACAGTTTTATGTCAGTGTAAGGTTTTTGTATGAAGTGACAAAGTCATAACTATGATCTCGAATCTATGGTGCAATTGTCATTCATTTAATAATTTAATACGATCCTATATCGAAATCTAAGCCAGTTATAAGTCGATAGCAAAGCAAAGGGTACCTACTACTCCGTGAAAGACCATCCAGGGCATTCACCCAGGCTGGTCTGTCATCTGCCACGAAGAAGTACCCTTTAACAATTAATAAGTAGTCGACCAAGTACTGCATAAGACAAATATTGTGTAACAGTTAAGACACGAGTCAATCACTTCAAGATAATGGCGGGCGAGCATGTTGGACATGACCCTGAGTATGGCATAACGTATGACAGTATGTTCATTGTTTCAGATAAACCAAATAACTTCGTGGATCGACGGCAGCTTCGTGTACAGCACTAGCGAGGCGTGGGTGAATGCAATGAGGTCATTTCAGGTGCCACCCAGCAGCCACGCCTGCCTCTTTACGTACTTTCCTACTACATAATATAATATAATCATATACCACCATTGACATACATAAATACAAGTACCTATCTATAAAAATCATAGTATTATGAAGTATCTCCATGAGAGAAATTAACATTGCCCAACGATTCCCCTCAATATCCGTTAAATTTGTAATCAAAATAACTAAAACCTTTTACAAAAATTTTATACACCTTTAAAAATTTTCTAGGACAAGTTACTTGACACGGTAGATCAAAGAAGGAGCTCTGATTTGTACATAATTATAGGTACTAACTGAGTACGTATGTATTACCCATTGTACCTAAGTATATCCTCAAAACATACAGATATTCTCACACTAAATAATTTATCTTATTGCACAATATAATTTGAAATAAGCATTTGTACGCGATCACTCATGTTTCTTCATTTAACAGGTTAGGTCCGTGTGCCAGAGGTCACGTAACTCATGTAATACGTACATTGAACACATTTTAAGCTTCATTGATTAATTAACGTTCATAATTTATTAACTTTTTCTACAGATAATTTTAACCTTGGTTAGCTTAGCAAGGATTTTTTGGATAGGTTTTAATAGAATAAACTCATATGTTATGCCTAGACGAACAGGCGCATCCAACAAAGCTACAATTTAATCTTTTGTACTTGGAGATATTTGGAGACATTTGCAAACAATACGTAATAAGGACACACTTGGAGACATTCGCAAACAATACTTAATAAGTCCAAAAATTACGAATCACACAAAATCATCATCATTTGACTTTTAATTTTCCTTTTATAATCCCTGGTCTACGAAGATGACGTACATAATTAATATTAATAATGTATCATATTGTAAATATTAACGTTGTTTCGTTGAATATACAGAACGGGAGCCTGGCGAGCGAAGGAGGGATGCCCCTGCGCAACACCAAGAGAGTGCCGTTGTTCAACAACCCCGTGCCACACTACATGAGGATGCTCAGCCCTGAAAGACTATTCTGTAAGTTTATATTTACCTGCAGTGGAGCCAGTGAGATCGTTTCGTGTCGTATAAATGTTTGATCGAAATTTTCCTACGCTTTATTTGTGGAATTTTTTTATGGAAATTAGTTAGAAAATGTAAATATATAGTAATTGTATATTTTATTACGTACATACATAAAGAATCGATTCTTAAAAGCAAATTCTATTAATAGGAACATAACATACCATCACGCTTATATTCCTCAAAGATTTAGGCAGATGTGTACTAATGTACTTGTACACACTTAGTTGCCGGTATATTAAGGTCCCATGTATTATGTAGGTTCCGAGCTTATGATATATTGCTATTAACCGGCCACAAATACAAAGTCCAAGCTGCTACTGAGTTTTATATCGAAAGACCCAATAACACTTTGCTCGACGTGGAAATCGAACCCAGGACCTCAAGCGTAGCGCTTGCGCTTTAGAACTAGCCTAAAAATCTCATAACATTCTCTGTGTCTGTCTCAACCTTTCATACGATTGATGTTTAAGCCTGTTTCACCACCTGAAAAGTTCTCGTCAAATTACTTAGCAGATAATTTCATATAGATTTTGTTTCATTTTTTAATTTATCTGGCGGTTAGCGGCTATCCAGACGTGGCGAAATGGGCATTAAATCTGCCAAGTAACGGCAATAGGCAAACTATTTATTACAAACAAGTAAGATAAGTAGGCCACAAGTCTTGTAATACTGTTGTAAAATTGATTTCGAAGGGAAACATAATAATTTATTGTTTATATGAATTTTATTATCCATTGAACAACTTAGATCTAGGTATGACCTAATCATTCATATAACTTAGTACTAAAAATCATAAAGTATAATAATAAAAATAAAAACATGGTTTACGAGTGACCCTTCAAAGTTCTGTTTGATTAATTTCACGAACACAATTTTTCATCAAGTGTTCACAAATTACAGTAACCATTTACAAATGAAACTGTACTTGTGAAAAAGAAACAGGATCAGGACAGGTCGGATTGATACAAACAGAACCCCATTTCGGCAATAATAAAAGTTATAACCGGTTGGTATACGCAGAACCCGCATTATTTTGCCTAATTACTGACCACGATGTTTTAGTACTTGGTGACCCGCGCACCAATCAGAACCCAGCCATGGTGACGTTTGGCATACTGCTGTTGCGCTGGCACAACGTGGTCGCCGCGCGGGTGCACCGGCAGCATCCAGACTGGAGCGATGAGCAGCTGTTCCAGCGTGCCAGGAGGATTGTCATCGCTAGCTTACAGGTGAAGAAAACAACTACTCTAAAAGCGTAGGGTGTTCAATATTTTTTCAGGAAAAATATAACTGACTTAGGTATAGTTTTTGTACCTACTAGTATCTTCAATTAAGAGGCAGTTCTTCAGTTGGTCCCATTCAACAAGAGAGTTTATAACATACACGCAAAAAAACATCATACAATAAACTCCTCCTTTTGTGAAATCTTCAAAAAATTGCATAAGCTTCACAATCGGTAAGAATACAATTTTATGTATCTACACGTTAAAGTACATTATATACAGAGATTCACGTTTCTCATTGGGGTAGGAAGCTTAAAGAGTGATTTCCACTTGCTACGATCCTGGCACGTCAGTTTTCCTTCTGCTCATCAACCTCCCCGTGCATGCTCGTCGGTTTAGGGTACTCTTGACTGTGACCTTTACGTTAAAGTACCTACCAGTAATACGAACACCTCGACTAAAAATAAAAACTAAATCAGTAGATACAGTAATCTGGGGTCGGTGTTCAGCAATGAGTATGTCTTAGTGTTCATGTTCTACCTCATGACATTGTGGATCCTAATTTTTAGCATAATTATGATCATTATTGTGGCTGCAGCAACGTGTATATCTGAATCCAGAACATAATTCTGAACGAGTACGTGCCGGCGTTCCTGGGCATTCCGCTGCCGCCGTACGAGGGGTATCGCGCGGGCGTGGCGCCGGGCGTCACGCACGCGTTCGCCGTGGCCGCGTTCCGCTTCGGGCACACGCTGGTGCCGCCCGCCATCCTGCTGCGCGACCGCACCTGCCGCTACGGCCGCGCGCCCGGCGGACACGACGCCATCAGGCTCTGCCAGACCTGGTGGGATGGAAATGTCAGTATTCAGTTCCTGTAGCAAAGATACAGTTAGTTACTAAGAATGTTTGATGCTATTCATCGGGTTTTTCTTACAAAAGCGGTTAAAAAACTAACTTTTGAAATCTATCTGAAGCAATCATCGTTGAACGCTACTACGTAGGGATCCATAAGGTATCTTTAGCAAGCATCAGTAGAGTAGAACTTCAAAGATTTAGGAGATCAATACCTAGTCATAGACACCCGGAAAGATGGTGTCTTTAATAAGGCGAACAGCGACATACTCCATTTCGTAGAATAGATCTCTTGTAGACTATATAAACGAGTAGTATTACTACCCAGACACATCAATTGCGAATGTAAACTCTTAAATATATTGAATAACATTCCAATACCGTGTTTCCAGGACGTGATGTCTCAAGTGCCGATCGAAGAAGTCCTCATGGGCATGGCGTCACAGGTGTCAGAGCGAGAGGATGCGTTGCTCTGTTCAGACGTTCGTGACAATCTGTTCGGACCGATGGAGTTCTCGCGAAGAGACCTCGGAGCTCTCAATATCATGCGAGGACGGGATAATGGCCTGCCAGACTATAACACAGCCAGGTAATATAATAAAATCATATTTTTCCTACATAGATCAAATTATTCTGGATGCTGCAAAGATCCCTTATCATCTACTGAAATATGAATCAGAATTACGTTAGTGTTTTTATTACAGGGAATATTTTGGGTTAAAGAAAATAAAAACTTTCAACGAAATCAATCCTGAGCTATTTGAAAACAACCCGGATTTACTGCAAAAATTAATTCAAGCATATAACGGAAGACTTGATAACATCGATGTCTATATTGGTAAGAATTGTCAGACTACTCGAGAATGAATAAAAGTAATTAAATTGTATAATAAAGGCTAAATAAAAGTAATAATGGATTTCCAGGTGGTATGTTAGAATCTACTGGTCATCCTGGAGAACTGTTCAGAGCCATCATAATAGATCAGTTTACCAGAATAAGAGACGCTGATAGATTTTGGTTCGAGAATGAACAGAATAGGTGAGAACAAGAATCAGTAATTACAATAGACTGGAAGAATTTAATGGAAGCCGATCCTTTCCTTTGTGAATGTAAATCAATTAAGAAGTTCATACGATTTTTCAGTATCTTCACAAAAGACGAGATCGAGGAGTTGCGTCGGATCACAATGTGGGACATAATAGTGAACAGTACGTCGGTGGGCCCGCACGACCTGCAGCGCGACGTGTTCCACTGGCGCGCCGGCGACCCCTGCCCGCAGCCCTACCAGCTCAACGCCTCCAAACTGCCGCCCTGCAAGTACCTCAGAGGATATGACTACTTTGAGGTAAAGAGTACCCGCAATCCTTAGATTAGTATTAATTAAGCTAACGGAGCCTGTTGGACTAACTTAGAAGCAAGTTTGATAGTTGTAAGTAATGATGAGAGATGGATTTTTGGAATTGGTCTCTTCGAAGAGTAGTCCAAAATCTATCTCCAGTTTTAATTCAATCAGAATATCATTACCAGCCTGGATTTTGTATCATTGGCAAAATCACAGTTTCAATAATAGAGATAGTTAAACCAGCAATTGATTTTGATGATATACAGATTCACTTCTAAGTTCTAACCTAATAAAAGTTCTTCCAAGTTTGGTATCCTTATTCAGAATAGTTTTAATATTATAATAACTTTGTTTTAGGGCAATGAATTTGCTTACATCTATACCTGCCTGATACTAGCTTTCGTTCCTATACTATGCGCTGGCGCAGCGTATGGTGTCGTAAAGCTGCAGAATAGCCGACGGAGAAAGCTCAAGATTCAACAAGAGCATTTGAAGAATGCACAATACAAAGGTACTAAAAACAAATAGTCATAGAATAAAAAAAATACGTAACTGCTGAATATTTTTGAAAGTTATAAAATTACAAAAAAAAAAAAGTTATAAAAATTTTATGTGTAAGAAAAATACGTTCTCTGGCAGGGTTCATTCATACCTGCGTCCCTCCGGTTCAGTACACCGGGAGCTTTAGCCAACTAATGGCCGGCGCAGACCGGGACGGCATAGCAGGGGATTTAATTTTTTTACCAATGTTCATTCAAACGTATCGATATAGAAATACGACATAAATTGCTATGCTTTAAAATTATGCCGTGGCTTTCTATGGCATGCCGTCCCGGTCTGCGTAGGCCTTAAGCTACCGTGACCAGTGTCCGTGGTGTCGAATTTTGCTTCCACCTTCTTACGTCCACGCTTCTTACGTCACCCAGAAATGTCTGTTTCGTAGGTTCAGTAGACAAGATGGTATGTCGTGAGTGGGTGCATGCGTCATACAAACGGCTGGTAAAGTTACGTTTGGGACCAGAACCCGCACTCCACGTAACGGATCGTAAAGGAGACAAACTACGAACTGTTCCATTGGATCATACAGACCAACTAACAGTACTCGAAAGTCAGGTATTTATCATTTTCTCCTTGAAAGCACATGGATTCAAAATGGCTATTTAGAAAATTTTCTATGGGAAAAACAATTCCTATTAAGCTTTTCACGACACCACCTTAAATATGACAATCACTACGTACTTAGATAAAGACACCATTTCAGGAAAGCAGAACCAACAAGCGTCCTCTTGTGTTGATCCGTGCACCTCGAGAACATGATTTGGTTCTCGAAATGGACTCCATTGCATCTCGACGCAAGTTTCTGGTCAAGCTGGACACGTTTTTGGCAAACCATAAGAAGGCTCTCAATCTGACTCAGGTGAGATTACTTATGTTTAAGTCTGACTTATTTTTTACGTCTAAGAATGATCTTTTAGACTGTAACCAATGGTTAAATTAAAGGCAAAATTATTTGTAATCTCAATCGGTTCTAATTAACCCAAGTAATTTCAGATTGTTTTAACCGATAGATTCTTTGTAGGGCCACCGTGAACAAATTTTGGCGACAGCAGAAACAAGAGAACGTAGGCAACGAAAACTGGAACATTTCTTCAGAGAAGCATACGCCATCACGTTTGGTTTAGCTCCCGGTGAGAAACGACGGAGAAATGAAGATGCTGATCCAGAAGTAAGTGTTCTGATAATTCCATAACTAGATTTTTTTATTGATAAAAGATCATGTCGTGTGATTACTTAATAAAATAATATTGTTACAGTCAATTGTAATGAGGACGTCACTATCAAAGAGTGAATTTGCAAGTGCACTGGGAATGAAAGCCGATGCTGTATTTGTGAAGAAAATGTTCAATATCGTTGACAAGGACGGAGACGGAAGGATCTCATTCCAGGTAAAATAATTTTAGAATAATAATTTTAGTTCCATTGTTTTAGTGTAAATAATAGCCCGTAGTTAGCGTCCAAAAGGAAAACAGTCCAAAAGTGATATGATATCGTAAATTTCCTCATAACCAGAGATTGCTTCAATCTTATGAAAAGACGGCAAAACACCTTAACTTCACTTTTGATAAAGATGACTAAATCTTTTGAAATTTTTACAGGAATTCTTAGACACTGTAGTGCTATTCTCTCGTGGAGCAACAGAAGATAAGCTCCGCATTATCTTTGACATGTGCGACGACGATCGCAACGGCGTGATCGACAAGGGTGAGCTTAGTGAGATGCTGCGATCACTCGTCGAAATCGCCAGAACTACGTCACTCAGGGACGAACATGTTACGGAGCTAATTGATGGAATGTTTTCTGTGAGTATGAAAAGCTTTTTAGCTCTTTATATTATCCGCATCCAATGGTTGTGATGGTAATGGTAAGAAATTTCTTTTAGTTTTTAGATCGGCACTGTACTCGAATATTTTACGTTAATTTTCGCTAGGCTGTAGTGAACAGAATATACTCTCAATGATTTACTATATATAGACTGGAAATCGAGATCTCTTCAAACGTCGACAATAATTCCATTGTAGGGTGAAAATGAATAATATATAATGTGATGACTCTTTATTATTTATTATTTTTAGGATGCCGGTCTCCAGCACAAAAATCACCTAACATACTCAGATTTTAAAGTTATGATGAAGGAATACAAAGGAGAATTTGTCGCTATCGGTCTAGACTGCAAAGGTGCCAAGCAAAACTTCCTGGATACTTCGACAAACGTTGCTAGAATGACCAGCTTTCATATTGAACCTTCTATGGAGCAATCTAGGTATCTATACAAAACCAAACACAACACCACCTTTACAAATTTCAGCAATATTCAACCAATTTGGCTAATTTATTTTGCCTTGATGCCACTAAAACTTGAAATTAACTACTTTCAGACACTGGATATTGCTCAAATGGGACTATCTAACAACTTTCTTAGAAGAAAACAGACAGAATATCTTCTACCTCTTCGTATTCTACGTGGTGACGATCGGACTGTTCGTGGAAAGATTCGCGCACTATTCGTTCATGTCGGAACATTTGGACTTGCGGCATATCATGGGCGTTGGTATTGCCATCACCAGAGGTTCTGCTGCTTCTTTGTCTTTCTGCTACAGTCTGTTGTTACTGACGATGTCGAGGAATCTGTTGACTAAATTAAAGGTTTGTAGTATGTGTGCTATTTTATATCTTTTATTCAAATTATTTTCAACAGAACAGTGTCCAATCAACACAGCACAGTAACGCCGGATATTTAAATATTTCTTTGTTCAAGGATTGCTTTTAAATATATTGTTTTCTTGCCCATATAAATCAAAGTTTGATGAACTCAATGATTGATTTTCTGGACTTTGAATATCATTATTCCAATCACAATCCATTTCCTGGAATGTTTCACTAATTTATACAGCTTTAAACAGGAATTCAGCATCCAGCAATACATCCCACTAGACTCGAGCATCCAGTTCCACAAGATCGTGGCCTGCACCGCTCTGTTCTTCTCTCTCCTGCACACAGCCGGCCATATGGTTAACTTTTACCACGTGTCGACGCAACCCGTCGAGAATCTACGCTGCCTTACTAAAGAAGTCCACTTCACGTCCGACTTCAGACCTGGCATCACGTATTGGGTTTTCCAGACCGTCACAGGTAATAAATGGCGTAGTAGCAACTATATAATTTTAATGCCTGCCTTGTATTTTGCCGTGACAGTCACGGCAAGTTATAAACATTCTTTCTTTTCTTCTTCTTCTTCTGATGTCAACATTGGTCTATTAGATCGGTTGGACACATATTTTTACCAGTAAACAGATAAATTGAAGGATTGTGAAGTTAGTATTGTGTACAATTGTACGTTACTAGATTCCTATAAAATATGTCCTATTGATACCTTTCTTAATGCCTCATTAAGGGCAACTATTGCTTTCTCCCACTCTTCTCCTAATAACCCATATAAAGAATGATCAAATTAGAAATTCCCCGTAGGCAATAATATAACTATAACTTATGTGCTCAAGATTCTACGTATTTATAAGTGGTCGTGTATGTAAGGTATAAGCGGCGTGCTGTTGTTCGTGATAATGTGCGTGATGTTCGTGTTCGCACACCCGGTGGTGCGCAAGCGCGCGTACCCGTGGTTCTGGCGCGCGCACTCGCTGCACGTGCTGCTGTACGCGCTGTGCCTCGTGCACGGCCTCGCCCGCCTCACCGGCGCGCCCAGGTTCTGGATCTTCTTCCTAGGACCCGCCATTGTTTATACCCTTGACAAGGTCAGTTTATTTTCATTATGCTACAACTTTCCCATATTCTTAATGATTCCAAAAATAATAAAATGCCTAATGGCATAAAGACCACCTCTGCACCAAATATGCATAAAGTATAAATAAATAAATAGACAACAATAAACACTTAGGAAATAGAAAAGTAAGGGTGAATCAGTTTAATTTTTTAACATTTAAAAAGACAAATATTATAATTATAATTGAAAACTTTGATTGCTTTGTGTAATATTAACGATATCTATATCGCCAGGCAATAATAACGATTGTGCTTGGTTTAATTAAATATTTACAGTTTAGTTACATAATAATCCTTAATGTACCTTTATTTTTGCTAGGTGGTGTCCCTGCGAACGAAATATCTAGCTTTAGATGTATTAGAAACAGAAATGTTACCATCGGATGTTATCAAAATCAAGTTCTACCGGCCACCTAATCTGAAATATTTATCAGGTAATAAATTAAATAAGATAATAATATAAACTCTCATTTAGATTATGCTAAAATGTATAAATTGCTTGAGCGTCTGGGCAAGATTGGTTCGTTTCTAAGAAATAATTATCACTTTAAATTATCTTTGTATCTTAGGTCAATGGGTCCGGCTCTCATGCACGGCGTTTAAGAAGGAAGAGTTCCACTCGTTCACACTAACGTCAGCCCCTCACGAAAACTTCTTGTCTTGCCACATCAAGGCGCAGGGGCCTTGGACGTGGAAACTCCGGAACTACTTCGACCCTTGCAATTATAATACCGAGGATCATCCTAAAATTAGGTATGTTGAGCTCAACAAACAGTTACAGCATAGCTATTTTGTAACAGTTCGATCTTTCCTTGACAGTAACATACAATACAAATACTAGAAAAATAAATAGATTAAATTAGTGGAGAATTGGTGCTAACCATAACGGATAATCGCGGCGATAGTCTCCCTATTCGATATACACTACTTATGAGGGATAGCTTCGCTATGTGGAAATTGGCCCATAAAGTTTGTAGTCAATTTAGTCACACGACGAGACTGGCTCTAGAATTTGTCGATGATTACTGAACAAGCTAGACTATATCGTTAACCTAAATATGTAGGTACAGGTACATAGGTGATTTCAGAGTAACCTTTAAAATACTTTCCAATATTACGTGTATAATAGGATCCAGGGTCCATTCGGCGGCGGCAACCAGGACTGGTACAAGTTCGAGGTGGCTGTGATGGTGGGCGGCGGCATTGGCGTCACGCCCTACGCCTCCATACTCAACGACCTCGTGTTTGGCACCTCCACCAACCGCTACTCTGGGGTCGCCTGTAAGAAGGTAATGCCTATTCAGATTTTTCCCAATTTATGCCTATCTAGTTGGGATTCCTGGGACCTGAAAGCTTAATACTGTTCAAAGTAAATTATTGCTACTTATCCTCCTGGCCTATTCCCAGTTATGTTTGGGTTTGGATTGGCTTCAGTATAACCAATTACGGCTGAATAACAATATTTTACACAAAGCTGCCAACAGACCTGTGCAGGCCACAGGCATAGGTGTTCGTATGACAACCGGGACATAGGACATCCGCTTAAATTAAGTCATTGTTAGAAGATACAATAAAGAATATTTAGGTACTACTTATGTAGAAGGCAAATACGAATGATTATTTAGTTAACAACGAATAGGCACTTTAAACAAATAGTAAATTTTCATTTATAGTTTAATTTTGACAGGTAACGAAAACCTTTTGTTATCAGTAAAAGCGTGAAATAACGCGAAATGATTGTTGAACAAATAACATTTCCATTACAACATTGGAGAAGGATGGATGAATTGACGAAATTATTTCATTGAATAAATTCACAATTCCGTATCGAATTTTGTAGGACTGATACCTACTAACTCACGACATCGCGTCGCCAGGTCGTGGCTTGCCGTTTACAACATTGATCTGCAATTCTAGCTAGAGATTTGTACTGAGAAGAATAACAACTAATACTTAGTTTACTAGTACAGTTTGCGCTCTCGCAACCCCTTATCTATACCATCAATACTATCGAAGTTTATCGTATTATCATCTACGTTCACTGTCAAGACCGAAATTCTAAATTAAAACAACCCTGACGTAACGCCAGTAATCACTTAAAATTATTGAACACTCTGGGATCGTGTATTCTAAGTACGGACTAAAAGCCGTTTAATGTAAACTAACGCGGCCAGTGTCGAAACATCCGGCTTTTGTGTCTTAAAGTCTTGACTGTGTCACATTATTACGTGTAAACCTTAATGGCACTAACGAATAATCGACGTACAAACGGTAAAACCATTATCTTTGGAAAATTTTCATAATATATTATATACATAATATAGCATCTGCTACAATACATTACTCTGTTTTTGCGCCTTTATTTAGTAGTAGCTTTCCGCCAATGGCTTCGCCCGCGTGGTCTGGGTATTTCTTATAAGTTTCATCCCCTTTTTTTTTTGCGTCTGAAAATGCTTTATGCACCGTCACGCCGCCCCGGGGAGGACGGCGCGGTGTGTGGGACTCCGTCCTGAAAAGGACGTCTACCCACTAAAAACAGACGGGTGTTCGCCTCATCACATATTGCCGGGGTCACGGGTACGTGTAGACATTCATCCGCGACCCCGGCGGTGACTGGGCCGCTTACGCGGCCCCCGGCTCTGTTGAGAGGGTGTGTGTTGTGTACACCCTCCTCTCCTCCACTGAGTGGGACGCGGCACACTCCGACCGCATCACCTACTCGGGCCTAGTGCTGGGCGACAGGCTTCCCCAAGCCTGCCGCCCGTGGCCAATGTGTGGTGTTTGTGCGCCCAGTGCCTCATTGTTGTGATGGCTGGGCGGGCTCCGCAACGTCCATGGCAACGACGGCCCTTGCCTGGCTTCGCGTCGGGGGGGTCTGGTGTTCGACCCCACCGCGCTTTCCCTTCTAAGTTTCATCCCCTATTTCAACCCCTTACAGCCCTTTTTTCGCATTAAAAAGTAGCCCATGTCCTTCTCAGGCTCTAGACTGTGTGTACCAAATTTCATTATATCATTTGTTTTGTGTTATTGATTGTGTTTGATTGATTTGTGATATTGATTTTGTGATATTCCTGGCTGGGGGCACACGGTGCCTCGCCACATTAAAACTCCCAGAGCGAAAAACTACATCCGACAAAAAAAAGAACATTATTATTATAACTCCCTTGACCGCAAAAAAAATGTAGGCCTTAGCCTACAAATTAAAGTGTTGTGTTATTAAAACTCATATTGTTGTAACACAGGTATATTTCCTGTGGATATGTCCGTCGCACAAACACTTCGAGTGGTTCATCGACGTGCTTCGCGACGTGGAGCGGAAGGACGTCACCAACGTCTTGGAGATACACATCTTCATCACGCAATTCTTCCACAAGTTCGATCTCAGGACCACTATGCTGGTAATGGATTCTTTTTTATCTCATCTTACGTCATTTTAAGTAGTAAAGAATAGACAAAACTCCGGCTGATGATAATATTATGATGTAATCCTTGTTTATCGTGATGTTTTTTTTTTGTTTCATTAGTCCTGTCAATCAAGATTTTATTACTCATAAATACTCATAATTATTGTAGACTGTTTTGGTGAAGTAATAACTTCTTTTGTAATATGCTTTATCACATAAACAGAATTAATTTGCTTGAAACAATATCAAATTCAATGACAAATTCGAATGCTTTATTTTTGCCTACAGTATATTTGCGAGAACCATTTCCAGCGTCTGTCACGGACGTCAATGTTCACCGGGTTGAAAGCGGTGAACCACTTCGGGAGGCCCGACATGTCCTCCTTCCTCAAGTTTGTCCAGAAGAAACACAGCTATGTAAGTAACATCTTTGATTAGATTAGCATCGTTTAAAGAGAGCACATATCGGATATCCAGCGGTAAATAGGCTTTTCGTATGTCTTCTTTGAAAGTACTATACAAAAAAAATATTACATCTGCAGTTTAGGCCGCTTTCAAAGCTAGAAAGCTACCGATCTGCTGCGTATTCGAAATATGAATTGATCCCACAGGATTGCTCAATATGGTCTTTCACTGCCCTGCTATCTTTGCTGTTCACAGCAATCTTGTTACAATCGAAAATTATTTAAAATCGGATTTGACTGCATCTTTTCTCATTCATTGTCACGAACTCTTGACGACTGTCCTAAACATTGTCACATTAACAAGACAGGCGACAATTGAAGTGGAACAGAGGCTACATTGTGAAAAGCCAACGTAACCCGTCGACAAATTGACCATGTCTGCTCTTTGTAGGTCAACACAGACACAGTCATCTCATTAATGTATTCATAATAAACTTTTAACTAACAACAGACATACTTAATGTTTAACAGTCTAGTGCACGAAGACTACTTACTTTTTAGCCAGTTGAATACTAGACTTTCTAAACATTCTATTTCCGATTTATAATTTGTGACTTATGAGCAATATTATGAAACCTAATCGATATGAAACCTGCTGGGCTAAAAGGTACTTGATGATTATAATTAGATTCACATTAGAATATGCTAACGAAGTAACGATCCACTAGATTCTAAATGAGTGTATCACGGAGAAATTGCTCAATGTGGTTTCTTAGCCCCGTGTTTGCAAATTTCTACTAAGCCGTACGTACAAGTAAGCGAGACTAGTCCAGGATTGATGCTTCTGCTAATGGAATGCTAAGGAATGCCTAGCCGTGGACTGAGTTACATAATGTATGTTCAACAGGTATCTAAGATCGGCGTGTTCTCGTGCGGTCCTCGTCCGCTCACCAAGTCCGTGATGTCAGCGTGTGAGCAGGTGAACAGGACAAGGCGCCTGCCTTACTTCATACATCATTTCGAGAACTTCGGATAGAATTGTATCCTCATCTTCATTATGTACTTGTTATTCGATGGCTATATGAGTTCTATTACTACAGAGCCATGGGAGATTGTAGGGCGAAACAGATAAAACAACGAATTTTACCTTTTTGTCTTTTCTGTTTTAAATTAAATATTTGCAGACAGTTATACTGTACCACTGACCGCTATAACTAATTCATTAACTGTTGTAAACAGCAGAAGATGCAAAACCAGTATGTTTAGTATTGAGATTTTAGACCCAACGCCCACGCCCATATAAAGTATGGCAAAGGCTACAACGGGAATATTCCTAAAGTTACCAACCACTGTCAAAAATAATTTATATTTATATTATCCGTTTATGTCGCAGAACACGATTATTTGTCAAGGACGTTGCGGTAATAAAATCCGCGATATATAAAAAAGCACACTAAGTATGGAAACTTTTATAAATATAGATTTTTCCGTCCAAAAACCAGTCCTTATTTGCTTACAAATGATCGAAACGGCTACATTTATATTATTTTGTCAATTTATGTAATGTTTAAAACGTGTTTTTAGTTATGGGGTTATAGTCACCAAATGATAGTCTGTTTCGTCCTACATGTATTAAATACAAAATCGCTTAAAATTTGTGAATCCGCCTCTGCAGATGCGTTCCTATTGATTTCAAATAATATCTAGCTACTGCCAGACTCGTTGGGGATGATATATTCTAGACCCTAATTCCTAAAGGTAGTAATGAAAATCAAGAACCGTTGCTTTACGAGTGTGGGAAATTTTTCCCATAAAAACCTACAAAGTAACCTCATCAGCTGTTCGGTAATTTTGTAAAATGAAAGGTAATTTTTTGTGAATATATCAAACATAATGAAAAACGGTTGTTTTTCTGTAGGCCTAGAATGTGTCCTATGTATTTATGTACCTTCATCAGGTCACTGGTATTTTGTCAGTCAATATTAATGCTTGTGAAAACGGATGTTTAGATAATATACCCGTGTGACTTAGATTTAACCTAATTTATTTATTTTTTAGTTTCTTTATGCTTTTATCAATCAGTATAACAGTGATGTAGTACAAAAACATCAATCGCGCATTTCAATGTACAAACGATCATTAAATAGTAGTTACTTTACAAATTATAATACTCATTGCGATCTAAATTGTATTATTTATACGACGGTTTTCTAAAGAGCTGTATTGTAAATAATGTATAAATTGTATTGGCTTTAGTGTAATTGTATTTTACGTTGAGTTGATTATAATGTAAATAAATATTTATATACGAATATGTTTGTATTTTATTCTCTTTTGATCATTTCTCGTAAGTTAGTCAGTAATCTACGAAGCTCCTTTTTTTTGGGGATGAGGAAATGCTCCTTAAGCATGCCGTCCCGCTCGGGGATGCGGGACAGTAATGTCAGGCTCTCCGGCCAGGTGGCCATATACCGACAAAAACCACCACCACTACCACCTGCCACTTAGTGGTGGAATCACGGGAATACGTACGAAGCTCCTCACAATGTCAGAATGTGAACCTGTAATCCACCCCCATGATAACCTTTCAACGTAATTTCAACAAAGGGCCTGTATTATTTGAAATAATAAAACCATTAACTAATATTGTTTGGATTGCTTCGAACAATAAATAACCGGCTGATTGAACACCAGTGAGTGGAGTTACCTACTACTATATTTAATAACAGTTCCACTGTATGATTATTCCCAGACCTTAAGAGTCGTTCTTGGATTATTTATGGATTGTAATTCGAGGCTCCTCGCTCTTAATTCAAAGTAAAAGGTGCAGACAATAGCCTTGCTGGCTCGTGACACACGACCGCGCAGAGCGCTGATCGTGCACCAGTTTTGATTGAGCGAGCACACTACCAACCAACCAAATTTATACCATCAGATTACCTGAAGATGTATTTCTGTAACATTAACCTTTTGACCGCCAGAGCAAAAGCGCTTCGCCGTGCCCTCCACGCCAAGCCGACAAATTCAGTTCTTAAGATATATCAATAAAACACGTTAAAGTAATGATTTAATATGTTTATTTTGTATTTTTCTATGATCTGTTTCTTGGCATCTATAGATGTCGGTGGCGCACAGGGCACGCTTGCGCATGGCATCTATACATGCCATTGGCGTTCAAAAGGTTAATTTGAAGTTATTACTTTTTCGACTTAACCCTACTTCAGATAATTTCTCTAACTTATCGAACTACATAAACTACGCTAAGGAATAGACTGGTGAGAAATTATACCCGTGGAAGGAGGTATAATAACAGTGATTAAAAATGAATTCAGTGTTCAAAATAATAGTCATTCAAGCAATATCAAAATTCACTCGTAGATTAAATAAATCTAAAATTAATTTTAAACATGCCTACGTAGTTCCTGGAATAGTATTGGGAAGTAATTTGATCAATTTGAAGAAAATCTAATTCTTTTTCAACAAATCTGGAATTAGATTAAAAATACCTAACTGATACTTTCATATAGTACCTATCGTGATCCGTAAAAATGGAGTCTATAGCACTCAGGAATAATATACCTATCTAACATTGAAAGAATTTTCATAATCGATTCAGCAAATCCAGAGATCTCCTACAACCTCACAAACTCACAAACTACCTCTTTTTAATGTTAGTTTAAATAAGGACTTCATGGCTGGTTAGATTGGGTATGATTTCTTCTGTCAAGCAGCAATAACTTCATGCTTTTCCTTATTTCAGTCTATAATTAGAATCTAATAAGTATATATTACTTCACCTTGATCAATACCTGTTTATTTACTTCCTGTCGATAAGAAACCAAGATGTCGTTTAACGTTACCTATAGGTAAATTTATAACTAGGTATCTAAATATATACATCGGATCAAGTGATCCGACAGGTTGTCGTAAACTCACGTCTGTGTGTGCTTTATATTGGAGCGGCGTGTGCGAACAAATCACTGAGGTCCGGTAATTAAGGCCATAACTTAGTGCACAATATCATATTGCACGGAGCCTGACCGCTCGCGTTTAGTACAAATACAGACGTATAGACCGGCGCAAGCGCGTTGCCACACAATGCGTAGCCTTCACTCCACCCTTCATTCGCTGCAACTCGCACTTCACTTAAAACTGGAATAAAGTTCTAAAATTAAAGTGCTGCTGTGCTTTGGAATAAAGTGGCAATCAACAGCCACCTATTTGAACTGTAATTTTAATGAATCTATTCTCTCAATTGCTGGTTACGTTATATGATTTATGGCAATATTGCACCTGCTTCGTTTTTGAGTTATTATTAGATTCCTTAAAGTAGAGCATAATTTTATTATGCCTATTATTATCTTAACAAGTAGTCTGTTTCTCAAAAGTAAACGTAGTTTAAACATAGATAAGTTTAAGTGCATTATGAAAAGAATGGTCTCTAATTATCATTTGAAAAAATTACGTGATTCCTTTTCATGACTAACGGCTAAAATTAATAATGTATCTGTAGATTGTTTTCCTCACTGGAGATCGAAATTTGACATAAGCTTCATAGAAGTAATGTCAAATTTCTATCTCCAGTAGAGAAAACAATCTACAGACACGTTATTAATTTCGCCCGTTAATGGCAATGCGGTCCGGAAACTTAACTAGCCCGGACCGCCTGAGATCCAGGAGGCTAGACAAGTTAAAATGACAGCTTTCGACAAATCGGGCTGTCACTAATGTCATTTCCATACATTTTGTTTTTTTCCATACCTTCATATCTATTCGTTTGTCGATTCGGATGTCAAATTGCAACTTGTCTAGACCCCCAGTGCAATCACTGGACTACTTAAAGATGCAGTGGAGCAATTACAGATCTAGAGAATTTCTGTAAGTATTAAGACATACTTTTAATATGTTTAGTGTACATAAACACAATAGTTGCTCTAATTTTACTAACTATACCTAACTTCAAACATTATGACTGAATTTCAAGATATTGTCTTGAAAGTCAGTCATGTTTGAAGTTAGGTATAGATAATAAAATAGCGCACGAAATAGCGCTAAACTGTTACTGTTACAATATTGATAATATATCTACGAGTCACTTTTACATAACAATGTTAAGTAGGTAGTGCCGCTTCATACATTACAAAATCAATATACGTGGTAATAAAATAGACGTACTTAGTACAAACCTGACTTCGCTTTAAGCACTTAATCATGAAATATCTTAATTTGCCAGAGAATACGTAAGTATACGTCATTATCATTACTCTTGTTAGTACATAGATATTAAGAAACATTTCCAATTTTTTCCAACATCTTTATTATACTTATTGTCCAAAACTGACATTTCGGGTTAACATTAGACTGATTACCCAAGAAAAATATATATGACAGCTCTTTTGAAATTATTAAAAATAAAAGTTGAATGGCGCTGCGAACAATATGCAAATATTTACTACGTTTGTCGTATGTCTGAGCGACACGCGACTTCCGTGTAATAGAGTTCAACGCGCAATGTTCTTCAGTGTTTAAAGATTTCTCTTCGCGATCTCTCAACCACACAGAATAATAACTTTGTAAATTAACATGACATGCACAATTAGTTCGTTGGTTCATTATTTATAGTTACAGAGGTTGTCGGCGGTACGTTACATATCTACATAATTGTTGTTAATTATGGACAAAGTCACGTAGTGCGTTAACCAGCAGTTACCTAACCTCTGCGCTGCGCTGACGCACTGCACCATAAAACGGACAGCACACCTAGAGGGGTTCGCTAACTTAATCTATCACGGCTGCAATTATGAACGCTACATGAATTAACTCACTTTCACAGCCTACGGGCTTCTCACACAAAAGGTTGTAATAAAACGAATTAAATACAAGGTTCTTGATCTTAACAATAAATAGCTTGACCCCTAACCTATTAAAATGCTCGTTTTGAATGGAAATAGTACATGTTGCGTATAATTGGATCTGTCAGTCACATCACAATCAATGCGAACATCCGTCTGTGGCAGTTAAGGTAGCTACAGACACGACTCTTCATTCTTCTCACAAGAAGTTTAAGGCTGACGTACTGGTATAATATTTCAATGTAAAATACAGTTTCTCAATGCACCGACTTCATTATTTGTTTGTGTAAGCTAGTTTCACATCAATCATAATAATAAAGTGAACACGTAAATGTGCTTCGAATTGCGCCATACGCGCACAAATATGAGACAAGTGTAGTAAGGTACCTTCAAAAAAGTTTTTTATCGAGCTATCCAGAAAGATACCGATAAACAAATAAATCGTGGACTATCACCTAACTCCTCTCATTCTCAGATGAGATGCTCTAATCCAAATATCTAATGAGTGACGAGTGCAATTGACACAAACTATGCTAAGTGCAGCATGGACTTAATGGCCCCAATATTCGTTTAGTTCAACTCTATTTCCCAACGTGTGCCTTTTGCACCAGCTTTGCAATAAATTCAGTAGATAAGTTAATCTCCTCACTTTTATCTTCGGAATCACTGTGAGTTACAATTTACTCGGTTAATGGAATGTGCAAACAAAGTCAACGGCCCGTGTCTTCTCATGAGCTGTACGCTCTGTTTCCTTAACTGGAGTCTTATATAATTTAATCTAATACTGTTAAAACTCATGCATATTTGAATGAATACGGGTCACATTGATTGAAAGCAATTGAAAGCAAAAAAAAAAAAAAAAAACTTGAAAGCAATCTATTTTGCAAAAGTTCACACTTTATAGAGTATAGGATATAAGTACCTAATGAAAAGTACCTATTTCTGTTAGTTATTACCTACCAATACTTGTTTTTCCATAATTATAGCATGGATGGTAAAATTTACATTATTCTTAGATTTTGACATAATAATGTCTAAAACGAAAAATAATGAATACTAATCACAATGAGATTAAAAATTCAAACAAGCATTTATTATGATGTAATGTATTTTTAATCGTTTATTCACATAACGTGCATACTGTGGGTAGACTGTATCCAAGACTGACATCCGCGACCCGTTACGTGTGGTGAAAAGTTGGCGGAAAATCAACGGCGCGTTCCGCACGGGTGCGCGTACGCAAACTGATAAACCTCGCCTATATTTCCTGATTATACGCTTTCTCACGAGGAAGCTAATTGAAAATTAATGATTACAATGTACTAATAACTTACTGGACGTGGGAAACTTAAAATTATGTGTGATATAGGTATGTGGTAGGTATACTAAAATGGTTATGGCCTAATGGTCGATACGCAATATTAAGATTTATCAAGCATGATTTGGGGTAAAATTTATAAACTCCTTTAACTTCCTGATGGAGTAATAAATCTAATTTAAATGCAGTTTTAAAAAACGTGTAAAACCAGATTGTAGGTGCTCAACTGACTCATTGGTCATCAGCCAATATCATCAATATGAAAGCTGCTATTTATTTATCGATGCCCAACTAAAACGAAAGAAATGACTATTCGTCCCTTTCTAACGCGCTTTCGTCGGTGCGCCGGCGACGGCGACGCGGGCGGTGCGCGACAGTGAGCGCGAGTTTAGTTTTCAGTGAACGCGCGGCGACGGCGCTCTCTGCCGGCGACCTCCGAAGTTTCGCAACTCAACACATTTCCTAGTGCTAGTGATGTGCTAAACTTATCCGGTCGGAAGTCCACCTAACGTGCACTGCAGTGACGTCACCGGGAGACTCCGCAAGGGCATCGGTTCGCCGATCTCGCCAGGTGAATACGATCAATTAAAACTGTGGATGGAGCCTGCGACCGCAGTCGCACGCCTCGGCCCCAGCTCGACATCCTTGTCCTCAATTAAAACAATTTACGGCAGTTCTTGTTTGAATTTTACAATTGTTGTCCCGGTTTTATATTATTGTGGCATTAAGCATGTTATTTACGATTACTAGTACGTCATACGGGCTACAATAACCTCTGATGCATTGCACTGCACTAAAATCTATAAAAGAAGATAATTATAGTAATTGTGCAGTTCGTAAAAGCATTCGTTAGCTCGTCGACAAAGCAATTTGGAACGAATCAGATGTTATTAGTTAAGAAGATCCATTTTAGTAAAACCTGATGTTCCATATATGTCGATGATGAATAACAATTCACATAAGTGGATAATCAAAGTATAAAATGACGAACGAACGAGTTGGTTTTAAAGTTTATGTTCCGATTACACAAACGAGTTAAAATTCAAGTATGAAATACCGGTATTTGTGTAAGTTGTGGTGTACGTGTAGAGGATAATAAATGTCAAAATTCGCGCATGGTCTGAGGCGATAAATAATTTAGTTCGCATCAGCAGAGTGTCAGGCCAAACTGACCGCAACCGAAGCTAATATGATTTAATCGAAGTGTAATGTTGTAACTTACGCGACGGACTCGAGATTAGATCTGGTCGGTGGTTCATTTTGTAAGAATACTATCTGTATAGAAACTGTCGTAACTGGGCCTACGGGCTGCGGTACGCAACCACCAGTTAAATACTGTCAGGGAGAAATGCAAACATTCATTGCGACGCTGAACTTTGCAAGTTTCAAATCAAACTATTGCTTAAAATTGCGACAATTAATCCTTCACCTTCTATTAATCTACCTCCACTACCTTCTTTGTAAAACTGTTTAGTGAGCAATTTCGCTAACCAATAGAGACCAATTTTAGGATCTTACGTTTCAGCATTCAAAATGTCTAGTTATTTACAAAACAAAGGTCCTTTGTACGTCCAAATGCTGCCAAAACATGTAAGATCACGGAAAAAAGTAATAATGTAACCCCGCTACCAAAAGCGAGGACAACCGCTAGAAGTCTACACGACCGCATTATGTATGTAGATACAGTGCAATTTCACATCAAATATTTAATTTCATGTCCTGTCTCAATATATCGTTCTAATATCGCAATTGATCAACTACGAAAACATAGTATCGGTTTAGTATTGCTTGTTGACTTGACACAAGAAAACATATAGCTGTTCCCCGCGGTGTTGCGAGTAACACCGCGGGGAACAGCTATATGTTTTCTTTTTTTCTATATATATTTAACTATTTTTTCCTAACCCCGGGGAAATTTCTCAAAATCCTTTCTTAAGTAATAGCTAAGTATCTGTGAGCCAAATTGCAGCACAATCCATTCAGTGGTTTGAGCTGCGCCTTCATAGATCAGATCAGTCAGTCAGACAGATATTCCTGTCTCGAAGACCTACAGCACAACTAATTTTTTTTTAAGTCCCATCAAGTCCCATGTACTCGTAATACAGGGCAAGCCTACTACAGTTGCCGAACACAAATACAAACTCCAAATTGTTACTAATTTCTGGCAGACTAATTAAACACTGCTTATCTAACCCATATTGAAATTAATTTGAGATACCTTATAGAATTAACTACGCGATTTTGCAATTGAGGTCTTGAGATAATAATGCGCTAGTAAAGTTGGTGTTGCTGGAGTCTAGAGGCTGCGGTTGCCGCTAAACATCAGGCGGCCCGTATGCTTGTTTGCTGTAACATCTATAAAAAAGATACTTAACAAAAAGGGTTATTTTATGATTATACAAAAAGCGTCATTTCATGTTTATACAGAAAGCGTCATTTCATGTATACAAAAAGCGTCATTTCATGTATACAAAAAGCGTCATTTCATGTTTATACAAAAAGCGTCATTTCATGGTAATACACAAAGCGTCATTTCATGTTTATACAAGATTCGGCGGTAAATGTAACCTAGTTTAAAATTCTAATTCATAACAAGCTTGCTTTAATATTTTGATTGGACACTGAGAGATAACTCACATCATTATATCACATAAAGCACCTTGCAGCAGAAGCTAAATTGCTAGCTAGCTAACAAACAAATGTCAGTCGCAAGGTAGTTTGAATAATAGCTAATTAATTTACAATACTCCTAGGTTTGTCCCGGTCAAAGTCTTATTCGGTAATTTATTTAAAACTGTCAGTAGCAGCACGAAGTATAGATTTGTGCTTGACCAGGCTATAAGCTCCCTCTATTAGATGGGACATCACACATAATCTGAAGTCATTAAACCAAAGTCATTTATTTTATTATGTCGAATTTTCATTATGTTTACATGGAAAATTTCATTATGGCGAAAATCATCTGTATATCTCTGCTTAGCCTTTCGAGGAATACAGGTGATGGTATGTTATGTTACGACTATTAATATTCCATTGTATTTCAATAAAGCCAACGTAATGACAAACAGTCAACCTAACCTAGTTACGTACCAATAACGACATGCGGGTCATAACCACGGTACATTATGTTATGAAAACACATATTTAGTAAGTACTATATATATATATATATTTACTACCTACATACCTAATACATTAAACATTTTTTTCGGTATATCACTCCTGCCAGTTGAAATTCAAAAAAATAAAATTGATTTATAAAGATTAAGTACACTGTGTGATAATGCAAAGGTATTAATTAATCAACACTTATTGTTTCGACTATGAGAATAATTTGACTATAAATTATGTTGAAAACTCTTGTTACACAAGGATCATAAATATTATCTTATTTTAATATACTAGCTGTTGCCCGCGGCTTCACTCGCATTCCTGTGTTATTCTGGAAAGGAAGTATGCAATAATCGTAACAATTGGCAGTCTCTACTTTCTGCCTATCTCTGTGGCGTAAATTGGCGTTCGTCTATGTATGTATGTTATTCTGATATATTAGCTATGTAAAGTTCAGATTTCTGACACTTACGCCAATACTAGACATTGAAATAAAACTACTTTTTACGTATTTTATCGCGTTATATTGATATTATTTTAATCCCGACGTTTCGGACCCTTTACAGCGTCCATGGTCACGGGTGACTAAGGTGGTAGTAAAAATAAATCGTAGGTAGGGATTAAAATAATATCAATATAACGCGATAAGATCCGTAAAAAATAGTTTTATTTCTATGTAAAGTTTTATCAAAATCTGTTCATAGTTATTGCGTGAAAGAGTAACAAACACCCATCCTTCTATCTACATAAACTTACACAATTATAATAATCTTAGTAGGATAGGACAGGATAATTCAACTTGAAAATCACAATAAAATTTCCTGCAAGATTGCTTGGCTATGTATAAACAAAATCATCATCTTTTAATTTCACTATCTAAATCTCAAACCACTACACCTCTTATGTAGCATGCACAAACTGTATAATATTTATATTGAAATTATATAATAACACGTAAGAGTAATACAAAAAACTATTATTGAAGCGAGTGAGCCGTTTAGGCGGCGTTTCCTCACGCAACAGATATTTGAGCCAGATAATGGTCGGAGCTAGATACGTGAAAACGTAAACAGTGCTACGTGCACAGTGTTTACTAAATTTTAGATACACGGATATGCGCGCAATTTTCACGTGTGAAAGTATTATAAGTTTTAGGTCACTATACTACATAATATT
Source organism: Acronicta psi (assembly GCA_946251955.1). Taxonomy (NCBI): domain Eukaryota; kingdom Metazoa; phylum Arthropoda; class Insecta; order Lepidoptera; family Noctuidae; genus Acronicta; species Acronicta psi. The sequence goes on along the minus strand of OX276482.1, from coordinate 5,415,835 downwards.
AACCTTTTGTCGTTGACGTCAGTGACGTGTCATAGGCAATGTAAATTGTATAATATTATGTGCTCGCGACTACTGCGCTCACGAGGTCACGGGTTCGATTCCCAGGTCAAACTAAGTGTGACTGGGGTTTTCTATAAACTTCTTCGCAGCTCGGAGTTTGGATTTGTGTCCGGTTAATGGCAATAGGCTCGCCTTCTATCACATGAGACCTAAACAGACCGATGCACTTTTCCAGCACCATAATCATATAGGAAAAAAGGTATCTACAAAAGTTTGGATAAGATTTGATTTTGTGTGAAAGTTTAACTTAGTTACAATTAACTACGCCTACCTTTCTTTAAAGCCGACTAAATTGAGCGTGACTGTTGGTGGCTTACTCTTCGGTAAATCAATCATCAGCTGAGTTGGCGTGGGAAGAAGTAGCTCTATCGCAAAAATTTCACTTATTTCTACCTTCAATAAACCTTCCCATAACACAACGAAATGTGTAATTTTAACAGTTTTTTTAAGTCAAACCTCACCTTTACGTATCTATTATTTTATATGTAAGTTTTAACACCGCTAAGACAAGGGGACAAGGGTCAGATAAAGATAAGTTAAAGTCAGATAAGGACAAGGGTCAGATACGTCACATATAAAACCACCGTATTCCCCACTACCGGCGTTTCCTACCTGTATGAACCTTACTTATAAGTATACACCGTACTTATACCGTATACATGCACGTTTAAACACTTTATCACAACACAATCAGCTGTTACTGTGTTGTGTACCTAGCACTAGATATTTCATAAGACAGCGACTTTTAGGAGCTACATCAAGAACGCCCGCACATTTAATTAACAGATAAGCATATCTGAAACTCTGAACGTAATGACAAATCAACTGTCCGCCTACTGTCCGTGGTATCAATGAAAACCTTTTTATACCAGCAACTTTTTGCATCCATATAAATAGAATAGATTTCATTGACTAGATAAGTACTCATGTAAGCTTTTTGTACTTCTTATAATACGGGTTAATAATAAAATAAGCAGTAAATGAGCCTGTTAATAAGTTAGTAGATCGCTCGTATGCGTTCATACCATAGAGCATGAGCTTGGTCTACATAGGTAGACCAAGCGTAGATAAATTGGACCAGACCTAAGACGATCAATAATCTAAATAAAAAAATATTAATACTAAGAGAATATAAACTGCACTGGTTTAGATATGGGACATAAGAATATATATTAAACTACTTATTATTACATAATAATTATTGGTCCTCAGAACAAGAATCCGTATCGTACCGTACACAAATTATACTACGTATACATTCATGTATCGGTAATTTGCATGTCAGTGTTGTCAGTTTTTTTTATATTCTAAAACCAAAGTCCAAAATCATTGTAGGCAACTATTATTATTCAAATATTTTTCCTTGCCACTATTCAAGCGGCAAGCCTAATGGAGGTCACCTTTTAATAACGCGGACGTAGTCACGGGGACTCGCTAGTACCTAACTGTACACGTAGACGTCCTCGACAGCTGATTGTAAATTGTTTTTATGATCAAATCTCTTAAACAATAGTGCGGAGAGTAGCGCGTGACTCGAACTAGCTATTGTGCATGCGCAGTCTGACTGTTCACACAGAACCTACTTACGTTAGTAGTTTTATTCACACTTAATAATATAAATCTGAAAGTGTGTTGTTGATTGTACTTTTTGACGCAACTACTGACAGCTAAAACACAGCGAAGGACATTGGTAATACTGCATCCCAGAAGATAGCTTTGAAGGACGATGTAGGTACAGTTAGCAACAAAACTTCCATAACATGCCGCACTCCTTAAAATACTTTAACATTTTCATATCTAAAAGTTGCTGGCCCTAGAAGATAGCACGAGTTCTTAACACATAAGAAGTACAATTATATGCTTTACCTTAATGAGAATCTTTTACGAAAAGTTTTGTGTCTGTGATGTTTTTAATACTTATGACAGATCGTTCTGTTCCTTATGTTTTAAATTCAAAAACTTCTTGCTGAAATCATATTAAAATTCTGCATTGATAAATTAAATTTATTTATTTATGATGCATGTTAAAATTAAAAAAAGGAGTGTCGCATAACATTTCTAACATCATCGACATCACGCGTACCTACGTGATGTGTTACAGTTTCACACGTACGCATAGTTTGATTATAGGCGTATCTACCAACTCACATGAATCTATATATTTATGCCTGACTCATTTACATATAGTTGAGGCGCGAATACAATTGTTTTTATTCACCCACGTGTCCACATTATCGTCACGAATCGCGACCTGCTGACGTGACAAGTGAAGTGTTATCACGTGTAACACATCGCCTAATGCAATTCAATGAACCAAATATTAAAATGTCTAATTAGCATAACTATACTTATGTATCATGTTTCACTGTTATGCAGAACATGCATATATGCAGCTATAACAAGTGGGTACATATACATACATTTGAAACAAAAATGTTTCATATAAGTAGTAGAGAGCAAGGGTAGTCTCTAAAATATTGAGCTACCCACATAAGAAAGCTGAGGATTGTGTTTTCTTTGCATTGGATACCCATTTCTTAACACCTCACATCCAACTGTGCAAAATTTTATTAAATTAAACGGTGGATGTCAAAATGTTCGTTTCTCTTTCTCAACAAACACTAAATAATCAACAGAAATATGTACTTGACATTTATATTCTAAAATACTTGACATTAAATACCATGATAGTAATATTGGAAATCTCTGGTCCTACAGTTATCGTCAATCTTTTTGTCCGCCCTCAAGATGGCACGAGTCAACTTCAACCCGGCCGTAAAATCGAAGAGAGAAAAAGATTGAATAAAAACAACAGCCTACGACTGGAACTATCGTTTCTATTTAAGTATACTTTCTGTCTACGATTTTTACGGCCGGGTTGAAGTTGGTTAGACAAAAATATTGGCGAGAACTGGTACTTATTTCATCTGTGATTATTATTTGACAAAGACTCTTGATATATCTATCTAGAATCTAGGCAGCAGTTACTTGGCCTAGTGACCTGGGACAAATCGCTTAGGAATTGACAGCCAAATACAAGATCAAACAATTTGGGCCATATAACCATATATAATGTCATTGCATATACCTAAATATATACATATTTATTATACTAATACTAGTCGTAAAAGTAAAATTGACAATCAGATGCAATCGGCCCCCCTAGACAAGTTGCAATTTGACATTCGAATCGAAAAGTGAATAAAAAAACAAAATGTATGGAATGACATTAGTGACAGCCCAATTTATCGAAAGCATGTGTCATTTCCATACATTTTCTTTCTATTCGTTTGTCAATTCGAATGTCAAATTGCAACTTGTCTAGGCCCCAAAAATGTGATCGGTCGAGGTTATTTTTTGCAAGTAATGTATTCAATACTTTTTCATTGGCTTAATCATCATGCTATTCATCCTCTACCTACGTCAGATGGATGTGACAATGATAGACGGTTTGACGTCATAAAATTTTCCCAGTGTGTTCATTCATCTGATGATATATTAACGTGTGCGTATCTAATGTCCGTTTTGTAAGTAAATGGTATCTGCCATTAATTGTGACTTTGTAAATCTACAAAGATTTATTAGCAACAATACAAATTAGCTACACAAAGCCATGTCAACACCCAAGTTTAGTTTTTGCACAAAAGTGCTATTTTTATGCTTTTAGTTTCTGTGATAAGTTCTTGTTGTTTTTCGAACTGAATAAAAATCAACACTAACCTAAGTACTACGTAATAAGGATAAATGACTCAAGTTTACTTTTTAACAAACAGGGTGGCACCGATCGATCATCGAGTAGAATTTCGGGCAAGGTCGACTGAGGAATGTTTGCAACCACTCTTGCGCAAATATTACGTATGGTACTGCGCAGACGCAGCGGAGATGTCACTGTCACCATGTTTGCATTTCCATTTTCCTCGTATTTACATTAAAAACATGTTAATTTAGACGTCCTTCTATGAGCCGAGCGTGTTTAACGTAAGTAATCCAACTTAAAAATGTTTTGTACCAGCTGTTTCGAAATATTCGTAATTTATTCCGCAGTTGTCAGCTCTATAAATGTTTATCTCGGGTAAAGCTTAGAATTTGATTCAGAGCTACCGGTGGTCAAGGATTCACTAGCGAGTGTTAGGAAATCACTGTATTTTTCATAACATCGTCCAAGGGATAAACCCTTGTCTTTAGGAAATACATCACCTTGTCTTTAGGAAATAATCTTAAAAACTAAATGAAATTACGATATTTATTTCTGTAAATAAATCCTGTTTTTAATAAAAGTTTTAGTGTGTATTTGGTAGCATTTTCTTAATTAGGTGTGTTTATCTGAGAGGCTCAAGGATCATATGGTCTCATTTTAAATGGCGACGTCATGTAACACATATTATGCGCGTAGGTCGTGATATTTAATAATCATAACAAAATATGAATATGACGGATGCTTATGAATCCGGTTTTTTATTAATTATATTCTTGTATTAATTGTCTCGTTAGCCTAGTGGTCGTAAGCGCGACTGCTATGGTCAAGGTCCTGGGTTGGATTTCCAAGTCAAGTAGTGTTAAGGATTTTTTTGTGAAACACACATACCTGGGGACTGTGGGTATACAAATATACCTACACCTCTGCATAACCCTTCGGGGAATACCGGCGTTATGGTATGTTATGTTTTATATTATCAATAGGTAGTACGTACTATAGACACTTTGAACACCTGCGGCTATAGCTCCAATTAGTTACCTACTTCGTCGCATAACTCATATCAGCCTATTGCCGTCCACTGCTGAACGTAGGCCTCCCCCAAAGAGCGCCAACCATCCCGGGCTTGGGCAGCTCGCATCCATCCGCTGCCAGTCACCTTCGCATAACATACTTTAGAAATGTCATATTAATATACAAAGACAGTTTAAACCGGATCGGCACCTCAGATCTCTTTAAGTCATAAAATTATACCATTCTGTTAGTTGAGACAATCTAGACAACTAGTTTATGTCTGGAATAAACCCAATAACGGTCAATAAAATTGTAACTAGCAAGAACGAAAGTGGTTTTACAGCGGGAAGAAAAAGTCACCCACCGATCATCGGAGTGTAAGGTGGCAAATAGGTGATGTTTCAATGAAGGATAAATAAATACCTAAAGAAAGATATGTATTTACACCATTGCCCGAACTGGTTTACCAAATAATTACCTACGTAAAAACAAAATCAAAATATACTTTATAACCCTCTTTTATATCTTTTATAATCTATAGGAACATTCATCTAAGTCCTACAAAAATGAGCCGCCAATCTATCATGTTCATTGTGTCCTACATAACGTACCTAGATAAATCACCAATAAGACACCAGTGATCAGTGTAGACGCGGGTTCCCTCAGTAAATCACGTGTGAGACACCGATGAGTTCTACTCGCTCGTGTTAGCGAGTCGTGACAAAGCACATAATGCCATGATCGAAGATCCATTAGCGTAATGAGTAATTATAGACATCGAGTGATTGTCCACAACGTAGGACCCGAAGCGAAGGTCGATTGCAACACCACAGATAAAATTTTAGCTGTAAATAACACCGGCAATTAGGATAAAGGATATACTGCGGATTACTGCGTCAAGGATTAGAACGTAAAATACATATTATAGTGACATGTCTATTTTGTTTAATACCTATTCTATCAAGTTTATGAGCTATTAAATTTATACGTCAAATAATTAATCTAAGTAGTAATTGATATACACGGCGGCGAATCATGAAACATTTAAATGGAATGTCGCTGCTTTTCGTGCGTAAAAATTTGAAGGATATCAAATAAATTTTAAATTAAATAGGTATTATACTGCAATCTATATTCAATAAGTGACAACCTCTACATACTTCGTTTGTCCCTGTAATCTTGTTCACAGGGAAAATCTATCATTTATTAAAAAATATATATAATGAAAAACTCGCCCCCTATTAAAGGTACCTCAACATACCAGTGAAATGTGGGTGTACGCTTCTGGCTACTCCTTCGGGGAATACAGGCGTGACGGTAGGTATGTAAAATGAAAAACTGTAAAATACAAAAAAAAGAAATACAGAAAAAGATTTACTTATTTAGGAAAGAAGATTTATTTAGAAGGAGAAGATTTAGTTATTAAAGAAATTCTCTCAAATCAAATGGTTAATTTCCAGAAAAGCAGGAACACTGATGGTATCAAATTATAGTAATTAATTGTTGTATAGTATTATATTGTTGACATGCAGAATATAACACACTTTAGCACATCTCTTCAACATTGTATCAATTATAATTACTTTAGTTATTAGTTTTTGTTATTTGACCAGCTTTTAAGCAGTACCTATTTACTTATTCAAATTGTTCCCCGTTGTCCCATCGTTCCTGCCTTTAGCTTCAGTTAAAGCTAAGCAAATATTTTCTAAATCTGTAGCTACTTACTTCCTATGGAATGTTTACAGTGTGTGTAACGAACTCGGCTTACATTTCTCACGATCCAGTCTCGAACGTCAACTGCGACGTGTTTTGCACGCTGTGATCTAGAAATATCAATAAAAAGTTCCCATACACATAGTTAAACATGAAATGTTACTTTTAATTTTGAATAATTTTACGTATTGGTTAAAAAAGTCTTGTATAGACAGATCCATTTTCTTTCTTACATTATTTTAGACCTAAGAAATTTAAAAGCTAAATATTTAATAAATAAATAAAATATACTTATTTCAGACTAATATTTGTCCATATGTTGTTAGTTATAAAGGTCTTAAAACTATGTTAGTATTGATATCGAAATTAAATTTATTTATTGTTCTTCATTAATAAAAAAAAGCAAAATTCAGATGTCATTACATAGATTTCATGATATGAAGTCGTAAGAATCTCCATAGAATTGTAGACACCTCTAAAACTACAGACGGAGCTTAAAATTATTATTTGATTTACTATTTAAATTATATTGTGGAATGCAATAAATATGAGTATTGGTAACTGCGAGTCCGGATTTTAACAACAATCGCTTTCCTAAATAAGTAGGTAAGTGGACTCCGATTGTAAAATTCAATTCTTCTACATTTTTAATCTATGTAGTTCTATTCTATTCTATTGTTGACGTTCGTGACATATTTTTTTTTAATCTTGCTAAGTATTAATCTTGTTATAATTAAAAAAGGATGGAATTAACACATTGAAGAATAACAATGTAAGCGTAGAAGATTGACACGCATACTAAAAGAAGTCACACAATCAGCTAATAAAGCATTGACACAAATTGTGGAAATAATTGTTAGTACACAAAATAATAACAAAATTAGGTTGCCAATCATTCAATGCGACTTTATAATGGGAAACGCCAGCTTGGTACTTTCAAGCAATTAGAGCTCAATAGTTTGCCCTTGTTTATTTTATACAGATAACTATAAATACAGAGCAGTCTCGCAATTTATCATCCTTCTTAATAATAGTTCGTCGGTTGCGAAAAACAAATTCATTGCAAAAGGCACGACAACGCAGTACGTTAACAACCTCTCGAATACTTAAACTAAAAACTGTAACAATATAATAAGATTACCGATTAATTTTGTCCGAGAGCAATCGATCAATTCGATAGTAACGATACAAGTACATTTAGACATGTCATCAGATATAATAATACCAAACTGAATCATGATGAATCATTATATTTTGTTTTGAAATTAGATTGCCTAGACCTACTAGACTTACCAGACCTTCTAAAGTTATTATGTATCAACTTACAAAACGTAAAGAACATGTACATGTTATTAACGCACAGCAACATACTTCAGTTATTTTCTAAAACACCATTAATTAATTATGCCCTAGCTAGTCTCACTATTGAGTACCTTATACTTACATAATATACTTTGCAGGGAGGTAACCTACGATTCATGATGTTATTTTTAATATTTACACAGAATAATATTTTGTAAAAGCCATGTTAGTACATCCATTACTCAAGCACCCACACGTGACAATGTTACGTTATCACCAATAGTGGATGGCAGTGTCCATAAATTGCACATATTTAGGACGCTCCACCAAACATCATGTATATAGCCCACACTTTCTGTTCACTTCCCAAGTCATTCTGACACAATGGTCTGTTTAATGCGTCACTAATGACCAATACGTTTGTTGCAGGCCGCGCCGTCATGGGACTGACAAAATTTGTGAATCTGACTAGGTGATAAAATATAGTGTTTATGTAATGAATTGTATACCTACAGTGTGTGCCGTGCTAGTGTTGTGACATGAACAGTGAAACACGCCGACATATGTGAACAACACGTGGAAATGAAAAGAGAAAAGTACAAGAACTGTATTCCAGAACACGGGTAAGTTTAAAACAAACTTTACTTTTATTTTCCACTATTACAACACTGATGAGTACAGTTTACCGAAAGTTCTGTCTAACTAGGAACTCGTATAACTTACGTCAAAGCTACATTTTTAATTGTTATTTTCTGGGTCACACAACCGCAGACAATAAAGAAAAGCGACTATTATTTAATGTGCGTAATTTTAAGTAAATCAAAATTTATTTTGAATTTTTTTTTTATTGCAAAAGTATACATTGTTTGTAAGCTTAGAACGTAATGGATTTGCGTGGTGACGTAACACACATCACGGTAAACTCCAAGAGCTTACAATATAGTCCACGACAAGTAACGCACGACTAGGTAAAGAGAAACCGCGAAAAAACAATAGGTATGTTGCCGCGCAACACAAAGATCTGTGTGTGTAATCAACAACACTTATTGAAACATATTCCGCAAACTTTACTATTGTTTAAGCATATTGTTTTAAACAATTCAAATGTTACAAGCCCTTTAATTTGGCCGTGACCAGTGGCAGTAACGCTCAGGGTCTTCAGAAGAATAGGATATAAACATTAATCTATCTATTATATAAATACAAAAATAATATCAAAGGCTGTTTATGTGCATGACCACTTGAGAATGGCTAGATATGTTCGTAATAGTCCAAATAAGGCTTTTAGGGAATGTAAAGCTGTAGAAACGGGATACAAATAGAATATAATTAATTCTTCACTGCCACTCGGTGATAACCTCTTTGTAAAAAAAAAATTGAGGAAAAGAAAGTAATACTTATTTTCCTATTGATTTCTCTATACTTAATTCATTTGAAATATGAGCAAAACAACAATTACTAGGTCAGCTAGTTACCGACTCAACAATAACGAACAGCAATGAGTATTGAATGCCTCTTCCAATTTCTACTTTATAATTATTAACATTTAAAATTAATAATTAAACTAGAAACATTAATAGTTAAATTAAAACATTTGTCTAGTTCTCCACTTGATATTTCATTTATTGTAGGTGCGGTAAACAGAAACAGGTAACAGTTTTTTAACAAAGAATAAGTTTTCTCAGCAAAGTGAATTGTATAGAGTGATCTTAAGATAAAATAATTATCTCAAACCTCATTTATGAAGCCTAATGACCGATAACGAGCAACGCAACGCACAGAAATACAATAATTTAACAACAAAAAGTGAGACTGGGTTCAAAGCCCAGTGTGCCACTGTGCCACTTATTCAGCAGCTGATTTCGTGATGATATAATTGCGCTGGCGCAGTGATGACGTAAATTCTGGTAAAGCCCGGAGTGAGGTGAAAGTGTAAATAGCGGTTCGCCACCTCGGAACCCTGACACCGAGCAGCTCGGTCGTACTCACCTCATATTATATTACCTACTGCTATAGGTACACTTGCCCTTTATAATCCACATACGATCGATTGCGACCAATTTGGCAAGTTTTGCCAAACCGACGCGGAAGTTAAATGTTGAATTTTTATAGTGACTCAGCGATGACCTTTTGATTCCCCGCCTCGCACCTCCGCCACAAACGGCACTTTTTGACGTGCCGATACATCTTCTTGCTTTGTACGTAGAAGAAAGCGTGCTTTCTAGTGTAGTAGTGTTGCACAACGGCACGGCGAGGCACGACACGACACGACCGCCGCTGCGGCGCGGCTGCGGGCGCGACAAGGTCGTTATTGTTGACGCACCTTTGTTTTATTTTTGCCGTGAATTGCACGAAGCCGCAGCCCGAGTGGTCATGACCATAACTAAATTATACTGCAACCTCAAACTATGAATTTAAAAACACGAATATTTTAACGTGAAGTGAACTGCGTATATTTTTTTCGGGTGCGATATTAATTTACACAGTATTAATTTAATTTTAATTGATAATATCGAGACCGTAAACTGTAATATGATTCGAAAGTGAACTTTAGCAGCATTCAAACCGGACCCGCATCAGTCGTGACCGTTTTAATCACTCAGCGGAACGCACTTTAGCCTGTCCAATGTCATTAGATATAAAGTGGAGGAAAATACCTACATTGATGATTTACTACCTGAATCCTTTGTGAGTCATATTCATACCCAGGCTTATAAAACATACCATGACAAAAAGTAAGCGGAACTAGGTACTTTGATGAGGATTAGAAAAACCACATCGATGCGGAGTAATAACATCTTAATTTGATTCAATCGCAGTCAAAATGAGGCTTATTGTTGTTAAATTACATGGGTTTTACGTACCGGATCCGGAAGACTGGTCATTAGGCGTGCTACACACGCGGCGGCGGTGTGGCCGTGGGTGATGCGTGCGCCGCCATAATGCCACCTCCTTGGAAGGTTCGCCTCAATGCGCAGTGAGCCGCTGCGCTGCCCCTCGCTTGCTCTCGCGCAGGAAGCAATCACAGATAATCATCGAGCTGCTTACTGACATTAAAATTCATCAAGCGCGGACGCATCGTCAACACAATTGAACATCCTGCGACCACTCCATAATCACCGACACCTATTATGTTAGAGGTTACGTCTGTGTGTCCTAACATAATGATTTTGATTTCAGCTGTATGTAATAATGATGAATGAAATCGTCAGATGCAATATATTACCTATATAGAGCTTCATCTAAAATCTAATTATTTAATGTAAGGTAAAACTTTAAGACACGCATTGTAAAATAGATAGTTTTACTTTAAAATCATAGTGCATTGTAGCGTTGCTTGGTTTGTACTTAGTACATATAACAACTTACTTGAACTTACGCTCTAAATGAATGCTCATTATTGTCCACTTCGGCACAGCCCTCTCTCAGTCTAGGCCACCACGCTGGTCACTGGTCTAGCTATGGTTTACTAGACTTCACATGCAAGTGTATGGACTTGGAACCGTGTTAAAACTATACCTGTATTTATTCAAAATAATTCCACTTGATGGTGTCACCCAAAACATGATACTTTGAGCAAAATATGATATATTTATTATTAGAAAATTCAGATTTTCTGCTCGGAGTTTGGTTTCTTAGGTAATGGGAATAGGGACGCCCTATTACATGGTACCTAAAAACTGACCAGTTATCTGTATAATAAATCCTACATATAATATCCAGTCTACTACAAGTTATTCCCCCGGGCCGCTAAACAAAGGTTCAGGTCACCTTATATTTTAATGCCACACAATTTTTGGCAAACAATATTATTTATTTAATGTCGTAAGCACATTATAATAATATGTTGGCATTCATATTTTTCCTGCAAGCTTAATCGAAAACAACTTTTTGCTTGATGTTTGTTTGTAGTGGTTTTAAAGATCTTTTGGAAGAGGTAGCCATAGATTTATTAACACTCTTTGAATTTCAAGTGATTAATTTGACTTTATTTATGTAAGTACATTTTACATGTTTTTTCATAATGTAATTTTATTATTACGGGTGCATTAGTACTCCTCACCTAAACCTTAAGAGAATCTTTACAACAAATGTAATCGTAGATATGGTTATATTCTTATGTTATTAGATATCTCAGTGTAGTGGCTTCATCAACCGGACAAATCTATTTGGGATTTTGTGTCGTTTCTATTTTAAATCTTTTTTCTTACTAAATAAATTAAAACAATATACAATCTTGGTGGCATGTAGTTGTATGTATGCCTTAACATATATCCATCAGGTTTATATAATAAGCCGCTGTAAGTATATAATCTCTAAGAAATGGTAGTCAACGTGACAACTAGCTAGCATACTTAACTATGTATTTAGCGTCATGCATTGCACGACATGTCACGTTCATTAAGAATAATTTTCATAGTGATTTTAAAGAGTTGAAAGCCGTTTACTTCCTTTAAAGATACTTGTTCATGCTTTCGAGTGATTGCTTCCGTCAGGCAACAAATCATAGACACAAATAAGAAATCTTTTATTTTCAACTGTCGAATGCGACCAAGTGATCAGTTCTTTCTCCTCTCTGAAATCTATAAATCCTCTATGAAATCTTAGTTCCGTCAGAAAATTTTTTTTTACTTTAGGTATCAAATATTTTGATTTCGGTTCCCTGAATTCCCTGTAAAATTTTATTACCGTAAATCCTTTAGCCATAAGTCAAAAGTCAAAGACTGTTGCAAAAATAGTTATTTTATTCCATTCTCCTAGATACAGTAACATAGAAAGTATAAATTGTAGTACTTATGTAATTGATGACACCTGCCACGATGTGAGAACATCGATTACCCTGCAATGAACGCGTACATAATCAAAATCACGCATACCTGCGCGTAGGCAATCGATCTTGTGTTTTATACATCGATTTGTTCCAATCTTTTCGTAATTGATTTACCTTATGTACATAGATCTCAGTAATTGAATGTATTCTTAGGAAATCATTTATTCATAGGTATTTATGTACTGGCTCACGATTTTTCCGTATATTGGGATCTACTACATTTTATGTATATTTATGTATATTATATGTAAAGGTATATTGTAATACTGAATAGTTTGTTTGTTTCAACGCGTTAATCTCTAGACAACAATCAGAATTGATTGTTTATTAAGAAGGGTTATTTTATTTTAATTCTTTTTGCATAAATAAGGGTACAGAGGTGGACTAAAATGTGAAATTTCAATTCGAAATTTCTTTAATAGACTGGCTCCAGACGGCCGACTCAATGCCATCGGTCGTATAAGTTGTGCATTTCCTTCGATTGACTTTTAAAACTAGATCAAGATAAAAACGGGTTAGTGACTAATTTATTTCCTTCAATGTATAATTTTGAGCCTTTTATATTTTTTTGGGTATGAACCTAGCTTTGTGCATATGGTTATTCTGTGTGCATTTTCGTCATTTACAAGAGCTTTACTGTTTTCATTAAAAAATACCCTGATAAGCGACCCGTGACTAAGAATAAAAACTACGGTAATCTATCATTGACACTATCCCATTATAAAATTCCTAAATATTATTGTTTATTATATCATTGTCTGTGTCTGTATTGTAAGTGTTTCTTTTTAAATATAGTTACTACTCCTGAAATCCCAAAATTTATATGCCAGTACCTGTTTAGACATGTGAGACAAAACCTAACTATAAGACCATTGATGTACAATGTTTATTGTAACTAAATTATTATTATTATTATCAATCTGCGCTTACCGCGGTGAGTCTTTGATTGGGTGATCATCAGAAATCGGCGAAGGTAGTGCTATTCACGGGAATTAGTGACCGTTAACTTAACATACATACTAATTTATATCACATTGACGAGCAATTGTAAAGTAATTGTAGTTGTACACATGACGACATATCATGCCACCTGTTTCGGGTATAATCAGATCCTACCTATTGACCAGTAAGTAATATGGCAAACAGCACTGTGCGGGACCAGTTAAACCAGAAATAAGTAGTCTGATATGACGCAGTGCATATTCATGGTATCTTTAACAGTATAACTTCATTTACATCAACATTCCGAAAAATATTCCCGTGAACCCCGAAAATCCCGGGACATGTCCATATTAACATAATCATTCAGGGCCATTGACCGAAAATAGCACTACCTACGCCGATCACTGGTGATCATTCTAAACACATCGAAGCCTCTCCATGTCCCTGAGAGCATGTAGAGCCGTCGCGTCCCGGTTATTGTGCACACACCTATGACCATCGTTATTAGAAGTCATAGTACAAAAAAATCCTATTTATATCTCTATTACAATAGTCGGTTTATCCTCGGAAATAGTTGTGCGGTACGTGGGTCATGTTCTGTATACTACCATTATTTGGCCGCAACGGGTTAGATTGGAAACCACCCAATTAACATAGTAGAGCTACTTGTCTATGCTATTGGTTTCATGACAGAACTTCTCAACAATGCAGTTTATCCGACAAGTAAACTGTATGCATAATTTTGGACCTCCATTACAAAGCTACGCCCACACGACCGCACCGATAACAAATCAATGAGATTAAGCGCACGCTTAATAAATTGTGTTATTATACATGCAGTACAGTGCTTTTTAATACTTACTAAGACCTGTTTGTAACATAGGTCAGCTGGAATACAGACTTGACGGTATAAACACCACGTATGACTAATGTAACGGCTTATCCAAAGATCAGGTCGTCCCACAAAATGATGATAAGGCACGGCGTCCATGTCGTACGATTTTACTAGTACGAATTTACTAGATGTAGATGCATTAGGTAAATCGTCTCGTATTAGATCAACGCTTATTCGCATAAACTGACATGTAAGTTGAAGGAATGGCCACACCACTTTTCTATACTGGAACATTTACTGCAAACTCTGAAAACTACCTACCCAATAAGAGCGGTTTCACACTACGTCCGATTCGAATCCGTAAAAATACGGTCTGGACTACTTAATCGTAGAATTTTAACAACACTGCACTGTCTGCTGACTGACTGCAGAGCCTGTGGTGAATTCAAGGAAACGAGCTGGCGACGAAACGGATGAGTCTTCTCGGCAACGGGTACCCGAATCCGGAAGATTTTAGGTTCCTTCCTCTCAGTGGGTTAGCCGCCTTCATGAACCACGTCTTCAAAGAGTAAGGAATACACGGTAATGGGGACAACACAAAAGATTCCATTGGGTCGAAGTGTTGCTGGTTGTGTCAGCCCCCATAGCAAGATAAGATAATCGTAGAATTATTTGTATAGAGAAATCGGATGACAGAAATCGGATCTAGTGTATAAACCACCATACAAGTAGTTCTACGACTCCTCCGGACCGTATTTTCACGGATTCGGATCGGACGTAGTGCAAACCGCTCTAACCAATTAACTTCAAATATTTCACCAGCATATTTAATCTATGACGCAGAGTGATTGCGATTGCGCAAAAATTATAATAATGTTTTGCTACTTATGTAAAAATACTTATACACTTTACTAGAAAAAAATCTGCAAATACTTAGACGTTATGTAAAATAGGTACGCGCGGTGTAATGAATTGAATACAGTGATTTAGTGAGTAAATAGTAATTTGCAAGAGGTATACCTAGTGGTTAGTTGGTAGTCTGCGGATCTGACGCTGGTCGGAGAAACTCGCGCACTTGCGCAAGCGCCGCCGCGGCCGCACATTTGATTGTTATGCACTTTCTTTATGCAGACGCTTAGGAATTAAAGGAATTTTCCAGTCAATGCTATGCTGATTTATTGGTAGAGTTTCAACCACTACTGACTTATACTATAATTTAAATACTTGTATACTGCCTGATTGCCTACTTATAGACTTGCTCATTAGCCTAGTGGTCGTAAGCACGACTGCTGTGCTAGAAGTCCTGGATTCGATTCCCAGGTTGAATAAAGAGTTATTGGGTATTTCTTATAAACATGTTTTACAATAATGACATGACAACTTTGTCGTAACTCAGGAAAGTTTCGAAAGCTGGAATGACCCTTCTATGAGTCAATCACATTCTAATATTATTATGTTAATTTAATTTCATAACACGCCCTTTAACATAGAGAAACTGTAAATATTTGTTAGTATTTTTTTTTTAAACACCTGTAATTTATTATTCATTCTGATGAAATCACTTTAACCAATACATTATTATACAAATAATGTGGAAGATTTTAGAACACTCGTTAAATATGTATCCTTGGGGTTGGAAAGATGCCGTTTATTAGAAGCATAATTACATATAATTACTTCCGTTATATAAAAGATTTTTATTGGATCTTCAAACAATATTTTACCTAAATATTACTGATACAGTCAACAATGTCAAAATCCCTTTCGATTAAAGGTAAATTCAAAATAAATATTTTGAGACATTTTAAACAGCATCCTCTAAGCCCAAACCAAACATAGCACATTATGGGATATAATACTTAATCCATTTTTTGAAAATCATACTTATAGGTAATAAAAGAAACAACCAGACAAACACTTCAATCAAATCATCACAATAGTTCATCAATAACTTCTTATATCGTTAGTACTTAAAATTTTGTAAAGATAATTTAATAGTAATCGTGATTGTAGTCACGCATATCAATTGAATCAGGAAAATATTTATGATAAGTGATGATATTAGCAGTTGCTTGTGCGGTGCACCACTTGTGGGGGGCTGATGTCATGGTGCGTGACTGGACACTGACGGCCGATGCAGCAGGAATTCTTTGCTTTTGTGACGAATGAAAAACGTCATTCTTCATTATTTAATGACGAATAAAAAACGATATTATTTAGTAAACTAGCGACCCGTGCGCAACTTCGCCGGTGGACCGACAGCAGCGCTACCTACCGGATCCAATTGTGTTTTAGTAGCACGCTTGGGACCACTAGACCAACGCATTTTTCATAATCTATGTATAATGTTAAAAGAACGTATAGAGAACGAACGAAGAAACATGTCATATTCAACAGTTAAACACACAAACAGAAGAGCCAATATTCGCCTTTATACTTGTATTAGAAGATTTTAATTTATACCTAAGTCGTGATCGTGACACAAAGTGGTTATTTTTCGCCGTTATGTAAATATTTTGTTTAAGGAATAACATTTCACCGTTCTAATGATTTATTTGTTTTGTTAAAATGACTGGAATTGCCTAAAACAAATTTTACATATGTTAAGGTAATGCTATATATATAATAAATAACGGAAATATCACTATTATATTATTTTACTATTACAGTTTTTGTTTTGTTTCTCCGGAACTCCTTATAACATCAGCGAAAGAGAGAAAGTCCCGGCAAAATCGAACCTGAAAAAACAGACAAACAAAATGTTTAATAATTGATTATTGTTAACGTAGTCGTACCGTATATACTTTCAATAATAAAAAACGCGTGATTTAATATAAAAAACCCACGGCATAAATAAAAAAATGAAATTCACCATTTTGTGGTGGCAGCCATCTTGAATAGGTCTAGGACTAGGTATAATAAAAAAGGTAAATTACTAAACGCATTTATAGATAATTATATGATCGTTAGTAAAAACGTTTCAGGTGTACGGAAGCGCACATTTTCCTACACATTATGGTGTGTAAGGTCACGGTGGTCGCCGGAGGCCTCGCCGCTGCCGCTCTGCGCCTGCGCACTCAAGGCAAACGATCTAGGATGTCATTATCTGTTCACAATGTCCAGCATGTTGCAGTTTGACAAAGATAAATATATCGTTCCATCTACGTGTCGTTTGTCCGATACAATTTAGTAACTTTTTCGCGACACACATGCATACTATTGCAGCTGACAAATGTTCTCGCAAATCTCTACGGCCATTATATTAGCACTAGCCGTGCCCCGCAACGTTACTTGAATATGTCTTTTTTTCTAATCTTGTGGAAAGTATCAAAACGTATCGTTATAGGCCTTATGTTTCTGTGATTTCATGAATAATTCAGTAAGTGACTGGAATGTTTATATACATTGTGTGTATACTTTAGTATATCCATAATTTATAAATGTCAACCGGACACACTATATTAATTGCTTACCCATATTCTTCATTCTTCATAAGGTTAGGCATTATTCTTCATATTCCATTATTCTTCATAAGGTTAGGCAGAGATGTACACACATAACATTTTACCGATACGTTTAGGTCCCATGTAATAGGGGCGCGCCTATTGCAATTAAGATTAAGTATTATTAATAAAACAATACTCTCATTGCAAGCTGGCTACATTTAATTTATAATAAACTAAATTATCGTCAAGATACAATCAGCTTCCAAATTGCACAATTCAACAGCCCCCAATGAGTTTTCAGATATTTGTCAATTGACATTGTTGATTGAGCGTTACTCCAGTACTCGCCAATCTTTTTGGCCGGGCTGAAGTTGGCATGGGCCAATAAACGAAAACTCGAGTCTGTCGTTTTTATTAATTTTAATACAATCTTTTTCTCTCTCCAATTTTTACGGCCGCGCCATCTTCGGTCCTGACAAAATCATTGGTAAGTATTGTATTAACCGCTAATCATTAGATACAACCAAGGAATGGAATTCCAATACAATTTTCATTTACAAATTTAATTCTTGCAATGCTTCGATAATTAATACAAAAATGTATGCACCCTTTCTTTTATAATCGCCATAAAAATTCCAATGACGCTTTTACCGTCTTGCAGTTCCCAGTACTTTGTGAAAATTAGCATATAAGACGCATATAATAAATAGCAAGTCGCATGTGTAGGCAGGCTTAACATTTACCTCATCTCAGAACATAGGCTGTGTTTCACACGAGTTGTGAAATGTATTTACGATGTGACATATGTCATATATTTCAAGTTATCAGCATATTAGCAAATAGCAAGATTCTGCCACGTATTGTAAAAAATGTTAAATGTTAATCAGCCTTCAAGCTGAAGAGCTGGATTTGACAGATTTTTGCTAAATAACTTGTCTGCGGTAGTATAGGTTACAAGATATTCTTAATTTAATTAATCTCGTTATTCTGATATTGCTGTGTGTGCATTGTTCATGGTTAATGTCCTTAGTTTAGTTTTCTCAATAGGTAAGTAAATGTATAATATATTCTTAGGAGAAATAAATTTCTTAAAATATAAACCATATTTTGTGCTTACTGGTAAAAAAAATATAAGAGAAATAATACTTAGGTATACTAATATCCTATACAATAACCACACATTTGTATCGTCACTGTAAATAACGAACTTTTAAACACAAATTAATTAAATAAATTATACCTACATCTCAAATGGACCCACCATTTAAAGTAAGGTGCTTTGTCAAATTCATATTGAATTAATAAAATGATACAACAGCGTATTGCAAACTATCGCGGACACCGTAAATAATAAATTTACATTTACAGTACCTATTTATTTATTTATATTTTAAGATTCTCCAACAAGACTATTTATTCTTCTATTCTAACTATTACAATAAGTTGTTGGGCTACTACTAGCCAATAAACCTAGTATTTACGTTTTATTCGTTTATAACAAATAAATAATTATGTAGTTTAAAAACAGTGAACAAATATTTTCTCTAGGTACACAATTTCCCGATTGTCCCACGAAACGCAAACACACACTAGGAACTGAATCTGCAGTCCATACCAATATTTATTTAGTGCAGGAATCGAGCTGGTGGTATTCGCAACACGAAAATCAATAGCTCAGACACCGCGCCAGCGATGTCGTATTAATTTATTCTTAGTATAAGGTTGAACTGGTTGAGTGTAAGGAGGATATTTCGCAATGGCAACCTCGGTGCAGCGTGAGTCAGCTTAACGACATGCACTTTTAACACTCACTCGAGTGTTCGACCAAGCTTCCGTTACGTGAGAATAATGATACCATACTTTGAATTAAAGTAATGTCATCACTTTTAATAATTACTTTAATTTAAACAGGAATATCGTAGTGCTACGAGCCTACGATGCTACAAAATAAATAATAAAAAAAAACCCAAGTTTTATTAGAATATATGTATTATGCCTCTCAAAGTCTCAACTTAATTATTATTCATTTAGTAAATTCAGTAAAGGAAGAGACACAACTTTACTGTTATATAATAATATAAAAATAAGATATAAAATACAATGTTTTATCAAAAACTTGTTGGTAGAACAGATTATTAGGTTTTGACTCAGAATGTCAAATTCAATATGCTAGCAATTGAAATATCGAATTTAATCTAATCGACTATATAAGTACCTACTAGTCATTGAATAGAATTTCCCGTTGGCGTAGCTCTGAGAGATCATTCAATCTAATTGGTGTATTATTTGCGACATGCACAGACTGAAAAACAAAACCGGCCGGTAGAGTACCTTGATGATTGTCTGATTATCTTATAATTGTAAATTTATGTAATTCTAATGTAATTTACTCGGAGCGGCGTTAAGGCCAGACTCTAGCCATACTATTCAATGAAAATATCATTTGTATCGGTTAATGTTCTGTTTGGCCTCCGATGTTTTATGCGCTGTCGATGATGAGACGTTTATTGATTTTTATCCTTCTAAAGCCTACTGTTCACTGACACGTATATATCTTGGACTACCAATATTTACGATGGGATTAGTATTAGTATTGAAAGATACACTTTGTAAAGAAGAACTTTTTTTTAAATTAGAAATATATCTTAAGCAGGTATTTGAGTGAATTAAACACTAAACTTATTAACTAAAATTATAATTGTAGGTCAGGTAGTTTCTGTTAAAAATCCTACCAAGTATTCCTTCTGATAATTTAGGCTATTCTTTCAAATCCATTTCAAATTAGCCTCAGTGTCCTATGAGCAGATACGTGAGCTGAACCAGTTCACTGAATGCAATATAAGTAGTTACAACCGGTCCGAAGACCAAATGCGATGCAACTAACGGAACATGATGGAAATAAATTTCGTAACTTCAAAGATTTAAAGACTAAAATATGTAAAGCGAGCGATCTAGTATTTATGATGTTTAGAGCATAGAAAGTAGTATGAACTTCAAATAAAACCCAGAGGTTGAATTTCTATTAAAAACGTCGAATTGTCGTCGAATTGGGACATATTCAAACTAAATATGTCCCGTCTGCGTCCTAGCACAGTGATAATCCAAGGGCGAGGGTCGAAAGGATGAAAAAGGATGAAACTAAGGGCAACCATTACTTTTATAATCGTTCAGTGAATGTGTGCCAGTACGAATTATCTTATATTTAGTACCCATAGCAGCTACTGGTAAATTTTCTTCTTAAAAAACATAAGAATACACCAGCTGCGCAGGTTTAGTTACTTCTTGCCAAATATATTTAATGGATGAAGAAAATAATGTAATCATAACATAATGTCATTAACACTACACTCAAGTAAGCTACCACTTGTAAACTCACACCGAAACTGGGACGACAAATTAAGTTAGACATGGTGGATGTACCATAGTACAAAACACTATTGTACGTTGCATTATATAAACAAATTTCGGCAAAACAAGGTACAGACGGCAAAAGATTTATACAGTCAGGCAGATAACACATTACATACATTTCTTACATCTTCTTCTTCTTGGTATTGTGTACCTAATAACTCTGTATTGTCTTATTATTTCTTCTACGAAACAAACATTGACAAATGCCTCTTATTATACGCAACTGGTTTAGAAGATTTTTATTTTTGTTTCTATGTAATAATGCGAGTGTAGACCTGATTTATGAATATTTTAAAACGATGATGATTCATACCGCTTGCCGAAAAATAACATTTTCACGCATGACATTTGCACACGAACCGCTGGATTCCAGAGAGTCGTACTTCTTCATCGTCTTGGAGCCAAAGAGTCGTTCTCACCAACTGCGTCCATGAAAAAACAATAATTGATATGCAATCCTATTTCTTTTGTCATCAGTACCTATTTAACGTCCGAGTATTATGCAAAACTAAAACCGACGAACAAAGAGTTCTGCGATTTAGTCAACGTGTTTGTTAATATAAATTTCAAAAGAATATCTCTTGTATTACCATTACAATACCGAATCCAATTTCATTATAAAATATGGCGGATGACATATTTAGGTATATCACTGTTACTACTTACGACACACTTACATTATATCCTTCATTGTATAAAGAGTAATTTAATATTTGGTAAGGTAATTATTATATTTTTGACCTCTTATTCATATTATCTATACTAATAATGCAATTCTTAACACTCGTTCTTGGTACCCACTTGAAGTAATTCACTACATATGCGTAAGAAGAACACAAAAATAATTACAACGGTACTTAGATACTGTTAAAAAAATCTGATGAAGAAATTAATTTATAAATATACCTTCCTATAACAAACTATATTGTACCCTTACAAAACCATAACTACATATAACAAACTGTATTGTACCCTTAAAAAGCCATAACTACCTATAACAAACTGTATTGTACCCTTAAAAAGCCATAACTACCTATAACAAACTGTATTGTACCCTTAAAAAGCCATAACTACCTATAACAAACTGTATTGTACCCTTAAATAACCATAACTACCTATAACAAACTATATTGTACCCTTAAAAAACCATAACTACCTATAACAAACTGTATTGTACACTTAAAAAACCATAACTACCTATAACAAACTGTATTGTACCCTTAAAAAACTATGAACTTACCATAGTTAACAAAAAACGTCCTTATCCCTTTTTAGAGAACACTTGTAAGCCTTGTAAACCTTTCTTATAGGTTTACAAGGCTTACAAGTCATTAAATTAAATTAAATCATTAAATTACAGCAATTTTTATTGTAAGATATTTGTTTGAAGTTGAACATAGCTACTTTGTTTCCATAATACTAAAAAACAACTAATACATAGAGGAAATATCTAACTAACCTTGTGTAACTAGGAAGTGATATCTAATTCTTATTTACTTCTCTACAAGTTGCTATTGAATATGCCAAATAGAAAGGTCAACCAGCCAGTTATAATTCATTTCCGATATAATGACTTGGGCCGGTGTCTTAGGCGCACTACCTGCTCATTATCTCGATATCAAAATCAAAATAATGATATATTATCTAAGGTTAGAAGCAAAGTAATGACGGAATGTAATAACAGGAAAATATTGAACAGTTTAACACCTTCATTCAGACCGTGTATTTGTTTGATATTTTAATAATATCCTGCTAATTTACAAAAATCACGTTTAATATCAATTGTCACCATCTATTTTTAAACAAACAACAATTCAGACCCATCCCTTATTTTTCGTAGACACCGCTGCTACGGATTTGGGCTACGGGCTACGAGACGCTACAAAATGCTACGGGACGCCACGAGAATTGAGTGGGCTTGTTATCAATTATTATTTTCTAAACTAATTTGAAGTAAATGTTTTAGAAGTACTGCTTAATAATATTACTAAGCGCTTATTAAGGCTTAATAATATTATTATTAATAGCGTCTCGTAGCGTCTTGTAGCGTCCCGTAGCCCGTAGCCCAAATCCGTAGCAGCTGTGTACGAAAAATAAAGGATGTCTGTCTATTAATGGCTAGCAATAACGTCTGAATTGTTATTTGTTCATAAATACATGGTCACAATATTATAAGATTTTTATTTTGTATGTTTGTAATAAGTAAACTCAAAAACTACTGGACCTATTTCAAACATTATTTCAGTATTAGAAAGAAACATCTTTCCCTAGTAACATATGTTATAATTTATAAGACCACGGGGGCGAAGCCGCTGGTGGAAAACTAGTTTTAAAATATATTTAAAGCAAGAACGCTAGTTGGTAGGTACGGGTAATAAAAATAAGTGTTTTAAATGTCACTAGGTAATGTTTCATTAGGTACAATAAAACTTGTTTACGTTTGGCATTATTTTTAATTTAGGAGAAATACATTTGACATTTTCGGCCGAGACTCGAAATAATATCTTGAAAGTTTAAGCTATTTTAATCATCTTAATTGACCTTCTGATCAAAATTCTAATTCAGATTTATGTGAGTAGGTAGATGTTTTTTAACATATCTAGTTACTTAGGAATGTATATTTAACTATTTTAAATTCCTATCCTCCTAATTCGGGTCCTCTTATCCTTATCCATCCTACTTAGTGCTATGACATTGATTACGATTGTATACACATACCGTACCATATATTTAATAATACCATACCTACATTGTACATTGTTATTAAACATTATCTTTCTTTTACTTTCCTACTGATAATTGTTTAAATAACATAGACCTATACTTTGTAATGAATAGTAAATATTATAAGATATTTAAGGTAACTTCGACACTGAATGAACAATTTATATCATGAAGATAATTATCATAATTTTATATATTTTGGATTCGCACTGACTAACAACCACATTAGCTTTCCCAAATGTCTTAAGTACAGCCGATTTGTATATAATATTACAGTAAAGTATTTTAAATTGAGTTCTCCGCCTAAAGCTAAAACTTCATTAGATTTGTGATCGTGAGCGCGACTGCTACGCTAGAAGTCGATTTCCAAGTCGAGCATTATCATTAGGTTATCCTATGAAATTCAAGAATTTGGATTTCTGTTTTATTAAAAGACTCGCCCCCTTTGACATGGGACCTATAAAACCACTGCATTCCTTTAGCGGAGAATACCACCTACCTAAGCTATGTAAAAAAAATACGTTGTAGTTACTAAAGAGGATACTTGCTTTACTTATTAGTAGACAATTTCGCACTTACAAAATGTCGCTAACGAGGCAGCCTAAATACCCAAGGCTGAAGTTTGAACAGCCGCATAGTTACTTCAAAAGAAGTAAGATGAAAAGAGGCTGTGTATTCTTCATTGATCTATTTGTTTCCGTTCCTATTTACAAGTGTTGGTTACTAAGTAAAGTGATGGCAGCTTACGATTATGCGTGAATCATTTGAAATTAAACTTTATATCTGAGTCGATAGAGGGTACAGTTGTAAAACAATGACTGTTTCAAACCTGTCCATTCTTAATACATTCTTACATAAAGATAATGCATTATATTTAGTATATATTTATAATGTTTTATTTTCATCAGTCTCGGATAATGTTAATGGGTCCTTTATTTATAATTACAAATTGTTATTTCATGTCGCTAATGGTAAATTAATCCACAATAAACCTTCGCATTTATGACTACGGGTGAACTATAAATAAGTATGTAATGTAACATTTTATTATAGTATGATTTATAGTATGTTTTTAATTTATGACATCACTGATCAATCTTTGTTCAAATAATGGATTATATTATTGCAGATGATAATAGGAACAATCCACATTCATAACCAACCCATTAAATGTCCTACTGCTGGTCTCTTAGGCTAATATTCAGAAACCGCACTAAACGTAAACTTAAGCTTCCGTATGTCAACTTGTAATACAAATTTGATATTCGGAAGCGCTTAGCTTAGCGTCGTCTCTGAATATTAGACTTAGAATGAAAAAAGTTAGGCTAGATTTCTTCACTATACCCATAACTTGGAAACACATACCTATGACCAGGGAAGGAAGCCTATCACCAGACCAGTCTCTTCTACCATCCTAGCTAAGTGCGAGTTTGCCATTCTCCACATTACCTTTGTCTAATATAAACTGAAATAGAAAATCTGACCAAGTATCTTAGTCACATATTCGGCTCTCTTCACCCCACAAGTACGGGCCTAACTAGATCTGCAGTCACGTCAGGTCGATTGCCAAAATAGTGCGCTACGTGAAGATTCCCTTGCGATACGAGAACGTAACGAGACGAGGCGAACGAACGCGAGTCGTGAGCGACAAAGGCGACGGCAGATAAGCCTCGCTACGTGCTGCGTGCGCGTGCGCCGGCCGCGGCCGCCAGAACCTTGAATACAGCCGCGCTCCTTGCCGCGATATAATAATAAACTGCTCAGTCCGGCCTGAGCCTTTAACGATACAGCACGAACGATATTTGAGGCAAGTCGTCCTCACGACCGAACTGATCGGTATGAGGCGCGATCTTACGACCCCCGAGTGATCACAACATCCTACGTTACCGACCCCAGTGCAACCCCTGTCGATACAGTGACACGACTGGTATACGAATAGTGTATATTGTGATGTTTTGTGCCAATGCTCATTGTGCCATATTAGGAGGTGTTAATAGTGTTCAAAAGTGCAGTTGTAATAGGTGAGTGGGTATCTCTATCTATAACTACTTAGTAAATTTTACCATCGTTTTTAATTAAGTAGGCAATATGCTTAACATACTGTGACTGCAAGTTGTTTCTCATATCTATTATGATCAAAGTAAGTACATCGTAAGTCATCGTCTGTAAGTAATACTTTTATACAAGTACCTACCTCGCTAAATAGACACAACATCAAGAGTTAATATGGTTCTTTGATAAGACAGCTTTATAGAAAGGCTAAGAGGTATGACACAAATAATTGTTTAACGGTTACACAATGTCTATATTATGATGTACTACCATTTTCATAGTAATAAATCTAAACAAGCTCATTTTGAGCCATGATTTATACAAAACAAATCTGGTAGATGTCTCTAAAATAAACTTCCCATTAGATAACAAGATGATTACAATTAAAGCTATTGTATCGACAGCTGCAGTGAGCACATTGTATCAAGATCATATAGTTGATAGTTTATGTAGCACAGAACAAACATAGCTCGTTGAATCATTCAACAACCCAATGGAAACATAGGATGCGTTGTACTCATGTACCTACATACTTACTATTTGTAACAATCCACAAACTTTTCCTTTACACTTTCTTTTGATAGTACTTACTACCTACGAGTTGTATCCGACTGCGTCACAAAGCCTATTTGCGGCTTCCTATCGTTGTCAATGTGTAGTTTATTGTCGTTAAGGTTCTGATCTTTCTATGAGAAGAAGTTAACAACCCTAATAACAATGATAACATTAAACTAAAGGATTACTGTGATCGATCACAGTTTTATGTTAGCTATTGCCCATTTCACTCGCGTCTCAAAGGACTTTATGAGTCAAAGGCCTTTGTCTATCCTCAGGTTGTTATCTATCCTTGCCAAATTAGACCGAAATCTGGTCTATGCGATTTTTACGTCGTATAAACCGGTATCGTCGGACAGACAACATTTATAATATTAAGTAGTATGGATTTATCGTTTGTCAGCTTTACGGAAATACCGATATTCTGTAGACGGCTACGGAACCGATACTATAACGGATACATTATTAACTTTTTCGTTTGGCGTCAACGTCGTCGGAATCTCTTTGAATGCCCCCAATCACAAAGATTGCACGACAATCAATCAACGTTTTTGGACTACAATTTTACTTTTGTGTCTATAGTCTGGCCGGGCGCAACACGAAGTAATTTTGTGGTCGCTTATCGCGTGCCAAAACTATCGCTTGGGACGAGATAACGTGACTTCAAATTTATGTCGTGGCTTGCATGGGAACTCGCTGGTTACGTGCCGGAAGACATGCGTAATTTCATGATGATATGACAACAATATTGATGACAACAATACTAGCTTACAATAATGACCTTAAAATTCTATATTCTTGACAATCAATCACTGTGCATTATTTTCATAAAATTATGTAACTTCTCTAATCAAATATTTCAATTTCGTAATCAACAGCCTTTAGTTTCTTCCATCGTGCGATTAATCATGTTCCATGAGGAAACACGTGTGTTGTTATTGTAAATGTCTACGTGATGGTGACAGCATAGCCAATGAACTGAATTCTTCAAAAGGCATCATTTTAGAGACTGGCAACCTCTTAATTAAGTTAATTGTTTAATGTGCTCTTTTGCCAAGCTCGCCAAATCATCGCATCAAACACGATTTTGATTTCACAATTTACAAACAACAACATAACAAATTACATAAGATAACAATGTCAATCTTCCTTTTTCAAATTTCAACCTAGTTGTATTGAGAAAGCATTTGAATGTCGATGTAAACAGACTTAATGTTAGGTATGTGTTGTTGACTTAATGTACGTAAACGTGAACACCTACGAATATTAAGTAAATTATTTAACGTTATATGTAACCTTATATTTTACAAAATATCCCAGTCAAGATATTTTCACCAGAAATAACTTCATACTTTTGTGAATTAAGATGGCCGCGTACGTGACCGCCCAGACGGTTGCATCAATTGTTTTTCTATTCTGTCTGATATTTGCCCTTTGTCAGGTTAGTCAGTGGATTAGTAACCAATTCTGAATCAACGTCAAAGTTATTTTTATACGAAACTTCTTCCGTCTGACCTTCACCACCCTTTTTTCCTCAGCAATGGAATTTACCACAATACATTTGCACTTCCTGTTAACATGACGTGGCTTTGAACTTTTCAAAACTGCATCATTTCTTGCATCTATCTGCGGTAACTGATAAAAGCTTATGTTATTACTTATGTATAAAGTAGCAGTTTTTTGTTAAAAGGATTACAAATAACAATACTATCCTATACTATACTTAACAGAAGTCAGAGTCTTGACATACATCAAATTGAATTAATGATGTTGACTGTTGAATTTGTTAATAGTATTTCTTCGATGATAAATAGATTCCGACCTGTTGTATTTGATTTTTTATTGCGAACATACGCTATATAAATTAAATAAACTTACATTTTACCTAAAGGAACAATACTGTACCCGAAAATGAATTTATTGGTATCATGAAAAGCGCTTATTGCACAGGCTCCGACAATTTATCGTCGTTATAAACTGGTCTGTTGGTAAAACATGAAAGTGTATCGTAATTCCGGATTGTTTCAAAACCGATCTATTATTACAAGCGGGCTGGGCTGGGTGGGCACCGGTGGGCATTTCGACCGCTCCCAACAATCACCGATTTACACAAACTTTCATAATTGTCTCGATAATATACCTAGCCAATTTGTACAATTTGGCACCAACCCACGCAGTTACTTCATCCGAAAAATTTTGGACAGAGAAAGTTCTGATTCTGAATAACGGATTCGCTTGAAAATTTCCACAAATTATCTATATTTGATTACAATAACTATAGACGCTAAAGGAGGTCATCGAAATCGGCCCACATATTGGGAAAAATACTCTGTATTACGCTGGTTAAAACTCTAGTCGTCATTTTTTTTAATGTTAACGGGGGGATGAGAAAAAAACTTTTAATTTGAGAAAAATCACGCCATTTTGGCACACTATTATCTGTTTCGTAATGGTTTCATAGTAAAAAATAACAGTGTCAGTTTCGGAATGTCAAACGTACGCCAATATGGCAGATTAATATTAGTTTCATAGTGATTTCAAGGTAAAAAACATGTAAAATCTATCAACTTGACAGCTGTCATGTACCTCCGGTACAAATTTGGGCTGAGTTGTATGGGATTTTGATGACCTCCTTTGAGTTAAAATTAAAGAAAACATTGTTGACTTTTTAATCAACAGTTTTAAATAGGTAAGTATGTGGAAATATTTTTTATTAAAATATCCGGTAATTTCCGACTTAACCTTCTTATAATTAACTTAATATGTTGTGTCTAATTGATCAACTTGATCGGAAACTTTTTAGTTATAATAATTGTTTCTTTTTCTTCAATAAAAATAATCCAAAATAAGGTTTTAAAGAATATTGCACAAGTATAAGTCATACTTACGTTACCACAACTCAGCATTTTATCTTTGCATAATCTGAACATTATGTCTGACATACTTGTATGATTAGGCTCAGTGAAGCCTCCTAATTACACGTATATGTAGTTGCATTAACGCTTACGTTCTTCTAACAAGAGTAATAAGCATTTATGCATTTTTTATTAAAAATATCTGGTAATTGTACGTGTAAAAAATTGTAGACATCTTAATACTTTCTCTAGTCAACATGAATTCACGATTTTGATCGGTTATTATAATGTATTTATCTTTGCAACGATGCAGGCAATCTTTTCTAAGAGGCGCAACTAATTCTCAACCATTGTTCTACGTTGCGCCATTTCTTCCAAAGTTCTAATTCGAGCGTCCCTTCAAATTACATTAATAACATCAAATCTACATCAAATTCACACAGAACTATTAGTGTAAAACGACCCTCTGGTTGTGAGTACTGCTCATTGCGTCAAACCTAATTACTCATGTCGGCTTCATACATTTAGTGGTTTAATGCTTATTCCAAGGAGTTTGCGTGTTATCAAAACTCAATTAACACTACCTGTCTCGAATTACAGTGAATGTTACTTTACTTTGACACTGATTAATTATGAAATACCATTGACCCTTTAAACAAATTTCGAAACAGCCAGTCTAAATATTAAAAAAATCGTTATGGATATCGTAAAAAGTCAGTAAAATATATTTAAAAACATTATTATAATTATATGCACACTCACGCAGCGCCTAAGAAAATGTATAATACCTTAAAAGTTGTGGAACTAATTTAATGAGGATCGTCACTCATAGATGTTATTTTAGATTACCCAATAAACTACCTTTATCTTCATTATATTTAAATTAAAAACTTTGAAAAACATACCTAAAGAGGATCCCGGAACTTGTAGATGTATTAATCATCATGATTGACGTCGCTCAATCATCCGATACCGCTTATGATTGAATCACAAACAAGAAGCATTATGTATAATGTAAGCACATTAGATAGCAAACAAAAACTTTTGACCAAACCGTGTCTACTTCACACTTATACCACGGTTCCGTGTTTGAACTGCTCACACGAAGTGATTCTGATCAGGAATCTTTAGTTGCACGTTAAGGTGCAATAATATGGTTCACTTTTTCGAACAATAACGGGGTCTGCTTGCCCTTGAATATCGTTATTTTACACGAAGCGACTACCGTCAGACCCCCGCAACAATTTATGGACAATACCGATATCCTAAAGATAAATGGACTATCAGGCTTTTCGGAACTGACTACCAGTAACAACTCTCCGAGGCTTACCGTACTCTCCGGGCCACAAAGGAGCCTTGATGTAGGTACTAACATTTGATCTTATTTTTAATAATCCTATTTTGAGCCAAGCTATAATTAAATTTTTGTTCTTGTTCAATCAACTTTAAAATAAGGCTCCGCATTTTTTGCGCTTGCAATAAAACCAGGATAATGATTGACGTCGATCAGCTCACGACCGAAAAAGGTTATTAATTGCGAAATCAACGTAAACGAAGCCTAATTGACATACCTAATTGATCATTAGCAAGAAGCGTTGAACCCGTTTTTATGTGTTCAATTAGAAGACGTCTCAATGATCTTATAGTTTAGGTATATTCAATTATCAGAGTGATGAATGCTTCTGTAAGTTATGTAAGTACTTTGTCATTTGTCAAAACATGAGGCAGTTCTATTGTGCATGTTCTTGTCTATATGTATGTTTTTTGTATAACATACGTTATACACTACTCAAAACTACAACAACACAACGCACAGATGATTCTGCTTAACTTTAACTCCTACCCTTGTTATTATTATTTTTTTCTGCTTTTTTCTTTTCTCCTCTCATAGTCTGGTAAAAAATAACATTGTACCTATTCAATTCTAGCTGAGGGTGAGGCACTGATGACCTGTAACACAGGGTTTTAACTAAACCTACATCAGGCACCAGTCTCTCAGATAGGTGAAATTTAAGAGATTACAAATTAATTTAGTTATAAGACCGATACCTATTGTGATGAGAAAATAAATAAATTTATTATTATTATTTTTAGACATGTTTCCACTATGACGTGAATTTGACACGATGTGTAAGTAAAGGTAATCTTAAATCTTGGGGATAGATATTAATCTGTCTTTGCTGTGTTACCTGCGATTATTTCGTTACTCCAATCACGACTACCTCGATGGTCTAGTGGTCTCAACTGCGATTGCGAGAGGTCGACAGAGATGTTGGCTTTTTCTGTGAATTTCTGTGAATTTAACAAGCTACTAACTGGGAGTCTGGATTTGATGGTAACAGGCTCACCCCCATTACATGGGACCTAAACATACCGGTGAACTGAGGATGTACAAGTGTACATTAATATACCCGCCTAATTCCAGTGTTTCACTAGAAAGATGTTTGTCACATTTGGCAACGGCACGCCACTTCATTGGCCAATAAATATTCCAACCTATGGCATATGAGAATTAGGACTTCAAATTCTTTAGTCCCTGTTAATAATACGTAAGTAAGGAGGTAATAACATTTTGAAATTTTAATCTACCATTCCAGTTATACCCTAAACATGTAAATGTACAGATAAAATATTGATTTATTGTAAACTATTTAGAATAATCATTTTATGACGTTCATATTTTGTAATGTTTGGCTATTTACGTCGACATAGCTACTACTTCATAATTAATAGTCCAAATACTAAAGTTTACTTTGACATCTTACGTTCATTTGTGAATTTACGTCAATTTTTTTTCAGTGTGAATTATTAGACGTCAATAATTAACGACTTTAAATAGGAAGAGGATCTTAACTCGTCTGTATTTTTTTTTCTTAGTACTTATGCTAACTTTGATCTATCATCTTAACATCTATCTGAGTAAGGTCGATCCTATATAAAGTACATCAGACATCATAGAAAATATCAGATTACAAAATAGACAAATACTTTTAACATTGAACAAACTCTATGAAAGTTAACTGTGACTATTGACAGCTGCCGAGCTATAACATTATCATAATTATCGTATCAGCCGAATTGCGACCATTTACAAATGCAAAACCTCTAAATTTTTCCACAATGACATAACCGTCCTGCGACGCTTGCGCACAAAGATCTAGGACAGCTAATTGTCGCTTGCGACACACATCCCAGTGCTTTACTTAACGACGGGATATCCCCCACATTACCAAAATCTGAAAACATTAAAACAAATATCTCACTATTATTATTTATTACAAACGGATACAAACATAAAAGTAACAACTCAGTTAAAACTATTTGTTATGCATTTATTGTGAGAATATGAAACAACAGTTATGAAGCGTTATGTCATGTAAAAAAAGAACTTGTAAAACTTCTTTATAAGACAAGATTCCGACACAATGGTCAGTTAGAGTACAAATATGCAAATCGTTATAGTTAAGTGAAGCACCGCGTGACCTTCCCGCGACCTCGACGGACATGACGCAGCATCACAGAACAGTAACTTGATCGACTAGGAAGAGGAAAAGTATAAACTAGCCGCAATATCTTGTACATGTGTGCACACAACTGCTTCATAATTTTATAAGTATCCTTTATAAATAAAATGGTTGTAACATAGGTTACCATCACGCCTGAAATAGGTGTACTGCTACCCTACATCCACAATTCGGGACGAACCTATTGCCATCAACATCTTCTACTGGGAATTTCTCAGTAAAACCCTCAAACCCAGGATCTCTAGCGATTGTGCTCACGCGACTACCTATGACGCAGAGGCACCCTTTTTCATGGTGTAGGAGATCCTCATGTATTTTTCGTCATCAATGAAGAGTGCGGGGTATGTCAGACACGCAGTGACTAAAGACTTGCCCAATAAAGTGATTTAAACGTCTTAGGGTTCAAACCCCAGGATATATAAACCACTCCTAGGTTAGACCATAGAACCACGACATCCTATTATACCTTTAGTTTCATGTCTTTACTAAGCCTTAAATTGAAGTCTACGTAGACTATTATGGTGTCAAATGTTCTCTTAAGAAACATTAGCGCATCGCCGTGCCGCATAACTAGGAAGAGGCGCCCATTTGCACAATATCTTGAACATTAATTACATCCATAAACAATCGGTGATTCGGAGCACGGTTGTAAAACAAGAGCGTACAATTCCTACATAAAATTAAATAACAACAAAGGTTAGCTAGTGCCTCGTAGTTTCATTGGGCCTAGCTGCCTCCGTCAGAGATTGACGGATGAGATAAATAATAATTTCCCACGTTAATTGAGTGCGCCGCGGCCGTCGGTGTCGCAATCACTTATTGTTGCGGATCAACAGACAAGACCCGGTAGACTTATCTACGGCTCGCATCAACATCCAATTCATTATAAGATTAATAAAACTACTAAATATTAATTTATAGCGATATCAATCATCAGGCTATTTTAAATATCGACGACGTCTGTGGTTTAGTGGTTCAAGTAACGGACTGCTGATCACGAGGTCGTGGGTTCGATTCCCACAAGACACAAACATTTATGTGATGAACTTAGGTGTTTGTGTTTGTCTGGGTGTTTCTTATATATTATAAGTATGTATTTACAAAAAAAAAAGTATATAAGTATTATATCCATTGTCTAGTACCCATAGTACAAGCTCTGCTTAGTTTGGGACTGAATGGTGCTGTGTAAAAATGTCCAAGGTTTATTTATTATTTTTTATTTATTTAAATATAAAGGTTAACTAAATGGTAACTCTTCAGTCATTTAGACGTAGACACACAAAGTGTTTCAGGTATACACTGATATGAATCCCGTCATTAGACTGCGGCCTTTACCATTCATTATAATGAGTAACAGCGTAGAGTTCCTTCACAATCGGCACAATGCTAGCCTTACGCGGCTTCTGCGCGCACGCATCAAGGTAGATAATAACACCCGCACCATACAGTATTAATTATGCCCCCGAAGCTTTATCTGCTCGCCGCGCCGGCGGAATTGTCTTAATTCTCTTAATGCAGCTATCGACCAACATATCTCATTACAGGACCTTGGCTTGAATACCAACTGTCCGTTGTTTTTATACGCCGCTGTCATTTGAGAAGGTTGTACCGGAGCCGGAGCACCACTCAATGCAAACATGTTACTAGTGTTGTTCGATGTATACGACTAATGTTCGCACCCGGCACTTGAAAAATGACTCTCAGCGGTTAGATGAACTATTTATGTCTAGTACATAATACATCATAATTTAAAATGAATTCAGATATTACGAGCAGGTACATTTGAATAATTTATCATCGCGCATTAAACTAGACAAAACGCCTTGAATTTGTTTTTTACTTTTTATATTGCACTAACAATTGACTGATAATTTATGAATGTTGCGTCTTATCTTTGATCTAGATTCATACAGAGTTAAAATGTAGCAACATAATAATAACAAATAACATTAATTACAGTTACATTCATATATATTACTGTTGCATTTATATGTGCGAAATATGCATCGCGCATTAGATGTTCATGGAGGCCACCAGACGTTGCAGCAAACAGCTATTTATTCGAAACTACGTCACGTTTACGTAATTTAGTAAATATACCGAATGAGAGGTATTATGTACTCTCGCAGTGAACAAAACCTACTCTGTTATACTTAAAATATAGACAAGTGGCGAATAAATGCCACTTAAAGTCGGGCAGAGTAAATAACGTCGTCAAGGTAGGCAAACATCTACCCGCTCTAACTAATTTGTTTGACAATCACTTCTTTCAAATTCGCACTCTTGGACAAAACCATAAGATTTGATTTCTTTTTCTCCGAAAAGCACTTTATTATATTGGACGCATAATCGCTTTTACCATCATATTATATATGTATAGAACAAATATAATTTGCTTTTACATAACATGTATTATTATTATTAAAGTATGCCTGAGTAAGTAACTCATGACGTCTCGCCAGTTTTGCGCATACATACCTAATATATTTGCGGATCGATTGTGCAATACAAATAACTAGTAGGATTTTTATTTTTAAAATTCCAAGTGCGGCTACTGACTACTGGGTCCTGGGCTCGATCCCCAGATCGTTCAAAGTAGTAGTGAGATTTTCTATAAAATTTTCAGTAGCAGCTCGTAGGATTTGTACCGGAATTGGCAACATGATCGCCTTCTATTAAATCAGACCTATAAACAACCGATATTAATCCATGCAGGTTAAATGCCAATGATAACCTGTGGAGCATGCATCATATCCTACTCCTCTACATAAATCTTATATAAATGTGGAAAACAGGATATTGGCGCAGAAATTAATGCACTCCTTTCAAATCTTGTGTACATACACCTTATTTACCTACACATATATATAAAGTTCAATTTCGCGCTTTAAATTCTGTATTCAATTAAACTGCATTATAACATGAAATGTTAAATGTTCGTAGTGATGGGCCAAATTCATTGTGAGCAAGTCAAGGTCAAGTTCTGAGCACTTGCTCTGGCCGGTGGCCACACGTCAGGTTATGTAACACAACACCGACCGGCCGCACTCACGTACCACTATCGCTGATTGATCTACTTTAAACTGACAATAAGTACAAAAACTGTTGTTATTATGTTCACTCTCACTGTATAGTCTGTATACACAGACAACAATAATGATATTGCTATTACAAAGGCTGTAATTTTGGGCATTCAATTTGTAATAGACGATGAAATTGATTTGACTGTTGTTTGTTTTTGTCGCCCTTTTTGTGATAAGCGATAAGTTTAAAATAAATAAATATAAGTTTAGGCGTATTACACTGCTTGGTTTTTCCTAAAGATCATATAAGATGAATTTGCTATCGGTCTGCAATTCTTGGAAAACCTTTTTTCGTTTTTTTTCTTTTCAGTGTGGAAATCGTCATACTCATCTTCTTAATCGTCATACATAGGTGATAATTTCCCTCACATTATTAGGAGGGGAAACTTATCTGGGAAAGATCTGCAATACAGTAGTTTGACAGACGGAAATAGAGTAATGCAATAACATAATTATCTGTATGATCATTAAACCAATGACCTCTACAAGAAACAAACAAAACCCGAGATAAATCTGTTACCAAAAATACACAAACAGCTCTTGACTTTGACTTTTAAAAATCATTAACATTTCCTAAATCCATTCAAATTGAAGAGCTTCTCACAAGTCACAGGTCATCAAGTAACATTACATTTCAGCATTGAGATATTGACTTGTCGAAACATAAATTAAAAAAGTTACAGTCGGTAAACAAACACCACAGATTATAGTTAATTATTTATTCATAGCTTTTTTAATATTTTTACACGGCTACTATGTAAATTATGAATTTTCAAGTTTGGGGTTCTGCTGCCTACAATAGCGTAAGGCTTAAAGAAGCGTCGTCAATCTCGTGCGCCGATGCCGATGTTTCGAGCGTGCCAAAAGTCACGCATGGCATGCATTCCGAGCCTACGGTCACGTAGACTGTAAGAATAGTAAATAATTCACATTGATCAAGCTACATGTCTTTAAGTAAATATTTTATTTGCGCAAGGACACTCGATGCTACAGGTTGTTGTACTTGTAAGTACATTAGGTATCCTTTACAGTTGCCGACAACCAGTAAATAACACTATAATTGTACTGCAAGTGCAAATTACTGTAATTATTGACTGCAGGCAAGCATGAGGCTGCCTAGTGCAGCCAGTAATGATAAACGATAATCTTTAAGATTGTAATAGGTCACTGAATACATTTGGTGGTCTATAGAATATATTATATCTTTGTTCTCTCTCAATACAACTTGGTCGGCCTAATAAGAAATGTTAAGTGCTACCGATAATGATCTGCGACCTTTCGATCCTCGCGGAATACAATGCCGATTTCGAAGCTGAAAGGTAGCGATCGCGTGTTCTCTTGAGGCAACACCGACATTTTCTCAGCGTTTAAATAAAAGAACATCTTCACTGAGACAAACATAATTGGTCAAAGCAAATAATAGATAAAGGTTTGCCGATTCCAGGCATAAACTTATGCACTCATTTCATAATAATATATGCTCCTCTTTATGTTTATACGAAGCTCAGCCTAAAACCCATATTGCGATCGTAACATAGACAGATGAAACTGGTAAATAGAGCATCTATTATAATATTATTATCATAAAGCCGCCATCTTGTTGTCATGAAGCCGCCATATTGGATAGCGAGAGTATAAAAACACTGCGCGCCACTTGAATCGTTCACTTCGTCTCGAGAGCTCGTAGCGTTCATATCGTTTTACATAGATTCTATTGCGTAGATATTGTTAATTGGTAGATAGTAGATTATTATATTTCCTTAAATTGTTAAATTCTTAATAAATTCAGTATTTGTGTATTTCTTTCCTTTTTTTTTTAAGTAATAATTTTAGTCGCCGCTTAAATCAGAAGTGGGATAGGCTCCATAGTCTATCCTCGCTCTGGTCACTGGCATACATTTTTTTTTTTTAAATTATGGCTGAACGGTCCGCCACTCGTGGTAGAGGTAGGAGTAGGCGCGATCAAAGTAGTGAAGTAGGCGGGCTTCAAGAGACGTTGGGAGCTATTCTCGCACGTCTGAACGCGCTGGAGAATAGCCAGACACCCACGACCAGCACCGATCCGTTGGTAACACGTGCCGTTGCGGTGCCTGACGCGGTCACCGAAAGCACACCTCAGCTGTCACCGCCAGCGGTCCCTGCTTCGCATACCAGCACCGCTGGAGAGTCACTTGGAACCTGTTCAACGTTGGACGTTACTGATCGCCTCATTGGAGCATTGAGTGCGTTGTCTAAGGTCAGATCAAACCATTACTATATTTCAAATTTCGATCCTAGTTTACATGATATCGATTCTTGGTGTGAGGAGGTAGAACGGGCTCGCGAAACTAATAATTGGGACGATAACGAATGTCTATCTCGGATTGCTCATTGTTTGAAGGGGGACGCGCGTAGCTGGCTCAACGAGTGGGTCACAAACGACCGCTCGTGGACCAATTTTAAAATTGAGTTTAAGCCATTATGCTCACGAAGAATCGATATTGCCAACATCTTATATGACGTCATGAGCACCAATTCTGACAATTACTCCACGTATGCCGAATACGCAAGACGCTCAGTCTTGCGCCTTAATATTGTGAAGGGTCTGAGCGATGAGTTGACTGTTGCAATTATAATACGTGGAATAACTGATGCCCAAGTACGTGCTGCTGCAACAAATGCCCACCTTTTGCCCAAAGATCTTGTTGATTTCTTTTCGATTTATACAAAACCGAAATCTAGGGTAGGTGTGACTTCTGTGAAATCTCAAAATAGATATCCAGACAGAAACTCACGGAAGCGTCCTTTTCATAGTGAATCTGATATTAAATGTTTTTCGTGCCATGCTACTGGCCACTCGCAGTACCAGTGTCCGAAACAGTCAAAAGTAAGCGTGATGAAATCTACGGAACCGTGTTCTTTCTGTAAAAAGCCGGGCCATGATGCGACCGTCTGTTTTGCAAAACAAAGGTCTGAGGGTTATAATAAAAAAAGTGTCAATTATTGTCAGGAGTTAAAAGGCGCTCCCACAGACAGTGACGTCACAACCGCGGTTATATAGGGAATCCCGGTAGACGTACTGATAGATAGTGGTTCACGTGTGTCTCATTTCTGAAAACGTTTTAGATGTGCACAAAGATCTACATATCAAGTTTTACAAGGTATAGGTAATCAAAATATTTAGTGTAGCAGTACAGTCACTTTGATAATCGAATTCAGTGATATTTCATTGGAAGTTGATTTGCTGGTTGTACCCCAAAAATGCATGAATGTACCAGTCTTAATAGGAACGGATGTGTTGAATCGCGAAGGCATAACATACATTCGTGCGAATAATAGGCAATGTATCACGCGTATTCCTTGCTCAGAAACACCTAAGAGTGTCTTACTTGTTAGTTCGAATGATCAGTGGTCGATTAACACGCCGCTAAGAGGTACTGATCGCGAAAAGCTATTTTCCGTTGTCAATGAATTTAAAGAGTTTTTTATTGTTGGTACTGCCCTAACCACGGTTACTACTGGTACTATGCATTCGATTGACGAGCGATACACCTATATGTTACAGACCGTACAGACTTTTGATTGAGGAAAAATTTAAAGTGCGCGATATTATTAAGGACCTGCTTAGCAAGGGTATTGTTCGTGAATCTGAATCACCGTACGCTAGCCCGATAATCCTTGTCAAGAAAAAGGATGGGAACGATCGTATGTGCGTGGATTATCGAGCCTTGAATGCAATTACTATAAAGGATCGTTATCCACTGCCCCTGATAGAAGACCATATTGACCGCCTAGGTAAAAGGTTATTATGAATATCTTAAAATGCCCTTTGGTCTTGCAAATGCACCAGTAGTCTACCAACGCATCATCACTAAAACGTTGAAATCCTTAATAGAATCTGGTAAAACCCTCGTTTATGTAGATGATGTACTGGTCCTGGCGTCATGCATAGATGAGGCAATAGATAATTTGCGGGAGGTTCTACTAACTTTGACATCAGCTGGTTTCTCCATTAACCTGAAGAAAAGCACGTTTGTGGCTACGGAAGTCGAGTATTTAGGTCGTACAATCTCTGAAGGTCAGGTTAGACCGAGCTTGCAGAAAATTCAAGTTTTGATTGACTCTCCTGTACCTACAAACACAGGCAGCTACGACAGGTTCGACAACTCCTTGGCTTGGCTGGGTATTTTCGCAGATATATACCTGGTTACGCTTCAAAAACTGCGCCTATAGCGAGCTTGACCCGGGGTAATGTTAAGTTTCACTGGGGTGATGAACAGAATAAGGCTCGTAATTATCTGATTGAGTGTCTCTGTCTATGTGTATAAGCATTGAGCCGTTGCTCTGCTGGGACATGCTAACTTGGTGCCTCTGTCTATGTGTATAAGCATTGAGCCGTTGCTCTGCTGGGACATGCTAACTTGGTGCCTCTGTCTATGTGTATAAGCATTGAGCCGTTGCTCTGCTGGGACATGCTAACTTGGTGCCTCTGTCTATGTGTATGAGCATTGAGCCGTTGCTCTGCTGGGACATGCTAACTTGGTGCCTCTGTCTGTGTATAAGCATTGAGCCGTTGCTCTGCTGGGACATGCTAACTTGGTGCCTCTGTCTATGTGTATAAGCATTGAGCCGTTGCTCTGCTGGGACATGCTAACTTGGTGCCTCTGTCTATGTGTATAAGCATTGAGCCGTTGCTCTGCTGGGACAGGCTAACTTGGTGCCTCTGTCTATGTGTATAAGCATTGAGCCGTTGCTCTGCTAGGACATGCTAACTTGGTGCCTCTGTCTATGTGTATAAGCATTGAGCCGTTGCTCTGCTAGGACATGCTAACTTGGTGCCTCTGTCTATGTGTATAAGCATTGAGCTGTTGCTCTGCTGGGACATGCTAACTTGGTGCCTCTGTCTATGTGTATAAGCATTGAGCCGTTGCTCTGCTAGGACATGCTAACTTGGTGCCTCTGTCTATGTGTATGAGCATTGAGCCGTTGCTCTGCTGGGACATGCTAACTTGGTGCCTCTGTCTATGTGTATGAGCATTGAGCCGTTGCTCTGCTGGGACATGCTAACTTGGTGCCTCTGTCTATGTGTATGAGCATTGAGCTGTTGCTCTGCTAAGACACGCTAACTTGGTGCCTCTGTCTATATTCCTGTACCTGCGGCATTGAGATATAGCTCTGCCGAGACGTGCCAAGTGCCGTCGCAATGAAATGATTAAGACAATTTGATTTTGTCCTAAACAAGTCCTATAAGGATAATACTAATCTAAGATTTATTTTTCATTCTAGCTGAAGATGACTCCTTAGTTGCTCCTTGTACTAGTACATCTAGGAGTGTCGGTCAAGATGATGAAGTCGTTCATGGGAGTCCACCGAATGCCGAGTATCAAGACAGAAACCCCGAGATTGGCCCAAGTTCACTTGCCGGACATCGTGACGGTACAGCTGACCTGCTCACTCAAGATGTGGCCGAGGACGACCACGCGTCAGGAGAGGCCGTATTATCATAAAGCCGCCATCTTGTTGTCATGAAGCCGCCATATTGGATAGCGAGAGTATAAAAACACTGCGCGCCACTTGAATCGTTCACTTCGTCTCGAGAGCTCGTAGCGTTCATATCGTTTTACATAGATTCTATTGCGTAGATATTGTTAATTGGTAGATAGTAGATTATTATATTTCCTTAAATTGTTAAATTCTTAATAAATTCAGTATTTGTGTATTTCTTTCCTTTTTTTTTTAAGTAATAATTTTAGTCGCCGCTTAAAATATATTTATTTACTAAGTAGGTACTTCCTCGTAATTGTATTGATTTTTAAAAACGTGGTGGCGCAAATAATTATTGTCACTTGTTCTATTTTGTTACTCAGTCACAACAATGCTTATATGATAATATAGGCTGTCCATATCTTACTAAAAGATATCCATATCTCTCATATCCAGATCTGCCAGCCAGAGCAACCCAGGATGCGCCGGATTTTAGGTAGCTAACACTCGTGGAGACTCTTCTAATGCTCTTTTTTAATGTTACTGCACATTTTTACCGTAAACATAAACAATTATGGAACATTTGTTTATTAAGAAACCAACCCTACACGCACTTGTATGTATATGTCGCAACCTATTTGCCTAACCATTATAGTTTTACGAAGAATATTGGTAAATAACAATTAGTAGACGCTGCTGACAGTGTAATCAAGTTGTCAAGTATCGTGACAAGGTTACCACTACGTAACTCATAACTACATTGTGTACTTTGTGTTGGGAACTTCTGACATGACGCTTTATGTATTGAACTGTATTCTACTTTGGTTCGAATTAAAAGTCATAATACAAAGTCTTATGCGTGCGCAAGATATTATGAATGAATAAAAAAAAGGATCAGTATGTATTACAATACACATAAATAAAAAGTGTAAGTACTACTAGCAGGTACAAATACATATACCTATATCTAGGTACATACATACACAACGTGTGAACTACATTTCTCAATGCGCGTGAAATGTCAAAATCACAATGATTTCAAGTTGACCGACATGCCTCTGCCCTTTATTGCTACAATAATAACTCACATCACACATTTCGCAAACCTGTGATAAATTGAACGACAGAACACATTAAATTGTTTAATGTTCTACATTAGGGAACATAAAAAGCAGTAATCAAGAGGGTCAACGACAGTGACAAACAAAAAGAACGGAGCCGATGCCCTGGAACAGTGTTGTATAAAAACTGTGCGCATACGTATCTTTGTCATTAATATAATATGCTACGTGATGCGCATGTGTGACGGGATCATAAACCTCAAAAGGAACAAGGCTGAGTCACTGATTGAGGTAAGGTGCACCAACGTCCCCGGCGCCCTCGACTTCGAACGACCGTGACAGCAGGTCCATGACCACACTTGGAAGTAATCTGATATGGGCGTAGAAGCATTTTCCTGGACACTGCGAGAGTATAATCAGAGACGTGCTGCTCGTTTGATTTATTTACGGAAAAAATTACATTATGTGTTAAGGTAAAAGAATCTCAATTACTATGAGGTTTCGTAGCCAATGGTGGAATGTGGTACATAAATGTTTATTACATTAACATTGTTTATCTATGTGTCTATACGAGCTTTATGTCCGTTACATGAATGCACACAACCTTCTAAACGTTTGTGTGCATGTGTTCTTGCCCACATGCACACAAACGTTTCGATGTTTATGGGCATGTAGGTTATTTTTACGAGCAGCGGTACAAACAAACAATTCTTATAAATAATATTTAATATCTTAATCTTTAAGAGCTACAAAATTAGGAGTATTAAAAGAAATATCCATCATGGAAATTAAAAAATATAAAGCATGTAAACTATAGGACATCTACTCTGAAAGGATTTACAGAAATTTGCAATTTTCATATTATTTAGATTGTACACCTAAGTTTGGATTTTTACTTAAGAAAAATATAGAAAGCAGGATACACACTTAAAGGTGTGTAGCAAGTAATATATAAAATGAGTGGTTGATATTGGACACGTTACATGTTACACCGATAAGTGAGTACCCTACTTAAAATTATTTTTTTTAGCAACAGTAATCTATCATTAATATATCCACGTCCGCTTAGTCCGACGTTTGTGATCGCCCTTGCTATCACCGATAGTAAAGTTATCCAAGGTTAGTCGGGCGGCCTTCCTCCGAGCACAATGACCCAAGTCTTGCTTCCGGGAGCTACAGGGCAAGGTTCTATAATAAGAGCTTAATAAATCGTTCAGTGTAATGATGCCGTTCGTTTTTGTATGGTATGTGGGCGGACAACTGACGTTTAACCGTTTGTCAGTACATGCACGGTATTATTTAGTCTGACGGGTATTTTTTTCAATTGTTGGCAAGACTGGTTTTAAATGGCTATCGCTCAATCCTTGACTTAATCATCGACTGTATTTGGTGTATTTTTTGTAATCATGTCTTATATTTTATGACCATCGTTTGCCCATATGGTACAATCAAAACTAATAGCTTAGTGAATTAATTAAATGCTTGTAGGTATCTGTTGTTTGGAATTATAATCATTTGTTGAATGAAATATTTTACTTCTTCATTTACATAAAAGCATACATTTGAAACATTTTTGCTTACATTATATTATATATCCTCACACTCTGACATGATCTCTTAAATGTTTGTCTGTATATTTATGATTTTTGTTACCTCATATAAAATAAATAAAGAATATAAAATGTTTTGAATTTAGTTAAATTACAAACACATATCATACGTTATTTTTAATGAAGGAAAAATCGGCTGGCGGGCAGGATTCGAACCTGCGTCTTCTGGTTCGGTACACCAGACGCTCTCAGGCTCGCGGTA
Organism: Acronicta psi; assembly: GCA_946251955.1. NCBI lineage: Eukaryota > Metazoa > Arthropoda > Insecta > Lepidoptera > Noctuidae > Acronicta > Acronicta psi. The sequence continues at coordinate 5,371,458 of OX276482.1, read as the reverse complement.
GCTTAGTTGGTAGAGCGTCTGGTGTACCGAACCAGAAGACGCAGGTTCGAATCCTGCCCGCCAGCCGATTTTTCCTTCATTAAAAATAACTTGTAATCTTAGCATGGAAAATGCTTAAAAAAATACAAAAAGATACATAACATACGGTATAATATGTGAATTATTTACGTTCAATGTTCATGAATACACGCCAACAACAAAAGTGCTGAAATTAGTAGAAGCAAACGAGTAGTTTGGTTAGAAACTTAGAATGACAAACTTTTGAGTAGGTAAATTCATTTATTGTGAAACGGTACACAACAAATGGCCGCACCAAAGGACAAAGAGTAACTTGAACTGCAGCATTTAGCTTGGTATGGCTTGGTACTCGACATCGTACATCACTAGGGTACACACAAAGAGAAAGCAACGTTGCATACGTAACTGTTGGCAACATATCATTCTGCCAATATCCATGAAATAAACCACATTATACCCACAAACTGCTGTGTTTAATAGTTATTAACAACGATATATCTGAACAAAGATACTGCCTTCGTAACCATTGTTTGAGCTCATACAATTATTATACAAAATCACTGTATAATTACATGCTGCCGCCAGGAGCTTTTTATGTAAGTAGGTAGTTATTATTATCCCATTTATAGGCCAACCAGTTATTAACAAGAATTAAGGGATAATTTATATTAAATGCACACAAGCTAAATATACATAATTTACTGCTCAAGTGTTCACCCTTGAACTTTGGAAACCACTTCATTATTACCCCGGTATTCGCTGACAGTAACAAAATAATGAAACATACCTGTAGCGCTGGCGGTGTTTATTTTAGCATTCCAAAACGAGCTTGCGAAAACAGAACCTTTTTAAATTTCTTTCTTGTAAAATACCACCTTCGTCAGAACCGGTTTCCTTTGTCTTGTATCCACTGACGCCGATGAATATTTACAATAAATTCTACAGGTAATATTATAAATGCAGAAATAACTGCTGTAAGTATGTCTGTCTGTTACCTTTTCACACCTAAACCGCAGAACTGGTTTCGATAATATTTGCAATATGTGGTTTAAGATAGAAATTCCTAGAGAGCACCCACTGCTTAGGATTAGTGTGCCTTTACTTGAGCCTAGACATTTTCCACTTACTTACTACCAGTCCAGCCAACTTATTTAAAGGTTCAGCTAATGACTGGCTCTGTTATACCACAAATTAGCTGTTGGCAACAATTCAAGTTAGACTGCGCAAGGTTGAATTTTCACAAATAAACAAAAAACATCTTTCAACAAAACCTTAACGAATGCAATTAACATAAAATTGTAGTAAACTCGTTCTGAATAATAGAATAGGTATTAATATTCGTCCTCGTCTTGAAAATAGAATGCCGTAGATAATCAAATTAAGCATTGAAACACATACAATTTCCGCTATCAACGGTACAAAATACCCTTAGTTCTAATCCACTTGGACTGCCAAGTCAAAGGTCTCTAGTTTGAATCCAAGGCACGCACCTCTAACTTTTCGAAATGTGTGTAATTATCACTCGCTTTAACGGTGAAGGAAAACATCGTGAGGAAACCTGCATGCCTGAGAGATTTTCTCGACGGCGTGTGAAGTCTGCCAACCAGCAGACGCGTGCCCAACAGTGGGTCGGTGACAATTATTTTTTTGTTACTAACCCGACATAAGGGTTAGTATAACACTTAAGCGGGCCGACGTATTTATATAATTATGATGTATTATTATTATTCTTTGTATGTTATTCTCTACATAAGAAGAACGTTTTAAATAACTAATTTAAAGAGATAAAATATAACACATAGTCAAATGCCATTTACTTTGCACGAAGTAAATAGTATCGTGTTTAATTTGTACTTGAAACTTATTTTTGTAAAAAAAAATGATCCAATGCTTAGATATTTATCTTCAAGTGTTACTGCTAGACTATAGACTATTAATGAACTGTTTACATAATAAATTCGTTGTCATCGCATACGACCTCTTTCACATTGCTTACAGAAAAGTTGGCAATAGGGCCTTAATAGCAACCAGTTCTCCTCCACAAAGGTCAAGTAAGTTCAGTATAAGTAAGCCAACCTCGATAGAAATACTTCGAAAATTTTCTTCCGGTAGCACACCCACTACAACTTAGGAACACTTGTCTTCAAACATTTCCGACAAGTCACTCCTTGATTGAGGTCAAATGTTTGTAAGATTAATCATATTCAATTTTTCGTGACGTAAGTATTAATTAAGTTTTCGAGAATTTTCCGGCTTCTACTTAGAGTTCAAGGTGCTAAAGACCTTTATGGTATAATATAACGGTAGTGTGTGTCTGTCTATGTCTATATATTAAATAACGTTATATTTATTAGTGTGTATAGTGCCTCGGGGTAATTGCGGCAGTGGGGAGAATCCTAATTTCTACTAGTAAGTAATATTACGCCAATGATATTTATACGCCACTATTATTACCTTAATTACTCCGTAGTAGATTCGTAGGAATTCGCTATTTTTGAATTATCTCCATTGTCGTATAACTACCCCAAGATACTTATTTGTTTATTCCTAATTTCCTATCTACTGAATAGGATAAAAAAGTTAGGCACTGCGCATACTTACAGTAATAAATAAACTAATTATCTTTACATGTAACTGCAATAGCCTAGGGGTATGACCACTGGACTGCCAATTCAAAGATCTCGAGTTTGAATCCAAGGCACGCACCTCTGACTTTTCGAAATCATGTGCGTAATTATCACTCGCTTTAACGGTGAAGGAAAACATCGTGAGGAAACCTGCATGCCCGAGAAATTTTCTCGACGGCGTGTGAAGTCTGCCAACCCGCATTAGGCTAGCGTGGTGGACTATAGCCTAATCCCTCTCATACTGAGAGGAGACCCGTGCCCAGCAGTGGGACAGTATATGGGTTGATTATTATATTTTTACAGATAAAATAATTATTATGCAAAAAAATCCAATCCAATTATTGCCGGAAATCCGTTCGCATCAAGAAGTCAAATCCAATCACTGTAGATTTTACTATTTTTTAAAATTTATTTACTAATTTTACCCCAAAAGAGGAATATCTGTGAAGTACAGTTTTTCCTCTTTTGGGGTACAAAGGCTTTTTACATACATTTTAAATTGAATTAAAATAACAAAAGTTACTCTTAGTACCAAGAAAAAACCAAACATTTTCTTGGTACAACTGTTAAACAAAATGCAGATACATTGCTGCAACGCCTATCTGCATACGAATCACACAATCGTAGTCCTTGCAGCTTTTACTAAATGCGAATTTGCTCCGTATTTCACACTCGGTGGGTTTTTGTTACGCAAGCTACACAATCTCCGAGTATCGCGAGCACTTTATTATTTAATTAGTGGCTGAACTGAGTGCACCATAGGCGTAAGGCAACTACATCCGTTTCCCGAAGGCGAAGCTACGCGGTGCCGTGTTTCGCAACGCCTACGCCTGCGCCTGCGCCTGCGTCTGCGCATTCCGGTCGCGTCACCGCGCTGAGATACGATACTTACATACACACACTCTTTGCGACATTGTATTGTTTTCTGAATTATAAAAAGCCTGTTGATTAACTTTATTACTGCTCAAAGAACGGGTAAATAACGATTTAAACGGTTGCGAACTAAAGGATTTTTTTTCGATAAATAAACTAGTCTAGACACAAAAATGCCACATTGAACATTTCTTTCATAATTAAAATCCTAGTTAGATCTCTAGAAAATGTTTGTAAGCTTTCTAATTGAATGCTTGCATAGACATCGACGCATCGTCTAAATTCATTGCACTGAATATTTGTGTCAAGTACGAAACTTGTGTGATTAACATTTTAGTTACAACAGTAATTACGGCGTGCTCCCCACCTCCTGGAAAGTTACCGTTAAATTACTTGGCAGATAGTTTTATACAATATTGTCCCATTTTTAATTTATCCGGCAATAAGCGGCTATCTGGAGGTTATATAGGCCCTTAGTCTTACTTAGCAGCTCGTGGGCTCTGAGAAATTGTAACTTACGGTATTGCATCAACATCAACATACATGACCCCTAATTCCTAAAATCTGAGTGCATCTCTTAAATGCCGGACTAATGGCATTCGATTATTTCGATTAACTACTTCGTATCTGTTTGGTTTTAATTGCGTTCCTTTCGTTATTAGATATTAATTTTGTATTCAAAACTTGCTAGCTTAATGGAATTTTAAGTTAGAGAACCTATAACTCTAATTATATTTGGATAGGTAAGTACTCTGCCTGATTTAGATGAGCGTCTTGTTATATGCATGTTGCATTGGTATTAATAAACGAAGTCTAGAATGGTTTTTATACTTAAACAAACTCTTGTTCTTTAATCTCTAGATCTTTGATAACTTTTTCAACTCTAGGAAGAGTACATTACATGTGATGCAATATACTGCAGTTTTAAAACAGATTAAATCCTAGACACACTTAAGGCAAAATTTATAGATTTTATTTTCCGATTTCATCAAAATTTGTCCATATCTTACACATCCGTTTTTAACAACTTTAATAAGTATTAAATTTATGGTGAGTATTTAGTTACACAGTTTCACTGTTCTGCGTAAACTGAAAAAGAACTGATATCTCTTTTCAGACTTTTCAACCTTGGGTTACAGGGTTCCTGGAGAAGTTTTAAGCACCTGGTTAAAACTTCTCCAGAAACCCTTAAAACATATTCCCATCTTAGTATATAGGTCAAGAATCCGTCAACAACTCAAACTTCCCGTTATCACAAAGAAGCCCTACAATTTAATGTTATCTACCTTGTTTCAGGCTGGGTGAGCGATGAAGGGGTGGTTTGACGCGTTCCGCGAGGAAGGCGGGCCGACCCTGTATGCGTACCACAACCGCACGGCCGTCGCGGCGGACGTGCCTGCGCTCGCGCTGCTCATCGCCGCGCTTACCCTCTACGTTGCCTTTCTTGCTGTCTTCCCCGGCATCAGGAAAGAGGTTGTACTCTAAATATGTTGCTTTCTTATATAATTATGATATACGCTGAAATATAATCAGGAACTAGCTCCATAATATTCCAGTTGGAGAAGTTTAACTTACTAAGGCAGGACAAGGACAGTTAATCACATGTGAACCTTTGCTAATGTTTACAAGCTATTAAAGCTTCAAGGTTTATCCGCCCAGAATTACGGTCTATGTATAAATGTAATGAATAACAGCACCGCAAATGTCAATCCTTCACCCTCCGAAATAAATTTTGTTGTAAAGTTTATAGGATGTCAAATTATTATTATATTAGTTGATAGCCAAGACGCATATTTGCACAGCTAATACTGGTCTAACTAACCTTTAACCTCTTCCTTAAAACCTCATCGCCTATCATTGAGGTAAGGTACCACGCGAGCACCACATACATTTAATGGCACACCTACAAAGTAGGTATTAAGTAGATATACAAGGTTATAATGAGTTGATACTGTGTATGACTCGTAGATATATGTATAATAAGCAATAAATATATCTAGATAACTTAATGGATTTTGATGTTATGTACACCAAACATCATATTACATCCACATGATTGTAGTAGGTACCTAGGTAGTGCGTGTTTACGAAATTTCTGCAATAATCACGATACTGACTTAAATAACTTATAGTATCTACATTAAGACCTATTATCCATTGTTTGTTACAGAGATTCTCAACGTTCACGATAGTCACACTTAGTCTTTTCGTCGGCACCGTCATTCTAGGTAAGCAACAAAGAATATCAAACTTTTTACTTACTGTTTATAATTAATAATTAGTTAATTATAACCAACGCCTTCTTTGTAGAGTGCATCAAATTTTGTACCGTTATTAAAAGAGTCAATCATTGCGATGGATGTAACAACCTTGTAAACGATTTTAACGACTAAACGACTCATTTGCCATGAAAAATTTAATGGATATTTAATTAAAACGCAAGTACTTGTTGCTTAAAAACGACTAAGTAGTAACAATAAATTTTATTAAGTTAAGTTTTATTAATTTAGATTTAGCTAAGTGTTTCGTAAATGTGTCTAAGACTGGACGAAATAGTGAGGAAATATAAATTACCGCTGCTATTGAAAGTCTCCTTATAGTAGATAACGAAAACAATGACAGATAGGTAGATACGTAATTACGTATGTGTATGAAAAAACGTCACAGTTATTGTGGTTAAATAATTAAGGTCCTAATTTTTCTTTTTTAACCCCCGACGCAAAAACGACGAGGTGTTATAAGTTTGACGTGTCTGTGTGTGTGTGGGGGGGGGGGTGTCTGTCTGTGGCATCGTAGCTGCTAAACGGATGAACCGATTTTGATTTTGTTTTTTTTATTTGAAAGGTGAATCAGTCGGGAGTGTTCTTTGCTATGTTTGATGAAAATAGGTTCAAGATGGCCGCCGCCACAAAATAGCGAATTACATATTTTTTTCACAACTCCCTCAATATGGGTATCAAATGAAAGGGCTTAACTAGGAGAATACTATGATAAATTTCAAATCCAAGATGGCCGCAACCACAAAATGGCACATTACATTTCGTGTCAGGGGTTTTCTAAATTTTTAATTTAGGTTAGTTAATTATAATCTCTACATGAGACCAACATCTCTGCATTGCTCAGTGCTCACTAATTTAAAGAGCAGTCTATTAAGTTTATAAGTTCAATCAATAAAAGTTAACTATTACTTATCTCTTTACAAAGATTACGATTTTGGTCATGTTGATAATCAATAATAATATTATTATAAAGTTCAATAGGTAAGTGTAGATATGTTTTGCCATGCATAAACAATCAAATTTTACACATCCAGTGGTACTAAACTAATAACCATGCATTAAAGTCGACCCTAACGAACCAACTTAGGAAAAGGTTAATGATGCTTGCTGACAAGGAAAAAGATATACAAGGCAATGATCGGAAAGGACACATTCCTAAGGAGTTGTAGATACCAAAGAGTGTACTAACGTACCTACAACCTACTATTTAATTCATAGAATTAATCAAATAACACGTTTCTCAAAACCATAACCAAATTAAAAAGATGTAACAGTACCTAAAGATTTTGTAAATTTTTTCGTAATGAATCCGCCATTGTTTTCGGGTGACTGCTCAAGTGATGAAATCCACTTGCCTTCTGCCATTGACCGCGATTTTCGTGTGTCAAACGCAATTTTGACTCTGCACCTTGTACCAACTTCATCTGCTGTTGGCATGTGCTGTACAGTGTAGGTACACACCCGAAGTATCGAATACGTGAAATGTCAATTTCACTAGTCCGGATCAAGCTTGCCTAATCATAACAGCACCGGATTCATTACAAATTCAATTCAAGTACTCAGATATTCCGGCTGCGATAATTTTAATAACGGTACAAGGCAAAACCGTGTTGTATGCAAAGTTTAGAAATGTCATTGTTGAGAATGAACTGAATAATTTTAGCAGTGCACTGTTGCTGTCAGCATTCACTGAATCGGAATCGCAGCAACTTTCATTAAACACTTTCGTTTGAGCAATACGGATCGCGGGTAAAAGGTCAGATCCGGCTCTTTTTCTCTGAAACTACATTCTTTTATTTGCAGCTTTTTTTACTTAGTTCTTTTGTCGTCAAGTACAGCCTCGTAGTTTTTGCTTATGTTTTTGTTGTGTCGGTTCCAGTGTGTAAGCACGGCTCGTCGTGGCACGTGGCGGGGGCACGCGTGGCGCGCGCCGCCTACCGCGCCTTTTCAGCCGAGCGGCTGGACTGCTGGCTCGCCGTGCATGTAGGCCTCGGACATGTCAACGTCACGCTCACCGGTAAGATTATTCCAATCGATCACAATAAACTCCAGGGTAATAAGAAATAATAGCTATATTTGTACATGTAGGTTTATAGTTATTATTAGGTTTATAGTTATACCCTGGCCTGATCCAAAAAATCCCTTGGTCCCTTGAAATATTTTCGTTAAATATCCTTTCAGTGGGAACTTTTAATGTTTTGTGTATTTTCATAATTCCAGCCCTCTCCTGGGGCAATACGAGCGTGGGTGACCCGGGGGTAGACTACAACGAGCAGTTCCGCTGGGAGGAGGCCGGTGCCATCCAGGAGTTCTACCGAGATGGACTAACGCGAGGACTGCCATTCCCTCTGCTGTCAGTCGCGGAACACTTCGCAGTACAGCACGAGGGCTTCGAGTGGGGGGCAAAGTACCGCGCTGCGGGTTATACCACATCCACTCTGCTATGGTATGAACAACATTAGAGAAACTGAAAACTTTTTCCTAAAAATATATACTTAACCTAACTCCGTATTCCCGACTTTTTTAAAGATATACTTACTTTCGTGTTCTAGGGCGGCGCTTGCACTATGGTTACTGATGAACCTCCTACTAGTGGTGGTTCCGCGGTACGGCGCATACGCAATGGCCACGCTGGGCGTGACGCTGTGCGCCGCCGCGGGAGGCTACTGGGCCTCGCTGCCACATGCTCCTCTAGTCGTACGCCTTGATGGAGCGATGCTGTTCTTCTCCCTTGGATGGTGCTTCTGGCTTGTGTTAATAGCAGGTAGGTTTGTCTTACAAAAGTAATGCATAGAAATAACTGTTCACTGTCACTGGACTAAACGGAATGGACCAAATGGACTGTTCCAAAAATGATTTTATTCACTTATCTTTTCGTATTTAAAGAAACTAGACTAAACAAAAAGCACATAATTATCATGTTCCATTTTCACTTTGTTCAAATTTCAAGTCAGTTTTAAAATGTCTTGCCAAATAGCAGTATTGTTGAAACTAGATTGCTATATCAATAAAAAAACATAATTGCAATTGCCAAATTAAAATTTAGAAAATATATTATTACGATGATTAACAAAATATCTGCTAATTAAAGAATTTGCTAATCGGTTGCAGGCTGCATATGCGTTGCTGTTGGTCTGATAATAGCTATCCTGGATCTGATCTGGCCACACCGGTTCTCCACGGTGCTGGAAGTCGACTACGACACGCCATACGATAGGCATGTGCTCATTGTCGACAGTCGACAGCGAGCCAGGCCGCAGCCACAAGCGTCATTACCTACTAGAATACTTAGGTAGGTCACCGTGTTTTCTATTTATTAGTATTAGGTGGAAACCAGTCGGTCGCTATATAATAACTTTCAGGGTAGTGGCAAAAAGAAGTTCCTTTTTTGTAAATTTTCATGCGCAGTCCAAGAAAACTCCTGGGTCTGTTTCACCATCTGTGGATAGCCGCTAACTGCCGAATAAAAAAAAATGGAATAACATTTGTATGAAATTATCTGCTAGATAATTTAACGGGAACTTATCAGTAAGCTGTGAAACAGGCCATTAGTGTATTAAATGTCTGCCCTAGGAACGTGTGGGTGGGTCTTCTAAAATATCAAAGTGGCACAGCATCGCCACCTGCATAACAATAAACTGCTTTCTGTCCCTAATTGGTAGCGCTTCTGAACATTGCAGAAGACTGTCGTCAAAGACTCGCGACACGGAAGGTCAAGTCTCGATGACGGTTGTAAGCGAAACCGAGAGGGGTCGGGACAACCCCGCCTACCAACATGAGCAGAGGAAACCTAACTCACCCTGGAGGTATCCGCTCTTCAGGAGACAGATCGACAGGTACCTAAGTTAATTTAATTGAATATAAGGGTATTGTGCGTATTGATTGAGAAATAACAAAACAAAATGTAATTGTTATCAAATTTAATTAAAGCTCAAATTATTTTTGGCATTAAATCGTTCTATTTGAAGGCTAACTTTGACAACAATTTTTTTTTACACAAAATACATTTAGCGATTGTAAAATAGCTTCCAGTATTATTTAATTTAAAGTAAATCTTATACATGTACATTTTAATTTGTGCTAGAACAAATTAAAATCTGCTTACTCTTTAATTTGATAAGCAGGACAAGGAGTACGAACTATGAAAATACAACAAAACATATCTGCCTACATCTTTAGGAAATTCACATATAATATGATGTTATTTGACTGCCTCGTTGGTCTAGTTGTCCCAAGCGCGACTGCTACGCTAGAGGTCCTGGGTTCGAATCCCGGGTCGAGCAGTGTTGGGTTTTTCTGTTAAATTTCCAGTAGCGCCTGTGCGGCGATTTGTGCCCTGTTGATGACAATAGGTTCGCCCCCTATTATATGGGACCCAAACATACCGGCGAAATGTGGGTATACATTATAGTACACCTCTGCCTACCCCTTCAGGGAATACAGGCGTGATCGTATTATTTTCCTAATTTTCCTAATTTTCCTAATTTTTTTATTTCAGAGCCGACTCAGCGTCGAGTCTGGGGTCAAGTATAAACGGTAACAGTTCCGGTATCAAGATGTCACCACTGGCCACAGGGGCTCTGCCGGCATCGCCGCCCTCAATCCCTCCACATAGGTACATTACGAGTACATCTCGGTCTTGTCACTATGTAAAATAAGGCTGCAATTCCTGTCCTGAATTTACTTTGATGAAAATCCGCAATTTTATGTAAAGTGAGTATTGATGCAAATGATCTGATGAGGAACGACGCCGATCATACAAAACTTTGCATGTGCAAATTTTGCCATAGTCTGATATAGCTAAATAAAGTCCAAAATAAAACGACATATTTTTTTTATATATATTTTAGAATTATTTGATTCCTATGTCGAACAGTATTACCTATTGGGTTTTTCTATCAAATTCTCAGTAGTCTCAGTACCTAGCAGCTCGGAGTTTGGAGAGTTCGGAGCTTGCATTAGGCTCACCCCATTTTAAGGACCTAAACATACAGTTAAACTGTTTTGGCTAGCCCTTTGGGGAATACAGACGTAAAGGTGTCTATGCATTTTCCTACCCTCCAATCAAGTAATAGTAAAGTACCTTGTCATTAAATCATGTTGTCTTTTTCAGGTACCGACCGCAAATACCAGCCGCGGAACGAGTAAAGGACATGTGGTGATTAGTGTAATAATAGTATAATTTACCTATAATTATAACACAAAATAGGTGTTTTTGGCGGTACGTCATGTCACTGATCTCTAAGGATTTTCAATGCATGGTAAAATAGACTAAGTAATTACAGGACCATGAATTCTAATCAAATTTGTTTACTTAGATGTAACACCGTCTTCACGGTGAGAATCAGCAAGTGGAAACTAGTTTTCAATCTAATCTAAATTTTATCTTGTGATGACTACTTACTGCAAATTATATTTTTAAAGTTTTCATTTCGTTAAAGAGAGAATGTAACTGGAGATCGAACTGCAATGCCAATTGACAATAATTATAATAAAAAAATAAAGAAATTGTAAATATGTAAATTATAGTTAGGTATCTAAATTATATGTAACAAATCTGTCCAGTGTCATAAATTAAATGCCTAGGAATTAATGTTGTATACCTCTTGTACTATAATATGAGTAAAATATAATAAATGTATGACTGCATCGACACAAGTGAATGCTTTGTGCCATGTAATTGATACAACTAATAGAATGCAAGTAAATATCATAAAGATTAAAAAATGAAACATATTAAATATGTCCCAAATAGATCCAAAAATATTTGACATCAAGTTAACTTTTTTTAAATAATTGACAAAATATGATTTCCGAGCTTAAACCGATATACCTATTAATTGAATTTAAAACAAATGACATCGAATCAATAATAAAATAATTCGGTATTATATTCTATTACTAGGACGAAGTCATTTAGATGTATGTTTAGTTTTAAGTTATTTATTTGCTATTTTCAATTCTAGTGTGATGCGTGAATGTAGTGTGTAGCCATTTGTAATAATATCACAATTATAATTCTACGTCACTTTAGTCCTAACTACTTACGTACATCACGGAACATTTTCAATGTTGTGAAGATGTGTTTGCAACAGTGAATGTGTATTGAACCTATGTTAATGTATTTTAATCGTACCTAAATGTTGAAAACAGAGTGAATGATTTAAATCGTATTTATTGTGATCGGAAAAATAATTACATCAATTCGAAACATGGATATGTACCTTGTGTATTCATTTGTGATTTTGTCAAAATAATTATTTTCTCCACACACTTCATAAGTACCTAATCCCAGTTTTCCCGAGGCAAAACCAAACAAATTTATATCACAGAAAACATTTAATCACTTTTAAAACACTTTTACACAAAACAAAGCACACACATAATTATTGATTACCTGAACCTACCTAATCACAAATTATATTAGTTAATAGATAGCCACTTAATGTAGGTATGTCTACATAAAATACGAACATAAAAAATACTGAACATGATTGATTTAAAGAAAACCAGTGAAAAACCGTTGAACAAAACTTTAATACAACACAATGATCAAGTTGTAATGAAAAGTATCATAAAAATCTGTGTTAATAATGATCTCAAATATTTGTCTGCTGTATATTTTTTTAGCTTTCTACCATGTTATATGCAAGGCCGTTTGTACGTTATTTATTTTTTGGATAACCTAAGTAGGTCTATCTATGGAAGCATTTTTTGTACATTTATATTTGTGGCCTTATTGGTTTACATGAGAAAGCTTATATTAATTTATAGGGCAGTCATAACTTTAAGAAATTGACATTTCTACACAGATTTAATGATGTTATCATAGACCCAATGCAATGAGTGATTTTTTTTAAAATAACCAAATTGTCTATTGTTGCTGCCTACCCTCATTGCAGATTGGTGTTGTAATCCTTAAAGTTTATACAGTGAGGCAAGGTAGGTTATTAAAATAGTCTGATATTACAATCTCTGTAAATATAAGATATCTTACTTTGTTTATCAGGTAGGTATCTAAAATAAAATAACTTTTTATGTCTGCTCCTTGACGAGGTGATCGAGGTTCAACTGACAAAGGAATGCGTTCCAGTTCACAAATCCGCTTTGTATTTCCATCTCAGCTTCACCCCACAGTTTACACTAAAAATAAATTACATTAGTTCTCTGGCCTATATACAAATTCGTAATCTGACGTTCGAATCAAAGAACATACTATTTTATGGTATATAACAATATATAAGTAGTTGTATGCAGGCCCTGGTCATCAGTTTGATGGCCATTTATTAACAATCGTCTTAACCAAATGTTTCAGAACTGCTGATCTACTCTTACCTAGATAGAGAAGAGTAGACTATGTATGACCTGTTATGTTCTTAACATGATTTCTGACATCAACCAGTAGTACCTAACTACTTACAGTTTGTAAGTTGGCCAGACTGATGTTGGTATTTGGTTGCGCAATAAACAATTTATAACCTAAACAATCCATTGCGCATTCAGCGCATTCAAACGACTCACTTCAGTCCGGCCAAGTTAGACTGCACAAACTGTAAAGGCATTCCCTTTATTATTACCCTCATAGACGCTAAATCAAATAAATAAGTAATATATACTTATATAAGTTAATAAGTGCTTCTCACCTCAGTGTATTTGACGGGCGGTGCATGACGCACCACCTTCTCGTAGTCAGCCTCAGTAAGGTTGAACACCGGCCGAGTTTGGAAGTCTAGGAACGTCATCAGGTCATCGTACTGAATGTTACAGTTCTCGTCTTTTATCAACCTAATAACAACAAATTAAAACAATCTGAATATATCACACAAATAAAGACATTCCAGTCTATGATTTGGAAGCTTCAACGTCTTGACATGTCATGTGCATAAAATACACTGAATATTTCGCATGAATTTCAAGTTTAGACAAATCAAACCAAAGGCCACAATCGAAGAACACTCACACTTGCAGCATACAGTCCAGGAGGTCGGGGTTGATGGGCAGGCGGTGTGCACGCAGTAACTGGCGCATGCGCTCTACGGAGAGCACGCCAGACCCCGTGGCGTCGGCGTGCATCAGACCTTCGCGCAGGCGGTCCCGGTCGTCCCATAGACCACGTGTTAGCTCCGTGAAAACAAGGGACCTTTCCAACATAAAGTAACGATCATTACCTACTTAACCCTCGCATGTCTTGCTGACATACATTAGTAAGTATGTAAGCCATCATCGCTGCTCACCGTCGCTTGTCAGCTTAGGGTGCTCTTAACCGGGCCTTTTTTGAGAACGCCCTTCCAACTCTTGCATGCGAATGTACTTACGGAAAAATCACTGCTCAAACTGGGAATCGAACCCAAGATTACGGATGACGAACAACAACCGCTCTTGCGATCACCAAGACCAATGTCAAAATGTTCGAACTTAGATAAAATTGACAAGGGATTTGTTAGAAGAAAAGAATAGGTACTATTTTTATAGCATTTTCCATGCTAAGATTACAAGCTTTATATGTACAGTCTTCCCGTCATGCAGTAGTTTAGTTATCATGTACTTACCTAACCATCTCACGGCGCGGAGACCTCTCCTTTCCAGGGTCACCACGAAAGAACCTTATCAGCGTTATAAACTCGTGCTCTGTCATTTTCTCGCACATTATTTCCTTCAGGGCTTGTCTACATTAAAATAAATATTGTGTTATATTGTGTTATATTACTAAAAGTACAGTTCTCGCCAATCGTTTTGGCGAGAACTATACTTTTAGTAAAGACTAAGGGGCCGCACTCAGAAACGTCAAGAATCGTTAACAAACAGTTGCTACTTATCTTGGCCTATTTTTCCATACTTGAATTTGTCGTCAGTGAACTAAGATATACTGGGTACTCTATTAGCTAATGATTCATTACGCTAAGTGACTGACTGAGTTCGACAATTATATCTAATAACCGACGAATATTGTTAACATTAATAGGTAATAATTATGTTCGCAGAACTTACTTGAAACATCTAACCGACATAAGCTCCTTCTTGTCCGGCTCCACAGCTTCCATGTACTTTGCTACAAAATTCTTATAGCCGTTTTCCTGTGACGCTAGTGTGCGTCGAATCTTGTCCATTATCAAAGCTATGTTTGCCATAGGATACTAATAAACAATAAAGAATTTAAACGTTTGTGTATAATTTATATAGGTTAGGTTAAGGCCGGATCTAAAGAAAGGCTAGCATTCTTATCTACCTATTTCTTATGTATCTATAGCCCGTTACATTATTAGTATTCTAAGGTTTGGCCCGCAACTTTCCAATCTTGCCTATCCCTGGTAGTAAAGTATTGCAAAAGGGCACCTGCTCAGCGTTGATCTCCATGTACCGCAGGGCGTATTCATCGGCAGCGATGAGTCTGAAACGGTGCTTGTTGACGACCAGCTCGTTGCCGACCCACATGTCTTTATCCGTATACGCGGGAGGCTCCTTAGGCACGAAGAATTCCACATCTGGGAGATACATTTTGTCACGCCGGAAGAATTGGCCACCCTGGTGAATAACGGTCATGAAACTATGTGTCACACGCAGCTACGTCGAAAAATCCAAACAATACCTAAATTGCATGAAATAAAACACCACGTTATTGATGTACATACATTGCAATTTAAACACGTGTCACTCAACGAGAATAGTGCTTACCAGAAATCCCGAATTGCGCTCGCCGAGTTCAAAAACACCGATTGTGTCATCACATAAGAAATATTTGATGATGAAGTATCGTCGCATATCTTCGGGATTATCGCTAATAAGACGAGCAGAAAAGCGCAGCACGTGCGAATCAAAACCAATCCTGTGAATTAGAAATAAAATAAATTTAAAAAATTGTCCGTCACGCCTCACCACTCAACCCAATCAAGTTAAAAGAAAAACAAAAGCTCAATAACTGTACCTAGTGATATCACTAAGTAAGGTAAGGTTGGTCCTTACCTCAAACATACGTAACTTACCTGTCTTTATTTAAGAATTTGATAAAGTCTCTATGTTGCGCTTTGGGTTCAACAGTACGACAATTCTCAGCGGAGTCGTCATAGCTTCCATATCCATTCCATGGCGGTAATTCACGGTCGGACATCTTGGAACTAATACATTCCTTGCTTTCGTCTTGAGGCATTGACAACGTAGTAAATGTATCTAAAACGGATATAAGACAAGACCACATCAACGAAAGCAGTCTTCCATAATATTTTTTCTATTTGCAAAGCTAGCGAGTATTTTACGTACCTAATCCTTGTTTTTATTATAAACTTAAAATACTCGTATCCAATAATCTTAAGATAGGAACTTACCAAATCCGTATGTGACGCGATAATACTCCTTAGTGAAAGGATCACAATCAGTAAGAACAACGTTGCGCCCAAATACGTTGAGAACTGCCCCAATACTCAGATCCGCAGGACTGTATGACGGTACTAAAGGACCACCCGTCATTTCTATCTTGGATGGTATTTTCTAGAATGTTATCAACTTAATTTAGAGATCAAGCAGACACCCACATAAAGTGAATGTCCAATAGGTTTATGTTATCTATCTATATCTATATAAATAAAAATGAATCGCCGAAATATTATTACGCGCATAACTTCCGAACAACTGCACCAAATTGAATAATTCTTCTGTGTTCATTATTGTCAGGAGTCAGGACATGGTTTGTGTGTATTTTTTCTTAATCCACCGGGATATGAGGCGAAACTGCACACGGGTCGCTAGTATTTAATAAATAATAGAATATAGTAGGTAGATTACTCACGCGCGGCAGGCGCATTCTTTTTAAAAACATCGGTCCGGTTTCCATGCCAGAATTGGGAGCTAATGTTTCTTTAATCTCTATAGTATCGTCTGCTAAAAAATAATGTATTTCTAAATTATGTAGAGTGCCGAATTCTGCATCACGGTCATCCCAGTAACCATAGAACCTAAAAAAGATTAAATTTAAAATAATATCATTCTGGAGGACCTTATGTATCGACAAACAGATTTTTAGCTAGCTAGCTAGCTTTTTAGCAAGTATAGGCAAATACTGAAATAAGAGACAATTTAAATTAATCTTACCTTAAAACTTGTCTATCGAAATCCAAAAATTGTTTAAAAGGTCTATGTTTGGGTGGTTTTCTGTTGTCTCGAGATCTCTGAAAAATAAATATATTGTACCTAATGTAAACAAAATGAAAAAGCAATTATGTACGTAGTACAGTATATAAAAATAGTCGCACTTACCTCAATAGCATCTGGATATGGAATAGGATCTGGCACGTTGATGCCGAGGCGATTCAGAAACACTCTAGTAAAGTTGTCGCAATTAACAATCTGAAACAGAAACGGAGGTCTACAGAAAGGATTTCCTACACGTTCAATATTCATAAGTTGCTTTTCAAATTAGTGCCCGCTAGAGTCACTGCGTAAAGTAGGACCGTTAAAATTATAAACATAGATACTTATTATGTACCTACATAAAGAGATAAACTTACCTTGAATACTTTTCCAAAGAATGTAACTTCCATTCCAATGTTGAGATCGAGCACGTCATAATATAAATCGTAACTGAACGGGAGACGAATTCTTTGGCGACTTATCATTGTTCCTAGATAAAATTGATAAAACAATTATATAGGTTGTATGTATTGCAATGCCAACGCACCTTACAAAATCCAAAACTACTAGAAGTATCTACATGAAGTAAGTTATATACCTTGCGTTAACCCACTGTTATCCGTCCTCGGCTCCATAACTTTTATAGTACCATCCTCAAGATAGAACAAAATATCAACTTTGCGTAAAATGTTAGAGCCATAACGACTTTCATGCAACGTTTGTTGGAAGAAGGCTTGGAAACGTAGAATCTGAATGTATCAAAGATATGAATATTACAAAATTTACAAAAAACATACACATGACTAGTTTCGTTCTACATCTACTAGGAGTAGTCAACTAAAAATGCCGCGGTGATGAAAAGTTAAAAGAATACGTATAAATTAATTACATCACGCGGTTGGGTGAACACAGAAAAAGACTCAGACAGGCAGGCGCTGCTACACTACTGAAATCGGGACGTGCAGAAAGCCATCCTCCACCTCAAGTCGTTTTCCTCATTGCTGAGGGTCGTGATAATCCCTTGGAAGGATCATACGGTTGACAATCTTGTGTCACCTGTGCCTGTCGTTGGACGACGTGAAGTGCCTCGTGAAGCTTGGTGTCCAGAGATGTGCGAATCTGGTCAAACCATCGAATAGGACTTCGACCTCTAGAGCGCTTGCTGTCGATTTTGCCAGTAACCATTAGCTGTTCGAGGTTGTGACCATCTTTCCTAGCAACGTTACCAAAAAACTCGAGTATTTCATGGAGGTAAATAGTGGACCTCCGCATTTTAATAAAAAATAAATATTTTTTTCCAAACTAAGCAGAGCTTGTACTATGGGTTCTAGACAATAGATATAATACTTATTTTTTTTTTTTTGTAAATATATACTTACTTACATAGGAAACACCCAGACAAACACAAATACTTATATTCATCATCACATAAGTAGTCTTGTGGGAATCGAACCCACGACCTCGTGATCAGCAGTCCGGTACTCGAACCACTAGACCACAGACGTCGTCATTTTAATGTTTAATTCCTGTAGAATTGATGCAGTCCAAGGAATTTGCAGCATTTTCCTCCAGCAACACCACCAGAAAGCCATATCGGTAATTCGGTATATAAAATTGGTATGGCATATTAATACTTATCTACTAAAGACAGATGGCGTAAGCATGCTTATATCTGAGGTGTGATCATAACATGGGCTATCATGTCATCCATGAATTCTTTAAGTTATTGCTACAACTCACGTTCTTATCATACATAATCCAAGTTGGTAGATCTGGAGCCTGTTTACGACAGTACAACGAGGGCACTCTGTTGACTCCCTCCGCTTTGTCGATCAACATGTTCACATTGTCGATGGTGGTGAATATAGGACGAACTCCAAAGTTGGTTTTCCCAATCTTAAATAGATAATATAAACATTAAGTACTTTTTTAAACCTTCATCAGGTCAGGATGCAAACATTTCACCTACCCTACCGAAATACTAGGACTATAGATCTACGTCTATGATTAAAACCACTAATCGTCCTAGGTCGAATTTTATCACGTGTGTATTCCCCAAAAGGTTAAACGAAGCCCGATTACAATAACATTTACGACCAATAGGTCCATCAGAGAACCTATTTGGTCGTTATAATAATTATGTATATGTATGTTAATATTTTATTAGTGTGTATAAACTGTAGCTGTATAACTTAGTTCTTTAATTGGATTTAATTTATTAAATATGTTGACTATTTCCGAACACGTACCTGCTTCTGCATACTTTGCTGTAGATATTTATAATTTTGCGGGCGGAAGCTAGGTAGTAACTATTTACTCCGCCACTTGCAAGAGCGCCTTAATCATTTTATTTTATTAGTTTTAAAACATATTAAAGAACACCTTCTTTTTAACTATACATTATTATTATCAGTGGCGGCGTAAGGCGTGGGCGACGTGGGCCACCGCCTACGGCCTCGCGACCCAGGGGGCCTCGCGCCCCGAAAAATTATGCAAATCTTGCGCTGGCAGAGGGCCCCGCAAAATGAATTTTATGAATTTTGCCCACATAAAATTTAGGTCTTACGCCGCCACTGATTATTATCTGTAACCTACACTCGAAATTCGAAGGCACAGAGCCCTAAGAATAAACGGTATCAGACCTAACGAAGTAGAACCACCCGTTTAGGGAACGGAATGCTAGGAACCGGGATAGTGGCTGAGATTAATCTTTAGTTTATAAATTTATAATATCCTTACTTCCTTACTAATATTACAAACGAGAAAGTAACTCTGTCTGTCGCGTTTTCACGCCAAAACTACTGAACTGATTTAAATGAAATTTAGTACACAGATAGTCTAGAGCCTGATAAAAAGACATATGCTACTTTTTAATTGTACTCTTTAGTAGACATGAGCGCTGCGCCGGCGCGCCGCCGTCGCCGTGAGTTCATGTCGGCGCGCCGCCGCCGAGTGTAGCACGCGGCGCGCCGCCGCAACTTGCTTTCCCGCGCGCACGACCGGCCCGACCGCGTCCCTTCGCCGCGCCTAGAGTTGCCAGGCGTCCGGATAAAGCCGGACATAAGTAGTTAGGCTTTTTGATTTCCTGTCCGGCCAAAATAAACTGGTTCTGATACGCTTTTACATATCGCAAACGAGCGAGTACCGAGCGTAGCCGAGCGAAGGCGAGTCGACTTTCGGACGCTCCCGCAGTCCCGCCCGCCCAGGGATGTTCGGCTTTTTTACCCAAATGTCCAGCCTAACCGGCTGGTCTATCCGGCTATTATAAATGTCCGGTTTGGTGACCTGGCAAACCTAGTCGCGCCAGTGACTCACACATGGTAGTACTGCAGGTCACGGAAACCGTGAATCGTATTACAGTCGAGCGCTTACCTGTAGTAGTACCATATGTGAGCGGAGTCACTAACAATTAAAACAAGCCGCTGAAGGAGATCAGTCAGTTTTTACCACCTGTAAAGTGTAGTAGTGTGTAGTCACTACCTCTACATGATGCAGGAGTATACAAGCTTGATTGTGACTGTGGTCTCTCTTACATAGGCCAAACTAAGCGAAGCGTAGGGACCCGCGTAAAAGAACACAGCTAATGTTAAACCCCGCCGTTCCGGAAAGTCTGCAATTTATGAACCCTCGACAATGCCCAGCATTACATCAGATTTAATAAACCACAAGTCCTCGCAAAAGTTAACCGATTCCTACCCAGGATGATTCGTGAGGCTATTGAAATAAAAAAACACCCAAATTTCAATACAGGAGATGGCTGGGTCCTACCACCTGCTTGGAACGCAATTATAGATTCATCATCAGCCCGTATTTGTTCACTGCTGGACGTAGGCCTCCTTTAGTGAACGCCACAGAGCTCGATCTTTAGCTCTTTTCATCCAGTTGCTGCCAGCTACCTTCTGCAGGTCGTCACTCCACCTGGCTGGCGGGCGTCCTACACTACGCCTGCCTAGACGTGGTCTCCACCTAAGAACTCATTTACTCCAACGATTGTCGGTTCTCCGAGAGACGTGACCGGCCCATTGCCACTTCAGCGTGCTAATCCTTTTAGCTATGTCGGTTATTTTGGTTCTCTGACGTATAACCTGGTTACGAATTTTATCCCTTAGAGAGACTCCGAGCATAGCTCTCTCCATAGCTCGCTGTGCGACTTTTAACTTATGGACCGGTCTCGCCGTGATGCCATGCCGAGTGTCCACGTTTCAGCTGCGTAGGTCATGACTGGTGGGACGCGCACATCGAAGACTTTCGTCTTAAGGCAATGTGTAATGGATAGCGAGAAGACTTGTCGAAGTTTACCAAATGCAGCCAGTCCATCCCAGCTGAATCGTCCTTTCGGCTTCCCTCTCGAAGTTGTTTCTACCTACTTGTATTGTCTGCCCTAGGTACACGTATTCCGGAACCACTTCGGAACCAGTCTCGGGGTAATAAGGTCGTTAAACATAACCTTTGTTGTATCTGTGTTCATTATAGATTCAATTAAATCTAACACTAAGCCTAAAACTGCAAGACCGAAGGATACGGTGAGCTCGTTCTGCGTTAATCGGATAGTCAATAATTAACAAAAATGTAGGGTATCTGTTAGTAATTAAAACGTCAAGATGCCTACCACCTTAGTCACCCGTGACTATGGACGCTGTAAAGGGTCCGAAACGTCGGGATTCAAATAATATCAATATAACGCGATAAAATCCGTAGTTTTAATTCAGTTATGTATTTTGCAGACTCCATAAACTAATAAACGGCATTTTTTTGTAAGTCTACTTATGCATAATTAAATATTTTATTATAGGTAGGTATAATATTTTCTGATCCCAACTTATTATTTAGAATACTGCAAAATTGTAATTAAAAAATAATTATGTTGCTATAAAAAGCTTTTTTGGTGACAACAGTATGATGTTCGTTATGCTATTTTGAAGAAATCTCTCCCTTATTAAAAAACACTATGGCCCACGGCCGGCCACGCCGCGCCGCCGCGACGCCGCCGCCGCCGTGGATATTTTTTGGCCACGCCGCCGCCGTGAAATTGACCATCGGCGCTCATGTCTACTCTTTAGCTGCTTAAAATACGAGACAAGCCGATGAGCATTTATATTAAATACTTACTTATGAAGTAGGAATTTATTTTTTTATGAACTCACCATTGGATTAGTTCCATATCCAGGCAAAAGCGGTAGTCTTGGATTTCGAATCGACATGTTTCAAATAAACCCAGTCTACAAATAATTGTAATGGAAAATTTTATTTGTCTAAAAATCTGAGTACATGTACCTCAAAATCATAACAATAATAAACAGTTGACGTTGCCATGGCAATTGATTTATATTCGAGCGTTATTCTCAGTACTAGACGCATAGTCGTAATAATACTGATAATAAAACTTTGAGAGATTATGATATTTTTTTTTGTACAAACATGGAATATTTCTACAAAAAATGAAAAAAATGTCTACCACATAACGGAGAAGTAGATTGGGCTTAAGTATTAATTTTTATTAATACTTAGTTCATAATTATCTATCAAGTAAGCGGCTGGACCAATTTGGTTGAAATCTATGTAGGTATATATTTGAAAGTGTTCCTGGATGGTTTGATAAAACATTTCGCCCCAGTAAGTACGTGGCGCTGCTGTCGGTCCACCGGGAAACGCAGGCGAAGCTAGGCACGGGTCGCTATTCTTAATAAACATATTAAATATATAATTATTTTTATATATTCAATATTCAAAGTCAAAATCATCAAGTTTTATTACAACTAGACCATAACGATAGGTACAAGTCAAACTACCTAATTACACGGTTCCAAAAACTGGGTCCTAAGGAGAAGAGCCTACGAACTACTCCATAGACACACACAGAGAGAGATTCAATATTATCCATAAAATAAAAGACAAAAAGGTTAATGTAATTATTCAACATATCGATTGAATGTGGAGTTTGTATGCTTATTCAACACCTATGATTGAATGATGAATTAAACATAATTTAATCGTTAAATAAAACGTCTTTAAATATTTTTTTGATCTTATGATCCTCATGACATCATAAATACATCTATGAAAGTAATAAGTGCAAGAAAATAGTATTAAACGAATTTCTACAATTTTGTAAATCATAGATTTACAAATTATTTATTCTGTGCTACGGTATTTGACATTGACAAGTTAATAACATATTTGTTTGACAAATGACAACTTCTTTGACAGCTTTCAATTTCAAGTTTTTGTGACTGACTGACATTCAGACTTATTTATTTATTATTATTTGTATTTTTGTGAATGTGTGTGACAAAAATTTATAAAATAAAATTATTACATTGAGAATTGAAGTGTTCACATCCAAGTTACCAACAATGATTGACGTAAAAACTAAAATCAGTTCATTTTTTATATTTAATTCTAGTTTTGGTCCTAGAGAAGGTGAAGTAAGTATTGTTTTTGTCTTTGTGGCAATTAACATAAAAAATATTTTTGTGCTTCTATAATGTAATAATTTATAGTGATGATATGATCGTGTAAATGAAAGGTATAAGCAAAATTACTTCTTGTGCACTGTAACACAGTAGTCTCTGTTTACACACATTATATACGAATGTAAGAAACTTATGAGACAAGCTTTGTTATGCACTAAAAATTTTACACATTAGAAAACACCATTAGAGGCCCTCAATTTTCAGGAGCTTCAGAGGATATTATTCTATCATCCTAGTGCAACAAGTGCTGATACCCAGAAAATGCAAGTTGGTTTATGTGAAGCTGTTGTTAAATTCATGTCGTAAGTTGTTGCTCAATCTTGGGTTAAATTAGTTGTTATAATGAAGCAAAAGTAACTATATCTCTTATGCAAACTGTGATTATTTACAACTGTGATTTTGGTATTTCAGGACATTTTCATCAGAGCCCTGTGAAGCTTTACAAACTCAAACAAAAAGATACATTTTTTATCAACCTGAGAAAGGATATTGGATGGTATTGGTAATATGACTTTTATTTGCTTCCATCTACTTTTCTACAAGAAATAACAGCTTCATTCACATTTAAAGCAAAATTGCTTGAGAGTTTACAAAGTAAAACTATCTCTATATCAATCAATCAAATGGAACTTTATGTTTCAGGTTGTTAGAATACCATATACAACAAAAGCATTGTCAGCTATTGGAGAAAGCAGAGGAGAGGTTGTAAGTAGGCTTTAATACCTCACTTGATTATTTCTTTACAGACCAAGTATTGCCAAGACCATAGTTGTGAAATAAATTTTGCTTCTGATCCAATTTCTTTATAACAATTAACTGCCCTTGAAATTCCACAGTGCTATGTTCAATTGTTTCCTCACCTGTCCCAAGGAATATCTTGCATAAACCACATTCCTTTGTTCACACCAGTCTAATGAAACAAACAATGCAAGTATTGCATTTCAGTGATAGAAAGCCTGTTTATCTGGGGATATATAATATCACGCTATGACTAATAGGAGCAGAGTAGCCATGAAAAATGTTGCAAAAAGGGGGAATAAAGTTATCAAGACCAGGTGGGCGTCGCCCCTGGCGGAAAGCTAGTATATTTTAAAGATATAATCAACCTGTTGCATCATGGTATATTAAATCTTTGAACCCCCATCCCCATTTTTACCCACTACAACCTGAGCTTTATACATGTATATCTATACTTACATACCTATATTCTAAAATGTATTGATAGACCAAAAATAAATGTATTATTTTAGGTAGATCCATCGGTGATGTATGATTTGTTAAAGTCAGCATATAAGATGTTTAGAATGTTCAGAGGACTTTTCAAGCACTTTTCAACAGAAGAAATATATTCAGTGTGTGATCAGTTCTTTACACCTGTAAGTTATTTTGTATTTCAATACTTCTGAAACTAGTTGATATAACAAAATAAATAAATAAATTTAATTTTCAGTACATAGCTTCAAAAAATCTTTCAAATGACATATCAGATGTTATACAAGGCATTAACTATTTACCACTGGATAAGAACTCATTCTTTAAAGTGCTGTGCTTTATTGATCTACTGGAAGTGAACTACCCTAATTTCAAGTGTATTTCTTTTATATACAATGAACAGCTTATTTGGTAAGTCTGTATAGATACCTTGATTCTCTCATTCTATACTGTATAACTTATTGTATTCTTATCTACAGGAATGGCCTGGCATCACATGACATGCTAACATTATACCAATGTTTGGTACAAACACTGCTACCAAAACAGGTAGAAATGGAAATCCAAGGAGGTGCAATAGCAGCTGCTCAAAGACATGGTCGCTTTATCCATCCTCCTGAAGGCATCCACAATAAGGAAGACCTAAAAAAGCTAGTGAAAGTACACTTGATGCGAGAGGATGATTTGGAAACTAGACAGTATTATTTAGTAATTTACAGAACTATGAGTGCCACTGTCTGTTTTACTGTTGATAGTGAGTTAAAAGAGAGAACCAGTGACTATATTTTACCTACTCAATAAGAGAGAGGTTTGCTTTCTGATGTTTAAAAGATGTCTGATGTAAAAAGATGTTTTCTTTTTCAGTTAATGTTGATTTACAATTCGAGATGTTCAGATCGTTAGATGCGTTTATAGGTCCTCAGTTATCTGCCATAGCGTCAACCATGAGTGAGCAATGCACATTACATGCATTGCAAACTGCACAGCTTGCTGCCTCCGAACACAAATTTGTGTACTTCAATAGATTAAATTTAGCATTTAAAACTTCTGTAAGTAATACCTACCATAACATCATGAACTTTTCCCTTTTTCACTTTTATTAATCTACATTCTTTTACATATTGAAATGTCTAAATAGGTGTACCATTATGCTGTGTAACCATTCTTATATTTAACATCTTTGTTTTAGCAACCAATTAACAAATTACACCCATCTACAGCTATAAAGCCAGAGGTATTAAGTATTATAGCAAGTATACATTCCGATAAAAAAAGGTGAGTACTACAAAAAAAAAACCATCTACCAAAGCTTTTACTGCCCCACTGCTGGACACTGGTTTCCTATCAATATCTGTTGACGCATTCAGGTTCCCTCATGATGTTTTTCTTTTTCATTTAGTGATAAACAATTGGCTATTTGACTGTTTTCGGAAAGTTTTTCTTTTTTAATATAGGTACGTTGGGTTATTTTATACCTCTTACAATCATTTTTTTTCACGTCGCACGAAAAAAGCCGATCACGTGACATTTCTGGCTGTGACGTCATCTCACAACAAATAAGTAAAAAAAACTATGGCGCTCCAACCAAAATTTCCAGTCAAAATATAATAACATTTTGACTGGAAATTTTGCAGGTTTTTCACTGGAAATTATAATAAAACTATTTCTAAGCTTATAATATCAATATTTTCATGAATAAAATGTCATGCCACAAAACGTGTGCCGTGCGTTTGTGTAAAAGTACTACAATTAGATATCCTGACAAATTATTTATACACGTTCCTAGATATTCCGAACGTCGAAAGCAGTGGTTACAGTTAGTACCCCGATTTCTGAATTTTACATTAACTTTTCAATCAATCAATCTTTATCTCTACTTAGTGTTAAACAAAGTAGCTCCCGCTGTAAGTACGCTTAGATCTGTTAAACTTGCAACGGATTTTAAAATGCAGTTTTCAGCAATAGTAGTTATTCAAGAGGAAGGGTTATATATGTAGTATATATGCATATTACTTATAACAGAGAATGCAGCGATGCGAAGCCGGAGTGGATCGCTAATAAATTATATATATATATAATAACTTTGTTCATTTCAGTACTTACATGAAAGTTTTTACATTACGAAACTTGGCTGAACCAGTCAGAATTACATGCAAAAAATTGCAACCATGATTGAATCCAGTTGTGGCAGATCATCAGCTTTTGTATAGCCTGGCTCCATTTCGTGAAAAATCTCAGAGTAAACCTCAGTACAAACCGAGCAAACTGCCTGCTAGTGTCAACGATTAAACACACGACGTTATATTTTGTGTGATTTGACGTCACACGGTGCTCAAACATGGCCGCCCTCGTTTCGGTTTTTGTAATCCACAGATAAAAAAACTGCAATTTATTTTTCAAAAATAAAATATTTACAATTTATTTTAAAGCAAAAAATATTGCATGATTATTGTAAACCTATAAGTTACTGTTTCTAACATATTAAATATTTTATCGTTACAATCATTGTAAC
This sequence comes from Acronicta psi, assembly GCA_946251955.1. Lineage (NCBI taxonomy): Eukaryota > Metazoa > Arthropoda > Insecta > Lepidoptera > Noctuidae > Acronicta > Acronicta psi. The sequence continues at coordinate 5,344,343 of OX276482.1, read as the reverse complement.
GCTAAAATATTGTCAAATAGCCAATTATCGAAGGGATTGGCAGAAGTGTACTAACACCCAGGGTTCGCCGGTTCGTTTAGGTCTCATGTAATAGAGAGCGAGCGTATTGCCATCAACCAGGCATAAGTCAAGACAGAAAAACGAAATAACTGCTCGCCCGGAAATCAAACCCAGGACCTCCAGCGTAGCAATCGCGCTTGGGTCAGATTTATCTTGAAAACGCGACGCTTTACGATGCTTTTTTGACTTTCATTTTTTGTATGTATATTAATGTCAATTAACGAATGACAAAATCTTCAACCCCCTTTTTAATAGTATCACTCTCTTTAAATTATTTCGAGACTAAGATGCTTGCGTTGTATTTATCAATTACACATGACTGCAGAGTACATCTATGATATTGATAAGTATCATAAAGTTAACACTGTTTTTTTATATAAATAATGGGCAACTAAATATTAACTACCATTACTTTTATGATACAAAAATATCCAATTGTTTTTTTTTTCAAGTCTTGGAAATTATGGAGAAATTATAATCAAAACACCAGACGAGTACTGGATTACAGGGAAATCATCCAATGACAGAGAGTTTTATGTTATCATTCAAGAGAAAAATGCCAATCTCAAAGAAATAGCAGGTAACTACTACTAGTAAAAATAGGTGCAAGTCCTGCAACCTTGTCTAAAGTGACGTCATCCGCCGTACTTGCCGGCTAGAGGTACTAACGCGTACTAAGAGCGGTAACGTCATTTTTACGTCACCAAGATGGCCCCTAGGTACATTATCAATTTCCGGGGGTTATACTTAGGTTTAATTAAGAGCAAGCTAGAACAAGAAAGATAATACTGCAAGTCACAGATGAACACTGCACTACTTGTTACGATTTATTCAATAGCTTTTTCAAGGTAAGCAATCATAGTCAAAGTCAAATCGTTTTTTTTTTTTTCAGATGAAGTAAGGCGGATATGTGAAACCCAAATGAAAGGGATTTTCTTCTATCCCATGTAAACCATTGTTGTAAATTGAAGATCAACCTATAAATATGCATATTAGTTTATTTTGTTCAGACCCTAGAACAACCAACATTTATATTATTATGTTATCTTGTTATAAAAATAAAATACATCAGTATGTTATAACATGCATAATTTTTATTTCACATAATCTTAACACTGGGAGTCAATACTCATAGAAGCTTGACAATAACTGAATGCTAATCAAGAGAAACTTTGTCTTCTTTTTTCCAAAACTTTCTATACACTTTAACAACAAGATCTTTATTTTCGTATCCCCATGCAAGTAGGACACAAAATAACAATATTGCTCCCACAAATATATGAAGTATTGTAGAGTCACGCGATAGTTTATTTTCAGAAAATTTACAGAGGCATCCTGAAATAAATAAGGTCAGCAAAAAGAATTTACCAACATAAAGCCCCTCCAAAGGCTTATAATCTGTTCCTTTGTATTTATTACTGATGAAATGGACACTATGCATTATTCTAGCAAACATATTAATACAATTAGATACAATAAAACCTACTGGTCCAAATATGTATGTTAAAATATATGATAATAATAGAAAGCTTATCGAAAATAGTACCATTAAATAGTTGTAACTGTTTAACTGAGCACTAGTCATTGTGGCAAATGCATAACATTCAGTAACTCCATTAATTGCTAACAATACTATAGCTAAACAATGACTTCGTAATAATTGTACTGGCAGCCCACTTGCAACAAATGACTCTCCTCCATACAATAACAGTAATGTCCTTGCATAGCTCTGTCCAAACACTAATACTATCAAACCAATAGAGCTAACTGTTTTACAAACTTGTGACAATACTGCACATGATTCTTGAATTTTATTTTGATCTTGTTTTTGAAGGGGCAATTCTCTGTTCACCATTTGAGTGAAATAGAAATAGCTGCTGTCTTCAATCGGTCTAAAAACAAACCTAGCTGCCAGACTACCCAGGTTATTTACAACATCATAGGTGGCCTGTTCACTAAAGGTCATTACAGGACTGATAGACATCACATATTTTTCTCCTTCTGTTAGTAATTGTTTCACAACACCTTGTTTGGCAAAGCTAAGTGTCAGGGTGCTCAATTTCTTATTAAATGTTGTGTTTACTGATCCAACATACTTAGGCAAGAAATCTCTAAGTGATGTAAATTGAAAATCATCCATATTGTCAAATAAACTGTGCAAAATTGGTTCAGAAACAATTTTACTTTTAAGAGCTCCCTTAGCATAAAGTGGCTTATTTTTTATATACCAATAAAAGAATATATAATAACAAACAACTATAGTTCCAATACTAACAACTTGTGCCACAGAAAATGCAATAAGTGCAAGAGACCTATCATATAGTACAATGGATAAGAATAATACCGTTCTTGTTAATATATGCAAACTATCAAGAGCAACTTTAAATTTGATAAAACAGAAGAGTTGGGCTACTAATACTAAGTTAGCGGAACATAATTCTAATACACAAGACAAAGCAATACTCCAGCAACCAAAAGTATATTGGAATGCGTGTTCTGGATGACCCAAAGGTAACAAATTCAACCAAATGTAAACAAAGACTATGGACAAAATACAACTCACAGGTACTGATAACCAGATTTGATTAATCAGTTGCCTCCAGCTAAATTCATCTTTTTGGCCTAAGCATGCTCTATTGAATGGTTCTCTGCTGAGGAATAAGATAGTGCTCTCCAAGAGCAGTAGCCTTACATTCATAATACCAAGAACTTCATGACCAACATTTCTGATAACCCATGCATTTATCACAAATGTTATACATCTAAATATTATTTGAAATATAATGTTAAATGATGCATTCTCAAGGCTACTCATTAGCAAGTTTCGTCCCATGATGCTTTTTGCCAATCTCAGACATTCACAGTGTTCCCTTCAGTTATGTGTGGTTGTATGCTGCGCTTCACTACATATATCTTCTTATTGGATACGCATATTACAAACCAATGGTCATCATAAGTTATCGATATCTTCTTGAACTGTTCATTTGGTCCAAAAGCTAAGGGATCAACCCTGAAACAAAAAGATAACTAAATATTCGACTAACCAGTACGCGATCCACGTCATGTCATTTCGCTTCGCAATGCATTAATCGGGGCGGACAATTATATTACGCAGCTAAAAATGTACCTACTTATTTGATAAGGAGATGAGATCAGTTATTATTGTAGCAACACGTTCGTCGTTTTCCAATTCTCCGCCAGATTCAAGGACAGCTCCGTCCTCTGTTAGAACCAAATAACCGATCTGGTCAGGAATTTTTTCCATTATAACTGTAATATCAAAATAATTTTTGATAACACTAGTAAACAGTAACACTGATTAATTGAATAAATTATAAAAATTGGTATTTTTTTTACCTCACACGCAAGAATGATTTGTCAATTTTGACATTTGGACCAGTGTTGCAAAACCAAGAATCCATTTTTCGGGAGATTTGCCAGTTAAAAATCGGTAGAATTCGGGAGATTGCATAGATATATAATATCTATGGTACCAATATCGAAACCAGGGGAGGGAAGGGAATAACCATAGACGAACCAGAAAATATACAGCTTATATTTATAATCAAATCAAACTTGACCCAGTAGCCACACAAATAAAGTTCACAATTAAAATTATTCAAGAAGTTGACAAAATACAGAAGGGAATTCCCTAAATTCACCACCTTAACTCTGTTGTTGCGGACAAAACAAAAGAATATACATACCATTTTTCAATCATTGTTAAGAATTTTTATAAATCGTACGAGCAGAAGTAGTTAGTTCTTGTTATGGTACTTTGCAACTAACTGAATAACTGAAGCAGTCAAAGCCATTACAGTAAGTGTACCTACGGTACATCATTTGGGCCGATTTCGATGACCTGAACATGAAGAAAGAGTGCAGATGCAGATAGCTAATATTTTTACACTAGTTTATACTAATCGGTATTTCTTTATGGTCAATTTAGCACTAAATAAGCTTATTTATAATGGAACTGGATTTTAGAATGTACTTTTACTTGGTTGATCAATGGACAATGTCATACCTACTATTTGACAAATTCAACAGCACTTTGAAAAAAATATCTTATCTTTGGATTTAAATGGCTAAAATTCGGTTCACTTCACTCACTCAATCAGTAATCGCTTCAATTTCCTGATTCATTATTATTTGTGATTATTGAATGAATTGATAATTCCTAATTCTAAGATTGTAATTCTGTTGAGACAACACGTAAAAAATACTTTTGTGATACCTAAACATTTTTCTCGAAGTGATTGTGGCAAAATAAATAGTTACACCAAAACAGGCGAGTACTTTCATCACTTTATTGTAAAAGAAAGTGTATGTGCGTAATTGAATTATGCTTTGCAGAAATTTGTTACTTATGTACTATATGTTTGTAGGCGCCTCAGCAATATTTTCCAGAAGGTGTACATAGGTATGGTGTTTGATAACCTCGACAAATCTGCTATTTTTATTTTATTCTTGATGTGAAGAACTTTCCTTTTTATAATATTTAAAAATGACTCAAAATCAATCAATTTTGATCTTCAGCTTTCTGCTTTGATATCTGAAACACCTATCCATATTATTATAATCGGGGCTACTAGGATATAGAATTGGTTTATTCAGAAGTAAAAAGTCATAGCATAGTCACCACCAGAAGTTGGTTATATGGAAACTTCAATGATACATTATCAGAAAACATTGCAGTGTTACATCATTGCCAACCAACTACAATGCTAGGTCCCATCTGTAACTGTCCATAAATATTATACTATTGACATGTCTTGAGATTATGTAGAACTATATTCTAAGGGATTGCTCATTACATCTTTTTGAAGGTTTTACTGAATATTTGTATTCATTAAGTGGCTATAATTAACTGTAACCATAGTCAACATCCATTGTGATGTTTTACTTCTATAATAATATAATGCTTGTATATAGGTTACAATGCTAAGGTTTCGACCCAAACTGGGGAGTGAGCGCAATAGTGAATGGCGCTGTTGCTTTTGTCTTCATGTACGCACAGGCACCATTCTTCTGGGAACATGGCATCTGGTAAGTTTAAATAACCTAACTTTTTTACTCAAGTATTTTTTTATTTATATTTTTATAGAAATAAAATGAGATTTGGCCTGTATACCCAATGAACCTTATTTATACAGCACCCAAACTATTATTTTTCGTAGATGCTACACCTCATAGCATTAGGATTCCTGGCTGCAATAGTTCGCGACCCTCGTCTGCTTGACGAGCTGGAACGCGATTCTGCGCCAGTGGGGGACTGGAGTGACGTAGCAAGAGTCAATGATGCCATGCCTACCCCACTGTCTAATGTGGAGCCACCACCAAGCTCTTTCCCGCAGCATGTCGGACAGCCACGGGATCACAGCCTCATATATCGTAAGTTTATCCTTGGGTATAAATTGTCTAAGCAAATGGAATGGTAATGCGCAATACATTTCTGAACCGACTTATATTCGCGATTTGGTTAGTGCTACACTACTACCCAATCTCAAGTTATTTTTGTTTATCGGATGTCATAACTAAAAGCAGTGAGAAAAGTCTATAGAATCTTTGAGCTTTTAATTACTTTTAAGTAAAGTTGAAAAGTTAAGCAATATAATAAACAATTACATGGTTCCAATGGAACCATGTAATCGCGGCAAGTAAAAATAATTATTTGGTTTCTTCAACCAAATTGAAAGAAAATATTTTTGTCAAAATAAAGGATAAAGCTGTAAGTACAGTTCGCGCCAAGCTCATTGTCCGGGTTGAAGTTGGCACTAGCTAACTTTAACTCATCTGTAAAAATCAGAGAAAGAATATTATTAGATTGTAATAAATAAAAACGCATGCTCAAGTCGTAGGCTGTCGTTTTAAATAATTTTAATCCAATATTTTTCTTTCTTTGATTTTTACGGCCGGGTTAAAGCTAGCTCGTGTCAACTTCAAGCCGGACAATCAGTTTGGCGCGAACTGTACTTACAGCTTTATCCTTTATTTTGACAAAAATATTTTCTTTCAATTTGGTTGAAGAAACCAAATAATTACTTTTACTTGCCGCGATTGTACGATTGTGAACTGTATAGAAAAATAAATGGTGCAATTGGACTGTGACTTCAAACACCAACTGTGTAAAACAGCTGTGACCTTGCCATTTTATATTAAAAGGATATTTGTATTTTAAGTTATAAAGTATATATAACCAAGATAACATAGGGCTTGACCTTAAACATTTGATCTCTGTATTTTGTATAATAAGTTCATTTAATGATGGCTACGTTATTATTACTATCTGTCTGTGTCAAATTTCAGCCCAATCTGTTCGATGGTTTGAGCTGTGCGGTGGTAAATCAGTTGGTCAGTCAGTTACATTTTCCTTGGTGTACAATTTAGACTTGAAGAAATTGTAATGACTTTTCATGCTTAGTCTTGTACTCACGAAATTATATCGGTAACCGAATTATCCAATATACTAACTGATTGCAACTATGTATGTGTGTACTAGATGATGTGGATGTCGGTGCACTGGTTACAGTGTGTACCCTGGCCATCACTTTCATGCTGATTTACGGAGCTGCACTTGGCAAGCCTGCTCATCTATTGCCTTTCTTCTGCCTCCAGATTTTCGATTTTGCAATCACCGTGTAAGTTGTTTGCCACTCTTATAAATATATTCTTCACAGTTTTTCACTATTTAATACTCATACCAATAAATAAGCTGTACTCAATTCTAGAATCTAAGCATAACTTTTCAGAGACCTCATTTGTAATGTCTTCTTCATAATTATTTCATAGTTGCAATACAATGTTCACGTGTATGTCATTCAGTCTCACCGCGACCGGGTACCTATGCTACTTGCGCTCAATCCACCGGCTCGTGAGAGAGACTCACCGTGTGCCGTGGCGAGCACAGCTCCTACAACTGCCCGCACCTGCGTTGGCGCTCGTCGTACTTTCAGCATTTCTAGTCGCCGTCCTGCTTAAGGTAGTGTATTTACGTCGCAAACTTTTTATAATTATAAGTTAATTATTTTTGATTATATTTTGATTCTTTTACAATACACAAATTAAACTATTAATCTATTTCGCAGGGCTACTGCATCAGCGTAGTATGGCGCTGCTACAAGTATCTGACGATGCGCGCGCACGCTCTTCAGACTCCATTCGTGATCTCGAGCGATGACGTGGTGACCACGGCGCAGCTGGCACCGTATGCGGCTGCGCCCACGCCGGACTATTCCAGCCTGCTTCCAGACTACGAGGAGGCGGTTAAACAAACGCCGCCGCCCTCGTACCGCGCAGCCACACTCATGGCTGCCGCTGACCCCTCTCTTACAACCGTTGTAAGTACATTTCTCCATACGCAGTCTTATACACATTCCAAGTAAAGGTTCGCAATATACGCAAGAGGTAACAGTTGTCAGTCCATGTCTCTATTAATCGCCTTTTGTGTGGAATAAAATTTATTTCGAGTTCCACTTTTTTTTTACAAAATTCATTTTTTTACCCCAATGCCTCAAAGTTAATGTTTGTTGATGCAATTTATTTTTCATTTACACTCATTCTTCTTACTGTAATATTATAATCTATCTACTGACAGTAATATATTTTTAATTCAGCAGGAGAGGCCACAGAATGAGCATCCACAGCCCCAACCGCAAACAACCAATACTATGGTGGTGCTCCCACAAAACGGCACGCAAACCCGCGTCTGAATCTCATTATTTTATTTTAAACAAATGACAGCACCGAGGATTAGACGTTGTTAAGGGCACTTGGAAGGAGATTGTTTCAGCGCGACAAGATTGCACAAGTGCGACCTTTTTCTCCACGGCGACGACGCTGTACCACACTTGAATGATTTGCTTACTCCAAATAATTAATAGAATTCGATAGTGGCGCTACAATAGAGCAAGGTCCTTCGACTTCGCGTGCCTCAACAATCTCTTATCCTAATGTCCTACTCAAATGCTTAATTGAAGAAATTGTACTTAGTCTGTGTCTTGAGGTACAGTAGAAATGTTCCAATGAGCTTTTTAATTACTAACTAAACAGCCTTCATACTTAAGACCTCAATCCTCGTTGCTTTCACGTAAAAAAAGTTATATAATTTTTTTGAACTCTTCGTATTTCACTTTCATGTTCAGTTGTATTTATTTTTAGACCAGTCACTGTCAGGGTTTTTGTATTGTTTATTTTTGTAATTCTTGTCCTATATGTGGGATTCAATCCCTCAGACTTGAACCTACATATTTTGTCGTACCATGAGTATAGTGCCATTACGTCGATTATAATAAATTTTATTTTTATACATCATAAAATCATTAGATTATATTCCATATCCAATCATAAGTACACCTTTCGAGACACCAAGCAAGGTGTCTTCTTCGCGTTAAATAGCTCGCTGTACTTAGTTTAACTATGTTATTTTGTATTGTGATAATTTTATTAGTATCTTCTTATGTGACTGATACTAATTCAAGAGAATGCTAATGCACATTAAGGTGCAACTATTTATTAGCATACGTAAAACGCCCACTACAATACTCTCTAAGTTGGTTCGACGGAAGTTGCCTTCGCGATGACTCTTCGAGTCCTTTGACACGGACGCAATAACCTACTGCAATCGTAAGTTGCCTGAGGAGAGTCCTGGTACTCCTGGTTGCACCGAGGGTATCTAATATAAGTAACTCCATACTCCCGTGCTCCTCGCTTACCTTGGATCGACTTTGCGAGTAGTGTAATGCAGGTTTATTATTACTGACATTCCTAATATCGCATTGTAAACATACTACGTCTGGCGTCAATTCGTGATATTACGCCGTCCATTTGGATTTGACGGTAGTTCAAATCTTGACATTGAAACTATGAACCATGTATGTAATTCATGAATACTTACAGATGATATGCAACAGTTGACTGTCGCATTAAATTGTAGATAAATACATTTTCAAGAGTAGCTTTTGTTCGCAACTGCGAAAAAATAAAATGAATACCTACATACACTTTGATTGTATCGATGTATATATAAAAAAAGAAACCTTTGTCCATAATTAAATTAATTTATTTAGAATATATTAAAGCAGATACATAAGTGTGGTTTGTCACCTACCTACTCAGGGTTAATAGTAACTTGAGCTTGCAATAGCCTTCCTTTATGAACTGTTCTAAAATATGCAACTAAGTTATTTTTGTGCGTAATTTTTTTCAAAATGTTAACTTGAGTATACACCAGTACCTACATTCGTTTAAAAAAAGTTACATTACACGAAAGATTTCGCATACCACTAGTGCGGTGCCTTATCACAATCGTTGGCAAATAATATTATTTACTAGTACCCTAACGATTATTCTAAATAATTTGGGTGCAAACTAATAAATTTTAACTGTAGTGCCTAGATAGTATTGGGTGTGGTGTCATAGAAAATTGCTATTATAATCTCATCCTTGCTTTGCGTGGTAACTTGGTAAGACACCGTAAGTAGTTTCATATTGGCCTAAATTGTAATATGTTTATAATTTTTGCTTTTATTTATATCGTTCCTGATCTAAGTCTCGCCCAAGAAAAACTTTAAACGATATACCTAGGGGTGTGTTCCGCAGTTTAATTTAGCCGGTAGCCTATATACCACTCGACATGGGGGTTATAGGTAGGTATGTGCGACAGCAGAAGGTAGATACTACGAGCGGGCGAAACACATCAAAGATTTGTTCGTAGATTATAATTTGCTCAGTTCATAAACGTATGAAGCTTTTAATTGTTTGTGAAAATCTATCTTAACATGTAGTACCTAAATTATAAAAATGCACTAAATTGACGTGTATAACTTATTACTTACTAAATTATACTTAATGTAAAATATTCTTTAAATAAATCATACTTAAAATGATATCAAAAAAATTTTTTTTTCTGACTCCTTGAACCTCGTGTGAGGTATAAGCACCGCCGTGTGCAAGCACTTTGATCATTCGAAGTGTTCTTCAGACTCATAGACTCATGTCGAACGAAACGAATTTTAGAATTCATATGAATTCGGTTCGAAGAAGTGTGCGTTCACCTTTACTCGGACAAATATTTGTCGTACCAATTTCGTCTGGCTGAGTTGTACCTACTGTGTTTAGTTTATTATATTGGAGGGACATCACACCTCGTCCCTCCACAATAGCGTCTGTCAGGACTTTAATCCCATGCCGAATTAAGCTCTTACAGGCTTCTGACAGGACTTATGTATCTACTTTAAAGTCACTTTCAGTAAGGTACTTCAAATAGTCGATCGTTGCGTAAAGATGGGTACGTTCTGAAAACTTCACGGTAGCTTTAAAGGTCACGTTGAGGGGGACCACGTGATTTGCAAACAATAGCCTGCAATGCGCGCGCAACACGCCCGCCACCGGCAGGTTTCAGTACTTTCAGTGCTTGCGAGGGTAGGGTGCGCGGTTAGACGACGAGTCGACGACGCCAATCGTCGGGACGCGCGCCATCGCCTGCATTCTCTATTTATATCGACAATTCGTCCCCTCGCCTCACCTCGCGCCTGCGCACAACACATCTGAAAACGACGAAAGTGAAAATTGCACATCATGATACCGCTCGGTGCACCGCGCCACTATACAGGACTATTGCAGCAACTGAAACGCTAATTAGAAGTGGTGAACAAAGCAAACCGGCGTATAGTGCGCCGCGAGGATGGCTGTGACGCGTACGGCGTCGGATCTCGTCAGCACTGCGGTAGTCCTGCGTCACATATCAGCTGATTCGCCGGCGAGGAACTCGCGGTCGTGACATTTCTGTCCTGTCTCGTGCCGCGGAACAGCGGCGCGATGGCGTCCACTATGCAGTTAGAATTTACGCAGGCGATGACCGATTTCAAGACAATGTTTCCGGATATGGACGATGATGTTATAGAAGCCGTACTACGCGCTAACCAGGGTGCGGTTGATGCGACTATTGACCAACTTCTAGCTATGAGTACTGATAATCAGAATGAAAGGTTGCGACTGGAAATGGAACGCGTGGAAGGCAGCACACCATCTCGTCGCAAAGATCGTCGCTCAGGTTGCAGAGCCACAGACAACAGTGATGACAACGACACTACTGCGCTTGTGTGAGTAATATTACAAAAATCTTTATTTTGTTTATGAGGACGAAAATTAAAGCCAATAACTCATAACGAAGAATAAGAGAACACATAGCTCCAAGCTGCGACCAAAACATACTACTAGTTAATAAATAATCTTCGCCAATCGATTAAATTTCTATTCGTGGTGTTGTTGTTATCTAGACTCGTACCGGTAAGTCAACTGATTCAACAGGTTATCATGACAAGCATAAATGCTTAAACTAACGTACTAATTATAGCTAGGGCTAGGGTTTAGTAATACCTAAATATAAATTTAATGAATAGGTACGGCTACATGAAATGCTGATTTACACTTTCAAAATCTATGTTTACTGTTACTATTCTACGTAATAATATTTATTCCTTCCAATTCTTAACCCTGCACCCTGGCAGTGTCTTTGTAAATTCTTGGAACATTGCCAGGATGCAGTAGAGGTCACTGTGCTAGGGGTATTCTAGTTATAGATACCTACAATTCTACAACTTATATATATATATATATTGGCAACGCAGATCACTAGGTTACTAGGTTGGTGGCGTGTGGTTTTGCTCAGTGACCGAGGCGACGCATCGCCCTTTGATGTGTTCCGGTAGTTGTATGAAACCATACAATATTAGTCTGCTATGGTTATGTTCTAGTTAATGTGTCGAACCCCTGGCAAGGACAAGAGAAGGCAAGTTATAATAAAGAACTATAAAAATTTCGGGACGAGTTCGATAAAGCCTGCCGCCACATGAGTAAGGAAGGGAACTCCTCCTCGGATTGCAAAAATCCACAAATCCAAAAAATGAGTTAAGTATCATCTTAAAACTTGATAGCAAAGTATTTTATTTACAGAGACGTTGACGATGATTCAGTTCCATTAGCTATAAGAAGAAAATGGGTGCCACGAATGTTGGGACCGCTACCGCCGATGTTCCTACGAATACCGCCCGGTACTGACGCGAGAATAGACCTTAGTCTAGAAATGGACGATGACCGCATCGCGACTTTCCTTCAAAACGAGGAGTTTATGGCTGAACTTCGGTGGAATCAGGAGTTCATGGCGGCGCTAGACAGCGAGCAGGGACAGAAAACAAAGTGCCACGATGACGAGGCGGCGTTTAAGGAAAGACTGAAAAATATGGGCAAAAGTGAGTACATATACATCAGATTACATCAACGTGCTTACATAACAGAACCTAAAACTGGTTTCACTCTTAAATTACGGGAAAAATTGCGCACAAAGGCTAGTTTTATCATAAAATTTAATCAGACAAAAAATGTAGAACATGCAGTTATCTTGCATCTGATCTACAAATATTAACTGTTCTCCGTTTTGAAATATAGCGATTCAAAAGTTGCAATCTCCATCATAAGCACTTGTTTCCATTCCAACCCACCTTGGTTTCCTCGGTAATCCTATTCCACGGTGTATTGTGTTCATTTTTAACAAAATAATGCTGTGTGTGTAAAATATATAGAACATAGAACAACAACCATTTATTTATTTCTACCTATAATGTATATTGCCTTCTAACACTTGGTGGTCCATAGTACTGTACAGTTCTCGCCAAACCTATAGTCCGGGTTGAAGATGGCACGGCTAACTTTAACCCGGCCGTAAAAATCAGAAAAAGAAATATATTGGATTGTAATAAATAAAAACGAAAGCTCAGGTTGGATTAAAGTTAGTTCGTGCCAACACTGCCAAACTTCAACCCGGACAATAAGTTTGGCGAGAACTGTAAGGAGTAATATTTTTTTTTATAAATATTTTTTGGGGACATTTTTACACAGCACCATCTAGTCCCAAACTAAGCAGAGCTTGTAATATGGGTACTAGACAATGGATATAATACTTATATACTTTTTTTTTGTAAATACATACTTGTTATACATAGGAAACACCCAGACAAACACAAATACTTATATTCATCACATAAATATTTGTGTCCTGTGGGAATCGAACCCACGACCTCGTGATCAGCAGTCCGGTACTCGAACCACTAGACCACAGACGTCGTCAAGTAATAGTAGTAGTAGTATAGTAAAAATGTTGTCTAATGGTCCCTGACTAAAAGGTTAAGGACCTACAGGCAGTATTTCTCCTTTCATGTTTCTACTGCGTTTATCCATAACTAGGTACATTTGTATGTACCCAACTAATACTTATAGCCAATGTCTTTGCTTATCGCAAACTCTACAATCATAGATATAATACAATAATGTGTATTGTTTCTTTGACAGTCTCCCGCAAGAAGTTCGCACAACTGTCGAGGATGTTCAGCCGGGGTGGGTCGCGGCGGTCGGGCAGCACTCGCGCACCCCCGCGGGGCCCCCCCGACAGCCTGCTCCTACAGGAAGAACACAGCGATGACGACGACCGCCCACAACACCACGTCAAAATATAACACTATGTCGAGCATAAATGATACCTAAAGAGGATTGAGGGATAGCCTTAAAAGGAAGTTACAAGGTTATGGATAAGACTGGGCCTGTTTTGTAGACTTAGAGAAGGAATACCTATACTAGGTTTTTTCAATGGATCAGCAAGTGGTCATCAATCATAACAATAAAGTAACTAAAAAACTGCATATAGTAAATGAAATATTATAATTATACGTATAGCTATGGTTTATTATCTACCTACATTGTAAATAGGGAATAATTCAATAGAAATCATCTGGATAGCGGGTCGCACTATCAACCAAATATACATACTTACCTTTTTGGTAAGACAAAATTTGGTATATTACCTATAGGTACATCTTCCAAATCAGTAGTAGGTAGGTACAGTAGGTAGTAGCAGGCATGCATTTTTTTGTAATCTTATGGCTTTTCTCTATGGTACAAACTATTTTCATATTACATCTTCCAAAAACTTTTATCAAAGTCATGTATGGACATAGATTAGACATGGTATTCATTTACCTACAAATAATTAGGTATAATTATACGAAACCCACCATCCCACAGGTAGAGTCAATTTACATAGAGATGGGAATCGAATTCTCATAAACTGCCTAACGTCTCCTTATGAGTATAACTACACCCTAGAGTATAAATGACATTATAATATGTAGCTAAACTACTTTATAGTAAAAAATTTGACATAGGTATATTGGATAATATCGGTTGATCCGTAGGATACGATTTCAAAGAAAGGCTGATGAAAGAAAATTTATAAAAACTAACCACATCATACCTATCTACGTTGTAAATATCTAAGTATTCTTCTAATAGTAGGGAGTCTGCTTCGTGTCGATATCGATCTACGGTTTTTTGTGCCATTAGATGTACCTACTTACTTAGATATTTGTTTCATGTTAGTCAAAGTCAGTAAAAGGATAGGTAGTTAGATTTTGCACTGAAACTACTTTTGCTTGCACTATCACGATAACAGGAAAAATACCGAATATTCAATAATCTCAAACTGCGGAGCTTATCAGAGTTAACAGTGAGAATGTAACGGGTAGAAAATAGGAAAAAAAATATTAGAGCGCGTCAGACATTGGTAAGAGCTGTTAAGGACTGTATTACTGAACTTCGAAGTTTAAAATATCGATGTACGGTATGCATAAAGTTCATAAGTACGAATTACGTGAGTTAGAAAGTACGATATGCCGAATAACTTTATTGCGAATGTTGAATATCGATGTACGAAACTTCGAGAGTTTGTTATTCCGAATTACTGTATTGCGAATGTTCACAATCTAGATCTACGGAACTTCGAAAGCTTGCTTTTCCAAATTACTGTGTTGTGAATGTTCACTATCTCGATGTGCGGAACTTCAACAGGTTTCTATGACGAATTTGAAATTGTCCGTTCCTACCAATAGGTAGGGAAGGCCAACAATGCTAAATTTGGAGTGATAGTACTCAGCCTGCAGTACTCAGCACATAATAAATTTTTGGTTAGGTAGGTAGCTACCTACCCACAATAATACGTTTTTATTCTTGTGATAATAGATACAACTTACATAAAATTTACCCACGCTTGCGTGTCAGTTTAAAAAAGAAACATTTTCTCATGCTTTTAAGTGAATTGCAGCAAATAAAAAACGGGTTATTTTTGGTTTCGTTTGTTTTGTGTGGTAATGATGACGTATAATATTTTTCGTGCAACTAATTAGGTGCCTACTTTAAAGTACTCTGGTACGTAGTTTTGAAACTTTTAAATTCCACGCAGTTGAATTAAATAGGTACCTACCATAAAATAAAGATGTAGATAAATTGCGACCAACTGTATCGTAATCAATTCAAACTACAAAATGCACTTTGTGTAAGAGAATATTCCTATACATTATAAAGCTTTGGTGTCTAAGTGGGTAGACAAGAGTTGGGAAAGTGTTAATTACCTCTACGATGTTTATTAATAGTTTGGGAAACACTTGATAAGTGTTTCTGGACGGTGATGTCAAGTTGCAAAATGATTTGTGCTGTAATAAAATACTACAGACTATTTATAAAACCTTTTATTACTAAGCTATATTTTAATGACAAACGCACCACCCACAACCCACTCTACCTTGTAAATGCAACGAAAATGTATAATTTCATAGTTTCACACTAAGTAACAGAAGTGGAAGAAGTGCCACTGCGCCACGGTCCTAGGTCAAGTCAGACCTATGACGATTATTTCGTCCTCGCCATGCCCATGACGCAAGACAGAAATGACCTGATTCTGTCGGAGAGAAGTAAATATATAAATACCAATAGCATCATTTCTTATCCATAATCTATGTGTTGCTAATTTATAAATAGGTAAAACCTACCTACTTCAAGTATTCCAAGTCTCCAGCTCTCTAAGTTACAGCATTTCTCAAGAAATAGTCAACAGTTATAATGATTACGAACTTATGAACACATACTACGTAGCTGGTACACCTACCCCGTTCCGTATATAGGTATCGATATGAAACTGCATACTTAATAGGTAATTAGTTCACAATTTCTATGCGAACATGATATTATGGAGTACCACGGCTGATAAAAGGAGGCAGTGAATCATTGTGCGGTTTTCAAACGATCGTCGATGGACGGACGCATATCAAGAGTCATCAAATAGTTCGACGAAGCAGAACGGGAAAGTCGTAAGCATTGAGACGATTGAACGATGCGCATGCGAAGAATAATTACACGTTGAAAACAACTTTATTTTTTCTTTGGGTGGTTATTCATTTGACTGCCTGTACGGGTACCCCTGCCCTTGGATTCCCTGTAATGATTTGATGTTAGATCAAAGAAAATAAAATGGACTAAATATATTTTCCTTTATAAGTATATACAGGGTGTCCCAAAACTCAACGATAACCTGGTACCGGGCGAGAGGCCAAGGTATACCAGTTATGAAAAAAATAAGAAAAAAAATCTATGTCACTTAGTCAAGCGATGATAGACATTTTTCGAAAAAGTAAAAAATTTGACACCCTTGGTCGCATTTTTAGGTACTGTGATCGTAATTTTCACAATTTTACAGTGATTTTTTTAATAATGTTATCTCAAATAACAGTGCTATTAATCGTAACCACAAATGAAAGTAATAATCATTGTTAACTAAGTAAAATAAATTAAATTTTGACGAGTTATGGTTTATAAAATTTATGTCAGTCAACTTTGACACTCTACGTTGGAAAAAAAATGTACTACACTACCTATGGCAAGTTTTTTTAAAAGATGGCCCATTTAGTCTAGATTTCAAAATAGTACAACACTTGCCACTTTTCTTGCCAATAAAACTGCTATTTCGTATGCTATGCGTAGGGATCATTCATTTAAAAAAAATACCTGATATTCTTTTGTTTGAAAAGTTCGAAGTCTCCATTGTTTGTAATGAACAAAAGTGATAAAAAGAAATGGATAGTAGTTATGGTATTTTTACATTACATAACCTTCATGGTTGGCATACGGAAAACCCGCATTTGATGCGTGAGGATCGATCCCAGTACCAATTTAAAGTCAACATGTGGACAGGAATATTAAATGGTCAAATAATTGGACCATTTGAGTTGACTGAAAATTTAGATGGCGCCACCTATTTGCATTTTCTTCAAAATGATTTGCCGACATTGCTAGAAGATGTACCACTCAACATCTACAGAGAAATGTGGTATCAACAAGATGGTTGCCCAGCACATTATGCCCGGCCTGTAAGAGAATATTTAAACGAATTATATCCCGGTAAATGGATCGGACGCCTTGGACCAATTTCATGGCCCCCCCAGACCTGAATCCAGTAGATTTTTTTACTGGGGATGCATAAAAGAAAAGGTCTACTCAAAACCAATTCAAAATGTAACAGAATTGCGCCAAAAAATTGATGCAGCATCAGAAGAAATCAATGCGAGGAGATTTGCAAGACTGGTGAACAGGTCATTTCTGAGGCGATGCAGAGCTTGTATTCGTGCTGGAGGGAAACAATTTGAGCATCTGCTTTAGTTTTAGGAGGATAATAAAGTGTTACGATAATTTACCGTTTTATTTTGATTAAATTTTCCATGAGTTCCTTTCGCAAAAAATACGAAATAGCAGTTTTATTGGCAAGAAAAGTGGCAAGTGTTGTACTATTTTGAAATCTAGACTAAATGGGCCATCTTTTAAAAAAACTTGCCATAGGTAGTGTAGTACATTTTTTTTCCAACTTAGAGTGTCAAAGTTGACTGACATAAATTTTATAAACCATAACTCGTCAAAATTTAATTTATTTTACTTAGTTAACAATGATTATTACTTTCATTTGTGGTTACGATTAATAGCACTGTTATTTGAGATAACATTATTAAAAAAATCACTGTAAAATTGTGAAAATTGCGATCACAGTACCTAAAAATGCGACCGAGGGTGTCAAATTTTTAACTTTTTCGAAAAATGTCTATCATCGCTTGACTAAGTGACATAGATTTTTTTTCTTATTTTTTTCATAACTGGTATACCTTGGCCTCTCGCCCGGTACCAGGTTATCGTTGAGTTTTGGGACACCCTGTATATAAGAACCTAGGTAGGTACTAAGGGCATGAAAACCTAAAATTTTAATTTCATTCTATCACGCCTATAAATATTCTCCAAAAGGTCCACAACAGCTCCCCGGTGCTCTATTCACTACGGCCGCTGTCACCTTTGAGACACTTTTTCTAACAAAGTCCTTGATGTGGGGTTTTTACTAACATGATTTTAATAGAATATTAAATAAGTAGGTAGGTACCTACTTAATTTTCTAATATTAAAATTTACTTTCAAATGATCTTGTAACACGCTAAAGAAAGTCACATACGTAGTGTGACTCCCTGAGTGTTGTAGGTATGGTACCTACCTACTAGTTGGTAGTACGCCACTATAATGATGACATACATTTTCTATTCTAATGACCGGCGCAAGTTAATAAAATGTCGAGGTACTTTGTTAAATAATTCTCATTCATACATAGCGTACAATTAAAAATATTACAAGAGTTTCTCATCCGGAAAATACTGAGCGAAACTCGGAATATTTTAAGACTTTCATGAAATAAAACCGTTGCCATGAATAAAACATACCCGTCTATTCGTTGGCGTTGCGATACAGACGGTCCGCTTTGACCATTGTACCCATTTGGCTTAGCAGTGCAATAAAAACCAATTCATTCACACGGTTCACACCAATAACCAACAAAACGACGAAACGTCTAAAGACGATGATACGCGTTACCTGTCGCATCACTTCTTTAGGGAAGTTGATAGTCCTTCGCAATCATCACATTGCGAGTCGCGCATTCCGGGAATTAATGCGTAACTCGAAGCAGGCCCGAGTTATGGAACTATGAGAATAGAACTGTTCCCAATGTCTTAATTTTAGGAACAGTGTCTTTTCTGTCGCCACAAACTGATGATCGCTGCAATGAAGCTACTTACAGTCTAGTTTAGGTAAAGTCCGATTTACTAAATCAACCGCAACCCCGCTGCGCACTGCGGCCTGCGTGCGTGCCTTTGCAGTACAAGTACAGATGTACAGACACAGTTTATGTATAGCCCCCGGCAAAGATGCGTCTGCGCATCGAGCACGTGCACCCGTCACGCATCACGGACACCCAGAAATTCGCTTAGTTTGTCCTGAGACTCCATGCCACTCGCACGCATGGAGGCCCGGTGCTTTTCCCGCGCAAGTGACTATGAAAAAACAACCTGATATATTAATATGACGTGGCCCTGGCCGTTGTGTTCTCGATAGCAGATCCAATAAGAAGTAACAGCACTGAAGAAATATTTTCGTGAGTATCTTCTTTTAAGGGCCGGCCGGTCAGGGCTTTGACCGTCGCCGGCGCATCGGCTCCTCGAAGCTAAAAGAGTTAAATCGATCTATACCTGAACCTGTTGTTCACCTTGTTAAGATCGACGAACCTTTTTTTGCTTTAAGAGATTTGCAATTCAAGATTTTAAATGTTTTGTCCGTTAAGTCTGTGCTTGTGTGGTATAAGAGCTGTTACCTACTTACTTAACTTATTTACCTATTTCGTAATTTATTAGTAGGTTCATAGAGATACTAACGATCTAATTATCTATATAATACCTAAAATTAATAAATATGATTTAATTATTTGGTTTCGTACATATACTAAATATTATAAATGCGAAAGTGCTTTCACGCCAAAACTTCTGAACCGATTTAAATGAAATTTGGTACGCAGATAGTCTAAAGCCTGAGAAAGGACATAGGCTACTTTTAAACGTGAAAAAAGGGCTAAAAATATCCAAAAAAAAAACAATACCTGAGGTAGGTTCGTTATCATGACAAGGTATGTCATGCTCTTGTACAATCAATACCATTAAATTATTTTGATGTGGATCATAGATTGTTTGTGGATAATATATCCTTAGATATAATATATCATTAAATATACCTAGGGATAGGGATAGGCGCCACAATAATGGGTCTATAAAGAACATCGTCTGATTAAGTTTATCATTGATCAGGTTTATATTTCTATAAAAAGGCAGCGTGGAAAGAAGGATCATTATATTATATTATACATTATGTATGCAATGGACATCATGCATCCCGGGCCGTGCCGGTGGAGCATCCGTTGTCCATAAACGCATAGCTGAACAACTTTACTTTCATTTACATAATGTGAGCGAATCGAGCGATTATAATATTATTAACGGGCTGCAAGCCATCTTTTATAATGCGCAAAAAAACACAAATGAAGTGTAGGTACCTTATTTGTGGACATGGAATAGCAAATTAAAGCTGCATCTCAACATTAATGCTTTTTTAGACATTGTAAGCTAAATTATTCAGGTGCACTAAGCAGGTACATATTATGTGTAAGTACCTATAGTATAACAAGACAAAAAGAAAATTATTCTGTCTCGTTAGTTTAGTGGTCGTAACGTAAGCATGACTGATGACTCACGCAGATGCCCCCGATAGGAAAAAAGGCGCATCTAACATTTTTTCCAGATTTGAGTTATATATATTGCCGGAATCAGAAAAAAAAGGCGCATCTGCCTGTATTTTTTATATTTTTCTAACTTCCTCCAGTGCGGTTTTAGCACAACAAAATAGGGCGCTTCTGTTAATTTTTTTACACCCGATTGAAGATGAAAAGACGAATTTATGTGAAACTTAATTAAAAAGTCGCATTTATGTAGATAATGTCCTTATACTTTATAGTTTTTTTTTTAGTTCAGTAATATAAAAGACGCATATTTATCCCTATTTCTAAGAGGAAGATAATAAGACGCAAATAGGTATTTGCGACTAACGCGCTAATAAAAAACTGTTTTCACATTAAGAAAAAAGACCACATCTGACCACTTGCGCCCTATTTACTTCGTAAAATTGTTTTAGCATAGGCGCATTTGCCATAAGCGTCTTAATACTTTACGTTGAATAAATAATTACAATATGATACTTAATAAAAAAGGCGCAAGTGTACAGAAACGTCCTTTTTTCCTAGAATTGTGAATCAAGCGGAGATTGCGCGGGGGTCGGGCGGGGTATGTTTAGTACGGCGCCTGATCAGTTTCTATGTCAGTTGCGCCCGAGGAGGTTTAGGAGCACGACGTGTCGCGGTCGCGCAATATTTTGCAGCGTGATTCGTCGTAACAAAGTAAGTATTTTTTATTTGATAAGTTTGTTTGTTGTTTATGTGTGCATTTTTATTCAACCGTAGTATGCCAAATAATAATACAAATTGTATAAGACTTGTTTTGATAGAAATTATATCATTTCCTTGAATAAAATTTATAATACATTAGTGATACTAACTGAAGTAAGCTTTTATTGAGAAAATCTTATTGAATTGTGTGTGTTTATAATGTATTCTAACATTATTAATTACTGTTGTTACAGCTAAAACTAACATGAAAAAAGGTCGATGCTTTGAGTTACTTACTAAAGCTTTAGCTTCCACAAGTACGGAAAGTGCAAATAGTACTGCAGCAGAAAATACGGAGCGAATTTCGCTGTATCCCTTAATTAATGACCAACACCCTTACCAAATAAGCCATGGTGAAGAAATTAACCACGTCTCTACACCTGACAATGTTCTTCCGGATAAAGTCTGCGATAATACCACCACTGCACCTACTATCAGCAGCAGCAGCAGTTCAACAGTAAGTGATTTTGACTCTGATGATTCAGTTTTTGATAAAGATTACATTCCACCACAAAGAAAAAACAACAAAAGTAGTGTTATCGACTCAGATTCAGATATTGATTTCATAGAGAATTCACAACAAAACAACATTCGCGTATCAGAGTCACCTGAACGAGAAGATTTTGAGCCCGAAAATCAGACTGACCAGGCTTTTGAAAATGTAATCCAACTTACGAAGAAAGGAAGTGTACGTAAACGCAAACATTACGATACTTCATTGCGAGAGCGTACTAAAGCTAAGAAAGAGTTGAAGACTATTACCAAGTATTGCGTTAAACCAGGTTGTGGCGAAGAATGTAAAAAAAAGTGTTCTTCAAATATATCTGAAAACCAGCGAGGTATTATAAATAAGCAGTTTCGTAATTTCACCTGGAGAGAACAATACATATATATAATTAACAACACATCTCAAACTTTACCGGCCAGGCGAACAAAAAAAAATCCTAACTCAAAAGTAATTAACCGAGGAAAAACTATTACATATTTTATGTTGAATGAAAATAATGAGAGAGTAACGGTGTGCAAGATTTTTTTTTTGACGACACTTGGATTTGAGAAAAAAAACGACAAGGTTCTGCGAAACGCTTTAAAACAAGCGCAAGTACAAGAAATAACGGATATGCGAGGCTGTAATCCCAACCCTAAAAAGATCGATAATAAGCCCATCATTGATCACATTAATTCTTTTCATCCTGCTGTATCACACTACAGAAGGGTACATGCACCCAATCGAAAATATTTACCGTCGGAGCTAAATATTCGTGATATGTACAAAGACTTTTGTGAAAAGATGGGTATAACTGAGCAGTCCGCTCCCGAATATTGTGTATCTTATGATCACTACCGACGAGTTATTAAAGAACTTAATATCTCTTTCGCAAAACTAGGCAATGAGGAGTGCGAAATATGCGAAAAATATAAATTACATAACCCTGATATTATGGAGATCCGTCATCGAAATTGCACCGAATGTAAGGAATACGAATTACATCACAGAAGATACATTTTAGCACGACAGAAATACGATGAAGATAAATCTCGTCAAATGAGTATGCAAGACCAAACCAGTGACGCTATGTATTACTCAGTAGACCTAGAAAAGGTTATAATGTGCCCTCGTCTAGATGAATTCAAGGTTGCTATATTTTGCCCAAGACTGATATTATTTAACGAGAGTTTCGTACCTCTGGGAGACAAGAAATTTCGAGGCGCGAGGGACACATTTGCTTGTATCTGGCACGAAGCTATTGCTGGCAGGAAAAAAGACGACATCATAAGCTGTTTCCGAGCCTTTTTTTTGCATTATCGTGATGTCAAGCACATAACTCTGTGGCTAGATAACTGTGCCGCTCAAAATAAGAACTGGACACTTTTTTCCTATTTATTGTACCTGATAAACTCAAGCGATGTCAATTTGGAAACTATCACTCTGAAATATTTGGAAGTAGGACACACTTACATGTCAGCGGATGAATTTCATCACCAGGTCGAGTTGTCACTCAAAAAGAAGAAAAGAATATATGACTTCGAAGACTTCCATCACGCGGTTTCTGATACTCATCGTAAAATTACTGTGAAGAAAATGGTCGTCAGCGACTTTTGCAGATTTGAAGATTGCTCTTCTTCCTATAAACTTCAAAATATGATACCAAGAGTATATCTGAGTAACATGTGCGAAGTCACTTTTCGAAGGGGAATTAATACATTAGCATTCAGAACTGATTTTGATGGCTTAGAAAGAGAACTGGACTTCCTGAGAGTGAAAAATATTAAAATTGGCATTCCAAGACCAGTAATAAAAACTCAATTCAGAGGAGTTAATGAAAAGCGAAAATCTGATATAATAAATCAGTTACTTTCTCTTATGCCGGAGAACCGAAGGGCGTTTTGGCGAAATTTGCCAGTTAATGACAACTCTGTCGATTTGATTAACGAATATGAGGAAGATGTTGACAAATAGGCACACAAAGCAACAGCAGCTCTTTTTCTTTGGTGGCAGTGTAACTACAATTACTTCACTGGTCAATGCTATCAATAGATAGCATTGACCAGCGAAGTAAAAATTCTAAATACAGAATTTTTAGATTATACAATATTTTTTCAAAAAAGCAATTTTTATACTTATTTTTAAGATTTGTCCAAGGATTAATAATTGTCTGTGATCTTACGTTAAAGTTAGATTTTAAGAGAATCTAGAGGCAACTGCCTCTAGATTCTAGCAAAAAAAAAAAAAAGGTAAAATTTTTAAAAAAAAATTTTGATATTGATTTTATAATGTTTTTTACTTTGATATTTTAGTCACATAATAATCATAATATTGTTTGTGTAAACACTTATAGTAATGTGATTATTAGCCTAAGAATGTTATTTTTTTTAAGACGTGTTTGTTAAAATAAAGATTAAGGAGATAATTATAAATAGATCTGTATCTATTTTAGACTGATTAAGCTAAACTTTGCTCAAGTATAATAAATAGTTCTGATTTTTACTGTGCCATGGATAGCATTTTTGTTTGTGGGTCAAAAGATTTTAAAATAAATACTTGACTATATCAATTGTGTTTTATTTGCAAATAATAAATTAGGCTATGGCTTATATGATAACCATGAACCTACTGTACTATTTCTGATATACTACCTTAGATAAAAGGATTATTAAATAATTTTATAAACATTTTATCTAAGCCAAGGGTTATCTACATACTTTCTAATTCTTAAGAAAAAAGGCGGAAATACCTATTTGCGCCCATTTCTGTTAAAATCAAATACTAGACAGATAAACTAAATACTTAGAAAAAAAGTACAGCCAAAAGCGTTTGAAATTTAAAGGACGCATCTAGCGGTTTACGTCTATTCAATTAAGTATGTAATATTTTCCTTAATTTTTTATGCTAAGATGAAACTGTTTTTTCATTAATTTTATTATAATAATTTAATAAATTCATATTATTATTAAACCAAGTTAAAGCCAATTATTAGAGGGTATTATTTTCAACTTTTAGTATTTAATTTTTTTTTTTACTCGAAGACAGCAAACGATTTCCCGTTTCATTCATTAAAATATTTATTTCTCCGTTTTTACTTTTTGTTAGATACGTCTTTTTAACTATCGGGGGCACTGCAGAGGTCTTGGGTTCGATTCCCAGATCTGAAATTCTCTCTAAGTAGTAGGCTGGTTTTAGATGTGGCAATAGGCTCGCCTTCTTATACACGGAACCTAAACAGAACGGCGAACTGCGGGTGTACAACATTACTGTAGGACTAGGTACACCTCTGCCTAGCCCTGCCCAGGTTGAACCTTAACCTTCACGATGTAGAGCCTATCCTATGCAGGGTCCTGTCTATAAATCATTTGCATAGATACCATTTCTATGATGCCTCTTAAAGTAGTGAGGTAGGTAGAGGTACCTTTTTCAACCGACAAAAAAGAAGGAATTTCTCTTACCTCAGAACTTTCGACTGGGTGAACCGAATTTGATGATTCTTTATTTGAAAGCTGGGTCTTCCCGTGTGGTCCCTTATAAGGTCAAAAATCACCTAGGAACTAACCGATATCGATTTTTATATGGGACAACACTTCAAAAAGCACCTTGGAACTAAAAAGCAAAGATTAACAGGTACCTACAATTGGAGGCGGTGCCAAACAAGCAATCAACGAAAGTCATATTTAAATTAAATTAGTAGTTAGATTTATCAGAATCAAAATTTTTGCATGAAAACGGAAACCAAACAAATCGCATTTTGATATCCAGTAAAATAAATGTCGTGATTTTTAATAATAGACATAGGTATTTTAGGTAACCGTAATAAAATTCGGAATTTAAAAAATCGGAACATCGACATTCGGAATAACATCATTCGGAGGTACATATTTTATTTAGTAAATAAATGTTTCCTTTCCAGAATTTGTTTTCGGGTTTCACTATCTGAACACGGTTTTATGTGCGTGTCGTGTCAGCCTGCTATTAGATGAGAACCGTAACATAAGTACTTAGGGGCTGTCCGTCATAGATGATGCTATGATTGATGAATGATGCGTGAAATAAAGAAATTAGGTACTTTTTCTTCCTTTATGATTTGCGTAGTTTAAGCTTATATTTTTATCAAAGGAGTCATCGAAATTGGCCCAAAGAGTATTTTTTCAAATAGGTGTACCTTCGGTACCTCAAGGTACACCTATTTGAAAAAATACTCTGTATTACGCTGGCTAAAACTGTAGTCGTACTTTTTTTAATGTTGACTGGGGGATGAGAAAAAATTAATTCTAATTTGAGAAAAATCATGGCATTTTGGCACACTATTATCTTTTTCGTAATTATTTCATAGTAAAAACTGTCAGTGTCAGTTTCGGAATGTCAAACGCACGCCATTACGGCAGATTATTATCAGTTTTATAGTGATTTCATGGTAAAAACTATCAACTTGACTGAGATGTACCGCCCTGGTACAATTTGGGCTGAGTTGTGTGGACGTTTGATGACCTCCTTTAGCTATCTACTCACTACAAACCAGTAACACAATATGCCAGTAATCTAGAAAATAGATTTATTCAGAAAATAATAAATCCCTAGCCACCGAAGTTGCTTGCCTGTATTCCCCAAAGGGTTTGGCAGAGGTGTGCTAGGTAACTAAATTACTAATGTACACTGTACACCCACTGTTTAGGCCTAATAGGGCCCTGGGCACAAATCCAAACTAACGAGTTGTTACTGAGAATAGGCATGATGACACCAACTAAGAATGACTGAAATTTCGATTTCACGTAACTTTATATGACAGACTGATTCATATATAAACACTTGTTTTTAGATTATAAGCGAGATTATATTTATTTTAGCAAAAATAAAAACGCAAAACATATCAATCCGCCATTATAGATCGAACACCAATCAGAAGCGAGTGACGTCAATCTTCTCAAAACAAATATCATCTTCATTTTGTTTTTGTTTTTTTTTTGTAAATTCTTTGTCATGGCTCCTTGGCCTTTGAGCAATTCATTTTGTATTCTGTCTGTCGTATAAATAGGGACACGATATCGAATCGAAAATATCGATACTATACTCATAAATAGTGTCAAATAAAAATTATCGTACTCATAAAATTATGTAAACAAAAGTATCGATACATCAAAGTATCGAGTACTTTTTTTAGGGCCTAATGCGCATCTACTTTTATTACTTTTATTATGTCTGCATCGCCCTAAGGTTGTCTGGCAGATACACATTAGGATTCATGATTATTGCACAAAATATTATCAAAATATGATCAGAACAAACTTTTAACCTCAACTGTAAATTGTCACTTGTCAATTGTTTACAGAAGATCAACGTCATAGACGACGCCATTGCTATTCTAGCGTTTTAGCGCGGAATTTAAATTGTGTTTTTTGTAAGGCTATTTTACCTTCGAAATCATATATTTTTCAAAAAATATGAGTTATTTTGTATAAAGTAG
This sequence comes from Acronicta psi, assembly GCA_946251955.1. NCBI lineage: Eukaryota > Metazoa > Arthropoda > Insecta > Lepidoptera > Noctuidae > Acronicta > Acronicta psi. Next base: position 5,317,094 of record OX276482.1, on the reverse strand, counting down.
ATGTGTAAGAACATCGTGGAGTACTTTTTCAAAATCAGTCATCATGCCTATTCTATAGAAACGCCCAAAAACACATTGGAATAGGAACCCTGGACATGGCTATTTAGTAGCCCCCGTGACGCTGTGCTGTGACTAGTCAGGCAGTAGGTACGATTGGAATATAACTACTACCTACTAACTACCTACTTTTTACGGATTTTATCACGTTATATTGATATTATTTTAATCCCGAGGTTTCGGACCCTTTACAGCGTCCATGGTCACAGGTGACTCCATGGGCGTACCCAGGGGGGGGCAGGGGGGGGCAGCTGCCCCCCCCTGGAACTTGGATGCCCCGTAGATAAAAGTTATATTAAGATACAAATAACCTATTTCGTGTTGTGTGTAGGACGGAACTAACTTGCCCCCACAAGTTACAATAACACTGGCAGTGACAAATTGTCAAAATAGAAAAATATTCACTATTTGTTGCTTTTTGTCAACAATTAGTTGCTACAAAAACGATTTTGTTGCTCAAACCGATCTTACAAAATTGACAACAATGCTAGCTTTACTTTGTTAATTTGTTTTTCCAAAATCGAGAGTGACGAGCTTATAAACACACCGGTCAGAAACTCGTGCGATCCCGGGAAGATATCCTATTGCCGATTTTCAAGGCGTCATTAACCAAGTTGAGCAACACAATTATTATATTGGATTTTGTTGATTCCCTAAAAAACAAGCGCTAAGCTAGCATGATCGGTTTATAAAGATACCGGTTCGGATACTCATCCAACCTTTACAGTGGCGTATTTAAACTAGGGCCAAAAGAGCCATAGCCTGGAGCGCCAGGCTCCAAGGGGCAGCGCTAGCCGCATGGAGGTAGTAAGAAATTAATTGTAATTACCCCCTGCACTAACGTCGCCTGTCCTAAGTGGGTTCTCTCAATTTACGAGCTCACTTTTACATGAGACAACTGGAGGTAGTAACAAAGTAATTGTAATTACCACTCTAACTAACCTAACCTGTCCAAGGTGGGTGGCTTAAATTTTCGAGCTCGCTACGCTCGCTCCTACATGAGACACCTGGAGGTAGTAAACAAAATAATTGTAGTTACTCTTTAACCCAGCCTGTCCGAGGAGGGTGGCCTCAATTTTCGAGCTCGCTACGCTCGCTTTTACATGAGACACCTGGAAATTGTAAACAAACTAATTGTAATTACTCTTCTAACCAAGCCTGTCCGAGGTAGGTGGCCAAATTTTCGAGCTCGCTTCGCTCGCTCTTACTGGACTTATTGGACAGGTTAGGTTAGAAGGATACTTACAAACTAATTGTAAGTATCCTTCTAACCTAACCTGTCCAAGGTGGGTGGCCCAAGTTTTCGACTTATCGTTTGCTGACTCTTAGTCACCTTTTCATTGCTGCGTTAAGCAATATTTTTTTTCTATTTATAAATCCCGGATAAATCAAGCGTTGAGTTAGCATGACTGGTTTATAAGAATACGGTTAGAAATTCATCTGATTTACAATTCTGAGTTTTGTTGATGACTTTTTTTTATACTACTAAGGTGGCAAACAAGCATACGGCCTGCCTGATGGTAAGCGGTTACCATAGCTTATGGACGCTTGCTACACCAGGGGTATCACTCGCGCGTTGCCGACCCGAAAAACCTCTTAGAGGTTATGGAGGATTCACTGCGCCGACAGTTTGAGGGAATATTCCTCTTACTGCCAGCGCGCGCTGCGCTGGCAGTTCTTCTCCTTAGTTCTTATCCTTAGAAGGAGCTCTGGCGACCTTACTCACTGCAGGAACACAACACATAATAAAGTGTGTTATTTGGCTGTCGTTTTCTGTAAGGTTTTCTTTCCGGGCAACAATAATATATTTCATCATCCGTCATCATCCGACGTCCGGTTCTATTTTTTTATGCTGACTCTCCAGGCGTCAATAACCATTGCAGCGTAGAGGAAGAAAACTATTTTATTTGATTCCAGAAAAATTTAGAGTAGCGTGACCGGTTTATAAAAGGATACCGTATAGTCAGAAACTCTAAGAAAAGCTCCGATTCTATATTTTGTTGTTGACTCTCTATGCATAAATTTCTATGAATACCGGAAGAATCAAGTGTTCATCCAACATGACCGGTTTATAATGCATCAGAGTCATCAATAAAATGTAGAATCGGAGATCGGGTGAATTTCTGACCGATATCCGTATATGGCCGGTCATGCTAGCCAATAATATATAAAGTATAGTATATATAATATAAAGTAGATCTGCAAATAATTTATTATTTATTTATTTTGGTAAAATCGAGCGTTGGGCTAACATGATCGGCTATAAGCGCACCTGTTAAAATTCATCCGATTTCCAGTTCTAAAATTTGTTGTTGGCTCTAAGCTCGTTCCACGTGGGGTCATAATATAAGTAAGTTTAAGAAATCCCTCAACTGCCCCCCCCTGGGCCAAAAGCTGGGTACGCCCATGGGTGACTCTATTCCCGCCGTTTCCGAAACGTCGGGATTAAAATAATGAAATCCGTAAAAAGTATTTTTATTGCAATGTCTAGTATTCGCGTAGGTACATAGGTACATGTGTCGGAAATCAATGCAGTAGATACGATTTTGAGTTTCAATGTTTATAAATATTGAAACTCATTCCCCACAAAACAGCATCAGTGCCTGAAGGTGCCTCAAAATAAAGACGTCTTTATTCTGAGGCTCCTTCTCTATCTTAAAATCGTGGTATTTCCCGATACAACCCTTCACGTCCGAATTATTATTACCTACACACACTTAAGCCACAAATCACAACTTAAATAGCTTTGAATGTTGGTAGTTATGGTCTTTCAAGTATGTTCTAAATTACAGTGATTTATTGGTATTATTTTTCCTTTTACACAGACATTTTGCATGCCCGCTGGCCATCCCGCAGGATTACTAGGCAACGTCAACGTGTCGCGCCGTCGTAAACTTTGATTTATGATCGTTGAGCTATTTTGTGCCTGCACATTTATTTTGATTTTCATTGCCCATAGCCCTTGCGAACGTTATTGCGAGATCGTTTTGTGGACAAGGAAGTCTGCTGAGGAGATATGCTATGATCGTATAGATGTTATGAACCCGTGATTTATAATTTCTTACGTTCTTACGTAATTTATTTACTATTTGAAGATAATTTATATGCTGTCATGAGTTAATGATCACATTAAGTCAATTAGATTTAAAATGGGTTTAACCAACACCTGACATGATTTACATTTTTTGCCTTTGAGTATGTGGGTACTTTAGGTGATTAAAATAAGCTATCTAATTTTTTATATTTTTACTTTCTCTATATTTGTATACCTACTATACCTATTTGTAGGTATAAATGAGAAGAATGTCTGACAAGAATCAGATACTTTAGATCATAGATAATATATCTATGCTTTAGATACTTTAGACGTCCGCGGTGGGATCACGGATCATGCGCGAGCGATTCTACGGAAGGCGGTGATGATTTTAGTCTACCCAGTTTTTAGTCGGTATGCTGGCCACCTGGCCGAATCTCGCCATAACCCATACCATAACCGTCCCGCAACCCCGAAGGAGGCACATGCATTGAGCATTTCCCCACCCAATAAAAAAATACATTACAACAAAAATATCTGTGAGAGAACCTCTTAATAATATAATATATTATTGTTGAAATATTAAAATTTCATACCTTTTTTATATTGTATTAGGTATTATATATGAGTGTAACACTGATTTGTAAGTACTCTATGTTGTCTATGCTCTCTGTTCTCTCTACTCCGAAGCGTTACTACTAGCCGGTTGATTGTATTCTATATTATTAAAGTTTTTGCTATTCTAAAACCTAAACCTAGCCTTTTCATTTAAAATATGAACAATTATGATAATAACCTAATATGTAATGCATGGAATGGAGTATAAATCTATTTCCTAATATTAGAGTAAAATATAAAATAGCTGGTAGGCACTAAGTACTTGATGTAAATAACATCAAGTAAGTACTTAGTACCTACCAGCTATTTAGGTATATGTTATTTTGATCTTTGCATTTACAGTGATTGTTGCAAGATATGTATTTCTTCTTTTAAAATGTCACCCTAAGTAGGTACTAGGTACCTAGAGCTACGCTGCAGTTGACATTTTCCTACCACTTCAAGAACATTTATTTCTGACTAGTTGTTCCCCGCGCTGTTACTCGCGATATAAAATCAAACTAAAATAAAAGTAGCCTAAGTCCTTATAACATTAGCTAACTGCGAGTGAAAGTTCTGTAAAATTGGTCCATCCGTTTAAGAGATAAGCTGGAACAAACGGACAGACAGATCGTAAAAAAAATTTTTTTTTTTGTTTGGTCTAAGTAAGTACCATATACTTTCAAATGCAGCTGTTAATTATTACAAACATGCACTTCAATTTTATTTATTTATTTGTATAACTTTAATGTTCCAGTACCTACAATAACGATTGTCGTAATTGAAAGATAATAGGCAGCAGATAGAAAGTAGATGGTCACGAGTACGATACAAATAAACGACACGTAAAAAGTGTAATGCAGTGAAGTAAATCAATTATATCTAAATATGTAGTTGTATGTTGTACATACGTTGTATAGCAATAATGTTTTTGAATTCCGCGAAGCTTAGATTAATAACATATAATCTAAGCCGCGAAGTGTTTCAACACGCTTTGAAATCATACTCTGCTTGTGATTTATATACCTAATAATACTGTTTCTTTCCCACAGTTGCACTTGTAAGGGTCAATTGACTTTTTATGGCAAAACCCAGCCTATTTCATTAATTCCTCAAGATACAAACTCTTACGAAAATGTTATCGAAATCTGTTCAGCAGTTTGGGCGTGAAAAAGTAACAGATACAGACACAGCGTTACTTTCGCATTTATAATAGCTAAGTAGGGAAGTACATTATTATGGAAAGGATTCTATGAAGTTCTAATGACTTTAGGATTGCTTTGAAATTGGCAAATAATTTCTGAAGCCACTCGGTGTAAGACATGACTATGTTGCCATTTTGTTTGTTTTTCTGCAGTAAGTAAGTAGGTACAGGTGTAGACACAGGTGTAGGTGACCGTGAACTTAGTTATCTCGAGGGCAGGCATATCTGTTAAAATAACTACGAGACTCCTTCAACTCTAGTAGGTAGCTAACAAATGTAGAGCTAACGTTACGCTGAGCAAGTAGGTTACTGACCCTAATGCATCATAAGCTGACTAACTAGCTGACTGTTTTGGTAAATACACTTAAGTATACTATTTTGATACAAAAGACGTTCAAGTCTTCATCCACTTATAAAATTTACCTAGGGAAATGTTGGGTAGGTACCTTATGGAGGCGGTAAGTATAACACACGTTGTATCATCTACTCATGACTTACCACATCACAGTGAATGAGCGATGCAAGTGAAATATCAGTTAAATAATTGTCTGTAACGGAGGAATGTGACGTGGCAGCACTCAGTGGTGTTGGTGTCTCCGCCACACAATCAGTTCAGGCGAGTTTCACTCCGAGTATTCGTGCTGTTACTTTTACAACGCGCTGCCGCACACGAACAACGCTCTGTTTCCCTAAGTCTCATTGTTTCTACTTTGCGCACTGTCAAAGGAAAACTTTGACTTTCCACTGTGCCACCAGAAAGACCGGCGCGATACAATTAGCCACTTTGCAGTTACGCGTAATACCTATAAACATCTCTTTGGCAAAAAGATATAGCCATAGTGTTCTAACAACAAAAACATTAGAGGTGCAATACACTAAACCAATGAAAGAGACCAGGTGCATCCAACTATATAAAATTGTATTATTTATAGCGCTAATATCCTAATATTAGACCGTTTAGATGCCTATCTATATTTATTGACGAGATAAACCGATTACGAAAGCGCTTGCAGCACGTTCACGCTTTGACGCTGCTATAGTATAAAACAAAGTAGGTACCCTACCTACCCATGCAACAATCATCGAATATGGTTCGAGATTTGGATTAACACAAGCAAGTCCCGTTGGCTGCCGAGATCGTTTGCTCCTACGATTGCCGGATGGCCCGAGAACCGAGTCCACACACCGTTATTTTCGCACCAAATCTGCCTACAATACGTTGTTCAGTGTACTTTGATTCGGATAATAAGTTTAAAGTCACGAGCCGGTCCGTGAAGCTGTCTACGTAATCTCGGGACTGAATTAAAGACTTCCTTCTAGGGAAAGCTGTATAGTATATTTTATATTGAAGCTAACGTAACCCTGGGCCCTGGCCTTTGACAATGCAATTCTTGGGGCATTTTTGGCCCTTTTCTAACATAAGCACCAAATTTTTTTTCTAGTACAATACATATAGATACCTATTCATAAATACCTACATAATGTTTTACCATTTAATGCCATCACCTTATTGGTTCAAATTAAATTTTAACTCGATGAAATATTTTCAAAACTACCTAGGGTCCCTGGGAAGTTGCCTACATAGACTTCCTTCATAATTTATAACTGTGATGTAGACAGCTTCCCAGGGACCCTAGGTAATTTTGAAATTGTAAGTTATTATAGATAATCCGACCCTGATCAGCGTAAATTTATGGGGCACGCTAGGAAGTAGATATTGTGATATGGACTATTTGACGGCACCGACTTATCTCTTCGAAAAATAAAATTCCACATATTTAGTTGTGTTGCTTTATTTTCTACTGTTGTTCGTTCACTCGTATGCCAAGCTGCCAAGATAATACCCATCCACAAAAGATAGCTTATTTTCTTTGTCAGAATGCAATTTATCTCCTTGCCGGCGCAAATGAACTTGTACCTTCACTCTTGGTAAGAAAGGTTAACAGAATTATTACTCGTACAATACCGAACTACGGCTTTTGGAAAATAATAGAAGACCCATAAGAACAAGGACATAAAACAGAACAATAACATTAATAAGGGCCTAGACATTCGTGACCACGTTCCCTGTACAGATATGCAAGTGAGCATTCAGAATGTTAGCGTTACCTCGGCTTTTTCATTCTTAACGACCTAAAATAAAACGACAAAGAATACCAAATCGGTTAAGTTAGGGCTCCTAGGTGCAAGGCAACTGTCGAACCGGTTTGGCCGGAGAATTCTTTGTTTGGTTATCGCAGAGTCGAAACGTCGCGACACGAGTCCAGACGGATAATAACGTATCGCAACTTGACTGACGCGCTACATTTATCCGTTGCAGAGTTAAGAAGACGAGCGCGGATGTGTCTACAACGAGACTCAGGCAGCTGAGGGCTCAGCGGCCTGATGGCGAGAGGAGCGGTGCGCGCGCTGCTCATCTCGGCGGCGCTGGCGGCGATCACGGGTACACATGCCGCGCGGTTCGGAGACCGCCTCGCGCCTCGGGTGCCTGCTGCGTACGCGCCGCGCAGCGCCCCCTCCGCACAAAACTACGCCGAAAATGAATATGATGACGTCTATGAACAAGAGTACGAGGAACAAAACCTGTCCGTCGAGGAAGAAGACGTGCAACCGGAGACGGCACCGCCTCTGCGTCGCCCTGCACGCACTGAAGCTCATCGGTTAGAGATGAGCACTGAATACTTCGTTATACCAGAGCGACATTCGTCGCCATCGCCACCGTCGACATCTACAACTGTCACGTCAACGCAACGACCGAACCTAACCGTTGTCTTGGCGTCGGCGCCGCCAATCTTGGGCGCATTGAGGTCCGAATCTTGGGCAGTACCTATATTAGCACTCGCTTGCGTGAGTATGATGACCCTCGGCGGATTCGAAGCCTTTGTGATATGGGGCGCGAGTCGTAAGGCACCAAGCCATCGCCACCTGCTGCTAGGACAGACGTTACTATTTGGATTGTTCTCGTGCGCTGCTACGGCTGCACTTTTTGCAACTACACCAACTGCTTTCACGTGCGGTGCTGTCCGATTCGGAACTGGCGTCGCGTATGTAATCGTGTTTGCTTCACTGCTGGTTAAGTGTGTTTTTTTGCTCAGTTTGAATGGCGGAGTATACTTGCCAGCAGCGTATCAAGGACTCCTATTGTTTTTCGCTGTTATGATACAAGTGGCGATCGGTGCTCAGTGGCTCGGCGGCTCTCCTCCACGAGTGATAAGCGGCGGTGGACGATGCGACGTTCACATGTCAGACTTGCTGCTTTCGCTGTGCTATGCGGCGTTTCTAATAGCGGTAGTTTGCGGCGTGGCACTGCGGTCGCGTGGCATCCGCGACAACTACCGGGAGGCGACGCATATAGCGGGGGCGGGCGGTGCTACGGCGGCGGTGTGGGTATGCTGGGTAGCCGCGGCGCTGGGCGCGCCTGAGCGGCACCGCGACGCGTGTGTGGCCGCCGGACTTCTCGCGACGTGCGCAGTCGTGTTTGCACTCATGTTTGCACCGAAGGGTCGCCGCCTGGCAGCGCTAGGTCGGGACGGCAGATGGGACGCAGATCGCGAAGAGGGCCTGAGTTCTTTGGGTGCTGGTGGCTCTGGCTACTCGCCGTCGTTCTTCCACTTCAAGCCAGTCAAGTACGGCATGGTGTCGGCGGCAGCGCCGGCGCCCGCGCCGCCCCCCGTGTTGGACCGTAAGGAGCCGCCCGCTCAGCCAGCCGGTTAGTTAAGTATCTAAAGTGCGCTACTAGTGAGAACTAGCGCTTCCACGCACACTGATTGACCGCAGATCGCGACGTTCTTTTCACAGATCCATATGGAGGCCTGTTCGCGAACTCGCCGCACCTGCACTCACGCGTCCTGTATACTCCGCCGCACTACACCATGCACCCTCTAATGCTAAACTATCACTACAATTACCCAGCCTATCCTTACCTACTGCCGCCAGGTAACTACTCATATACCTACACTGGCTTGTAATAAAATGCACTTTCACACCCGTCTATGGTTTCTACCTATAGTATACTTACGCAATAGTTCAATTAACTAAGTACTTAACACAATTTAGGACTTACGAAAGATCGGCGGATTTTAAAAGTTGAATGATTTTCATTATAACTACTGACTTACCTATCTCACAGTAAACTTATTTTTCATGGCCCTGACTAAACTTAGTGTGCCTACAGATAAAGCATACTAATTGTAGCATGTTGTGTGCAGGCGTGATGGTGCGTCCGGAGGAGGGCAACGTGTACACGAGCGTAGAGCCCACCTTCAGCAGCAACCCCAACGTGTATTTCCAGCGCACGGAGCCGTTGCACGTCGGCATGATGTACTGAGCCCCTGACAAACCACAGTTCCAAAGCGAACACTGGGATTTGCAGCGCAACGCCATTGGTCATTTGCCTCCAAGCAATCTGCGACGGTTGCGTACCATAGTGACGAAATGTTCCTACTGCCGCATAAAGCACCTCCTACGCATAATGTAACTTCACAGAATTAAATGATTTAGCTAATTATTTCAAAATTCATACTAACTTAAACTACTATTTACTAATACATAATTAATACTTTTTTCTAGTCAAACTACCATAGTCCCTAACAGATTACCAAGTCAACTTGTATGTACTTTATTCAGCAGTAGAAACTAAAGATTATTAAATTGTGAACAAAGTGAAAAATCTTGAACTTGAGTGGAATAAAAGCTGTTTGTGATTTTAAACTATACATTAACCCACCCTGAAGAATATGAAGAACAGCTAATAAAATAAGTTTAGATGTACTATTATAATAGAAAAAACATTGAATTGTAAGGTTTCTTAATGCAAATTTGTAAATAAAACAAAAGACTGTTTTCGTTTATTTTATTATAATTAAATTAGAAAATTATTCTATATTTATTCCACATAAAGACATAAATAACTGTGACAAGTTTACACATGCCCTGATGCCCTATTGAAAAGGAAGCATTTATGTTCAAATTAAGCAACAATATCACTCACTCACAATGTTGCCACTTTCAGTTTCATTGTCTAACAATAGATGTTGATGAATTTTAATGGCAACACACATGCAGTTTTTACTTTGTTCCAGTGGAGAGTAGAGCGAGCAGACCTGAGGCAGCTGTGAGAGATACAATATAGTTACTGTGAAGAAAAGAGTCAAGGAATCTTTTGGACACCCAAGGCTACTGCTAATATTAACAAAAAATAGTTATAATATTATAAATAAATATAGTATATTCAATAATTACTACATTTAAATAGTGAAACAGTATAATATATTGTTTCACATATTATGTGTATAGTTTAAAATAGTACAACTTGAACTTGACATTAAGGGCTAGTTAGACCATATCCTAGCTAGTAAGACCCTATCAGGTGGTGAAACATAAACATAGTATAGTGAAGAACTTTAATTATTGACCCATCCAGCAAAGGAGCTCCAACAACTCCAGGAGTTCAAAACCACTTTAGCTTGCTTATTCTGTGTGGCTTTGTTGGTTATAGGTAATGGGCCCATAACCAACATAGCATACAGAATAAGCAAGCAATGTTCATTAAACAATGCTGTTTGTGTACTGAATTCAAACACTATTTCACTTGTCGACATCATATATTAATCATTTGGGACAAAATAATCTTTTTTTCAATGGCAAACTAGCATACGCGCCGCCTGGTGGTAAGTGGTTACTGTGGCCTATGGGCGCTTGCACTCGCTTGCCTTGCAGTTTTCTGTAAGGTGGAGGTACTTGCCCAGATGGGCTGCTCCAGATTTGAGCCACAAATGGCTGTGCCCTACCTCTTTTGAAATTAAAATCTCTTTTTAAAATGGGATTTAATACTGGCAGTTATTCAGTCAGGTTAGGCACCATACAATGGTGCCACATTCAGGTATTTGAATATTGTAAAAGGATACACAGTGGGTGTGAAAGAGCGCAGAATGTAGAAGCTGCTCAGAATGACAATGGTCAGGAACAAGGCATTGTTGTAGAAGATTGAGTAGGTGGTAGCCTCATAGTCAGCCACTTCATTCTTTTTCCAGAGGATCCTGAAAAGTAATAAAAAAACTGCAATTAGATCATATAATTATTAAAAGTGTATAATAATATGAAGATTCATACATGATGCGCCAACCCCAAGTGAATAGTGATAAGGGCAGGAGGATGATGATGAAGATTCATACTTGCAAGAAATGTTACAATTAAACAATTTCAGCACAATCGGAGACTAGGGAGTAGGTCAAATTTAACTTTCAAGACTTCTTTACTGACACCAGAACAGGTGAAAGTAAATAAAAGATCATAAAATGCAATAGTAATAAGCAATTTATAATTATCTTTATATTTGAAAGAAATTCATCTGGATCATAGTATAGATAAAAAAATCAAAATGGCATAAATATTTTTGTAAAAATGGGTGCCACCAGGATTACTTTTAGGGGGTGCATTTTACTATTCACTAATATAAAATATCAGTTTGATTGTGACTTTGTATGCATTCTATGTACACACCCTTGTACCCTGCTTCCAACAGCCATGTTTGAGAAGTGATTTTTATGTGGACCATTACAGTAATACTAAACATAGTAAACAGTATATAGTATACTATGTACGTATGATAATGCATCAGAAATGTTTAAGTAAATTATTTATTGGTATGTACTTCACTTCTAATAGGAAATATATAAATAATAACCAACAGATTTAAAGAAGCTGAACTCTGTGAATACGGGAATTACAAACAAATAAAATTTGGCATAAGCCTACACTTGCACACAATAAAAGAGGTACTATACATGTACAATTAGTCTATACTTATTCCAACTACAGGCAATGTAACCAACGGATTACCTCTCATCCTTCTCTTTCCTGCTCATCTTCTTATCATCAGCCAGCTTGCGAGCCATCTCGCGCGCCACGGCATCTTCCCTGCGTACAGCGACGCGATGCTTTAACTGAAACTTGGTGTTTCTGTACGCCAACGCCAACAGCCAGGTGCTAGCCGTCGTTACCATAGCGAACCAAGCCAGCGAGGAGCTCACCTCCAGAGCATGTACCCTCCAGAACAACCCTGTGACATACATTGTATAACGCAAGTTGAATACTACTTTCACAGCGCACATTCCTGTTTTATGTATAAAAGTATATATTTTTCCAGCAGTATATTATCTTTACAATAATAAGGTATTACTCACATATGGGAATTGCAGATACGATAAATGCATTGCCATAAAAGAGGGCAGAAGATTTTGTCGACACATTCCGGCTGAAATCTTGAAGCAGTAATTCCTCTTCTTTTGTGAAAGCCTTGTTTACTTTGCCTGACATGATTATTTATTTAATTTCGATCTTGTAATCACTAATACTTTGCACGAACTACGTGTATTAAAAAAGAAACAAGCTATCTGGATTTATGCCACCACTTCAGACGGCTTGTGCGCTGGCGAGCGAAAGTCAAACGTCAAATGACATGTAAGCAACGTGTCAAAAATATTGCCATTGTACAACAAATTGTCAAATCAAAAAATCTTATAGTTCGTGCCAAACTTATTGTCCAGGTTTAAGTTAGCATGAGCTAACTTTAACCCAGCCGTAGCCGTGAGCCGGCCGTTTCATCCGCCGTAAATCGGAGCAAGAAAAAGATTGGATTGTAATAAATAAAAACGAAAGCTCAAGTCGAAGGCTGTCGTTTTAAACCATTTTAATCAAATATTTTTCTCTCCGATTGTTACGGCTGTGGGTTATAGTTATCTCGTGTCAAGTCCAACTTCAACCCGGACAATAAGTTTGGCGAGAACTGTAACTTATGTAACTTCCTTTATTTAAAATTATAAATTCAATCAATGTTTATATTTAACATAAATATAAATAACAACAAGCTTTATTTGTTTTTGTTATTTCTGGCTTGATTAATTTTTTTTTAAAATTTTAGAAAATATAAATAAGATCAACTTAAAAAAAATCACTGGAAATCACTGTCAATGTGTCATATGTCAATTAATTGTCAAATTATTATTCTGTGACATTAGTCACTGACAGTGGTAGTGGCAAACGGGCAATACTTTCAGTGTTGCCGTTTTGGATTTTTATGCCAAATTTAGTAGTTTTTGACCTAGTTAGTATTAAAGGAGGTCATCGAAAGCGGCCCAAATGATGTACCGAACACGTATTGGAAAAAATAACCTGTATAACACTGGTTAAAACTCAAATCGTACTTTTTTTTAATAATGACTGGGGGATGAGAAAAAAAACTTTTAATTTGAGAAAAATCACGCCAGTTTGGCTCACTGTTTTATCTGTTTCGTAATCATATCATAGTAAAAACTGTCAGTGTTAGTTTCGGAATGTTAAACGCACGCCACTTTATTACGGTAGTAATTATCAGTTTCATAGTGATTTCATGGTAAAAACTATCAACTTTACAGCTGACATGTACCACCGGTACAATTTGGGCTGAGTTGTATGGGCTTTTGATGAACTCCTTTATGAATACCTGGCATATTTAGCACTCTCATGGGCCATAATTGGTGGCAAAAAATCATACAGTTAAATATATTCGCAATATTCGCTCCTAATTCCACCCTACACGTGCCCCCTGGGTGGTGCTAAACGAGCAATAACGCCGAGCCACAGGCGGCGGTCGAGTAACCTGTCATTGGTATCCACAGGCCAAGGGGAACTAAATACCCCCTGAAAAAGTGGCAATAGTGCCCTGGGAAAGCACTCTGTGTAATGCTCCCACCCCTTTTAATAAAATGAAAATGTCTGAGAATTACGATTGCGATTTGTCATGCGATCCGGCTAACCCCCGGCGCCCTTCAGTATCCGGGCTGGAGGGTGTGAAATTAGTTACCGAAGACTCCACGCGGGCGGGTACCCAGGCCCCCGTGGCAGTGAATGCTACTGGTCAAAACAAAAAATATGTACAGCAAGCCTTCCATCCAAGTCTCTTTATAATAAGACCAAGGAGTGCCTTACCTGGAGGATCTCCGAAAATCGACAAGGACAAGGGTCCACAAGATTCATTAAAAGAAAATGAGGTAGATATCGAGCTACCAAATTGGCAAAAAGTACCAGTCAATAGAAACCCTAACAAGAAAAGAAAGATCTCAAACTCACAGTCTCCCGAAAATATTCCAACATCAAACAGCTTTGATGGATTACAGATAGACAACAATCAAGAACCAAACCAACTCAAAGTAAAGAAGCCGCACAAACCGCCTCCTATAATATTGTATGGAGTGGAGGATGTAAATAAACTTACAGAGTTCTTAGAAACAGTAGCTGATAAATCAACTTTTAATTATAAAATTGTTAACAGAAACCAAATGAGGATCATGAGTGAAGACGTTACTGTGTACAAGAATCTCATTTCAGCAATCAGAGAGAAGGGATTAATAGGCCATACCTTCAATAGAAAGGAGGAAAGAAGCTATAGACTTGTAATAAGAAATCTGCACCACACAACACCACATGATGCCATCATAGAGGCTTTCGAAGAAACAGGCAACAAGGTTAGAGGGGAAATTATAAATGCCAGATTTGGCCCAGATAAAAAACCCACTTCAACATTTTTTATCAACTTACAACCAGGGCCAAACAATAAATCGGCAAAACTGGTTAGATCTATCTACCACCAAATTGTTACAATAGAAGACCCTAAGAAAAGAACATCTATAGTACAGTGCCAAAGGTGTCAGCAGTATGGACACACAAAGAACTACTGCATGAGGCCATACCGCTGTCTCAAATGCGCTGATTCACACAAAACAAAGGACTGCCCTAAAGCTGACCGCACTACTCCTGCAACATGTGCGCTATGCTTTGGCCCACATCCCTCAAACTACAAGGGATGTGAGGTCTACAAAGAAATATTGGCTAGAAAAACAATAAAGCGGAACATAAATAAAAATCTTGAACGTCAACCTTCTGCTAACACAAAGACAAATATCCCACCAGAAAACTGTACAAATACGACCAACAGCAATGTTAAAATAATAGATAAATACAGCGAAATGGTTAAAAGAAAAGATAAAATGACAAACCCACAACCCGAAGAAGAAAACTCTCAAGAACTCTCATACAACAGATTAGAAGAAATATTTATAAAACAATCTGAAAAAATTGACATCATCTTACAACAAATGAGCAACATAATGGGGCTCTTAACAACACTAGTCAATAAACTACTGAAATGACTAAAACCAAAATCGCAACCTGGAACACAAATGGACTTTCCCCCAACAAAAACGAAGTAGAGGTCCTGTTAAAAATGCACAGCCTTGATATTCTGCTCATTTCTGAGACCCACTTCACCAATAACAGCCAGATACACATAAGGAACTTCAACATATATACTACAAACCATCCAGATGGAACGGCACATGGGGGCACAGCGATCATAATCAGGTCTTGCATTGAGCACCATGAACTTCCTCAATTCAGAACTGAGCATATCCAAGCTACTTCTGTTACCATTCAAGATAAACATGGACGTTTTATTGTATCGTCCGTCTATTGCCCTCCAAAGCACAAAGTAACTGAAGTGCAGTTCACAGACTACATTAAGAGCCTCGGTCCACGCTTTATAGCCGGAGGAGACTGGAACTCGAAACATCTTCAATGGGGATCAAGACTTATCACCACAAGAGGAAGAGAACTGAAAAAGTGTGTTGATAAAAATCACCTAGTCACCATAGCTACATCAGAGCCCACCCATTGGCCGACTGACCCAAATAAGCTACCTGATGTCCTGGACTTTTTCATAATGAAGGGCCTTTCGCGACTCTTTTATCAGGTTGAATGCTGCTTCGATGGCTCGTCAAATCACATTCCCGTCATATTGAGTATTAGTACCAATGTTCTGAATTACCAAAGAAAGCCAAAACTATACAATAGCCGGACGGACTGGAATGTACTTCGGGACATAATCAATGACTCACTGCAAGTCACAATTTCTCTAAAGACTGAAGACGAAATTGACAATGCAGCCCTAGTCTTTACCAGAACGGTACAAGAGGCTTGTTGGAACAGCACACCAGAAGTATGCAACAAAATCCCTAGACACAACCATGTCCCCCGAGAAATTAGAGAAGTGATCCTGGAAAAGAGAAGACTACGCAGAGTATGGCAAGCCAGCCGACGGCAAGATGATAAAAGAGCATTTAATAATTACATTAAAACTTTAAAACAGACACTAAGGGACTTCGAAAATGCGACCGTGGAGGCGAATCTAGTTTCACTAACTCCTACTAAAACCACTGACTACTCCCTGTGGAAGGCGTGTAAAAATATGAATCAGCCAACAAATCCAAAACCACCTATACGCATAAATGGAAACATATGGGCTAGGTCTCAACAAGAAAAAGCAAATGCATTCGCTGAACATCTTGCCAAAGTATTTGTTCCTAATGAACCTACCTCAGAATCTAACGAAATCGATACGGATGAAATACTCCAGCGAGATTTTCAGCTTGATCTACCTCTAAAAGTAGTAACACCTAACGAGGTAATGAAAGTCATCAGAGAACTTGAAAACGGAAAGGCACCGGGCTACGATCTAATCGACAAAAAGGTCCTGACCGAGCTGCCCCAAAAAGCAATAGTGTACCTCACTACACTATTTAACTGTGTTATAAGAGTGGGGCACTTCCCCGCACCATGGAAAGTTTCCCAAGTAATAATGATTCACAAAGCTGGGAAACCAGCTCATGAATTGTCATCATATAGACCTATAAGCTTGCTTCCTACCACCTCAAAATTGTTAGAGAAAATTCTATTGCGACGACTGTCGCATTCAATGAACAAAGACTGTGTAACTCCAGACCATCAATTTGGGTTTAGACCCAAACATGCTACAACTGAACAGATACATAGAGTATGCAGATACATAAGCGACAGTCTTGAGCGTAAGGAATATTGTTCCTCGGCGTTTCTAGATGTCCAACAAGCCTTTGATAGGGTGTGGCACAAAGGGCTCCTCTGCAAAATCAAATTACTCCTTCCTCACACTTTTTGCCGAATTCTTGAATCTTATCTCACTGATAGAATATTTCAAGTGAAAGAAGTAGACTGTACATCAGGCTTTTATGATATACACGCTGGAGTACCACAAGGGTCAGTACTCGGCCCAGTCTTGTACACCATCTTTACTGCAGATCTACCACAAACACCTGGGGTCCCCATTGCAACATATGCAGATGACACAGTTATATTAGCGTCTAGTAAACACCCAGTGGAAGCCTCCACAATACTACAAAAAAGCCTTAATGAGATCAACAAATGGTTTGATAAATGGAGAATCAAAGCAAGTGCCAACAAATCAGTTCAGGTCACATTCACATTGCGAAAAGAAACATGTCCTCCTGTGAACCTGGGTGGTAGAGAGTTGCCACACAATGACTCTGTGAAATACTTAGGGCTACACCTGGATCGCCGATTGACATGGCGAAAACATATTGAAGCCAAACGGAATGAGATCAACCTTAAATACAGAGCTTTATACTGGCTACTAGGCAGAAACTCAAAACTGTCCATTGATAACAAGCTATTAATTTACAAGGCTGTCATAAAGCCCGTCTGGACCTATGGAGTAGAGTTGTGGGGGGCTACATGTAATTCCAACATCAATAAAATACAAAGAACCCAGAACTACATACTAAAACAAGTCAGTAACACACCCTGGTTCATAAGAAACTCGGAGGTTCACAAACACCTAAACATGCCAACAGTAAAGGAGGAAATTAAAGCATGCTTAAAGAAATATAAAATCAGACTGGAAAACCATCCTAACCAGCTAGCTGTCCAGCTTACACTACCAGACTGCATAAATCGCTTGAAACGACGTAGAATCCTTGAACTCGGCAACACTAACTGAGCCACTATAGCAATGAAGGCAATATTCCTAATGGGGAATACCTTCACCCGTCAAGACTAATAATAACACATCTGCTCATAGTCAAAAGGACTGATTGCATGATAAAATTATAAAAAAAAAAAAAAAAAAAAAAAAAAAAAGCATATTTTTTGCATTTTTTAGGACAAAGTTTAGTATTTTCTTCAAATAAAAAGTGGCAACACTGAATACTTCATTTCAAAAATCAAATTTAAAAACTAACGTTCCATCGCCATCGCTGCCAACCCCGCTTCATCACTTTCATGTTGTTGTTTTGGGTTAGTTTCTTTGGTTGGTTTGGATGATTTGTGATTGTGAAGAGTAGTGAAGCTACAATTTGATTATCCTTTCACAAAATGAGCGAATTTGAATTCGCTATACCACTGCAGAAGGATGAATTACTGGAATCTCATGCAGGACAATACCATGTAGAAGATATCGTACAGCCGCGCGTACTTTTGTCGAAATTACAAGGTGATTATTACTTCGTATGAGTCAGTATGAGTACATCAAGTTCAATTACATCAAGGTCTTTACTTACAGATGCTGCGCGAGCTTTTAATGCTGATGGGGTAGAATACATTTTAGAACATTTTGATACTTACTTTTCTATAATAGTTCATGGTAACAAACTGGAATGGAATGTAATAAACAAAGGTAATCGAATATAGTACTACACAAGTCATACAACTCAATGCATTCCTGAAGTGTTAAAATTCAACTGCTTCCATTATAATTAAGGGCCGATTTCACCGTTCTCATTAAAAACTGAGTTCAATAAAACTAAGTTCTGCTTAATCGAGTTCATATGTTGGTTCTGATCTCGGTTCACGTCTCGCAGATTTCACCGGGTAATTTTTGATCGTGTTTACGAGAACTAAGTTTACTTTGACATAGAATGTAAATATTGTCAGTTCGTGACAATCATAGACAAATTACGATGCGCTTTGCAGTTAAAAATGGTAAGTTATAATTTTTAAGTGAGATTTGAGATGATTTTGAGGATAGTGAAGTTCGAGTAAATTCAGAGAGTATTAAAATAAAAAAATACAGCTTGTAGGCAATATAATTACGTTGAATAAATATAAATTTCTATGATAGCTCATAGATGTCTTTGTAAACATTTTGTTGGATAGTATCTTCGTAAACGTACGTGTTTCGTTTCCGTTTTATGACACTGGTGGCGCTGTTTCTCTTCTCCATTAAATAATGTCATTTCGCTTCTGCATAATTATTAATTATCGTGTTTTAAGAATTCTAACGAGTTTTATTGAAATACTGCCGAAACCCAATAATATAGACTACTCATATAATTAGAATATCTCTAATAAATTAATTAAATTATGAATTAGGTTATCTTTTATGGCTTTGACAGGTCTTGATCGCGATCAGATACGTTAAACGTCCAAAATCGGGCGTTCAGAATTTAAACTAAGATCAGCCTTAACTGGGTTCAGTTTATGTTGGTGAAATGCAAACCTGCGTCCTGAACTCAGTTAACCGCGAGAACTGAGATTAACTTGAATTGATCGCGTTTAATTTAAATGGTGAAATCGGCTCTAAGTTTCCATTACAAGTTTTGTACTTTACAGGATTTGACCATATAGTACGTGCAAGCAAAAGTCTGTGTAACCACCTAGAATTGATAGTCCAAGAAAAAGAAATAGATACTAACATTAGAACAAAAAACTTAAATATTTTGAAAATGATAATGTATCTATTCACTCAGATTATGAAAACAAAGGACACTAAACTTGCTGCAGATGTGAGTTACAGAATCTCATTGAATTATTATCATGGACTAAATTCAGAGTCTTAAATAGCATTAATTTCCTAATATTTCTATGACTTTTGGTTTACTTTATCTTATTTCAAGTAGATTAATACCAACATATAATATGTCTTAGAACTCCACAAAGCTGACACTGGGTAAAAAAGGCAAAAAGGTAACAGATGATGAAGAGTTCTGTGGCTGGACTGAGTCTGACAAGCAAGCTGCCTTGATCACGTTAAACTTAGTGCTTCAACAGCCACTTTCTAAACTGTGGGATCCTCCATTAGCTGAAGATAATTTTGTTTCGTATGTAGTGTTTCTTTATTATTTTTTAGTAAAGCTTACGGTACTTTAAGCTATTACTTTTGGGGCCTGTTTCACCACCTCTGGGTAACCACTAACCGACGGATACATTCTAAAATTGAACAAAATTTGTATTCCATTACATACATATAGTACATTATCCCCCAACTACTTTAACAGGATCTTATCAGGAGGTGGTGAAACAGGCCCTTGGTGTTATAATGTGGATATCATATAGGTATTTGTTTTAGTCTAACACTCCTTGTTGCAAGTCTAAAGTATTATTCAGCATGATATAATTACTTATTAACCAATGAAAAAAGAGATGCCATGTGATGTTTGATTTATTGGCTTAGGACCGGAGTTGGATTCCATATGGACCCCAATCTTAAATGAGCAAAGTCAAACTACCTACTCTGTAAAAAGTTATGCATGGCTTTTCATCTGTTTAAAATACTGATAAAACTATATTTCAGGATGATTGCTGATCCATGCTATAAAGCTCTTGAGGAGCAAATAATAAAGAATAAGTCTGTCAGAGAAACTGTGTTCCAAGTACTTGGTGTTCTAATAAAGAAGTACAATCATGGCACATCATGTCTTATAAAGCTGGTTCAGGTAATTTAAATTCATTTATAATTTACTACTTTACCTAATCATAAGATCTGTTTGAGTTCTGTAATCAAGTTTATTTTAATATTTTATTCCAGGTACTTCAGATGGTTGAACATGCAGTTTCTCCAATATGTGCAGGAGTAGTGCAACTGACCAAAGAATTTGGACTTGGGACATTTGGACCTCAAATGGTGTCGCATTACTGTTTTTTTCTGCCTAAAGTTAGAAAAATTCATGACACATTCAGCCATATCAACCCTATATGTCATGTTTTGCAGGTTCGTGAAATCGCAGAAGCATTGGCCTCTTCAGATGACGAAAATGCAGGTGCTGGCACTGAGCAAGGGGCAGCCAGGAATTGTGGTGCATTCCTATTGGAACTCACCAAAGAGCTACCCAAAGAGATGACCAATGCTATTGCTACTATTCAACCATATTTAGAAAGTGATGAGGTATATGAGAATGTAATAATACCAAAATAGTTAATTTCTGTGATCCCATGGGGATTGTTGATTCTTTGAATAAATGCTTTGCTGCATAATATTTATAATAGTAATTGTACCAATCATATTTGGTAATATAAATAAAAATCAAAAATCAAAAAACCAATATGCTTTGTTTCAAAAAACTTGTTATTATTGTTGCCATCGTTACGTCAAAACTATTCGAAACTCTGTTCTATACATACCGCCCACCATGGACAAAATATGAATACTAAGTCAATTAAACCGTTCACCATGGCCCAATATTTTGTCCATAACAAGGGTAAACATAATACTTTAGCAAAAGAGAAACATAAGGTTACATTTGTTCGGTTATACATACCTACTAACCTTGAAAACAACATCAATTCATTGAGAAACCAAAAAAAATATGCGGGCGCAGCCGCTTCTATTACTAATAAAATACTAACATTGTTTATAACATAACTTAAATGAAAAACTACTTTCTAAATTAATTACTCATTAATAGGTAAAACACATAATCTTGACACTGGGCGTTTAATTAAAGCTCCCTTACATTTTAAGCTTACAACACGGGTAATTCCGTCCAACCCTGGATGCTTTTGTTCTATAATACCGTAAAGCCATCGAGCTGGCGGTAAATCATCTTCCTTAACTAATACAATATCACCTACGGCTGGTTCCGGAACTTGATATGCCCATTTATACCTATTTAAGAACTGTGTGAGATATTCTTCAGACCAGCGACGCCAGAAATCCTGTACCATTCGTTGGGTTAGCTGCCATCGCTTGAGACTACTCATCTTAGACTGTTCGTAATTGAACTCGGGCACAAGCACTAGGGGCTCGCCCGTTAAAAAGTGACCCGGTGTTAGAGGCGCTTGGTCTGGTGTCATAACACTTAATCTTGAAATGGGCCTGGAATTTAAACAGGCCTCTATTTGAGACAGGACTGTAGCCATCTCCTCATAAGTAAGAGTATTGACTCCAATAATCCTCTTGAGATGGTATTTGGTGGACTTTATACCAGCTTCCCACAGTCCACCGAAATTGGGAGCGTGGGGTGGTATAAAATGCCAGTTAGTCCCATTATCAGCTAACCAGTCCGCTATCTCCCGTTTAACAAAGGATTTTTCTGCAGCCAGTAACTTTCTCAATTCCTTTGCAGCACCGACAAAATTAGTACCATTGTCGCTATACAAATCAGCGCAATGGCCACGCCTAGCGACAAATCTTTTAAAAGCGGCCAAAAATCCTTGCGAAGTTAAGTCACTGACCACTTCCAAATGTATGGCTCGAGTAGCCATGCACACAAAAAGACAAATGTAACCCTTGTAGGCATGATGGCCTCTTCCTTTTGTGGTCCTAATACTGATCGGACCAGCATAATCAACTCCACTTTGATAAAACGGTCGATTAGGGGTTACTCTCGCTTTAGGTAACTGCCCCATAAGCTGTTCCCTAAATTGAGCTGCGTGACGAATGCAGACTACGCATTTACGGACGTACAATTTTGTCCTGTTCTTGACATTAAGAATCCAATATTTAGATCTCAAATAGCTTGTCATCATTTGGGACCCTCCGTGCAACGTTTTTTGGTGCGCGTCTGCTATTAAAAGATCAGTAAAATGAGTTCTTGCTGGTATAATAATTGGATGTTTCATATTGTCAGTGATTTCAGCTCCCTCCAAACGTCCACCAACTCTAAGTATCCCCTCGTGATCGACGAATGGATTAAGTGAGGTAAGTACACTTTTCTTTTCTACTTCTCCTGACTCAATTATGCTTTCTATTTCTTTTCTGAACTGCTTCTTTTGACATTGCTTAATACACACTGTTAACGTTTCATTTAACTCTTTAGCTGTGATCCACAAAGGAAATTTGTCAGAGCCGTTACGCATTCTTTTTGAATAAATAAACCTTCTACAATAAGCGACAATTCTGACTAACTTTCTTAGTGACGAAAACCTTGTCCATAATGTAAATTCTTCCTCATTAATTGTTACAAAATTAACCTTTGTTTTCTTTTCTAGATTTGTAATACATTCTTTCTTAGTTCCATACTCAATATTTTCATTTTTTAACCACAGCGGCCCTTCCAGCCACAACGAATTCAACATTAAATCTGGCGGTTTCAATCCTCGGGATGCGCAATCTGCTGGGTTGTCAGCAGATTTCACATGCGACCACTGACTTCTGTCCACGACTGTCAATACATTTGACACTCTATTGGCAACAAATGTTTGCCAATTGGATGGGTGTTTACTTAGCCAAGCCAGTACTACGGTAGAATCAGTCCATAATCGGATGTGCTGCTTCTCAATTTTCAGTACTTCGGCAACTTCAATTATCAATTTCGATACCAATACTGCTCCACAAAGCTCCAGACGAGGGATAGAGATTTGTTTTATTGGCGCTACCTTTGTTTTTGCAGATACCAATCGAGAACGAATAACACCCTGTTTATCTATGACACGGATATAAACAACAGCAGCGTAAGCTTGGTTGGAGGCGTCACTAAACCCATGTAATTCTAAATGATCACCGTGGTAAGTATTCATCCATCTAGGTATACGAAACTGAATAAGTTGTTCGAGTTCATTGCGGTAACTACACCATTCATTAAGTAATACTTCAGGTAATCCTTCATCCCAATCTATACCTGATAACCATATCCTTTGTATTAATATTTTAGCTTTTATAATTGCAGGTGCCAGCCAGCCCAGCGGATCGAACAACATGGAAATATGAGAAATAACACTTCTTTTAGTTACCGGTATCTTAAGTGGTGGTAGTTTGACCGTGTACATAAATTCGTCGCATTCTCTACTCCAGGTAAGTCCTAAGATTTTTATTAATGTGTCGAACTTTAGTTTAAACTTTTCTTGATTTTCATTATTTTTACTCATAAGCTTTAGCAAATTTTCGTTGTTAGTGTTCCATTTTTGTAGCGGAAAACCTGCTTTCGCTAACATTTGGTTCATTTGAGTATAAACTTCCTTGCCTTCCGATACCGTTTGACTGCCGGTCATTAGATCATCCATGTAAAAATCTTTCAGAACTATATCACGCGCTATAGGAAATTGATTTCCTTCATCATACGCGACTTGTTGTAAGGTCCTAACGGCCAAATATGGTGCAGAAGCTGTACCAAATGTCACCCTTGTGTGTCGAAAATGTTGTATATTATCCTTGGGATCATTTCGCCACAATAACCTTTGATAATCCGTATCTTCATCAGCGACAATCACTTGCCGATACATCTTAACAATATCGGAAACAATACAAATAGGATGCATTCTCCACCTCATTACTAAATGACGAAGATCAGACTGCAGAGTCGGGCCGATCATCAATTCGCTATTTAACGAAACACCGTTTTTTCCCACACAAGAAGCGTCAAAAACAACTCTCACTTTGGTAGTGGTCTTATCCTCTCTCACTACAGCATGGTGAGTTAAATAAACTGCATAAGGGTTGTCTTTTTTCTCCGGTGGAATAACTTCCATATGTCTTAATTCAATATACTCCTCAATCACATTTGTATATTGAGCCTTTAATTCATGGTCTTTTGTAAATTTTCTTTCTAAATTCAAAAATCTGCGCCATGCGATATCCTTTGATTGACCATGTACGCAATCTGGTGTAGCCGTTTTAAAAGGCAATCTCACAATGTAACGACCTGTGGAATCTCTTCGAGTTGTTTCCTTATAGAATGCTTCACATTCTTGTTCTTCTTCGGTGTAATACTTTTTAGGTACTACAGGCTCTTCTAATTCCCAAAATCTTTTCAAAAGGTAATTTTCGTCACTTTCTAGAGTTACATAGTTTTGACTTTCACTATAAAAATTGTTCTTCTTTCCCGGAATCGCTCCTGACAGAATCCATCCTAATTCAGTATCCTGAGCTATGAGGGATCCGGGAGGACCCTTAATAAGTCCTTGTTTGAGGACTTTGCTATACACCGAGGAACTCAACAACACATCAACTTTTCCTGGTGTACTCCAAGTAGGGTCTGCTAGATTATATTGTTTTAATTCAGCCCATAACGGAAATTCAACCGTCTGAGAAGGCAGAACTGAAGTTAGCTTCCTTTGAATGTGAGCTTTGACTGGCAGCGTAAAATGAGGGTTATGCATTGATTGCAATTGAAGGTTAACAATATATTTAGAGGTCAATGCAGAACCTTCGTTATCTTCCCCCAGCCTTAGCGCGGAGTTGTAACAGGTATGTTTCCTTAAACCTAGAAGCTGAACCGCTGACTCCGTGATATACGTAGCCTGGGAGCATTGGTCAAGTAAACAGCGCAGAGTTATTGCAGTACCTGTACTAGTTTTAAATTTCACTAAAGCTGTGGGCAATAAATCATGACCACCAGAAGTGGCAGCTACAGTTGCTACTGTACTATTATTGGCTTCATTTTCCTTGGTATCAGCTGATTGCTTGAGTTCTTCATTAGGGTCAGCTGATACTTTTGACGTATCTATAAAATGTAGTAAAGAGTGGTGCTTTCTTCTACATAACCGACATCTAGTCGGTAACCGACAGGCATAAACCGCGTGCCCTGATCCGAGACAATTAAAACACAATCCATTTGATTGGACGAAATTACGCCGTGAGGTGACATCTTCATTACTAAACCGTTTACAACTACCGAGTTTGTGGTCGGCCTGACAAAATTTGCAAGTTGAAGTTGCATTCGCAACATACAATGTTTTCATAGGACTACTTTTTGTTACATTACTACGATATGAACCTTTACCATCTAAAAACTCCAATGAATGAAATCTCTGTTCAAGAAATTTCTTAAATTGTTCGAAGGTGGGCAACTCTTCCGAAGTTTCATAAATTTTAGCTTCCCATAACTTACGAGACTCTTGATCTAATTTTAAACTTAAAATGTGTATGACAATAATATCCCAAGTGTCAATATTTATCCCTAGATTTTGAAGAGCATTCAAACAATCGTTGCTGGTATCTAGTAATTCTTTAAGAGAACTTGCCGATTCAGTACCTATGTTTCTCTGACTTAGAAAACGCTTAAGTATACAGCCAGCCATATATTTTTTATTATTATAGCGGTTGTTCAACTGCTCCCAACAAGTTTTATAATTGGCACTTGTGATTGATACATTTCGTAATAGTTGCTCCGCTTCTCCTGATAAATGACTTTTCAAATATTGTAGTCTTTGCACATCGTCTAGTTGCTTGTTGGTATGAATGAGTGATAAAAATAAATCTCTAAAACTTATCCATTCTGAATACTGGCCTGAAAAATTTGGCAATGTAATTTTGGGCAATTTAATGTTACAGGACTTGTCGTTCGAATTTTCCTTTGACAGAGAGTATACCCTATCCTTTATATCAACTTGAGATAACATTTCCTTCAATTCTGTTTTGTGTTCTAAATATACGTCTTCAGTCGACTCATACACTTCTTCTATGCAGTACTGCGATTTATTAAATTCAGCTTCTTTAATGCTAGACAATATTTGTTGGTGAATATCTGTAAACAGAGTCCACTGTTTGTCTAAGTTCTCCAGACGTACTTCAAGATAGGCCTTAGTAACACGGTCTTTAGGTGACTTTTTGAAATTTGACTTGGCTCTTAAAATAGTCTTCTGAGTGTCTACTTGAATTTTAGTGAATGCCTCCATTATCCACTGATTATATTTCACCTCATGAACATAAATGACTCACGCGTACGACTTGTTTCGGCAAGATTAGGTAAAGTACTCCAGTTTCCTTGCTATTCCAGTTGGACGTGGAACCAGAACCAAACACGCGGTGACGCCACCACTTAAACTTTACCGGTTTATTTATCCGGCTCTCGAAGGACCAATGTACCAATCATATTTGGTAATATAAATAAAAATCAAAAATCAAAAAACCAATATGCTTTGTTTCAAAAAACTTGTTATTATTGTTGCCATCGTTACGTCAAAACTATTCGAAACTCTGTTCTATACAGTAATAGCAATTAACAATTTTTTTGGCTTGATTTTGGATTATTTTAAGTCGAAACTATTGGATAAATCTGGCCTCCTTTATCTCATAATCTTACCAGTTGAAAGGAATCAAATTACAAGTTGAATAAAAAAAATCAGAACAGGACCTAACGCTTAAATGAACTTGTTACAGTCATATACACTCCGCATCAGTGTGTTAGGCATGATGTGTGAGGTGTTGAGTGTTGAGCTCCGAGGCGAGGAGCTCGCCGACGCACAGCGCGTACAGCGTGACGACTTCCTAGATGATCTGTACGAGCATCTGCACGACTTGTCTGCTTATGTCCGACACAAGGTATTAGTTAAGACTCGTTGCGTGACTTCCGCTGACTTCCGCATAACATAATGGTTGTCAAAACTATAATATGTATATATCTACATAAATATAAAAATAAATCGGCGAAATGTTTGTACGCGCATAAATAACTTCCGAACAACTTCACCAAATTGAATAATTCTTTTTTTGTTGTGTTCATTATTGTCGAAAGGTTTGTATAAAAAATATTTAAAAAACGATAGTAAATATTAAAAAATATCCGAAACGTGAGAGTGCTAATGAGACAGAAGAATGTGAGACGTCTTCAATATATTATGTAAAAACAAAACTATGTCAGACAGTATTGACGGCAAAAGAATATGGTGGTACGAAGTTTTCAGCGTTTACATGCAGTGGCGGCGTAAGGCGTGGGCGACGTGGGCCACCGCCTACGGCCTCGCGACCCAGGGGGCCTCGCACCCCGAAAAATTATGCAAATCTTGCGCTGGCAGAGGGCCCCGCAAAATGAATTTTGCCCACATAAAATTTAGGTCTTACGCCGCCACTGTTTACATGTTGCTTTGCGATATATGTTGCTCAAAATAACGCATCACCCGTTATCACAAAAGAAAAAGAACACTGAATACAACAGTAACTTTCAAATTCGAAAAAAGCGGCATTAACTACTATATGAAAGAACTACTGTTTATAAAAATATATAATATGTTGTATATTTTAAGGTACAGTCAGTATTCGTTTGGATTGGAACCACTGGTCTATTGGCTATATATGTATTACAGGTTCTTCAATTTTGGTGCAGACTTCAGAGGGAGAATTGTGTGCCGGTGAGTCGGCAGCGCACGGTGCTAGAACGAGCCATAGGCCGTCTCAGGGACAAGGCTGCGTTAGTCAGGAAAGCTGCTATACAACTGCTGAAGGTAAGAGCAGAATAACTAAACTAAATAAAATTAAAATCGGTTCATCCGTTCGGGAGCTACGATGCCACAGACAGACACACACACACACAGACACAGACACGTCAAACTTATAACACCCCGTCGTTTTTGCGTCGGGGGTTAAACACACACACACACAGACACGTCAAACTTATAACACCCCATCGTTTTTGCGTCGGGGGTTAAAAACGGTAAGTCAGTACTTTGCTTCAGATTTTAAAATACGCATTATTTCTCTTAGATATTCTTGGAGTGCAACCCATTCTCTGCACAACTAAAACTAGAAATACTCGAGGAACAATTGAAAACTGAGCAAGAAATATTGGATGGTATCCAAAAGAAGTTGAATCCGGGACCCGACCCCGAATTAGTCAAGAAATGGGATGATGTACAGAGTGACGTCATAAGTGCTATTAAAAAAGGCATTGATATTCTTACGCAAGATGAACCTGACCTTTCCCAAGCTTCGTTGGAAAACTTGTATGAATCTATTCGTAAACATTTACGAGAAAAATACTATTATAAGGCCTATTTAATTGTCAAACATATGGAGAGGCAATATCCTGATGCCAAATTACTTAGATGTGACATGGAGAAAAGTGACCAGGTAGATCAAAAATATTTCTTATCACGTCATAAAATAAAATGCATCGTTTATATAATTGTAAAATCCTCGGATATATTACTGAAGAAAATCTGTGTGCCTAATGTATTAAATTATTTTAGATAGATTACTTCGTGGCGCTACTTCGAAACATATTTATAATACCAGATAGGCAAGAATCTCTAACACAACAATGTGAGCAAGAACTGGCTATGTACAAACGTTTAGAAGAAAAAGAAAACATAGTGGCTTTCCTTCAAGAATCTGTTCACTTCAGCCGCATGGTGTCTGAGGCTGTGCCGTTAATTAACTCCTTGTTGATGTCAAAGCAAGCCGGTGACGTCAGCGAAGCTATAGACTTTTTTACGACAGCCCATCACTTTAACATAGAGTCGGCGAATATGGGCGTCGCAAATATGTTGCTCTTAGTCTGGTCACCAGATCAGGTAAGCCTCATGATAGAACTCATGGTTGTGGTACTGAACGGTTTTCCGTACGGCATTTGGATAAAAGTACTTATTTGTTTTCTACATTATCAGGAGAAACGCGAGGCAGTAGAGCGCGCGTACCGCGACATGTACCTGGAGAGCGACAGCAAGGCGGAGCGCGCGCGCAGCTTCGCGGTGGGACGCGCCCTGCTGCGCCTCGCCGCGCGCCTCGACCGCGCCGGCGCACTCGCGCTCGAGCATCTCGTGGACAAGTGGGTGGGCAAGGGAGATATCACTCCTGGTATCATTCAGGTGTTTATCTTTGTTTATATCACTATAAGCGGTGGGCCGCGCCCTGCTGCGCCTCGCCGCGCGCCTCGACCGCGCCGGCGCACTCGCGCTCGAGCATCTCGTGGACAAGTGGGTGGGCAAGGGAGATATCACTCCTGGTATCATTCAGGTGTTTATCTTTGTTTATATCACTATAAGCGGTGGGCCGCGCCCTGCTGCGCCTCGCCGCGCGCCTCGACCGCGCCGGCGCACTCGCGCTCGAGCATCTCGTGGACAAGTGGGTGGGCAAGGGAGATATCACTCCTGGTATCATTCAGGTGTTTATCTTTGTTTATATCACTATAAGCGGTGGGCCGCGCCCTGCTGCGCCTCGCCGCGCGCCTCGACCGCGCCGGCGCACTCGCGCTCGAGCATCTCGTGGACAAGTGGGTGGGCAAGGGAGATATCACTCCTGGTATCATTCAGGTGTTTATCTTTGTTTATATCACTATAAGCGGTGGGCCGCGCCCTGCTGCGCCTCGCCGCGCGCCTCGACCGCGCCGGCGCACTCGCGCTCGAGCATCTCGTGGACAAGTGGGTGGGCAAGGGAGATATCACTCCTGGTATCATTCAGGTGTTTATCTTTGTTTATATCACTATAAGCGGTGGGCCGCGCCCTGCTGCGCCTCGCCGCGCGCCTCGACCGCGCCGGCGCACTCGCGCTCGAGCATCTCGTGGACAAGTGGGTGGGCAAGGGAGATATCACTCCTGGTATCATTCAGGTGTTTATCTTTGTTTATATCACTATAAGCGGTGGGCCGCGCCCTGCTGCGCCTCGCCGCGCGCCTCGACCGCGCCGGCGCACTCGCGCTCGAGCATCTCGTGGACAAGTGGGTGGGCAAGGGAGATATCACTCCTGGTATCATTCAGGTGTTTATCTTTGTTTATATCACTATAAGCGGTGGGCCGCGCCCTGCTGCGCCTCGCCGCGCGCCTCGACCGCGCCGGCGCACTCGCGCTCGAGCATCTCGTGGACAAGTGGGTGGGCAAGGGAGATATCACTCCTGGTATCATTCAGGTGTTTATCTTTGTTTATATCACTATAAGCGGTGGGCCGCGCCCTGCTGCGCCTCGCCGCGCGCCTCGACCGCGCCGGCGCACTCGCGCTCGAGCATCTCGTGGACAAGTGGGTGGGCAAGGGAGATATCACTCCTGGTATCATTCAGGTGTTTATCTTTGTTTATATCACTATAAGCGGTGGGCCGCGCCCTGCTGCGCCTCGCCGCGCGCCTCGACCGCGCCGGCGCACTCGCGCTCGAGCATCTCGTGGACAAGTGGGTGGGCAAGGGAGATATCACTCCTGGTATCATTCAGGTGTTTATCTTTGTTTATATCACTATAAGCGGTGGGCCGCGCCCTGCTGCGCCTCGCCGCGCGCCTCGACCGCGCCGGCGCACTCGCGCTCGAGCATCTCGTGGACAAGTGGGTGGGCAAGGGAGATATCACTCCTGGTATCATTCAGGTG
Organism: Acronicta psi; assembly: GCA_946251955.1. Lineage (NCBI taxonomy): Eukaryota > Metazoa > Arthropoda > Insecta > Lepidoptera > Noctuidae > Acronicta > Acronicta psi. Next base: position 5,286,116 of record OX276482.1, on the reverse strand, counting down.
TTTATCTTTGTTTATATCACTATAAGCGGTGGGCCGCGCCCTGCTGCGCCTCGCCGCGCGCCTCGACCGCGCCGGCGCACTCGCGCTCGAGCATCTCGTGGACAAGTGGGTGGGCAAGGGAGATATCACTCCTGGTATCATTCAGGTGTTTATCTTTGTTTATATCACTATAAGCGGTGGGCCGCGCCCTGCTGCGCCTCGCCGCGCGCCTCGACCGCGCCGGCGCACTCGCGCTCGAGCATCTCGTGGACAAGTGGGTGGGCAAGGGAGATATCACTCCTGGTATCATTCAGGTGTTTATCTTTGTTTATATCACTATAAGCGGTGGGCCGCGCCCTGCTGCGCCTCGCCGCGCGCCTCGACCGCGCCGGCGCACTCGCGCTCGAGCATCTCGTGGACAAGTGGGTGGGCAAGGGAGATATCACTCCTGGTATCATTCAGGTGTTTATATAACTATGACATAATCGATATTTTTTTTACTAACTGTTCAATGTAACAAGGTCCCTTACCGCCATACTATGGGCCTGTTTCACCACCTTTAGATAGTCGTTAACCGCCGGATAAATAAAAAAATTGTAACAAAATTGTATGAAATTTTCTGCCAGGTAATTTAAGGGGAACTTTCTAGGAAGTGGTGAACAGGCCTTAAATCTTTTGAGTTATGATATTGTATATTTAACTGCAAGCTAAATTTGCCCTTCTCATACTTCACAGGTTTTCTGGGAAATGTTTTTAAAAAAAATTGATGGAACAACGGACATGGACAGCTATGCTGCACTTACACTTTTAGTGATGGTCGCTAAAGCAAAGCCATCTATGGCTATAGCAAACCTCGACATCATTCAAACTCATGGATTAACTGGAGATTACAACACACGAAACTTGAGTGTACAGCTGTTATTACCGCTAACGAAAAAGAACCAAAGATATCCAATCGACCACACCATTTTTACATCAATATTTGACAGTCTTATAGAAGCGTTTTCAAAGTTTGATAAATTTATCTCTTTCGCCGCCAATTCTATAGATCTTGTATACGCCATTTGCGATAACCCAGAAATTTTATGTGGGAAACTACTCGCTGAGATGTACAGACAGATTGAAGAGACGTTAGTGCAAGACAGTGATAATCAGGAAGAGGTCAGCTTGCCAATAGAACTGTTGACTCGCTTTGTGTTTGTACTTGGGCAAGTCGCGCTGCAGCAGCTTATTTATCTTGACATATATGTGTACAGCGAACTCAGGAGGAGGAATCAGGTGATTATTATAACATGCTTCTGTGCTAGTAGGTAACTTATTTATGTGTTTAGTCTAAATTGCAAAAGTTTTTATGAAAACTATTTTTAATGAAAAATGATTTTGTTAAAATATTATATTTTGTGTTTAGTATCTAAGTAGTAACTTTAACTTTAACTAAGTCAGGTCTAGAGTTCAGTTGAATAAAATAACCCCGAACACGAAGTAGCTTCTGTATGTAACCATTGATTGATGGTTTGACTTATTGGTCCTTTGACTGTCTTCCATCGCCATCATCTAATCAACTCTAGGTGTCCATTATATAGTCGGGTTATCAGGACTATGTGTACCAGTGCCAACTGATGTAAATTCAGGAGAAAAAATGCCATTGTCCCTTATTTTTCTACTCTTAGGGGTGGAATATCTTTCAAATTTAAATGGAATCACCTCGGGTGTAAGCATAATTAGCGGAGTAATCGCGTAACAAACATACAAAAGAAAAGCTATTGTCGAATTAAGAACCACCACCGGATTTGACAGTTGAAAAAAAATGTTTTATTAGGTTCGCGAAGAACGCAAGGTAGAAGAGAAGCGCAAGAAGAAAGCGGGTGCGTTCGCGACGCCCGGCAAGCGCGGGCGCGTCGACGATCTGCGGCGGCAAACGCTCATGAACCTCAGCAACGCCAGCGCCTCCTCGCGTCAACAGCGCAGCGCCAGCGTCACATCTAATAAGGGGCCGTCGGTTAGTTATATTGTCATATCACTTGTACATAGTAATTATTGATATACCACCATTCTGAATACCTATGAGACTACAATAAATTACAATCAGTATAATGTACTTATCGTTCTGTTGTATTGTGTCGTATTGTAATATGATTAGAGAGCTTTATCCCAGTAAGCGTCGTTTGTACACCAAGAGTGCAAAAAGTTTGGCGATTTTTTTAAATCATGGATTTTCGTAAAGTTATATTTTTCCTGCTCTAATTTGCAATTATACAACGCACAGCTCCTTAATTGTTAGCGAAAAATTAAACGTATTTCCTATAAACTTACTCAACTGTGAACGTGGATTCAGTACCTCAACCATGAGTTTTATCGAATGGCTTTCGATAGGTTTTTTACGCATCGAAACGCTGTAATCTCATAGCGGATTTTAGTTCCTTACGTAACCGCTAGAGGCGCTGCGAGTGTTTTCCATACATTTTTTTTACGGCGTTGCTAGCGAGTGAGAAAAACTCATGGTCGAAGCAGTGTACGCAATTTAGTTGTTTCGTGTTCATAAGCTGACCTTTGCAAAGGTGAACACAACCATGACCGAAGAGGAGGGCGGGCTCGAAGGCGCAGTGGCGGACGACGCGGACGCGGAGTACGTGCGCAGCGTGTGCGAGCGCGACATCGTGGGCGGCGGCGCGGCGCTGGCGCGCTTCGTGCCGCTGCTGCGCTGGCTGCTGGCGCACCCGGCGCGCGCGCCGCCGCGCCTGCAGGCCGCCGCCGCGCTCTCCTTCACCAGGTGACCGCACCCTACGCAACCAAACACACACACACACCACTTTTTACAGATATACTTATATAATAAATGCGACGTTTAATACATTAATTCTCACCCACCTACATGAAATGTGCATGGTTTCCGACACAAAATTCAGAATAATACTGAAATTTGACATTGAGATGATTGTATTCTGAGTTCTGCTTCGATCAATCGATTAATAATAGTATATGATATACAAGGTGGAAAGGACATCGACGCACATCCGAATACCATGAGTTCAGTACATGATTCTGGACCCCCTGCGTTGAAATTTTCCGTAACATTTTTCATAAATTTTTCTTTTTTTTCTGCAGATTTTTTACTTGAACGTGTAAAAAAACATTATTTCTATCTACCCAAATTAGATTTAAAATTTAAAAATCATTATTTCATTTATTTCGGATCGCACGCGCGATAACCATTTACCGTGGAGTGTTAAAATCGCGTTTTTAGCAATACACTGCGCGCTCAAAAATGTCAATATCTGTAATAATCAATCATTTTCTACATGAATGACTTAGGTCAATTTATTTTCGACCTTAAGTGAAACCTTGCCACGACGTTTGTGCGTCAATGTCCCTTCCACCTTGTATTATTGATCGAAGGAGTTCTGAGTCTTAAAAAAAGCTTTAAAATTTATTTATTTATTTATTTCAGTATAATAATATTTGATTGGAAAGATTTGATTGTTTGTTTATATTGAATAGGCTCAGAAACTACTGGACCGATTTAAAAAATCTCTCAGTGTTAGATAGCCCATTTATCACGCTACGACGAATAGGAGCGGAGTAGCAATGAAAAATGTTGCAAAAATGGGGGAATATTTAAACGACCACGCAGGCGAAGCCGCTGGCGTAAAGTTAGTAATTAATATAGTAAAAATGTTTCTTAAATAGGACTGCATACTTACAGCTGACGCCACTAGACCATCTAGTTCTAGGTTTACATAATCGTTTATAATAATCGTGTTATTTGTAACTTGACAAAGTCGCGAAGTTCTAAACTAAACCTAATACTGTAAAATAATACTGTAATTTCAGATTTATGTTGGTATCAAACGCGGTGTGTGAGGAAGGCCTACAGTTAATGGTGACAGTTCTTAAGAAGTCAAAGAATGTGTCTCTAAGAACCAACTTGACTATAGCTTTCGCTGATCTTACGTTGAGATTCCCCAATCTCACACAACCCTGGACTCATCATATTTATCACATGTAAGTTTTTGATAATTAATTTATTACAATATATAAAGTGACTGATCGATCTATTAACGCACAGCTCAAATCACTGAAAGGATTAGGCTGAATTATGATGATTTATGGAAATTTCCCAAAATCCTCCTTAGTGGATGGAAATTTCCACGGGATTAGATGAACGCGGGGAATCAGATAGATAATTATAATGTTCGAATTTATCATAATATGTTAGGAAGAATTTCGAAAAATATAAAACACGTTTATTTTACAAATTATAGCCTAAGTGATGAAGAGTTGGAAATTCGACAGTGCGCCGTCAAAATGCTGTCATTCTTGGTTCTACATGAGATGGTCCGCGTGAAGGGCCAGATTGCCGACATGGCGCTCTGCTGCGCGGACAAGGACGCTCGCATCGCCTCCATGACCAAACTGTTCTTTAAACAGTTATCGCAAAAAGGCAACGCGTTGTACAACGTCATGCCAGACATCATTTCGAGGCTTAGTGACCCAGAGCTAAACGTGCCTGAAGAACAATACAGAATTATTATGAAGTAAGTGCAATATGGAAGTCAATTGAGAACGAAAGCCTTGATTTTTTTTAACAATATAATATCATTTGATTATTCTGATTATATTGACATGTAATTTGATTTAGGTACATAACATCTCTAATACAAAAAGACCGGCAAATGGAAGCCCTTGTGGAGAAGTTGTGCCAAAGATTTAAGCTTTCGACAGAGGAGCGACAGTGGCGCGACCTTGCATACTGCCTGTCGCTCTTCACATACAACGAGAGATCTTTACGTAAACTGATCGAGAACCTTGATTGTTACAAAGACAAATTACACTGCCCCGGTGTTATGGACTCCTTCACTACTTTGATGAACACTACATCTAAGATGGCGCGAAATGAAATTAAGGTAAGGTAAGCCATCAAGGCTTGAAAAGTCTACATTAGAGACATCAATAAACATCATAATAAGTCATTACCAATAGCGATTAAAGTACAGTTCCCGCCAACCTTTTCGTCCGGCCTGATGTGTACAGAAAAAAATGTATTAAAATAAATAAAAATGAAAGCTCAAGCAAGTCGTAGGCTATCGTTTTTAGGGTTCCGCACCCGAAGGGTGCCAACGGGTCTGCTGTCGGGTTGAAGTTGGCTCGTGCCAATTTCAGGCCGGACTAAAATATTGGCGAGAACTCTAAAATATATTTTAGTAAGTACACAGACAAGAAATTTAAATACGGAATAATAGACTAAGTTATACTAATTATTAGTATTCAAGTGGTTAGACTGTTGAATAATGTAGTAACAGTCATTGACATCTCTGAGTGCGGCAATCAGTCATAAAGTCAAATATTACAGAAATTGTTACTTTAAAAAAAACTTCTTCTATATCGTTTCGCTCTTGGCAGAGCAGTCGTGGTCGTCATGTAGTAGCATTTTCGGGAGCAGATGTTATGCGTCTCGCGATACCTCGCCATCGTTTTCTGTTGGTGGACATTCTAGTACACTCATGCAAGGGCCCGCCCACACATGAGTTAATTTGGTCGGTCCATCGCATGGGTGACCTTCCGCGCGGTCTGGTGCCTTCCACTTTCCCCTGCACGACGAGTCGCTCTATGGAGTGGTATTCCCGTCGCGACACGTGTCCAAAAAACTTCAGTATACGACATTGTACTACAGAAGATAGACGCTGCTTGATGCCGAGTTCTTGGAGTATGGATGCATTGGTACGGAATTCAGTCCACGATACTCCAAGCATTCTTCTCCAGCACCACATTTCGAGAGCGTCTATTTTCTTAAAAAAAAAATGCTTTATGCCAAAGTAAAAATTTACAGAATGTTTACTCATACTTACCCGTCATGGTTGACTTCCAGAGCAGCTATAATAAATACTATGGTTTTCATAATATTTTATAAACATTTTACTCACAGGCTCTCGTCACCGAGTTGGCCGACAAGATAGAGGAATGCTTTGCCGTTCGCGAAGGTGAAGAAGGCCGCACAGAAGAAAATAGCGAAGGCGCAAGCGAGGGTGAGCCGCGCCGGAACGAACCCGTGCGGGCCACGCCCAGGCGCAAGCCCGCACCCAGACGGAACCGACGACGGTCCTCGTCTAGCCCCGATGAGGTATTGCACAAACGAATTACTTGCTTACTAAAGATTTATACAAATAGTATTTATGCATAATAATATCTTTTTGCAGAATGAACCGCCCAATAGCGAAAAGACCCCTCAAAGTGTAAGGAAATCGAGCCGAAAAGCGACGGCGAGATACAATAGAACAGCAGCGGATGCCTCAGATGATTCCGGTCAGTTCAACCACAGTACAGTTCTCGCCAAACTTATTGTCGGGTTGAAGTTAGTTCGTGCCAACTTCAACCCGTCTGTAAAATAGGAGAAAGAAAAATATTGACTAAAGCGCCCGGAGTGAGAATTCAATAAGGGTGCCCTTGAAAATATTGGTCTGGTAATTTACACCACGACCTCTTATCGCGATTCAATTTAGGACTTAAAATGTATTGTGTTGCTTATTCGTACCACAAGGTCATTTAACAATATTTTTATTGAGTGCTTTAAAAAGTGACGAAAATTAAATAATGCCAATAAATGTTCTGGATTACTGGATATCGAAGGGAATAAAAGTTTCTAGTAAAATGAAGCGTGTTCTGTGTGTATCGAAATCATAAACAATGACTCAAGCATGACCAATATTATTATAAAAAAATACATACAAACTTAGAGAAAAGTCATATATGCTAAGAAAGTCTGAGCTAGGTTCTTACTGAAAACCAGCGCTGTGTCAAGTATTCCGTGTCAAGGCCTTACCTTGACACGGAATAACTATTAAAATATCAGACAATTTTCGGTGTACCGAGGTTCCAACTTGACGCCACCTAAGCTACGGGAAAAAGCTAGTGAATTATAAAAAAAAAGAGTGGCCCGGTTATTCCTCGATATAAGTTCTGCATTTGATGCTGTACATCACGAGTTGCTGTTACAAATTGACTGATTGAATTACTGTTTTTTTAAACTGTTAATCTATTAGTCATTGATGTCTAAGCACTTTTTTACATCTATTTTTTTCAATATACGATGTATGTTTTGTTAAAATTTTCACTAAGCATATTAACAAATTCAACGCCAGTCATCTACCCTTCTATTGGCTTTATATGATAATCCATTTTTAATTTTTTTAACAGATGAAGACTTTCAAAAAAAGGCCGATGAAGAAGTGTTCAAAAAACCTACTGTTAAGAAAACAACACGAAGAAGAAAATGAGGATAATAATTAATGATAGTATTCATAAAGTAAAATAGTGAATAGTAATTATTATTAAATATTCATTCAGAAAACGGATTTCGTTTTATTAATATACAGGAGCTGTCATGCGCTGTGGACTTCTTTTATTAATGGCGATATTTTTTAATTGTAATTGGCTTAAATTTGAGTATCGAGGGTGTATTGGCTCAGCGCCTACTCGCAAGGTCAGGCAGTGGAACACCTGGACGGCAGCGCGCCTAGAAGTATGTAAAATGAGTTGAGAGTATGTTGTTCCACGCCTGATATTGCGAGTAGGCATGTACTCCCTGGATACTCCATCATATTGAATTATGGACCATTATTTGTCGATTTTGTCGCTTTGTTTGTGTGTGTGTGTCTGTCTGTCTGTCTGTGGCATCGTAGCTCCCGAACGGATGGACCGATTTTGATTTTGTTTTTTTTATTTGAAAGGTGAATTAGTCTGGAGTGTTCTTAGCTATATTTGATGAAAATCGGCTCAAGATGGCCGCCGCTACAAAATAGCGAATTACATATTTTTTCACAACTCCGTCGATATGGATATCAAATGAAAGGGCTTAATTAAGAGAATAATATACACTATGATAAATTTCAAATCCAAGATGGCCGCCACCACAAAATAGCAAATTATATATTTTCGTGTCGGGAGTTTTCTGTTAGTTAATTTAGGTTAGGTCATTGTTGGTTTTTAAAGGTAAAGTCGAGAATCGAGATGTTGCCGACGTCACCTAAATTACGTAATAAGTTGGAAGCCAAAAATATGGTTATTGTATACTCGATGCTTAGAAGCAAAATTCGATAGCACAGGCAGGTCGTAGGTAACGCCAAAATGACGCTGATCGCAAATTTCGATAATTTGAGACAAAAGATTATCAATGCGGCTGAGAAAATGTGGCGGAACCTTCGAACTTCTGTCCTAAAGAGTTATTTAAGAAAAATAATGGGAATATTTGTTAGAAATTCCGTATTTAGCTATTTTTATCTCAAACAAAAATGTACCCTTTGCTACCTTGGAAGCACTGTACATTATAACCCGGCGATTTTTATAGTGGTGATTGTTTTTTCGGGTAGTATATAGTATTTTTAGTGTTTTTGAAAACCGCAATTCAAGCAAACCCATAGGCTCCGAGAAAAAAATCGCCAGTTTCTATCGGGCCTGGTGGGATAGTGGGAGTGTTAAGGGTGGGGAAGATCGCGTGGCAGGTCAAATCTTGCTAACAAGAAATACTAAGGTCAAGGACATCGCCAAGGTCAAGGTCCAACCCCGGAGGTCAAGGTCAAAGCAAGAAAATCCCAAAAATCGTGATTTTTACCATTTTTTGTTGAAGGTTAAAGAGAATGATTAACGTCAAGGTCAAGGTCACACATAGGTAAAAATGTTACTTTTTAGTCTTCAAGTAATATTTTTGACCTGTGTGACCTTGACCTTTGTCTGACCTTGAAGTGACCTTGAATGTGGATGAGTACAGACTTCTACTCATCCACATTTTAAGGTCATTTACAAGATTGAGGCAACTAGGTGCGCTTAAGGGTTTAAAGTAACCTAACACGAAGGGGATAACGGGGGCTTTGATCGCTCGCTGCGCTCGCTGGAAAACAAATATTTAGCACTTTTTTTACACCCAGAAATGATGAACTTTGAAGTCATTTTTCTCAGTAACCATGAGGATTTGTCACTCGGGTATTCTACTCTAAGGCTTAGAATTTATAGACGTATCATGGGCTAATAATCTTCACTAAAAATGTCCGACCCCAAGGCATTTTTGAACACTGTGCGAGACAGGCTAGTCCTAGTGTGGAGACCACTAGTAAAAATTTCCTTATATTAAATAAAATAAAATAGAAAATAGATATAATTTTATTTTAGTACCTAAGGAAATGTAATAGAAAATTGTTTAACGGAAATAAACGATATTATTATTAACACGACCCTAACTGACTTGGTGCTTGGCTTCCCAACCACTTACATACCAACCAGTGTTGGATTCCGTAGTATTATAATACTATTTGTACCATTATTTGATAGTGTGTAGTATGTAGTATCGTAATGCCACTATACTACGCGAAAATAGCATAATTTTGATGTTGAACGATTTGTATTAAGTGAGCCCTTTTACTTATTAATATTTATCCTAAAATGTCGGGAATTTCTGTATGTACGGCAACACCAATCAGGATTACTAAATACAAGCGTAGTGTAGCCAATTTAGCGACTTCGTTGCTAAAAGTGGCGGCTTTTGGCTGAGTATTAGCGTCAAAAAAAAAAAATGTCGCCAAAAATTATTTGTATTGCACATTTATTTGGTCACTTTTGGAGTACCATCAAAATACTATATGCGCTCGTTTTTCAAAAGATTTTCGATATAAAGAGGTACTAATTAATAGGAGTATTTTTAGTTACTATAATTTCTTTTATCTTATTAGAAATTCTGTTATCTTTTTTACAAATACACTAAAAAATGCAAATCTCTTTATGTAATTAATACGCCTTACGCCTCAAGTGAATAAAAAAAATATTTACGATTTACGAAAAAAAATAAATTACGAATGCATTTTTACCCTTGTGGGGAAAAAGTAAAACGTCAAAAAATTAAACATTAAAAATACCTACGATAAAAAAAAGTGAAAAGTCAAACGTAGTATAATTTTGGACAAATAGTATTATTTTATTGTCCATGTAGCATAATTTTTTGAGGGTCTGAATCCAACCCTGATACCAACTGTCAAGTCGCTTGACAGTTGATACCTGGCGTTTGTTTGACGTAAGACTTGTTTATTTATAGTTGAGTTGATTAGAATTAGTGCAAATTGTTTCTGTAATCTGTTTACGGTGATTTGTGGCCTATGTCTAAACAAATAAACATTAACGTGAGCTCATTTAATTTTATAATATTTGTGTTGATGATTCGATCTAGCTTATCTATGATTTTGATTCATTATAAATGTCGTGGTGGGCTCTACCCTCGTTCCCACATCGAAAGATTTCCTGTGCCTGATGATAAGGTCAACTGGTCTTCAGAATATAAAGATTATCAGCCACAAAATTACACTGCATCGTCTATAAATTGCCAACCATGGGCAGATCCTAACATTGGTAAGTAGATAGAGGAGGGCAATGTGTTTATGTCGGCGGGCAAAAAAGGAAAAAACCGGCTTTGCATTTAAAGTGTTCTCAGTTATGTAAAATATTGACAAAGACTAACCACATTTAGTTATTTTGGTGCTCTGTTATACAATATTTCTAAATGTATGTGTTATTTTGATAATATCACATGATGTTATTTCAACTGGCACATCATATTTTGTAAGTTGCTTTACTGATAGTTAAATATCAAAGAAGTCATAACAGTAGTGATCGAACAAATAAAAATTCCGACCTAATAAAATTTTGGTTACCTGTGGTACACTACACATTAGAAATAGTGTCCCCATTAATACCACATGCTTAAAGTTATTTGGGGTCAAAGGTCAAACTTGATTCAATGATCACAAGGTCATACTTTGGTTGGGTGATTGCAGTTGTATATTATGTTGGCTACAACCATAATACGAACAACATTATAAATATACCAATGACTAATGCTTAATTTATTATAGTCACCGAAAATTTATAAATAGAACAGCGTGGTCTGGGTATTACTTATAAATTGTTCTATGTTGACAATGCAATTACCCCATGGGAATTATACATATATTTTACTGTGATACGGGGAGTAACAAACATCCATCCTCACAAACGTTCACATTTATAATATTAGTTGGAAGTAGGTTATTTCACAACATAAGTTAAACTGCGCTGATAAACACCCTCAGCAAGCATTTGTCGGGCACTTATGTGCATTAATCTAAATAGGCCAAAAATGCTATATGGTAATTCATTCGCCGTCAGACAGTGAAGCGTTACACACAGGCTGCATAACTACAAATTGGTGCAGTATGTACCTAATATGACTAGCGGCTGTTCAAATGAAGACATTCAAGTTCATAGAATCTTATCAGACCTATCTCTAGAAAGGCAATCACCCAGCATCTATACATTTTTGGGCTATTTTCAAATATTAAATTAATATAACACAAGCTTTAATTATTCAAGGTGCCAGACCGTATCGTGCTCATCATTCGAGACTTTCTGTCGAATCGTACCTTTCGCTATCGCATAGGTAGAGGGTGGCACACTATCGTCCCCTCATCCGATCCAAGTCGGAGTCCATGAGGGCTTCATGCTCTCCCTGTTCCTTTTCATGCAGTTGGCCCTATTTGCTGACGATATGGCTATCTATCTATTATTCCGGCATTAGCCTTACCAACATGACCAAAGTTAAGTTCTCCAAACCTCGGTCACTCCCTCGGCAAGAGGTTCAGGAAATGGAGAATCGAGGTGAATCTCATCAAGAGCGCAGCAGTTCAACATTAACTACAAACTCTCCCAGAAGTAGAATGCGCAGAACGCACGACCCTGACCCTGACGACCCAATCACCCTCGCGCAAGAATCAAACTAGAGAGACTAGCACTTTCACGACACATTTACACAGACAGGGCAGACCCCTTAATGGTAACCTTCCTCGACCCTTGATCGCATCCGCGCCGACCCGTGCCGAGCCAGTAGCTTTCAATTTTTCCATAAATAATTTAAATCCATATCCAGCTGTCCCTAGCTGGTCATTTGGTGCCTCGCCACCAAGTGCAGTTAAGTTTTTGAGACTCTCTCGAATCACATGTTTATATTACAATGTTTATATCGGTATAGGTACGGCCCTCGAAGGTCTAAGCTAGCACTATATTGCACCTATTGGCAGAAGAACCATCTGCTGCTGCATTGTGTGGTACACGCGGTATGCAAGGCATTTGCCTGTCATAGACATTTCTGCGGAAAGTTAATTTAGATGATATTTTGGTGATATTATGAGAGTGACAACATGATTACTGGAGTAAAACTTGGGTTTAGAGCTTGGGTGGCATAATAAAAAATGACAATATCCTTTAGCTCTATTTAATTATTGTGTTTATTTTAGTTGGCCGGCAAAGAAAATATTAGCCCAATTTGGGTGATCTCCTTTAAAATCTGTAACACAAATATTACAAGATATAAATTTGAATGGTCTAATTTTTCAAGTAAATGAATCTGCATAAGTAAAGGCCTCGTCAAACAGAACGCGTATTTAGCGGGCGTCAGGGCGCTAGAGCGCTAGACGTCGCGTTGTATTTTTGTACAGAATTTTATCTTACGCCGTGCGTTTATGTATGAATGTGTTAAAAATGGATACAGAATAGTTGATTGAACATGTCCGAAAACACCCTTGTTTCCATGACATGACGAACAGTGTATTCAAATTAGTGTCAGTATACACTGTTCCTCGTATAAATAAATATTAAAAAAATGTATGTATACAAAAATAGAGCGTCGAAGTCGTTCAAACACACAGCACGCGACGCTAGTCTGGGACGCTCTAGATGTGTGTGAGAACTGAGGAACCACACTTTTAAGGGCTGTAATTTTTAAAATATGTAACTACAAATTCCTAGATTTAGCCTACAATAATAGGGAATATGCGTCTGACTTAAAAAAAGGTCAAATATTTTTTTTTATGAACTTTATCGTTTTAGAATTATATCTATGTAGATATTTTTTTATATTATTTCTTTTTTGATGAGAAAATCATTATTAAAAAGTCCAAAAAAACTGTTGGAAATTCAAATCACTTGAAACGCAACACTATCGGTCAAATGGAATATGACGTCAAAGTCTACTAAATCAGTGTCTGACGTGTCTGTTGTACGTGGTTGTTTGGTTGAGAGAACGTAGACTTTGACGTCACGGCAAGCGCGCCAAAATCGTGAGTGTTTAAAATGCCAATATATGTCTCATAATTTAATAAATTTTTTTTGTTACTTAATTTTAGTTTTAAGGCGCTGGATTTTTTTTTACGGGTACATAACGATATAAAGTATCGTTTAAAAATATTAAAAAAAAATGTGCATATTCCCTATTGTTGTAAGACTAACTACTAAATCCTACAATAGTTTTTTTTCGAAATCCCAGTCTGGTCCCTCAGTTCTCACACACATCGCTCTAGTGCCCTAAAAACACGTTCTGTTTGACAAGGCCTTAAGTGCATCTTCATTTAGTCCATTACAATTTCGTTGAATAACATTGACAAAATGGTCGTATACCGCTATTAAATAAATGATTGCAGTAGCAACGCAGTCCACGTTCGTGTTACGCAGTGCCCTTCGACAAACTACTGCAGATGATTTTCAACCGACTTAAAAAAAAGGAAGAGGTTCTCAATTCGACTGTATTTTTTTATGTATTTTTTTTTATGTTTGTTACCTCAGTACTTTCGACTGGGTGAACCGATTTTGATGATTCTTTTTTATTCGAATGCTGGTGGTTACAGATTGGTCCCATATAAATTTTATCGAAATCCGGTGGGCGGTTGTAAAAATATCGACGAAAATTTAAAAAAATGTATACATAGATGATATTAAGATTTACTCCGAAACCTCGCTGTCTGTCCCGGGCAGTGCGTTTAGTTGGCCTCCCCATATACTATAATGGGTATGAAACAAAATACATCTATATTCCACTAAAATTTTTAAAATATAAATTATTTTTATACAAAAAACAAACCGCCTCCAAAAAACACCTGGGAACTAAATCAACTTTCGTTGATTGTCTGTTTGGCACCGACTCCAAATTAGTTAGAAATCATAATGTAAATATGTACCTGCTATTTTTTGCTTTTTAGTTCCCAGGTGTTTTTTGGTGGCGGTTTGTTTTTTTGATTGTGTGGAATTGTTATCGTGGCAATTACGGACGAGTATGATCGCCACGATCATCGCCGATATAGTCGTATACAGTCGCCGTATATAGTCTGCGCGGACTAGCGGCTAGTTGGCCGGGCCTTAGGTATGTGAGCGGCGGGACGGAGGGACGGGGTCGCTGCGCGAGACGGGAAGGAGGGGCGGGGGTGCTTGTTTTCGTTCACAGTAACCCGCCGCCTCACCCCCGTCCCTACCTAAGGCGCGGCCAACTAGTTCCGCGCAGACTATAGTTTGCGTATTACGATTTTACGGACGGGTTGACAAAAAGATGAAAACAGCTGTACCAGTGTACAGTTCTCGCCAAACTTATTGTCTGGGTTGAAGTTAACTCCAACCCGGCCGTAAAAATCGAAGAAAGAAAAATATTGGATTGTAATAAATAAAAACGAAAGCTTGGCGATACAATAAGTTTGGCGAGAACTGCACCTACCTTCTTCATTTGTTTTACTTCTTCATTCATAGGAGATGCTGGTTTTAAACCACAATGGAACAGTATGGACGGAAAAGTGAACAGAGCTAGTTACATGGGGCAATATAAAATAGAAAATGGCTATCCCTTAAATCCTATTGGCAGAACAGGTATATCTGGTAGAGGGGTTCTTGGAAGATGGGGACCTAACCATGCTGCTGACCCAGTTGTTACTCGCTGGAAGAGGCTTGAAAATGGGGAAATTGAAAAAGATAAATCCAGTAATAAGTAAAGTCCTTAATAACCACTTAGTCCTCAGTATAGTACATATTATAATATTTAATTGATTTGTAAATTATATTTAGGGCCTGTTTTATCACCTCTGTATAGCTGCTAACTGCCGGAAATTAAAAAATGGAACAATTTTTTTATGAAATTATCTGGCAACTAATTTTCGTAAAGGGAACTTATCAGTAAACTGTGAAACAGGCCCTAACATTATAATGTATTGATCTGCACCGATATCAACCCCATATCTTAGTTCAGTTCAGTTATGTACATCCTACTAAAGTTGCCTGAAAGAGATTGCAGATCGCGATAAGGCCACCCATTGTATATTTTTAAATCAATAATTTGTATCTTACCTATGTATTTATTTTTTGGTTTACATAATACATCGAGTACATAGTATATTTATTTAAATAAATAAATAAACCACGGCTTAGTTAAAAGGTGCATAAATTACCTATTTACTTCATAAATCATATTTCAGACCCATTCTGCAATGTGTAGCAGTAAAAAGACGAGACACTGGAGAGTGGGCATTACCTGGTGGTATGGTAGATCCTGGAGAAAAAGTGAGTGCTACAGCTGTCAGGGAATTTCAAGAAGAAGCTATGAACTCTTTAGCAATGGCTGAAGGTTAGTTAAATTTGATTATATTGATATACATTACATGAACAAGACTAGAGCATAAACAGTTAAACATTAAGTATTATTATGTTTTCAGATGAAAAAAATGCTTGGATTGGAAGGTTTCAGAAATTCTTTAGTGAGGGAGATGTAGTATACCAAGGATACATCGATGATCATCGCAACACTGACAATGCATGGATGGAGAGTGTAGCTTATAATTTTCATGACAAAAATGGCTCAACTGTTGGGGCATTAAAATTACATGCCGGTGATGATGCTGTTGGAGTGCGCTGGGTGGATGTTAGTCCAGACATGACACTATATGCAAGTCACAAACAAGTTGTCATGGAAGTTTATAATAAGTGCTTGAAAAATATTTTCCATTAAAATAATAGGTACCGTTTTTAATACATAAGTACATACACTCACGCCTTTTTCGGTAGGCAGAAACTAGAGACCGGCACTTGCTACAATTCTTGCATACTTCTTTACCTTCATATATTCATACATCTTGTCATACACACGGGCCGTTTGTGAGAACTATGCACCTGACCTTTAATAAAATAATTAAATTTATTTCTCGAGTTTATTTATTGTTGGATGATGAAATATGGATGGAAAAGAAACAAAGAGTTAACCAACCCATTTACTACGCTTAGTCTATAGCTTGAAGGATGTTTTAAAAATCCTTATTAATATTATAAATGCAAAAGTAACTGTCCGTGTCTGTCGTGATTTCAGGCCAAAAGTACTGAACCTATTTAAATGAAATTTGGTACAGAGATAGTCTAGAGCCTGAGAAAGGACATAGGCTACTTTTTAATGTGATAGAGGGCTGTGCTGTAACGGGTTCAAATAGGGGATGACAGTTATAAGAAATACCCAGACAACGCGGGCGAAGTCGCTGGCGGAAAGCCAGTACTAAATAAATGTGATTGTTTAAATAAGATTGTGAAATACTTTTCAGCACATGTAAAAAAATGTAATTTATAAAAAAAAAACAACTACATTTTCTTAATTTTCATTTTTTAATAAGCATAAAGAATGGATTTTATAGTAAGAGAACAAAGCGTAATGTAAAAACTATTGCACCCCTTTACACTTAAACTTAAATGCATGAGTTAACCCTTTTATCCAGTAAACATTGTAATTAAAATTGGTTATCCAAGGCAATACCCAGAAATATTATACAACTAATTCAGTTGCATTTAGTACATTTCGAATTAAACGAGACCACATAATTATAATTTTATCAGGGAATCTAAAAGATCCGAAAAATCTTTTAATTTATCGCTCGTCGAATAGACAAAATGTTGTCTTAAAAAATGTTGCACTTAATAAAATACAAATAAAATGCTTTAGTAATTGCAGCTTAGTAACTTACAGTTGAAAGAGATTTTTTGTTAAAAAATATTTCGTTAGGCTTAGTATATCAAAAACTGTTTCTGTGAATATTATTATCTTACAATGCGGCCGTTTCATGGTCTTTTAATAAAACAATAATTAAGAATCTACATGTTATAACAATTTACGATACATGTAGGTAACATACAATGCAATATGTCAGATGCGAAGATACATGTAATACATAATTATGTATTATATAGAATAGGCTAGATGACTAATAGGGAATATGCACATATATATTTTTTTTATTTGATAGGTTATCTCCTTACATAACCGTAAAAAAATATCCCGAGTCAAAAAACTAAAAATTTTGTAACAAAAACGATAAAAATAAGTAAAAGCTACGGGCGTTTTAAACGCCCACCATTTTGGCGCGGTTGTCGTGACGTAATCATCTATTACTAGAGATTGCGAATCTTTCCGAAAAAGATCGATATTTAAAATGACTCGAATCTTAAGCTGATGTATCGTATCGATTCACAAAAAGGTTGATTTCTAAAAAATCGTTTTTTTTTTCAAGTTTGCATTTATAATCTAAATATAAATCCATTTTATGAAAAACAACAAAGATATCATAATACTTAAATGATGTCATAACAGTAAAATCGGTATTTTTGTTTTTAGTTACTTATTATTCCCGGAAACTAAGCAATTAAGCATACAACGATCTCGCGAGTTTTTGAATAATTTACCCTTTAACCGGAAATACCGTAACGTAATATTACGGATACATTCAAGTAGGTAATTGTAAATAATTTTAAGGTTTTTACGAAAACAACAAAACACCTAATAGTGGAAATATCGATTCAGTACTGCATAACGATTTAAAAAATCGATCTTTTGGGGATGAAAAATCGATTCTTCAATTAATCGATCTCAGTTCGCCATTCCGTAATGGCATCGCTATCTAGAACAACAAAAAACAATCGATGTGAAACTGATAAAGTATTATGCTCTGTTATTAATACATATTTGATAATTAACTGTTATAAGTTCATGAAAAATTGACCATAAAGAGCCGATCAACAAAACCAAAATTATAATTGGTTCAAAAATAATGTAGTTAAAAACTATTTAATTTTATGCTAGACAGAGAGCGCACTATTATGTATAGTGACGTCAAAAATAGCGTGCGCCGTACAAATTCAATTTAGTTATATTTTTCACTAAGTGTATTATTGTTAAGAAATTTAACACCAGTCATCTACCCTATTGCTTATTTTTTTCCTGCTTTTCAATTACACACTACTTACGGCACTTTTGATAATGCTAATGCTTACTCACATGCCCAATCCTTAGATTAATATAATGCCATGAATATAAAGTCAGTTTTTATTTACAAGAGAACAATTTATTTCTTAAACACATACAACGGTAAACATTACGTTAACTGTTCAATATAACCCTGATTTATGCTGATTATAATTTTATTCGTACACTATGTTAAGTCCTGACTAGTTAACAATTTTTTACAAAAAACAACTAGCTGATACCATAATCATTTATTTTTCTAGAACTTCAGGCAACCACATTGTTTTTAATAATAAAAAGACGCAAATAAATAGAATGGATATTATGTACAGTCTTATATGTCAAATTCAGTCGAGAACTTGATTTGTCTAGTAACTTTGTAAACATCTAGTGATAAAAACGAAAACGAAAATGACCTAATATTTTTATAAAGTTTAAGTTTTACTTGGTCGTCCAGTACACGTATACCTTACGTATTAGGAATTTCCCAACAGAAAAGGAACCAATATATTGTTAGTGCAAGCAACATAAAAATGCATTTGAAAAAAATAAATTGGTAATTGATCATTAAATCAGCTACAAGTCTCTAGCCTGTCACTAAAATATTTCCCTTAAGTAACTTACATATGGAAAGTCAAAGAACTCATTCATTACTGAGAAAAAACATTTGTTTTTTAAAATATGAATGCAATCTACAACATACATACCATGCATTTCTAAGTACTTATGAGATTATTATTTCCATTGTCAGCAAGTGATAACAATTTCTTCTCCAAACACTTGTATTCAAGTAAATTAATATCAAAATCTTTAGAAGAATACTTAAAAATTGTAGCCTCATCAATCACCATCAAGAGTACTGATAGTGTGAGTAATGTTCACAACAGATTACATACTGTAATATCCTTTGTACGGTTTTATCTGTTAAGGTTCAGGTTGGCCCCTTCGAGTAGTTTAATTATTTTGCCACCACCATTTACTGCAAAATTATAATTATTGATTTGCAAATCTACATAGAGCTACAAATCTATAAGTTAATTATCACAGTGTGGTTCGTTCATATCACAGCGGCACGTACAGTTCTAGGAGATGCTACGTGGTCATGCCGACGGGCGTAAGGGAGCTGTATGCTCGGTAACAGTTTACGTCGTTCATCAGGCGCTGGATGTTCTGTGTGAATGTTGGTAAATCCTGTAATCAGAAATTGCCAATGTAAACATTATGCATTACAAGGTCACAATCACCGCGTCACTGACGCGTTGCGTTGGTTTGGCATCGCACGCGTTGGTGCAATGCAGTTGCAACTGTTTTAAATAAAACCTAATAGGCAATAAGCAGACGGAGTATGTTAGTTTTATTTCATAAAATAACAAAATTCATTTTAAAGTTTTCACTTTTTTCAACTATATTTCATGCGAAACAAGCCAGATTAGAGTTCACATTATTACGTCAAATTGTCATGTAAATAAACTAATTATTCAATGAAATAACAAACCGGACTGTGTCAAAAGTACTAACTAAAAATCCAAAAATAAGCCTTGAATGTTGGAAAATGTATTGCAGGCGGGGACTTACAATACATTATCTATACTAATATTATAAAGAGGAAAGATTTGTTTGTTTGTTTGTTTGTTTGTTTGTTTGTTTGTAATGAATAGGCTCCGAAACTACTGGACCGATTTCAAAAATTCTTTCATCTTTGGAAAGCTACATTATCCCCGAGTAACATAGGCTATATATCATCACGCTACGACTAATAGGAGCGGAGTAGTAATGAAAAATGTAGCAAAAACGGGGAAAAAATTATAAGACCACGCGGGCGAAGCCGCTGGCGGGAAGCTAGTATACATTAAACTAGCTTTTTGCCCGCGACTTTGTCCGCGTGGAATAGTTACTTTGTTCCATATGAACTTTCATCCCCTATTTCACACCTACATAGGTCGAAATTTATTAATTATTTTGCCCGCGGCTTCGCTCGCGTTAAGAAGTATTATTATTAATTAGGTATATTTTTTGCGGCTTTAGTTTTGTTTAGCGTGTGTAAAAAACTCAAACTAATACATTTACATCCTCCATCATCCCTTATTTTATCCCCATGGGGGTTGAATTTATCAAAATCCTATTTAAGCGGACGTCTTCATCATAGCAGCTCCAATCTTTAATTTTAGTTTAATCAGTCGAAAATCTAAAAAGATTTATACAAACTTTCATCCCCTATTTTATCCCCTTAGGGGTGGAATTTATCAAAATCCTTTCTTAGGGGATGCCTACGACATAGTAGCTATATGCATGCAAAGTCTCATCCCGATCAGTTTAAAATTGACAAAGTTTCATACAAACTTTCATCCCCTATTTATTCTCCTTGGGGGTTTTATCAAAATCCTTTCTTAGCGGATGCTTACATCATAACATCTACCTGCATGCCAAATTTCAGCCCGATCCCTCCAGTGGTTTGGGCTGTGCGTTGACAGATCACTATGTCAGTCAGTCAGTCAGTCACCTTTGAGTTTTATATATTTAGATGTAGTGCGATAGTAACAAGTGTGTTACTATGGTTCATTAACTTGTTACCACTAGTTAACAAGTTTGTTACTATGGTCCGTTAACTTGTTATCACTAGGAAACGAGTTCGTTACTACCCAACTAACGCTTAGGCGCTAAGAAAAGAGTTATAGATCTATAAGAACGCTAACGAGATCCTAAGGTTATATAAAAGTGTTAATATTTGGAGTTATAGCGCGCTATAACTCGACTATACCCCCCAAATGGGCACACTTTTATCACCTCAGGTTGTATAATGGCGGTATAATAAATAATATAATAAAGCTATAACAGAGCTATAATAGCGATAACGGACACTACAAGGTTTAAATAAGTGGTAAATAGGCGAAAAATATATCCTGTAGTGTTACAGTAGAGCAAAAAAATCGTTGATTATAACCCTGGATGCTAAGTAGGCTGCAAATTGGTGAACACTAAGGCTGACATTCAGAGATATTCATGTAAGACGGGCTTAGATCAGTCTAAGACAAGAATCGGCTTACCGCATCTTAAAAAGTGGTATTCAGAAACATAGTACGTCTCAAACTTCGTCCGTCTTAACTTAGCCTACGCTCTGTTATAAATAAAGGATAGCAATATATGTAATGTCATAAGAGTGAGCGAAACAACAATATCTGAGATAGAAATTGTTTTTGTTGCAACATTGTCACAGTAAACAGCGCTAACATCTATTATTTTCGCCAAGAAATATCTTTTTTATAATAATGATAATATTTTTAAGTAGATTTGGTTTCACAATAAAAGCACCACATACACATTTAATGTAAAGTTAAAGTAAGATAAAAAGTTTTTATTGACAAACAATATTTACTTACATCGACATATTATCTATTCTATAAAAAAACTAAATAAAATGATATGAAACAGCTATTTAATAAATCTAAGTAAATAAAAATATATCAAACTACCAAAAATAACTACAGCTTTGTCCGCCGGGTGGCGCTAGATCCACTGCTTAGACAGCTAAAGTAACCGATATTGACTACTTAGGCTTAGCATAGTTTACGCGAAGTTTAAGCAGTGTTCCGAACATCTCTGAATACAAATTTGAACGTAAGCACTCGATTTTGACATACGGAAGCATAAGTTCATGCTGAGTCTCGTTTCTGAATATCAGCCTAACTCCAGTGGGATAGTAGAGCGAAGGTGTCGCTGACACTATCGCTATTATTGAGCGATAATAGAGTGGCAAATAGTAGAAGTAGTAGTGGCTGAATATTAACTCTTAAGGCTCTAGTATAGATCCACAAAAGCTCTAAATACGGCCTCAGGTGCTAGAATAGCGTGTCATTAGAAATTTATCCTCAATTTTATTTTTTCCACTTCGTTTTTATGTCCTTGTACAAAATTGTAATTATCGGATCCAAACTAATGGCGGATAATTTGTAAATATTTTTAGTGCAGACCATAGTGGTATTTTTACTGTGAAGGCAAGTACACTGCGAATAATTATATACATTATTAGTAAATAATTCAAGCGCCCCAAGTCTGTTGCCTATTTATTGAAAATAAAAATTTTGCAAGACATGGAGTATCATACATGACATGACAAGACATGGAGTACATATGTCTTGCTAATATCGCAATTTCTTCATAATTATCAGGTTTATCCTCAGCTGTAAATATATTTAGATACGATAACTTAATCGGAAGCAGAAATATTATTTAAAATCACGTACGGAGCCCAGATGGTTATGGTTTGGGTGGATATGGTCTTACGTTTGCTACTCATTTGGATAAAATAAAGATCTTGCAAATAAGACTATTAAAACTACTTGTAGATAGCAAAACCAAAAAAAAGCTTAATAAAGACTATGATAAATGGGGAATTTTTAACTGCACCTCTATTTAGAAATTTAAGCAAACAAAATTTCTCCACTAATTACCTACTGCTTATCAAATAAATGACTGTACTACAAATTAACTACTTGATTACCTAAATATGTTGTACTAAAAAATGTTTAAAATTCATCATCTAGCTGAAACCGCACATATACGCATTTTAACACAATATTACTCACTGTAAAACAAAAATACTGATTTGCACACAAATTATTCAATATTACAACGGAATTTCCAAAATTATTTTATAAAACTGCATAACAAATTTAATAATGCATGTTTACTGTGTTTATAATTAAATTATAGAGTGCTAAATGAATATGGAGTAATGAATATTAGTATCTAAATAATATAACAACTAGTTATTGCAGCGGTTTCACCAGTGTCCTAAGAGCCCTTTTTTTAGTTTAGGTTAGGTTAGAACTGCGACCACAACGCACGAGCCGAGCGAGCGAAGCGAGCGTGCCGCGGCAGCGGCCGGCTTAGTGCCAGAACCAAATCGGTACTATAGTTGAGTGAAAAAGTAGAACGTTATTTATACTGGTAGAAAAGTATTAGATTTACTTTTAGTTAACAGATAGTCATTTAGTAAAACAGTTAAGCTTTAAAGATCTAACAGTATAGAATAATTGATTTATTTGATGAGCAAATTTAGTGTGCAATTCAGTATTTTTGGTGGTAATTTCGAATATTTTGATTGAAAAAAAAGGGGATTTACACAAAGTATTAAATACCACCCATGGTAAATTATTTAAAATTACTAAAATATTACCAGTTTGTTTAAAAACTAAGTTGAATATTATGACTGAGGAACTGTATAATACTAGCCACAAAGTGGAACGTGAACATAACTACCCAACCAAATTGTCTAAAAAGAAGAGACTAGCTGTTCCGAGAGTGCCAAATTACTTGGGTAAACGCAGACTTCCGCCGCAGTTGACAGCCCACACAGCATCTATGTATGTCCGGTATTTGTGTGTGTTGTGTAAACTTAGTGCCACGGATGATATATACATGACTTGGTTTTCTAAAGTCGAGTTTTATACATAATATTAAGGGAAGTGTAGTAATATTAGGCGATTTAAATTTAAATAGTGCATCTACTAACAAAAATCTATTATTGTTACTTTCTTTCATTCTGTGTTTTGTCCGAGAAGAATGTTGTGGTGAATCCGCATGGAGGCATGCTAGATGTGATCTTGGTCCAGGAGAGCATGGGGGAGTCTGTAGCAGCCGCAGAAGGTATGGTAGCACCTGAATTATATCATCCTCCGCTTGATAATTAGGTTTGCCTAGGCATAGCTCCTCATAATAACTCAATGCCCAGTAACAATGACCTTTCCAAGGACTGGAACTTTAAGAGTGTGATTATGAGCGTCTATTTTTTTTGTTGTCCGAGGAACCATAGACATCTGTCTTACAAGCACATGACTCAGTTTCAAGAGCAAACAATTTTTACGAAACCGTTTATAAAAAAAAAATACCAGTGTATCCCTAAAAACATAGAAGTCTAATAATCCGGAAACGTTATCCCGTCTGGTTCACCCATGAAATTATTAAACAGATAGAATGCAAGCTTAAACTACACACAGCTTGGAAGCATTCTAAGAGTAACGCAACTTACCATTTGTTCTCGGAAATTAGAAGAAACCTAAAACAACGCATCCTTACTTCTTATAAGTCTTACTTACATTGAAAATTACATTAAGATAAACCCGAAGTAATTTTGGCAGCATATCTCAAGCCTACGATGTAAACCTTGTCTGGCATTGATGCTGCTAATGCATTTGCTGACTTTTTCTGCAGTGTCTTTCTTTCTGATCTCCCCGACTTAAACACCAACCAAATAAGTGCAAATGATCAGAACTTTAACAGCAATTACATAAATATACACTCGCGAGCAACCAAATCGACTCAACCTGTAAGCACGCATACATATACGAATATTTTATTTCATACGATACTTGTATATAAAATTCATATATGATTAAAAAGCTTAAGGCCCCAGTCTAGCAAAATTTTGCAGTTGTCAAATTATTAGCTCATTTTCGCAACGTTTTTTTAAGCAAAGTAAGGATATAGTGTCATATATTTTTATTGCGATAGAATATATGTTATATAAGCTTTATCTACGTTTACGTACGTCTTTTTCACGTTCCTTTGGTTAGTTTATGTTATATAAATCAGGCGTCAAAGATGGCGCTCTCGCGCCCAACGCCATTTAGAGTCATGTTTGTGCACGTTAATCAGGGTAATCAAGACTAAATTCAAAAATCTACTCAGCGCAAAATTATCTTAAGATATATGTCTTCAAAATGCGCTGAGTAGATTTTTGATAATATCTATAGTTTTCTTAATCCGAGTGTCATAACATCGTCAAATTTTCCTGTTTTTGGTCCCAAAACAAACGGTTTTTTTCATAACAAAAAGTAAAACTATTGATGAAATCATTTGATCATTTTAAAGTACGTGTATTAAATGACACAACCAATTTAAAAAAAATGTGTACCTGCTTCACAAATATTTTTTATAGTGTTTTCAACAGGCACGGTTTATAATCGAAAATCGCAAGCCAATTTCGTGGATTCTATGTCAAATTCAAATTTGTACCTCTCGCTCTAAATTTTGCTCTCTCTCTAACCTTGCTAGCGTACTATCGGGCATTGAAACTTGCTCTACTTCATTATTTTTATGTCAATTTATTAGAAATTATTTCCGACGCGCGTTTCCCGATCAGACGCGTTTTTATTCCACAAGCAGTTTAATCGATTGTTGGTTTTAAAAAATGCGGTGTGTTTAGGCATTTATGGGACACCTAAACGCTTGGATGTCCGTCTAACTTTATGGTCCCGATTCTTCTGTCCCTAGTTAACACCTGGGTCCAGAAACAACTCGACGCCATTTTTTACATTAATAACAGTCTTAGACTGTTTTTTTTAGCAGTAAAGTGCGATAGTAACAATTCTGTTACTATGGTTCATTAACTTATTACCACTAGGTAACAAGTTTGTTACTATGTTCCGTTAACTTGTTATCACTAGAAAACAAGTTCGTTACTATGGTCCGTTAACTTGTTACCACTAGGTAACAAGTTTGTCCGACACCCTAAAATTTACCTATGACCCTCCCCGGTTTGAATCACACAAATTGAACAGTTACTATCCTAAAATAATTAAATTATCAGCCAAATAAAGTCCACTGTGCATGTGGAACAAAGGCCTCTCCCATAGACTTCCACAAGGACTGGTTATATTATATGCCGCCTGCATCCAACGACCTTCATCATCATTGAGAACCCACTCCTGTGTTCTCAATGATGATGAAGTCCTGTGTGTTCGGTTTCCGTACTTAGTCCTGCAGTGGACCATTGTCCCAGCTACCTTTATCAGGTTATTAGACCATAGTTAGAAAGTGAGAAAGACGTAGCTTGAAAGTGAGTGTGAAAAGTACTAAAAAGTTGTGCAGTGACCGCTTATCTACGATATATGGACATATTATGATGCTTAGAAGTAGAGAGCCTAGTTAGGAAACAGATTTTGAGCATAAATGTGGATGGATATAGTAGAAGAGATAGACCAAAGAAAAGATGAATAGACAGTGTGAGAATGACGACGATGTATGTAAGAAAATTACACTGCGCCGTCCTTAAGTGAAGGTGAGGTGGTGCCTATAGGTGTACATACACGAGCTAGATGGACATAAGATATACTGGCTGGATGTAAACGATTGCAGGGCAGGTCACCCCCCGATTGTCGGTTGATATGGTATGTTAATAGAGAAGAGGCCCTGACTCAGCAGTGGGTTTTACCGGCTGAATAGATAAATAGATAGATGAGTATATGTATAGATAACCGTTGCACGCGGTTTTTCATTTACCCCAGTTCATGTGCCCAGAAGAAAAGTCTTTTGATCGATTTGTTGGTGTCAAACATTTCTAATCCCAACTAGGACATGAGCTGTAGCTTTTGAACGGCTGAATAGATTTACATGAAATATGGCTAACAAATATCCCATTTAATTTTGAAGAAATTTGTAACAGAATTACAATGTAATTATTACATTACAAATACAATAAGAGCTGGATTGAGCCGTGGGCTAGTCATTTTGTTGCTGAGCTATAAGCTCAACGGCTCAAACCCGTGTGATCTGATTCATCTAGCTCATTGAAAGCTGAGTTTACACACCTCTGACACCGATGATAGCCAGACGGCTATAGCAGTCATGGAAGTGTATTCTATGACAAATTCTTACTTCTCGCCCTGAATTTTGCTCTTCCTCTAACCAGTTTTCACTTATTTCCTATGGGTTTTATTTCTTCATGTACAAGATCAAGAAATAAAACACAAAGGTCTACTCCAAAGCAAACCATCTCTTGGAACTTGAGCTTATAGTAAATCAACCTCCTTCTTCTTCATGTCTGTTAAAACGAAATTAAAACCTCGACTAACAATGTCTACTATTCCATAAATCATAAAGTACTATCTTTTTGTATTTTTTAAGCATTTTCCATGCTAAGATTACAAGTTATTTTTAATGAAGGAAAAAATCGGCGGGCCGCTGGTGTACCGAACCAGAAGGCGCAGGTTCGAATCCTGCAAAAATAACTCATAAAGTACTTATAATATTATTTCAAACGACAGATATTTTTTTCAGATTTTCAGGGTATAATCCCACAGGCCACAGTAGTGTTGTTAATTATAATTAAATAGAAATATTTTATTTTGTAAAGTAGAGCAACTTTCATTTCGTGGCACTGCTCTACACTTTGTAATTTACGTATCACAGGATGATACAGAGGGTGCTTCGCGGGGATCGTGCCCGCGAACTGTCATTATACTGAATTCGTTTGTTATGCACAGCTAGACTGGGGCCTTAAGGCCTCAGCTTTAAATTGGTACCATTATTGTCAATATTCTTTCAGTACTTTATAAAATAATGGTAACTTGATGTTAATGTAGCGAAAATAAGAATTTAGAAAAATGATTTGTGGTTCGGTATTTTAAAAATTAAATAAAAACTTAAAAAATCATAAAAAAAATAATTGTAACAATACTTGGTATTAACTCCTCTAGCTGTTATCAGGGGTCCAAGTCGGTTCTTCATTGACCTTATCATTTTTTTGACGGTGTCCTGAGAAACACTATCCCGCTCCTCTAATAACGCCGCCTTCAATTCGTTAAAGGTCTTACGAACTTGATTCTAAGCTTGAACCCTTCTCTTAAGCTCATCCCATAGGTGCTCAATAGGATTCATGGCTGGGTTGAATGCAAGTCAGTCCAATGGACGTATATTCAACTCGTTTAAGATTTTCTGAGTGAAACGCGACGTGTGACAAGGGATATTACCGTGTATTAACAAAAACTTATCACCAATAAACCTCGTAGGGAACCACGTGGTCTTGAAGAATGTCGGCAATGTACCGATCAGCCGTCAACCCTCCTACTTGACCTCCTACGGGCACGAAAACGAGCGCGGGTTTTCACTCCAAACAGATACCAAATTACATCATTAGTGAACCGCCGATGTATGCATTATTTTAGCAAACCAGCACTGCACAAATCATTCACCAGGATGCCTTTAGACCCGCCCTATTCTGTCATTCCCTTGAAGGCACATTTTACACTTATCAATTAACAAAATCGGCTACTATGGCTCAATGTTTCAATTAAGACGCTCCCGTACAAATCAGAGGCGCGATTGCCGATGACCTATGGTCAATTTCAAACCGGTGGCAGGCCGTTTTATAGAGAGATTAGCTTCTGTTAAGCGTCTTCTTATTGTTGACTACCTGACAGCCACCCTTCGAACGCGTCTCAGCTCTTGCTGCAAATCAACACCCGTCAGGTGTCGATTTCGCAGCTATATTGAAACGGTAAACCGCTATTTTTGCTCTAAAGCCCAATGTTGGCGGCTGTTTCTTGGTGTCCGATTAAAGGCATCAGTCTTCTGAAACCTTCTGTGTACTAATTGATACAGCAGACTGGTTCAAGTGACGCTGGGTATCTAATGTTCGCTAACTAAGTCCCTTTTACAACAGGGTCCCATTTTAGCAGCTTCTTCAGGCTTAGTATTCATAAATTCGTCTAAACAATGAATAGAATTCCTTTTTGATAGTTCTATCTTCAGGTGGAGCTTAATTTCAGTAGATAAACTGATTGTGGAGGTTTCTAAAGGGGTTATTCAAAGCGCAACTCGTAGGTACGGTAAAGTAAATTTTCCTCTGCGCGCATTAAAGTCCGATAATTAAAAGGTTTCTGAATATTTACTAAATGATATTGGTGCTAATGTAAAGCTAATTAATCAAGCTTTCAATAAACATATGGTTTTTGTGAATAAAATATACGCTTTAAAAAAAAACACAAATGTTTAAGCGGTTGTAGGTTGAGTCGATTTAGTTGCTCGCAAGTGTAGTTAAAGTATATCCGAAAGATGTTGATCACAGCATTAACAAACTTAAAGCTAGTAGTTCAACCGGACCAGATAATATTCCATCTTCGATACTTAAACAGTCCAAGAAGTACTTTATTGAACCTCTCGCTTACATATATAATTTAGCCTTATGTACCGGAAAATATCCTACACAGTGGAAATTATCTAGGGTCACCCCTATACCTAAAAAGAATTCTAAAGTATTGGTTGAAGACTTCAGACCCATTGGAATTCTGTCGTCACCTGCAATATTCTGCATAAAGAAATTCACGTTCAAGTAAATAAATACTTATGTATTGAACAACACGGTTTCCGTATCAAAAGATCTGTTAATACTAATTTAATAATACTATCTGATTATATATCTGACTGTATGGATCGTAGCCGACAAGTTGACGTTTTGTATTTTGATTTCCAAAAGGCATTCGATAGAATCAATAACGATGTGTTGCTGTACAAGCTTAGTGCTATAGGTTTTTCTCCCAGTCTCCTTCTTCTGATCTCTGACTATCTCCGTGATCATCAGCAATATGTTCGCTTAGGATTATACAACTCGATTATACCATACACGTTCAGGAGTAAGTCAAGGATCAATTTTTGGACCCTTATTGTTTCTATTTGGATCCGGTAACAAGTTTGTCCGACACCCTAAAATTTACCTATGACCCTCCCCGGTTTGAATCACACAAATTGAATAATTGCTATCATAATATAATTATAATTATCAGCCAAAAGAAGTCCACTGTGCATGTGGAACAAAGGCCTCTCCCATAGACTTCCACAAGGACCGGTTATATGCCGCCTGCATCCAACGACTCCCAGCTACCTTTATCAGGTCATTAGACCATCTCGTGGGACAATTGATGGATGTATTATAATACTATAATAATAATATATTGGCCGGGGAATGTGTGGACTTACGAGAATAAACAGAGTCAGAAATTAGTATCAAAAAGTAGTTTGAAAGTGAGTGTGAAAAGTACTGAAAAGTAGTGCAGTGACCGCTTATCTACGATATATGGACATATTATGATGCGTAGAAGTGGAGAGCCTAGTTGCAAAACAGGTTTTGAGCATGAATGTGGATGGATATAGTAGAAGAGAAAGACCAAAGAAAAGATAGATAGACAGTGTGAGAAAGTATCTATCCACAAAAAAATTGAATGTCTAAATGACGGCTGAGGAATGACGACGATGTATGTAAGAAAAAGACACTGCGCCGACCCCAAGTGAAGGTGAGGTGGTGTCTATAGGTGAACATAGGTACACGATCTAGGTGGACATATGTATACTGGCTGGATGAAACGATTGCAGGGCAGATCACCCCCGGATTGTCGGTTGATATGGCAGTGGCGTAATAGAGAAGAGGCCTTTACTCAGCAGGGTTTTACCGGCTGAATAGATAGATAAATAGATGAGTATATGTTATGTACAGATAACCGTTGCACGCGGTTTTTTATATACCCCACTTCATGTGCCAAGAAGAAAAGTCTTATGATCGATTTGTTGGTGTTAAACATTTCTAATCCCGACTAAGAGATCTTTGGAGGGATTCACAAATACAATAAGAGCTGGATTGAGCCGTGGGCTAGTCATTTTGTTGCTGAGCTATAAGCTCAACGGCTCAAACCCGTGTGATCTGATTCATCTAGCTTATTCAGAGCTGAGTTTACACAAATCTCTGATGATAGCCAGACGGCTATAGCAGTCGTGTACGTGTATTCTATGTCAAATTCTCACTTCGCTCTGAATTTTGCTCTTTCTCTAACCTTGTTTTATTTCTTCATGTACAAGATCAAGAAATAAAACAAAGGTCTACTCCAAAGCAAACCATCTCCTGGAACTTGACGCGTAGGTAGGTAGGTATATCATATACACCTACCTTATAGTAAACGAACCTCCTTCTTTTTCATGTCTGTTAAAACGAAATTAAAACCTCAACTAAAATATCTACAGTTCCATAAATCATAAATTAATTAAACAAAATAATCCGCGTGCTTATAAAATTCAAATGACATATTTTTTTCAAATTTTCAGGGTATTATCCCACAGGCCACAGTAGTTTTGTTAATTATAATTAAATAGAAATATTTTATTTTCTAAAGTAGAGCAACTTTCATTTCGTAGCACTGCACTGCACTTTGTAATTTAATAACGAACTGTCAATATACTGAATTCGTTTGTTATGCACAGCTAGACTGGGGCCTTAAAGTAAGGCCCATAACAATAGTAAGTAGTTCACATTTAAGCAAGTGTAGTTACCGTGTCTGGTGGGAATTGCGCCAGATGGTGCTGATGTTCGGGTGACAGGCCAGACAGCGAGCTGAGGAAGTGCGGCAAAAATGCTGTGCGGAAGGCCGTAAAGTCCACGAGCGCCATGGCGTGCACGGCGGCCGTCAGCTCGTCGCGCGCCAGCGTGCGCCAGCCGCCCTCCGCCAGCCCCAACAGCAGCACCGACAGGAACTCGCCCAAGAACTCCGTTCGGAACATCACCTGCGCATTTTTACTATATTAAATTCCATCTCATTTCATATACGCTTTATAATTTTTAAATTAATCTTAATGAAAATTGCACAAAATCTAGTACAATTATATAGTTTTTTCTTATTGCTACGTGAGGAAGTATCAATAATCCGCTTTATAATACATACATAGATCGCATCAAAGGGATACAAAGACGCTTTCTCAGAAATTTATGTTATCGTCAAAAGGTACCATACCATTCTGATAACTATCTTGAGCTCTGTAAGAAGTTTCATCTTTTACCACTTGTGAAACGCCGTGAAATCGCAGACTGTATGTATTTTATAAAAATATTGTCTGGCCTCGTCGACTGTCCTGAATTATTGAGCAAAATCTATTTTAATGTCCCAAGTAAATTCACTAGATTTAATCCCCCTATCAATGTTCCTAAAGTGTCAACGAACTACCGTCATAATTGGCTATATGACAATTGTAACGAGAAAATATTTAATATGTTCGAAACGGTAGCATATAGGTTTAGAATAATCATACAATATGTTTTTGCTTTAAAATTAATTGTAAATATTTTATTTTTGAAAAATAAATTGCAGTTTTTTTATCTGTGGGTTATAAGAACCAAAACGCGGGCGGCCATGTTTGAGCATCATGTGACGTCAATCCACACAAAAAATAACGTCGTGTGTATAATCGTTGGCACTAGCAGGCAGTTTGCAAGTTTGTACTGAGATTTACAATGAGAATTTTCACGAAATGGAGCCTGGCTATACTGATAGAGGCATGCATAGGCTATAGGCTGATAGTGCAAATCTGCCACAAATGGATTCATTCATGGTTGCATTTTTCTGCATCTAATCCTGACTTTGTTCAGCCGAGTTTCATAACGCAAAAACATTAAATTTTGATGGCAAACAATCTGGTCTCATTCGTATTTTACGGACAGAACCTATAACACAGTATTGAATGTCATGTTCCATATTCGTAGGCAGCTTTAAAGTGAGAAATTACTTATATTATGTACAAAATGCTAGGTTAGGTTTAACTTATTTTTGGTAGATCAGAGGTTAAGTTGGTTGCTTTTAAATACTTACAAAAAACTCGTCTTCACAAAAGTAAATCACAGATTTATCAGATGTAAAATTCAAAACTCGGCGTGCTAATTGTAACCACAGCTTTCGACGTTTTGGGATATGTAGGAACGTGCATAAACAATTTGTCAGGATATCTAATTGCAGTATTTACACAGGCATGGCACACGTTTTGTAGCATGGACATTTTATTCATAAAAATATTGATATTATAAGCTCAGAAATAGTTATTTTCAGTGAAAATCCTGCAAAATTTCCGCTCAAAATATAATAACAGTTGGAGCGCCGTAGTTAACTTTACTTATTTATTGTGAGAAGACGTCACAGCCAGAAATGTCACGTGATCGGCTGTTTTCGCACGACTTTCAAATTACTGGAAGAAATATAGTATTTTATCTAATATTTAGCTCTTTTTTTCAGAAAAAGATGATTGTAAAAGATATAAAATAACCCAACGTACCTATATTTTAAAATATATTTCCGAAAACAGTCAAATAGCCAATTCATATATAGTACGAGCAAGTAAACAGTTTACCATAATTTGCAAAAAGCATAACTTAGATCCGTATACAATAGGTTTTTCAGCAGTAAAGAGCTGTCTGAGCTTGGACTTTTTTTCATGAATTAATTATAATATTATTTTTTTCATTGTACCTACCTCTGTATTTAAACGCTATTAGGGAATGCACACACATGTGACTGTTCTGTATAGAGTGCACACAACAGGCAGTTTATTCAGTAGCTATAAGTGAAACCTGTAATTGGCCTACTGTTTCTATGTTATTGTTTTACTTGTTTGTTTCGCTGTAGGTTTTCCATGTTAATAAATAAATAAATAAATATCCTCTATAAAATTTCGACCATATTAAACCCCTGACATGTATATCTTAAATTAGAGTGTTAATTCTGTAGGTACCATTTATAGTTATTCAGTGATATGTAAATGACATTATGATAACAAACCACTTCATACCTAGATCATGTTTTATAAGTTGAAACATATATTCTATAACAATAAAGATTATTATTACAGATACACATTCATAATGATATTGTTGTCGACGCCGGTTTTCACCACCTGTCGACAGTGCTGCCACAACATTAGTTTTAAGCTTTTTTTTATATCGAGCCTCACTCTCCACACACGCTTCACCCATTTCTCATTCACAGAATCACAACTCTAATTAGTATCCAATATTAGTATATCTGCACTTGCACATCTCTAAAATATATTCATTCATTCACTCTCACTGCACACCATGCATGCCATTTTTTTCCTATGTTTTGCAAACTAAGCAAATCCAATTAAATCTATCGATTATTCAAACCAAACTGAGGTTTTTATGTTCCGCGTGTACTACTTTATCGATCGCAGATAACAGTAATGTGGTGAATTCACCTTATGGTACAGCTTGCACTTGGTGTTGAGCGTTTCAAGCGTATCGATATTGAGGCGCAGCAGCTCGATGTCGGGCTGCAGCAGCGCCCGCCCCAGCGCAGACAACGCGCCGCGCAGTTCATCCGCACGTGCGCTGCTCTCCGCCTCCTCGCACTTATTCGGGAAGAAGTACCGCCAGCGATGTATCAGCACGCTAGAAGACATTTGGATTAGAGGTCGGAGGTGGCGTGGCGTGGCGCGACAGTGGCGACAGTGGCGACAGCGGCGGCGCGGGTACCTGGCGAGCAGGCGGTGCGCGGCGCGCGCCAGGCCGGGCGCGGCGGCGCCGGCGCGCGGCAGCACGTGGCGCGCCAGCAGCGCGAGCACGGCGCGCACCAGCACGGCGCCGCCGCCGCCGCCCGCCTCCACGCCCAGCCGCACGCACTCCACGAGCCGCTCCAGCCCGCTCTCGCCGCCGCCCCTGCCGACCGAATCCACATTCATCAACACAAACACTCGACCACTCTACCCATAAAAAACATTTATTCATCAATCGTCGAGTATGACAACATAGTGCATTACTTGAAAGGAACTCGCACTTATATTTTTCGTAATAACTTTATTATTTAAAATCTATGTATCAATAAATATCTATCCAGCTCGCGTTTTCTATCCATAGTATTTAGTCTACACCGGTCTCTCTCATTGTTGTGATCCTAACTCCATACTCGCAGATCGTTCTTACCTGTGTAAGTGGGGACAACAATATAATAACCTATTTTTTTGTATTTTTTAAGCATTTTCATGCCAAGATTACCAGTTATAATAAGTATTATAAGTTTTCCTTCATAAAAAATATCACTAAGTTTAACCTTTTTAGTTTATAAAGCGTTATAAATCGTAGGGTAAGTAGCGTACGTAGGGTTATAAAGCGTATATACAGGGTTATAAGAAATACCTTAGCTATTTTACAAAAACCTGTTCTAAATTTAAAATAAAATTTTGTTTAAAAATAAAAACTAGACCGTATCCAAGTTAGCCTAAAAACCACTAGCTTTTTCGCCACTGCACGGGCGGTCAACAACCGAGGCCTACGGTACTGCCGTACCTACCTATTTATTACTTGTATTCGAGCGGCCCCGCTCGCTCGGGTCGGTGCTGCGCGGGCGAGCAGTAGCGCTGTGAAGATTAAATGCACACCGTCCGCTATTCAATTATCTAACCTATGCATCTGTAATAAGGTGCAATTTTCCCTTCATACTTTTATGATGCACTCGGGCGTATTTAAAAAATGCAATCAGCGTACAAAAATTAACAAATAATTTACAGTACTTATTTACAATCTCTTACTTATAAGTACTTCAGCAATTGTTCAAAATGAAGTCCATTTCTTTTCATACACAATCTTGCTCGTTTAATAATGTTTCTTCTGAGTCTTATAAACACTGCACTGTCACTGTTTACGGCGTCAAATGCACTAATTATGTTTGTCTTGAATTCGATGTTAATTTCGTCTAGATTTTGTATATCGTCGTTATACACGTGACGTTTAATTACATCCAACAAAAAAAAAACACAGGGTGTATAGTCCGGTGACCTAGGAGGTCAAGCCACGGGTCCACCACGGCCTATCCAATGGTTAACGTATTCACTAAGTATTGTGTAACATCGCGTGAGTAACTGTTGCATTAACAAGTCCTTAGACCGTAACCGAGGGATGCTCTCAGCTTCGTATAATCTACGTGCTTCGTAGAGATTCTCACCACTTTGAATGTACACTCGCACCATCTCGTAATATTCGCGGTTACTGTACATTTTAAATAAGGCCCGTGCGCGGTTTACGTAAAAAATTGTCGCGAGCCCAATTACCGACACGCGTGCGCTCGCGTCACAGGTTTTCGGAAACTGTTTACTTCCGGAGTGGGGCGCACGGGGTAGAAATACTAGGAGCGGCATGCCCGTGGCCCGCCCCCTGCCACCCGCCCGCCGCTCTTAGTATTTCTACCCCGTTCGCCCGACCAAGCCCGGTTAAGATTCCGAGCCCGGTAAGATTCAAAAGCTCCTGAGCTAGAATCTACATCCGTCCTAAAAAAAAAAAAAACAAAAAACTAACTTTTGCCCGCGGCTTCGCTTACGTGGATGTAGAAGCAAAATTATGATTAGAAATTAATAATAATAATAAATAATAATAAAAATTTATTCAAAAAACTTTTGTCTTAAAATAGCAAGTAGATAATACAAAGTATACATGGTATTAATATAACATGTGCCTGAACTAGGTAATCCTGTGTTTCAGGCCAGAGGCGCTAATAAAATCTAAAAATAATCACAACAAAATAGGTACAGAATATATAAGAGAATAGTTACTAATAAACACAACGGAAAAAAATAATAATGATAATAATACAAATTTGTCAATGTAGAGACTTACAAAAATAATATAAAAAATTTACAAAAACAAAAATAGATAAAGTTTACTTAAGTACAATTAATAACTTCTCTGTATCTTTGTAGGACATTGCTAGGAGCGCTTCCTGGAGAACTTTTTTACAATTAATGAGGTTGAGGGGATAGATATTAAATTTTGCATTAAGCCTATTGTAGAGAAGCGGTCCTAGGAACACATAGAATTTTGAAGTAAAAGCAGGTTTAGTTCCTATATTTTGAGGGCAAACTATATCTTTCCGTCTTTTGTTCATAAATTCAGAGCTGTATGGAAGGGCTGCGTGCTGGTTTAAAACTATGTTTAATATGAAAAGCTGTCGGACTGTTAGTACTCTACAGGATTTGTAGAGGAGGTTAGTGGGAAAAAGGAAAGGGCGGAAAGTAGACACCTTGAGGATCGCTCTCTGAGCTCTTTCGATGGTTAGTAACAGCGTTTTACCAGCTCCCCCCCATGAAGTAATGCAGTAAGTTAATATTGACTGACATAGAGCAAAGTAAACTTGTCTTATAATTTTTGAATCTGCAATATATCTTAACTTTTTAAAGGCAAATATTAACTTTCGGATTTTGCTACATAAAGCTTCGATGTGTTGTTTGAACGAAAGGTTTTCGTCCAGTATAACACCCAGGTATTTTGTTTTATTTGCGATTTGAATTTTGGGACAAACACATTGGTTATCGTTTGGTAGGCTACAATAATGGGCGTATAATGGTAAGTTAGTATGAGTTGGTGTTAGTTTGCGCATTGAGAACTTAATATAATTTGTTTTATCCGCATTAAGTGTTAGTAAATTATGCTGAAGCCATTTATTTACAATATTAAAACCGTGTTGCGCATACTTATAAACTTCTTGTTCTGACTCAGCCGAAAAAAGTAGCGCAGTGTCGTCAGCATATGAAATGATCATGCCATGATCTAGATTTAGGTTACATAGGTCATTTATGTAGATTAAGAACAGAGTACTGGCTAAAATACTTCCTTGAGGAACACCATAAGAAGTATTTTTCTGATCATCGCTGAGAACACTCCCTATCCTAACACATTGGGATCGATCTTCTAGGTAGCTTTTGAATAGTTCTAGCTGGGTACCTCTTATACCTATAGTCTCAAGTTTGCTTAAAAGAATAGGAATGGACACTGTGTCAAAAGCTTTGGCGAGGTCCAGGAAGATCCCCATAGTGTGACTACCTTTATCCAGTTCTTGTGCTAAATGGTCAGTTAGAAGATGAACGGCATCAGCAGTTGATAAATTGGGTCTAAATCCAAACTGCGTCTTAGACAAAATCGATTTTTCCTCCAGATATTGGACTAGCCTTTTGTTTATGATTTTCTCCAATATTTTAGACATAGAAGGCAATAAGGAGATAGGCCTATAATTTGTCACTTGTTCTTTGCTGCCAGACTTATGTATAGGGACAACAACAGCTTTTTTCAAGCACTTGGGAAAGAGCCCTGTAGATAAACATTTTTGGAAAATATAGGTCAGCGGTGGAACCAAAATGTGCCTAAATTGTTTGATAAGTTTAGTCGGTATATTATCCCAACCAACCGCACAGTCGTCTTTTAGGCTCATAATTGTCCTTTCCACCTCGTTTTCGTCAGTGCCCAGCAAAGCAAAGGATGATAAGGTGGAGTCACACTTGAAAGGAGTGTTAGTTGGGTTCTGTAATTGGCCCTGAACTTTTTCTGCCAAGCATTTACCAATATTGACAAAGAAATTATTTGCAATGTTAGCAGATATCAACTGTGATGAGTGTGCATATAATAAACCTGATTCATGTTTTTTTGAAGAATAAGTTACATTTTTAATATATTTCCAAATCTTTTTACTGTTTGCCCCAGCCATTTCCAGTGCAGTTTTATCGTAGTTAATTTTTAGTTTCCTTAATAGATTATTACAAAAATTCCGATATCTTTTATATGTTAATTGCAATGTTAGATTATCAGGATTAGATTTAGCCTTCATGTGCAATTTATCTCGGTTTCTCATACAGCGAATGAGACCTGGAGTGATCCACGGCTTTAAGTTATAATTTTTGCTACTCAAACAAATATTTATTGTATTAATTTGAATTGCATGTTGGATGTTTTCTATAAGATGTAATAAACAAAACTGTGGGTCAGCGGAATTGTAAATGGGGTTTAAGTCGATGTTGCATAAATCTTCTTCAAGTTTATTTATGTTTAATTTTGATATTGTGCGAGTGACGTTTTGCTTATGTAATTTACAATTTAAGGTTAATAGGACTGAATTGTGATCCGTCATTGACGAGTTAATAACTAGTGCAAGTGAAGGGAAAATTGATCCCAAAGAAGATAAAAAAACTCACTATTATAATTATCAGCTTCATCGTCCTCTTAGCCTATGCCTATAAAATATGTTGAAGTCGGGTTTCAATCGAAACAGATGTGATTAAATATTTAAATATCTTACACAAAGCGATAGCGTTCAGACCATTGTAGTGTTAGGTATCCTAACTTAATAAATTCGTTGTCAGGTTTTTTGGCCTCCTGACTAACACTTAACGATTATCATAGCTTTTCGTGTGAAGTCTACAAATATATTTCCATTTTCTTTAAAGTAATCACTTGTCTAACTTTAAAACAATTCTTCAAAATGATTATTTTATAAATAGGGCGGTAATGGGTACCGAATTTTAGGGGTCGTTATTAGATGCGTTTACGTTACTAAAGAGAGGTCAAGCTCTATCTCAGCATCTACGCAACCGAGTGGAATGAGATATACCTCATTTTTTTAGTTAAACGATGGACTTTTAAATAGAAAATAAACACTCAAAAACCAACAATGATGATCTCTTCTTTCTATGGGTTTGCATACAACAGAGAGGTCAAGCTCTATTTCAGGATCTATTCAAATAATTGAAAAAAGCTTTACATCAGTTTTTACAACAGTTAACACTTTATTCAAATCTATTCAGTAATTTTAGCGCCAACCACTAACAAACAGACAAGAATTTTAAAAATCACTTTTTTGGGTTCGCGATTGTTTATATACTCTAAACCCACTTGTTTTTGTTTAATATCTTCAATGTACAGACACGACTTTTTTACAATTTTATAATAGTATAGATAAATCTCTTATTTAACTATTCTTAATGGTCGCAACATACATCATGCGAAGCCAATGGCACCGCGTCCGCCTAGCGCGCCGCCCGCGCGGAAGAGTAGGTATGGTGGTCTACGACCGAAACAGGCTGAAACTAAGTAGTTACACACTTATAATTTTTTTTTTAGTTGTGCATACCCAGTATGAAATGTTTGTGCACGCCCCTGCCTTAAGGTTAAACTTTTTAGGCTCTGTATCGTTTTAGAATATTTCGGACATAATGACAAAATAACGAAAAAAAAATTTTTTCTTCACCAATATGTTCGGTTCCTGATTCCGATTCATAAGATCAAAAATAGCTAAGGTATTTTGTATAACACTGTATAAACATATATTTATAAGCGTTTATTTAAACACCATAATTTACTTAGGTAATAATATATAAATTCACCTGATGAAATTATATACATACCTTTGTGCAACCTCCAAAAACACATCAATGGCAGTGTAAGCGAAGTTGCCAAGTTGCGGCAATAGCGCAGTAAACAGCGCAAGGAAAAAGTCGGTGATTTCTGCCTCAGCTGTAGCGAATGTCGGCTCGCATAACATTCGCAATGCAGTCTCTGCCGCATTTTGTATGCCTTCAGCTATCACCTGAGAAAATATAAAATTAAAATGCAATAAATTCTAGTAGTTAAAAATCAGTATGATAAATTATCCTACTGTTTGAAACTGTCGTCGTGTAAAATGTGGTCGAAATGAGTGTTACCTTCTTGGCGTGTGTGGGTGCCGCGGCGAAGGCGTGCAGCAGCGCGGTGAGCGGCGGCAGGGCGCGCGCGGGGCCCACGGTGGCCAGCGCGCCGCCCCACGCCGCCAGCAGCGCGCGCGTGCCGGCGCCGCCGCCCCCCGCCCCCGCCCCGGGACCGGCCCCGCCCCCGCCCCGCAGCGACAGCGCCACTAGCGCCTCGCGCACCACGCCCGCCGTCTGTACGGGAATGCTACTTATTACTACATTATTCAAGCAACACCCATATCTTTAAAGACGAATTTTACTAATCATCATCTTATAAAGATTTTTTCTCTGGCTCTCACCTTTGGCTCCAGATATTGCAGAGAACGCTGGGCGTGTTCATACAAATCCCCGGCGAGCGCTATTGGATCACTGGTGAATTTTACATTTTTCGCGAGACTTAATAAAAGATGAGCAGCAGCATGACATAACAATGGCGGTTCCTATATGGAAAAGTAAGATCTTATAAAACTTTTACAACTTTTGCTCTCACACAACTTTTAGTGAAATAGTTTCAAAATCTTAATTTCATGATTACGCAGGACAAATGGGGCATTTCACGCGAAGCGGGCAGCGAAAAAAGTGTCAGGTTCTGGATTTTGTTTATATTTGGGGTAATTGAACTATAGGTGGAATGAAAAAATTTACCATATTTTTTTTTTACTAGCCTAGTTACCATTTTATGTGACTTGAAAGAATTGAAAAAAATTGAAGAACGGATTTTTCGAAAGCTATTAATGCAGTTAATAAAATGGATTTAATAATTACAAAATAGTGTTTATGTGAGAACATTAATTGTGTTTCTTGTACAGTGATTAAAATTTGAATCTTTTTCTTTTTTTAACATAGTAAACCGGAAGTTAATAATAAAAATCTGTTTTTTTCTAACTTCGCATATTTTATATATTTTTTTTTACCTTAAAATATAGATTGTAGTATAGCAATGTTATGTTAGAAAACTTTGAATGGTATCTCGATTAGTTTAGAAGCTAGGTGAACTGAAGTACCAAAGTGCCGCACGGCGCGCTGTTTTGGTCGGTTTCTTAGTATGGCAATCTTACTCGCTACTTATTATAACTAATCAAATATGGTTAAATAACCATAATTAAGTACAAATTTTAATTATTTTGATTACATGTTATATGTAATTATTATTTTTCATAAATTAATCAATCAAATAAATATTTTTTTCTTTTGATCTTCGGTTGGGCATGTTAAATGCAACAATGAAGTGATGTAAACTACTTAGATACAATTTACCTAGCAACCGCGACTTGAAAACGCTGTCACCATTCGAGGAACAAAAAAAACCACGCCTTTTTACCATCGTCTAGGAACACCACGAACTGTAAAGTAGTTAAAAATACACAATAAATTGTATCTCAGTAGTTTACATCACTTCATTGTTGCATTTAACATGCCCAACCTAAGATCAAAAGAAAAAAATATTTATTTGATTGATTAATTTATGAAAAATAATAATTACATATAACATGTAATCAAAATAAATAAATTTTGTACTTAATTATGGTTATTTAACCATATTTGATTAGTTATAATAAGTAGCGAGTAAGATTGCCATACTAAGAAACCGCCCAAAACAGCGCGCCGTGCGGCACCTTGGTACTTCACTTCACCTAGCTTCTAAACTAATCGAGATACCATTCAAAGTTTTCTAACATAATATTTCTATACTACAATCTATATTTTAAGGTAAAAATAAAAAAAAATGCGAAGTTTGAAAAAAACAGATTTTTATTATTAACTTCCGGTTTACTATGTGAAAAAAAGAATTTAAAGATTCAAATTTTAATCACTGTACAAGAAACACAATTAATGTTCTCACATAAACACTATTTTGTAATTATTAAATCCATTTTATTAACTGCATTAATAGCTTTCGAAAAATCCGTTCCTCAATTCTTTCAAGTCACATAAAATGGTAACTAGGCTAGTACAAAAAAATATGGTACATTTTTTCATTCCACCTATAGTTCAATTACCCCAAATATAAACAAAATCCAGAACCTGACACTTTTTTCGCTGCCCGCTTCGCGTGAAATGCCCCAAATGCAAACCACTAATCAAGTTTAAATATTATACAGAAGTACCCACGTAGAAACGTATTTTCCAAAACAGTAACTACATACTCTGTACGGGTAACAGTACAAACACAATTTCGGTTATTTTTCCCCACAATATCAACTTTAATTGATCCCTTAGACCAGGATTGCAAGGGCACTTAAAACTGAAAGTAAACTATTTCTTTGCCATCATTCAAATTATAAAAAAAAAAATGCCAGTCTTTAAGACCTTTATCAACTTTTATTTATAAACAAATGTTCGAAATTACCGGCAAGTCATGTGGTAGTAGGAACGGTATGGCTGAAGAGAACAGTCCCTCCATCGTCTGGACAGGCACGCCGCACTCGTTCGCGTAACAGCACCACGCACCCATACAGGCGAACATCTCAGCATGCCTATGTAATATTTGCAATTGCAAATATTCAGCATTTAATAAATATATATATTTGTTTGTAGCTTAGTCGATAAATAGGCATGTACACAAAACAAATCAGATCGGTTTACAGGGCACACCAACGTAGACGTTGGTGTGCGTAAACTCAATGCGTTCATTACTTCGCCTATTTACTAGTGTTAGCACGCACACATTTGCAATTTTCTTGTCATTTTAAAGTTGCAGGGAATATGATGCATAAATTTAGCTAATGAATCAGACTCCACTGTGGCGCATTAGTTGAGCGTGCGCTTCTTGTCGGCACCGTAAGATCGAATCTTATTACCAACGGTTCAACTTTTTGTATGTTTTAAAAAATATTTAACATTTGTTTGTTCAATTCATTGTATAGTATTAGCAAGTCTTCTTTATATTTGGTTTGGATTATATTAATGGTCTACCCTCTAAAAATGACAAATCATAATATGTTAGTAGTTTAATTTCATCGTCATAATGCTATTGACTATCGAGCTTCTGTTACGATTTTAGACATTATACCCTGCGTATTTTGAGAAGTGCTATTATTTGTGAATCAATATGAATCACTTAACTACACTTTTAAGAGCTGAGATAATTATTTTGCATGAGCAAAACGTTTCAATTAGTGAAATTGCGAGGCGTTTAAAGATATCGGTGAGTAACAAAATATTATTATTACGTTTAGAAGTTTATTATGTTTCAATAATACACATCTTGTTTATTGATGTTTTATGTAACAATATTTAATTATTGTTCACAGAGAAGAACTGTGCAATTGAGGGTCCATCGTTATGCAGATTCGGGAAGCATTGATCCTTGCCGACCGGGACCAAAGGCTGGATTTGCATATACAGATACCAATGCACGGCACCGTGATATAGTTGCTACGCATTTGGCTGAGCCCTTCCTCACTACTCGTTCCACGGCGACTAAACATGACGTGACGTTACAAACTGTGCGGAACCACATGCGTGCAGCTGGTGTGAAATGTCGTAGGCCAGCCAAGAAAATATTACTGTCTGATATTCACATGCAAAACCGGGTTCGCTTCGCAAGAGAATATTTGGATTTTGATTGGTGCAATAATATAGTTATATTTAGCGATGAAAAATGTTTTAAGTCGGACAAGGACGGTCGTAAAATATTATGGCGAAAAGATGGTGAACGCTATAACAAAAAAAATATTATTCCATGCAGGTCTAGTGGCCGCATTACGTTGGGTTATTGGGGATGGATGTCATCAATGGGTCCCGGTGAATTAGTGCAGGTAGGGGGTCGCAATACCAGTCAAGGTTACTTGGATGTTTTACAAAACGTGATGCTACCTACTGTGCGTGTTGCATACCCGCAAGAACACATTTACTTCGTGCATGATAACTGCGCTGTGCATCGCGCGCGACTCGTGCAAAGTTGGTTAAACGTCCAAGAAAACTTTACTGTTATTGAATGGCCATCAAAAAGTCCTGACCTGAACCCCATTGAAAACCTATGGGGTCACATGGTGCTAAACTGGGACTCATCTGAAGTCAGGTCCAAATTTAATTTAGACGATGTCGTTACCTCGTCATGGGAATCGTTTCGTGGCTCTGATTTGTGCTGGAATATGGTTGCTAGCATGAGGACACGTTTGCAACACGTAATAGATAGTGATGGCGCACCAATCGGCTATTAAAAATATCAGGGGGTAATTTGTATTACATGATTGATGTTATTGTTAGTGAGATTACAATTTAGGATCGCCAGTATCTTATTATCTAACTTACTAACATGTTTATTCATATCATTAATAAATAAATTACCCTCTTGAATATGAAAAACAAAGTGAATTCTTGTCCCACTTAGAATATTTGTCATGAACCATACTTTATAATTTGTATTTATAATTTAAAAAAACCATGTCAATAAATATTGTTGTTATCATATTACACATTGTTTTATATTTTCTTCCATATATCATTTTTTCTGGAATAATGTTCTTATTATCAGGTAAATAACAAATATAAAAATTCAACAAAACGAAAAAAAATAATGATAATAATGCAAAAAGTTAGCGCCGGGCCGGCGTGATTTGATCCTACGACTAATGTCACACCAGCTGCTTGCATATACACCTATGCCACGGTATCAGTTGATAATACCTTTTAATTTATGCTTCATATTCTTTGTTTCATATATAATGTGAAGCAACAAGAAATTGCAAGTGTGCCCTGTAAACCGA
This sequence comes from Acronicta psi, assembly GCA_946251955.1. Lineage (NCBI taxonomy): Eukaryota > Metazoa > Arthropoda > Insecta > Lepidoptera > Noctuidae > Acronicta > Acronicta psi. The sequence goes on along the minus strand of OX276482.1, from coordinate 5,241,239 downwards.
TCTGTTTTGTTTTGTGTACATAATCGTCGTCTTCATTATCCGGTAAACGGAGGAGGTTAGCACATGTAATGGACACTTACACCTGCACGTGCGCGTGCGCGTGGTGCGCGTGCGCAGCGGCGCGGTGCGGGCGCGTGAGCGCGGCGCCGCCCAGCGCGGCCGCGCAGCGCTCCACCAGCGACGCGCCCAGCGCCACGCCCGCCGCGCGCCGCCCGCTCTCCGTCTCTGTACCCACACACACACACACAACACTTCTTAAGGGTGCGTTTACGAATTGACGCGGCGGACCACACTCTAAGTGAAAAAAGTGGTAAAACAACACTCAATTTGTATTTTTTCTTACATTTGGACAATTCTTTTTACTACTTATTTGAGTTGAACATGTCTGCTTAAATTAAGGGGAATTAAAAGGGATTACAAAAATATACAAGGTGGAAGGGACATCGACGCACAAACGTCGTGACAAGGTTTCGCTCAAGGTCAAAAATAAAATGACCTAGGTCATTCATGTAGAAAATGACCGGTTACGGATATTGTCATTTTTGAGCGTGCAGTGTATTGCTAACAACGCGATCACGCTCTGCGGTGAATGTTATCACGCGTGCGATCCGCAACTACCTACCTATTTACACACACAAGTCACGCCGCGAATTGCCGTGAGTCCGCGACCGTTGTTTTCGTGATACCTACCTACAAAACATCACCTAAACGTTGATACCACAATCATAACATCAAGTTTATTGATTTTATAACCGATAACAGGTATTTTATACCAAAAAGGATATGAAAATGCGAGGAAATAAACTTATTTCCATAAAACAGATTCAGAGTACCTAATGTAGGTATTATTAATAAACTCACTGACCTTTTCCATGTGCTTCGCCATAGCACATGAGCATAATTCCCATATTCACGGGCACTCCACGAGCGAAAACTAGGAACTAATAAAAAATAATTTCAAAATCGGCGAAATACAAAGGAATTTTGCATACGCCGCCGCTCCTTTGAATTGAGCCGACGCGCCGCGCGCGGCCTTTGTCGGCGCCTTTGACGGTGCGCATAAAATAGGGGAGCGCTCGTCCTGTAGGTACTAGGCCGGCGTTGACCTTGCAAGTGAACTTTAAGCGGAACAGCTGACTGAGTACTCTTTTGAGTTTTATTTACATTGCTGTTTTGAGTGAAATAAATGAAATAATGATTTTTTAATTATAAATCTAATTTGGGTAGATAGAAATAATGTTTTTTTACACGTTCAAGTAAAAAAAACTGCAGAAAAAATTGGAAAATTGATGAAAAAAGTTACGGAAAATCTCAACGCAGGGGGGTCCAGAATCATGTACTGAACTCATGGTATTCGGATGTGCGTCGATGTCCCTTCCACCTTCTATATAAAATTCATTAGGAATCTATACTCTATACTAATTTTGTAAAGAGGAAAGATTTGATTGATTGATTTGAAAACATTTTTCAGTGTTAGGTAGCCCATTTATCGGGGATGGTATATAGCCTAGCCCGGCTATATACCATCACGCTACGACTAATAGGAGCGGAATAGCAATGAAAAATGTTGCAAAAACGGGGGGAAAAGATATCAAAACCACGCGGGCGAAGCCGCTGGCGGAAAGCTAGTTAATGTTAAGTTAATAAATTGGTTTAAAGAGTTTTTACGTAATTTTCATTTGTCTGTTTTCTTTGGCATGCACTACATCATTTCTACATTTTGGCCGACATTATTTAAGTAACACCATTTTTATTATAAAAGTATGCCGCTGGGACATTATTCAGTCCATACATATAATTACGTCACTATCACACAAAATGCATACAGTGTAGCGAATTTTGTGTGATGGTGACGTCCTGCGGACGAAACTAATGAAATGTTGAATCATTCGGCGGCTACGGATCCCGTAGAAAACGAATGTACCGAAGCTGCGAGCCGATTTCCTTGCCCAAAGCATTGTTTGAGTATTGGATGGGTGTTAAAGTTAATGTAATATTCGGTAACCGGCGAGCAGTGGGGGTGCGAGACGGCCCAGCACGCGGGAGAGAGTGGCCAGGTCCAGCAGCGCGGCCAGCAGGCGCTCGCCCTCGCCGCGCCCGCAGCCCGCCGCGCCCGCCCCGCCCAGCGCCCCGCCCGCCCCGCCCAGCGCCCCGCCCGCCGCCGCGCGCGCATGCACTCCCGCCAGGCACTGCCACCGTTCCAGCTGATCAACACCAAAAAATATAACTCAACATATCGCCTTTGTGCCAACTGTCTATAAACTATAATAAATACATTTTTAGATCTACTTAATTGTCAAAAACCGATTACCTACCTCGTTTATGTTAGCTTATTGTTGACTATTAAGTAGTTAAAAAGAACTGAACAATATTTGAAAGGAAACCTAAAAATAACGCAATAAAAATAGAATAATTAAAAACTGCCTATTCGATGTAGCGGTTCCAAGCGCGACTACTACGCTAGAAGTCATGGATTGCATGCAGGCCGAGCAGTGATACTGGGCTTTCATATTCAATTTTCAGTAACAGCTCGATGTTTGGGTTTGAATAATGGCAATAGAGTCGCCCCCAATTACATGAGACCTAAACATACTGACGAAATGTGAATATACATTTAGTGCGCCCTTCATGGAATATAGATGTGATGGTCATAAATACCATAAGGTCACGGTCATGGTCGGTTTAACTTTGGTGTAGAAACTTACCACAGCAGTGAAAACGTCAAGAGGCGCCAATTCCGCGACGCGAGCCACGCATTCTATACAGTGTTTTAGGAATGTTTGCCATTCAGTCTCACCCTGAAAACAATTATACAATTAAGAGCCAATTTTTCCATCACCAGATAACTATTGGAATAAATTAGATGTTTTGTCAGTTTTTTTGAAAAATCGGCCCTAAAAGGTTTTATAGCTATTTGTTGTTTTATAAGTAAGCTGTTGAGTTATAATAAAAGCATTATTTGGATTAAACAAATATTGGTTTGTTTGAGTATTCATTGTATCTGTTTGTTTCCCTAATAAAATATTTCAGAGCTGGAAAGAAGAAAGAGATAAAATGCGCTCTAACGTCATCATCACAAATTTCATTGTCGAGGTGTTGTAGTTGCGCTTTATTTTGCTGAAACTGTATTTTATTCAACACGCCATTCACGAGCGCTTGTAAAGCTTCCCAATATCTGGAATATACAAGATATTATTGTTTTTCATGAACAGTATTCCTATAAATACAAGGTGGAAGGGACATCGACGCACATCCGAATACCATGAGTTCAGTACATGATTCTGGACCCCCATACGTTGAAATTTTCCGTAACTTTTTTCAATATTTTCTGTAGTTTTTTTTTACTTAAACGTGTAAAAAAACATTATTTCTATATACCCAAATTCGATTTATAGTTAAAAAATCAATATTTCATTATTTAGATGACCGCACGCGCGATAACATTCACCGCGGTGCGTTATGGTCGCGTTTTTACTAATACACTGCGCGCTCAAAAATCTGTAATTACCTTCGATCAATAATAGTACTAGATTTCCGATGTGCGCTTCAAAAACGGCCCGAAAAATATGACCACAAATATTTTTGTTGGTGTTATTTCAAATTAGTATCGTCCAATCATAGCCAACGTTCGGACGTCGAAATGACACAGTCTGCCTTCAAAAAATGTGCAAAATAACTTGTTGGGCCAATGTTTGCAGTACGCCCCAACTATTATAACAAACATAGACTGTTCTTGAACAGGGAATGCATGAAGTAGTGTTATCATTATTTTACATGGGTGGCTCTGATTTATGATAAACTTAAACAACGTGAAACATAAGTGTGTATATAAACCCAGCATGTTATTACCCGACTGCCGCAGGAGGGTTATGTGTTTGACGCATATGTATGCATGTATGTCCGTTCCTATGTCCGGTTGTAACTACTCAACGGCTCAACCGATTTAGATAAATGACACCTCATTAGATTCGCCTTGATGGCACGAGTGTCACTAGGTACATGAAATTAAAAAAAAAAAAAATGGCGGATTTAATACGCTTTAATGTGCGAACTGATTTTGAAAATAATCTTTAGTTGTATCAATTTTAATTTCAAATTATCATTTAGAATCTATCTAGTGATTCTATGATGGTTTATAAACTAAAAAGTAGGAAATAAAATCAATTATTAAATGAAACAAAAAGCTGTTCGTTAATAAACAAAATTGTTTCTTTGCTTGTCCCGCCTGCAATACATTTTCCAGCATCACAGAGCTTGTTTTTAGATTTTTAGTTAGTAATTTTTACGCAGTCGGGTTTTTTGTTTCATTTAATAATTGATTTTATTTATACGCAATTGCTTAAAAACATTTTTTTTATCATATTTTGCCACTACAAATCAATCCAAAAATATGATAAAAACTTTAAATATGTGTCAATGTTTACGCAGAAGTGTACGAATGTACACCCACTGTAGTTCGCTGGTATGTTTAGGTCCCATGTAATAGCCCGCGACCCTATTCCCATTAACTGGCACATCATTATTTAATAATTAATAGCAATGTCTTAAATAAATTAAGTTTGTCCTATCGAAAATAGTACCTACTACTTAGGTCTACAACTTTTTTAAACGCCACGCAATACGAACATAGGCTGAAACAATATAATACATTCTGCAGCTCCATGTCTTTCAATTCATATACTGTGTTCAGAGTATTGTATAAATATTTACTTTAAATATGAATCCATTTTTCAATTACTGCGTCTAGTTTCAAAAGAGAGGAAGCCCGATATTGTCAACAATATTATTGACTTTAAGTTTAATTTTAGAATATTTTTTTTGTTGTAATTATGACTTTTTATTTGTAAGCGACATTTTAAATTTAATGTATTGCTTTTTACTTTTCTCAGATGAAAGGACTAAAATAAATATTATTTCGCAATGGTAATTGAACTTTATGTTCAAGTATTAAGGTTTTTTAATAAACTGAAGTTTTTTATATTATTAGACATTTTTCTAAGAAATTTAGATGTTTACTTGTGTGCAAATGTGGCCACTTTTGCGACTTCATTTTGTTCCTGATCCTGTATCTAGTACTATTATTGATCGAAGGTAATTACCGATCATTTTCTACATGAATGACCTAGGTCATTTTATCTTTGACCTTGAATGAAACCTTGTCACTTGTCACGACGTTTGTGCGTCGATATCCCCTTCCACCTTGTATGTTTTTTTTATTGTAACATAAAAATGTATATACTTAGGTGTGTCTTCTGGTTTTAAAATATCCATAAATTGTATCCATATATCTAAACAGTTCACAAAAATAGCACATGTAGGCACCTGAAAATAGGATTATGTTAGGTAATTTTTGTAACACCAAACAAATTTTACAATAATTACTTTAATGGAAATAAAAGGTCATGGGACACTGTAACAGCACAGCTGCAGCACGGCGCTGTCGCAAATTGTGGCTACCACTGCCACTAGCACGCTAACCACGCGTTGCGGGCGGGCGGCTCTCGCAGTCGGCGGGCTGTAAGCAAGACGGCGCTGATGCAAACGAGCTGACAACCCACCGCGCCATTGGCTTCTTATACTGATGTTATAAAATACATTATAGCATACGATTTAATGGTCCAATTTAAATGACAAGTAAATCACTGGGTTGGAGCGGTGCCGTTACCGTGCTTGCATAATGTGCCATGACCATTAGACATACCTGGAATGTATATTGGAATAGATATGACAAAAATTCTATAGCATCAAACTCGGGCTCCGCCTCCAATCTCTTGAAATGCAATGATACAAATAGCTTTAGAAACTCGGCTAGCTTGTTAAGGTAACTGAAATGGACACAATGTACAATGATTACAAATGAGAATTTACAATGTTTATTGGTGACATACAAACAGTTTCCAAAAACATACTAACATAACATCTGGTTTTGTTGTTATGACTGTCACCTTATTTCTTTATTTGGGTCAGTGTGAATGGAACATATTATCAAATAATAGAGTATTTTGTATACAGTTAGATAGGAATAACATTTCAAATTTTGATAGTTGAGTCTGTTCAAAAAGATTTAGGTTTAATTTTGATATCTTTCTTATAATATCGAATATATTATTATCTTTCTTTGAAGTTTAGAAAACGGCTATCAATACAACTGCAACATAGCCTGCCGTCAGGCCGTCAAATTTATATGTGCACTCTGTCTTAGTCTTTGTTTGGGAGACAGTCGGTTGAAATCCCCGCGTCGTGTGTTTGTTGTGGTGTGGTGTGGTGTGGTGTGGTGTGGTGTGGTGAGGGTACTGACTCGTGGTGCGCCCGCGCGATGGCGTGCGGCGCGTGCGTGAGGTGGCGCAGCAGCGCGTGCGCGCAGTGCTGCAGACGCAGCGCGGTGGCGGCCGACGACGGCGGCGCGTACCGCCGGTACAGCAGCTCGCACACGCCGCCCAGCCCGCACACTGCTGCCTCCACGCTCTTCACAACCAACAACGTATAACATCATCAGTGCACCGTACGCACAGATAACTTAATGTGCCGTAACCCTTGACTACAGTATAAAGTCGTAGCTCACTTATACGAAAGGATCGTATAAGTGAGCTACGACTTTCAACACCGCTCCCGCACAACACCGCCTTAAACGGAAACACCGACAGCTAGCAGGCAACCAGCTGTCAGCTCGCTTACAGATGTCAGTTTTAAATACAATAACACCAAACGCAAAATTCGCTAATACGAATTACACAAAAGGGCTACAATTTATAATATTCTGAGTCAATTGGCTAAATTACAACGGCCCTAAGTATCAAGTTAGTCGGAAAAAAAATCTGCTACTTTGATAATGGATGATTTCGATGAAAACTGCTTGTGTGAAAAACATCCCACAAGCTAGAATTAAAGGCAGGTACAGTTCTCGCCAAACTGTTACTGCAAAGCAATAAGGTTCATGTTTAATTTGAACAAGTTATTTGAAAAGTAATTCCAATTTTTCCTTCATACTTTCATGGGTTTAGGACCATCAAAATGCAGAAAATGAATCATTATGATCTCGTAATAAAGAATATGAAGGAAAAATTTGACCTGGCGGGTGTAGGTTCAAGTCCTGCCCGAGGTAAAATTTTATCTTGTTTAAATAACTCATTATGATCAATTGCATTGCATTTTTAAAACATACAACAACACATTACCTAGCTCGGGCTCGGAGTCGTGGAGCTTCTGTACAGGTTGGAAGTGGTATGGATGGAGACCGGCTGTATTTAATGGTTTTGTGGAGGGACGAGGTGTGTTGTCCCTCGCACCAAAGGAAGGATCCTCCGACCAGGCGGGTGTTATGCCTGGTGGGCCACTGCCCGACGGTTAATGTCGGGCGGTTGTATTTATGCAAGTTGAACGGTAAATTTCACTTGCGCGATTCAGGATTTGTAGCTTCATACTAGTTCTTATGTAGCGCGTTAGATGTCGCTACAGTTTCCAAACCGCGTAGGTACTGGCTGAGCCAGTCTGTCACACACCGAAGCGACGTGCTGCGGTACTTGCTCTTGGGTCTCGTTCGATGAAATTAAAAATGCTTTCTTCGATGTCGACACATAGTCGAGGTCTGCCAGATCCTTATGTGTGACGGGGGGTTCTGAATTGGCCGTGGTCGAGCAACCTTTGATTGGCGGCTAAAATAGTCATCTCATTAGGGACCGCGGGTTTCTGAATCCCATGGGCTCGCATTCGAGGCACACTCTCTGCGGCATACAGTCTACGAGCTGCCCGTAAGTTTTCACCACTTAGAGATACACTCGCACCATTTCGTAAAACTCGCGGTTAGTAAACTCTGTCATCGTGCGTGCGGTCACAGTACGAAATACGAAACTCGTGCGGCGGCCGCGCGGCGCCGGGATCGCGCGGGAAAGCAATAACACACGACGTCACAGGCGCGTGCCACAAGCAGACTGGCGGGCGCCTGCGGCCGGCCGGCCGGCGTTATACCCCGCTGCCACCCCCGCGGGATTCACCCCCGCTGACACCGGCACGTGAGTCGGCTGGCGCACGTGGCTATTGTTATTATTGCGAATAGATAAGTGTCCAAATTTTGCTGATTTCAAGCCGGATAAAAATTAAAAAAAAAGTTTTTAACTAATAATGGGAACGTGTTGAACCTGATATTGAACCACCAAAATTTTTTTGCGCACTGCTTAAAAAGTATTCCTGTATATATATATCTGCCTAACCCTTCCGAAAATACAGGTGTAATGGTATGTAAAATAATTTTCTTGATTACAATAACAGCATTTAATATACCTGTGATTGTGTTGCTAGACTGCCCCAAAAAAATACTGTGGTAACTAATGAAGGAGGCACATGTGAAGATAATGGTAACCACGAAAATAAATGCTGCAATGTTGCAAGACATTTTACGACTATCTCCATATTCAGGGCTCTGTAACAAAACAAAGAGGTGAAACCATGCCAGTCAAAGAAAACAAAATATACAAGTGTTGGACAGCCTGTATGGCTCCCGGCTCGACATTGATTAACAGTGTAGCGAAAAAATTCAAATATTTTATTGCAAAATATTAGACCCTACAAATTTTTTGAAAGGTCAAGGTAGTAGTTACCAAAAAAAGTGGGTCTTATGGAGAAGAGCTGGCAAGAGACTCCATAGAAACTTTTTTTATGAAATGTATGGTAACAGTAACAATTGTTGTGAATGAGGATGATGCAGCTTGATGTGTCGATGCAGAGATAGTAAATATTAGGATTGAAAAGATAGTTACTTATCCGCAGTGCTGACATCATGAGCATTGGCCAATAGGTCTGGCAGTGCAGATGTTTGTGGAATACCATTTGTCGGTGACGGTGGGGGATTTGTTTGTCCTTCTTTCTGAGCATTTTTTTCTAATATATCTGAAAATAAAGCAATTCTCTTTTTTCCAATAGATTTTTCCACAATAATGAACAATAAATTATCTACACATTATCATAAATTTATTTTACCACTAAGAGCACTCAACAGTTGTGGCATTCCCTTGAGCATGAGGCGCTCAAGCTGATTTCTTCTTGCGGATGGCAACAATATGCCTGTGTCACGCCCTGCCCCGAGCTCTTCACTCGCAGCCTGTGCCAGGACAAGGCCAAGCACACAGCGACGTCCGTCACATCTAATCAACTGTGAACACAGATTTCTTTAATTTTAATTATATGTATACAAGGTGGAAGGGACTCGACGCACAAACGTCGTGACAAGGGTCGTCATTCATGTAGAAAATGACCGGTTACAGATATTGTAATTTTTGAGTGTGCAGTGTATTGCTAACAAAGCGATCACGCTCCGCGGTGAATGTTATCACGCGTGCAATCCGCAACTACCTACCTATTTACACACACACAAGTCACCGCCGCGAGGTGCCGCGTGAGTCCGCGACCGTTGTTTTCGTGATACCTACCTACAAAACATCAACTAAACGTTGATACCACAATCATAAAAGCAAGTTTATTAATTTTATAACCGATAACAGGTATTTTATACCAAAAAGGATATAAAAATGCGAGGAAATAAACTTATTTCCATAAAACAGATTCAAAGTACCTAATGTAGGTATTATTAATAAACTCACTGACCTTTTTCATGTGCTTCGCCATAGCACATGAGCATAATTCCCATATTCACGGGCAGTAAAGTATTGTAGGGAATGCATTTGAAATTTTTCACAATCAAAACAATAACAATACACTGACACAAGTACACACACACTAAGAAAATTACTTTTGATTTTGATACCTTTACGATAAGATGGCAAATTCGCGACAAACTGCACATATGTTTGCACTCCAGGAGCGAAAACTAGGAACTAATAAAAAATCATTTCAAAATCGGCAAAATACAAAAGAATTTTGCATACGCCGCCGCTCCTTTGAATTGAGCTGACGCGCCGTGCGCGGCCTTTGTCGGTTCCTGTAGGTACTAGGCCGGCATTGACCTTGCAAGTGAACTTTAAGCGGTACAGCTGACTGAGTACTCTTTTGAGTTTTATTTACATTGCTGCTTTGAGTGAAATAAATGAAATAATGATTTTTTTATTATAAATCTAATTTGGGTAGATAGAAATAATGTTTTTTTACTCATTTAAAAAACTGCAGAAAAAATTGAAAAATTGATGAAAAAAGTTACGGAAAATTTCAACGCAGGGGGGTCCAGAATCATGTACTGAACTCATGGTATGCGGATGTGCGTCGATGTCCCTTCCACCTTGTATATGACTATTTTCAGTTGGGTGAGACAATTCTAGTTTGCATAAAATAATTTTTGTGATGGTGGGCAGCTTTTTTATAGAAATGTAACAGGTAATGCTCAGTCGAAAAACAAGGCAAAAACATTATAGTGCTGCCAGGAAGCTTAAGAGTTTCTCAGTGTACAAATATAAAATAAATACATATTTTACCTCAACAATGTTGCTGAAGAAATCTTCATACAGATGTGGCCAGTCATAGCGAGCAATTGACACCATGAGTGCTGCTACTTTGTTTCTAATAAAATACAGCATTACTTCATGTTTGGCCATTAATTCATTCCATAATGTCAGCCGAACCTCTGTCCTCTCATTGTCTGAGAGGCTGATCCACTGTCGGTTAATTATATTCTAAAAGAAGAATAATTATCCTTGAACATATCTGGGATGTAAGTTTTGTTTCTCTTTGGTAATATAAACACATACCATCATTCCTGTATACCTTGAAAGATAAGGCAGAAGTTTACTATAATGTAAGCCTACAGTTCCATAGTGTCACTATTATAAGCATGTCTTATTTACTTAAGAAAAGATAATTATAATGAATATAAACCAGCATAAGTATTCAGTGAACATGAACTCTATGTAAACACAACATTACATTACCTCCAGTGTAGTCAAAGTGAACATCAAAACATATTGGTTGTGTGACTTTTGAAGGAACAATAAGCAATGTTTCCAGGAATCACTTCTATTAGAAAAATTTTCAAGTATATTCTCAATCTCTCGTTTTCTAAAGTTACTTGTGGCTGGAGCGAAGAACTCCGACATAAGCATGTCTAAAGAGGCTAATGCCTCATCTATTTCATTACCAGCCTGCGAATAAAGAACATCACTAAATTATCTCTGTAATTATCATTATAGAAAGATTGTTGATTATTTTCTACTAGACGTATCGACACTACCTACCATCATTTTTATAAAATGTTTATACCTAATGATGATTTTACATAATATTAATTAAATGAACCTTTCCTTACAAAAACGATAACATTATCAAATGCCAATGGATTATAATAATTAGTCATTAGCATTACTAAAAGTAATTGCAATTTGCGATATTATAACCAAATAAATGGCTATTTAGTTTAGTACAAATCACAGATTATTTTATGGTAACAAGCTAAATAACGCGATAATAATTAATGATAATAAATTTAATTTTGAATTGAAGACTGACTGTCGACTCCTACAATATAGTAATCTGTGGTCGACTCACTTCATTCATTCAAACCAAAGACTAGCCAAAGACTTTTTTTTCTTTTTTTTTTTTTTCATGGCAATAGATTGTACTTTTTGCCAGTCTCAGGTTAAAAGTTAGGGAAACATTTGTCATATAAACATGTTATTTTCGAAATTTGGAAAATGAATCAGAGGAGTTGGGTAGGATTAAAGAGGATTACACATTTAAAATATACTTACATAATAATATAATATAAAAGATACATAAAGGTTAACTTTATAATTTTAAATTATTGTCAGAAATAAAAGCTGATAGGACATTATAAAACTTACATGGATTTAATAGTAAGAAGGACAAACGGGTAGGAAATGGAACTTTTAAGGTAATAAGGTTATCATAGAAACAGGAACGATCATACAATGGACAGGAAAAGAAAAGGTGATCCAAATCTCCCACATCTGTTCCACATTCACACATATTGGAATCTACAATATGCAGTCTGAATAGGTGGGCAGGTGTGCACACATGGCCTAATCGCATGCGCGTTAATATGCTAGCAGAGGTTCTACTGCAGTCTATTTTAGTGAACCAAGGTTTATTTGGATGTTAGGTTGCACTTTAAAATAATGTTTGCCTTTCAATAAACTACTTTCGGCTAAAAGGTTTTTCCAAGAATCAATAAGGAAAGACCTAGGTAGTGAGATTAAATCGTGACAATAATTAATATACGGGTACATGTCTCCACATGTTACTGCTTCTTTAGCTAATAGATCAGCTTTTTCGTTTCCTTTTATCCCTTGATGACTAGGGACCCATGCTAAAGTTACCACATAGTTACGAGATTGACATTCTAAAAGCTTTTTCCGTATGTAACAAATAATGGGATAGCATGGTTTCATATTCAAAGGGTATTTTTGGATTGCTTGTAGGGAACTTTTTGAGTCAGTAAAGATCACAGTTTTCTGAAGTTTCATTATAAGTATATATTCTAAAGCTTTATATATGCCAAAACATTCTCCTGTGAGTACAGACGCTTCAGGAGGAAGTTTGATTTTCTCAACTATATTATATTGGCAGTGAAAAACACCTACACCTACATTACCAGTATCACATTTTGATGAGTCAGTAAAAATATAATGAAAGCCTGGCCAGTTACTATCTCTGCTGTAATTAAACAATGTATTTGCTTCTTTAGCATTCTTATCAATACCTACATTATCACATTCGGGGTTAAGCAAAGAGTTTCATACGTAAAATTAAAAACAGGTAAATTAAGCGACCTATATACTGGAACATTAAGGGCTATAAGTTTTCTATAACTAATGATGAGTGGGTAGGGAGGTTTGTGATACCAATATTTGTTAGATTGCATATTTTTATCAAGTAGTTTCAGTTTATAAAAGATGGGATGATTGGAAAACTGATAAGCTTTAAATAAAAAATTATCACTTAGAAACTGTCTCCTTAAGCTAAGAGGAGCCTCTGAGCACTCAACTTGCATAGCGTTCACAGGTGATGATTTCATGGCACCAAGGATAAGCCTTAATGCCTTATATTGGACAGCATCTAATTTTTTAAATGCAGTTATGTTACCGCCTTGTAGTAAAAATGATCCATAGTCAAGCAAGCTTCTTATCAGGGCATTATATATTAATTTAAGTGAAGTGGGATGGGCGCCCCACCAAACACCACAAAGACATCTCATGATATTTATTACTTTTTCACATTTGGACACGATAAAATCGCAATGCTCATTACCAGTAAGCTTAGAGTCTAATATCACACCAAGGAATTTTGTATGAGGTTTGATAGGAATAGGCGTGTTATCATATATTATATTAAAATACGGCAACACACGTTTTCTCGAGAAAACTACTACCGCACTTTTTCCTACCGATAGTTCTAAACCGTTATCGTCCAGCCAGCATTTCAGTAAAGTTAAAGAGTGATTTAAATTATCACAAGCAGTCGTGATGGGATGGTGAGTGGAGTATAACACTAAATCATCTGCATATTGAAGAATACTTATGTTATTTAGAGAGTGTTCTAGATCATAAGCATATACACACATCAACAGAATCTAGGGATATTTTACATTCCATCAAATATCTAAAAATCTATGAAGAATTTTCTGATATGGTAAATGGAAGAATGATAGGTTATTTCAAGGTCTTTCATAAAAAATAAAAAACATTTTCGTGATTTTATTGTTTTAAATAAAAATGATTTTTTTTTCAATCGCCCTAGAAAATGTGTATGACAAAAACTTCATTTTTTCATGTAACACTATAAATTTTAATTAAAATGGAAAAAATCTTATACAGTTTAATTATTAATAATTAGTGTTGCCACCTCTTACATTAATTACACATCGACATCGATTGTTCATACTTAAAATTAAGCTGTCAATGTCTCGCTGTGGTATGAGGTCCCATGTTCTTTGCAAGTGTTCGTAAAGTTGTTGTCCCGTCGTCAAATTTCGCCGGAAATCTTCATCAAAGATTTTCCTTATAACATGTCCCAGGCATGCTCGATAGGATTTAAGTCGGGCGACTATGCAGGCCAATCCAAAACTTGAATATCGTGGTCTCGGAGTGCGGCCGACACCAGCCGCGCCGTATGGCAAGGAGCATTATCGTGCATGAGTAGAAATTCATGGCCCATTTGTATTCTGTGTGGGACAATAACAGGTTCTACTACCGCTGCGTGGTGTTTTTGTGCAGTCATGCTGCCTTAGATCCAAACGAGCTGGGCTCGCTCGCCAAGATGAATTCCTGCTCACACCGTGATTCTCCCGCCATGGTATAAGTGGACCTCCTGAGAGTTCCGTAGACAGCTAACTCTCCCTGGTGTTCTCCAAACGCTTGTTCTACGTGAATCAGGATGAAACCCAAACCGAGACTCATCGGTGAACAGCACCAAAGACCATTGTTCGCCACTCCATTGTAAATGTTCCCGAGTTCACGAAAGCCGCCGTCCGCGATTGCCACGGCGCAATGCTAGAACACGTAACGGTCTTTGAGCATAAAGACCAACTTCATGCAACCTCCTTCGCACGGTTTGGTTGCTCACCAGCAGCTGGAGGTCCTCCTGGAGCCTTTGTACTAGTTGCATCGCTGTGATTTTGGGTTGCCTTCTGGTGGTGATTTGGATAAATCGATCCTGTTGCTGCGTAGTAACAGGATATCTACCCGTGTACCGTTCAGCCACATTCCCAGTACTACGATAACGTGACCAGAACCTTGATATCACGTTTTGGCTGGTGTGTAGGGTCCAAGCAACGATGCGTTGAATAGGACCATTCTGAAACATGCCCACGGCTCGAAACATTTCATCTCGACTCAAATAACGACGTAACGTGACTCTTAAAGCTCACACGGCACGTTAAAATTAAAAAAGAAAAACAATCTAATCCCTTGTCATTAATTAATACTACTAAAACAATTTTAATTTCCGCAAGGTAAGGAATTACTAACAATTTTGCCACCGTATTTTGTTTTTTCTTTTGTTTTTTGAATTTACATTTTCGAATTTTAAAAATAGAATAAAGGAGATTTCAATCTGTATATAAACTTTTTATATAAACTAATAAGATTTAAAAATATAAAGCCGTAAATAATTAGGATTCAAATATCCCTAGATTCTGTTGATGTGTGTATGTTATAAAGAAGAGGACTTAATACAGATCCTTGTGGTAATCCTTTTCTCACAACTCTAGTTGATCTAATACCGTCCTTCGTGTCTAAGTGTATATACCTCTCTGTTAGCATGGCAGATCTAAATTTCACAAGATTTTCAGGAACATCAAGCTTTATGAGCTTATCTAAAAGTTTTGATATAATTACATTATCATATACACCATGAATGTCCAGAAAAGAAGCTACAACAAAATCGTTCCTAGAGTAAGCTAAACGGATATCTGTCACTAGAATGCCAATACTGTCAATTGTGCCCTTTCCTCTTCTAAATCCATACTGACTATGGGATAATTTATTGTATCTTTCAATATGCCACTCCAACCGGTTTTTAACCAAATGTTCAGCCAAATTAGCTAGGATAGAGCTTAAGGCTATTGGACGGAATGATAAGGGATCAGAAGAAGGTTTACCAGATTTTAATATAGGAATAATCACCTGGGATCGCCATGATATAGGAACTTCGCCAGATTGTACGATTTTGTTAACCAAATTCAAGTAATAAGACAGAGTCGTATCACTAGAATTTACAAAAAATGAATAGGGGATTCCATCATCTCCAGGCGAGCTATCTTTAACCTTATCCAATACTCCCTTTAATTCCCTAAGCGTAAATGGGGAATTAAGATATTCATCTAACACCTGTCCATTTATAAATATTTTATATGGTGGTTCTGATACAGATGGAGGGGCTAGATTGTCTAAAAAGGCGTTAGCCATAGAAGGAGGGAATGAAGAATGGGATGAGACGTTAAACGCTGAACGGAAACGTTTAATATTACGCCAAACCTCAGAAGGATTGGTTTTGGGCGCAAGCGATGTACAAAAAGAAATCCATCCATTTCGTTTCTTTTGTTTCAGAAGTTTTCTAGTGCTATTTACAGTTATACGAAGTTGATCGTAATTTTCAGGAGACATACATAGTTTGTACTTTTTCTCAGCTTCCTTACGTTTTTTAACAGCTTCCGTGCATTCACGGTCCCACCAAGGGGGAGAAGGAATTTTACCATTAAAACTTCCTTTGATAGGAAAGGTTTGATCAGCAGCTTCTAGTAAACAATTCGACAAGGCTTCAGAGCAATTTTCATTTTGAATAATTTCCGGTAAATTAGAAATTTTCAAATCAACTAAATTTTTAAACTTATCCCAATCTGCTTGTGATAATCTATATTTGAGACGCGGTTTATGAACAGATTCATTAGACTTTTTTATTGGGGTAGATAAAAATAATGGGAAATGATCACTACCATAGGTCGAGACTAATGTAGTCCACGTTATTTCTGCAGCTAGTCCAGGATTAGTAATAGAAAGGTCCACAGCACTTGCTTTTTCATTAGGCTTAGTAAGACGCGTAGGTGCCTCTGTATTTAAGACACACAAATTATGGGACTCTATGATTTGAAGCAAACTTTCACCACTTACTGTTTGTAGCTTCACTTCCCCATGAGCGATGGTGACAATTGAAATCGCCAAGTATAAGAAAAGGACTATGCAAAGAAGAAATAAGTTGGTCAACTTCATTTTGTAAAATAAAAGATGATGCATGTGGAATATAAACTGAAATAATTGAAACGTTATTAGGTATATAATTTTATACCTACCATATTTACATTATTTACATTATGTGGAGGTAAAATTAGTTGTGTATAGGAAATTGTATTATGTACAAGGATGGCTACTCCACCATAACCATCTGGTCTGTCCTCTCTCAGACATGTGAAGCCTGGAATTCTAAAAAGAATTTCAGTCTTCAACCATGTTTCTGACAAGACTATAATTGAAGGATTATATTTATTTACAATATGAATTAACTCAGACTTTTTAGATAGTGCACTCTGGCAGTTCCATTGTAGAACCCTTAGATCCATTATTATTTGATATTAAATTATTAAACATTTCAATTATGACAGCAACGTTGGACGGTTTCAATGTGGTATTTGATAACAAAGTGTTAAGTAATGAAATTATTGTTTCAGTTATTTTATCATTTTCTACAGTTTCATTTACATTCTGTTTAAAGCCACAACCATTTGCTGATGTTGAAGGCATATCATAGTCTCTAATCATGTTATTGTGAGCAAATTTGTCATATCCTTGAGTTACTTT
Source organism: Acronicta psi (assembly GCA_946251955.1). Classification (NCBI taxonomy): domain Eukaryota; kingdom Metazoa; phylum Arthropoda; class Insecta; order Lepidoptera; family Noctuidae; genus Acronicta; species Acronicta psi. Next base: position 5,223,990 of record OX276482.1, on the reverse strand, counting down.
TGGAGGTGAACGTTGCTTAAGAAAAATAGTTTTTTTATATGAGATATTTTGAGAATTTTTAAGAGGGCTATTGTATGTGGTGGTGTCAACAGGATTATGATTTCTTGCAACATCAGCATATGGTTTTGAAATTGGTGGATGAAGTTTGCAAGCCTCCATATATGAGATACTACTCTGGGACATAGTTAGTTTTATTTCTTTCTGACGATTGAATTCAGGGCAATTTATATTGGTAGCATAATGATACCCTCTGCACATTATACATACTGCACTGCTTTCTTCAACATTGCAGTTTTCACCAATGTGTTCATTAGAGCATTTAAAGCATCTAGGACGAGAGCGACAAAGAAGTTTGGTGTGTCCATACCGGCAACAATTAAAAGAAATTGAATTGAAAAAATTGAATTGTCGGATAGGTATAAAGCTCCACAGATAAAGCATTATAGCAAATAAATATTCTCTTAGGAAGTACTTGCCCATCAAACGTAAAAACCACTGATTGCGATGGTTTCCATACTACGGCACCATCAATATGAACCTTATAATTTAATCGTCTTATTTTAATAATTTGTCCACATCCAATTGGAACTGAAACATTACTTTTTATTTCCTCTAGTGACCATTCAGGTGGTACACCACGTACTATTCCTAAACGAGTGATATTATATGTAGGAATGAATGCCCGAAATTTATTTTCTTGTAGTTTATGATGACAAATAAAATCATTAGCATCCTGAAATGCTGAAAAAGACACAGTGCATCTATTACGCCCAATTCGTTTGACACTGCCAGTAATAATATTCTTAAAATTATTTTTTTTTTCAAAAAGTTCCCGAAAGTAATTGGGTGCAGGTATGAGCCATCACTAGGTGAAACCTCAATCCTTTGCACATGAACGACATATGGAGACGCATCAGTAGAAAGATATGCTTTACGACCTACCTCACCTAATTGTATGACTTGTGGAACAGTGATTATCTTTTGATGAACTATCGGTATGTGAAACCATGGTAGGCTCTTTAAAAGATTGTTCAGCGAGTTTTTCATCTAATCTATCACTAGAACATTTACAGTCATGTTCACTATTTCCATTTAGTTTACCAAGATGAGAGTTCCTCTTTCTCTTCTTATTGCAATGCTTGCAAACTTTGTTCGTCCTTAACCTTTTACGAGTGCTAGAGCCATCTACACTACTTAACGACGCATCAGTATCCATTTCATTGTCATTAGATGCTATAACTACATTTAAGCCCACGGGGGGACCCAGGCTAGACCCCAAGTCCCCCGACAAAACACTAGGGTCGGGGGGCTCGCTCATGAAGCTCCCATGTATAAAATATTTACAAAACTTACCACGTAAACAGCAAAATATACACTAATATAATTATTCGAGACTAACTACTAAAATATTTACACTCTACACAACTCAACTGACGAAATTTTCAATTAAAAATTAAAATTAAAATTTCCGTAGGAAAAAATATGACCGCCCTGTTCTAAGTTTCCCGCGCTTTTTTCAAAGAACAAGCCAAAGACTACAATATATATAATATAGGGAATCCATCGATATATAATATACTCCATAGATTGGAAATAAGAGTAAAAGAGAGCTACTTTTTGAGCAATTGCGGCGCAATTGTATACATGTAATGTCACGTTTACAGCGTCATTCTCTTTTTCTTTCTAACTAGGCCTGTGTAACTCTTTACAGAACCGACTCACTGATCCGAATCATTGAAGTGTTCGAAAAGATTGGTTCACTCGAAACGTTTCAAACGTATCATTTGGATCTGAAACATTACTTTGCTGAGCGCTCATTTCGCGCGACGCGTCGCTCGCGGGGCGACTGAGCCGCGAGCGAGAGAGACAAAATAGAGACACTGAGTAACTTAACTATTGACTCTCGTCTCGCGACTGGCGTGTAAGCAGGCGAAATAATTACAATCCATACAAGTCAGAAAGATATAACAAATGAGAAGTGCATCACTCAATTCGTACGGATTTTTGCTGTCGGTATTCATGCACGTAAAAATTTCACTGACTCAGTAATAAACGCCCGCAACGCAACCCTATGTATGTATTCGAAACATTCTGTATCATATTTTGAGTCGATGATCCAAATGAGCCAAATGAAACATATCAGTGTTTCGGAACATTTCAGTGATCCAGATGCAAATGTTCCAATCTCAAAAATGATACACTTTGCCCACCGCTATTTCTAACACACCAAAGTGCCATTAACTTCAGTAGCTCTCTTTTACTCTTATCTCCAATCTATGACGTATATTATATATCTATGGTTTTCAGTCTCATTTTTTTACTGACATTGCCAATCTATGGAATTATATATCTATGGCTAATGTCGCTAGTATAGAGATGCCGGAAATTCAAAAAGTATTGATATTTAAAAAAAAACAATATGAATATTGATATTTTCAAAAAATATCGATATGTCGGCCAACTTATAAACCAAATTATAAAACAGCCAAAAAAAAGGGAATTTGTAATATTTCACCTTAAAAATGTTTACTGGCCTGAAAAAATATCGATTTTGATACCTTTTCGATACTTGGAATTTTATATCGATACATCGATATATCGAAATATTAAATATCGTTTAAAAATATCGATACATTGAAGAAATAATATCGATATGTCGATATTTTTTCAACATCCCTAAATTCATTCATAAATCATCAGAAAATCAGAAAATCACTTATAGCTCCGTCTCACATCTTTTAATAGGAAATTTGGTCTACTGAAATAGTGTAGTGGCAAAGAAAAAGATTTCTAAAGGTGTATAAAATATTGTGGCAACGGGCACTGACGGGCACATTATATATAATATTTAAACTCAGTTTGAATACTTTTGCCTCCAATTATGGATTCCGAATCTCCACCAATCGAAGCACCAGCCGATTATGCCGCTACTGTTCATGACGAAGAGACTGTAAACAAAGAACCAAATGATGCGCCGCTAACTGCAAATAGTGCCACAGAGATAATTTCACCACCTGCTTCATCAGCAACAAAGGACACCCAAAAGTCAACATCTAAAAAACCAAAAAAAAGGAAACCCAAAGTTCCCCGCGATGTAACAGCACCTCGCCAACCACTTACTGGTAATATTTTAACATTCAAGCTACCCCATCTCCAGGTAGACTGTAATGAGAGATTTTCACATCTTAATAAGTTTTTGTTGGAAACATACAGTTCTCGTCTCATCAAACTTATTGTTCATGTTGAAGTTGGCAAGAGCTAACTTTAACCCGGCTGTTAAAATCGGAGAAACAAATATATTGGCTTGTCTACTAATATTTTAGAGGAAAGATTTATTTGTTTGTTTGTTTGTAGGCTCAGAAACTACTGGATCGATTTGAAAAATTCTTTCAGTGTAAGATAGTCCATTTATCAAGGAAGGCTAGGGGAAGGCTCAGCTAGCTAGTAATAAATAAAAAAGAACGCTCAAGTTGTAGGGTGTTGTTTTAAATCATTTTAATCCAATATTTTGTTCTCTCAGTATTTACATTGAAGATGCTTCATACTCTTGGAGAAATACGTTTGCTGATGTACCAAGTAGTGGCGTTTTAACCCCTCTACTTTGTTTTTTTTTTTTATTCTATCTAAATGTTTACCTTCTTTCCACCAAGTTTATGCAGATGATCTGTCAATTTACTGCAAAGCTCCCCTTTGGAAATCGGTTGAATCTTTAAACCAAGACCTTACTTGTATCTGCAACTGGAGCAAGCAATTCAGACTTAAGGTTAACCCCACAAAGACTCAGGTGATTGTGGTGGGTAGCTCCAGGACTAGGGCATAGAGACGGGTTTTCCCAGTTCTGAGTGATTAAAAAAAACCCGGTTCTGAAATGTTAAAACCTGGGTTCTTCACTTCTCTCAATTCTTTCAATATATTGTTCAATTTGCATTTGAAAATTAAAGTGAATCTTGCAAATCAACCATAAGGCGCCTTAGGTGCAGAAGGAGGAGTTATTTATATTTACTGTTTAGATAGATGTATAGAATTTATTGTACAGCAAAAGAGAAAATAAAGTAAACATTTCAGACATAATATATAAGTAAAATTGGCGGTCTTAACGCTAAATGCAATATCTTAAAGACAACCATAGGATGGACAAGAGTTGTGTAGAAATGGATAACCGGTGTTTGAGGGTGTACTTGTATAATAAATATAAAATTAAATATGTAATACATAACTATACATACATTTACCTTGGACAACTAATATCATTCAAAGACCAAATGCAACAAGAAATTGATAGAAGAGTAACAAACTCTTGGAAAAGGTTCTGGTCCTTAAAAAACATCATGAAAAATAAACAATACTCCAACACAGTAAAAAGGAAGCTCTACAACACTTGCATCTTACCAATAATGACATATGGTAGCCAAACCTGGACAAACACGCAAAAGAACATAAAAAAGCTGGGGATATGCCAAAGAAGCATGGAAAGAAGCACACTAGGGTACAGAAAGCTAGATAAAATAAAAGCTACAAACATTAGGAAAACCACAAAATGGGAAGATGCAGAAAAGAAAGCCAAAACACTCAAATGGAGATGGACAGGTCACATGGTCAGAGAACAAAAGCCAAAATGGAGCAAAATGTTAACCGACTGGACCCCTCGATACAACACAAAAAGAAAAAAGGGTAGACCGCACCAAAGATGGTCAGACGACATAAAAAAGATTGCAGGTCCATTATGGCCTAGACTGGCAAGACACAGAGAAAGTTGGAAGTCAAGTCGCTGGAGGAGGCCTTTGTGTCTGGAGACACGCCTGACAGGAATTTGAATAATACATAAGATAAATATGTATATATAAAAACTATAAACTTGTAAATAATGCTAGGCAAATAAAGGCTTAATAAATAAATAAAAAACATAACTATTTACATAATATATATTATAGATATATAAAGACATATATATATAAATAACATAAAAATATTACATTATTATGTTATTTAAGTATATGAATATTAACTTTATTTTATTTTTGCGTCTCAAAATGCTGCACCGTCACGCCGCCCCGGGGAGGACGGCGCGGTGTGTGGGACTCCGCCCTTAAAAGGACGTCTACCCACTAAAAAACAGACAGGTGTTCGGCCGGGGTCACGGGTACGTGTGGACATTCTTCTGTGACCCCGGCGGTGACGGGCCGCCTATGCGGCCCCCAGCTCTGTTGGGGGGGGGGTGTACCCCCCTCTACTGCCAATCCACTGACCGCATCGCCTACTCGGGCCATAGTGCTGGGCGACAGACTTCCCCAAGTCTGGTCCCCACTTTAAGGTGGATGGAACAGGGCACGGTTTGTCCTGTTCCTGCGCCCAGTGCGTCGGGCGCGGATTGACAGGTTGGCGGCAGCGGACTCGCTCGCTGTGACGTGTGCTGCGCCGTATCCTCGGGGCAGTTCCCACAATGGTGGCAGTGGGCGTCCGGCTCCCTCCCGGCGGAATGTCAAATTGTAATACAAATTTGACATACGGAAGCCGGTTACGCCTACGGTTAGCCTAGTTGGGGACTCGCGCCTGGGAAGTACCTGCAGTTGATAAGAGCGATGCACGTTCGATGCAGTACCCAAGTTCTGTCTGTAGCTGCCACTACCACTACTTTAATATGGCTCCAGGCTTGCACGAGCAATCGTTCTTATTACTCTCCGTATTTTTTCCTTTGATCATGGACGCTCTTAGGTCTGTTCTGTGATTTCATTGGCCTTTTTAGTCCTGTAAAAATTAGGTATTTTGGGCAGCATGTTCTTATCGGTCTGCTCTGTCTCGGCTGCTTTTTCTTAAAGTCAAATAATTGCAGTTGTTATATTGTAGGTTATGTGAGGTATTTAAATGAGCGGCGTGACCAACTACGCGCTGAGCAACCAGATCTAGGATTTGCGGAATTGACACGACAACTAGCCAGTGAGTGGAGCAAGCTGCCGGCAGAAGAGAAACGACAATACTTGGAAGCTGCAGATCAAGATAAGGAAAGGTATATCAGAAAAGGAGGGGAAAGATCTATCAAAATTATATTTACTACTTTAATATATTTCCAAATTGAACACATGTGTGTACTTTCATAATGCAGGTGTGTTGTGTACCTATATCAAACTAAAAGTTGCACTAACAATAGAGTACACAAGTACTTGCAATACTTTGCCTTTCTTAACAGCCACTCCCTAAACCAAGTGAACATTAAGAAAAAAACCTATGGTTTATCACAGTGATTTGTCTTTGTGTCATTTGTGAGTGAGTCAGTCAGGATTTATCACCAGATCTACCAATATAGTCAAACTTTCTCATTGAAAACCCAATTAATAAAAATAATAGTGATTTGTGTTTTACCATTTTGATTATGTGTTTTATCAGATACATCAAGGAATGGGCAGAATACAAGAAGACAGATGCATATAAAGAGTTTAGGAGGCAACAAATGGAACAAAAAGATGCTGTCCTATCAAAGAAAATGAAGCACAATTCATCAGAAAATTCTGTTCCGACAGGTTAGTTAAATGCATCAATACTACATATTACGCACATGTATTGTTAACCACAGATTAAGAAATTATAATTATAGAAGTGTCTCAACTGCTAAAACGTGGCTATTTAATAAAAAATAACATACTAAAAATAATATACTACTAATAATAATAACTAAGAAATAATGCTATATTGCTGTTCTTCTTTACCTCTAATAAGTGTACACAATGAATATTTTCAATTCAATTGGGACCAACCGAAAATTTGGTTTTTGTATCGGCCAATTTCGCCCTCAAGTTCGGTTTCGTCAAAACCTTTCAGCCGCGCCAAAACTCAGCGTTAATTCTCACTCGAAATTATTGTTATTCGTAATTGATAACTTCGGTTGAGTTCTTGGTTCATGTGTAATCTAGTCAACAGCTAAGTTCTGTACATTCTCACTCAATATTATTGTTCGTAATTGATAACTTCGGTTGAGTTCTTGGTTCATGTGTAATCTAGTCACCAGTGCTAATGAGGGCTATTACGTATGAATCCGCCGCTAGAGGCGCTTGTGTACAGTAAGGTCTCACGCTAGACAAGCGCCTCATTGCTTGTATTGTCGCTTGTATTATTTTATAACTAGCTTTCCGCCAGCGGCTTCGCCCGCGTGGAAACTTTCTTCCTCTATTTCAACCCATTATCGCCCTTTTTTCGCATTAAAAAGTAGCCTGTCCTTTCTCAGGCTCTAGACTAAGTATCTGTGTACCAAATTTCATTTAAATTGGTTCAGTAGTTTTGGCGTGAAAGCGCGACAAACAGACAGACAGAGTTACTTTCGAATTTATAATATTTGTAAGGATTATGTGTTCATATTATTTTGTCAGGACAAGGTCGGTTGTGAAACTTGTGAAAGACTTTTTTAAATCGGACTATAATAAGATAAAATAAAATAACTGGTATTTTAGTTCAATAGTTACAATTTGATGCATGCTGTGGCACCTTTAAATTATGTGCATTTACTTCTACTAAAGAAATTATATTTTAGTTATAAGAAAAGGTAAATGTTACTGGGTGTCCAAATGAAAAAATATTTCAATAAATATTATTATTTATTAAATAATAATAAGAGATCACAAAGGATCAAAGATAAGTAATATAATTATAACGACTAAACTATGGTCTCTCAATTCTCACAAGTAAGATAAATATTTGAGTAAATATTACCGACTTAATAAATAAAATCTTTCTTTTTATAACACTTTATTAAATAAATAAATATCCTGGCACATTTTACACTTTGTACTATTGGTACTAGACAATGGATATAATACTTATATACTTTTTTTAAATTACATATTTATAAAAGAAACAAACACAAATATTCATCATATAAATATTTGTGTCCTGTGGGAACCGAACCCATTTTTTTTTGTTCGCGGCTATCGTATCACATCGACCCTGATGGGTCTATTGTGATCGCCGCTCGATGAAATTTAGAGTTCACCGCTAAATCCTGCGGCTGACACAAACTGCAGGATTTGCTTAGGGGTAAGCTCCTTTATTTCATCAGGGCTTAGAGACCGGTACTCAAACCACTAGACCACAGAGGTCGTCGATTATCTTGATATGTATCTATGTAACGGAATCTTTAATCGTGGTTTTCACCCCCGTTCAAAACGATAAATTAATTTGAAACATTGCACACTTATCAAGGACCAATGAACAATTTGTAGATAACTATTTATTTAACTATCTTGGTTATTTTTAAGATATAATTTAATATTATCTAATGTAATTAATTTACTCACTTAAAGTGTACACACTATTACTACAATTACTGGTCAACTACATAGTATAAAACAAAGTCGCTTTCTTTGTCCCTATATCCCTATGTATGCTTAAATCTTTAAAACAATTAAACGGATTTTGATGCGGTTTTATTAATAGATAGAGTGATTGAGGTGGTAGGTTTATACAGGGTTATAAGAAATACCTTAGCTATTTTACAAAAACCTGTTCTAAATTTAAAAAAAAATAAAAAAAAATTTCGTTTTATTTTATTTGATTAATATAATAAAAAAACTAGAGCGTATCCAGGTTAGCCTAAAAACCACTAGCTTTTTCGCCACCGCACGGGCGGTCAACAACCGAGGCCTACGGTACTGCCGCACCTACCTATTTATTACTTGTATTCGAGCGGCCCCGCCCGCTCGGGTCGGCGCGACGCGGGCGCGCAGTAGGGCAGTCTAGATTAAATGCGCACCGTCCGCTATTCAATTATCTAACCTATGCATCTGTAATAAGGTGCAATTTTCCTTTCATACTTTTATGATGCATTCAGGCGTATTTAAAAAATGCAATCAGCGTACAAAAATTAACAAGTAATCAACATGAGAAATAATTTACAGTACTTATTTACAATTTCTTACTTGTAAATACTTCAGCAATTGTTTGAAATTAAGTCCATTTCTTTTCATACACAATCTTGCTCGTCTACTAACGTTTCTTCTGAGTCTTATAAGCACTGCACTGTCACTTTTTACGGCGTCAAATGCACTAATTATTTTTGTCTTTAATTCGATGTTAATTCCTCTGGATTTTGTTTAATCGTCGTGATACACGTAACGTTAATCACAGGGTGTACAGTCCGGTGACCTAGGAGGCCTACCCACTGGTCCGCCAAGGCCAATCCAACGATTAACGTATTCACTAAGTACTGTGTAACATCGCGTGAGGAACTGTTGCATTAACAATTCCTTGAGCCCGTAACCGAGGGATGCTCTCAGCTTCGTAAAGTCTACGTGCTTCGTAGAGACTCTCACCACTTTGTATGTACACTCGCACCATCTCGTAATATTCGCGGTAACTGTACATTTTAAATAACGCCCGTGCGCGGTTTACGTAAAAAATTGTCGCGAGCGCAATTACCGACACGCGTGCGCTCGCGTCACAGGTTTTCGGAAACTGTTTACTTCCGGAGTTCCGGCATGCCGGTGGCCCGCCCCCTGCCACCCGCCCGCCGCTCCTAGTATTTCTACCCCGTGCGCCCGCGTGGCCTGCGCTGGATAGTGTGTGTGTGTGATAGTGAAACGCTTTCGCACACTTATCTAAGTAAAGATGCCTACGAGTGTACGGCCGACCATACGGGGGCACTTACCTTAAGGTCATTCACTTTTTAGGCTCTCTATCGTTTTAGAATATTTCAGACATTATAACAAAATAACGAAAAAAAATTTTTTTTTTCTTCACCAATGTGTTCGGTTCCTGATTCTGATTCATAAGATCGAAAATAGCTAAGGTATTTTTTATAACGGCGTATGTATAATAACATACCACGCGGGCGAAGCCGCTGGCGGAAAGCTAGTCAGATATAAAAAAATATTTTGTAACATAAGCATAACAATTGTAACAATATGTTCCTATGATGTGGTTGTACTACTTAATAACAAATAAATAAATAACCAAACTAAAAAGTAGAAAATAAATAATTGTTTAAAAAAAACCGACTGCGTTAAAATACTAACTTAAAATCTTTTTCTTATTTACATTATGAGAAATAAATGGATGTTTTAAGGCTTGATTATTCTATTCTTGAGTATCTTACTTATAAAGAGTTTGTTTTTTTATCTCAGACACCAGTGACATTACGTGTGATGCCAGTTTTTGTAGCTCTATCGAAAATTTGTCGCTAGTAAAATGAAGTACCTATCGGTTTTTTTATATTGAGTTCTCCTGAAAAAAATTTTAGGTCTTATTTAAAACGTAATAATCATGGATCGGAGTAGGTAGAGTTTTTAAGGACTAAATAACGACAATGAAATCGTCATAGTCTTCTGAAACTTTTTTACAGCGATTGATATGGTTTTCTAATACTTTTTTACCTAGTTGGAACACAAGACTAAATTAGTTATAGTTCTTTCTTTTTTTTTTTAAGTAGGTAATTTTACGTCATTTGGTACTTAAAAACTTTACGAAGACATACCTTTCATAGACTTTTAGGACAATTTCAATTAATTTGGACTTTAATGATACGATTTGGAATAAAACTTTTAAGCTAATCGTCTAAAAGTTACGATTCAACAAACCGATATCGTATGTACAACACTACACTTGTTGTAATTTGGACATTTGCATGTATCAATCTAGTCTCGGAGATTAAAAAACGGACTTTAGTTATTTTGCAACTTGGAAGTTACGAGACTAAACTCATACAAATAGTAGGTACAGAAAATATGTGAATTGGGATTTTATGATTTTATGAGCTCCTGTCAACGGCTTCGCCCGCGTGGTCTTATAAATTTCCTTCCCGTTTTTGCAACATTTTTCATTGCTACTCCGCTCCTATTAGTCGTAGCGGTAGCCTTATAGCATTCTCCGATATGGGCTATCTAACACTGAAAGAATTTTTAAATCGAATTTGTATTGAATAGGCTCTTCAATACAAACAAACAAACAATCAAATCTATCCTCTTTATAATGTTAGTATAAATGAACGTTTTGTAACCATGTAGTTATTTTGCAACTTTAAAATAATGCTTTGAGGCTAAACCCATACGGATGGTACTGAAACGATGTGAATTTGAATTTTTGAACAACTAATAGATAAGGCTTAGACTAGATTGATTTAGTCGAGGCCTTCTAGTACACCCTTAGTATATCGCTGCCTAAGCCTTCTGGGAATACAGGCGTCATGGCATGGATGTTATGAAGATATAATTATTGTAAATAATTTGATAGCAGGTAATGTGCCAGTAACAACAGAACCACCTACTCCTGTGAATGCAAATCCTTCTGCTATTCCACCGGCGATCACAGTGCCACGGCAGCCAACACCACCGCGTCCCAGGCCTTGCATAACTCCAGCTTCTGTAAGTATAATGGTACAACTACGCTCAAAAGTTTAAATTGGTGGTGATGATTAACAAGTGTCACTATAAAATGCCTACTTCAACACGAATTAAAAAAAAAACAGTTACATGTAATGTTAATATTTGTGGACATACTACTTACTTCTATCGTATCCGCATCTTATAAAAAAGTAACCGACAATTGTCGATGAAACGGGTATCATAAATAATTATTATTATTAACAGGGTGAAGAGTTGACGGCTGGAGACACAGATATACCAATATTTACGGATCAATTTCTACAACATAATAAATTAAGAGAATCCGAACTTCGGCAGCTTAGGAAAGCTAATTCTGATTATGAACAGCAGGTTAGTCACTTTTTAACAGATTGCTTCGTACTCAGCACTATTACAACCATAAGGGGGCGTCTATAAATTACGTGAGATGATTTTGGCGATTTTTCGACCCCTCTTGGTGAGATATAGTGAGATTTGGCTCAACTCCGTAATCTCACGTGAGATTTTTCAAAATGTGTATGTTTTGTGTAAATTCGTTATATGTGATTAATTGGTTTGGATTTATTTATAAAACAAAATTTGCTTAATCATTTTTATTTAAGACTAGTATTCAACGCTACTTAGAACGTAGTCTTATTTATTATTATTATTTATTTATTTTATTCATAGTAAAAAAAATCGAACAATAAAGTACTTTAATAGGAATATAATCTAAGTGAGCGTGAGATGAAGTAACGAAACATTTATACAGGCGTAAACACAGTCAGGACTTGTCCACACATCCCTGCCAGCCGGCTCGTACGCCGCAGCGTTCGTTGATTCGCGCGTTTGGCTGGCTAACCGTGGCAGCTAAACAATCGAGGGGCCACTGTGCTACATTGTGGCTTCGCATAATCGATATTAAATATATTTTGAAATATTTGAAATGTTACACTATTTCTTGCTGGAAAAAATTATGTGGTATTTGCTGAGACCCCTCCTCTCCCCCACGTGAGATGGGTGAGATTCGGCTCGAACCCCTCCCCCTCCCCTAAACGCCTCACGTAATTTATGGACCCCCCCCCCCCTGTGAAAAAAAACTGACAGATTACTGCTATTTAAAATCGTTAATCTCAATAAAATATAGGTATTTATTCACTTGATATCACTACTATAAACGTAAAGTTATTTTTATGAGTACTTAGGCATATTTTTTCATAGGTAGCAAATATACTGACAACAACTGATATAGCCCTTTTTATAGTGACCAAGCTACGCCTGTATTTTATATAGCCAGGAGATATTTCTATTTTTCAGAATGCAATTTTGCAAAGACACGCTGAAGAAGTCAGTGGTGCTACGTCAAAACTTCGAGCCGAAACTGCGGCTGCTGCGGAACGCACCGCTGCTCTTTTAAGTCATCGTCGTACATTGGTAGCAGCATTAGTCCAAGCACTACAATTAGTGATTATTCCAGGTAATACATCCTACTCCTTGTCGCTCTCTTGGGTTAAATACAAGGTGGAAGGGACATCGACGTACGTCCGAATACCATGAGTTCAGTACATGATTCTGGACCCCCCCTGCGTTGAAATTTTCCGTAACGTTTTTCATCAATTTTTTCTGCACTTGAACGTGTAAAAAAACATTATTTCTATCTACCCAAATTAGATTTATAATTAAGAAATATCCGCGCCGCGGAGCGTTATAATCGCGTTTTTAGCAATACACTGCGCGCTCAAAAATGTCAATATCTGTAATAACCGATCATTTTCTACATGAATGACCTACCTAAACTATATCAATAGCTGTAAAAAAGTTTTAGAAGATTATGTTGATTTAAAAACTGTTGCCTTAAAAACTCTAACTAATCCCACCCATGATTATTACGTTTTAAATAAGACCTACTATTTTTTTCAAGATAACTCAATATAAAAAAACCGACACTTCAATTTATTAGCGATAATTTTCGATAGGGGCACATTACTATTTAAGAATAGCAAAACCTATCCCACGAAATGTCAGTTTATTCTCTGAGATTAAAAAACGGACTATAGGTCATTTTATTTTTGACCTTGAGTGAAACCTTGTCATCACGACGTTTGTGCGTCGATCTCCCTTCCACCCTGTATATGATTTTTTTGATGGATCTATGCAAATTAATAAACTTGACGGCAGTGACATTTACTGGACGGGCCGCTTGAAAATAATATAATTATACAAGTAAACTGTGTAAAATGTAAACTTTTACCGTAGCTTAAAATTAATCGTTGGGAAAATACTTTAATCAAATCCGCGTAAGTGTGTTCCATTTAAAATTCATTGCTAATTTTAAAGGCCTTATTGCCAAAAAAATACCAAACATTATTTTGGAAGAAATTTTAGTAGGGAACAACATTATAAATTCACTTACGTAAAAAAAAGTAGAACATAATTATGTGACTTTTTTAATATCTCCAAAACTATGTTGGTCCCAGATTCCCAGGTATTGAAATATTGGCAATGTTAATAATAATAATGTTTATTAACTAAAATAACAAATTGCTATACAAAATAACATTGAGCCACAAACTAAGCATGCTTGTATATTTATATATATAATGTTGGAAAGATTATGTAGTTTTCGTTTACAGCCAAAACATACCCAAATTTGATGCTTCGATTAAATACGAAAGTATTACCTAGGTGGGCCGACAGGAGCCACAGAGCAGAACATAGAAGAATACTTGGAGAAACTACAAGGATTAGCAGCTGACGGCAAAAACAGCGTGGTAGTAAAACAAGCTCGCGATATTCTTAATCGCATTGAATTACCAATCAACTAAATCGCGTCCCGCGACCTAGGTCCCGAAGACAATGTTCGCAATATGGTACTGTACAGTTGTATCCGCCACGCTACGACATAAAGTGTATTTTGGGTGCAGGTAAATTATCGATAGGGGTGATCCTTATTCATTAAGCCATACCGGCAGGTTATTCTAGGCACAATGCGTCAGAGCATCATCTGAGTTCAGTTTCAGTAGCAAATTATGGACTAAGATGCCGTCAATATTGACATCGCGGCCGTGACAAAATAATCAGAAGGAGATTCTTGGCTGTGGTCACACCGGCGGCTAAATTACCCGCCGGGCTCGTTGACGGCATAACCGCCAGCCCGCCGATATAGTGTGTTGGAGCCTTGATGAATATATTGTATTCACAAAAAAAGTATATATATTATTTATTACATCTAATTTCTTGTACATTTATTTTGGGAATTAATGGATGGGTTATTCCCAGACCCCACTGACAAATGGGAAAATACCACTCTTTATATTCCCAGTTGCCACCAGCGGTGATAAATGGAAGAAATGATTGATACGCCCCCAGTACCTATATTAATTCAATTATTTTTAACCGACCTCTAAAAAGGAAGAGGTTCTTAATCTCTCTCGACGGGTCTTTTTTGCCATCGCACCCGAAGCGAAAAGGGCGGATCGCTAGTAAGTAATAATATTATCAAAAGTTAAATCATCCTCGGGATTATTAAGCGTGATGCAAATATGTACATACAATAATTTTGAAATTATTATATTAGCTTCTACCTACCTACTCTACTACGAAAAAGGTTGATGATTATTTGAAACAAAATATATGGAGATGATTTCGTGCCGGAGTCTGCTTCCAATTTTACGTGACGCGACTGCTATTAATTTCACTTCTGTCAGACCTTTGCATCCAAATGTTTAAGCCAAACAAGATTAGTTTCCAGGCTTTTTGGGCTTTGAGTTAGGTGTTTGGCCGCGGACGCGCCGAGAGCGGGAGCAGCGCGGCATAAAACATCTATACATTTTACTTGTACATGGTTTATGATGAATAAAAATTGCTAATAAGTACCATTGAATTGTATTTAATTTCACCCTTTTTCCCAACTTAGTAATAAAATAAACCCAGAAAATTTAGAGCACAGCACTAATCTCTCTTGGGACGTCGTCTAGTGATGCGACTCGAGTTCATTTTTATTCAAATGACAATCACTACGGAAAAAATCGAACTCAAGTGAAAAAAATAACGAATCGAGGTCACATGGACTCTACGTCACTCGCCCATCACTCGAAAAGACAATCAAGTTTATGCCTGTACGAGGATTACAAGTTAATTTTTGCAATAACTTAGGCCTTTTTATTGTTTCGATGTGTGTTAACATTAATGAAGGTAACAAAGGTTTTAGTTCTAAATTATGATTTTCGTATTGATGCAATTACAGGCTAAGGCTTTGCAAAAAAAAATATTTTTATAAGTGATTATTTTAATTATTTAAATTTAGAAAATCTTTTATTTGAAATTATCATCATGTTGTAGGTTTTGTCAATTTGTTACTGTATTTAAATAATTAAACTTCGAATACCTACTTTGATTTGATCAGTCATAAATTTTATTGCAATCAATTTTCATAATTATTTCAAAATCAATCATAATCTGAAAATTGTTTGCAATAAAACAAATATGACTGATTAATTAATTAATTTTATGGCTTTATTACGCCCCCACTTCATTTAATAGGTACGTTTTTATTAAAGGTTATGACAGATTACTCGAGTCATTTGAGTCCTCGAGTGACTTGAAAACCACTCGAGTGGTACTCGATTGAAATTGCAAAATGGTTCCAATGACTCGTGGTAAAATTGGGCTCGAGTCGCATCCTCACTAACGTCGTCCACTGACGTTAAAAGTAGTCACTGTCCCCTGCGCACAGTGGTCCGGTTTCGCAATATAGTGGACATTCGATCAAAACTGACGTTGTAGTTTCGAAAAAAATATAATGCGGCAGGTTTTCACATAAGTAATAAGAAATGTTTTACGACTTTTCATAGAGTGGTTTTTGTAGACGAAAAAGAATTTCATAGAAAAAAAATGTATGGGGAAAAACCTATACCTTTTTCACAAGTTTTGAAAATTATAGCAGTCTAACCTCAAAATATGTTAAGTACTAGTACCTACTATAGTATAAAAAAAAAAACATAACGCTTGTGGTCACCTGCGACACTACGGGGGAGGGGAGGAGCCCTTCGGGGAATACAGGCGTGATGGTGATGGAAACTAACCATCGATACCAAGTTCAATATATTGGAATCATCAAAACCAAATTACGTATTGTTATATGTATATTGTGTATCATCTGAATTAGGGACATAATACATGCATTATAATTTACTTCCAAGATTAGATTGACAATGGTTTAGAATAACTTAGACCTGTAAGTAAGTTTTTTGCGACAAGGAGACATGAAGGATGTAAATAGACTGCATCAGTTCATTATAAAATAAGTTTCCCCAAATAATCAATGATCTTCGTCTATGTAATATTTATCTTTTTCGCATTTGTTTTTTTGTGTTTTTAATTTATCATAGTATTTAATTAGGTAATATCTAAGTAATCTGGTTACCACTTGCCGCCTGTGACAGGTTCATCCTAGCATTGGGTTACCTACAGGCACCTAACATTGTATTTACCTCCTAATTATTTTATAAGTTATCATTGTAATATTTTACCTCTGTATGATCAATAAATTTATTATTGTTGACAAAATCCTTACTCAGGTTTTACCGGATGATTCAGAGAAGTTCATCATCAAGAAATGATCAGACATTTATAAAAACGTACTCTTGAGTGTTTAGTCTCCGATAATGTGGCCGAAATATGTTCCTGTCAAATTGGAAGAAGTTTTTCGCCAAGAATCTAATTTAAATTTCTGTTAATTATACCTAAGTATTATATGTTATAATTTAAAGAATATTCTGTAATACTGACCTATCATAATATAGTACCTATTTAAATACCTAAACTTAAATAAAAGTATCTTGTGATTGTATTTTTTTTTTGCATTTCATTTCCTCGCTGAGGTGGGTTGAAGAATTACGTGTTGCACTCGAGTGCAAAGATTTTTCACCTCGTGCTCTTTTAATTCCCTCGCTAACGCTCAGGATTATAAGTTTTTAATCCTTTGGTTGACCAAGCGTCATCAAAATTGAGCACGCAGTTAAAAAGCTATTTTGCACTTGTATAACAAATAAGCATTTTTTTGTTGCTATACTCTTAATTTCTTTTTAAATTCAATTTTTGAAACCACGGGTAGGACACTTCCTAACAGTGACAAAACAGGCATTATTTTAAAAAATCGACATCTGTTTTCACCGTCCAAAACAATGTGACTATGTCATCACATATGGTCTCTGTCTTTATGGGTGAGTGTGTAGCTGTATTGGAGGCATGCCTTTTCATAGAATCACACAATATTAATATGGGTGTAATCTTTACAGACTCTCTAAGTTGATTACAGGCGTTGAAAGAAAATCCCTTCAAAAGCAAATTGCACAGCCCTCTTCTTTTAGAAATTAAAAAATCTCTTCTATCATGTGCAAATAAACAAAAAACTGTTCAGTTGGTGTGGATCCCAAGTCACTGTGGCATCAAGGGCAATGAATGTGTAGATGCGTCTGCTAAAGATGCTATCACATCTCAATCCTCTGATCTAAAGCATTATAGTTACCAAGGCTATGACCTGTTAAACCTTCCCAAAAAGTATTTCCAGTCTTCATGGCAGGAACTATGGAATTACTCGAGTAAAAAGAAAGGGGGCTTTTATTATGCGGTACAACCTAATGTAAGTCCAAAACCATGGTTTTGTCGATACAAAAAACCTTCTAAAACGGCTATATCTGTAATTTCGAGGCTTCGCATAGGTCATTGGTCATTGCTGCTCTCCTGTCTTCCTAAACAAAATTCATGTTCGGGACTCATCCCTCTGCGAATGTGGATTGGATGTAGGTTGCTTGGAGCACATATTTTTTAACTGTCCCAGAAACGACAAGTCAACTGATTTGTATAATCACCTTATAAAATTAAAGATTCCTGCCCCTATCAATTTCCCTTCTTTACTAACTCATTCTTCCCCTAAACTGTTTGAGGCGTTGATGTATTTTATCCGTGTTAATGATATAAGGCTATGAGAGTGTGAATGTGGTATACTGATTGTTTTTTAACAAGTTCATATTTATATATATTTTTTTCTTTTATTTTAGGCTTGGCTGTTTCAGTGATTAGATTTGTCACCAAGTCTCACAGTTAGTTCTATTGAGAACCAAGGTTTTATTCTGTCAACCAGTTCCTAATTATTCCTAAATTACGTCCTTTCTCCAGATAATTCCTTTTCTCCCCTCCCCCCTATTTTGTTTCCCCTAGTTACCCCATTCCCATACACACGTTTTTCCTATCTACTTTGACATTGGCAGAATTGTCGACATCGGCACAAATTGCCATAAAGAAAAAAGAAGAAGAAGAATAATGTGCCAAAATAAGAGGGGTTATTTTTCTCAATTTTTTTTTCCAATAAGTGTACCTTCGATTCATCATTTGGGCCGATGTCGATGACCTCCTTTGGGCTGAGTTTTATGGGCTTTTGATGACCTCCTTTATCATTTTTATGTCTATGAAATCGAATTGAATCGATTTATAGTTATTTGTTATACAAGAGTGCAAAGTTGCTTTTTAACCGCGTGCTCAATTTTGATGACCGAGTAAGCGAAGGATTCTAAAATTGAATCACGAGCGGAGCGAGTGATTCAATAATTAGAATCCTGAGCGTCAGCGAGGGAATTAAAAGAGCACAAGGTGAAAAATCTTTGCACTCGAGTGCAACACGTAACTTTTCATCCCACCTCAAAGAGGAAATGACTAAAAAAAACATTTACAATCACAAGATACTTTTATTTCATTATAGGTATTAAATACTATATGATAGGTAAGTTTTACAGAATACCTATTCTTGAAATTATAACAAATAATACTAGGTATAATTAAGAGAAATTGAAAGTAACCTTGCTACAATTACAGTTCGCGCCAAACTTATTGTCCGGGTTGAAGTTGGCTCGAGGTAACTTTAACCCGGCCGTAAAAATCGGAGAAAGAAAAATATTGGATTAGAATAATTTAAAACGACAGATTAGGACTTGAGCTTTCGTTTTTATTTATTACAATCTAATATTTTTCTTTCCTCGATTTTTACGGCCGGGATAAAGTTAGCTAGCGCCAACTTCAACCCGGACAATAAGTTTGGCGAGAACTGTACTTTTGTGTAATATTTTTGTTAGGTATTGTAATGTTGGTGTTAGTGACTTAAAAAAGTACACCAAGAAAGTTCCGGTAGGCTTGTTGAAAAAATATTGATACATCGATATATCGATATTATTTTTTTAATGTATCGATATTTTTGAGCGATATTTAATATTTCGATATAAAATTCAAAGTATCGAAAAGGTATCAAAATCTATATTTTTTACAGACCAATAAACATTTATAAGTTTTAAGATTATAAAATCCCAAAAAGGAATACTTTTTTTATACTAACATCTTTTTAACAAATTATATTTAATGAATTTTTTGTTTTTGGTCGACTTGATTTGTTGTTTTATAATTTGGTTTTTAAGATATATCGCCCATATATGGATATTTTTAAATAAAAATATCAGTATCGATACTGATATTTTCAAAAAATATCGATTCGACATATATCGATACTTTGTTGCGTTTAGACTCGGAACCTAGAGAAGGTTCTAAGTCTGAGTTTTTAACAAATTAAAAAAAAGTTGTATGATAAATTCGGCGCCAGGGGGGTAAAAGCACGATGTTCTAAATTCAATTTACTTTGTCTCTCTAGAGGATAAAAACGACTTTTGCAGATATCGAAGAGTAAAAATAGTCTTTCCGAGATGGTGGGATGAAAAAAATATTATTACGCAGTTACGCGGACGGAGAATTCACATTACTTAAATGCACTTCTGACGTCACAATAAGTAGAAAAATACGTGAGCTTTTTCACTTTAAATGGTGCAGGCTGTTTTTTGGCTGTCCCATGACAAAAAACAGACGAAATAAAATATATTGAACATATATTTCAAGAACATGCTTATACGTTGAAGGTATAACTAATGATCTGTATGGTTTTAATTTTAGGCTTCTAAAAGACCAAAGTTATAATTTTATTTTATTTAAAAATATATCAAAGAAATGTAAAATCCTGATGTGCCAACGACAGACAGCCCCCTAGAATTTGATTTTTTTGAAGTTTTTTGTACAACGAATTGCGTATCGATAATTTATTTTTATTGTGCCATAGTATTTATGCATTTAAACTGAGTATTTCATATCAGTTATTAAATCATAATTAAATAAATTAGTAAAAAGCTTGTCTTACAAATTCGCAACTACCGGACATGTCTGGTTAGTCACGCGTTTTTCTATAAAATTACCCATAAAATCGGGCTAATTCGGTCTTTGTGGCAATCCCAAGCACAAATATCAAAGTCGAACCGCCAGTTTGAAGTTAGTCACGAAACGTGTGTCCAGCTGTGCGGTGGTCTCTCTACACCAAAATTTTGGTAAAAAAGAATCTGCTGAGGTTAGTAACGATTTTTTTTGAGATATTGTAAGTTTACCATTATATCCTTTTGAGATGCATATATTTTATATCCTGTTGAAAGCATATAAGTAAAATTTGGTAGGTTCTTTATAATGTTTAGTGAATATTTTATTTTCGTTTTAATAACGATCTAGATTCGTCACGTCTTGTTAGTAACCGTTACAATAGCACGGACAAAAATGTTACGAAACGGACATGTAAAGCTTAGTACTCATCAACTGAATTGAAAAGCCGTTGAAAAGAACATCAAAAGAAGAAATCGGTGCCTCTACTTGTCAAACTAAATACGGAAGAAACAATTTGTCAGTTTTGAAATGTACTGCGTGTAATAGTAAAGCTGTACAGTTAGGCAAATGTATACTTTGCAAGTTATGGTATTGCTCTGCATGCTCCGGAAGCGAGATCACAATAGATCTTATTTGTGATACTTGTTTAGACACTTATGTCAAATAATAACTGATTTTACATGGGGACATTATATAAACATATATCATTTTAACAACTAATATTTCATGTAAGATTTTGACCTTACAGTGAGCACTATTCTTAATAATTCTGTTTCGTCACGTTACGTGTCCATTTTGTAACTGTCCCAAAATAATTTAACCGTATTTCTTATACAAAACTTCAATATTAACGCTAAATAAATAATGTATATTATATTGTGTCGAATAAAAAAAAATATACGCAAAATAAAATTTGCATTTGGATAGTTTGTTACGATTCTGACCATATTGTTGAATTTTGATTAAAAATAAATATCTAATCATCAAGTTTTATTATTTAATTGCATGAAACAACTTAAAACTATTATTTAAACTTTTTTTTTCATATTTCCATGACAGGAGTTAATTTTTAATCGCAATTTGCATTTGTTACTAACAAGACCAATTTTTGCCAATCAACTTAATTAAAATTTAAAATTAAAATAAGATAAAATACACATTTTTGCATAGACCTTTTATATAAATCACATAAATTATAATATTTTTTACATTATTAATTGCTTTTAAGACCTTTAACCGTAATACATTTTTAAAGACTGTTTTTATAACCTTCGCCATTTAAAATGAAAATGCCCACGTGTGGTTTACATAAAAAAAAAAAAACAATTGAATAAATGGATATTTCACAAACTGGTCATTTTTATTGAACACATTAGGATCCTCTATAATAATTAATACTAAATGCAACGCAACAAATCCAGGTTGAGAAACGCCGTCTTAAAAATATGTATACCTAAGTAAAATTAAGTTTTTCATCAATTATTAACCTTTATCTACAGTATGTAACTAAGTTATCTATAACTTAATTATTATTACTTGAAAATAATTATAGTTTACATATTGTCATCGTCTTCATCGCTATTTTCATTTAAATCTTCGGAAACGGAATTGATGTCATATTCATGTAGTTTTTTTCTCCACATTTTAATAAGAGTGTCCCATGATCGTCTGCTGTATTTAGCAAATTTATCGGGTGTTTTTGGATGTTCTTTTTTCCGCTCATCACTGAAAATCGTAGTATTTATGTGTATTATTTAAACGCACAGAAATACTGTTTGAGAACCAAAATTTGCACATCTAAATAAATTAAACTTGAATCAAAATTACTGATTGAGCACCATAATTTGCACATATAAGGGGCAGCGCCGACGACCCACTAGGGATGTCGGAAATTCAAAAAATATCGATATATATCGTATCGATATTTTTAAAAAAAAATATCAATATCGATATTTATATTTTCAAAAAATATCGATATATCGATATATCGGCCAACAAAACTAAATTATAAAACAGCCAAAAAAAAAAAAAAGGTCATTTGTTATCTTTTAACTTAAATTTTTAAAAGATTACAAATTTAGTTTTAAGTTGGTCGGTTTAATTTTCTGAAAAAAATATCGATTTTGATACCTTTTCGATACTTGGAATTTTATATCGATACATCGATATATCGAAATATTAAATATCGCTCAAAAATATCGATATATTGAAAAAATAATATCGATATATCGATATTTTTTCAACATCCCTACGACCCACTTTGTGCGAGTGTGCATGGCGCGCAATAAGCCTGTCGCGAATTTTTGACAGACTCAAAGCACACGACGCACAGCTTCGATCATTCTGTCGGCAGAACTGTAGGGACGTACACACTATATAAATGAAGAGATTGCGATGTACTACATCGCAATTACATTTGAAGTACAGAAAAAGAAGAAGCTCTCTGGTGCCATGGTCGTATACCCAGGGGCGTGCACAGATATTTCATACCGGGTATGCACAACTAAAATAAAAAAACTTATAAGTGTGTAACTACTTAGTTTCAGCCTGTTTCGGTCGTGGACCACCATACCTACCTATTGGCTACTCTTCCGCGCGGGCCCAGGCGGCTTCGCATGATGTTTGTTGAATAAGATATTTATACTAAAAATGCATAGATGATACATCCAAAGTGGCATTTGAAAGGTCCATGAGATCTTTTTGTTAACGAAATGCAAGGGACACTGTAAGATGTGTTTGTGTACACAATCTAATAACCAGATATAAATTAGGTATCATAAAAAATTATAAAAAATAAAGAGTAGGTACCTATTACCTTTTTTAGTTTAATTCAACCCGGGTACACACCTTCCCTTTACAATCAATTTAACTTTTCCCCCAAAAGATAACGTCGAAAAAGACCGAACATGCTACTGCGTCCCGCTACTCCTTCGACGCAGCTGTACGTGTCGCGATTACATTACTCCACGAAGACAGAAGAAATCGTGGAGTATATTCGAGTCAAAACTAACTTCACGGTGAGGGTTGAGAAATTGGATTCGCGCCACAAAGTGAACTTTAAATCTTTTGTGGTGCGAGTCCCGAATAGCCATTTAGAGACCTTCCTAAAAGAAGAATTTTAGCCGAAGGGTGTCGTGTATCGGCGTTTTCGCGGAATGCTACATCATGACACCACGCCGACGCCACGCGACATACTACGTCGCCGACACTACGTAGTCAATAGATATTATGTTATAATTATGTATTAGTTTATTAATTATAGTTTGTATTTGTGTATTGTTTTCTATGGGTCTTAGTTACCTGATAATAAAGAATAAATAAAAAAAAATACGTTTTTAGACATTATACCCTGCGTATTTTGAGAAGTGCTATTATTTGTGAATCAATATGAATCACTTAACTACACTTTTAAGAGCTGAGATAATTATTTTGCATGAGTTGCGTTTCAATTAGTGAAATTGCGAGGCGTTTAAAGATATCGGTGAGTAACAAAATATTATTATTACGTTTAGAAGTTTATTATGTTTCAATAATACACATCTTGTTTATTGATGTTTTATGTAACAATATTTAATTATTGTTCACAGAGAAGAACTGTGCAATTGTGGGTCCATCGTTATGCAGATTCGGGAAGCATTGATCCTTGCCGACCGGGACCAAAGGCTGGATTTGCATATACAGATACCAATGCACGGCACCGTGATATAGTTGCTACCCATTTGGCTGAGCCCTACCTCACTACTCGTTCCACGGCGACTAAACATGACGTGATGTTACAAACTGTGCGGAACCACTTGCGTGCAACTGGTGTGAAATGTCGTAGGCCAGCCAAGAAAATATTACTGTCTGATATTCACATGCAAAACCGGGTTCGCTTCGCAAGAGAATATTTGGATTTTGATTGGTGCAATAATACAGTTATATTTAGCGATGAAAAATGTTTTAAGTCGGACAAGGACGGTCGTAAAATATTATGGCGAAAAGATGGTGAACGCTATAACAAAAAAAATAGTATTCCATGCAGGTCTAGTGGCCGCATTACGTTGGGTTATTGGGGATGGATGTCATCAATGGGTCCCGGTGAATTAGTGCAGGTAGGGGGTCGCAATACCAGTCAAGGTTACTTGGATGTTTTACAAAATAGATAGTAATGGCGCACCAATCGGCTATTAAAAATATCAGGGGGTAATTTGTATTACATGATTGATGTTATTGTTAGTGAGATTACAATTTAGGATCGCCAGTATCTTATTATCTAACTTACTAACATGTTTATTCATATCATTAATAAATAAATTACCCTCTTGAATATGAAAAACAAAGTGAATTCTTGTCCCACTTAGAATATTTGTCATGAACCATACTTTATAATTTGTATTTATAATTTAAAAAAACCATGTCAATAAATATTGTTGTTATCATATTACACATTGTTTAATATTTCATATATAATGTGAAGCAACAAGAAATGGCAAGTGTGTGCGTGGACAACGGGTTTTTGTAAAGCTAACACTAGTAAATAGGCGAAGTAATGAACGCATTGAGTTTACGCACACCAACATCTACGTTGGTGTGCCCTGTAAACCGATCTGTTTTGTTTTGTGTACATAATTTAACTGCCGCTTTTTCAACGGTGTCTTTTAGTTGAAAGGTTAAATTTAATGCAAAGGGAAGGTGTGCACCCGGGTTGAATTTACTAAAAAAAAGGTAATACCTACTACTCGTTATTTTCATAATTTTTTATTATACCTAATTTATATCTGGCTAGTAGGTTGTGTACACAAATACATCTTACAGTTTCTCTTGCATTTTGTTTACAACTCAAGATGAAAAGATCTCATGGCCCTTCCAAACGCCACTTTGGATATCATCTATGCATTTTTAGTATAGGTAAATCTCTTATTTAACTATTCTTAAGTAGTCGCAACAAACATCATGCGAAGCCAATGGTACCGTGGTCCGCGTCGCGCGCCGCCCGTGCGGAAAGGTATGGTGGCCTACGACCGAAACATGCTGAAACTAAGTAGTTACACACTTATAAGCTTTTTTATTTTAGTTGTGCATACCCAGTATGAAATTTCTGTGCACGCCTCTGGTTCTAACCTAACCAAAATCTTTATTTAGAATTTTGCTGCTCAATAAATTTTTTGATCTGCATTTTATTATACAGTGTTATAGGAAATACCTTAGCTATTTTCGATCTTATGAATCAGAATCGGGAACCAAACACATTGGTGAAGAAAAAAAAAATTTTTTTTTCGTTATTTTGTCGTTGTAATGTCCGAAATATTCTAAAACGATAGAGCGCCTAAAAAGTGAATGACCTTAAGGTAAGTGCCCCCGTCGGCCGTACACTCGTAGGCATCTTTACTTAGATAAGTGTGCGAAAACGTTTCACTATCACGCACACACAGACACTACCCAGCGCAGGCCACGCGGGCGCACGGGGTAGAAATACTAGCGCGGCAGAGCGGCGGGCTTCACGGGCATACCGGAACTCCGGAAGTAAACAGTTTCCGAAAACCTGTGACGCGAGCGCACGTGTGTCGGTAATTGCGCTCGCGACAATTTTTTACGTAATCCGCGCTCGGGTGTTATTTAAAATGTACAGTAACCGCGAATATTACGAGATGGTGCGAGTGTATGTACATTCAAAGTGGTGAGAGTCTCTACGAAGCACGTAGACTTTACGAAGCCAAGAGCATCCCTCGTTTACGGGGTTAAAGACGAACATAATTAGTGCATTTGACGCCGTAACAAACTTTTAGCACCCCGTCGTTTTCTCGTCGGGGGTTAAAAAGTGACAGTGCAGTGCCGTGCCGCTCGAATGCAAGTAATAAATAGGTAGGTACGACACTACCGTAGGCCTCGGTTGTTGACCGCCCGTGCGGTGGCGAAAAAGCTAGTAGTTTTTAGGCTAGCTTGGATACGGGCTAGTTTTTTAATTTTATTAATTAAATAAAATAAAACGAAAAAAGTAAAATTTTATTTTAAATTAAGAACAGTTTTTTTCAAATAGCTAAGGTATTTCTTATAACACTGTATTCTCTTTGAAAATTATAAATAGTCAAAAGTACAGCCAGGGCCTAAGATTTTGATAAAAATATAACCACTATATAACCAGACATAAGTACTTACATCTTTACATGTGCGATATAGTTGTGATATCCCACTGTATTTTTTCCATAATCTATTTGTTTTTGTCGTCTTTGTAATATAAGTGGATCTGTTTCAAGTTCCAGCGGTTTTCTTGGCAGGCTGGAAATAAATAAAGACATAACGTTAATTTAACAGGTTATTGGAACAATTAGAAACAAACTAAGATTAGCAGGATATATCGCAGGAGATATCATAATTATATCAGTCTGTCAGTCAGATACAATTTGCGTAAGGTTAATAAAACGTGGCTTGTGTGTATACCTGCGATATCGCAGTAAGCCTGTCGGTTAGTATGTGGCCGCCTTTCTGTGACGGACGGGAAGCGTTGAAGCTGCGGCGCGGGTAAGCATCTTCCGCCGCGCCGGCCGCGGTTAACCCTTTAACCGCCTGTGTCGGATAAATCCGACAAAAAATTTCGGGTCCATTTCGCCAGAGTCGTATATTTCCGACCAAAATACCACAGCTCGTTTAATGTACTGTTTTATTTAATTACGCTGTATTCTATCAAAAAAATGTTTATATTTGGTAAATAGTTAACTAAGTATTCATTTACAATTTAATAAACTGTAGTCTCCTAATCAGAAGTCCTAAAAATAATGTCCAAAGTTGAATGAATTACTAATATAATTTTTAGAAAATTGTATTGATGTACAACGCCCATGACGGAAAAATCCGACCATAGGGACGGGACATACGTCAAGGTTTATCTATACCAAATAAACATATTTCAAAATATTTATTTTTAAACTGACTAATTTACTATAAACAATACAGTAATTGTTAATAAAACATATTGTATTTACAAATATTTGTGAGTATTTCATTTAATTCCTTTGAAATTAAGTGAATTTACTTGTGAAATGTCAGCAACTGAGTTTATGGTCCCATCCCTAACCTATCTGTTCAGAAACTTACTTTGTAAGTACACCCAGCGCCACGGTCGGATAAAGACGACCGCTTCGTACGTCATAAGCGAGTGCCGATTTCTGGAATATTCCACCAGTGTTGTGCTTATGCACTTTTGTGTATCGATTGTCGAAATGTGTTTTGAAATTTATCATGACTACTACGGAAGAATTAATACGAATTCTAGAAGCGGATGACAATGAAGAATTTATATCAGACGAAGAGTTTAGTTTATCAGACATTGATGGAGAGGTATTTTTTTTATTATTACATATTTCAATTTAATGTGTAGTGTAGTATGGTAGTGGTGACTGAATGTAATTTTTATTATTAGAGTGAATGAGATGGCGAGAGTGCGCCGAGCGATGAGAATGCGCGCGCGGTCACTCTGGAACGGTGAGTCTGATTAGTTGCATTGCGGGTTGCGTGAGCGCTGCGGTCGCTCATAGATACGAAGGTAGTTTGCCGTCGCCTTTTTACTAGGGACAATATTACATAAAACAAATATGAAAATATTTAAGTAATCAGTTTTTATTTATATGTATAAAACGAAATATCGACATCGAAAAATCCAATTATTGCACATCCCTCTTTGTTGTAGGTATTTATTTTTCGATTCACTGTGCCGGGCGCTGGGGGCACGACAATTGATATAAAGTCGGGCGGTTAAAAGGTTAAAGATTAAGTTTTATAATTCGTTTTCTTTGTTTCATGACAATTTCCGTCAATTTATCTACTTATAATTCTTAAACTACTGGTTCAAATTAAATGAAATTTCAAATATTCTGTGTTTATACAATGCCTGCTTGGTTACTGAAAACTCAGGCTTCTAGTTTTATTCACAACAAAGTTAAAAAGGATGGTACAGTCGAGCTGCATTTTTGCTTGACGGCTATGCCCCCGGGAAAACACGAGAAAAATACGAAGACAATTCGTTTTCGGTTTTCACATATTTTTTGTAACGCTATTTTGACATCAGGGGAATGACAGCACTAGGATTGCTTATAACATGAAGAAACATTGTATGTTGGTGATGTTGGTTCCAGTAATGTCTACCCGTGGGATGTACAGGCCGCTGGCCACAATATAAAACAAAGTCCTTCATGTCAGTCTGCTGTTTGCGATAAACTCAAGAACTACCACCTGTTCATGCGGTTTTCACCGATTGATAGTGTTTCGAGAAAGGTTGTAGGATATAATTCGTCAAGTTTTTGTTTATACTAGCTTAGATATAATAATATTTTGTTGGAGGTGTTGGAAAAAAATAAGCCATCTGGGAGTCGCATCATTTCAACGAAAATGCTGCCTAGCCTAAACTCTTGGAGATGATAACAAAATTATATATGTTGGAATTGTGTATCTTATATAGGTCTACAGAAAAGTATGCAATGGCATATGTCTTATTTCTTAAATCTTAAAATAATTCCAAAAAATGTGGGTTATTTACCAAGCTATTTTAAACAATACAGTAATATTCCTTATTCAATAAAATGCATTACATAATTATGTTGTGCATTTTTTGTAGATCAAAATTGCTCTTAACAGCATACAAAAATGATTATCTTAGAAGATATCAGAGAAAATAAAAACGGGGGCAGGGCGGCTAGCGGGCCCTACGCATGTCAGCAGGGGTCGGCGGGTATGAGGTGTGCCTATACTGTATTATATTCATAATCCAATTTTTCTATTCATTAATTAATTAAAATAAAGTCAATTATTAAAAGAAACAAAAAACCCGACTGCCTAAAAACTACTAACTAAAAATCTAAAAACAAGCAGAGAAACAATTTTGTTTATGAACGAACAGCTTGTCCCGCCTGCAATACATTTTCCAACATCACAGAGCTTGTTTTTAGATTTTTAGTTAGTAGTTTTTACGCAGTCGGGTTTTTTGTTTCTTTTAATAATTTATTTTATTTCCTTCTTTTTAGTTTATAATTAATCATCATAGAATCACTAGATAAATCCTAAATGATGATTTTAAATATAAATTGATACAACTAAAGATCATTTTCAAAATCAGTTCGCACATTAAAGCATATAAAATCCGTCATTTTTTTTTTTTGAATTTCATGTACCCAGTGACAGTCGTGCCATCAAGACGAATCTAATGAGGTGTCATTTATCTAATTCGGTTGAGCCGTGGAGTAGTTACGACCGGACATAGGAACGGACATACATACGCGATAAACACATAACCCTCCTCCTTCGGCAGTCGGGTAAAAATTAATTTATTCATTCATAGTCTGTCTGTATAGACTATCCATAATCATAATATTACTAATCACTCCATACTGCCCCACATTAGTAGGTACCTACATTGCACCTGTGTGAAGCTGGGGTGGGTCGACTACTTAAATATAAAACATGTTACTTTAAATGTATATATGCATAGATGAATGCTAAATTTTTTGCTTATAATCCTTAAATCATCATCATTATCATCACCACCAATTTACCAACTTATTAAATTACTAGCTTCCCGCCAGCGGCTTCGCCCGCGTGGTCTTATAATTTTTTCCCCGTTTTTGCTACATTTTTCATTACTACTCCGCTCCTATTAGTCGTAGCGTGATGATATATAGCCTATGTTACTCGGGGATAATGTAGCTTTCCAAAGGTGAAAGAATTTTTGAAATCGGTCCAGTAGTTTCGGAGCCTATTCATTACAAACAAACAAACAAACATATCTTTCCTCTTTATAATATTGGAGCACAATACCTCTCCTCTAGCCTTGTCTTATCCTTATTATGATGTAATATCTAACCATGGTTTATTATCTGTGTCAATCTTGTTGTTCGGTTTTGACTTTTTCCTGCTGTTAGAATTTTCCCTGCTGCCACTTGAATTTCCTCTTGATGGTTTGCCATCTAAAAAAATAAAATAAACCATTACAAATAGGGATGCCGGAAATGCAAAAAGTATCGATATTTAAAAAAAATATACACGGTGTTTGGTGCATCGTGTGCCAAATTGAAATGGTTGACTGGGGGGGTCATTTGCTATCATTTTAGACCCCTAAACACTTCTCATGCCCTATGGATTTTTTTTCATTCACTTTTTATTATTTTATTAAAAAAATACCCAAATTTTACATTCAAATACAAATTAAAATAAAAGTATAAGTTGTAGACTCTGAATTTTAATTTTGTATATTGTATGACAGTATTTTTCATATCAAAATTAGTGACATTAGCCTTATTTTCGATACTTTGAATTTTATATTGATACATCAATATATCGAAATATTAAATATCACTCAAAAATATCGATATATTGGAAAAATAATATTGATAGGTATATCGATATTTTTTCAACATCCCTAATTTCAAAACTAGAGATCCATGATGTGGGAAAATGGCATGAGTTCTGAATTTGATAGTATAATACCTTCTTGAGATTCAGCCATATCATCAGCCCAGCTTCTTTTGGAGGTTGTAGCATTCATATTCACTACAATTCAAATGTGAACCTGTAATACAAAAACAAAATTACATGTAGTAGGTATTCTGAGTGGTCCAAATGTTTCATAATACAAAAGGGTATACATTTATCACAATACTATAATAATAGGTACATCATGAGAACATTCCACCTTACTCTAAAAAGTGCTCAGCAGGTGACCTGATGTTTGGCGTGCATCAGGTTTGGCGAAACAAAGATGGTACTCACGTTAAGTCAGCTCCAGTAGATCACACATTAACTGCCCCCAACACGACTCTGAGCGAGACGGTTTATATTGGCAGGAATATGTAGTACAGACAGCCACATATGTACATGAAAAACGGTCATATAAAAAAAATATAGTTTTCCGCACAGTTAGTGTTGTAAACGTAGTTATTATGTTCCTGTGGTTTTACAGTGTAATTACTGAGTAATTGATCCGAGTATCAGAAACTCTCCCACCGGGTCCGTTACGCTGACCCACAGAACAATATTACTCCTTGCGCTGACCGCTCCGGCGCTCATCAGCAGCACAGATTACTATAATGTAGCAAGCTAATCAGCAGTTAGTCACTCGCTGGCGCTAGGGATGAGCGTTGAATCAACGAACTAGTTGAATCAACCGTTGATCTCATGTCAACGTATTAACGTTAACTGTATATGAATCAACTAGTTGAATTCGTCAACGACGTTTATGAATTTAACTCGTTCTTCTCGTTCGTAGTTGAATTCGTCAACGACGTTTATGAATTTAACTCGTTCTTCTCGTTCAATAATCGAGAACGCAAATGAAACGAACTGAGCCAATTTAAAAAAACTTACGTTAATAACGTAAGTCGCGAGGGACGGTCATTTCATACAATTTGAACTCTAAGTAGCGTACATAAAAGTAGCGTTGAATAAAAACCGTTCATACAATAAACAGTTTACGTTGCAAGTTGACATTAGAAGTACGTTAACTCGTTGACGAATTTAACTAGTTGACGAACGGAAATCAACGTTGACGTTTCGTTAAGCGAAAAACTGTCAACGACCCATCTCTAGCTGGCGCTCCTTTGACATTTCGCCGTAGGGATGTAAAAAATTATCGATTATGAAAAAAATCGTTTTATAAATTTTTTTGGCGGAAACATCTATTAAATTTATCGATTTATATATTTTTAAAAATCGATTAATAAAAAATCGTTACTAAAAAAAGTGATTTTTAACAGCAACATCTGTTTATAAAGTTATTAGTTTCGTGGAAGTATTCTTACAAGTTTTAAAAAGCAATACTAATATTTTATTGGGTTTTTATATAGAAAATCGTTTTAATATTATTTGAGAATATTAAATCTCATAATTTCAATAAAAAGACAATATGTAAAGTTTTATTTTCTTCTAATGATTGATTCACCAATCAAACTTTACATAAGTGTAACTGACCTGTTTTAGGGCACGGACTGTTTTACCAACTTGAATAACGGATTGAATCCGTTTTCTTCGTCAAATATGAAAGTTTTCTTTTTACGTTTTTTTTTTTGTTTTGTTTATAAATATTAATTGCAACTAATATTACTACTATTACATTACTCTGGCTGATTTTTAATAAGTAAAGTCATAATTACGGATATTTCATACGTTTAATTTGATATCTCAATAAAAAAAGGAATAAATCGATTATTTGAAAAAATTGATATTTTTTATTATAAATATCAATTAGTAAACAAAAATAATCGATTTATCAATAATCGTTTTTTTGTTGGATGTCACAACCCTACTTCGCCGCCGCATCTGTGGAACTGACACTGACAGTGACATTTAAATAAAATGCGCGCGTAAATTAGGTACATAGACATATCTATGGAGCCCATGGAACTAATATGTCAAACTTCT
Organism: Acronicta psi; assembly: GCA_946251955.1. Taxonomy (NCBI): domain Eukaryota; kingdom Metazoa; phylum Arthropoda; class Insecta; order Lepidoptera; family Noctuidae; genus Acronicta; species Acronicta psi. The sequence goes on along the minus strand of OX276482.1, from coordinate 5,191,042 downwards.
TTACACTTCGTTTACATCCGGAATGCGTACTCGGCACAACAACACAACGTAAAACCGACCTCATTGCAATCTGTTAAATTTTATATTTAAACCGAAATACGTTACGGTCAGATAGAGAGGTTAGGGTAGGGCATTGTGTCTCGTTTTAATAAATTGCCATACAAGAATTTTCAGATCGTCTAGTAGATTTGGCACCAGTCTAGGGTATCTGATCCAAAAAATATTATAGAGTTATACATTGCTAGATAAACTACTGCGTAAAATATATTTTTTATGAAATAAAGATACGAAAAGTCAAAAGTATTTTTTTTTAGTAAATTCTTAAAATATAATAGAACTTTATAGGTTTATTCAAATTCAAATTCAAATTATTTATTTCAGACATGAGATATCCATACAAAAATTCTATGATTAATAATTAAATGATTACATAAATAATAAAATTAAAAACACACACACAAATACAAACAAAATACATATTGTTGCGTCCCTACAATAATGGACACACTGGATCAGGAACGCATAACATGTTGTTTTGTCCAGTACTCCATGAAGGAGCTGTCAGTGTCCATTCTCCCCGCAATGAGTTGCAGGAAGCTGTTGGGGCTGCCCCGCAAGCGGCGCATCAGGGACGCTGTTCTCTTACGATGTATTGCTTTAAAGCCATCCACTTGTGCGTCAGCAAACATACCCGATGCGCTGCAGAAGCGTGGCAGCCCCACCAGAATTCTGAACGCATTATTATACTGGATACGCAGGGCATTATATGTCTTCTGCGTATGCTTCACCCATAGGCTGCACGTATAAAACGACTGACAGTACGCCTTAAATAAGGTTATTTTTACCTGTACAGTGCAGCGTGCAAACCTACGGGCCAGCATGTTGGCTCAGACTGACAATGCCCTGCGTTCCCTCTCTATATCCACGTCATCTGTGAGTGCCTCGGTTTATGGTTAGTTTTGAAATTTTGATATGACAACTTCAAAACAATGGCAATGACATTGCGTCATTTTGTTGTTATTTTATTTGTGAAAAATGTATAAAGTAGTGAAAAGGTGTTGCGTAAAAGGATGTGGAAATTAATCATATACCGGCTCTAACAAATCCACTCACAGGTTACAAACTTAACCCACCAATGGTAACGTAAAAGACCGGACGTATCGAAAAATTCCATTTATTTCACTGTTTAACTGTTGTTTTTTATTATTTTGTTTTTTTATTATTTAAGTGAAATCGTATAAACACTAATAAACAAGCTTTGTTATTAATAGATGCCTTTGTTTTATTATCAATGTATTTTAATAACCAAACTAACAACCTACTTATACTTTAAATAATCATGATTATTTATTTGCTAAAAATGTTGGCAGTATATGTTTAAAGTTAATTATTGCAAAATCTAAGACTGAAAATCCCGGTACGCGGGACCGAGTCCACCAATAATATAATTTAAATTTACGTCACAAATGGTGGGTTGAGGGGCCTTCCGGGTGACAATGTTTTCAAATTATGTCAGACTTTAAAAGGACATGTATGTTTTGACGACAATCAAAAATATTAGTTATGTCGACTATAATATTATTTATTGATGATTACGAACAGCCAGTTGACTTTTTGAGACGACAGTGGACGTCCGGCCGCCGTCGCGCACTAAACTTCGGTGGCGCCCTCTTGAGCGCATTAGACATGGTATAATGCATATTTTTTGGTACATACATAAGAAACTCCTAAACTTGGGCACTTACTAAAGCGCAAAACAAGAAACTAGAAACATGCCAGACAGCAATGGAGAGAAGCATGTTGAATATAAAGAAATTGGACAAAATCAACAATAAAACCATTAGGAAACGGACAAAAATAGAAAACGTTACAACTAGAATAAGAAAACACAGAAAAGACAGGTCACATATTAAGAGGCACTGAAAAATGGAACAAAAATATTGTATTTTGGTATCCTAGAAATAGAAAAAGGAAACGAGGTAGACAGTTTCGAAGGTGGGAAGACGAAATAAAGGCAATAGCCGGGAAAACATGGACTAGAAAAGCGGTAAACCGGAGAGAGTGGAAAGACTTGGAGGAGTCCTTTGCCAAAGCTGGGCAAACAGACCAAGTTGTCGGTGTCATCGACTCACCAGAGTCGTCAATGTTAAATTAATGTAATAGTTGTCTGAATAAAGGCTTATATTATTATTATAAGAAACTCCCAGAACAACACAAACACTTGTGCTTATCACATGAATATATTTGTCTCATGATCAACAGTTCAACTCTTTTACCAATTTTTATGCGACAGACGGCAAGATGCAATTATAACAACAGTGCCTATGTTTACCGCAAATATTTTTCTTTAGTAGAAAGAAAAATAAAATAATTTCACAAATCCTGTCTTTTATCATAAAACTGACATGGTCTCTCTTGACGACAAAAATCATGGTCACTCTAATAGAGCGAGAAGAGTGGCTCCACCCTAACTATCTCGCTTAGACCGTTTTTCTTCAGAAGTGCACATTCCTATTGTAAATAAAAACGAAACGAAGTAAACGAAGTAAAAGACGTGTAAACGAAGTGTAACGAAGTTTGACATATTAGTTCCATGGTGTGATATGTAGAATATTGTCAGCTATTGACAGTTATTTTTGACGTTTTGACTCTTCTCAATGTCATATTTGAATAAACTGTGGAATACTGTGGATACATAGAGCTTCTAATCGAGAGTAATCTGTGAGGCGAACATACAATGGTTTTAGACACACGAATTTGCAAAACGTTGCTGCAGTATAATAGGAAACGCAATATGTAGGTACCTTTACGATGATCCCGTTTTGCCTAAAGCTACGCACAGAGAGGCTATGCGCGTTCGTTTGCAACAAAATGTATGGAACCTCTTTTTATATATATAATGTCATTGATGGAAGCCGTTTCCACTCAGAGCTAGTAAATACATGGAGGCGCTCCGTTATTCTATAGATACATTTGCTTATACATATATATATATATATAGCGAGCAGTACTGTTAACAAGAAATGTAAACAATTTAACTTTGACATATTTGAATCAAGTCTGCAATCGGTGAGACGAGTACTTAGTCAGGATTTCTTTTTCAAATATTAGTAGTTAAGTGTTACTTTTACTACCTAGTGTTGTTTTAAATGTTATATCCACAACTTAGTAATTGTATTCAGTCAGTGGCGGCGTAAGACCTAAATTTTATGTGGGCAAAATTCATTTTGCGGGGCCCTCTGCCAGCGCAAGATTTGCATAATTTTTCGGGGCGCGAGGCCCCCTGGGTCGCGAGGCCGTAGGCGGTGGCCCACGTCGCCCACGCCTTACGCCGCCACCATTGATATTGATACGCGGAGACCTATTAATGGCTAAATGTTTTTATTCTTAGTGCTTAGCTTATTATTTCTGCTGTTGGTCTTCCAAATAAATAATAAATAAATATACAAATATGCTTAGATTAATAACATACAGATATGTAATTCAATGTAAAGCGCAGCCAGAGAAGCGATGGCACTTGTAGTTTCGTTTGTGAGTGAGCACCGCCCACCGCGAGTGTATTACTTACCGAATATTCGCTTGTGTGCATGACGCAGGTGATACAAGCGCATAGAGTTTACCCCAAAAAATACGGAATTTTATTTTGTATGGGAGTTCCGCGTCATTGAGATTTGTAACTAATATTTTTTATACTTACCTTTTAGTAAGAAGTAAGTACCTCCCTAATTTATACCAAATTTTGAGGTCCAAGGTCGAACGTACCGTAAAATGTAGGCTCCACTGTACATTATGACCCGCTGATTGAAGGCTTCATTTCTGTTTTCGTGTAGAACTTTTCTTAGTTTAACATTTTCTTGGCATTATGTATAAAAAATTTACATACGGAAGCGTTACTTTACGCTTAGCATCGTCTCTGAATATTAGCCTAAGGCTGTTTCAGAGAAGAGACTTAGCGTGAACTTACGCTTCCGTATGTCAAATTGTCATACAAATTTGACATACGGAAGTGTAAGTTCATGGTGAGTCTCTTCTCTGAATCTCAGCCTTAGTATCGCTTTACGATGTTCCTTCACTGTAATATCCTAAGCGTTTTTAATTCTGTGCAGAAAATTTGGTGCTCAGATAGGTAACAAAAGGTAAATAAACCTACTCATCTTTTCAGTGACAACGGACTTTAAGTAATCTTTTATTATTTATGTGTTAAAATATTACCTATATATAAAATAGTACTGTTATTACACCATCCAAACGTGATATCTAGTAAAACTCATAGTTGCTATCGATATTCGTTACAAGTAGAGATGGGCGATGGGTAAATACCCGAATACCCAGGTAAATTCCCATTTGGGTAAATATCGGGTATTTACCCGGGTATATACCCAAAAGGTGGGTATTTATTTTTCTAAGAACGAAGTATTTAAATATGTTCGTAATTACTTCTTAGCATGTTCTGGGTTGCAAAACTAGCAGTTTTCACTGTACTAGGATGGAGTTAGTTATGTAGTAGTTTTTTTAATTCCTGATAAGCTACTCTATGACGGCTAAGCTAGAAGAGATCCTGTTTTTTTTCCGAAGTCGAGTAGTCTTTTTGGTTTTTCTATGAAATTCTCAGTAGCAGCTCGGAGTTTGAAATTTTGCTCGGGCTTGCCTCTTTTACGTTGAACTAACCCTCTGCCTAACCCTTCAGGAAATAGTCTTGATAGTTTTTTCATATATCACAACGGTCGCAAACGCTTATTTGCTGCCCTTGGGTATAAACCAATGGTATAAGCAATTACCACAGTCTAAGGAAATTTCCAACACCGAAGCATCAAGCTAAAAAAACCTCTTAACTTCCTTCTTGTAAAATCTCATGCTCTAATCTCCAAAGAAAACCTCTGCAGGGGATTCATTGTACAACCTAAGCGTAATCGTCATCATCATCAGCCCGTACTCATCCACTGCTGGACATAGGCCTCTTTTAGTGAACACCACAGAGCCAAAATCATCAATAATCTCTTTCCATCCAGTCACTGCCAGCTGCCTTTCGCAATTCGTCAGTCCACCTAGCCGGCGGGCGTCCTACACTACGTTTGCCTAGACGCGGTTTTCACCCAACCACTCGTTTGCCCCAACGGTTATCGATTCTCTGAAAGACTTGAGCAGGCCAATTGCGTGCTTAATCCTTTTTGCTTTAGAGCTATTTCGGTTACTTTGGTTCTTTGACGGGTAACTTCATTGCGATATCAATCCCTTATAGAGACCCCGAGCATAGCTCTCTCCATAGCTCACTATGCGACTTTAAGCTTATGGGACCAGTCTCTGACCTAAGCGTACGTAGGAACAAATGCCTCTGAAACACGACCACATCGGTGCTAGGTTGTAAGTTGTGACTATAAATTCTCTGTCCATGGCATGCGGTGCGATGGTGAAAAATAGGCGTCGACATCATCCATTCCACACATTGCCCATTATACAAGCAGTAAAACACACATTAGAAGGCAGTCTCTCCTTAGACTTAAGGGTTCTGTCTTCATTTCTTTAGTTAGTCGGTTCCGCTTGGCATTGTACGTGGCAGAGAACAAAGTGAGCCTTCTGTTGCTGCCAAGGTACATAAAGAAGTCAACAACCTAGTTGCTATTTTACAAAGATATCTTTTTTTGATACCACTAAGTTGGCAAACAAGCATACATCCTCCATGGTAAGCGGCTACTGTAATCTAAGCAACATTAAGGGTATCACCCGCGCGTTATAGAACCTGAAAAACCTTTTTAGACCCTTTTTGAAGAATTCTGTAGTCCCTTGGGAAACCCTCAGTGGGAATCTGATTCCACAACCTGAGTGCACTTGGAAAGAATCTTCTCATTGGTCTGGTCAATCTCAATACCACTCTGACCTCAAACTGTGTCAAATCACATAATATAAGACCAGAGTGGTTCTAAGGTACCTATGTGGATGAACTACTCGATGGCGACTGGTGCAGTGATAGAAAGTAGCCGTGGGCTGATATTTCAAACAATTCCTCAGAACATAGCCCCTTGTACAAACGGTAGAATACACACAATACATCTTGTTCCACTGATCCCTTTCCACCAACCAACCGGATCCATATCTGATACATTCTCCATATAAATCATTTTCCCCAAAAATCTTCCTTATCCCTGATCCACCATTATAATTATCTAAATTTAAAAGTCTGCTCATTTCATCCAAGAACTGCAAGGCTTTCGTTGTCCTTAAAGCCTTACCCAATCCTAGACCTTGCGAAACCACCTTGGATCCAACATATCTATATCTAATATATAAAACAAAGACGGGTTTGTTACAACACTTATTTATAACTGGAGAACCGCTGGACCGATTTTCATGATTTTTGATTTGTTGGATTTGTCTCCGCCCCGAATAACAGAATAACAAAAAAACGGGGTTCAAACTTAGCGCGAGCGAAGCTGCGGCAAAGAGCTAGACTAGTATGTATATAAAAGAAAGTCAAAATGAAGAACAGCTGAGCCGATTAGGCTGAAAATTGGTTGGGAGGTAGCTTAGAACCAGAAGACAAGTACTAGGGTAGCATAAGCTGTACCAAGATAGTAGGTACTGGTTTTCGTCACGGGGGGCGCTGTGTATGACGTTGATGTTCTGAGAGACTTCGGAATACTAGGGTTGCATAAAACATGAATCGTGGCGTTCTGTGCTGATTCCGGTAGTATGTAAATGACATGCCTGATTTGTGAATTGATACAATTTACAAACAATACGTTATCCCAGTGCAGTTTAGTAATAACTAGCATTTTGAAAACTGCTAACTATGCAACCATTTTTGCACCAATAACATTCTAAAAAGTAATTACGAATATATTTATATACTTCGTTCTTAGAAAAATAAATACCCACCTTTTGGGTATTTTCCCGGGTAAATACCCGCTTTTTACCCAAAATAATATTTACCCGGGAAAATACCGGGTAGAATCCCATCTCTAGTTACAAGTAACATTATTGACACAACCCTAGCAATGGCAGCCATTTTATGCGCTCGGAAGGCTCTGTCGCAAATGACCACTTCTCAAAATGACTACAGGTAGCAAAATGTCCCTTTCTCAGAATGTTCCTTTCTCAGAATGTCCCTTTCGTAAAATGTCCCTTTAGCAAAATGTCCCCTTCCTCAAACAGGCATTACATTACTTTCATCAGTAAAAAAACTGGTCAAGAGCCAGTGTACAACACAGAGGGGTACTGTATTGATGTTCAATCATTAAAATATGGGTAGGTAGGTGCATTTACAATCATTGTAATATTTATTTTGATAATAATCGTAATAAGTGGTCATTTTGCGACAGAGCCCAATACAATGATTGTAAAACATTTTTTTCTTTTTTTTTTTGTATTTGAGTTAAGTTTAATAAGTTGATTGTTTATTTGTGTAAATTGATCTTTTGATTGACAGTAAATCTGACAAAATTCGATTTAAGTTTATGTGCATGCACCTACCTACCCATATTTTAATGATTGAACATTAATACAGTACCCCTCTGTGTTGTACACTGGCTCTTGACCAGTTTTTTTACTGATGAAAGTAATTTAATGCCTATTTGAGGAAGGGGACATTTTGCTAAAGGGACATTTTACGAAAGGGACATTCTGAGAAAGGGACATTTTGCTACCTGTAGTCATTTTGAGAAGTGGTCATTTTGCGACAGAGCCGCTCGGAAGAGTTGTAGGTATGCACCTTTTTTTTGTAGGTATTGGTGGTACGTAGTTCGCCGGGTCAGCTAGTTACTAATATAGCAAACTGATATGGGTCCAGCAAAACCATTATCAGTGTTGAATGTGCAATCCACCTTCTATTGGGGGAATGAGAATTAAAATCAATTAGTCAACATGTACCAAATTCGTATGTTTATTAAATCATTTAACATAAGTCAAAAACCACAATTGTATTCTAACAGGTAGTTACTTCCATCAAACCACTGTTTCTGGCATCAAGTTATAAATTTTCTAGTGTCAATCTTGAGGTGTCCTTTAATGTCATTTTAAACTTGTGTAAAATAGTGTCTTTTGCACTACACATTTTAGCAAACATTCACTTGATTTCTTTAACATAAGCATCAAGCTCAGCATCTAACTGTTCAGCAGTAGGCACAGGACGCTTGCCACGACCTGAGCCAGTTGCTCCACGCCCACCACGCCTAGTGTTGCCACGTGGTCCACTCCCACCTTGACTTCTGTTTGCACCACCTGTGCAAAAAGCATTTATGTACACTAAGTATAAACTTAAGATTATTATAGCAGTAAATGTACATTCACATTGGTCAGATACCAACCAAAAAAAATGTGACGTCGTTCAACCGCTGTCGCCAACAACTGTCGCTGTCAACTGTCAACAACTGTCGCCAACAAAAGGAAGTGTGACAGAGATATTTACATGAGACCATGTGCACTATTTCATACCTTTAATGATATATTTAGTACCTTTGCGATGAGAAATATATCAACGAAACAAAGTGGCCAGCCATTCTGACATCAGGTTGGCTGACCACTATAATAATAATAGTCCCTATTGTTTTGTCAACAACAGGAGTGATACCAGCTCCATGAGTCTTTAAACACACTTGGCTTTCCACCCTACACATACTGTAATCTGCAGAAAGCAGCTATCCTAAACATGTCAGAAAGTTGCCATGCCACATAGAAAATTCTTGCAATGTGTTACTACCCTAGGGTAGCATTTGGCCTCGGCCTGTGCTATCCTACATAACCGGCACTAAACAGCCGAGCCGACAAATTCACTATAATATCATTAATAATTTAACATCTCATCATCCTCCTAGCCCTTTTCCCAAACATGTTGGGGTCAGCTTCCAGTCTAACCAGATGCGGCTGAATATCAGTATTTTACACGGAGCGACTGCCATCAGACCTCCGCAACCCAATTTCTGGGCAATACTGATATTCGAATAATAATAATAATTTAACATCTACAAAAATAAAATAAGCAATCGGGAATCTTAAAGTTAATACTTAGCTTGGCTTAATTAAAATAAAAGTAAATTTTATGTGTTTATGTATATTCGTGCGTGCGTGCGCGTGTGTGTGTACTGTTGTACATTGGTCTTTTTGAGAATGTATATATTTCATTTTGACATTATGTTGCATTGTAATCAATGCCTTGAAGCCATGAATTTTTGGCATGAACTTTTTTCTTGTCGTTTGTCGCTTGTCGATTGTGGTCTAATGGTAATGGTAATGGTATAATGGTTGATATATTTCTTATCGCAAAGGTACTAAATATATCATTAAAGGTACTAATAGTACCAAATAGGTAAATAGGTACTAAATAGTGCATATGGTCTCATGTAAATATCTCCTTTGGTCCAGCCATCCTGACGGTCACAAAAAAATGAATGGCAAAATCGGTTCAAGTAACACATGTTCACACGTCGGTTGTAGGAAAGTTGTTGTAAAGTATCGAGCACAGTTTATATGAGACAGTTCAGACACTTTATGGCTCAACTCTGGAGCAGACTATAAAGAGGAATATACTCTCTAACTGTTGGTGCAGTGAATCCTCCATAAACCTCGTAAGAGGTTTTTAGGGTTGGGCAACGCCCAAGTAGATAATTCTGGTGTTGCATAGGCTACGGTAACCCCTTGCGCCTTGCAATCAGGCGGGCCGGAAGCTAGTTTGCCACTTTAGTGATATAAAAAAACTGGCTACAAACGCAATCGACATGCATCGACAAGACCCCTATACCACAAGAATAAATAACCCAAGCAGAATGACAGCTTCACACTAACGCCGCGCGCCAGACCACTATTACACGCACACACGATTTAGTGTCAAACAGCCAAGTTGTAAAATAACTACTTGGTTGAAAAATTTTCTTATCTTATAATATCCAAATCTCTTAACTTATTTAATGCCAATTGGAACTATTTCTCAGAGTATGTGGATTGGGCACTTCATATTATATTGGAGACAGTGCTTAGTATCTGCCATCATAAAAATATCTGCAAAAATGAGTATTCCATGTGACTTGCCAGAGCTCAGCAAGAACTTCTTGCTAGGAGTGAGTTACTATACTCGAAAGACCCTTTTTCTGAAGGTCTGGCAGGTAAAGAGCTGATGGGTGTAGTCAGCCAAAGCCATAGGTAAAATTGGATGTCAATGGTATAATCCATCAGAAACATGACACGATAGGAACAAGCATGGGGGGCATTTCACGCGAAGCGGGCAGCGAAAAAAGTGTCAGGTTCTGGATTTTGTTCATATTTGGGGTAATTGAACTATAGGTGGAATAAAAAAATGTACCATATTTTTTTTTTTTTTTACTAGCCTAGTTACCATTTTATGTGACTTGAAAGAATTGAAAAAAATTGAGGAACGGATTTTTCGAAAGCTATTAATGCAGTTAATAAAATGGATTTAATAATTACTGAATAGTGTTTATGTGAGAACATTAATTGTGTTTCTTGTACAGTGATTAAAATTTGAATCTTTTTCTTTTTTTCACATAGTAAACCGGAAGTTAATAATAAAAATCTGTTTTTTTCTAACTTCGCATTTTTTAATATTTTTTATTTTTACCTTAAAATATAGATTGTAGTATAGAAATGTTATGTTAGAAAACTTTGAATGGTATCTCGATTAGTTTAGAAGCTAGGTGAACTGAAGTACCAAGGTGCCGCACGGCGCGCTGTTTTGGGCGGTTTCTTAGTATGGTAATCTTACTCGCTACTTATTATAACTAATCAAATATGGTTAAATAGCCATAATTAAGTACAAAATTTAATTATTTTGATTACATGTTATATGTAATTATTATTTTTCATAAATTAATCAATCAAATAAATATTTTTTTCTTTTGATCTTAGGTTGGGCATGTTAAATGCAACAATGAAGTGATGTAAACTACTTAGACACAATTTATTGTGTATTTTTAACTACTTTACAGTTCGTGGTGTTCCTAGATGATGGTAAAAAGGCTTGGTTTTTTTTTTGTTCCTCGAATGGTGACAGCGTTTTCAAGTCGCGGTTGCTAAAAAATTCTGTTGATGTAAGTCTGCGTTTTCGCCCAATTCTGTTTTCGGACAGGGATAGTTATCACTCTGTTTGCCGGCAATTAAAGGCTTGCACGGGTTGCCAGTTTTTTTAGGTTTCCGCTGAGACCATGACAGGGCCACTTTCTGTGTGAGGTTTCGTGGAAATTAATTTCGGGTTCAGTGCTAAATTCTAAAGTATTCAAACATATTTATAAAATTCAATTGCCGGTAATAATTGGGCGAAAATGGCTTTACGGAAACTGCAGTTATTATTGTTCCAAAGAAGAGATACATCAACAGACTTTTTTTGCAACCGAGACTTGAAAACGCTGTCACCATTCGAGGAACAAAAAAAAATCCACGCCTTTTTACCATCGTCTAGGGACACCACGAACTCTAAAGTAGTTAAAAATACACAATAAATTTTATCTAAGTAGTTTACATCACTTCATTGTTGCATTTAACATGCCCAACCTAAGATCAAAAGAAAAAATATTTAGTTGATTGATTAATTTATGAAAAATAATAATTACATATAACATGTAATCAAAATAATTAAATTTTGTACTTAATTATGGCTATTTAACCATATTTGATTAGTTATAATAAGTAGCGAGTAAGATTGCCATACTAAGAAACCGCCCAAAACAGCGCGCCGTGCGGCACCTTGGTACTTCAGTTCACCTAGCTTCTAAACTAATCGAGATACCATTCAAAGTTTTCTAACATAACATTTCTATACTACAATCTATATTTTAAGGTAAAAATAAAAAATATTAAAAAATGCGAAGTTAGAAAAAAACAGATTTTTATTATTAACTTCCGGTTTACTATGTGAAAAAAAGAAAAAGATTCAAATTTTAATCACTGTACAAGAAACACAATTAATGTTCTCACATAAACACTATTCAGTAATTATTAAATCCATTTTATTAACTGCATTAATAGCTTTCGAAAAATCCGTTCCTCAATTTTTTTCAATTCTTTCAAGTCACATAAAATGGTAACTAGGCTAGTAAAAAAAAAAAAAAATATGGTACATTTTTTTATTCCACCTATAGTTCAATTACCCCAAATATAAACAAAATCCAGAACCTGACACTTTTTTCGCTGCCCGCTTCGCGTGAAATGCCCCATGGGCAACTGTTGTTAAACAAACTGGAAATCTACCTCGGAGCCACTGCTAATCAGGTAGCCTAACCAATGTCTAGCAGTAAACCGACTAAACAGTTAGCAAAATAGAGTCCAAGGAATAAAAAATAACAATGACACCACCAATCACACCAGTCAACACTTTGCCCTCTGATGTCTGAATTATACTTGTAATTAGGTCTTTGAAAACTGGATGAGCTACAGGAATTGATGGCGTAGAGGTCGAAAAGATAAAACACCTTGGAAGAGTGACAGTGTTTTGACTGGCTACCTGGGGAGGCGGCATGGTGTGTTGAACTACTACCAACTGAAAACCGGACTTACGTCATGCCCATGATTGGATCAGGAGATTCACAATGACCAAAACGGGACTTAATGACACCTTTCACATTATAACTGGCTGTCTTACCTACACCACTAAGTATGTCATCCCTTATAATGTGACCAAATATCTCTAAGCCCTCTCAAAAGTAGAAGTAGAACACTTCACTTTTCAATTTGTAGGTACAGTTCTCGCCAAATTTATTGTCGGGGTTGAAGGTGGCACAGGCTACACACGTATAAGTATACACGTGTAGCCCGTATAATAAGTTTGGCGAGAACTGTACCTACAAAATGGAAAAGTGTAATGCTTTATAGACAGCAAAAAACGGTAAACTTGCTATAGTGCACAGGCTTAGGTAGGGATGGGGTGAGGCGGTGGGTTATTGTGAACGAAAACAAGCGTCCGCACCCCTCTATCCCACCGCGCGCAGGCGACCCCGCTCCTCCGTTCACATACCTAAGGCGCGGCCAACTAGTTCTGCGCAGACTATAAGCTAAGTGTAAAGTAACACATCCATAATTATATCAAAGTACTACAACTGGACACAGAAGCTTGAGTTTACACTTAGCATCATCTCTGTAGATGCAGCCATTCTACTCTAGAACTTCGAACATTATTCGAAATCAGTTGTCTACCATCAATCAATACATTGTATCAGTAAATGTAGTTTGCACACCATGTGTGCAAAAAAATTTGTGATTTTTTTATCATGGAAATTCGTAAAACTATATTTTTCCTGCTCTAATTTGCAAAAATTTTAGGGAAACGAAAAGGATGGCAATAATAGTCATATATGCACCTGCATACTGCAAATTTTCGCATAGGTTGCATTCTAAGCGTGGGAGAGGTTAATACTGTCTGGCATAATTAGGTACTTAGGTTATAAGTAATGTTGTCAGAATAATTTTATGACAGTCACAACTCTCAATAAGTTGGCAGTAAATCATTATTCTGGATGAAAAGTTAAGAGAAAGGTGAGAAGATTACCAATAGTTACTTATAACTTACATATATAAGTATTGGTAATCTTCTTCAACCTTATACAATACATTCAGCCACTATTCATGTTAACATTACAATCATTTGCCTAAGTAAATGAAATGTACCTCTGTTAATAGTTCTTCTAGCTGGACCACTGCTACCAACTCCAATACGTCCTCGTTCCTCAGTCCTAAACGGGCTTATTTCTGACGTTGCTAGTTGTATATTCATTGCTCTTCCATCTAGTGGCACCCCATTATATTGCTTCATAGCTTTTAAAGCATCAGCTCTTCTTTCAAATACAACATCAGCAGTCCCTATAAAACAAATGATGACCATGTCAGAAATGATCAATATTGATATGAAAAATGGCACACCTCAAAAATTTTACTTACCTAAAGATCTTCCAGATCGGTCATAATGCACAGCTGCACTTTTCAGAATACCAAATTCTGAGAAGAGCTCCTGTATGTCAGAATCTGAGACTCCAAAATCTAGATTGGATACTAATAACTTTGTAGGACCAGTTGTGATAGCTGGCATGGCATTTCTCTGAATCTTCCTTTCACCAAAATCATTGAACATGTCATGTTTCCATGCGCTGTTAACATCCCCCTGAAATAGGTGGTCCTTCAAAGAGCTTGCCATTTGGCCGCTCAATGCCTGATTGAACATGATTACACTCAAGTGTAATAGTTTAGCATACAAGTTACATAGACTGTTACAATTAAATAACAATAACATAATTTTTAAAGTAATACATTTACAAAACTGTTGTCTAATGACATGACCATAAAATATTTGTGTAATTGATACATCATTACAAGACATATTAGTTCCACAAATTATAAATAACTTCTTAGATTGGCACTGGCACACACTCGCGATTTTAAGTACTGGTACTTGAAATTAGATCAGGGAACACCACATGCAGATTTTTCGCGTCTTCCCTGCCAGAGATTTATTAGCTTCATGATGAAGACAACGCAGTGACACAGTCCCACCAGCTCGTCTGCTGTAATTCCACTACATCAGTAATTCCAGAGAGGTGACATCTGTGTTGTATGTTTGTAGCATCTCGATATTTCTTGATGCCAGACGACAGTTCAAATAAAAAAATCCAGGCTAAACGTATCCCCATAAGAAATCTGACAAACGCGTGTAATTATTGAAATGCATGACGCCAAATTTGGATGATTGAGTATGGCGAGCAAAACCGAAAGCTATACAGCAGTTTTTAATACTGCTGCTACACTATGACAAACAAGTAGTCGTCGTCGTCAGTGCTTTGCGAATTTATCGTCCAACTCCGCACTCAGCAGAGATTAGAGCAGGTAGGTAGGTACATTATTTTACAAGATGCGTAAGATGCGTCATTTCACCACGTTTGTCCGCCATTTGCAATTTGTATAACCGTAATAATTTACCCTTGTGTAATTTGTTGATTTAGATATACCGCCACGATTTCTTCCCCGTGATACGCCTCCAGTGCGTCCATTTCGAAATCCACCACCTCGTCCACCACCAGGTTTTCTAGTCGTATTAAATTTTCTTCCAGCACCTCCGCCTCCTCTTGGAGTTTTGTTTGCTTTAATAATATCATCCAAAGCCATTTCAATTTGGTCAACCATCTTCATCAAGTAATATTTTTGAACTTGAAAACAATGTTTTTTAGATTCTCAATAAAAACCTACTCCTTCGAACTATACAGTTTCCTAACAACTTTACCTACGCTACGCACCAACCAACAAAGAGTCACAAGTAACGAAAGAAAGAAAACTATGAAAAATGAATAGGGATGTTCGATCCGATCCGATACTTGTGTGAATCGATGCAAAGAAATAAGACCCAACCTATTTTTATATCGATACAATGGCATTCGATCCGTTAGTGGATCAGTTCGAATACCATGAGGATCGGAACGAAAAATTTGTTGTATTAAATTCTAAAATAATATCCAATATGTTAACTTAATATTTATTCGTATTATTAATACCGCATTAATTAGCTCAAAAATATGGTTTATAACAACAAACAGGTTCATATTACACTAATAAAAATATTTCTCTGGCAGTGGATTGTTAAATCAGTAGTTATTACATCTTATATTATTCAATATAACTTCAATTTCATGATTACTTGAGATTATAGATAATTTCATAAAAATATATCAACCAAGCCCTACGTTATTTGTCAGTGGTAGAAACAAGTAATATTGTTTTGTGGGTAGGAACGTCTGTGCCCGCCGAACGTCTTTTCTTGTTGGCCACCCACTTTAAATAAAATCTACAATCTCCTAGATCCAGTGGCTATAAAGATTATAATTTTTACGTACCCATACGATTCAAAGATTGACCAATATAAAAAAAAAATCTCTATTACTTAAACCTTGAAGCTTTAAATTACGAAATATTTAATTTCTTTTTAATTTTTGATACGATACTGGATCGATACAAAATATCGTATCAAATCAATCGGATCGATACTGGAATCGATACAATGTATTACGATCCATATCGATCCAAAATATCGATACAAAGCCCCTGGATCGAACATCCCTAAAAACGAATGAACTATGAAAATAATGAAGCGAACTGTAGCCAGGGTTGGATTCAGACCCTCAAAAAATTATGCTACATGGACAATAAAATAATACTATGTCCAATATTATACTACGTTTAACTTTTCACATTTTTTTATCGTAGATATTTTTAATGTTCAATTTTTTGACGTTTTCATTTTTCCCCACAAGGGTAAAAATCATAGACATAATTATATAAAAATATGAATAAAAATTGTGAGGGTTTTGACTATCGATAATAGGCATTATGACAGTAATTAAGAATCACATAAATAATGTGTTTAACTGGTTAAATATGATCAATAGATACAGAAAAATGTATTTGTTTTTACATTTAGGGCGAGATTGATAATTTATTAAATAAATTAAAAATACAAAACACAGCAGTCCGCCATGTTAAGTAAAACACCCATCAGAGTGAATGACGTCACGACTATGTAGGCATTGTAGACGTCAGTTTATTTCGTATGAACTTGGATGATATCTGCACTTTTAATTGTTTTTCCTGCGTTTTTACGCGTATTTCGTGATTTCCATCGATCAGTTGCCTAGTTTTGTGTTCTCAAAACATGGTGGACCAAGGATTTAAAAAGGCAAAACTCTAATTTGTCTAGTTGTTGACTTTTATTTAGCAGAATTTAGAAATGTTAAAACAACATTGTAAATATACAACAATCTAAAATCTTTATAAACAATAACTCAAAAGTACAAAACTCCTAAAATCACTTTTAATAAAAATAACTTCTTGATATATTAGTATTAATTCTTAAGGGTTCGTCCTACAAATCGACCCATTTTGATACATTTTGATCATCGATTGCAAGGAACCGAATAGGGGAAAATAAAAACTGAGCCATGAATTGAAAAGAACAGTTCCTTTTATGTTAGAGAGCCAAAGTGGATTTTTTTAATTATTTCCATATTAGTGGTAAATCACGAATATTGACAACTCTTTTTCCGAAAAGTTGCGTTCGAGTGACGTTTGATCGTCGCTAGCCAAGAAACTATAAGTAATTATGAATGTAAAAAATATGTATTAAATACAGTACATACTCTTCTTTTAGAGAGCCAGGTTACTTTTTTCAAGTTTTATACAAAATATACCAGAAAAAAAATGATGAAATAATGTTATTTTTTGAAAACTTCCAGTCAAATATGTATTTTTTTCTATTTTTTAGAGGCACTTTTACGAAATTTAAAATATAGTGTATTAAACTTAAGTTATCCTTTAAATAGAACGTAAATTTATATTTTCAAAAAAGTAATATTTTCACTGTGAAAATCATAGATACATTGAGCTATATTATCGAGCGCAAAAACTCGATCGCGCCAGTAACCATCGGGCCATCATTTATTTGTGATAATTATTATTGAAAAGATCAAAATTGTTTATACGATACTACGCCCAACCTCGAACCGAAACATAGAACTCGATTGAATCAAATTTTGAAAAATTGAGTCAAATTTGTGCACGGCCTCTTAATATAAAGGTTGATGTTCTTCAAAAAAAAAAATTACCTAAAGCGGGTTCCAGACGTTCAGTTTAAACTGAACAGTTCTAACTGATCAGTTAAATCATACGTGTGTAGGCAAAACTGAGAACTGTTCAGTTGAACTGATCAGTTAAATCGTACTCAGTATCATACGATTTAACTTATCAGTTCAACTGATCAGTTAGAACTGTTCAGTTAAAACTGAATGTCTGGAAGCCGCTTTAGGTTGTAACAGATACATAGTGAGTAAGTGACTTATTTATTGATATCATTGTTTTAGATCAACAAAGTTACGTTCATTTACAATATATGATTATACAAAGTGATTCGTTATACAAAGTGGGTTTTAAAGTAAAAACTTACGTCAAAATGATCTTCACAGAAATATATAGGAGAATTTGGACATAATTATAGCTATTGGATCTTCCCGTGCAAGATTTAGCCACTTAATTCAATATTTTTTTTGTTGCGTTGGACGTAAACAAATAGTTTGTTAGAAGTTTTTATTGACGTATGAACGCACTGAGGGGTTGCACACCACTTATAAACTTTGTTATTCATATTTAACACACAATATAACTTAAATATCTGATTTGCTGCTTTCGAAACGACTTGCGGTCTATTACATAGAGGTGACGTCACAAACGACGCCATGACACCGGCGGCCGTTTTGGAACTAATATTAAATTTTAAATTTTAATTGCAATTTTCGTGTAAATTCTTTCTTTTCCTGTCGAAAAAATATGTTTTTTCTGAAATATTAGATAATTTGGAATATCATAGGACAGTTTTTGAAAATCAGTCATCATGCCTATTATAGAAATGCATGACCAAAGTATATTTTTACATTATTTTATTTTATCTGACATGACTGTTATTTTGGTCACTAAGGTAACTAAACAAAACAACGACTTGCAGTGTCTATTGATACTGGATGGCCAGTACTCACACTCCTCTTCACTGGAATGTCGTTGTTGGTCATTAGGAGTACAGAACTCCTAAGCTGCTTCGCAACTTCAATAGTCGCGGGCCGGCTAGGGCTTTAGTGAGAATATCTGCTTCCATATCTTCTGTTGGCAGATACTTCACCTTTATCACGCCTTCCATTACACAATTTCTTATGAAGTGCATTTTTAAGTCAATATGTTTGGACTTGGAAGTGACCATTGTGTTTTGACTTAATTTTAGAGTGGCTTGATTGTCGTTCAATATGACTATGCTTTTATAGTTGGCCCCAAGATCTTTGAATAGATTTCTCAAGTGAATAGCCTCCTTTGCAGCTTCAGTCAAGGCGACATATTCCGCTTCAGCAGTCGATAGCACTACAATCTTTTGCTTCTTCGACATCCAGCTTATAGCCGTTCCAGCATATTTAAAACAATAGCCTGAAAAAGACTTCCGGTCGAGCCTGCATGCACCCCAATCTGCGTCAGCCATACCATGTAATTCTTTGCGTGTTTTTTCTAAATACAAGACCGACGCTTTTTGTTCCTTTCAAGTATCTTAGTACTCTTTTTGCACACTTGAAATGCTCTTCTCCATAATAGTCATTAAATTGGGAGAGATAGATTATGGCAAAAATAATATCCGGTCTAGTTGCTACCGCCAGATACATGAGTGTCCCAATCAAATTTTTGTAGGGCTGATCGTTTCTTTTATCTTTTTCTCTTTTTTCTAGTCTAAGACCTGGTTCCATGGGTGTAGACGTGACCTTGCAATCTTCCATTTTAAATTTTTGGAGTGTCTTCTATGAAGTCTCCTGGTTCAATTTGATTTCATCTCCCTTATAAGTAACGTCTATCCCTACTAACCGTTTAGGTTTTCCTAAGTCTTAACTCAAATTTCGTATTTAACAGGTCTTTTATTTCTTGCAGCTTTTTGGACACGAATAGGCAAATAATAAATCGTCGACATAGATAATTATTATGATTTTAACTCCTCTTTTCTCTAGTAAGTATAGACATGGGTCAGCTTCTATTGCTTTGAAACCTATGTTCTTTAATTCTGTGTCGAGTTTCTTATACCATTGCCTGTTTGAGTCCATATAAAGCTTTTATGAGATGACATACTCTCCCTTTGGGGCTGTTTTTTTATGTCTTTTAGCATACTCATTGTTTTGTTGTAAACAGTTAAATTTTCTTGTTTACTTTCTTCAACCATGATTTCGGTCAGATACTCTTCTAAAAAGTCAGGATACTTCATTACTATTTTTTCTTCTAGTTCACCATTCAAGTACGCTGTTGTGACGTCCATCTGGTTTAATTTCAAGCTGTCTTCCATGGCAATTCCAATAACAGATCTTATCGAACTCAGTTTAGCTACAGGAGCCTATGTTTCATTGTAGTCAACGCCTGGTCGCTGAGTGAAACCCCGTGCTACGAGTCTGGCTTTCTTTGTGATCTATCAGGTCCTACTTTGTTTCTGAGAACCATTTTGTAATCCACTTCTTTCATATCTTTGTTCTTCTTTTCTATTTTCCAGGTTCCGTTCTTAACAAGTGCTCTAATCTCGGCTTTTATAGCATCATGCCAATATTCATCATTTTCATTATCATCAGATATGTTGGATATCTCAGACAGTAGGTGACTTTCGTCAGTCTGGTCCAGTATAAAATCTCTGGTCCAGGCAGGCGGAAGCCTCTCTCTTTGCGGCCTCCCATTTTCAGGTATTTCTACAACCTCTGATGCGTCATCGTAAGACTCTATTTCTTCTACCGAAGAAACTTCATCTTCTTGCTCATTGAAGTTTTGCAAGGTATTTTCCTTTTCTATAATTTCAATTTCTATTGGTTGCACCCTTTTATTTTTCTTATTATTTTTATTTTCTTTAATTTTATTTTCTTTTTCAGGTATACGAGAGTGTTCTTTTTTATTAATTAGATTATCATAGTTCTGACTTTCTTCTGTGAAATACATCTTGTCTATGATTTTTATATCCCTGCTTGTAACCACATCATCGTCTTCGGGTATGTATACTCTGTAAGCCTTTGAGGTCATCGAGTACCCCATGAATACACCTTCTTTGGTATTTTGAGTCAGTTTGCCTTTCTTGTTTTTTCTTAAAACAAAGGTCTTCCTCCCAAATACGTTTAGATGATGTCCGCATGGTATTCGGCCCAGCAATCTCCGGAACGGTGTTTCACCATTAAGCGCTTTCGAAGGGCTACGATTAATGAGAGAGTTTGCGGTTGCTGCCGCTTCCGCCCAAAGCTTTTTAGGTGCCTTGGCCTCTATCAACAGACACCTTGCTTTGTCTAACAAGGATCTGTTTTTCCTCTCGCTAATCCCATTCTGTTGAGGAGTATAGACTGTGGTCAACCTTCTTTGGATGCCATGCAATTTGAGAAAATCATCAAATTCCCTGTTGCGATATTCGGTGCCATTATCGGTCTGCAGGCTCTTTATCTTTTTGTTATGAAACGTTTCAACTTCATTTTTATATTCTTTGAAAACTTTGAATACGTCACTCTTCCTTTTGATAAAATATACATGAGAATAACGACTATAGTCGTCTGTAAAAGTTACAAAATACTTCGATCCTGCTAACGTATCACATTCAAAAGGTCCACAAACATCGCTATGTATTATTTCCAGGTTATCGGTAGTGTAAAGATCATGTCTTATGAAAGGTAACCTGGACAATTTGCCTTTAATGCAGGTCTCACATGTTTCCATGTCTTCATCATTTAAGTTTAAACCATACATAAGGTTGTCATTAGCCATTTTTTTTAAATCTCTTTCGTTTATGTGGCCTAGTTTGCGATGCCATTCCATAATGTCATTGCTATTTTTTTATGTGTACTTTGCAGTTTCTTTTTGTCTAGACTCAAAGTAATAAAGTCCATCTCTCTTTCGAGCAGTCAGTGTCATTTTGCCGGTATTTTCTACGACATATGCTTTTTCTTTTTCAAAAACGACCTTATTTCCTCTTTCCGTTATCTTGGAGACGGATAAAAGGTTTACTGATATATCAGGAACATACAGGGTGTTATTGAAATTATAACTACTATCATCGGTACTGATTGTAACTCTTCCTTTGCCTTTAATTTTACTAGTAAATTTGTGGGATGCCAACTTTAGAGTGCCATTTTCGGGGGTCATGGTAGAAAACATGGATTTATTACCGCACATGTGTGATGAACAGCCGCTATCTAGACACCAGACATCTTCATTAGTATCTGAATCTACGGTGCTCAAACAAACATTGTAATTGTTCGGATATTTGCTTCTGTTAGCTTTTTCATTTGTGTTTTTCTTCTTGGCCCAACATGTCTCGATAGTGTGGCCTTTCTTTTTACAGCTCTTGCAGTACAATTTATTTTTGTGTTTCTTGATATTATATGCTTCTGAGCTTTTAGGCTGTTCATTTCCACTCCTTGCTAGATATTCTTCTAAAATCTTAACTTTAAGATCTTCAGGATCAGGCAAGGTGTCTCGAGATTCAATGGCTATTCTAAAGTTTTCAAAATTTGTAGGCAAACTGTAGAGTAGCATTATGCTCAGCAGTTCTGGCGGTACCTTTATGTCCATATCAGCGAGTTTGTCCACGATGTCCATGAAGTTATTTATGTGGTCACGTATATCTTCTCCTGTGGTCATTCGCTTTAGGACCAACTGTTTTAACAAAGTAGCTTTCCTCGCAGGCCCAGTGCTTTGATATGTAGCTCTCAATTTATCCCATACAGCTTTTGATGTCGTGCAGACTTTAATTTGTTTAAGTTCTGATGGTGATAATAAAAGTAGAATTTCAGCTCTTGCTTTCAAATCCTCTTTTTTGTACGCCGATGGTGCCGCCGCATCAGCAGCTGATGGTAGCGTTTTTTCGCCGCTCACGATGTCCCAAAAATCGTTTTTAATTAGGACCGCTTGGGCCTGCAAGCACCATGTATCGTAATTAGTCTTGGTCAATGGTTCTATAGTGTGATATCTCGTAGGCATAGTTGATACTGGATGGCCAGTACTCACAGAAATACCTACAAAAAAAGGTGCATACGTAGGTATGCACCTTTCAACTCTTCCGAGCGCATAAAATGGCTGCCATTGCTAGGGTTGTGTCAATAATGTTACTTTTAATGAATATCGACTATCGATACCAGATATGAGTTTTACTAGATACCACGTTTGGATGGTGTTATAACAGTACTATTTTATATATAGGTAATATTGTAACCCATAAATAATAAAAGATTACTTAAAGTCCGTTGTCACTGAAAAGATGAGTAGGATTATTTACCTTTTGATACCTATCTGAGCACCAAATTTTCTGCACAGAATTAAAAACGCTTAGGATATTACAGTGAAGGAATCATTGCACTATACGCATGGATACCCCGTAGAATATTTTAAAGTAGTAGTTAGTTTACAAAACTGAGTGAACTCGGTCGCGGACTACTCAGTGTGTCGTATTATTCTCGCGAATTTTTACAAGCGTAATACTTACTAATAATTATGCCCAAACCACAATATACACCAAAAGTTTTGTGTACCAATATACACTACGGGATTTTTGGCTTCAAGACACACATTTAAAAGACTGGCTTCAAGCTATTCAAATATTCTTATATTCAAATATTTTTATTTTCACGCGAAATTCAAATTTATTTGCATTTTTTGCAATTTGCAGGTCAGTGTCAGGTTGAATCTTGATCAAAATATGACATGCGATAAAAATAAATACGTATTTATATCGTTTTAACCATAAAAAACATCTTTCTAAGTTAAAGGAGGTCATCAAAGCCCATATAACTCAGCCCAAAGGAGGTCGTCAAAAGCCTATACAACTCAGCCCAAATTTGTACATGACAGCTGTCAAGTTGATAGTTTTTACCATGATATCCCTATAAAACTGTTAATAATGTGCAGTAATGGCGTGCGTTTGACATTACGAGACTGACACAGTTTTTACTATGAAATCTTTACTAAATAGATAGTAGTGTGCCAAAAAGGCGTGATTTTTCTCAAATTAAAAGGTTTTTGTCAACATTAAAAAAAGTACGACGAGTTTCAACCAGCGTAATACAAGGTATTTCTTCCAATAACTGTACGTTCGGTACCTCATTTGGGCCGATTTCGATGACCTCCATTATACTCGAGGTACATGACAGATGTCAAGTTGACAGTTTTTACTATGAAATCACAATGAAACTGTTATAATGTGTCATATTTGCGTGCGTTTGACATTCCAAAACTGACACTGACGTCAGATAGCTGTCAAGTTGACAGTTTTTACTATAAAAACACTATGAAATTGACGATGTGTTTCAAATTGGCGTGCGTTTTCCAATTAAAAGTATTTTTTTCTCATCCCCTAGTAAGCATACAAAAAAAATGCGACTAGTTTTAACCAGCGTATTACAGGGTATTTTTCCCAATAATAAGTGTAAATTCGGTACATAATTTGGGCGGATTTTGGTGACCTGCTTTCGTGCAGATTTGGCTGATTTTCGAAACCTGCAAATTGCAAAAAACGCAAGCAAGATTTGAATTTCACGAGCTAGCACAGCGCATCGTCCTTTAACTTGTTGATTTATGATAAAATTGTTATTAAGATTTAAAATAATTACGTTGATTTCTATTATTTTTTTATTATTTACGTAATAATAAAGAAACTTAATTACAATTTTTTTATTGTAAAATTTTTTTAGTGGTAATTTTAGTGATTTTTAAAGTACATCCGTTTTTTGTTAGTGGTTTTCTGGGTGGTTTTAGAGGTTGAATCTGGTGGGAAGCTAGTATAACTGTTGGCAACACTGAACAGTTCAGTTGCACTGACAGTATGTAAAGTTTTTTAACTTGACACTGGCAAAAAGTACAATCTATTGCCATGAGAGAAAAAAAAAAATGTAAAGTTTGATTGGTGAATCAATCATTAGAAGAAAATAAAACTTTACATATTGTCTTTTTATTGAAATTATGAGAGTTAATATTCTCAAATAATTAATATTAAAACGATTTTCTATATAAAAACCTAATAAAATATTAGTATTGCTTTTTAAAACTTGTAAGATTTCATAACTTTTTTCATAATCGATTATTTTTTCACATCCCTAGTATTGAGACGAAAATATTTTAGTACTTTACGAACTATCCTTAGACTTTACCCTTTAACAGTGCTGCCATTTTAGCGCTTTCGGCGCTAGATCTAGCGCTTTTTTGCAATGTTCAGCGGGCACATGATAATTTTAGCGCCTAACGGATAATTTAGCGCTTTCTTAATTTTTAATATGGCAGCACTATTTGTTCCGTGGGGAATAAAATTATTGTTTATGTTCAATTTTGTGCTCTATGCCAGCTGGGTTTTAATATGGCAATAGAGCACGGGGAATCCCATGAACATTAAGTACGGTTGTTTCATGTTTTGTTGATTGACTTTGCTTCTTTCATTTTCATTCTGTCTATGTGAACGCACTGAAGTTCCCAAACCCAGTATACCCAAACTGTAGGTATAGAATAATATTATTATGTTTTCTCTTCTAAATTTTTTTTTGTTTGTTGTTGTTTTGTTGTCTTTCACTACAATCACGTTTACAATTCGTATTTTATTTTATTTTTGTGGTGCGTATGACGCTTTTTCCACGATCAATGTGATTACACAATCTACCATACTAAACACATAGAGCAAAACAACGGAGCCGTAAACGAGATGCGTTTATACGAGTCGCAATCTGCGTCTCGCTTCCAAACCTTTATCAGAATTGTTTTAAGAGTTCATGGTTACAGCCCATGTTTAGTATGGGAGATTATTTAATCACACTGATCGTCTAATAAAAAGCGCTTCTATTAAAAGTTCGAAGTTTAGCGCTTTATTGACTCGTTTGAGCCGATTTAGCGCTTTAATGGCTCGTGAATATATTCGAATCTAGCGCTTAGTGCACCGCTGTCAGCGCTGATTAGATTTTTTCATCTGGCAGCACTGCCCTTTAATTTCATTTAAAACTAGGTACTGCATATCAATCTATGTACTGAGTGCTTCGTCTACGTTGGTTTTGGGTGTTCATGTTGTATGTAAGAAAAATGGCATTGAATAAATATATGCACCCCCGTAACATTTACAAAACACCACCAGATTTCAGAAAGTTATCACAGTTATATTCCGAATTTTCTGCTATTTCGAAAGTTGTAAGTACTTAAAATCTACTAAAATGTATTCTGTATAATATTTATTACACTAGCTGTTTCCTGCGGTGTTACACGCATCCATCAAAATTTTTTAAACTTGTACAAATTTCCCATTTTTTTTTTATAAATTATTGTGTTGTATAAACTGTAAAGTACTGTAAAGTTTTATCAAAATCCGTTTAGTAGTTTTTGCATGAAAGATAAACAAACATCCATCCATCTATCCTCACAAAGTTTCACATTTATGATACTAGTTGTACTGTATTAGTTATACTGTATTTCTTATTAGATTTAATCAAACCTACGCCACAGGAACCATATGTTTTATCTGCATAAAAAGTAGCCTATGAGCTATTCCAGGCTATAATCAATCTCAATGCCAAATTTCATCCAGATCTGTTCAGCCAGCCATTCAGAATTCTTGACTGGTATCTTTATAAGCTGGTCATGCTCTCCTAATTTGTTTTTTGCTTGATGTGGCAATTCTTATTGAGCAACAACAAATATATTTTGAAGATCAGATAAGTTTCCAAAGTATCCAGAGTATAGATAAGGCAGGCAGCAGCCATGGATATAAATCAACACTATATGCCACAAGTATTTTCAACGGCCTTAAAAAAAGGAGGAGGTTCTCAATTCAACTATTTTTTTTATGTTTGTTACCTCAGAACTTTCGACTGGGTGAACCGATTTTGATGATTCTTTTTTTATTCGAAAACTGGTGCTTACAGATTGGTCTAACTAATTTGGAGGTGGTGCCAATTTACTCATTTAATTCAAATATGACGTTCGTTGATTGTCTGTTTGGCACGGACTCAAAATTAGTTAGAAATCATAACGTAAATATGTTATTTTTTGCTTTTTAGTTCCTGTGTTTTTTGGAGGCGGTTTGTTTTTGTTTAAAAATAATTTTAAAGATTTTTTTTCACATGTTTTTTCTATGTTATTTTGTATCATTTTCTTATGAAAGTGGTTCCAGCAATAAAAAGTCATGATCATTTTCTATTTCAGGATATCAATGGAAAGATAACTATTGATTTTAAAGATCCACATTCACTGAGAGTTTTAACAAAATGTCTCCTGAAATCAGATTTTAACCTCAGTGTGGACATACCTGAAGATAGATTAGTTCCAACACTTCCTTTGAGACTCAATTACATTTTATGGATAGAAGATTTATTAACAGCAGTTAAAATAAATGATGAAATATGGGGATTAGATATAGGTAAGTTATTATGAATCATGTCATTTTATTGTTGTATTTTTACCCGACTGCCGAAGGAGGGTTATTTCCCTTTATAGTCCTGGATTCGTCCTATTGGATGAGAAGTGGTGGGTGGGTCATAGAGGGTTCATGGATTATGGTCATGGAGGCATGGGTCTACTCTCAGAATGAGAAGGTTTTGACTATAGTCCACCACACTGGCCTAGTGCATGTGGGAAGGCAGAACATACCATCCAAAATTGGTATGCATGTTACCTCACTATGTTTTCCTTCTCTATTGTAAACAAGTGATAGTTATTACTATGCACATGATTAGTCAGAGGTTCCTGCCTTGGATTCAAACTCAAGACCTACAACTTGGCAGGCCAGTGGCAAAATCGTGATAAATCCCGAGAATAATTCAGTTTTTATGTACTTAATTATTTTTTTTTCGTTTCAAAATATTATTATTTGATTAGGTAGGTATAGTTCAAACAAATAAATCCACCTCAGGCTTCTAACTGCCAGAATAACCACCTGCTTCAGTGGCCATCTTTACCATGGAGGTCTTTATAATTAATATCAGTCTACCCTCGTGTGGAGCATGGATAATCCGGCAACTTCATCATATTGGGAGTTTGATGTAACCAGCTAGGTCCTCCATTTCGTAATCACTAAGGCCGCGGGCACGCCGCCAGCGGCGGGCGGCGCAGCGGCGGGCGCCTGACCCGTTCACGAACTCGGCGGGCAGATCGAGCGCCGAGCGGCGCTAGAGCGGCGTAGTGTTGTGCAATGCTTGTGATTTGAAATTATTGTCGATATTCTCGAACGAAATGTCTAACATATTTTTGGCACAAATATCTTCGTTACATTAGATATAATGCGGGCAAACGATGAGAATTCCTACAACTGAACTTGGAAACAAAAAGGCGAGTTTTATCGGAATCATGAAGAACACAGACGATGTTCCGATAAATTCTATGACTATACCGGAATGAGTATAGAAAGGAAAACTGGCGAATACAAAGTCGGGATTTGGAAATTTCGGGTGAAAATTAAAATCGTCATTTATTGTTTTTTGTGTAATAACTCCTAGGTCGTACTTGAAAACTGCATAAACATTAAATGAAAATAAGACTATTATATCGACTATTGTGTATTATATTTCTCCATCATTAATCATATTGATTTATTTATATTTGTTTTTCTGAATTCGACAACTCCAGTAAAGATTAAAATAATTTGCTCGAATATGTCGACCGGCATTTTGTAACGGCGGTCGATAGTTTAAGCAAAAAATAAAATGTACAACACTAACTCACGCACGGCCACCGCTCGATTGGCACGCAACGCTCGTACGCCGCTCGTTCGCCGCTGCCTTCGTGAACGGTCCCATATAAATCTATGCATCGGAACGCGCCGCCGCCGCCGCCACGCCACCCGCCGCTGGCGGCATGCCCGCGGCCTTATTGAGTATTGTATTTCTGCAGCGAGTAAGGTTGCCAGTACTCCTTCTAAGGATGCGCTTCGCTGAGAGCAAGAGGAATATTCTCTTAAACTATCGGCGCAGAGAATCCTCCATAAACCTCTAAGGGGTTTTTAGGGCCGGCAACGCGCGAGTGTTACCTTTTGTGTTGCTAGCGTCCATAGGCTATGGTAACCGCTTACTATAACCGGTATAAAAAAAATCTAGTTTTATAGAAATTTTACAGTTTGCTATGCGGGCGATGCGGCGGCGTGGCATGCGGCGCGGCGGCGCCTGACCTGTTCACGAACTCGGTGGGCAGATCGCGCGGCGTTAGAGCGGCGTAGTGTTGTGCAATGCTTATGATTTGAAATTATTGTCGATATTCTCTAACGAAATGTCTAACATAGTTTTAGTACAAATATTTTCGTAACGTTACATTTAATGTGCGCAAACGATGAGAATTCCTACAACCGGACTTGGAAACAAAAAGGTTTGAGTTTTATCGGAATCATGAAGAACACAGACGATGTTCCGATAAATTTCATGACTGTACCAGAATGAGTATATAAACGAAAAGTGGCGAATACAAATAGACTATATGTCGACTATTGTGAATAATATTTCTCCATCATTAATAATATTGATTTATTTATATGTATTTGTCCTTGTTAATTCGACAACTCCAGTAATCGGTCTATAACTGGCGAAATGATTCTATCAATAACACCCCGTCGTTTTTGCGTTGGGGGTTAAAAATCATTAAAATTATTTACTCCAACACGACAACGTGCATTTTGTAACGTCGGTCGATAGTTAATAACTCAAAAAATCAAATGTACAACACTACGTCAACGCAGACGCGCGGCCACCGCTCGAGTGGCACGCAACGCTCGTACGCCGCTCGTTCGCCGCTGCCTTCGTGAACGGTCCTAAAATGCTGGGTACTCACTTAGCAGTGTTGCATGTAACGTATCAGATACTGTATCAACCTGCAAGTGGGTACGGCTCGTCCCCGGTCCACCGCGTATCTAGCTACGAGCTGCCGAAGACGCCTTTGTGTTTGCAGTGATACCGCCACTCGGCGGGTCACTGCGAGCTTACAGCGCTCCACGCACGAGTGGCTCGCAGCGGGCTCGTGCTTACGTACTGACTTGATACCGTACAGGATACATTACATGCTACACTGCTAAGTGAGTACCCAGCTTATGAATCTATACATTGGAACGCGCCGCTCGCCGCGCCGCCGCCGCCGCCGCCGCCGCCGCGCCGCTCGCCGCTGGTGGCGTGTCCGCGGCCTTATTGAGTATTGTATTTCTGCAGCGAGTAAGGTTGCCAGTACTCCTCCTCCTAAGGATGCGCTGCGCTGGGAGCAAGAGGAACATTCTCTTAAACTATCGGCGCAGAGAATCCTTCATAAACCTTTAAGGGGTTTTTAGGGCCGGCAACGCGCGAGTGTTACCTTTTGTGTTGCTAGCGTCCATAGGCTATGGTAACCGCTTACCATAACCGGTATAAAAAAATCTAGTTTTATAGAAATTTTACAGTATGCTATGAAAAAAAAAATGTCAGGTTGTGTAAAATTCGGCTCAACCGAATCCCCCCTAAACACCTCTCTTTTTTATAGCCTACACTCATTTTTTGATGAATTCAATGATCTTAATAAAGCAGTAGAAACCTGTGTCTATGGTTTCTACTGCTCGTTTATTAGATTGGTATATTTAGCTTAGGTAATATAAAATGTTTTAAGGAACAGGAGCTTGTGCCATTTACCCATTGCTAGCAGCTGTTAAGAATGAATGGAACATGGTGGGGACTGAAACTGACATAGAGAGTTTTTATAAAGCTGATGAAAATATACAACGAAATGGTTTGCAGGGACTTATAAAATGTAAGATTTTTTTTTAAAGAAATTGATCTTTAATTAAGTGTAGCAATGTCAGTTAAACTAAGGTTGTTTTTCTACTATACTATTTTATTGCATTCAGTAGGTAACCTTGGCAGCCTTTTGAAGGTTTCCTCTGTAAACAAAAAAGGTCCTTTAGCTTTATTGGTTTTGAAAGGCTATAGAGCATAGACATGATTCTAGGATTCTATAGAGCACGTCAATACTTGCTCTATAGAATCATCACTCTATTTACGTCAGGTGGGTGCTTAACAATGAAAAAATTTACTTCTTTTTTCAGTGCGTAAAAATACTACAGATTCTATAATATCACATGTATTCCATGATGAAGACAAGCAGAACTTCCATTTCTGTATGTGTAACCCTCCTTTCTACAGCACCTTACAGGAGTTGTGTGAATCACGCAGCCCTGCCAGGTATGTAATTAAAAAAACAATATAAATGTTACAACGCAATGAAATCCGTAACAAGTAATTCTATTTCAAATGTTGATTTTTTACGCGACGACACGGCAAAAAGCCGCAGGAATTGTTATAGTTTAATTGAGGCAAAAAAAGAATTCAAAAAAATAATGTCTATCCTATCGAGTGGTACATCAAACGAAAGAGGAAACATTTCTGAGTTTAGAAATACCGGTTAGCTGACGATTCGAACACAGTGGCCGAAATGATATTTTTAAATTTTAATATTTTTTTCACTGACAATTCGGACACAAAGAAAAGGCTGTTTTGGACAGCCAGATAAAAAGCTATACACGATACCTTAATTGTAGAAATCTTGAAGGGACTTCACTGCGGGTCAAAGATTGCTACTTTATAAGTCGCGTCCGGCACCATTTGGAGTATTGCTGTTTGTTACCTATGGGCGGGAGCACCAGCATACCAGCTTAATCATTTTGCCTCAGTCCAGAGACGTGCAATTAGGCAGGATTGACAACATTTCGAATGATAGCGTGAGTGAGCTACGGTAACTGCTTACCATCAGGAGGGCCGTATGCATGTTTGCCACCTTAGTGGTATAAAAAAGCTACATAAATAAAGTGTTATAAAAAATACGTGAATTTAAATAGAATGATTTGGGTTTCCTTTTTAATTGTACATATGGTCTAATATTGTATAGAAGCATAGTGACACGTCCACAAGGTAATGATTGCCTTGCCGATTCCCCATATTATATTTTATAACTTTTTATCTGACTGTACTAAACAGCTTCAATATTTGGATAGTGTCCGAATTTTCAGTGAAAAAATTATTAAAAGTAAAAAGTGTCAATTCGGCCACTGTGTCCGAATGTCCCAATCGTCAGCTAGCCGAAATACCTATAGTAAATATACAGGAAAACTTTTTATTCAGTGCGCAAACTTCGTCAAATGAAACTTAAACGACTTTTATTAAACACCAATTTTTTATCTTGATAAGTCTTAGTACAAATGATTAAAGTTATCGTTAACGAAAGATGTTTACTTTGAAACTGATATTATGTTTACTCGCTAGCGCACGACAGAGCGCGCGCGCCTTAGTACCTACATCAGCTGTGCGCTCGTTCGACCCGCCCGCGTAGGTATGGCGAGCGGTGACTATCCGTCTAATTTCTATGATAGATTTTCAACGTTAATGCAAAGCAATAAGGTTCATGTTTAATTTGAACAATTTATTTTAAAAGTAATTCCAATTTTTCCTTCATACTTGAAGAAAATGAATCATTATGATCACGTAATTCAGAATATGAAGAAAAAATTTGACCTGGCGAGTGCAGGTTCAAGTCCTGCCCGAGGTTAAATTTTATCTTGTTTAAATAACTCATGATCAATTGCACTGCACTTTTAAAACATACCTACTTACCTAGCTCGGGCTCGGCGTGGTACGGGGTCGGAGTCGTGGAGCTTCTGTACAGGTTGGAAGTGGTATGGATGGAAACCGGCTGTATTTAATAGTTTCCAAACCGCGTACTGGCTCACACCGAAGCGACGTACTGCATCGTTAGTACTTGCTCTTGGGTTTCGCTCGAAAAATTACAAATGTTTTCTTCGATGTCGAAACATAGTCGAGGTCTGCCAGATCCTTGTGCGTGACGTGCGGGTTCTGAATTAGGCGTGGTCAAGCAACCTTTGAGTGGCGGCTAAAATAGTCCTCTCATTAGGGACCGCGGGGTTATGAATGCCATGGTCTCGCATTCGAGGCACACTGTTTCACGTTCAAGTTTCAAGTTTTCACCACTTAAGAGATACACTCGCACCATTTTGTAAAACTCGCGGTTAGTAAACTCTGACATTGTGCGTGACCGGTCACAGTACGAAATACGAAACGTGCCGTGCCGCGCGGCGCCGGGATCGCGCGGGAAAGCAACAACACGACGTCACAGGCGCGTGCGACGAGCCAGACTGGCGGGCGACAGCGGCGCCTGGCGCTACCCCCTGCCATCCTTCCCCGCGGGATTCACCCCCGCTGACGCCGCCGCGTGAGTCGGCTGGCGCACGTGCCTTTTGTTATTATTACGAATAGATAAGTGTCCAAATTTTGCTGATTTCAAGCCGGATAAAAATTAAAAAAAAAGTTTTTAACTAATAATGGGAATGTGTTCTATTACTGATACTGAACTACCAAATTTTTTTTGCGCACTGCTTAAAAAATTTTCCTGTATAATATACGAGGTGGAAGGGACATCGACGCACATCCGAATACCATGAGTTCAGTACATGATTCCGGACCCCCCTGCATTGAAATTTTCCGTAACTTTTTTCATCAAACTTTTAATTGTTTCTGTAGTTTTTTTTACTTGACAAATACAACCCAAATCAAATTTACAAGTAAAATACCATTATTTCATTTATTTCAGATCGCACGCGCGTTTTTAGCAATACACTGCGCGCTCAAAAATGTCAATATCTGTAATAACCGATCATTTTCTATATGAATGACCTAGTTCATTTTATTTTTGACCTTGAATGAAACCTTGTTACGACGTTTGTGCGTCAATGTCCCTTCCACCTTGTATACCAATAAATAAATAAAAATCGAGGGTTTGAGTTGGTTTATAGGGTAATAAATTATATGTATACCTATCGTATTTTTAAGCCGAGCTATCACGGCTTTTTTCTAGCTAGTTGGAATCAAATGCTGTTTAGAACAGCATTCTTTGCGTACGCTGCCTAAACTTAGAACTTTTAACTCTTAGAATTTCATGTGGTGACTCAGTATCGAAAAACTAACCTTTTTTTTCGAGCGACTTCAATATTTTATTAAAAATAATATCTAGTAAAATGATTTTTATGCGCTGCGCTGGCGTCTCAGCTTGGCGGCGCCGGCGTCTCGTGGTGCTCTGCGCCCATAGAGTAGAATTAAAGCCGTCCACCACGTCACATGTGCCGCACATGTGACGTGGTGGACGGCTTTAATTCTGACACAGCAGTTTCTTTTCAACCGACTTCAAAAAAGGAGGAGGTTCTCAATTCGACTGTATTTTTTTAATGTTTGTTACCTCAAAAGTTTAGACTGGGTAAACCGATTTTGATGATTCTTTTTTATTTTTAATTCATTGTATACATAGATGATATTATGGTTTACTCCGAAACCTCGCTGTCTGTGCCGGTCAGTGCGTCTTTTAGTTCCTATGTGTTTTTTGGGAGGCGGATTTTTAAACAATAAAAATAATTCAATAAATTAATACCAATCAGTAGTTAGCTATTATAGGTAAAGGGTGACTGATGATTTTGTACTAGTCTAATCAAGTATTTAAAATGACCTTTGACGTTTTATTTTTATTTCACAGACTACCACCTAAGAATGGATTTACAGGTTCACCACAGGAGCTGATAACTGAAGGGGGAGAACTGGAATTTTGTAGAAAACTCATTAAAGAGAGTAAAGAGTACAAAAATAACGTGCAGTAAGTATTACTTATTCTTTCACATTGACATTGGCTCAACTCAGAAAAATTCAATAAGTTGAATTGAAATAAATTACTTAAAACAGATTTTTGCTAAAATAACATGATTATTTTCAATTGAGTTTATATTTATATTTTATTGTGGTATTAATTATTGTAGTTTTTTTCCCTTATTTTCTTTTTA
Source organism: Acronicta psi (assembly GCA_946251955.1). NCBI lineage: Eukaryota > Metazoa > Arthropoda > Insecta > Lepidoptera > Noctuidae > Acronicta > Acronicta psi. The sequence goes on along the minus strand of OX276482.1, from coordinate 5,156,730 downwards.
TAAGGACGCCTAATTACTTTCAATCATTATAGAGTTGGTTTCATTGCTATGAAGGTACTTCATATTTTAAAAGCTAATGCATATTAATCGGGACACCATAGAAGAACATTAAAAAATCCTAAATAAAAACATTTAGATTTTTTCCCGTCGATAAAATTAAGCATACCTAGAATTCGATATGTGTAAGTAAGATTTACAATACATTTTGTAATCATATGAACCACTTGCATCACTTTGTAATCTATTTCCAAAAGCATTAGACGATAAAAAAAATGCTTTTGACAATTCAAAAGCTAGGTTTAATTGCAATTGATACCTAATGCAAGTTTTTATTGTATTTGTAGGGTGTTTACAACAATGATTGGCCATAAATATAATTTAAACGTTTTAACACAAGACTTAAAATCAGAGACGATTAAGTACACTCACACCGAGTTTTGCCAAGGTCGTGTTACTAGATGGGGCTTAGCATGGACCTATCAAGACTATGAACTACACAATATAGGTATGTTTGCATCATTTGTATTATTTGATTTTTATTCAAACATCTTTCAGTTTATCCTTTATTTAATTTGATAGTTGCGCTGGACAATTAATTTATCTTATGAATTTCTTATTTAAAATTGTATTGTATCGTTGTATCCCATTATAACGTTCCTCGAATCTTAATATAAAGTGCGCACGGGCATACATCTAGCTATAGTTACGCCGTGATATTTTAGTCGTTTCGGAGCCGAAAGCATGGCAATATGTTATATGTAGTGTATGGTTAATTATGATTAACCATAACTATGGAACCAACCAACCGTGAAGCGTGAAATCACATTTGTTCATGCAAAAAGATCATGACTGCCTCGTTGGTCTAGTGGTCCCAAACGCGACTGCTACGCTAGAGGTCCTGGGTTCGATCCCCGGGTCGAGCAAAGTGTTGTTGGGTTTTGTGTGAAATTCCCAATACCAGCTCGGAGTCTGGATTTGTACCCGGTTTATGGCAATAGGCTCGCCCCCTGTTACATGGGACCTAAACATACTGGCGAAATGTGGGTGTACATTAGTACGCCTCTGCCTACCCCTTCGGGGAATATGGGCGTGAAGGTATGAAGGTAAAAAGATCAGGTTATACTGAAATTCGTTTGTAATAAATATTATAAATTATACAATACATTATACTTATACAATACAATCTCTTGATGTGTAGCCGTGTTGACGAATGCACATCAACAGGATTTATAAGAATAGGTAAGGTAAGGAATCTTCTATAACTTTTTCTGTTACAGTACCCCCAAGGGACAAACCAAGAAAGAAGCAAATACCAACAACGTACCTGTTACCCGAATTACCGACTAGTACTTATGATACTGAAGTAGCACTAAGCAAAATAAAAGAAATACTTAATAACTTAAGCATAACTTATAAATTACTTGATAAGCAAGGCAATAAAGTAACACTGGATATAGTTGCAATGACAAATACTTGGTCTAATCAAAGACGCAAAAAGAGACTTATGAAAAGAATAGAAACTGAAGCAAAAGTACCCAAATTAGATATAGAAAACGATGTTACCAATAGACTGGTTAGCACATCAATTGAAACTAGATTAGATGTAGCAGAATCACCGAGTTTGAGTTGTCCTCAAGAAGAAGAAGAATTGGTGCATGCTTTTTTAAAGTTCATAAAAAAAGAAAATGAAACTCTACTTAGTATGGAATTTCTCAGTGGTAGTGCTGGAAAGGAAGGCTTGCATCAAATAGTACAGTATATAAAAAATAATTGGAAGTAAATGAATTGAGTTCTTATTCAATTAAAAAACCCTTTCTTTCTGACGAGACTATACTGCAGACAACGTGCCACGGTAAGGTATATAAAAAAGAAAAATAAACCATCAATCATAAATCGTATCGATGTTTATCTAGTTTCGATAGTACAAGATAGTTCTAGGGATGTCGGAAATTCAAAAAGTATCGATATATATCGTATCGATATTTAAAAAAAAATATCAATATCGATATTAATATTTTCAAAAAATATCGATATATCGGCCAACTTAAAACTAAATTATAAAACAGCCAAAAAAAAGGTCATTTGTAATCTTTACCAAATTGTTTTTTTGCCTGTTTTATAATTTAGTTTTAAGTTTAAAAAAATATCGATTTTGATACCTTTATTATATTATTATATAATAATATTAATAATATTTCGATATATCGATACATCGATATATCGAAATATTAAATATCTCTTAAAAATATAGATATATTGAAAAAATAATATTGATATATCGATATTTTTTCAACATCCCTAGATAGTTCTTTTCTGCCCAGAACAGAACAGAACAGAATTGAAACCGGGCGATCGTCACACACACACCGGTCACCGGGCTTTCTTGATTGGCGCTTTGGCGCTCAGTCGTGATCATGAAGGTATAGGTAAATATACCTTCATGGTCGTGATCTAGCGCTTGCGGAGAGACGTAGACCGTGTGCCTGGTCTAAGTTGTTCTTTACTTTTGCGACGAAATAAATCGTAATCGTAATGGACGATGATGCATTGCCATACTGCTTTGGCATTAATAAATAAATTATTGATTAATTTAATCTTCATAAATTTACTCTTCATAAATTTACTCGAAAGATCCTAAATGATCACTTGAAAAGAAAAATTATACATACAAAGATGAATATCAAAAACAGTCCACACATTAAAGCGCGTAAAGTCCGCCATTTTGATAATTTTAGAATTTCATTTCATGTATCCAGTGACACTCGTGCCATCAAGACGAATCCAATGAGGTATAATTTATCTAAATCGGTTGCGCCGTTGAGTAGTTACGAGCGGACATACATACACGTCAAACACAACCCTACTTCCACAGTTGGGTAAAAAAGGAGAGAAGGTATTGGGTTCACCCGTTCGTTGGGTTGTGTCACTTTCTAATCCTATCCTACTTCCTACTAATATTATAAATATGAAAGTTTGTGAGGATGGATGGATGGATGTTTGTTACTCTTTCACGCAAAAACTACTGAACGGATCTGGATGAAATTTGGCACAGAGATAGATTATAGTCTGGAATAGCACATAGGCTACTTTTTATCCGGGTAAAATGTATGGTTCCCGTGGGATAGCGGGCGAAGCCGCTGGCGGAAAGCTAGTCTATACATATAAAATGCTTTGTCCTGAATGACTGACTCACTGACGGATCAACGCACAGCCTAAATCGCTGATCGTAGAGACCTGAAACTTGGAGGGTGTATTCTTTGTATGACGTAGGCATCCGATAAGAAAGGATTTTTCGAAATTCTATCCCTAAGGGGGTGAAAAAGGGGGGCAAAGTTTGTATGGGACAACGTGATTCCTTGGTCCAATCTACTTCAAATTTTGCATATACATTCTATAACAGAATTGAAGGAAGACGTGTTTCGTATTTTATTGAAATTCATCCCTTAACTGGGTTAAATAGGGGTAAAAAGTTATTTTGCTCCGTAGTTGATATCAATACTCCTTAGTGTTTTTGATTTAAATTAGATTAAAATAAAATTTTTGACACATGAGATGACATGAGATGTCAATTCCTCAGCAGTAAATAATGTTATAGTGAAGGCTTATTCAATGAACAAAAATTTATTTGAATCCAATAAAATAATATGCACAATCTATTGCCATGAGGTAAAACTTCACACTCTGCGTTCAAAGTTCTTCTCGATTTGATATAAACCAAAACCCCACTCTGCAATATACCCAAACAAAGTACTACTATGGCAGAAAACGAAACAGTAGGTACTCCGCAAAACGAAATTAATTGTTTGGGATGTGACTACTATGGCTCATAAAGGGGGTTACTGTATTGTCAGCAGGTATTTCCGACAGACTTTACCAGTAGAGCTCAGAAAAACGCGAGCGGGCTAAGTTTAAGCGTGCGTGAAGCGGTTTCATTCGTGGCCTTCAGTACCTTTACTGACCCTTACCAAAAATATGAGAATCCATCTGAGGGGAGATGTTTCTGTCGGACAGTTCTCAGACCTGTACCTTAAAATTAGGAAATGGTGGAACACATAATATTAAAATTGAGAGTTGGCGCGCCAATTATTGTGCACGACAACAAAGACAATCCCGCGAGTGCGCTACGGTCGTAGTATATAAGTATAGTAATAAGTTAGTATGTATGTAATATGTACGTAGGAAATAAAGGTACTTACTACCCATTAGCTATGCCAGCCCCGCCCCATTGTTGTCTGTGTTCGTTTTGGCGGCGCTGGCTAGCTCTCATAGAAGTTTGGAGGGGACGTGCGAGAAAGAGAATACCACGCGTAGCAACGCAACCTCGCACGTCCCTTACCCCGCGCACAACGCTATGAGCGCGCTTGCATTTCCTTATAAGGGCACGAAATTGTATGTTTGGTACTCAATAAAATGGCAGTTAAGGAGGGTGGATGTGGGAGCGGGACGAGGTATGCAGTGTATAAATAGGGCCCCCGTAGGTATCAACGCCACTTGTTACGCGCTCCTGGCCCTAATAGGTACCCAAAACCTACCGCGATATTGTGATACGTTAGTCAGTCTCAGTCTCAGTCTCAGTCAGTTAGTATATATATACCTCGTCACCACCCGCATCCACCCTGGGTGCGAAGTACTGCCTAGTTTTACCGTTGTCGTACGTGGTTTCTGTTCTCTTCCCCCGACCCCCAGGGCCTCACCCTAGTAGCCGCCCCGATCGCCATCCCCCTAGGTAGCCCGCTGCTGGACGTGGATCCATCCCCCACAATTATGTTGCTGCAAAATGTAAATCCAGCAAAATTATGCAATGGCACCAGATTTCAAGTGAAAACATGCATCGTAATGTAATCGAGGCAAACTACACTGATCAGTTGTTCTGAGAAGAGTTTGTATTTATTCCTAGGATTCCCCTAACACCATCACATTACCCCTTTGAATTCAAGAGGATGCAGTTTCCCATCAAAGTCTGCTTCACAATGACCATAAACAAGGCTCAAGGTTAAACTTATGGTAGCGGGAGAAGACTTAAGGGAAAGATGCTTCTCCTGCGGGCAGAGTATGTGGCATATTCCAGAGTAAGCGTACAGAGTAGCCTTTAAATTCTAGCAACCGAAGGAAAAACAAAAAATATTGTTCATGTGTGTGTACTCTTTCCATTTCGTTGTAAAAAGATAATAGATGATAGCCCCATGTAACTTACATCAAAATAAAATGTAACAAACTTGTATTTTAATTTCAATGATTGGTATATTTTATAAGTATTCAAACATTTTAACATAACGTTTTATCAAAATTAATAACGTAATAAAACAATTAAAAATCCTATTAGAACTATTTTCGACTTCTACGCGGAGGAAGTTGCGGGCATAAGCTAGTATAAAATAAAAATGCTTATAATTTCGTTATTTGTGAACCGATATTGATTTTGTTATTACTTTTCGGGCTCTATTTATGGTCAACTTTCTTGTAAAGCCATAAAAAATAATCAATCAAATATCTAAGTAATTAATTACGAGATATTCTCAGGCGCACAGCTGCAGGCGTACTGAGGCAAATGGCCGGCGCCGGGTTGAAACCGTGCAGTGTGTGACGATATTATTATGGCGTTAGTACGTAAGCCACGCCTCTTTCTTACCGGCCAGAACGTTCTGATCGGCGACGTCGGCCGGTTGCTTGCTAACCGGGCGTTCTTGCCGGTTCTTACCGGGAGGTGTGTGACGCGTGATACATTTTGTATTGCATTCTTGCAGAACAGAACAGAACCGAATTTGTCTTCTTGAATGAGCAGGGCGAGGTACAGCGTCTAGCTTGATCTTTGAATCGGCGATGATAGTAGCAGAATGGTGATGGTGATGGCGATGTTTCGCGGGTTCGGGATCGATGTGGACTACGGTGACGAGATGGGTAGCGGCTGCGGTGATGGTTGTGGTTGTATGGCGGTCTTGCCTTTAGTTCTGCTATTTCTAATGAGAGTTTCCTTATTTCGTTGATGAGGTACTGAGTGTCTGCCTGCTGCGGTGCTGATGTAGGTGGTACCGCAAGTGGAGGTGGTGCGGATGACTGCACGGCTGCGACGTCAGTTGATGCTGTCTGTTCCATCATTTTGTCAGCGAGTAGTGCGAGTTCTTCGAGTGCAGTCTTGGTACTGAATGACTCGCCGACTGCGAGGACTGAGCGGATGTGTGACGGAAGATGGTTTGTCCACATAAGGCGTAGAGTAGAGTCGGGAACTTTATCTCTGGCGAGATTTCGCATGCGGCGGAGTAGTTGGGTGGGTTTTTGGTCGCCAAGCTCCATTTCAGACAGCAGCTTCTGGAATTGGCAGTTGTCAGATTCTTCGTAGGCGGATATGAGTCGTTCCTTGATAGCCTTGTACTGGTCCGTCTCAGGTGGGTTGTAGAGTAGATCCATTATTTGCTCGATGTCTTGCCTGTCCAGCTGTGCGATGACCATCTGGGCGAGTTGTGCTTGGCTTCGAAACTGATGAACCAGAGTCGCGGTCTGTCGCGCCAGAATGGTGGAGTGATATGCCGGCAGCTTCAGTCTTCGTCATGGTGTGAGATGTTGCTGGGCTTGACTCTTCGGTTGGGCTGGGATTCGACATCTTGAGCAATTTCTTCAGGCAGAGTAGCAGAGTTTTTCTTAGGTGTGTTTGCTTCGGGGTTGCTCACCACTTTGGGGATATAGGAGCAGCCAAATAATAACACTTGTCGTCGAGTAAAATGAAGAATTATTAATTTTATTCACAAATAGCGCCTGTTTATATACAAATTTGCTGTGATGTGTGGTGGCTACAAATGCATATCAGTCGAATGTACTCCTCTTGGCGATCATTTGTACTTACTTCGTTTTATTTGTACCGCTCTGGTTAAGACGTTTGAGGCACTTTTTGGAGGCCGGGCCAGCCTGACGTTTTCGGCTCGGCCCCTTCCATAACACGAAAAGTACACAGTGTACTGAAAATGTGTTGCTACAGGATGAATGTTCTCTTTAAAATACATGCGTGTGGTGTTTATTTTACAAAATTATCCAATACCTTCGGAGATATTAAAGCAGATAGGTGCCCGAGCTAACATTTTTTCAACATCTCCAAACATTAAAACCACAAAGCCATCAGATTTCTTTACTAAGTACAAATAATCTGCGCCGAAGTTGAAACGTTTGTACCGCTTCATCTTTAAACTAAACTCCTTATATTTTTTCAAATAGGGAGTTTAAAAAGAAAGCGGTACAAGTTTTTCGTCAACTATACCACAGTGCCTTAAGACAAAAGTCTTCAACTAGTATGTGTTACCAGTGATGACGGAGTGCATAGAGACGTGGCCACTCACTCTGGGCATCATAAGAAAGCTCAAGGTTACTCAGCGAGCTATGGAGCAAGTAATGATTGGTGTTTCACTTCGCAATCAATTCCGTAGATGAACCAAAGTGACAGACATAGCCGAAAGGATTAGCACGCTGAAGTGGCAGTGGACGGGGCGGGGCACATAGCTTGTAGAACTCATGGCCGCTGGGGCAGAAAGGTTCCTGAATGGAGATTACGCACCGGAAAGCGCAGTGAGGGACGGCCTTCAACGAGATGGACCGACGACCTGGTAAAGGTCGCTGGGAATCATTGGATGCGGGTGGCGTGGGACTGGTACTGGTGGAAGTCTATGGGGGAGGCCTTCGTTCAGTAGTGGACCTCTTTTGGCTGACATGATGATGATGATAATGAAGATTCTCATTAGAAATAGCATTTTCTCTTTACAATATTGTCCCTAATATCATTACAAAATTACTTTCCTCATTACCATACATACGAAAAAAATTATAAAGCCCATATCTTTGCCAATTATACGTATAATTTAGTAATATTCAAATAGCTACTTTATTTTTCAAAAAGGTATGCATTGGCACTGAAAAAAATAAATTCTAATTTTAATTCATACTTGATCCTTGGGCTAATATTCAGAGACGATGCTAAGCGTAAAGTAATGCTTCCGTATGTTAAATTTGTATGACAATCAGGCTGATATTCAGAAACGAGACTCAACATGAACTTATGCTTCCGTATGTCAAATTTGTATGACAATTTGACATACGGGAGCATAAGTTCATGTTGAGTCTCGTTTCTGAATATCAGCCTTAGACATACGGAAGCCTAAGTTTATGCTTAGTTTCGGCTCTGAATATCAGCCTTGGTCACAGGCATAGTTATAATTATAAAGGTTAATGGTCACAGGTGTGCCATAGTGAGCATAGACATATATATAGCTCTTTGATAGTGAGGCACAGAATCTTGGACTTAGTATATATGGACCGGACACTGTAATAATAATAATAAGTTTATACAGATCTCCTAATGAGTGACAGAGATGTACACATAATTTTTTGTCTTTGTCGGAATTTCCCTTTTTTTGTTGGGCTCAACTGGTTGAGACCAAACAAGCTTCTGTGACTCACTGTTACGATCTTCATTTATTTAAGAATCTCAACTTATCATTATTTGCTACGCAGAACTTATTTGTTATAGTGCATTGTTGTATAAATGGCTGTAAAAGCCGAATGGAGCTGAAATGTGAGAACATAACCTTTAATTTTGTAAGTCTGATATTTCCCTTTTATAGATTTAAACTGCGAAACTAATCAAATTTATAACCTAGTAATGCGTAAATCGATTAAATAATACAAAAATAGGCAGTATTTTTGCATTTAAAGATATTATAATTATGGTATTAACCGCCTAATTTATGTTGTACCTAAATTATCTACGAATATTACTGCCCGACGGTCATTTTTTTTCATCTTTAATTTTTCTGGATTATACCATAGATATATAATATACTCCATAGATTGGACATAAGAGTAAAAGAGAGCTATTGAAGTTGATGGCACTTTGGTGTGTTAGAAAGAAAAAGAGAATGACGCTGTAAACGTGACATTACATGTATACAATTGCGGCTAATAACGGCTCCGGCAAATGTAAACCTGCGAAATTTTGGGATTATTTACGTGTAGTTAATTGTGTATCTGTGTAATATTCATATGATTACGATGGTAACTTGTGCAGTACCAGGTTGTAATTCTCAAAAGATGGAAAATCCACAGGATTACTCGTTTTATCGTTATGTTTACTATCATAATTTCTTAATAATTGTTACGTAAATGTGTTAGATTTGGAGAAAATATAATGCTAAATTTGTTTATTAGATCACTAAAATGCATTAGAGATCACTTCTTCTTCGTGTCGATGGTACGATATTTTAAATTAAAGGCGAACGGCAGGCTTGTATGGGAATTTCGTATGGGTAATAACATTCGTGTTTTGGGTTACTTATTGTTTTAATTTGTAGGTAATATGATAAAGAACTGTTAAATTCTTAGATTTTTAGAAGTTGGGACATAAAAGTTATAACCAGTTTTATTTTTTAAGGTTATGTACTGGTGTACCAATGTATTGTTACTTATAGGCACATAACATTGTTTTGGTTATAAAGCAAATGTTCTAGATTGCTTGTTGCTATTATTGTAGTTACCATTAAATAGGTAGATTGGGATGAGGATTGTATCTATTCAATGGGTTTCACTACGAGATACATTTGTCCAGCGGACTGCATCAGTTAGATAATGATGAAATTCTGATGGGGTTTTAAGTGTAGGTAAATAAAAAAACACTTTGTTTTTGTAAGTACTTACATTTATTTTATAGTACCTACCTACTTATAACTTTACCCATGGTGTACCAAACCTAAGCTATGCTCGCCAGAGGGTATTACCCGACCGTTGCTCACATATAATACTCATTACATGTGAGCAGCATCCAACTGTTCTTAAATCTCATCACGCCCCGACCATTGATGTTTATTCCTGCAACTATAAATACAAAACATGTTTTAACAGAAGAGGAACTTTATTTTAGAACATTGGGTTTTAACCTCTAAACTTTTATTCTCTCTTGAAATACCTCTAATGTATATATTCAATGAAAGCGGAAATGCTCCACAGACTTCATCATGGAAGTAGTAAGTATACTTAGTATACAATAGAATAGGATGAAGAAAAACGGTCTAAGCGAGATAGTTAGGGTGGAGCAACTCATCTCGCTCTATTAGAGTGACCATGATTTTTGTCGTCAAGAGAGACCATGTCAGTTTTATGTTATATGACAGGATTTGTGAAATTAGTTTATTTTTCTTTCTACTAAAGAAAAATATTTGCAGTAAGTAAGCATAGGCACTAATGTTGTAATTGCATCTTGCCGTCTGTCGCATAAAAATTGGTAAAAGCGTTGAACTGTTGATCATGAGATAAATATATTTATGTGATAAGCACAAGTGTTTGTGTTGTTCTGGGAGTATGTTATAATAATAATATAAGCCTTTATCCAGACAACTATTGCATTAATTTAACATTGACGACTCTGGTGAGTCGATGACACCGACAACTTGGTCTGTTTGCCCAGCTTTGGCAAAGGCCTCCTCCAATTCTTTCCACTCTCTCCGGTTTACCGCTTTTCTAGTCCACGTTTTCCCGGCTATTGCCTTTATTTCGCCTTCCCACCTTCGAAACTATCTACCTCGTTTCCTCTTTCTATTTCTAGGATACCAAAATACAATATTTTTGTTCCATTTTTCAGTGCCTCTTAATATGTGACCTGTCTTTTCTGTGTTTTCTTATTCTAGTTGTGACGTTTTCTATTTTTGTCCGTTTCCTAATGGTTTTATTGTTGATTTTGTCCAATTTCTTTATTATATTCAACATGCTTCTCTCCATTGCTGTCTGGCATGTTTCTAGTTTCTTGATTGCGCTTTAGTAAGTGCCCAAGTTTGGGAGTTTCTTATGTATGTACCAAAAAATATGCATTATACCATGTCTAATGCGCTAAAGAGGGCACCACCGAAGTGTAGTGCGCGATGGCGCCCAGACGTCCACTGTCGTCTCAAAAAGTCAACTGGTCGTTCGTAATCATCAATAAATAATTATAGTCGACATAACTAATATTTTTGATTGTCGTCAAAACATACATGTCCTTTTAAAGTCTGACATAATTTGAAAACATTGTCACCCGAAAGGCCCCTCAACCCACCATTTGTGACGTAAATTTAAATTATATTATTGGTAGACTCGGTCCCGTGTACCGGGATTTTCAGTCTTAGATTTTGCAATAATTAACTTTAAACATAAATACTACCAACATTTTCAGCAAAATGAATAATCATGATTATTTAAAGTATAGGTAGGTTGATAGTTTGGTTATTAAAATACATTTATAATAAAACAAAGGCATCTTATAAATAACAAAGCTCGTTTATTAGTGTTTATACGATTTCACTTAAATAATAAAAAAACAAAATAATAAAAAACAACAGTTAAACAGTGAAATAGTTAAAATTTTTCGATACGTCCGGTCTCGTAGACATTTACGTTACCATTGGTGGGTTAAGTTTGTAACCTGTGAGTGGATTTGTTAGAGCCAGCCAAACTAACCATAAACCTAAAAAGTTCTATTATATTTCAAGAATTTACTCAAAAAAATACTTTTGACTTTTCTTATCTTTATTTCATAAAAAGATATTTTACGCAGTAGTTTATCTAGCAATGTATAACTCTATAATATTTTTTGGATCAGATATCCTAGCCTCGTGGCAAATCTACTAGATGATTTGAAAATTCTTGTATGGCAATTTATTAAAACGAGACACAATCCCCTACCCTAACCTCTCTATCTGACCGTAACGTATTTCGGTTTAAATATAAAGTTTAATAGATTGCAATAAGGTCGGTTTTACGTTGAGTTGTTGAGCCGAGTACGCATTCCGGATGTAAACGAAGTGTAACGAAGTTTGACATATTAGTTCCATGGACTTCATTCATGGATTGACATCTGAAAAATACATGGAACTAATATGTCAAACTTCGCTACACTTCGTTTACATCCGGAATGCGTACTCGGCACAACAACTCAACGTAAAACCGACCTTATTGCAATCATTTAAACTTTATATTTAAACCGAAATACGTTACGGTCAGATAGAGAGGTTAGGGTAGGGCATTGTGTCTCTCGCGGAAGAATGTCTATACGTACCCGTGACCCCGGCCGAATGGTGATGAGGCGAACACCCGTCTGTTTTTAGTGGGTAGACGTCCTTTTCAGGTCGGAGTCCCACACACCGCGCCGTCCTCCCCAGGGCGGCGTGACGGTGCATAAAGCATTTTCAGACGATAAAAAAAAAAAAGGGCATTGTGTCTCGTTTTAATAAATTGCCATACAAGAATTTTCAGATCGTCTAGTAGATTTGGCACGAGTCTAGGGTATCTGATCCAAAAAATATTATAGAGTTATACATTGCTAGATAAACTACTGCGTAAAATATCTTTTTATGAAATAAAGATACGAAAAGTTAAAAGTGTTTTTTTTTTGAGTAAATTCTTTAAATGTAATAGAACTTTATAGGTTTATGGTTTTGAAGGAGCTGACAGCTCTGATTAACTTAATGCTCTCCGGTAATGTGCACGAGGCCGTCATCGACGTCTTGTACGGAGCCAATTTATGTGCTCTGCGCAAGAGGGATGGCGGCATTCGTCCCATCGCCGTAGGGTGTACTTACCGGCGTACGGCAGCCAAAATTTGTTGTGCTTTTTATAGTGATCTACTTCAGCAAAAATTCCAGCCATTACAACTACGTTTTGGCGCCAAAGGGGGCTGTGAGGCTGCCGTACACGCCCTATCAACTTTTTTGAAATATAAAAAAGATGAGGTCATCCTTAAGGTTGACATAAAGAACGCCTTTAATTCCGTAAATAGGGACACTTTGTTGACAGAAGTAAAAAAAAGAAATACCCAAAATTTACAGTTTTCTTTGGCAGTGTTATAGACACCCCTCTAAATTATTATATAAGAACCATCTTTTAGAATCTGCTGTCGGTTGTCAACAAGGTGACCCTCTCGGACCAGTCATCTTTAGTTTAGCAATAAATCCTATTATTAAGGAACTAAATTCAAAATTCAACTTGTGGTACTTAGATGACGGGACTCTAGGAGGTGATGCAGACACAGTTTTGGAAGATTTAAAATTTTTAAAACATAAATTCAATTCTATTGGCCTTGACCTCAATCCATCTAAGTGCGAAATCTTTTTACCAGACACTACTGACAGACAAGTGACTTTACAAAAATTTAATGAAATCGCTCCTGACATCAAAATTGTTGAAAAAAGTAGTCTTCATCTGCTAGGGTCCCCAATCTTCGATGAATCTTTTCCGTATTTCATCGAAGAAAAAATACAAAATTTTAATGACATTTCGGAAAGACTTTTCAAAATTAATATACATTCGGCTTTTACTATTATTAGATTTTGTTGTTTTGGACCAAAATTTACGTATTTTCTCCGTTCTTCACATTTGTGGATGTACCCACATCTTTTGGAAAAAGTTGATCGAATCATACGAAATTTTCTGTCTTCTCTTTTAAACGTGGCACTGGATGACCGAGCTTGGCTTCAAGCATCGCTTCCCATTCGTTTGGGTGGCCTGGGCATCCGCAAAATTTCAAGTATTAGTTTACCTGCGTTTATATCCTCAGTCCACGGTACTGATAAGTTGACCAGAGATATCTTAGGACCATCTCGGGTTGACTTTGAAGTACCGTTCATGTCTGATGCTATGAACGTATGGAAAATGGCTTGTCCGAGTACGGTTTTACCTTTGATCCCATCTTCCCAGAGGCTGTGGGACGAGCCGCTTTGCAGTTTGACGCGGAAAGAACTTCTACATACGTCAGTCAATACTGCCGAGCGTGCTCGTCTGATGGCTGTGGGTGAATGGGAATCGGGTCTCTGGCTTCGGGCACTTCCGTCGTCCAACATAGGGACTATGTTGGATGAAACAACTTTTCGGCTCGCTACGTGTCTTCGTCTAGGCGCTCCTTGTGTTGCTCCGCATCGGTGTCACTGTGGTGAAGCTGTCGGCAGCCTCGGACATCACGGTCTGTCGTGTTGCAGGAGTGCAAGCCGCATAGCGCGACATGCCAGCATTAACGACATTCTCCGTCGCGCTCTTGCCACCGCCGGCGTACCAGCTGTTTTAGAACCTAATGGCTTGGTACGTGACGATGGTAAGAGACCAGATGGTATGACGCTTTTGCCATGGAAAATGGGTAGGCCTTTGGTGTGGGATGCAACTTGTGTTGACACCCTTGCTCCATCCCATCTTTCAAGCTCAGCTGGCTGCGCTGGCGCTGCTGCTGCTGCTGTAGTTATGTATTTGAGCCGTTTGGAGTCGAAACGCTCGGTTCGTGGGGTCCGAGTGCTCGTCTCCTTTTTAAAGAAATTTCAAGGAGACTGGTCGACTCTTCACGTGACCAGAGGGCTGGCTTGTTTCTAGGGGAACGTATAAGCATTGCCATTCAACGTGGCAATGCTGCCAGTCTTCTGGGCACGTTGCCAGACGACAGTGATGCGGAGGAATTCTTCGACGCTTAGTGTAACGGTTTTTTTTTTTTTCCTCTGTAGGTGTTTATTATTTTTCTTTTATGTAAATGTTTTATTTATGTTATTTAAGTAGATATAAATGTAATAATAAAGTCCACTTGATGGTTTATGGTTAGTTTTGAAATTTTGATATGACAACTTCAAAACAATGGCAATGACATCGCGTCATTTTCGTTCCGTGATTTTTTGTTGTTATTTTATTTGTGAAGCATGTATAAAATAGTGAAAAGGTGTTGCGTAAAAGGATGTGGAAATTAATCACATACCGGCTCTAACAAATCCACTCACAGGTTACAAACTTAACCCATCAATGGTAACGTAAATGTCTACGAGACCGGACGTATCGAAATTCTTGTATGCTATCACCCTAAGATTATTTACCCGAGTGATAATCTGGTCAAAATACAGCATAGCGTAAACTTTTCCATTGTAGGTATGATTTATACAAAAAATTGGATGCGCAGAAAATGTAACCTTTTATGTCCCCGACTGTACATTTCCGGTCGATTCTTAACATGAACTGTTTCGTTTCAGTAACTGTAGGTTATAAGCAATAAGCTAACATACATTAAAACTCTATTGGATATCCGGCCAGGGTCCATACAAAAGTGCCCATCATTCTTTAAATTATATTATTTGTAGACTGGGTCCCGCGTACCGGGATTTTCAGTCTTAGATTTTGCAATAATTAACTTTAAACATATACTACCAACATTTTCAGCAAATGAATAATCATGATTATTTTAGGTATAAGTAGGTTGTTAGTTTGTTTATACATTGATAATAAAACAAAGGCATCTTATTAATAACAAAGCTCGTTTATTAGTGTTTATACGATTTCACTTAAATAATAAAAAAACAAAATAATAAAAAACAACAGTTAAACAGTGAAATAGTTGGAATTTTTCGATACGTCCGGTCTCATAGACATTTACGTTACCATTGGTGGGTTAAGTTTGTAACCTGTGAGTGGATTTGTTAGAGCCATGAAGGTATAGGTAAACATGGAGGCCACACTTGGAACAACAGCTTGAGTCAAATACCTACGTATCTCTATTTCACTCTTTGTGGGGCGACCTCTCTTTTTAGTGTGGACCAGTTAGACAACGGTAACAATTAATTACTTCATATAACGATTGAACAATGATTTTAACATATTAGTTAATGAACTATGTAAAGACCATATAGTTTTACATTGAATTTCATGGACTTAGTTCAATTTAATTTATTTTTGTTTATACTGAAGTAGTGTGACCATATTCAGGATATATCTGGGACTTTCCGTAGAACCTTAATTAATTATATCATGTTTCTTAGTCATTCTAGTATACACATACTAGCAGGCTTTTTTTTCGTTATCTTCGTTACGGACACACTCCCTCATAATATGAACAACGTCTTCTATAACATTACATGCAGTACAGTGTAGTTTATAAAAAAAGTTTATTTGTAATTGTTAATTTTTAAGATCTTTGCACTGAAAAACAGGTTCAACTTAGTTCAGGCATATAGATTGTGCTCTATTTTTATTGTAAGATAGTTATTATAAAATATGTGTGAACTTTTTTCTAAATAAACAATTTATTATTATTAAAAAAGTTAGGCGAGTCAACTATAGTCATGAAAAAATGCGAACTTATAACTCAATAAGTTCGCATTTTTGGAATATATCCAGAACGAAGGCGCATTATAAGAGTTAAGTCTGATCTGACATGTGGGCTTTTATCAATTCAAGGCAGTTTAAAGGGCTGTGGCTGAATCGTTTTGTACCAGGTACCTTTCTCCCGGGAACACTCATCAAAATATTCCTCCCACAATTATTCTAGATTTTTTTTTATTATATACATGTCATCGAGTCTGTGTATGTATAAAGATAAAATGCCAAACAATTCGTTTAAAAAGGTAATAGATTTACTACACCAAATGATTTAGATTTTAACCAAAATTTTCTGGCTAAGAAGCGTCTACGCAATTGTAATAGGAGAAGACAGATTTGGGATTCCATAACGTGTACCTACTACCTATAGGAGTTGATTTAGTCATGTGTATTAGAAAAAGTTTTAAAGTTATTTTAATTTTGAAAGTGGTTTTTTTAGGGGTTTATACATATTACCTTTCTTATTATAACCCCGTATGATATATTTAGATAGAAATACATGAAATTAAAACTTCCACAGTGGTAAAAAACTTACACTGACTTACCCAGAA
This sequence comes from Acronicta psi, assembly GCA_946251955.1. Classification (NCBI taxonomy): domain Eukaryota; kingdom Metazoa; phylum Arthropoda; class Insecta; order Lepidoptera; family Noctuidae; genus Acronicta; species Acronicta psi. The sequence continues at coordinate 5,140,057 of OX276482.1, read as the reverse complement.
ATCTATAAAAAAAAACAGGGGCACTCCAGTAGCGCCGACTTATGTGAAAATTTGAACAATTACATTCAATAGACTACAGCCCCCTGGTCGCAAAAAAATTTTAATCTGTACATACGTATACGATCTAGGACTTTTTGCGTGATTGAAAATGATAAACAGCCAAATTTAAAAATTCAGGAACATCCCAACTTCCACTTATACACATCTTTCATCAATCCTAAGCTAGGGCTAAGTATTAGAAGTGAATAGTGTTGTAGATTTATTAATTAAATAATCACTAAATGGAAACCAATTACGTAATATCCTAGGTAAAATAAAACAAAGGTTACCCTACTTAGAAAGAGAAGGTTACTCCACAGTGAGCGAGATAGCGATACATAAGTTATGCTTCAAGTAGGTATTCGGAGTGTGGTCTCCATGTTTACCTATACCTTCATGGTTAGAGCCGGTATATGATTAATTTCCACATCCTTTTACGCAACACCTTTTCACTATTTTATACATTTTTCACAAATAAAATAACAAGAAAAAATCACGGAACGAAAATGACGCGATGTCATTGCCATTGTTTTGAAGTTGTCATATCAAAATTTCAAAACTAACCATAAACCTATAAAGTTCTATTATATTTAAAGAATTTACTAAAAAAAAATACTTTCGACTTTCGTATCTTTATTTCATAAAAAGATATTTTATGTAGTAGTTTATCTAGCAATGTATAACTCTATAATATTTTTTGGATCAGATACCCTAGACTCATGCCAAATCTACTAGACGATCTGAAAATTCTTGTATGGCAATTTATTAAAACGAGACACAATGCCCTACCCTAACCTCTCTATCTGACCGTAACGTATTTCGGTTTAAATATAAAGTTTAACAGATTGCAATAAGGTCGGTTTTACGTTGAGTTGTTGTGCCGAGTACGCATTCCGGATGTAAACGAAGTGTAACGAAGTTTGACATATTAGTTCCATGGTTGTGCCCAACATGTTCATGCATAAAAGATACCAACCTCTGATCTTTGGTATCTGATCCAAAAAGTATTATAGAGTTATACATTTACTTCATTGCTAGATAAACTACTGCGTAAAATATATTTTTATGAAATACAGATACTGTCATCAGTCAGCACACAATTTATTAAACACAATACTACTGCTTGTTGAACTCATTTATTGGAAGTTGTTCATGACACCTAACCAAATTTTGTGAGCGAAACCTTATCGCGATTCAGAAATGATACAATAATGCACAACGCCATCTATTGGTCCAAAAAATCACTATTGATAATTAAATATTACAAACACAAATATTGATATAAAAATCTACTTAAAATGAATGAATGCAATTAAACAGATACGAAAAGTCAAAAGTATATTTTTGAGTCAATTCTTAAAATATAATAAATAATAGGTTTATGGTTAGTTTTGAAAATTTGATATGACAATTTCAAAACAATGTCAATAACATCGAGTCATTTTCGTTCTGTGATTTTTTGTTGTTATTTTATTTGTGAAGAATGTATAAACTTTTCTCCCTCCCCTTTTTTTTTACAATCCAATACACACGTCTTCTTAACCACTCTGACATTGGCAGAATTGTCGACATCGGCACAATTGCCATAGTGAAAAATAGAATAGAATAAAATAGTGAAAAGGTGTTGCGTTAAAGGATGTGGAAATGAATCATATACCGGCTCTAACAAATCCATTCACAGGTTACAAACTTAACCCACCAATGGTAACGTATGTAAATGTCTATGAGATCGGACGTATCGAAAAATTCCAACTATTTCACTGTTCAACTGTTTTGTTTTATTATTGTGTTTTTTTATTATTTAAGTGAAATCGTATATACACTAATAAATGAGCTTTGTTATTAATAAGATGCCTTCGTTTTATTTTCACATAGACCTTATGAAATGTCGACTAGGTGCACGGTTCCAAATTAGTCGTTTCCTATGGGGAAGAACCGGCACGAAACTCCATGGTGGTGATTTTAATAAAACAACCTACTTATACTTTAAGTAATCATGATTATTAATTTGCTGAAAATGTTGGTAGTTAGTATATGTTAATCGATTTCGTAATATAAAGACGTATCAATTAAATGTTCTTAAATTGTTCTTGCAGTACCAATGAATAGATTAAATGTACCACAAATATATCTTGTAAAAAAGCACTTATTTGTGGCCGGGCAGTACCGTATACGTTGCAGCCTGACCACGTGTATATTTTCTGGTAAGATGCCCAGAATGTTCTTAAATATAAACCAAATAAATGTTCCTTTTGTGTTCTTTATTTTTTTCAGTGAAATATACCCGATACGATATATATCGATACTTTTTTTATTTCCGACATCCCTACCGACTAGAATGAGACTGACGTTGTCACGTTCATTGACGTCTGCTGTCTTCTGTCTGTTCTGTCCATAGACTCATGGTTCTGTCGGCTTCTCTGTTTTTGAGTGTTTTATAATTTGTTTGTCTATACATTGGTTATTTTACAAACTTTGGTGCTGTGCTTTGGTACAAATTTTATTTTTATTGTTCATGGTTGCAAGAAAACAGGATATCTTATTGTTCTATTTGTGCCTAAGAAGGTACATTTTTTTCATTATTACAATATACACTATTTAAGCGAAATCACCAGGGCACGGCAGTGTTGAAAAAATCGTCATTTTAGAGTGAACTTGTTGAGTTCTGTATACATCATCTCGTCTTGAAGGCGAAACATGAACCTTTCAGGTAAACTTAGTGGATCACGATTCATCTTTATTTTACTTACTGTATTGTTATGGTCGCAGTGAAACCTTTAACCTCTGAAACTATCGATTTATTTATTGTTTTGTTCGTTTTTGCCAAATCTTTCTGTCTTCGTAAAGTAGACTTTTTTATACTTACGCTACGTTCAAGGTACTTTTAAACTACGCAAGTATGTAAGCCCTGAGCTTTAATTAGTTCACAATCATACAGTATTCTAATCTCTGCACAACACAATACCATACTCTTCATACAATTGTAGGAATGGAATAATGAGGGCCTGTTTAACCACTTCCGGATATAATTGTGTACCTATTGTATATAATTTAGATGGAATGAATATCTTGTCCCCGCATGCAATACATTTACCAACATTCAAGGCTTGGTTTTGGATTTTTAGTTAGTACTTTTAACACAGTTGGGATTTATGTTTCATTGAATTCATAATCCCTCAATAGATCCTAAATGATTATTAAAAATGAGAAATTATAGAGAAAACTAAATATGATTTTTAAAGATTTTTTCAGCCCACACATTAAGAGCATAGGAGCAGACATACATACTTAGTACATACAGGAATTATTTGCACATGAAATTATTTGCCAGGTAATTTAATGGGAACTTAATGAGAGGTGGCGAAGCAGACCCTTAAAGCCCTTAATATTGCTAAGCCTTGCGAACACTGAATCCTTCGGAAAATAGGAACCATCTTCAAAATGAAACAAGCTCCTGTATTTCGGTAGTTAATATATTTTGATATCTAATAGATCCTTCTGATGACAGCAGCAGTGATGAGAGCACTACAATACCTGCAAAACGTTCCAGAACAGATACATATGGCGCATCATCGACCACATCTCATGGTTCAGGTACACTTCTTTTCACTTACAACTACAACAACAACATTCATACAACCAAAAATAGAAATGTCAATAAGGAAACCAGAACATTTTGAGAAGGTGACTAGGTGACTTAGAAAAGTAGAACACCAAATAACACATCCCCATAAGTTCACTAATACGAAACAATAAACAAGGAATACATGGTATCCCATACAAAAACGTAGAGCCATAACCATGGTATCTTGAATAACCAAATTATTTTCTAATTCACCAGCTTGAATCACTCAACATTGAATGCGTGCTTCTAAATAAATTCAATATCTTTCTACACAATAGCCTGTTCCAGCGGTGGTATGATTCCACCTCATTTTGTGTAATTGGCACAGTGGTCCCTATTGAACTAGTTACTGACCACATGATAGGCGGAAGCAATGGAGGCACTTTTGCAAGTCTGTGAGTAGTTTTGAGAAGACCTAAGTGTGTAACCTAAGTTACATTGACCTAATAATTGGAAAATCAATGACTCGATATCCTTGGGTAATACTTTTAGTATTTTAAAAGCCTCATGTATCTCATCTGGTTTTAAAAAGGCTATCCACTATCGTTTTATTATGGACCCCTAAATTTATTAGTGTATTTTCGTTAGAGTTTTGGTTAAGTGTGGTCGCCTGGCTTTGGCGATAAGTTTTTCGTAGAAGCGCGCATTCGTTGTTGAGTGATTCGAGTTGGTGAATTAGAATTTTGGCTATTTGAAATCGCATGGTTACGGCGTTACGTTTTTCGGGATACCGTGCAAATGTGCAATCGTTGTTTAGTGTTCTACTTTTCTAAGTCACGTAGCACACTCGTTTCAATCTGAACCAAAGAGGGAATTTGAGTTACTTAGATCAAAGATCTAAATATCATCTCATCCACTTAACATCCTAATGTTAGGTGGATGGACTAACACTATGTGGAATAAGATCAGTCATTTGCTAGTTTTTACCCCATGATGATATGTCCTAAGTCCACGGATATCTATGCTTCTATCCACCCATCTCGTCGGTCCCTCAATGCTGAGGATCGTGACCACTATGTCTTGTAGGACGACAGCACGCTCTCCAACCTGCCCGGTTACCCGCAGGGTGGATTGCCTTTTGCGAGTCTTAAATTGGTGGCCTTGAGTATTTGTTCACTCCACTTAGCAGGTGGTCTACCTCGAGCTCTTGTGCTTCGATACTATACTTCTATACTAATATTATGAAGCTGAAGTTTGTTTGTTTGGTTGAACGCGCTAATCTCAGGAACTACTGTTCCGATTTGAAAAATTCTTTCAGTGTTAGTGTTAGATAACTTGTTTACCGAGGAAGGCTATAGGCTATATATCTTCACGATACGACCAATAGGAGCGGAGTATGAGAGTTGTGAGATAAAATTATTTGTTGTGACAAATAAATATTTTCAGTGAGCAGTCTTAAATAAGCTTATTCTGAAACAGGTTTAGGGTATTCCAATAATGTTTAAGCATATATAAGGTGTTAAAAAATTAACTCTTAGAAATTTACAGTTGTTTATAATGATAACTAGCTTCCCGCCAGCGGCTTCGCCCGCGTGGTCTTATAATTTTTTCCCCGTTTTTGCTACATTTTTCATTACTACTCCGCTCCTATTAGTCGTAGCGTGATGATATATAGCCTATGTTACTCGGGGATAATGCAGCTTTCCAAAGGTGAAAGAATTTTTGAAATCGGTCCAGTAGTTTCGGAGCCTATTCATTACAAACAAACAAACAAACAAACAAATCTTTCCTCTTTATAATATTAGTATAGATAGTATAGATTAAAAAGTAACCATAAAGAAAAAAATAATAAAATAATATCCGTTACACAGATATGCAATAATTTTCATTACACCCAAATTATTGAATATGCACAGAGTACCGCAACATAAGTCAGTGACCGTAACTCCCGCCGGGGTCACGGAAGAATGTCCACACGTACCCGTGACCCCGGCCGAATGGTGATGAGGCGAACACCCGTCTGTTTTTAGTGGGTAGACGTCCTTTTCAGGGCGGAGTCCCACACACCGCGCCGTCCTCCCCGGGGCGGCGTGACGGTGCATAAAGTATTTTCAGACGATAAAAAAAAAGTGACCGTAACTCACGCGGTTCGCGCAGCGGTGAGCGCAACGCGCGCCCTCCGCGGTGGCTCGCTTGCCGCCACGATCTCGTGGCTCGAAATCCGTAGGAATTATTTCCTGCACTCGTGGAAAGTGGTACGGATATTGGCCTTCTTCACGCAGGACTCTCCAGGCGCACACGTGACTTATTCCTAAGTCGCGGCTGGCGTCACGTGTGCTCCCGTGTGGATTTTCATTAAAACAATCCAACACCCGTTCTTCCATGTCCCCGGAGGACCGTGGTTTGCCGCGTGGTCTGCTGCGGAGACATCAGCTTGATTAGGGCGAAACTGGCCATAATCAAGTAGGAGGTGGTAAGCTCCCAGGATGGTTTCCGAAGCTGGCACTCGTGGTTGATCACCACACAAGTCTCGGTACCGGTTACGTGCGGCAGACAAACTCACCACTCCGGATATAACACACAATCATGTCCAAGTATTCACGATTAGTGTACGTAAACTGCATTTTTTAAACTCACGACCGCGCGGCGCGTAACTTGCGGAATTGCACAGAGCGCCACACACCCTTCGCGCGCAACAGACATCGGGCGACTGCGGCAGTGTTGCAAAACCAAGATAATGTAAATAAAACAAAGATTTACTTACGTATTTACGTTTATTATTAAATATCTACGGATCATACAACCTTTTTTAAATCATATTCTTACAATCGAAAACTTACGTATTCTTATTAGAAAATCTACTGATATCACCTCTCTGATGACATTTTAGCAATAAGATGGCTATGTTGGAAATATTAAAATCATACAATTGTCAGTTATCATCTCCAATTAACCTCTTTATACGAAGTAAGCCAATAATTGCTTCGGTGTAAAGGTCTCGGTGTAAAGCGGAGTCTCTTAATACAGGCACTGTTTGCTTTAAAAGGAGACTCAATCACTTACTGTAGTTATTTTGTATTGTTTGAAGGAAATAAACATTGTTTGCGTTGTTAAGTTTTAATTAAATTTATCGAAGAAAATATACGTTCCACATTGGCGGATGAATGTGGTAAGCTAAGTATCAAAAACAAAGGAAATAACACTTTTAAACATTGGTGGTAGGGGTAAACGACCCTGGATATTAACCCTTCAAACATAAACCAAGCTATTTAGTACTATTGTTGCTTTTGGGTGTAAAGATGCCATGTATACAGGGTTACAGGTTAAGTCGACCTAGATCCGTTAAGGGCGTGTAGTACCCATCTTTTCTGACATATTTCACTATAGAACACCCTACCCCAAACCTAAGCGTTTTCAAGAAAATCGACATTTAAATTTAATTTTTTACTAACTTTTTTAACTTTCAATCGTTCAGAACAAAGTATTTAGTTAACCTACGTAGGATTATGGTTATTAAATTCATAGAGCATCTTAATTCGCATGTAAAAAATCAATAATAATAATTATAAGATGCACTAACTTCAAAATATTGTAATTAATGGCAAAAAATCGGCAATTTTTATTAAAAAAATTAAATGTCGATTTTCTTGAAAACATTTAGGTTTGGGGTAGGGTGTTCTATAGTGAAATATGTCAGAAAAGATGGGTACTACACGCCCTTAACGGATCTAGGTCGACTTAACCTGTAACCCTGTATAAACTGTAAACATTGTTACATTATTAAAATTTACAAAAATCGGGAGATTCAGACCATAAATCGGTATTTCGGTAAATCATAGTCCGAATCGGTAGATCTCCCGAAAAATCGGTAGGTTTTGCAACACTGGACTGCGGAAGTCTTGTGCGGACGGGAAGGGGTGTGTGTGGCTGTGTGGCGCGGCACTCCACGAGACGCAGACGCCGGCGCCGCCGCGCTGAGACGCCAGCGCAGCCCCATGTACAGTGCGCATTAAAATCATTTTACAAGATATTATTTTTAACAAAATATTGAAATCGCTCGAAAAAAATTTTTGGAATATGTTAGATTCACCACATGAAATTCTGAGAGTTAATTTTGTAACACCTTATATTATTATAATACCTTATTACATACTCATTGCTTGATGTTAATCTCATTTAAATTGTATAGCTGTACAAGAATCGGATAAAGACAGTGCTGACACACCAACTGCTGACAATTATGGAGGTGATTTTCAACTACCAGGGAAAGTTAGACAGAGCTATGGAGATCGAAGTCCAGAAGAAAATATTAGGTTAAGTAGAAGTAGTTTAAGTGAGAACTGTTCTTCACCAAATGATCAAAATGATGACTATCGCCCTGTATTTGATGAAGGGGAAGAAGGCGAAGGTCCCATTCGTCAAAGTTTCCAAGATTCAGGGGACACCTTTTATAATCAAAATCCTGAAAAAAGCAATAAAATGAAGGAAGCATACAATGGGGAATATTCAGAAAAATCTAAACGAATGATGATGAATATGGGTTTCAAGCCAGGAAAAGGTTTAGGTAAATTCGAACACGGTAGAACACAACCTGTTGAAGCATCCTCACAAAAAGGTCGTAGAGGATTAGGGGCAAAACCATCAGCAGTGGGAGTATTACCTCAAGATATCAAGGAAATCATTGAGGAAGGAAAACCAGTAGCAAAAGAAGAAGTAGTAAGTAGCATCTTATTTTGAAGCTTTTAAGGGACAGGGAATCCCTTTTGGGCCCTACCCATCAAAAACTTACATTTTAGAACTTTGTTAATTGATTTTTCAGTATACAATGTTTTAATAATATTTTACAATTACGCCAGATAAATTGTGTAGGTACATCAGATGCCAATCAACTAGGTATCCTATTGTGTACTTGGGCCACCAAGTTCTGCTCACTGCACAGGCTAGATGTAAAATAGTTATTTTTGTAGAATGTAATCCTAAAGGAAATGGCTAAATGACTGCCACGGAGTCTTAAGAAAGTCTCACTAGGTCGTAATATTCAAATACTCATTTATTAATAGGCATGATGACACCAACTAAGAATGACCGAAATTACGATTTCACGTAATTTTATATGACAGACTGATTCATATATAAACACTTGTTTTTAGATTATAAGTGAGATTATATTTATTTTAGCAAAAATAAAAATGCAAAACATATCAATCCGCCATGATAGATCAAACACCGATCAGAAGCGAGTGACGTCAATCTTCTCAAAACAAATATCATCTTTATACTCATAAAAAGTGTCAAATAAAAATTATCGTACTCATAAAATTATGTAAACAAAAGTAGCGATGCTTCAAAGTATCGAGTACTTTTTTTTAGGGCCTAATGCGCATCTACTTTTATTACTTTTATTATGTCTGCATCACCCTAAGGTTGTCTGGCAGAAAATGCCTACAGTGCATCAAGTTTAATAAATAAATAATTGCGGACGTCAATGTCAGTCAGTAAGTAACGTCAGTTTCGTAGCTTCGTAGAAAAAAAAACAAATTCAATGAATTCCATTACATGGGACCAAATATACCGGCAAAATGTGGGTTTTAGGTACATTAGTAAACCTCTGCCTAACCCTTTGGCGAATACAGGCGTGATGGTATCTAAATAGAGACAGAGATATCAAAGATTTGATATAGGTAGGTATATTATTTAACATACCTACATCAATGAACATGTCACTGACAATAATTTACAATAACACGATATTGACAATAATTTATCTTTTAATTTTATTTTCGAGCTCAGCTACTTCATTTCTATAAAGTAAATAAATATATTACTTACATCAAAATGGTCTTCGCAGAAACAAATTACTGAATTATTGGATACAGCTGCCGGGTCTCGTCTTGCGAGATTTAACCACGTATTTCGAACTTTTTTTGCATTGGAACGTTAATAAATAAATTGTTCGGCGTTTTTATTGTTGTATTATGACATTGAGGAACGCACACCATCGATACACATTAGGATTCATGATTATTGCACAAAATATTATCAAAATATGATCAGAACAAACTTTTAACCTCAACTGTAAATTGTCACTTGTCGTGTTTACAGAAGATCGACGTCATAGACGACGCCATTGCTATTCTAGCGTTTTAGCGCGGAATTTAAATTGTGTTTTTTATAAGGCTATTTTACCTTCAAAATCATATATTTTTCAAAAAATATGAGTTATTTTGTATAAAGTAGATGTGTAAGAACATCGTGGAGTACTTTTTCAAAATCAGTCATCATGCCTATTATGGTGTGTTTATTATTCTCATATAACTTTCGAGAACTAATCAAACAAAAGATTTTAACTTGATTTTGTCATGTTAAACCACATGACAAAATCAAGTCAAACAAGTTCAAGTTTAACAAGAAGAATATGGACCATAAAACCTACTTTCAAAGATATTTGTGTAAGCTGAAATAACATAAGGGCACCATATTCCGAGGTATCTGTACGTTTTAAAATAATCAATTAGTTTAGTGCCAGCAGCTGACACTATAAATTTTTTGCTCTGTGCACGTGAAATTAAAACAATGATTTGCTAAATAGAGTGTTAAAACATGTTAGTTTTTAATACTCGAAATTAGGATAATCATGTGATATAAAGCCTGTTTCACAGCTTATTGATTAAACAATTTCGATTCCATTTTTTTATTTATTCGGCAGTTAGCGGCTATCCAGAGGTTGTGAAACAGGCTCTTAGAATTATAATTATAAAATGCGATTCCAATGAATATGAAACGGAACAAGGTTTTATGAGTATCTAATTACGCCAGTCATATAAAAAAAATTTGGACCACTGTAAACGGGCCTCCCTATATTGTATACTGTTTTACGAGTTTTTTATTTGATTCACAGGAATGGCTTGATCCTGCGCCTGATGAACCATTAACAGGTGATGTTTTAGATAAGTGGCTACAAAGAGGGCAGAAAAAAACAACAATTGATGATGAAACTGATTTTGTTGATCCTACAATATTGAAAGGCGTTTTGGATTCGAAGGTATTTCTTATTTTTAGCAACACCCTTAGTAATAGGGTTCCGCACCCGAAGGTTGCCAATGGGACCCTTTGGCGTCTTTCACTAGCGGTCCCATTGGCACCCTTCGGTTGCGGAACCCTTATTCAAATGTAAATAAAGTTTATTTACATTTAACTATAGTATATTTATTTGTGCCATTTTGTTCGATGACTTTCTGTAAGTAGGTAGTCTCGTAGGTAGTAGGACAAGTATGTAGTAACATGATTCCGTTGCTGTAGAAATTTTGGGACTTCTGATAAAAAAAAGGCGACAGGTAGTTTTGCCAGTCCTTTCTTGATTTTACCTTACACTGCCTAAGAAATTTTGAAGAGACCGAAACAGGTGGAAATCTGAAGGTGCAAGGTCAGGGCTATATTATGGCGGATGCATTAACACCTAGCCAAACTTAAGCGAGTGGCTAAAGATATGTGATGTGTGTGTGATGAAAGACCTCACCCTTTCTATTGATCAATTCTAGCCGCTTTCTCTAAACTTCTTGCTTCAATCTCATCAGTTGTTGGCATTAAAGATCCGGATTGATGGTTCTGCCGGGTGGTAAAAGCTCGTAATGAACAATGCCCTTCCAATCCCACCATACACACAGGATCATCTTATCAGGGTCGGACTGAGCCAGAAGGGCCCGGGTGGCTCCCCCTCCCCAAAAGCCCGGGGCTTGGGACGGGATAGTGGTAGATAGAGTACTATCTGAATAATATGAAATAAATAATGTTTTTTTTATCTCTCTGACTTATCAAATCATTACGTCTCAATAAAGAATCGCAAATGAGTACACGGTTCATTATAACACCACCATACATTGTTTATTTTTTGCAGACAATTTTTGATAGCTTAGATGACGAAGATTTAAGGCACGCACGTTTTCGTAGTAATCCGTACGAAACTATTGGTTCAGTCATTTTTCTGAACAGAGCCGCTGTGAAGATGGCCAATATAGATGCTGTATTTGATTTTCATTTCACAAACCCCAAGAAGCCAAGTGGAGAAGATGCTGTGGATAAGAAAGAAATATTATATTTTGCTGATGTGTGTGCTGGTCCTGGTGGATTTTCAGAATATGTGTTGTATCGGAAGGGGTGGAGAGCTAAAGGTAATATGCTGGTCTCTTATAGCTGCGTTTCTGTTCATGGATGTGTATATCTCTAGTGTTAGTGTTATTTTGTTGTTAAAACGAAATACCACTCACTGATTAATCATGAAATTAAACAAACTAGTTAGAAGCAGTAGTAGTTATAAAAATAATAAAAATAAAATAACCTTTATTACTGAGAGAGATCACATGATTAGACATAAAATAACCAGAAATTAACACTATAAATATAAAACTATAGAATGTCTCTTAACTCAGTGTCCCTCATGGCAAAGGCCTCCTCTAACTCCTTCCATTGTGCTCTGTCCCACATAACTCTTCTCCAGTTTGGACTAGCTGTCAATTTAATTTCGTCTTCCCACCTACAGTACTGTCTGCCCCTGCTTCTTTTTGAGTAAACGGGGTACAAGTTGGTAAATTTTAGACTCCAATTATCGTGGTTGCTTCTGATCAAGTGCCCCGTCCATCTCCATGAGTTGATCTACTCGTCTTGGTATGCCGTGAATTTTGGTTTTTGTCTGATATCATGTTTCTTACTCTATCACTCTTCCTGAGGCCTAACATACTTCGTTCCATTGAGTGCTGACATGCTGCTAGTTTGGCTCTATGCGCAGCCGTGAGAGCCCATGTCTCGCAGCCATACGTTATACACGGTAGTATACATTTGTGTCGTATACTTTTCGCTTCATGGCTATGCTAAACTCTTTACTTTTCATAATGTATTTAAGGGCCCAGTATTTTTTCCAGCCTCTAGCTATTCTTTTATTTACTTCCTGAGTCATCTAGTTTGTATGTGATATAATTTAACCTAGATACACGTATTCTTATACATACTCTTCCCATCCACGACAATTTCTTTCTTGTGGGTATTGTTTGGCAATAATTTAGTTTTACTGGTATTCAGCGCTAGACCAAACTTCTTACTTTCATTTGATAGTTCTTGAATCATTTGCTGAAGGTTTGACGGTGATTCCTCAAACAAAATTATATCATGAGCAAACCTGAGATGGTTAAGCTTGGTTCCGTTGATGTTTAATTCAAAGTTCTCCTATTCTAAATTGCGAAATATGCTTTCGAGTACTGCTGAGAATAGTTTCGGTGACAGCGGGTCACCCTGTCTAACACTTTTCTCAACGGGAAATTCTTTGCTCAACGTTTCAAGTTGTACCTTAGCTTTAATGTTGGCATATATGTTTCTGAATATATTTATGTATGTTTGTGATATACCCAGACCCTCCAGGCTCTCCCAAATCTTGTTCTGTATCAAACAGTCAAAAGCTTTCGTGTAATCAATAAAAATCAAATTATATTGTTTGTTGTATTCCCTGTATTTCTCAAGGATTTGTTTAACCATGTGAATGTGGTAGATAGTAGAGAAGTTTTTGGTTCGGAATATACCCTATATTTAGTATCTCATTAAATATTTTTGCAAGTATAGAACTTATTTCCTCGGATGTGCCCCGTAATAATCCATTTGTAATTTTATCGGGCCCTGGAGATCTATCGATGTTCTGACTCTTTATTGCCTTTTCTACCTCACATACTAACTAGTACTTCGGGTTCGCTTTCGGTTGTTATTGTAGATTTTAATGTTTTCTGAAAGGTAACCTGCTGATTATTCGTGTCATTAGAGTACAATTGTCGGTAGAAGGTGGTAGCAATGTTTTCTATGTCTTTTCTTTTGTAAAAATTTTCTCGCGTCTCTTCATGTTTGGTATCCATTCTTTGTTAACATATTTTAGTTCTTTTAGGGCTTTTCTTACGCCTCCTGTTTGAGAAATATGTTTTTCTAGAGTCAATTTTCTTTTAGAAACACGATCTTTCTTTAAGCTTTCTCGTATATTTTTGCTAATATCAGTAATTTCCTTCGTTTTTTTTTTGTTTGGGCATAACAATAGGTTTTTTCTTCGAGTAATAAGTCTCATAGAATATGCGCTCGGGTAGTCTTCTCTTTTTATTCGATTTTTTTATTCATTTAAGTGTTTGTTCTAAGCTATTGTACATATCTTTGATATCTATGTATCTCCATTGTATTAGCAGCAACTCAGTTTAGTTCAGTTTGCGCAATGGTTCTATTTATTTAGACTTTAACTATCAGGATCACATGAAGATGTAAAGACAGCGACTTAAGCGCCTTCTCTATTTAGTAGTAGTAGTTACCTAGATTATAAGTGAATGATGTGGGCTCATGTAATTATAACAGCAAAGTTGTTATTGTCTTTATATTTCTTTCTTTATAATTTTTGCTAATTTGTTTTAGGTTTCGGATTTACTTTGAAAGGACCTAACGATTTTAAACTATCTAATTTCTACGCTGGATCGCCTGAAACTTTCAACCCATATTATGGTGTAAAAAATGACGGAAATATATTTGACCCAGCGAATCTTATTTCATTGAAAGAACATGTACTGAAGCAAACAGATGATAAAGGAGTGCATTTTCTTATGGCTGATGGTGTAAGAATTTATTGTTTATTATACCTTATTCTTAATACTAGGCTTTACCTGCAGTTTGCAGAAAGAGGTGCCGGGACGATCTAAATGAGTACCGCGAGGACTGGTTCGAGGCGGCATAAGATAAGTGCACCTGGAAGGACCTGGCGGAGGCCTTTGCCCAGCCATGGGACACCAATGGCTAAGAAATTTGTTTTTGGAGTAGTTGGATGCAAGTGGCATACGAACGGTATAAGTCTATGGGGGAGGCCTTTGTTTAGTAGTTTGTGGTCTACAAACTGCTAAACAAAGGCCTCCCCCCCTTGATGCTGATGCGTGGCCTCCTCTTGTTTTAATATTATAGAAGCTGAAGAGTGTTTGTTTGGTTGAACGCACTTATCTCATGGTCCGATTTGGAAACAATATCGAGGATGGATATAGGCTAGTATATACCATCACGCTACGAAGCCAATACTTACCAATAGGAGAAGTATCAATGAAAATGTTGCAAAAACGGTGGCCTTTTTTAACTGACTTCATAAAAGGAGGAGGTTCTCAATTCAACTGTGTTTTTATGTATGTATGTTACGCGATTTCTCATTCAATTGTGGACCAATTTTGAAATTTCTTTTTTTGTTTAAAAGAGTATACCCCCAGGTGGTCCCATTAAAATTTTATCGAAATCGGTTGAGCCGTTTTAAAACAAATCTACGAAAAGTTAAGAAATTTTATACATAAGTAGATGACATATAAATAAATATACATAGACATATTTACTTTACGCTTTCTAACTAATTTGGAGGCGGTGCCAAACTACTAATTCAATTTAAATATGACTTTCGTTGATTGTCTGTTTGGCACCGACTCCAAATTAGTTAGAAATCATAATGTCAATATGTACCTGTTATTTTTTGGTTTTTAGTTCCTAGGTGGTTTTTTGGGGCGGTTTGTTTTTTGTTTAATTTTTTTAATAAAATTTGCCACCGTTCGAAGCCGGGCCGGGTCGCTAGTATACATAAATATATATATTGATATATATATACGTATGCAGGTGAATGGTATAGTTTATAGTACGCAAATTATATTTTAACAGGATGATATCTACACTTCTACATCTACACTAATATTATAAAGAGGAAAGATTTGTATTTTTGTATGTAACGAATAAACTCAAAAAGTACTGGACCGATATGAAAAATTCTTTGCATGTTAGATAGCCCATTTATCGGGGAAGGCTATAGGCTATATATCATCACGCTACGACTAATAGGAGCGGAGTAGTAATGAAAAATGTTGCAAAAACGGGGGAAAAAACTATAAGACCACGCGGGCGAAGCCGCTGGCGGGAAGCTAGTCTATAATAATATAAATAGGAATGAGTTGATTGTTTTTGTTTGCATTGAAGAAGCTCCGATACTACTGTAACGATTTGAAAAATTCTTTCACCATTAGAAAAAGATAACTACATCTTTACCGAATAACATCCTTACTAATATATAAACCACGCACCGGAAAGCACAGTGTGGGGCGGCCTCCAACGAGATGGACCGATGACCTGGTAAAGGTCGCTGGAAGTCGTTGGATACAGGTAGCATGCGTCCGGTCCCTGTGGAAGTCAATGGGGGAGGCCTTTATTCAGCCGTGGGCCTCTTTTGGCTGATATGATGATCCTTACTAATATTCTAAATGCGAATGTAACTCGTGTCTGTCTGTCTGTCTTGCTTTCACGCCAAAACTACTGAACCGATTTAAATAAAGGCACAGAGATAGTCTAGCCTGAGAAAGGACATAGGCAACGTACGAAAAAAGGGCTGTAAGGGATTGAAATAGGGGATGAAAGTTATAACTAATACTCAGACCACGCGGGTGAAGCCGCTGGCGGAAAGCTAGTTGTTATTAAATCAGACACCAGTCAAGTACCCTATTGCTTGGGGTTGGTTGTTCCACAAATACTGCCGAGTGCGGAACCGAATGTGCCGTATCTGTACAAGTGTATCTCGCCTGACATAAAGATCATTAATAATTGTGCCTAAAAATTTTACCAGTTTCCTGAGATCAAAACTTTTACTACTTTCATTCAAACCTTTATTGTATATAATATAAGTACGATATTCGTCCTGATCCTGACAGCATGACTAAGTTTCAGCTTTATTATGAATAGGAAATATGATGTTATAATCGGCATATTTTATATGCCTTATATGATCATTTCAGGGCTTCTCTGTGGAAGGTCAAGAAAATATTCAAGAAATCCTATCAAAGCAGTTATACCTTTGTCAATGTCTTGCTGCTTTGATGCTTGTGAGGACTGGAGGCCATTTTGTTGTAAAACTCTTCGATATCTTCACACTTTTTAGTGTTGGCTTGATCTACATAATGTACAGATGTTTTGATAAAGGTAAATTTATTAAGTAAATAGGTAAACATAAAAAAAAATTACGTATCAAACTTCCTGTCTGAAATTATTAGTACTATGAAATGTAATAATAATTTCATTCAATAAATGAATACTAATTTATTTTTTTGGTTTTCAGTTTGTGTTTATAAACCGGTGACTTCTAGACCGGCAAATTCTGAGAGATACCTCGTATGCTTGTGGAAAAGATTAGGGACTGAACCAGCGGAGCAACACCTCGCCTCAGTGAACTCTATCTTGTGGAGTGACGTTGAACGTGGAGGAGACGTCACACAACTAGTACCTCTGACAGTAATGAAAGAAGATAAAACTTTTTTTGAATACATATATAAAAGTAACTGCTTGTAAGTAGCCACGATATCATATAGTCTAAAAAAAACTATCCATGTATGTTGATTACAAGCTTTTTTCAGACTTGGTGAGAAACAAATCCAAAATTTACTTAAAATAGCTAGATACAGCAAAGATAAAAATTTGAAAGAAAGCTCTCAAGCAGAAATGAAGGAGCAATGTTTAAAATTATGGAAAGTATGTGTTACATAATTGGTTCTTATTAATAATTATGACTATAAAATGTTATTTATTTGTATTACTTTAAGTTACCAGATGCCGTAAGAACACAGCCAGAACGTCTAAGCCATGACGACACTTTAGCATCTATAAGGGCCTTAATAAAGAAACCATCATCAGATTCTCACAGCTTGTATTCTTTCAAAACCAATATATTAAATAAGCCACCAGATTACTTGGAGAAATGCTCAGATCTAAAAGTCTATTTCAAAAATATATACGACTGGAATTTTATGTTTTTAAGCAGTGGCAAAAATAGTCCGGATTTAAGGATATTCGTAGGTAAAGCACTATTGTTTAAAAATTTGGTAAATGTTTTATTTGATAATACATGCACTAATACTTCCAAATATTCATCAAACAAACATAAGAGCACATATTTTTCTTGGGTTAATGATTAATATTCTTCGTAAATTACATTTAACTAAGTCAATTTAATATGTATGAACATTTTCAGGTTGTGGAGGCAAGCAAGTATTTCAATTGGAATCGAATACCTGGAAGACAGTTGTAGATTTACATCTCACGTTGCCAGCTAAAACGCTAATATATGGAGAAGTATGTATTCTATTAAAAGTAACCGATCCCACTCGCCATGATTTAAAACTGAATTTAGGCTACCTAGACCACTGATTTGTTCATGCCTTATAAAGCTATGCAAATTACTATAAAAATAATAATTTGGTAGCACAGAATAGATAACATTACTACTTAGTACTAGTTCCGTGTGCTTACAGACTGCACTTTGCTCTTGAAGAATGTTGTTTGCAAAAATAGTGCGCACGGCAGCGCAATGTCTTTGTGTTCCGAAAAGCGAAATTATCGATAGATTGATTCTAACGGCAGGGTTGGAAACGAAGTATATTAAATTACCAACAACATTTTTCGAAACAATAATAACTATTTGTTTAAATTCAATGTAGTATGTTGTATCGACTTGTATCCTTATCAATTCTTAGTCAAAGTCATGTTTTTTTTTTCAATTAGATTCTAAGAACATAAAACCTTAAAAGGCTTTAAGGTGAGGTACTAATTTTATCAACAAAACCTTGATAATACAATATAACAGTAATTTACGTAACACGCACCATACACTATGCAAAAGAGACCCTGTCCGATCCGGAAGGGGTTTATAGGTATCCCAATAACATTACCAAATAAAAAAAATATTCATAAAAGTAAGTTGAAGTTTTAAATGCACGATTTTTGTATAATAATTATATTAATTAATTAAATTACCGTTGTTACATTAATGTGATAAAACTACCTGCCGTGGAATATTTGCTACCTCTGACAATTGCCCCTGTAGCTATGAGCCCAAGTTACCTTGTTTTGTAAAAAAATATACTTATCTTTATCTTTTTGCATTTTTAATAAATGAAAAAATCTTTGCTAGAGCTTATAGACCAGGGCTGAAATCTTTGAAAATACTAAAAAGTGAAAAAAATATACAGGAAAACTTTTTATTCAGTGCGCAAACTTCGTCAAATGAAACTTAAACGACTTTTATTAAACACCAATTTGTTATTTTGATAAGTCTTAGTACAAATGATCAAAGTTATCGTTAACGAAAGATGTTTTCTTTGAAACTGA
This sequence comes from Acronicta psi, assembly GCA_946251955.1. Classification (NCBI taxonomy): domain Eukaryota; kingdom Metazoa; phylum Arthropoda; class Insecta; order Lepidoptera; family Noctuidae; genus Acronicta; species Acronicta psi. The sequence goes on along the minus strand of OX276482.1, from coordinate 5,121,273 downwards.
TATTATGTTTACTCGCTAGCGCACGGCAGAGCGCGCGCGCCTTATTACCTACATCAGCTGTGCGCTCGTTAGACCCGCCCGCGTAGGTATGGCGAGCGGCGACTATCCGTCTAATTTCTATGATAGATTTTCAACGTTAATGCAAAGCAATAAGGTTCATGTTTAATTTGAACAATTTATTTTAAAAGTAATTCCAATTTTTCCTTCATACTTTCATGGGCTTAGGACCATCAAAATGCAGAAAAACATTTGACCTGGCGAGTGCAGGTTCAAGTCCTGCCCGAGGTTAAATTTTATCTTGTTTAAATAACTCATTATGATCAATTGCACTGCACTTTTAAAACATACTTACCTAGCTCGGGCTCGGCATGGTACGGGGTCGGAGTCGTGGAGCTTCTGTACAGGTTGGAAGTGGTATGGAACTATGGATGGAGACCGGCTTTATGTAATAGTTTCCAAACCGCGTACTGGCTCACACCGAAGCGACGTACTGCATCGTTAGTACTTGCTTTTGGGTTTCGCTCGAAAAAATTACAAATGTTTTCTTCGATGTCGACACATAGTCGAGGTCTGCCAGATCCTTGTGCGTGACGTGCGGGTTCTGAATTGGGCGTGGTCAAGCAACCTTTGATTGGCGGCTAAAATAGTCCTCTCATTAGGGACTGCGGGGTTATGAATGCCATGGTCTCGCATTCGAGGCACACTGTTTCACGTTCAAGTTTCAAGTTTTCACCACTTAAGAGATACACTCGCACCATTTCGTAAAGCTCGCGGTTAGTAAACTCTGGCATTGTGCGTCACCGGTCACAGTTCGAAATACGAAACTCATGCGGCGGCTGTGCGGCGCCGGGAGCGCGCGGAAAAGCAATAACACACGACGTCACAGGCGCGTGCGACGAGCAGACTAGCGGGCGACGGCGCCCGGCGCTACCTATCCCGCTGCCATCCCGCCCCGTGGGATTCACCCCCGCTGACCCCGCGTGAGTCGGCTGTCGGCGGACGTGCCTACAAATTTTGCTGATTTCAAGCCGGATGAAAATTAAAAAAAAAAGTTTTTAACTAATAATGGGAATGTGTTCTATTACTGATACTGAACTACCAAAATTTTTATGCGCACTGCTTAAAAAGTTTTCCTGTATATCCTGAAAAGGAAGAGAATATAACAAAAATTACAAGGAAAAATAATTTACGGGCGATCTGAGGTCGGGAAGTGGATGGGGGTGAGTTTTGAAGGGTAAAATTCGGTTTATTTCGATTTCCGGCAAAAGTACAAGTCCTATGGAGAAAAGTTAAATGACAAAGTTGTAGGTAATAAAAACAACTTTTGTAATTACATATTTTTCACAAAACCTTAAAATTTATGTAGAAATTTAAATAACCAAGTTTTTGGTTATTTATTTTTATCTTCTCTATAAAAATGAAATTTTTCACGAAATTTGGTGAAAACATTAATTTTTTCACCTTATTATGACTTGATATTGAAAAAAAACACCTTCATTTTCAATCGAAAATTCTCACTTAAAAACATCAGCTTTTTTAAAAATGTCGGTGTGCTTTTTGTTTGTTGAAATCTCTATATTCTGATGGGATAAAAAAAATACACATTACTGTGGTAAATTTTTGAATTCTCAGTGCAGTACTTACTGAACGAAGAGGTCTCAGCTCTTGCTGCAAATCACACCCGTCAGGTGTCGATTTCGTAGCGATATTGAGCGGGTAAACCGCAATTTTTTTTCTAAAGTGCAATGTTAGCGGCTGGTTCTCGGTGTCCGATTAAAGGCATAAGTCTCCTGAAACCTTCTGTATACCGTATGATACAGTAAGCTGGGCATCTAATGTTCGCTAACTAAGTCCCTTTTCCAACAGGGTCTCATTTTAGCAGCTTCTTCAAGCATAGTATTGATAATTTCGTCTAAATAATGCATAGATTCTCTCTTTGATAGTTCTGTCTTACAGCTAGAGCTTAATTTCAGTAGATATACTGATTGTGGAGGTTTTTATAGGGGTAGTTCATAGCGCAACTCGCAGGTACGGTAAAGTCAATTTTCCTCTGCGCGCATTTAAGTCCAGTAATTAAAAGGTTACTGAATATTTACTAAATGATATTGGTACTAATGTAAAGCTAATTAATCTAGCTTTCAATAAACATATGGTTTTTGTGAATACAATATGTACCTATTTTTCGAAAAAATCACAAATGTTTACTGCTTGTAGGTTGAGTCGATTTAGTTGCTCGCGAGTGTAGATGTATTTTAAATTGTACCTAGCAACTAAACTCACTGACCGGCACAGACAGAGGTTTCGGGGTTAACCATAATATCATCTATGTATACATTTTTTAAAATTTTTGTCGATATTTTTACAACCGCCTGCTTTATGGGACCAATCTGTAAGCACCAGCTTTCGAATAAAAAAAAGAATCATCAAAATCGGTGCACCCAGTCGAAAGTTCTGAGGTAACAAACATAAAAAAAAATACAGTCGAATTGAGAACCTCCTCCTTTTTTGAAGTCAGTTGAAAAATGATAATAATCCTCGTACCATAAACCCCAGCGACTAATGTTAGTATCGTCCGGTTCTATTTTGATTGCGTGTTATAATAAACGGGCGCTACGACTTTGTAACCAAATCCAGCAATGTAATATGATCTGGCAATACACACAATCAATCAATTCGTAATTTTCATTGTGAAACCACGAGTACGATTCGCCGACGAATATCGAAAAAATAATTTTTAATTATTTTTACGCCTAATTACAGACAATTTAAAGACCAACTTACCGATGAAAGGAAATGTTTCCATTATCACGACCATATTTGTACAGTTTTTACATTTCAATACGGCATAATTTTTCTAAATTTCGGTTGCCGTCCGATGCCAACAACGATGGAGTGCGGACTAAATGATAGCGCGTCGCAACGCAACATGATTTTAATCACCATTTAGATACGCGAAGTACTTACACTCGCGGCATCTATTTATATCTACGTCACACCTACGTGATATCTACGTCACACCACGTCATTCCTAGCGTGTATTGAATGTTTTGAACCGTGTATTGAATTGGTGTATTGAACCAGAAGACACAGGTTCGAGTCCTGCCCGTGAGCCGTATTTTCCTTTATTAAAATAACTATAATGTTAACATAAGTATAATCAGTATCGATGCCTAATAAGACCTTCACCGATCGGACAGGGTTTACTTAACATGTTATTTATCATATTTTTAATAACAAGACTTATTTTCTTTAGGTTGTCAAAGAATATCGTGGTCAAGGAAATAATCAAATTTACAGTAAGTCTCTGCACATTATAGACGCTTTGATGTTGGGTGGAATCGATATCTCCAGCTATTCATTAAGCGACAGGTAATTAATTTAATTTCACCGTCACATCGTAAATGTTTGCTACAAATATGATTCAAATATGATTCCGTGTATAAATGCTTATGTCCATTTTGTTTGCCCTTAACAAAATAAACCATATGTCTGCTAAAGTTTAGAGGGAGAAAGTAAATTTTCTACAAACTACCTTGTTTTAATGTACATTTACTGAGCTCCTCATGCATCCTCGTTGGTTAAGGATGCTTTTAGCTTTTTTTGATAACGGACGTGTTTTGATTTCACTCTTTCGTCCATAGGTTCCTCTTTAGTATCAATAAAATTAGTGATTTCTGACACTTACGCGAATACTAGACATTGAAATAAAACTACTTTTTACGGATTTTATCGCGTTATATTGATATTATTTTAATCCCGACGTTTCGGACCCTTTACAGCGTCCATGGTCACGGGTGACTAAGGTGGTAGGCGTCTTGACGTTTCAATTACTAACAGCTACCCTACATTTTTGTTAATTGTTGGCAATCCGATTGACGCAGAACGAGCAGTTTTAGGCTTGGATTTAGATTTAATTGAATCTATAATAGGGTTCCAAGCAGGTGGTAAGACCCAGCCATCTTCTCTATTGAAATTTGGATGTTTTTTAATTTCAATGGCCTCACGAATCATCCTGGGTAGGAATCGGTTTTCTTTTGCGAGGACTTGTGGTTGATCAAATCTGATGTAATGCCGGGCCTTGTCAAGGGTGTGTTCACAAATTGCAGACTTTCCAGAACGGCGGTGTTTGACATCAGCGATGTGTTCTTTTACGCGGGTCCCTATGCTTCGTTTAGTTTGGCCTATGTAAGAGGGACCACAGTCACAATCAAGCTTGTATACTCCCGCATCTTGTAGAGGTATGTGACACTTTACAGGTGGTAAAAACTGACTGATCTTCTTCAGCGGCTTGAAGTAAGTTTTAATTGAAGCACGCTTCGAGATGTAGCCAATCTTGTCAGTGACCCCTCTCACATATGGTATTATTGCAGGTAAGCGCTCGACTGTGGCACGTTTCACGCGGTTTCTGTGACGAAGGTGCGGTATTCGGAGCTTGTTGTCGTGCAGTACTTGCTTGACATGTTGAAGCTCTGCAGCCAGGTGTTGCTCGACACAGATCCCACGTGCTCTCTGAAACAATGATTTACCGACGGTAGATAACTGTGTTGGGTGGTGGTGTGATTCACCATTTAGGTATTTGTCTGTATGGGTTTTCTTACGATACACAGTGGTACTCAAGGTGTTATTATGATTACGAATAACCAAAACATCTAAGAAAGCTAAAGAGTTATTTGCCTCCGACTCCATAGTAAATTGAATTTTAGAGTTTAAGGAGTTGAGATGGTTTAGGAATGCTGTCACTTTGGTAGATGGAAGTATAGTGAAAGTATCATCTACGTACCACTTGTAGAACTTCGGTGTTACAGGAGCAGATTGTAGGGCCATCTCCTCAAAATCTTCCATGAAAATATCAGAAATTATGGGAGATACAGGAGAGCCCATTGCTACTCGACTGCATCAGAATATTGTGTCTAAGAAATTATTAGAGAACAACATGCCTATTGAGTATGCTGAACTACTAAAACATTGCCTAACAAATGGCTATCTGTTGTGGAATAATCAATTCTACGCAAGTAGATGGAGTAGCAATGGGCTCTCCTGTATCTCCCATAATTGCTGATATTTTCATGGAAGATTTTGAGGAGATGGCCCTACAATCTGCTCCTGTAACACCGAAGTTCTACAAGTGGTACGTAGATGATACTTTCACTATACTTCCATCTAACAAAGTGACAGCATTCCTAAACCATCTCAACTCCTTAAACTCTAAAATTAAATTTACTATGGAGTCGGAGGCAAATAGCTCTTTAGCTTTCTTAGATGTTTTGGTTATTCGTAATCATAATAACACCTTGAGTACCACTGTGTATCGTAAGAAAACCCATACAGACAAATACCTAAATGGTGAATCACACCACCACCCAACACAGTTATCTACCGTCGGTAAATCATTGTTTCAGAGAGCACGTGGGATCTGTGACGAGCAACACCTGGCTGCAGAGCTTCAACATGTCAAGCAAGTACTGCACGACAACAAGCTCCGAATACCGCACCTTCGTCACAGAAACCGCGTGAAACGTGCCACAGTCGAGCGCTTACCTGCAATAATACCATATGTGAGAGGGGTCACTGACAAGATTGGCTACATCTCGAAGCGTGCTTCAATTAAAACTTACTTCAAGCCGCTGAAGAAGATCAGTCAGTTTTTACCACCTGTAAAGTGTCACATACCTCTACAAGATGCGGGAGTATACAAGCTTGATTGTGACTGTGGTCCCTCTTACATAGGCCAAACTAAACGAAGCATAGGGACCCGCGTAAAAGAACACATCGCTGATGTCAAACACCGCCGTTCTGGAAAGTCTGCAATTTGTGAACACACCCTTGACAAGGCCCGGCATTACATCAGATTTAATCAAACACAAGTCCTCGCAAAAGAAAACCGATTCCTACCCAGGATGATTCGTGAGGCCATTGAAATTAAAAAACATCCAAATTTCAATAGAGAAGATGGCTGGGTCTTACCACCTGCTTGGAACCCTATTATAGATTCAATTAAATCTAAATCCAAGCCTAAAACTGCTCGTTCTGCGTCAATCGGATTGCCAACAATTAACAAAAATGTAGGGTAGCTGTTAGTAATTGAAACGTCAAGACGCCTACCACCTTAGTCACCCGTGACCATGGACGCTGTAAAGGGTCCGAAACGTCGGGATTAAAATAATATCAATATAACGCGATAAAATCCGTAAAAAGTAGTTTTATTTCAATAAAATTAGTATTTGTCGTTACAGAGGCGCTAGGAATTGAAACTGAAAATTTCAACTGTACCTATTACGGTTCATTAGATACAGCTCGCTGATAGACAGACGGACGGACGGACAAATGTGGCTTATGATAGGCTCCCGTTGGCACCTTTCGAGTATAGGACACTAAAAACTTAAATTTGATTATAAATGGGCACATCATATCTTTCGTAACCTGATCTTATTTTTGTTTCAGAATAAACCAATGTAATTTGTTTTGTTCTGCGTTAAATAAACCGTTTGACAATCAAGCTCTTCAGATAAGAACTAAGAGATTGTATAATATGGAACAATTTGAATCTGCTGTCAGCAATTTAGAATATCGCGCTATGAAACGAGTAAAAAGAGCGGTAACAATCGATACACCGGACAGAATAAACAGAAATGATATGTTTTATGCTGTTGGATCTGTTCTGTTTTTAAAAGAGGTCAAAGGTACGGAGCCTTTTTTTATTGCAAGCATGATGACGAACGTTGAGCCGAATAGTATCATGACGCATTAATGACTTTAGGGCGGCACACAGACACGTCACTTAACCCAATGAATCATTAGCTAATGACACCCAGTATATCTTAGTACACTGACAACAAACTCAAATATGGAAAAATAGGCCAAGATATAGTAGCAACTGTTAACAATGCATTACGGTTAAGTGGCGTCTCTGAGTTGGGGCCTATATACTATTAAGTGTCATTAGTGCGTTGTCATCTTGAGTCGTGTGATTGTGTATGATAAGTAAATATGTATGTATATTGGCGAGTTATTCCTCAAAATCTTTCTGCTGCGACAATGTTGTGCCAACTGAACTTTTTTATCCTATCTTAGAAGAAAAAGCACAGGTTCTAAAATTTGTGAATGGCGTGAGGTAATTGTGTATGTATAATGAGAATCTTGTGCAATGAATGGGTAAATAACATGCAATAGAGCAAGAGCCCACCATGGCCAGACATACGTTATTTTATAAAAGCTCAGAATTTATTAGAGCATATCCCTAACACAGGTAAGAACGATCCGCGAGTAAAGAGCTGCGATTGTGGTTACTTAGCAGGGGCGTGCACAAACATTTCATACCGGGTATGCACAACTAAAATAAAAAAACTTATAAGTGTGTAACTACTTAGTTTCAGCCTGTTTCGGTCGTAGACCACCATACCTACTCTTCCGCGCGGGCGGCGCGCTAGGCGGACGCGATGCCATTGGCTTCGCATGATGTTTGTTGCGAAGTTATAGGTACTAAAAATGCATAAATGATACATCCAAAGTGGCAATTGAAAGGGCCATGAGATATTTTTGTAAACAAAATGCAAGGGAAACTGTAAGATGTGTTTGTGTACAATCTAATAACCAGATATAAATTAGGTATCATAAATATTTATAAAAAATAAAGAGTAGTATTGTAGTCCTATTACCTTTTGTTAGTTTAATTCAACCTGGGTACGTGGGTACACACCTTCCCTTAGCAATCAATTTAACTTTTCCCCCAAAAGATAACGTCGAAAAAGCGGCATAGTTAATATAATTATGTACATAAATAAACACACTCTTCACTAACACAGTCTCCTGACCTAATGAAAAATAGCAAGATAATACCTTTATTTAAATCAGGTAGCACATCTGACCCCACTAATTTTAGACCTATCTCAGTGTTACTAACGTTTAGCAAAATTTTCGAAAAATTTATACTGGTTCAAATGCATAGATTTTTCCATAAAAATAAATTATTATATAGCAAATAGTTCGGATTAAGAAGGGTTCGTGCGACAACCGAAGCCGGTGTTGAACTTTTAGGACACATTTATAGTACGTGGGAGGATTCGCACGATGCTTTGGGCATTTTCTGCGATCTGTCCGAGGCATTTGATTGCGTGCTTCATGAAACTCTAATCAGGAAATTGCACCACTACGGTGTTAGGAACGCTTCTCTATGTCTTCTTACTTCGTACCTGTGTGATAGGATTCAGAAAGTGGACGTCAATGGAAAGAGATTACCCGGGTCAGTCGTTACTACGGGAGTTCCGCAGGGTTCAATTCTGGGCCCATTTTTGTTTTTGATTTATATTAATGACTTGCCTTATCTCATAAGGGACAACCATGAGGTAGTGCTGTTTGCAGACGATACTTCCCTTTTATTTAAATTAAAACGCCAGCAACTGGCAACTGACGACGTAAACAGTGCTCTCTCCAAAGCACTGGTTTAATGTTAACAACTTGCTGCTAAATGAGAAAAAAACTAAATGTATTAAGTTCACAACACCAAACGTGAGAAAAGTGAAAACCAATGTACTAACAAATAGCGAAGAGTTGGACCTTGTGGACTCAACTGTGTTTCTAGGTATTACCTTAGATGCTAAGCTTCAGTGGGGCCCACATATAGATAAGTTGCCAAAGAAGCTTAGCTCTGCATCATACGCCGTGAAAAAAGTACGTAATTTAACTGACGTTGATACGGCTCGCGTAGTTTATTTTAGTTATTTTTATAGTGTGATGTCGTATGTATTCTGCTGTGGGGGAATGCCGCCGATATACAGACTATTTTTGTGCTGTAGAAAAGAGCCATTCGATCAATTTATAATCTCAGCCCAAGATAGGTACTCACTTAGAGATAAATTTAAAGAGATTAATATTATGATTGTTGCTTCTCAATACATTTATGAAAACCTATTATACGCGCACAAAAATATTAATCTCTTTTCAAAATACAGTGATATACATAATATTAATACTAGGAATAAAGACAGGTTTGTTGTTCCTGCAACTAGGCTCCAGAAAATTAGTAATTCATTTAAATGTCAATGTATTGTGTCAAATAAGTATGGGTTTTTAAGGTCTGATCTGTGTATCTGTGTAGATCTGTATTATGTTATACAAATTTCAGATCCTTGGATTGCTGCAATATCAAAGAGCAGTGGATATAAATACTATTTCAGCATCGACAAGGGTGGTAAACAACATAGTGTGTACCATATTCCATCAGATGCCAAATTGGATATGATAAGCGCGTATACACGTCGTGTAATGTGGCCCTGGGAACCATCAGCTAGTGCTGTTTTTGACAGCCAAACAAGTGAAAATGTTACTCGAGCAGACATGGAAGAATACATATCTAATGCGACTAATAAATAGTTATCTAGTTGTTCAAATACTCTTATAAATAATAAGGAAACTGTTAAAACAAGAATGAATTTTGAATAAAAAAAGTTATTTGTCCAAATTTGATGGAATGTTATATTAAAATATATAAGTATGTAGTTATATTATTATATTTTTGTCTAATCTAAATATAGATAATTAAATCAATGTTATCATTTCAATGCGGTGAATGCACTCTGGACCCCATCAAAATCGCCAGGTATTTGACATGATAAATTATATCGATTTTTTTAGACAATATAGGTCTGTTTCATCTATAGCTGATAATTCAACACCTGATAATTTCCTAGTTGCTGCCGTAGGCAGCTACTGTAGAGCCATGCGTGTGTGCGCGTGTGCGTGTGCGCGCGTGTGCGTGTGCGCGCGAGCGTGTGCGTGTGCGCGCGAGCGTGTGCGTGTGCGCGCGAGCGTGTTTTGTGTGTGTGTGTGTGTGTGTGTGTGCGTGCGTGCGTGCGTGCGTGCGTGCGTGCGTGCGTGCGTGCGTGTGTGTGTGTGTGTGTGTGTGTGTGTGTGTGTGTGTGTGCGTGCGCTGGTTAAATATGATCAATAGATTTAGAAAAATGTATTTATTTTTACATTTAGGGCGAGATTGATATTTTATTAAATAAATTAAAACTACAAAAAAACAGTCCGCCATGTTAAGAGTCCGTCCTACAAATCGACGCATCTTGATACATTTTGATCATCGATTGCAAGGAACCGAATTGGGGAAAATAAAAACTGGGCCATGAATTGAAAATAATAGTTCCTTTTATGTTAGATAGCCTAAGTGGATTTTTTAAATTATTTCCCTATTAGTGGTAAATCACGAATATTGACAACTTTTTTTTCCGAAAAGTTGCGTTCGAGTGACGTTTGATCGTCATAGCCAAGAAACTATAAGTACAGTACGTCCGATATAACTTGGCGAGTCCGAAGTTCGCGCAGAAGGCTGCGCAATAATCTTTTTTAGGAACCAAATGGTGACATGAGGTGCGCGGGGTGGTGGTCTAGCTAGAGACGTACCTTACGTAAACCATAGACATAAACACAATCAATCCTTGAACCGAATAAATATGGTATCGATTAGTTTCACTTTAGTGTATATAATATATTTAACGAAATATAGACTAATATTTCGTTAAATAGACTAATAATAATATAGTGAACTTTATCGTTAATAATTTAGCTTTGGTCTATATTAACAAAATATGATTAATAAAATAATGTTTTTGCGGTTCAATAACATGATTTACTTAAATTACAGTGATCTATTAACGACTACATGAATAACGGCCGTTTGAGAAAATTTTACCCTTGTTTTCCAATGGAACAGAAACATATTTTTACTACTTATTTTCAATCGATTTGAATCATAATCGATTAAACAACACCTGCAAGAATGCACATTGCACGTCCCTTTTTGTTAACTTCGTAAGCTTCGTACTTTTTCGGCAATACTCGAGTACGACTTAGTGACAGCTGTAGGTAAGTGTCGTGTCCGCCATTTTATGCGCCCAGTTTGGGGTAGTTTAGCTATCAAGTGTTTGTTTATTTTTTGTAATATTGAAATTTGCGAGAAAACTACGAAGACTTTATCCTTAAAACTGTATGTAAATGTTGTAAAAAAGGAAAGTCAACATGCGTGTGTTGTGTTGTGGAGTGTGCTGCAAGAAACAATAGAAATCAACCTCAATTGTGTTTGCACAGGTTAGTAGCCGGTTTTTGTGCATTAATACACATTCTTGAAACAATATTTACGCGATCATTAATTTATGTCTAAAGTATTAATGTTTGGCTTAATGTCCGCTTATTTAACCGTTGTATTATTCAATATTTCATTTCATTTATTTTACGATGTTTATGTTAGGGATGTTGAAAAAATATCGATATATCGATATTATTTTTTCAATATATCGATATTTTTGAGCGATATTTAATATTTCGATATATCGATGTATCGATATAATATTCCAAGTATCGAAAAGATATCAAAATCGATATTTTTATTTGAAATCTTTTAAAAATTTAAGTTAAAAGATTACAAATGACCTTTTTTTTTTTTTGGCTGTTTTATAATTTAGTTTTAAGTTGGCCGATATATCGATATAACGATATTTTTTGAAAATATAAATATCGATATTGATATTTTTTTTTTTTAAATATCGATACGATATATATCGATATTTTTTGAATTTCCGACATCCCTAGTTTATGTCATAATGGAATAGTGTTGTACCATTGCTATAATATTTTCAGTGTAGTTTTTCCACTAAAACAATATCTTAACTCATTCCGCATATCTTAATCGGTTAGTCATAGTGAATTAGGGTCCTTGCTAGGTTTGTCCCGTGGTACACGGCACCAAGGGACGGCCGTCCCACAGCATTCGTTGTTTATTTTAGCAGTTAATCATAATGACTAATTTATTGATAAAAACTTGCCTTTTTTATAGGTTTCCTAAAAATGAAGCATTAAAGCAAATCTGGTTAGAGGGTATTGGTGCAGAAAATATTAATCCCCCACATAAAGAATGGTACCTCTGTTCACTCCACTGTGAAGAAAGCTGTTTCAATAGAACACTTGATGTAATGAGACTACATGATAACTCTGTTCCGACATTATTTTTGGTAGGTATGTATTAAAATGATTTATTAAGAGCCTGAAATAACTAATGAAATAAAATATATTAAATTCCAAAATTGACTGCCTCTTTGGTCTTTGGTCACAAGTGCTACTGCTGAGCATGATGTCCTGGATTCGATTTTCAGGTTGGGCACTGTTTATTACAAGATTTTTCCATTAGGACTTTTTCAATACAATGATAATAATAAATATCATGGGACATTTTACACAGCACACATGGGACTTAAATATAACTAATGAAATATGGATGTGTACCTACTATGGGACTGGGTACACCTCTATCTAGCCCTCCTAGCATCTGTGTTATATATTATCATTTTTCGCAAATTTTCCAATTTTCCCAAATCATAATGTCTATTGTTTATTATAATACAGTAGCAATTTTTTTCAGGTACCAGGAAAAAACAATACGAAGCGTCATCATCAATTTTTTTCATGTGGACTCTGATTCCGAACATAACAGTAACCACAAGTTATTCCTCGTTAAATCTGTAATTAAGATCTTCCTAGATATAAGGTTTCAATATCTCGATCGAAGAGCATCAGAAAAGTGTCATATAGACAGTTTCTAAATAAGCTAATTTTTTTTAGAAATGAATAGGTAGCTAGGAACTGCCTTGTTGTAATCCTACTTTACTGATCAAACGTAAGTACGTTAATTAAACATTATCACACCAATAATCATATGAATTTTATTTTTTCCCCATCACACATTAAGACATAATATAAACATAAACATTATAGAATAACATACTACCAGCCAAGTAGGTACCCAACTTCTTAGAGCATCCTAATAAAAGCTATATAAAATAAGCGAATGCACATTTTCTTGGGATTATGTATCAAAGGCTAATATTCAAAGACGACGCTAAGCGTAAAGTAATGCTTCCGTATGTCAAATTTGTATAAAAAAATTACATACGGAAGCGTTACTTTACGCTTAGCATCGTCTCTGAATATTAGCCAGAGAAGAGAATTAGCGTGAACTTACGCTTCCGTATGTCAAATTGTCCTACAAATTTGACATACGGAAGCGTAAGTTCACGCTAAGTTTCTTCTCTGGCTAATATTCATGCTGAGTCTCTTCTCTGAATCTCAGCCTTAGTATCGCTTTACGCTGTTCCTTTACTGTAATATCCTAAGCGTTTTTAATTCTGTGCAGAAAATTTGGTGCTCAGATAGGTAAATAAACCTACTCATCTTTTCAGTGACAACGGACTTGTAAGTAATCTTTTATTATTTATGTGTTACAATATTACCTATATATAAAATAGTACTGTTATTACACCATCCAAACGTGATATCTAGTAAAACTCATATCTGGTATCGATAGTCGATATTCGTTACAAGTAACATTATTGACACAACCCTAGCAATGGCAGCCATTTTATGCGCTCAGAAGAGTTGTACGTATGCACCTTTTTTTTCGTAGGTATTTCCAGTCCATATTATTATATATGTCTATGCCTCGAGCCGTGTGCATGCTACAATATAGTTATCTGTGGCCGTGTGTGCGTGAACGGCGCACACAAACATAGAACTCGATTGAATTTACCTAAACTCGAGCGAGTTAAATTTGTGCACGGCCTCTTAAGTTAAACACCAATCAGAGTGAATTACGTCACACGACTATGTTAGCATTGTAGACGTCAGTTTATCTCGTATGAACTTGGATGATATCTGCACTTTTAATTGTTTTTACCTGAGTTTTTACGCGTGTTTCGTGATTTCCATCTATCAGTTGCCTAGTTTTGTGTTCTCAAAACATGGTAGACCAAGGATTTACAAAGGCAAATAGCTCTACTTTGTCTAGAGTGAATTTGTTGTTGTTGGGGGAGTTTTTGGCGGCAAACAAAGACATTGTAAATATACAACAATCTAAAATCTTTATAAACAATAACTCAAAAGTACAAATCTCGTAAAATCACTTTTAATAAAAATAACTTCTTGATAGTATTACATAATTCTTAATAGAGGTTGATGTTCTTAAAATAAAATAAAATGTAACCTAAAGCGGCTTCCAGACGATCAGTTTAAACTGAACAATTTTAATCGTACGTGTGTAGGCAAAACTGAGAACTGTTCAGTTGAACAGTGCCTCGACCATGAGTTTTTCTCACTAGACTCGCTAACGACGCCGTATAATATTTGTATGGAAGACCCTCGCAGCGCCTCTAGCGGTTACGTAAGGAACTAAAATCTGCTATGAGATTACAGCGTTTCGAATTTGGATGCGTAAAAAACCTATCGAGAGCCATTCGATAGAACTCATGGTTGTGGTACTGATCAGTTAAATCGTATTAAGTATCATACGATTTAACTTATCAGTTCAACTGATCAGTTAGAATTGTTCAGTTAAATCTGAACGTCTGGAAGCCGCTTTAGGTTGTAACAGATACATAGGTAGTGACTTATTGATATCATTGTTTTAGATCAACAAAGTTATGTTTATTTACAATTTATGATAAGTAATTCGTTATATAAAGTGGATTTTAAAGTAAAAACTTACGTCAAAATGATCTTCACAGAAATAAATAGGAGAATTTGGACACATAGCTGTTGGATCCCGCCGTGCAAGATTTAGCCACTTAATTCTATCTTTTTTGTTGCGTGGAACGTAAACAAATAGTTTGTTAGAAGTTTTTATTGACGTATGAACGCACTGAGGGGTTGCACACCACTTATAAGCTTTGATATTCATATTTAACACACAAAATAACTTAAATAACTGATTTGCTGCTTTCGCTCCCTAGGTAGTGTTTACGACTTGCGGTCTATTTACATTTAAGTGGCGTCACAAACGACGCCATGACACCGGCGGCCGTTTTTGCATTTTTCGTGTAAATACTTTCTTTTCCTGTCGAAAAGATATGTTTTTTTCTGAAATATTAGATAATTTGGATTATCATAGATTATCATTTTTAAAAATCAGTCATCATGCCTATTCCATACAAATTATGTTCAATTTTTTTAATTATCGGTTAGGTTATCCACAAGTGGTGAACCTATGTTCACCATTTCATAAATAGCTTCACGTCTGTTTCCTATAAGGGTAGGCACTAGGCAGAGACTATAGCTTTCCACTTGTTACGATCATGGTACCACTTTCGTGGTGAAACCATTGATATACTCCGTATATTGGCAACGAATGAGCATTGCAGTGGCAATCACTATTGCCAAACTTAATTTTTAATTGTTATTGCAATTGTTATCGAGGCTTTTGTAAAAAAAAATAAGTAGTTTTGTTATTAAAGAGGCACGGCCGGCACATTGTTTAGTGCAGAATAACTTTTAAGTACCCCTAGTATTTTCAATACAAAGAACATTATTGTAATGACATAGGTACATACATACATACATAGCTTCACGCCTGTTTCCCATAGGCGTAGGCAGAGACTATAGATTTCCACTTGCTACGATCCTGGCACACCACTTTCGCTTCGTCTATGTTCATTAACCTCCATGCATGCTCGTCGGTTTAGGGCGCTTTTAACCTTGCCTTTTTTGAGAACGTCCGCAATCTGGTTGTGAACGCAACCTATTCATGGATAGTCGTCTGCAGGATTTGAAAGAGATTGAATGTGGCTTAAAAATGAATGAGTTACTCGTCAAATGTCTCCTCTACGCCGATGATCAATTTATACTTGCAACGTCGGAGGAGGGGGTTACAGAAGATGGTAACAATGATGGATGGTGCTTTGAGAAAGAAGGGAATGAAAGTAAATGTAAGTAAGATGAAAGTTATGGTTTTTGAAAGGGAAGAAATTAATGACATGTGCAATATTTTGATAGGTGGCGTAAGAGTGGAACAAGTGAAAGAGTTTGAATATCTGGGGTCTATGTTTACGAGAGATGTTAAGCATGCGAGCGACACGGAAAGGAGAGAGTGCTGGTAACCGGGTGTATGGGGTGCTACACACTTATCAGCAGCCGGAGTGTCCAAGAAGGCACGACTGGCGGTGGTTAGGGGAGTGTTGGCGCCGACACTAATCTATGGTAGTGAAAGTTGGGTATGGCAGAAGAAGAATGAAAGTAAAATAAATGCCGTAGAGATGAGAGCTTTGAGAAGTATATGTGGTGTAACTTTGAAAGATAAAGGAATAGCGTGATAAGGGAGCGTTGTGGCATGAAAGATGATATAGTAACTCGGATTGAGAAAGGTATGTTAAGATGGTTTGGGCATATAGAGAGAATGGATAAACGGAGGTTGACTAAACAAGTATATATGGCGAGTACGAATGGAAGAGTTGGAAGGGGTCGACCTCGGCGACTATTGTCATGAAATTAATAATTTAGTAGATAGGTACTTAAAAACATGGCGAACCAAAGCAATGGTCAAAAAGATAACTAAAGATAAACAAATAAAACGCTTTGGAGGTTGTGTTTATTTTTCTCCAACACGAGAAATGTTAATTAATATGAGTAGTAAAACTTTATTATACAAGGATATAGAATCTTAATTTTGTGATTTTGATTTTTTATTACACTAGTAAGGTGTTATTTCAAAACGTCTGGCAACACTGACTCGAACGGACCTGGCAGCAGCATAAAATAAATAATAAAAAAATACGGACCTGGCAGCACTGATTATTTGTAAATTTGCATGTGTCAGTGTCACAGTCACAGACGTCACTGTCTAAACTCAAAACTGTCAATCTAGTCTGAGATTGAGAATAAAACGTTTTTTTTGGAGTTTTGTTCACTTTTGGGTAAAGTAAGCTAAGCATTTGTAAGTTTGTACTTTGTTTGTATTGGGCGGGCTGTGCGGCTTTAGAGTTTACTTACACTTACTATTTATATAATATTTACTACTTTGTCCCAGTGTCTGTATTGTAGTGGTTTTGATTCTATCAATCAACGGCTTGCGGCCGCTTTCTTGGAAACATGACGGTTGGCGAAGTGAGCAAAAACCTCCCATGGTTAGTAGTTTATTAAAGTATACGAAATCATTTGTAAATATTATTCATTTGTTTAAATTTCTATTCTCTCTTTTCAGGGTTGAAAAGTATCGTCCTTCAAAATTAGAAGACTTAATTTCTCACGATGATATTATTAAAACTAGTTGGTAACTTTGTATGCCTATTTATGAGTTCGTTTTGGTGCTTTATTTTATGTTTGATGTAATGTAATGTTGTTTGACAATATTTTAGTAAACCAATTCATGAAGGAGAATCAACTGCCCCATCTACTTTTTTATGGACCCCCTGGAACAGGAAAAACTTCAACGATATTAGCCTGTGCAAGGCAAATGTACACACCACAACAGTTTAACTCAATGGTAAGTTTTAAAACTAACAAAACTATGGCGAACAAACATAGCCCAATAAGTCCGGCAGGGTTTTTAGGGAGATTAGTGACATTAAAGTCTCCAAGTTAGACAATGCTGCAAGCATTGCAATGCAGGGATGCGTATAGTGATAGGCTATCCAGTGGCCTCTGGGTATAAGAGAGTGATTTTAATGAGTATAAAATGTGCACAAATCCAAAAGTGCACAGGTAATATTCATACCATATTGATATTTATTCTTCTTCTTCTTGTGTCCATAGTATGAGTTTTTTAAATTAAATTTGGTGTGCCCAAAAGTTTGCTACTTCCACAGCATTGTCAGTGGCAGTGCAGAGGTCACTTTGATTGCAGGTTGTGGGGCACAAAAGACAGGATAGGAGGTGCACCATTGTTTGTGGCACAGTTCCACAATCACACCCTGCAGCCATTATATTGAGATATTCCCACTTCACCAGATTATTATTGTAATAATGTCTCTCAGTACAGTAGAGCACAGTTTCTTTAAGAAAACAGCAAACTTAAAAGACATATTGGTTTGAGACTGTTTTTTTTTTCATATGAGTTGATGTTATATAATGAAAATTTACAGGTTTTGGAATTAAATGCATCTGATGACCGAGGCATTGGCATTGTAAGGGGACAGATACTAAGTTTTGCATCAACAAGAACTATATTTAAAGCTGGACCGAAATTGATTATTTTGGATGAGGCTGATGCTATGACAAATGATGCACAAAATGCTCTAAGAAGGAGTAAGTTATTATAATTATCATTTAAAAACCTAAAAAGGGGATAAATAAGCACTTATGGAACTAATTTTGTTGATTTCTTAGTAAGTGAAATAATCAATTTATATTGTTATGAGCTGGGGTTCAGGGATAAATTAATTAATCCAATTAAACCGATAAACAACAATATACACTTTAATCAAACTCAAAACACACAAACAATCACTACCTACAATAACACTGTACTAGAACACTTCACAATTCACTATTGGACTGTTAATCACTTGATGTTCACTTCACCATTTCCAAAACTGAACTGAATTATCCGGGCCCAAAGATTGATATAATCCCGAATACTTTACACAATATGCATAGGTAGGTTATGCATATTGTTCTCAGCCGTTCTCTTGCGCTCGCCCTATTGTTTTCGGTCATTGATCGGATGTTTTCCAGGAATAGCAATGATCCGAATAGCAATTGACGTATTCCACGAATGGCAATTATAAATGTTTTGCTCTATTTTGGTAAATTGCGATTCGTGGACTATAGCTTTATATTAAATTTTCTTCCACGAATGGCGATTTCATCATAGTAGTTACTAGTGATGTGCTATTTAATATTAAATGTTATGTGTGGTTTTTTAAATGGGCGTGATAGTTGCAGATAAACTTCAGCAATCTGACAGAAAGTACTAGGGTAGCAAAAGCTGTACGAAGATAGTACTGGTTTTCGTTGCGTGGGGCCGTGTGTATGATGATGTTGACGTTCTGAGAGATTCCGGAATTCCAGGCTACAGTCTACAGTACTAGTAATACATGTCTAGAATATCTACCCGTGTAAAGCCGGGACGTGCCGCTAGCACTTAAATGCGATATTATATAGGCAGATAAAAGCACACTTCTTCTTCCTCCTAGCCTTTTCCCAACCATGTTAGGGTCGGATAAATTAAATTAAATTAAATTATTACTGAATTACGTTAAATTAAAATCTAAAAAAAATAAACTTTTTATTGGTGTTTCATTAAATGTCGACCTAAATAACATCACAGAGTAACGGAACAGTATAAGCTTCATACAACAGCTCTGCGATAGGTACATACCGTACATACTACAAACATGAGCCGCGTGTGTGCGTGAGCACGCGCGGCGTGTCACGTACGCAGCGAAACCGGTTTAGACTCGCTCGGCGTGTGCTCAACTCAGGGCTAGCCTAGTTGTCGTTCGCGACGCATTGTGCTTGTATTTGTTCTAGTTAAGTGTTGTTTTAATAAAAAAAGTGCAAATAACACAAAGAATAACAGAAATAATAAAAACATAATTTTGCTATCCAAAAAACTCGACCAACTAAGTAAAATAACTTGATTACTTAATTTATTATCTTTTGTATTTTTTAAGCATTTTCCATGCTAAGATTACAAGTTATTTTTAATGAAGAAAAAAATCGGCTGGCGGGCAGGATTCGAACCTGCGTCTTCTGGTTCGGTACACCAGATGCTTTGACCGCTAAGCTACCGCGACACAGATACCTAGCGTGTGTAGTGTAAGATCATAGTTGGTAGCGTAATAAATAACTGAAATTATGACTTGAACAAAACACGAAAAATGTCCGAAAACCAGTTAGTATTGAAGTTTCAAATATTCCTTTCTAAATTATAATAAAACGAAAAAAATGTACACAATAACAATGCAAACAATGCGACGCCAAACTGTTCAGTGCTGCCAATGACTTACAAATGTTATTATTATTATATACAAGGTGGAAGGGACATCGACGCACAAACGTCGTGACAAGGTTTCACTCAAGGTCAAAAATAAAATGACCTAGGTCATTCATGTAGAAAATGACCGATTACGGATATTGACATTTTTGAGCGTGCAGTGTATTGCTAACAACGCGATCACGCTCCGCGGTGAATGTTATCACGCGCGATCCGCAACTACCTACCTATTTACACACACAAGTCACCGCCGCGAGTTGCCGAGTCCGCTACCGTTGTTTTCGTGATACCTACCTACAAAATATCACCTAAACGTTGATACCACAATCATAAAGTCAAGTTAATTAATTTTATAACCGATAACAGGTATTTTATACCAAAATGGATATGAAAATGCGAGGAAATAATCTTATTTCCATAAAACAATTCAGAGTACCTAATGTAGGTATTATTAATAAACTCACTGACCTTTTCCATGTGCTTCGCCATAGCATATGACCATAATTCCCATATTCACGGGCAGTAAAGTATTGTACGGAATACATTTTAAATTTTTCGCAATCAAAACAATAACAATACACAGACACAAGTACTCACACACTAAGAAAGTTACTTTTGATTTTGATACCTTTACGATAAGATCGCAAATTCGCGACAAACTGCACATACGTTTGCACTCCACGAGCGAAAACTAGGAACTAATAAAAAATAATTTCAAAATCGGCGAAATACAAAAGAATTTTGCATACGCCGCTGCTCCTTTGAATTGAGCCGACGCGCCGCGCGCGGCCTTTGTCGGCGCCTTTGACGGTGCGCATAAAATAGGGGAGCGCTCGTCCTGTAGGTACTAGGCCGGCGGCGTTGACCTTGCAAGTGAACTTTAAGCGGAACAGCTGACTGAGTACTCTTTTGAGTTTTATTTACATTGCTGTTTTCAGTGAAATAAATGAAATAATGGTTTTTTAATTATAAATCTAATTTGGGTAGGTAGAAATAATGTTTTTTTACACGTTCAAGTAAAAAAAACTGCAGAAAAAATTGGAAAATTGATGAAAAAAGTTACGGAAAATTTCAACGCAGGGGGGTCCAGAATCATGTACTGAACTCATGGTATTCGGATGTGCGTCGATGTCCCTTCCACCTTGTATATTATTATTATTACAAATATTTAGAAATATTTGTAAAATTAGGTAGGTCTAAGTACTTACTAAAAGGTATGTATGTTTTTTTGCTCTCTTATTTATTTTTATTTTATGCTCCGGTGCCAACCCTACCAGAATACTCGTCGTTCGAAGCTTATACTCTGTTTCCTTGCTTACTCATGTGATAACATATTACAAAATTGCCATTGGTGGAATAAAATCCTTACTAATATTATAAATGCGAAAGTCTGTCTTTCGCGCTTTCACGCTAAAACTACTGAACCGATTTAAATGAAATTTGGTACATAGATCACAGATAGTCTAGAGTCGGAGAAAGCACATAGCCTACTTTTTATTGCGATAAAATGGCTGTAAGGGGTGTAAATAAGTTTAAAAAATACCCAGAGCACGAGAGAAAGCTAGTGTAATATAAAAATATAGTCCACGAATAGCAATTGACTAAAATAGACCAAAATATTGATAAGGTCCATAAATTACGTGAGGTGATTTTTCTACCCCACCACCCTTGGTGAGATGTAGTGAGATTTGGGTCGACTCCCGACCCCCCACCTTTTTCAAAATGTGTATTTTTAGTGTAAATTCGTTATCCGTGCTTAATTGGGTTGGATTTATTTAAAAAACATAATTTGCTTAATACATTTTTATTTAAGACACTCGCGATTGACTTTGTTTGCTCACACACGAAAGTACAAGTGATTTCGTTTCTCCGGCTGCGCTTAAATCTACGTACGTACGAACGAACACAAACATAGCAAACACAAACATCTAACTCGAATCAAATGTTCGTTAATGGTACTTCTTCTACCGACGCACATGCGAACAAAGTTTTTGCGCAACTCAAAAAGTTCGTTTGGCTAGCTGACCTTGGCAGCTAAACAATCGAGGGGCCACTAGCTATCGAGGCGATATTAAATATATTTTGTAGGACATGTTTTACCTAATTTAACCCAGTTTTTCTGGAAATGGTACAGTTTCTTGCTGGAAAAAAAATTTCCCCCTAATTGACATTCGTGGATAGGTCAATTGCTATTCGGATCGTTGCTATTCCTGCGTAGATCGGCTTTGAGCTATTGTAACGATTTTGTTCGATTGATTTTTTTTTATGTAACAACATTATATTAATAATTCAATTAGGTATTAGAACGGTACAATAAAATTAAATCACTTACTTGTCACTGGTGTCACTTGCAAAATGATGGCGGCCTTTAAAAAAAATTATAAGAGCAGAGTATTAATAAAAAATGTTGCAAAAACGGGGGAAAAATTATTCCTTTTTACCCGACTGCCGAAGGAGGAGGGTTATGTGTTTGACGCGTATGTATGTATGTATGTATGTATGTATGTATGTATGTATGTATGTATGTATGTATGTCCGTTCCTATGTCCGGTCGTAACTACTCAACGGCTCAACCGATTTAGATAAATGACACCTCATTAGATTCGTCTTGATGGCACGAGTGTCACTGTACATGAAATTAAAAAAAAAACAATATGGCGGATTTTATACGCTTTAATGTGCGAATTGATTTTAAAAATGATCTTTAGTTGTATCAATTTACATTTTAAATGATCATTACGGATCTATCTAGTGATTCTATGATGATTTATAAACTAAAAAGAAGGAAATAAAATGCTGTTCGTTCATAAACAAAATTGTTTCTTTGCTTGTCCCGCCTGCAATACATTTTCCAACATCACAGAGCTTGTTTTTAGATTTTTAGTTAGGACTTTTTACGGAGTCGGGTTTTTTGTTTCATTTAATAATTGATTTTTTAGAATTTCCGTTGCGTGCGCTGCGTAAGTAGGTAAACGTTTAAAGTTTCGCAAAAATAATGTACGGCAGAATTGTTCCCCTATAAAAGTTCTTAAAAAAGTCTGCGACTGTATATCTCTTAAAGGATAACACAGTAACCATTTTTATCTTTTACAAAAATATGGGTTATTTACCAAACTATTTTAAATAATACAGTATTATTCCTTATCCAATTAATTGCATTAGACATGTTGTGCATTTTATTGTAGATCAAAATTGCCCTTTCCAACATATCACTAAAATGATTACCTTAGAAATTATCAGAGAATTAAAAGGCGCGTCCGTACACGTGTCAGCAGGTTAGGAGCAGTCGGCGGGCACGGATTTGCACTGTATACATTATTCAATAATCATAATCATAATATTACGAATAGCTCCACAGTGCCCCACATTGGTATCTAGATAGCAACCGTGTGAAGCCGGGGCAGGTCGTCTAATGAGAAATAAAGTGGTACTTAAACTATGGCAGCAATAAAGCAAGACACTACACGAATCAGTGTTGTTTGAGCTTTATAGTTACTATGGTAACGTATATGGAAACAAAAGCATTCACATAAAATATGCAGAACTTATTTTTTAAATATAAAGAACTACTACTGTAGTTATCTCCTTAAATAAAAAAACTGAACATTTTAAATGAGTCGCCTAATAAAAAGTTCTTTACGATGCTCTACTGCGAAGACGATGTGGCCGAGTGCAAGACAATCCAAATTACAGTTCTTGGTGAGCCTAAAACTGGAAAGGTAAGTGTGTTTATATTAACCTATAATTCAGTACATTCAGTTCTTACTGTTAATTACTTAAGGTGAATGCTCCAGGGTAGCCCGCGAAATTCAAATTTCCGTACGTTTTTTGCAATTTGCAGCTGAGTATCGGATATTTTATTAATAGAAACTAAATTCGCGGTACTGGCATGTATGTATTTACACAATTATACTTATTAAAACCTTCAATATAATTGTCTAACTTAGAGAAAAGAGAAAATGTGCCATTTTAATAATAACTTTACGTTTAATATAAATTTTAACTTAGTGGGTTACATTGATAAATTTAACTAATATAATGATATAAATACATACATGCCAGTACCGCGAATTTAGTTTCTATTAATAAAATATCCGATACTCAGCTGCAAATTGCAAAAAACGTACGGAAATTTGAATTTCGCGGGCTACCCTGGAGCATCCACCTTAAGTACTAAACTGCTATGCTATTGACAACAATGTAGGTATTTTAAAAAACGTTACTTCGAGCGTATGTTATAATCATTTAAGTATAAATTTATGAAGTTTTTGCTTACTTACCTAGGTACTTAAATAGCTTAGTGTTGTCAATGTAGAGATAAACGTGAACATGAACTTGAAATAAGATTTTTGTCAGAATACCTACTTGAAATAAAACTACTTTTAACGGATTTTATCGCGATATATTGACATTATTTTAATCCCGACGTTTCCCGACTGCAAAACATTTTCCAACATCACAGAGCTTGTTTAAAGATTTTTTAGTTATAGTCCGCGCGGAACTAGTTGGCCTCGCCTTCGGTATGTATGTGAGCAGCGGGACGGAGGGGCGGGTTAGCCTGCGTGCGGTGGGACGGAGGGGCGGGGCGCTGGTTTTCGCACACCTGCAGGGCTTTATTTACCGGTAAAATTTTCATAACGTTACCTTCTTTTTTCAGAGTTACCGTTAATATTATTATTTTACACTCACTGACCGGCACAGACAGCGACGTTTCGGAGTGAACCATAATATCATCCATGTATACAATAGGCATGATGACTGATTTTCAAAAACTGTTCTATGATATTCCAAATTATCTAATATTTAAGAAAAAACATATTTTTTCGACAGGAAAATAAAGTATAAGTAACACGAAAAATGGCCAAAAAGGCCGCCGGTGTCATGGCGTCGTTTGTGACGTCACCTCAATGTAAATTGACAGTAAGTCGTAAACACTACCTAGGGAGCGAAAGCAGCAAATCAGTTTTTTAAGTTATTTTGTGTGTTAAATATGAATAACAAAGATTATAAGTGGTGTGCAGCCCCGTGTGCGTTCATACGTCAATAAAAACTCCTAACAAACTATTTGTTTACGTTCTACACTACAAATAAAAATAGAATTGAGTGGCTAAATCTTGCACGGCGCGATCCAACAGCTATATGTCCAAATTCTCCTATTTATTTCTGTGAAGATCATTTTGACGTAAGTTTTTACTTTAAAATCCACTTTGTATAACGAATTACTTATCATAAATTGTAAATGAACATAACTTTGTTGATCTAAAACAATGATATCAATAAGTCACTACCTATGTATCTGTTACAACCTAAAGCGGCTTCCAGACGTTCAGTTTTAACTGAATAGTTCTAACTGATCAGTTGAACTGATAAGTTAAATCGTATGATACTGAGTACGATTTAATTAATCAGTTCAACTGAACAGTTCTCAGTTTTGCCTACACATCGTACGTGTGTAGGCAAAACTGAGAACTGTTCACCCAGTCGAAAGTTATGAGGTAACAAACATAAAAAAAAGTCGAATTGAGAACCTCCTTTTTTGAAGTCGGTTGAAAATAAAAGGTAAAATTTTTACGTTATTATAAAGTATCGTTATATTTAAGTAACGTTATTTGTATTTTAACGTTAAAACTTCTGAGGTCGAAGTTGCAGGGCCCTGGGGCTGATTTAGTGAGTGGTATAGTCTGCGCGGAACTAGTTCACCGCGCCTTAGGTAGGGACAGCAAGCGCCCCCGGGCCCCGCCCGTTTGTCCCACCGCTCACATACCTAAGGCGCGGCCAACTAGTTCCGCGCGGACTATAACTAAAAAATCTATAAACAAGCTCTGTGGTGTTGGAAAATGTATTGCAGGCGGGAAACGTCGAGATTAAAATAACGTTACTTAATTATTTTGTTATAAGGTAAAGTTAACTAACAAGCCCTGTGCCTCGACCATGAGTTTTTCTCACTAGACTCGCTAGCGACGCCGTAAAATATTTGTATGGATAACCCTCGCAGCGCCTCTAGCGGTTACGCAAGGAACTAAAATTTGCTATGAGATTACAGCGTTTCGATGTGTAAAAAACCTATCGAGAGCCATTCGATAGAACTCATGGTTGAGGTACTGGTTTACAGTAACCCGCCGCCTCACCCCCGTGCCTACCTCAGGTGCGGCCAACTAATTCTGCGCGGACTATAATACTTACTTTTAACACAGTCGGGTTTTTTGTTTAATTTATTTATATTACAGTTGAAAAGTCAGCTCGTTTCATAACAATTTTTTATTGGTGAAATCCGTATGAAAATATATACAGTTGTTTCCGAGTTTAGTCCTAAACTCCTTACAAACTAAAACTCAGCGCGATCAGGGGCTTTGATTCAATAATGTATAAAGTGATGACCAATATGAATGCATTTTCAGAGCTGTCTATGTTATCGTTATTTGGGTGGGAATAGCAACCCTCCACTCGGTGCCACGCAGGGTGCAGAGGTGATGGCCGGGCAGTGTATAGGGTTGCGGCCTACTGTGCCCTTACAGCTATGTGACGTCGCAGGCAACGCACTGTCGACGCATATGCTTGCTAATTATCTGTATGCTTCTGATGTAAGTTGATAATAATATTTCTTATAGTCTAGTACTTTTAAGAAAGTAAAATTATTTTTATATTTACAGGACTACAGTTGTAGGTACAAAGTATTGTCACATTTCAATACAGAACTTCTTAACTATTTCATAAAAGAACACAATATTCGTATTTTATATTTCAGATTATTTTGTTTGTGTACGACCTGACAAACTTGCAAAGTTTCGAAAAATTGAACACATGGATTCAGAGAGTAAAGGAAATATTTGAGACTGAAGTAACGAAACCCTTGATGGCTTTGTTTGGCAACAAATCTGATTTGGAACATCAAAGAGCCGTGAGACTTTCATGCGTACAAAAATTTGCGTCTGAGCATCTCTTAGAGAGCTTTAAGGGATCTGCAAGAACAGGAGAGATGGTAAGTACCGAATAGATGTTTCGGGATCTAGTTTGAAGAAAGTCTGATCATAATCGTTGGAATCCTAGATATTTCTAAATACACCATGATAGTTTTCATAACATTAATCTTATATTCGTGTAGACATTGATTATAATTACTTGATCACAGGTAAACAATGCGTTTACAGCACTCGTGGCTCGCACGATGGGTATAAAGATGAATCATTTGCCGTCGGCCGTTATGGGCGGAAAGTCTCTAGCGCTAAATAAAGGACTAGAACAAAATGGTCACACGCCCACATCACCGCATATAGCACCTATGGAATCTCTTATCATGAATAGAAAAGCACTGAGGAGAGTACAAAGAAAAGCATCTTCAAAAATATGTAGCGTTCAATAATAAAAGGACTTGTGATAAAATTATATGATTTTTATTTGCGGTCTCTTTTTTAACTTTTATTGATTTTCGTCGTTATCATATAACCTCATGTAAGAATTCGCCCTGATAATACGAGATGAACATCATCGTTATTGAAAGTAAAATGACATCTGTGATTTCAAAATCAATGACAAAATGTCAGAGAAAACAGTTGGATAGTCGCGAACAGCCAGATAAATGAAAAAACCTTCGTTCGGCTCTTTGCGGTGTCGTCGAGTAAAAAATGGAACAACGTTTGTATGCATTTATCTGCCAACTTATTTAACAGGAACTTATCAGGAGGTGGTGAAACAGGCCCTTAGTATTTCTAATCATAAGTCTAAAGTGTGCGTTTATAGAATTTTATTCTTGTCTGTATATCTGTCCGTCCCAGTCCGTCCTAAAGTTTGTCTCGTATTGGAAGCTGTTTAACAGTTTTCAAAGACAGTTCTGGGATATCTAGGGAATAAACAGGAATTTTACTTTAAATTAAGTTCCATTGCGATAACTTACAGGTAGGTTTCAGACTTCAGACAGAAGGTATACTTGTTGTGGGATTGGGAATAACTAGCTATTTAAGTTATTGATCTGTTGGTTTCAGTAATAGAAAAGTACACGGAAAACGTAAGGTTTTGCATAATATGCAACTATTTGGGTAAAATTATACCAGCACTGCAGTCGAGATGCACACGTTTTCGGTTTGCACCATTGCAACAGAGTCAGATAGTACCTCGACTACAGGAAGTGGCTGCGGCCGAAGGGTACGTTTACTTAATATAGGTACTTTTATTATTTGAAAGTTATGACGTCATATTTCCCATTTACGTTAGGTTTGTAGCATTTATAGGCATTTTTATTCGGCTTAGTCGACTAGCGTCTCCTGGTAATATCCTTAGTCCCAGGATTTAGATTTCTGCATGCAATCCTTACTAATCCTTATTCTTACTAATATTATAAATGCGAAAGTAACTCTATCTATCTGTCTGTCTGTCGCGCTTTCACGCCTACTGAACCGATTTAAACGAAATTTGGTACAGAGTTAGGCTAGAGCCTGAGAAAAGACTAGGCTTTTTAATGCGAAAACAGGGCTGTAAGGGGTTGAAATAGTGGATGAAAGTTATAAGAAATACCGAGACCACGCGGGCGAAGCCGCTGGTATTATAAATGCGAAAGTAACTCTGTCTGTCTGTCGCGCTTTAAAGGCAAAACTACTGAACCAGGATTATTCCGATCTGTCCCCTTGCTGCGTTCCTTCGGGGGACTTTATTAACTCACTAACAGTTTCATCCCTGTCTGTCTATCTGTCCCCCTATCAATCCTGTCTTTTATTGAATGCAGTGTTGCATAAATATATTTTTTTACTATTAAGAATATTATAATTATTAAATTATATTGGGGACCAATAGGAATAAAAGGTTTTATCTGTGCCCCTATCATTAATAAAGTTCGATCTGTCCCCTCTTTGTTAACAGGGGGACAGATCGATTTTTCAATCTGTCCCCCTGAGGGGACGGAGCAAGGGGACAGATCGGAATAATCCCTGAACCAGTACCACTGAACTAGAGACTCCGATCATAGCTCTCCCTTAATTATTGTTTAGATAAAACTACTGTCATTTACAGTGTAAAATTATCCGAGGATGGTATGAAGGCACTGTTGGCGCTGTCGGGTGGTGACATGCGGAAAGTGCTCAATACTT
The DNA here is from genome assembly GCA_946251955.1 of Acronicta psi. Classification (NCBI taxonomy): domain Eukaryota; kingdom Metazoa; phylum Arthropoda; class Insecta; order Lepidoptera; family Noctuidae; genus Acronicta; species Acronicta psi. Next base: position 5,092,443 of record OX276482.1, on the reverse strand, counting down.
TGCAGAGCACGTGGCTGGCATACCGTGAAGTCACCGAGGACAATGTGTACACCTGCGTGGGACACCCGCTCCGCTCCGATATAAACAACATATTGAACTGGCTACTCAATGAAAATGACTTCGCTATGTGTTTTAAGCGTATCCTTTTGCTGATTATCCACTATAACAATTCGCAAAGTAAAATCGAAATGGATGACATAATAGTTCAAAAACGTCAAAGAATACATTCGACTACCTATATTTTTTATTTATTTTGAAGGATTAATGATTATGTTTTTGCTAAAGTCACTAAAAATACCACATATAAGATGCATATATTTGTGAATTATGAATATCTGAACTTGGGGTGGTTAAGGGTTTTTAGCCAGTGTTTTGTTTTCCTTACTGAATAAAAGAAAGAAGACAAACAGATGGTGGTTCTATTCCTGCCAATGGGCATGGAACGTATGGAACAGCATATTGAATAGCGAGTAACGATGATTTCTTTAATAACTTCTTTAAACAGATATTCAGGATCTGAAAATTGCCAAAGGGTTAGCACTCGGCGACATCTTGACTGAAACTCACACTATTATACAAAGAGGTTCGTACTTATATGCAATTCTTTAAATACCTAATGCATATGACAACCTTTACTAAATAGTAGAGGCAGATTTAAAAAAATCTTTATAGAGTGCTAATTTTTTTTTATTATTTTGTTCGCGGCTATCGTATCGCATCGACCCTGATGGGTCTAATGTGAGCGCCGCTCGATGAAATTTAGAGTTCACCGCTAAATCCTGCGGCTGACACAAACTGCAGGATTTGCTTAGGGGTAAGCTCCTTTATTTCATCAGGGCTTAGAGTGTGTTTCCCTAGATGAGCACTGCGCTTGTGTGTTAGCGATCCACATTCCCCTAGCAGGTGAAGTGGCGTTTCATCAGCCTCCTCACAGCGTCCACAGGTAGCCTTAGGTGGAACATGTGCTTGTTAAGGCAGCAGTGTCCTGTTAGGGCTCTCGTCACAATGCGCAAATTGTTTCTGCTAAGCGCTAGAATTTGGTTCGTATGCCTTTTATTGTAGGCTTTGATTAGTGCTTTGGAATGGACCATGCCTGGCGATTCCGTCCAGAGCTTGGTGGCGGTCTCAAAGCATATATTCGTGAGGGTTCTTTGAGCTAGGCTTTTTGGTATCCCACAGAAGGGTTCAGGTCCCTGCTGCGTTCCACTAGCTCCAGCTCTTGCGAGTTCATCGGCACGTTCGTAGCCAACAATACCCGCGTGACCCGGCACCGAATCTTAGAACTTCTTTGTTCCTCATTCCTAGACAATTTAACCGGACTGTACAGTCTTCCACTAGTTTCGACGACATGACGTTCGAATCTAGCGCTAATAGAGCTGCTTGGCTAGCCGAGTTTATGTAGATAGTGTGGTTGACTTAGTGCTTTTGCAAATTCGCCTCCGCGCATTCTATGATGGCGTAAACTTCAGCTAGGCGTACTGTCCCAGGTTTACACTCTTGTCAAACTTGGCCCGCTCTCCATGTATTCCACAGCCTACATCCCGTCCCATTTTGGACCCATCGGTATACCATATTAGGCATCCGGCATCATAAGGTAGCTGGCTCTTTAACCAGTCTTCCCTTGAGGTCATTTCTACGGTATAGTGTTTTTTATAAACATGCCGCAAAAGCATGGCATCAGTTGCCATGCCAAGTATCGGTGTTTCAACTATTGATTCCTGGAGTGTCCTAAATTTTTTGGATATCCAGTTTTTGCCCAAGATGCTTGCCCTGTACATGGTGGCTTTCGCCTCTCTTTGTATGAATACATGTAGAGGTGGGAGCCCCAGCATTTAGTGCCATTGCGGGGCATGTGGACATAGTGGTCACTTGGTGGGCCTTGTCATACCATACTACTGATGCGTACGTTATAATCGACCGCACAACGGCAGTGTAAAGCCAGAGGGCAATTCTGGGGTTTACACCCCAATTGTTCCCCATCAGACGGCCACTGATCCCAAGTGCCATCTTGGCTTTATTTAGTGTGTTAGCCAAGTGTGGATTCCACGTCAGCTTTTGGTCGATAGTGACGCCCAAATATTTAACTTCCGTGGAATGTGTGATATTTTTGCCATTCAGCCTTGGCAATGTCAATTTGTCCAAACGCCGCTTTTTCGTAAAAGGTACAATAACAGTCTTGTCAGCGTTGACATAGAGGTAACTCTTGACACACCATTCACTGACTGTGTTAAGTCCTTTTTGCATAATGCTTGAGATTGTGGATTGGCAAAAAACTTGTAAGTGCAGTTTCAGTTGATTTGCCCTTACAGTAGGCATGTTGGCTGTGGTGGATGGGAGATGTTGCTAACGCTGTGTCCCTAATATACCTATCTAGCACGTTCTCCATTGTCTTAAGAAGAGGTCTGAAAGACTTTGGCTGGCTGTAATTAGAGTGCTAAGTTACACAGACGATATGGTGCTGCTGGGCCCTACAGCACGGTCTATAGGTGAGTTACTGAAATGTTGTGAGGTTTATGCGGCTAGACACGGATTGCTGTATAATGTTACGAAATGTAAATACATGGTCTTTAAGGCTGGTGGTAAATGCCCTGAAAATATACCTGCCATCATACTAAATGGCTCAAATCTAAATAAGGTTGATTCTTTCAAGTACCTCGAGCACTTCATCACCGCCGACCTTAAGGACAATCTTGACATTGAGAGGGAGCGCAGGGCACTGTCGGTCCGAGGTAATATGCTGGCACGCAGATTTTCCCGATGTAGTGTAGATGTCAAAATCACCCTCTTTAAGACATATTGTCAGTTTCTACACGGGAAACCTGTGGGTCGCGTATGCCAAAAGATCGATGGACACTGCGAGTCCAGTATAATTAATAAGATTTTTAGGATGCTGTTGCGAAAGCCTCGTTTTTGTAGCGCTTCAGAGATGTTTGTGGTGAATCGAACCGATGGTTTTCATGAGGTGATTCGCAAAAAAACTGCATCTCTACTAAGCAGAGCATGCGTAACTGTCTGTCTGTTTGTTACATTTTTATGCTTAAGTAACTGAACATATTTTGATAAAATCTGGCAGGGAGATAGATTGCATCCTGAGGAAGACTTTTTTTCTTAAGAGTAGTTTGGGTTTCCGGTGAAACGTGTAACAGCTATCAGCAGCAGTAACATCATTTTCGCATTTGGTATTTTGGCGGTCCTTGGCATCCTGGCCCCTAGAGCGAACGCTCCTATCGCTCTACCTCTGTGTCGCAGCTGACATTGGATACCATATTAAAAGATTAAATAAATAAACTAGTTACGCATATAGCATGAAATACGCAAGTATGTAGTAAACATTTTCATTGCAGTAAAACTTCCACCCGAGGTTCTCGTGTCACTGCTGATCAAAATGTCGGATGCCGAAGCGCGACTAGCATCGGGCTGTAGCGAACGCATCGAGCTGGCGGCACTGATCGCGGCCTTCCAAGTGGCCAGAGATCAAATCAAAGTTGACGGCGCCGACACTTAAATATCCTGATTCTACTAGGTAACTCTTAGTCAATCATGCTTTTTGTACGGAGGCGTTGGTTACTAAACTACGCATTTACTAAAAAAACTACATAGGTAATCATAATGTTTCAATAATACAATGATGTGATTTCGCCGAAATAAATAAAAACAGTGATAATAAATTAGTCTTTATTTTAACATACCTACGCATCTTACCTTATTTAACTAATCTATATTTACAAATGCGATAAAAATATCGTGATCTTTTTACAGGAGATCTTTGCTTTTTGGGTTGTTTTGTAATAATTATCTTCTAATTGACGTTTATAATTTGGTATATCTTGAGTTAGGTATAATTATGTACTGTTTATACTTATAATATAAATGCGAAAGTGATACTTATTTTATCTTACAGTAGGTACGAAACCTTTATTGTCTGGTCTAGTTTATTAGGTACCCAAGGAATATAATAAACTAGGTAAATGTATTACCTTATTGGTTCTGTGTTATTTATTACCTAGCTTTTCATGAGTATTATTTTATATCTGTTTAGCCCCTAACAGTCTATTAGGTACAGTCTATTGAACACATATTTCTTCCAAGTGTTAGTATTTTCTTTTATCCGAAGATGTTAGAGACTATGCTATTGAAGGAATTTGTAAGTGAGGCGAAGATGCCGGGCGAGGCTGGCGGCGAAGGTGGCGCGCGCGGTGGTTGCCCCACTGGACGGTAGTATGGCCCGCCATCTATGCGCTGAAATTTTACAGAGTTACACACCCAGCTTATACATTTTGGTCAAATAAACAACACCAATAGCTTAGTTTGGGTATTGCCGTGTGTATCAATATTTTATTGTTTTTTCTCATGTGTGGTCCTTCATAGTTAAGTTAGTTCTTTTAAGTCATGATTTGTATATCGGGACAGTCCATACTCATGTTATACAATACAACACAATAATATGTATAACAACCTCCTAAATGCCTTTTGAAAAGTCCTTTGAGATGCGTGTGAAACTGCGGGCAACAGCTAGAAATTGTATCAAAAACATGCACGCTTGTCGATGTTATCTAAAATCTACTTGCCTGTTAATTATTTACAAAATATATTAAAATTGATGACTCACCTTCACCATTATTATTATTATACTCTGCATTCATTAATTCAGGATTGTCAGGAATACGGTTCTTTAATAAACAATGTTAATAGGAATAAGTCAATAAATTATTTATCACGATGGATAATAGGTTTAGTTCATTGGTAGATACGCACCGGTTTATAATATAACTTACAAACATACTACGTATGTGCCATTATATTACAAATAATACTATGTATAATATAGGTAACTTTTCATTATATTAAAGTATTATACAATAAAGGAATAATCACTTTAAAATGAATCGCCGGTTTATCATTGTATGTACAAGTACATAAGAAGAATAAATCTTTTTCAGCGGAGTTAGACTGTTTAAAATCTAGGTAGGTACTTAATAGGATTTGCAAGATCAGTCTTCGGGAAATACAATAGCACCATCATTAATGGGGCTTGAGGTAGCCGTAGTAGGTCGGGAGGAAGTCTTCAACGTGGTCGCAGACTGCGTGCTCGCCGCCTTCAGAACGTAACCCTAAGGGGCCACAAAAGCTGTTTGTAACCACACCACCCTTGTGCAACTATAAATAAGCTAGTGAACACAATATTATTTACATAAAAACAATAATCAGTCTATATATAGGATTCAGGGTTATAGGATTTTTAATGTAGAAGAAAAGTAGCAAGCTTTAGTTGGAACTATAGCGCGGCTTTACTTATTATGTATTTACAAATGCAGCTGGAAAACCAAGTATTTACGCAATGGCTCATTTTGATGCGTTAGGTATGTAAATGTTACTGGCAAAGTATTTTTCATCTGAAGATTCAAAAAATATCCACTAGAGGCAGCACTAGTTATCAATTCGACTGTATGTATGTTACGCGGTTTCTGCGTAGATAGTGGCGGCTAGATACCTCTGAGGTGGTCCCATATACATTTTAACGAAATCGGTCAATCAACAAAAATCTCAAAAAAAATTTAGAAGAACGTAAATGATATTTTTGTTTACTCCGAAACCTCTCTGTCTCATTGCACTCATTGGAGTAGTGCGTTTAGTTGGCCTACCCATTTAAGGATATAAAAACAAAATATATCTTTTACTTTCCACTAAACATTTTAAAATTCAAATCTAATTGAAATATATTTATGATCTTCGTTGTTTGTTTGGCATCGACTCCATACCAATATCTTTTTGGTTTTCAGTTCCTGGGTGTTTTTGAAGGCGGTTTATTATTTATTTAATTAATATTCTAGATCCACTTTATTAATCAATTTATTTATTTCAATGAACATGCGTTTTAAATTACTGCTAATAGTGAAATCAAAACACGTGTACCTCCAACTAGTGCTACCTCTGGTGGATCTTTTTGGAACCTACAGAGGAAAAAGGCGCATGGCATTGTATAAAATACTTTGGGATAAAATATCTTTTTTATTAATCGTTTATTTTAACCCCTGCTTAGTCGATGTTTATGTCACCGTAAAATTGAAAACATAGGTAGTGCGTCGGTATTGTATATAATGCCACGAGAAGATTACGTAAAGTAGGAAATGAAGGTCAAATATGTCATTTGCTAACATTTGTTCGAAGAAATTGGCAGTATTGTGAGATTACTCCAGGTGTTTGTAAAAAAATAACTGTAGGTACACTTCTAACCTGAACTATCCGAATAGTTATTAAAATGAATACTAAAATATGTTTTCTTCTTGGCTGATTGTGCTGTATTGTCCACGCATTATCCGCTGCACATTCGGTATTGGATAGAATATAACCTAGGCAAAGTATAAAATAAATAATATTTCACATACTACCTACAAGTTTTAGGTATTCTAGACATGGCCTAGGTATAGATTCTATACTATAGAATACCGGATTATACAGATTGTCGGTATCAAGCACTTTTAGTCAGGTAGTTTTTCATATAGCCTTCCTAAGTTACTTATAAAAAAAAAATTTATTGAGGAAAAAGATGATTTTTAATAATTTTCAACGATATTAGTTAGTTGGCAACTACAAGTACTATAAATATAATACCTATGATGGATGGATTTTGTTTTATTTGTTACTCTATCACGCAAAAACTACTGAACGGATTTTGATGAAACTTTACAGTAGGTATTAGCTTATATATCAGAATAACATAGAATATTAAACGTTGTTATTCTTAGTTTAATTTGAATTAAGTGACTGTAACAACACATCATATTATCATTCATAACACTCACAGGAATTAGACAAAAGGTAAGTCAGTATTAGGTATAACTTATCTTTGTATGTATCTAACTCCTTTTATGTGCAGAATAAACTAAGAACTAGATAACTTAAACAAGCACCTACATGACCGACTCCAAAAGCAAAATTTAATGTTAGGGATGGCTAAAAGGGTTTAGCTTACTACAGTTCTCGCCAAACTTATTGTCCGGGTTGAAGTTGGCACGTGCTAATTTTAACCAAGCCGTAAAATTCGGAGAAACAAAATATTAGATTTGAAATAAATATAAACAAAAGCTCAATTCGTAGGCTGTCGTTTTTTTTTCTATCTCCGATTTTTACGGCCGGGTTGAAGTTGGCACGACCTAACTTCAACCCGGCCGGCAATAAGTTTGGCGAGAACTGTAATTATATTTACATAATATAAGTAAGCAGGTATACCTACTTACAAATCGAATTATTACAGGGAAGTGCCTACTAACCTTTGCAGAATGTAGAGTAACATTCAACAGTGTTGGATGGCTGTCTATTACAATGAATTCGACCTCTTGCGGCAAATATCCTTCTGCAGAGACCTATTTAGTGTAGAGACATTTTAAACATTATTTAATTATGATAATATTAATCATACTCATACATAACATAAACGGGTCTTACATCAATCCTGTAGGTTCCAGGCAGGAGAATGCGCCAGAACTCTCCATACTTGGTGGTGTGGTACGTGACGTCACGGCCCTTCACTTTAACACTGGCACGCTCTACGGGATTGCCATTTTCGTCCATTACGAAGCCATGCGCTCCGCGGTGTGCTTCAGCCAAATATTTTATAAGAGACTGTAAGCAAAAATTTTATTTCATTAGGAGACCGAGTCTGATGATACATAAAAACTTAGTTGGGTATAATTAATATAATTATTAAAATTTAATGTATTATACGTAGCCAAAAAAAAGGTAGTTATGTATGATTAATGTAATTATTAATTAATATTATACCTACCTTTTTTGGGTGCGGAAAATCAATTAATCAAAAGAGTGAGATTATGTAGAATTGATACCTATCAGAAGTATGATCAGACTTAGCCCCACCCAATCCCTGCTATTATTATAAATGCGAAACCTTTCACGCCTAAATCGCTAAACCGATTTTGATAAAATTTGGACAGTACAGAAATCTTAGAAAATAGACCATAAGTTTTTTGTTTAAAATGCTCGAAGGTTCTGAAAGATATAAAATGGCATAAAACGTTGCTGTAAGTAACATCTTGTATATGAATTTATGAATAATGGCACCATTTATTTATCATTCTACGAACTTACTGATGTAAGTAATAATTTGTTGTAAAGCTATAGAAAAAAAGGTTACCTACTAGGTACAACGAATAAATAACTAAAATGCCTAATTTTAATAGACTTAGTAATTAAAGACATAGTAAATGAATTAACTATTATCTTATCGATCCGAGTGGTTGTTGCAAAAAAACAAAAGATTAAAATAAGTAGATAGTTGTAGATACCTACGTACGCAGGTATCTAAATTGGTTAGGTAGATACCGTAGATACTTTACATTGGTACAGCTCTCCTTATGCCTGCCTAGGTACCTATTGTTATTACGCTAACACTTTCCAATAGCGCCAGCGTCATGTAAGTCAGGTACCTAAAAAGATACCTATATCAAACGCATAGGTACTTAGGATAGGACTTGTTTCACCACCTCTGGATAGCCGCTAACCGCCATTAATATAACGCGAACTTATCAGCAGGTCATGAAACGGGCCCTCAGTCACCACCTTCTCGTTACCTACTTAGATTACTTGGCAGATGTTCCAATTTTGATCTATCCGGCGGTTCGTGGCTTTTCAGAGGTGGACAGGCCTTGAGTGTTTTCAAACCTCCATCCTTCATTATACATAGGTACATAATCAATTCTTTTAAAGACTGTTTCATCACCAGGTTGTAGTATGTGTACCTATGGCACGTATAGGAGTTATCTTTTACTAGGCAAAAACCAGATTATATGTATCTAAAATTCTATAGGCGTGCTAAGCAAGAGATTGCCTAAAGTTTCTTAAGGATTTAAAATACATACTGCACTGCATAACATAACACACTGTCATACTAACAGACACTGCTTATTTCATTGTAATAGTAACGAATATCTACCTACCCATATTTATCTTATCTTTATCAGTATTTTAGATTGTTTAAAGCACTTGATTTTTTCTCATACTATTATCTGCTATTTGTTTATTAGTGTAACACTTGTATCCAAAGTAAAATCTTACCAGTCGCGATGTTTTTCCGTTGGTTTTATTTTATTGCAATTTTTACTGTAGTCCAAGTGAATGGCGAAACAAGGGCGGCTATAGCACGTCTAGTATCGCAAAATGTGACCGGGAGTATAGTGTTCACTGAGACGTCAGCTGGGCTCCATGTCACTGGGAGCATTATTGGTCTAGCCGCCGGTAATTATGGATTCCACGTGCATGAACTGGGCGATACTAGTAGCTGTGACGCCGCAGGCTCACACTTCAACCCTGATGAAAGCAACCACGGTGGCAGAGACCACCATGTGCGACATGTTGGTGACCTCGGCAATGTCGTGTTCGTAGGCGACACTGCCGCAGTCGCAGCTGTCGATTTTGTGGATGGTGTTATAACGCTGCGAGGACGCAACAGTATTTTGGGACGCACTTTGGTACTTCATGAGCAGGAGGATGATCTAGGATTAGGTGGACAACACGATTCCTTGACTACTGGCAACGCTGGGCCACGGGTAGCGTGTGGAGTGATTGGCATCAAGTCCCCTGCCGACCCCTGGAATTCCGCAACGTCTGTGTCTCCTTCGACAGCATTTTTGAGTTTAATTGGGGTTTTTATTTTTTATACCTCATTTTAAAATTTTCCGTTAACGTCCTGTGTAATTATTTATAGTACCTAAACGCCACTGGTCGATACTGAAGAATGAACTTTCTTCCTATTACCAGGCAGGTTACCCTATTATTATTATATTACTAAGATTGTACGTATAAAGCAACAGCCAGCCACAAAAAAATAAGTTAGTCTTACTTAATCTACTGAAGAAATGATCTAGATACCTATTTATCCACAATAACCGTTTTTCTTTATAAAAATGGGTGATATTGGTGGTATGGAGCTACAACTAGGCATGCTCTTTCCACGATGGCGGTTGGTGACACGGATGTTACGATCAATGTTGCTGTTGACTTACATCTTTATAATTATTCCTCAACAAACAAGATTTTAATTTCATAGTGAATTATTTAATATACCTAGGTACTCAAATACCTACTATCTATTTATTCAGCTGGTAATGCAGCTATTATGTGCACTGAGTTTGTGAATTCAAAACATCATGGTGCTGAATTTATCATACAACCTTTTTTACCCGACGACACGGCAAAAAAGCCGAAGGAAGGGTTTTATATTAGGCAGTCTATGTATATTCCTATTTACGTATGTTCCGCTACAGCGCCTAAAGTACTCATCTGATTTTGATGAATGAGGTGTTAAACGATTCGTTATAATGGTAACAATGGCTACACTTTAAATAAACAAAATCAATACGACGAATGTTACATGCAAAAAAAAAACGAAATTTAAAAAAAAATGCTATCCTATCGAGTGGCATATCAAACGAAAGAGGAAAAAATTCTGAGTTTAGTAATACGTAAGTATACTAATATAATGAAATTGTAAAATTTGTGTTTGTTAGTTTGTAATTTTTCGAGGTTCTGAGTAGAGAGATGGAGTAATCTCTGAAATTAAAGATGCGATTCTGAAAATAACTGCATTAGAAAATACATACATTATCCCCAAGTACTATAAATATATAAATTATAATATACTTATCGTATTTTTCGGGTTAGAGACAACTTTATTCTCATAAGTTATCTCTCATTTTTAAGCCGAGCTATCACGGATTATTTCTAGCTAGTTGGAATAAAATGCTGTTTAGAACAGCATTATTTGCGTACGCTGCTTAAACGGTTGTGTGTTGTTTTGTTGTTGATTTCAATTCAGTAAATTGTTTATCAGGATGGTGACATTATGACATAGGAATTATAATTACGTAGTCGGCGGGTTGTAGTTTTTTAAACTTAAATTTTTTTATTTGTTAAAAACTCAGAGTCCGAACCTTTTTGGTGTACTTTTTAAGTCACTAACACTAACATTACTGTACAATACTTAACAAAAATATTACACTCAACTTATGTAACTGTAGCAACGTTACTTTCAATTTTACATAATTATTATTAATTTTACCTAAGTACTATTTGTTATCATTTAGAGAATATTCCGTAATACTTACCTACCTATCATAATATAGTAGTTAATACCTAAACTGAAATAAAAGTATCTTGTGATTGTGAATGTTTTTTTTGCATTTAGTCATTTCCTCGCTGAGGTGGGATGAAAAGTTACGTGTTGCACTCAGGTGCAAAGATTTTTCACCTCGTGCTTTTTTAATTTCTTCGCTAACGCTGGATTCTAATTTTTCATTCCTGCGCTTGCTCGGTCATCGAAATTGAGCACGCGGTTAAAAAGCAACTTTGCACTCTTGTATAACAAATAACTATTCATTTCCTTTAGTGACAGCAAAGCTACCTGTCATCCTGGATCCTGGATCGGAATACCTTTTATAAGTGGAAAATCTTCACGGTTGACCTATCTATAACCATATATATAAGTGAAAAATTTCTATAAGTGAAAACTTGTTATTGGCTATCCGTTGACCACGTTGCTGCTACCTAGGTTTTAATTAGCTGTAAGTTTTCCATGCAATAAATAAATAAATAAATATAACCTATCGTACGATTTATAACTTACCAGCGTGCAGCGGCTCCACGTGGTCTGGGTATTTCTTATAACTTTCATCCCCTATTTCAACCCCTTACAACCCTCTTTTCGCATTAAAAAGTAGCCTATGTCCTTTCTCAGGCTATAGACTATCTGTCTACCGAATTCATTTAAATCGGTTCAGTAGTTTTGGCGTGAAAGCGCGACAGACATACATTACTTTCGCATTTATAATATTAGTAAGGACATTAAGGATAAGATTGTTCCTTACGTATTACATTGGCTTTTGGTGTGCAATAAAGAATATTCTATTCAATAAAGGATTGGAGATATAAGGTATAAAATAGAGATCGAAGAACATATGGATGAACTGGGTGAGCGATAATTATGGTTACAAAAATGTGAATAATGAGATACCTAAATGATTTAAGGAAGAAAAATAAATAAGTACCTACCTACCTACCCATGTACTGCGCCGACTCCAAGATGGTCACAAATTAAAAGCCCCGCTACAAATCAGTTACGATATTATCCTAACTGATTTTATTTGTCAAATTGCCAGTGATATAGTATATAGTATTTATTTGGGCTCTTATTATTCTCTTTACAAATATCAAAGTTACCGATGCTGATCTTTGGTCTCCAGATGCGTAATGTTCACTTATTAATTATGTAGGTAGTAGTAGTAATGCAACATGCATATGTAGGTAGGTGTACCTACCTGTTTGTTGTCTTGCCAATACTTGGCCAGTTCGTGTGAAGGCGGATACTTGCAGCAGGAGATTTCCAACGTGATCTCCATACAACCGTGCCACAGATAGTTATAGTCTTGCATGCCGCCTGTAATTAAACATATTTGATCATTATTTTTATACAATACTTAGGTATAGTTTTTGACACTTAGCATAGCTAGAGTTATTATGACTATAGAATGTGTCTAAGTTCTAACCCAAGGCATAAATAGTTTGTACCTGTAAGGGGGTACCACGCTGCGCCATTAGTAATACCCTTCTCGAACCTGGGCGAACCTGACTTGCAGGATACGCCACGGGCCATTTTGGCGTGGTTGTTGGAATATACCAGTGACAGATGGCGAAATACGTCGTCGTCCGGCGCTATCGATGGTGTGTGTGCATAGCTCTGGAATACTGCATTCAGGCCACATGTTGGACAAAAACAAATATAAATTATATTAGTTATGATACCGTAACTAAACTATGTATTTAATTAAATATGACACCTCACCGGAACACAGAACGGATGATCTGCATATTCCTGATTTGCGTGAAAATAATAAACACATCAAGAAAGGTAATAAGTAGATAGGTATAGAAAAATAGCCAAGTGCGAGTCGGACCCGCACAACCGGTATCTGTACCATATTTAATTAGTATCAAATTTAAAATTAGTATTTGTCGTAACCTATTACGGCTCATGAGGTAGGTACAGCCCGCTTACGGACGGACGGACAGCAGAGGTTTAGTAATAGGGTCCTGTTGGCACCTTTCAGGTAAGGAAACCTAAACCGGTTATTTCCGTATCCGGATATTTTCGTAAATGACATGCCTACTTAGGTACTCTTTGAAATATTTCAGTTTACATCTTTAAAATCATTTTATTTTAGGTATCTTCGAAAATTGCTTCTACATGTAGTACTTCCAACTTTAGGTATGCCAGGGTCCACACAAAAAAAATCGAAGTAAGTAATAAGTTTTCATCATGTTCCTGCCTTGTCCCAATTTATTTGGGGTCGGCACAGCCTTTCCTTTTCTTCCAACTCTATTAACCGTCACCTCCTCTTTCACTCCCCTTTTCCATCATATCAACCTTAATACAATCCATCCGTCTTTTTTTGGCCTTCCTTTATTCTTCCGTGATCCGTCCTTCAACATTCAATGTCATCTCTTTTAGTCACATGCGTTTCATCCCTCATCATTTTCCTTCAGCTTATTCGTCACTTTCGCAGAATAAGGAACGAGTATATTGTTCCTCTAATATACTCGTCCATTCTAGTCACTCCATCAGATCCATCTCAACATTCTCATCTCCGCTGCATGTAAGTTGTATATTCTTTCATCCGTCTTCTTAACGGCCCAGCACTCTATCCATACAATTTATATTTTATACCACAAGGGTGGTAAAAAAGCATGCGGCCTGTTTGATGGTAGACGGTAACCGCAGCCTATGGTCGTTTACGACACCGAAGAGTCACTCACGCGTTGCCGACTCTGTAAAAACCTGTTAGAGGTATATGGAGGATCCATTGTTCCTCTTCCTGCCCGCACAGCGCATCCTTAGAAGTAGCTCTGGCAACCTTACTTATTGCAGGAACACAACACACAATAAAGTGTGTTATTTGGTTGCAGTTAAGGGTACTTCCCCAGACGGGCTGCTCTAGATTTGAGCGATAATTGCTGTGCCCTACCACTCTTAACTCAATACGACAAGTCTTATAAATCGACTTATAGATTTTGCCCTTTAGCTTAAGAAGTATCCGTGAGTCGCAAGTTGTTCCTGTGTGACCTGTCGCCATTTTTTCCAATCTGAGTTCATTCGAACCCACTGACCTAACTGAGGTGAGCGTATAACAAACATCTCGTGCCACGGGGTCATTGGCAATGTAGTACCTAAGTACCATAGTAAAGTGAGGACAACTGGAACTATTACCTACTATGTATGAAACGTGACCGGAAACGCGTGATGAAACTGGCCATTGAACGTGTTTAACCCGCTAAACGTCGTTTGTACAATTGTACATAAAATTTGGCTATTTTTTTACCATAGAAATTCGTAAAACTATATTTTTCCTGCTCTAATTTGCAAAAATTGTAGGGAAACGACAAGGATGGCTATAATAGTCCTAATGGATGTCATATAATAGTACCCGCATACTTCATATTTTCGCATAGGTTGCTCCCATTATCGTTTGAAAGGTACAACATAAATACAATTGTGCTAATAATGATAGTTACTGGCACTGGGCGTGTTGTCGAAGGGGTACGAGGCGACGAGAGCACCGCCGTGCAGAGAACCGGACAGCACGAACTGAATTTTGCTAATCCACTCCTTGATGGCTTCTGTCTCAGGCTGCGGCTGCTTGGTATTCGCCTTGAAGAAGTCAGGGAAGTTTCTATTCAAGTCGTATCGACGAGCATTGTGCCTGTGGATAAGAATTGCATCAAGAGCGTAACTGTATTTACCTTTATACATAATTATTACCTATAAATTATATGAATATTTAGGTTTGGATTCTTGGGAAACTACCTCCTAGTACCTATCATGGAGTATGATACAACTTGCTTTATGAAGCTTTCATCTGGTTAGAACTCCATTATGACCTTTCATCATGAAATGTGTACAAAAAACTAATACCTATGTATTATGCACTATGAAGATTCGACACTGACGTGTTTAATTTGCCTAAGTACTACAACTAAACTAAACCTACTAGGTAGGTACACCTATTATATTTTTTACGAAATAAGTATTCAGTGTGATTGATGTCATTCTTCCATGGTCTGTGAATATGTAGGTTATTCGTACTTTTCACAGCATAGGTAGGTTCATATGTAGCACATGTGAAATGTTTAGATGTAACTTTTTTATACTTACAATTCATTATGAATAGGTACACGATATTATTATGGTTAAGCATTGACGTAATAAGCATAAGCAAACGATAATCATAATACTTAGCTATCCGCAACGCGCTCCATAAAAAATAATTATGCGCCAATGGTACCTATATTTAAAGCTACGGTAGGTCCCTAACCTACCTACCTAACAATTTATTAGAGGATTCCCGATTCCCGAATTTATCACAAATAGCTACCTGGACTATAGCCTAATTCCTCTCATACTCGAGAACAATCGTGGCCGTGCAGCAGTGGGACAGTATTATGGGTTGGTGATAAGGTCAGAAGAAGAAGCGCAGAAGTCTCAAAAGTGTTCTGTTTCACCATGCTAGGGCTCGCACTGCGACCGATGGAGACTTGTCACTGTCTCCATCGGTCGTAGTGCGAGCGGGCACCAACGATAATATTTATAATATTCACGCGCGCTCGAGATACACTCATACCATATCATATTATACCATACCTGCCAAACGTGTTGTCACATTGTCCTTCCTTCGAGATGGCAAAACCGTCTGGATTCATAGATGGCATCAAATGTATCCTGGTGTTGTCCAGTAACCATTTTATGTATGGATCGGTGTCATAAGATGTGACGAGGTGCTAGAAAAATAAAGTTCGGTACTTACATCCCTAGTACGTACTACAAATACTGTTTTCATGATTGAAGTGAACTGCTAAGTTACAAACATCCTAGTTAATTAGTAGGTACTAGGCAGGTATGCCCGCAGATGCGGGAAACTTCTTGGCGCGTTCAGTTGGGGTGGGCTGCTTTTGGGAAACTGGAAAAATTTCTAATGCCCATTCTTACTTATCAGAGTTGCCTAAAGAGCCATGCTAAATTAAATAATAAAAATATATTCTTTATAGACCTAGTCACTAGGTCTATAAAGAAAACATTTTACATAGATCTATAATAAATAATAGTACCCGAAGTTTTAGATTAAATATTCAGTGAGAAACGAGTTTACGCGAGTATCCAGATTCTTGTGTGCTAGATGCATAAATGATGTTAAGCACCGGTTCCGACAACTAACTTGAATAAGGTGCAGAAGTAGCTCGCGGCCCACGGCTTCGTTTCCGTGAATGTTGCCCACGTATTTTACGTCGGGCTTGCCGATCATGTGTTCGTATGGAGACGCTGACACCACCATCACCCAGAGATCCCGGCCTGCGGAAAAATAATGTCTTACCCTGTATGATCGGTCTGATCGGTATGATAAAATGATCATTGTTATTATGTTATGTTATGTACTTAGGAACAAGTCAATACTTAGATGTTCACACTTTTTTTTGGATAGGATTTAGGATAGATCCTAAAAACCTTTCCTATTAAGTATAGGTACGTACTTACCAACTAAACATCCGAAATGCTGAATTAAATCTTTCTAAGAAGCATACTACAAGTAAAGCATAGAGGAAAAAGTCAAAAATTAGTAGTACTAGGTACCTATTATGTCGATATTATTTATAAGATTCTTTAATTATAATTATGCACAGTTCTTTGTAGCTTTTTAATGTCAGATTAAATAGTCTGTTATCCAAAATTGTCTTACCTTGTACAGATTTCCCGACAGAGTACAGTGCTGTCAGGGCTGGGTACCGCGCCGACACTGAGCGTAAGTATCTGGTCATCTGATCGTGATCATGGTATCGGAACTCCAAGTCTGGTCCATTCTCCCTGGACTCGACTTCGCCTAAATTAGTAGATACCTCATCTGTTGGTCATAATTAAAAATTAAATTATAAATGTTTTTTTTCTTTGCTTGTCCCGCCTGTAATACCAGTGAGTGACCTAAATGAGACCCAAAATCGTGCCGGCAAGATACTTTGATGAAAATCAGTAGGTAGGTATAAGTATTTAAGTATATCTACCACATAGAGGAACGGGCGTTCCACTTTTTAAACTACAGATTTAATGTGTTTTGGCGTGGTGTACAATAACAATAGGTAGGTAGCAAGAATTGATAATTTTCAATAGGAATGAGTTTCTATATGGATTTAACGTATTAGTTTAAGAAACCAAGAGTAAACCAGTGTTTGAAATCTGCCGCCCCTAGGCCGCGCCCTATACGGCCTATTGACAAATCCAGGACTGATGGTAGGTATATGAGATACGTCACTATAGAAGGCAAGGTAAGCATTGTTTTCAAACTAGCGAACCGGGTGCTCAATTAAAAAAAAAGTAAAAACATGTATTCATATGAATCAGACTGAACTAACAGGAAAACAAAATATTACTTGCTTATATTTTTTTTTACCAAATTGGGTTTTTTCCACTTCCCACGAGTAAACTGTTGTTTTTATTACAAACTACCAGCTACTGCGACTACATTACTTAATCCCCACCCTGCTATACATATTTCACCAAGCAACAGCCCGAGAGTTGATATTCTTATTCAATTGGGTAGGTACTTAGGTAAGTAGCTGGCATTTTACACTTGTTCCGAGCAGAGCTTTTTGGCCCAAGTGAGGCCAGGTATAATTTTAAATTCAAATTCAAAATTCAAAATATTTTATTTCAATTAGACCATATAAATAGGCACTTTTGAATTGTCAAACTAGTTGCACGGTTCGAAAAAGTGGGACTTATGGAGAAGAGCCGGCAAGAAACTCCATAGTCACTCTTTTAAAAAAATATAGGTTTTCATAGTAAGTAACAATAAAATTATGTGATGAATAGTATGAGTATAATGCAGTATGATGTGTATGACTAAAAACAATAAACACAAACAAAAAAACATAGCCATTGCAGTAAGAGCTGACCAGTACCTCAACCATGAGTTCTATCGAATGGCTCTCGATAGGTTTTTTACGCATCGAAACGCTGTAATCTCATAGCAAATTTTAGTTCCTTGCGTAACCGCTAGAGGCGCTGCGAGGGTTATCCATACAAATATTTTACGGCGTCGCTAGCGAGTCTAGTGAGAAAAACTCATGGTCGAGGCACAGTCCCGACAGACAGCACCCATTCACGAGCATGACGTGTGTATCGGCGCCGTTTGACCCAACCATGTTGTAGGGAATAAAAAGACCCGACACACAACGCCACTATCAGCAGGACACTTAAATGTATCTATCTGTGTACAATAGGTATAGATAGATACATTTAAGGTAAATGTATGATTGTAGGCGTACCTGGATTGTACGTGGGGCTAGAGAGCGATTGTGACCGCGTCGCAACCAGGAAGGTCAGCAGAAGGAAAATGCGAGATAAACTCGACTTTGCGGCGGCAGCCATCTGCAATACAAATACCGAGATTTTTTAATAGGTAGCTAGGTACCACGTCGTTGTGTGATACACAATTTACAGGCAGGTACTATGTAATAAGCTTCAGGTAATAGACTAGAAGTCTGCTGTTTGGTTCATCTGGGGTGGTACCACTGCATTGCCAAATCTAAGGGATCCAATGGTAGCTCTCTTGACCCTCAAAATACGCGAATATACTTAGGTACTTGGATATGAAAAGTAGGTACTTATAGCAAGCTAAAAGGCCAGTTTTATGATCCAACATTGCTATGAATTGTAGAAAATATGTAGGTATTTGTATAGAATTACATAGAAAGAAAGAACTTTTACACAGCACAAGACGCACATTTTAAATAATAAGAGCAACAAAAACAATAAAGAAAAGAAAAAATAATATAATATTTAAATTATACCTACTCAATGGCATATTATGATATTACCTAATCTGTGCCTCGCGGCTGCGCCAAATAGGCCCAGTTCAGCATTATGTCAGGTTCAGCATACATCGAGCCTTTTTAGCGCCCCATCTATACATAAGTACATACCATACCTACCTATATTATTATTAATTAGCTCCAGTTTTTGCTTTGGTTACACCTCAGAGTACGGAATACAATACACCATGCGACTCTGCGTATCAACGTTGTGCTTACGAAAGGTTCGATAGTTTATCATAATTATTAATCTATGGATATGTTGCTAGGCTGTTAGGACATGGTTTCATGCTTGAACTGTTGTCGCCATTTATACAATGTAGATGTTGTCAGCTTTCTTTTAATAAACTACTATCATTCTATTCAGTAGTGATGATTGGTAGGCGAGCATACCAGTTAGGTATGTGGTGTAACCGGTCGCCTTTTAAAAGTCACTAGGTCAGTGGTCCGACCACTGATTTGTTTGATTGCTATGCAGATGTTAAAAGGACTAAGTACAATTATCCCTGCCTTCATACAGTAAAACAATAATTCTATTTATTCTCTTCTATTTATATTCTTGATATTGTTCAAAGCCAAATAAAAATAATTATAAATTCTAGTAAGTTGCGGTTAAATTACTTGGCAGATAATTTCGTACAAATTTTGTTCGACTTCCTGGGTATTTCTTATAACTTTCATCATCTATTTCAACCCCTTACAGCCTTACCCTTTTTCGCAATAAAAAGTATGCCTATGTCCTTTCTCAGGCTTTAGACTACCTCTGTATCAAATTTCATCTAAATCGGTTCTGTAGTTGTGGCGTGAAAGCGCGCCAGACAGACAGGGTTACTTTCGCATTTATAATATTAGTAAGGATTGAGTTTTCTACCAGTAAACCTTTACATATCAAAATCGATAGAGAGATTCGAGTGTCATCAAGGGAAGGTGTTAAAGATTTAGTGGGATATAGGTAATATGTTCGATTTCTCGGCGGGTTATCTGCCCCAAACGAAATTTATATGCTTTAGGCAGCTTCCCTTAATCCCTTCTATGGGATAGACGTCCCAAAATGTAAACCAAAAATCGCGATTACTCTAGTAAGATCTAATGGAAAATGGAAGAAAGTGCGCACTATAGCTATCATAAAAACCCCAGTCTTCCTTTAATCTGATGTTCAAAACATGTGGTTCAAGTATTTATTAGCCGTCCCAAATAAAGCTGCGAGTTGTAGGTATACGGTACCTACGGTACCTATACGTTTCTCATATACGTAATATGTGTGCTCTCGACAACGGTTTTTTGGCAGCTTTCCTTCGGCTGTTGGCATTGGCACAATGACCCTGTAGTAGTCCTACTAAATATAGACGTTCGTTGAAATAAAACTCCTTTTTACGGATTTTATCGCGTTATATTGATATTACTTTAATCCTGACTAGGGTTGTTGAAAAAATATCGATATGTCGATATTATTTTTTCAATATATCGATGTACCGATAAAAAATTCCAAGTATCGAAAAGATATTTTTTTCAGACCAATAAACATTTTTAAGTTAAAAGATTAAAAATTACCTTTTTTTGGCTGTTTTAAGTTTGAAAATATCAATATGTAAATAAGAATATAGAGAATATAATATAGAGAAGAATATAGAGAAGAAAATATCGATATTAAGTTATTTTTAATGAAGGAAAAAATTGGCTGGCGGGCAGGATTTGAACCTGCGTCTTCTGGTTCGGTACACCAGACGCTTTGACCACTAAGCTACCGCGAGCCACTCGAAATCTTCCTTCACTTGATTCATTAAAAATAACTCGTAATCTTAGCATGGAAAATGCTTAAAAAAATACAAAAAGATAATATCGATATTGATATTTTTTTTACATACTTATGATACATAAGAAATACCCAGACAAACACAATATTTTTTTTTGAATATAAGTTTTTATTTATTTTTATGTAATACTTATATTCATCACATAAATATTTATGTTCTGTGGGAATCGAACCCACGACCTCATGATCAGCAGGCCGGTACTCGAACCACTAGACCACAGACGTCGTCAAATAGACTAGATAAGTAATTTATTTCTTGATCTGGAAGTTAATTTTGGCCTTCACTTTAGCCCAATAGGTAATAATACCGTATTCAGTAAAATCAACCTGGTAGTCCTGGTAGTCTTATTCTATGTTAAAAAAGTTAAATTATTGGGAGGTCATGTGACGTTTGTAGTTTTTAATGTACCTAAACCTGCCTATGGGGGTTTAATCAATCCAGCTCACTAGGTAATAAATTTTTGTGCGTCGTCGACGTGCTGGAAGACCAGGCAGACCGGGAAGATCAGGCAGTGGAGAGCCCTTGTTTGCCCTTCTTATACATTTGTATAAAGTATACAAAGTATAATATTATTATAAGTTCTATTATCTTTGAAAGGCGATAACTTTTTTCGCTATAATTTCAGAAACACAGTCTAGGTAATGTTGCTCCAAGCTGAGCTCACTACATGTGAAAACTGTAACTAAACCCGTTCAGCATTTTCAAAGGCTTATATTATAAGGCTTATATTTTAAAGGATTATAAGTACAAATACATAATTATGGACATTTGTTTTAGAAAAAGCTTTCTTGAGTTCTCTCAGAAATTTTTCTTGGTGTGTTCTACAACTCTTTTTTTTATAAGTAGATCACACAATTATTAAAAAAAAACGTATTCTTCCTACCTGCTTTATTATTATTATATTAATGTGGAGGTACCTAAGTACAAAAACGACCTTAATAAATGTCATCGAGTTCATAATACCTGCATTTAGGTACCTTCTCTACACTTACGTGTTTAAATAATATTATGTAAGTTTGACGCTTTTGAACATCAAAACCTGACTGATTAAAATCACGTTCATCCAATAAATACCTTTCGGTCTTAATATTTTTTGTAAACTATACCTATAACATCTCCTTATGGTACCAATCTATCTATCGGTCGTTACCTAAGCCACCTGCCACTTTGTGCTACTTCGTGAACCGGATTCAATTTTATATTTATATACTTAAGTACATTTTTGCACGAACATATAGGTGGGCGTGTACCTACACTACCTACTTAGGTACGTAAAATGATGTGGCTTTATGTTTTTATTTAATGTGAACATTCTTGATGCACCTTGCATTGTTAATCAGCAAACAATGCAGCACACTTTTTGTGGTGTGAAAGTTTGAATCTAGTTCGATTTAAATAGACATACCGAAGAGATATCTTGATAAGAATAATAATTTATTAACACATGATTAAAATATACAACGATACAACACAAATACCTACTTAAGTGAATATTTGTTTTGTTTATTTGAAGGTTTGGCATAGAACCAGATTGTAATCTGTAGTCATTCTTTACGAATTCCACGCTTGTGATCTTAAGTTGCCTTGTAAATTTAGTTCGAAATCGTCTAGATAATTTAAATTAGTTAGTTAAATTCAACAATTTAAGGGCCTGTTTCACTTCTTCTAGATACTTAGTCGCAAACCGCCGAATAAATAAAAAAAATTAGCAACATTGTAAGAAATTATTTATCTGCCAAGTAATTTAACGGGAACTTGTCAATAAGTTGTGAAACAGGCTCTAAGTATACGGTCTTATAAGTATAGCTACAATAAAATGCATAAGTCAGTAACGAGAAGGTAGGCAAGTAGTTACAGGCATAATATGCCAAAAACGAATAATATAATATGCCCACAGCTTCAATCACAACCATAAATAGTCCAGTTCTCATCTTAACTGAAGAAGATGTAGTTATTCAAATCAATCAAACTTTCATATTTTCACAAAAGCACTAAAAACATGATCAACTAATGAAACAGTTACCTTGTAAGAAACTGCGTCTAATATTGAGGGTAGGTACTCAGTTGATTATTAGGATAACATTTACTTTGTTTTAACTTGACACACGGTTATTTCGTATTCGCGGAAAACTGAATGATATTAAGGAAATAATGTTCCAGTCTGAGCCGAAGAGCGGCCTCCGCTCGACTGGCAAGTACTGGCAACCGTTTGGTGGGTTGGTGCTCGCCGTCATCTGCGTCATCCAACACTACACACAACCGGAAAGTGCTTTCTCTCATATTAATGTTTGTAAAACTGCTTCTAATTCCCTGCAATAGGGTCCAATTCACATTATAAGGAGAAGGCTGTGTGTTCACCGTAAGTAGAGGTTGTACTTTCCACTCTAGTGATCACAGTATAGAAGCGAGTTTATAAAAGTTTGTTGGGTCTCTGCGTGACGTAGTCTAAGTATTCCCAACTCGTATCATCTGGCACTTTTCCCGCGGATAGAATTTCTATACTACTTACTCGATATTTAATATGCAGTATATATCTAGTGAGAAAAATGCTGTTGGAATTTAATATTAATTAATAAATTTTAACACTGTTAAGCAAATAATTAGAATGGTAAAGAATACTTAATATTTGCAGCTCTCCGGTACCGGTTTTTTAGCAGGTATCAAATCAGCGCGAACTGAACCCTAATCCTAACTCCGAGGTGGTATTAATAAACTTAGAATTTTATAAACTTTATCACTTTTATTTTATTTGGAACTAGCGACCCATTCCGGCTTCACAGAGGTCCACAATAATTTGTTAAATGAAACCAATTGAAAACATGAAACCTTGTAACTTTACTAGATTATCCCTTTTACTGGTATTTTTGGTGAAAACTCAGTACCTATGTATATACGAACCGAACCGAACGAACACAAACTGAGCACACAAGGAGGGATTAAATTATGCAGTTATACTTGTGATAGGAAACGTACCCAGGACTTTACCCTGATGCCGTGTTTGTGGCTGCTAATATAATGAAGTATTATGTTTTTTGAGGATTATATAGAGTAGAGGCGGTAACGCGAGTCAGCGAGTGATACGTCTGCGCCCCTTTTCAGTTGCGAGAGAGTGAATCAGTGTGAGAGCGTGATTATTGATAAATAATTGCGATTTGTTTGTTTTGTTATATATTGCTATTGAAGTGTTTTAGTTCCGTGACGATGGTGTGGAGGTGGTTATGAAAGCTGTCTATTGTGCTTTGACGTTTCAGGATGGTTTTTATGTAATAAGGATCGGTATTTTGTGGAGCAATTGAGAGGAAATCGTTCCGAGTGAAGGCAAACCTCAGACAATCGCGGACAAGATGGTGCATTGATTGTGTTGTTACGCCATCACAGGGGCATTTGTCAGTTTGCGAGATTTTGAATCGTACGAGGTAAGTACTCTGTGTGATAACCATGATTGGATAAGAATTGGGTTATTACTAAGTTAGGCTTGACGTGTTTGAGGTAATTTTGGAGGTCGTCAAAGGTCGAGAGGAGATTTTTGACGTAGGTCGAGGTGCCATAAAGCTCAGCGGAGGCTTTAAGAGATAATTAATTGTTTTTGCACAGTTTGATGTAGCTAGAGGGGATGGAGAAGTAATCGGGGGTGCGATGGAGGAGAGTGGCTGGTTTGGTCGCAGCGTCTGCCATCTCGTTGCCAGCGATCCCGATGTGGGACTTTATCCAAGCGAAATCCAATGTCCGATATTGGACACATTTGGAGATACGCTGACTGCAAGCAGTCGCTTTATTTATTGGCGCTACTAAAAAGTGTGAGTCAACCCTCACATAACGGGTTCCGTACCATTTTTTTTATTAAACCAAAAAAATGGTATTTACATACGATAGGTCATAGATTTAAATATGCTGTAAGCCAATTTCAGTTTAATTTGGGTTATGCGATAACTATTTCTAACCAATTTGGAGTCAGCGTCAATACGGAAATTTATTTTAAATAAGTACACTATGATCTTCGTTGATTGTTTGTTTGGCACCGACTCCAAATTAGTTAGAATTTTTTATACAGTTATAGTTATATTTATTTAAAACTAGCTTTCCTCCAGCGGCTTCGCCCGCGTGGTCTTGATAACTTTTTTCCCCCGTTTTTACTATTGTACACGCATTTTTTTAGAGTACTAAAACCTTCCGTGGACGTTAAGGAACATACAAAAAAATATATTACCCGAATTGGTCCAGCCATTCTTGAGTTATGCGCTTACCAACATTAATTTGTAGCCATTCTTGTAAGTACCTTAAAAAAATGAAGGGGCAATATACGCATCATTACGATCAACTTTTACTGAATAACTGATCTATACATATTGTCGAGGTGAGTGAACCCTAATGTTCCTAACGGCATTTTTTTCGTACAGGCGCGTACAGGCTATAAGTAGGTTTTATTATTCTGCGGTTCTTATACGACGATACGATAATACGATTTCCCACTGTGTCTGCAATTTGTTACTTGAAGGTAAGAAATAGTGCCCCCGCTCGGGGGTCGATACCACAACCGCCAAATGGGGGATAGCCGGGTAATGCGAACGGCAACGTCAATGGCAATAGAAATGACCTGACCATACTCGTATTTCCCAGTTTATTACCCATGTCCCTGATTGTCCCTACTCGTTGCCGCGGCAATAGGCTGAATGTAAACGTATAACACGTTTACATTCAGCCTATTGGTAACGGTATATCCAACCACAGTGACATATATGTGGAATAACTCTTTTGGGAAATCATACGGCTATCTAATTTCGACCTTTTTCTTGATAAATTATTGGTTTCTATTTCTATTTCAAACTAGCTTTTTCCCGCAGCTTCGCTCGCGTCAAGTTGCATGAGCGTGAACACCGTTAGACCCCCATTAGTTATTATCGTGAATGTTTTAATAGTTATATTCCGTTATTCGGGGCGGAAAATATCATGAAAATTTGTTTTAATATAAGAAGACTAGCGACCCGCCCCGGCTTCGCATGGGTGCAATGTAGAGTTTCTTGGCTTTCCTCTACTATAATATGCATCTACTATATTATCCTTCCTCTTGAATGCTGAAAACTGCATTAAAAAAAAACGATTGCGTAAAAAGTACTAACTAAAAATCTAAAATAAAAACAAGCTCTGTGATGTTGGAAAATGTATTGCAATTTGCAGGCGGGACAAGCAAAGAAACAATTTTGTCTATGAACGAACAGCTTGTCCCGCCTGCAATACCTCCTTCGGCAGTCGGGTAAAAAGTCGCGGAAGCAACTTTCTTTTATAAGTACTATGTAAAGATATAGATATGAAAGTGGCAGAAGAAGAATGAAAGTAATATAAGAGATGAGAGCTTTGAGAAGTATGCGTGGTGTAACTTTCAAAGATAAAGTGAGGAACAGCGTGATAAGGAAGCGTTGTGGCATGAAAGATGATAATTATAGTAACTCGGATTGAGAAAGGTATGTTAAGATGGTTTGGGCATATAATACATAGAGAAGATGGATGAACGGAGATTTACGAAAAAAGTATACATGGCGAGTACCTACGAATGGAAGAGTCGGAAGGGGTCGACCTCGGCGAACGTACCACAACCAGATTGCCCGCAACGTTCTCAAAAAAGTCAAGGTTAAGAGCACCCTAAACCGACGAGCATGCATGAGGAGTTTAATGAACATAGACGAAGCGAAAGTGGTGTGCCAGGATCGTAGCAAGTGGATCAATCTATAGTCTCTGCCTATCCCAATGGGAAACAGGCGTGAAGTATGAACTTGGATCAAGTGAAGTTACGTAAATGTTTGGAATAAAAATAGATTATTATCAGTTTTGATGCCTTTGATAGATACTTAGTTTGACTCTTAAAAGTTCTGCGAATTTTATTTACGTCGGCACCGACTGCATTAAACCTATTTAAATACGTAGCATAGGGTAATAAGCACGTAACTAAGTTTCTATTGTTTTTGGAATGTTGTTTTTATTTCATGTCTCTGAGTTATGCTAACCAGCTTTTTATTTTTCTGATATATCTTAAGATAGTTCATCATTTTAATGCAATGCTGTAAAGAGCAAGTTTGATCTACAAAAACTACAACATATCTAATGCATTTATTTGGATAACCAATAATACTGTACCTAGTATTGATTAAGTAGCTTGGTAAATAACACAGTCATGTTTTTAAAATTAATTTTTAGAAGATAAAAATCGTTAAGTACTGTGAATTATCCTTAAAAGAGAATTTTTCTGTAGACCATTATAAGATACACAATTCCACCATACATCATTTTGTTATATCTCAAAAGGTTTAGGTATCTTTTTCGTTGAAAGCTTCCAGACTGCTTTTTTTTCTGACACCTCCAACAAATATCATTATAAGTATACCGAAACCTTCCTCGAGAACCACTCTGTCCATTGATGAAAACATCATGAAAATCGGTGCAGTAGCTTTTGAGTTTATTGCGAACAGGCAGGCGGACGCGGCCTAGGACTTTGTTTTATAATATGTAGTGATAGTGATACAAATTACAAAATACTATTTCGCAAGTATTCCTAAAATACGAATTACAAAATATCTAAGTCATGTATTTGAAATATAAAACACAAAATACAGTATTTTGGCTGTATTAATTTTTTGTCTTCTTTTTGTATATCTTCCAACGCTGTTGCTAGTAACTGTGTTAGCCGTAATATGATCCCACCTGTGCTTGATGTTATCCTTCCCGTATTATGTCACATGCTGAACTATTGCACCTTCAGCAGTGTCTTCCCAACTACATGGAAAGACGCCAAAGTTATTCCTTTACCTAAAAAATGACATCCTTAATCCTTTTCTCAGAGTCCTCGAAGGGTTAATTTATAATCAACTGGGCTCTTTCCTTTCAAAAAACTTCTTCCAATCTGGTTTTCGTCCAGGACTTCCACAGCTCTAGTCAATATTACGGATAACATTAGGTCTAGCATGGAAATCGGTAATTTAATGGTTATGGCATTACTAGATTTTAGTAATGCTTTTAATACAGTTGATTTCGATATTTTACTCGGCATATTGCGCTTAATATATCTCCATCGGTAATAGACTGGTTTCATAGTTACCTGTTCGGTCGTCGGCAAAGTATTTGCTTTGAAGATCTTTCGTCGTCTTGGAGCAATACTTCTGACGGTGTACCACAGGGTGGCGTTTTATGCCCTTTACTTTTCTAAATTTTTATAAATTCTATTTCTGAACGTTTAATTTCTTCTTATCACCATTATGCAAATACTGCAGAGCTCTCCTTGGAAATCTTTTGCAAGCGGTGTTCTCCTTAAACTAAGACCTTAGATATATCTGCGACTGGAGAATGCGGTACGGTACGGACTGAAGGTTAACCCTGCAAAGATGCAAATAATGGTGGGCAGCTCCAGAACCATCTCGAGAATTGACTGGAAAACTCTTCCCCAAGTCACTTTTGACAATACCTTTATTAATTTTAGTGATAAAGTGAAAAACTTGGGAATTTTTATTTATAAAAATTTTACCTGGCCTGCTCAACTGCAGGAAGTCAGTCGCAAGCTATTTGCATCTGCTGCAAGTCTAAAAAGGCTTCGCAACTTCTTACCGACTGCGACCAAAGTTGCGCTTGCTCAATCACTCCTTCTTCCAATCCTTGAATATGCAGATGTCAGCTATCTTGAACTCACAGAAGACCAACTTGACAAGCTGGAGCTCCTTCAAAATTTTTGTATAACGTTCATTTTTGGCTTACGCAAATTTGACCATGTCTCAGAATTTCGTGAAAAGCTCAAGTGGTTACCAATTCGCCTTCGCCGGAATGCTCACATTCTTTCGATACTTTATAAGTACTGTTACTTCCGTCTACTCCCTCTTATCTTAAAAATCGCTTTGAATTCCTTGGTGATACCCACTCGCGATTTCTGAGATCATCAGATAACCTAAGACTTCAAATGCCAATGCATTCCACGACATTCTTTGACAAATCATTTTCGGTTTAGGCTGCTCGCTTGTGGAATGCATTGCCGATACCAATTAGGCGTGCACAATCACTGCCAGTTTTTTTAAATCTTGTGAAGGATCACTAGTTCACTACTTGTCGCTTTAATTCTGCTATTCGTCTTCGCTTTATTTCGTCATCCTATTCGTTATTTAAGTGTTTTGTTGCTATATATTTATTATATATTATGTATGTGTATATATATATATATGTATTTATTTTTTTATGCTTTTTATCATATATATTTATTTATCTAAACACCATCAACCCCATGTTTGGTTCAATTCTATTCAATCTATCCTAAGGTTGCCATTTGTATGTTTTAAAGTCATGTTGTTCTGTGCTAATGTTTTGGTGTACAATAAAGAGTATATTATAGTTAAATAAAATAAATAAATACATTTTCAAACATCATAGAGCTTGTTATAATAATCCCCAAATAAATTGTAATATAAGCAGGAGGATGACGTTGAAAGCGATTAATGTTGCTCTCGAAATTACTGCATTAGGTAGCAAAAAAATAAATCAAAAATATCTTCTATTCATTTTGTGTTTATAGATACTACTTATCACGGTTATGCTTAGGGTACCTACATGGGCACATAATTATGATTATTTATTTTGGAAGCTAACGTTACTTTTTATTTATAGTGAACGATAATAGGTACTGAACCTTGAATTCGAGTAGATCATGCAGTACTTTACTTATATTTTTGTAAATTCATCAGTACAGAACTTATAGTGGAAAACCTGATAGGCAAGGGCGACGCAGGCGCGCTAAGCTTAGGAATATCGATCGCTTGTTGCAAATTACGCGCACGGCGCACGCATGAGACGCGGTGGGGCATGTAGCCCACCGTATCTGGCCAACGAGGGCTTTAGGTTTTCCCGCGCATTGGAGCAGCGCATAGCTCTACGCGCAAGGTCAAACAAAGGGGCGAAGAGAGGGGTTTCCTCTGAGGCGCGGGATCGGCTGGGGACCCTCATTACGTAACATTAAACGCACAGGACGGCGCACAAACAATGTGATTTAATTTTATCTTCGATATTTTCTACTGTTTTTCGATTTCTTATACATATTTTAGGATTAGTAGTATCGTGATATTACGTTAAGAGTCGCGCGAATATTTTAGTTTGCTATTATTTAAAATGTACCTAAGTATAGTGTAATTATTTTAAGTGTAGTGTTTCGGCAGTGATTACTTACGTGTAAAAATCATAAAAATCCTATTGCCCTGTAGTTTTAGATTAGGTGTTTTAAAAATTGTGAACGGACAGTGAATATAATGATATGAATAAAATCGATCGATCGGTTTAGATTAATAGTGACATATTTTTTAATTCTATAAATATTTGGGTTAATTTAATGGGATAATGATAGCATTTTTGAAACAAATAAATAGTATTGTACTATATGTAACAATACAAAATAATTAGTTTCATAAAAATATTCAATAGCTGTTTTCAACAACTCGTACGTTCGTGCCATAATTCGCAAGATGACGATGGGTGAGTGTCTTTATCCAAAATATTGAAGATACGTATCTATACATACATACAATTACCTACATACAAATAAATAACATTGTGTCTGTTTGTAATTTTACACTAAATGCATGACAGTATATACAGTACTTACCTATACCCGTATTACCTAAACCCACCAATGATATAAAAATAATGTCGCGCATGTGTTTGAGCAAGAGGAGGTCAGTTAGGCTAATATTCAGAGACGATGCTAAGCATAAACTCAGGCTTCCGTATGTCAAATTGTCATACAAATTTGACATACGGAAGCATAAGTTCATGTTGAGTCTCGTTTCTGAATATCAGCCTTAGAACCAATTATGTAATTTATATGCAGTAAAAATAACTTTAACTTCAATTCAGTATTTTCTTAATTTCGACTCTGGCATCTACTATCTCTAATTTAGACTACATGAAGTATTTCGACAACATGTGGTATCTATCAGCTATCAGTGGTTTACTGTTAGAAAGGGTATGTATTGGATATATTTTTTTAAATAAAACTAAGTTCTCAAAGGCGTTTAGTTTTTTTTTAATGAATTTAGAACTTGAAATGTTTCTACTCGTAAGACAGTTTTTAAAACTTTGGGAGCTCATAATGCAAAGAATAAAAAACATTTATGATTAAAATAACGCTTCTTTGCTTTGCTGTACCTAAAAATAAAAAAGTTATGATGACCTAAAGAAAGTGAAGTTTCGGGTGATTAACAAAGAAAACTAAAAAAAAACATATCTCAATAACCAACCAATGTGTCGGTTCATGCGCGAAACACCCTGCATGTATCAAACAATGTTGTATGGTAGAATTGTGAATCTTGTATGTATATATGTCTACAGAATAGTCCACGTAGTAACAATTTTAATCTTTTAAAAATAAAAATAAAATATGGGTTATCTACCAAGCTAATTTAAACAATACAGGATTATTCCTGAATTCCTTATCCAATTAAATGCATTAAATTAGATTATGTTGCGCATTTCTTGTAGATCAAAATTTTACCTTTACAATTTGCCCTTTTTATCTTAGAAGATATCAGAGAAATACAAAGTGGGGGCATTGCGGCTGGCGCGGGCGGGCCGTACGTGTGTCCATCCCGGACTCCCGGTTTGCAGAGTTCGGCTGTCGCAGGCTGTGTCTGACTTATTCATAATCATAATATTACTAATTACTTCACAGCCACACTGCCCCACAATAGTACTTATCTACATTTCACCCGTGTGAAGCCGGGGAGGGTCGGTTAGTATTATATAAATTAAATATGTTATAGTCTTTAAAGCTAATAAATTGACTTTATTGTTTGAAAGAAGTTGCATATGTTATATTGAACTGAAAGTATGTGTGTAATGAAGATCTAACTGCCCAATTATAATTATGATCTAAGAATCCATATAAAATTCAGTTTACTTTTGCTTGAAGGAAATAAAAAATCGTCAGACAGTTAATTATATTTTTTTAGTTTCACTTCACAGCAGTTCCTATCTAAAAACGCAATTTATATTTGGTAATTTTAGCATTTTTTTAAAACGACCTAGGTACAAGTTGTTGGATTCTTTCATGCATTTTACTTGTTGCAGACATGATTGGCGCTATAAATTAGGTTTAGATAGGTACCTAGATTACTTACAATAAGGAGTAGTCAGATCTAAGTAGGTACCAACCTACTTAATCGTATCAACTCTATTTCCTTAAAAAGTGTCCGCCAGCCGTCTACCCCAAAATGTAACACTGTTATAATACTGCCTTGTATTATGATGCTGCTTGACAACATAATTATATTAGCACAATAATATCATGTAAGAATTGCGTCACCGGATGAGA
Source organism: Acronicta psi (assembly GCA_946251955.1). Classification (NCBI taxonomy): domain Eukaryota; kingdom Metazoa; phylum Arthropoda; class Insecta; order Lepidoptera; family Noctuidae; genus Acronicta; species Acronicta psi. The sequence goes on along the minus strand of OX276482.1, from coordinate 5,060,376 downwards.
GTCGCGACTCGCGACTAAATCGCAGCGTCTGCAATCTGTCGGGAGTGTCGGACTCGGGACCTACACTATAGTCTATAGTCAGTTACTCCGGCCGGACAAAACTGAATTCAAATAATAATTATGAACCGTGGAAGGAGGTCATCGAAATCGGCCCAAATGAGGTACCGAAGGTACACTTATTGGAAAAAATATTCTGTATTACGCTGGTTAAAACTGTACCTCATCATCATCAGCCCGTATTCGTCCACTGCTGGACGTAGGCCTCCTTTAATGAACGCCACAGAGCTCGATCTTCAGCTCTTTTCATCCAGTTGCTGCCAGCTACCTTCTGCAGGTCGTCACTCCACCTGGCCGGCGGGCGTCCTACACTACGCCTGCCTAGACGCGGTCTCCACTCAAGAATTCGTTTACTCCAACGATTGTCGGTTCTACGAGAGACGTGACCGGCCCATTGCCACTTCAGCGTGCTAATCCTTTTAGCTATGTCGGTTACTTTGGTTCTCCGACGGATAACCTCGTTGCGAATTTTATCCCTCAGAGAGACTCCGAGCATAGCTCTCTCCATAGCTCGCTGTGCGACTTTGAATTTATGGACCAATCTCGCCGTGAGTGTCCACGTTTCAGCTGCGTAGGTCATGACTGGTAGGACGCACGCATCGAAGACTTTCGTCTTAAGGCACTGTGGAATGGGTAGCGAGAAGACTTGTCGAAGTTTACCAAACTGTACCTAGTCGTACTTAATGTTGACTGGGGGATGAGAAAAAAAAATTTAATTTGTGAAAAAATCACGCCATTTTGGCACACTATTATCTTTTAGTGTCGGTTAAACTGTTAGTGTCGGTTTCGGGATGTCAAACGCACGCCATTACGGCCATATTACGGCAGATTACTAACAGTTTCATAGTGTTATGTTAAGTTCATGGTAAAAACGATCAACATGACAGCTGACATGTACCTCCGGTACAAATATGGGCTGAGTTGTATGGGCTTTTGATGACCTCCTTTAATTGAAATATAAAAATAAATGAACTGCGTCACTAACCTAGTGGTTATAAGTCATAATAAGCGCGACTGCTGCGCTTGAGGTCCTGGGTTAGATATCCAGTTTGGGCATTGTTATTGGCGGTTTGTAGGTATATGAAACCAGCTTTTCCCCGCTGTTACTCGCGTTCATAATTTTTTTTTAATTAAATATAATTTTTTAAATAAAAGTAGCCTTAGAAGTTAATCCTTATTACATTAGCTATGTGAACCTAAATAAATGTGAACTAGTCTATAGGTGAACCAGCCTGCCGTAACTCGAAGTCGTAAGTATAGATCTACTAGTTGTTAATTTATTGTAAATAATCTTTTCTAGTATCTACATTAAAACATTTGTTATCCATTTTATTAATTCACAAACAAGTGCTTCAATGATAAAGTAGGTATATTAGTAGGTACGTAATTAATAATACTTCGTAATTTCTAAATGATGATACGAATACGAAATGATGGGTTGGGTACCTAATACATATACTACTTAATCAACAAACGTAATAAAGTTTAATTTAGGACATTATATTGTTAAAAAATAGTTAATGAGTGACGCAATTTTTAAGTGAAACTGAATCTGTGTGAAGACGGTTTCATGTCAGTTTGTTTAGAGAGGCGCGCAGTGCGAACGTGTGCCTCGCAACGGAACTGTGCGCGTGAGTCGCGACTCACGCGCCCGCGCCTTCCTGCGCCCGCGACAGTGCTCAATTACCTTCAAATTCTATGTCCTCACTTTATGCTGACAAACACCACAACATCGCCATTATACACGCCGCAATTAAACTCAAACGTGCGTGACGAAAATACCCGCACTTTTCTAACAGTCCATAGACCAGAACCATAGAAGGAAAATTAAACTCAAATCTCTTTTAAAAATATATACCTTTTTCGTTCATGCTGATAATACATTGATTGAATATGGAAAAAAGTGACTCATTTGCTATCTTGGACATCAACATTGGCGATAAGGATAAGAATAATGCAGACACAGAAAATCCAAATAATACCGACGATGTCAAGAAAAAAACGCCCTTTACCACAGTCATAAAAATCCGTAAGTGTACATAATGCTGCAATCATGCTGTAAATGAATATCATGATTGAGAATACCCCGAGTCTTGAGTTCACTAATAGCACTCTAGTAGATAAGGTAAATGCACCTATTTCCGCGGTAATTTCACCATAACTAGAAGGGACATCAAAAATTAAGTATTTACTGTACCTTTTTCTAGGATTAGCTATTATTCTACGAATTGTTGTTTATGTTACTTTTTAATTATCAGAATTATACTATAAATAAATAAAAATAGAAATAATATAACAATAATAAATTATAATTATACAAATGTGAAATATGACAAAGTCCGAGACACCTCATTCCGATGTAAAAATTAATTCCGATGAATTTGGCTCCTAATTTCGAGTGAACAAAATACAAAGGAAACGGAGTGGGGAGTATGATACAATGCTGTTTAGAAATCAACTCTATTTTTGAATTTGGTTTTTAATTCGGACATGACTAATAAAATGGCACCTCAACATCTTAGGTACTCATAAAACCTTATTCCGCCTTATAAATATCGGAAAACCGTTTTATAACAATTCCGAGTATTCCAAAGTAGAAGATTAATTTATTTATATAATATTGAAAAATGATATAAATAAATTGATGCTTAATGGCAATATCTTCGAAAAATATATAATACTTGCTCAAAATTATATCAAAATACGTTGTTCACTTAATTTTCTGTTCTTAGTTTCCCATACAAAGTGTTAATAAAGTACCTAAATAGGTACTCTTTGATCTGCTACTCGGAAGTAGATTGATTTTATATCACTAAGTATCGGTTCACTATTTAAGTAATCAAATCCAAAACAAAAGTACCTACATAAGGCTTACGAAATTTATTGATATTCCGTGCATAAGTACATCGCGTTAAGGAACCAACTAAAATATTACGCACCTGATGCCATGTTATTTTAAAAACTTATTTCCATCTCCATTTATGAAGTAAAATAAAGAAAAGTTAAATGTTTTCGATTAGTTTCAACCTAAACAAAAACATGCTCTTAATAAAACACTATTTAGAAAATCGTGCCTTTCCCGTTCACGGAGTCGCAAGCAGCCGGAAACGATAACAGATTACGATATAATTGATTGCATTGTGAGAAAGGACATAACTAGCACTACTAGTCTCAAAAAGTCCCGTTCATATGCAAGTGGAACTGCGGTCAATAACTAGTACTAAATCATCATCAACATCCTGTCATGTATGTCCTAATTTATTTGGGGTTGTCGCAGCACATCTTTTCCTTCCCTGCATCCCTTTTAGCCATCACCTTCCCGTTTACTCTGTTTTTTATCATATCCGTATTTTCTATGGCATTTAGGTATCTACCCCTTCATTCTTCCATATAATAATCATCACTCTTCTACTGTACTCCCATGCGTAAACAAGTTGATAAAATAGTTTTCTGGGTAAGTACATTAAGTACTTACTGTAAGTTATTATCGAATTAAAATTCATATAAGTATCACAATTATGATGTGAATATCATTCTGCTATATAGATTATGATTGTGATTTTGTCGCCTCAGTCGATCAATCGGTTGCTACGCCTGGGTCACAGATTCGATCACCACACGCAAGTGTGAAAGAATTCAATGAATTGACGATTCTATGAAAAGATAGGTTAAAACTGCGATTTTTTCAGAAAACAAGGTGGTTAAAGCCAGTATATATATAAATCGAAAATAATATAATACTTATGTAATTGATTTATTATTAAGTACTAAGTAGGTAGGATACAAACGGAATCTATCAAGTTATTCGATGGGTTACGATACTAGTTATCAAGAAGATAACCTGCTTGTCTCTCCACTTGTTACACATTCTAGATTTTTTTTATCATAGCTAGTACCGATTGTCTGACGTGGGATTTCATTATAAGGTTATGCTTATGCTATTCAATTACAAAGTGACTAAAAAGCGTTCTAGTTAGTCGATAGTTATTGTCATTCACATGTTTTAGGTATACACTTACTCGTTGCTTGCTTTGAATTACCTAAGTAACTAGAATAAAATTACCCGTTGCAAAGTTAATCTACTTATACTTGTATAAGGAGGAAATATTTGATTGTTTGTTTGTGTATTTGAATTCAATAAGCTCCAAAATTCTGGACCAATTTGAAAAATTCTTTCACCATTACAAAGCTAAGTACATCTTTACCGAGTAACATGCCTATTTTATATACTTATTATAAATTGGTGGTAAGACAGACCCTTAAACTTATTCATTTAGATAGGTCGGGCATTATTCGTTAAGTTAATTCGTTAAGTCGGTAAGGTTAGTTTCTCTTCTTAATAGCTAGACAACATAATCACTGTGTGTTAGAATTGTGGCCAGGTGTGGGCACGTTTCTTGCTTCCGCTAGTCGTCCTCAATATCAGGTGCGCACGCGCCTCGTCCCTGGACGGCGAGCAACGAGGCACACCAAGGCTTCGAGGGAACCAGTCATGTTCCGCTCCGCTGCGCGCGCGTTGCAATGGCCTGCTTCCTATACACTAAACAGACAAGCAGGCACACAACGAGAATAATAAACAGTCACATAACATAATAATGTATTAATATTATGATAAAATTAATTGTCATGTCTATCTTTAAACGATTATTCCTAATGGGGCAAAAGTATCTGCAAAGCTTGAATTCTCAAATGAAAATGCATTTCCACGATTATTATTAGTATGTATACATGTAGAGGAATCGATTAAAGTTTTTATTATATTAAATATCCAACAACAATTTGTGGATCCACAGGAAATGTTGTTTACACATTTAGTTTTTCGTAAACTTATACCAATGTCGGTCGTATCAATTACTGCATATCTGATGAATGAAGAAACGGCCACAGTATTAATTTTAATAGTATGATGTATGGTCAGTCAATATTCTAGAAAATAAGCATTTTATCAGGATTTCCCACAGACATAGAATTTCCATGTAGCTAACCATGACGCCCTAAACAACAATAAGAAACAAACAAGTTAAAAATTCCAATATACCTAAATCGAATCTAAGAACATAATGCCATCTAAGTTGGTGCTTCCGCTTTTCGCAGTTACGAGAATTAATATTTAGGTAGGTATACTAATTTAATATTTAACTGACATTTAATTTTGTTGACAGAACGCGATCGCGGTGAGCGTGACTACATTGGATTCGCGACTCTACCTGAACAAGTGCACCGCAAGTCGGTGAAAAGAGGGTTTGATTTCACACTTATGGTAGTTGGAGAGTCAGGCCTGGGCAAATCAACGCTCATCAACAGCTTATTTTTAGGAGACCTATACAGGAACCGAAAAATACCTGACGCGCAAGGTAAGCTTTGTCATTGATGTCGCTTTAAGCAGTATTTTAACAAAACAATTAATGCATTAGTCGTTTTCTGTATTACAGACAGAATAGAAAAAACAACAACTGTTGAAAAGAAAACTATGGAAATCGAGGAACGAGGAGTTAAGCTAAGGTTGACAATTGTTGATACACCCGGGTTTGGAGATGCTATTAACTGCGAGGATTCGTGGCGGGTTTGTTCTGCTTACATCGACGAACAGTTTCGACAATATTTCACCGATGAAAGTGGATTAAATCGGCGTCACATGCAAGACAATCGAGTGCATTGCTGCCTCTATTTCGTTCCGCCTTGGGCTCATAGGTAAAATGTTCTATAACAATAGCTAAACGACTTCACTCTTAAGTCTCAAATACGTTACTTTCTCTTTTGTTCTTTTGTAAGTAACTTGTTGCTTTAGGAAACATTGTGTTGTCAGATAAGTTCATAGGTAATAAACAGGGTTCCGGTTCCCTACTATAACATTTTGTGTGTTATGTAATGAGGTAAATGATTTGAAATTAAATTACACTTAGCTAGGCTTCTTACCTACATAAAAGTACATACGATACCATACTGGGTTCCGGGTCCTTCAAAATTATCGTCTATTGAACGTATCGTATGAGACCAATGATTTGAAATTGCAATACTCATCTAGCCTACCTACCTAAATACGCACAAATACTTAGTCCTTTTTCCTATATGGGTAGGTAGAAACTACAGAACACCACTCCCTTTAAATTTAAATGTCTCTTTAAATAAATGCTATCATACAATTTGTAGCTATCTGTTAAGTGTACGTGTCCAGAGGTGTATTATTTTTATTAGGTCAATTATGGTCAGGGCCGTAGCCGTAGTGATAGGAGGGCCGATGTAGTAGGAGCGCACGTGCTGTGAATGTTTTAATAGAACAAAGGAGAAATAATCTTACTTTCAATCCATTCTACTTACTTCGACATACATATTTGCATAAACTTAAATTATCTGATGATGCAGATCCCATAGCATATTATAAATAGGTAGGTAAGTAATACAGGTAAACTCAGACCATTAAAAAAGTACTGACTTATTGATCGTAGCTATTTTTGATGGAGTAGATAAAATTTAAAAAAATGACAAGCGTCCTGTTTCACCACCTCTAGCCGCTAACCATAGGACAAATTAAAAAATGGAACATAATTTGTATGAAATTATCTGAGTACCTAATTTAACGGGAAGTGGTAGTTCTTAGGTAATCAATTTTATGAGATGGCCTTGGAATACAAATGGTTACTCACTATTAATTTAATGCCCCATAAACGACAATAACTTCACTTTATTTGATCGCTCGCAATAAACTGATCAATAACGTCTCGATGTAACCACTAATAAAACTCTAAAGGCTACGCTAAACATTTATCCTCCATGTTATTTGTCAGCCTATCACGATAAAGTTAAAAATCCATGGAGTCCCATGTTGATTTTGCAATTATTTGCAATTGCAATTATTCTATTAAAAATATCTATCTATTGATTGGTGAAGTAACCCATAATAAATGTACGTTAGATGTTATATATACATTGTTAATGACTTTATGGTTAATGGTTGTACCTTTATCACTGGTATCGTCATCGTCAATGCGGAAATACCCCCCAATCACGATCCTAGCCTAGATTCTACACTGGAATCATTGCCTGTTAGATACTTATCTCTCCCGTTCTGAGTCTGACGCAGCCGCCTCCTTCACACGCATTACTTGCTCGCTCGCTGAAGATGCAAGAAACATGTTAATCTGAGGTTGTCGCTGAGTAGTGGCGCTGTTCGCCACTCCCACACAAATAATCATGACGATGGTTGTCTAGATATTTTTATAGTATTTTCAGCATTAATTTTAACTAGGTACTTCTTAATTTACATTTTGGTAGTTTCGGGGCCTGTATCACCAGGAATACTATCACTCTGGATAGTCACCAACGGCCGAATAAATAAAAAAATGGAACAAAATTTCTATGAAAATATATGCCAAGTAATTTAACGATAACTTATCAGGAGGTGGTGAAACTGGCCCTTATACTTATCAAACAGTCAAATGCAACTTAAATAGGCATAAACTTTATGACAGCCATTGTTTAATTATTGCTGTGTCTATTTCAGCCTACGTCACGTAGACTTAGAAATGATGAGACGACTACACAGAAAAGTGAACATCGTCGTGGTTATAGCAAAGGCAGACTCCCTCACAGCAGCTGAGATAAAGCGGCTCAAAACGCGCATACTAAACGACTTGGAAGAACATCAAATACAAGTACGCATATCGCAATCATTTCTTGTCAGTTTTAGAACAACTTTCTTTAAGATCGTAGGTAAGTTATTGAACGTTAAATTAATATTGTAACTATTTTAGGTGTATCAGTTTCCTGAATGTGATAGTGATGAGGATGAGGAGTTCAAGCAACAAGACCGTGAGTTGAAAGCGGCGGCTCCATTCGCCGTGGTAGCATCAGATGTGGTTCTGGAAGTGGGGGGCAAACGAGTACGCGGGAGGCAATACCCCTGGGGTATAGTTGATGGTAAAATTCGTGACGAAAATACTTAAACTTTATATTTAGATAAATACAGTTTCCAATTAAATCGTTTATTGCGAAGTAGAAACCTAACCTATCTACCAGTTTAATTATAACGAATCCATATTTTTTTAAGGATGCAGGGCTTTAATTCTTAGTGATTCTATAGTTGGGCAAAAAATTATCATCAGATTCACGTTCTAATCCTTAGCAATTTAAAACAAAGCTTTGGCAAGAGCAAACAATTTGACTACAGAGGACTTGTGCCTATTTTATGTATGGCCCCCTAATCACAGTTATGTAGGTTATACAAAGCGAAACTCCCAAAAATAGGACGAGCTTGCTTTAATAATTCTCAAACTAAAATACCCCGCGGACCATCATAGCCCAAACCAATCTTACAACATCATGCCATTCATTGTTTATCAATTGAATTCATCAACACGACTCAAATGGTAAATCGCTTCCACATCTGACGATGCACTGAATAGTTGCAAATCTACGGCGTTATTATTACTTAGATAACTAACTAGTCCTAAATGAAAAGCAATTTAAGCACTCATAATTTATTCTCCAAATAAATGATAATGTCAGATGACCGGAGCGGAGAATAATAGTTTCCTGGGAAGACAAAATATTATATCTAACAGGTAGGTAGAGTTTGCTTACAAACTGGTATGCTGAAAGATTCTGGCGGGACTTTAGGGCATTCCTATCCTTTAATATACCTTATACATTAAATTTAATAATACTACCTAACTGTTTCCCGGTGGTACTCGCATTCATCAATGTTTTTAAATTATATAAAATATCTAAAATAAAAGATACCTAAGATACTTCTTAAAACATTAGCTATCTGCAAGTAAAAGTCCCATCTAAATCGATCCAGCCGTTTCAGAGCTGAAACAAACAGACAAAAATTTAAAAAAAATGTTTTTTTATGTGTTACATTATATTTGAATTCGCTCTATTGAGTGTACGAGATAAGTACACACTTACAAATTCTACAATCTACATATCATTATTTATCTTATATCATTTAAGTATGTATAACGTAATAAGAGAAACCAGCGACAACGTCTCTAGGTATAATTATACTATTGTACTGTAATTAAATGTAGATAAACATTGAAAAAATGTCTGAGTTTTAAAAAAAAATGCGAAGAAACTTTTTTCCTGACCTTTTATAATGCCTTGCGAAGGTGGCAGAATTCTCAATACTCAATACTTTATTGCATTCCATAATGTTTTATAAAGGTGGGCTATAGATAACTTAGATCATTATGGACCGTGTCGGGCACAGCAAAATTAGGAGAGAGGAAGAGGGTTTAGCATCATTTGCAAAATGATTGCCCTTTAAAAAAGTATACATTAAAATATTATATTTATGGTGTTTATATTCTTATTATCTCATTTCTAACTCATTTATAACATAAATTTTGTATTTATTTGTAACATTCATAAGTGAATTTACTTGTTATATTTATAATTGTATTTATTTAGTATCATTTAATTGCAAGTATTTATTTATAACGTTTTATTGTATTTATTTATTATATTATGTTTAGTTTTCATTTATATACTTATATTTTTATTAATTATTACTTATATTATATTTAGTATGGTATAAATTGCATCGTGATTTTATTCATTTTCATTGGTAGTTACAATAAGGCTAAGTTTTTAATAATGTCTTTACATAGGGAAGGAAGGAAGCAAGGAAGCTGTGTAATTTTTTATTTTTTAAATGATCTATCGTCAAAAAATTCGGATGTTGTATAATAGCATTTAGTACCTAATCATCTAGTAATTCTGAAACCACCTAGTGTTTTACTATTTTATTTAGTCACTGTCAAAGAATACCAAGGCTTACAGTTTTCTGAAAAACTTTTTCTGAGAATAGTTACATAAATTAATGGTGATGTTTTGTTATTAACAGTGGAGAATCCTCGACACTCGGACTTTACAAAGCTGCGGACCATGTTAATCTCGACGCACATGCAGGACCTGAAGGATGTGACGCAAGACGTGCACTATGAAAACTTCCGAGCACAATGCATCTCGCAGATATCGCAACATGCTATGCGGGAAAGAGGGTTGGTCATTATTTCTTTTTATAGTAGCTAGGTTACAGGTAGCTACCGCCATATAGGTAGGGGAAATCTCGTAATACGTCGATAACAAATCTTCTTCTTCTTCTTGTCGATGGTACGACTTTCGATAACAAATAATCGAATAAGTATAATATGTATGTATGTAAGTATAGGTATAGAATTTGTAAAAAAAATAACTATCCAGGGCAATGTTCCGAAAAACACATGATAATAATGATAATAAAAATCATATATATATCCTACGAACGATACATTTATATTCGCGTAGGTTGTTTTTCACAATTTCCGACTGTTAATACATAAAATTGGTACCAAACCGCCTACACCACATTATACGGTATGTTGACCTTACTAACGAGACTAAATTGTCCGTGCTAAATAAAAGAGGGTTCACCTATTATAAATAGATCCAAGTCAACTTCTGAACCCGCGACCTTCTTTCTTTATACAATTCTCTATACTGAAACATTTTTACACAATTTAGGTTGCTTTTTATATGTGATTAAAAGAAAAGATCTTAAACAGCTCTTTTTTAAAATAAAGAAATTACTAAAAATTATATAGGTATATAAGTTGTACATACATCTGTAGGCATAATTAAGGCATTCTCTATACAATGCCAAACTTTTTTTATATGTAGGTAGTAGATACCTACACATTGAAATGTGAACGCGTTATGTTGTTAGTATTTTATAGCCTAACTAGCTTTCCGCCAGCGGCTTCGCCCGCGTGGTCTTATAATATTTCCCCCGTTTTTGCAATATTTTTCATTACTACTCCGCTCCTATCAGTTGTAGCGTGATGGTATATAGCCTATAGCCTTCCCCGATAAATGGGCTATCTAACACTGAAAGAATTTTTCAAATCGGTCCAGTAGTTTCGGAGCCTATTCAATACAAACAAAGAAACAAACAATCAAATCTTTCCTCCTTATAATATTAGCACAGTCATTATGATATTAGTATAGACTACTTAGCTGTGCCCAGCGGTGTTAGCTTAGGTTAGGTGTCGCGGAAGAATGTCAACGCGTTCCCGCACCCCGGCCGATAGGTGATGAGGCGCCGAACACCCGTCTGGTTTAGTGGGTAGACGTCCTTTTCAGGGCGGAGTCCCACTCACCGCGCCGCCTTCCCCAGGGCGGCGTGACGGTGCAAAAAGCATTTTCAGAGGTTAAAAAAAAAAGGTTAGGTTAGGTCACCGATTTTTACGGCTGGCTTGAAGTTAGCTCGTGCCAACTTCACGACAATATGTTTGGCGAAAACTGTAACTTTATACCTTTCATAGACATTACATTGGTCAAATATGGTTTTTATTTTTACTACCTCCAAGAAATAGTTTCTTCTTGGTCTGAGATTACTACAAAGTATAAGTACATATGCTATTTCCCCGGCTGCTCTTGTTTGCACTCTTACAATTCTGATATTCTGAGCAAAAAAACGTACCTAGGTGCTAAGCTGGCTGTTCGTAGGTTTAACACTATTTTCTACCTCTACTTACAGAAAACTTAAGAGAGATTCTATGGGAAACAACAACGACGTAGTTATCACGGACACCGACCGCTTATTACTGCAGAAAGACGAAGAGGTAACTTATACAATAATTTGTTTAGTGCATTGTGTGCATAACAGATACCTAAGTATTCTTATTTACATTCCTTTTGAGATGATTTAGGGCCTGCTTATTTCACCACCTAGTAAGTTCCCGTTAAATTAATTGGCAGATAATTTCATACTTTGTTCATAGTTGGTTAGAGCGGCTAGCCAGAGGTGGTGAAACAGGCCCTAAGTTTAACTATGAGTCTATAGACTTTTACTATCAGGCTACAGTAAACCAAAGAATACACCCAATGTAAGCTAAACATACAGTAAAATGACTGGATAGTGGATGATCGCGACACCAATCTCTAATCGAGTTTGGTGTGTTTTTTCAAATCATTCAAATTATACTTACAATGTGTAACATTTGTTTATTTACAACAACATTAAAATTTAGGTAGGCAGAAAGTATTTCATTTAAAAGTACTAAGGCCACTACGACGACGTATGTGGTCTAGTGGTTGGAATACCGGACTGCTGATCACGAGGTGGTGGGTTCGATTCCCGACACAAACATTTATTGTGACGAGGAAAACATCGTGAGGAAACCTGCATGCCTGAGAGGTTTTCTCGACGGCATGTGAAGTCTGCCAACCCACATTAGGCTAGCGTGGTGGACTACAGCCTACTCCCTCTCATACTAAGAGGAGACCCGTGCCCAGTAGTGGGACAGTATATGGGTTGAAAATTATTATTATAATTTAGTATGTAATTAAAATTCTTTGATCAACAATCAGACTGCAGAAGTTCAGTACTTATCTAAATCTGTTATTTTTCTTATTGCCTACAGATCAGGCGTATGCAAGATATGTTGACTCAAATGCAAGAAAAACTCAAAGCTTCCGATAAGAAACACGACAGTATTATAGATGTATAATAGAGTATAGACTGCGATGTAGATACCTATACACTTACCTAGCGTAAAAGTAAAAAATGTATCTACCAAACTCACTTATTTAGATATAATAAATTATGAGAACCTCTTTAGAAAATTAAAATGAATTTAGATTTTATACAATAGTTAATCCTTGGTGGAATAATTTTACACTAATTTTCAAAGAAAACAATAATTTGTTTTATATAAAAAATAGGTAATTATTTATGTAGGAAGTTCACTAGGAATGAATTATAAAATAATAAAATGTCGTAGGCAAATGTTATCATAGGCACACATGTTGTGGAGATTCCTTTACACTAAGAATTTATACAGTAAAGATAAAAAAAAATAGGGGTCCTCGCTACAAACTCGACGCGGTGATGCGGCGCGGACGCGGCGTGATGAGGAAGCAGCAGTCACACAGCAGTTGTGTTTGGTTGGTGTGTCATGTCGTGTCGTCAGTGTCTAATATTGATGTGCACTAAATTGGAATAGGCGATAGACGCTTTTTCCGCGACGCCCGAGGCCATTTTCGGAAATAAACGCCATTTTGTTTCACAAAAGACGTGTATCATCAACCTATCAATTAGGTTACAAATCTTTAAATAAAATAATAAATTACATCTTTATCTTTTTTATAAAGGTAAAAACCTTTATAAAGAAAAGTATCTTTATGATCTGTATAAGTACTTAGGTAGGTACAGGGTAATTTTTAATTCATTAAATTCGTTTCAAACGGCGAGTTCAAAACAAAATTTATGCTGACACAACGAAAGTAATATGCATGTCAACGACGAGAGTCCATACTTCATTCATCGCGTTTATGTAAACCCTTCCAGTATTCAGAACCCCCAGTACTTCTGCAGGAAGACTTAGTAACCATTAATTCCTACAGAAACTTAGGAGACAAGAGTGAGCGAAGTGAGCTCGGAAATCGGGGCACACTGTCTCGAAGAGGGTAGGTTCGAAGGGGAGTAGAAGACACGAAGGGGATGACGTGTATTGTGTTAGGGTACCCTTCGTGTTAGTTACTTTCGTTCGGCGCGTTCAGCTCGTATACGTGTGCGTTCACCTTAAATACCTAGTCTTTAGATAATATAATAAGTAGGTAAGTTCTGTACATACCTATTCTCTGCCTACCAGCAAAAACCAACAATCACAACCTACGTCCTACCTAGATAACTACACTTACCAAAGCGTTATTGTAATATGAATTTTGTATCGTTATTATTCATATTATTAAGGATTTTAAATAAAATAGTAAATTGATACTTTACTTAAATATTATTGAGTTTTATTTTAAATTACTAATTTTTTTTATTTATCAGAACTGGCGTAATTATTAGCACTCGTTTCACACTTTTTTTCCGGCGGAGGTGGTTAGCGGCTATCCAGGCACGGTGAAACTATGAAACAGACCCAAATCTCTTTTGTTTCACCCAATATGATATTTTGAATTACAACAAAATGATTAATTTGACTTGTTGAAAGAAAAACACAGCGTAAATACGAAGGTGATTTTGTGACTTAGGTACCTACCTACCGTAATGACTTACCAGGTTCATAATTAGAGATTTATACACTGTGCCAGGTTTTCCTGACGCTCGTCTCCGGGCGGGCGGGTACGCGGCGCGGGCGTGTGGCACTTTTGCACTGTGGCACAGAAATTAAATTTTGTAAATCAAAGCCATAACCATTCAATAGTGTTAAAGTTATTTACTTTGTAATTTCATACCGTCTTGCCCGCATCTCTACACGATCATAGTTCCTTGTTTGCCCTATATTATTTTTATATTCCTAATAATTTATTTCCAGCATATGCTCTGTATGGCTCTGTATGATTTTCAATCCACTTCTAAATCGAAATTTGGGAACCCTGAGGTAGGGAATATCCTTCCTTCAAGTCTTGTTGCATAAGTAAGCTAAAGTTGCTTTATTAAACTCATTGTGTGTTCATGAGACGCCAATAATTGATTTAATAGAACACATTCTTCTTATCAATCGTCCACCACATCAATCGGGTATACTTTTTCTTTCTGCCTTCTACTCGTGAACCTATCAGTATTAATACTCTTGATTTGATCTCCTTTCTTATTACCTACTGCAGTTATTAGGAGTAGGAAGGTAATTACAATTTTCCCTTGTTACTAGCTCCAACTGTCTCGTGAATGCAATGAAAATGAAAAATCAGTGTACGTAATGGTGAAGTGCATGTGCTGCTACGCGGGGCTCCTATTTCTGTGTGAAGGGTTTAAAGCAATCTAACACGATAATAACGTATTATGGGATCTAACCTGTCCGAGGCCCCAATGTTCGAGCTCGCTTCGTTCGCTTATAAGAGAACTGAAAGTTGTAACAAACTAATTATAATTACCCTTTTAACCTAAGCTGTCCGACGTGGGTGGCCAAAATTTTCGAGCTCGCTTTGATCGCTCTTACATGAGACTGCTGGGGGTAGTAACAAACTAATTGTTATCCCTTCTAACCTAACCTATCCGAGGTGGGTTGCCCCAATTTTCGAGCTCGCTTTCCCCGCTAAGACAACTGGAAGTAGTAACAAACTAATTATAATTATCCTTCTAACCTAAGCTGTCCGAAGTGGGTGGCCTCAATTTTCGAGCTCGCTTCGTTCGCCCTTACAGACTGCTGGAGGCAGTAACAAACTTATTGTAATTAGGTACCCTTCTAACCTAACCTGTCCGACGTGGGTGGCCTCAATTTTCGAGCTCGCTTCGCTCGCTCATGAGACAACTGGAGGTACTAAAAAACTAATTGGAATTGAAATAATCTAACCTGTCCCAGGTGGGGTGTCCATATTTCCGAGCTCGCTTCGCTTGCTTTGTCATAACTCAACTGGAGGTTTTTTAACTTACTATTGTAGTAGTAAGAAAAGAGCATACTGCATACTTGTTCAAACCACGCAGGTCGGAGACTGGACGGAGATTGCAAAATAAAAACCTGCATGGGAAGCCAGCTTATACAACTATGTGTGCTGCTTGGGACGGCGCGAATGACTATATCAAAAGAATTCGATCAGAAGCTCGCATCCCCATAGGTAATAGCGGGTGTATTTAACCAAAAGACGTAGGCTCCTAGGTAGGAATCCTGCGCGCCTGTAGATTTTTTCCTTCATTAAAACGTCTTATTTTTTTTTAGTTTTTATCAGTTTCATTAGAATCTTTCTTCAGTCTAGTTATGTGGCAGTAGGTATAGGTTTTCTAATTAATTAATTATAATTTATATAAAAGCTAGGATTCCTACCTAGGAGCCTACGTCTTCTGGTTAAATACAAGACGTAGGCTACCTACCTACCTACTTTTTTATATTTCTAAACTAACCGACCCGCCCCGGCTTCGCACGGGTGCAATGTACCTAGATACTAATGTGATTTTTTATGTAACTTTTAAATAATAAAAATATGCCATCGCGTAGTTTTCTGTAGACTATAAGTGACTGTTCCAAAATTTTTTAAAAAAATAGTTGGAATGTGAAAAAAATGCATCTTGCGGCCTTTTCTTTTCGCCCATGAAGCATTTTTTTGCCATGCAAAATATAATAAAAACTGCATGGAGCCAAATCAATAATCCATGGTTCTAGCAGCTGTGTGTGCGGGCGCGTTATCTTGGTGAAAAAGAATGCCACGGACACCGCTACTTGGTCGCTCGCTAAAAAACTCCCCGAAAGCTTGAGCCAGACAAACTTTGCAGTAGTAACTGTTCTATGGTCTTCTAGCGGATTTACTGCTACTGGTCCACTGCGTCGAAAATAAATTATTTTTAAACAAAAAACAAACCGCCTCTAAAATAACACCTAGAAACTAAAAAGCAAAAAATAACAGGTACATATTTACATTATGATATTTAACTAATTTGTAGTCGGTGCCAAACAGACAATCAACAAAAGTCGTATTTAAATTAAATTAGTAGTTTCGCACCGCCTCCAAATTAATTACATGGGACCAATCTGTAAACACCAGCTTTCGAATAAAAAAAGAATCATCAAAATCTGTTCACCCAGTCGAAAGTTCTGAGGTAACAGACATGAAAAAAAAACATACAGTCGAATTGAGAACCTCCTTCTTTTTTGAAGTCGGTTCAAAAAACGGTATCATTTTTTTATTAACGCTCGGACAGCGAACAACTTTTGTGGGCAATTCGTTTTCTGCAAACACCCATTGCATGTATTGTTGCTTCGTGAGAGGATCATAGCTATAGATCCAAGTTTCGTCAGTAGTAAGGATATAGGATACGTTTTGCGAAGTTCCTCCTTCGACCTTTTCTAATATTTGTACCAATCAACACGACGGGATTGGTGAGAGAATGCGACCCCATCGCATAGCAAGCTTTCTAACTTTAAGGTGTTCATGCAGGATGGTGGGAACTGCCTGTGATCTAATCTTCAGTTCAGCCTGAATCTCTCGATGTGTAATATGTCTATTCTCTCGCAATAGCCACACTACCCTGATGACATTTTCATGAGTTATTACAGTTGTATGTCGGCTGGGTCTGGGGCCATAGTTTAGGTTCTCTCGGCCACGTTTAAATTCACGAAACCAATAAGTAACTGTTGCTAACGCAGGAGCAGACTCCCTAAATGCAGTTTGTAAATATTCATGACATTCCTTGTTCAACCCTCGTTGGTAATCATAAAAAATAATAAAAAAAAGCCTCCCACGCGACGTCCATTGTTGGAAACAAGAGTGCCAGATTAACATATTTAAAAATATTAAAAAAAAAATACACATAGATGTCCAAAGATTTTCGGCACAGAGATTTGTATTGAAATTAGCCGTCGATTCTAAATATTTTCTAGAAAAAGATAGTATTTATTCTGTAACTAACAATTTTCGGAACAACCTAGGTATAAGATACACGATTCTACCATACGACATATTGTTATAATATATGTTAAAAGGTTTAGGCAGGGTTTTTCGTTGATTATATACCAAAACCTTCCTCGAGAACAACTCTATCCATTGGTGAAAACAGCATGAAAATCGGTGCAGTCGTTATTGAGTTTCCAGCCTTCCAGCGATATATACATATATAATGCGAGGATATTCCATACCTACCAGAAAGTTATGACACGAAGATAACGCCGTAGACGTAACGGCCTAACGGGGTAGACATGTCTACCCGAAGTATATTACGAGAGAGAGATGCTTGCTTCGGTAGTGTAACCATTGAGTTTATTACACTATGGTGAAACATTCCATTACTTTGAATTATGCTATCAAAAACACAAAGTGACTTAAGCTAAGGGCCTAAAATAAGAAACTAAATCACACTAAGTAGGTTAGCCAAAAATAAAGAATAAATATGACATCTATCTTTCCACATGTTTATTCAAATTATGAAACTCATAGTCATCATAACATAAATAAGACATTGACAATGCTATAAATAACATTATTCATTTTCAAGTATTTATCTATATCTATTATGTTTTCAGTAGGCATTACAGAGATATTAATATGTAAAACAAAGGCATAGTTACGCCAACCATATATCACAAACGGCTGGACAGATTTTTATTTTAATGGATTCATTTTTACCTCGAATAACAGAATAACTAATAAAACATCAGCAAAAAATCTCGAAAAAAGCCCACCCACATGTAGCTGGAATGGGCTACTAGTAATTAAATATAGCATTGTCCATGGACATTAATTCACTAAATTTGTGACTATCTTTTTTGATCTCCCAAATCTTCAATACTATCTTCATCGATCTGTAAAGAGAAATATAATGGTATTTATTGTTTACATACAAGGAAGTCCTTCATATTATAATATTTCATCTTTTAGGTACTAGGCACATTTTTGAAAATGGTCCAAAATTGGAATATCACACAAGAATTTGATATCCAGAGTTTGTTGGTATATTTTTGGGTCTTAATTAGTCCTAAATAATCAGAATTCATTGTCACTATGCAGGCACATATCCAAACTCCAGACTGCCAGCTTAGCAAACTTAGATTCTGAAACTACACAAACTAAGAAACTGAAATAAAATGCCTGAACTAGAAATCAAACATTTGACTTTATGAAAATAAAGTTATCAGCACATAACTGTGACTGCTAAACCAAGTTTTATGTTAGAATTTGTAGGTAGTAAATACAATAATTGTTTACCTCTGGCCATTTTTCTGGAATAATATCAAAAAGGTCATCTTTTACATCTCCTTGAATTACAATCTCATCATCACCAGTAACTGAAGAACCACATGCAAACTTTGTGCCAAAAAATTTGGCTGCAACTTTTAAATCAATATCTGAAATACAAAGGATGCAAAATTATTTACATAATTAACCTGTCAAGTAAGAAAATATGAACAAAATAGAAAACCACTGTTTTGAGTCCCAGGCTGGGACCTTTACGTGATTTAAATAAATAAAAAAATTACTGGGGCCATTTTTACACAGCACCATCTAGACCGAAACTAAGTAGAGCTTGTACTATGGGTACTAATAATGATGGATAAAATAATTTATGCTTTTCTTGTGAATACATACTTTATACTACATAAGAAACATTCAGACAAACATAAACACTTAAATTCATCACAAAAAATATCCAGTAATTGAACCACTAGACCACAGACATTGACATCATTTAGTTAATTAATAAATATAAGAAACCTACCAAAAGTACTCAGTCCAGATACCACAGTAACAGATTTCTTCTTGCCACGGGGGGCCCTAGAGACTTGCACCAGCTTAGGAACATCTTCTTTTTTCTTTGACTTCAACATGCCTTTGCCACCACGCTTCTGACGTTTCTTTTCTTCTTCACCTCCAGCATTTTCTTCTTCATCTGTAGTAAAAATGATTATCAATTCAATTAGTAAGAACATGGTCTACTCTGCAACTTATCACTTATCTTTAGGAGTGCTTCGTGAATAGGTGCAAAAAGGTTAAAAACATAATTATGAATAACTACAATGTAGAAACGCATTGAAATCGATGACAATAACCTAGCATATATCGAGGATTTGAACAAGATGACCTACCAATTTTCACTTTCTCAAACTCTGTTGGCAGGTTTTTTTCTAGCCACTGCTTGCATTTATCATATTCAGGATAGTATTCACAATATTCTATCGGCATAGAACAATTTCCACAATACTGAACCTTTAATGGATAGGTTACACCTTCCCGAGGACCCATAGAAAGGTCTTTGTCACCCATTTTGTATTCCTATTCGCTTCCTAAAAATACTATCGCATGCTCTGACTTAATAGAATTGACTATTTAAATAGCTACGGAAATGTTAATTGCTATTTCCCAGCCGCGGAAATCGAACTCCCCCAAAAATTGCAATTTTTTGATTGAAATTGAAACAGTTGTGTATAAAGTTACAACTCTACTCAACTGTCAGTTTTGACACTTTTGACTTTTAAGTTTGACACTTTGACAATAGCACTGAGATCATAGATATTTTTAAGAGTGAGTGAGATTGAGATTGTTGCAGAATATTAAAAACTTTTAATTATTTGATTATTTCCCGACAGTTTTACGAGAATATAAAGAAGAGAGGCACACCATTGTTAATAAATTAATATTATGAACTTATTGAGACTTTCTTATACGACTCTTTCATGTTCTTTGACATATGGAAGCGTTCCGTTATTTCGGTATATTATCATTATGGAGCATGCATGGAAGTAGTAAGTATACTTAGTATACAATAGGAATGTGCACTTATGAAGAAAAACGGTCTAAGCGAGATAGTTAGGGTGGAGCAGCTCATCTCGCTCTATTAGAGTGACCATGATTTTTGTCGTCAAGAGAGACCATGTCAGTTTTATGTTATATGACAGGATTTGTGAAATTAGTTTATTTTTCTTTCTACTAAAGAAAAATATTTGCAGTAAGCATAGGCACTGTTGTTGTAATTGCATCTTGCCGTCTGTCGCATAAAAATAGGTAAAAGCGTTGAACTGTTGATCATGAGATAAATATATTTATGTGATAAGCACAAGTGTTTGTGTTGTTCTGGGAGTATGTTATAATAATAATATAAGCCTTTATCCAGACAACTATTGCATTAATTTAACATTGACGACTCTGGTGAGTCGATGACACCGACAACTTGGTCTGTTTGCCCAGCTTTGGCAAAGGCCTCCTCCAATTCTTTCCACTCTCTCCGGTTTACCGCTTTTCTAGTCCACGTTTTCCCGGCTATTGCCTTTATTTCGCCTTCCCACCTTCGAAACTATCTACCTCGTTTCCTCTTTCTATTTCTAGGATACCAAAATACAATATTTTTGTTCCATTTTTCAGTGCCTCTTAATATGTGACCTGTCTTTTCTGTGTTTTCTTATTCTAGTTGTGACGTTTTCTATTTTTGTCCGTTTCCTAATGGTTTTATTGTTGATTTTGTCCAATTTCTTTATTATATTCAACATGCTTCTCTCCATTGCTGTCTGGCATGTTTCTAGTTTCTTGATTGCGCTTTAGTAAGTGCCCAAGTTTGGGAGTTTCTTATGTATGTACCAAAAAATATGCATTATACCATGTCTAATGCGCTAAAGAGGGCACCACCGAAGTGTAGTGCGCGATGGCGCCCAGACGTCCACTGTCGTCTCAAAAAGTCAACTGGTCGTTCGTAATCATCAATAAATAATTATAGTCGACATAACTAATATTTTTGATTGTCGTCAAAACATACGGATCTCAAGTCCGATCAAATCGGTATGTCAGGGCCGCCAATTAGAATATACTTGAATGAACATCTCACCCTGAAAACAAAACAGTTGTTTCGGGATTGCAAGGAAGCTGCTAAACAGCATGATTTTAAGTATGTTTGGGTTAAAAACTCAACAATACTTGTACGCGAACGGGATGGGATGGCTTCGTTTGCAATTCGCACACTGGACGACGTCCGAAAAATTAAAAGCGGTGACAAAATCCGGACGGTCAGTACCCAAAACCCCGCTCAGTCATTGCAACGACACGTCATGCTATATTATTATACTTGTTAAACCAAATCGCACACACTCTGTTAACTTTTGTGTTTTTTACGCGTTAAGTGTCGAATTTCATAATTCTAATTTGTTTACTCTACAAGATTATAGTCCTGGGAAGTTATTACCGTACGCAACACTACTCTATATAATATTACTCTTTATATCAATTCTAATTTTAGTACATTTTTTAAGTTTCGTCTGTTTACTCTTGAAATTCTTTATCTTAATACAACTTTTTGTCCTTATAACTGGAAGAAAAACACTTTCAGAACTGTGCTATTATTATTGTTGTAAAACTGGGTTACTTTCTTTATCAGACATGAGCTTGTCTTACTGTTTTTTTAATGTAATTTCATTTCTTTATATCTCAAAATCAGTTTTATCATTAGTCTTACGTGGCATCTATTCTCATAGCATCACCCTATTATACACACAATGTTTACACTTCCGAATAATCTACCATTTCCAGTGATTGACAAACACTTAACCATATACTACCAAAATTGTAGGGGTATCCGTACAAAACTGCATACTTTATATATGAACATTCTCACCAGAACATATGATATTATCATACTGACAGAAACATGGCTAGTGCCGGAAATCAATAATAATGAGTTCATTGACCAACGTTACGTTGTGTACAGATGCGACCGCGATCGAGCTAGCACTAATAAACTGGATGGCGGCGGTGTCCTAGTGGCTGTACTGAAAATCCTCCGACCTTTTGAAATCAACTTAAATACTTCTGTTAACATCACCCCATTGCATAGCTATATAGAACAAATTGCTGTAGAAATACCTAGTGGTCATAAACTAAAGCGTCACGTTGTGGCTGCCGCATACATACCGCCTAAAACGCCCCCTCCTGTGTATGAAAAGCATTTCGAATCACTTTATGAAGCTTTGTCTAATCCTAGTGTCGATTTTTTCTGTGTAGCCGGAGACTATAATCTACCAGAGGCTGTATGGCAGATGTCTGCTTCCCCGAATACCCCAAAAGCTTTCCCTTTGTGCTCTGGATCAACTGAGACTTGTGACCTTCTTAATAATTTTATATCCCTTTTAAATGCCTCTCAGTACAACAGCACGCTTAACTCCAAAGGCAAAATATTAGACCTCTTAATATCTAACTTCCCCTGTCGTGTGAAGCAAGAATCATCTTCCTTACTGCCTGCTGATGTTTACCACCCCCCATTTGTTTGTGATATACATTTAAAAATCAATGGCCCCCCTCTGGTCAGGAAGTCAATACAAAAATACAATTTCCACAAAGCTGACTACGAAAAAATAAACGACATGATTCAGAGAACCGATTGGCCGGACCTTCATACACACGCAAAATCTGAAGATGCTCTTTCGCTGTTCTATGGAAAACTAGACCAGATTATCAAGCTACACACTCCTCTAACTTGTTCAAGATCTTCCAATTATCCAGTCTGGTTCTCGCGTCTCTTGATCAACATATTTAAAAAGAAACAAAAGGCCTGGGTCAAGTGGAAGAAGTATGGAAACATATCGGATTATGAGGTATTTAAAACACATAGAGCCAGTTTTGGGGATATGTGCAGAAAATGCTTTTCTAAATATATAATCACAGTAGAAGATAGCCTGCACACAAATGTCAAACACTTCTGGACATATGTCTCAAACCGAAAAGACAAACCGTGCATCCCAGCAAAAGTTCACTATAAAGACACTCATTCCAGAGAGCCAGATGTAATCTGCGATATGTTTTCAAATTTCTTCCACTCCGTTTATGAACCTTCGTCGCCGCTTTTGTCTCAATGGCAACCACCTGCGGAAACTTCCTCAAATTGTGATATTATCTCTAGCTTACACTTTGACGAAAATAAGATCGCAAAAGAACTGAAGTCTCTGGATCCTGCTAAAGGGCCAGGACCTGACGGCATACCTGCTTATTTTCTGCGCTACACTGCTACTTTTATCTGCAAACCGTTGGCCATAATTTACAATAAATGCGTCACTGAGGGGGTATTTCCAAAAGAGTGGAAGCGTGCAAATATCACACCTGTACACAAGGGTGGATCGAAGGGTAACGTGGAGAACTACCGTCCAATCTCTATCCTCTCCGCTTTGTCAAAGGTTTTTGAGAGACTCGTCCATAATGAAATATACCCATTCTTACACAATGTCATTATACCGCAGCAACACGGTTTCGTTAAGCAGCGGTCTACTACTACAAACGTCCTGTCCTTCTCCAGCTTCTTATTTGATAGTTTTGATAACGGCCTGCAGATAGATGCTGTTTATACAGATTTTTGCAAAGCCTTTGACAAAGTGGACCACGAGCTGCTGCTCAATAAAATAGCCTTTAACGGAATTCGTGGCAATTTGCTTCGGTGGTTTGTTTCGTATATTTCGAACCGCTGTCAAAGGGTGGTAATCAATGGTTATAGATCTGGTGTTGTCGATGTCACATCTGGTGTCCCACAAGGCTCCATCCTTGGGCCGCTCTTATTTAACATATTTATAAATGACATAGGTGACTGCTTTCGCTACACTGAATTCCTATTGTATGCCGATGATCTGAAAGTCTACAAGTCCATTAGAACTGTCGACGATTGCATTTTGATTCAACATGACCTTGACAGACTCACAGACTACTGCTATATGAACAAATTACAACTAAGTTTACCGAAGTGCAACTACCTTACATTTACTAAAAATAAACATATTATTAAGTTCGCCTACAGCCTTTGTCACGCGCCTCTATCTCAACTGTATTTAATTCGCGACCTCGGCGTTACACTTGACTCTAAACTATGCCTAGACTCGCACATCAACAAAATTGTCAGCAAAGCTTTCCAGCTATTTGGTTTTATCATGCGGTCCACCCTTGACTTCAAGAAAACCTCGTCATACTTATGCTTATATAAAGCGCTTGTTCGTTCACAGCTAGAATATGCAGTGTCAGTATGGAACCCTCTCTATAAGAAATATACTGAAATGGTTGAAAACGTACAGTACAAATTCTTGCGCGCTATGCACTACAGATGCCACAAATCATATTTATCATACTCTCAATTACTCAGTAAGTACAAGCTCCTCCCCCTTAGCACTCGAAGGAACTACCTCGAAGCTACAATTCTATTTAAAATTGTCAGAAACAAATTTAACTGCACAAATCTAAACAGCATGATCTGCTACGCTGTACCTCGAACCATCCACAGGCGGCAGGTACGCGCAGGTACTCTTTTTGCACTGAACAATTGCCGAACTAACTCAGGCCTGCGCTCACCGGTCCGCCGTATGGTTGACACATATAACAGTACCTTTGTGAACATAGACATTTTCAATTGCACAATAAGTAAATTCAAAAACCTCATTCGCCATTCCCTGTCAAATATAACTTAATAACCTAATATTGTATAATTTTGTCATCTATAAGTTTAAACAAATTGTTTCTTTTACTTTATTTTTCTTATAGTCGTTACTTTATCATTCGATCTCATTTCATAGTCACACGTACTGCTATCAATACTCCTAGTAATTAGCTCTCTCATTACTTAAACTTTACGCCTACTTGTGGACAGCGTTGTGGGTTACTTATAACCTAAATTGATTATATGTTAAATTAACTGTAAGTTTTTATAATGTAACTGTTTGCTGTTCCTATCAATAAAAATAAAAATAAAATAAAATACATGTCCTTTTAAAGTCTGACATAATTTGAAAACATTGTCACCCGAAAGGCCAGTCAACCCACCATTTGTGACGTAAATTTAAATTATATTATTGGTAGACTCGGTCCCGTGTACCGGGATTTTCAGTCTTAGATTTTGCAATAATTAACTTTAAACATAAATACTGTGATGTATTGCGAATAGAATTCCTATTACAATAAACTAGTTACGCGTGCTGTGGTAGAGGGCGCGGTAGAGAGACGTGCGACACTGACATTGACAGTTGACAATTGACATTATGATATATGATAATGCACTCTCTCTCGGAGTCTGAGACCCAAGCGACACCACGTATAACAAAACTCTAACAATGTTTATTATTTAATCCCAACACCATTCCAGGATATATTGTGTTAAACACAGGACACAACAAATACTACCAACATTTTCAGCAAAATTAATAATCATGATTATTTAAAGTATAAGTAGGTTGATAGTTTGGTTATTAAAATACATTGATAATAAAACAAAGGCATCTTATAAATAACAAAGCTCGTTTATTAGTGTTTATACGATTTCACTTAAATAATAAAAAAACAAAATAATAAAACACAACAGTTAAACAGTGAAATAGTTGGAATTTTTCGATACGTCCGGTCTCGTAGACATTTGCGTTACCATTGGTGGGTTAAGTTTGTAACCTGTGAGTGGATTTGTTAGAGCCAGTATATGATTAATTTCCACATCCTTTATACGCAACACCTTTTCACTATTTTATACATTCTTCACAAATAAAATAACAACAAAAAATCACGGAACGAAAATGACGCGATGTCATTGCCATTGTTTTAAAGTTGTCATATCAAAATTTCAAAACTAACCAAACCTAAAAAGATCTATTATATTTAAAGATTTTACTTAAAAAATAATACTTTTGACTTTTCTTATCTTTATTTCATAAAAAGATATTTTACGCAGTAGTTTATCTAGCAATGTATAACTCTATAATATTTTTTGGATCAGATATCCTAGCCTCGTGGCAAATCTACTAGACGATCTGAAAATTCTTGTATGGCAATTTATTAAAACGAGACACAATCCCCTACCCTAACCTCTCTATCTGACCGTAACGTATTTCGGTTTAAATATAAAGTTTAATAGATTGCAATAAGGTCGGTTTTACGTTGAGTTGTTGAGCCGAGTACGCATTCCGGATGTAAACGAAGTGTAACGAAGTTTGACATATTAGTTCCATGGGAGCATGTTATGGAGTATATTATTTATCTATGGTATGGTATATATCATAGATATATAATTCCATTATATATCTATGGTATATATGGCTCGGGTCTACAGCTACACTAGCTTGCTACAATCTGTCAGCTACACGCTCAGTCTTACCCATAGATATATAATGCAGTATATTATATAGTACACTATGCCCGGGTAACATAAGATATAAATAAATTATAAGAAATACTCCGATCATGGAGGCGAAGCTGTCGGCGGAATGCTAGTATCTTTTTAACACAAACACAGATGATTTTTCTCCCCGCGTCGATTAAAACACATGCTATGCCATGAATTAAGTGTCTTTTAATTAACTTTTATACCTTTTAGAAGGCCGAGAGAATAGGGAAGTTTTTTTGTTATTTGTACGATTCATGTCATAGTATTTTTTTTACTAGACTACATTACTTGAAGCATTAAATGAAAATATTGGTTAGATATTATTCTTAAATCGCTCATAGGTATTTTGTTGGATGAAGCACTTCTAATGATGTACATAGCTTAATTGAAGTGCCAGAATGAGTGCCTACTATAATATAATTTTTTAATGGTACCCATTCAATCAATGTGTAGTTTCTTTTTTATTTGGAATTTAGTGTCAAATTTTGGGTAAAGATCGAAAATCCCCTAAAATTCAAATATAATTATAATATAATAAACTATTGAATTTCGGCCATACATAGGTGGTGTTAAATTTGTTGCATTTTAGCCCCCCCATCAGCTCCTGGCGGATATACGGCGAGTTACAAGTAACCCTGTATATAATTATGGTTTTACCTGGGGGCTTACGAGCTTATAAGAAACCATCCAATTTACAGTCATTTCAATAGCAGGCCTGTAGCAGGCCTGCTTCTGAATGGCTAAAAATCATACTATGATGGTAATAAATAGATTACCAATAAGGATTACAAAACAATCTTGTAAAAGTTCGTAAAATAATAACTTTTTCAAGATGGCTTATTTTGACATTACTTCACATTACAGACGTTGAAAAGACGCTTAGGAAAAGTCTATACAAAAAAAGGTGATGGGTGAACGGTTTTTAAAAACAAGCTTGCGGCAGGCCTGCTAATAACTTGTCATGGTAAATAAAAGACGGGCAGTTCAATTTCTGTCCTGCTTTAGGAGCTCGTAGTAAGCCCCCTGAGAGCATGCCCATTCCTGCACAAACCAGTTCGCGCAGGTAAGCACGTGCGTGTGGACGGCAAGACGATATCTCGCGCAGTCGCCAATATTCCGTCTTTTGTACAGACAGCACAAACCAGTTTGCGCAGGCAAGACGGTGTAGCCGGGATATTAGGGACCTATCTATGGAAGCGTCGCTATAGAATAATTTATATGAATGGCAACCTTAGACAGCTTCTAAATATTGCCCATCGAATTTTTAATAGATATAACAGTTTATCGAAGTGTAACGAAGGTTGCCAAATTAGTTTCATGAATTTTATTCATGATATTACCGATATTACCATTACCATACGAGGCGCTGATCATATGGTAGAATATGTGTATCTTAAAACACAGAATAGGTAAACAAAAACAAAAACAGGTTCGTGGAACGTATTTCGAGGTGGTAGGATTTTTGAATATTTAACTGGCAACATCGTCTTCTACTTCGCAAAACAACACAAAATAAAATCACTTTACTCATTTTGCTTTCGTTCGTTAAGTTGTGTTTTGATATAACAATAAAATGATACCTTAGTGTAAAACAAAGTGAAATTATATTACTTGGATGGAAGTTTGGAAGTGATTAGTAGCTAGTTGTGATCATAATGTAGCGCTCAGTCAAGTTCCGAAATCCATCCTATAAAAAAACAAGTTATTGATCTTCTTATTGTGTGACACTGTAAATAAATATAAACTCATAAAACATGTCTGTGGTCAAGGGAAAACTTGTGAAAATGGAAGTCATTCAAGTGGGTGAATACGAATTCACCAAACAAGACATTATAGGACATGGAGCCTTCGCTATGGTATACAAAGGAAGGAAGAGAAAGGTGTGTATGAACCCAAGTTTTCTTACGTCCTATCGTTTTTATATACCTTCACTACCTAGAATGATATATTGTGAATATCACAACATATTTCTGGGTGCGATAATATAAGTTTCATTTTTCTGCGCAATTAGCAATTGATTTGTTTCGATTGTGTTCGGTGGTGGTGGCATGTTTCCGTATAAATATAGGTTTCAACAATGGTTTCAAATACTCATTGATGTTGCAATACTCGCAATGATTTCTATTCATAGGTTACTAAAATACGACAGCACCTCTATTTTTTCTGATTTACTACATCATCAGCTGATGCCCTAATAACCTAAAAATCATCAAATTTCGGTAGCCTTGATTTTAGAGTAAATGTTACTTTCAATTTTAATTGTACTGTGGATGATGATCATATTAATAGTTTGATAAGATTGTAATGAATAGTGTCAGCTTGTCATAAATGTAGGAAGATCAACCAGGTCACTTAAGAAAAGCCTTACACTGATGGATAAACAATGCACAGCTTGAGCAACCAGTGAGCTGAAAGCATCATTAATCATTGTATTACAGGTGGCCACTAAGGCAGGCTATTTAAATTTTAGTTTAGGAGGTGGAGTACTAATAGAGTAGGATAATATAAAGTTGATATTAAATTTGTCAGGTGTGGGCCTGGGTGATTTTAGGGGGCTTGAGGCCCTTAGCCCAATCCCTGGATCTACCACTGCTAATGTAATATTATACCTAGAATATGTGTAACTAGTAACCCTTATGGAATTTGCAATGAATGGCCCTTTATAAAAAATATAGTCTTTGTTACTCAATTATTGTAGCATTCTACTAGCTAAACAATTTTTAATATTGGTCTAGTGATTTTTGAGTTATAGTTAGAGTAGAAATGTCTGACAAATTCATCATTCCAGACCTTATCTATCAATTACTACTTAAGAATAAAATAAAGACATTGCTCATCTTGCTGTACCACTCAATAATAAAATTAATGATTTTGTAGTTTTTTTTAATCAAAATCGGCCCAAATGAGGTACCAAAGGTACACTTATTGGAAAAAATCTCTGTGTTACGCTGGTTAAAACTCTAGTCATACTTTTTTTAATGTTGACTGGGGGATGAGAAAAAACTTAATTCGAGAAAAGTCTCGCCATTTTGGCACACTATTATCGGTTTCATAGTAAAAACTGTCAGTGTCAGTTTCGGAATGTCAAATGCAAGCCATTACGGCAGATTATTATCAGTTTCTTATTGATTTCATGGTAAAAACCAGTAAAAACTATTAACTTGACAGCTGTTATGTACCTCCGGTACAAATTTGGACTGAGTTGTATGGGCTTTCGATGACCTCCTTTGCATGTGGCTTTGCTATTATCATAAGATATTTAAACATTCATCCAATATTTATGCTGTAAACAGCAATTTAGATTTACAAAAATGCAAAACATATCTAATGCATTTATTTGAATAAGGACTGTATACTTTATTGTTTAAAGTAGCTTGTTCTATAACTCATTTTTTTTTGTAATTTTTAAAATAATAAAATCGTTACTGTGTGTGCATAATTTTCCTGAAGAGATTCACATAATAGGCATGATGACAGTAATTAAGAATCACATAAATAACTGGTTCAATATGATCAATAGATTTAGAAAAAAGATCAGTTGCCTAGTTTTGTGTTCTCAAAACATGGTGGACCAAGGATTTACAAAGGCAAAAGCTCTAATTTGTTGTAGAGTGAATTTGTTGTTGTTGGGGAAGTTTTTGGCGGCAAACAAAGACTTTTGTTCCGCAGAATTTAGAAATGTCAAAACAACATTATAATTAATATACAACAATCTAAAATCTTTATAAACAATAACTCAAAAGTACAAATCTCGTAAAGTCACTTTTAATAAAAATAACTTCTTGATATATTAGT